>JAIOJX010000026.1:80462676-83389228 GCA_022376925.1 Tragulus kanchil | reverse complement strand
TTATGATGGATAATAACACCACCCCCAGATCAATGCTGTAGTCTTTAATGCTAAAAGTAGCCATTAGGTAAGTTATTAGTAATGCATTAGTGAATGGTATCAATGATAATATTCTGAAACAATCGTAAGCTCTAGTGTCTCTGATATATCAGGGAAAGATGCTATTAATCTCTTTGTGTCATATCTGATTCTCTCAGATATGTCTGTAATTTTGTTTACTTTAGTTCTTTCTATGTCTTTCTTAATTTGATACGCTCAATCTAGACCTTCTTATGTGTGAGCAGTATTTCAATTATTTCACAATTTTTTCCCCTCTCATGCCCTCCTTTTTTTATCTCCTATTTTAATGTTAGTCTTTTCTAGGCATTCAATACTATTACTCTCAATACAGATTTAGGCTTTACTCTTCATTTGGGAGAGCATTTATTCTGACTTGTTTATTTTATTATGTATCTATTCAGTTTCTCCTGGGTGCAGAATATCTTCCTGGCGACTCTGTATAGAGACACAAAAAATACCATAGGGCTCCTGGCTTTACAAAATTTACAAATAAAGTTAGACGGATTTGTTTCTTTTGTAATGGAGAATAACGAAAAATAACATTTAAATGAGCAGCTATTGTGTTTCCTACATGGGACACAAGTGGGCGGGGCTGCACTTGGGCACAGTAGTGTCCCAGACCTCAAAGACGAGCTTTCTTGTATCAGTTATGTAAACGTCCTCATGTAGACCCTGTGTAGCTAGCCTCCTTTTTTCCTATGTATATTCTCTGTAATTGTATATGGAAGGAGAAGGAAATGGCAACCTGCTTCTGTGTTCTTGCCTGGGAAATCTCGTGGATAGAGGAGCCTGGGGTGCTACAATCCATGGGCTTGCAAGAGTTGGACACGACTTAACAACTAAACAACAACAACATATATGATTATATAAATATTTATATATATATAAACTGGGGCTTCCCAGGTGACTCAGTGGTAAAGAATCCGCCTGCCAATGCAGGAGACATAGGTTTGAACTATGAGTAGGGGAGATCCCCTTGGAGAAGAAAATAGCAACCTTCTCCACTGTTCTTTCTTACCTGTGGACAATCCTGTGGACAAAGGAGCCTGGCAGGCTTCAGTCCACAGGGTCGCAAAAGAGTCATACACAACTCAGCAACTAAAAACAACAACAAACAGCATGAACAGTAACAACAACTATATATATATATATATATATATATATATATATATATATAATTATAAACATAGCTACCTTTGTGTGTGTGTATACACACACTTCATGGAAGTTCTGACTCTCAAATGCTTAAGGGAATCAGTTGAATCAGCTGTAGCAGGTCAGATCATTCAAGGGCGGAAAAGGCATGAACATTTCAATTCACATTATTCTGAGAAACAACTTCTGGTGTTCACAAGAAATGGTCAGTTCCCAGAAGCTGATTGCAAGCATCAAAGCAGTTAAAGAACTATTATACGAAATAAGAAGTGGTACATGAAGGTCCAGAATCATGGGAGAGGGTCTGTGAGAAAATTTGCCTGAGTAGGTGCAGGTGGAGGGAGACGAAGAAGGAAAGCAAAGTCTCAGTTATGGTCCCTTTAGTCTGGAGATGAGCCTTTGTTTAAGTGGGTAAAGAAAGAAAGAAAAACCGTATGTTTTTCTAACTCAATATAATATTTTGTTTGACTCCCTCCCCTGCCATTACTTTGAACTAAGGTCATAGGTGTTTCCTTGTAAAATTTATACGGATGCTTATTGGAAGCAACTCTATAGTTAATTACAAATTTTAAAACAACATAAACACAGTTAGTTGATTTTTATGAGAACTGCTTTGAATGTAACCTTTGAACTTCATTTTTTTAAAGTTTTTTTTTTTTTAAATTTTGGCCTCTTTTTTAAATTGATTTTTTATTTATGTATTTTTCATCCATCTTTATTCTTCAGCCTCTGTGGGCCTCCCATTGCAGTGGCCTCTGTCGTTGCAGAGCACTGGCTCTGGGCTCCAGTGCTCCAAAGCGCTGACTTGTAATTGGACACACCGGTCTAGCCGCTCAACCGCACAGGGAATCTTCCGATCTAGGGATCGAACTGGTGCCCCTTGAACTGCAAGGCGGAATCTCTACCCACTGGACCAGCAGGGAAGCCCTCGTGCTTACTTTTTTCACTCTAGAGAGAAAAATTTTTCTTAGATTAGTGACAATGTTTTATGTTTTCTGAGCTTCTCTGGTGACTCAAGGTTAGTAAAGAACCTGCCTGCAATGCAGGAGACCTGGGTTTGATCTCTGAGTCTAGACTGTATTAGTGAAATTCTGTGGAAATTAAGACAAAGAGCTCAGAATTCCCTTTCTCACTCAGTTGTTAAATTTATAATGTAGATTTTTTTTTAACACACTGCATGACTTCTGGGATTTTAATTTCCTGATCACGGATCAAACCTGGGGCCTCACAGTGAGAGCCCAGAGTCCTAACCACCTGGAAACTATGGATTTTGAGCAGAGTTTTGAGCAATTTGTTTTCCGTTAATATACATGAGAGGGGACAACACTAGTTTTTGTTTTTTGTTATAAAAAAGGCTTTTAGAGAAAATAATTAACTTCTAATATCACACAGCTTGACTTCTCACTTGCTTTTTCTTCCTTTCTTCTCCTTTACCTTCCTTCCTTCATATTTCTTTCCTTTGCTCCTTGCTTTCAATTTTTATTGACAAAAAGATCACCAACTGTTAAAAATATAGCCTGCTATTTTTATTATAATGTATTTTTCATTATATCTATATTTCTTATTTAACATACAGTTTTATGCCAACTTCTCAGAGCTTCATCACTGTCTTGGCCCTTCCTTTGATCTTGGCTTTTATATCCTCTAGCCTTGAACAAAATTTTCCTTGTATACTAGTCTTTGATCATGGTTCCTTCCTCTGGAAAGCCTTTCTGAACCAGGAAGAAAGTTACTGCCTTGTTTCTTCCCATTATTTGTACCCAAGTTGAACCAGATTCCTTATCTTATAGACAGTTTTTTTGTCCCAGCTGTCTTATTACCAGCTTTCTTCAAATTAGTTGATAAAGGAAAATCCTGCAGGTAATAATGGTATAGCTGTACAACTTATTGCTTTCAGAATTAAAGTTTTGATTAGCTAACTGTATTTTGTCATTTTTATTCACCTGACATCAAATAAAATAGTTTTTTTTTTAATAAAAATGATTATTAAAGTCATTGGGGCTTTCCTGGTGGCTCAGTGGTAAAGGATCTGCCTCTCAATGCAGGAGACATGAGTTCGATCCCTGAATTGGGAAGATCCCCTGGAGAAGGAGATGACAATCCATTCCAGTATGCTTGCCCGAGAAATCCCATGGGCAGAGGAGCCTGGCAGGCAACAGTTCACGGGGTTGCAAAGAGTCAGACATGACTTACAGACAGAGCATGCATGCACAGTAAAATCATTATATGTCAGGCAGTCCACTGTCTTTATTTTATACTAGCTAACTGCACTGATGTTCACTTAGATTGAACTGAATTAATTTGATTTCCAATTAAATATCCCTACTCACATTGCTGTATACAAGTGTCATCAGTAACCATCTTGAATCCATCTCGAAGTGATGATAGAATATATAATACTTGAGTATCCATTAGTATACTTCTTCACTTAACTATCTAGATCTCCTATATTTAAAGCAAACTTGTAGGTGATATACAATCTAGCTTTTATAGTTTTGATAGAATATTCATGCTGATATGAACCTTTTCCATTATATTCAAGTATTAATGGATTTATAGTTGGCCATGTTGTATTGTTGTAACAGTTGTAAGAATACTGTATTGTGCTGCGAATGGGCAGCAGTGAAATTATATTATAAACTACTAGGAGAAACTGTTCCCTAATTTTATTGACTAGAAAGCATTACAATGCAGTAGTTCTCAGCTTTGAAATTGCATTACTTTTCTGGGTATTGTGCCTCTCACAATTGTAGTTCAGTCTTTCTTTAAAGTATACGTTTTTGAACAGAACAGTATTTTAAACAATATGCTGTCTGTTTTTCTGGTGTTTATGAGACCACATTCCTTTGGCCCAGTATGAAAGCAAACAAGCAAAAAAAAGAAGGTTTTAGAATTCAGTAGTGCATTCTTTTTATATTTGTGTCATCTAGTATAGCTAGGAAAAGATCTAATTCTGTAATTACATACTTATTATATCATTTGAATGAAGATCTATAATCTGTAGCATACAATTTCTTTGTTACATGGAGTCATAAACATCAAATAAAATAGTTTTTTTAATAAAATGATTATTAAAGTCATTGGGGCTTTCCTGGTGGCTCAGTGGTAAAGGATCTGCCTCTCAATGCAGGAGACATGAGTTCGATCCCTGAATTGGGAAGATCCCCTGGAGAAGGAGATGACAATCCATTCCAGTATGCTTGCCCGAGAAATCCCATGGGCAGAGGAGCCTGGCAGGCAACAGTTCACGGGGTTGCAAAGAGTCAGACATGACTTACAGACAGAGCATGCATGCACAGTAAAATCATTATATGTCAGGCAGTCCACTGTCTTTATTTTATACTAGCTAACTGCACTGATGTTCACTTAGATTGAACTGAATTAATTTGATTTCCAATTAAATATCCCTACTCACATTGCTGTATACAAGTGTCATCAGTAACCATCTTGAATCCATCTCGAAGTGATGATAGAATATATAATACTTGAGTATCCATTAGTATACTTCTTCACTTAACTATCTAGATCTCCTATATTTAAAGCAAACTTGTAGGTGATATACAATCTAGCTTTTATAGTTTTGATAGAATATTCATGCTGATATGAACCTTTTCCATTATATTCAAGTATTAATGGATTTATAGTTGGCCATGTTGTATTGTTGTAACAGTTGTAAGAATACTGTATTGTGCTGCGAATGGGCAGCAGTGAAATTATATTATAAACTACTAGGAGAAACTGTTCCCTAATTTTATTGACTAGAAAGCATTACAATGCAGTAGTTCTCAGCTTTGAAATTGCATTACTTTTCTGGGTATTGTGCCTCTCACAATTGTAGTTCAGTCTTTCTTTAAAGTATACGTTTTTGAACAGAACAGTATTTTAAACAATATGCTGTCTGTTTTTCTGGTGTTTATGAGACCACATTCCTTTGGCCCAGTATGAAAGCAAACAAGCAAAAAAAAGAAGGTTTTAGAATTCAGTAGTGCATTCTTTTTATATTTGTGTCATCTAGTATAGCTAGGAAAAGATCTAATTCTGTAATTACATACTTATTATATCATTTGAATGAAGATCTATAATCTGTAGCATACAATTTCTTTGTTACATGGAGTCATAATACCTGTAACAACCTATTAGTCCACCATATTTATCTACCTTGTGTTTTCCAAAAGGCTATCATGGTGATATATGTGTTTGTATATGTAATAATCACAGAGTTGTTGTTCAGTCATTAAGTCATGTCCACTTCTTTGTGACCCAGTGGGAGTACAGCAAGCCAGGCTTCCCTTGTCTCATGGAGTTTGCTCAGACGCACATCTGTTGAGTCAGTGAAGCTGTTGAACCATCACATCCTCTGATGCCCCCGTCTCCTTTGCCCTTAGTCTTTCCCAGCATCAGGGTTTTTTACAGTGAGTGGGCTTTTCACATCAAGTGGTCAAAGTATTGGAGCTTCAGCCTTAGCATCAGTCATATCAGTGAATATTCAAGGTTGGTTTCCTTTAGAATTGACTGGTTTGATCTCCTTATTGTCCCAGGGACTCTCAGGAGTCTTCTCCAGCACCACAATTCTAAAATATCATTTTTTCAGTGCTCGGTCTTCTTTATGGTCCAACTCTCCATCCATACATGACTGCTGGAAAAATCATAGCTTTGACTATATGGACCTTTGTCAGCAAAGTGATGTCTCTGCTTTTTAATACACTGTCTATGTTTGTCATAGCTTTCCTTCCAAGAAGCAAGTATCTTTTAATTTCATGTCTACAGTTACCATCTGCAACGATTTTGGATCCCAAGAAAATAAAGTCTGTCACTGCTTCTACTTTTTCCCCATCTATTTGCCATGAGGTGATGGAATTGGATGCCATGGTCTCAGTTTTTTGAATGTTGAGTTTAAACCAACTTTTTCACTCTCCTCTTTCACCCTCATCAAGAGGCTCCGTAGTTCCTCTTTGCTTTCTGCATTAGAGTTGTATCATCTGCATATCTGATGTTGTTGATATTTCTCCCTGCAATCTTTAATTTCTCTTTTTTGGGGGGGGGAGGGGTGTGGAGGGAGGGAGGTGGGCGGGCTACTTCTGTTGGTCTTTCATTTATCTATTTTCATCCATCTTTGTTCTTTGGCCCGTGTGGGCCTCCCATCGCAGTGGCCTCTGTTGTCACAGAGCACCGGCTCTGGGCGCATGCACTCCAGAGCTCTGGCTCAGTAACTGGACACATCGGTCCAGCCGCTCCGCGGCACGTGGGATCTTCCCAGGCCAGGGATCGAACCGGCACCCCTTGCACTGCAAGGTGGTGTCCTTACCCACTGGACCACCAGGGAAGCCCTCTCCCTGCAGTCTTGATTCCAGCTTGTGATTCATCCAGCCTGGCATTTCACGTGGTGTGCTCTGCATAGAAGTGAAATAAGCAGGGTGACAATATACAGCCTTCATGTACTCCTTTCCCAATTTTGAACCAGTCTGTTGTTCCATGTCCGGTTCTAAATGTTGCTTCTTGACGTGCATACAGGTTTCTCAGGAGATGAGTAAGGTGTTCTGATATTTCCATATCTTAAAGAATTTTACACAGTTTGTTTTGATCTATACAGTCAAATGGTTTTGAATAATCAATGATGTAGTAGTAGGTGTTTTCTTGAATTCTCTTGCTTTCAATGCAATGAATGTTGACAATCATTTTTCAGTGCTCGGTCTTATTTATGGTCTAACTCTCCATCCATACATCACTGCTGGAAAAATCATAGCTTTGACTATATGGACCTTGGTCAGCAAAGTGATGTCTCTGCTTTTGAATACACTGTCTATGTTTGTCATAGTTTTCCCTTTCCCAAAGGGCAAGTATCTTTTAATTTCATGTCTACAGTTACCATCTGCAACGATTTTGGATCCCAAGAAAATAAAGTCTGTCACTGCTTCTACTTTTTCCCCATCTATTTGCCATGAGGTGATGGAATTGGATGCCATGGTCTCAGTTTTTTGAATGTTGAGTTTAAACCAACTTTTTCACTCTCCTCTTTCACCCTCATCAAGAGGCTCCGTAGTTCCTCTTTGCTTTCTGCATTAGAGTTGTATCATCTGCATATCTGATGTTGTTGATATTTCTCCCTGCAATCTTTAATTTCTCTTTTTTGGGGGGGGGGGGGGTGTGGAGGGAGGGAGGTGGGCGGGCTACTTCTGTTGGTCTTTCATTTATCTATTTTCATCCATCTTTGTTCTTTGGCCCGTGTGGGCCTCCCATCGCAGTGGCCTCTGTTGTCACAGAGCACCGGCTCTGGGCGCATGCACTCCAGAGCTCTGGCTCAGTAACTGGACACATCGGTCCAGCTGCTCCACGGCACGTGGGATCTTCCCAGGCCAGGGATCAAATCGGCTCCCCTTGCACTGCAAGGCGGTGTCCTTACCCACTGGACCACCAGGGAAGCCCTCTCCCTGCAGTCTTGATTCCAGCTTGTGATTCATCCAGCCTGGCATTTCACGTGGTGTGCTCTGCATAGAAGTGAAATAAGCAGGGTGACAATATACAGCCTTCATGTACTCCTTTCCCAATTTTGAACCAGTCTGTTGTTCCATGTCCGGTTCTAAATGTTGCTTCTTGACGTGCATACAGGTTTCTCAGGAGATGAGTAAGGTGTTCTGATATTTCCATATCTTAAAGAATTTTACACAGTTTGTTTTGATCTATACAGTCAAATGGTTTTGAATAATCAATGATGTAGTAGTAGGTGTTTTTCTTGAATTCTCTTGCTTTTTCTATAATGCAATGAATGTTGACAATTTGATCTCTGGTTCCTCTGCCTTTTCTGAATCCAGCTTATGCATCTGGAAGTTCTTGGTTCATATACTGCTGTTATCTTCATATTCCTATTTATATATGCCATTTTTCATAGTTGAGATAAATTATTATATAGTTGATTTATAGAAAATTTAAAATTATACTTTGATGTTCATGTGAGAGTATTTGATATTAAATACACTCTTATAGGAAAAACAATGGCATATGTTTTCATTAATATAATCAAATTCAATGGATTTCAAATAATCACTATATTTTTCTTTTTTGAGAGATAGGTTTCAGATTCCACTATTGAAATGATAAAGCTAAATCTGATGCTCAATATCAAAGCATCTCCATGTTGATCAGAAGTCCTGAATTGAAATACTGGTCACTGAAATTACCTCTTAGGAAGTGCATGTGGCACTACTTGTGCGTGGAAAATGCAGCTTTTCTTCCTTCAAACAGGAGAAGCCAGGGTTGATGGAACTTTAGAAATTTTGCTGCCAGGGAAGCACTAAGCATTGTTCTGGAAGCTAAATCTCTTATGAAACCACCCAGTGGATATGATCTAGGGTTTATTTAAATAGGTTTGACCATTGCATCTCAAACTAAAGCTTGCCTTATTCATAGATTGCATGATGATAACTATTATAGACTGTTAATTGGTCTTTGATGAAATTGAGGTTTTGTGGATTTTTTAAAAGTTCTGATCACTTTTAAACTCAGTTCCATGATCGGCGGAGGCTGGTTTTTATTATATTTTGAATAAAACCATATTGAATGAAGGTGGTCCATATCAAAATGGTAAGTTATGAAGCTACAATCTAGGACAGTCTCACTGCCCTGTTTCAGCACTTTGTGGAAGACTACCATCAGGATTTGTGACGAGAATCCTAATGTGGCTATTAAAAGACTCATATTATTGAAAATGAGTGAACGTATTCTAATGACATCTTTCTCTTTTGTTTCTTAATATAGTCTATTTAACAGGCGACTTTTTGTAACCCTATTAATTAGTGGCTCAGAATGGTTGTGTGCTTGTACAAATGGAAACAAGTGTATTCTTCTGTGCCTCTGTCCTGTAACAGAAGGGGAATTAGTTCTTAAGAGCTGTTAATTATATATGAGTTAGGTAATGTTTGAAGAGGAAGAGGAACTGTTAGGAGAAAATGATGTGAACCTCTGATGTGTGTGTAAGTGAACTGGGACAGGGAGTGGTGAAGTGACTGTCCTGAGAGTCTGAGTGGTGGAACCAGGCCTAAGACCTAGTTATTCGGGTCACACTCAGCTCTTGTAAGGGGATGCCCGTGAAGAACCATCTCACGCTGACTCTGCTTCCAATTCAGGTTATATTTCTGTTCTCTGATCCAAGGGTGGAGTGATCCTCCAGTCATACCTCCCCCACTTTGTGACTCAACTGTGACTTTCACATGAATATAAAAGAGGGAGGGACTCAGCATTTTAAAGCCATTCCAACCAGCTCTGTGCCAACTCTGCTACTGAATGTGGTGAGACTAAACCTTGTCCAGGAAACACTGACCAGGCTGCTGCTCCAGGTTCATTCCTGTGGTTTGGATTTCTTACGACAGACATTTAAACTCTCTGGGGATGTGTGTCCAGACTCAAGGTGCTTGAAAAGCCAAGGAACTTTTCCCTGAACTTGAACTGTCCATACTGATGCCTCAAGATTGATTGAGTTTGTGTTTAAACTTGGTTCCGTGTACAAGGGAAATCCAACTATGAAATTTTCTCAAAAATAGCTTTCCTTTTGCATCTCCCCAGATTTAACATTTTTAGCTAAAAGGAAGTGAGCTACAAAGGCTGTGGTCTCTGTGTCTGTGTGTTTCCCTCTTAATTTTCCTACTCTCATATGTCTTCCTGTTTCTCTGCCTCTAGTGCTCTCTGCCTGGTTTCTTTGCCTCATCCAAGGAGACAGCACAGTAAATAAGTATTAGGTATTTCTATAGTTACTGAGTTCAGTAGAGTACCTGTACCCACACTGCTTAGGCATTATAGAGTCTTAAGTTGAGAAATATTTGAAAGGCATGAAGAGCATCTTGGAGGAAAGAAATTGAGAAGCAACTATGCTTAAATATTTAAAGAGAAATATAATCCTAGTCAGTGAAAACTGAAACTTTACTACTCTTTGGGGAGTGAAAGGATTCTAATGTCCTCCTTCTGTTAGAAAATGTCATGGAGCATGTCCTAATTCTCTAAATATACATATTTAATCATTAATCAGAAATTGGAGTTACTGTTTTATCACTGAGTAGATGGAACAGAATTCCTTAAAATATTTTCCGTGACCATTTGAGATAGGATGAGGGGTACATAGTAACTTCTCCAGAAGTGTCTTTGTATTGAGCCATAGATCTATGACAAAGGCATCTAAATTGCACATAAGGAATCCGTACCTATGAGGGCAAGTCCTTTGAAATAAGATACTCTGTCCTCTTCCTAGATGTGATTTATTGAATTTGAATTAGTTTGAAAGTCTAAATGGTCCATAAAGAGTTAAAATAATATCTTTGAACAAATGATATTCTTGGGAACAATTCATTTTTAATTTTTTTAAACATTTGTTTATTTATTTATTTAATTTCATCCATCTTTATTCTTCGGCCTATATGGGCCCTATGTATCTCAGATATGATAGTCTATAAATCATTTATTTATTTAATGGTTAGTGAATCCTTGATATCAAGCAGGAACTTTTATGACTGTGTAGGATATTGGGACAAACCATACAAAGGCCTGTCTTCGTGGAGCCTATATTCTAGACATTGACATGTAAACTAATAAACGATTAAGCCTTTCAGACACACAGAAAATGCTGTAAGAAGTAGAAAACAAAAACATACAATAGAGCTTGTTAGGATGGGATAGGCTGCTCTTGGAGACATGACTAATGAGAAGTAACCAGGCATATGAAAATCTGGGGGAAAAGCTTTTAAACAAAGGGAACAGAAAAGACAGCAGCATTAAATTCAGGTAGAAACCTGGCATATTTGAGAAACAAATACAAAGCTGATGGCACTATAGCCTAATGGACTTGGTGGAGGGTAACGGAACAGGATATCAGGGCAGAAGGCAGATGCCAGGCCACACAGGTTCTCTTGAACATGATAATGGGTTTGGCTTTCATTTCACTGGCAGTGCATTTTAATTTTTAAGGTAGTAGAAGCAAATTTTTTTGAGAATCTCATAAGAGCTTTCAGAGATTAATTATGTCTTCTAAATCCCTGTAGATATATCTGTCACATTCACTAATGTCTTAAATAGCAAGAGAGAAATACTTTAGAAAATTGCAAATCAATGGTAGAGACAAGATTAGGCTTTCATTGATACGGTCAAATAAAATGCTATAAACATGGGTAACCCAAACTGTGTCATTTTCTTGTGATATGGAAGAATTAAATATATAAGTAATTTAAACCCCTGCAGCCCTTTTAGATCTGAAATTAAATTTCTTTCTTTTAAGACCTAAACAGAAAATTACAAATCCATGTTTGAGAAAAGTAGTCACAAAAATCATTCCAGTTTCAATATGAATGTGGTCATTGGCTATTTCCCCACAGCACTTTTAGTTATAAACAAGGCCAGATGCCAAGCAACAATATGGTGCCAAAGTTTATAAATGAATTAAATAATGGAGTTATACATATTTTGCTTCTTACAGGTAATGGCCTAAATGTCCTGAAATTCAGTAAGTGAGCTAATCCAATTTTATGATGATTTTGAATCACCTTTGAGATTAATGATTTGTGTGCCTTTTCATGTACATATTGCTTATGCTAAAATATTTAAATGTATTTTTGAATACTTGTAGCTCTAGTGTAATGATCTACTGATCATTAAACACTGTTTGCCAGACTTTTGATTGATTATACTTTTGGCATATTTCAAGGCTGTTTACTTTTTTCGTAGACATTTTCTCAATAGAAAGCAAAACTATTAATTTTTTATTATTTCATGGAATACTTTTTATAGGGCATTTTCAAAAATCGGGTAATTTGGAGAGAAAGTAGTATTTTTATTGTACAATGAAAAATTGAATTGCTGGTTTTTTTTAAGCTTCTTGACATCCATTTTGTTTTGTTTCTAAGATTAATTAATGATGTGATGTAAGTCACTTTAATATGGAACAGTTAGCTAGAATGATATATCTATCTCTCAGGCTTGCAATTCCTCATGTTAAATATTAAACATATGAATAACAAACCAACAAATAATTCAAACATACATTAAGCTCTAAATGGTGTTCTTGGAATCTTAAGTGTCGGTCTTTTAATAGTGTGCTTAATAGGACGCTCAGTCGTGTCCAACTGTTTGTGACCCCGTGAACTGTAGCCCATCAGGCTCCTCTATCCTTGGGATTCTCCAGGCATGAATACTGCAGTGGGTTGCCATGCCCTCCTCCAAGGGATCTTCCAGACCCAGAGACAGAACCTAGGTCTCCCGAATTGCAGACAGATTCTTTACCTTCTGAGCTAACATGGAACCCTAAGAATATTGGAGTGAATAGCCTATCGATTCTCCAAGGGATTTTCCTGTCACTGAATATCAAATATAAACTGTTATTTCAAAAAAACTGGTGAAAGGCTTTAAGAAAGACAAGAAAATGATAAATTTTCTTTTAGATATACACCACTGTGTTCATGCTGTGGACTATGAAATATACAGCATGTTCTTCTCCTCCTGTTGCCAATCACTAGAGACATAAGACATAAAATTAATGTTAGAAAGAATATACTGCACAATAAGGTAAATGATAAAGAAGAGTAGGTCTTGTAAGTGCTTTGCAAATTTAGAGGATGAAAATACATTACCATCTGCAGAAGCTAAAGGTTTTCTGTGGGAAGCAGAGGATTTAGAGTGGGGCAGCATACATGGGTGGGTTTAGAAAGCACCAGGTAGGATCAGAGCAAAAGCAAAGGCACTGAGGTGACAGTGAGCAAGGTAGACCATATTGTCCGCAAGGAGGGGATTCCTTTTAGGAAAGAACAGGACCATTAAGTGGTTTTGGATGTGTAGAGGTCTTTAAATTCTAGGCTTCCTGGGGTGTGTGGTATTATCCTAAGACCTTTGGAGTCAGTGAAGGATTTTGATGTGGGGAGTAAAATGAAGAATACAGTGTTTTAACATTAGCAAGGCAAATTAGTGAGGATATAGTGGCAGGTCTAGAATTTTTACATATGGTGTGGCATAGAGACACCAACCTTCTTAGAGGGAGAGACTAAGGCATGATTCTGTTCTAGTTTCATTGTTAGTGAAATAGTCAAAGTATATCAGACATTAGCAAAAGGGTCAGGTTAAATAGTATTCACTGAGTCATAATGAAAAGAAGGCTACATATTTTCCTAAAGCAAATTCAATTAGAATTTCTCATGCTGAAAAAAAAATCACATTTTATTGTATTTGTCAGATGTAGGTGGAGACAGTCTATAAAGAAGCATTAAATTGAGTATGCATATTTAACCTTAGGAATATCCATCTTATTATTTTAAAATAGTTGTGAAAGTTGCTTAGTTTTGGTATTTGGAGTGTTTTCCATATCACAAAGCACATCAAAAATGTGAGCAAGAATACTGGAAAGGGTGGCCATTTTCCTCCTTCAGGGGATCCTCCAGACCCGGGGATCGAATGTGCGTCTCCTGAGTCTCCTGCATTGCTGATGGGTTCTTTACCTGCTGAGCCACTGGGGCAGTCCCTTAGAGCATCCACTGGAGATTTTGTAGCAAAGGAAATAACCATGGCTGTATATCTTGTGATAAAGTATAGTTTATTGTGTGAATAACTCCACTGAATTGATTCAGAAGCTGTTCTCTGGAAAGAGTGTGAGGAGAGGGCATTGAACAACTGCAGTTGCCTTTCCCACATTATGGTGCCCCTCAGAGATTCTTAGACCTGCAGAGAAAGTTATGTATGTGGAGAACTTGCTCCCACCAGTGAGCTGAGGAGTCCTGGTGTAGGCCCAGGCATGTGCAGGAAATGCTCCTGCTCAGAAAAGTGGTGTTGACTTTGAGCGGCACTTGGGCCATTTCTAGACTCAAGCCAGGGTCCTCCAGATGGAGTGAAAACTAACTTTACAATGACGCAGCTCTCTGGTGGTCAAATTTACTACTATATATCATCATGATGCTTCCGTAGCACAGGATGTAGTTAACATACAAGCAGGACTTCACATTTGGGTTAGCTGTGTTATACAGTTAGTTATAATATAACCTAACAATAGAATAAAAATGGACCCCAAATTGGAAAAATCTGTACAACTCTAATAAAAATTTCATTTCATTTTATATTGAAATATAATTTATGGACTTTTATTCTGTCATCACTTAAGTTTAACTGAAAAGTTAAACATTTGGAAATGTACACAGATATTATGGTGACTCATCACTGGAGGTCTATAAAAGTTTCTTCTTCATTTCTGAGGTTAGAGAGGATAGAAGAGGAAACAGGGGAAACGTATGACAAGTACTTTGTGTAACACTGGGCTTTACTTTGCATTTTTATTTCTGTTAGCCCACATTGATGCTGTTTTTATTTGTCATTTATTAGTCTGCACACGCTTAACTGCCTATTTCTACAACTACTTGTGATTGCTAAGGTCCATGTTTATTAATACTTAACATTCCTTTGAGGACTTCCCCAATGGCTTAATGGATAAAAAAAAAAAATCTGCCTGTAATGCAGGAGGCACAAGAAAAATGAGCTCAGTTCCTGGGTCAGGAAGATCTCCTGGAGGAGGAAATGGCAACTCAGTCCAGTTTTCTTGCCTGAGAAATCCCATCCCATGGACAAAAGAACTTAACGGGCTGCAGTCCACGGAGTCTCAAAGAGTCAGACATGACTTATCACTGAAAAACAAACAGTAATAAAAATGATATAAGTAATCAGAGCTTATGGAAAGATGAAACTGGGACGAGGCTTTAGGAAAAGATGGATCCAATTCTAGGTAGTCTGTGGGCTCGCAAAGAGTCGCACACAACTGGGCGACTGAACTGAACTGAGCTGGACTGAACTCTATACACTTGGCAGATATTTACCCTCCTAATATCTAGAGTGGATTTTCAAAAGAAAGAAGAATTGCTTTTGGGAAAAATTTATACTAGGCAATAATATTTTATTCACTAATATATGTGATAGTGTGTTTTATTTCTTGTATTGGAGAAAACATTCCTCATAAATTGTTTAAATTTCTTATTAGTGTTAGATGATCTTCATATAGCCATACAAATTCTCTGAGAATGTCTTCCACTTCAAATATAAGTCCTTTGGGAGACATGATGCTTTAGAAAGGAAAGGAAGAAGAGGGCGGTGTGCCCAAAGGATTTGTTGTACTAGTTTTCAAAGCAGAGGCCAGCTGTTGGGGAGCTAGAATTAAAATGTAAATTATCAAAGGAGAATAATGAGAGCCATTCTTTTCAGACAATGCCCAATGCAATCACAGTGAGAAAAGGGCTCAGGGAGACATTCTACTATGCACAAGTCACAGATGAATTGAAAGACTGGGAGGGAAGTGATTTATGAGAAACAAAGTGGATACAGCCCACAGATTGTCCAGGACTCTGGGCAGTAGAATTAATTGAGGAACAGCGCTTCAGTTCTACTGGGACTGAATCCAAACTTCAGGATAACGTAGCACAGAACTGAAGAAGTCACTGCATTAGTGCCATAGCAGAACTGTAAATTGAACACTAGTTCTGGCATAAGTTCCATTTCATGTGCTTTTATGAATCGAAACAGAGGTATTTGAATACAATATAGGCTGTGCCTCATGGGAACAAAATAGGAAGATTATGAATGAACTTGGTCAACATTTTTTTCTATTCACAATAGAACAAAAATCTATGAGAGTTTTCAAATCTAAGGATTTTCACAGGTAAATTAATTTTTATTTGTTTTTTTATACAAGTTTAAGTGCTTTGAGAAAATGTCCAAAGGGCTACACATAACTCATATAGGTATATGTTCATTTGAACTGATTTCAATTTGGTGTCAATCAGACATCAGGGGGTTAAAAAAGATTGGAAAATCCAATTCTAGGTAGTCTGTGGGCTCGCAAAGAGTCGCACACAACTGGGCGACTGAACTGAACTGAGCTGGACTGAACTCTATACACTTGGCAGATATTTACCCTCCTAATATCTAGAGTGGATTTTCAAAAGAAAGAAGAATTGCTTTTGGGAAAAATTTATACTAGGCAATAATATTTTATTCACTAATATATGTGATAGTGTGTTTTATTTCTTGTATTGGAGAAAACATTCCTCATAAATTGTTTAAATTTCTTATTAGTGTTAGATGATCTTCATATAGCCATACAAATTCTCTGAGAATGTCTTCCACTTCAAATATAAGTCCTTTGGGAGACATGATGCTTTAGAAAGGAAAGGAAGAAGAGGGCGGTGTGCCCAAAGGATTTGTTGTACTAGTTTTCAAAGCAGAGGCCAGCTGTTGGGGAGCTAGAATTAAAATGTAAATTATCAAAGGAGAATAATGAGAGCCATTCTTTTCAGACAATGCCCAATGCAATCACAGTGAGAAAAGGGCTCAGGGAGACATTCTACTATGCACAAGTCACAGATGAATTGAAAGACTGGGAGGGAAGTGATTTATGAGAAACAAAGTGGATACAGCCCACAGATTGTCCAGGACTCTGGGCAGTAGAATTAATTGAGGAACAGCGCTTCAGTTCTACTGGGACTGAATCCAAACTTCAGGATAACGTAGCACAGAACTGAAGAAGTCACTGCATTAGTGCCATAGCAGAACTGTAAATTGAACACTAGTTCTGGCATAAGTTCCATTTCATGTGCTTTTATGAATCGAAACAGAGGTATTTGAATACAATATAGGCTGTGCCTCATGGGAACAAAATAGGAAGATTATGAATGAACTTGGTCAACATTTTTTTCTATTCACAATAGAACAAAAATCTATGAGAGTTTTCAAATCTAAGGATTTTCACAGGTAAATTAATTTTTATTTGTTTTTTTATACAAGTTTAAGTGCTTTGAGAAAATGTCCAAAGGGCTACACATAACTCATATAGGTATATGTTCATTTGAACTGATCTTATCCTAGTATTTGGTGTCAATCAGACATCATGGTGCTGCAATGAAGAAAACAGCTATCAATGAGGAAGGAAAACTCTAAATGTATTGATTGAGTTTTACACAAACTGTGGAAGTGAAAGAATAAAAGAACTTCAAAAGTTTAGGGCCTGGGGGGTCTTGATCACATTTTTATGAAAAATTCATCCATGATTTTGCCTTGTATATGGCTATAAGGTTTATATGGGCTAATGAATGATTTCTGTACTATTGAAATAGCTAACGACCAGGTCTCAGTTAGTGCTTAAACTAATAAGAGGTTTGATTAGCAAATAAATGTTTAAAATTGTGGCCTCTTCCCTGTGCCATCACTGACCCCCCCCCCACATACACACAAAGTATTTTGTTTGGTTTGGATCCTCACTGTTACTAGTTGATCTGTTTCCTTTTTATAGCTTTGCAAGCACCTGTATTCTGACAACTCTCTAATCTGTATCTTCAGTTTGGGACTTCTTTCTGAGAATCAGACTCGTGTACCCCACCACTTTAGACTGGCTCCTTAGTGTTCCGTAGGCACCTGAATCTCATCCTGTTCATAATGAAACTTATGTCAACATCCATCCTACATTCCTTTCACAGTCCCTATTTTAGATCATGGAACTATTCCAAGTCATAAACCAAAAGTTATCCTAGACTCCTAATGTCTTTCCTAAGTATTAATTTCTTTCCAATTTTTCTTTTCCTCTCTACTCTCACTGAATTGATTCTTCAATTAGTTTATTGATTTTCTTGCCTCAAATCTCTTCACATTATATTTAGCCTTTGGAAGAACCAAAGTGATCTTTCTAAACTGTATGTCTGACCAGATTTAAACTGTATGTCTTTTGTAAAATCCTCCCTTCAGTGTATTTTTAACATAGCTGTAAAGCTATGCAAATCTGTAAGCATGCTATCTTTTCCATCTATTTTCAGCCACCCCATGCCTGTATTTTGGCCTCCCTCAGAACTACCAAGCTATTATAGGTCTTTCACAGATTACCTCTTCTGTTCTTCCCATTGCAAGTTTTTGTTACCATGGCTAATTGTTTTTCCGGCTTCTCAGTTTCCTCAGTGGTCAAGAATCTACTTGCCAATGAAGGAGAAGCAGATTCGATCCCTGGGAAAGATCTCCTAGAGTAGGAAATGGCCACCCACTTAAGTATTCTTGCCTGGAAAATCCCATGGACAGAGGAGCCTGGCAGGCTCTAGTATCTGGGGTCACAAAAAGAGTCAGACATGAGTTAGTGACTAAACAACAATTACTTTTCGTCTTGGAAAAACCAGATCAGCTTTTGTATTCCTCTCTTACTGTATATTTATGTTTCTTGAGGAAAGGAACAATCGTATTCATTATCCTAAATGTAGTACCTAGCAGAGGGCTTGATATACACTACATACTTGATAATTATTTGTTGAACTAAACAAAGCTGGTCTATGATTCTGTTTACATTTTGCTACTGATTGCTTTGATGAAATGGGTGCTTGTCCACTACACTGAGTTGCCATCCAGGGAGTTAACTGTGGTCAAATACTTAGGTATACCACGTATTTTTCTTATAGTTCTTGACTTATACTCTAAATCTCTTCTCCATCTACTCTCAAAGAACAGTTACTTTGTGTTTATACCCAAATTTGAGTAAACTAAAGGCTTCTTCACCTTAGATAGTTGCTTTCTTAATGGGTTCTTGTGAAAGTTTGCTGTGATGGAGAATGATATTAACATTTCATAAGATCAACAAGGATACTAGTATGCTTGAAATCTATATTATTTTGCTTTGGTGCTGTTGTTGAGTCACTAAGTTGCATCCGACTCTTTGCAGCCCCATGGACTGCAGCATGCATTGTTTATTGATTTTCTTGCCTCAAATCTCTTCACATTATATTTAGCCTTTGGAAGAACCAAAGTGATCTTTCTAAACTGTATGTCTGACCAGATTTAAACTGTATGTCTTTTGTAAAATCCTCCCTTCAGTGTATTTTTAACATAGCTGTAAAGCTATGCAAATCTGTAAGCATGCTATCTTTTCCATCTATTTTCAGCCACCCCATGCCTGTATTTTGGCCTCCCTCAGAACTACCAAGCTATTATAGGTCTTTCACAGATTACCTCTTCTGTTCTTCCCATTGCAAGTTTTTGTTACCATGGCTAATTGTTTTTCCGGCTTCTCAGTTTCCTCAGTGGTCAAGAATCTACTTGCCAATGAAGGAGAAGCAGATTCGATCCCTGGGAAAGATCTCCTAGAGTAGGAAATGGCCACCCACTTAAGTATTCTTGCCTGGAAAATCCCATGGACAGAGGAGCCTGGCAGGCTCTAGTATCTGGGGTCACAAAAAGAGTCAGACATGAGTTAGTGACTAAACAACAATTACTTTTCGTCTTGGAAAAACCAGATCAGCTTTTGTATTCCTCTCTTACTGTATATTTATGTTTCTTGAGGAAAGGAACAATCGTATTCATTATCCTAAATGTAGTACCTAGCAGAGGGCTTGATATACACTACATACTTGATAATTATTTGTTGAACTAAACAAAGCTGGTCTATGATTCTGTTTACATTTTGCTACTGATTGCTTTGATGAAATGGGTGCTTGTCCACTACACTGAGTTGCCATCCAGGGAGTTAACTGTGGTCAAATACTTAGGTATACCACGTATTTTTCTTATAGTTCTTGACTTATACTCTAAATCTCTTCTCCATCTACTCTCAAAGAACAGTTACTTTGTGTTTATACCCAAATTTGAGTAAACTAAAGGCTTCTTCACCTTAGATAGTTGCTTTCTTAATGGGTTCTTGTGAAAGTTTGCTGTGATGGAGAATGATATTAACATTTCATAAGATCAACAAGGATACTAGTATGCTTGAAATCTATATTATTTTGCTTTGGTGCTGTTGTTGAGTCACTAAGTTGCATCCGACTCTTTGCAGCCCCATGGACTGCAGCATGCTAGGCTTCCTGGCCCTTCACTATCTCCTAGAGTCTGCTCAAACTCATGTCCATTGAGTCAGTGATGCCATCCAGTCGTCTCATCCTCTGACTCCGCCTTTTCCTCCTGCCCTCAATCTTTCCCAGCATCAGGATCTTTTCCAGTGAGTTTTTTCCATCTGGTGGCCAAAGTATTGGAGCACCAGTCCTTCCAGTGAATATTCAGGGTTGATAGGCTTTAGAGTTGACTGGGTTAATCTCCTTGCAGTCCAAGGGGATCTCAGGAGTTTTCTGGTCACCACAGTTCAAAAGCATCACTTCTTTGGTGCTCAAACTTTATGATCCAACTCTCACATCCATACATGACTACTGGAAAAACCATAGCTTTGACCATACAGACCTTTATTGGCAATGTGATGTCTCTGCTTTTTAAATACACTCTTTAGGTGTGTCACAGCCTTTCTTCCAAGGAGCAGGTATCTTGATTTCACAACTGCAATCACCATCCACAGTGATTTTGGAGCATGAGATTATTTTGTTTGGGTTGACTTAAATGGGAATCAGTGATTTACAAAAAGGTTAACCACTGACACCAGCAAACGGATAGGAAATTTGGCATATTTGTGTCAAATTAGGACCTCCAACAAGTCTTTCTTGGGGATTAAAATATAAAATCTGTATGATTCTTGCATTCAATATTTATCATTGCTCTAGAATTATATTATTCAGTAAGAAAATTAATAATTTATGCTTAAATAATATAAGGTGAACATATGAATACTAATTAGTCTCTTGTAACGAAAAGACTGAATTACACCTGCATGGCACTGTCAGGTCAAGTATAAACATGCTTTCTAATTAAATCCAGGCAGTCAGTATTATGTATGAGGAAACAGAGCTATGGGTCTAAAATTTGAACTTGAACTGGGTTGATAATTTGAATTGAGATCTTTAGTAAGTTTTGGCTGCAGCTTAATAAAGTTAGTTTAAAGTAATTTGTTAGAAGGCAAATGGAAATTAGGGTATAATTAGAGTCCATTACAGTAACTTCTCCATGGGTATGTAAGTTATTTAGTTAGACTACAGTTTAATTATGAAGAATATTTTCAAACAGTCATCATCGAAACTTAGTTTTCTGTTCAAGTATCCATTGAAGACATGTGAAAAACACTTTGTTTCTGCATTAAATTTTAAAAATTGGAAGTGACTTTTAAACAGTACTAAACAAAATTGAATGACAATTTTGACATTTTTAAAATCATAAATCAAGGAGCGATGGGAGCTTCTCTGGCTGTCCAGTGAATATTCAGGGTTGATAGGCTTTAGAGTTGACTGGGTTAATCTCCTTGCAGTCCAAGGGGATCTCAGGAGTTTTCTGGTCACCACAGTTCAAAAGCATCACTTCTTTGGTGCTCAAACTTTATGATCCAACTCTCACATCCATACATGACTACTGGAAAAACCATAGCTTTGACCATACAGACCTTTATTGGCAATGTGATGTCTCTGCTTTTTAAATACACTCTTTAGGTGTGTCACAGCCTTTCTTCCAAGGAGCAGGTATCTTGATTTCACAACTGCAATCACCATCCACAGTGATTTTGGAGCATGAGATTATTTTGTTTGGGTTGACTTAAATGGGAATCAGTGATTTACAAAAAGGTTAACCACTGACACCAGCAAACGGATAGGAAATTTGGCATATTTGTGTCAAATTAGGACCTCCAACAAGTCTTTCTTGGGGATTAAAATATAAAATCTGTATGATTCTTGCATTCAATATTTATCATTGCTCTAGAATTATATTATTCAGTAAGAAAATTAATAATTTATGCTTAAATAATATAAGGTGAACATATGAATACTAATTAGTCTCTTGTAACGAAAAGACTGAATTACACCTGCATGGCACTGTCAGGTCAAGTATAAACATGCTTTCTAATTAAATCCAGGCAGTCAGTATTATGTATGAGGAAACAGAGCTATGGGTCTAAAATTTGAACTTGAACTGGGTTGATAATTTGAATTGAGATCTTTAGTAAGTTTTTGGTTGCAGCTTAATAAAGTTAGTTTAAAGTAATTTGTTAGAAGGCAAATGGAAATTAGGGTATAATTAGAGTCCATTACAGTAACTTCTCCATGGGTATGTAAGTTATTTAGTTAGACTACAGTTTAATTATGAAGAATATTTTCAAACAGTCATCATCGAAACTTAGTTTTCTGTTCAAGTATCCATTGAAGACATGTGAAAAACACTTTGTTTCTGCATTAAATTTTAAAAATTGGAAGTGACTTTTAAACAGTACATTAAAAATTCTAAAATAAAATGCCACTCTTTATGACATATTTGGTTGTTACATTTTTAAAATCATAAATCAAGGAGCGATGGGAGCTTCTCTGGCTGTCCAGTAGTTAAGACTAAGTGCTTCCTTCGTAGTGAGTGAGGTCTGATCTCTGGTCAGGGAACTAAGATCCTACAGGCCCCTCCACACAGCCAAAATGTAAAAAGAAGAAGCTTTGATGATGGATGGATAACCAGCATTACTCTGATTAAAACATGGTTTGTTGTTTTACTTTGCATGCAACCTTACTCTTGTCTGATTCTATAATCAGTACATTTCCAAGAATGATATGGTGTTAAAGCCTTTGGAAATAAAGCATAATATTTCTGGATTATTCAGATTTTAATTTATAATCTGTAAGAATATTCCTATTATTCTAGTATTCAGATTCTAGTCACATAGTATTCAGTTAACCCCACTTAAAAATGGTGGAGCTCAGACTGGTGATCTGTGAGGAGGTGGAAGGGTGAGATGAGGGGAGGGGAGGTAGGCTCAGGAAGGGAGGAACAGATATATGTGTGTGTGTGTGTGTGTGTGTTATATGTATATATATATATATATATATATATAGTTTTGACTGATTTGAGTTATTATATGGCAGAAATCCAACACAAAATTATAAATCAATTTCCTAATTAAAAAACAAAAATTTTATAAAATGACTGCTTCTTTAAGACATTTTAGAAATCATTAATCATATTCTTTAGAAAGCCCAGTCCTACTCTAGTACATCTAGTGGACAATAAGGACACTAATATTATTTTTGCTCTCTAGAGAGGGGTTTATATTTGCACGTAAAAATGAAAAGAAACTACTACTGACTGTGAGATGCACAATGTAAATTTATCCTTTGGCAAGGGGGATAGTGAACATATATGAAAGTAAAACCTACATCACAATCATTGTTCAGAATAGATTGGCAAGGGTGTGGTTTCAGTGTTTACATTTTCTTAAAAGCCTGAAGCTCTGTGGCACTGGTTTTTCAGCAGAGAAATTGCAACACATTTAAAACATGTAGCCAGTAATATGGGTGGAGCCAAGAGAAAAGTTATTCCTCTGTGTTTCTTAGGAAAAAGCAAACATCACTCAGAGCCCAAGATCCTGCTGGGCCCATAGATAGTCTGCATTGAGAGTAAAATGTTATTTTTATGTGACATCTTAACTATGATGACTTATAACTTATGATCAAGAAAATCATGTTCTACCTACAGAACTCAACTTGGGAATGATAATCAGAAACATTGGGAGACCATTCAGACACCCACATCTTCCAAGAAAATTACTCATAATAGCAATTTTGCATTGAGGTATTAAGTAGCATGTTTTAGTAAAAGGGGTGAAAATTTTTTTACATTTCCAAGAATGATATGGTGTTAAAGCCTTTGGAAATAAAGCATAATATTTCTGGATTATTCAGATTTTAATTTATAATCTGTAAGAATATTCCTATTATTCTAGTATTCAGATTCTAGTCACATAGTATTCAGTTAGCCCCACTTAAAAATGGTGGAGCTCAGACTGGTGATCTGTGAGGAGGTGGAAGGGTGAGATGAGGGGAGGGGAGGTAGGCTCAGGAAGGGAGGAACAGATATATGTGTGTGTGTGTGTGTGTGTGTTATATGTATATATATATATATATATATATATAGTTTTGACTGATTTGAGTTATTATATGGCAGAAATCCAACACAAAATTATAAATCAATTTCCTAATTAAAAAACAAAAATTTTATAAAATGACTGCTTCTTTAAGACATTTTAGAAATCATTAATCATATTCTTTAGAAAGCCCAGTCCTACTCTAGTACATCTAGTGGACAATAAGGACACTAATATTATTTTTGCTCTCTAGAGAGGGGTTTATATTTGCACGTAAAAATGAAAAGAAACTACTACTGACTGTGAGATGCACAATGTAAATTTATCCTTTGGCAAGGGGGATAGTGAACATATATGAAAGTAAAACCTACATCACAATCATTGTTCAGAATAGATTGGCAAGGGTGTGGTTTCAGTGTTTACATTTTCTTAAAAGCCTGAAGCTCTGTGGCACTGGTTTTTCAGCAGAGAAATTGCAACACATTTAAAACATGTAGCCAGTAATATGGGTGGAGCCAAGAGAAAAGTTATTCCTCTGTGTTTCTTAGGAAAAAGCAAACATCACTCAGAGCCCAAGATCCTGCTGGGCCCATAGATAGTCTGCATTGAGAGTAAAATGTTATTTTTATGTGACATCTTAACTATGATGACTTATAACTTATGATCAAGAAAATCATGTTCTACCTACAGAACTCAACTTGGGAATGATAATCAGAAACATTGGGAGACCATTCAGACACCCACATCTTCCAAGAAAATTACTCATAATAGCAATTTTGCATTGAGGTATTAAGTAGCATGTTTTAGTAAAATGTGGGTGTACACTCTGTCAGAAAACAAAGCAGTTCCTTTCCTTTTGTCTACAGACTATGTAATATACCATAAACTAAATGAACAAAAAGCCACATGATTTTTGACAATCATAACCTAAGTATCTTTGCTTCCTGCCCTTTATAGAATGCCATAAAAGAATTAGTTTTCCATTATGAGGTGCATCTGCAAGATGCCAAACAAGCAAATGCTAAAAATTATTTAGATTTAGGGAGTAGATATGGGTTGGAAAGATCCCCTGGAGAAGGGAATGGCTACCCACTGCAATATTCTTGCCTGAGGAATTGCATGGACAGAGGAGCCTGGTGATCCAGTCCATGGGGTCACAAAGAGACACAACTGAGTAACTGAGCAACTTTCACCGGTTTATAATTGCTCAGTTTAATTCTATGCTGTGGTTATAAGCTTGGCATGTTTTTAGAAAAAGTGAAATTATTTTAGAAAAGTATCACTTTTTACATACTTTTTTGCAATTCTATTCATTGACAACAAAAGTAAAGAAAATTTTAGTACACTGCTGAATGTGGTCCTGGCAGACCATAGCTGGCGTTCTTTAGATTCAAGTTGGCCTTTGAGTTAGCAGTTTGCTTGTAGATGGATCCAAGAGTCTACCTGGGATCTTTTTCCTCCTTTGACTTAACTTTAATGTTACAGTGTATATTTATCCTTTTTATTGAAAAAGAAAACTCCCAAGGATAGCCTGGGTATACTTACCCTCCCTGTGATTGCCACCAATCTCAATTTTAAAAAAATGGCTTATACATTAAATTATTTTGAAAATGTTGGATATTTAATGAACAAGAAATGAAACACTTAAATTTACAGTGGTGGGATTTTTGTGTGTGTCTGTAATCAACCTAGAACTACCAGGATATGAATGAGCCAAGGAAAACAATTTTATAGTAATAACAAAATCATCTAAAGTTATATTTTTAAAATGGATGGGAGGGGAAGGAGGTTCTAGCTCTCTTATCTGTCCAACCAAGTTTGAAGAAATACACCTCTTTTTTCTCAGATCAGGGTAATCATTTTTTCTTTGTGGAACTAATAACACATAGAGTCAAAAAGTCTGTTTCCTCACACCATTTTACTGTTTTATTTAAGTGGAGTAAATTCTGCAGAATTTGAAGTCTTTGGCCTCCTATTGAAATTTAACTAGTCCATGCCAAATTCAGATGCAGAGGGCTGTATTCATTTCCCAGGACTTCAAAGGTTAGACCGTGACAATTGAAGAGCAGCTGTTTTCCTGGATCTTACCTGTCTAGGTACTCCAGGGCGTTTAGGACTGTGTAGGTCCTTTAAGGCTGACAATGCTTTCGTTCTGGCAAAACTGCAGCCTGCCACTACCCACGTTTTCTTTCCCTTCCTGGAGCTAGTATCTAGCTAAATAACTGGAGGAATGCAGTGACACATCACACTAGCTGCCTGGCTTCTTTTCCTAGATCTGCGTTCTTCATGGACCTGAGACTGTTGCCTTCCTAGTGTGTACACTAAGACATGCTGTATTCAGCTTTAAGTGACATTCTACTCAGTTGATCATGCACTTTCTTTTTGGTAAAAGTGTGACTTTTTCAGTTCAGTTGCTCATTTATGTCCAGCTCTTTGGGATCCCATGATCCCATGGACAACAACATGCCAGATTTTGTCCTTCACCATCTCCTGGAACTTGCTCAAACTCATGTTTATCAATTCAGTGATGCTGTCCAACCATCTTATCCTCAGTCATCCCCTTCTCTCTTGTATTTTTCCCAGCATGAGGGTATTTTCCAATGAGTCGTCTCTTCACATCAGGTGGCCAAAGTATTGGAGCATCAGCTTCAGAACCAACCTTTCCAATGAATATTCAGGATTTCTTTCCTTTTAAGGTTGACTGGTTTGATCTCCTTGCTGTCCAAGGGACTCTGAACAGTCTTCTCCAACACCACAGTTCGAAGACATCAGCTGTGTCTGTTTAGTGGCTCACAAGCCTTCAAGTTTGATCAAAGGCAAGAGATCACTTTCGTGGATCTACTAAATCCTACCCCACCAATATACCTTGAACCACTGAGGTTTTGGTAGCCATGTCCCCTTAAACTACCTGTTGTGACTCCTTGAGTACTTTGCTGAGGATGAAATACAACACCGCATATAAGACCATGCTATAGAAATCTCCTTTGCACCTTAGTAAAGCTTTCTTATTCATGTGGAGAAAGTCTTGCTAAAAGTCCAAGTGGCTAGTGAAAGAAGCAATATCATGTAGTCTTGAAAGTTTCAAGGGGTGCTCTCACTTGCCATTGGGGAGGGCAGCCATATATGTTTGATCTCTGTAGTGATTTTACTAACTCTCAAGGGTCACGTAGCAGATGATTATTTAAGCCAATGTCCAACTGGACATTTCTGATCCTCTAAACTTGAGAGACCTGTACTATCAGTGCTTCCAAATAAGAAACAGAGTGACAGTTATGTCCTGATCGCACAGATATTTCATGCTCTGACTCAGAGAGAGTCAAGCCATTCTCTTACATGACTGCCAAACCAGAATTCTTAATAATGCCAAGGGTGAATAGACCCACATCCCTGGATCACATAGTGGGATTCCAGAGTCTTCATTGGCTGTATTCATTTCTTGTGGTAGTTGTAATAAATTACCACTAATTTTGTGCCTGAACCCAATGGAAATTTATATTCACTCCCAGTGAACAAATTCTAGATGTCAGAATTCTGAAATTAAGATACAGTGATTCTATATTCTGTTCCTTACCTCTTTTAGTGTAGCTTGTGGTTACGTTACTGTGTCTATGTTATCTCATGCCCTTCTCTTATATCTCTCAAATCCCCGTGTGTCTTTTATAAGGTTACTTCTCTGATTCGCAACCCAAATCTTATCCTCAGTCATCCCCTTCTCTCTTGTATTTTTCCCAGCATGAGGGTATTTTCCAATGAGTCGCTCTTCACATCAGGTGGCCAAAGTATTGGAGCATCAGCTTCAGAACCAACCTTTCCAATGAATATTCAGGATTTCTTTCCTTTTAAGGTTGACTGGTTTGATCTCCTTGCTGTCCAAGGGACTCTGAACAGTCTTCTCCAACACCACAGTTCGAAGACATCAGCTGTGTCTGTTTAGTGGCTCACAAGCCTTCAAGTTTGATCAAAGGCAAGAGATCACTTTCGTGGATCTACTAAATCCTACCCCACCAATATACCTTGAACCACTGAGGTTTTGGTAGCCATGTCCCCTTAAACTACCTGTTGTGACTCCTTGAGTACTTTGCTGAGGATGAAATACAACACCGCATATAAGACCATGCTATAGAAATCTCCTTTGCACCTTAGTAAAGCTTTCTTATTCATGTGGAGAAAGTCTTGCTAAAAGTCCAAGTGGCTAGTGAAAGAAGCAATATCATGTAGTCTTGAAAGTTTCAAGGGGTGCTCTCACTTGCCATTGGGGAGGGCAGCCATATATGTTTGATCTCTGTAGTGATTTTACTAACTCTCAAGGGTCACGTAGCAGATGATTATTTAAGCCAATGTCCAACTGGACATTTCTGATCCTCTAAACTTGAGAGACCTGTACTATCAGTGCTTCCAAATAAGAAACAGAGTGACAGTTATGTCCTGATCGCACAGATATTTCATGCTCTGACTCAGAGAGAGTCAAGCCATTCTCTTACATGACTGCCAAACCAGAATTCTTAATAATGCCAAGGGTGAATAGACCCACATCCCTGGATCACATAGTGGGATTCCAGAGTCTTCATTGGCTGTATTCATTTCTTGTGGTAGTTGTAATAAATTACCACTAATTTTGTGCCTGAACCCAATGGAAATTTATATTCACTCCCAGTGAACAAATTCTAGATGTCAGAATTCTGAAATTAAGATACAGTGATTCTATATTCTGTTCCTTACCTCTTTTAGTGTAGCTTGTGGTTACGTTACTGTGTCTATGTTATCTCATGCCCTTCTCTTATATCTCTCAAATCTCCCCTGTGTGTCTTTTATAAGGTTACTTGCTCTTGGATTTAGGGTCAATGGTGATAATATAGGATGATCTCTTAATCTCAATCTTTAAATATGTCTTTTAAGATTCTTTTTTCAAATAAGGCAACATTCACAGGTTCCGTTGATGATGGTGTAGACCCATCTTCTGAGGGGTCAGTACTCAGCCCATTATGCTAGTCTTTCTTGAAAATGTGGTAGCCACTGCATACCCCTGGTACTTATGTCTGTGATTTTTGAACTAGAGAAATATGAAGGCCCCATACCTAAAGTGCACCTTCATAATCTCATTATTAGAGTCCCACAGCTAATTGTGATAAATCTTGAACCCACTTTCATTAGGTCCACTTTGATTTAATGCCTGCTTTTCCTAGTGGTTATATAGAGAGCTACCCAAGTTCAGCACCTTGGCTTACAGAGGCAACTGAAGACCCAGCTCTTAGACTCTAAATTCCCTGAGTCTTATTTGCCAGTATATCACTTAGAACATTGGCTGGATCATAGTAGATGCTTAGCATGCATTTTCTTAGATGAAAGAAGGAACAGTGGGGTCAGAAGTCTGTTTCGGGCCCACCAGATGCAAACATTTAGTAAGAGGCAAGCTACTTATCCCAGAACTACAGAAATGCCTTTGAGAAGGACAGATGAAGGAAACCAGATGTTCAGGGAAGCTCTTCCTTCTCCTCTCTAAAACCCAACCCAATGTTTTCATATCAAGCCCCACCTTCTCCATCAAGCTTTCTGACCTTCATGGTCTGTACCAGTGACCTCAGACTCTTTTGATAGCATACTCTGTGCTAACATAGCAATGAGCATACGACCTAATGCACATTAATTTTATAATATTTTAAAAAGGTCTTTAGGTTGAATTGCTGTATAATTATAAATATAAAAAATAGATATTAAAAATGAGTTAAGCATTAAATAAAGAATGACTTTTTTTGAAAAACACAATGGCTTTATGAGCATCTCAAAGGCAAATGTAAATAAATTTCTTCCTTAGTGAATTTGAATATAAATCTGTTGTAAATAATCATTTTGTTTCTGATTCCTTTGACTGACTTCTTGCCAGATTGGTATAGGCTGTCATTGTCTAACATCTGAAGAGCTTTTTAGATTAAAGACCAGAGATACTCTGTTTTTCTTTTTTTTTTCCTTGTATTTTGTTTTCAGCATTTTCTTCCATTTGCAGTTTCTGCATAGAGACATTTTAAATTCAGTTAGCTATTTTGCATCAGAATATTTAAATAAAAACCTTATGTCAACTGACCTGGGCACATGTAAACTATTATACATTTTATAAGTTCAGCATTTTCTTCCATGCAGTTAGCATGCTCCCAATTGTGATTTTTGAACTAGAGAAATATGAAGGCCCCATACCTAAAGTGCACCTTCATAATCTCATTATTAGAGTCCCACAGCTAATTGTGATAAATCTTGAACCCACTTTCATTAGGTCCACTTTGATTTAATGCCTGCTTTTCCTAGTGGTTATATAGAGAGCTACCCAAGTTCAGCACCTTGGCTTACAGAGGCAACTGAAGACCCAGCTCTTAGACTCTAAATTCCCTGAGTCTTATTTGCCAGTATATCACTTAGAACATTGGCTGGATCATAGTAGATGCTTAGCATGCATTTTCTTAGATGAAAGAAGGAACAGTGGGGTCAGAAGTCTGTTTCGGGCCCACCAGATGCAAACATTTAGTAAGAGGCAAGCTACTTATCCCAGAACTACAGAAATGCCTTTGAGAAGGACAGATGAAGGAAACCAGATGTTCAGGGAAGCTCTTCCTTCTCCTCTCTAAAACCCAACCCAATGTTTTCATATCAAGCCCCACCTTCTCCATCAAGCTTTCTGACCTTCATGGTCTGTACCAGTGACCTCAGACTCTTTTGATAGCATACTCTGTGCTAACATAGCAATGAGCATACGACCTAATGCACATTAATTTTATAATATTTTAAAAAGGTCTTTAGGTTGAATTGCTGTATAATTATAAATATAAAAAATAGATATTAAAAATGAGTTAAGCATTAAATAAAGAATGACTTTTTTTGAAAAACACAATGGCTTTATGAGCATCTCAAAGGCAAATGTAAATAAATTTCTTCCTTAGTGAATTTGAATATAAATCTGTTGTAAATAATCATTTTGTTTCTGATTCCTTTGACTGACTTCTTGCCAGATTGGTATAGGCTGTCATTGTCTAACATCTGAAGAGCTTTTTAGATTAAAGACCAGAGATACTCTGTTTTTCTTTTTTTTTTCCTTGTATTTTGTTTTCAGCATTTTCTTCCATTTGCAGTTTCTGCATAGAGACATTTTAAATTCAGTTAGCTATTTTGCATCAGAATATTTAAATAAAAACCTTATGTCAACTGACCTGGGCACATGTAAACTATTATACATTTTATAAGTCAAAAGCACTGAACAAGTGGAAGCATCTTTCACTTTTTTTTTATTAGGGACCATGCAGTTACCTACTGGGTGAATCGCTTAGCCTTGGTGACATGCAGCATCTGACGTGTTAGAAATGTTAGACCAGGTGAAAGTGCCAATATCAACTTACATATTAAATATTTGTAACATTTAATTTTTTCTCTTCAGGAAAAAATGTGAATGGAATTTCTTTCTTTTTTTCTAATATTCACTTATTTATTTTTGGCTTTGTTGGGTTTTGGTTGCAGTAGGTGAGATGTTTTTGTTGTGGCATTTGGGCTTTTCTTTAGTTGAGACCCAGGGCCTCAGTAGTTGTGGCACAGCATGTAGGACCTTAGTTCCTAGACCAGGAATTGAACCTGTGTCCCTTGCATTGCAAGGAAGATTCTTAACCACCGGACCACCCGGGATGCCCTGTAATTTCTAACATTTACTTCCTACACCGTAATAGAGCCTATGTATTTTTTTTAACTACATCACTTAGTACTTGACTATCTAAAACTTTGTATTTGCCTTTGCTCAGGTATATTTATATACTTACGCCTCAGAATATCTGTAATGAATATGAAGGTCATGTCTTACATTCAGTGTCCTATGTATTATATGAAAGCATCTGTAAATAATGTTCAAAACCAATATTTGATTAATGACTGTAGCTAATTAGAAAGCTCTGTTTTTTAATAATTTTTGATTAATTATAGTACTTAAAAAATCAGAATCTAATAGGAATCACCTCAATGGAGCTTATTAAAATGAGCAGTATAATAGATGGTATGAAAAAATATATATGAATTGTCTTAGAAGCCACATGCTATTATACTGAGTGGGTTGGCATTTCCTTCTCCAGAGGATTTTCCTAATTCCTGTGTCAGGAAGATCCTTTGGAGAAAGAAATGGCAACCCATTCCTGTATTCTTACCTGTAAAATTCCATGGATAGAGGAGCCTGGCATGTTTTAGTCCATAGGAGTCCCAAGAGTTGGACACGACTTAGTGACTAAATCACCACTGCATAGAATATTAATAAACCTTATGTCAACTGACCTGGGCAAGCATCTTTAAAAACTTTTTTTTTATTAGGGACCATGCAGTTACCTACTGGGTGAATCGCTTAGCCTTGGTGACATGCAGCATCTGACGTGTTAGAAATGTTAGACCAGGTGAAAGTGCCAATATCAACTTACATATTAAATATTTGTAACATTTAATTTTTTCTCTTCAGGAAAAAATGTGAATGGAATTTCTTTCTTTTTTTCTAATATTCACTTATTTATTTTTGGCTTTGTTGGGTTTTGGTTGCAGTAGGTGAGATGTTTTTGTTGTGGCATTTGGGCTTTTCTTTAGTTGAGACCCAGGGCCTCAGTAGTTGTGGCACAGCATGTAGGACCTTAGTTCCTAGACCAGGAATTGAACCTGTGTCCCTTGCATTGCAAGGAAGATTCTTAACCACCGGACCACCAGGGAAGCCCTGTAATTTCTAACATTTACTTCCTACACTGTAATAGAGCCTATGTATTTTTTTTAACTACATCACTTAGTACTTGACTATCTAAAACTTTGTATTTGCCTTTGCTCAGGTATATTTATATACTTACGCCTCAGAATATCTGTAATGAATATGAAGGTCATGTCTTACATTCAGTGTCCTATGTATTATATGAAAGCATCTGTAAATAATGTTCAAAACCAATATTTGATTAATGACTGTAGCTAATTAGAAAGCTCTGTTTTTTAATAATTTTTGATTAATTATAGTACTTAAAAAATCAGAATCTAATAGGAATCACCTCAATGGAGCTTATTAAAATGAGCAGTATAATAGATGGTATGAAAAAATATATATGAATTGTCTTAGAAGCCACATGCTATTATACTGAGTGGGTTGGCATTTCCTTCTCCAGAGGATTTTCCTAATTCCTGTGTCAGGAAGATCCTTTGGAGAAAGAAATGGCAACCCATTCCTGTATTCTTACCTGTAAAATTCCATGGATAGAGGAGCCTGGCATGTTTTAGTCCATAGGAGTCCCAAGAGTTGGACACGACTTAGTGACTAAATCACCACGTGCAATAGTCATCTGTAATTATTAGAATTTCTAAGTTCTCTTGTGAAAGTTTTCTTTGTTTTTCAAAGCTATTAGCAACTTTGAGTTTTACCATTTATTTACCCTGGCTGACTACATGAGATAGTGTCCATTGGATTATAAACCAAGAGATATAATCCAAGTCCACATAATTTGAATCTGAACAACTGAGTTATTAATACTCACCAATACTGCTATTTATACCCTTTGATACTGAGGGTTCATTAAAATGAAGTCAGACCATGTTAAGGAGGAAAAACGTTTATCTAGGATTCATCAGTTATTCCTCACCTTCAGTGACTCTGCCCAGTGGCCAAGGTTGGGGGTTCAGAGGGTGGGGGTGAGTATAACCCTTAGGACCTGCTTCATCCAGGTTCCTGTTCTCTCTGGCTTCTTGTTCTTGTTCTTGTTCATGTCTGACTCTTTGCAACCCCATGGACTGCAGCAAGGCAGGCCTCTGCGTCCTCCACTCTTAAGTTTGCTCAAATTCATGTCCGCTGATTCAGAGATGTTATCATCTCATTCTCTGCTGCCCTCTTCTCCTTTGACCTTCACTCTTTCCCAGCATCCGAGTCTTTTCCAATGAGTTGACTATTCAAATCAGGTGGCTGAAGTATTGGAGCTTTAGAATCAGTCCAGTGAATGTTCGGGGTTGATTTCCTTTAGGATTGACTGGTGTGATCTCCTTGCAGTCCAAGGCACTCTCAAGAGGCTTTTCCAACACCACAATTTGAAAGGATCAGTTCTTCAATGCTCAGCCTTCTTCTGGAAAAATCAGAATCTAATAGGAATCACCTCAATGGAGCTTATTAAAATGAGCATTGGTATGAAAAAATATATATGAATTGTCTTAGAAGCCACATGCTATTATACTGAGTGGGTTGGCATTTCCTTCTCCAGAGGATTTTCCTAATTCCTGTGTCAGGAAAATCCTCTGGAGAAAGAAATGGCAACCCATTCCTGTATTCTTACCTGTAAAATTCCATGGATAGAGGAGCCTGGCATGTTTTAGTCCATAGGAGTCCCAAGAGTTGGACACGACTTAGTGACTAAATCACCACGTGCAATAGTCATCTGTAATTATTAGAATTTCTAAGTTCTCTTGTGAAAGTTTTCTTTGTTTTTCAAAGCTATTAGCAACTTTGAGTTTTACCATTTATTTACCCTGGCTGACTACATGAGATAGTGTCCATTGGATTATAAACCAAGAGATATAATCCAAGTCCACATAATTTGAATCTGAACAACTGAGTTATTAATACTCACCAATACTGCTATTTATACCCTTTGATACTGAGGGTTCATTAAAATGAAGTCAGACCATGTTAAGGAGGAAAAACGTTTATCTAGGATTCATCAGTTATTCCTCACCTTCAGTGACTCTGCCCAGTGGCCAAGGTTGGGGGTTCAGAGGGTGGGGGTGAGTATAACCCTTAGGACCTGCTTCATCCAGGTTCCTGTTCTCTCTGGCTTCTTGTTCTTGTTCTTGTTCATGTCTGACTCTTTGCAACCCCATGGACTGCAGCAAGGCAGGCCTCTGCGTCCTCCACTCTTAAGTTTGCTCAAATTCATGTCCGCTGATTCAGAGATGTTATCATCTCATTCTCTGCTGCCCTCTTCTCCTTTGACCTTCACTCTTTCCCAGCATCCGAGTCTTTTCCAATGAGTTGACTATTCAAATCAGGTGGCTGAAGTATTGGAGCTTTAGAATCAGTCCAGTGAATGTTCGGGGTTGATTTCCTTTAGGATTGACTGGTGTGATCTCCTTGCAGTCCAAGGCACTCTCAAGAGGCTTTTCCAACACCACAATTTGAAAGGATCAGTTCTTCAATGCTCAGCCTTCTTCTGGTCCAGCTCTCACATCACACGTGACTACTGGGAAAGCAGTTATTGGACTAGCTGGACCTTTGTCAGCAAAGTGATATCTCTGTTTTTAAATAGTGTGTCTGGCTTGTTTAGGGTTCAGCCAGAGGGAAGGAAGAATAGATGATCAGCAGATGGGAGAAGAAAAAGGTCAGGTATTATCCAGGGGTCTACTTCTCTTTGCTGCTGAGGACGCCTGTGTTTCCCTGGTGGATAGGTCTGGCCTCATCCCGGGCTGTAGCTTTTATGGATTCTGGTTACACTCTTCTTTCTCCTTGCTCCTTGTCCCAGGAATGAAAATAGCTTCCTACTTTTCTAATTTCTGGTCAGCAACATCCCTTGTTGGTTTCCTTAATTTTATCCACACCTCTGTAAAGAATAGCCTCATCCAAACTCCACTTTTATGATTGGACCATGACAGATACCCCTGCTAAACAAGTTTGGAGTGTTTAATACAGATCTGCATGAAATCTGCTGCCGGGTGGATGTAGACACAGCTGCAGGGGGCTAAGAATAGCTCTGTCTGCAGCATCTTTTATTTCTTTTCCTTTAGAATCTTTTGCATTTCTAAACTACTTTTGGGGCTGGGAACTCAGTAAGGACTCTTTTTCACTGCCAACATTTTTCTTGTAATCTGATTCTTTCTACTCTGAGAAGAGCCTGATATTAGATGTTACCCTTGTTGCTTGATCACAGTAGTATTTCAGGATTGATGAACTTTAAAGAAGCATATCTCCACCTTACATTTATCTTTTCAGCTTTCTCTCTATTTTTTTTTAATAGAAAGACTGTACTGTCTGTAAATGAAGTTTTAGGCCACACTCAGTTGATGTAGAAATAATTGAGGCCCTAAACAAACCTCTTGAAATCAAAATAGGTCTTTAGTCTAGCCTTCAGAGTAAACCTGATCCTGTCTCTGAGGTTAAGAGTAGGAAAGGGGTGTGAGCTGACAGTCTAGATTCTTTTCTCCCCTAGAGATGGACCTGTGATCTCTTCTCTGACAGAGAACAGTCCCCCACGGCACTCTCAAGAGGCTTTTCCAACACCACAATTTGAAAGGATCAGTTCTTCAATGCTCAGCCTTCTTCTGGTCCAGCTCTCACATCACACGTGACTACTGGGAAAGCAGTTATTGGACTAGCTGGACCTTTGTCAGCAAAGTGATATCTCTGTTTTTAAATAGTGTGTCTGGCTTGTTTAGGGTTCAGCCAGAGGGAAGGAAGAATAGATGATCAGCAGATGGGAGAAGAAAAAGGTCAGGTATTATCCAGGGGTCTACTTCTCTTTGCTGCTGAGGACGCCTGTGTTTCCCTGGTGGATAGGTCTGGCCTCATCCCGGGCTGTAGCTTTTATGGATTCTGGTTACACTCTTCTTTCTCCTTGCTCCTTGTCCCAGGAATGAAAATAGCTTCCTACTTTTCTAATTTCTGGTCAGCAACATCCCTTGTTGGTTTCCTTAATTTTATCCACACCTCTGTAAAGAATAGCCTCATCCAAACTCCACTTTTATGATTGGACCATGACAGATACCCCTGCTAAACAAGTTTGGAGTGTTTAATACAGATCTGCATGAAATCTGCTGCCGGGTGGATGTAGACACAGCTGCAGGGGGCTAAGAATAGCTCTGTCTGCAGCATCTTTTATTTCTTTTCCTTTAGAATCTTTTGCATTTCTAAACTACTTTTGGGGCCGGGAACTCAGTAAGGACTCTTTTTCACTGCCAACATTTTTCTTGTAATCTGATTCTTTCTACTCTGAGAAGAGCCTGATATTAGATGTTACCCTTGTTGCTTGATCACAGTAGTATTTCAGGATTGATGAACTTTAAAGAAGCATATCTCCACCTTACATTTATCTTTTCAGCTTTCTCTCTATTTTTTTTTAATAGAAAGACTGTACTGTCTGTAAATGAAGTTTTAGGCCACACTCAGTTGATGTAGAAATAATTGAGGCCCTAAACAAACCTCTTGAAATCAAAATAGGTCTTTAGTCTAGCCTTCAGAGTAAACCTGATCCTGTCTCTGAGGTTAAGAGTAGGAAAGGGGTGTGAGCTGACAGTCTAGATTCTTTTCTCCCCTAGAGATGGACCTGTGATCTCTTCTCTGACAGAGAAGGTGGAGGGTTGACCTATATGTAAATACGGAGACTATTTCTAGAAGCTATTTGGTTTCCCCCGTGTCTTCAAGGAGATAAAACCCACTTTCATCAAGTTCCCTGGAAAGTCCTTCTCCTAGAAAGGTTTTCTATCCAAAACTCTCCACTTCCTTTGCCCCCCACCCTGCCTCGTGGTATTTTAGTATCCTTTTTATGATACCCTGGGGCATATCCCTAGGCGTCCTGTTTGTTTGTTTGTTTTCTTCTGCCTTTGATAATGGCATTTCTGACAAAGTACATCTTTCGAATGAAACTTTCAGTTGCAATAGAATAGAAATGTATTAAAGGATTGATCCAAAATTTTGCATCCTTGATAGCAGTATGTTTAGAACTTGCAATACACAGTCCTGTCTGTCAGGCTGCTCCTCCACCCTTCCAGTTCCTCAGCTGTAGACACACTTCAGTACCAGCCAACAGTTCTCAGTGTGTGTGGAAGCATGGAGGGAGGCAGAAAGGCATGCTTTTAATATTTGACCTAAATACCTTTGCTGTAATCCTATAGCATTATTTTGTTTAATGTTCAAAGGGGATGCATGTAGTTGGTCACCATCCCCTCTACAAACACGGTTGATCTTTCACATGTATAAATAATAAAATTTGCATCTCTCCATTCTTCATGATAAAAGAAATTGAGAATATTTAGCCATAACCTTGACTGTTTTCCCTTATGTTACAGTCCTACAGTTATTTTCTTTATTCTTATTTTCTCTTGCTCATCTGTATTTTGAAGATAGAATAGCACAACACTGAATTCTGAGCTTATATGAAAACATACTATGCAGAGTAGAAATGTGCCTTTTTGGTTTTTGTGTTTCATACTCTGTTATTACATCTCAGAATGACAATTTAATTGTAGAGGTGTTATTGTTTCTTTTGTAAACTATTTGAATGCCCGGATATTCTCTGCTTTAATGATGCATAATCAGCCATTATCCATCTTGTGTTTGTGCTTCTGTTTAAGAAATTAATGGCAAAGGTAGTAATAATTTGGCACTTTTCTTGGCACATTCAATCCTAAATTAGTCAGATTTAATATGTCAAAAAGCAAGCTTTTTTCCCTTAGAAAATAAAATATCAGAGTCTGATCATTTAATAAAAATACTTTAATATTGAAATGTATGGTTTTAATAAACAACAATGTAACATCAAAATTTAAGATGGGCTAGAAGAAGTTAAGATGGGCTAGAAGAAGGTTAGGATTACATATAAATACCTATGACTGTTACTGATTATATTTGTTTTCCAAAAGAGTAAAACCTAAGTCATGCCAAACATTTTTGTGCCCATCATACACTGAAAGTTTTCCAGAGAAAGATTCCATTCATTCTCTTAGTAACCAAATTTATTATTTAGAATTATTTTTAAAGAATAAATTATTTTTCCAGCCAAAGGCTCCTTAGTTCTGTACTTATTCAAATGGTGTGTCATGCATGTCAAAATTTTTTTTTTAAGTAAATCCTTTATTTGTGTCATACCAAAGCCCCAACCCTTCCAGTTCCTCAGCTGTAGACACACTTCAGTACCAGCCAACAGTTCTCAGTGTGTGTGGAAGCATGGAGGGAGGCAGAAAGGCATGCTTTTAATATTTGACCTAAATACCTTTGCTGTAATCCTATAGCATTATTTTGTTTAATGTTCAAAGGGGATGCATGTAGTTGGTCACCATCCCCTCTACAAACACGGTTGATCTTTCACATGTATAAATAATAAAATTTGCATCTCTCCATTCTTCATGATAAAAGAAATTGAGAATATTTAGCCATAACCTTGACTGTTTTCCCTTATGTTACAGTCCTACAGTTATTTTCTTTATTCTTATTTTCTCTTGCTCATCTGTATTTTGAAGATAGAATAGCACAACACTGAATTCTGAGCTTATATGAAAACATACTATGCAGAGTAGAAATGTGCCTTTTTGGTTTTTGTGTTTCATACTCTGTTATTACATCTCAGAATGACAATTTAATTGTAGAGGTGTTATTGTTTCTTTTGTAAACTATTTGAATGCCCGGATATTCTCTGCTTTAATGATGCATAATCAGCCATTATCCATCTTGTGTTTGTGCTTCTGTTTAAGAAATTAATGGCAAAGGTAGTAATAATTTGGCACTTTTCTTGGCACATTCAATCCTAAATTAGTCAGATTTAATATGTCAAAAAGCAAGCTTTTTCCCTTAGAAAATAAAATATCAGAGTCTGATCATTTAATAAAAATACTTTAATATTGAAATGTATGGTTTTAATAAACAACAATGTAACATCAAAATTTAAGATGGGCTAGAAGAAGTTAAGATGGGCTAGAAGAAGGTTAGGATTACATATAAATACCTATGACTGTTACTGATTATATTTGTTTTCCAAAAGAGTAAAACCTAAGTCATGCCAAACATTTTTGTGCCCATCATACACTGAAAGTTTTCCAGAGAAAGATTCCATTCATTCTCTTAGTAACCAAATTTATTATTTAGAATTATTTTTAAAGAATAAATTATTTTTCCAGCCAAAGGCTCCTTAGTTCTGTACTTATTCAAATGGTGTGTCATGCATGTCATGAAAAATTGTTTTTTGTATAAGTAACAGTCTCATTGTGAGAATTAGTAGCATACACAGATGGCACTAGATAGATTCACCCTTATACTGGAAATATTTCTAATAATATCAGAGTTTAATGCTGTTAGTTCAGCCAGTAATGAGTGAAAAAACTCAGAAAAAGAAGAATTTTATATTGTTCATGGTCCGAAGTAGGTGTTTGTTTATCTAAAACTAATGTGTTAGAAAATCATCAGTATATTCCCTGAGTGCTAAATATCTTAATAATATTCAATTGTAATATTTTATATTATAATAAGGTATAATAATATATAGTAGCATGTAATGGCTTCCCTGGTGGCTTGGTGGTTAAGAGTCTGCCTGCCAGTGCAGCAGACTTGGGTTCAATCCCTAGGGTGGAAAGATCCCCTGGAGAAGGGAATGGGAACCCAGTGCAGTATTCTTGCCTGGACAGTCCATGAACAGGAACCTGGCAGGCTATAGTCTAGAGGGTCACAAAGAGTTAGACGTGATTGAGAGACTGAATAGTAGTAGCAGTAGCATGTAATATGTAAATATGTGATAATAGCTGATGTCTACATACTGTATAAGGTTTAAGCATGTGACTTGCATTCTTTGTAGTATCCCTAATCACTTACTGCTTACAAGAGCTTCATTAAGTAGGGGCTGTTATTAACCTTATCATTACAGATGAGGAAACTGAGATGAAGGAGATTTTAAGTACTTTGTCCAGAATCACGCAGGTGGTTGATAGCAAGGTGATTATTTTATTTCATAATCTTAACAACAAGAATCAACTTTATTCTCTAAAAACAAATCATGTTTGTTCTCTTTCATGTGGATTTGATTTCAGGAGGTTTCATTTGCTCATCCTAGATTTCTTGATATAATTTTGTTAAAGTATTGCTAGATTTTTGTATTTCAAAGAAATATTTAAATTAGGTTACTTAGTAATATTTTTCATTTATGAAATTCTGCACTTTATCTGAAATTTAGTCCTTATCAACTATCACATTTTAATCCTATATGTTAAAATATGATGGATGAGTAAGTTGTCTTATCTTTGAAATTGCTCAAGCTGTGTTTGCAGTTATGTGAGTGCAGGTCCATATTCACAATACCAAAAGCAAAGAGCAAATTTTCTTTACTCTTGTTCCATATTTAACCATTTCTTTTTTTTTTTTTTAAAGATTTATTTATTTATTTATTTTGGGGGGGTGGGGTGGGGAGGGAGGGGGATGGGCGGACCACTTCCATTGGTCTTTCATTTCTCTGTTTTCATCCGTCTTTGTTCTTTGGCTCCTGTGGGCCTCCCATCGCGGTGGCGTCTGTCGCTGCAGAGCGCCGGCTCTGGGCTCACGCGCGCCAGAGCTCTGGCTCTGTAATTGGACACATCGGTCCAGCTACTCCATAGCACGTGGGATCTTCCCAGGCCAGGGATTGAACCAGCGCCCCTTGCACTGCAAGGCGGTGTCCTTACCCACTGGACCACCAGGGGAAGCCCTTAGCCATTTCTTGTAATGACCCTCACATGCTTGAAATATAGATGCATCTTTAAGAAAATTTCCTGACAGCAAAAATTATTGTTGTTAAAACCCTCTTGTAATATGTAAAGCATTAATAAAAATTGTTGCTTCGCATTTCTAATATATTTACAACTGAATGACCCTATGGTATAAGAATCTTAAGGAAAACTTCCAGTAATATTTATAAAATCTTCTTAGAAATCCTAGCCTTGGAAAATGGTCAGGGTGATTCGTGGAGAATAACTGGATTCTCATTCTTCTCTGTTAAACATGCGCCTGGCTCTGAACTTGACTGATACCCCTGACTGGTTGAGTACTACCACTCAACTGCTGCTGCCCCTGCTATCACTACCGCCACCGCTGTGACAAGCATTACTATGAACAGTTCCTGAGCTGTCCTAAGTACCAGGCACACAACTAAGCACTATATCCACATTTCACTTCATCCTCAGAGTGATTCTGTTTGATTAGTTTGGAAAAGGAAAGTGCTGGTTGCTCAGTTGTTTCTGACTCTTTGCAACCCCATGGACTGTAGCCCGCCAGGCTCCTCTGTCCGTGGGATTTTTCCAGGTTGGTGTGCCCCAGTGTTATTGTCAGACCTGAGCATCTTTAATCTAAAGCAGCAATAAAAAGAAGTAACTGTCACCTAAGCCCTGCGCATTTGTCCCTCTCATGCCTCTGAGTACTCCTTGACTGACCTCTTTCATGTTGTGAGGCACATTTGAGTTGCTAAAGGGAGAATCTTCCGACTCTGACAGAGGGAGCTGAAATGGTTTGTAAAACCTTCCAGTGTTGCTTAGGAATTATATCCTCAGGCTGGGGGAATTGGTTCCCTGCTCACTGAATTGAAGAATGACAGGTCTAGGAAGCAGTTTATTTTGCTAAAGGAAATTAATCCTTGGAATAGAAAAATGGTCATGTTGCATGACTTTTTGGAGAATAAAATTAGTATTAGTTTTCCCATCACAACATATACATGCACACGTGCACATACACGTACACACATGGATCAGAAAAAGCAGATGAGTCATTTTATTAAGAACCCTACCGTCACCAATAGGTGACCATCTTAATGACAGTATTTATTTAGTCCTCTGTTGTGTAAAAGTGCACTTAAAAGGCGTTATTTCATTTAATCATTACAGTCTCTTTTGAAGTGGTAGTTATTATTTTCTTGATTTCACAGAAGAGGACACTGAGTCTTAAAAGAGAATGAATCTTGAAGAGCATGAATGGTTTCTTTGTGGCAGCTGCCCAGAATAGCTTTTACGTGGGTATTGGCATATCTGTTCTGTACTTCACTGAATCTTGTAAAATCTTAAATTACCCATTTTGGAGAGGTACCTGATGACCAAATTTATCTCAACTAGAGAGCAGTGAGCCAGTCAGCAGGAAATTACCACATATGTGCACAATAGACTCCTATGTCATCACCCATTTCTGGAAGCAAGAATGTCATAACACACCAAACTAATGTGGCCTACATAAATTCTTTCCGTTTATATATTTTTTTGAATGAGTGGGCTACTTAGAGTATAGTGGAAAGAGTGTCAAATTCATGGCCAAAATAGGAAGATTTCAACTCCAGTTTTCCTGTTATGAGTTCTATGACCTGAGTATTTAACTTCTCTCCAGGCATCCACTCTGTAAACATCATGCAATCTGAAAAGACCAGCTTTTCATATGCAGCATATGAAGGTTCTTTGAAAACTGCAGGATATTTGAGAAGCACTCTGGGATGAGGGATGGGACAGGGGGAGAGATTTGACCAGGATATGTCCTAAACATATAGAGACCTGAATTTGCTCACCACCTTCACCTTTCCTTCTTGAGATAGGGTGGTCCAAAGTGAGTTGAGAACCATTTGCCACAAAGTGCCACTATCCATTGCAGTCATTCAAATGAATTCCACCTGCGAAGGAAGTCACCTTCATAACACATTTTCGCTCGATTTTGCTGTGACTGGCAAATCTGCCTTTTTGTTAAGTTCAAAAAAGATCACTCTGTGTGACCACTGTTGGTTATTAATGTGTCCTAAGCATTATAATAATAATACAAACAAACAGGTAAAATTTTTCTGTGTGACAAAAGTCCTTGTTGTTAAGATGCCAGGAATCCCATTTAATAAAGTGGAGTCATTCTAAAGGGCTTGGCTTGACTCCCAGAACAGGAGGTTCCCCAGTGAGAATTCACTTGTTAGCACTCTTCATCTCGCTGTTTGGAGTCATAGAGGAATGTACATTATCCAGAGAGAGCAACACACAGAATCTGGAGGGAAACTGCTTTCCCCACACAATACACAGACTGCTGGAAAGTTATACCTCTATTATATGTTAGGCTGTATTCCAACTCTACCCTCTGTTGATTCAAACTTAAAAAAAATAAAAAAGGTATGAGCTTCCCTGGTGGTCCAGTGGGTAAAGAGCCCACCTTGCAGTGCAAGGGGCACTGGTTCGATTCCTGGCCTGGGAAGATACCACGTGCCGAGGAACGACTGTGCCAGTGTGTCCAGTTATGACCCCTGGCTCTGGAGCGCATGTGCCCAGAGCTGGTGCTCTGTAGCGAGAGAGGTCACTGCGATGGGAGGCCCACACATGCCAAAGAATAAAGATGGAGGAAAAATAAATGATGACTTAGAGGCAAAAATATAAAAATAAAAAAGGTAGAAATAAGGAAACAAATGAAATAAGGAGACCGAGATAGAGTTGAATACCACCAAAATGGGCTTCTTAGGGGGCTCAGTAGTAAAGAATCCCCCTGCCAACGCAGGAGACCCGGGTTTGATTCCTGGGTCAAGAAGATCCCCTGGAGGAGGAAATGACAACCCACTCTGGTATTCTTGCCTGGAGAATCCCATGGGCAGAGGAGCCTGGTGGACTATAATCTATGGGATGACAAAGAATTGAATACGATTTAGTGACTGAACAAGTGTGGTATTTCAGTGTGTGTGTGTGTGGGTGTGTGGGTGTCAGCAGGTGGATGTACATAGTTTCCTCAGAGTTCTGAAACTATTTCTTCATAGATGAGAGAAGAGAGCCAGCATAATGTATGGATGTTACTAATATATGACTAATTTTGTTCTCAGTGACAGTCAGTGTCAGGTTATACATATCCAGCAGAAAACAACATGGTTGGTTTGACAAATTAAAAACAGGTTCTTTTGGGTGGGGATGCTGGTTTCATAATGGAAACGTTGGTTTGCTCCAGAAAATCATTGCAGTGCCATAAATTGAGTGACTCAGGTACCTTTGATTTCAAGAAGAAAAAAACTTCGTAGTAACTGTGATCTGGGTGAACTGGGAAGAAATGATTTTTCTCTCTGTTTACTCTCTTTTTTTTCACTTTTGGTTGTGGGAAGTAGAAACGTTTGACTGGGTCATAAAAATGTGAAAATTTTAAAGATATAAACTACTTCTACTAGAAAGTAAAACCAAGCAAAATCTTTTTATAATATTACAGGAAATCTAATCATTAAAGAGCCGTGTTATTATTGCTAGGAAATCATTCATAATAATCCAAAAAAGTAAAGCTTTTGTTCAAAAGTATGCTTCCAAAATTAACCTCAAGTGGCTACTTAAATTTTAATTAATTAAAATGAAAGGAAATTTAAAATTTAGTTCCTCAGTTGCTTTTCTTTTTTCAGGGCTTCATATGGCCAGTGGCTACTATATTAGTTCAAAAAGTTCCTCATTTTAGTAAACATAAATATATTTTTAAGAGAATACTTATATTTTCTCTAGCATGGTTTTTCTCAGCTTAGTTTTAAAAATCTTCAGTTGTAGATCATCTTACCATGGTGACTTTCAGGAGTCCAAATCATTTATATGAGGAAGAATGCATGTGTAATTATCTGCCTACTTACCTGCTCATCTGTCAACCCCAGCACAATGACACATGTATGTGAGCACAGACACACCCTCTCACAGGCTCATAAGAAACTTGAAGACAAGGCTATGTCTTTTATCTCTACCTTCTCAGTACCTATCTCATAGTGACTATTTGATAAATGATGAAAAGAAGACAGAAGAGATGGAAGAAGTGACGAAAACTCTTAATACTGATCCTTCTTTCTATTAACTGATTCTCATCAAGTCAAAGTTATACTTCACTTAGTAATATGACCCTTTAAAATTTGTTCTGATAAGTCATGTCTAATTTTTTTTTATTTTCTAGAAACTAATAAATGCCAACTTCCTACTATATCTGAACTTTTATTGTCTCACAAAAAGTGTCCATTTAGCAATGCATTCCTTTAGTGTTTATGGTTCCCTTCTGAGTAAGGTCTGACTTCCCCAGCCAGTAGATACTGGTGAATGTTTTTCTTCTTTTTCTGATTAATCTCTCAGGAAAAAAAAAAAACAGCTATGAATTTATTCTTTCCTTTTGGAGTTTTAAAAATTAAAAGCAAGACATGCTAGTTAATTAGTAGTCATCAGTATGACATACATAACACAGATTGGTGAGGTATAATAATGACACATTTAAAGTAACAAAAAATCATTAAAATGTATTCACCAAAAGACAACGCCCATATTTCACATATTAGGAAACTGGAATTCAGAAAGACAAGCTCAGTGGCACAGGATCAGAGAGAAAACCAGGGTTATGTCCAGCTCTTTTGCAACCCCATGAACTGTAGGTGACTTCCTCCTAAAGGATTTATACTAGCATGCTGTACCAGGATTGCTGTTTTCAATGTAGATATAACTCTACAGACATTAAATTTTATGTTACTAGTTAATCTGAGTAGTTACTGACTAATTCTAATCCAGCATTCAGTTGACTAGCCTACATTCAGTTACTGATCCTGTGTTTTGTTGTTGCTTAATCGCTCAGTTGTGTTTGACTCTTAATGTCCCCATGGACTTATCACTCATATTTTAATGATAAAAATGCCCGTATTAAAAAGATAAGCTTATATTAAAGGTTAAATACATGGATTTTAAAAACAACCTTGCTAATATCAATAACTCACAATGACACATGTATGTGAGCACAGACACACCTCTCACAGGCTCATAAGAAACTTGAAGACAAGGCTATGTCTTTTATCTCTACCTTCTCAGTACCTATCTCATAGTGACTATTTGATAAATGATGAAAAGAAGACAGAAGAGATGGAAGAAGTGACGAAAACTCTTAATACTGATCCTTCTTTCTATTAACTGATTCTCATCAAGTCAAAGTTATACTTCACTTAGTAATATGACCCTTTAAAATTTGTTCTGATAAGTCATGTCTAATTTTTTATTTTCTAGAAACTAATAAATGCCAACTTCCTACTATATCTGAACTTTTATTGTCTCACAAAAAGTGTCCATTTAGCAATGCATTCCTTTAGTGTTTATGGTTCCCTTCTGAGTAAGGTCTGACTTCCCCAGCCAGTAGATACTGGTGAATGTTTTTCTTCTTTTTCTGATTAATCTCTCAGGAAAAAAAAAAAACAGCTATGAATTTATTCTTTCCTTTTGGAGTTTTAAAAATTAAAAGCAAGACATGCTAGTTAATTAGTAGTCATCAGTATGACATACATAACACAGATTGGTGAGGTATAATAATGACACATTTAAAGTAACAAAAAATCATTAAAATGTATTCACCAAAAGACAACGCCCATATTTCACATATTAGGAAACTGGAATTCAGAAAGACAAGCTCAGTGGCACAGGATCAGAGAGAAAACCAGGGTTATGTCCAGCTCTTTTGCAACCCCATGAACTGTAGGTGACTTCCTCCTAAAGGATTTATACTAGCATGCTGTACCAGGATTGCTGTTTTCAATGTAGATATAACTCTACAGACATTAAATTTTATGTTACTAGTTAATCTGAGTAGTTACTGACTAATTCTAATCCAGCATTCAGTTGACTAGCCTACATTCAGTTACTGATCCTGTGTTTTGTTGTTGCTTAATCGCTCAGTTGTGTTTGACTCTTAATGTCCCCATGGACTTATCACTCATATTTTAATGATAAAAATGCCCGTATTAAAAAGATAAGCTTATATTAAAGGTTAAATACATGGATTTTTAAAAACAACCTTGCTAATATCATAACGTAACATTGTTGTGTACAACTAATAAACTTTAAAAGATACAAAGATATAAATTAAAATTGCCTGCATTAGTCCCCTGACAACTGAAATACTTTTGTAACATTTTCTTTAACAGTGTTTTTTAAAAAATTAATGTATATGGCTGTGTCTGTGTGTGAGTTTCTATACTAACATACAAAAATCACTATAATTGTGTGTGTGAATAAATGTGCACTATTCTATACTCCCACCGTGTTCATGTCAAGTCATAAATTGCTACATGCATTTTATCATAAGGGTGGACTCTACTCATTTTTTTTTTTTAGCTGTTGGGCACTTCATTTGTTTCCATAGGTCATGAATTAGTATAATCATAGAGCTGGAAGATTAAATTTTTAGAGAAGATTTAATCTAGTCCCTTTCCTTGTGTGTTCTTCCCTGGTAGCTCAGATGGTAAAGAATCTGCCAGCAGTGCAGGAGACCCAGGTTCAACTTCTGGGTTGGGAAGAGTCCCTGGTGAAGGAAGTGGCTAAACCCACTCCAGCGTTCTTGCCTGGAAAATAGCATGACTAGAGGAACCTGGTGGGCTACAGTCCATGGGGTCACAAAGAGTCGGACATGACTGAGCAACTAACACTTTCTTGTGTAATTTGATTTTATACTTTGGACTAAGCTTTAGAAAGATTAATTGACATAGAAATTTTTTGTTTAGATAGTAAATGTGAGTTATGTAATTCCAGAAATACCTTTTTATTTAAAAATGAGAAGTGAAAGAAAAATAAACCTAATCTTCAAGCCACATTCAAAATAGAATAAAAATGTGGATGAGTAATCTATCATTGGGGTGACTAATATATCACTCATTATAAATATTTCATTCCCATTTTAAAGGCAAAAATGCATTCATATAACAACTTTCATACTTTCTGTCACAGAAAGAGAGGGGCACACAAAATACAGCACTTTATAAAAATCAGAAAATGAAATTCCATTCTATTTTCTTCAAGGTAAGTTAATTGTGTGACTATAAAGTGAGCACATGTTGAAAAGTAAACCTTGGATTTTAAAATTCTTTCCATTCTAATAATCTAAGTTATTGCAAGGAGCAATAATACTTTTCCCACTCTAGGATGTAACTACTTGGCATTTAAGTTATAGTTCATTTCCTTATATTGTATTGCCAACACTATAATTTATGGCTTTCATGTCAGTCTAAATGATAGTTTAGTTGGTGAACGCCCTTAGGTTGAAGACGCATGTCGGTTCTTGAGAGTTTTACCTATCCTGTTCTAATGATGTCCAGAAACGGAATTGAGAAAAAAAAAAAAAAAAAAAAGTATGTCAATAGCTAGCCTTATTTTCCAAGAGTTAGTGTGATGGTGAAACCAAACCTTTTCAGTGTTGAAGGTCTGGGTTTTCTCATGTCTAGACCCAGTTGAGACAACCAGATAAGGAGTCAAAAGAATCAAAATCTTGAAACTGATTTATATAGAAGTTCCATAACACTTCTGAAGAAATAGTTTTTAATTCAAAGGATACTCTATTACAGATTTTGTCTGAAGTGTTCCTAGAGTAAAATTTGAGAATAAAATCAGATTGTATCAGCTGTTAGTGCCTGCCTTTGTGAACAATGAAATGGAATCTCTAGTATTACTGTACAGTATTACTGTACTCTCTTTCTTTGATCTGTCTCTTTCGCTATCCCATCTCCCTCTTGGGTTCCTTACTAACATTTCTAGCCTCCAGTTCATATTTCCCCTGAATGTTCCCCTGATACTTCAAACTTGGAATTTATCACCTCCTCCCAACCCTTTCTATTTTTCCTGTTTGTGTTTGCACATAATGGTGTTGGTTCAGCACTTGGTCCTCGGTAGCTGAATAATCTATTCTCAATAAAACTGCTCGGAGATGTGTGTCCTGTCTCTCCAAGCAAGGTCACTGAGTGTTTAAGAAAACTGAAAAGGATTTTTTTTTTCAGTACAGTGTTTTTTTAAACACACAAAGCCTTAGTTTCAATTGATTGGGAGTTTATCCCTTCAGCTCTCAACTTCACAGGATTTATGGTTATTGTGTCTTTGCGCAAACTATTCCGACAGATAATGATACGGTATTCTTGCCAAGGGTTTTTACGGATTGTATCCAATTATCCTATTAGATGTCTTTTGATCTGAGTACATATTACCCTTACCTAGTAGGTGAGGAAACAGGAAGCAGAGGCACAGGACAGGCAAGCAATGTGGATGGGACTCGGAGTCAGTCTGACTCCTCCAGTGCCTGGAGCTGCCATGTGGGAACATTTTTATGTCAGTCTAAATGATAGTTTAGTTGGTGAACGCCCTTAGGTTGAAGACGCATGTCGGTTCTTGAGAGTTTTACCTATCCTGTTCTAATGATGTCCAGAAACGGAATTGAGAAAAAAAAAAAAAAAAAAAAGTATGTCAATAGCTAGCCTTATTTTCCAAGAGTTAGTGTGATGGTGAAACCAAACCTTTTCAGTGTTGAAGGTCTGGGTTTTCTCATGTCTAGACCCAGTTGAGACAACCAGATAAGGAGTCAAAAGAATCAAAATCTTGAAACTGATTTATATAGAAGTTCCATAACACTTCTGAAGAAATAGTTTTTAATTCAAAGGATACTCTATTACAGATTTTGTCTGAAGTGTTCCTAGAGTAAAATTTGAGAATAAAATCAGATTGTATCAGCTGTTAGTGCCTGCCTTTGTGAACAATGAAATGGAATCTCTAGTATTACTGTACAGTATTACTGTACTCTCTTTCTTTGATCTGTCTCTTTCGCTATCCCATCTCCCTCTTGGGTTCCTTACTAACATTTCTAGCCTCCAGTTCATATTTCCCCTGAATGTTCCCCTGATACTTCAAACTTGGAATTTATCACCTCCTCCCAACCCTTTCTATTTTTCCTGTTTGTGTTTGCACATAATGGTGTTGGTTCAGCACTTGGTCCTCGGTAGCTGAATAATCTATTCTCAATAAAACTGCTCGGAGATGTGTGTCCTGTCTCTCCAAGCAAGGTCACTGAGTGTTTAAGAAAACTGAAAAGGATTTTTTTTTTCAGTACAGTGTTTTTTTAAACACACAAAGCCTTAGTTTCAATTGATTGGGAGTTTATCCCTTCAGCTCTCAACTTCACAGGATTTATGGTTATTGTGTCTTTGCGCAAACTATTCCGACAGATAATGATACGGTATTCTTGCCAAGGGTTTTTACGGATTGTATCCAATTATCCTATTAGATGTCTTTTGATCTGAGTACATATTACCCTTACCTAGTAGGTGAGGAAACAGGAAGCAGAGGCACAGGACAGGCAAGCAATGTGGATGGGACTCGGAGTCAGTCTGACTCCTCCAGTGCCTGGAGCTGCCATGTGGGAACATTTTTCTGTTATTCCGAACTCCCAGGATATGTTGCTTCTGAAGGTTCTGGGATACCATCCAAGATGATATTATCAGGACCACACTGTGAGCCCCAGACTGAACCAGATCATTCGAATAAGAATCAGAGTGTTAGAAGAGATCTTGCGTATCATCTTATTTGATTACTTGTGTATGAATCCTTTTTTGATTTGAGCTCATTCAGTCTTGACTTGAATTCCTCCAGGGTTAGGGAACTTTTTATCTCTTAAGTCAGCTTACCACACTTTTCTCATTGTTAGAAAGAGCTTTTGAGAATCAAGCCCTAGCTTATGTTCTTACAGTTTTCACTCATGTGCACAAGCTCTTCTTACAATGTCTCATAGTGTTCCATAGGATGATTGTTCTAGGATGGTAACAGATACCATGCCCCTTCTTGGAGTCCTCTTCCTTGGGCTAAATATTCTTGAGTGCTCAGTCACTTCAGTCATGTCTGACTCTTTGCAACCCTGTGGACTGTAGCTCACCAGGCTCCTTGGTCCGTGGGATTCTCTAGCCAAGAATACTGGAGTGGGTTGCCATGCTCTCCTCCAGGGAATCTTCCTGACCTGGGGATTGAATCTGCGTCTCCTGCATCACAGACAGATTCTTTACCCACTGGGCCACCTAGAAAGCCCAAATATCCTTAGTTCTCTCAAATGGTTCTAATATGGCACACATTTTTATATTTAATTTTCAAATTTGTATTTTATTGGAGTATAATTGCTTTATAATGTTGTATTAGTTTCTGCTGCACAATAAAGTGAATCAGCTGTATGTATAGATATACCCTTGCCTCGTGGACCTCCCTGACTTCCACAGTTGCACCCCTTTAGGCCATCACAGAGCACTGAGCTGAACTCCCTGTGCTTTATAGCAGCTTTCCACTAGCTATTTTACAAGTACGTGTACACACAGTGTACTTTTTTTCAGTGGTAATGAATGGGTCCTATATTTGTTTCTTCTCTACCTTCTTAGGAAGAGAAGAGTCAGTGATAGGCTCCTTTCTCCCTTCCCCCTCAGTCAACCTGTTTGTCTCTCCAGCCCTTTCTCTGTTTCCCCCTTTTAAACACACAGGCACAGAACTTCAGTGCCTTGATTGCTGCTCAGAGAAACTTGACTAGGCCAGTGTAGCTCATGCTCGCTGACCAGTAGTGTAAAAATAATTTGGCTTTCAGCTGCACAGAGGAAGATTTGAATTCCAGCTTACTAGCTAACTCAATGCACTTCTGTTTCTTCACCTGCAAAATGGAAAAATTGAATTCTTTTCACAGTGGCAAGTGGTGCCTATTAAATGAAATAGTAAGTGTGAGAGTGCCTGACTCCTAATAAGTGCTCAAGAACTATGAGTTTTGTTTTACCCAACATTCTCAAGAGCCCACCTACCACTTTTATTATGGTTTGCTGCATCAGACACATGTGTTTGCTTTCAGAACTTAGTCATCCCATATTTTTTTAATATAGCAAATCTCCAGTGTTCAAAATTAGTATAGCATGTTTGAATTTAAACACTTGTAATTGAAAGAAGTGAAAATCCAAACAATGATTTGGGTGAGGCAAATGCTGTGCAGGAGGAGATGATCACTGGAAACAGCTTGTCACGGAGATGAGCAATGCCCCTTGGCACTGTTTTAAAAGCCAAAAAAAAAAAGATTTTACATATGGCAAAGTGCTTATGTATATTTATCCAGCCGGGCATATTATTAATGTGTCTTCTTTAGCAGTTTGAGTTTGTGCAGTACTGTAATTACACATACTTTTTTCTTCCCTCTCAAAGACTTCTCTTTTGTCCTATTTAGAAAAAAAATCGTTAAAATTTTTTTTCTTCAATAATTCCCTTCTCTCTCCCTGTGTTTCAGAAACAAATAATGCCACTGAACCACAGTGGGCAATGGCAAAACCTAATCAGAAAGAGGTCCCAGCTCTCTCACCAGCAGCCTCTCAACCTCACCCCCATCAACACCCTTGACTGTCCTGTCTCCATGTTGGTTCCATTCACAATATGCTTTCAACTTCAAGGTTAGCTGGGACAATTGAGTGTGGCCATACTACCTCTCTGATGCATCTTCTCCCCAGACTAAGGCACCTGAATTACAAAAGTGAACACTAAAAGAGAACACCTTCCTGAGGGTCAAAACCACTTGCATGGGATCCTTCTCCTTTTATTTTAGCTGATGAACACAAAGCCCTGCTTTAATAACCTTTTGCTAACTGATTTCCCTGCGTCTACTCTACCAGCCCTCCTGCATGTCCTCCATATTGGAGTAGACTAATTTTGTAAAAACATGAATCTGTCAGTTTCCATGGGCTTCACAGGTGGTGCTAGAAGTAAAGAATCCCCCTGCCAATGCGGAAGATGTAAGAGATGCAGGTTTGAACCTTGGGTTTGGAAGATCCCCTGGAGGAGAAAATGGCAACCCACTCAACTGTTCTTTCCTGGGAAATTCCATGGACAGAGGAACCTGGCAGGCTACAGTCCATAGGGTTGTGAAAGAGTAGAACACAACTGAAGTGATTATCACTTTCCATATCCTGAATAAGTGTCTTTAGTGACTTCCCATTTGTCTTCTGTCTTCTCACTGGGCTTCTCATTTGTCCTGACCTAGGGACTGAGCCCACATCAGTATTGTCTCTTACATTGCAGGTGTGTTCTTTTTATTTTATTTTATTTTCCACAGAGTTTTGTTGTTTGTGGCCACACGTCAGCCTCCCAGGCGGATTCTTTACCGACATGATATCCTTAGTACCTAGCATAGGCTGGCATATGTTAACACATTCTTATCTTTTATATGTATTAATATGGCAGAGGATTATTGATAATAGTTGAATAATATAGAGAACTTCTATGGAAGGGGTGGACTAGTAATTGGTTGTTGATCAAATGATCTACAATCGTAGGTAAGTTTAGCAAAAGAGGTTAGTATCATAAGATTATTTACTAAAAGTTTTTTAAAGCAGTGAGAACATTGTATCCAAATATTTCAATAATCAATATCATTTCCTCGCCCCCACAATTTAGTAACAGGATAAAGAAGGAGAAGAAAAGTCTTCTAAAAGGAAACCCACTTTCCCCCTTGGGATGTATGTTATTACCTTGAAAATGTTGTCCATTCTTTGAGAATAAGGGGTTTTTGCTTTGAAAAATGCCAAATTAGGAAACATTTTAATGATAACTTTGAGAACACATAAACCTGGTCTCTCACATGGTCTGGATTTAGAATGTCCTAACTGAAGCTCATGCAAACATGCTGTTTCACAGCTACAGTGAAGAAGAATGAGTCAGATTTTACAGTGAAAAGAGTTTAAGAGTCCGCTGAGCTGCTCTTTGCTCCCCTCCTCCTCTCCATTGTAAAGATTTTTCCATTAGGGTTAATATACTAGATATGTTATGAAAAGCAGGCAAATGTGTATTATGGAGCTATTGATTTTTAATTTTCATTTGGAGCCCCTTTGGGATGTTACTGGTGGTGCCCTCAGAGCAAATGAGTGTCTGGGCTGTTAGCCAGGGATTTACGTCGGCAACTAGGTTTATTAAGGAGAAGATGGGCCCCTTAGGAGTCCTGCAGGTATATAGAAGCAAGCTGAAAAGTACAGTCTGGCTTTCTGCTTCATTTTGACCAGAGTTCTAATGGGTGGATCCAGCCCTAACTTCTGTTGGGCTTGTTAAGTGACCCTCCTAAAGCTCAGGGCTAGGTGACTGTCAGCAAACGTGAAAGCTTTCAGTCCACACTTTTCATTTCCAAAAGATTAAAAGCAAAATCCATCAGATTACTGACCGAGGCATCAACCTTGAAATGTCTGTTTTGAGGGAGAAGTTAAGCACTAATTACTAATGACTGAAATAGGTTTGAGGAAGGAGGGATAAAAGCGGAGGATTTTGTAATAGAAATCAATTGTTCAGATTATTTAAAAGAGCATTAGTGCCGTCACTGAAATTGCTTTGTCGTTGTTTCACGTCTAAGAACAGACCATTCTATTCTAAATTTGTATAAAATAGTTACTGTACAATATTTGATATGAGCTTCCCAGGTGGTTCAGTGGTAAGGAAATTCACCTGCCAGTGCAGGATCCACAGGAGAGATGGATTTGATCCTGGGTTGGGTAGACCCCCTGGGGGAAGAATTGGCAACCCACTCCAATATTATTGCCAGGATAATCTCATGGACAGAACATGGCGAGCTTCAGTCCATGGGGTCGCCAAGAGTCGGCCATAACTGAGTGACTGAATATGCACACTCAGATTATTTGATAGAATGGGATTCCTTTGTAGTTTAGCTGATAAACGATCCGCTTGCAATGCAGAAGACCCCAGTTCAATTACTGGGTTGAGAAGTTCCCCTGGAGAAGACATAGGCTACCCACTCCAGTATGCTTGGGCTTCCCTAGTGGCTCAGATAGTAAAGAATCTGCCTGCCGTGTCGGAAACCTGGGTTTGATCCCTGGATTGGGAACATCCCCTGGAGAAGAGAAAGGCTACTCATTCCAGTATTCTCGCTTGGAGAATTCCATGGTTTGTTCATGGGCCGCAAAGAATCGGACTCGACTCAGTGATTTTTAACTTCATTGAGTTTGTAGGGAGTTTAGAGATCTTCTAAGCTCGCCTTGTTTTATAGAAAAGAAAATCAGTGGACTGGTAGTTGTCAAGCCAATATGAAGGGATTCCACATGGTTTGGGTATATATTTATGGTTTTTCTATTCTTCTTCTTCTCCCAGTATCAACCTGAGGCCTTTGATGATTAGGATTGTGATCTGAGTTCCAGGGCCAGGGTACTGGTCTCTGGCCAGCCTTGAGTCAGACCCTTCTCAAGGTCACAGAGCATTGTTCCCACCTCAGTCATTATTGGGCTTTCCACGCAGCATGGTGGTGCCTTTGTTCTGGTCTGTCTCAACCATCTAATATCATCACTGGAACTGTGTTTTGTTCATCTGTAAATTCCACATGTTTTACACAATGATTGGTGGGTTTTGGTGCCCAATAATTATTCTTTGGTGAGAAAATATGTGATCAAAAATCTATAGCTTTCTACTGAGTGACATTTAGAAGACTTATCTGCACGTAGAGATGATCCCCCCCCTCATTTTTCTAAGTATTTTTATGAGACTAATTAGTTTATGAAAATCTATTTGTTACAGAGCTAAGGACTTGGGGATGAAGAGACTAAAATAGGGCCTAGAAGGTAGAAGGAGCTATAGTGACATATCCATTTGAGAGTTTTATATCAATCAAAAGTATTTTTATCAGGTGATCTGTACTACTTTATAGTATGATTTATCATTCTGAAATGTTGAATTTTAAATTTAAAAGTTTGTGCTTGGCAGTAGAAAAAGATATGAGATACAACTGTTGCTGTTGTTTAGTTGCTAAGTTGTGTCTGACTCTTTTGTGACCCCATGGACTGTAACCAGCCAGGCTCCCTGGGATTTCCCAGGCAAGAATACTGGAGTGGGTTGCCATTTCCTTCTCCAGGGAACCTTCTTGACCCAGGGATGGAACCCATGTCTCCTGCTTGGCAGGTGAACTCTTTACCACTGAACCAATCAGGGAAGCCCATGAGATACAATGGAGATATATATAGTTTTCTACTTATTAGATGTTGCTCACTCATGTCCAATTCTTTGTGACCCCATGAACTGTAGCCTGCCAGACAGTTTTGGCCTATTAAGTAAAAAGTTATAAAAATTCTCAACAGAGCTCTATGAAGTGTGTGAGAGACTAGTTTATGACTTAATTTGCTACGTAATTTAGGTATGAAACAACTAAGTAATAAGTTAGAACATATTGGAGAATCAAACTAAAATTATAAAGTACTCTCTTAAAGGTACCTTGGCAAACAATGACTAAACGTATCTTTATGCCTTAGAATTTCATAGCATGTATTGTTAAAAAATAGTAAAATACTAGTATTGCCAGCTTACTCTATTTATTTATCCTGTATAATCCTTGCATTATTATTTTCTTTGGTTTCACCAGTGGATGGTCTGCCGCTCCATTCTTTAGTCACATTTTTCAAAGTTGATTCATTGTGTTTTCTGACATCGAACCAATCCAAGGTCAAATTTATTTTATTTTATTTTTTTTAAAGATTTATTATTTATTCATTTATTTTGGGCGGGGGTCGGGTTGGGGAGGGAGGGGAGCGGGTGGGCCACTTCCAGTTGTCTTTCATTTCTCTATTTTCATCCGTCTTTGTTCTTTGGCTCCTGCGGGCCTCCCATCACGGTGGCGTCTGTTGTCGCAGAGCACTGGCTCTGGGCGCATGCGCTCCAGAGCTCCGGCTCCGTGATTGGACACATCAGTCTAGCCGCTCCACGGCACGTGGGATCTTCCCAGGCCAGGGATCGAACCGGCGCCCCTTGCACTGCAAGGAGGTGTCCTTATCCACTGGACCACCAGGGGAAGCCCCAAGGTCAAATTTAGACATGTGTACTCATTACCTTAAATGCGCCCTTTAGTGGTTGACACAAGAAGAGCTTGAGATATGGGCATTCCTCCCGGAGGTGAACCAAAGCAATTTTGGTTACAGCTGATTTGTGGTTTGATCTTTGCAGATGTATTTCACTTTGATCTAAATTTTAGGAAGTCATTGCAGTTCAGTGAAGCCAAATGTGGTAAGTGCCTGAAGATAATGACTTTAGTGCCTATGTTTTATCAGCTGGATATCTTTTCTTAGATAGAATGAAAATTATGAGTTCTTCACACAATTTATATGGCAGGAGAAAGGCAATTGTATAGCTTTTAAAATGACTGATGATCGGTTATTTGCCCAGGAATGATACATAATCTATAAGAAAAGGATTCTCACTATTGGTTTTTGACAGTTTCCCATTATATTCAATATTCTTTCATTTGGAGATCAGTAATGGTATGAGAAAGGAGGGAGCTGTTTTTTGTGTATAATTTTACAAAGATACTCTAAATTATATATATTCTATGTATTATAAATTATATTTATTGTTACAAATGTATACAGTACTACAAATATTAAATGTGCATATAAATAACAAATAGCAACTTAAGTCACAAAATAATAGGACAGAGGGGTGCTGCTTTCAGTTTGAAATGGGTGATTTTTCTGGTAAATAGATTAAGTAATGTTTTATGCCACAGTGAATAAAATCCATGGATACTGTTATTTCAGGCTGTTATTATATATTTTGTATATATATACACACATATACCTTAAAGCTATAAGTAAGCACAAGGAGAACACAGATTACTTTCTTAATTCAGACAATAGCATTTTGAATACAGTTTAGCCATGTTTTATCCTTTCTTTCCCAACCAGGATAATTTCAAATATTATTTAAAAAAGAAACTTCTGCTAGTGGTGACTTTTCACTGTGTTAACCTACTTTACACTGAAAGCCTGATTTCTCTAATAATTCTCTAAGTGTATGGAGAGGAGTGAGTTTTAGCTCTATTCCTTATCTTGGTCCAGCAGGATGAAAAATTGATTTATGGTTGTGAATCCTTAAATGCAGTGTACTATATTGAAGTGATTTGCTTATGTCATGAAATTTTTGTAAAGAAGATAACATTCTATTATGCATTTATACATATACATGTATCATAGATAAATCACAAAGTCAGTGCATTTAAAGCCATCTTCTAATCAGCTCTTAAAATTACATCTATGTAGAATTTGTCTTTTATTTACTATAAAAAATAATAAATTATGGATGGAATTTAAACCATTATATTTAACTCAACTGAAAAGCCACATGCTTCCTTTCATTCCCATCCCTATGTAATTGTCCTGAGAGCACAATCTTTTATAAACATTAAGGCCAAAAAAATTAGTAAGAAATGTTTAATAGATTTATTTTAACTAAGGATATATGATAAGAAAAGCTTTACACAACTTATCACCAGAAATTATGTCAATAGTGAAATACAACTTAGAGATTAAATCAGTGCTATGTTCAAACGGGAACAGCCACCTTTCTGGTTTTATGCATATTCATTAACATTTTTGAACTACAGTTGTTAACTCCTAATGTGCATATTAAATAAAAAACAAAAAAAATTTTGTTACAAATGTATACAGTACTACAAATATTAAATGTGCATATAAATAACAAATAGCAACTTAAGTCACAAAATAATAGGACAGAGGGGTGCTGCTTTCAGTTTGAAATGGGTGATTTTTCTGGTAAATAGATTAAGTAATGTTTTATGCCACAGTGAATAAAATCCATGGATACTGTTATTTCAGGCTGTTATTATATATTTTGTATATATATACACACATATACCTTAAAGCTATAAGTAAGCACAAGGAGAACACAGATTACTTTCTTAATTCAGACAATAGCATTTTGAATACAGTTTAGCCATGTTTTATCCTTTCTTTCCCAACCAGGATAATTTCAAATATTATTTAAAAAAGAAACTTCTGCTAGTGGTGACTTTTCACTGTGTTAACCTACTTTACACTGAAAGCCTGATTTCTCTAATAATTCTCTAAGTGTATGGAGAGGAGTGAGTTTTAGCTCTATTCCTTATCTTGGTCCAGCAGGATGAAAAATTGATTTATGGTTGTGAATCCTTAAATGCAGTGTACTATATTGAAGTGATTTGCTTATGTCATAAAATTTTTTGTAAAGAAGATAACATTCTATTATGCATTTATACATATACATGTATCATAGATAAATCACAAAGTCAGTGCATTTAAAGCCATCTTCTAATCAGCTCTTAAAATTACATCTATGTAGAATTTGTCTTTTATTTACTATAAAAAATAATAAATTATGGATGGAATTTAAACCATTATATTTAACTCAACTGAAAAGCCACATGCTTCCTTTCATTCCCATCCCTATGTAATTGTCCTGAGAGCACAATCTTTTATAAACATTAAGGCCAAAAAAATTAGTAAGAAATGTTTAATAGATTTATTTTAACTAAGGATATATGATAAGAAAAGCTTTACACAACTTATCACCAGAAATTATGTCAATAGTGAAATACAACTTAGAGATTAAATCAGTGCTATGTTCAAACGGGAACAGCCACCTTTCTGGTTTTATGCATATTCATTAACATTTTTTTGAACTACAGTTGTTAACTCCTATTTATGTATCAGTTCTAAAATGAGTATCACACTTTTGTGTCTCTGCATGCTTCTGGTTTTTAACAGATTTTTACTTTAATGCTATATAATTATCTCAACTTGTGTTGAAATATATATATATATGTGTGTGTATGTGTACATATATATATATACACACACACACAAACATATATATATATATATATATATATACAGACACACACACACACACTAATTAGAGAGACATGAATAGGGTAGGGTGAGTCTTGATGCAGTATTTTAGAGGCTTCTATGAAAATCTGTAGGAACACTGTAAGAGAGAACTAATATGAACTCAGTCAGTACATGCTGCGTTTTTAGTAAACAAAGCTCTCTATTTTTCTCCTTCAGAGTAAAAGACATTTTCCGTAGTAAAATAATTATATCCCTTTAGATGGGCTGAATTTTCTTATAGTGATAACTTCTTGTCTCAAGAAACAAATTCTTTATCTTCCAGGACAAAGGAAAGAGCCTTTAGAAGAAATAAACACTAAAAACAAATCATTTAAAAATTGTTGTGAATTTTAAGCTGGGACCTTCTCTAGTAGCATGACTGTAGATCCTAATTTTGGAAAGAAGAGGCATGTCCATCTAAAAGAGATAGCAACGGGGCTTCCCCTGGTGGTCCAGTGGATAAGGATACCGCCTTGCAGTGCAAGGGGCGCCGGTTCGATCCCTGGCCTGGGAAGATCCCACGTGCCGCGGAGCGGCTGGACTGATGTGTCCAATTATCGAGCCGGCGCTCTGCGACGACAGAGGCCACCGCGATGGGAGGCCCACAGGAGCCAAAGAACAAAGATGGATGAAAATAGAGAAATGAAAGACCAATGGAAGTGGCCCGCCCACTCCCCTCCCTCCCTAACCCGACCCCACCCAAAAAAAATAAATAAATAAATCTTTAAAAAAAAAAAAAAACAACAGAGCAACGAGCTAGAAATAAGATCCATTGTCCTCAACATGAGATTGTGTCTTTGGAATGAAATACAACTTAGAGATTAAATCAGTGCTATGTTCAAACGGGAACAGCCACCTTTCTGGTTTTATGCATATTCATTAACATTTTTTTGAACTACAGTTGTTAACTCCTATTTATGTATCAGTTCTAAAATGAGTATCACACTTTTGTGTCTCTGCATGCTTCTGGTTTTTAACAGATTTTTACTTTAATGCTATATAATTATCTCAACTTGTGTTGAAATATATATATATATGTGTGTGTATGTGTACATATATATATATACACACACACACAAACATATATATATATATATATATATATACAGACACACACACACACACTAATTAGAGAGACATGAATAGGGTAGGGTGAGTCTTGATGCAGTATTTTAGAGGCTTCTATGAAAATCTGTAGGAACACTGTAAGAGAGAACTAATATGAACTCAGTCAGTACATGCTGCGTTTTTAGTAAACAAAGCTCTCTATTTTTCTCCTTCAGAGTAAAAGACATTTTCCGTAGTAAAATAATTATATCCCTTTAGATGGGCTGAATTTTCTTATAGTGATAACTTCTTGTCTCAAGAAACAAATTCTTTATCTTCCAGGACAAAGGAAAGAGCCTTTAGAAGAAATAAACACTAAAAACAAATCATTTAAAAATTGTTGTGAATTTTAAGCTGGGACCTTCTCTAGTAGCATGACTGTAGATCCTAATTTTGGAAAGAAGAGGCATGTCCATCTAAAAGAGATAGCAACGGGGCTTCCCCTGGTGGTCCAGTGGATAAGGATACCGCCTTGCAGTGCAAGGGGCGCCGGTTCGATCCCTGGCCTGGGAAGATCCCACGTGCCGCGGAGCGGCTGGACTGATGTGTCCAATTATCGAGCCGGCGCTCTGCGACGACAGAGGCCACCGCGATGGGAGGCCCACAGGAGCCAAAGAACAAAGATGGATGAAAATAGAGAAATGAAAGACCAATGGAAGTGGCCCGCCCACTCCCCTCCCTCCCTAACCCGACCCCACCCAAAATAAATAAATAAATAAATCTTTAAAAAAAAAAAAAACAACAGAGCAACGAGCTAGAAATAAGATCCATTGTCCTCAACATGAGATTGTGTCTTTGGAATGAAGCATCTTAGTAAACATGCTAAAGCAAGAGCCTCACCCACAGAAGCAGCTAAACCAGCCAAACCTTGCAGCGGTCTTCCCCACAATTGTATGTGTGTGTGTGTGTGTGTGTGTGTGTGTGTGTGTGTGTGTGTGTGTGTTTAAATTCAGGCCATCATTTAGGAAATACATCACTGCTTACCACTAGCTATCTTGAAACTGAAACGTACTATTCTGGTCAAAGCCCCATTTCTCTAATGGTGATTAAAGCTGGGCAGAGAGCCCAAGGTAATAAAAACGGTCTCAGAGCTTTTTCACTAACCTTTGTCTGGGAAAAGCAACATCGGAGGTTTTATTTCTTGAAAAATACACAATGTCCATATGATTAAATGCTCTTTAGTCTCTTTTCAGCCATAGGCTGCACATCCAGGCCTTAATTGTGCCAGCTGTTCTGTTAACCCATCACCTAAATATTGCTCTCAAATGTTATCTGCCTTGATAGAAAGCCTTTTAACTTTTCTGTTTTACAATTCATCTTTCTTATATGCCTAACGAAACGTATTCTTTATAGAAAAGTGGGCTCTTGGGAGGAAAGAAAGAAAAACAAAGTTTTTTTTTTTCTATTCTGGGTATATTAAGACAAATCCTTTTTCCTGTCTTAATTGAATTCAGTTAAGCATTCACAAACTTCACCGCAAAGATTGCATGAGCTATTTTTCTTTTTAAATGAGGCCAGGTCTTGTTGGCACCCGAGATGAAACCATCCTGTGCAAGGGCAGGTTGCCAGCAGGTTTCACATTCAAGGCCAAGGTTTCCCTGCGTCTGCTCATCTTCAAGAGCCTATAGTGAAGCCACCTTCAGCCCAGGGGTGTGCCTCTTGCACATGTATTATTGTCTCTGCTTTTCAGATGGTAGATTTGGAAACAAAGAGATCCATTCACTTTCTGTCTTGCAGAAAAAAAAAGAAAAGAAGAATTAGGGGATGCTGGGTTTAAGGTACACGATAACCTGGGGACAACTTTGCAGCTTATTGTGGGGCTTAAACCATTTCAAAATAAAGAGTCGTGTTAAAGAAAGGATAACCATAACAAATGTGAAGAAACCAAACTGGAATATCTAAGTATGTCTCTATCTTTAAAAAGTCAATTAAAAAATAAGAACAGAATAAAAATAAAATGTTTGTTTTCCTTTCTATTGGGTTAGCTACATACATGTGAGACTTAAACACTTTATAATTTCACTTATTAGGGGGAAAAAAAGAGCATTAGGTTATTCTTTAACCAAAGCAAAGTGGATTTTAAATGAATGTTTAAGTCTGTCTCTGTCTCTGTGGCTGCAGCTTTCCTGCCTCTCATTTTTCCTTCTCTCCCTTTACTCTGATGGTTCTGACATGAAAACTATTGCTAGATTAATTCTGTTGCATTAAGAAAGTACCTCTCAGGCCACAGTTTTATAGAGCCTGGTTTAAGATCAGTGGGGAGAGAAAAAGAAAAAACAAACAAAAGATCATCATAAACATATCATTATTGCTCTAGTTATCTATAAGGGAAGGACACCAGTTACAGTGGTTAGGAACTCAGCTTCTGAAATCAAGCAGCTCGGATTCAGATCCTGATCATGGCTCTTACATGTGACCTTTAGTGCCAAATACCCTCATCTTTAAAATGATCATAATATTACCTACCTCTTAAATTTGTTAAGAAAGACTATGTGAATTAATATATTTAAGGTACTTGGAAGAGTGCCCAACATAGTCTATTCAGTGAGTATTAATGTATTTAGCTCACTAAAGGCCAATATTTAGTCCTACTAAGTCTTAAAAATGTTTCTGAATATTTGGAGTATAGCTTATAAAACTTCATTTGAGAAGATCCTGAAATACGAACAGTAAAAGCCTATGGCGTGGACACCCAGCACATCACAGCTACTATGACTCTTCTCTTGCACAGTCCACTTTTCAAATGTATGTCAGGCAGACTCATGTAAATAATTTAGTTTCTGCTGATGTTTATCATGAATTATTAAAATATCAACTTGCAGTTGGTATCTTCAAATTGGTAACTTACAACTGCTAAGCATCTTCAGATCATTATAAGATTCTACATTTTTAAAGTTCAAACATACCTTTGCTGGTATGTTTCCCATTTCTTCTCCAGATTTAATTACCTGAGTATGCATTTAAAAGTTAATGTCCTGGGATATTTGTCTTAAAATTCAAGGAGTTGCTTGTATTTTGCTGGGCATCTTCATTGTAATTGGAGATGAAATTCAATAAGGTGAAGAGACTTTTCCAAGGTTTGAGACAACTTTATAAAGAAATATCTAGCATTTACCCAGTCACACAGTGTTACTGATTTCCTTTCAGTTAAGCAGTCTTCTTTACTGAGAAGCAGTTAGCAAAGTATTCTGGATAATGAGTAAGATGGATATTAATTTTTGATGCCCTAGCACTGATAATATTAATTTTAATCAGTTCAAAAAATAACTGATTTATTTCAAGTTACAAAGCAAGGAATTTCTGTCCTTGAAGTAGTTTGGCAAAGGACACACATGTCTCACTTTTATAAGGCTCTATATTTGATTAGAATTGACAAAAGAAAGAATTCTGCAGGTTTTCATTGAAATTCTCATAGGAATCTGCTGAAATAATAATGTTCATACTATAGATAATTTATGTAGAAGTTAATTACAGCAACTCCATTAATATTTACTCCATCAATGGTCAGTATAAGTCATGTTATGATTTGATTAACGTATAGGAACTGTGTCAATATGGATATTATTTGATCAATTTTCTAGGGTTAGATGCTCAAAAGCTTAAAACGCTCATGCTCAAATGATATGATAGATTTGCTGTGCTAGTTCCTATCTCTTAAAGTGATGTTGCTGAGTTTAAAGAGTTCTCTGAACCAAGAGATGATACAGCAATGTCTAATGCAAGCTTGGAGACAGCAAATTATAAAAAAAATTCAGATTCTGGTATTTAAATGTAGTGTATCTGATTTCTAGCTTGCGATGGATAGAAATAGCATAACTTTGCACTACATAAAACAATATATTGGTGCTTAGTATTCCATCACCAAAAAATGGAAAAGGAAAAATACAGCCAAATAAAATTTTAGTTAAATCTTTAAGGAAGGCTGTCAATTAAAACCTCTCAGCCTCAGTAGGTGTAATTGTTGAACATCACAGCCTGTTTCAAATTACACATCAAAATGCAATTGAGTTACTGGTAGGAAGTCCAAATGATTTTTGTATGATTGAACTCATGAACTTTTATTACTGCTATTGTTTCCTATGTTTTACTTGAATAAGTCACATAAATTTAATTATGGTGTGACAGTTGAAGCTGCAGTTCACATTTTTCACCATTTTCCTTACTGTTCCCTAGTTAGTAATGTACATACTGAAATAGCTGATAGACCTTTCATGAAGTATGCACATTGACTGAGAGTAGTTAATTACAGCTTAAAATAGGTAGACAATCAATGTATCGACAGGAAAGCATGATGCTGTTCAGCCAGAATGAAAGACTTTTGTAGGAGAAGGAACTTGAGAATGTAAGAATGTAGTCTTCTAGATGGGTAGACTGCACTTGGTACTATAGCAAATTGGCTTTATTAACTAGCATCTTTTATTCCGTTTTATTCTAAATGACTAGATTCTGGTTTACACAAGGAACAAGAAGGCTATTGTATACTTTTTGTTCTTATGCATTTAGTTTTGAATACTGTTGAATTGCTAGCCGAGCCTATGGATGCCTGGCAAAATATTCAAGTATAATCATAAGCTAGTGTTGCTTTACTTGTTGAAATCACAGTTTTTGCTTTGAAATGTAACTTGCAATGGATTTGATCTAAAGCTTCTTTTTTCTTTCTACCCACTTTATTGCAGTCCATTGGCAAGTACTGGCCAAACATGACCCTGCTTTATGTATCAGTCAAAACACATTTGAAGTTAACGATAAGCCAAGTTTTTACTAACCAAGAGATGATACAGCAATGTCTAATGCAAGCTTGAGACAGCAAATTAAAAAAAAAATTCAGATTCTGGTATTTAAATGTAGTGTATCTGATTTCTAGCTTGCGATGGATAGAAATAGCATAACTTTGCACTACATAAAACAATATATTGGTGCTTAGTATTCCATCACCAAAAAATGGAAAAGGAAAAATACAGCCAAATAAAATTTTAGTTAAATCTTTAAGGAAGGCTGTCAATTAAAACCTCTCAGCCTCAGTAGGTGTAATTGTTGAACATCACAGCCTGTTTCAAATTACACATCAAAATGCAATTGAGTTACTGGTAGGAAGTCCAAATGATTTTTGTATGATTGAACTCATGAACTTTTATTACTGCTATTGTTTCCTATGTTTTACTTGAATAAGTCACATAAATTTAATTATGGTGTGACAGTTGAAGCTGCAGTTCACATTTTTCACCATTTTCCTTACTGTTCCCTAGTTAGTAATGTACATACTGAAATAGCTGATAGACCTTTCATGAAGTATGCACATTGACTGAGAGTAGTTAATTACAGCTTAAAATAGGTAGACAATCAATGTATCGACAGGAAAGCATGATGCTGTTCAGCCAGAATGAAAGACTTTTGTAGGAGAAGGAACTTGAGAATGTAAGAATGTAGTCTTCTAGATGGGTAGACTGCACTTGGTACTATAGCAAATTGGCTTTATTAACTAGCATCTTTTATTCCGTTTTATTCTAAATGACTAGATTCTGGTTTACACAAGGAACAAGAAGGCTATTGTATACTTTTTGTTCTTATGCATTTAGTTTTGAATACTGTTGAATTGCTAGCCGAGCCTATGGATGCCTGGCAAAATATTCAAGTATAATCATAAGCTAGTGTTGCTTTACTTGTTGAAATCACAGTTTTTGCTTTGAAATGTAACTTGCAATGGATTTGATCTAAAGCTTCTTTTTTCTTTCTACCCACTTTATTGCAGTCCATTGGCAAGTACTGGCCAAACATGACCCTGCTTTATGTATCAGTCAAAACACATTTGAAGTTAACGATAAGATTTAATATCCATCTTTACTACTAGTCATCATTATCTTTCATGTCTAAATAGGAAAAATCTTAAATCAGTTTAAACTAAAAACATTCAGAAGTTCTATAGGTACATGGATGGCAGGCTCGAGGTTTTCAGTGAAACCATTACGTTAGTCTTGATTGTACTTTTGCTCTTACTTACTTGTGTTCTTTCTCTCCTCCCTGTCACTGTGTCTCCCTGTGTTAAGTGATTTGCTCAAAATCTCAGACAGTGGTAGAATCACTGTTGATACCCCAGCTAATCGTAGTATTTGTGGTTCCGTTGTAAAGACTGATCATGTGTTGTAGCTCTTACTGAACTCCTTGAAGATGTGGTGCTTTCCATGCTTTGTATTCTTAGATCATATAACATCCAGCCTTCAACACAGAGTGTTTGCTTAGGTGAATGGGTAAGCTTATGCTTATGGGAAAAAAAGATAGTCATCATGAATAGTTAAGCTTTATATTAAAGGAAATCATTAGTGTCACCATCAGAAATCCAATGTCAGCTTAATTGACTTCAGCATTAGTGCATTTAGCCTATCAGAGTCAACCTTACGAAAAACTAGGTCAGCCTTTGTAATTTGACATATGTGGCAATATATTGTTTGTGAGGATAAGGATGGGTCACAAGAGCCACACCAACATGCACAAGCATGTTGTGGAATGGAGGAAATTTATGGAGCCCCTGTGATATGCCAGACTTTCCGATTAGCTCTGAACTTACATTATCTCACTTAATCCTCAAAGTACTCTGGGAAATAGGTATCATTATTACTATTCTAAAAATGAGGAAGCTGAGACTCAGACATACTTAAGCACTACCTTCTAAGAAAATTATAGGATGCGAACATAGTCTGTACTCTTTCCATCACTCCAGCTGAGTTGAATTTTTGTTTGCTTCTAGACAATTACAAAATATTAATAGTGCTAAAATTTGAATACTAATAAATCACATGATAGTAATCTGATTAAAATGAAACATCTATTTTTTCAGAATTATAGCCAATTTTTAAGGAAATATGAATACCTGAAACAGGTTGTAACTGTGTTGTTATTTCTGCGATTATTATCTTACTATTATCTATCAATTAATAATATTGTTATTACTAAGATTATTATCTTACTGTTGCCCTATCAATTAAGTAGGAGTGGATTTTAGCATCCTTATTTTAGAACTTAGAACCAGAAGAACAAAGTTCTACATTAACAAAGCAGTGCATTTAGAAATAATGTCATGAAGGTGTCTTTCAGACTTTTACAAATCTAAATTATTGATATCACATTAATGACTGTAAACATGATCCAAAATTCTGTTCTTAGCATATTTTTCTTATTGTAGGACATTTGTACTGTAATATCAGAGGAAAAATAGTTTATAAAATGTTTTGGAAAAATAATTTATAAAAAAAACTTAATTAAATATATTTTTGCTTATGTTTTTATTGCCAGGTATAACATATGAGTATTTTTATAAAAAAAACACTTGCAAAGATTTAGTAAAATGAGATAAATCTAAAAGAAGAAAAAAAATCCTGGTATTGAAAAGTATACTGTGTTTTAATGTTGATTTTTAAACTACTGCTGGTCCTATTACTAGTCCAGGATTCAACAGTACCTTTACCTTTTGTTGAAAAACAGTTGTTCTTGAAATTACTATGTTTTGTTGGTACAGTCTGCCTATTATGGCTTCTGTTTATATACAGGAAAACATGCGTTTTGAAAGTTGAGGCCAAAATGTCATAATTCACTGCTCAATTTGCCTTATGGCAATGCCAGACTTTGTGGTAATCATTTGAAAAATTTCCAAGTCACATCAGTGTGCTTTGCCTTGAGAGAGCACATACAATTTACTTTTAACCATCCTTTCGTCATGGGGAAGATTAAATAGAATGCATGGAGCCTGGAAAGGTGGGTGACAGCTGGGAGAGATTTCCATAGAGGCCCTTCCAGAAGATTGATTGTGAGTGTTTTCTGCCAGTTCCTTTAGCTTTGCCCAGGTTATCATCCCATCAGGAAACTTGGTACTGGATGTCATCATGTTTCTGACAGTTTAGATGACCTCAGGACATGCCTTTAATCTTCTCAAGCTTCATTCTCATTTTCAAAAATACGAGTAAGGACCCTGAAACCCTCAAATCCATCTTAAGATGTTATAAAGAAAAATTCATTTGTGTTTGGGAAAAAAATGTTTTCACTGATGAGTGCCATTTGTATTGACTGTTAAAACAGTGAACTGACTGCCCTGAGTGCAGTAGGAAGCATAGGCCGTCTTCTTACAACAGTGACGTGGACTCATATGTGGTCAGTGTGTTTCATGTCAGTACCAGGAAATCAAGATAGTTTCTTGCAATGCCCCATTACACAGAATCTTATCTTTCTCTGTACGTTTGCTTGGGAATGAATAACTGCAAATCAGGGCATACTTATTTTGTGTTTTTACTCTTGCTTTAGCAGCTCGGCTTTCTTGATTTGGGACTGGCTAGAAAATAATGCCTCCTCAATTATTTAAATGTCCCTTGTCAACTATTAGCGATAGTTAAAAATGGTGTGTGTGAAAGAACTTAAATCTTCTGGCTCTGTTTCCACAGCTTACTGAAACTGGCAGATGGGAACACAATAGCAATTGTGCAGCGTGACTGCAACCCTGACACACACACAACAGAAGTTGGTAATTGGGTTCCTCATTACCGACAGGGAAGGGCCTGTTGACTTTCTCTAGTGATAAAGAGTGTGTCCAGTTACTCTGCTGTGGCACTGGGTCCATCAAGCACCGAGTGCTCTGAGAAGTGACAAGGTGACCTGCTGTCCAGGCTGGTGCCAGCTGCGTTCATGTGGGTCACAGGGGACAGCGTTTTGGTGTTGCCCAACAGCTGTCAAAGCTTATTTCCTTCTCTGCTAACTGGCTAAAGACGGTGCACCAAGAGGAATTTTATCAGTGGTGCATTATAAACGATTTTGTCCTTGGCTCAAGCAAGAAAAGTTCATCAGTTCATGATGGATGGATTACAGACCCCACCTTCTGTAACTTATTTTTTAAATTATGTTAAAAGTTTGGAAATGAGGCACATGTTATTATTTGGAAACATTTCACTTCACGAGGGTATAAAACATTAGGTCATTTGTTTCCTTTGGTCTCTGGATTATTTTCTTTCTTGTGTGACATTCGACACTTTGGCAAGCTAGCAATTGAAAATAACCCATTACTAGAGATTACGTTTCATTGAGAAGTGGGTGTCATGTCTGATAATGAGTCAGAGTCTACTGAATCTAGGCCAACAGAGGTACCTTAGCTTACAGGATTAATATGTGGAAAAACCTAACGTCCTACACGTACAAGATACTAGTTTTTGTATTGTACTAACACTACTAGTAGAACCCACACTGGTTCCCAAATTGTACTTTGTGCACCTTCAACGTTTTTTTTCCTTTACCCCCTGTATCAAGATACTAGGGGTTTTTGTATTTTACTCTTGCTTTAGCAGCTCGGCTTTCTTGATTTGGGACTGGCTAGAAAATAATGCCTCCTCAATTATTTAAATGTCCCTTGTCAACTATTAGCGATAGTTAAAAATGGTGTGTGTGAAAGAACTTAAATCTTCTGGCTCTGTTTCCACAGCTTACTGAAACTGGCAGATGGGAACACAATAGCAATTGTGCAGCGTGACTGCAACCCTGACACACACACAACAGAAGTTGGTAATTGGGTTCCTCATTACCGACAGGGAAGGGCCTGTTGACTTTCTCTAGTGATAAAGAGTGTGTCCAGTTACTCTGCTGTGGCACTGGGTCCATCAAGCACCGAGTGCTCTGAGAAGTGACAAGGTGACCTGCTGTCCAGGCTGGTGCCAGCTGCGTTCATGTGGGTCACAGGGGACAGCGTTTTGGTGTTGCCCAACAGCTGTCAAAGCTTATTTCCTTCTCTGCTAACTGGCTAAAGACGGGTGCACCAAGAGGAATTTTATCAGTGGTGCATTATAAACGATTTTGTCCTTGGCTCAAGCAAGAAAAGTTCATCAGTTCATGATGGATGGATTACAGACCCCACCTTCTGTAACTTATTTTTTAAATTATGTTAAAAGTTTGGAAATGAGGCACATGTTATTATTTGGAAACATTTCACTTCACGAGGGTATAAAACATTAGGTCATTTGTTTCCTTTGGTCTCTGGATTATTTTCTTTCTTGTGTGACATTCGACACTTTGGCAAGCTAGCAATTGAAAATAACCCATTACTAGAGATTACGTTTCATTGAGAAGTGGGTGTCATGTCTGATAATGAGTCAGAGTCTACTGAATCTAGGCCAACAGAGGTACCTTAGCTTACAGGATTAATATGTGGAAAAACCTAACGTCCTACACGTACAAGATACTAGTTTTTGTATTGTACTAACACTACTAGTAGAACCCACACTGGTTCCCAAATTGTACTTTTTGTGCACCTTCAGAATTCAAATGTATTTGTTATATTTATACTTTCCAATTTAAGGACAGTTGTAGGTCAGCGAGCTGCCCACTGAAATATTTTCATCTGAAAAAGCAGTAGGTGTGGGTCTAGCTGGCTGGCTATATTAGATGTCACTTCAGCGTCTACCCCTTAGTTGCTTCTGAAATTGGGGATGGAGAAAGCTCCCACCACCATCCATTTACTCACCTTCATCCCATGAGGTCATCATTCTCTTATGTGTTTATAGTCACTGGAGGGGTCCACCTCCAAAATGGCAGGCAACCTTTGATAACTTCTTTTCTACAATTATTTCCTAGTCCTCAGAAATGTGCCTGTCATGTAGTCGTTCAAAAATCATCAGTTAGCCTGGATAGGAGGGGAGTTTGGGAGAGAATGGATACATGTATGTGTATGTCTGCGTCCCTTTGCCCTTCACCTGAAACTATCACAGCATTAATTGACTGAATGCCAATACAAAATAAAGGTTTTTTAAAAATTAAAATGTCATTAGTCAAAAGAGTGAATAACTAATTCCCCAGCATACTCTATTTGCTTGGGAACACATTCTTACAATAAAATAATGATGAAGATGTGTCCTGGATCACAGTTCTACTTCAGTTACAGTGTGGATTAAGTAGATAGGCCAGATTAGCATTTAACCACCAATTTTAATATTTTTCTTATAGTTTTAAATAAATGGTTAACAGATTATAAGGATAGGACTACCTGTATGTGAATAGTAGGGGAAAGATAGGCAGTTAATTTAACCTATCTTTAATTATACTATACTGTTTTCTGGTCCACTTCACTTTGGAGAAAATTTGAAGCTCTTAATTAGGACAGTTAAGGGATGACAGAGTCAGAAACACTACTTAGCAATTAACATGTGTTAACAACTGATTTTTTTACATGAATGGCTTTAGACTTATAGGAAATTCTAACTTTTGTTGTAGCTGTATTTGTTCCAGACACAGGACTTTTGATTGTATGTATACATTCTGACCTCACTTTTGGTCCATTGTATATAACATGACAAGAATATTAAAAGATTCTTATGATTATTTATATTAATAAGACTATATAATTACATGTAATATATAATTATTTATTATTTATAATAATATATCATTAGCAGTATATTATTCTTTATATTAATAAAATTAATATTAAAATTAAAATACAAAAATAATAAAAATTTTCTTCATAATAAGTAGCTCTGAAGTCAGTCGTTTTATACCTCTTTTTGGGAATCTGACATCTTTTATTGAATTAACTAAATTGTGCTGGAAATTAGTTATAACGGCAACATATAGAGGGATAAAATATACCTGGATTCACTCCGGAGAAAGCCTCTGACTCAGAGAAGTGGGTCCAGAAATGTGTGGAATGCTCCAGTTTGGCTTCTTAGTGCATTTACTAGAGTTTTCAGGAAGTTAGATCTTTGGGGAACAGATTTGCTTTTTTTAATTTAAAAAAAATTTTTTTTTCAGATTTGCTTTTAACGATTGCCTCATAACTTTTAAACTTAGGTTTTACTAAGATGACAAAATGACTTTTTTGATAATCTTAGAAGAAGGTGTACTTTCTGAATTAGAAAAAAAATCTAGGTTGTAGCATTAATCTAAAAAATAAATCCTTATGTTAGACCCAAGGTACATACTGCCTGCTTAATGTGTGCTCACATATATCTTACATCTTTTCAAATCTCAGTTGTAAATCCAACTATTAATCACAAGGTGCTCCATTAAAGATTTTGAACAAGTAGTTGATAACATTTTACAATAGAAACATTTCACAGGAAATCTTTTAAAAGACTAATGAACTGAGCTGGCAGGTTTTCTTGCAAAGAATAAGCTTATTGACTTTTGTAGATTCCATCTTCACTCAGCTGTACTATGTCATTATCAAATAAACATAACATTATTCAGATGCATTTTCACTCTCAAATGAAACATACTTTTACTGCTGTTTTTCATCAGAATCCTTGAATAGGTCAGCTTCTTAAACCAATTACATATCTCACATCCATAACACAAATATTGCAAAGAAGGAAAGCATGCAAGACCTGGGGTAAGGACATATTAGGTCTGCTTTAGGCCTTAGAGGTATTGTCCAGACAAAGTTTCTATTTTTTTTTTTCTGAGTTTGAAATTCTTTTTTAGCTTAATTTTTACTTTAGATTGAGGTATAGTTGATGTGCAATGTTGTGTTACTTTCAAGTGTACAGCAAAGTGATTTGGTTGTACATATACAGCAAAACTTTCCTACTAAATGTTGCATCTTCCAAAATTTTTGGCCGACTAAAAATGCTTATAACTACAGTAATCTGGCGTCTTTCTGTTTCAAAATTTTGTCATTTGTTTTCTTACAGTGTTTTCAAAATATTCTTATCCTTAGACTTTCTTCCTGAATTTGATTATGCTAGAATTCTGTAAGGAATTTCACAGACACATCAGTGCCTAAACTTAAAAGCAAAAGGTGAAAAACATATATAAATATGCACAGGACGTATACCAGATGTATGTATATATATTTCACCTTGTCTCTGGCTACAGTTGTCATTTTTGCCTTAATGAAGGGCATTTCTATAAAATTAATTAATTAGCAATCTTAATGCTTAGCTGATATTGTTGTTATTTAGTTGCTGAGTTGTGTCTGTCTCTTTTGTGACCCTATTGACTGTAGCCCATGAATGAGGCTGCACTGTCCATGGGATTCTCCAGGCAAGAATACCAGTGTGGGTTCCCATTTCCTCCTCCAGAGGATCTTCTTGACCCAGGAATCGAATCCAGTCTTCTGCGTTGACACTTTACGACTAAGCCACTTGGAAAGCTCAATCCATGGGTACTATATAATTAGTATTTATAAGCTTAGTTTCCTCTTGGAAACAATCATATCTCCTTTATTTGTTCTTGTGAGGATTAAATTGATAGTTTTCATAAAACAAACTCCATAACTGGAACAACTTAAAACTTATTCACCTTAAATAGGTAGCTATTATTATTTTTAGTTGCTGCATCACCTGCTGGTTTTTTTTTTCCTGTGTTGTGACAGTAGATGGGTAAAGTAGATACAAAATCCCAGCATGAGACTGGTCCTCTTTAGCCTTAATCTCTGTTTCCAAGCGTTATCACAGCAGCTACAGAGAACACGTCAGCTTACATGTTCAGAACATTCCATTAGGCACCGTAGCTAGTACCTTGCTTCCTACGATGTCATTTTATATGAAGAATACAAAGTCAAAAGGTGAAATTAGTTGGAGTGCCCATGACTCAGCCTCTTTTTTACAGGAGTGACTCATTCTGGCTTTATATATTCCCGACTGTGTGCCATACATCACTACGTGCTTGAGATACAAACATGGATCTGCTGGGTTGCTGACCCAGAGCAGCCCATGGCCTGGGCAGGCAGGATGTGGCACTCATTGTAAACAACATGGGCTTCCACCCGGCCAGGGCTCCCTTGATGTTATAGCTGCCTGTCAAGGCAAAGTGTGATTAAACGTACAGTAATGTGGGCTGCTAGACAGCTTAATTCTACGATTTTGGAACACATACCTTTCTGACCCTGTATTGATATATTTGTGTGTAGTTTTTATCACCACAATCGTCATTCCTTTTTGTTGTGTTTCCATCTTAGGTAAGATGTCACTCTTTCGCGTACTTTTTGTTGTGTTTCCATCTTAGGTAAGATGTCACTCTTTCGCGTATCACATAAAATCATACCCTCTATGAATAAATTGTTTGTTTAATGCATACGTTCCCTTGATTATCCTGCCAGAAACTCAAATGTAATGTGTCTAAAAAAGCCTTTCACCCTCTCTTGTTGCTCAGCAGCCTAAGCTGCTTTCAGCCTTCCCTGTTTCTAAGAATGACAACATCTTTCTGGGGGTCCGTTTGTCTTTAACCCTGAGCATTCTCCTGTCTCATTTTCTCTGTCACATGCCTTTTTAGAGCCAACCAATTCCTAAGCCCCATTGGTCATACACACTACCTTGGACTGAACTCAAAATGTGTATGTTGAAGCCCTAAGCCATCCGTGTGACTGTATTTAGGAATAAGGTTTTCAGAATATTCCCCTTCATGGATAACAACTTAAAACTTATTCACCTTAAATAGGTAGCTATTATTATTTTTAGTTGCTGCATCACCTGCTGGTTTTTTTTTTCCTGTGTTGTGACAGTAGATGGGTAAAGTAGATACAAAATCCCAGCATGAGACTGGTCCTCTTTAGCCTTAATCTCTGTTTCCAAGCGTTATCACAGCAGCTACAGAGAACACGTCAGCTTACATGTTCAGAACATTCCATTAGGCACCGTAGCTAGTACCTTGCTTCCTACGATGTCATTTTATATGAAGAATACAAAGTCAAAAGGTGAAATTAGTTGGAGTGCCCATGACTCAGCCTCTTTTTTACAGGAGTGACTCATTCTGGCTTTATATATTCCCGACTGTGTGCCATACATCACTACGTGCTTGAGATACAAACATGGATCTGCTGGGTTGCTGACCCAGAGCAGCCCATGGCCTGGGCAGGCAGGATGTGGCACTCATTGTAAACAACATGGGCTTCCACCCGGCCAGGGCTCCCTTGATGTTATAGCTGCCTGTCAAGGCAAAGTGTGATTAAACGTACAGTAATGTGGGCTGCTAGACAGCTTAATTCTACGATTTTGGAACACATACCTTTCTGACCCTGTATTGATATATTTGTGTGTAGTTTTTATCACCACAATCGTCATTCCTTTTTGTTGTGTTTCCATCTTAGGTAAGATGTCACTCTTTCGCGTACTTTTTGTTGTGTTTCCATCTTAGGTAAGATGTCACTCTTTCGCGTATCACATAAAATCATACCCTCTATGAATAAATTGTTTGTTTAATGCATACTTTCCCCTTGATTATCCTGCCAGAAACTCAAATGTAATGTGTCTAAAAAAGCCTTTCACCCTCTCTTGTTGCTCAGCAGCCTAAGCTGCTTTCAGCCTTCCCTGTTTCTAAGAATGACAACATCTTTCTGGGGGTCCGTTTGTCTTTAACCCTGAGCATTCTCCTGTCTCATTTTCTCTGTCACATGCCTTTTTAGAGCCAACCAATTCCTAAGCCCCATTGGTCATACACACTACCTTGGACTGAACTCAAAATGTGTATGTTGAAGCCCTAAGCCATCCGTGTGACTGTATTTAGGAATAAGGTTTTCAGAATATTCCCCTTCATGGATCACAGCCTTGTCATAGCAAAGGGGCTTGCATAACTCAATAAATCCATGAGCAGTGCCATGTAGGACCACCCAAGACAGAAGCGTCATGGTGAAGAGTTCTGACAAAACATGGGCCACTGGAGGAGGAAATGACAACCCCCTCCAGTATTTTTGCCTGTTAATGTTAAACAGGGTTGCAAAGATGGGGTCTTTGGGAAGAGAGAGTAAGAGAGTAGCTAGAAGCCTTTTACCAAAACTTGGATGAACCGTCATCCTGACCTCAGACTTTTAGCCTCCAGAGTTGTGAGAAATATAATTTCTGTTGTTTAAGTCACTCAGCCTATGGTATTTTGCTATATGTCCTGAGAGGCTCACTTCTGCAGTAGTTGGAGCCTTATTCCTTCTTTGGATTGACATTGTCTCTACCCAAACTGATATCTTATTATCCAACACTTGGACTTCTGAATGAGACACCTAAATGGTCTACTCTTTAATATCTTCTCACCTCTGATTCACTCTACACATTGTTGCCCCTTAAATATCCTAATCATGTTGTTGAATAGTAAACCTTCAGTGGTTCACTTTAGTGGACAAAATTAAATATATTTAATTCTCTATTCTCAGATTGCCATTCAAGAACATTTTTGTCTATACAAACCCAACCTGTAGTTTCACCTAATTATTGCTCTTCTTGAGTGTTATACTCCAGCCAGGTGGGGCCCCAAATGCCCCCTTGGACTTTGTTTGTTTCATTAGCTTTTTTTTTTTTTTTTCTTAAAGATTTATTTATTTATTTATTTTGGGCGGGGGTCGGTTTGGGGAGGGAGGGGAGTGGGAGGGCCACTTCTGTTGGTCTTTCATTTCTCCACTTTTCATCCATCTTTGTTCTTTGGCTCCTGTGGGCCTCCCATCACGGTGGCCTCTGTCGCTGCAGAGCGCTGGCTCCGGGCGCATGCGCTACAGAGCTCTGGTTCAGTAATTAGACACATTGGTCCAGCTGCTCTGTGGCACATGGGATCTTCCCGGGCCAGGGATCGAACTGGCGCCCCTTGCACTGCAAGGCGGTGTCCTTACCCACTGGACCACCAGGGGAAGCCCTGTTTCATTAGCTTTTACTGCTGTCTTTTGTGTAAGTCTGTTGTCTGAGTTGGTCTTGTTTCTGTTCCATCTCTGCCTATCAAAATCCTTTGCCTCCTTCAAGGCTCAGCTCAAATGCACCTCTTCTGTGAATCCTTATCTATGTGACAAGATTTAATTGTTCTCTTCCTTTGATCTGCAGTGTCCCATAGCTCTTTGTTGATATTTCTTAGTGACTGCAAGTATATTCTGCTTTGTATCATGGCCTTTTGTCTTTTGATTTTTCATAACTACCTGTGTTCCACTAGAAAAACTTATCTAACTAAGCTTTTTGATGGCAAAGAGCTTTGGATTCTTGAAATACTATTTTTAAACTGTTCTGTATTTTAAAAATATAAGGATTGTATTTATTAATAAATAGGGCTTGAATATATTTTTTGCTTGAATATATTTTAAAAGAGAGACTCAATTTTTAATTTTAATTTGCCTACTGTAGTATTTCCTACATTTATAAATGTCAACTGAAGCTCCAGCAGTAACTTTTCTATGACTCAGGCAGTCATACTTTCTGTTCATTGAGACTTCTGTGTGGAGTAGTATAGAAAAATGTGAAAGGTGGCTTTTCAACTGCGAGTTGACTTTGATAATCAAATAACAAAAATATTTGTCATTTTCAGTTTTTATTTGTGAGATGTAAACAGGAATACTTCAGCCTGGTGGAGAGTTTATAGTTCAGTCTGACCATCACAAAATGATTTGTAGCAAATAGATGTATATCACTGGATAAAGAGGAGGAAGAAAGCTTTAGCAATTAATTCTCCAGATTATTTTCTGACAAGTTCCCTGTCCTTTATGGTGTGGAGAAAGAGACTCAGAGGATGGAAAGTGGTGCTTTCAATATGCTGATAAGTTAAGCTGCCTAAAAGCAGATGCTGAATCCTATTGAAAAGAATTTCATTTGAGTTATGCTGAGGGCATTGTTTTGCAAAATACTACACAGAAAGTCTTGACCTCTGTGTTTGAAATGGCAGATGTTCACAGTGAGGATTGAGCCTTAGGGCGATGTAAATCTTCACTATTCTCTGACTCTTCGCTCAATAACTGGGTTGAGTGGGGCAAATAAAAGGTTCAGAGAGTATTTTACAAAGCATCTGCTCTAGGCTCTGCAAATGGATGTGCTGCCCTTAAGATAAGAAAAGCAAACAAGCAAACAAAATTCCCTAGACAGTGTGAGTTCACCAGGTCAGAAATGCACACACCCCTCTCCCTTGGAACTGTTTCTGTTACACATTTTCAATGCAAAGCAGGTGGGTCATGGGTCAGGATGCCAAAAGGGGAATTTTCAACTGTATCTTTAAATTTGACAACAGCATCAGAAGAGTACAACACTTTATTCATTTAACAAATATTTATTGCTATTCTGTGTGCTGAACACCTGGTTCACATATATAAGGTTCACATATATAAGTGAAGTAGTATTGATATCATAAACAGAGTTTATATATATTAGATATGCTCTATTGAAAAGAAAATGAAAATTTTTGGAGGTGGGGACAGGTTGGAATGCCCCCCGAGTCACATTATGGCTCATATAAGATGGCCATTTTTTGTAAAGCCTGACTTTTGAAAAATGCCACAGGTCTCATTTAATTTTACTTAGTATATATCTGTGGGTAAAGAATCTGCCCACAGTGCAGGAGACACAGGAGACTTGTGTTTAATACCTGGGTTGGGAAGATCTTCTGATAATCAAATAACAAAAATATTTGTCATTTTCAATTTTTATTTGTGAGATGTAAACAGGAATACTTCAGCCTGGTGGAGAGTTTATAGTTCAGTCTGACCATCACAAAATGATTTGTAGCAAATAGATGTATATCACTGGATAAAGAGGAGGAAGAAAGCTTTAGCAATTAATTCTCCAGATTATTTTCTGACAAGTTCCCTGTCCTTTATGGTGTGGAGAAAGAGACTCAGAGGATGGAAAGTGGTGCTTTCAATATGCTGATAAGTTAAGCTGCCTAAAAGCAGATGCTGAATCCTATTGAAAAGAATTTCATTTGAGTTATGCTGAGGGCATTGTTTTGCAAAATACTACACAGAAAGTCTTGACCTCTGTGTTTGAAATGGCAGATGTTCACAGTGAGGATTGAGCCTTAGGGCGATGTAAATCTTCACTATTCTCTGACTCTTCGCTCAATAACTGGGTTGAGTGGGGCAAATAAAAGGTTCAGAGAGTATTTTACAAAGCATCTGCTCTAGGCTCTGCAAATGGATGTGCTGCCCTTAAGATAAGAAAAGCAAACAAGCAAACAAAATTCCCTAGACAGTGTGAGTTCACCAGGTCAGAAATGCACACACCCCTCTCCCTTGGAACTGTTTCTGTTACACATTTTCAATGCAAAGCAGGTGGGTCATGGGTCAGGATGCCAAAAGGGGAATTTTCAACTGTATCTTTAAATTTGACAACAGCATCAGAAGAGTACAACACTTTATTCATTTAACAAATATTTATTGCTATTCTGTGTGCTGAACACCTGGTTCACATATATAAGGTTCACATATATAAGTGAAGTAGTATTGATATCATAAACAGAGTTTATATATATTAGATATGCTCTATTGAAAAGAAAATGAAAATTTTTGGAGGTGGGGACAGGTTGGAATGCCCCCCGAGTCACATTATGGCTCATATAAGATGGCCATTTTTTGTAAAGCCTGACTTTTGAAAAATGCCACAGGTCTCATTTAATTTTTACTTAGTATATATCTGTGGGTAAAGAATCTGCCCACAGTGCAGGAGACACAGGAGACTTGTGTTTAATACCTGGGTTGGGAAGATCTTCTGGGGGAGGAAATGGCACGTGTGTGTGTGTGTGTCTGATAAGTTGCTTCAGTCGTGTCCAATTCTTTGTGACTCTATGGACTGTAGCCCTCCAGGCTCCCCTCACCATGGGATTCTCAAGGCAAGAATACTGCAGTGGGTTGCCATGCCGTCCTCCAAGGGATCTTCCAGACCCAAGGACAGAACCGGTGTCTCTTAAGTCTCCTGTATTGTCAGACAGATCTTTACCACTAGCGCCACTTGAGAAGTCCCAGGAAATGGCAACATATTCCAGTACTCTTGCCTGGAAAGTCCATTGGACAGAGGAGTCTGATGGTCTGGAGTCTTAAGAGATCACAAAGAGTCAGACATGACTAAGTGATTGAGCGCGCACCCATGTATTTGAAAGTGCGTGCAGAACAGATAAAATTCTAATCCAGTTAGGGCTTCCCTGGTAGCTCAGTGGTGACGAGTTCTCCTGCCAGTGCAGGAGACACGGGTTCGATCCCTGATCCGGGAAGTTCCCATGTGCTGTGGAGCAACTAAGCCCTTGAGCCACATCTGTTGAACCTGTGCTCTAGAGCCTGGAGGCTGCAACTATTGAGGCCATGTGCTGCAACTACTGAAGCCAGTGTGCCTTGGAGCTCGAGTTCCACAACAAGAGAGGTCACTGCAGCAAGAAGCCTGCTCACCTCAACTAGACAGTAGCCCCGACTCCCTGAAACTAGAGAAGAAAACCCAGAATCGCCTAAAATAAATAAATAAATAAGTGGCATTAAAAAAAATCTAATCCATTTAAAAGAATCTAAAGATATCAGGATATTAGTTTAGTATGCTAGAAACTCTTAGCCAGAAGCAGTTGTGATCTAACAGTAAATTGAGACTTGAAACTGCACGTAAATTAGCGTGCGGTTCTATCCAGTCATTCCTCGACTCTAAGCAACTAGGGAACCATTTTTTCTTAGGGAATAGTGACTGATTGTCAACATGGTGAACACGTACACATGTATAGTGTGCCCAATCCTTGTTCTTCGTCTTTCATCCCCTAGTGCTCATGTGTACTATGTTAGCTGCCTCTTGTACACCCAGTAGTGCACATGAACATGCACACGTACACGAATATGCACACACAGTCACACATGCACAGTGTATCGAACCACTGTCCTTCCCAGTCTCCTGGTCTTTTCCTCTGACTTTAGGAAAATATTTTTCCCCCTCTCCTTTTATATCTCTCTTTACTAGTCTTCCCTAAAAAATAATCCCTCCTGATTTTTCTTTTCTTTAAACTTGTGGAGCAGAATTGAAACAAAAGAAAAAAATGTATGCTTAACAGAGAGTGTCCCAGACTTTCTCAGTTTATGGCATTCTGAGTATCTCAGTAATTTTTTTCAGGGCACCCCTTTGTGTATGTATTTCATATATGTGTGGTTTGAGTTCCTTTGCTGTTCACATATAATTGTCGCAACATTGTTAATTGGTTATGCCCCAATACAAAAGTAAAAGTTTTTGAAAAAAGAATTTCATTTTCAATCATATTTTTATTTACTAGTATTTTTAAAATATTTTTAAGTAAAAATTGTATCTATTTAAGGTTTACTATGACTTGATATACATATGTGAAATGATTACTACATTCAAGGTAATTAACATATTATCTTGAATATATGACTATTCTTTAGACTGTTCTTTTCATTAAATGATCATGATTTTAGGTTTATTAGCTTTTGGACTTAACCTCTGCGTCTAATAATGAACCATTTTTTATTTATTTATTTTGGGCGGGGGTCGGGTTGGGGAGGGAGGGGAGCCGGCGGGCCACTTCCATTGGTCTTTCATTTCTCTGTTTTCATCCGTCTTGTTCTTTGGCCCGTGTGGGCCTCCCATCGCGGTGGCGTCTGTCGTTGTAGAGCGCTGGCTCTGGGCGCATGCGCTCCAGAGCTCCGACTCGGTGATTGGACACATCAGTCCAGCTGCTCCAGGGCACGTGGGATCTTCCCAGGCCAGGGCTCAAACCGGCGCCCCTTGCACTGCAAGGCGGTGTCCTTACCCTCTGGACCACCAGGGGAAGCCCATAATGAACCATTTTTTAAAAATATCAGTTGGAACATATGTATTGCAACTTCTAACCAGTTAATCACAAACACACTTGTATAACCTACCTTGATTATTTTTTTCAAACTGGAGATTTAGCCATGGATGCTTCCTGCAGCAAGCCAAGAATCTCACTCTGTTCTTTAAAGTCATTTTTTGACTAAGTGTTCGAAAGACAGGCTGACTCTTGGAACAGAAGTTTGGGGTTTGTTTTTGTCCTTGGTTTACTTTCTTGTTCCTTCCACTTGAGTGTACTTCTCAGCGATTTTGGGAAGCTTTGTTAGGAAGTGTATACAAGACTTCCCTCCCAGTTTTTATTGGAAAATATTTTTCCCCCTCTCCTTTTATATCTCTCTTTACTAGTCTTCCCTAAAAAATAATCCCTCCTGATTTTTCTTTTCTTTAAACTTGTGGAGCAGAATTGAAACAAAAGAAAAAAATGTATGCTTAACAGAGAGTGTCCCAGACTTTCTCAGTTTATGGCATTCTGAGTATCTCAGTAATTTTTTTCAGGGCACCCCTTTGTGTATGTATTTCATATATGTGTGGTTTGAGTTCCTTTGCTGTTCACATATAATTGTCGCAACATTGTTAATTGGTTATGCCCCAATACAAAAGTAAAAGTTTTTGAAAAAAGAATTTCATTTTCAATCATATTTTTATTTACTAGTATTTTTAAAATATTTTTAAGTAAAAATTGTATCTATTTAAGGTTTACTATGACTTGATATACATATGTGAAATGATTACTACATTCAAGGTAATTAACATATTATCTTGAATATATGACTATTCTTTAGACTGTTCTTTTCATTAAATGATCATGATTTTAGGTTTATTAGCTTTTGGACTTAACCTCTGCGTCTAATAATGAACCATTTTTTATTTATTTATTTTGGGCGGGGGTCGGGTTGGGGAGGGAGGGGAGCCGGCGGGCCACTTCCATTGGTCTTTCATTTCTCTGTTTTCATCCGTCTTGTTCTTTGGCCCGTGTGGGCCTCCCATCGCGGTGGCGTCTGTCGTTGTAGAGCGCTGGCTCTGGGCGCATGCGCTCCAGAGCTCCGACTCGGTGATTGGACACATCAGTCCAGCTGCTCCAGGGCACGTGGGATCTTCCCAGGCCAGGGCTCAAACCGGCGCCCCTTGCACTGCAAGGCGGTGTCCTTACCCTCTGGACCACCAGGGGAAGCCCATAATGAACCATTTTTAACAATATCAGTTGGAACATATGTATTGCAACTTCTAACCAGTTAATCACAAACACACTTGTATAACCTACCTTGATTATTTTTTTCAAACTGGAGATTTAGCCATGGATGCTTCCTGCAGCAAGCCAAGAATCTCACTCTGTTCTTTAAAGTCATTTTTTGACTAAGTGTTCGAAAGACAGGCTGACTCTTGGAACAGAAGTTTGGGGTTTGTTTTTGTCCTTGGTTTACTTTCTTGTTCCTTCCACTTGACAGTGTACTTCTCAGCATGATTTGCTGGCAAGCTTTAGGTGTAAGGAAATAATGGGAAGACTGCTAGGTTGCCATTGGAATCATCTTATTTGACTTTTGTTGCCTTTAACCAGATTTTTGATCCTGTACTTTTACTCCACAGACTGTCTATGAATGTTGCTTTAGGTTAAGAATTGAATGTATCAGTCTTACTATTTTTAATTAAACATCTTTCAAGATAAGTGGTAGTATATTCAGTACAGAATTTGTTTAAAACATATTTGCTGTTGATGATTTAGAGTATAAGCATAAGCATTGTTCTACTTTAAGTAAAAATTGCTGAAAATAAAAATAGGACATAATTTGCACACCTAATATATATTTTAAAATAAAATCTGGAAGATATTTTAAGTTTAAAGTTTTATAACTGTATAATGGCCTTTTTGTAAATGGATGTGGATGTATTGTCAGCCAGTAAATTTTATGTGTGCGGATTTAATTAGCTTCATTTTCCCCTTTACTGAAATAAAAGACTAAATCATTCAGTTGATTTAATTTATGGGATGTTTTTCTGTTTATCTTACAGATTTTATTGACCTGATTCAAGGTGTCTTGTGACTGCTGACTGGAATTAAGGTTGGTAGTGTGTTTATATATTGATTCTGAATACACTGTGAAATAAAATAGAGGCCTCATGGGCCTTTGGAGAGCTGGGTCAAAGTACTTTTGCAGGTTGTGGTAAGAAAGCTGTAACTTAGAGAGAACTGGATATGTTTCAGATTTGGGGTACTTAACAGACATGTTTTGCTGAACAGTGTTTGTTTTTATAGTTTTAAACTATCGTGGAACTTGTATTGCAACCTAATGAACCATTTTAACAATATCAGTTGGAACATATGTATTGCAACTTCTAACCAGTTAATCACAAACACACTTGTATAACCTACCTTGATTATTTTTTTCAAACTGGAGATTTAGCCATGGATGCTTCCTGCAGCAAGCCAAGAATCTCACTCTGTTCTTTAAAGTCATTTTTTGACTAAGTGTTCGAAAGACAGGCTGACTCTTGGAACAGAAGTTTGGGGTTTGTTTTTGTCCTTGGTTTACTTTCTTGTTCCTTCCACTTGACAGTGTACTTCTCAGCATGATTTGCTGGCAAGCTTTAGGTGTAAGGAAATAATGGGAAGACTGCTAGGTTGCCATTGGAATCATCTTATTTGACTTTTGTTGCCTTTAACCAGATTTTTGATCCTGTACTTTTACTCCACAGACTGTCTATGAATGTTGCTTTAGGTTAAGAATTGAATGTATCAGTCTTACTATTTTTAATTAAACATCTTTCAAGATAAGTGGTAGTATATTCAGTACAGAATTTGTTTAAAACATATTTGCTGTTGATGATTTAGAGTATAAGCATAAGCATTGTTCTACTTTAAGTAAAAATTGCTGAAAATAAAAATAGGACATAATTTGCACACCTAATATATATTTTAAAATAAAATCTGGAAGATATTTTAAGTTTAAAGTTTTATAACTGTATAATGGCCTTTTTGTAAATGGATGTGGATGTATTGTCAGCCAGTAAATTTTATGTGTGCGGATTTAATTAGCTTCATTTTCCCCTTTACTGAAATAAAAGACTAAATCATTCAGTTGATTTAATTTATGGGATGTTTTTCTGTTTATCTTACAGATTTTATTGACCTGATTCAAGGTGTCTTGTGACTGCTGACTGGAATTAAGGTTGGTAGTGTGTTTATATATTGATTCTGAATACACTGTGAAATAAAATAGAGGCCTCATGGGCCTTTGGAGAGCTGGGTCAAAGTACTTTTGCAGGTTGTGGTAAGAAAGCTGTAACTTAGAGAGAACTGGATATGTTTCAGATTTGGGGTACTTAACAGACATGTTTTGCTGAACAGTGTTTGTTTTCATAGTTAGTATTTCTTTATAAAGTTCACTTATTTTGCCTGCCTTACTTGCTGAATTTCGATTAAATTAAAAGGTCCAATTTTAATTCATTCATTTCACAAACATGTCAAAAGAATGGTTTCTTTGTAAAGCTGGCTAGTATTTTAAAGAATGGTCATCTTTCTGAATTTGCAGGGAAATACCTTTGAAGGCCACAGTTGCATAGCTACATTTCCTGAGTATGGTAGAGCTGAAAAAATGCTCATTAACTGCATATTTCAATTAATTACCACAGTTTTAAGATGTCATTCCTTTTGTTCTGTTTCCTTGTTAATTGGTTTTAAAGGAGACTCAAAACTAACTTAATGGAGTTTAGAAACATAACAGAGCCTTAGAGGGCACTTACATCAATAGGCTTAGAAGTTCATTTATCTCTTCTCTTTTCTTCTGTAAAACATGCATTCATACTCCGAAACCAAATAAAAAAATTAAACTCTGAATAAAATAAGGGCTTTTGTTGCTAACAAAAGAACAAAATGCCAGGTGTTACTAAACTTTTTGTATAGGCTTTTGATTAATAATTAGCAAGAAGAAAAACATTGGCTTTCCTTTATGCTTTCCTTAATCAGGTACTTAGCCTTTAAACTACAGTGTGTAAACCATAGCAGACACACAGTAAATATGTACCTTTTCTGGCCTCAATTCTAACCTCACTCTTCCACCTCCAATGCATCTCTTTCACGTGTGTGTGCACACAGACAAATACACAACTACTATTATTTTTCCTTTCTATGTACAAACTGTACTTTCTTATCCTTGAAATCTGGATAGATAGACTGTAGTAAATAAGATATGTTGGAATCATGGCTACTGATAATTGTCGACTTAATAAGGAAAAAAGGAACATGTCTATGAAGATGAGAGTTAAAAGTCTATTTGTAACCTTCATTTCTTCATTATGTGTTCATATAATTTGAAGTTGAATTTATCGAAGACTGAGGCTGGGAGTGTGAACTTAATTTAAATGTGTTTGGTCTAATTGTGAAAAGTCAGGATGACTTACATACACCAAAATAAATGTACTGGTTAAAATATATAGTGTTAATAGAAATGGAAGTGTGTTTAAGTCTCTCATATTAGCATGTCTTCCCTTGGATATGTATGGTTCAGTATAATTTGTATTATTTCTCTTTTCAGCTGAGAATGAAAAGATATTTAAACTAAATTTGGTAATCAGTTATCTCAATTTCATTTTGGAAAAGCAGCTAGAGAAACATTAATTCACCAGAAAAAAATAGATTCTCAATACAAAATATGATATATAAGGAAATTTACTGTTCTTTTCTCAACTAGAACTAGGTTCTTTTGCTTCATGAAAAAAAGCAATTTCCCTCAGAAAAGCTTCTCTTTCTGTAATAATATAAACTGAGTAAAATGACTAGTATTGCTGGATAAAAGCAAGTTATAGATAGCTATATTTAAAATGGGATATCAGAAATGTGCTTGCATTTCTGCAAAGTAAAGGAAATGAAAAGGCAACCTCCTGGATGGAAGAAAACATTTGTAAAGGATACATCTTGTACAGTGCAAATAAATGAAAAAATATATGAAACAATATATGAAACACATATAACTTAATAGCCCCAAACCAAAGACTCAGATTTAAAAACAGGGAGAGGATATGACAGACTTTTTTTTCCAAAGAAGACATACAGATGACCAACAGATATATGAGAAGATGTTCAACATCACTAATCATCAAGGAAATGCAAAGCAAAAGCACAATGAGATATCACTTCATGCTTGTTAAAATGTTTATTATCAAAAAGAGAAGAAATAACTGTTGGAGAAATGTGGAGAAAAGGCAATACTTTAGCACTGTTGATGGGAACATAAGTTGGTTTAGCCACTATGGAAAACAGCGTGGAGGTTGTTTAAAAGTTTAAAAATAGAGGTACAGTATCATCCAGCAATTCCATTTTTGAAGGTTTATCTGAAGAAAGTGAAAACATTAATTTGAAAAGATATATACATTCCCATATTCATTATAATATTATTTATAATAATCAAGATATGGAAGCAGCCTAAATATCCATCAGTGAATGAATGGATAAGGATGATATGGAAGAGAGTCAAAATTTACAGGCTTCAGGTTATAAAAAAATAGTTTGTGGGATACAGCATGGTGAATACTATTAATAGTACTATACTGCACATTTGAAAGTTGCTAAAAGAGTAGATCTTAAAAATTCTCATTGCATGAAAATATTTTTAGCTGTATATGGTGATGTTAATTAGACTTACTGTGGTGAAAATTTCACAATATATACAAATATTGAATTATGTTATACACCTGAAACTATTATAATGTGTGTCAGTTATAACTCAGTAAAAACTTTTAAATGTCCTTGGAATATTCTGTCAGGTCTAAGATTTACATTTTTTACATTAAACTATATAAAATCAAAGAATTCTATAATTAAATTGGCAATTTCTTTTTCTTGGTGGCAAATTGTCTTACAGTAGATTGTATCTGAGATTCTATGAAATATTACCAAATTTAGATAGAAAAAAATTTTAATTTCAAATTATTATACAAGAGAATCAGAATGAAGTTCAGAAACTAAAGCTTGATACTGATTCTTAGAAGTACTTTAAACCATACTTTTTACCTTTTAAAAAATGTGTGTGATTTTTCTGATTTGTGTTCTTATTATACTGCTGTCAGTATTTTGCTGGAGTGTTTTAGTGTTATTTCCCTGCAGTTTTTGTCTTGTGAGTTTCACAAAATTGAAGTGAAACTTGGTATTCTGTAACTCCTGGTTTCTTGAAACTACAATTTTAATGACTGTGTAATATTTTATCCTATCCCATAATTCTTTTTACCATTTACTCATTGTTAAGCATTCAGACTATTTTCAATATCTCATTATCTCTGCCCAGACCTGGATTTCTCTTCTTATTCTAGTCTGTCTCTGTGCCTTGAATTCTGCACTTTGTAGTAAAGTTGACTTCATTATTTTATCTTTAAAATGGGAATAAGAATAACCTATAGTGAATTTAAGAATTAAATGCGATAATGCATATTTACGGACCTTAATTAGAGAAGATTTCATCTCATTTTTTTTTTTTAAAGATTTATTTATTTATTTATTTTGGGGGTGGAGGTCGGGTTGGGGAGGGAGGGGAGCCGGTCTTTCATTTCTCTATTTTCATCCGTCTTTGGTCTTTGTTCTTTGGCTCCCGTGGGCCTCCCATCGTGGTGGCCTCTGTCGTTGCAGAGCGCCGGCTCTGGGCGCATGCGCTCCAGAGCTCCGGCTCGGTGATTGGACACATCAGTCCAGGCGCTCCGGGGCACGTGGGATCTTCCCAGGCCAGGGCTCGAACCGGCGCCCCTTGCACAGCAAGGCGGTGTCCTTACCCGCTGGACCACCAGGGAAAACCCTCATCTCATTTTTAAATTCTCTATTAAAGGTCTTTTATTTTCAGAGTTTTTGCATAAGTAATATAATCCAGTATTTTTTCCCATGACAAGGAGTAATACCAGTGAAGATCTTTAAATATTTTGTCATAAAATAAAATACATAAATCAAACAGGCCAGAATATAAATATTTTGTTTTGAACTGATCAGAAATAAACTGATCTCTATGCTCTACTGAGTGGTAATGGATCTTTTATTAAAGATACTGTTAAGAAACTAGAAAGCATATTGCTCAATTAAGTAGACTTTCACTTAAAAAGACAGTGTATACAATGCTAATATTTTGATGATACCCTTATGTTTTTTTAATGACCTGCATGGTTTGCTTTCCAGAGTCAACACAAACTGGCCTTTGACCAGCTACCCAGTCAACATTCAGTTACCACCTCATGAAGTTCTGTTTACCCTTTAACTTGCTTCATATTGGTTCACACATCTCTCGTAGCATCATGGTATATGTTATTATTATTTCCACATCTGTCTTATCTTCCATAGAAACTCAGCAACTGGGGTCTTCAGTCTTGTGCCTTCTCTCTTGGTAGGGCCTCTTAGGAGTAGACACCCTGGAAATGCTTATTGAATGAATTGTAAAGTTTAGAAGCAACAATGAACAATTTTACTACATGCCTCTAAACTAAATATATAGCTATATATATGTGTGTGTGTGTATATTTGTTGTTTAGTTGCTAAGTCATGTCCGACTCTTGCAAACCCATGGATAGTAGCCCATCAGTCTCCTCTGTCCATGGGATTTTCCAGACACGAATGTTGTAGTGGGTAGCCATTTCATTCTCTGGGGGATCTTCCTGACCTAGGGATCAAAGTAGCATCTCCTGCATTGGCAGGCGGATTCCTTACCACTGAGGCATCAGGGAAACCTGTCTATATATTTATATGTGTAATTTTCCTGGTGGCTCAGATGCTAAAGTGTCTGCCTGCAATACAGGTAACCTGGGTTTGATCCCTGGGTCAAGAAGACCCCCTGGAGAAGGAAATGGCAACCCACTCCAGTATTCCTGTCTGGAGAACCCCATGGGCAGAGGAGCCTGGCAGGCTACAGTCGATGGCATGGCAAAGAGTCGGACACGACTGAGCAGGTAACACTGTATGTGTTTATAGTAATTATTACCCAGTGTATTCTTTTCCTTGGTGATAGAAAAAAGTTGAGCAAAACCTCAAAGACTTTAAATAGAACACACAAAAGACATTTGGTACAGAGATGATTGCTTGGTTTAATATGAGGAACTTGGTAAAGTAAAGATATGAGGAGGGTGATTGCTTTGTCACTCTACCTTATTCCTACATTGAGCATAATATAGTAATGTGTCTATGGATGAAAACATAGTCAGAATTCTAGTTTTTATATTGTTATGTGATAAGGTGATTTCGAGATTCTGGAAAGATTTGTCGATTGCCTAATTATTTCTTTACCATTTTAAGGAGAGATACAAAGCTGACAGAATCACATTTCAAACTGGAAAGGCCGGTTTGTCCTTGGAGCATTTGCTTGCTTTTGTGCAGCTTTATGAAATCTGAAGCATCATAAATACTTTCTCCTTTTTATAAAAAGTAATCCTTTCCTGTTAACAAACATGACAATCAACAAATAAGCCTCGTGACACGATTTGAAATGGGAGAGGTGGGGAGAAGGTTGGGGTGGGGGTGAGTCCTCTCATATGAAGCAGTGACATACCTCAGAAATGCTTGTTTCCAGGATTGGTCCATTATTTTGGATAGAGTCTTGGCATACCGAGGGAACAGGCCTATTGATGCCCCAGAGGACAGATAGAAACAATCCATTGGAAATACCTTAAACAACAGGTAACAGGCATGTTTTTCCCACATGAAGAAAAATTATTCTAGCTGAGTCTTGTCTTAACTAAATGCTTGTAGTATCAAATGGCTACAAAAGACAGTACCTTGGATGTATTTTCATACAAGCCCCATACTTAGGAAGTCAATCCTATGGGTTTAATTAACAGACCAACTAATTCTTACTCTTTTCCTGAATTCATCTGAAAGAATGCCATTCCAAAAGAATAGTACAGCTGATCTTTTTGCAGACCATTTATTTCATTAAAGAATATCATGACTTTATTTGGGCTTATCTTATTAAGGCAGTTTGGAGAATTTAAAAACACAAAAGTACATTTTCTTCTTATATAAGAAGGAGTCTGTTCATTTAGAAATCATTTGTTTCTTTTATGATCTACTTATTGCAAAGTAAGAATTTTGTAATTAAAAATGGCTATGCCGGGCTTCCCTGGTGGTCCAGTGAGTAAGGACACCGCCTTGCAGTGCAAGGGGCGCCGGTTCGGTCCCTGGCCTGGGAAGATTCCATGTGCTGCGGAGCGACTGGACCGATGTGTCCAATTACCAAGCTGGAGATCTGGAGCGCATGCGGCCAGGGATGGTGCTCTGTCACAACAGAGGCCACCATGATGGGAGGCCCACACAGGCCAGAGAACAAAGATGGATGAAAAATAGACAAATGAATGACCAATAGAAGTGGCCCGCCTGCCCCCAGTGCCCCCCCGCCAAAAAAAAAAGGTAAAAAAAAAGAAATGGCTATGTCTTCTTGTTCCTCAGTTTCTAGAAATTTAAATGAGACTTATTAAGTTTCATCAGTTATTCATCCAAGGCTAGAAAAGTCATCATAACAGAAAAAGGGATACAGTGTATAATACATATACATTAGATAAATACATGGCTATGCATGCTGGTGTCAGATGGTTTTCCAGTGAACAATACGAAGCCTTCGCTTTATGGGACATTCCTGTTATAGCAGATAAAACTGTCTGCCTTTTCTGAGCTCATTCCTTTCAGTTGTTTAGCAGTATAAAAATGTTAGTTGAAAAATCATTTTGTGCTAATAAACCACAGTGGATTTGGTTTCATGCCATATTATTCACTATTTAGTGACCATCAAGTTATGGTCACAAGTTGAGTCTTTGACCGGAAGACTTTGGACTCTGATTACTTTTCTTTCTATTATTTTAAATTTGCTGAGTCTTGTCTTAACTAAATGCTTGTAGTATCAAATGGCTACAAAGACAGTACCTTGGATGTATTTTCATACAAGCCCCATACTTAGGAAGTCAATCCTATGGGTTTAATTAACAGACCAACTAATTCTTACTCTTTTCCTGAATTCATCTGAAAGAATGCCATTCCAAAAGAATAGTACAGCTGATCTTTTTGCAGACCATTTATTTCATTAAAGAATATCATGACTTTATTTGGGCTTATCTTATTAAGGCAGTTTGGAGAATTTAAAAACACAAAAGTACATTTTCTTCTTATATAAGAAGGAGTCTGTTCATTTAGAAATCATTTGTTTCTTTTATGATCTACTTATTGCAAAGTAAGAATTTTGTAATTAAAAATGGCTATGCCGGGCTTCCCTGGTGGTCCAGTGAGTAAGGACACCGCCTTGCAGTGCAAGGGGCGCCGGTTCGGTCCCTGGCCTGGGAAGATTCCATGTGCTGCGGAGCGACTGGACCGATGTGTCCAATTACCAAGCTGGAGATCTGGAGCGCATGCGGCCAGGGATGGTGCTCTGTCACAACAGAGGCCACCATGATGGGAGGCCCACACAGGCCAGAGAACAAAGATGGATGAAAAATAGACAAATGAATGACCAATAGAAGTGGCCCGCCTGCCCCCAGTGCCCCCCCGCCAAAAAAAAAAGGTAAAAAAAAAGAAATGGCTATGTCTTCTTGTTCCTCAGTTTCTAGAAATTTAAATGAGACTTATTAAGTTTCATCAGTTATTCATCCAAGGCTAGAAAAGTCATCATAACAGAAAAAGGGATACAGTGTATAATACATATACATTAGATAAATACATGGCTATGCATGCTGGTGTCAGATGGTTTTCCAGTGAACAATACGAAGCCTTCGCTTTATGGGACATTCCTGTTATAGCAGATAAAACTGTCTGCCTTTTCTGAGCTCATTCCTTTCAGTTGTTTAGCAGTATAAAAATGTTAGTTGAAAAATCATTTTGTGCTAATAAACCACAGTGGATTTGGTTTCATGCCATATTATTCACTATTTAGTGACCATCAAGTTATGGTCACAAGTTGAGTCTTTGACCGGAAGACTTTGGACTCTGATTACTTTTCTTTCTATTATTTTAAATTTATTTAAAGTAAGTTTGAAGATGTAAATAAAAAAGCTCTTAATATGTTATACCATACATCTGTATATATTTGTATCTTCCATGTCTCTGTCTCTCTCTCTTGTTCTCTCCTTTTTGTCCTTTCTCTTCTATCATCTAGTAAAGGTTGTGTGTCTGTCAACTAAAGTTTATAATTCAAATATAGAGGTAGTATATTAGTTAACTTTTAGAATATTAAACATATTTGGAACTTTAAGTATTATCATCTTCATCTAATGAATAGAGATACTTAGTGACTGATTCAGATACTTTTTGTTTTTGTGTTTTTTTTTTTTTTAATTGTGGCCTCTCTTAGTGTTTTTTGTTTGTTTGTTTGTTTGTTTTCATCCATCTTTATTCTTTGGCCTGTGTGGGCCTACGATTGCAGTGGCCTCTCTCGCTGTAGAGCACCAGCTCTGGGTGCATGCACTCCAGAATGCTGACTCCCAATTGGACACACCGGTCCAGCCACTCTGTGGCACGTGGGATCTTCCCAGGGCAGGGATCAAACCGGCGCCCCTTGCACTGCAAGGCACACTCTTTACCAACTGGACCACCAGGGAAGCCCCAGATACTGTTTTTATAGTGGACTATTCTGTAAAATGCTTTTTATTGTTGTTTTTAGTCGCTAAGTCATGTGCAACTCTTTTGTGACCCCATGGACGGTAGCCTGTCAGGCTCCTCTGTCTGTGGGATTTCCCAGGCAAGAATACTGAGTGAGTTGCTATTTCTTGCTCCAGGGATCTTCCCAACCCAGGGATTGAACCCAACTCTCCTGCATTGCAGATTACAGGCGGGTTCTTTGGTGCTGAGGCGGGTTCTCTTGAAGTGCTTAGCCAATATGGGACATTCCTGTTATAGCAGATAAAACTGTCTGCCTTTTCTGAGCTCATTCCTTTCAGTTGTTTAGCAGTATAAAAATGTTAGTTGAAAAATCATTTTGTGCTAATAAACCACAGTGGATTTGGTTTCATGCCATATTATTCACTATTTAGTGACCATCAAGTTATGGTCACAAGTTGAGTCTTTGACCGGAAGACTTTGGACTCTGATTACTTTTCTTTCTATTATTTTAAATTTATTTAAAGTAAGTTTGAAGATGTAAATAAAAAAGCTCTTAATATGTTATACCATACATCTGTATATATTTGTATCTTCCATGTCTCTGTCTCTCTCTCTTGTTCTCTCCTTTTTGTCCTTTCTCTTCTATCATCTAGTAAAGGTTGTGTGTCTGTCAACTAAAGTTTATAATTCAAATATAGAGGTAGTATATTAGTTAACTTTTAGAATATTAAACATATTTGGAACTTTAAGTATTATCATCTTCATCTAATGAATAGAGATACTTAGTGACTGATTCAGATACTTTTTGTTTTTGTGTTTTTTTTTTTTTTAATTGTGGCCTCTCTTAGTGTTTTTTGTTTGTTTGTTTGTTTGTTTTCATCCATCTTTATTCTTTGGCCTGTGTGGGCCTACGATTGCAGTGGCCTCTCTCGCTGTAGAGCACCAGCTCTGGGTGCATGCACTCCAGAATGCTGACTCCCAATTGGACACACCGGTCCAGCCACTCTGTGGCACGTGGGATCTTCCCAGGGCAGGGATCAAACCGGCGCCCCTTGCACTGCAAGGCACACTCTTTACCAACTGGACCACCAGGGAAGCCCCAGATACTGTTTTTATAGTGGACTATTCTGTAAAATGCTTTTTATTGTTGTTTTTAGTCGCTAAGTCATGTGCAACTCTTTTGTGACCCCATGGACGGTAGCCTGTCAGGCTCCTCTGTCTGTGGGATTTCCCAGGCAAGAATACTGAGTGAGTTGCTATTTCTTGCTCCAGGGATCTTCCCAACCCAGGGATTGAACCCAACTCTCCTGCATTGCAGATTACAGGCGGGTTCTTTGGTGCTGAGCCACTGCGGAGAAAGAAAAAAAAAAACAACTAATTCCTCTGTGAAATGTAGCATTAATAGTCCTTAAAATTATAGAATAGTTTTCTGGGGGATAAAAATAATTAGAAAAATACATATTTATCTGAGTGTAATTACTTGCTTATAGTGTATGTGTGTGTATACCATTCAATAGTAGCTTCATTGATAACACATTCATATTCAGAATGGTAAATGAGAGTAAACTTGGTATATCTTTTGCCTGAAAATGTTTTACATGTAGAGTGGAAATACTATTTCACCCTTTTCCTTAAATTTATTGTCAAATATTAGTGCCTTGCCAGAGGTAGCTCTCTAAGGAGAGGGAAAGTTTAAGAATGAGTTAGGGGCTTCCATGGTGGTCCAGTGAGTAAGGACACCATCTTGCAGTGCAAGGACCGCCGGTTTGATCCCTGGCCTGGGAAGATCCCACGTGCCCTGGAGCGGCTGGACCCATGTGTCCAATTACTGAGCAGGAACTCTGGAGAACATGCACCCAGAGCTGGTACTCCACAACGGGAGAGGCCACTGTGATGGGAGGCTCACGCAGGCCAAAGAACCAAGATGGATGAAAATGGATAAATGAAAGACCAATAGAAGTGGCCAAAAAAAATTGAAAAAAAAAAAAGAATTAGTCCACTTTAAAAAAAAAAAACCTATGATGGCATCTTTAAGGAGTCATTCAGGTTTAAAGAATATCAGTCCCATTAAGGAGACTAAATTAGACAAAAGGGATAGAAAACACGCATGAATCCATGGAGGGAAGGAGGGCCTCATTTTTGAAACTATTAGAGAAAGTAACATAAAAATTCCCTTCTCTAAGTGTGTTTTTTTTTTAATTTCCAAGTTTTTTCACTGTTTAAGAATTTTAAGTAATTTTGAAAATACGGAAAAAGTAGGTACATGAGTAAGGTGTTTAATTTGGTAGGCAACTTTATAGATCCAGACACTTTCAAATTTCATGTTGACTTGCTATTTCTTTTAGGGATGCAGATTGCTAACAAGCCATCTGGCATTACTATCACATAATAATAATAATAATAATAATAATAATAATAATAATAATAATAATAATAATAATAATACTTTTCTTTTGGGGTTTTCTACCTCTTTTAACTATTTAGAAGTGAAGATGTAAATCTTCTCTATTAGTAGTACATTTGAAGCATGTACAAGTAGACATATCGGCTAGGTGAAATGAGTTTGAGAAATTGTGCTTGTATGTTCAGCTCTAGGATATCATAGAGATATTCCAGTGGAATGCAATTAGCTTTTCTTCTGTTTCCTCTAAGTATTTCCCAACATAAAAAATCCATGTTACTTAAAATTACTGAAGTTATTTTAAAACATTTTACGGTGCTTGAATAAGTCTCCTTCAATTCTAAGTATAGCCCTCTGCCTCACTGAGGAGTTACCTAAATAGTTATTATTTCTGTCAAGCATCATTCTACTCATCTGCCATAACTGGAATTGCTGTTTTTCTTCTATATTACAGGGGCCGAACTTCATTAATTTTCTGATTTTTTTAGAAATTAGAAACTTGTTAATTTTTTAATTTTCCTGTGTCTGGGCAGTTTTCGTAAACTTTGTTGTTGGTTACTACTAAGCTGCTCTGGGGCTTCCCTGGTAGCTCATTGGTAAGAAAGACTCTGCCTTCAGTGTAGGTGATGCGCAGGAGACGTGGGTTCGAACCCTGTGTTGGGAAGATCCCCTAGAGGAGGAAACGGCAACCCATTCCAGTATTCTTGCCAGGAAAATCCAGTGGACAGAGAAGCCTGGTAGGCCACAGTCCACAGGGTCGTAAAGAGTTGTATATGACTGAAGGGACTGAACACAAACACACACACAAGATGCACCGTTGCAGAAGAACAATGAGACCAAGTGGAAAAAGTTGTTTTAATTTTGTGTTTAGAAAATATAGAAGCTCTTTACCTTTACATAAATGTAAAGAAAATGCAAAGTCAATTCCTTCATTGTTTAACAAAGCAGCACAGGAAACTTTCAGAAATGTACTGTTTTCTCATCACAGGGTATGACAAAAGGCCAGGGGGAGACATAAAAGTATTTGCAATGTGATTTGATTTGTTTTTGCTTTCAGAAAGTTTTCTTAGGTAAATTGTTTCTCTTTGGATTAAACGTAGTATCTTTTCTGCTTCTATGTCATGTTTAGATCGGAGATATTTTTACCAGTTCATTATTTATCTCATAAAGACCACACTGATACTGTTCTTGATAATTAGCTCTTTTATCTCACCATTTTGACATTACTGTTCCCTTCAGCTAATTGCATTTGCTTACAAGTAGACATATCGGCTAGGTGAAATGAGTTTGAGAAATTGTGCTTGTATGTTCAGCTCTAGGATATCATAGAGATATTCCAGTGGAATGCAATTAGCTTTTCTTCTGTTTCCTCTAAGTATTTCCCAACATAAAAAATCCATGTTACTTAAAATTACTGAAGTTATTTTAAAACATTTTACGGTGCTTGAATAAGTCTCCTTCAATTCTAAGTATAGCCCTCTGCCTCACTGAGGAGTTACCTAAATAGTTATTATTTCTGTCAAGCATCATTCTACTCATCTGCCATAACTGGAATTGCTGTTTTTCTTCTATATTACAGGGGCCGAACTTCATTAATTTTCTGATTTTTTTAGAAATTAGAAACTTGTTAATTTTTTAATTTTCCTGTGTCTGGGCAGTTTTCGTAAACTTTGTTGTTGGTTACTACTAAGCTGCTCTGGGGCTTCCCTGGTAGCTCATTGGTAAGAAAGACTCTGCCTTCAGTGTAGGTGATGCGCGGGGAGACGTGGGTTCGAACCCTGTGTTGGGAAGATCCCCTAGAGGAGGAAACGGCAACCCATTCCAGTATTCTTGCCAGGAAAATCCAGTGGACAGAGAAGCCTGGTAGGCCACAGTCCACAGGGTCGTAAAGAGTTGTATATGACTGAAGGGACTGAACACAAACACACACACAAGATGCACCGTTGCAGAAGAACAATGAGACCAAGTGGAAAAAGTTGTTTTAATTTTGTGTTTAGAAAATATAGAAGCTCTTTACCTTTACATAAATGTAAAGAAAATGCAAAGTCAATTCCTTCATTGTTTAACAAAGCAGCACAGGAAACTTTCAGAAATGTACTGTTTTCTCATCACAGGGTATGACAAAAGGCCAGGGGGAGACATAAAAGTATTTGCAATGTGATTTGATTTGTTTTTGCTTTCAGAAAGTTTTCTTAGGTAAATTGTTTCTCTTTGGATTAAACGTAGTATCTTTTCTGCTTCTATGTCATGTTTAGATCGGAGATATTTTTACCAGTTCATTATTTATCTCATAAAGACCACACTGATACTGTTCTTGATAATTAGCTCTTTTATCTCACCATTTTGACATTGTCATCAATGATGTCCCATTCAGCTAATCCAACTGTACTGTTTTCTTGGGTGAAGGAGTCCTTAGTAAGATGCCCGTGTGGAAGCATTAACACTTTACAGGGAGGGAGGATGAAGAGGAGTGAGGAAGGATGAACTGTATACAAGAAAGAGAATAGTTTATATATAAAAAAAATTCTAGTCACAGATAAATGCCTGATAGCCAAACAAAGTTTTAAAAGGAAAGAAAAAATAAAAAGTAAAATAATACAGATGCTGACTCATTCCTTTAATGATCTAGCCTTTGGGGAATCAGGTGGCTTCATACAGTTTCATGGAAATTCATAAATACGGTACTTATAAATCATGTTTCGCTAACAGTCCTCTCACAGTAAAACTTTTGCAGATATGAAGTAAGCCTACATGAGAAGATAGAGTTCTAATGCAACAGAATAGTTATGACTAAATCAATATTGAGAATACACTTATAGTTCATTTGAATCCTAGGTTCTATGGATGCTTTACAAGTCTTAAAAATGTTTCCTCTGCTCTTTTCAATAGTTGTTGTCGAGTTAAGGGAAGAGAAAATGAATGCATATAAATAGCAACTAATACATGCCAATGCAATCAAATCCTACGTACAGATAATACTTTCCAGAGAGATCCAGAAAATATATAGTTCATAGTGATTTAAAAGGACGTTATAAGAAAAGGAAATTCAACTGAGTGTAAAGGTGAATAAAATTTGTATAGATTCAGTAGAATGTGAGAGCTAGAACAAAGAGAAGCTTATCTTCTAGGGGTCTACAACATCCAAGCCAAGGCACAGAGAACAAGGCACAGAGGACTGGAAGGTTAGGAAACTGAAACAGAGGATGCAAGACAAGTTTCCTTCGGACCCACATTTTGCCTCTTCCATCTCCCCTTCTGTCTCAACCTTCCAATTTTTCTCTTTCAACAGATATTTGTTGAACTATGTTTATGTATATCTATATTTTTTAACTGTGAGCAGGAATCTAATTCATCGTGAGATTTTTTTTTCTTGTTCTTCTTTTGCACAAAGAATAATTACCTGGAGAAATATTAATCTGAGGGTCTGTTCCAAGCACTTCTGTTAATAAAATTATGTTTTATGTTAGTTTTTTTTAGAAGAAAAAAATAAACACTAGTATCTTGACACATGGGAGCCAAATGTTCCAACTGACATTCGTGCTATCTGGATTTGTTTTATTTTGGAATTAATATTACCAAGTTTGTTTGTAGTTAAAGGTAAATGAAATAGTAAAGTTAAGTATTTTATCTCTTTCATAAATTTCACATGGGAAATATGGAATTTCATCATTTGAATTATTTGTTAAATTATCTGAAAGGCCTCCACTCCAGGGAGATGGGTTAACTGAAATTGAAATTGTTGGGGAAATATAATTAAAAACAAAAACTCCTCCCAACCCAGAAATCCTTTCCACAAAGTTACTAGAGAAAGAAAACACTTCTGTTAATGAATAAGCATTACAGTAGAATGTGATAAGTAAGCATCCGGAGGCAATCCACTAAAAGACTACAAAGACCAAAAGAAATTTCAGTCTAAATAGCTAAGCAAATGCCACCCATTGCATATAAGCTTTCAAGAGAAACACTAGTCCTCTACTAATAAGACTGAATTTACTTTGCAATTGGGGTAACCATCTTTTAGCTAATTGGCTTTCTTGTACAGAGAGAGGAGCTTCTAGTACCTAGTAGTTTTGTAAGTTGGAGCAAGAAGCCAACCTAAATTAGGCTCTCATGCTCTTCAGCAAGCACAGGGGAGGTAGCGGAGCTATTCCCCCTTGTTGCTTGCATTTTGAAAAGATGTCTCCTAGGTCTTTGATAAAACATTTCTGAATGTGAATGTGGTCTGAAACTTAATTAGTCATTATAAAAGTTTACATGTGTCTGAGAATTTTAGTGGAGGAAACTCTTAAAAAAAAAAGAGAAAGGACTGAGTCTCTATCCTTATTTTCAACAGGGAGAATTAAGCCCCTTATTTTTAATTTGTATTTGCCTTTATAATGAATGGAGCTTCCCCTGTAGCTCAGAGGGTAAAGAATCAGCCTGCAAAGCAGAAGACCCCAGTTCAATCCCTTGGTGGGAAAAAGCGTCTCTAGGAGGAAATGGCTACCTGCTCCAGTATTGTTACCTAGAAAATTCCATAAACAGAAGAGCGTGGCAGGCTACAGTCAATGGGATTGTAGAGTCCAATGTGACTGGGCAATTAACACATTTCCTTTCACTTTACAATGAATAATATCATTGTTTCTTAAGAAGTAGTTAGTGGATGGTTTTACTTCTTCAAATGTACTGCTAATACACTCTAAAACAAAGAAAAAATAGAATTCAAAATGGAAAGATTGAAGTACAATCATCACTCCTCTCTCACAGTCTGTAGTAGCCAGGTTGCTGGGTAGATTAGTGGATAGGGCTGCCCAGATTCAGCTTTCTTAAGGGAAGATGGGCCTATGCAGGGAGCAGAATGGACAATAAAGAAAAGAAAAAACTTAAACTACTCTTTTAAGTGTGTTTGAGATCAGACATTCACAGCTTTCTGGTGCATTTAACTTAAACTCCCCTCAACTAAAGGACCTCTGGTGCTCATTCAAATGCTAATATTTGGCCATCTGCTTTTTTTCCTAAGCAAGACAAGTTGGATGTCCTATGACCCTAATTACAGCAATTATGAGCTTTCTGGGAGTAATCATGCAGGTTGCACCTAGAATGAGCATCTGCTGATGATAAATAGATCAGGAGACTGCTAAGGCCAGGCTTCCCTGTAAGGCATTCAGTGATTCATTTCTTAATATGAGTAAGAATACAGAGCTGAAACCCATATGCTCTAATAAGAGCTTACTTGTTCCATACGGGTTACTTTTTCTTAATGTATCTTTACATTTAGTGGGAACAGATTAAAATGCACACTTTTGTGTGTGTGAATATGATTAGCATTTTAAAGAAGGACATGGTGAAAACTTTAATCATGACTAATAATGAAGCAGCAGCCTTCACCTACACAAATTTTATTTCTCCATACAAAGAGGAAAGAAAGTTGCAAGGGCTTAGTAATCTTCCCAGCTGAAGTCTTATTCTATATTATTTATTTTGTTTTGTTTTCTTAATTTGGGGGTAAAGACCTAACTTCTAATCATCAGGGTGTATAATTAAAGGAAAATTCTTCAGACAACCTAAGTCCTTCTAAGAGTCATTCTTTAACAAGGCAAAATATTTTCCCTTTCATAAGGCCCTTGACTTCTTGAGAAATCATAGTTTCATTGGATAGATTTCAGCAGTATTGTTTACTTTGTTCTCTTTTCAGACCCACAGTTTTAAGGTCATTGGGTTTATTTTGAACCTGACCTGTATCACCCAGAAACCTGTGAATAAAACTGCTCACGCTGATTGCAGGTTGGTGTAAGTGACAGTGTCTTGTCAGGACCGCTTGGTTTCCATCCTGTTGATGACCATCAGTGAGATGGAAGATAATGCATGGCACCTTCTTTTAAAGATCACTCGTAGTGCCAACCTGCCTCCAAAGTCGAGTTTAGAACTTTTTATAATTTGCTTTTTTAGTGTTGAGTCAGGTTCATCTTGTTTCTAGCCTGTGTAAATGGACACCTAGTCAGTTATTTACTCATGTAACAAATGCTGTTGTGAGCACCACAGTGTGCCAGGGAGCGTGCTGGAGTGGAACGTGGCAGGCACAGTCTCGTCCTTTGTTTCTGCTTTCTTCGTTGAGGCGGTAACTTGAACAACCTGTGTAGTGCATCCGTGGCACATTTGTGTGATGCACCTAAACATAATGTGCAATTTGCTAAATGGTTTGTCCTCGTCTGTTAAGGATTTGAGAATGCATCAAATAAAAACTTTTAAAAGCCCTTTTTAAAGGCAGTACCTGTCAAGTGTTCTCCGTTTCCTTTTTATCATTAGTAGGAAACCACACAGTTATTCTTTGGAAATAAAGGATGTCTGATTGGATCATAACCTTTTCCTCCCACCTTCATATGTCTGCCTTTATGTTTCCTCCTTGCTTCTTGTAAACTCTTTAATCCTCTTAAAAAAAAAAGCTGCTTCATCCGTAAGGATGGATCTCTCTCCCTTCTAACTTCTCAGAGCAAGAATAGGAGTTTGCCATATTAGAACTTGTTAAATGGAACTCTGCCTTTTGTTAGAGATAACATTAGAAGCACGTTTATGATCCACCTGACCCCATTAGCCAAGAAATCGAGATTTTGAGATCAATAGTTTAAGCTTCACATTTTCTATTCTATAGCATATTTTAGAGGAAAAGCTTCACATGCTAAATTCAATCATTATTGTTTTCATAGGCATCCCCTGGTATTATTATTTTTAGTAAATGACAGATTCAATATTTGATAATGTAGTTGTTCAGCTCTATAGGACTTCATATAAATAAAGTCATAAATCACACATACAAATCATTTGGCAGACCATATGTTTAGAATTGGCATTCAGAGAATGTTATCTTCATAGATATAATTCAAATGAGGAGAGTTTGTCTGCTCACCTTAGAGAAGTAACAAAACAGTGGTGAGCTACTCCTTATCCTGGGTGTAAGCCAGACAGCTCTTTTCAGCATTGTTTCTGCAGTGTGCTCATACAAAAGATGGGGCTTCTTTGTGTTTCACCAACTGGATTTCACCTGTGATAGGAGAGAGCACAGTAAGAGAGTGACTTAGACATCAAGAGCTAAGCAGAGCAGAAAAGTATGACCATGCACTTCTGAATCAAGGCAGATATCACTGCATTATAAACTTGGCCAGTACAAAAATGATGGGCTTGGCCATAAGATAGTGTTTTGAGCTCTAAAAGCGGAGGAAAGTGGGCTGGAAGAGGTGATACAGAGGACTATGAATGATGTGAAATCATGTCACTGAAGTAGGCTGATGATCTTAAATCTCAGACTGAAGAAAATATTGCCTCCAACTTATATGATGTTTCAAGAAATATTTGTGACAAATTCTTCTCAAAGTAACTTGAAAGTGCTATGACTGTCTTCAGTGTTTTATGACTTAGAGTCACTGACCAGGGTTTAGTGCCTTATTCTTTTCCTTTCCCACCTTCATATGTCTGCCTTTATGTTTCCTCCTTGCTTCTTGTAAACTCTTTAATCCTCTTAAAAAAAAAAGCTGCTTCATCCGTAAGGATGGATCTCTCTCCCTTCTAACTTCTCAGAGCAAGAATAGGAGTTTGCCATATTAGAACTTGTTAAATGGAACTCTGCCTTTTGTTAGAGATAACATTAGAAGCACGTTTATGATCCACCTGACCCCATTAGCCAAGAAATCGAGATTTTGAGATCAATAGTTTAAGCTTCACATTTTCTATTCTATAGCATATTTTAGAGGAAAAGCTTCACATGCTAAATTCAATCATTATTGTTTTCATAGGCATCCCCTGGTATTATTATTTTTAGTAAATGACAGATTCAATATTTGATAATGTAGTTGTTCAGCTCTATAGGACTTCATATAAATAAAGTCATAAATCACACATACAAATCATTTGGCAGACCATATGTTTAGAATTGGCATTCAGAGAATGTTATCTTCATAGATATAATTCAAATGAGGAGAGTTTGTCTGCTCACCTTAGAGAAGTAACAAAACAGTGGTGAGCTACTCCTTATCCTGGGTGTAAGCCAGACAGCTCTTTTCAGCATTGTTTCTGCAGTGTGCTCATACAAAAGATGGGGCTTCTTTGTGTTTCACCAACTGGATTTCACCTGTGATAGGAGAGAGCACAGTAAGAGAGTGACTTAGACATCAAGAGCTAAGCAGAGCAGAAAAGTATGACCATGCACTTCTGAATCAAGGCAGATATCACTGCATTATAAACTTGGCCAGTACAAAAATGATGGGCTTGGCCATAAGATAGTGTTTTGAGCTCTAAAAGCGGAGGAAAGTGGGCTGGAAGAGGTGATACAGAGGACTATGAATGATGTGAAATCATGTCACTGAAGTAGGCTGATGATCTTAAATCTCAGACTGAAGAAAATATTGCCTCCAACTTATATGATGTTTCAAGAAATATTTGTGACAAATTCTTCTCAAAGTAACTTGAAAGTGCTATGACTGTCTTCAGTGTTTTATGACTTAGAGTCACTGACGGAGGGTTCAAACCAGTAAGTTTCAAAATGATTAATATGTGTAAGAGGCTTGCAGTTGTAGGTTTCCCCCAGGGAAAGGGATATAGCCTGTGACTTCAATCCAGGAAATTGTCATTAGCAAAGTCATTAATTAGGATCTTTTAAAAAGTTCTTATGTGGAAGTTTGTTTTTGTCTATTTACTTTGGCCAAATCTTAAATCTTCGTCATTTGGAGAAAGTAATAGTCACTGCTATCCTTTGAGGAGTAAAAATGATCTATTTAAACATATTACAACTTATGGACAGGAAGTACAGGCCAATAGATTAGTGAGGTGTCAGCTCGACGCAGCCCACAGTTCTGGGTGATGAAATAAGAGCAGTCATGGCTCTAATGGCTTTAAAATTGTCTTTTCTTATTTGTCTATGACTGCCTGAGTCTAGTCCTTAGATAAAACATAGTAAGTGCTTCTGTCTAGCTTGGTAAGACACAAATTAAATTCTGATATTTGTGAAAAGTGACAATGAAATAACTCTGTCGTGTCCGACACTTTGCAGCCCATGGACGAGCCATGAAATTCTCCAGGCAAGAGTACTGAAGTGGGTTGCCTTTTTCTTCTCCAGGGGATCTTCCTGACCCAGGGATCAAATCCAGGTCTTCTGCATTGCAGGTGGATTCTTTTCCAATTGAACCAATAGGGAAGCCCAAGAATACTGGAGTGGGTAGCTTATCCCTTCTCCAGGGGAACTTCCTGACCCAGGAATTGAACTGGGGTCTCCTACATTGCAGGAGAATTCTTTACCAGCTGAGTTACAAATTAGCTCTGATATTCGTATTAAGAATTAGCTAGCACCCATAAATAGTTCTGAACCTCGTCTAATGTCACCTCCTCTTCCTTTATTCTCCATTTTTCCTGCTGGGATGCATACTTAGTCATCAGTTTCTCAGATGCATCTTCACTCCATTGGGTTAAATGTAATGGCTAGGCACACCATTAACACTCCAAATTTTATCTGTTGTGGCATTTCACTGTATTCCCATTTCTGAATCAACGTTTGTTTTTCTTATTGATTAAATTCTAAGTTCTTTGAGGCAGAGATTATTTTCATTTTTTTGATTCCTGCATGATAAACCAGTAAGTTTCAAAATGATTAATATGTGTAAGAGGCTTGCAGTTGTAGGTTTCCCAGAAAGGGATATAGCCTGTGACTTCAATCCAGGAAATTGTCATTAGCAAAGTCATTAATTAGGATCTTTTAAAAAGTTCTTATGTGGAAGTTTGTTTTTGTCTATTTACTTTGGCCAAATCTTAAATCTTCGTCATTTGGAGAAAGTAATAGTCACTGCTATCCTTTGAGGAGTAAAAATGATCTATTTAAACATATTACAACTTATGGACAGGAAGTACAGGCCAATAGATTAGTGAGGTGTCAGCTCGACGCAGCCCACAGTTCTGGGTGATGAAATAAGAGCAGTCATGGCTCTAATGGCTTTAAAATTGTCTTTTCTTATTTGTCTATGACTGCCTGAGTCTAGTCCTTAGATAAAACATAGTAAGTGCTTCTGTCTAGCTTGGTAAGACACAAATTAAATTCTGATATTTGTGAAAAGTGACAATGAAATAACTCTGTCGTGTCCGACACTTTGCAGCCCATGGACGAGCCATGAAATTCTCCAGGCAAGAGTACTGAAGTGGGTTGCCTTTTTCTTCTCCAGGGGATCTTCCTGACCCAGGGATCAAATCCAGGTCTTCTGCATTGCAGGTGGATTCTTTTCCAATTGAACCAATAGGGAAGCCCAAGAATACTGGAGTGGGTAGCTTATCCCTTCTCCAGGGGAACTTCCTGACCCAGGAATTGAACTGGGGTCTCCTACATTGCAGGAGAATTCTTTACCAGCTGAGTTACAAATTAGCTCTGATATTCGTATTAAGAATTAGCTAGCACCCATAAATAGTTCTGAACCTCGTCTAATGTCACCTCCTCTTCCTTTATTCTCCATTTTTCCTGCTGGGATGCATACTTAGTCATCAGTTTCTCAGATGCATCTTCACTCCATTGGGTTAAATGTAATGGCTAGGCACACCATTAACACTCCAAATTTTATCTGTTGTGGCATTTCACTGTATTCCCATTTCTGAATCAACGTTTGTTTTTCTTATTGATTAAATTCTAAGTTCTTTGAGGCAGAGACCATATATGCCTTGTCATTTTTATCTTTCTGGAAGCTTGTACCCTGCATGATACAATGTTCATACTCATAAAATGTTGATTATTCTCACTGTCTCTCCCATTGCTATTACTGGGTTGTTGTTATTCTTCCCAGTACCTTGCATCCCCCTCTCTATTGCTGTGAGCATCCCTTTTCTTACCACCCTGTCTGAGCTGCCATTAGTCTGGACCTTTCTGCATGTTGAAGATTAAACCCACCTACCAGAGTTCCACTCTCTACCTTCTTGACCTGTCCCCTCTTCTTCTCCACTGGCGGCCCCCGTCGTAGTTAACAGTCAGTGGAACCACAATATATTTGTCCTTAAGGAACTTGGTAAATAAACAGAGAAATCTCTTTAGACTTCATGAGAAGAATCCTCAGACCTGTGCAGCTCTGTTGTTGGTTTTTTGTTTTTTTTTTTTTTTCAATTTATTTTTCCATTGTCAGGTGGTCTGAAGGGAAGATGGAAGTGCCCTAGATTTCTAGATTGGTCTTCTACAGATTCAGTGTTAAGCCCTTCGAGCTGTTCATATTTTAAGCATTAACTTTTATAAAACTCTATTTTGAAAAGCTATGACTAACTATGGATATACATAAAAAGAAAGTTAACGGAAATAAAAAGTCCCCTTCAGATCTGTTTGTTAAGGCTTCTCTCATTTAGAGAAACAAAAGCAGTATGTTGCTTGCCTCATGACGATGTGTGGCAACGTTACTTCTTCCATGTGCTAAATATTCAAAATTTAATTGGGCTTATTAAAAAAATTTAATCTATCAAAAGCCTACATAATGCAGTGTGAGTAACTGTTGTTACACAGCTTATTTTAGCATTCTAGAAAGGTTGGCATGGAAACCTGGAGAAGGCATGTTAGATGCTCGATACATAAAGATTTTCCATTGAAAAGCCTGGTTATCTTCTTCCTATTTAGAATCACTTTTAATGTTTTGTTACTGTCTAAATCTAGGAATATTTTTATTCTGTTTTTGTGGCATTTCACTGTATTCCCATTTCTGAATCAACGTTTGTTTTTCTTATTGATTAAATTCTAAGTTCTTTGAGGCAGAGACCATATATGCCTTGTCATTTTTATCTTTCTGGAAGCTTGTACCCTGCATGATACAATGTTCATACTCATAAAATGTTGATTATTCTCACTGTCTCTCCCATTGCTATTACTGGGTTGTTGTTATTCTTCCCAGTACCTTGCATCCCCCTCTCTATTGCTGTGAGCATCCCTTTTCTTACCACCCTGTCTGAGCTGCCATTAGTCTGGACCTTTCTGCATGTTGAAGATTAAACCCACCTACCAGAGTTCCACTCTCTACCTTCTTGACCTGTCCCCTCTTCTTCTCCACTGGCGGCCCCCGTCGTAGTTAACAGTCAGTGGAACCACAATATATTTGTCCTTAAGGAACTTGGTAAATAAACAGAGAAATCTCTTTAGACTTCATGAGAAGAATCCTCAGACCTGTGCAGCTCTGTTGTTGGTTTTTTGTTTTTTTTTTTTTTTCAATTTATTTTTCCATTGTCAGGTGGTCTGAAGGGAAGATGGAAGTGCCCTAGATTTCTAGATTGGTCTTCTACAGATTCAGTGTTAAGCCCTTCGAGCTGTTCATATTTTAAGCATTAACTTTTATAAAACTCTATTTTGAAAAGCTATGACTAACTATGGATATACATAAAAAGAAAGTTAACGGAAATAAAAAGTCCCCTTCAGATCTGTTTGTTAAGGCTTCTCTCATTTAGAGAAACAAAAGCAGTATGTTGCTTGCCTCATGACGATGTGTGGCAACGTTACTTCTTCCATGTGCTAAATATTCAAAATTTAATTGGGCTTATTAAAAAAATTTAATCTATCAAAAGCCTACATAATGCAGTGTGAGTAACTGTTGTTACACAGCTTATTTTAGCATTCTAGAAAGGTTGGCATGGAAACCTGGAGAAGGCATGTTAGATGCTCGATACATAAAGATTTTCCATTGAAAAGCCTGGTTATCTTCTTCCTATTTAGAATCACTTTTAATGTTTTGTTACTGTCTAAATCTAGGAATATAATTTTTTCCATAGGATGAAGCAGCTTCTTTAATTGTTTAAAAGAAATTTATTAGAAAATGATAAGGAGGTTTATAGGGTTGGGAAATTACTTTTTTTAAAGAATTAAGCAGTTTAATTCATTGGGTACAAGTAGACTGTGGAATCATATGGGTTCAGGTGTTGCTTCCAACACTTACTGTCTATATGATAATTGCTATGTTAATAGTGTCAGAAAGTTGAGTTTAAAAAATTGATTTAATAGTAATGATCAAAGGAATCAAATGAGGTAATATATATAATGCACTTAACAGGGTATCTTGCAGAAAGTATATTTATCAAATTTCATTCTTATATTTGTAAAATACAAAGAGAATGAGTAAAAAAAAATCCACAAAATATTCTTATTCAGAATCATTTTTATCAGCCAAACTCTTTTCAGTCCTAATATCTTTTGCCTGAATACTGTGAAATGGTAACTGAAATGTCATAAGATCTTCACTAATTTATATATTAATGTGTTTTTGAGGGTTAAAACAAGGGTGTGAAAAAAAGGTCCAAGTTAGTTTCTTTTAATTCATTACCTGTGTGTTTCTGTAACTGACTGGAGCTCTCTTACCCCATGATAATTAGTGACCATCAACATCTCTTGGTACCTGGAAATCCGGGTTTATTTCTTGCCTCATCTGCTAAGCTGCTGTATAACTTTGAATAATGAATTTCAGCTCTTGAGACCTAAGTCGTCTTGTGTATAAACCAAGTGGAAATAAATCATATGTTTCCTAATGTCTGTAGTTTTCTAATATTGTGATTGTAATAGTCCAAGATGTTGGACAAGATCTGAGTTTCTGGGCACCATTTTTTCTTGATATCACACTATACTTCAAATATGATATTGGGAGGTATATAAAGGTTAATTTTCATCCTTTATAGCTATGAAATCTGCCACCTTTGCAGATGTGCCCAGAGGATGTCAAATATTTTTATAAATGACTTTTTAAATAAATTAGCTACTAATTAAAAGAAAAAATAAATCTACAAACACAGACTGTTTAGCAAGTTTGATGACACTGCTTTTCTAGAAACCCCTAGCAAATAAATGAAGTGAAAGCAAGTGAAGTAAAGTGAAAGTCGCTCAGTTGTGTCTGACTCTCTGTAACACCATGGACTATAACCTGCCAGGCTCCTCTGTCCATAGAGTTTTCCAGACAAAAATACTGGAGTGGGAAGCCATTCCCTTCTTCAGGGGGTCTTCCTAACCCAGACACCAAACCAGGGTCTCCTGCACTGCAGGCAGATTCTTTACTGTCTGAACCACCAGGGACACCCCTAAATAAATGACAATCATCTCTAAGTCGATTTTAACATATACAAAAATCAATTTTCCATATCCATATTTAGAAATGGTGTTTCTTAGGCATAAAATAATTGAAAACCAATCGGTGTATTTTATACCAAAATGAGGCTTCCTGAGGGTGCAATAGTGAAGAATCAGCTTACAAATGCAGGAGATGCCAGAGATGTGGGTTCGATCCCTGGATCAGGAAGATCCCCTGAGAAAGGATATGACAAACCCACTCAGGTATTCTTGCCTGGAAAATTCCATGAACAGAGGATCCTGGTAGGCTATAACCCATGTAGTGAGCTATGATGAGAGAATGACCGGAATGAGCAGTTTTCATATTCCAGAATTTGCCAGGGTGGATATGACTGTTTTTTTTTTTTTTTTTGACCACTTCTATTGGTCTTGTGCATCCATCTTTGTTTTTTGGCCTGTGAGGGCCTCCCATCGCAGTGGCCTTGCTTGCTGCAGAGCGAGCACCAGCTCTAGGTACGTGCGGTCCAGAGCTCCGGCTCGGTAGTTGGACAGATCGGTCCAGCTGCTCCACGGCACGTGGGATCTTCCCAGGCCAGGGATCGAACTGGCGCGCCTTGCACTGCAGGACAGTGTCCTTACCCACTGGACCACCAGGGAAGCCCGGAGATGACTGTTAATTCAAGAAAGGCTATTTTATAGTCAGTGACTGTGGCTGAGCTGAGCAGGGATTCCGCCAAGCAAGTCTGTTCCTAAATGGACTGACCCTTGAAATGACTTGAGTTAGCAAAAGTTAAAAAGCTGTTTAGCAAGTTTGATGACACTGCTTTTCTAGAAACCCCTAGCAAATAAATGAAGTGAAAGCAAGTGAAGTAAAGTGAAAGTCGCTCAGTTGTGTCTGACTCTCTGTAACACCATGGACTATAACCTGCCAGGCTCCTCTGTCCATAGAGTTTTCCAGACAAAAATACTGGAGTGGGAAGCCATTCCCTTCTTCAGGGGGTCTTCCTAACCCAGACACCAAACCAGGGTCTCCTGCACTGCAGGCAGATTCTTTACTGTCTGAACCACCAGGGACACCCCTAAATAAATGACAATCATCTCTAAGTCGATTTTAACATATACAAAAATCAATTTTCCATATCCATATTTAGAAATGGTGTTTCTTAGGCATAAAATAATTGAAAACCAATCGGTGTATTTTATACCAAAATGAGGCTTCCTGAGGGGTGCAATAGTGAAGAATCAGCTTACAAATGCAGGAGATGCCAGAGATGTGGGTTCGATCCCTGGATCAGGAAGATCCCCTGAGAAAGGATATGACAAACCCACTCAGGTATTCTTGCCTGGAAAATTCCATGAACAGAGGATCCTGGTAGGCTATAACCCATGTAGTGAGCTATGATGAGAGAATGACCGGAATGAGCAGTTTTCATATTCCAGAATTTGCCAGGGTGGATATGACTGTTTTTTTTTTTTTTTTTTTTTTTGACCACTTCTATTGGTCTTGTGCATCCATCTTTGTTTTTTGGCCTGTGAGGGCCTCCCATCGCAGTGGCCTTGCTTGCTGCAGAGCGAGCACCAGCTCTAGGTACGTGCGGTCCAGAGCTCCGGCTCGGTAGTTGGACAGATCGGTCCAGCTGCTCCACGGCACGTGGGATCTTCCCAGGCCAGGGATCGAACTGGCGCGCCTTGCACTGCAGGACAGTGTCCTTACCCACTGGACCACCAGGGAAGCCCGGAGATGACTGTTAATTCAAGAAAGGCTATTTTATAGTCAGTGACTGTGGCTGAGCTGAGCAGGGATTCCGCCAAGCAAGTCTGTTCCTAAATGGACTGACCCTTGAAATGACTTGAGTTAGGAACAAAGGGTTATATCTTTAGAAAGGATATCATGGCATGATTCTATAGACCTTATTCCTCAAAAGCTCTCATCCTTCTCATGAAAGTTTCATTAAGATATCAGAAGAATCTGAAGGAGTTTATTTAGAAATTACACTAAATAAAATTTCTATTGTCCTTTCAAAAAATAAATATTAACATGGAATTCTTTAAGGCTACATATGTAACTTTTTCCAAACGCTTAGTTGCTACGTTAATTTATATATTTTTTCACCCCAAGAAAGTCTGAGAAAAAAAAGTCTTCACTAGAGTAACTGATTAGTTCCATTTCCTGCAGTACTTCTTTTCTTGTGGTTGCTGGTTTCCAGCCAATTCTATTTTTGTGTTTATTTTCTCCATTACATTCCTCTTTTCTAAGTAGAAGAATTTTTGTGTTCTTCATTTTGTCAAAATAGAATTCTTCTCATGTCATTTCATGATTTTGATATTTTCAAAGCTTAAAGAGCAGTGCAGAGGAAATATGTCTACATAATTAAACACACCATGGGTTTATTAAAACGTTCTGCTCATTTTCAATCATCAGTGGAGTGGATCTGTCCAGTTGTTTTTTTTTCATAAGTCCTGTGCTTTGGAATGTAGCAGTCACCTTGATGTAGCTGTGGTTTAAAGAAGAAAATTAGGGCTTCCCTGGTGGTCCAGTGGGTAAGGACACCGCCTTGCAGTGCAAGGGGCGCCGGTTCGATCCCTGGCCTGGGAAGATCCCATGTGCCTGGACCGATGTGTCCAATGACCGAGCCGGAGCTCTGGAGCACATGCGCCCAGAGCCCCGCGCTCTGCAACAACGGAGGCCGCCGCGATGGGAGGCCCACATGGGCCAAAGAACAAAGATGGATGAAAATAGAGAAATGAAAGACCAATAGAAGTAGCCCGTCTGCTCCCCTCCCTCCCCACCCCACCCACCCCAAAATAAATAAATAAATAAATCTTTAAAAAAAAAAGAAAAAAGAAAATTAGAAGGGATATAGGATATGACCTTATGAAATGAAGAAAATTAAGATATTAAATAACAATAATATACAAACAGGGTATTTCACTGTCTGAGTGGAAGAACTCTCAATGTGGAGGGAAATGTAATTCAAATATGTGCCCACATAAGGAGCACATGGAAAGGAGTGTTTGAGACTTTTCTTAGTCTTTTTCATTTCTTTTCTTTTTGTCTTCCTTTTTTTGAAATGGTCAGAAAAAAGTAGACTTACCTGGGTAAGATACACAATCCTTTGCATTTCATAGTGTAAGCATTTGTATATTTAAAAAGGTAGGACTTTGCTTTGTAGGAACTCCTCCTTTCTCCTGCCTCTATACTACATGATGAAAAAAAATCAAGAAGTTACCTTAGAATTCATAGAATTTCCCCCCTAATTGAACCATCTGTGCTAGATTCTTTCACAAATACTGACTCACCTAAGTCCTGACTGTTTTCTGCCATCCTGAAAGTGAAAGAAGGAAGTGTTGCTATACTTAGAACTACAACTAAGTCAAATGGTATTACCGTTTTCTGATCCTGATCTTCGTGTGCTGGAGAAATTTCACTTGAGACCCGAAATACGAAATATGCAAACCTATTTCCTAAGCCGAATCCTCCACAGCATCCCTGTGAATGGGATATGATTCAGAATCTATAAAGCTGACTGACCACAAAACCACTAAATATTTTCTCTTCTCTCCAAGAGTTACTTAAACAAGATCTGTGAATATGTGAACACAATAGACTTCTAATCTGGAGGGCTCTCATGAACTCTACACCCTTAGTATCTGGAGTTCTTTGTAGTAATCTTGGCATCTGGAGGATAAATAATTGCTGAGGTTACCAGTTAGAATTGTCTCAGTTTCTTGTGGCAGCTCTTATGTCCGATATCTGGTGGTATCCTTCCCACATCATCCTGAGTGAAAAATGAACACTTAAATCCACCTACCCTGCCCTGTTCTTCTTCTCTGTAGCGTTTATATATTATAGATATATCTGATGTATATTTTATATTGATTTGTGTTATTATGTGTTGTTTATATCCCCTAGCCACAGTGTTCAAGAAAGCAGAAGCATTTTCTATTTTGATGGGACACTGACGAGTCCCTAACCCCCAGCCCAGTTTAGGGGCACATAATACACACCCAATCAATATATAATATGTTGAAAGAATAAATATAGTTGCTATTTTTTTTATGGACCAGGGTTCTTGGCCTTCTTAATCAATAGAAATTGATCAAGGGTCAGACAGGAAATTCAGGCAAGGGTTTATTGGGACCCCTGCTGCAATGAGAACAACTAACAGGTTCCCTTGCTAGCTTGCTTGCTGACTGGGGCGGGGTGAGCTGGTTCTTTATCTGGAGTGAGGTTAGGGGTGTATCCAAGGATAGGAGTGTAGGAGTGACTTAAGTGGTTTGTCCACTTAGTAGGTGGTGTGTGCAGGGGGCCATGGTACCCTGCTTTCCCTCCCAACTCCCTCCTTTTGTTCCTGGCTCTTCATGAGTAGCAGTTGGGATTTTTAGTCTCTTTGTGTATTATGTTGTCTAGAATTGGCCTGAACTGCACATGCATGCTGACTTCCCAGGCGGTGCTAGTGGTATATAACCCACCTGCCAGTGCAGGAGACCTAAGAGACTAGGGATCAGTCCCTGAGTGGGGAAGATCCCCTGGAGGAAGACATGACAACCCACTCTAGTATTCTTGCCTAGAGAATCCCATGGACAGAGGAGCCTGGCAGGCTAAAGTCCATAGGATTGCAAAGAGGTGGTCATGACTAAAGCAACTTAGTGTGCACACACACACACACACACACACACACACACACACACACACTACACATACATGCATGTGCATATTTATATTTTGTGGCCTGGGAGATTGCGGGGACCTTCCGCAGAAAGGGAAGGCAGCAGGGATTACTCCCGGCTGAACCGGGAGATCTCGGAGAAAAGTGAATCTTGATCTGTCCGCCCCGCAGCCCCCTGGCTGAAGGCAGGGGACAATCAGACGCGACAGGGGTTCATCAAAGTAGTTCCGCTTTATTAGAGTAAACTAACAGTTTTTATAGGCAAACGAAAAGGGGGGTTTGCAAGGAACTTCCTATAGTTACACCAATCAAGCTAAAGGTCGAACAATCGCGCATTTACATTGCAATAGGAACTCACGGTGAGCCGGCATTGCCCAGAGCGCGGAAACCAGGGGGATCAATCAGAAGTTTTGACAATGGACCTTAGATCATGCCCTGTCTCTTCCTGTCAGCGTTTTTTTAGTACCAGACTGCAAATATGTGCTTAAGCTTCCTTATGCTTGCAAAGGCCGTCTTTCCTTCAGGGCCCCACAGGAGATGTTTGTCCAGGTGCAAACATTGCACCACTACAGCAAAAGGTCCCAGGTCCCAGCCTGTTTCATCTTCACACATATACTGATGTCCACTGGTCTTTGGCCTTCCCCCTCAAACACATCACTCTGCCTCTCTTGTCTTTCCAGTTCCCACTGTTCCTGTCTTCAGTATCAGCTTTCCTAAATACAGTGAGTTTAGATGATTTATTAGGAAGCCACGTCTTCTAGATGTTTCTCAGATGCTTAGTTTGACACCACTTGTGGCTGTGCCTTCCTGGAGGTGAAGACTGAGTCCCTCTTTGACGTCCTTAGGTTCTTCCTTAATGTAGGACAGTGGTGCTCAAAGTGTGGCCCTATACCAGCAGCATCAGCACTACCCGAGAACTTGATAGAAATGCCCCAGATCTAGCCTAACAGCCTGTTTTATCATGCCTTCCAAGTGATTCTGATACCAAAATTTGAGAATGAGTGATAGGACACAGTCTGTATCCCTGACTTTGTTTTTTTTGTTTTGTTTTAATTTTCAATTTTGGCCTCTTTTATTGATTTTTTCATCCATTTATTTTCATCCATACTTATTCTTTGGCCTGTGTGGGCCTCCCATCACGGTGGCTTCTCTCCTTGCAGAGCTCCAACTCTGGGCGCATGCACTCCAGAGTGCTGGCTTGTAGTTGGACACACCAGTCCAGCTGCTCCGTGGCACTTGGAATCTTGCCAGACCAGGGATCAACCCAGTGCCCCTTGCCCTGCAAGGTTGACTCTTGACCCACTAGACCATCAGGGAATCCCCCCTGACTTTTTAACTTTTCAAAATCCCTGTAATTTCTCAGAGTTTATTTCTTCAGTGGATCCAATAAGCACTCATTATACTAAAGTCACTATCAGGGTTAGTACAAGTGTTTAAAATTTATTTAGTAAACTGTGGGCATTCTAGATGGAGTCTATTAAATTATGTACTTTTGTGGAGTTTTGCATTGTGGGAGCTATCATTTTTCCCTAGGAAATACCTAAAGTCAAGTTTCTAGATGACTCAGTTGTAACACCCAACCCCTTGTTATGTACCTGCCACCTTCATCTTAATGGCACAAGTAATTTCAACCCCATAATCTATTGGAGGTTAGCCATAGTTCTACAGGGAAAACCATTCAAAATAATTAATTGGGTCTAAAGCTAAAAAATAAAATACTTTAGAATGAAATACTACACAGATATTACGTTTCCCCCTAGAAAGTCTAAATAATTCTTTTTTAGAGAATTGTGTAGAATTATAATTCTATTATAGAGTTATAATAGAGTTAGGAATGAGTGTTGATCTTGTAATTTTTTGTGTACTAAATCTGCTTTGACATGCAAAATAATAATACAATATTGCATTTTCTAATTAAAGTAATTTTTATCATTTCTTTGCTTCTTGATTAGAATTTGATTAACATATTGACAGTTGAGACTTTTGAGACTTGGCTTCCAGCCCCCAGATCTTTCACTGTGGCAAAAAGAAAACCAGCATTAGGTCTCTTCCTCGTGAAAACAACTGGAAGGGTAATGGAACCTATGCCCTCTTAGGACCTGCAGAAATACATCCACATATTTTTCCTGAGCCATTTTTTAAAAACAGTTTTAAAAGCAGAATCACAACTCTAGCCTTTCTTTCTGCTGTTTCTAGAGAAGACCATTTATGGTTTATTAAAAATCTTTGTATCTGAACGAGAGTAAGGAGGTACTATTTGTCCTTCAGAATGGAATTTGCCTGGCTTGGGTGAAAATTGATGAAGGTTGGAGTGAAGAAAATGGGGTGTGGATCAAACAGCACAAGTGTCAAAGGTGCAGCATTAGAGCAATAAGGGCATTGCATTTTGAAGGGAAATAAGCATGTTTGGGAAGACAAATTATATTGACCCATTTCTCAGAGTTTATTTCTTCAGGAATCCCCTGACTTTTTAACTTTTCAAAATCCCTGTAATTTCTCAGAGTTTATTTCTTCAGTGGATCCAATAAGCACTCATTATACTAAAGTCACTATCAGGGTTAGTACAAGTGTTTAAAATTTATTTAGTAAACTGTGGGCATTCTAGATGGAGTCTATTAAATTATGTACTTTTGTGGAGTTTTGCATTGTGGGAGCTATCATTTTTCCCTAGGAAATACCTAAAGTCAAGTTTCTAGATGACTCAGTTGTAACACCCAACCCCTTGTTATGTACCTGCCACCTTCATCTTAATGGCACAAGTAATTTCAACCCCATAATCTATTGGAGGTTAGCCATAGTTCTACAGGGAAAACCATTCAAAATAATTAATTGGGTCTAAAGCTAAAAAATAAAATACTTTAGAATGAAATACTACACAGATATTACGTTTCCCCCTAGAAAGTCTAAATAATTCTTTTTTAGAGAATTGTGTAGAATTATAATTCTATTATAGAGTTATAATAGAGTTAGGAATGAGTGTTGATCTTGTAATTTTTTGTGTACTAAATCTGCTTTGACATGCAAAATAATAATACAATATTGCATTTTCTAATTAAAGTAATTTTTATCATTTCTTTGCTTCTTGATTAGAATTTGATTAACATATTGACAGTTGAGACTTTTGAGACTTGGCTTCCAGCCCCCAGATCTTTCACTGTGGCAAAAAGAAAACCAGCATTAGGTCTCTTCCTCGTGAAAACAACTGGAAGGGTAATGGAACCTATGCCCTCTTAGGACCTGCAGAAATACATCCACATATTTTTCCTGAGCCATTTTTTAAAAACAGTTTTAAAAGCAGAATCACAACTCTAGCCTTTCTTTCTGCTGTTTCTAGAGAAGACCATTTATGGTTTATTAAAAATCTTTGTATCTGAACGAGAGTAAGGAGGTACTATTTGTCCTTCAGAATGGAATTTGCCTGGCTTGGGTGAAAATTGATGAAGGTTGGAGTGAAGAAAATGGGGTGTGGATCAAACAGCACAAGTGTCAAAGGTGCAGCATTAGAGCAATAAGGGCATTGCATTTTGAAGGGAAATAAGCATGTTTGGGAAGACAAATTATATTGTTTTCAAGATTATATTTGAATTAGCAGATTATGCAATCCAAATCAATGTATAGTCCATGCATTGCATATTGACAAAACTGAGTAAGGAAATGTCTCAGCAACCAATTGTGTGTGTGCTGTGATAAAACGATAGTAATTGAAATCATGGGATGAGGGACATTGCCAGGTGTGAGAGAGAAAAAAACACATTTTCTATGAAAATCATGGACATTACTGTTAAGTTCATTGAAGTAGGTCTTCAAGACAAAAGAATATGGGCCTGATAATTAAGAATAATTAAGAATGTTAGGATATCTAGTCTTATAATGACAAAAAGTCCTCTAAAATTCCTTCTTAATTGTTTTAAAAGCAGAATTCCACTTAAAATAAGTAAAAGCAAGCAGATGTATCAATCTCTGAAGGATATTAGCAAGATGAAAAGGTGTTTCAGAGGGAAGCAATAAATACTGGGGGCAAAGGCGTATGTCACTAAGTACCTATAAGTTATTTATGTCTCATTTGAACTATCAACCTTAATTATATTCCTGTCTATTTTAGACCCATCCCTCACTTCTGGGGAGGTGAAGTAATTTGTTAGGATTACATATAACCTAACATTCTTTTCTTTTCCATTAGTAACAACGGAAGGAAAACAAATCCAGCACTTTTGTGAGTGTTGAGAGCAGAGTTTGTCTTAAGTCTATTTAAATTTGACTAGATCCATGAGAGAATGATGAAAAAACCTGAAGTAACAGTAAATTTAAGCCAGTTCTAATTTGGCATGGTGCTCTGTCATCACCAGATGGCCTTTGTAATTTTGACCTGCCAGCCTCAACATGTACCTTCCAGGTTTTATGTTCAGGATGGCTTCTTCAGCTCCTGCTGTCTTATATATATCCTTCAAAGAGGGAAGAAGAAAGAACAGGAGAAAGGATCCCACCCTTTACTTAGGGATACCTCCTATTCTCAGTCCTGTTGACCAGAATTTCATTATTTGGTCCTTCAGAATGGAATTTGCCTGGCTTGGGTGAAAATTGATGAAGGTTGGAGTGAAGAAAATGGGTGTGGATAAAAAATAAGGCAGCTTAGAGCAATAAGGGCATTGCATTTTGAAGGGAAATAAGCATGTTTGGGAAGACAAATTATATTGTTTTCAAGATTATATTTGAATTAGCAGATTATGCAATCCAAATCAATGTATAGTCCATGCATTGCATATTGACAAAACTGAGTAAGGAAATGTCTCAGCAACCAATTGTGTGTGTGCTGTGATAAAACGATAGTAATTGAAATCATGGGATGAGGGACATTGCCAGGTGTGAGAGAGAAAAAAACACATTTTCTATGAAAATCATGGACATTACTGTTAAGTTCATTGAAGTAGGTCTTCAAGACAAAAGAATATGGGCCTGATAATTAAGAATAATTAAGAATGTTAGGATATCTAGTCTTATAATGACAAAAAGTCCTCTAAAATTCCTTCTTAATTGTTTTAAAAGCAGAATTCCACTTAAAATAAGTAAAAGCAAGCAGATGTATCAATCTCTGAAGGATATTAGCAAGATGAAAAGGTGTTTCAGAGGGAAGCAATAAATACTGGGGGCAAAGGCGTATGTCACTAAGTACCTATAAGTTATTTATGTCTCATTTGAACTATCAACCTTAATTATATTCCTGTCTATTTTAGACCCATCCCTCACTTCTGGGGAGGTGAAGTAATTTGTTAGGATTACATATAACCTAACATTCTTTTCTTTTCCATTAGTAACAACGGAAGGAAAACAAATCCAGCACTTTTGTGAGTGTTGAGAGCAGAGTTTGTCTTAAGTCTATTTAAATTTGACTAGATCCATGAGAGAATGATGAAAAAACCTGAAGTAACAGTAAATTTAAGCCAGTTCTAATTTGGCATGGTGCTCTGTCATCACCAGATGGCCTTTGTAATTTTGACCTGCCAGCCTCAACATGTACCTTCCAGGTTTTATGTTCAGGATGGCTTCTTCAGCTCCTGCTGTCTTATATATATCCTTCAAAGAGGGAAGAAGAAAGAACAGGAGAAAGGATCCCACCCTTTACTTAGGGATACCTCCTATTCTCAGTCCTGTTGACCAGAATTTCATTATTTGGTCATACTTTGCTATCAAGATGAAATGGACCTCTCTTCAGAATAAACATGTGCCCACTAAACATTCAAAGATTCTTTTCATAAAGAGGAAGAAGAGAATGGATAATAGAGGGCAATTTATAGCCTCTGCCTTGCTCAAATTAGCTCTATTTACTTTGTTAATCAGAGGAGGAAGTACAGATTATTAGGGCTGCAGTGAATGTTCACTCTTCAGTTACATGATTACAGAACAAATACAGACAGGAAATTTAATCTCTCCTGCAAACTGTATAATTTGAGATCTTAAAGTCACCTGTTATTTATGAAGATGAGTGTTCCTCTCAGCTGGAATTAAATCATAAATCCTGTTAATTTGTGTTCTTAAGAGGTCAAATATTTATGAAGTTCCAGGCAGCATGCTAGAATCCTCATATATACTTTTTTCTTTGTAACCATCCAATAATATAGGTATTTGCCTTCTTTTGTAGTTGAAAAGTCTGAACATTAGAAGGATTAACTTGCTCAAGGTCGTCTAAATAAAAAATGCAGTTGAGTTTTAACCCATGTCTATATGATTATAAAATGCACCCCCCTATATGTTTCTGTTTCCTAGAAACTTCTCCGTATTGCTGGCATTGACGCCAAGCAAGGCCCTCTGGGGCCCCTAGGCACAAACCCTTTCTGTGACCCCATTTTTTTTTGGATTACAGCAAATAGCCTTAATTCAGCCTCCATGGCTTCTCCTCTGAGTTCCAATGAGCAGATCCAAGGATTGTTAATTAGGAAAAGGAGGGAATGTGAGACAAGAAAGAAATAAACCGTCGAGAGAAATAACAGCACAACCTTGGGGCAAGGTTCTGGTTCCCCATCTATACACACAACTTTATCTTTGAGGTGTTTGGCAGATACTGAAACCCCTTCCAGGTGGGAGAAGTTAATGATTAACAATGGTAAACTTCCCATAAGCAGGCAGGCCTCAGAAGGGTTGGAATCTGAAAGTTGATGATGCTGACTCCTTATTACCAACCAATCAGAAGAATGTCCATGAGCTGATCACACCCCTTTGAACCATTACCATAAAGTTTCTCACTATCCTCTCCAAGTGTGAACCCACAATTCTGAGGACATTGGCCTGCTGTGGCCCCATTCGGCTGGTAAAGCAATAAAGGTATTCTTCCGTAGCTGTTAAGTGACTTAGTTGTGTCCTACTCTTTGTGACTCTATGGACTGGAACCCACCAGGTTTCCCTGTCCATGGAATTCTCCAGGCAAAAATTCTGGAATTGGTAGCTGCTCCCTTCTTCAGGTGATCTTCCTGAGCAGGAATGGAACCTCTGTCTCTTGCATCTCCTGCATTAGCAGGTGAATTCTTTACCGTTGATCACCTCCATCCAAAACTCTGTTTCCGAAGTTTAATTCCATGTCAGGATACAGAGACCACATTTGGCTTCAGCACTGCATTTGGCTGATTTCATCCAGCTTGAGACTTTACTTGGTAAGGATAGTACTTGTAGCTACCGACTGAAATGAACAACACACTGACTCTACTATTAATATTTTCCTGATGATATGAAATATATCTCTTTTTTAAATTTTAGATTATCCAAAATTGTATTTTTTTATATGTTTAATTTCTGACCAAATCTAGGTATTGGCAAAAATCTTATTGAGCAACTTAGGCGATATGATACCTAGGAAATTCCAAATAGTTTTTTTTTCTAAGAAAACTAGAGAAAAGGAAAAAGAAAAAAAAAACAGACTAATAGGATAGAAAAACAATTTCCAATTTCCTTCTCTTTGTTTTTCAATTCTTATTGCACCTGAGTCTCCTTATGTCATGGACTCATTTTCTCCCTGTTCAGTGTTCCCAAACATCTGTTCTTCCTGTTTCAAAATGTTTTTCTTATTATTTTATTGCATGGCTTTTAAAGTCGTTTAAGAAAGCATACCAGTGCCATTGAGTGCTATAGTAAAGAAAATGCAAACAGTGCTCTTATGAGCCCAAAATAGACTTTCATGAAATGCCATAAAATAATTGTGTGCATTTGCAAATTTATGCATATGAGACTTGAGAATACTGAAACAGAGGTTGAATAGAATTTTGCTTTTAATACTCGAGATGTTTATTGTTTGGCTAATATGACTAATTTGTCAGTAGTGTTTAAATGAATTTTTTTTTTAAAAGATTTATTTATTTATTTATTTTGGGTGGGGCTCGGGTTGGGGAGGGGGGGAGTGGGCGGGCCACTTCTATTGGTCTTTCATTTCTCTGTTTTCATCCGTCTTTGTTCTTTGGCTCCTGCGGGCCTCCTATCGCGGTGGTGTCTGTTGTCACAGAGCACCAGCTCTGGGCGCATGCGCTCCAGAGCTCTGGCTCGGTGATTGGACACATCAGTCCAGCTGCTCCGGGGCATGTGGGATCTTCCCAGGCCAGGGATCGAACTGGCGCCCCTTGCACTGCAAGGCGGTGTTCTTATCCACTGGACCACCAGGGGAAGCCTAAATGAATTTTTAAATGTGTTTGAAATAAATACTGATCTATGGATCACTAGTTTAAACTGTTCTTCATAATGCTAACTTTAAGTGGGCAAAACAGGAACAAAACAGTTTTGGTCATTAAACAACATATGGTATTTCTTATGCAGCCAATCTTAGGTTCCTCAGGAAAGAGTCTTATTGAGAAAAAGTGTGTTTAGAAAATGTCTTTCCTTCTCAGAACATACATGTTGATCATTTTCTTCCTTTGAGTAACTGGAAAATAGGAACCCTTGGTATGACTTCAACTCTTACATGATCTAGGATTTATGTATTTCCTATAATAAACTCTTCAACATCATAATCATTTTCTTCATCATCATGCCTAATTTTTAACAAGTACTAAACCCTGATCATGGTCTCCCCAGGTGGTTCAGTGGTAAAGAATCCACCTGCCTGTGCAGGAATCCTAGGAGACATGTGTTCAATCCCTGGGTCAGACAGATCCCCTGGAGGAGGAAATGGCAGCCCACTCTCGTATTCTTGCCTGGAAAATCCCATAGACAGCGGAGCCTGGTGGGCTACAGTCCATGGGGTCATAAAGAGTTGGACTCAACTGAGCAACTGAGCATAGTAAACTCTTGCAAAATGACCATGTGTTATTTCACTGAATCTTTCTAATGGTTCTAAAAATAAGGTCCTAAAATTATCTCCATTTTAAAGATGACGTTTAACAATTTCCTCATTGTCTTCTGGCTTATAACTAACTGGACCTGGGTTTAAGTGGAGACAGTTTAAAATCCAGAGAATGCTCACATGATACCCATATACACTAACTCACAGATTTTTAAATCTGGAACTGTCCACATTTACATGGCCTTGTTTTAGTGCTTTCTCACTAAATCTATTTCCATTTTTAGTGGCCCTTGAATTTGAGGCCTTCACCTAACTACAAGCTTTTTGCATTTGTCATTTTGGCTCAAATGGTTGATTTGTTTTAGTTGACCAAAAGGTTGGACACATCAGTCCAGCTGCTCCGGGGCATGTGGGATCTTCCCAGGCCAGGGATCGAACTGGCGCCCCTTGCACTGCAAGGCGGTGTTCTTATCCACTGGACCACCAGGGGAAGCCTAAATGAATTTTTAAATGTGTTTGAAATAAATACTGATCTATGGATCACTAGTTTAAACTGTTCTTCATAATGCTAACTTTAAGTGGGCAAAACAGGAACAAAACAGTTTTGGTCATTAAACAACATATGGTATTTCTTATGCAGCCAATCTTAGGTTCCTCAGGAAAGAGTCTTATTGAGAAAAAGTGTGTTTAGAAAATGTCTTTCCTTCTCAGAACATACATGTTGATCATTTTCTTCCTTTGAGTAACTGGAAAATAGGAACCCTTGGTATGACTTCAACTCTTACATGATCTAGGATTTATGTATTTCCTATAATAAACTCTTCAACATCATAATCATTTTCTTCATCATCATGCCTAATTTTTAACAAGTACTAAACCCTGATCATGGTCTCCCCAGGTGGTTCAGTGGTAAAGAATCCACCTGCCTGTGCAGGAATCCTAGGAGACATGTGTTCAATCCCTGGGTCAGACAGATCCCCTGGAGGAGGAAATGGCAGCCCACTCTCGTATTCTTGCCTGGAAAATCCCATAGACAGCGGAGCCTGGTGGGCTACAGTCCATGGGGTCATAAAGAGTTGGACTCAACTGAGCAACTGAGCATAGTAAACTCTTGCAAAATGACCATGTGTTATTTCACTGAATCTTTCTAATGGTTCTAAAAATAAGGTCCTAAAATTATCTCCATTTTAAAGATGACGTTTAACAATTTCCTCATTGTCTTCTGGCTTATAACTAACTGGACCTGGGTTTAAGTGGAGACAGTTTAAAATCCAGAGAATGCTCACATGATACCCATATACACTAACTCACAGATTTTTAAATCTGGAACTGTCCACATTTACATGGCCTTGTTTTAGTGCTTTCTCACTAAATCTATTTCCATTTTTAGTGGCCCCTTGGAATTTGAGGTCACAAAATGACACCCTTCACCCTACATCTACAAGCTTTTTGCATTTGTCATTTTGGCTCAAATGGTTGATTTGTTTTAGTTGACCAAAAGACTTGATGACATTTTCAACAATGAATAAAGTGGTAATTTTTGATGTACTTTAAATACTGCCCTCAGTCGTTTCTAGCATCGGGGTCTTTTCCAGTGAGTCAGCTCTTCCCAGCTGATGGTCAAAGTCTTGGAGCTTCAGCTTCAGCATCAGCCCTTCTGATGAATGCTCTTGGTTGAACTCATGAAAGAGCTTTAATTTGCCCACCTGTCAGCCTTCCCCACACACCACTTTTCCTTTCTTTTTCTCTCAAAGATTATGCTCTGCACTCTGCCCAGTGCTCCCTTTCACCACTTCAAAATTGAGTTTCATAAAATAAGACTTTACTTACACACTATTCTTCCCTACTGCCCCCAACTCCCTAGTCAAGATACATTTTAAAATCATGGCTTGTGAATTGTTCTGTTTTCACTGTGGAAATTTTACAAAGTACAGAACAGTGTAAATAAACAGAAAGAAACACAGGGCCCCTGGCTCAAGCACCCATATGCCACTACAGTATGCATTTTGGCAAATTTCCTTCTAGACTTCTTTTGTTGTATGAAAACTTTCTAAGGTATGAGGACTTATCTTAATAGGATACAGTCCTTTAAAACAAAGACTTGATTGTCATGGCTTATTTCCAGTTCAGATTAGACACATGTTTCTGGTGGTGTCGAGGGTTCGGTGAGGAACCAAATTAGCTTGTTTTATTGGGGGCCGTGTCAATTAAAAGCGCAAGAGAGGTGTGTTATTTCACTGAATCTTTCTAATGGTTCTAAAAATAAGGTCCTAAAATTATCTCCATTTTAAAGATGACGTTTAACAATTTCCTCATTGTCTTCTGGCTTATAACTAACTGGACCTGGGTTTAAGTGGAGACAGTTTAAAATCCAGAGAATGCTCACATGATACCCATATACACTAACTCACAGATTTTTAAATCTGGAACTGTCCACATTTACATGGCCTTGTTTTAGTGCTTTCTCACTAAATCTATTTCCATTTTTAGTGGCCCCTTGGAATTTGAGGTCACAAAATGACACCCTTCACCCTACATCTACAAGCTTTTTGCATTTGTCATTTTGGCTCAAATGGTTGATTTGTTTTAGTTGACCAAAAGACTTGATGACATTTTCAACAATGAATAAAGTGGTAATTTTTGATGTACTTTAAATACTGCCCTCAGTCGTTTCTAGCATCGGGGTCTTTTCCAGTGAGTCAGCTCTTCCCAGCTGATGGTCAAAGTCTTGGAGCTTCAGCTTCAGCATCAGCCCTTCTGATGAATGCTCTTGGTTGAACTCATGAAAGAGCTTTAATTTGCCCACCTGTCAGCCTTCCCCACACACCACTTTTCCTTTCTTTTTCTCTCAAAGATTATGCTCTGCACTCTGCCCAGTGCTCCCTTTCACCACTTCAAAATTGAGTTTCATAAAATAAGACTTTACTTACACACTATTCTTCCCTACTGCCCCCAACTCCCTAGTCAAGATACATTTTAAAATCATGGCTTGTGAATTGTTCTGTTTTCACTGTGGAAATTTTACAAAGTACAGAACAGTGTAAATAAACAGAAAGAAACACAGGGCCCCTGGCTCAAGCACCCATATGCCACTACAGTATGCATTTTGGCAAATTTCCTTCTAGACTTCTTTTGTTGTATGAAAACTTTCTAAGGTATGAGGACTTATCTTAATAGGATACAGTCCTTTAAAACAAAGACTTGATTGTCATGGCTTATTTCCAGTTCAGATTAGACACATGTTTCTGGTGGTGTCGAGGGTTCGGTGAGGAACCAAATTAGCTTGTGTTAGGGAAATTAATGTAATGCCGTCTCTCCATGGGAAGGCAAGAGAACCGCTCACGTGTCAAGATCATTTCTGAGAGAACTGGGATGAGACAGTGTAAACTAAGAGAGGTGTTTCTAAGAATTTTGTTAACACAAGGAGGATGAAAACAGGAAGATGGCCCAGCTGGAGGGAATGGGAGCTGAGTGCTGGCAGAAGGAACCAGGGATTCTCAAGAGACCAGGGCTCCAAAGGGCCTGCCAGCTGCCTGACTACCCCAAGGGGCTATGCAAATGCCAAGATAATCTGCCAGAAAGGCTGGAACCTCCACCTTAAAACAAGCCAGCTTGGTTATTTCTAGCCTTGTAAGTAATTTTTTTTTTTTTAGTTTGTCATTAATAACAGCTAACATTTCTTGAGTATGTATCCAACACTGGCTAATCTGTTTCCTGGTGTTGCCTCATTTAGTTTTTAAAACAGGTGGTTACTGTTAGGATCTCCATTCTATAGATAAAAGTCAAAGGCCTTGAGAATTGACAGCTTGACCCAAGGTCACGAGGGTAAACAGAGGAATAGGCGTTCCACCAGGGACAGTCTGACTCCAGAGCTCTTACTCTTAACTGTTGCCTATGTCTTCTGTCATGGATGGAGGTGAGAGTTGGACCATGAAGAAGGCTGAGTGCCAAAGAATTGGTGCTTTCAACTGTGGTGTTAGAGAGACTCTTTAGAGTCCCTTGGATTGTAGGGAGATCAAACCAGTCAATCCTAGAGGAAATCAACCCTGAATACTCATTGGAAGGACATGCTAGAGCTAAAACTCCAATACTTTGGCCGCCTGCTGTGAAGGTCTGACTCATTGCAAAAGACCCTGAGTCTGGGAAAGATAGAGGGCAAGAGGAGAAGGGGGCAACAGAGGATGAGATGGTTGGATGGCCTTACTGACTCAGTGGGTATGAGTTTGAGCAAACTCAGGGAGATAGTGAAGGACAGGGACTTATCTAAAGGATACAGTCCTTTAAAACAAAGACTTGATTGTCATGGCTTATTTCCAGTTCAGATTAGACACATGTTTCTGGTGGTGTCGAGGGTTCGGTGAGGAACCAAATTAGCTTGTGTTAGGGAAATTAATGTAATGCCGTCTCTCCATGGGAAGGCAAGAGAACCGCTCACGTGTCAAGATCATTTCTGAGAGAACTGGGATGAGACAGTGTAAACTAAGAGAGGTGTTTCTAAGAATTTTGTTAACACAAGGAGGATGAAAACAGGAAGATGGCCCAGCTGGAGGGAATGGGAGCTGAGTGCTGGCAGAAGGAACCAGGGATTCTCAAGAGACCAGGGCTCCAAAGGGCCTGCCAGCTGCCTGACTACCCCAAGGGGCTATGCAAATGCCAAGATAATCTGCCAGAAAGGCTGGAACCTCCACCTTAAAACAAGCCAGCTTGGTTATTTCTAGCCTTGTAAGTAATTTTTTTTTTTTTAGTTTGTCATTAATAACAGCTAACATTTCTTGAGTATGTATCCAACACTGGCTAATCTGTTTCCTGGTGTTGCCTCATTTAGTTTTTAAAACAGGTGGTTACTGTTAGGATCTCCATTCTATAGATAAAAGTCAAAGGCCTTGAGAATTGACAGCTTGACCCAAGGTCACGAGGGTAAACAGAGGAATAGGCGTTCCACCAGGGACAGTCTGACTCCAGAGCTCTTACTCTTAACTGTTGCCTATGTCTTCTGTCATGGATGGAGGTGAGAGTTGGACCATGAAGAAGGCTGAGTGCCAAAGAATTGGTGCTTTCAACTGTGGTGTTAGAGAGACTCTTTAGAGTCCCTTGGATTGTAGGGAGATCAAACCAGTCAATCCTAGAGGAAATCAACCCTGAATACTCATTGGAAGGACATGCTAGAGCTAAAACTCCAATACTTTGGCCGCCTGCTGTGAAGGTCTGACTCATTGCAAAAGACCCTGAGTCTGGGAAAGATAGAGGGCAAGAGGAGAAGGGGGCAACAGAGGATGAGATGGTTGGATGGCCTTACTGACTCAGTGGGTATGAGTTTGAGCAAACTCAGGGAGATAGTGAAGGACAGGGAAGCCTGGTGTGCTGCAGTTCATGCTGTAGTTCAAGAATTAGACATGACTTAGAGATTGAAAAACAATAACAATAACTAGGCCTATTGGTGGGATTTTAATCTACTGAAAGAAATTGTATTCGTGCGTGTACATGTGTGTGTGCTGACAGGGAGTAGGTGGATTTTCTGGATGTCCTCAAATTAGTATACTAAGGTAGCATTGCTTAGTCCTGCTAAGTTACTTTACATAAACCTGATCTTATAAATACACCATATATTCAAACTGTATCCTGACTTTCCTGTTTTTTGATCTCTTGATTCTGTCAGCAACTTTTCTTTTAGCTGAACTTAATTTTTATTCAGAGAGAATGTAGAATTATTTAACAAAAATATTTTCCTCAAATGCCGCAAGTTATAATTCAGTATTTAAGTGAATTATGAATCTGACGTAACATTCATTTCGAAAATAATCTGTAGTAACATTATGAAATGTCCATGAGATTATCGTGTCATATACACTAACTTTCATCTTATTGAATAGAATACCTGCATATTCTATTAATTGGAGGGGGGATAAAATTCACATACCATACATTTCACTCATTTAAAGTATTCAGTTTAATGGCTTTATTCAAAGACATGTGTGACTGTTAACATAGTCAACTTTATAACATTTTTATCATGTCAAGAAATAAATTTTGAACCCTTTAGCTTTAACCTCCTCAAACTGCCCCCCAACCCTAAACAACCATTAAATCTACTTTCTTCCTCTATAGAGATTTCCCTATTTTAGATATTCATATGGATATAATCATCTAATTTGTGGATTTTTTGTGACTGATTTCTTCCACTTTAATATACTATTTTCTAAGTTCATTCACTTTGTAACATGTACTCAATTGCTCTTTGTATTATATTCTTTTCTAAAGGTTCTCACGCTTGATGACACTAAAATGTGAACCCTTTTTATCCTTGAAAACTTCACCGGATAGCTGTAACATTTACAAGGAGACCAATGCACAGTGAGACCAAACTGTGTATGATATACATCATATGTATACATCAGTTTCTAGTAGAGAAGGGTTTACTGCAGTGCCAAGCAAGGACATTGGGCAGTTCACGTTTGATAGTGTTTATAGGAAAAATTTAGGGAATGCTCTGCAGAATATGTAGCCCTCCTCTGATTGGTTGGTGGTGAGTAACTGGGTGGTGGTTTGGGAATCTCAAGCATCAACTTCCTGGTCAGCTAGTCTGGTGTCCGAGTGCTTGTGCTCAGCCTAAAGTTACCCCCTCCATCTGGTGGGGGGGCCTTAGTTCCTATGGAAGATCTCAGAGATACACTTTTAGGTATATATCCCTTGAGAAGGAACCAAGACCCTGCTTTTCCTCTGTACCTCCTTTGTTTCTTAGTTCCCTTGCTTCCCTAATTAGAGACTGTTTCAATCTGCCCTTTGGCACTTAGGGAAGGTTTAGTAGGCTGAAACCTTTTTCCCTACAGACATGAAACAGAGGGCACAGAAAGACTTTTGTACTCAGGAGGACTGCAGAGTCTTGCTCAGTTTCAGTTCCCCCTTTTTCTTTCTTTTTTATTTTTTTTATTTTTTCTTTCTTTTTTTTTTTTTACAGAGTTTTGTTGTTTACTGCCACACATCAACCTGAACCTGCCATAGGTATACATATGTCCCCTGCTTCCCGAACCTCCCTCCCATCTCCCTCTCCAGCCCACCCCTGCCCACCCCTCCAGGTCATCATATAGCCCCTGCTTGAGATCCCTTAGTCCCACAACATATTTCCATCCCTCACTCCAATGTCCGTTAAGTCTGTTCTCTATGTCCATTTCTCCATTTCTGTTCTGCTTATACATTTATCAGTACCATCTTTCTAGATTCCATATATATTTGTCATAAAATATTTTTTTGTATTATATTCTTTTCTAAAGGTTCTCACGCTTGATGACACTAAAATGTGAACCCTTTTATCCTTGAAAACTTCACCGGATAGCTGTAACATTTACAAGGAGACCAATGCACAGTGAGACCAAACTGTGTATGATATACATCATATGTATACATCAGTTTCTAGTAGAGAAGGGTTTACTGCAGTGCCAAGCAAGGACATTGGGCAGTTCACGTTTGATAGTGTTTATAGGAAAAATTTAGGGAATGCTCTGCAGAATATGTAGCCCTCCTCTGATTGGTTGGTGGTGAGTAACTGGGTGGTGGTTTGGGAATCTCAAGCATCAACTTCCTGGTCAGCTAGTCTGGTGTCCGAGTGCTTGTGCTCAGCCTAAAGTTACCCCCTCCATCTGGTGGGGGGGCCTTAGTTCCTATGGAAGATCTCAGAGATACACTTTTAGGTATATATCCCTTGAGAAGGAACCAAGACCCTGCTTTTCCTCTGTACCTCCTTTGTTTCTTAGTTCCCTTGCTTCCCTAATTAGAGACTGTTTCAATCTGCCCTTTGGCACTTAGGGAAGGTTTAGTAGGCTGAAACCTTTTTCCCTACAGACATGAAACAGAGGGCACAGAAAGACTTTTGTACTCAGGAGGACTGCAGAGTCTTGCTCAGTTTCAGTTCCCCCTTTTTCTTTCTTTTTTATTTTTTTTATTTTTTCTTTCTTTTTTTTTTTTTACAGAGTTTTGTTGTTTACTGCCACACATCAACCTGAACCTGCCATAGGTATACATATGTCCCCTGCTTCCCGAACCTCCCTCCCATCTCCCTCTCCAGCCCACCCCTGCCCACCCCTCCAGGTCATCATATAGCCCCTGCTTGAGATCCCTTAGTCCCACAACATATTTCCATCCCTCACTCCAATGTCCGTTAAGTCTGTTCTCTATGTCCATTTCTCCATTTCTGTTCTGCTTATACATTTATCAGTACCATCTTTCTAGATTCCATATATATTTGTCAGTATACAATATTTATCTTTCTCTTTCTGACCTACTTCACTCTGTATAATAAGTTCTAGATTCATCCACCTCATTAGAACTGACTCAAATGCATTTCTTTTTATGTCTTGAGTAATATTCCATTGTATATATGTACCACAGCTTCATCCATTTGACTGATGATGGGCATCTAGGTTGCTTTCATGTTCTAGCTATTGTAAATAGTGCTGCAATGAGCAATGGGGGTACATGTATCTTTTTCAGTTTTGATTTCCTCAGAGTATATGCCTAGTAGTGGGTCAATACCCCCTTTTTTAGATGTTCCTCAATCAAAGAAAGGGAGTAACATTTTAGATAGGTTAATCATAGACAAGACAAGGGAACTCTGTTTTAGAGGAACTGAATTTGGGGAGCATGTAGAATCCTAAATTTGGCAGTGTGGCAGGCAGGCCTGGTTCTTGCAGAGCCTCAGGAACACACTATACTACCACAGAGATGGCTGCCTCCTCCTCAACACCATTTTATTCATCGTAAATATATTTTTCAGCCTCACAAGTTTGGTTCACTTCAGTCTTCCTCTATAACCTTGTGAAATATCCTTTATGGCTGAGGAAAACTAATCGAAGGGTTTAAATTGGGGTAAAAAGAAAGTTGTGAAGCAAATAATGAAAATGTAGAACAATCAATACATTTGGGCCAAGTTTCTAGTTTTAACCTCTACTAATAAAATTGCAAAGTCAGAGTAAAACTGCTAGTAAATAATGTATTACTTTTTAGATTTTCTCACTTGTACTATGCTGTTTGTGTGTGTATGCATTTCTGTGTTATATGTTGAATATGTTGTATGCATTGCTTTTTAAGTATTCTCAACTGTACCAAATTAAATGTTTATTATTATGGAGGCTAGAATAATTTCAGGTTTTGATTATTTTTGTTCTTCATTGCCTCTTCTGTAAACTGACTTGTTACATAACAGTAACTGAACTGGGATTAAATGTTTAGAGTTTTGGTCCATTCATTGGACCTTAGCAAATAATTATACAAATATTTAGTAATACACATGTAAACCTAGAATGAAATTTACCAACCCTAAACATGTTTCATCAATTACGTGACCATAAAGACATCCTTCACTGACATGTCATAAGAATTAAAGGGCTTAATTAGTTATTATTACTTTATAAAGTACCATCTCTCTTCATTAAATTTTTAACAAATACCCAAGAATGTGTTATATAAATGCGAAGTGTCAGAATATATCTATTTTACACCTTAAAAGTCTCTCTAACTTTGCTTCAAGCCAATAATAACAGAAAGTGGTTACTGCATATTTCTGGTGTCCCCTGAGCTCACTGTCAGTAACAAAATTTGGGGCCAGATCTACTCTTTGCAAACCAACATGGCTTTAGTGGTTTGGGCGAGTAAACAAACGCTTCCTTGAGTCTGTCAATAACAAATTTCTATTCTCTCATTGCAGACATACAAAAGCAGACTGTTGTTTTAAAATTCATAAAAATTTTGACATTTATTATTAAACTGTCTGAATTTGGGGAACTCTGTTTTAGAGAGAACTGAATTTGGGGAGCATGTAGAATCCTAAATTTGGCAGTGTGGCAGGCAGGCCTGGTTCTTGCAGAGCCTCAGGAACACACTATACTACCACAGAGATGGCTGCCTCCTCCTCAACACCATTTTATTCATCGTAAATATATTTTTCAGCCTCACAAGTTTGGTTCACTTCAGTCTTCCTCTATAACCTTGTGAAATATCCTTTATGGCTGAGGAAAACTAATCGAAGGGTTTAAATTGGGGTAAAAAGAAAGTTGTGAAGCAAATAATGAAAATGTAGAACAATCAATACATTTGGGCCAAGTTTCTAGTTTTAACCTCTACTAATAAAATTGCAAAGTCAGAGTAAAACTGCTAGTAAATAATGTATTACTTTTTAGATTTTCTCACTTGTACTATGCTGTTTGTGTGTGTATGCATTTCTGTGTTATATGTTGAATATGTTGTATGCATTGCTTTTTAAGTATTCTCAACTGTACCAAATTAAATGTTTATTATTATGGAGGCTAGAATAATTTCAGGTTTTGATTATTTTTGTTCTTCATTGCCTCTTCTGTAAACTGACTTGTTACATAACAGTAACTGAACTGGGATTAAATGTTTAGAGTTTTGGTCCATTCATTGGACCTTAGCAAATAATTATACAAATATTTAGTAATACACATGTAAACCTAGAATGAAATTTACCAACCCTAAACATGTTTCATCAATTACGTGACCATAAAGACATCCTTCACTGACATGTCATAAGAATTAAAGGGCTTAATTAGTTATTATTACTTTATAAAGTACCATCTCTCTTCATTAAATTTTTAACAAATACCCAAGAATGTGTTATATAAATGCGAAGTGTCAGAATATATCTATTTTACACCTTAAAAGTCTCTCTAACTTTGCTTCAAGCCAATAATAACAGAAAGTGGTTACTGCATATTTCTGGTGTCCCCTGAGCTCACTGTCAGTAACAAAATTTGGGGCCAGATCTACTCTTTGCAAACCAACATGGCTTTTTAGTGGTTTGGGCGAGTAAACAAATACGTCTTCCTTGAGTCTGTCAATAACAAATTTTCTCTATTCTCTCATTGCAGACATACAAAAGCAGACTGTTGTTTTAAAATTCATAAAAATTTTGACATTTATTATTAAATGTGAATATAATTCAATTATAACACTCATTTAAATGATATTAACAAGTCAGTTCTTTTCAGAACAAAATAGCAATGATGAGAATCAAAAAAACCTTAGAAAAAGAAGACCAACAAAATCTTTTATCCTAAAATTAAGTCTTCATTTGAGAGTATTCTTTAGAGATAGTCCTTTAGGAATAGTAAGATCACAGAATTGTTTCTATACTTGACACTTGAATGAGCATCTCAGCATAAAGGCCAATATATCATTTTCCTTATATACTCAGAATGGAGAGTATTTTTTTCCTGTAGAAATATTAGCTACTTAAATGTCTAGTTCAGATATTTTGATTCATACTGTAAATTAGGCCACACTAGTGGCTGAATCATGAAGGAATGGAGATGAATACAAAATTATTATACTTAACTTCAATAGTTTGTTATGTACAGAGTACATTCACATATGTTACAGAAACCCTGTTCAGTTAATACTAAAGTTATTTACTGTGGTCTTTATACTTGGTATGCTGTAGGAATAGAAAAAAAACCATAAATTTTAAGGTGAGCCCCAAAGTAATAATGATTCAGGTCACAAGATGGGCAGGTCAAATGAATATAAGATTTAAATAAAACTTACAGTTTTGGGGGCTTCCCTGGTGGCCCAGTGGGTAAGGACACCGCCTTGCAGTGCAAGGGGCGCCGGTTCGATCCCTGGCCTGGGAAGATCCCACGTGCCGCGGAGCAGCTGGACCAATGTGTTCAATTACCGAGCTGGAGCTCTGGAGCGCATGCGCCCAGAGCTGGTGCTCTGCGACAACAGAGGCCACTGCGATGGGAGGCCCACACGGGCCAAAGAACAAAGATGGATGAAAATAGATAAATGAAAACCAATAGAAGTGGCCCACCTGCCCCACTCCCTCCCCACTCCACATCCCTCCCCTCTCCAAAAAAGTCAGACTCTTGAAAAAAAAAAAAAAATTAAGTTTTTGGTCTAGACTATCATCAGTTGCCAAAGTGATATTGCTGTTTATCTTAAATATTAGGATCACATGGAAGATATATCATTTTAATATTTTGTTGGAAAGCAGTTGTACAGGTGTAGCCTTGAATTGGAAGTTAATCAGGCTGTTAAAATGAACTTGATTCTTAAAGAAGGAAACCACTGATCATTTTTTCACAACTAACTTAGTAACAATAATGATGTTCTTTGTTAGCTATTCTAATATATGTGTACTTAGGAGTTGGTGTTCCTTCTCAATAGCAAACAATTAGGGTCCAACAATAACTTGATTAAATCAATGTGATCTGTGCCGAGAAAGAAATAGTGTGTGTGTATCCTAAAATTAAGTCTTCATTTGAGAGTATTCTTTAGAGATAGTCCTTTAGGAATAGTAAGATCACAGAATTGTTTCTATACTTGACACTTGAATGAGCATCTCAGCATAAAGGCCAATATATCATTTTCCTTATATACTCAGAATGGAGAGTATTTTTTTCCTGTAGAAATATTAGCTACTTAAATGTCTAGTTCAGATATTTTGATTCATACTGTAAATTAGGCCACACTAGTGGCTGAATCATGAAGGAATGGAGATGAATACAAAATTATTATACTTAACTTCAATAGTTTGTTATGTACAGAGTACATTCACATATGTTACAGAAACCCTGTTCAGTTAATACTAAAGTTATTTACTGTGGTCTTTATACTTGGTATGCTGTAGGAATAGAAAAAAAACCATAAATTTTAAGGTGAGCCCCAAAGTAATAATGATTCAGGTCACAAGATGGGCAGGTCAAATGAATATAAGATTTAAATAAAACTTACATTTTTGGAGGGCTTCCCTGGTGGCCCAGTGGGTAAGGACACTGCCTTGCAGTGCAAGGGGCGCCAGTTCGATCCCTGGCCTGGGAAGATCCCACATGCCGTGGAGCAGCTGGACCAATGTGTTCAATTGACAAGCTGGAGCTCTGGAGAGCATGCGCCCAGAGCTGGTGCTCTGCGACAACAGAGGCCACTGCGATGGGAGGCCCACACGGGCCAAAGAACAAAGATGGATGAAAATAGATAAATGAAAACCAATAGAAGTGGCCCACCTGCCCCACTCCCTCCCCACTCCACATCCCTCCCCTCTCCAAAAAAGTCAGACTCTTGAAAAAAAAAAAAAAATTAAGTTTTTGGTCTAGACTATCATCAGTTGCCAAAGTGATATTGCTGTTTATCTTAAATATTAGGATCACATGGAAGATATATCATTTTAATATTTTGTTGGAAAGCAGTTGTACAGGTGTAGCCTTGAATTGGAAGTTAATCAGGCTGTTAAAATGAACTTGATTCTTAAAGAAGGAAACCACTGATCATTTTTTCACAACTAACTTAGTAACAATAATGATGTTCTTTGTTAGCTATTCTAATATATGTGTACTTAGGAGTTGGTGTTCCTTCTCAATAGCAAACAATTAGGGTCGTCAACAATAACTTGATTAAATCAATGTGATCTGTGCCGAGAAAGAAATAGTGTGTGTGTACTCTGTTGTGTCCGACTCTTTCCGACCCCATGGACCGTAGCCCACTAGGCTCCTCTGTCCATGGAATTCTCCAGGCAACAATACTACAGTGGGTTGCATCTCAGTTACACAGTATGGTTTTATTAACAGCAAAGGCAGAGGCAAATAATATGGGAAGAGTATATATTGTAATCCAAAGTATACCAGCCATTTGCATTCATCTATTTTTTTATCAAATGTTTACCGCATTTTTCCAATCAGCTCATGACCAGTTCCAAAGTCACATGCAGAGAAAAAGACAGGTATTCTTCTGCCTCTTTGCAGAGGCTCACTGATTCAGCAACTTTTTAGATAAAAAACTATCAAACATTAAGCACACTTCCTTACTGCCTACTAGTAAGAGATTTGAAAAACTTGGCACGTGAGTCAGGGATATAAAATGGCAAAAATGTCAAAGTCATGGTAGGAAATTCACTAGCTCTTTGTCTTAATGTTTGTCACCACAAAGGTCATAAATCTAAAATATCAACCTGCTCCACTGCCTTCTCCCCTCCTTCCTCCAAACGTTGCTTTCAACATGCAATTCAATTTGTCTCATCATATCATAAACTGTATTAACCACCGATAAAGTATTCCACAGTGACAGGAAAAATTTTTCAGGAAAAATTAGCCAACAGGTTTGAGACATAGCCAGAGATGACCTGTGTTCATAGTTAAAATATTCTACACTGATGCTCAAGTGAAGTGGATTGGTTGAATCCACCAGACTGTCTTTGAGCAAGTTACTTAGTCTTGGTGAGCCAAAATTTTTCAGGAAAAATTAGCCAACAGGTTTGAGACATAGCCAGAAATGACCTGTGTTCATGGTTAAAATATTCTACACTGATGCTCAAGTGAAGTGGATTGGTTGAATCCACCAGACTGTCTTTGAGCAAGTTACTTAGTCTTTACTGTTTTCCACCTGAAGATAGGAGAGCTGAAATCATATGCAGTGTGTTTGGCACAACTGTCAAGCAGTAAATGGTCTATGTGGTTGTTTCACTGTTCATTGATAGCTCTATGAGCGGCGGAAGAGAACAGAAATTAAGTTCATACTGGTCAGTGTTGCACCTTCCTGATATGCATTGAAGGCTGAATTAGAGGCAGATAAAGGAAGTAAATAGTATATTCAAGAATATCAATAAGAGAGTGAGCCCTGAGTTATTTCAGACCTTTAAAAGGACTTAGCTTAATTACAAATTGATCAACAAATACTAATGGAAGGACTACTGATTTTTCAATACTGTGCTAGATGTGATGGAAGTCATAGTAAGCAATGTTATTGCCCTCAATGTCCTTGAAATTCAAGGAGACAGAGTTAATATGTGTACAGAAATCAAACACTGTACACACACACCCATCAAATTTTCTGAAGTGCATTATCTAGAAAATCATACAATTTACCTTTTTATGAAGACTGGATGAGATTTTTGGGTTCATTTACCCATTTTGTGTAAATATAGTCTCACTACAGAAACACCCAGCATTTGTTTTTCTTCTTTATGCTTCCATACATTTCTACTTGCCTTGTTAACTTACACATGAGCCTTCTCAGGTGTAAGTGAATTCGAAGTACATTGAAAATTTTATATCATTTCTTTTAGTGACTTATTTTTCAGTGAAATTTGGATCTGCTTTCGAGTTCAACTTTAAAATTTGGCATGGAGGATATGAATTTACCCTGGAAAAAAGTGGTTTCACTTGATCATCATTTATTTTAATTCAGAGTATATTAGGGAATTTTTGAATAAATATTTTCTGTAATTTAAGAAGCTTAATTAGGGTAAGGGATGCAGTAGGCAAAAATCTGTGCTTTACAAAAGAAATAAAGTCTTAATTATTCATTGTAAGTACCATTTATTGACTCAAATCTCTGGGAGAAATTCTGTTGTACTTTTATAGAGACATTCTCATTTCTTTTTCTCTATAATTCTCAAAGTAGATAGTATAATTCCCCCACGAGACACTCAGCCATCAGAAAGGTTAAACAACTTTCTCAGGAATATACAGGTTGGGTCACAAGGCCAAGTTTCCTATCCAGGTTTGTGTGATTCCAAAACCTGAGATATTTTCACTTCATCTTTCTTTTATATAATTCATTTTATTTACTGTATATTTTTACTTATAAGTGAACCTGGAACTCATAACATAGGACAAATTGGTTTAGAGGGATTATGTTACCAGGAAGATGTAGTGAGAGGAAAAAAGTATTGTTCTAAACTGCCTTTAAAATCTTGCAAACATGTGTGACATCTAAGTGAAACAATCCTAAAATAGAGAAACAGATGCAAAAATTGTTTTAAATGTTTTCCAAATGTTATTTTACTCACCCTGTATGTTAGTTAAGGTAGCATTCATTATGTACAGAGAAGAGTTGTACTCTAAAGACATTTTTAAATCTGTATAGCATCATTTAATTACTATGTATGGGATGTTTATATCTACCACCAAATAGGACTTTTACAATTTTATTTCATTAAGTGATAATTGCATTGTATCTTTATTTTTACTGCATACATTTTCTTACATCTGTGATTTATAGACATTGAGATTTTAGTTCGAATACATGGCAAAAATACCAAATTATTCCTTGAAAAATAATCCATTATTTTAAATGAGTTCCAAAATAAAATTTAATACCACTGAAATCTTGTCTTTAAAGCTGCATGAAAATGTGGTGTTAGATTTTATTTTGTAATTAGTTAAAAATAATAACTGTGTCATAAATATATAAATTCTTCTCTAAGAGCTTTCATTTGGTTTGAATCTTTTTGTAATCTTCCTCTTCTTTTTTCATTTTTCTTTTTTCTCTTCCTTTTATCTTTCTCCTTTCCTTTATTTCTTTCTCTTTCCCTCCCTCCTTTCTCTTTTTTTTGGCTTTCTTTCTTTTTCTCCTACCCCAACAGTATCAGGATCATCTTGAAAATAAAAAGAATAAAATGGCAATGAGAGGAATCTCTATGGCAGTGGGGAAGGAAAAGCAACAGTTTTCACTTTGACTATGGAGGGGAGGGCTGTGTGTGAGATGATTTTATTTATAGAAGTCTTAAGGCTTTAAAAAGATCATCGTTTTCATTGTTATATGTGTGTGCCTTTTGAATCTGGTTCCTGTCTTCTGTTGATGTTCTCTGTCTTCCAATGTCACTACTAAGCCAGCATAGTAGTGCCAAGTAGGCCAGCATAGTAGGCCAACACAGTAGTGCAATGAGGCCTTTTACCTCTTAAGCCACGGCAGCTCTTCTCTAAATGGGGAATTCCTCATCATAGATATTTTCTTGAGAATTAAAAGAGATAACCTATGTAAAGTATTAGTGCTCAGTAAACACTAATGTACGGTATACTAGCTATTAGTTGCTTAGAACCTGTTGAATTGGTTGGTGAAAGTAGAAGAGTGAAATCACCATGGACTGTTCACCCTAGATTCTTCAGCCATGAATTAATGGATTCATCCTTGGATCAGGAAGATCCCCTGGAGAAAGAAATGGCAACCAATTTCAGTATTCTTGTCTGGAGAATTCCATGACAGAGGTGCCTAGTGTTGGACACAATTTAGTGACCAGACAACAACAACAGCAACCCAACTATGTGATTTAATTCTGTGTGTGGTCAGCCTTGCAAACCACCAATATTTGTATGGAGATTGAAGCATATGTTATATATACATAGAAATACAATGGCAGCACGTACTTGATTTTTCAAGACTTGAATAGCCAGCGTCCAGACTGCACAGCCTTTTAATTTTTTTAATTTTATTTTAAATATATATATCTATATGTATATACAGGCTGTGTGGCATGCAGGATCTTAGTTTCCCAACCACAGATTGAAACCCACACCGCCCACAGCAGAAGCACACAGTCTTGACCACTGGACCCGCCAGGGAAGTCCCTGAATCAATCTTTTTAAAACAGGAAGGTTCTTTTTCTGGCCATGTCACTGCTCATTACTCTATTAGAATATGAGCAGTGGAGAGGAAAGTATAGATAAAATAAAACCCAAACATTTTTTGTTACTTTTAAAAGAAAAACACTACTGTTAAGTTTTTAAGGAGGATTTCGACTATGAGATAATGGTAAGAACTTTCTTTGTGGGGTGGGTAGGGGATAATGGTAAGAACTTTCTTTGGGGGGCTTTAAAAAGATCATTTCGTTTTCATTGTTATATGTGTGTGCCTTTTGAATCTGGTTCCTGTCTTCTGTTGATGTTCTCTGTCTTCCAATGTCACTACTAAGCCAGCATAGTAGTGCCAAGTAGGCCAGCATAGTAGGCCAACACAGTAGTGCAATGAGGCCTTTTACCTCTTAAGCCACGGCAGCTCTTCTCTAAATGGGGAATTCCTCATCATAGATATTTTCTTGAGAATTAAAAGAGATAACCTATGTAAAGTATTAGTGCTCAGTAAACACTAATGTACGGTATACTAGCTATTAGTTGCTTAGAACCTGTTGAATTGGTTGGTGAAAGTAGAAGAGTGAAATCACCATGGACTGTTCACCCTAGATTCTTCAGCCATGAATTAATGGATTCATCCTTGGATCAGGAAGATCCCCTGGAGAAAGAAATGGCAACCAATTTCAGTATTCTTGTCTGGAGAATTCCATGACAGAGGTGCCTAGTGTTGGACACAATTTAGTGACCAGACAACAACAACAGCAACCCAACTATGTGATTTAATTCTGTGTGTGGTCAGCCTTGCAAACCACCAATATTTGTATGGAGATTGAAGCATATGTTATATATACATAGAAATACAATGGCAGCACGTACTTGATTTTTCAAGACTTGAATAGCCAGCGTCCAGACTGCACAGCCTTTTAATTTTTTTAATTTTATTTTAAATATATATATCTATATGTATATACAGGCTGTGTGGCATGCAGGATCTTAGTTTCCCAACCACAGATTGAAACCCACACCGCCCACAGCAGAAGCACACAGTCTTGACCACTGGACCCGCCAGGGAAGTCCCTGAATCAATCTTTTTAAAACAGGAAGGTTCTTTTTCTGGCCATGTCACTGCTCATTACTCTATTAGAATATGAGCAGTGGAGAGGAAAGTATAGATAAAATAAAACCCAAACATTTTTTGTTACTTTTAAAAGAAAAACACTACTGTTAAGTTTTTAAGGAGGATTTCGACTATGAGATAATGGTAAGAACTTTCTTTGTGGGGTGGGTAGGGGGAATCTGGCAGTGTGATGGCATTATTTTACACGTTTAGGTTAGGTTATTTATACTCTTTTCGATTACTATGGATAGTTGTGAGTTTCCTGCAATTTGCTGAACCTTAATGTACACTTTACCATCTGTCTACATCTTAAAGATTTAATAGATTCTGCCCTGTAGAATCCTATTGTAGACAAAATCCATCTTTGGAAAGATACTTTTGTAAAGCTGTAATATCGGGTCTCTAAATTCAAGATACAAGTCCTAGTAAAATATAAGAGCTAAGTAATGATTATTTTTTAATGCTGTTTTTTTCTTATTTTCAGCATAAGAGCATTGAATAAATACTACTCAGTTGTCTTAGTGACATCAGTATTATGGTAACAGTGCAGCTGAGAGTATTGTAACATTATTAGTCAAGTCAGATGACTAGTAATCTATTAACCTGAGAGTTTGTTTTCTACGTAAATTAATCATGACTTTTCTTCCACAAAAGTAAGCAATGATTAAAAAAATCAAGTTAAAGCTTACCTTATTGTTTGTTTATAGCACACAAATTGGTGCATTTGTAAATTTTTTGGTTACAATTTGAATTCCTAATTAAAAACCAAGAAATTAGGTGAAGTTCAGGAATTTCTTTGTAACATCAAAACTGCATAGTTAAATAAATTATGGGTTGAATGAGAAAAACTGAATGATATTGAGTTAAATCCACATATAGCACTTGGTCATATTTAAAAAGCTTAATTTAAGAAATACAACTTTTTATAATTTATAGTCCTATTCATTTCACATGTATAAAAGTATTTGCATATATACACATGTATTCGTATATATGCATAGGCATGTAGGTACACATTATGTATATACACTATGTACAAGTTAATGTGTATCAAAGGGAATGTCTTTGTAAAATAAATGGGACAATATGAAATATGTCAGGCACAGGACAAGGCTTCCAGAGTTAACCTTTCCCTAAGAGTGAACAAATATAAAATTTGAGTCTCAAAAAGCTATTATTCATTAAAAATGAGATGAAGAATATGATATGCTATGGCTTTCAAACTATAAAGTTCTATTATGTAGCAGTTCTCCAAATAATCCAGATTGTAGAATAATTAAATAACTAAAACTTTTTTTTCCATTTTTTACTGGTTTTATCTTTGAGTAAAACAGGAAGATTGATGAAAGTGTGAAATTGTTGTCCATAAAATGCTTTAAGCGTCAAGCACACATTGTGTCCTTCCAGTGAGTAAATACATAGGACAAGAATTTTTTAAAATTTGATACCTATTAAAAAACAAAAATAATTAAAATGTTCACATTTCCTGTTCAACTGGGAAAAAATTACTATAATTATTCATATCCTAAATTTTGTTTTTATTTTGGATATTATAAACTGGCATAAACACATCCCTTCTTTCTAAGATAGGCAGGTTGGTCTGGTGCGGGGGTGTATGGAGAGAGATGCTCCCTAATCACGACCCTTGAGCAGAGGTGGCTTCAGAGTGACTGCTTGGAGGGCTTCTGCTGCTCCCCACCTGATCTCAGAAAGCCACTCCTGCCCCACCTGATGTCTCAGTAAGAGTCCCCAAACCACCTCCGTGACAGTTCATTTGAATTTTCTCTTTGTTTAACATTCAATAATTTTGGCACACAAATTGGTGCATTTGTAAATTTTTGGTTACAATTTGAATTCCTAATTAAACCAAGAAATTAGGTGAAGTTCAGGAATTTCTTTGTAACTTCAAAACTGCATAGTTAAATAAATTATGGGTTGAATGAGAAAAACTGAATGATATTGAGTTAAATCCACATATAGCACTTGGTCATCTTTAAAAAAGCTTAATTTAAGAAATACAACTTTTTATAATTTATAGTCCTATTCATTTCACATGTATAAAAGTATTTGCATATATACACATGTATTCGTATATATGCATAGGCATGTAGGTACACATTATGTATATACACTATGTACAAGTTAATGTGTATCAAAGGGAATGTCTTTGTAAAATAAATGGGACAATATGAAATATGTCAGGCACAGGACAAGGCTTCCAGAGTTAACCTTTCCCTAAGAGTGAACAAATATAAAATTTGAGTCTCAAAAAGCTATTATTCATTAAAAATGAGATGAAGAATATGATATGCTATGGCTTTCAAACTATAAAGTTCTATTATGTAGCAGTTCTCCAAATAATCCAGATTGTAGAATAATTAAATAACTAAAACTTTTTTTTCCATTTTTTACTGGTTTTATCTTTGAGTAAAACAGGAAGATTGATGAAAGTGTGAAATTGTTGTCCATAAAATGCTTTAAGCGTCAAGCACACATTGTGTCCTTCCAGTGAGTAAATACATAGGACAAGAATTTTTTAAAATTTGATACCTATTAAAAAACAAAAATAATTAAAATGTTCACATTTCCTGTTCAACTGGGAAAAAATTACTATAATTATTCATATCCTAAATTTTGTTTTTATTTTGGATATTATAAACTGGCATAAACACATCCCTTCTTTCTAAGATAGGCAGGTTGGTCTGGTGCGGGGGTGTATGGAGAGAGATGCTCCCTAATCACGACCCTTGAGCAGAGGTGGCTTCAGAGTGACTGCTTGGAGGGCTTCTGCTGCTCCCCACCTGATCTCAGAAAGCCACTCCCTGCAAAAAGGAAACCGACACGATTCATTTGAAACAGTATGTCTGCTCTGCCAATGTAAGAGTCCCCAAACCACCTCCTTCTTCTTAGTCTTCAAGTACCTATAATTTTGTAGTTATTACTACTTTCAAGGTAAATGAGCTCCAGATAATCACTTAAATGACAGCAATGCTGAAAATACCAACAAAGTTTGGAGCTTGAAAGATATAAAGAAGAAAACTGATATTAGTAATAAATATAACTGTATTTCATATTCATATTGAGGGTTCTAGAATTATATCACCTGGGTATGTATTCCTGTTGTACCACATTTGTGTGTGTCTCTGAACATATTGCCTAACCTCCCTATGCCTGAGTTCCCTCTATCAAAAACAGAAAAACCACGGAGCTCACAGTGGTTGTATGAATAAGGATTACATGATAAATTCTGTATCTCAGTAATAAAAAAATCCATGTTATTTAGCAAAGTGATGTTAAAAATAAGGATCAGTTGTTGCTGTAATTTCCATTATTGCTATTATTAAATGTCATGCTGGATAGAAACAAATTTGTGACTATGCTTGAAGGCTAGAATTCTTTCACATTTTTAATACTGGAATATAGTCAGTCTTTTTTCCAAAAGTGATATTCATTGTGCAACAATCTTAAAATGGAAGAAAAGAAAGAAAGAACACAAGGCTTCTCCTTTTCCCATTTTTTCCCACTCAAACAGTGAAGCTTTATATAATGCTTTTCTCAATAAAGCACCAGAAATAAATTGACTGCTGTTCATTATCTGGACACAAAGTGTCCTGATTGCTTCAGTTCATCTAGGCATGTAAATTATTCCATACTAAATTAGGCTTTAGGATTCAAGCATCAGTAGGAAAATATTTCCGGAGTAGATTAACCAAATGTACATTATTGTAATAAAAACTTCTAAGGCAGTCCTACAAGGAACAAAGCACTCTGCTTTGGTGAGGAATGTGAGGATTTCCCTAAGCCTTGTATTTTCATATAGGTTCAATTAACTTGTGCTCAGAGGGACAATTAAAATGAGGAGTTGTCACAAATTAATTGCATTTTCAACTTTGTCTTCTTCCTGCTGTTCACCAGACTTTCTATTTCCTTTCTGTATTTTTTCTTTGCTAAACAAATAGCAGAAATTTAGGCTCTTGGCTGGATCCACACTTGGATTTTTGAATCATTTTGGCAAATTCAGATGGAGAAGGTTTTTCAGATGTCATGAAAAAGTACAAAATGTCAGAAATACATTAGTCAAAAATGAAATCAGGGCTTTTCTGGTGGTCCAGTGGGTAAAGAGTCCACCTTGCAGTGCACAGGACACCAGTTCGATCCCTGGCCCAGGAAGATCCTATTGTGCTGTACCTGGTATGTATTCCTGTTGTACCACATTTGTGTGTGTCTCTGAACATATTGCCTAACCTCCCTATGCCTGAGTTCCCTCTATCAAAAACAGAAAAACCACGGAGCTCACAGTGGTTGTATGAATAAGGATTACATGATAAATTCTGTATCTCAGTAATAAAAAAATCCATGTTATTTAGCAAAGTGATGTTAAAAATAAGGATCAGTTGTTGCTGTAATTTCCATTATTGCTATTATTAAATGTCATGCTGGATAGAAACAAATTTGTGACTATGCTTGAAGGCTAGAATTCTTTCACATTTTTAATACTGGAATATAGTCAGTCTTTTTACCAAAAGTGATATTCATTGTGCAACAATCTTAAAATGGAAGAAAAGAAAGAAAGAACACAAGGCTTCTCCTTTTCCCATTTTTTCCCACTCAAACAGTGAAGCTTTATATAATGCTTTTCTCAATAAAGCACCAGAAATAAATTGACTGCTGTTCATTATCTGGACACAAAGTGTCCTGATTGCTTCAGTTCATCTAGGCATGTAAATTATTCCATACTAAATTAGGCTTTAGGATTCAAGCATCAGTAGGAAAATATTTCCGGAGTAGATTAACCAAATGTACATTATTGTAATAAAAACTTCTAAGGCAGTCCTACAAGGAACAAAGCACTCTGCTTTGGTGAGGAATGTGAGGATTTCCCTAAGCCTTGTATTTTCATATAGGTTCAATTAACTTGTGCTCAGAGGGACAATTAAAATGAGGAGTTGTCACAAATTAATTGCATTTTCAACTTTGTCTTCTTCCTGCTGTTCACCAGACTTTCTATTTCCTTTCTGTATTTTTTCTTTGCTAAACAAATAGCAGAAATTTAGGCTCTTGGCTGGATCCACACTTGGATTTTTGAATCATTTTGGCAAATTCAGATGGAGAAGGTTTTTCAGATGTCATGAAAAAGTACAAAATGTCAGAAATACATTAGTCAAAAATGAAATCAGGGCTTTTCTGGTGGTCCAGTGGGTAAAGAGTCCACCTTGCAGTGCACAGGACACCAGTTCGATCCCTGGCCCAGGAAGATCCTATGTGCTGTGGAGTGGCTGGACCGGTGTGTCCAATTACCAGCCAGCACTCTGGAGCCCATACACCCAGAGCCGGTGCTCTACAATGAGAGAGGCCACTGCAATGGCAGGCCCACACAGGCCAAAGAATAAAAAAGATGGATGAATATAAATAAAAAAGAGGCATGATGGGGAAAAGAAAAAAAATGAAATCAGTTGTTCAGTGATACGGTGATACCATTAGATATCCAGTGTCCTTGGAACTTTTTACATCTTTCTCTATTTTTAGTACATTCAGTTTCTTTCAATCCTACTTTTTGCCTCTGGGTCACAAGATGGCTGCTATGCCCTTAAGCATCATATTTGCATTGCAGGCAGGAATAAAGAATGATAAAAAAGACATTCTCTTTTCCCAAAATTTGTATTTTAATTTAAGACAAAAGGCTTCGTCTTAGGAGTTTTTCCTTTGTATATTATTAGCCAAAACTGGGTCCTTTATTCAACCCAACCAATTATTGGGCAAGAGAATTGGCTGTTGAGAAGACAGTGAAGAGCACCTGCTGTACCTCTCTTTGACTAGTGAGAAAACCAGTCTAGTCCCTAGAACAGCCTTGTCTAAGTCTCATCATTAGTTATGGAGAAGTGTTAGTTAATTCTGGTGCCTTCTACCTTACCAAGCTGTACCCCTCCATTAATCAGTCAGGTGTTCATTAAAATTATCTCTAGAAATGTGCTATTATTCTTGCAAGTCAATATTAATTACCTTCAAGTGATAATTAGAAACATACAGTATACATTATAGTTTATCAACATACTGAGCGTCTGAAAAAAGTCCTTCATAAAGAGAGATTTCTATTTCTTAGACCTTTAAAGAAATGAATGTAGATTTAAATCTGGCAGAAAACTTGTTGAAGCATATTGTTTTATTCTCTATAGCTACTGTATATTTTGCTGCTTGCTTATTTTCATGGTAACAATCACAAGTTGGATGCTCTTTTTAGCTATAACAGGACTAGGCTGAATAGGCCAGCTGAGAGCTATTTTACAAGAAAATTTAGCAATCACTTTGTGGTAATGGATATTGGTTTGTGGCACATCCGTTCCAGTTTCTGCCTTGTTAAACATTTTAAAAGCAGCTTCAGTTTACTTAGCTTCTCTTTCTGACCCTCTGGGAACTACAGGTTTTACGCATTTTTGCAACTGGTGGTGAACAAAGCCAGGCTAATCTTAATTGCATATTTTGTCCATTATGTAGAGAAGTCTACCTGGCTACTTTTTAATAACTTTTGATTCTGTGCTGCTTCAAATACTGGAGAAGATGGTGATTGTTTATAGCACAACATTCCTACGTAATCTGTTTGTAAATCATCCCACAGTATTTTTAAAAGGGATTTTTGATGGTTTAGAGAAAGGAAGCAAACATTTGGTAAATTTCATTATTATCGGTTTTGGTGGAAATTATAGTGGTCAATTTGTCAACTTTTATTTTACATCAGGAACATTTAAACCATAATTACTGTTGGAATAAAGTACTTAATAAAATGCCAGATTTTAAAACAACAGCCCCTATCTCCCTCTCTTCCTCTAAAGACTATCAAACTGTACTCAAAACATGAAAGCTGTTCACGGTCTCTATTTGATGGAAAAAGAAATGTGTAGGGAGTCCATATGTTTATGATTATAGCAATAAAATATATCCTGCTTTATAAAGTATATTTATTCTAAATTTCTACAGTAGACTGTCATGAATACGGTATTAAAATGTGTTATTAGGGGTGCTTCCTGGTGGTTCAAAAGGTTTTGTTTCATTAAAATTATCTCTAGAAATGTGCTATTATTCTTGCAAGTCAATATTAATTACCTTCAAGTGATAATTAGAAACATACAGTATACATTATAGTTTATCAACATACTGAGCGTCTGAAAAAAGTCCTTCATAAAGAGAGATTTCTATTTCTTAGACCTTTAAAGAAATGAATGTAGATTTAAATCTGGCAGAAAACTTGTTGAAGCATATTGTTTTATTCTCTATAGCTACTGTATATTTTGCTGCTTGCTTATTTTCATGGTAACAATCACAAGTTGGATGCTCTTTTTAGCTATAACAGGACTAGGCTGAATAGGCCAGCTGAGAGCTATTTTACAAGAAAATTTAGCAATCACTTTGTGGTAATGGATATTGGTTTGTGGCACATCCGTTCCAGTTTCTGCCTTGTTAAACATTTTAAAAGCAGCTTCAGTTTACTTAGCTTCTCTTTCTGACCCTCTGGGAACTACAGGTTTTACGCATTTTTGCAACTGGTGGTGAACAAAGCCAGGCTAATCTTAATTGCATATTTTGTCCATTATGTAGAGAAGTCTACCTGGCTACTTTTTAATAACTTTTGATTCTGTGCTGCTTCAAATACTGGAGAAGATGGTGATTGTTTATAGCACAACATTCCTACGTAATCTGTTTGTAAATCATCCCACAGTATTTTTAAAAGGGATTTTTGATGGTTTAGAGAAAGGAAGCAAACATTTGGTAAATTTCATTATTATCGGTTTTGGTGGAAATTATAGTGGTCAATTTGTCAACTTTTATTTTACATCAGGAACATTTAAACCATAATTACTGTTGGAATAAAGTACTTAATAAAATGCCAGATTTTAAAACAACAGCCCCTATCTCCCTCTCTTCCTCTAAAGACTATCAAACTGTACTCAAAACATGAAAGCTGTTCACGGTCTCTATTTGATGGAAAAAGAAATGTGTAGGGAGTCCATATGTTTATGATTATAGCAATAAAATATATCCTGCTTTATAAAGTATATTTATTCTAAATTTCTACAGTAGACTGTCATGAATACGGTATTAAAAATGTGTTATTAGGGGTGCTTCCTGGTGGTTCAGTGGTTTAAGACATGGGTTCAGTCCTGCTCCAGGAAGATTCCTTGAGGCAACTAAGCCTGTGTGCTACCACTGCTGAGCTTGGGCATTCTAGAGCCCTGATCTACAATAAGAGAAAAATCTGCAGTAATAAGTCTTTACCCATCACAATGAAGAGTAGCCCCCTGCTTGCTACAACTAGAGGAAGCCCACACAGCCACCAAGATCCAGTACAACCCAAAAATAAATAAATAAATCTTTAAAGAAATGTATTATTAGGACTAATTAGAAAAGTTAATTGAAAGATTCAAAGAAATCAGAAGTTTTTTGCATGTTCTTTCACAAAAATATATGGTCTCTATGATACTAATTCCTTTATCTGATATTTTCTTTGAAACTGAAGCAGTACTTCTGAAATACTGATGATGAACGTGAAATAGACTCCTGGACATTATTTCTTAATTTCTAAGCCAGAGTTAGCCAGACGTAGCTAAAATCTTTAGAAAATGTTGCAAGATACAATTTTTAAATGCTTACTAGATAATCAAGATTAGTTATTTCAGTTAAGTAAAGGCTATCAGAATTGCAACATTTGGAAGACCCAAGAATAGAACTGATTTTGTCATAGATTAAATATTTCTGGAAATGCTTCCTACTTGTCACAGTTCTCAGAATGTACTTTTTCGTGATTTAATATAATTAATACAACTTCACAAAGTGTAGTCATCTCAGTTCCCTCAAAATGAATGCTAGATTGTATATATAATTTACATCAGGGATTTTAATGGGGTTGGGTTCTACTGGTTACATTGAGGAGGTCACCCGATCCTTCTTCATAGTTCTTGTTGCATCCTTGTTTCAGTTTTGTTCTAAGCACAGCAAGCAGGAGAAGATGTATGATGCTGATGATGTCCAGTTTCAAATACCATAAAGGACATTCGGTAAAGGATCTCATGCTATCATGCCACTAACTCTGCTGGCATAGGGAATAGAGGTTTGATTGGGTACACAGTTAAAGGGCTAGGTAGAAAAAAATACAATCCATTCTTTTTATTAATAGAAAATTGAGACCTACCAAAAAAAGGCTTGCTCACTGTTTGATAGAAATAGATTGTGTATGAGTATCTGTTTGAAAGTATCATCCAAGTGAGAAAATGTGTGGTCCTGGTGATCTACCACTTGTTCAGTCTTTGTTTTGGATCAAATACTCTTACTAGTTTCATCTATCAGTTTCCGTTTTATTCCTTTTAAAAGCAGCATACATAAAATACTGTGCCTTAAAACCTTCCTTTTCGATTGTACTATTAATTCTGGCAAGCTGACTGTACTGACTCACTAAGGTAAATTTCATCATCCAAGTGCTGTCACTGTGCCTGCCGTGTGTGTCCTTGCGTAGAGCCCAGAGAGCTCTGAAGTACCTATTCTGTTTTAGAAAGCATTTTGGTAATTTCATTATATGCAGAGTTAATGTAGGTGAAATGCTTCATGATGTGTATTTTCAAGATTTTGTCTTCTGATTTAAGTAAGAATTTCTATTTTCAATCCTGGCAGTCTGATAGAGAAAGAACCTAGGTTTTGAGCAAATTACAGTCCCTGAAACGCTCCCTCTGTGGAAGTCACAAGTCATTTCCTTTTTAGGGAGACCAGAGCATGATGTGACCTAGTAAGAAAGGGGTCTACCTTTATTTGGAGGGCATGATATGCTGTCCCTTCACATATATCAAGCTATTTATTTCACATAATCTTAAGAAGTATTTACTGAGTCTAGGCTACTTAATTTCCTGAAGGCTTTACAACTAGCAAATAACAGAACTCAGTTTTAAACTTAAGATTCCTCCCAAAGACATGCATCACTCAGTACACCGTTATGGCCATTAAGATTAAATGACTCAATGTGAATAAATACACTTTTGATTTAATGAATTATTTCTATTATGGAATGATGGTACATGAAGTTTCTGCCAAGCAGAAAGGTTGCATAAGTGCTTATTAAGAGCATCTATTCTCATTTTTTTTCTGTACTGTGAAAATTGTGGAGAGGAACTTTTATAAATAAAAATACCTATAATAAAATAAGGTTTAATTATAGACAGTCTGAGTTCTTTTCACTGTTCCTAATTTACTGTAAAGTTGTCAATCTCTCTCCTGTTACGAGCAAAATGGTCTTTCCAGCCATTTGGAACATTTGCTTATAACGACTTCCTGCATTCATTCCATCTACTTCTATTTTTAACATTGGAGTTTAGAGACAGACTTAGCACAGTGCCAGGAACATAATATATTTAAATAATGTTGAATTTGTTCTCTTAATAACATCAGAGCAATCTGATGACTCTAACCCTTTTTGCAGTTGTGTGTCAGTATTGTTTCCTTTTCTTATATAACCTCTTCTTTTAAAAGTACTATGTGTATGCCTAAAACTTGCTTTCAAAATCCTGATTTTTAACATTAGCTAAGATTAAGGTTAATTTCATTTGGAGGATTTTTGAGAATCTAGAAACATGACTTGAGAGAAATGAGTCATCACAAAAGAGAGTTAAAATATTAATAAAACACATTTGTTTATTTGGAGGGGAGGGCGCAGTTTGGGGTGGCAGGGGGACGGGCGGTCCACTTCTATTGGTCTTTCATTATGCATTTTCATCCATCTTTGTTCTTTGGCCCTTATGGGCCTCCCATCGCAGTGGCCTCTGTCGCTGCAGAGCTCCAGCTCTGGGTGCATGTGCTCCAGAGCTCCGGCTCCGTAATTGGACACACAGGTCCAGCCGTTCCGTGGCACATGGGATCTTCCCAGATCAGGGATCGAACCAGCGCCCCTTGCACTGCAAGGCGGTGTCCTTACCCACTGGACCACCAGGGAAGCCCTAAAACACACACATTTATTTTTAAAAGGTAGAGTGGTGTAGTGAGAAAAACCTGGGCTGGGAATAATGAAACACAGATCCTGGTTTTGCCTTCTCCATAGATCACATGCTTGGGTTTACAAATGTGTGTATGGGAATAAAGCAGTCACTGGGCCTAGCACCTTTACAGGATTCTCATGGAGAACATAAGAGAGATGTTGCAGGAAAATGCTTGGCAAACAGTGCATTGATGTCCAGGTGTTGGTGACGGATGCTTTGATGAATGCCACCATCTAAACTTGTAATGGCAGGAATTGTAGCAGCTCAGTTGAAGTTATTTCAAGGATTCCCCCCCCACCCCCATTTTTGTGCCTCTCTTATTTTTTGACTGTCCGTACTACATTTAATTAATTGGTCCTCATCCCAAACTGAGGTATTTGGGAATGTTATCACTGCCTAAAGTAGTGTGAAAGTACTGTAAAAGTAGTATGCTAGAAGGAGAGTTGGTAGGGCTTCACTGGTGGCTCAGAGGTAAAGAATTTGCCTGCCAGTACTGAAGATGTGGGTTTGATCCCTGAGTCAGGAAGGTCATCTGGAGAAGAAAATGGCCACCCACTCTAGTATTTTTGTCTGGAAGACACCATAGGCAGAGGTGGGCTACAGTCCACGGAGTTACAAAAGAGTTGTACACAACTGAGCTCATGATGGATGAATACACACACACACACACACACACACACACACAATTCAGAAATGTACTTAATATTTGCTTGATGAATTTTATGTGGAAGATCAGGACTGTTTGCTTTGGATGCCCCTGGTAAATCTTAGGGAGACACTGAACTGAAGGAGTGCCAGTCTGTACACACACACACACACACACACACATTTATTGATTCATTTGTTTATTCTCTGCCTTGTTTCTGAAAGCATTCAGTGTTGGAAAGAATTTAAGGTTAGTCTTTGAGTGGGTAAATGCAGTTATACAGTCTTGGTTCACAGGACTTCTAACTAAATAACTAGAAAATAACAGACAATTTGTATAGGAAGGCAGCAGAAGGGTGCTCACTTGCCACTGCAATTATGATTATCCCTAATTGTATGATTTTATGTTTTGCTTTTTTTGTGTTTGATTCTGTATTACTGCCTAGAACCCCAGGGGGTTCATTTGATCGAAAACATTTGATACAGAAGCATTTATTTCCTTGTATAAATTCATATTTTCTGAGAAAGCTAATATGCTAGTGAATGTCCATTGAATTTAGTTATTGCCTTATTTTTTAAAAAGTTGGGGTAGAATCTCCATATGTGAAAGAGACAACCACTGTGAATATGCTGTAAGACTAAGGGAACTTAAACATTTATTTATTTATTTATTTATCTGTTGGGGAGGGAGGGGGATGGGCGGGCCACTTCTATTGGTCTTTCATTTCTCTATTTTCATCCGTCTTTGTTCTTTGGCTCCTGTGGGCCTCCCATCGCGGTGGCCTATGTCGTCGCAGAGCACTAGCTCTGGGCACATGTGCCCCAGAGCTCTGGCTCGGTAATTGGACACATCAGTCCAGCTGCTCCGCGGCACGTGGGATCTTCCCAGGCCAGGGCTCGAACCGGCGCCCCTTGCACTGCAAGGCGTTGTCCTTACCCACTGGACCACCAGGGAAACCCCCAAGGGAACTTAAATGGAGGCTGTGCAACAGCCCGTAGGGGTGTGTTAGGGAGGGAGTGGGAAGAGGGGTCAGGTGGGAGGGGTCAAGGATCTGTCTATGACTGATTTGGGTTTATGTATCACTGTAAACAACAAAACTCTGTAAAAGTAAAATATAAGTAATTAATTAAAAAATTGAGGTAGAATCTGATGTGGGGATGAGTTTCAGTGGAGTCTGAAAGGGAAACAGTTTTGTATCATGGAAAATTCTATAGAAGTAGAAAAGACATGATGAATAGGGTTCTTTATTGATGCCAGGGCTTATAGTTGGACTGGAGATAATTGAGAACATAGGGAACTACAGGAAACGTTCTAGTTTTCTGATAAAGAAGACACACAAATTAAGTTTCAATATAAAGGAGTCAAAACAGAGATTCTACTTTATTTCTTCCCTTTATGATCCAAGTTTCTTTCTTTTATTCGTCTGTTCAGCATCTTTGAAGCCATTAGTGTTACAGCATAGTGTTCCCCAAAAGCATTTTCATCTCAGATCATTACTGTGATTCAATCACATTATGAGTTAAATAAATTTCTGTGGGCTAGCCAGGAACCCCAAGTAATACTTAGTATTTATTATTATTATTCTTTATTTTAAAGATTTTACAGAGTTTTGCTGTTCACCAACATGTAAGTTCCCAGATCATTCATATGCATATCCCTGGACCCTCCCCCCACCCAGTTCCCCCCCTCCCACCCCTCCAGACCATTGCCCCAAGTGATTGTAGGTACTCTTATTCCCTTAGCACAATGACAATAGCTATCTTTTCCACACATGACAGTATAGGTTTCCATGTTACTCCATGCCTCCCTCCCACTGTTCGGTCTCCACAATATCCTTATGTCTATTCTCTGTTTTTCCATGAGTTCACTGCATGTGTTATCATGACCATCTTACTAGATCCCATATATATGAGTTAGTATACTGTACTTGTCTTTCTCTTTTTGACTTACTTCACTTTTTATGATAGGTTCTAGAGCTAGCCACTACATTAGGACTGAGTCTTCTGCATTTCTTTTAACAGCTGATTAGTATTCCATTGTATATATGTACCAGAGCTTCTGTATCCATTCATTCGTCGATGGACATCTAGGTTGCTTCCATGTTCTGGCTATTGTATAGAAAGCTGCAATGAACATTGGGGTACAGGTGCCTCTTTCATTTTTGATTTCATCAGGATATAGACCTAAGAGTGGGATTGCTGGGTCATAGGGTGCTTCTATTTTTAGTTTTTTAAGGAATCTCCATATTGTCTTCCATAGAGGTTTTATCAGTTTACATTCCCACCAGCAATGCAAGAGGGTTCCCTTTTCTCCGCACCCTCTCCAGCATTTGTTGTCTGTCGATTTATTGATGATGGCCATTCTGACGGTGTGAGGTGGTATCTCATTGCGGTTTTAATTTGCATTTCTCTAATGATAAGCGAGGTTGAGCATCGTTTCATGTGCTTTGGGGCCATCTGTATGTCCTCTCTGGAGAGGCATCTCTTTAGATCTTTTTCCCATTTTTTGATTGGGTTGTTCGTTTTTCCAGTGCTGAGTTGTCTGAGTTGTTTGTAGATTTTGGAGATTAATTCTTTGTCTGTTGTTTCATTTGCTATGATTTTCTCCCACTCTGTGGGCTGTCTGTTCAGCTTTTTGGTGATTTCTTTTGCTGTACACAAGCTTTTAAGTTTCATGAGGTCCCACATGTTCACTTTTCTTTTCAGTTCCACTATTTTAGTAGGTGGGTCAGAGAAGATCTTGCTTTGATTGATGTCCTTGAGGGTTTTGCCTATATTCTCCTCTAAGAGTTTGATGGTTTCTGGTCTTACATTTAGGTCTTTAATCCATTTTGAGTTGATCTTTGTGTATGGTGTCAGGGAATGTTCCAACTTCATTTTTTTGCATGTTACTGTCCAATTTTCCCAGCACCATTTGTTGAAGAGGCTGTCTTTGTCCCATTTTACAGTTTCTCCTCCTTTGTCAAAAATAAGGTACCCATAGGTGCGTGGGTTTATCTCTGGGTTCTCAATCTTGTTCCATTGATCTATAGTTCTATTTTTGTGCCAGTACCATACTGTCTTGATGACTGTTGCTTTGTAGTAGAGTCTGAAGTTAGGGAGGCTGATCCCTCCAACTCCGTTTTTCTTTCTCAGGATTGCTTTGGCTATTCGAGGTCTTTTGTGTTTCCATATGAACTGTGTTATTGTTTGGTCTAGTTCTGTGAAAAATGGCAATGGTAGTTGAATAGGTATTGCATTGAATCTGTAGATGATATTTGGTAGTATGGTCATTTTCACAATATTGATTCTTCTGACCGAGGAACATGGAATATCTCTGCATCTGTTTAAGTTTTCTTTAATTTCTCTTATGAGTGTCTTGTAATTTTCTGTGTACAATTCTTTTGTTTCTTTGGGTAGGTTTATTCCTAGATATTTGATTCTTTTGGTTGCAGTGGTGAAGGGGACTGCCTCTTTGATTTCATTTTCTGATTTTTCATTGTTTGTGTATAGGAATGCCAGTGGTTTCTGTGTGTTGACTTTGTATCCTGCGACTTTGCTGAATTTGCTGATTAACTCTAGTAGTTTTGTAATAGTGTCTTTGGGATTTTCTATGTATAATATCATGTCATCTGCAAAAAGAGAGAGCTTGACTTCTTCCTTTCCAATCTGGATTCCTTTGATTTCTTTCTCTTCTCTTATTGCTGTTGCTAGGACTTTCAGGACTATGTTGAATAGTAGTGGTGAAAGTGGGCACCCCTGTCTTTTTCCTTGGGTCCCACATGTTCACTTTTCTTTTCAGTTCCACTATTTTAGTAGGTGGGTCAGAGAAGATCTTGCTTTGATTGATGTCCTTGAGGGTTTTGCCTATATTCTCCTCTAAGAGTTTGATGGTTTCTGGTCTTACATTTAGGTCTTTAATCCATTTTGAGTTGATCTTTGTGTATGGTGTCAGGGAATGTTCCAACTTCATTTTTTTGCATGTTACTGTCCAATTTTCCCAGCACCATTTGTTGAAGAGGCTGTCTTTGTCCCATTTTACAGTTTCTCCTCCTTTGTCAAAAATAAGGTACCCATAGGTGCGTGGGTTTATCTCTGGGTTCTCAATCTTGTTCCATTGATCTATAGTTCTATTTTTGTGCCAGTACCATACTGTCTTGATGACTGTTGCTTTGTAGTAGAGTCTGAAGTTAGGGAGGCTGATCCCTCCAACTCCGTTTTTCTTTCTCAGGATTGCTTTGGCTATTCGAGGTCTTTTGTGTTTCCATATGAACTGTGTTATTGTTTGGTCTAGTTCTGTGAAAAATGGCAATGGTAGTTGAATAGGTATTGCATTGAATCTGTAGATGATATTTGGTAGTATGGTCATTTTCACAATATTGATTCTTCTGACCGAGGAACATGGAATATCTCTGCATCTGTTTAAGTTTTCTTTAATTTCTCTTATGAGTGTCTTGTAATTTTCTGTGTACAATTCTTTTGTTTCTTTGGGTAGGTTTATTCCTAGATATTTGATTCTTTTGGTTGCAGTGGTGAAGGGGACTGCCTCTTTGATTTCATTTTCTGATTTTTCATTGTTTGTGTATAGGAATGCCAGTGGTTTCTGTGTGTTGACTTTGTATCCTGCGACTTTGCTGAATTTGCTGATTAACTCTAGTAGTTTTGTAATAGTGTCTTTGGGATTTTCTATGTATAATATCATGTCATCTGCAAAAAGAGAGAGCTTGACTTCTTCCTTTCCAATCTGGATTCCTTTGATTTCTTTCTCTTCTCTTATTGCTGTTGCTAGGACTTTCAGGACTATGTTGAATAGTAGTGGTGAAAGTGGGCACCCCTGTCTTTTTCCTGATCTTAGAGGGTATGCTTTCAGTTTTTCACCGTTAAGGATAATGTTTGCTGTAGGCTTCTCATAGATGGCTTTTATTATGTTGAGATAGGTTCCTTCTATGCCCATTTTCTGAAGAGTTTTTATCATAAATGGATGTCGTACTTTGTCGAAGGCTTTTTCTACATCTATTGAGATGATCATGTGGTTTTTGTCTTTCAATTTGTTGATATGGTGTATCACATTGATTGATTTGCGGATGTTGAAGAATCCTTGCATGCCTGGGATGAACCTGACTTGATCGTGATGTATGAGTTTTTTGATGTGTCGTTGAATTCTGTTTGCTAGGATTTTGTTGAGGATCTTGGCATCTAAGTTCATCAGAGAAATTGGTCTGTAATTTTCCTTTTTTGTGTTGTCTTTGCCTGGTTTGGATATCAGGGTGATGGTGGCCTCGTAGAATGTGTTTGGAAGTTTTCCTTCCTGTGCAATTTTTTGGAAGAGTTTTAGAAGGACAGGCATTAGCTCTTCTTTAAATGTTTGGTAGAATTCGGCTGTGAAGCTTTTATTTTTGGGTAGATTTTTAATCACAAATTCGATTTCTGAGCTTGTGATTGGGTTGTTCAAAGTTTCTGTTTCTTCCTGGCTCAGTCTTGGGAGATTCATCTTCTCCAAGAAACTGTCCATTTCTTCCAGGTTGTCCAGTTTGTTCCCATATAGCTGTTCATAATAGTCTGTTAGAATCCATTGGATTTCTGCATTATCTGTTGTAATCTCTCCTTTTTCGTTTTTGATTTTGTTGATCTGGTTCTTCTCTCTCTTTTTCTTAATGAGTCTGGCCAGTGGCTTGTCAATTTTGTTTACCTTCTCAAAGAACCAGCTTTTTGTTTTATTTATCTTTACTATTGTTTCTTTCATTTCTTGAGGACTTAGACACGTAACGGGCAGTGCACGTGTGCCAGCGGCAGAGGAGCCCATGCACCCCTAGAGCTGCAGCAACAGCAGTCTGAAGTGGGTCTCGTGTAAACAGCATATATATGGGTCTTGCTTCTGGATCCATTCAGCCAGCCTGTGTCGTTTGGTTGGAGCATTTAGTCCATTTACGTTCAAAGTAATTATTGATACGAATGTTCCTATTGTCATCTTAGAAATTTGGGGTTTGATTTGTAAGGCTTCTCCTACTCTATTTATTGGCTATATCAGGCCCTTTAACACTTGTTGTAGGGCTGGTTTTGTGGTTCAGAATTCTTTTAGTTTTTGCTTGTCTGTGAAGCTTTTGACTTCTCCATCAATTCTGAATGAAATTCTTGCTGGGTAGAGAAATCTTCGTTGGAGGTTATTCTTTTTTAGCCGTTTAAATGTGTCTTGCCATTCTCTTCTGGCCTGTAGGGTTTCTGTTGAAAGATCCACAGTTAAACATATGGGGTTTCCTTTATATGTTATTTGTTGTTTGTTCCTAGCTTCTTTAGTAATCTATCTTTATATTTAGTCTGCGTTACTTTGATTAGAATGTGCCTTGGTGTGTTTCTTCTGGGGTTTCTCCTGTATGGAACTCTTTGTGCTTCTTGGACTTGGTTGACTATTTCCTTTCTCATGTTGGGGAAGTTTTCAACTATAACCTCTTCAAGAATTTTTTCATAGCCTTTCTTCCCCTCTTCTTCTTCTGGAACCCCTATAATTCTAAAGTTGGTGCGTTTGATATTGTCCCATAGGTCTCTGAGGCTATCCTCAGTTCTTTTAATTCTTTCAGTTTTATTGTGTTCTTCAGCACTTATTTCCACCATTCTGTCTTCCAGCTCACTTATCCATTCTTCTGCCTCCGATACTCTACTGTTGAGACCTTCTATAGTATTTTTGAGTTCAGCAATTGAGTTGGTGGTCTCCATTTGCTTATTTTTCATTTCTTGCATGTCTCTTCTCAATGCACTAATTTCCTCTAATATTCTGTTTTCAGTGTTTTGCATCCTCATTAGTATAGCTTTTCTGAATTCTCTTTCAGATAGTTTGTCTATCTCCTCCTCTGTCATTTGAAGCGGTGTTTCTCTAGCTTGGTCCTTCATTTGTGCAGTGCTTCTCTGACGTTTCATTATTAGGTTAATTTTTGTTTCTTTGTGTGTGTCTGTGTGTGTGGAGTTCTTTTTCCCCCTCCAGGCTTCTTGGCTGAATTCTCCCTTCCTTTGAGTTTCTGTCCTTCTAGAAGGGTTCAGTGGTTTGTGACTTGGATGGTGTTAGGTCTTGTTTACAGACGAATAAATCTCTAGTGTTGTATGTTCTTTGATAGTGTGGGGTCTTGGAATCAGGGCTTCCGCTCCGAGGATCCTTGGTTTGATGATTGGTCAGGAAGTGTAGGCTCTATGTTTGGTTTGCTATGGTATTCCGTGATATTAGTTCACATACCAGCATCTGAGGAACAAGGGGTGCATCCCTGATGGGTGACAGTCATAAAAACATGCAGATGTTTTCTAACATAATTGTAAGATATATGTCTTGGGCAGACTCTAGAAATTCTTAAGAATATACTGGGTCTTAGGGTATAGAGCAATTCTCAAACCCCAGATAAGCTCTTGAGACCTAGAATCTGTCCTCCAGTGATTAGGAATTTGTAACTCACCGCCAGCTGCTTCAGCAGAGTTCTACCCGCAAGCGAAAAGCTGCTAGTAAATAAGAAAAGCCCTAATGGCTTATAACGCCGGTTGCTATGGTTTCTTTTTTTGTTGTTCAGCAAAATGAGGGCTTTGCTGCCATACTGGGTGCTGGCCGGGACGGTGGGCCAATCCCAGTCAGTCGGGCGGGGGCCCCGGCGCGCGCAGCCCTCCTCCGCCGCTGGCACATGTGCACTGCCCGTTACGTGTCTGAGTCCTCAAGGCGGGCGCAAGCTTTCCCATCCAGCTCGTGCCCGGTCCCTGGTCAGCAACCCGTGGATGATTTCCCCTCTCTGTTCAGCAAGCCCTCCAGTTGGAGTGGTTGAACTTACCGCGACGCGGCGCTTCTCGCTCCGGGTCCCCGCGGCTTCTCGCTCCAGGTTCCCACGGCTTCTCCTATACTTAGTATTTTTATAAACTGGAGAAAGTCCTGTCTTTCACTCAAGAGTGAATTTCAAAATATAGTCACATTTTTAACTTGTGCAGTTTGTACAGTGTGTCAGTCACAAACAGAGAGGGTTTAGCAGTTGTATTCTAACTACGCTATTAACAGTTTAGTTCTGGGAAAGATTTTCTGCTTTAGAATAAGTTGATAAGAGAACATTGTTGTGAACTATTCTTTCTTTGGATGATTTTTGCTTCTGTTTATTGTTTAGGGGAGCAAGTTATTTGCTCTACTTCAGTTTCAATACTTACGAAATGGAAATAATAATAGTACATGTCTCCTAAATGTGTAAGTTATTGTGTGAGCTTTGTAAAGTGCTGAGCACAGTACCTGGAACACAACAATTCTGCCCTCTACTGCTTAGAGAAAAACATAGGGACTAAAAAATAATGCCAGATCTCAGCCTGATACACCACACACATACACACACACACACACACACACACACACAGAGCAACATAATCTGGTTTATTAAAAAAAAAAAAACAGAAACATACAGTGGAAGAAGCAATCATCATGGAAAGAAATCGTTCAGCTAAAGATAATCCAGTATACAACCACTGCAGTCCGTGTTTGGCATATTGAACCCACAAATGTTCTAATCTATTTTCTAAAAATTCTTTAATGTGAATGTATTATAAACCACATAGAAAACATGATGCCTGTAGTGCTGATTTTCTTTTAATTATTAAGCAAAGCATAAGAGAATAAAACTGGAATATAACTTTAATGCTTATCATTATTCTAAGGGAAACACAACTAGTCGCCGTTGCTATGGTTTCTTTTTTTGTTGTTCAGCAAAATGAGGGCTTTGCTGCCATACTGGGTGCTGGCCGGGACGGTGGGCCAATCCCAGTCAGTCGGGCGGGGGCCCCGGCGCGCGCAGCCCTCCTCCGCCGCTGGCACATGTGCACTGCCCGTTACGTGTCTGAGTCCTCAAGGCGGGCGCAAGCTTTCCCATCCAGCTCGTGCCCGGTCCCTGGTCAGCAACCCGTGGATGATTTCCCCTCTCTGTTCAGCAAGCCCTCCAGTTGGAGTGGTTGAACTTACCGCGACGCGGCGCTTCTCGCTCCGGGTCCCCGCGGCTTCTCGCTCCAGGTTCCCACGGCTTCTCCTATACTTAGTATTTTTATAAACTGGAGAAAGTCCTGTCTTTCACTCAAGAGTGAATTTCAAAATATAGTCACATTTTTAACTTGTGCAGTTTGTACAGTGTGTCAGTCACAAACAGAGAGGGTTTAGCAGTTGTATTCTAACTACGCTATTAACAGTTTAGTTCTGGGAAAGATTTTCTGCTTTAGAATAAGTTGATAAGAGAACATTGTTGTGAACTATTCTTTCTTTGGATGATTTTTGCTTCTGTTTATTGTTTAGGGGAGCAAGTTATTTGCTCTACTTCAGTTTCAATACTTACGAAATGGAAATAATAATAGTACATGTCTCCTAAATGTGTAAGTTATTGTGTGAGCTTTGTAAAGTGCTGAGCACAGTACCTGGAACACAACAATTCTGCCCTCTACTGCTTAGAGAAAAACATAGGGACTAAAAAATAATGCCAGATCTCAGCCTGATACACCACACACATACACACACACACACACACACACACACACACACAGAGCAACATAATCTGGTTTATTAAAAAAAAAAAAAACAGAAACATACAGTGGAAGAAGCAATCATCATGGAAAGAAATCGTTCAGCTAAAGATAATCCAGTATACAACCACTGCAGTCCGTGTTTGGCATATTGAACCCACAAATGTTCTAATCTATTTTCTAAAAATTCTTTAATGTGAATGTATTATAAACCACATAGAAAACATGATGCCTGTAGTGCTGATTTTCTTTTAATTATTAAGCAAAGCATAAGAGAATAAAACTGGAATATAACTTTAATGCTTATCATTATTCTAAGGGAAACACAAACTTAAGTCATCATATTAGTAACTAGAATTAGCAAACACTCCTGTGCTAGTTAAGTGATTGTATCAAGGTTGCAAGATACAAGATTAATACAGGAAAGTCACTTGAACACGTGGAATTGGAAACTAAAAATACCATTTACATTAACATTCAAAACATGAAATAGATGTATACCTAACAAAATGTATACAAGATCTATATGAGGAAAACTACAAGACTCTGATCAAACATATCAAAGAACTAAATAAACAGAAAAATATCTCATATTCTTGAATAGTAGGACTGAATATTGTCAAGGTGTCAGTTCTTTCCAAATTGAGCCAAAAATTCAATGCAATCCTGATCTAAATTCCAGCAAGTTATTTTGTGAATATTGACGAATTGATTCTATTCTAAAGTTTATATGAAGAGGCAAAAAGCCCAGAATAGCCAACAGAATATTGAACAAGGATAACAAAGTTGGAAAACTGACACTTCTCAATTTTACTATAAAGTTATAGTAATTAAGCTAGTGGCAAAAGGATACACAAACAGATCAATGAGAACAGAATAAAAAGCCAAGAAATAGACTTATAAAGATAGTCGCTGGTCTTTTTTTTTTTTTTTAAGATTTATTTATTTATTTATTTTGGGGCGGGGGTCGGGTTGGGGAGGGAGGGGAGCGGGCGGGCCGCCTCCATTGGTCCTTCACTTCTCTATTTTCATCTGTCTTTGTTCTTTCGCTCCTGTGGGCCTCCCATCGCGGTGGCGTCTGTTGCAGAGTGCTGGCTCTGGGCGCATGCGCTCCAGAGCTCCGGCTCGGTGATTGGACACATCAGTCCAGCCGCTCTGTGGCACGTGGGATCTTCCCAGGCCAGGGATCGAACCGGCGCCCCTTGCGCTGGAAGGCGGTGTCCTTATCCACTGGACCAACAGGGGAAGCCCAGTCGCTGGTCTTTGACAAACAAGCAAAGGCAATACAATGCAGCAAAGATAGTCTTTTCACCAAACGGTGCTAGAACAGTTGGAGATACACATGCAAAAAAGAAAAAGGAATCTAGACACAGACTTTGCACCTTTTATGAAAACTGACTATATATCACAGACCTAGATGAAAATAAATACTTTGTCCACCTGATGGAAAGAAATGACTCATTGTTAAAGACCCTGGTGCTGGGAAAAATATAAGGCAGAAGGAAAAGGGGATGACAGAGACTGAGATGGTTGGATGACATCACTGAGTTGATAGACATGAGTTGGAGCAAGCTCTGGGGCATAGCAAAGGACAGGGAAGCCTGGGATGCCACAGTCCATGGGGTTGCAAAGAGTCAGACATGACTAAATAACTGAACTGTAATGAAATGAAAATACAAAACCATAAAGCCCCTATTAGATATTATAGGAGAAAGCCTAGATGATCTTTGGTATGGTGACCTTTTTAGATACAACACCAAAGATGAATCATAAAAGAAATAATGGATAAGCTGGATTTCATTAGCAATAAAACCTTCTCTTCTATAAATGAGAATGTTAAGAGAATGAAAAGATAAGCCCTAAACTTGGAGGAAATATTTGCAAAAGTTATTTCCAGTATAGGACTGGTACACAAAATAGGCAAAGAACTCTTAAAATTCAACAGTATGAAAATAAACAACCTAATTAAGAAATGAACCAAGAACCTCAAGAGACACCTCACCAAAAATAGACAGACAGATGGAAAGACAAGACAGATGGATACATAGACATTTGGAAAGAGACTCTATCTATGTCACTAGAGAAATGAAAATTAAAACAGCAGTGAGATTTCACTACACATGACTGTACACCTGTAAGAATGGTCAGACCCTGGAACATTGACAACACCAACTGCTGGTTAGGATATGGAGCAACAGGAACTCTTATTCATTGCTGGTGTGAATGCAAAATGGTACAGCCATTTTAGAAGGCAGTTTGTAGGTCTCTTGCATAACTAAATGTAATTCTTCTAAATGATCACAGTAATCACACTCCTTGATATTTACCCTGAGAGTTTGGAAATGTATGTTCACACAAACCTTGCATATGGCTGTTCATAGTGGCTTTTATTCATGGCTACCAAAACTTGGAAGCAAACAAGATGTCCTTCAGTAGGTAAACGAATAAACAAACTATGGTATACCCAGTCAATGGAAATTAGTCAGTCCTAAAGAGAAATGAGCTGTCCAGCCATGAGACAACATACAGAAAACTTCCTCTAACATGCATGCTATTAAGTGAATAAAGACAATATGAAAAGGTGACACACTTTGTGTGATTCTAACTGGATGACATTCTGGTAAAGGCAAAAAATATAGAGGCAGTAAGAAGATCAGTGGTAGCCAGGGGTTGGTGGGGGCAAGCCAAAACAGCAGGGAGGGCTGAATAGGTAGAGCACAGACTTTTAGAGCAGTGAAAATGCTCTTTTTTTGCAAAAGCATGAATAATGGAGTCAGACATGACTAAATAACTGAACTGTAATGAAATGAAAATACAAAACCATAAAGCCCCTATTAGATATTATAGGAGAAAGCCTAGATGATCTTTGGTATGGTGACCTTTTTAGATACAACACCAAAGATGAATCATAAAAGAAATAATGGATAAGCTGGATTTCATTAGCAATAAAACCTTCTCTTCTATAAATGAGAATGTTAAGAGAATGAAAAGATAAGCCCTAAACTTGGAGGAAATATTTGCAAAAGTTATTTCCAGTATAGGACTGGTACACAAAATAGGCAAAGAACTCTTAAAATTCAACAGTATGAAAATAAACAACCTAATTAAGAAATGAACCAAGAACCTCAAGAGACACCTCACCAAAAATAGACAGACAGATGGAAAGACAAGACAGATGGATACATAGACATTTGGAAAGAGACTCTATCTATGTCACTAGAGAAATGAAAATTAAAACAGCAGTGAGATTTCACTACACATGACTGTACACCTGTAAGAATGGTCAGACCCTGGAACATTGACAACACCAACTGCTGGTTAGGATATGGAGCAACAGGAACTCTTATTCATTGCTGGTGTGAATGCAAAATGGTACAGCCATTTTAGAAGGCAGTTTGTAGGTCTCTTGCATAACTAAATGTAATTCTTCTAAATGATCACAGTAATCACACTCCTTGATATTTACCCTGAGAGTTTGGAAATGTATGTTCACACAAACCTTGCATATGGCTGTTCATAGTGGCTTTTATTCATGGCTACCAAAACTTGGAAGCAAACAAGATGTCCTTCAGTAGGTAAACGAATAAACAAACTATGGTATACCCAGTCAATGGAAATTAGTCAGTCCTAAAGAGAAATGAGCTGTCCAGCCATGAGACAACATACAGAAAACTTCCTCTAACATGCATGCTATTAAGTGAATAAAGACAATATGAAAAGGTGACACACTTTGTGTGATTCTAACTGGATGACATTCTGGTAAAGGCAAAAAATATAGAGGCAGTAAGAAGATCAGTGGTAGCCAGGGGTTGGTGGGGGCAAGCCAAAACAGCAGGGAGGGCTGAATAGGTAGAGCACAGACTTTTAGAGCAGTGAAAATGCTCTGTGTGCTACTGTATTGGTGGATACATGTCATTATAAAATTGTTCCAACCCATAGAATGTATAATAGAAATTGTCAAACTATGATGTGAAGGATAGACTTTGGGTAACTAGGATGTGTCGGTATAGTTCATCAGTTGTAGCACTCTAGAGAAAAATGGAGAATATGGATGAAAGGGAAGGCTGTGCCTGTGTGGAGGCAGGAAGTATATAGGAATTCTCAGTGCCTTCCCCTCAGTTTGCTGTAAACCTAAGACTGCTCTAAAAACATCTTAATTAAAAAATGAACATAATAAAGATTAGTCGTACCTAGTAGGCTTTGAAAAATCTACCATCTCACATTCACTGTTAATTCAAAATACATTCAATGAATTACTGTTGAGGTTCATCTGAATTCTTTAATTCTATTACTTTTAATTCTTATCATGAGATCTGGCAGCTTATGGCATCTTCTTGACTGTGTTAAAAGCATTAAGATACTAAAATTTAGTCTAGAATGTTAGTCTAATGGGAACACGATGTCTGTGTTACACATCTGGTAAGAGAAGACTACTGTCCGGTTCTTCACAGATAGTATAAAATAAATAGCAGGAAAACGCCTACTGTCTTTCTATTTAAATTGCCATGTTCCAAAAATACATGTATATAATTATACCCAAGAGTGAATCTGGTATGAATAGTCTCGTCCAGCACATCTACTATCAAACTCCAGTCTCAAATATCACTAGGAGCTTCATCTTGTCTTCTTCCATGTGGACTTACAAATACCAAAATTGGTCTGTAAAATGAGTTCCTTGTTCTGGAATCTTCAGAAGACCCGGATCCAAAGAGGTCTGGGAGCTGTGGATGAGTTAGGTGGTCTTCAGCTTAAATCTGCCTTTGTTTCTTGTTCAGTTGCTTAGTCATGTCCAACTCTTTGTGACCTTGTCGTTCACTATCTCCTTGAGTTTGTTCAAACTCATGTCTATTGAGTCGGTGATGCCATCCAACTATCTCATCCTCTGTTAACCCCTTATCCTCCTACCTTCAATCTTTCCCAGCCTCAGGGTCTTTTCCAATGAGTAGTAGAGATGCTTGGAGGGCACAAATGAAACTTTATGTGTACTAGGATCCAGGGAAAGGAGCAGTGACCCCCACAAGAGATTGAGACAGACCTGCCTGTTAGAGTGAGAATCTCCTATGGAGGCATATGTCAGCAGTGGCCCTCTGCAAGGACAGGGTCTCTGGCGGCAGCAGTCCTGGGAGGTGCAGCATGTGCCATAACTCCTCATTGAGGAGGTCGCCGTTAGTTCCACTATAGAGCCACTGGGTGGGTGTAGCACTTTAGGAAAAATGGAGAATATGGATGAAAGGGAAGGCTGTGCCTGTGTGGAGGCAGGAAGTATATAGGAATTCTCAGTGCCTTCCCCTCAGTTTGCTGTAAACCTAAGACTGCTCTAAAAACATCTTAATTAAAAAATGAACATAATAAAGATTAGTCGTACCTAGTAGGCTTTGAAAAATCTACCATCTCACATTCACTGTTAATTCAAAATACATTCAATGAATTACTGTTGAGGTTCATCTGAATTCTTTAATTCTATTACTTTTAATTCTTATCATGAGATATGGCAGCTTATGGCATCTTCTTGACTGTGTTAAAAGCATTAAGATACTAAAATTTAGTCTAGAATGTTAGTCTAATGGGAACACGATGTCTGTGTTACACATCTGGTAAGAGAAGACTACTGTCCGGTTCTTCACAGATAGTATAAAATAAATAGCAGGAAAACGCCTACTGTCTTTCTATTTAAATTGCCATGTTCCAAAAATACATGTATATAATTATACCCAAGAGTGAATCTGGTATGAATAGTCTCGTCCAGCACATCTACTATCAAACTCCAGTCTCAAATATCACTAGGAGCTTCATCTTGTCTTCTTCCATGTGGACTTACAAATACCAAAATTGGTCTGTAAAATGAGTTCCTTGTTCTGGAATCTTCAGAAGACCCGGATCCAAAGAGGTCTGGGAGCTGTGGATGAGTTAGGTGGTCTTCAGCTTAAATCTGCCTTTGTTTCTTGTTCAGTTGCTTAGTCATGTCCAACTCTTTGTGACCTTGTCGTTCACTATCTCCTTGAGTTTGTTCAAACTCATGTCTATTGAGTCGGTGATGCCATCCAACTATCTCATCCTCTGTTAACCCCTTATCCTCCTACCTTCAATCTTTCCCAGCCTCAGGGTCTTTTCCAATGAGTAGTAGAGATGCTTGGAGGGCACAAATGAAACTTTATGTGTACTAGGATCCAGGGAAAGGAGCAGTGACCCCCACAAGAGATTGAGACAGACCTGCCTGTTAGAGTGAGAATCTCCTATGGAGGCATATGTCAGCAGTGGCCCTCTGCAAGGACAGGGTCTCTGGCGGCAGCAGTCCTGGGAGGTGCAGCATGTGCCATAACTCCTCATTGAGGAGGTCGCCGTTAGTTCCACTATAGAGCCACTGGGTGGGTGATCCACAAACTGAACAGTTAGACTGAAGAAGTTCTAGCTCTGATGCAAAAGTTATAGGCCCCACAAAAGACTTCCCAACCTGAGGCTCCAACAAATGGACTGAGACTCCCCAGAGAATCTGACTTTGAAGGTCAGCAGGATTTGATTACAGAACTTCCACAGGGATGGGAAAACAGAGACTCTTGAAGGGCACCAACAAAGCCTTGTGTGCACCAGAACCCTGGTGAAGGGAGCAGTGATTCCACAAGAGACTGAGCCAGACTTGCCTGTGAGTGTTTAGGAGTCTCTGGAGGAGGCGTCGGTTAGCAGTGGTCTGCCCTAGGGTCAGGAGCACTGACAGCAGCAGTCCTGGGAGGCACGGTGAGCTGGCATAAGTCCTTTCGGAGGAGGTCGCCATTACCCCTGCCATAGCCCTGCCATAGTCAGGCCAAACTACAGGAAGGGAACACAGCCCCACAGCCCCACCTCAGATTTACTGAGCATGGCCTTGCCTGGCAGAGTAAGACCCAGTTTTCCCCCATAGCCAGTCCATCCCATCAGGAAGCTTCCACAAGCCTCTTATCCTCACCCATCAGGGGGCACACAGAATGAAAACCACAATCACAGAAAACTAACCAAAGTAATCACATGGATCACAACTCTTATGCCTTCACCATCAGGAGGCGATAAAACCATGGGGGGCTTCATGTTTCTTGTTCAGTTGCTTAGTCATGTCCAACTCTTTGTGACCTTGTCGTTCACTATCTCCTTGAGTTTGTTCAAACTCATGTCTATTGAGTCGGTGATGCCATCCAACTATCTCATCCTCTGTTAACCCCTTATCCTCCTACCTTCAATCTTTCCCAGCCTCAGGGTCTTTTCCAATGAGTAGTAGAGATGCTTGGAGGGCACAAATGAAACTTTATGTGTACTAGGATCCAGGGAAAGGAGCAGTGACCCCCACAAGAGATTGAGACAGACCTGCCTGTTAGAGTGAGAATCTCCTATGGAGGCATATGTCAGCAGTGGCCCTCTGCAAGGACAGGGTCTCTGGCGGCAGCAGTCCTGGGAGGTGCAGCATGTGCCATAACTCCTCATTGAGGAGGTCGCCGTTAGTTCCACTATAGAGCCACTGGGTGGGTGATCCACAAACTGAACAGTTAGACTGAAGAAGTTCTAGCTCTGATGCAAAAGTTATAGGCCCCACAAAAGACTTCCCAACCTGAGGCTCCAACAAATGGACTGAGACTCCCCAGAGAATCTGACTTTGAAGGTCAGCAGGATTTGATTACAGAACTTCCACAGGGATGGGAAAACAGAGACTCTTGAAGGGCACCAACAAAGCCTTGTGTGCACCAGAACCCTGGTGAAGGGAGCAGTGATTCCACAAGAGACTGAGCCAGACTTGCCTGTGAGTGTTTAGGAGTCTCTGGAGGAGGCGTCGGTTAGCAGTGGTCTGCCCTAGGGTCAGGAGCACTGACAGCAGCAGTCCTGGGAGGCACGGTGAGCTGGCATAAGTCCTTTCGGAGGAGGTCGCCATTACCCCTGCCATAGCCCTGCCATAGTCAGGCCAAACTACAGGAAGGGAACACAGCCCCACAGCCCCACCTCAGATTTACTGAGCATGGCCTTGCCTGGCAGAGTAAGACCCAGTTTTCCCCCATAGCCAGTCCATCCCATCAGGAAGCTTCCACAAGCCTCTTATCCTCACCCATCAGGGGGCACACAGAATGAAAACCACAATCACAGAAAACTAACCAAAGTAATCACATGGATCACAACTTTATGGCACTTAATGAGCCATGCCTTACAGGGCCACCCACGATGGACAGATCATGGTGGAGAGTTCTGATAAAATGTGGTCCGCTGGAGAAAGGAATGATCCATTTCAGCATTCTTGCCTTAAGAATCCCATGAACAGTATGAAAAGACAAAAGATGTGATAGTGAAAGGTGAACCTGCCCCACAAGGGTTGGTAGGTGTCCAACATGCTGCTGAATAAGAGCAGAGAAATAGCTCCAGCAAGAATGAAGAGGCTGAGCCAAAGTGGAAGTGATACCCACTTGTGGATGTATCTGGTGGTGAAAGTAAAGTCCGAAGCTGCTTTCATTAGGTGAAAATAAGAGATTTCAGTGATATGGAGGTAAGACAAACAGTGCAGGAGAGTAGTTCAGGATATGGCCTCAGGACACGAGTTAGAATGCAGCTCATCCTGCCCTCTGCTTCCTGGCTTCCCATGAGAAGCTATGAAGGACTGATGACGTTGAGTTCTAAACAATTTAACCCACCTTTCTCCACCACTTTCTGGTGAGCTTTTACAACATAAACCATATCTTTATGCTCTCAACTTCTCATTTTGAATAATTTTGCAGCTATAGAAAAGTTGAAAGATAGCACGATAAATGTTTGTGTATTCTTCACTACGTTTACTAGTGGTTGCTATGTTACCATGTCAAAGTTGTCCTTCTCTTACTATATAGTATCTATATGCTCAGTTTTCTTCTCAGCCATTTGAAAGCTGCAGACAGTACACCTGCCTTCTAAATATTCATTCACCTTTAAATATTCATTTTGTTTTCTTTAAACCCCCAGACCTCCTCAGATCCACAGTACCTTTACCAGAAACAAGAAATTTAACATATATTGAATGTCCTCTAATATACAACCCATATGTAGATTTCCTGAGTTGTCCTGAAAATGTCCCTTATTCCTTTTTTTTTTTTGAGCCTGAGAATTAATTAGGTTGCCATATTTCTTTAGTCTCATTTAATTTAATAGAGAGCTCCTACCTTTTATTTTTTCTTTCATGACATTAATGTCTCTGGAAATTTCAGACTAGCCATATTGTAGAATACTCCACATGATGGAATTTTTGTTAGTTTCCTCATGATTAGTTTTGGAAGTCTATATTTTGAAGGGGAGAAGTTGGCAAACTTGGAACTTTGTGGTACTCGGTTGTTTAAAAGCACCCTTTTCCTTCTATAATGAAGAAGAAGATGATACTTTCAGGCCATGGGACTATCTTTGCATAACAACTTTTCACCCAACAGTTTTAGCATACATTCATGATTCTTGCCTATGTTCGTTGTTATGTTGAAGGATGCTATGATAATTTGAGTATATATATCATTCTACTCCTGTTAACTAGCATTCTTCTTTAAAAGAAGACTTCATCCCCTCTCCTACGTAAAGAATGTCTCTCTCTCGCTCCTCTCTCTCCACCTATGAAGTCCCCTCCTCTACTTCTGATAGAGTATCACTTTTAACTCATAGATATTATTTAATGTGGTGCCTTATAATCGAGTGCCATCATTATTATATTTGATGCATAAATTATTTTAAATGTGGGCACTGAGAGCCCTTTCCAGAAGGCAGTGTTTTTCGTTCTGACAAGTCCCTTTATTTTTTTATTTTTTTTTTAAATTTATTTATTTATTTATTTATTTTTGTACATGTATGTTCCCAGATCAATCAGATGCATATCCCTTGACCCTCCCCCCACCCAGTTCCCCCACCCCTCCAGACTATCGCTACAAGTGGTTGTAGGTACTCCTATTCCCCTAGCACAATGACAATAGCTATCTTTTCTACACATGACAGTATAGGTTCCCATGTTACTCCCTCCCATTGTTCGGTCTCCACAATGTCTTTATGTCTATTCTCTGTTTTTCATGAGTTCACTGCGTGTGTTATCATGACCATCTTACTAGATCCCATATATATGAGTTAGTATACTATACTTGTCTTTCTCTTTTTGACTTACTTCACTTTTTATGATAGGTTCTAGAGCCAGCTACCTCATTAGGACTGAGTCTTCTGCATTTCTTTTAACAGCTGAGTAGTATTCCATTGTATATATGTACCAGAGCTTCTGGATCCATTCATTTGTCGATGGACATCTAGGTTGCTTCCATGTTCTGGCTATTGTATAGAGAGCTGCAATGAACATGGGCATGCCCCTTTTATTTCATCAGGATATAGGCCTAATAGTGTAGAATACTCCACATGATGGAATTTTGTTAGTTTCCTCATGATTAGTTTTGGAAGTCTATATTTTGAAGGGGAGAAGTTGGCAAACTTGGAACTTTGTGGTACTCGGTTGTTTAAAAGCACCCTTTTCCTTCTATAATGAAGAAGAAGATGATACTTTCAGGCCATGGGACTATCTTTGCATAACAACTTTTCACCCAACAGTTTTAGCATACATTCATGATTCTTGCCTATGTTCGTTGTTATGTTGAAGGATGCTATGATAATTTGAGTATATATATCATTCTACTCCTGTTAACTAGCATTCTTCTTTAAAAGAAGACTTCATCCCCTCTCCTACGTAAAGAATGTCTCTCTCTCGCTCCTCTCTCTCTCCACCTATGAAGTCCCCTCCTCTACTTCTGATAGAGTATCACTTTTAACTCATAGATATTATTTAATGTGGTGCCTTATAATCGAGTGCCATCATTATTATATTTGATGCATAAATTATTTTAAATGTGGGCACTGAGAGCCCTTTCCAGAAGGCAGTGTTTTTCGTTCTGACAAGTCCCTTTATTTTTTTATTTTTTTTTTAAATTTATTTATTTATTTATTTATTTTTGTACATGTATGTTCCCAGATCAATCAGATGCATATCCCTTGCCCCTCCCCCCACCCAGGTTCCCCCACCCCTCCAGACTATCGCTACAAGTGGTTGTAGGTACTCCTATTCCCCTAGCACAATGACAATAGCTATCTTTTCTACACATGACAGTATAGGTTCCCATGTTACTCCCTCCCATTGTTCGGTCTCCACAATGTCTTTATGTCTATTCTCTGTTTTTTCATGAGTTCACTGTGTGTGTTATCATGACCATCTTACTAGATCCCATATATATGAGTTAGTATACTATACTTGTCTTTCTCTTTTTGACTTACTTCACTTTTTATGATAGGTTCTAGAGCCAGCTACCTCATTAGGACTGAGTCTTCTGCATTTCTTTTAACAGCTGAGTAGTATTCCATTGTATATATGTACCAGAGCTTCTGGATCCATTCATTTGTCGATGGACATCTAGGTTGCTTCCATGTTCTGGCTATTGTATAGAGAGCTGCAATGAACATTGGGGTACAGGTGCCTCTTTCAGTTTTGATTTCATCAGGATATAGGCCTAATAGTGGGATTGCTGGGTCATAGGGTGCTTCTATTTTTAGTTTTTTAAGGAATCTCCATATTGTCTTCCATAGAGGTTTTATCAGTTTACATTCCCACCAGCAATGCAAGAGGGTTTGACAAGTCCCTTTAAAATCCTTCAGCACTTCTCTGTTTGGAGAAGACAGCCATGTTCCTGGAGACAAAGATGGGCAGCCAGATGTCCAAGGATTCTATACTTTCCCTGCCCAAGACCTGGGTTTACCCACTTTTTACCAAGATGTTCTGGTTCCTTTTAGTGATGAATGGTATTTAGAAATTAAGACTGGGATGTCATTGCTTGGGAGGTAAAAAGAGGTAATTGATGTGAGAGTACTTAGTGAAAAATGTGAAGCACCACACTGTCATGATTGTTACTCATATCATCAAACAAGTGTTCAACTATTTGGAGCAGTGCTAAATAGCGTTGCCAGGATGAGTCTCTTTGTGTTTAGAGGATAATTAGGAGTCACCAGATACATGGAAAGTTGGGGTGGTGGGGTAGAAGCATAGGCCAGCTTTGTCAGATACAATGTGAATCCTTGTCTCACGACTTTAAGATAGTAAATAGAACAGAAGAAAGACTGCTGACTGTATTCTCACCTTTTCTCAAAGTTGCTTTGTTATTTAATTCTTCAGATAGAAAACTATAAAGCATTTTATTTTGTGGATCATTTATAATCGTTTTGAAAACTGAATCAGTCATCTGAAAAACTATGAGACATAAAAGTGTGATTTCTCCTGCTTTTACCTTTTTTACATTTATTTTGTAGGTTCCGAAAGAACAGTGTGTTTAAAGAATTCTGAGATTTTTAAAGCTTTGCAAATGTATAACTTCTTTTAGTTTCCCCAGTGGATGTACTACTTACATCACCATTAAGGAGACAGTGAGGTGGCATCCTTGAGTTTCATTGTGGGTAAATAGATTGATGAGAGTTTTGCTTCCTTTGACTTTATTACGAATAAAGAGCATGCTTACTTGTCTATAATTTTTTTTTTGAGATTCAAACCAGAAGTATCATTTGGTTTAATTTCCGAACTTTCCTGCATGTGCTGCGTCTCTTTATACTCTCAAATTAAAACTTTTTAATGACAGTTTACTATGAGGTCATAGATTATGATCAGTTGGGTAGAGGACAGAGATGATAAACAGGTGATGCTTAGCATCTCATTAATTCTAGGGAAGGAGTACAAAATAGCACTGATGTCTAGAAAACACCAATCCTTTTCAGCTTTTCCTGGACTACTTCTTTTGGCCATGATGGTAAAGAGAGGCATGAGGCTGAAGTAAGGAAGAGAGACACCCAATGGCTTTATAAGTTCTCTTTCCAGAGGAAACCATAATAAAAATGGAGAGTAAAGGAGGTGTGATTGCACGCTCTATGTTGGTCTAGCTGGTCCTTCTATATTTTGGTTTTGCTTAAAACTCAGATGAAGGGATACTGAATGCCTGTTTGTTAGGCAGGCTTAGCTAAGTGAGGAAAGTGGTTGGGTTTAGTAGTGCTCTATTTGAACTGTTTCAGGAATTCTTCACTTCCAAACAGTGAGTGGAATGGGCCACTCCTATCAAGAATTCAAAACAAATGCAGAAAAATTTAGGCCCTGGCAAAACTCATGCTGGACTGTCTGATTGATGAAGGTTCTCAGTTTAGTAGCAGTCTGTCCTTGAGGAGGTCATCTAACACTTTGTGTCTCAGCTTGCCTCCTTATAAAATAGAAGTAATAAAAGACTTTATAAGGTCCTATTCATATGTGTAAAGTGCTCACTGTAGTGTAGGCAAATACTGAGCACTCAGTAAAAGCTCAATAAGTATTAGCTCTTACTGCTATTATTTGCTTTTGCCTAAATAGAAATATTAAGAAACTAACATAATTTATCATCAACATTGGAAAATTTTAAAACAATCCAGTCAACAAATGAATCAAATAATCTTCAAGTAATTCTCCTTCGGTGGCTGTCTGAAACCAGTTTAGGATTAAAGAACCCTCCAACTGCCTGCCATCCACCCATGCCAGTGTAGTTCTCTAGCTCATGGTGTAATCTTTTGGTTCTTCTTGAACTAAATTAGTGGTAGGCCTGGGACTCTCGAGCTCTGAAATCAGCCCCAAGCTCTGCAGACCAAGTTCATATTATGCATGTGAGCACATTCCTGTGTGGCTGCTGACTGTGCTCCCCAGCTCCCTGCCAGAGGTGTTGGTCTTTAATCAAGATAAATCTATGAAAACTAAAGCAATGTTGCACTTTCATCTGACATAAACAGGTTTCTTATTCATCTTATAGTTTTTTTGCACTTGAAAGAGGAAGCGTTTTCTGTGGCTGCCAGTCAAGATCAAAACTTTCAGCAGGTGATAGAAATACAGCAAGAATGGTGATGACAACATTATAGTTAGGAGCAGTATCTGTAGATTTTATTTAAAGTATATGTCATAGATCCACTCTTGGCATCCTCTTTGTGTCTTCATTTGACTCTTAAAGGTCAATGTGCAGTGGAAACTCATCTTAAAATGTCTTTGATTAGAGCAGTTTTTTTTCTGGGTGTTAGTCATTACTGATTGTTTTAATAGCTAGTAAAGAAGAGATAATAGGAAAGGAAATATGAGTAAAAAATAAAATTAAACAATAAATCATGTTCTTTAAAAAAATAAATTTTTAATTTTGATATAATCTTTAATTATAGAAGATATGAGGTCTTCCCAGGTAGCTCAGTGGTAAAGAATCCACCTTTCATGCAGGAGATACGAATTCGGTCCCTGGGTAGGGGAGATCTGGAGGACATGGCAACCCACTCCAGTATTCTTGCCTGAGAAATCATATGGACAGAGAAGCCTGGTGGGCCACAATCCATGGGTTGCAAAGAGTCGAACATGACTTAATGACTAAAAAACAATAATAACAACATTGTGATAATGCATTGTGCTTGTTCTTGGCACAGATTCAAGTTCATATGTAGTTGGATCCCTCACCCCTCTGTTTTTGGAACTCCTATTGGCTTCACTGATATAAGACACAAAGTACCTTTGCATTTGGTGAAAATTATCCTGTTGTTTTTCAGTCTTCTGAGGTGGTTTTTCATAACCTTTTGTTGTTGCTGTTTTATTGGTGGTGGTGGTAGTGGTATTATGTACCACAGATGCAACAAACTGAATTTTTCATAGTCTTCATCTGAGGGGGCACCTGATCATCAGAACATGAAAGTCTTTTTTCTGGCTTCACATTATTTTAAACATTCTTCTTTTATCTCTAACCTCTACTTATATTCCCCTCTCCCCATATACCCTTATTGCAATATGCTTGATGTACGTATGCCATTCTGTTTATGTCATTTCCATTCAATTACTGTCATACGTGCACTGAGTTCATAGCTTCCAACAGCTGTGCACAGGACTCCAGCACTCCGTTTAACACCTTTGACTTGTCCTTCCCATTCACAGTAAGTACCTCCGTGTCTTCAACCCCTAGCATCATAGACACTACATTCAGCTGCTTCACACAGATTCATGCTTGACCATTATTCATGTTGTTGGACCTCAGGAATACTCTTACCATTTTCTTTGGTCTGTTATTAAATCCAGACTGTAAAGATTGCTTTTCATTGATGGTGTCCTTATAAGCTGGCTGGATAACATGTATTGAGAAGAACTGCAAACTCTGGAAAATATCTTTACTCTGAAGAATGAGCTGTATGTGGTTTTCCTTTAATCAACTATTTCCAAACACAGTTTATAAATTCTTAAAAATATCAGTCACAGGTAGTACTTCCTAAACCAAAGGATTTTTTTTTCTTGTATTTGTCATTGTCTTGAGTTTGCTCTTTGGAACCTTTAGCTCTTTGTTTACTAAGTTACTTAGAACGTATAACAGGAAGTTGTAAGTCCATCTTCACTAGAATACAAAATGTGTCCAATGCTAGAGGGTATTGTTAGTTAATGAAATATGCATTCTTTTAACAAAGGTTGGAATTGAAGATTTTTTCTCCTATGATTTGCTTATGGGCAGTATCCAGGGATTTTAGATCAAAATGCTGTCTTTGAATCTCTTTTCTCTCTCAAAAAGAAAATAATTCTGAACAAAGTTATTTTATATAAGTGATCAGGCATTTAACCTAAAGAAGTATTCAGACAGCCAGTCAGCACTGAGAAGATGCTGTTGGTCTGTTTTTCACTCTCCCTCACTCAGAGATGGACTGTTCACCTCCTGGCCATAGGCGTACTGAAGGTGACATTCTCTCTTTCCAAGATAATCCTCATGATAGGATGCACTTAATTTATGCTGTTGATGAGACTGAACTGAACTGATTTACATATCATTAGTACATGTAAATCCTGAGTAGAGCACCAGCCATCCAGATTAGAATATTCCCTGTCAAGGACTTGCAGTGTCTAGCAAATTCTGGAGTAATGCTGATTGCAGGTGGTTGGTGAATATTGATGTCATTCAAGATTTATAAGGCTGCACTGGAGGGCACATGAAACTTAAGATTTCCTTAGAACAATGTCCCTGTTTAAAACTACTCTTGTTCAGGCCCAGCTGGGCATTCAGTAGTGCCAGCCATTGAATGAGATCTTTCAAGTGCCTCAGCCTGCCTCACCTGTCAGGCTGGCTCACTGGTTTATAAATGAAACCCTGTTTGCTTCTAAAGCTCTTGGTCCTTTAATCCTTCTCTACCCTTCTCCCTTATTCTTACTTTAGCCCTGTTGATTGGAGTGTCTTAACTCTCCTAACACACACCACCATTTTTCATTTACTTCTTTTCTCCAGGTTATGAGGTTAGCACTAGGTCCATCTTAGCATTTCTACGTTATTTTATTAACTTCAGTTTCCCCACCGCTTTTTTTTGTTTGTTTTAGTTTTTTCCTTGTTGTAAAATAAGTTTCTCTTTCATCGCATTTTCCTTTTAATGGAAAGTCCTGACAGCCAGTTTCTTGACATTTCCCTTTGTACATTCTGTGTGGATACAACACAGTTTTCTCTTCCCCTTTTTTCAGCAACCAATCAATCATACATTTTATTGAGCAGCTCCAAAATTAAAATATGAACCTAGGAAAAAATTATTATCTGTCTTTACACTCTAGAGAAACTTGTCATTGAGTCTTCTGCTTTTTTCTAACATGGCGTCTATGTGCCCACAAGCATTTCAACAGAAGGTATCTATAAGTTTTCTTTATTTCTTTAGTTCTACTGGGTTCAAAACAAATAGATGCCATGCTTATTACTATGTATAGTGACCACAGTAACCTTATATTTTTCTCCCCATCTCCAATTCCAGTTTTTTCTAAGTCAACATCTACAAAATGAAATAGCATCATTTTTGTGCACCAATGCAAAAAAGTCTCCTAAATATTATAGAAAGAAAATGGTATGAAACACATGGAATCTTCCCTCAGCTAATATTAAACAGTAGGAGCTAGGAAGAGGAAAGTGTGTTTACATAATTCCTTAAATATTTTCCTGCTTCCTTGATAGTGCTCTCACTGACTTAGGGGTATAGGGAGAAGGAAGAGTTGGAAAGGGGTAGGCAAAGCATAAAGAGTGGGAGAGGAAAGAAAAACCATAGTAAAAATGTGGTAGTTTAAGAAATAAAGTTAGTAGCCTTAGAGATGTGGAAATTTCTCTCCAACCCATTTATTGGCCCAGATATTCACAGTGGCTACCTTTGTAAAGAGCATGTTGTCACACTCCATTTGAAAAACAAGTTACAGTAGATGGACAATGTCTAGAAAAAATTTTTGAGTTATTTCTCCCAGAATATTAAGTAGAACACTCTTATTTCTTCAATTGTAGGTTTGCTATTAGAAGTAAAAGAGGGAAAAAGCCACAAAATTATGGAAAAATGATAGTATAAATATAATTTCAAGCATGACCACATAGAAACCTTTCCACATGAACTCTCTTAGACAACTTGGTGGTACTGTCAAGAAAGAATATTCATTTATAGACACTGATAATATATAATTTAAAGATTATTCTTCTATCTAGTGTCTTTTATAGCTTAGAAATCTGATGGTAGAAAGAAATATAAAAGTGCCCCCACTCTGCATTCCTGTTCCCCTTTGTTTTCATGCAAGGAACTTGGTCTCCATAGCTATGTTTTTTGGTTCCAATCAATAGGAGAATTTAGGACCTTGATATATATTTAGATGTACCATTCAGTGTGTTCTGAATATTCGAAATGTGTTTAGTTCTGACAAGCTGTTTTACTTAAACTGTCTGGTTACTCAGTAGCCCATTGTTGTTGTTGTTCAGTTACTGTCATGTCTGACTCTTTACAACCCCATGAACTCCAGCACGCCGGACTTCCCTGATTTCACTGTCTCTCAGAATTTGCTCATGCTTAGGTCCATTGAGTTTGTGATGCCACCCAACCATCTCATACTCTGTCATCCCCGTCTCCTCCTGACTTTAATCTTTCCCAGCATGGGGGTCTTTTCTAATGAGTCAGCTTTTTGCATCAGGTTGCAAAAGTATTGGAGCTTCAGCGTCAGTCCTTTCAATGAATATTCAGAGTTGATTTCCCTTATCGCCAGTAAAGTCTCTCCTCCCATCTGTAATGTACCCCTGGTATGAGGACAAGAGGAAGAGGAGTGACTAAGACATTTCATATGTATTTCTTGATGGCGATCACCCAACCATCTAGTCTTCCCTAAACAGCAGGAGAATAAATATGGAGTTCATGAATTTTCAGAATGTGAATTTTGGGTATTCACAAAATAAATTTTTGTAATAATATGCATTTAGAGAAATCATTTCACATATAACATTGCATTTATTATGCTGTCACAGTAGACATTTTAGGACTGGAAATACTCAACATTGCAAGAAAACACCATAGGACCTTGCAGAATTTAAAGCTTTTCAAAATAATCTAATGATGTTAATGTTAAAGACTGCCTAATTCAAATGGACTGGCACTAGCTTACCTCTCATTTACAGCTAGCTCTCCAATTCTCTGAAGTTGCTGAGTATTGAAGGAATGATAAAGATTTAGAGTATTGAGAGAACAAATCTGCAAAGCTTAGAGAACAGTAAACAAAATAATTCCTATTAACAGTTTTCAAAAAGAAATGAGAATTTTAGATCTGATGTTCTGCTGTGCAGTATTTGATTTTGTGTCCTTATCCAGTCTTCCTTTAAATTGTAATATTCCTACTTGTGGAGACATTTGGTATAATACAGATTCATTCCCTGCTTCCGGGCAGATCAGCCAAGAAATGTATAACTCTGAAGATGATTCTGGTTGACTGGCAGTGAAGTGAAAATTTTATATGAAGTAAGGACTTCTCAACACTAATTTTCATAATTTTCTTTTATTGTTTGCCCATTTCATCTGTAAGTATGCTTCCCTACAGACAGGTTGTATCTCCAGTAGTGAAAGGAAGCAGTCCATGTCAACTTGTCGGTGATTGGAGAGATGAAGAGAAATATGCAAGTTATAACTAAGGATTCACAAGCAAGTAAAAAATTGCTACAAGCATTTTTATAAAACAAATAATAAATAGATAAACAGATAACTATTTTAAAAATCTAAAGTAATAGCTTTTGCAAGGTTGCAAAAGTATTGGAGCTTCAGCGTCAGTCCTTTCAATGAATATTCAGAGTTGATTTCCCTTATCGCCAGTAAAGTCTCTCCTCCCATCTGTAATGTACCCCTGGTATGAGGACAAGAGGAAGAGGAGTGACTAAGACATTTCATATGTATTTCTTGATGGCGATCACCCAACCATCTAGTCTTCCCTAAACAGCAGGAGAATAAATATGGAGTTCATGAATTTTCAGAATGTGAATTTTGGGTATTCACAAAATAAATTTTTGTAATAATATGCATTTAGAGAAATCATTTCACATATAACATTGCATTTATTATGCTGTCACAGTAGACATTTTAGGACTGGAAATACTCAACATTGCAAGAAAACACCATAGGACCTTGCAGAATTTAAAGCTTTTCAAAATAATCTAATGATGTTAATGTTAAAGACTGCCTAATTCAAATGGACTGGCACTAGCTTACCTCTCATTTACAGCTAGCTCTCCAATTCTCTGAAGTTGCTGAGTATTGAAGGAATGATAAAGATTTAGAGTATTGAGAGAACAAATCTGCAAAGCTTAGAGAACAGTAAACAAAATAATTCCTATTAACAGTTTTCAAAAAGAAATGAGAATTTTAGATCTGATGTTCTGCTGTGCAGTATTTGATTTTGTGTCCTTATCCAGTCTTCCTTTAAATTGTAATATTCCTACTTGTGGAGACATTTGGTATAATACAGATTCATTCCCTGCTTCCGGGCAGATCAGCCAAGAAATGTATAACTCTGAAGATGATTCTGGTTGACTGGCAGTGAAGTGAAAATTTTATATGAAGTAAGGACTTCTCAACACTAATTTTCATAATTTTCTTTTATTGTTTGCCCATTTCATCTGTAAGTATGCTTCCCTACAGACAGGTTGTATCTCCAGTAGTGAAAGGAAGCAGTCCATGTCAACTTGTCGGTGATTGGAGAGATGAAGAGAAATATGCAAGTTATAACTAAGGATTCACAAGCAAGTAAAAAAATTGCTACAAGCATTTTTATAAAAACAAATAATAAATAGATAAACAGATAACTATTTTAAAAAATCTAAAGTAATAGGAGAGATGTACTCTAAATGGCTATAAATGTGCCAACAATGAAAAGACTAAAACTTGCATATTTGTTAACCAGGACATAAAGCAAATGAAATTCATTGACTGTACATTTAGCTTAGTGATTTCTGAAACTAAAGAGTTGGACATGACTGAAGGGACTTAGCATGCACGCATATGAGCTGAGTTGGTGTTTATTGTGTACCACCTACATACCAGGCCCAGTTCTAGGTACCTGGGTTACATTAGTGAGCAAAACAGGCAAAGAGTTTGCCTTCATGGAGCTTACAAGTGAATATGGAGGGAAGATAATAAAGAATAAACATAAGTTAAGTATATAGTATATCAGAAAATAAATATTATGCAAAATAGGATAAAGGAGAATAAGAATGGGAAGGCAAAGTCTGACTGTAAATTAATTTAAATAAGACATCCATTATGTAATATGGTATTGATATAATGTTCCCTGATGTAACCTTTAAGATGCACTACGGCATTTGATTATTTCTAACTTGACCTAATAAAATGAAGGTAGTGATTGGCTGAGACAGATTTTTTATTATTATAATCTATACTTCTAAAACCTAGGCAATTGCAGCAAAATGTTTAAAAACATATGCAATAAACTCAGATTGTCAAACAATGAAGTATTTTAAAAACACATGAGCACATATCTTATTATGCATGTGTCATAAAGAATAGGTCAGATATTAAATATTTTCCTTATTTTTTTGGTAATTTAATACAGATTCATTCCCTGCTTCCGGGCAGATCAGCCAAGAAATGTATAACTCTGAAGATGATTCTGGTTGACTGGCAGTGAAGTGAAAATTTTATATGAAGTAAGGACTTCTCAACACTAATTTTCATAATTTTCTTTTATTGTTTGCCCATTTCATCTGTAAGTATGCTTCCCTACAGACAGGTTGTATCTCCAGTAGTGAAAGGAAGCAGTCCATGTCAACTTGTCGGTGATTGGAGAGATGAAGAGAAATATGCAAGTTATAACTAAGGATTCACAAGCAAGTAAAAAAATTGCTACAAGCATTTTTATAAAAACAAATAATAAATAGATAAACAGATAACTATTTTAAAAAATCTAAAGTAATAGGAGAGATGTACTCTAAATGGCTATAAATGTGCCAACAATGAAAAGACTAAAACTTGCATATTTGTTAACCAGGACATAAAGCAAATGAAATTCATTGACTGTACATTTAGCTTAGTGATTTCTGAAACTAAAGAGTTGGACATGACTGAAGGGACTTAGCATGCACGCATATGAGCTGAGTTGGTGTTTATTGTGTACCACCTACATACCAGGCCCAGTTCTAGGTACCTGGGTTACATTAGTGAGCAAAACAGGCAAAGAGTTTGCCTTCATGGAGCTTACAAGTGAATATGGAGGGAAGATAATAAAGAATAAACATAAGTTAAGTATATAGTATATCAGAAAATAAATATTATGCAAAATAGGATAAAGGAGAATAAGAATGGGAAGGCAAAGTCTGACTGTAAATTAATTTAAATAAGACATCCATTATGTAATATGGTATTGATATAATGTTCCCTGATGTAACCTTTAAGATGCACTACGGCATTTGATTATTTCTAACTTGACCTAATAAAATGAAGGTAGTGATTGGCTGAGACAGATTTTTTATTATTATAATCTATACTTCTAAAACCTAGGCAATTGCAGCAAAATGTTTAAAAACATATGCAATAAACTCAGATTGTCAAACAATGAAGTATTTTAAAAACACATGAGCACATATCTTATTATGCATGTGTCATAAAGAATAGGTCAGATAGTAAATAGAATTATAATGTCTTCCTCAACTGTAGGAATGTAGTTGTGTAATGTTCACACATATGCATAATTTAAATGTGAATTAATGGAATTTGAAATCTGAAACTAAAATTTCTTGTTTCTAATACTATTTCTCATGCACACCTGTGTAATATATAGTCTGTTTCAAGTATTAATACTTATCCTAGAAAAATGAAAAATTCTTAATTCTGTGCTTAAGTTTTCTCCATTTCTGATATCTTAGAAGTCTTAAGCTGAATTCCAAACTAATTAGTTCAGAAGTTCAGGGATTGAATTTCTGCTCCACCACTTGCCAGCTGTGTGCCAAGGACTAAACCTAACTGGGCCCATTTCCTTGGCTGTGAAAGGGAGGTTCCTAACTCTCAAGAGTTATTGAATAAAGCAGTGTGTTCAAAGAGACTGGCACACTATTGAAATTTAATAATTTCTATAAGAAGCATATCTTATGCTTTGTTAATTGGTCTATGCAAGAATAACTGAATATAAACAACTGAAGTCTAAACAGAGGCCATATATAATATCAGGCATTATGATATCGCAGTGACTTTTTTGTCTGTTTGTTTTGATATTGTGGTAATTCAGAGGAAGAGCTTTGAAAAAAATAACATTTAATAGAAGGAAAGAAATCATAAGGATTAGAGCAGAAATAAATGAAGAAGAAATCAAAAACACAGTAGCAAAGATCAATGAAACTAAAAGCTGGTTCTTTAGAAGGATAGAACTATTGAAAAAAATACATCAATGGGGAAGTCTGACTGTAAATTAATTTAAATAAGACATCCATTATGTAATATGGTATTGATATAATGTTCCTGATGTAACCTTTAAGATGCACTCGGCATTTGATTATTTCTAACTTGACCTAATAAAATGAAGGTAGTGATTGGCTGAGACAGATTTTTTATTATTATAATCTATACTTCTAAAACCTAGGCAATTGCAGCAAAATGTTTAAAAACATATGCAATAAACTCAGATTGTCAAACAATGAAGTATTTTAAAAACACATGAGCACATATCTTATTATGCATGTGTCATAAAGAATAGGTCAGATAGTAAATAGAATTATAATGTCTTCCTCAACTGTAGGAATGTAGTTGTGTAATGTTCACACATATGCATAATTTAAATGTGAATTAATGGAATTTGAAATCTGAAACTAAAATTTCTTGTTTCTAATACTATTTCTCATGCACACCTGTGTAATATATAGTCTGTTTCAAGTATTAATACTTATCCTAGAAAAATGAAAAATTCTTAATTCTGTGCTTAAGTTTTCTCTCCATTTCTGATATCTTAGAAGTCTTAAGCTGAATTCCAAACTAATTAGTTCAGAAGTTCAGGGATTGAATTTCTGCTCCACCACTTGCCAGCTGTGTGCCAAGGACTAAACCTAACTGGGCCCATTTCCTTGGCTGTGAAAGGGAGGTTCCTAACTCTCAAGAGTTATTGAATAAAGCAGTGTGTTCAAAGAGACTGGCACACTATTGAAATTTAATAATTTCTATAAGAAGCATATCTTATGCTTTGTTAATTGGTCTATGCAAGAATAACTGAATATAAACAACTGAAGTCTAAACAGAGGCCATATATAATATCAGGCATTATGATATCGCAGTGACTTTTTTGTCTGTTTGTTTTGATATTGTGGTAATTCAGAGGAAGAGCTTTGAAAAAAATAACATTTAATAGAAGGAAAGAAATCATAAGGATTAGAGCAGAAATAAATGAAGAAGAAATGAAAAACACAGTAGCAAAGATCAATGAAACTAAAAGCTGGTTCTTTGAGAAGATAAGCACAACATTAGCCAAACTCATTAAGAGAAAAAAGCCAAAGACTCAAATCAATAAAATTATAAATACAAAGAAGTTACAACTCACTGCAGAAATACAAAGACCATAATAGACTACTATAAACAACTATATCCCAATAAAATGGACAGCCTAGAAGAAATGCACACATTCTTAGAAAAGCACAACCTTCCAAGAGTGAACCAGGAAAAAATGGAAAATATGAACAGACAAATCACAAGTACGGAGGAAGAGCTTTGTGACATTGTGGGCTGGGAGAGTTCTGGAAGGCATAAAAGAGGTGCTCAGTCATGTCCGACTCCTTGTGACCCCATGAACTGCAGCCCACCAGGCTCCTCTGTCCACGGGATTTTTCCAGGCAAGAATACTGGGACAGGTTGCCATTTCCTTCTGGACCCAAGGATCAAACCCCCATCTCCTGCATCTCCTTCATTGGCAAGCAGATTTTTTACCACTGAGCCACCTGGGAAGCCCCTGTAAAAGAGGACAGAATTTTAAATGGGCCAGAAAGGAAGTGTAGGATTAGAGTTGGAAAAAAAAGAAGTAAACTAGTAATTGTGGTGGGAATCAGTGAGCAAGGGGTTGGTGTGAAAGGAACACTTTGGAAGCACCTTTACTGTTCATGCTTTTTTTGTAACAGTGCAGTTCGTTATATGTTGCCCTAGACATGTCATATTTGACTTGTTGATATACTTCTAAAGTACAGGTTTTACTATCCAGCTTCACTGATTTTCATTTCATTGTTGCCCATTAATTTATTAAAAGCCCATATAAAATATCTTCTGCCTTCTAAGTAAAATATCCCCTTCCAACTCATTTATCTAAGAAACACGTAATCACTGCATGCAGCCATGGTTTCATATCACGTTTTAAATATTCACTGAATTTTCCATATTTCACTATCCAAAATTGTTTATGGCCATATATAATATCAGGCATTATGATATCGCAGTGACTTTTTTGTCTGTTTGTTTTGATATTGTGGTAATTCAGAGGAAGAGCTTTGAAAAAAATAACATTTAATAGAAGGAAAGAAATCATAAGGATTAGAGCAGAAATAAATGAAGAAGAAATGAAAAACACAGTAGCAAAGATCAATGAAACTAAAAGCTGGTTCTTTGAGAAGATAAGCACAACATTAGCCAAACTCATTAAGAGAAAAAAGCCAAAGACTCAAATCAATAAAATTATAAATACAAAGAAGTTACAACTCACTGCAGAAATACAAAGACCATAATAGACTACTATAAACAACTATATCCCAATAAAATGGACAGCCTAGAAGAAATGCACACATTCTTAGAAAAGCACAACCTTCCAAGAGTGAACCAGGAAAAAATGGAAAATATGAACAGACAAATCACAAGTACGGAGGAAGAGCTTTGTGACATTGTGGGCTGGGAGAGTTCTGGAAGGCATAAAAGAGGTGCTCAGTCATGTCCGACTCCTTGTGACCCCATGAACTGCAGCCCACCAGGCTCCTCTGTCCACGGGATTTTTCCAGGCAAGAATACTGGGACAGGTTGCCATTTCCTTCTGGACCCAAGGATCAAACCCCCATCTCCTGCATCTCCTTCATTGGCAAGCAGATTTTTTACCACTGAGCCACCTGGGAAGCCCCTGTAAAAGAGGACAGAATTTTAAATGGGCCAGAAAGGAAGTGTAGGATTAGAGTTGGAAAAAAAAGAAGTAAACTAGTAATTGTGGTGGGAATCAGTGAGCAAGGGGTTGGTGTGAAAGGAACACTTTGGAAGCACCTTTACTGTTCATGCTTTTTTTGTAACAGTGCAGTTCGTTATATGTTGCCCTAGACATGTCATATTTGACTTGTTGATATACTTCTAAAGTACAGGTTTTACTATCCAGCTTCACTGATTTTCATTTCATTGTTGCCCATTAATTTATTAAAAGCCCATATAAAATATCTTCTGCCTTCTAAGTAAAATATCCCCTTCCAACTCATTTATCTAAGAAACACGTAATCACTGCATGCAGCCATGGTTTCATGTCACGTTTTAAAAATATATGTTCACACTAGAATCCTTTTCCATAGTGTTCACTATAGATACCAAAATTTGTTGTGAATAAAGACTTTCTAAACCAATGGTACCACAATATTCTACTATTGCCATGAAAAATAATTGCTAATTCAGTTCATTAAGTCATAGTCTCACTACCCTTGAAACACTATGTTGGCGATAAAAAGCTTTCCAGATGTTGAAAACTGTAATGTTAGAACCACTGAAACTCTTACACATTGCTGGTGGGAGTGAAAATTAGTATAAACTCTTTTGAAGACCGTTTGGCAATATCTAGTAAAGCTGAATATGTGTCTACTTTATGACCCACTAATTCCCTTTCTACCTGTATACTTAAGAGAACTAAATATACTTAGAATAAAAAATCTGAGTAATAGGTAAAAGTATAATTATTACTTCTGTTAATAATTTTTAAAATACAGATTATAATAATTATAGTCAATTTTCAGAAAACTATTTCAAAGCACTTTGCTATGAGACAGTGTTAATTTATTCAGTTTTCTAATTTAAATAATCTAAAGATTAAAGTTTAGCATATTTAAAACCAATAGAAGTATGATTTATCAAACAAGCTCTTCTTCAGCATGTAAGAGCTGATAGTCCCATGCTAGGTTCTTTGCAGAATCTAAAAAGGTAGGAGGCAAGTCCCAGTTCTAAATAAATGTGTATCTATTCATGGAAATTGCAAAAAAATATTTATTCCATGGAGGAAAATAATTTTAGTGCAATAAAAAACAATATTCATAAGGAAGTCTAAATAGATAGAACAAGGAAGTCAATATAGAATCTCAAAACTTCTCTTGCCCTAAAATACTCCAACTTATCTAATAATATTGTGATTTTCACATTTACTATTTCAAATATATTTTTTGAGTGCCATATGTTCCAGGCACTGTCTTAGTGGTGCTTTAGATAGATTAGAGGCCCAAATATATAAATATGACTTCCCTTATGGACATAGAGAGTGAGGCAGGTTATACATGAAAGTAAAGTGAGTTAGTCATGTCCGACTCTTTGAGACCCCTTGGACTGTAGCCCCCATAAGCTCCTCTGTCCGTGGAATTCTCCAGGCAAGAATACAGAAGTGGGTAGCCATCCCTTCTCCTGGGGATCTTCCTGACCAAGGAATTGAACCTGGATCTCCTGCATTACAGGTGGATTTTTACCATCTGAGCCCCCAGGGAAGCCCCAGGTAATACATGGTAAACATACAAAATAAAAGTTTATGGTATGATAGCAAGTGGTAAGTGCTATGGAAAAAGGGAAATGTGGATCAGGGGATGAAGGGCTGTGAGAGAGATAGGACTTCAGTTTTCAGTATGGTAGCTAGGAAAGTCCTAGTTGGGAAAATGATATATGACCAAGAGTTTCAAGGAAGCTAGAAGGAGATACCTCCATTATCCATTCATAAAGGGCTTGAAGGGTGATATAGAAATGCATAGTCCCAGCTCCTTAAGGAACAAAACCAGGAGTCTTCCAGAAGAACCCCAGGACTGAGCTAACAAAATTTGGAATCGAGAATTCATAAAGTTCAGGACCTGATAGCAAGCAGGTATAACAGAGGCAAAGATAGCACGTCTCATCAAAGTGAGAAAAAGAAGTGTGAACTTAGGTTTCTGTTTACTTCTGTGTTCCCCTCAGTATTATTGAAGTTCCTTGAGTAACTTTATCTAGAACCTATCAAGTGTCTGAGATATATACTTGTTTGCCATTAAAATCGGTTAAAGAGCCAACAAATGGTGTTCTACTCCAGTTGAGGCTTGTAAGCATAAATATAAAAAACTATGCAAATCTCTCAATTATCTGGCATCTTGAGTTCTCCGAGTAGAACACACTTAAAGGCAAGAAGTATGTTTTACAACTTGGCGTGAAAGAAATGCTTGGTTCCAGCATCCTTATTACCGGAATATTACTGTGTTAACTGTGTGCTATTTCAGAAAGTTGCTTATAAGAATATTATCTGATTCTGGAAGCCTAGTTTGTAAGAAACTTATGGTAATTCTGGAATCTTGATATCCATGCCTCTTGGCCTGTAGGAATCCTGCATGAGACTTCTGTCTTATGTAATTCTAAATGCTTGATCCGAAGAATCTCATGTGGTTTGGAAAGGTTGGTTTATTGGACTTTGTGATTTTGTATTTTGGTTTCTGAGAACTTTTGTGAATCTGGAATTTTGATCTGAAGAAATCTTATCTAATTCTAGAACTTTGGCCAATGAGAATCTTACGTGATTCAGAATCCTGGCATATACAGTCACACAGCAGTTCAGAACCTTGGCCAGTGAGAATTTGGTATGAACATGTAACTGGTGTGGAGCAACATGGTGTTACAACCTTAGTATTTATAAAGCGTGATTGTGAAACCTCAAAAAAGAAAAAAGATTCTGTATACTTACAGTGCTAATACTATAACATAAAAGTTAAAATAATAGTTCCACTAACAAATGGTAAAAAATGAAAAGAAAAGTAATATCCCTACTTATTCTCATTGACTGAACCAGGTACCCACAAATATTAAATGACTCCCAAGGACCAGTAAATATTTTTGGAAGCTGAACTATTTTCTAAACTCGCCAAGACCATGATGAGTGCTTTATGAGATCTTAATCAAATATGATTCATGTCCCAAGAAACGACCGGTTGGTGCATCATTTTTTATGCTTAAAAGTGAATGATAGAGTATGGAATATTAAAACACAATATTTGCTTTGAAAAAATAATGTCTAAAATCACTGAGGAAAAATGGTCATTTCATAGAAAGATCATATTTAAGGGACACTTATTTGGAAGAAGAGAATCGTAACCACTATGGAGGATTCACCGAAACCTGAAATCTCTTGTAATTAGTACCTAGGATAACCGTATTTTTTTCCCCTGTGATTATTTTATATCTGACAGGCTAAGGATAGAGGGTATTAGTTCCTGACAACAACTATACTTTAAACATCAAAACAGGCAATATGACTCTGCTTATCAGAGTCAGACACGACTTTGTGACTGAACAACAAATCAATGAGTTAACCTAAGAGCAGTGAATCATAAGAACTGAACACTGAAAGAACATTTTCAAAAGGAAATAAAAGCAAGGTCAAAATCCTACTCACATTTTTTTACTGAGTGGCTCCAAAAGATTTAAACAAATACTGCGCCGCCCAGTGGTTGTTTTGAGTGTTTTTTTTTTTTTTTTTTTTTTTTTTAATTTTACATAAGCTCTCAATTTTGCAGCTTCATTATTGGTAACCCCAGGAAGGTTCATATTGTCTATAACTAGGAGGAACCTCGAGAGGCTGATTCAATTTGATTGCCCAATTTCATGCTTGCAGAAAGAATGATACCAGGGATGAGAGAGGGCCTAGTATATGATGATTAAGTTCAGGCTCAACAAGATAGGTTCACAACAGGGCAATCATGCTTTATTCATCTGATTGCCAGACTGGAAATGAAAGAAAAGCAGTGACATAATTACCCCAGGGTCCCCAGACTTCCAGTACAGTACAGCACAGCATAGCTATTAAGCAAAGCTAGTCGTCGGAATGATTGCAATGCATCATGTTAAAAGAGGAAGGTCACTGCTTTAGCAAAGAAAAGAAGCTTTACAAAATCAAAGAAAAAGGATATTTCTGGAATCTGTTTTGCTTGTGGACAGAATGGAAGAGAGCACAGAAAGAGAGTTACTTGGTGAGAGAAGAAAAACGGGGGACCTGAACCAGGAAAGTGGGATGATGTCTCTATTAAATCTCCAGCCAGCTTTGTTACCTTGGTCAGATTCCCTGGGCCTCAGCTTTCTCACCCATGAAACAAGGGTGTGTACTGGACTGAGTGGTGTCCATAAATCCAGGATAGTGTCAAAGGCAAGGAATATTAGGATCCATCTCATACAAAAGAAGCAAACTTAGGAAAGCAGTATTAGCTAGTGATGCAAAAATGGAGGAGAAAGTTGGCTGATAGAAAATGCAAATTCATCCTAATGCAGTCGAAATCTAATATAAAAACTGATACAGTTCTTTCCAGAAAGAAAAAAATGAAACATATCATTCTCTCTCTGAATTTTCTCCACTGTAGCTTATCCTTCCATCTTCTCTATCATCACCTTTTTTTTTTTTTCCTACTTTCTGTTTCCAGTAACCATGGTGATGCTCCCTCGGAGCAACCTTCTTTACAGCCAGCCCTTGTGGTGCACAGAATTTTGCTCCATTCACTGATGCAGAGAGGCAAGAATGCTGTAAAAATTAATCTGTTTATTAACATTTCCCCCATCCCTTTCGTCCAGGAAAAAAAATGTAAGGAATCATTCTGTACTTAACCTCCCTACATAAGAGGCACTATAAAGCAGGGATGTTCAATTGTTAATTTCAGTTTCTAACATAAAGGGAGTTCTGATTATGCCAGAGATTCAATCCCCTGCCTTGGTCCTCAGGGACTGTAAAGTCTCAATACTCAAGCTGGTTGCTACCTCTCTTTGCCTTTGTATGTGGAAGGAATAAAATAGCTTGCCTCCAGAAATCACACATCAGCCCTGGTTTCCTAATCCTCTTTGTTTTTTGCTGCATTCTCCCTTGTCAGGAAGCCATTGCCAAGTCGTAACAAGGGATTGATTTTCCATAAGAAAATATACATAAATGTCGGAATGATTGCAATGCATCATGTTAAAAGAGGAAGGTCACTGCTTTAGCAAAGAAAAGAAGCTTTACAAAATCAAAGAAAAAGGATATTTCTGGAATCTGTTTTGCTTGTGGACAGAATGGAAGAGAGCACAGAAAGAGAGTTACTTGGTGAGAGAAGAAAAACGGGGGACCTGAACCAGGAAAGTGGGATGATGTCTCTATTAAATCTCCAGCCAGCTTTGTTACCTTGGTCAGATTCCCTGGGCCTCAGCTTTCTCACCCATGAAACAAGGGTGTGTACTGGACTGAGTGGTGTCCATAAATCCAGGATAGTGTCAAAGGCAAGGAATATTAGGATCCATCTCATACAAAAGAAGCAAACTTAGGAAAGCAGTATTAGCTAGTGATGCAAAAATGGAGGAGAAAGTTGGCTGATAGAAAATGCAAATTCATCCTAATGCAGTCGAAATCTAATATAAAAACTGATACAGTTCTTTCCAGAAAGAAAAAAATGAAACATATCATTCTCTCTCTGAATTTTCTCCACTGTAGCTTATCCTTCCATCTTCTCTATCATCACCTTTTTTTTTTTTTCCTACTTTCTGTTTCCAGTAACCATGGTGATGCTCCCTCGGAGCAACCTTCTTTACAGCCAGCCCTTGTGGTGCACAGAATTTTGCTCCATTCACTGATGCAGAGAGGCAAGAATGCTGTAAAAATTAATCTGTTTATTAACATTTCCCCCATCCCTTTCGTCCAGGAAAAAAAATGTAAGGAATCATTCTGTACTTAACCTCCCTACATAAGAGGCACTATAAAGCAGGGATGTTCAATTGTTAATTTCAGTTTCTAACATAAAGGGAGTTCTGATTATGCCAGAGATTCAATCCCCTGCCTTGGTCCTCAGGGACTGTAAAGTCTCAATACTCAAGCTGGTTGCTACCTCTCTTTGCCTTTGTATGTGGAAGGAATAAAATAGCTTGCCTCCAGAAATCACACATCAGCCCTGGTTTCCTAATCCTCTTTGTTTTTTGCTGCATTCTCCCTTGTCAGGAAGCCATTGCCAAGTGCGTAACAAGGGGATTGATTTTTCCATAAGAAAATATACATAAATGTACGCACTTCTCTAATGAACATATTTATTTGGAATATAAATAAGCAATATGTGATGCTCAGCTTTAAAAATATCGTAATTATCTGCCAGTGACAAAACATCAAAGAATCTCTGAGGTCATAAATGCAGATAATAAAAATTCCCATAAACTGTTGTTTAGTTATATCCAGTTTGTGTAGCCCAACTTATTTGTAATCCTATATGCCAGCAAACGGTTCCTCTAAGTACAGGGTGTGTGGGGGGGGGTGGGGGTGGGGGTCTGGGTGTGTGTGTCTGGCATTAACACAAAGGAGAACAGATGATGACATTCATAGGCTTATAGACTCGACTCCTGGGGACACATTTGGATGGAGGCAATTAAGATGCCTGTCAGGCATTTGATACCAGAAGCCCCTATACAAACCGCTAAATCATAGCCAGGGCTGCGTCTTATTGTCAGTGAATGATGGCGGCACTGGGTGGCTTGTCATCATTCTGGAAAATTCTGAGGCTAGTGAGCTCTCTCTCCCTCTCCCACTCGCCTTATTTTCCTTTTCACCACTGCGGGGACTTTTTCTAATTTGCAGCTTCCCTTTCCCCGACACACACAGACAGGAGCTGGTGGCTTGCAGACTGCGTCTGTCTGGAGCTAGTGAGCCCGAGCCAGCCCGCGGAGATAATGCTTGGGGACAAGGATTCTGCAGCAGTTCTCAAAGGCTAGACTGGGGTGGTATCTCTGCATATGCGCTGGTAATGGCTTGGGGATTTTTACAGTTTATTTTGTTTTCTTTTCAATCCTTTTTTTTTTTTTCAAAGGATCTGCTTTATGTGATCTCAAAGTAAAATGCTTTAAGATTCCTTACCGGGCTTCCTAAAAAAATGAAGTACTACGTTTTTTGTGCTACAAATCTCAAGATGTAGATTTATTACCTGGATATAAAGAATGCATTTACTTACTGGTGAGTTACAATTTTCAATATTACATTAATTAAATCTATATATGAATTTTTTCTTTTGTTTCGGTAGATTCTTCAGCTTGTTGTCTCTAACCGAAGAAACATTGATTGGAAACTACTCATTCAGAAAATTAAAAGGTACCACATGTTTTGTTTGGGTGTTTAAATGAGGGAAAATCAGAGAGGATTTGGAGTGTTTTATTTAAATTAATCTCTCTATGCTTGGTCTTTTATCCTTAAGCCTATGCTGATCATTGTCTATAGCATGTATGACTTGCTATGCAGAGAATGCCATTATCTCGGGCTGTTTTGAGTCGAAGGTGTCTAAAGAATTGTGGTTTTTTTGTCTGTGTTGCAAGTTGCTAGCAAAAATCAGTATTTCTGGCTTATTTGGGGATTTCTATCATTGTAACGGCTTTAAAAAAAATGTCCAAAATTCTCTGTTAATGAAAAATACTAAATTTTGTATTTAAGAGAAATATGCTAAGTAATAATCTTATCCGAAGGAATCCTGCTAATAAGTGATATTTTTTAAATGGCTAAATGAAATGGCTTGTCCTTCCCAGGTGGAATGAGCGCTCGAGATCCAGGGATGACTCAGTATTGTTGGGTTTTACGAATAAAATATTTTAACTTCTTCACTGATGGTTTAGTCTTTAGGACTGTATTTTTTAAAAGGGTGAGGTTGTTCATGATTGAAAGAACTGATTTTAGGTATTTTATTTAGCATTGACAGCATAAGAAAGTAATCCTTCATCTTGTCATGAAAGCAGTTGAATCATTGATCCTGGGCCTTCTGCCTTCCATGAAAAATATTAATTTTCAAATTCAGCATCGGGATATCTATCGATTAGAGATACCAATTCATTGGTATTACCTTTTCCTTAATTCTTTAAGGTGATCTTTGACTTGAATGTATATTCATGTCAATAAAGCCAATATTTGTAATTTGCCTTTTAAAAAAAATGGAAGACATTTTCTGCCTTGTTGAGCATATCAATACATCTCTTAAATCTTTCCTTGGTATGTAGATAGGTTTTCTCCTTAAGACTTACCAGGCCAAAATATTTTATAAAGGAATGTTAGGCTTTTTTTTAAATGTACTTAAAATGGCTAATGTTTAACTACTGATGTTAAAATACCAGAAGTATGCAAGTATACACCTGTGTCTGTGAATATTGGTAGCATTTGAAGGAGACGAAGGCGTAGTTCTTGTTTAATTTTCTCTGCACTGTGTAATTATGAGAACTTTAATGTATTCATTTCACAAGCACTTATTAAGAACCTTTCTTCTGTGGGTAGTTATTGTAAGAGAGAGGGAAGGGCAGATGCCACCGTTACCCCCCTTTCCAGAGTGTAGGCACCACCACATAATATTTTTGCACAGGAGAATGAATTCATTAAAATAAATAAGTGTGCTCTAAAAGGGAACTTGCATTATTTCAGATATTGAACAAAATCTAATAGACCAGTATCAGAAATATATGAAATAGATTTTATTTTTTCCTTAGAAATTTCTCTGTGGAATCCTGTATGGAATCCCAAAACAGGACTGACTATTCTTCCCAGACATTGTAAAACCCCTAGGACCATTCTCTCTTTATCGGTTTCACTCAGAGGAAGTGAAAGCATCTATAGTTTGTGAAAAACAAAATCTATCTAGTATTTTCCCATCTAACTGTATATCTGCAGTATATGTTTCAGGTGAGAATCTGTTTCCTGATTTTCAGACTCATTTAGCAACTCACTATATTAATTTTGAACTTTAGGGTTTTCACATGAATTGGAAACAGATGAAGCTATTATTTAACCACAAAAAAATGTATTCAGTATGTTGTCAATAGGCATTAATCAGCTCTGTTGCGATTTTTATCTATTGTACTAGAGACGTGGCATATTACCTCACAGAGCCTCTTAGCTTCTTACATTTTCTAGAACCATTTTAAAATTCATCTTGGGATATGTTGATAGATTTGGGGTAGTAAATCAGAGTTTTTTCAAATAGTCTGTTACATTGTCAAATCAAAATAGAATTCAGCTGTTGGACTCTAATAGAGTCATGGACCTGTATCATGGTTTCTCTAATCAATATCGTCTGAACATGAATTAATTCCTTTGCTGATGTGTTTTTCACTCGTATCTTCAGCGTATAGAATAGTCCCTAGACTCCAGCAGAAATTCAATAAATATTTATTTAATTATTTGATGGATAAATGACTCGTCAACATTTTCCCCCATTACTTTTTATTTTTGTTTTTTATGAGATAACAGACTGTAAAACAGACTTTTTCTACTTCTTTTTCAGTTACCCAAATATATATGTTTATAATTTATCAGAATTAATTGGCTCATTAATACCTCACAGAAAAATCAAGCAAACCATGTATAAAAATTTCTTCAGGCTATATGCAAAAGGGTTTTTCTGGTTTTAGGCTAAGATGGAAAGAATTTTTGAAATGTCCCCTTTTCACTTTCACCAGCTAGGGGAAGGACGCCAAACTGCAGCATGAGTTTTGCTTTATGGACGCTTCCTCAATACTACTCCCAGGCTTGGCATTGTTTACTGCTCTGTGTCTTCAGCCAAAATTTTGCTGCCGCTTACAGGGGTGGGGGACTCACTCTCTCTCAATGTAATACTAGGAATGATCTCATAATCTTCTTAAATACTTGGTTGCTTATTAAGGACTACTAAGTATGACATCATTATATATATATATGTGAGCTTAATACATATATGTATAAAATCTGTAAGGAAACTTCTAGAGTCATAATAGCATTAGGGAATGTTGTTCTTTTCATTTATTTTTATTAATAAAAATATAATTTTTGTTATTAACGATGTGCTGGATACTACCCTAAGCCTTTAGTGTCTGTTATTATATGTATGTTAACTCTCCCTACCATACTGGGGGTTGAGTATGGTCTCCATGTTATGAATGAACTGAGATTCTAACTGGATAATCAACACAAGTCTGGCCCAAAGTCCTTCTTATTAGCCACAGAATAATACATTTCTTTCTAGTAGTATTTTTGACTCATATTCATTATTTTAATACACACAAAATATATGTTACTGAAATAAGATTAAAACCGTGTACTTGTAGATTCTTATTTTTATATATTAGGTAGGAGTGAAATATATCTTCCAGTACTTAACTGTAATGTTCAAGCTCTGGTATATGTTATATTTTTAATATATGTTATATACTCAACCTGAAGATTTTTATTCTTGAAAGAAGATTGTCAGAGATAAATTAGAGAATTTTGAAAAAGTGTATTCATTAAGTATCTCCTCTGTCATTACAGTAAAGTCATATTACTGAATCACATCATCTATATAAGATAATCAGCCAGAAATATGCAAGTACTAAATAGCAGAACTGATGTTATATCTTGCAAAGGCTTTTTTCCAATTGAGATAATGGTAGAAATTTCAAATGGCCAAAATAGAAAAACAAGCAGGGAGCCATGTGAAAATACCACACTCAACCTTAAATTACAGCTCAACCCAGAAAAAATCCTGAGGACACTAACAGGTACACAGATATATATTAGGATGCTGTACTTGAAAGGGAATGTCCACCACAGAACACATTTGGCCTCAGTTGGGCACAGCCGATTAAAACGAGGAAGTAGCATCCAGGCTCCTTAGTACCGTAGAAGACACATGAATAATTTCCTAAGGGATTCATGGCAGGGCAGGATTGCTAACAACTGAGAGGAGACATAGCAGTGGGAGGATGACTTTTGAGGTGGAACTTAGGGATGAATAGACATATTCAAGAGAGAGACAATGCCTGAAGGAGCTCCAGGAAGAACAAGCAACCTTAGCAGAAGAACCAGTGGAACATGCAAGGAAAGCATGGACTGATTTAGGGCAGAAAAAGGAGATTCTTGGAAGATAAGGATGGAAGTAGATGTGAAGACTGTTAGGTAGTACCATATGAAATGCCTAGTATTCTACTCTTTCTTGAACTACAAAATAAAAATTTCATTCAGTTCAACCAAATAACACTGAAAGATGACTATCAGTATTCACTGAAAAGCTATCAACTGTTTTGAATAAGAGACCACAATGACCTGCACTGTATTTTCAGAGGACTTCCTTTATAGCTCTGTATATGACAGGGCTCTGTGTGAGTGTATATTGAAGGAAGCATCACTTTGGTAGCTGTCATAGGATAATCCAGGAAAAATATAGGCTCAAAGAGGGTGTTGACAGTGGGCATTGAAAAAAGAGGTCATGAAAATGAAAGATGTTTCTGGGCTCGATTTCATACACTGAGAATAGCAACCACTTGATTGGTAGGAGTGGTGAAAAAGAGGGGATTCAGTGGTGACTCTAACATTTGAATTCAATAACTGGAAAAATAAGGGAAGAGAAGTAGGTAAGAGCTGTTTGAGGAAAGAGTTTTCCTTTTATCTTTATTGTATCCCTAGTCTCTAGCAGACAATCTGATACATAGTAAATAGGCAGTACATGCTGACTGAATGATGAGAGAGTGAATGAAGAGTGAAGAGCCAGTTTAGGCCGTGAAGGCTAGATGTGGATGATCCAGTCCAGCAGCTGGCAGGACCTGTAGATCCAAAGTTGAGAAGATAAATTAAGGAAGCAGGATGTAGATGACGTTCTCAGGAAAGATGAAAAGAGGACCAGAGAGGAAACTCCTGACAGCATTCACATTTAGGACAGAGTGAGGGATGGCTTGACAGAGTTGAAGGAAGATTTTTTAAAGGCAAAGAAATAAGACAGTTGAAGTAATAGAAAATAAGGCTAAAACTCAAATTCTCCAGAGAAACTGAAGAATGAAAATAAATCAAGGACTGCTGGACTTATTATTTATCTCAAGTAATGTTTTCTATTATAAAAATAATAAATCCACATTTTATAAAATTTAGAAGAGTATAACAAGAAGGAAGAAAGAATATAAAGAGTATAAAAGGAAGGAAATAGTAGCCATCTGTAATTACACAAGCCACAGATTATGGTTAACATTTTCTAAATGTTTTTACCTTATTTCCTTTTATCTGTTGTGTTTAGATCTACCTAATGAGGATCAGAAAAATACAATTTGAAATCTGCCTTTTTTTCTCACTTACTTCACCGCATTTTGCACCTGCATAACATTCTATCATGGAGACATTGAACATGTTTATTCCCATTGTTCCTAATTTTTCACTGTCATCATACTGCTGCAATGGGATACTTTGTGTATCCCTTAGGATATCCACAATGTGCACTGTATTTTCAGAGGACTTCCTTTATAGCTCTGTATATGACAGGGCTCTGTGTGAGTGTATATTGAAGGAAGCATCACTTTGGTAGCTGTCATAGGATAATCCAGGAAAAATATAGGCTCAAAGAGGGTGTTGACAGTGGGCATTGAAAAAAGAGGTCATGAAAATGAAAGATGTTTCTGGGCTCGATTTCATACACTGAGAATAGCAACCACTTGATTGGTAGGAGTGGTGAAAAAGAGGGGATTCAGTGGTGACTCTAACATTTGAATTCAATAACTGGAAAAATAAGGGAAGAGAAGTAGGTAAGAGCTGTTTGAGGAAAGAGTTTTCCTTTTATCTTTATTGTATCCCTAGTCTCTAGCAGACAATCTGATACATAGTAAATAGGCAGTACATGCTGACTGAATGATGAGAGAGTGAATGAAGAGTGAAGAGCCAGTTTAGGCCGTGAAGGCTAGATGTGGATGATCCAGTCCAGCAGCTGGCAGGACCTGTAGATCCAAAGTTGAGAAGATAAATTAAGGAAGCAGGATGTAGATGACGTTCTCAGGAAAGATGAAAAGAGGACCAGAGAGGAAACTCCTGACAGCATTCACATTTAGGACAGAGTGAGGGATGGCTTGACAGAGTTGAAGGAAGATTTTTTAAAGGCAAAGAAATAAGACAGTTGAAGTAATAGAAAATAAGGCTAAAACTCAAATTCTCCAGAGAAACTGAAGAATGAAAATAAATCAAGGACTGCTGGACTTATTATTTATCTCAAGTAATGTTTTCTATTATAAAAATAATAAATCCACATTTTATAAAATTTAGAAGAGTATAACAAGAAGGGAAGAAAGAATATAAAGAGTATAAAAGGAAGGAAATAGTAGCCATCTGTAATTACACAAGCCACAGATTATGGTTAACATTTTCTAAATGTTTTTACCTTATTTCCTTTTATCTGTTGTGTTTAGATCTACCTAATGAGGATCAGAAAAATACAATTTGAAATCTGCCTTTTTTTCTCACTTACTTCACCGCATTTTGCACCTGCATAACATTCTATCATGGAGACATTGAACATGTTTATTCCCCATTGTTCCTAATTTTTCACTGTCATCATACTGCTGCAATGGGATACTTTGTGTATCCCTCTTACAGGATATTTCAAGTGATTTCCAGTGATATTTCCTAGCAGCAGAATCACTATGTTCCGAATTGTCAAATTCCTGGTCAGATATAATTTGCTGGTATCAAAATTAGCCTCAGCTTTATTCCAAGAAAGGGAATCTAAAATTACCTTAACACCTGCCATGTGCCAACCTCTGTGATAGGCACTTTAATTATCATAGCAACTCCAATGTAGATTCTTATATCTCCACTTAAAAAATTGAAGGGCCAGGAACTAAGACAACTGCACAGGCTTTAACACTGATTTTGAATCTGGATCTGACCCTAGCCAGTCAAATTGTAGGGACAGAAGCAAGATCTAGAGAAGCAAATAAGTAAATAAGGATATGAAAATAATAGAAAACACACTTTAAAAAGCCAGGGTTCAAAGGAAAGAGAATATGTAAAGCAAGAAGGGTGGTGACTTCCCTCTCTTATTAACAGGTTCTGTCCTAAACTGAAAAGAAGAGCCAGATAGAGACAGTGGGGAGTGAGGTGCGTTGAGTGGATGCTACATATGGAAGCAGCAGAAGGCCCCACTTAAGGAGCAGAGTCCTAATGGAAAGGAGCTAGAGAGCACAGACAAGGATTTGGGCTTGACAGATAAAAGTGAAGGAGAAGAAAGTGAGAGGTTTCTAGTGGTAAAGTGAAAATATGGGGACCTTACATATCATCCAGACTTTATCTCAGACGGGAGGAAAATTCACGTACTTATCCAGTGAATACTTACTGAACACCAGTTCCATGTGCTTTTCCTGCCCTAATGGAACTTTCTTTCTAAACAGGAGAAATAATCAGTGGGTGAGCAAAATTAATGGAGAGGCCAGTGTCTACTCACTCCAGTATTCTTTCTTGCCTGGAAACAATCCTGTGGATAGAGTAGCCTGGCGGGCTACAGTCCATGGGGTCTCAAAAGTCAGAAATGACTGAGTGACTGAGCACATAAGCAAAATTAGCGGCCTTTTTTCTCACTTACTTCACCGCATTTTGCACCTGCATAACTTTACTGGAGACATTGAACATGTTTATTCCCCATTGTTCCTAATTTTTCACTGTCATCATACTGCTGCAATGGGATACTTTGTGTATCCCTCTTACAGGATATTTCAAGTGATTTCCAGTGATATTTCCTAGCAGCAGAATCACTATGTTCCGAATTGTCAAATTCCTGGTCAGATATAATTTGCTGGTATCAAAATTAGCCTCAGCTTTATTCCAAGAAAGGGAATCTAAAATTACCTTAACACCTGCCATGTGCCAACCTCTGTGATAGGCACTTTAATTATCATAGCAACTCCAATGTAGATTCTTATATCTCCACTTAAAAAATTGAAGGGCCAGGAACTAAGACAACTGCACAGGCTTTAACACTGATTTTGAATCTGGATCTGACCCTAGCCAGTCAAATTGTAGGGACAGAAGCAAGATCTAGAGAAGCAAATAAGTAAATAAGGATATGAAAATAATAGAAAACACACTTTAAAAAGCCAGGGTTCAAAGGAAAGAGAATATGTAAAGCAAGAAGGGTGGTGACTTCCCTCTCTTATTAACAGGTTCTGTCCTAAACTGAAAAGAAGAGCCAGATAGAGACAGTGGGGAGTGAGGTGCGTTGAGGGAGATGCTACATATGGAAGCAGCAGAAGGCCCCACTTAAGGAGCAGAGTCCTAATGGAAAGGAGCTAGAGAGCACAGACAAGGATTTGGGCTTGACAGATAAAAGTGAAGGAGAAGAAAGTGAGAGGTTTCTAGTGGTAAAGTGAAAATATGGGGACCTTACATATCATCCAGACTTTATCTCAGACGGGAGGAAAATTCACGTACTTATCCAGTGAATACTTACTGAACACCAGTTCCATGTGCTTTTCCTGCCCTAATGGAACTTTCTTTCTAAACAGGAGAAATAATCAGTGGGTGAGCAAAATTAATGGAGAGGCCAGTGTCTACTCACTCCAGTATTCTTTCTTGCCTGGAAACAATCCTGTGGATAGAGTAGCCTGGCGGGCTACAGTCCATGGGGTCTCAAAAGTCAGAAATGACTGAGTGACTGAGCACATAAGCAAAATTAGCGGGTTACTGAATCAGCTGTACAGAGAATGGTGATCAGGTGTCGGAGTAGTGGCTGAGAGAAGTTTCTCACACTTTACAGCACAGTTGAGTCAACTGGGAATGAGAGAATCAGTGGGTCTGTGGAAGGACCTGAGATTCTGTATTTTAACAAGCTCCATGGTGATATTGATGCAGCTGAACCATGGACCATGCTTTGATTAGCAAGAGGTTAGAAAGCAAATGTCCAGACACTCCCCCACTCCCCACCAAAAACATTTGAAATGACTGGAGCTGTTGTCATGAGCAAGTCAAGTGTGAGTCCTTCTCTTCCTGCTCTAGCACTACAAACTTTTAAGCCTCTTTGATGATGTGAGAAAGATTTGTTCCTTTTTACGTCTAAGCTTTTTCAACTCCAGCCAGTTATTTTATGAAAGCTCCATTAAACCAGCCCTAATGAGCTACTGACATTTCATTCCTTCTGCCCATTCTCAATGCTTATTATGCCGTATAATGAATTCTTGTGGCTCAGGTTTGGAGATGTGATTGCCTATAACCCTGGGCTGGTTTCTTAACTCCCTTTCTGTTCCCTGCTTCATACTTTCTTTAGACTGTTAACCTCCTCTCTGCCTGGATGTTCAGCACAGTCCTGGGATGCTAAATTCTCTGACCTGCTATCTCTTCACATCCCTCATGTTCTTCCATGCTTAGTGAGCGACACTTTCTGATTTTCACATCCTGTCTTCTTCTCACCCACATCCTAACATAAGCCTGGGAGGACTGTGCGTAGTCACAAGAGGCTACTGACGATAGTCTCTGATTTAAAGAATGCATTTTTCCAACAAAATCATTTCCCTTTGGAGGACTATTTCTGTTGGTGACAGCAACCTGTATATTGGTAGACAATGAGTGTTCACAGGGGCTGCGTGTCCACAGGAAGCCTTGAGAGCCTCCATCTGGAGGGGTGTTATCTTCCAGCCTCTAGTGCTAGGCTCTCAATCCTATTTACAGCTGCAAGAACATGGATGCCTTTACTTGTTTGATTCCTTACACGGCACACTTTTCAAGTATGAAATAGTTAAGAAAATAACAAATCAAATAAATACGACATCTCATTAAGGAAAAAAACATCGCAAGTGCCTATTAAACATCTGTGATGTCCCCATACTTATGAGCATTTATCCTTTGCTTAACAGGCTGGTTTTCTCTGTAGGTCATACCATGACCAAAACTTCAGACCTTGTCACTGTCATTCTGTAATTTAGTGTTTAATAGCCAAGTAGGCCAGAGTAATGTCATTAGACATTTGAGATAGAAAGTTCCAGTGAAATATCAAATTGTTTTCATATGAACAGCAGTCAACCTAGATAGAAAACTACATCTTTCCAAGGAGAAAACTTGGGAAAAATCCTTGAGGAGAGAGACCATGTCTCCAGGCATTTTACTACTTTTTTAGTACCTACTTTCTGACTATATAGAACATGCCTTTAATGTATATGTCAAATTGAAGCTAAGAAAATGAGTGTGTATGTGGAATTCAAGTCTTTCTATAATAGACAGTGCTGGTCTTCTGCGCATGACCAAACTGGGATTGGTAAAATTCCAGAGTTTGAAAACCACTTTTATGATCTTTTGTCATCTATTCAACTGTGAAGAATCCCAAGGTATACGGGATAATCTCTGATAATCTCTGGGGTTTCTGACTCAAACTCTCTTCTGCCCCTGCCCTCAAAGTCTGAATCAGTCTTCAGTTTTTGTGGATTACATTTGGATCTGCCTTAGATGGTTTGAATTAACCTTTCTTCAGATTCTCTCTGGTGTTAATGACTCTGGATTATGACCATTTAAAGCAGAAGAAGTACATTGATCCACATCTGGCAATTGTTAAAATAAAGCTACTTTATTTAATTGATTATGACCAAAATATTTCTTGGCGTTGTATAGGAGATTGGGAAATGATGTTCTTTGTGGGAAGGTCATAAGTTTTATTTCCAAGGTAAACAATATTTGCACTTAGTTTCCTTTAAAAGTATTTTTCCCTTGCTCATTGTAGAATTTTTTCATGGTAAAAGTTCATGGGTATATAGATAGGATAAGATGCAGCACGTAGGCATTTAGGATTCCTCTCACATAGTGCCCAAAAGCAACTGGTTAGGACAATTTTGACCATAGCTGCAGGTGAATTTGTGATACTCAAAAATCTTAAAATGCACAACTACACTGCTGATACTTTAAGTATCTGGGGGCAGAAATTCCTAAAATGACTGACTTTCTAAGAATTTTACTGATACTTGAGGAAGTATGAGGTCTAATAATAAATAACATTAAATAAGCACTCATGGTCGTAAGTAATTCATATACTCTGGTCAACTGCTGTATGTTTTCACTTTAAGATGGTGAATAGTCTACTAAATCAAAAGGATATAATAATGCAATATATATAGCTTAATGTAATACATTACCTAATATGTGCATTTTTTTTCCATTCCACTTTGTATGTTATGCTCATGAAAAGACCCAGGATATAGACTTTGGATTATAGAATTGTTAAATAATGTGACCAACTAAGAAGTTGCCTTTAGATCTTCTAAAAAATCAGTGCTTCTTTTCAAATGATGCAAAGTATGTTCTAGTACATGGCATCCCAAAGCTCACAACAGTCTTGGGAGTGAGAATGGCAAGTCTTGTTATATTTATTAATTACAGATGGAAAACTGAAGTTGAAAGAATGCAATGAGTTTCCCAAGTCACTCCACTAAAAACTGGCGAAACTGGAATCGTACCCTTGTGTAGGCCCCAAAGCCTTTACTTTCTGCTGCTCTGCAGCCAAAACAGATAAATAAGTGGATTGTCCTAAACCTAAACTCTTTCAGTGATGCACTGACCTGACTGCTAAAATAAAAAACCCATTCTGAGGTTAGTTGTGACCTCCACTCAGTGCATCGCCCTGCTCTCTCTAAATGACTCCTGCTCTTTAGAATCCTGGATGCGCACGGTGTGGAGCTCAGTAAATAGTAGTCAAAAAAAAATACAGTTATTACTGAAATGGATTTAAACTTGCCACTATGAAAGGGAGATAGGTCCAACTATATTCCAAAACATGTAATCTTACTGATTTAAAAAGCATGTGATGGAGGAATAGATGAATAAAATTCATTGTTCTAAGTTTCACAGAATTTTAGTCAAGTGGTAGATAACTCTGCAAGAACTCAAGTTCACAAAAAAATGATTAAAGCTTTTGAGATCAGAGCTAAGGAGAAACATTTTTAAAAGCAGGCATTGTGTTTTGCCTATTATTAGGATAACTATAAGAGTTTATAAAGAATTTCAAGTGAAAGTCATGGATCTCAATTCTGATCTCAGATGTAGACATGGAAGGGTGGCATACATTAAGAAAGATGAGAACCTCAGAGGCCACCGAGTAGGGTCACAGGTGAGGTCAGTGTGTTGAGGCAGGCACCAATAGGAATGACATCACTGAGGACATTCTCCTGGCAGTGGCCCACCTCTTCCACAAGTTCTTTTTTCCCACACCCTCACCCAGGTTCTTGATGCCAGGCCTAGTGAAATGCTTGTATCTGCCCTCCCGGCTTTGAATATCATCATCCCATTCATCTCACAGATGAACTTTAGTACACTCTCATCTTTGTGCTCCCATTGTTTTCCTTCCAGTGGCTCTTGTTTGCTCTCTTGAGCTGTGCCGGTCAATGTATGTGGTAGCAGGTAGCCACAGGTAACTATTTAAATTTAAATTGATAAAAAAGAATTAAAAGTTTACTTCCTTAGTAATGTTTGTTGTTCTTCCATTGCTAAGTCGTGTTTGACTCTTTGTGACCCCATGAAGTGCAGCACGCCAGGCTTCTCTGTCCATCCCTATCTCCCTGAGTCTGCTCAAACTCATGTCCATTTAGTCACTGATGCCATCCAACAATCTCATCCTCAGTAATATGAACCATATTTCAAGTGCATAGTCATGTTACTTTTATAGAACATTACATGGTAGTACAATTCCAAAGCCACAGTGTTACAGCATAACGAGACCCCTCACTCAAACATTCAGGGTCTACACTGACTCCTCCGCATCCCTCCCTACCCTTGGCGCACACTCTCCAAATTTTTAGTGATATATTTTTAATCGAATGTTAATCTCTGGGAATCTTTTTCTTATTCTCTGATGGATGTTTTTTTGTAATCTTTTTTGGAAGGAAGTTTGAAGTATGCAATATTCTTTCACATCTGCCTGAAAATGATACCAATAATTTTAAGTTCTCGTTTGTTCCCTGAATCATTTCTGTTTCTCCAGGAGTTTTTTTTTAAAGTATTTTTGTGACTCATGCTATTAGTTTTTCCTCAGATATCTTAATTTGAAGGGTTTTTTGTTTGTTTTAAATGAATGGAGCGCTAGGCTGAGGATCATAGGTAGCTATTGTAAGCTTCCTCTGCAGGTGAGCGGATCTGTGTTCCCACTCACTGTGAACCAGGCTGGCTGCAAGGCGACACTCACAGGAGGAGCACGGAAGTGGCGCCAGTGAGCGAGCAGGTTAAGACCCCCACAATTCCTCAGTGTGTCTCAGTTCTGCATAGATTTATGTGTACAATTCAGTCTGGTAGGAATTGCTCTCCCACCACCCTCCACCCAAAGGTTCTTGATGCCAGGCCTAGTGAAATGCTTGTATCTGCCCTCCCGGCTTTGAATATCATCATCCCATTCATCTCACAGATGAACTTTAGTACACTCTCATCTTTGTGCTCCCATTGTTTTCCTTCCAGTGGCTCTTGTTTGCTCTCTTGAGCTGTGCCGGTCAATGTATGTGGTAGCAGGTAGCCACAGGTAACTATTTAAATTTAAATTGATAAAAAAGAATTAAAAGTTTACTTCCTTAGTAATGTTTGTTGTTCTTCCATTGCTAAGTCGTGTTTGACTCTTTGTGACCCCATGAAGTGCAGCACGCCAGGCTTCTCTGTCCATCCCTATCTCCCTGAGTCTGCTCAAACTCATGTCCATTTAGTCACTGATGCCATCCAACAATCTCATCCTCAGTAATATGAACCATATTTCAAGTGCATAGTCATGTTACTTTTATAGAACATTACATGGTAGTACAATTCCAAAGCCACAGTGTTACAGCATAACGAGACCCCTCACTCAAACATTCAGGGTCTACACTGACTCCTCCGCATCCCTCCCTACCCTTGGCGCACACTCTCCAAATTTTTAGTGATATATTTTTAATCGAATGTTAATCTCTGGGAATCTTTTTCTTATTCTCTGATGGATGTTTTTTTGTAATCTTTTTTGGAAGGAAGTTTGAAGTATGCAATATTCTTTCACATCTGCCTGAAAATGATACCAATAATTTTAAGTTCTCGTTTGTTCCCTGAATCATTTCTGTTTCTCCAGGAGTTTTTTTTTAAAGTATTTTTGTGACTCATGCTATTAGTTTTTCCTCAGATATCTTAATTTGAAGGGTTTTTTGTTTGTTTTAAATGAATGGAGCGCTAGGCTGAGGATCATAGGTAGCTATTGTAAGCTTCCTCTGCAGGTGAGCGGATCTGTGTTCCCACTCACTGTGAACCAGGCTGGCTGCAAGGCGACACTCACAGGAGGAGCACGGAAGTGGCGCCAGTGAGCGAGCAGGTTAAGACCCCCACAATTCCTCAGTGTGTCTCAGTTCTGCATAGATTTATGTGTACCAGAATGGCTTCCAAGTCTGGTCACCTGCTTTCGTTAAAGACTAGTTTTTATTTTTACTGTTGGGAAGCAAAAGGATCTTCTGTCAGCTGAAAGTGTAGCAGCAAAGGAGAAGAGAAATGATTTCAGTTGTTCTGAATACATTTCTTAGTGAAGTGCCATGATACTGGTTTAACAGCCCCCTTGGACTCTATCGTTGAAGATTTTTAAGCGTGGAGTTTCTCCAGGTTTCCTTGGGATGTGCACTCAGTCACTCAGTCATGTCTGACTCTTTGCAACTGCATGGACTGCTGCCCACTGGGCTGTTTATTTTTCAGGCAAGAATACTGTAGTGGGCTGCCCTTTCCTCCTCCAGGGATAGACCTGCTGAAATTCCAGCAGCAGTTTCCCTTGTGTTTTTTTCTTTTTTTTCTGTCTCAGCCTACCTGCATTCTGACTTCTAAAATATCTTCAAAATTTTTGTTAGAGTTACATTATTTTTCAACATTTTAAAGAAGAAATGGAGATGTGATAAGTCTTCCATCACTGATCACATTTAATTTTTCTTACGCTGAATTTTCAGAACACCAATCTGTGTTTACACTGCACTTTTTATGCTAGATACATTGTTCTGCCTTTACTATTTACTAGCTAACGGAAATATTATTTCCCTTTTCTGGCTCTTTTTATCTTCTATGAAATAAAGACACTGTCTGATTTTCAGGATTGAGATGACAGGTATAAACACATGTTAAAAGCTGTGAATTAGGTAATAGGTATAAGCTATCTTTATATATAAGACTTTGTCCTGGATCCAGAATAACAAATAAATCCAAACCTGGAGATGTCACAGTTACAGGAAAGACCCTTCCCTGCCCAAGAGATACCAAGTTGATACTGGAACTAAAATGCTATATGCAATTCAAAAGAACCAGAAATTATGTATTAGTAGCAATACTAGTATAAGCAGTTGTTCATGTATATATTTATTTTACCTATCGGAAATACAATGCTGAAAGCAGATCAAGAATGCATTTGGTATACTCTAGTTAAAATAAATGTGAATTTAAGTTTAGAAGAGTAGACATCTTAATGTTGTGTGATCCCTTTGCCTGGAAAAATTAAGAATGTGAATATGTATGTAATAATGAGTGTCATATAGTACTGTTAATTAACTGTCACAAAAATATTATTTCACTTGGGTTCAGTTCATCAAAGATTCCTTCTCTTGTAGTGAAATTGACCCTTGAAGTACCCAGTGAAAGGAAACATTTTTAGACGACAATAACAATAGAGTGGCTTAATTGTAAAAACTGAAAAAAAGATGTTAAGAAAAAGTTGAATGTATAAAGAAAAAGTTACAGCAGTCTTTGACTCCAGCATACTGGGAACCATTTGTGGATAATTGATAAAAGGGTTATTTTTTCCTACATTATTAATACTCAAACCCAGTATCTTATTGATAATTTTATTATTAGAAACAAACTGAGAACACATCAAACAGACAAAGAAAAAAAAACAAATACGATGTGTTTCTTAAGGGTGCTAAATCAATTCCCCAGCCTACCTGCATTCTGACTTCTAAAATATCAATTTAAAAAAGAAGAAATGGAGATGTGATAAGTCTTCCATCACTGATCACATTTAATTTTTCTTACGCTGAATTTTCAGAACACCAATCTGTGTTTACACTGCACTTTTTATGCTAGATACATTGTTCTGCCTTTACTATTTACTAGCTAACGGAAATATTATTTCCCTTTTCTGGCTCTTTTTATCTTCTATGAAATAAAGACACTGTCTGATTTTCAGGATTGAGATGACAGGTATAAACACATGTTAAAAGCTGTGAATTAGGTAATAGGTATAAGCTATCTTTATATATAAGACTTTGTCCTGGATCCAGAATAACAAATAAATCCAAACCTGGAGATGTCACAGTTACAGGAAAGACCCTTCCCTGCCCAAGAGATACCAAGTTGATACTGGAACTAAAATGCTATATGCAATTCAAAAGAACCAGAAATTATGTATTAGTAGCAATACTAGTATAAGCAGTTGTTCATGTATATATTTATTTTACCTATCGGAAATACAATGCTGAAAGCAGATCAAGAATGCATTTGGTATACTCTAGTTAAAATAAATGTGAATTTAAGTTTAGAAGAGTAGACATCTTAATGTTGTGTGATCCCTTTGCCTGGAAAAATTAAGAATGTGAATATGTATGTAATAATGAGTGTCATATAGTACTGTTAATTAACTGTCACAAAATATTATTTCACTTGGGTTCAGTTCATCAAAGATTCCTTCTCTTGTAGTGAAATTGACCCTTGAAGTACCCAGTGAAAGGAAACATTTTTAGACGACAATAACAATAGAGTGGCTTAATTGTAAAAACTGAAAAAAAGATGTTAAGAAAAAGTTGAATGTATAAAGAAAAAGTTACAGCAGTCTTTGACTCCAGCATACTGGGAACCATTTGTGGATAATTGATAAAAGGGTTATTTTTTCCTACATTATTAATACTCAAACCCAGTATCTTATTGATAATTTTATTATTAGAAACAAACTGAGAACACATCAAACAGACAAACATGAAATAACATAATAACATGAATATGCGCTGAGTGACGCATATACGATGTGCTATCTGATTACTATTAACTCTCATTTTCTGCCTGCAGTTGTTATTCTACAGTTAAATGTCTGTAGAGGGTAAGTCACCCGCCACAGCTAAACGTTAATGGATCCAGGGATGTAATTTAAATTCAAGGCCTTATTCAAAGGAATGTGAACAAAATGCATTTGTTTGGCTTTTTATGGCCACTATTAAAAGTAAAGGAAATGAAACCATAAACAGCTATGTTCAAATATTGGCAAAGCCGAGTTGGCTTTGTGGCAGTACAAAACCATAGTTATTGACGGGGAAGCTCTGCTTAACTTACCCCACTCCTCTAGATTGTAATTGAGGTTAAAAAATGTACTTGGCAGCTTAGGCAAAATGCATAGTGCTAATTCAAAGTGAGTTTATTTTGATGTGGTTCACTTTTCTGTTGTTTTAAAAGCCTGGTACAATTTATACTAAGCCATATCTAAGACCTTAGGTCATAATTAATGTGGAACAGATTACTTTTGCCCTCAATATTGATTAGCTATTTCTTCATCAATAATAATAGAACACCAACTTACTAGAAGTCTTATGAGCACATGGCCATTCAGAATAGGGTCCAGAATTCAAGCCTGCCTTGTGTATAGGTCTAACCATATGACTAATTTCTGGCCAGTGAGATATGAACAGAAATTGTGTGGGAAACTTAATTGTTTACAAGGAAAGAGTGTGCTCTTGATCGCTCCTTCCTCCTTGTTGCTGCTGGGAATTCAGACATAATGGCTAGTGCTTCAGCAGTCATTTTGAAAATGCAATCATCTCGTAATGAATTTCCATTTCATTTAAGCCACTGTTATTTGGAGTTTTCCCATTACTTACAGCCTACTATAGTCATCATTTGTGTAACAACTTTCCAGTCTTGTATTTACTTTCAAAGGCTCTGAAATGTCATTTTAGCAAGTATTGGTGCCTATACAAACAATGTTTATATTAAAATTGTTACCTAAAATATATTAATCAGTTACTAGGTCCCATCAGTTCTACTTCCTAAACATTCTTCAAATCCATCCATTTGTCTATCCCCAAAGACTCCTAGGTAGTCTCCCATTATCTCTGGTCTTGACTACCACAACCACTTCTTGCGTCAACACTTGCTCTATACAAGCAATTATACACATAGTAGCTGGACGTATCTTTTAAAAATCAAGATCATTATGATATGCCTGTGTTTAAAACCATAGCATTCATAATAATAATAAAGTCAGGAATCTATAAACTGGGTTACAAGGCTGTCTACAATCTGGCCTCTGCATGATTCTCCAACCCATCCTGAGGGAATTAATGTGGAAAAAAAGATTAACTGGCTTTGTGGCAGTACAAAACAAACGGGAAGCTCTGCTTAACTTACCCCACTCTAGATTGTAATTGAGGTTAAAAAATGTACTTGGCAGCTTAGGCAAAATGCATAGTGCTAATTCAAAGTGAGTTTATTTTGATGTGGTTCACTTTTCTGTTGTTTTAAAAGCCTGGTACAATTTATACTAAGCCATATCTAAGACCTTAGGTCATAATTAATGTGGAACAGATTACTTTTGCCCTCAATATTGATTAGCTATTTCTTCATCAATAATAATAGAACACCAACTTACTAGAAGTCTTATGAGCACATGGCCATTCAGAATAGGGTCCAGAATTCAAGCCTGCCTTGTGTATAGGTCTAACCATATGACTAATTTCTGGCCAGTGAGATATGAACAGAAATTGTGTGGGAAACTTAATTGTTTACAAGGAAAGAGTGTGCTCTTGATCGCTCCTTCCTCCTTGTTGCTGCTGGGAATTCAGACATAATGGCTAGTGCTTCAGCAGTCATTTTGAAAATGCAATCATCTCGTAATGAATTTCCATTTCATTTAAGCCACTGTTATTTGGAGTTTTCCCATTACTTACAGCCTACTATAGTCATCATTTGTGTAACAACTTTCCAGTCTTGTATTTACTTTCAAAGGCTCTGAAATGTCATTTTAGCAAGTATTGGTGCCTATACAAACAATGTTTATATTAAAATTGTTACCTAAAATATATTAATCAGTTACTAGGTCCCATCAGTTCTACTTCCTAAACATTCTTCAAATCCATCCATTTGTCTATCCCCAAAGACTCCTAGGTAGTCTCCCATTATCTCTGGTCTTGACTACCACAACCACTTCTTGCGTCAACACTTGCTCTATACAAGCAATTATACACATAGTAGCTGGACGTATCTTTTAAAAATCAAGATCATTATGATATGCCTGTGTTTAAAACCATAGCATTCATAATAATAATAAAGTCAGGAATCTATAAACTGGGTTACAAGGCTGTCTACAATCTGGCCTCTGCATGATTCTCCAACCCATCCTGAGTGAATTGCCTTGGGATTATTGCACATGTATTTTCCCTCTTACCTAGAGCACACTCTGTTCTCCTCACCTCCCATTCCTCTCCTGTTTCCCCTGCCCCTCTGCTTACTCAAGTTCTTCTCATTGGCTAGGTCTCAGATTTCATGGTTTAGCCTTAAGCGATTTCCCAGCCTCTGGTCTGATACAGGCCTGCATATCAATCACATACTTCCGTTACCCTCTGCATTTCTCCCACTTATATTTATCCGCTTGATGCAGGTTTGCCCCACAAGAACCTCCTTGAATGTCTATCCCATTCCTGATCGTAAACCCCAAACCCACTGAAAGAAGCAAGATAGAGTAGGTGCTCAAACAACAATGTTAACTGACAGACGGATCTTTTATTTTCCTCTGGTTCCCTAAAAAACAGCTAACTGACAAGTCAACCAGAGTTTCAGTTATCAAAATCTCATCCATTCTCTGAGTCATCTAAATTATGTAAGTGCTCTCTCCTTTTAATTAGACATTTTTTTCTTCTTCCACCCTTTTATAAAGACCATTTTTTTTCTTAAAGACTTTTTTTAAGAATAAGTTTAAGTTACAACAAAATTGAAAGGGAGATACTGAGATTTCTCATATACTTCCTGCCCCACCCCCCATAGCTCCCCCATTTTCAGTATTGCTTACTAAAAAATCGTATGCTTTTCCTAAGGGTGAATAGTGACACATCATCATCACCCCACATCCGTAGTTTTCAACCTTACGTTTCACTCTTGGTGCTGTGTACTCAATGCGTTTGACAAATACGTGATGATACATATGTATCATTATAATACCAGAGCATTGTCACGGCCCTAAAAAATCCTCTGTGCTCCACCTCCTCATCTTCCCTTTCTACCAATAATTACTTTTCTTGATATCATATACTAGACTTTAATTACAGTTATGTGTTTACAGAATTCTAAACTACTATTTGGGAACCCAGTCTAGAAAATATGAAGCCTTAAAAAGTTTTTTTTTTTTTTAATAATAACACCCTCTATTTAAAAAGCCATTTATTATAATTACCTTCATCTCAACAGAGCAGAAATTTCTGGAGGCTATGGCTATTATTGCCTGTTGGAAGTAGAATGTCTGGCACATAAAAGGCATTTAACAAATGCTGGTATGTAATGTAGGGAAATAAGTACAGACTTTGAAGTTAGATACCCTTGGGTTCAAATTCAGGACCTGGCCCTCATCAGCTACAAGAAACTGGGAATTTGTCAAGGCTCGGTTGTATACAACAGGAATGATAATAACAGCCTCATTAGGATATGGTAGGAATTAATGTGGATAATTTACATAGCGGAAGCTCTGTAATTGGTAGTAATTATTATGACTTTTTTCCGCATTTATATTTCTCCACCTTTCTCTTAACAGACAAGGTAGATGCTCAGTTTTTTATGTTGTTTTAATGCAGAGTGATATAAATTAGATAAAGACAAAACTTAACCCTAAATAAAAGAGAAGACTTGCAAAAGGAACGTGGAGGTACTGCACTACTCTGTTTACTGTGGTCCTCTCCTGCTTTCCGCGCACCCCACCCCACCAGCACACACAAAAAAGATATTGACAGGTGAAGAGTCGCAAGGCAAGAGGTGGAATTGTGTTAAATCATCCAAGGTCACCAGAGAAGCCTAGAAAATACATACATTCTACATTATGCCACCTGAGGCCACTCGGCTTTTAGGAGAGAAGCTGGCTTGCGGAGGTGTGTTCCAGCTGTCTCCCTTGAGGCTGATCTGCAATGCAGATTTTTTCTGAGCCTTTCCTAGCTATTTCAGCCTCCAGACCCCACCAGCTGCTCTCACTTCTCCAGCTGGCTTAATAGGATTTATCTTCTCTACAACCTGCTTCCGGTCATCCACCACCAGAAGCCATGCTGGATAGATGGATGTTTTTTCCCTGTGAATCTGTAACACAATCCCATACCAATCCCCAGAGTTGCAAGGGTCCCTTATTGCCTGATTCAAAGAGAGGTGACTTATTGAGTAATTATTTTCCTCTCTGCCTCTGGCCTCATAGATGTGATCTTTTGTAGGAGCTGTCAGCCCCTGCTGCACAACCAAAAGTGACATATCTCCATGTGGGGCTGGGGGAGCCAGGACACCACGGGTAAGCTTGGAGGTCACTGTGTAGAATTTGCAGGCTTCCTTAGATGTTAGTGCTGCTGGGGCTGCCTGATGGCAAAGGCTGTGCTGCGTCTTCTCCGCAGGGCTCCATCAATTAAGCCAAGACTGTGACTATGCAGCCCTTCCTGGAAGTTCAGGTTATGCTTAATTTGCGTGCACAGATCCATGCTCAGTGTTTTTATGACTAACAGGCATATTGTTGTGCTACTAATAGCGCACGTCGGTACAGGTTTACACATCTCCCATGGAGTAAACGCTTGCCCAGGGACTCCAGGAGGATGGATTCTCAACAGTAAGTTTCAATCATACGTGCCTCAACGTTGTTATGAGGAATAAATGTCACATTGATTGTGAACTACCTTGCAAGGTTGTGACATACTTAACATATTTTAATTTTTAAAGGCTGAGGCTTTGTATCTATAAATTAAAATTAGGTTAGAAAAAAGATTCCCTATTTAATATTTCTACTGCAAATCAGGATGTGCTTCGATATGGTCAATATATGGAAGCTGGCATTCCAGTTATTTTTATTTATATTTATACTTGGTGACAAATACGAGTTATAGTTCTTTAATTAATCTTTTCCAGTTCTCCCTCTTTTTTCTTTTACTTTTTAGTCAAAATAATGTAGGATTTTATTTTTGGAACATTTTCATGAAATTATTCTTTGTTATCTTTTATGTTTAACTCTGACCGTATTTCATGTCAGGGAAATAAATTTTTGAATCTAGGGTGGAAATACTATTTAAATAGTTAACAATCTTTGACATGTAAAGCATTGCTTTAAAAAAGGTAAATACTCTTTATTATTACAAAGACAACTTTTATGAATCCCATCCAAAATACAGAGACTTTGTAAATTAATATGCTCTAGAGATTCCCCCAAGGGTCCCTGTAACACAATCCCATACCAATCCCCAGAGTTGCAAGGGTCCCTTATTGCCTGATTCAAAGAGAGGTGACTTATTGAGTAATTATTTTCCTCTCTGCCTCTGGCCTCATAGATGTGATCTTTTGTAGGAGCTGTCAGCCCCTGCTGCACAACCAAAAGTGACATATCTCCATGTGGGGCTGGGGGAGCCAGGACACCACGGGTAAGCTTGGAGGTCACTGTGTAGAATTTGCAGGCTTCCTTAGATGTTAGTGCTGCTGGGGCTGCCTGATGGCAAAGGCTGTGCTGCGTCTTCTCCGCAGGGCTCCATCAATTAAGCCAAGACTGTGACTATGCAGCCCTTCCTGGAAGTTCAGGTTATGCTTAATTTGCGTGCACAGATCCATGCTCAGTGTTTTTATGACTAACAGGCATATTGTTGTGCTACTAATAGCGCACGTCGGTACAGGTTTACACATCTCCCATGGAGTAAACGCTTGCCCAGGGACTCCAGGAGGATGGATTCTCAACAGTAAGTTTCAATCATACGTGCCTCAACGTTGTTATGAGGAATAAATGTCACATTGATTGTGAACTACCTTGCAAGGTTGTGACATACTTAACATATTTTAATTTTTAAAGGCTGAGGCTTTGTATCTATAAATTAAAATTAGGTTAGAAAAAAGATTCCCTATTTAATATTTCTACTGCAAATCAGGATGTGCTTCGATATGGTCAATATATGGAAGCTGGCATTCCAGTTATTTTTATTTATATTTATACTTGGTGACAAATACGAGTTATAGTTCTTTAATTAATCTTTTCCAGTTCTCCCTCTTTTTTCTTTTACTTTTTAGTCAAAATAATGTAGGATTTTATTTTTGGAACATTTTCATGAAATTATTCTTTGTTATCTTTTATGTTTAACTCTGACCGTATTTCATGTCAGGGAAATAAATTTTTGAATCTAGGGTGGAAATACTATTTAAATAGTTAACAATCTTTGACATGTAAAGCATTGCTTTAAAAAAGGTAAATACTCTTTATTATTACAAAGACAACTTTTATGAATCCCATCCAAAATACAGAGACTTTGGAAATTAATATGCTCTAGAGATCTGCTCCTGCGAGTTTAGTGTTTTTTAGTGTCTTTTCCTCCTTTTGTTGCTAATGGCTTACCAAGTATGTAAATGAGAAAAGTACTGATTGATTCTGGGTTCCATCAGAAATGTTTTTTAAGTTTCCTGCGTATCAGTTCCAGAAAGTTAAGACACATTTGACAGGCAATGTATTTTTTCTGTTAGGACCTACAGATAAGAAAGAACAAGGGACATTCAGCATCTTAGTCCTCTTTGGAGGAGTACTAAAAATATTTTTAAAAACAAATTTTTAAAGCTTCCCTGGGGGTCAAGTGGGTAAAGAGTCCACCTTGCAGTGCAAGGGGCACTGGTTTGATCCCTGGCCAGGGAAGATCCTACTTGCCGTGGAGTGGCTGGACCCGTGTGTCCAATTAGGAGCCAGTCCTCTGGAGCACATGCGCCCAGAGCTGGTGCTCTGTAATGAGAGGACACTGCAGTGGGAGGCCCACACAGGCCGAAGAATAGAGATGTATGAAAATCAATAAATAAAAAACCAATAAAAGAGACCAAAATTTAAAAAAAAAATTAAAATAAATTTTTATTTTCAAAGACAGTTTGTATCTGTGAACTAAAATAGTAAAACAGACTCTACTTAATGGCATTTCAGGAGAGAGGTTGTTTACTTTGTGACATGCATAAATTCCTCCAGCATTTAAGGATCAGCTTCATAAATTCCTTTTCACTGACATTTTGTGTGCAAAATCTCCAAAACCAATTTATACAACATCTTACGGAAGCATATCATGTGGTTGCCGTTGTTTTAGACTACAAGTTCATCTTTTAAATTTTTTCTAGTCTGGAAGGAAATTGCCTGATATACCTAAAGCTTCAGTTTTCATCTGAAATGAGACTCAGCTATTTATTTGTTTTTCATATTCTCTCTCAAAATGAGACAAATCAACTCTCAGTTTAAAAAACTGTCAGATTGCATTTACTGTTGAAGTTTAAAATGTCACTGGCTTTTAAAACAAATATAAAACTATTAAAATTTTTTTAGCTTCAAATTCATTTAGGTAGACATAGCAAATATGCCAAGAGACAGCAGGCTGCCCATTTGGTGATAAACTAAATGCTGATGAAAATACTATGTTTCATTTCACACACTCCTCTTCAGCTGGCCCAGAGTCACCTTGGCCTCTGTTAGGCTGTCAGAAGATTAGCGAGGCCTCCCTGAGCTGTCAGAAGATTGAACCTTTTGTAAACTCACTGGATCAGAACCCCCACCCAGCACTTTAAAGAGCTACTGTAAATAGGAAGTGAATATAGAAGTAAATCCTAAACTTCTTTTACTATTGCTGATAGTTAATACCTACTACGGATGAAAGTATGTCTTTACATTGGCAATCTCTTTTAATGAGCTCAAAAAACAGGAACCAGCTCTCCTGACAATTGAAAAAGATCAAGAAGAATTAGGTTACTGTAAGGACCATGCCAAAAGTGGACTCTCTTTTACAAACTCAGGTTCAGCTGCTCACCACTCACAAACCAATAATTTGAGAGGCAACTGTCAGTAGAAATGAAGTGTTAGTTGCTCAGTCGTTTCTGACTCTTTGCAACCACATAGACTGAGCCCTCCAGGCTTCTCTGTCAATGGGATTCTCTAGGCAACAGTACCAAAGTGAGTAGCTATTTCTTTATCCAGGGGATTCTCCTGACCCAGGGAGCAAACCTGGGTCTCCTGCATTGCGGGCAGATTATTTACTGTCTGAGCTACCAGGAAAACTAGTGTTTTATTTATGGGATCTGAGTTCCCTGACCTCATATCAAACTCAGGTAAAATTATTTAAAAACTCATATCACCTCGTCAGAATAACCTACACGAATACAGTGGAAGCATTTTTTCCGTTGTTTTAGACTACAAGTTCATCTTTTAAATTTTTTCTAGTCTGGAAGGAAATTGCCTGATATACCTAAAGCTTCAGTTTTCATCTGAAATGAGACTCAGCTATTTATTTGTTTTTCATATTCTCTCTCAAAATGAGACAAATCAACTCTCAGTTTAAAAAACTGTCAGATTGCATTTACTGTTGAAGTTTAAAATGTCACTGGCTTTTAAAACAAATATAAAACTATTAAAATTTTTTTAGCTTCAAATTCATTTAGGTAGACATAGCAAATATGCCAAGAGACAGCAGGCTGCCCATTTGGTGATAAACTAAATGCTGATGAAAATACTATGTTTCATTTCACACACTCCTCTTCAGCTGGCCCAGAGTCACCTTGGCCTCTGTTAGGCTGTCAGAAGATTAGCGAGGCCTCCCTGAGCTGTCAGAAGATTGAACCTTTTGTAAACTCACTGGATCAGAACCCCCACCCAGCACTTTAAAGAGCTACTGTAAATAGGAAGTGAATATAGAAGTAAATCCTAAACTTCTTTTACTATTGCTGATAGTTAATACCTACTACGGATGAAAGTATGTCTTTACATTGGCAATCTCTTTTAATGAGCTCAAAAAACAGGAACCAGCTCTCCTGACAATTGAAAAAGATCAAGAAGAATTAGGTTACTGTAAGGACCATGCCAAAAGTGGACTCTCTTTTACAAACTCAGGTTCAGCTGCTCACCACTCACAAACCAATAATTTGAGAGGCAACTGTCAGTAGAAATGAAGTGTTAGTTGCTCAGTCGTTTCTGACTCTTTGCAACCACATAGACTGAGCCCTCCAGGCTTCTCTGTCAATGGGATTCTCTAGGCAACAGTACCAAAGTGAGTAGCTATTTCTTTATCCAGGGGATTCTCCTGACCCAGGGAGCAAACCTGGGTCTCCTGCATTGCGGGCAGATTATTTACTGTCTGAGCTACCAGGAAAACTAGTGTTTTATTTATGGGATCTGAGTTCCCTGACCTCATATCAAACTCAGGTATCAAACTCATATCATCTCAGGAATCGAACTCATATCACCTGCAGTACAGAATATTAACCACTGGACCACCAGGAAATTCCCGTAGAAAGGAAAGGTGTTTTAAAATAAAAGCTAGCAATCTGGGGAGAAGGTGGACTTGTGTCCAGAGACTAACTCTGAAGATTCTGCTTAACCATGACAGTTTTTTTTTTTTTTTTTAACTTTTACTTTTATATTGAGGTATGACCAGTTACTTTCAGGTGACCAGGGAAAGGACTCAGTCATACATGTATCCATTCTCACCCAGACTCCCCTCCCATTCACAGCCATGACAGCTTTTGAAGGAAAAAATGGGGAGAGGGGAAGAATCTCAGTGAATCCTGGAGGCAGGAGGTTGGATTCTGCATCATTGTCTATTGTGTGCACACACGGGCTGACTCTTTCTTCAGAGGCTATCTCCCTAGTAATAGGCCTGCCGGCGGAATCTTTAGGGGGCTGCTGGGGCTAGAGACCTAACCCTTCTTTAACTACTTAGTTCTTCATTCTTACTCCTTCTAAAAGAACAGACAAGTTAGGCAAGGCACGGTATATATTCAGGAAAGCATAAGTCAGGGCTTCCTTTCAGTTGCTTAGTGGTCTCTCCCATAATTAGGTTTTTAAGACCAGAGGGGGACAGAAAGGGGTAAAGAAGAAAAGGACAGGACTGCTGTCATCTCCACCCCATTAGGATTTTCATTAAAGTGAAGAGCTACTTACGGGGCTTGGTGCCGTTTCTTTGAAGTAAATGTTGTTCAGTTGCTACGTTGTGTCCAGCTCTTTATGACACCATGGACTTCAGGACACCAGCCTTATCTGTCCTTCACTATCCCCCAGAGTTTGCTCAGACCCATGTCCATTGAGTCATTGACGCCATCTAACCACCTCAACCTCTGTCTCCCTCTTCTCCTCCTGCTCTCAGTCTTTCCCAGCATCAGGGTAATTTCCAGTGAGTTGGCTCTTCATATCAGGTGGCCAAAATATTGGAAATTCAGCTTCAGCATCAGTCCTTCCAGTGAATGTTCAGAGTTGGTTTCTTTTAGGATTGACTGGTTTGACCTCCTTGCTGTTTAAGGGACTCTCAAAAGTCTTCTCCAACACAACAATTCAAAAGCATCAATTTTGGGGCACTCAGCTTCTTTTGGTCCAACTCTCACATCCATACATGACTACTGGGAATACCATCACTTTGACTAGATGGATATTTGTCAGCAAAGTGATGTATCTGCTTTTTAATACACTGTCTAGTTTTGTCATAGCTTTTCTTCCAAGGAACAAGCATCTTTTAATTTGTGGCTGCAGTGATTCCAAATCACTGCATTGCCCTCCGTGATTTTGGAGCCCAAGAAAATAAAATATTCCACAGTTTCCATTTTTTCCCTGTATATTTGCCATGCAATGATTGGACCTGATGCCATGATCTTAGTTTTTTGAATGTTGAGTGTTAATCCATTTGTTTCACTCTCCTCTTTCACTCTCCTCAAGAAGCTCTTTAGTTCCTCTTTGCTTCCTGCCATTAGAGTGCTGTCATCTACATATCTGAGGTTGTCGATATTTCTCCCATCAGTCTTGATTCCAGTTTCTGATTCCTTCAGACCAGCATTTCACATGATATTCTCTGCATAGAAGTTAAAGACAGTGAGAATATTCAGCCTTGACATGCTCCTTTCCCAATTTTGAACCAGTCCATTGTTCCATGTCCAGTTCTAACTGTTACTTTTTGACCTGCATACAGTGAATATTACACAATGGAAGTAAATATTACACATTGGAAATTCACTACCAGATCTTAAAATGGTTTTGTACCTTGTCCCATTTTCTGGACATTGGAAGCAAAGTGGCATGAGATGCTTTTGCACCCACACGTCACTTGCAGCCTAGGAGGGAGGCTAAGACACATCTCAGTTCAAAAGTCATAGCTTCAACTGAGACCATTTATAACAGAAATTGCTTAACCTTAAATATCAAAGAAAGTTAAGACATCCTTAACAAAGAGGACCACTCACTGTGCATAGTCATAACTATGCAACCCTACTAGGAGACCAACTGTCTTCAAGCATGGGCACAAAAATAGTTGAGTAGGATTGCCTATTCAGATCTTGACTTCAGAAGTGGTCTGTATAAGACGTTTCTGGGAAAAATCAACCCCTTCATTTACTTAAGGCTGTCATACAATATAGAAGTACAATATGGCATGACTATTATTTTTTCTACTTAGCATGTTGCTCGTGACAGATGCCCAAGGAGACCATGACATTAATTGTTAACAGAAAAAGCTTTATCACCTCCAATGTAGCTTTATAGTTATTGTCTCTTTTGATGTAGAAACTTAAGGAATGTCAGACTTTGTACAGACTGTACAGACTGTATAGACTGTTGACCTTGTATGTATAGAAGGGGGAAGCAGTAAACATTTAAGGGTACATTTTCAAAACTTTTCTGCTTGATCATGGTCAACTTCTTTTGCTCCATGTTAATAATTAAGTATGGAGTGGAGTTATCTCCACTGTTAAATACCTCTGTAACCATTTCTCATCTCTTTGTATCATCTGTTTTTCTTGATCACTGTGGGCTTTCTTGGTTATTTGGTAAAAAATCAACCTACAGTGCAGGAAATCTGGGATGGGAAGATCCCTTGGAGGAGAGCATAGCAACTCACTGTTTTAAATAAAACTCTGTAACCAGTTCTGATTCCTTCAGACCAGCATTTCACATGATTCTCTGTATTGAAGTCAAAGAGAGTGCGAAGATTCAGCCTTGACATGCTCCTTTCCCAATTTTGAACCAGTCCATTGTTCCATGTCCAGTTCTAACTGTTACTTTTTGACCTGCATACAGTGAATATTACACAATGGAAGTAAATATTACACATTGGAAATTCACTACCAGATCTTAAAATGGTTTTGTACCTTGTCCCATTTTCTGGACATTGGAAGCAAAGTGGCATGAGATGCTTTTGCACCCACACGTCACTTGCAGCCTAGGAGGGAGGCTAAGACACATCTCAGTTCAAAAGTCATAGCTTCAACTGAGACCATTTATAACAGAAATTGCTTAACCTTAAATATCAAAGAAAGTTAAGACATCCTTAACAAAGAGGACCACTCACTGTGCATAGTCATAACTATGCAACCCTACTAGGAGACCAACTGTCTTCAAGCATGGGCACAAAAATAGTTGAGTAGGATTGCCTATTCAGATCTTGACTTCAGAAGTGGTCTGTATAAGACGTTTCTGGGAAAAATCAACCCCTTCATTTACTTAAGGCTGTCATACAATATAGAAGTACAATATGGCATGACTATTATTTTTTCTACTTAGCATGTTGCTCGTGACAGATGCCCAAGGAGACCATGACATTAATTGTTAACAGAAAAAGCTTTATCACCTCCAATGTAGCTTTATAGTTATTGTCTCTTTTGATGTAGAAACTTAAGGAATGTCAGACTTTGTACAGACTGTACAGACTGTATAGACTGTTGACCTTGTATGTATAGAAGGGGGAAGCAGTAAACATTTAAGGGTACATTTTCAAAACTTTTCTGCTTGATCATGGTCAACTTCTTTTGCTCCATGTTAATAATTAAGTATGGAGTGGAGTTATCTCCACTGTTAAATACCTCTGTAACCATTTCTCATCTCTTTGTATCATCTGTTTTTCTTGATCACTGTGGGCTTTCTTGGTTATTTGGTAAAAAATCAACCTACAGTGCAGGAAATCTGGGATGGGAAGATCCCTTGGAGGAGAGCATAGCAACTCACTGCAGTATTCTTGCCTGGAGAATCCCCATGAACAGAGGAGCCTGTCTGGCTACAGTCCATGGGGTCACAGAGTTGGACCCAACTGAGCAACTAAGCACATACGTTTTTTGACCATATAACAGAAGAGCCACAGTTTTCCACATTTTTTGCAGACTTTCTCAATTTTTGAAATAAATACTATACTAGAAGAGAACTTTTCTTGTTAATAACTATCTCAATCTTTTCATCTGTGAAATAACCCACGATTGCTGCTACTTGTTTCAAAACTGATTCTAAAAATCTTAGGGGTGTGTGTGCTCAGGTGGCAAAAGAAGAGATTTGGAAATGTTTGTAACGCCAAGGTAAAACCACAGATGTCCTTCTGTCTCTGGAGAGAGGAATGTACATTCGCCTGGGGCACATGTTACACATTCCACGAGCTGAGGGTTCTGTCTTGCTGAACTTTGGCAGGTCCCATGGTCCTGGAGGCTTTTGTTTTGCATACCTTGTGCATTAACTCGTTTGAAGTAATTTACCTCTGAGGACCACTGCATCTTTCCAGAGTTAAGGAGAGGTACCAAACCAAGGCTATAGATCAGGGTAGGAACTAGGACAGATGGAAAGACTGATATTATTAGGATGATTGTATTTGTTTAATTATCGCTTCAATTTAATATTGCTAGCAGGTTCTGAGATGTTCATTGTGTCTGTGTCCAGCGCCCTTGAAATAAGAATGCTGTACAAATCCGTGTCTTAATCTGCTCTAATCCAGATGAGCTAATTTGGTAGTTTGACCCTTGAGTTAAGTAAAATGACTGTGACATGGGCAGTTCAGTACCCTAGCTACATAGTCATAAATTGTAGCAAAAAGAATTTGTTCCTGTCTTAAGAATCTTACCAACATTCATTTTGGTGATATACTTGTTCTCTTGTATGAACATCAGCAGTTCAGATATAATCGGAACTACGAAAAGGGAGATCTTCCTCAGTGTGACCACCTTGCTCTCTCTCAGAAGCTTTTGTCATGGATTTCCATGAAATTGTCTGGTATTTTACTGGAGTAGCTTATAATGACAGTCTGTTTTATGGGATCTTTCCATATTGTGCAGGCAGACAAACTTGTCATACTTTGCATGTGAGTCTTATTTGTCGGGAAGAACACTGCTAGCTTCTTTTATTGCTTAAAAAAATAACAAATAATTATCCTGCTATAAAAGAAAATACTGATAATTATAGTTTGCCAAGCATGTTGTAGAAGGGGACAAGACAAAATGCTGGTGTCGGCAAATCCAAAAACAGAATACTTCTGCTACTGAAATAACTCCCACATCTTAATGGTTTCCCTACAGAAATATTAAGAACTTCAAGGGCTGTTGACAAGACTATAGGGTTATGATATATTATGCACAACCAAAGAGGTGGAGACTTTAAACATAATCAGGAATTTCCCACTATATTTTAGTGAACCAGAAATATACTGAGAGGGAGAATCCAAAGATGAATACATAAGCTCTCAAGAAAAATATTTAGGTATAAGTGACTGGACTGTTCTAGAAAAATTTTAAATGTGTTGTTTTTTAACATATATTAAATAGCCAGTAAACTATTTCGGAATGAAGACGATAGGTGATTGTATTTGTTTTAATTATACGGCTCTGAGGACCACTGCATCTTTCCAGAGTTAAGGAGAGGTACCAAACCAAGGCTATAGATCAGGGTAGGAACTAGGACAGATGGAAAGACTGATATTATTAGGATGATTGTATTTGTTTAATTATCGCTTCAATTTAATATTGCTAGCAGGTTCTGAGATGTTCATTGTGTCTGTGTCCAGCGCCCTTGAAATAAGAATGCTGTACAAATCCGTGTCTTAATCTGCTCTAATCCAGATGAGCTAATTTGGTAGTTTGACCCTTGAGTTAAGTAAAATGACTGTGACATGGGCAGTTCAGTACCCTAGCTACATAGTCATAAATTGTAGCAAAAAAGAATTTGTTCCTGTCTTAAGAATCTTACCAACATTCATTTTGGTGATATACTTGTTCTCTTGTATGAACATCAGCAGTTCAGATATAATCGGAACTACGAAAAGGGAGATCTTCCTCAGTGTGACCACCTTGCTCTCTCTCAGAAGCTTTTGTCATGGATTTCCATGAAATTGTCTGGTATTTTACTGGAGTAGCTTATAATGACAGTCTGTTTTATGGGATCTTTCCATATTGTGCAGGCAGACAAACTTGTCATACTTTGCATGTGAGTCTTATTTGTCGGGAAGAACACTGCTAGCTTCTTTTATTGCTTAAAAAAATAACAAATAATTATCCTGCTATAAAAGAAAATACTGATAATTATAGTTTGCCAAGCATGTTGTAGAAGGGGACAAGACAAAATGCTGGTGTCGGCAAATCCAAAAACAGAATACTTCTGCTACTGAAATAACTCCCACATCTTAATGGTTTCCCTACAGAAATATTAAGAACTTCAAGGGCTGTTGACAAGACTATAGGGTTATGATATATTATGCACAACCAAAGAGGTGGAGACTTTAAACATAATCAGGAATTTCCCACTATATTTTAGTGAACCAGAAATATACTGAGAGGGAGAATCCAAAGATGAATACATAAGCTCTCAAGAAAAATATTTAGGTATAAGTGACTGGACTGTTCTAGAAAAAAAATTTTAAATGTGTTGTTTTTCTAGCGGCTATTCATTAGTAGTAATAAATAGCCAGTAAACTATTTAGGTGATAATCCGGTATCTTAGTTTGATCTGACATTTAGTCACCATTTATGGTGATAGATTTATTCAAAATTAATCTTTTATCTTAAACATGTAGAAGAGAAAATAATTGGGATCAGAGTAGAGGACATTTAATGGAACTCTCCTTCAAAATAAAATCAAATTTCATTAAAAACATAGTGAAAAAAGTGTGAGGCAACCTTTAATTTACAATTAGATTTTGTAAGTTTATTATCATTCTTCACAGAAATATTTATAAATACAGCAACATACTGATTCTAAGAAAAAGGGATGAATCAAGTGCTGTTTGGTTTTGTTGGGAATCATTTCATCATAAATTTTAGTTAGAATGATGGCACACACAGTGAAGCAACGGAAAGACAGACATGGACAGTGGACATATGGACACTGTGGGGAAGGAACAGAGGGTGGGAGGCGTAAAGGAAGTAGCATGAAGACCTGTACTATCATAAGTGAAGAAAATAGCTCTAGTCATTGCTCTGTGAGAAAAGGAGATCATTCAGGGGTGCTGTGTGATGGTCGAGAGGGGTGGGAAGGGGGTGATATACATATGACTAATCTGGGAACATGCATATCTGTAAACAACAGAACTCTGTAAAAGTTAAAAGTAAAATATCCTGTGGATTTTCTATTCTTCCCTGGGGAATTGATCTAACTGTACCAGGTCATCATTTTTCTGTAATTTGTCTGTTACTTGACCATTTCTCTAATGTCACTATCATGCTCTTCAGAAATCCTGCATCTTTTGCAAGACTTGGAATTTCAACTTGCAGTTGATGGTATCAAGTCAGGCTACACTGTCAGATATTAACATCTTCAGGCACTCATCCAGGGATCAACCAAAGAGCAAGACTTTGACCTTCTAAGAAGGGATAAAAGCCAGTGTTAACCAGAGAACAGATGGCTGCTCTTAGGCATACTCGTTTTATAAATGTTCAGTTCATTAGTCCATGACCGATGCTTATGCTATGATGAGAACCAAATTGGAAGGAAACTTTCCAAATTCAGAAGGTGGTCTTCCTCACTAAAAAGCACACATTAAGCCTTTTTTTGTTTAATAAAATACCCATTTACTTGACACCATAACAGAGGACCAATAGTAACGTTATTCAATCTTTCAGATTTCTGACCCTTTCAGAAAACTTACTTGAAAACGTTGTCCAAGGGTAAAAAAGTAAAAAAAAATTATCAGAGTTGCCAGGTATGACTACACCTGTTTAGTTTTCAGGCACAGATAAAAGGCAGGTTTTCTCTTTGTACTGACATGTGAAGAAAGAATAAGGAAATTGAAAAAGTGTTAAAAATATAGTAGATTCACTTCATGTACTCACTGTAAACAGAAACTGTTTAACTAGCTCCATCATTATTAGCTTGGGCATATAGAGAATATTTAGAAAAATCTGTAAAAATCCTTATTTTGCTTTGATGACATCATTTTGAATCTAATAAATAATTGACATTTGATAGCTGAGATCATGTCTATGAGTCATTTATTTTTGCTTCTATGAGGCTGCCTTCCTTTTTTGAAGCTGAGTAACTACATAATTAAATTGTCATTTAAAGAAGCAATGACTATAGCAGAAAGCCAAATGCTCAGGTGACTCAAATGACATATGGTAAAGCAGGACTGATACTTGTATTTTAAGAGGACTCCACAGTAAACTTGCAGCATTAATGAGATTAAATGGATCATTAACTGTTGTGTTCCTATTAAACTCCAGCAGAAATATTTGTTAACCTTAAATACATTTTGAAGTTGTTTCTATTTTAAATGGTCAGAAAAACTAATAGCATCTGCCAGTTAGTATAATGAAGAAATAATAAAACTCATCTACTCTCCAACACTTTTGTGTTATATTACAGATATTAACAACTGCAGGCACTCATCCAGGGATCAACCAAAGAGCAAGACTTTGACCTTCTAAGAAGGGATAAAAGCCAGTGTTAACCAGAGAACAGATGGCTGCTCTTAGGCATACTCGTTTTATAAATGTTCAGTTCATTAGTCCATGACCGATGCTTATGCTATGATGAGAACCAAATTGGAAGGAAACTTTCCAAATTCAGAAGGTGGTCTTCCTCACTAAAAAGCACACATTAAGCCTTTTTTTGTTTAATAAAATACCCATTTACTTGACACCATAACAGAGGACCAATAGTAACGTTATTCAATCTTTCAGATTTCTGACCCTTTCAGAAAACTTACTTGAAAACGTTGTCCAAGGGTAAAAAAGTAAAAAAAAATTATCAGAGTTGCCAGGTATGACTACACCTGTTTAGTTTTCAGGCACAGATAAAAGGCAGGTTTTCTCTTTGTACTGACATGTGAAGAAAGAATAAGGAAATTGAAAAAGTGTTAAAAATATAGTAGATTCACTTCATGTACTCACTGTAAACAGAAACTGTTTAACTAGCTCCATCATTATTAGCTTGGGCATATAGAGAATATTTAGAAAAATCTGTAAAAATCCTTATTTTGCTTTGATGACATCATTTTGAATCTAATAAATAATTGACATTTGATAGCTGAGATCATGTCTATGAGTCATTTATTTTTGCTTCTATGAGGCTGCCTTCCTTTTTTGAAGCTGAGTAACTACATAATTAAATTGTCATTTAAAGAAGCAATGACTATAGCAGAAAGCCAAATGCTCAGGTGACTCAAATGACATATGGTAAAGCAGGACTGATACTTGTATTTTAAGAGGACTCCACAGTAAACTTGCAGCATTAATGAGATTAAATGGATCATTAACTGTTGTGTTCCTATTAAACTCCAGCAGAAATATTTGTTAACCTTAAATACATTTTGAAGTTGTTTCTATTTTAAATGGTCAGAAAAACTAATAGCATCTGCCAGTTAGTATAATGAAGAAATAATAAAACTCATCTACTCTCCAACACTTTTGTGTTATATTACAGATATTCAAGATACATTTCCAGTAGGTGGCATTCTCTTTTGAATAGAGTTGGAAATCATATGAACATTGGGTGCAATTTAACAACTGAAACATTTTTAAAGGTTGAGGGATGTTCTGAATATTTTATGTTTTCCTTCCACTGTCGTAAGACATATATACTTAAATACAAGGAGAAACAACTGTTTCATCGACTCAGATGACTTAATGAAGAGAGAATATAAAATTTGATTTTAGGGTCAGTTCATACCAAACAGAATTTGGAAATTTTGTAAATTATTTCCTCCCTTTCATTGGTCTCAGTGTAATACAGTATGTCTGCCTTACTCCTGCAAGTGTGCTCCGTTGCTAGATCCGGACTAGTCTGGTATGTTTTATTCCAGAATCCTCCAGAATTCTTATTCTGAAATCCCAGACTAAAAGCTTACTGCTTAAACCTACTTAAATTGCTTACTACTGCCTTCTCATTCCCTTTGCTATCCAAACTCCTGTTAACATGTCCACTCCACTTACTGCTGTGTTTATCTGTCCGATTCTCTTCTTACCATTTTGCTAAATGGTTGTCTTTTCAACCTACTACTTGCTGAAATGTTATCTGAGAGATCCCATGAGTTAATCTCACTGATATACTGAATGGTTGCCTCTTAGCCTTCATGCTGGTTGACTTCTCTTTGTCACAGCAATAACACAGTGGAAAGAATACTGATAACTTGATGTCAGTCTTGACTCTGCCACCCACAGCTGATGGTGAAACCTCAGACAGGTTATAAAACCTCAGAAGACTGTCAAAGCTTAAATACTATAAAGGTACATATGGGAATTATTCATGGCTACCCATTTCACCTTGAAATCTTTCTCATTAGATTCCTGCAAATTTTCTTTCTGCCAAATGCTCAGGTGACTCAAATGACATATGGTAAAGCAGGACTGATACTTGTATTTTAAGAGGACTCCACAGTAAACTTGCAGCATTAATGAGATTAAATGGATCATTAACTGTTGTGTTCCTATTAAACTCCAGCAGAAATATTTGTTAACCTTAAATACATTTTGAAGTTGTTTCTATTTTAAATGGTCAGAAAAACTAATAGCATCTGCCAGTTAGTATAATGAAGAAATAATAAAACTCATCTACTCTCCAACACTTTTGTGTTATATTACAGATATTCAAGATACATTTCCAGTAGGTGGCATTCTCTTTTGAATAGAGTTGGAAATCATATGAACATTGGGTGCAATTTAACAACTGAAACATTTTTAAAGGTTGAGGGATGTTCTGAATATTTTATGTTTTCCTTCCACTGTCGTAAGACATATATACTTAAATACAAGGAGAAACAACTGTTTCATCGACTCAGATGACTTAATGAAGAGAGAATATAAAATTTGATTTTAGGGTCAGTTCATACCAAACAGAATTTGGAAATTTTGTAAATTATTTCCTCCCTTTCATTGGTCTCAGTGTAATACAGTATGTCTGCCTTACTCCTGCAAGTGTGCTCCGTTGCTAGATCCGGACTAGTCTGGTATGTTTTATTCCAGAATCCTCCAGAATTCTTATTCTGAAATCCCAGACTAAAAGCTTACTGCTTAAACCTACTTAAATTGCTTACTACTGCCTTCTCATTCCCTTTGCTATCCAAACTCCTGTTAACATGTCCACTCCACTTACTGCTGTGTTTATCTGTCCGATTCTCTTCTTACCATTTTGCTAAATGGTTGTCTTTTCAACCTACTACTTGCTGAAATGTTATCTGAGAGATCCCATGAGTTAATCTCACTGATATACTGAATGGTTGCCTCTTAGCCTTCATGCTGGTTGACTTCTCTTTGTCACAGCAATAACACAGTGGAAAGAATACTGATAACTTGATGTCAGTCTTGACTCTGCCACCCACAGCTGATGGTGAAACCTCAGACAGGTTATAAAACCTCAGAAGACTGTCAAAGCTTAAATACTATAAAGGTACATATGGGAATTATTCATGGCTACCCATTTCACCTTGAAATCTTTCTCATTAGATTCTGCAATACTATCTTGTCTTATTGCTTCATTATTGTCTTCCCTAGCTTTCTGACCCTGTCACCTACCATTGGTCTATCCCAAGACTGTTGGTCCATCCCAAGACACTCATTCCACACATAGCTGATGAGCTCATCCACTTTGATTCAAGATTAATCTTCCTAAAACACAACCGATTTATAACATCTTACTTAGGCTTAGTTCAGTCACTCAGTCATGTCTGACTCTTTGTGACCTCATGGACTTCAGCATGCCAGGCTTCCCTGTCCTTCACCATCTCCTGGAGCTTGCTCAAACTCATGTCCATGGAGTCTGTGATGCCATCCAACCATCTTGTCTTCTTTTATCCCCTTCTTCTACATTCTGTTTTTCCCAGCATCGGGGTCTTTTCCAGTAAATCATCTCTTCGTATCATGGAGTCAAAGTATTAGAGCGTCAACTTCAGCACCAGTTCTAATGAATATTCAGGGTTGGTTTCCTTTAGGATTGACTGGTTTGGTCTCCTTGCAGTCCAGGGGATTCTCAAGAGTCTTCTCCAACACCACAGTTCAAAGGCATCAACTCTGGCATTAAGCCTTCTTTATGGTCTAACTCTCACATCCATACATGACTACTGGGAAAACCATAGCTTTCCCTAATACTACAGTGAAATTAGAGAGGGTGTTTCATGCATTTTTTTGGCAAGGTCTAAGTAAACAAGATATAATTCAGAGTCTAATAATTAGTAACAGATGAAGTAATGTTCAGAATGAATATTCTGAATGTTTTGTTCTATTATAGGAAGATTTCCACCACTAAGGCTTAACTCTGAAAAAAAAATATTTAAAATTTTTTCAAAAAATTTACTGAAGTTAATCTTCACTGATATACTGAATGGTTGCCTCTTAGCCTTCATGCTGGTTGACTTCTCTTTGTCACAGCAATAACACAGTGGAAAGAATACTGATAACTTGATGTCAGTCTTGACTCTGCCACCCACAGCTGATGGTGAAACCTCAGACAGGTTATAAAACCTCAGAAGACTGTCAAAGCTTAAATACTATAAAGGTACATATGGGAATTATTCATGGCTACCCATTTCACCTTGAAATCTTTCTCATTAGATTCTGCAATACTATCTTGTCTTATTGCTTCATTATTGTCTTCCCTAGCTTTCTGACCCTGTCACCTACCATTGGTCTATCCCAAGACTGTTGGTCCATCCCAAGACACTCATTCCACACATAGCTGATGAGCTCATCCACTTTGATTCAAGATTAATCTTCCTAAAACACAACCGATTTATAACATCTTACTTAGGCTTAGTTCAGTCACTCAGTCATGTCTGACTCTTTGTGACCTCATGGACTTCAGCATGCCAGGCTTCCTGTCCTTCACCATCTCCTGGAGCTTGCTCAAACTCATGTCCATGGAGTCTGTGATGCCATCCAACCATCTTGTCTTCTTTTATCCCCTTCTTCTACATTCTGTTTTTCCCAGCATCGGGTCTTTTCCAGTAAATCATCTCTTCGTATCATGGAGTCAAAGTATTAGAGCGTCAACTTCAGCACCAGTTCTAATGAATATTCAGGGTTGGTTTCCTTTAGGATTGACTGGTTTGGTCTCCTTGCAGTCCAGGGGATTCTCAAGAGTCTTCTCCAACACCACAGTTCAAAGGCATCAACTCTGGCATTAAGCCTTCTTTATGGTCTAACTCTCACATCCATACATGACTACTGGGAAAACCATAGCTTTCCCTAATACTACAGTGAAATTAGAGAGGGTGTTTCATGCATTTTTTTGGCAAGGTCTAAGTAAACAAGATATAATTCAGAGTCTAATAATTAGTAACAGATGAAGTAATGTTCAGAATGAATATTCTGAATGTTTTGTTCTATTATAGGAAGATTTCCCACCACTAAGGCTTAACTCTGAAAAATTATTTAAAATATCAATATTTACTGAATTAGATTTTAATTTTAAAGCTATGAATTAATATAGCCATTGGGTCACTGATTTTTTAATATAGACTATATTACAATATAATTTGCATATAAAATTCAACTTAAAAATGTAATTCAGTGATTTTAGTATATTCAGTTATGCAATAATCTAATTTTATTACTGATTTTAGAACATTTTTATCACCCCCGTGGAAACCCCATACCTATTAGCAGTCACACTCCATTTCCACCTTCCAAGTATTCTGTGTGTATATGTGTGTTCGTGTGCTCAATTGCTCAGTCATGTCTGATTCTTTGCCACCCCATAGACTATAACCCACCAGGCTCCTCTGTCCATTGGATTATCCCAGCAAAAATACTGAAGTGGGTTGCCGTTTCCTCCTCTGAGGGATCTTCCCAAGCAGTTGCTAACCTAATTTCTGTCTTTATGGATTTGTCTCTTCTTCTGAGCAGTTCATATAAATAAAGTAATGCAATATAGCCTTTTGTGAGAGACTTCTTTTACTCAGCATAATATTTCCAGGGTCATTAATGTAGCAAGTATCAGTACTTTTTTCTTTTCTGACTGAATAGTATACCACCAAATGGATTTGCCTCATTTTGTTAATTCATTTTTTTTGTTACTTGATGATCATTTGATTGTTGAATCACTGATTTTAAAAGCTACAAAGGAGCCCTGTGAGTATGTACTCAAATGGTTTCATTTTATGCACCTGAGACTGAAACTCAAAGTGGTGCTCCTAGACTTGAGGTGCTGTTGTTCATTAGTTAAGTCATGCCCAACTCTTTGCAACCCTGTGAACTATAGGATGCCAGGCTTCCCTGTCCTTCACTATCTTCCTGAGTTTGCTGAAACTCATGTCTATTTGGTAATGCCATTCAACCATCTCATTTTCTGTCACCCCCTTCTCCTCTTGCCCTCAATCTTTCCCAACATCAGGGTCTTTTCCAATGAGTTGGCTCTTTATATCAGGTGGCCAGAGTATTGGAACTTCAGCTTTAGCATCAGTCTTTCCAATGAATGTTCAGGGTTGATTTCCTTTAGGATTGACTAGTTTGATCTTGCTGCACGAGGGACTCAAGAGCCTTCTCTGGTACGACAGTTTGAAAGCATCAATTCTTTGGTGCTCAGCCTTTTTCATGGTCCACTTCTCACATCCATACATGACTGCCGGAAAAACCAAAGCATTGACTCACATTTTCAGGAGAGTTTTGTCTCTGCTTTTTAATATGCTGTATGGGTTTGTCATAGCTCTTCTTCTGAGGAACAAATGTCTTTTGATTTTGTGGCTGCAGTCACCATCCACAGTGGTTTTGGAGCCCAAGAAAATGTTATCTGCCACTGTTTCCACTTTTTCCCCATCTACTTGCCATGCAGTGATAGGACCAGATGCCGCAATCTTACTTTTCTAAATGTTGAGTTTGAAGCCAGCTTTTTCACTCTCTGTCACCTTCATAAAGAGGCTCTTTAGTTCCTTTTTACTTTTTACCATTAGAGTGGTCATCTGCATATCTGTCTGAGGTTGTTGATATGTCTCCCGGTAATCTTGATTCCAGCTTGTGAGTCATCCAGTCCAGTATTTTAGATGCTAGATTTTAAAATTTGATGTAAGCATTCATTTGTTCTTTTATTCATGCTTCCATATGATTAATAAATAGTCTTAGGGAACTAAGTCCTTATGGCCTGAATAGTAAAAATAATTACAGTCCTTGTCCTTATAAATTTCACAGTCTAGTGGAGAATAAGATGATAATCAGATAGTCATATAAATAAATGCATAATTATTAATAGAACTATGATAAGGGCTGTGTAGGAATGATTCAAGAGTTGACCTTATTGGGGGGAATAATTTAGCTGTGATCTTTAAATAAGTGATAATTAACTAGGCAAAAAGGGCAGAAAAGAACATTCCAAGTGGATTAAAAGCATGTCCAAAGGGTCTGTGGCCATAGGAACATGGCATATAAGGGGTATGACAGAAGGCCAGTGTAACAGGAGAACTGAGGTGAAGGGAGCATAACAAGAATTATCCTAAACTGGTAAATAAAGGCAGATATCCCAAGACAGGGAAGTAGCTTTGGTCTTTTTTCAAAGAGCACTGGACCACTGAAGTGTTTAATCCAAAGAGTATTGGAACTTAGCTTGCATCAGTTTCCATGAGTTGGGATTTCCTTTAGGATTGACTAGTTTGATCTTGCTGCACGAGGGACTCAAGAGCCTTCTCTGGTACGACAGTTTGAAAGCATCAATTCTTTGGTGCTCAGCCTTTTTCATGGTCCACTTCTCACATCCATACATGACTGCCGGAAAAACCAAAGCATTGACTCACATTTTCAGGAGAGTTTTGTCTCTGCTTTTTAATATGCTGTATGGGTTTGTCATAGCTCTTCTTCTGAGGAACAAATGTCTTTTGATTTTGTGGCTGCAGTCACCATCCACAGTGGTTTTGGAGCCCAAGAAAATGTTATCTGCCACTGTTTCCACTTTTTCCCCATCTACTTGCCATGCAGTGATAGGACCAGATGCCGCAATCTTACTTTTCTAAATGTTGAGTTTGAAGCCAGCTTTTTCACTCTCTGTCACCTTCATAAAGAGGCTCTTTAGTTCCTTTTTACTTTTTACCATTAGAGTGGTCATCTGCATATCTGTCTGAGGTTGTTGATATGTCTCCCGGTAATCTTGATTCCAGCTTGTGAGTCATCCAGTCCAGTATTTTAGATGCTAGATTTTAAAATTTGATGTAAGCATTCATTTGTTCTTTTATTCATGCTTCCATATGATTAATAAATAGTCTTAGGGAACTAAGTCCTTATGGCCTGAATAGTAAAAATAATTACAGTCCTTGTCCTTATAAATTTCACAGTCTAGTGGAGAATAAGATGATAATCAGATAGTCATATAAATAAATGCATAATTATTAATAGAACTATGATAAGGGCTGTGTAGGAATGATTCAAGAGTTGACCTTATTGGGGGGAATAATTTAGCTGTGATCTTTAAATAAGTGATAATTAACTAGGCAAAAAGGGCAGAAAAGAACATTCCAAGTGGATTAAAAGCATGTCCAAAGGGTCTGTGGCCATAGGAACATGGCATATAAGGGGTATGACAGAAGGCCAGTGTAACAGGAGAACTGAGGTGAAGGGAGCATAACAAGAATTATCCTAAACTGGTAAATAAAGGCAGATATCCCAAGACAGGGAAGTAGCTTTGGTCTTTTTTCAAAGAGCACTGGACCACTGAAGTGTTTAATCCAAAGGGTAATGCAAACAAAAGGAAACTGGGCACTGCCTGCAATTCTTAGATGCATTCCAAAACATCAGAGTTGCTGGGTAATACATAACTGTTTTGCCAAAACTTATGGTAGAATTTAATGTGGTAGCATTTAAAGTTTGCTTTTACCAAATTCCTTGTTATCAGAAGTAAAAACTTGTGCTCTTTTCACAGAATAGACAGCCTCCTTTTAGAATTTTCCAATTCCATTTTGTAAAGAACTATTCTTTCCAACCCTCCTACAGAATAAGCAATCAAAGCTACTTGAGTAGTAATAAATGGATATTTAAAGGTCACATTTATTTTTCCATTGCACATAACTATGTTTTAGACCTGTAAAAACCTAGAGTATAGAAAGAGTTCTCCAAATAGCAAATGGTTAATATCTAATAGTTAACAGCTATGACTAAGCTAATATCTTGAGAACAATATCCTTACTCTTTTAAAAACTGATATATTGACAGTAAAATAATCATGATTATGGCAATATAATTATAAAGCAGTTATTTGCAAACTGTGATCCCCACATCACCCTCTTAAGGGTCAAATTGTGCACTTATTGAGAGTATAGGTTCCTGGAGCGACTCCAGACCTCTGGAATTCAAATCCCTGGAGTAAAAGCCAAGAATCTGAATGTTCAACCAGGATCCCAGGTGATGCAAATATCTACCCATGTTAGTAAAGTGCTAAAAAAAAGTCCATACTGTATAGCAACACTCTTTTTCTGTTCAGTGTTTTGATAAACCAATCTTACCCAAGTAATTGGGCTTCCTTGGTTTTCAGTTGGAAAGAACCAGCTTGTTTTGGAGATTACCTGCAAACAGGAGACCAGGATTTCATCCCTGGGTGAGGAAGATCCCCTAGAGGAGGAAATTGCAACCCACTTCAGTATTCTTGCTCAGGAAATCCCATGGATGGAGGAGCCTCGCGGGTTATAGTCCATGGGGTTGCAAGTGTCAGACATGACTTAGTGACTAAACCACTATTGCCACCCAATCAATTGAGTTGGATAATAGTACTAGTACCATGTAACAAACAGTAAATATGTGTCAAAAGCTGTCAGTCATGTCCGACTCTTTGTGACCCACCAATAAGCCATGGAATTCTCCAGGCAAGAATATTGGAATGGATAGCCTTTCCCTTCTCCAAGAGATCTTCCCAACCCAGGTTCGAACCCAGGTCTTCCAATTGCAGGTGGATTCTTTACCATCTGAACCACCAGGGAGGCACAACAATACTAGAGTGGGTAGCCTATCCCTTCTTCAGGGGATCTTCGTGATGCAGGAATTGAACTTGGGTCCCCTGCATTGCAGGCAGATTCTTTACCAGCTGAGCTATGAGGGAAACCCCCCCCCCAACAATTTATAAATGAAGAAATTAAATTGCTACATAGAGGTGCTGCTGGCTGCAAAACTTTTTTTCCACTCTGTCAAGCAGCCCTTGTTTTGACTGCTATGCTGGTGACCCACTGCAAGAGGTATCCAGCTAATAAAATCATGAATGTTAATATCTAATAGTTAACAGCTATGACTAAGCTAATATCTTGAGAACAATATCCTTACTCTTTAAAAACTGATATATTGACAGTAAAATAATCATGATTATGGCAATATAATTATAAAGCAGTTATTTGCAAACTGTGATCCCCACATCACCCTCTTAAGGGTCAAATTGTGCACTTATTGAGAGTATAGGTTCCTGGAGCGACTCCAGACCTCTGGAATTCAAATCCCTGGAGTAAAAGCCAAGAATCTGAATGTTCAACCAGGATCCCAGGTGATGCAAATATCTACCCATGTTAGTAAAGTGCTAAAAAAAAGTCCATACTGTATAGCAACACTCTTTTTCTGTTCAGTGTTTTGATAAACCAATCTTACCCAAGTAATTGGGCTTCCTTGGTTTTCAGTTGGAAAGAACCAGCTTGTTTTGGAGATTACCTGCAAACAGGAGACCAGGATTTCATCCCTGGGTGAGGAAGATCCCCTAGAGGAGGAAATTGCAACCCACTTCAGTATTCTTGCTCAGGAAATCCCATGGATGGAGGAGCCTCGCGGGTTATAGTCCATGGGGTTGCAAGTGTCAGACATGACTTAGTGACTAAACCACTATTGCCACCCAATCAATTGAGTTGGATAATAGTACTAGTACCATGTAACAAACAGTAAATATGTGTCAAAAGCTGTCAGTCATGTCCGACTCTTTGTGACCCACCAATAAGCCATGGAATTCTCCAGGCAAGAATATTGGAATGGATAGCCTTTCCCTTCTCCAAGAGATCTTCCCAACCCAGGTTCGAACCCAGGTCTTCCAATTGCAGGTGGATTCTTTACCATCTGAACCACCAGGGAGGCACAACAATACTAGAGTGGGTAGCCTATCCCTTCTTCAGGGGATCTTCGTGATGCAGGAATTGAACTTGGGTCCCCTGCATTGCAGGCAGATTCTTTACCAGCTGAGCTATGAGGGAAACCCCCCCCCCAACAATTTATAAATGAAGAAATTAAATTGCTACATAGAGGTGCTGCTGGCTGCAAAACTTTTTTTCCACTCTGTCAAGCAGCCCTTGTTGTGACTGCTATGCTGGTGACCCACTGCAAGAGGTATCCAGAAAAGCAAAAATGAGTGGAGTTACGTATGAATCTTGTAGTCCCAGTCAACATCCACTGAAATCCAGAATCATCAACAGAATTAGACTCGTAATGAACAGTGCAACACATGAGCCTCTTTTGCTAAGTACAGCTGTCTGACACATTTCTAAAAGAAGCGTACAGAGATAACACTTTATAGGCATGAATGTGAGTATAAGTAAACTGCTTCCAGTTGTTACAATTTAACAAGCAGAAAGTATAAAGGAAAAATCAAGAGTCACATTATCTTAAATGACTTTAAAGTCTACCAGCATCTTTGATGTTGATGTTCCATTGCTAGGTCATGTCTGACTCTTTATGACCCCATGGACTTCAGCATGCCGGGTGCCCCTGTCCTTCATTTTCTTTTTATTTGATAAAGTAATTTTCTTTTTATTTGAGTTTGCTCAAATTCATGTCTATAGAATTAGTGATGCTATCTAATTATCTAATCCTCTGCCACCCCCTTCTTTTGCCTTCAGTCTTTCCCAGCCTCACTGTCTTTTCTAATGAGTTGGCTCTTTGTATTAGGTGGCCAAATCACCATCTAACAAAAAAAGGAAAGAAGGAAGGCGGAAGGCTTACCATAACCCAGTAAAGGTGCTGGAAGACAGGTCTATGGGTCTTCTTAGAAGTATGACCTTTTACCAGATTTTTGCCTAAGGTTGATCCATCTGTGGTATGTTTGTGCTGTATCACTTGAATTCAACTTCATTTCATTCAGCACTTTCATTGGATACTAATAATGAAATTATTCAAATTTTTTAAATCTTCACAGTCTATTTTATAAGCTTTTACTTCAGAAGAATTCAATTCTCTTTGCTAATGCACATAATTTACTCAATTCTTGAAATGTTGAGAGTGACAAAAACCAAATTTTCTAATTATTATTCCAGTGCTGATTTTTCAAATGTTTGCATTTCAGTTATGAAATCATCAGATTAAGAAATTTAATTTGATTCTTAAAGAGGCTTTCTTATCGTGACAATGATTTATCTGAAGATACCTTTCCAGATTATTTCTTTGGGGGAAAATTTTTCAGTTATTTAAATTAATTATTTAAGAGAAATGACTGTCAGTTTGGATAACGTTCAAAACCTATTCTCTGGGAAACTGGAAAGCAGAAATTTCCCCTGGGTCTTATATGACTTGCCTTGTCACCAGCCATATAATGGTATAAATGCTATTTCTTTTGTTCCCTACTGGAAACTTAGCTGTTCAGTAGCCATCTATAGCAAGTCATGTGTTAAATGAATGAGAGAACTATGAAATACACATTGATATACTCACTGCAACTTTAGAAACTGTTAGGTGATGCTGCATTCAGTCAATACAATGCCCAAGAACATGGTAAGAGGTGAAAGGCCTTTTGTGATCGTGCATAGCCTCCTTTAAGGCATAAACACAGAATGAGTTTCTAAAGGAATCTTTATTTAAAATTAATTTTTATTGGAGTATGGTTGCTTTACAATGTTGTGGTAGTTTCTGCTATACAGAAGAATGCATCAGCCACACATATACATATATTACCTCCCCTTTGGATTTAGTGGCTACAATTTCCTCTGCCCCCCCCAGTCTTTCCCAGCCTCACTGTCTTTTCTAATGAGTTGGCTCTTTGTATTAGGTGGCCAAATCACCATCTAACAAAAAAAGGAAAGAAGGAAGGCGGAAGGCTTACCATAACCCAGTAAAGGTGCTGGAAGACAGGTCTATGGGTCTTCTTAGAAGTATGACCTTTTACCAGATTTTTGCCTAAGGTTGATCCATCTGTGGTATGTTTGTGCTGTATCACTTGAATTCAACTTCATTTCATTCAGCACTTTCATTGGATACTAATAATGAAATTATTCAAATTTTTTAAATCTTCACAGTCTATTTTATAAGCTTTTACTTCAGAAGAATTCAATTCTCTTTGCTAATGCACATAATTTACTCAATTCTTGAAATGTTGAGAGTGACAAAAACCAAATTTTCTAATTATTATTCCAGTGCTGATTTTTCAAATGTTTGCATTTCAGTTATGAAATCATCAGATTAAGAAATTTAATTTGATTCTTAAAGAGGCTTTCTTATCGTGACAATGATTTATCTGAAGATACCTTTCCAGATTATTTCTTTGGGGGAAAATTTTTCAGTTATTTAAATTAATTATTTAAGAGAAATGACTGTCAGTTTGGATAACGTTCAAAACCTATTCTCTGGGAAACTGGAAAGCAGAAATTTCCCCTGGGTCTTATATGACTTGCCTTGTCACCAGCCATATAATGGTATAAATGCTATTTCTTTTGTTCCCTACTGGAAACTTAGCTGTTCAGTAGCCATCTATAGCAAGTCATGTGTTAAATGAATGAGAGAACTATGAAATACACATTGATATACTCACTGCAACTTTAGAAACTGTTAGGTGATGCTGCATTCAGTCAATACAATGCCCAAGAACATGGTAAGAGGTGAAAGGCCTTTTGTGATCGTGCATAGCCTCCTTTAAGGCATAAACACAGAATGAGTTTCTAAAGGAATCTTTATTTAAAATTAATTTTTATTGGAGTATGGTTGCTTTACAATGTTGTGGTAGTTTCTGCTATACAGAAGAATGCATCAGCCACACATATACATATATTACCTCCCCTTTGGATTTCCTCCAAGTCATCGCAGTGCATTAAGTAAGAGTTCCCTTTACTATATAGTATGTTCGCATTAGTTATATATTTTTAAATTTTTTATTTTGTCTTGGCTGTGCTGGGTTTTTGGTGCCGTGAGGGATCTCCTCTCTTGTTTCAGTGTGCTGCCTTATTGTGGTGGCTTCTTTTGTGGCAGAGTATAGGCTCTAGAGTGTGCGGGCTTCTGTAGTTGTGATACATGGACTTGGTTGCCTGGCAGCATGTGGTATCTTCCCAGTCCAAGATCTGACTGGTGTCCCCTGCATTGTGAGGCAGATTCTTAACCACTGGGCCACCAGGGAAGTACAGATATGTATTTTACATATATATTAATACTGTGGGGCTTCCCCAGTAGCTCAGTGGTGAAGAATCCATCTGCAATGCAGGAGCTACAGGAAACAGTTTTGATCGCTGGGTCAGGAAGAACCCCTGGAGGAGGGCATGGCAACCCACTCCAGTATTCTTGCCTTGAGAATCCCTGGACAGAGGAGCCTGGGGGACTACAGCCCATGGGGTCCCAAAGAGTTGGACACAACTGAAGCGACTTAGCACGCACACATCAGTAGTGTATATATGTCAATTCCAATCTCCCAATTCCTCCCACCCCTACCTGCCCACCTTAGTATAGAGCAATGAAGCTTATAGTAATAACTTCCTTCTAACACTTTACGTTCCTTATCGTTTGTTCTTGAAATGGAAGTACATGTGTTTTCTTACAAACAATTTAATAGACGTCTATATTTCAGATTTTGTTGTTTACTTTCCAAATCATGTCTGACTCTGCGACCTTATGGGCTGTAGAACACCAGGCTCCTCTGTCCATGGAATTTCCCAGGCAAGAATAATGGAATGGGTTGCCATAGCTTTCTCTAGGATTGCAGATTTTAGTATTATTTTAAAGTTATATATGTATCTAATGAGTCCTCACTCCTTCATGTCTGTGCTCTACGGTAATAGCTGTCAGTGAATTTCTGGAGGCTATTGGTGAGATAACCTTCCACTAGATCAGGGCCTTATCCCCATCTGTGATCTCTAGGAGATCTGGAAAGAATCAATGAGAGGAGCTGAAGAGCTTGTAACAGACCTGCTCTGCATGGGGGAAGGAGCCAGTTCATGCTGACCAGGTAGAGCATCCAAAACAAAGAGACAAAGAGATCAAGCATTGCTCCTTTTCTCTTTTTTTGCTGTTTTTAATTTTTGGTTGTTTTTCCTTTTCTTTAGCTGTTTGAGTTTTTTAAACTGGATGATTTTTAGCTTGACATTGCACTGAAAATAGGAAGGATATAAGAGGGGAGACTGAAGCCATAAGTTAATTAAACTAAACAGCCACTGTCTGTAGGATCTGTCCTCCTTAGTGAAGGAGCACAAGGCTCTGCTCAAGATGACATTTTGCCCATCCCTAGGGGCAAGGGGCACTCACAGGATAGGCTGCTGAGTTTCAATCTGTTAAGAAGATCCTGGGAGATGGGAGTGACCCATAGGCTTGGAGGGAGAGCAGCCTGGCACACGGACTTAACCCACCCTAAGATCCCAAGACTTTTTTAGTGTAATTATGGGAAGCCACAATTTGAAAAAGCTAATACATTTAGTGAGTAACAATGTTGTGTTAGTTTCTGATACACAGAAAGTGATCCAGGTATGCATTTTTAAAGCTTGTGTCTTCATTGGCCTGTAATAGTTTAAAAACCACTCTCAGAGTATGAGGGTGAAACCCTATGTCTGAAGCAAACTTTTGTGTCTGCAAATACCAAAGGTGGCTGATGCGATACTGGGAAGCACAGGGGGACCCAGACAAGGCCATCAGCGGCCCTCACTCTTCCTTTGGAACAACAGTAATTAGAGCAGCTGGAATATTTGCAACCTCATTGGGTCCCTCGGGGGTTTTCTAAGCTTAGACTTTAATCTTACTTTTATATGTTTTTGTATAAATCCGTCACACATGGCTTGATTATAGATGTCAAGCAACTACTGGGAGCTTTAGATAAAAGCCTTTCGTGAACGTGCTGTGCTTGGATTGCTTGGAATCGGCTCCAGCCCTGCTGTCTTGTCTCTCTGTGCCCCTCCTCCTTGCTGATTTCTGCCCTCCTCCTTCCTCCAAGCGCCCCTTCAGCTCAGTGGTGTCTATTTATTTACTTAAATCTTAGACACTTAAATACAGCATAATAATAGAACACCCTTCTGAAAAGAGCAGAAAAGAGGGGAGTTACATGGCCACTGACAGAAAAATAGAAGAGGTGGAGAAAACATTTTAAAGAACTCACCAGCAGAGGATCTGTTTCCTCCCTTGTCTCCTATTTATAGGAAGGCAAACTCTGTTTTCTGTTGTTACCAGTATCTCCATTTTTAAGTTTTTTTTTGGGAGTTTTTAAACTGGATGATTTTAGCTTGACATTGCACTGAAAATAGGAAGGATATAAGAGGGGAGACTGAAGCCATAAGTTAATTAAACTAAACAGCCACTGTCTGTAGGATCTGTCCTCCTTAGTGAAGGAGCACAAGGCTCTGCTCAAGATGACATTTTGCCCATCCCTAGGGGCAAGGGGCACTCACAGGATAGGCTGCTGAGTTTCAATCTGTTAAGAAGATCCTGGGAGATGGGAGTGACCCATAGGCTTGGAGGGAGAGCAGCCTGGCACACGGACTTAACCCACCCTAAGATCCCAAGACTTTTTTAGTGTAATTATGGGAAGCCACAATTTGAAAAAGCTAATACATTTAGTGAGTAACAATGTTGTGTTAGTTTCTGATACACAGAAAGTGATCCAGGTATGCATTTTTAAAGCTTGTGTCTTCATTGGCCTGTAATAGTTTAAAAACCACTCTCAGAGTATGAGGGTGAAACCCTATGTCTGAAGCAAACTTTTGTGTCTGCAAATACCAAAGGTGGCTGATGCGATACTGGGAAGCACAGGGGGACCCAGACAAGGCCATCAGCGGCCCTCACTCTTCCTTTGGAACAACAGTAATTAGAGCAGCTGGAATATTTGCAACCTCATTGGGTCCCTCGGGGGTTTTCTAAGCTTAGACTTTAATCTTACTTTTATATGTTTTTGTATAAATCCGTCACACATGGCTTGATTATAGATGTCAAGCAACTACTGGGAGCTTTAGATAAAAGCCTTTCGTGAACGTGCTGTGCTTGGATTGCTTGGAATCGGCTCCAGCCCTGCTGTCTTGTCTCTCTGTGCCCCTCCTCCTTGCTGATTTCTGCCCTCCTCCTTCCTCCAAGCGCCCCTTCAGCTCAGTGGTGTCTATTTATTTACTTAAATCTTAGACACTTAAATACAGCATAATAATAGAACACCCTTCTGAAAAGAGCAGAAAAGAGGGGAGTTACATGGCCACTGACAGAAAAATAGAAGAGGTGGAGAAAACATTTTAAAGAACTCACCAGCAGAGGATCTGTTTCCTCCCTTGTCTCCTATTTATAGGAAGGCAAACTCTGTTTTCTGTTGTTACCAGTATCTCCATGCCAAGCCTTCCCTTTTTTCTTTTTTTTGGGGGGAGGTGGGGGGGGCCACCTCTGTTGGTCTTTCATTTATTTCCATCTTTGTTCTTTGGCCTGTGCAGGCCTCCCATCGCAGTGGCCTCTCTCTTTGCAGAGCACTGGCTCTGGGCGCATGCACTCCAGAGCTCCTGCTCAGTAGTTGGACACATCGGTCCAGCCGCTCCATGGCACGTGGGATCTTCCCAGGCCAGGGATCAAACCGGTGGCCCTTGCACTGCAAGGCGGTGTCTTTACCCACTGGACCACCTGGGAAGCCCAAGCTTTCCCCTTTTTTGTTTGATGAAATCTTAACAGTTTGTCCTTGAGTGTTTTAATATTTCTGAGATTACTGATGGGATATATCATGCAAGCACAGATAGTGTTATAGAATTTTCACAACACCCGGGAGTATTAAATGTTAATATAGTGGATTCAGATGTATTTCAGGGCTAGCTGTAATTTTGATATATTTCTCAGCAAGTAAGTAATATTCTCACTCCATTAAGAAATCCCTTTTTAAAATGGGTCATTACTGGCAATTTCTTTAGTAATAACATGTTGGCTGCCACTGTTCAGAAAATAACTAGAGGAGGAAAAGGAGATATTTCAAATTAGCATGACAGAAGGAGAAGGGATGGGTGCCCACTCAGTCCCCAATGTGCTAGTTAAGTTCTCCTGGGTTGCCTCTTGAACAATATGCAGCAAAAGATGAAGAACCTAAATCAGCTGGAAACCACCTTTAATTGTAAACTCCGCCCCAAGATGCCAGTCAGTTGATGAAATACCTTTGCTTCCGGAGCTTTTAGCTCTTCCTGCAAAAAGTAGATTTACCAGAATTTCATTTTTCCGGTCAGGTGATTGGAGCACAGCATGTATTTTCCTCTCTCTGGTGGAGTGTCTTTTAGAAAAGAGACATTTAGAAAATGAATGCCTTTTCAAATTATCCAGCAGTCAAGAATGTCATCCTCTGAGAGTGCAGAAGCTCAAGCAAAGAACTTCATCAGTCAGCTGAATTCGTATTTCTTTAGGCCACAGCTGGAGTTTGAGTGCTCACAGTGACCTCAAAAATAGCCTGGTGCTCTGTCATCCGGGTTCAGCCAAGTGCCTTCCTGGTGAAATCTCTATGTGCTGCTGCAGGTTGACAGATGGCTCCCAGCAGGTGAACTTGGGGCTGTTAGTGAATGAGATGCTTTCTTTATCTGGCACAATCTTTCCCAAAGACATCCTGCATCCTAAGAACTTACAAAAGGCATTTGGCAGCCAAGGGAAAGTAAAGACAAGAGTTGAAGCTAAGAAATCTCGTATCGGCATGAACTTTGTTTAAACCAATATATAATCTCTTCACGTGTATGTGGTTGTGCTAAGTGGTGAAGAAATATTGTTAGAAGACTGATATTGACACATCACAAATTCCCACAATTGTCAGAGCACTTTTCTACAGATGACTTCATTTAATTCTTGCAGTAACTCTGTAAGGGAAATCTCATTGGCAGTCTCCATTTTACGGATGATAAAACTGAGGATTAAAAAAGCCACGTCTGCCCAGTAGTCTGCAGCCAGTAGGTCATAGACCAACGTTCTAACACAGCTTCCATATCCAGAGTATATGTTATTTTTATTTCAAAGGTCTAATGTAACCAAATTCTGATCATTAATGGTTAAGAAAACAAGCTGCTATCACTGCTATCATTTTTTAATTTATTCATTCATCCAGCATTTACTAATCACCCACTTTCAAATCAGGAAGACAGTAAGCCAAGTAGATAAAGACATTTTGTTGCTTAAAACAGAGTTCTTAAACACAAACTAAAGTCTCAACATACTTTTCATTGTTTTGAGTACATACCTCAATTTTTGATTCTTTTGATGAATATTTATTAAATACTTGCTGTTAGGTGGTGTAGTAGTATGAAAGAGAATATATGCAAGAGAAGATGGCCCCTGCCCAGGTAGAGCTTACACAGCACTTGGGGTGAGATGGGGCAGACACTCAATAAGTAAACAGTACAAGGTACTGTTGATAAGAAAATAGATGTGAAAATTGCTCGTCTCTCTTTTTTGGGGGGCGGGGATGGGGAGGGAGGGGAGCAGGCGGGCTGCTTCTATTGGTCTTTCCATTTGTCTATTTTCATCCATCTTTGTTCTTTGGCTCCTGCGGGCCTCCCATCACAGTGGCCTCTGTTGTCGCAGAGCACTGGCTCTGGGCGCATGCACTCCAGAGCTCTGGCTTGGTAATTGGACACATCAGTCCAGCCACTCCGCGGCACGTGGGATCTTCCCAGGCCAGGGATTGAACTGGTGCCTTGCACTGCAAGGCAGTGTCTTTACCCACTGCAGGTTGACAAAATCTCGTACGGCATGAACTTTGTTTAAACCCAAAACTTACAAAAGGCATTTGGCAGCCAAGGGAAAGTAAAGACAAGAGTTGAAGCTAAGAAATCTCGATCGGCATGAACTTTGTTTAAACCAATATATAATCTCTTCACGTGTATGTGGTTGTGCTAAGTGGTGAAGAAATATTGTTAGAAGACTGATATTGACACATCACAAATTCCCACAATTGTCAGAGCACTTTTCTACAGATGACTTCATTTAATTCTTGCAGTAACTCTGTAAGGGAAATCTCATTGGCAGTCTCCATTTTACGGATGATAAAACTGAGGATTAAAAAAGCCACGTCTGCCCAGTAGTCTGCAGCCAGTAGGTCATAGACCAACGTTCTAACACAGCTTCCATATCCAGAGTATATGTTATTTTTATTTCAAAGGTCTAATGTAACCAAATTCTGATCATTAATGGTTAAGAAAACAAGCTGCTATCACTGCTATCATTTTTTAATTTATTCATTCATCCAGCATTTACTAATCACCCACTTTCAAATCAGGAAGACAGTAAGCCAAGTAGATAAAGACATTTTGTTGCTTAAAACAGAGTTCTTAAACACAAACTAAAGTCTCAACATACTTTTCATTGTTTTGAGTACATACCTCAATTTTTGATTCTTTTGATGAATATTTATTAAATACTTGCTGTTAGGTGGTGTAGTAGTATGAAAGAGAATATATGCAAGAGAAGATGGCCCCTGCCCAGGTAGAGCTTACACAGCACTTGGGGTGAGATGGGGCAGACACTCAATAAGTAAACAGTACAAGGTACTGTTGATAAGAAAATAGATGTGAAAATTGCTCGTCTCTTTTGGGGGCGGGATGGGAGGGAGGGGAGCAGGCGGGCTGCTTCTATTGGTCTTTCCATTTGTCTATTTTCATCCATCTTTGTTCTTTGGCTCCTGCGGGCCTCCCATCACAGTGGCCTCTGTTGTCGCAGAGCACTGGCTCTGGGCGCATGCACTCCAGAGCTCTGGCTTGGTAATTGGACACATCAGTCCAGCCACTCCGCGGCACGTGGGATCTTCCCAGGCCAGGGATTGAACTGGTGCCCCTTGCACTGCAAGGCAGTGTCTTTACCCACCGGACCACCAGGGAAGCCTTTTTTTTTTTTTTTTGCTCGTCTCTTGACACAATTTGATAATAAAGCAGCCTTACTGGAAGTGCATTGTATCTTCTTGCATGACTTAACATTTTTGTCCTTCAGTTGCACTTGTTTTGACTTTAAAATACCATGGGGAGAAACGAATCTATATATTTGATGACCTTTAGAAACTAGTAGTAGCTCCGTGGCCTGGTGGCTCAGAGGTAAAGAATCTCCCTGCAATGCAGGAGATGTGAGTTCGATTCCTGGGCTTGGAAGATCCCCTCGAGAAGGAAATGGCAGCCTATTCCAGTATTCTTGCCTGGGAAATCCCTGGACAGAGGAGCCTGATGGAATACAGTCCATGGGGCTTTAAAAGAATCAGGCATGATTTAGCAACTAAACAACAATGACTTCTAGATTTGAAATAAAGCAGAAAAAAGGATAGGATGTGAATTTGTTTCCATTTCAGTAAACCACAATTAACACTAGAAGATGTGCCTGTGTGTTCAGTTGCTTCAATCATGTCTTACTCATTTCGAAACCTGTGGACTGTAACCTGCCAAGGCCCCTCCGTCCATAGGATTCTGTAACCAAGAGCACTGATGTGGGTTCCATGTTCTTCTCCAGGGAATCTTCCTGACGCACAGATCAAACCTGCATCTTCTGCATTGGCAGGTAGGTTCTATACCACTAACGCCACCTGGAATAGTTCATATAAATTACGCATAAAAACAAGAACCAGGATCCAGTGAACAGAGACATTCTTGGAGCTGAATGTTGGAGCTGGAGTGTTCTAAGAGAAGAGAGCTTCACTTTAACAAGACATTCCTTGACCGAGAGGAAGTAAGGAAGGGAGGAGAAGGAGACACAAGGAGGCAAGAAGAGGACTTCTCAGAAGAAAGAAGAAAATATGAAACTTGAATAAAAAGAGCAGTCATTAAGGTCTACAAAGTAACGTCTCAGAAGATGTAAGGGCTTGTGAAACCATGATGTGACTAAGTTTCATGGCAGCCATGTTTCCTTGTTTCCCTCTCCAAACCCTTCTCTTTGCATCACATGAACCTGCATATCTGCATTAATTTAATCTAATATTTTTAAAATAAGTTAATGTTTGTATAAAATTAGAAACTAATGAACAGATGGTTTTCTGTCAAGCAAAGAAGTGTTATTTCTTCAGATGCATTTGGATTCTGAGCCGAAAAAACAGTGTGCAGTGCATCAATAAGTGAAAAGACTGACGCAGGTGCCCTCTTGATGCTCAAAGTTCTCTATACTGCAGGGCCAATTCATGTTAACAAAAATTTTAAGAGATGTGTATATGTGTATATATATCCAATTAGTCACCATTTAGCAAAATCAGTTTTTAGTTGGTATCACTGAGATGCTTTCTCCTTGAAAGAAAAGCTATCACAAACCTAGACAACGTATTAAAATACAGAGACATCACTCTGCCAACAAAGGTTCATATAGTCAAAGCTATGTTGCTTTTTTTAATGGAGTAGAAAATGGTAACCCACTCCAGAGTATTCTTGCCTAGGAAGTTCGATGAACAGAGGAGTCAAGCAGGCTGGGCTACAGTGCATGGGGTTGCAAAGACTTGGACACAGCTGAGCACAAACACACACACACACACACACACACACACACACACACACACAGAATATGGTTTCTTCAGTAGTCATGTACAGATGTGAGAGTTGGACCAGAAAGAAGGCTGAGTGCCAAAGAAATGATGTTTTTGAACTGTGATGTTGGAGAAGACTCTTGAGAGTCCCTTGGACTGCAGGGAGATCAGGCAAGTCAATTCTAAAGGAAATCAACCCTGAACATTCATTGGAAGGACTGATGCTGAAGCTGAAGCTGCAATACTTTGGCCACCTGATGGGAAGAGCTAACTCATTGGAAAAGACCCCCGATGCTGGAAAAGACTGAAGGCAGGGGGAGAAGAGGATGACAGAGGACGAAATGGTTGGATGGCATCACCAACTCAATGGACCTAAGTTTGAGGGAACTCCAGAAGACAGTGAAGGACAAGGAAGCCTGGTATCCTGCAGTCCATGGGGTTGCAAAGAATTGGACATGACTGAGTGACTGAACAACAGCCAGGCATCATTTCTTGTCAACCCTTTTCAACAAAGGAAGGAATCTAAATGCAGCCCTAAAATAGCCACTGGGTATCTCATCAGACCTTTATCACTCTGTGATGGGGAATTGTACTGCTCACTAAATCTCCTTCTGCCTTTCATGTCTCTCAGCCTGTTGCATTTAGGCAGAACTGTATGACTGGTTTAGTCCAAGAGGCTGTGAGAGGCATGATGAGTATCACTTCCTTGTTAAAGTGCTGATGAACCAATGGACAACCCTCTAGTGTCTTCCTCTCCTGCTGCAGTAATCTCAGAGGCCATGAGTTAGTTGAGCCACAAGAAGAACGTACCTAGACTGCTGGGCCACTGCCATGGAATGAAGGTGTGAGGTGGTCTGGAGAGTTACTCTTCTCACATCAGGATTTGCATGAAGAGTTTATAAACCTTCATTCTGTAAAGACTCAGAGACTTAAGCCTGACTTTTCTGACTAACCCAGTCCCTTATTCTTCACCTATTTGTATCCTGTTTGTACTGCCCTGAATCATGTTGAGATTATTTGGACAAGACTAGATAATTTCTATTAAGTCACCTTAAAGCAGCTGGCTAGACCTTGGCAATGTCCTGGAATATCAGGTTTAGGGATTAAAAGGGGAAATTCTATCTTACCTAGATTTTCTGGTCAACTGGAGACCATATGTTTTGAATAGGGCTTATGTTCACTGTCCTTAGTTCCTTCAAGTGTATATTTTTAAGCATGTTTTCTTCATGAGAAGACTCTTGAGAGTCCCTTGGACTGCAGGGAGATCAGGCAAGTCAATTCTAAAGGAAATCAACCCTGAACATTCATTGGAAGGACTGATGCTGAAGCTGAAGCTGCAATACTTTGGCCACCTGATGGGAAGAGCTAACTCATTGGAAAAGACCCCCGATGCTGGAAAAGACTGAAGGCAGGGGGAGAAGAGGATGACAGAGGACGAAATGGTTGGATGGCATCACCAACTCAATGGACCTAAGTTTGAGGGAACTCCAGAAGACAGTGAAGGACAAGGAAGCCTGGTATCCTGCAGTCCATGGGGTTGCAAAGAATTGGACATGACTGAGTGACTGAACAACAGCCAGGCATCATTTCTTGTCAACCCTTTTCAACAAAGGAAGGAATCTAAATGCAGCCCTAAAATAGCCACTGGGTATCTCATCAGACCTTTATCACTCTGTGATGGGGAATTGTACTGCTCACTAAATCTCCTTCTGCCTTTCATGTCTCTCAGCCTGTTGCATTTAGGCAGAACTGTATGACTGGTTTAGTCCAAGAGGCTGTGAGAGGCATGATGAGTATCACTTCCTTGTTAAAGTGCTGATGAACCAATGGACAACCCTCTAGTGTCTTCCTCTCCTGCTGCAGTAATCTCAGAGGCCATGAGTTAGTTGAGCCACAAGAAGAACGTACCTAGACTGCTGGGCCACTGCCATGGAATGAAGGTGTGAGGTGGTCTGGAGAGTTACTCTTCTCACATCAGGATTTGCATGAAGAGTTTATAAACCTTCATTCTGTAAAGACTCAGAGACTTAAGCCTGACTTTTCTGACTAACCCAGTCCCTTATTCTTCACCTATTTGTATCCTGTTTGTACTGCCCTGAATCATGTTGAGATTATTTGGACAAGACTAGATAATTTCTATTAAGTCACCTTAAAGCAGCTGGCTAGACCTTGGCAATGTCCTGGAATATCAGGTTTAGGGATTAAAAGGGGAAATTCTATCTTACCTAGATTTTCTGGTCAACTGGAGACCATATGTTTTGAATAGGGCTTATGTTCACTGTCCTTAGTTCCTTCAAGTGTATATTTTTAAGCATGTTTTCTTCATGAGAAACATAATGTTTTCCTAAAAGAACTTTGGCAAGAAAGGAAGATCCTTTCTCTGATCCATTCAACTAGCCATGAGTTTGGTTCACCATGACTTTCAGTCACTCACAAATAACTAGTGATAATGAACTGCTTTTAAGCCTTTAGGGAATAGAAATGGTTTAGTAGCTTGTTGAACTAAATGGTTTGTGTTGGTAGCTACTGTCTTATTTAAAGACTGCTTAGGTTGTGGGTATTTTCCCAGGGGTATTGTCAATTTAGTTGAAATCTTGTTATCCTGGACAAGTGCACTGAATTACATGAACTGTTCAAAATCTCATAAAGCAGACTAATAGAGGTAGAGAACAATGTTAATATTAGTTTGAGAGCTCACTGAGTAGGCTAACACTAGCTGATGAAGTTAAGCTTAGCCTGCAGAAACACTGTCCAGGATTCCAGCAGCTTCAAGCATCTCTGTCTAACAAAGTCTGATAAAACATGAAAAATAACCAAATGTCACTAATGCTATAATGTATTTCACAGGTTAATAAAAAGTGTACTCTGGTCTATCAATCCTGGAAAGATTTCTTGATTATTTTATTGCTGAATGATACTTGGGTTCTTGTACCAGTTTGGAAAATCACACTTTGGCATTATTTTCTCCACGAGATTCTGAAAGTTTGCATCAATGTATCATTCAAACATCAGCCCTGTAGGTGTCACATATCTTGTATATAAATATATCGCAGCCAGATGTATTATGTACAGCCTAAGAACACTGTCTGTGCATCCTATTTATCTGAGTAACCAACTGATAAAAGCTGAATTGTTTATAGCTGAACAAGTGTCTGTCTTAGGTTCCTCCCTCAGTGGTACACTCGTGTTACTTCGTGATGTCAGGGCACATCCTGCTCTCTATCACATGTAGGCTGGTTCTTACATCTCATTGACAGTCAGTTGACTTTATCAGGTGTCATTCATGATTCTCAGCAATGTTCAGACCCAGTTCTCAGTTGTTCTGGAAAGTGGCATAAGCAAACCCGAGACAAACAGTATAGAAGCTGAGTGAATTTCAGTTTGTTCAAGAGACTGAGTATATTGAATAATAGATGTACTGAGTAGTTCCAGTAAATTGCAGTTTTTCATTGGTGAAATACCACTTCTCAGAGAAGCCACAAAGCTTGAACTTGTCCATAACCGGAGTTGAAGACCTGAAACCATCTCTCAGGGTCTATAAAGGCTGAAAGACTTGGCCAGTTTCTAATGAAATTTAAAAGTGATAATGAACTGCTTTTAAGCCTTTAGGAATAGAAATGGTTTAGTAGCTTGTTGAACTAAATGGTTTGTGTTGGTAGCTACTGTCTTATTTAAAGACTGCTTAGGTTGTGGGTATTTTCCCAGGGGTATTGTCAATTTAGTTGAAATCTTGTTATCCTGGACAAGTGCACTGAATTACATGAACTGTTCAAAATCTCATAAAGCAGACTAATAGAGGTAGAGAACAATGTTAATATTAGTTTGAGAGCTCACTGAGTAGGCTAACACTAGCTGATGAAGTTAAGCTTAGCCTGCAGAAACACTGTCCAGGATTCCAGCAGCTTCAAGCATCTCTGTCTAACAAAGTCTGATAAAACATGAAAAATAACCAAATGTCACTAATGCTATAATGTATTTCACAGGTTAATAAAAAGTGTACTCTGGTCTATCAATCCTGGAAAGATTTCTTGATTATTTTATTGCTGAATGATACTTGGGTTCTTGTACCAGTTTGGAAAATCACACTTTGGCATTATTTTCTCCACGAGATTCTGAAAGTTTGCATCAATGTATCATTCAAACATCAGCCCTGTAGGTGTCACATATCTTGTATATAAATATATCGCAGCCAGATGTATTATGTACAGCCTAAGAACACTGTCTGTGCATCCTATTTATCTGAGTAACCAACTGATAAAAGCTGAATTGTTTATAGCTGAACAAGTGTCTGTCTTAGGTTCCTCCCTCAGTGGTACACTCGTGTTACTTCGTGATGTCAGGGCACATCCTGCTCTCTATCACATGTAGGCTGGTTCTTACATCTCATTGACAGTCAGTTGACTTTATCAGGTGTCATTCATGATTCTCAGCAATGTTCAGACCCAGTTCTCAGTTGTTCTGGAAAGTGGCATAAGCAAACCCGAGACAAACAGTATAGAAGCTGAGTGAATTTCAGTTTGTTCAAGAGACTGAGTATATTGAATAATAGATGTACTGAGTAGTTCCAGTAAATTGCAGTTTTTCATTGGTGAAATACCACTTCTCAGAGAAGCCACAAAGCTTGAACTTGTCCATAACCGGAGTTGAAGACCTGAAACCATCTCTCAGGGTCTATAAAGGCTGAAAGACTTGGCCAGTTTCTAACTGTATCATGCTAGGAAGGGCATTTAAACTCTCTTGGCCTCAGTTTTCTTGTCTGTACACTGGGGAGAGTAAGAGTTGCCTTCTTAAAATGTGATAGTTAGAAATAAATGAATTGATGTATAGGAAGTGCTTGGAACTTTGTCGGGCACATAATAAATGCCTAAAAGTGTTTGTTTACATTACTTCAGGGATGTTTCAGCCATTATATCAAATACTAAAACTTTAGAAAATAATATTCTTAACAAAAATTGCACTAATTTAAACCTTTTGATATGGAGTAAAAATGATTATCTCTCATTGTACTATGTTAATTCAAAATGGCTATTCAGGTTTATGTACCTAATGGAATAGGCTATAAGTTGCTTTTTAAAAATAATTCCCAGATGGCATTTATCTTTTCTCATAAAATAAAGCCTTAAAAAAAGATAGTCATTTTAATTTTATAATAAACCAAAGAATCATACAAAAATCTGGATGATGGGTAAACGGGGCATTATTTTTATGATGAATAGATACTGGGTATGCTTAACTTTCCAATAGTCATCTCATGCTGTGGCTAGTAATTCTCTAATTCTTTTGGAGTGAAATTAGCTTTTAAGTGTGTAAGGCTGGAATTTCTCTCATTCGTATGTAACTGTTCAGTGAGTTTTTGGAAAAAACTTTATAAGCCCAGAGGTTGTTTTTAATATTGTTTTTAGTGTTACTCAAATAACAAACATGTCCCTTGATAGTGGGCATATACAAATATTTTCTGTAAAGGGTCAGATAGTAATATTTAGGGCAATATATAAATGTATAAAGGACCACACAGTCTCTGCCACAACCTCTCAGCTCTGGCAGTGGAATGTGAATGCAACCATAGACAACAAGGAAATGAATGGACATGGCTGTGTGCCCAGAACACTGTATTTGGAAAAACATCGGGATGGATCTAGTCTGTGGACCATAGTTAGTTGACCTCTGTTCTTTAGAGTTCCTATTTTTCTTAATTTTTCTATGATAAAACAAAAATCATAAAGTGAAAAAAAGTATGTACATTAAAGAATTTAAAGAAGGGCTTCCCTGGTGGTCCAGTGGTTGAGAGTCCATCTTGCAATGCGGGGGGCACAGGTTTGATCCCTGGTCAGGGAACTAGAATCCTGCATACTACAGGCTGGCTAGGCCTGTGCACTTCAGCTAGGGAGCCCTCTCAGGAGAACTAGAGAGTCCATGCACCACAGTGAAAGATCCCACATGCCTCAACTAAGACCAGATGCAGTCAAATAAATCAGTTTTTTTAAGTGTAAAGAAACAATTTAAGGAAAAGAAGAAATTTAAAGAAGAATAAAGGGTGAGTTTTTATTCAGCATTCATTGATTAATAACCCAAAGACTCTTTCTGAAAAAGGTCCAGAGCTGGTTTACCATTTTTATTTTGTCCTAAAATCAACCTTTGAGATTTCATTTGCTTTTGATCAAAATTACCCTTAAAAATTCTTTGTCTTGTTATTCTGTATAGAACTCTATACAGTAGAGTCTTGTTGTATATAGAACCCTGTATAATAATGTCATATGTGTTCCAAATTTGAGAGTCACTGAGCTGGACTAAAGAAAAGGATAGCTGTGTACAGAGTCCTGGGCGGTCAAGTTTTTTTCCTAAAATATCAAGTTGTTTGAAGGCATGGAGAATTCTACTCTGTTTCTTCTTGCCTGCAGAATTTTCTTCATTTTAAAATATATCCACCCTTTCTGTCTTTAATGTGCATTAATAGATTTGTTTTCTATTATACATTGTATGTGAATGCTCACAGATTAAGTGAGCTAATATATGTAAAATCACTTAATACAGGTCTGGACCTGGTCAGTGTTTGTCACTTGTGCATCACACACCTGTCTTCTCATATCCATACATATGTTTTTCTTTGAGGGATCACAGAGAAGAACTAAGCTCTGGCAGTGGAATGTGAATGCAACCATAGACAACAAGGAAATGAATGGACATGGCTGTGTGCCCAGAACACTGTATTTGGAAAAACATCGGGATGGATCTAGTCTGTGGACCATAGTTAGTTGACCTCTGTTCTTTAGAGTTCCTATTTTTCTTAATTTTTCTATGATAAAACAAAAATCATAAAGTGAAAAAAAGTATGTACATTAAAGAATTTAAAGAAGGGCTTCCCTGGTGGTCCAGTGGTTGAGAGTCCATCTTGCAATGCGGGGGGCACAGGTTTGATCCCTGGTCAGGGAACTAGAATCCTGCATACTACAGGCTGGCTAGGCCTGTGCACTTCAGCTAGGGAGCCCTCTCAGGAGAACTAGAGAGTCCATGCACCACAGTGAAAGATCCCACATGCCTCAACTAAGACCAGATGCAGTCAAATAAATCAGTTTTTTTAAGTGTAAAGAAACAATTTAAGGAAAAGAAGAAATTTAAAGAAGAATAAAGGGTGAGTTTTTATTCAGCATTCATTGATTAATAACCCAAAGACTCTTTCTGAAAAAGGTCCAGAGCTGGTTTACCATTTTTATTTTGTCCTAAAATCAACCTTTGAGATTTCATTTGCTTTTGATCAAAATTACCCTTAAAAATTCTTTGTCTTGTTATTCTGTATAGAACTCTATACAGTAGAGTCTTGTTGTATATAGAACCCTGTATAATAATGTCATATGTGTTCCAAATTTGAGAGTCACTGAGCTGGACTAAAGAAAAGGATAGCTGTGTACAGAGTCCTGGGCGGTCAAGTTTTTTTCCTAAAATATCAAGTTGTTTGAAGGCATGGAGAATTCTACTCTGTTTCTTCTTGCCTGCAGAATTTTCTTCATTTTAAAATATATCCACCCTTTCTGTCTTTAATGTGCATTAATAGATTTGTTTTCTATTATACATTGTATGTGAATGCTCACAGATTAAGTGAGCTAATATATGTAAAATCACTTAATACAGGTCTGGACCTGGTCAGTGTTTGTCACTTGTGCATCACACACCTGTCTTCTCATATCCATACATATGTTTTTCTTTGAGGGATCACAGAGAAGAACTAAGCTGCCTGATTTATGTCTTTCCAAGTTTGCGTTTCCGTCTGGTCTTGAAGAAGTTAATAGCTATTGGTTTGACTCTGAGGGCTCCTTACTATTAGAGCAACATCTTCCTTGAGAACGTGTTAGGGTCTGTTTTACCAGGTGTGAAATTACATAAGCCTTGGTATGACACACAGAAATGCATAGCTTTAGACACCTACTGTAAGCGTTGTCATTTAGTTGCTAAGTCATGTCAGACACTTTGTGACCCCATGGGCTACAGCACTCCAGGCTTCCCTGTCCTTCACTATCTCCCAGAGTTGGCTGGAACTCACATCCATCAAGTGGGTGTTGCCTGCCAACAATCTCATCCTCTGTCATCCGCTTCTCCTCCTGCCTTCAATCTTTCCCAACATCAGAGACTTTTCCAGTGAGTCGGCTCTTGCATTAGGTGGCCCAAGTATTGGAGCTTCAGCTTCAGCATCAATCCTTCTAATGAATATTCAGGGTTGATTTCTTTTAGGATTGACAGGTTTGATCTCTTTGCTGTCCAAGGGACTCTCAGGAGTCTTCTTTGCACTGCAGTTTGATTGTAAGAGAGCACGACTTACAAATGGGCCTCGGTGCTGTCCCTTGCATTTAAGGACACTGACTTATGTATTGAGAGTGACCATACCTGAATGGCTTATAATGAACAAAACTAACCTTGTGCCTCCTTGTAATTGTGTTTATTTTACTTTGGATCATTCTAGTGGAATTTCTAAGCAGAATTACTAATCCAGAATGACTTTTAGGATCCTGAATGTCAAAATAGTTTTACTACTCTAAACAGAAAATATAATTTGAAAAAAAATAAATTTCTCCCATTCTGTGCTAGAGAGAATCAATGGAAACTGGGCTAGAGGCCCAGTCCTTTAAAGCTTATTGGAGATAATTAATGGTTTACCAAGATGAATATATTCTCTTGAGAGAGATTGCAATTGTCTGCTATTTATTAGCTGAAAACAATTTTAACAATTTAAAATACAGGTCTGGACCTGGTCAGTGTTTGTCACTTGTGCATCACACACCTGTCTTCTCATATCCATACATATGTTTTTCTTTGAGGGATCACAGAGAAGAACTAAGCTGCCTGATTTATGTCTTTCCAAGTTTGCGTTTCCGTCTGGTCTTGAAGAAGTTAATAGCTATTGGTTTGACTCTGAGGGCTCCTTACTATTAGAGCAACATCTTCCTTGAGAACGTGTTAGGGTCTGTTTTACCAGGTGTGAAATTACATAAGCCTTGGTATGACACACAGAAATGCATAGCTTTAGACACCTACTGTAAGCGTTGTCATTTAGTTGCTAAGTCATGTCAGACACTTTGTGACCCCATGGGCTACAGCACTCCAGGCTTCCCTGTCCTTCACTATCTCCCAGAGTTGGCTGGAACTCACATCCATCAAGTGGGTGTTGCCTGCCAACAATCTCATCCTCTGTCATCCGCTTCTCCTCCTGCCTTCAATCTTTCCCAACATCAGAGACTTTTCCAGTGAGTCGGCTCTTGCATTAGGTGGCCCAAGTATTGGAGCTTCAGCTTCAGCATCAATCCTTCTAATGAATATTCAGGGTTGATTTCTTTTAGGATTGACAGGTTTGATCTCTTTGCTGTCCAAGGGACTCTCAGGAGTCTTCTTTGCACTGCAGTTTGATTGTAAGAGAGCACGACTTACAAATGGGCCTCGGTGCTGTCCCTTGCATTTAAGGACACTGACTTATGTATTGAGAGTGACCATACCTGAATGGCTTATAATGAACAAAACTAACCTTGTGCCTCCTTGTAATTGTGTTTATTTTACTTTGGATCATTCTAGTGGAATTTCTAAGCAGAATTACTAATCCAGAATGACTTTTAGGATCCTGAATGTCAAAATAGTTTTACTACTCTAAACAGAAAATATAATTTGAAAAAAAATAAATTTCTCCCATTCTGTGCTAGAGAGAATCAATGGAAACTGGGCTAGAGGCCCAGTCCTTTAAAGCTTATTGGAGATAATTAATGGTTTACCAAGATGAATATATTCTCTTGAGAGAGATTGCAATTGTCTGCTATTTATTAGCTGAAAACAATTTTAACAATTTAAAATAACTGTTCTTCTTGGATGTAATGCTTATAAAGAAAGATTCACTGGAGTGAAACTAAAAAGTAAGAAAAAGTCTGCAACAATTTACATATTTACTTCTCTATTCAAAACACTCAGAAAAGGACCTGTTTGTAAATGCTAAATATATGACTATTAAGAACTATCATGAAATTCATCTCATAGTCTCATATTTATGCAATGTAAGAATAAAGCTGTAAGTTGAATGTGATATTGACCTGCATGATGTAATTGATACACATAGATCAAAGATTAAGTTATTAATTTCCTGTATTCTTTATCTTATAGAAAGAAACCAGAACATACTATCAACCCTTTGAGAATACAATATAACGAACTTTACCATTTTACTACTTCTTTGAGGTAAAGAAGGTAAGATCCTGGCCTTCTCTAAAATAAAGGTGTTACACACAATTGTGAAAAATAACCCTTTGTTAACAATATTTTTTTAAAAAAACTTTATTGAATAAATTGTAGTTCAAAAAGGGAAAATATACATGCCTTTTATAGCTAATAGATTTAGGATTATTAAAATGGCATTTTCAAATGTTTTCAATGATTTCATAGTAAAAGAATGAAAAAAAATCTTTCTCTGAAATGAGGATTGAATAAGCCTATCTTTCCTGCTATGGTTAACAAAGCTGATAGTGTTTTCTCAACATTTACTGTGTGCCAGGTGTGGGCCTTCATGACTGATTTCACATTAACTAAACCTTGTAACAGCTGTCTTTATAACAGCCCTGTGAGTAGCTATAAGGATGCTCAATTTACAAATGAGGGGCATGAGGCAGAGAGGAGCATAGGTATAGAAATTCACAAATTGTATACTTGTGTCTGAGGACAAGTCACTAGTCAGCCCAGCTATTAATGAGGCTGGTTGTGATAGAAATGTGCATTCTAGTGGAATTTCTAAGCAGAATTACTAATCCAGAATGACTTTTAGGATCCTGAATGTCAAAATAGTTTTACTACTCTAAACAGAAAATATAATTTGAAAAAAAATAAATTTCTCCCATTCTGTGCTAGAGAGAATCAATGGAAACTGGGCTAGAGGCCCAGTCCTTTAAAGCTTATTGGAGATAATTAATGGTTTACCAAGATGAATATATTCTCTTGAGAGAGATTGCAATTGTCTGCTATTTATTAGCTGAAAACAATTTTAACAATTTAAAATAACTGTTCTTCTTGGATGTAATGCTTATAAAGAAAGATTCACTGGAGTGAAACTAAAAAGTAAGAAAAAGTCTGCAACAATTTACATATTTACTTCTCTATTCAAAACACTCAGAAAAGGACCTGTTTGTAAATGCTAAATATATGACTATTAAGAACTATCATGAAATTCATCTCATAGTCTCATATTTATGCAATGTAAGAATAAAGCTGTAAGTTGAATGTGATATTGACCTGCATGATGTAATTGATACACATAGATCAAAGATTAAGTTATTAATTTCCTGTATTCTTTATCTTATAGAAAGAAACCAGAACATACTATCAACCCTTTGAGAATACAATATAACGAACTTTACCATTTTACTACTTCTTTGAGGTAAAGAAGGTAAGATCCTGGCCTTCTCTAAAATAAAGGTGTTACACACAATTGTGAAAAATAACCCTTTGTTAACAATATTTTTTTAAAAAAACTTTATTGAATAAATTGTAGTTCAAAAAGGGAAAATATACATGCCTTTTATAGCTAATAGATTTAGGATTATTAAAATGGCATTTTCAAATGTTTTCAATGATTTCATAGTAAAAGAATGAAAAAAAATCTTTCTCTGAAATGAGGATTGAATAAGCCTATCTTTCCTGCTATGGTTAACAAAGCTGATAGTGTTTTCTCAACATTTACTGTGTGCCAGGTGTGGGCCTTCATGACTGATTTCACATTAACTAAACCTTGTAACAGCTGTCTTTATAACAGCCCTGTGAGTAGCTATAAGGATGCTCAATTTACAAATGAGGGGCATGAGGCAGAGAGGAGGCAGATAGGTATAGAAATTCACAAATTGTATACTTGTGTCTGAGGACAAGTCACTAGTCAGCCCAGCTATTATCATGAGGCTGGTTGTGATAGAAATGTCTAAGCATCAGATTCTCCTTTGTTTTGAGTTGGTTCTATCTGAATTTAAGGGAGAAAAAAATATAATGCATTTACCAAAAGAGCCATGACAGGCAAGCAAATTTATCTGATGTTTGTACTTGTTACTTTGCAATTGTTGCATAAGTAAATGAAGGAACATATATACTTTAGCTCAGTGTACAAGCAGAAAGAATATTTTCTTTGATTTCACATCTTTCTTTAGACTCAGTTCCTATGATAAAAGCAGAATAATGTGACTAAAGGAATAGACATGAATGATTTCTTATCCTAGGAGATGAAAAATGCATTTTCATTAAATTTCTTTTATTGGGACTACTGAACATACATTAAATGGGCTGTAACAGTATGTACTTTACTGCTTTCATTATTGCTTTACTATTTTTAACCAAGAAAATTGACAAACTTTTCAAAGTGAAATATAGGAAATAATGGGGTTTCCCAGGTGGCACAGGGATAAAGATGCCACCCTGCCAGTGCAGGAGATGGGAAGAGATCCCTGGTTCTGGAAGAGCCCCTGCAGAAGGAAATGGCAACCCACTCCAGTATTCTTGCCTGGGAAATCCCATAGACACAGGAACCAGGCGAGTTACAGTGTATAGCGTCATAAAAGAGTCAGACACGACTATGCGACTGAGCACACACAGACACACACAGGAAATATTATGATGAATACCTAAGTATCAGCCCCGTGAATCTGAAAAATCGCTAGCCTTCAGCTATGTTGAAATCTTTTCTAAAGACATAAACCTTACCTTTCTTCCTAAAATGTGTCACATCCTGAAGACGATATAACCTTCCTGTGTTTAAGGACGCCTAATTTTAATGACATATGTGTGAAACTGTATTCCATTGATCTTTACTGTGTGCCAGGTGTGGGCCTTCATGACTGATTTCACATTAACTAAACCTTGTAACAGCTGTCTTTATAACAGCCCTGTGAGTAGCTATAAGGATGCTCAATTTACAAATGAGGGGCATGAGGCAGAGAGGAGGCAGATAGGTATAGAAATTCACAAATTGTATACTTGTGTCTGAGGACAAGTCACTAGTCAGCCCAGCTATTATCATGAGGCTGGTTGTGATAGAAATGTCTAAGCATCAGATTCTCCTTTGTTTTGAGTTGGTTCTATCTGAATTTAAGGGAGAAAAAAATATAATGCATTTACCAAAAGAGCCATGACAGGCAAGCAAATTTATCTGATGTTTGTACTTGTTACTTTGCAATTGTTGCATAAGTAAATGAAGGAACATATATACTTTAGCTCAGTGTACAAGCAGAAAGAATATTTTCTTTGATTTCACATCTTTCTTTAGACTCAGTTCCTATGATAAAAGCAGAATAATGTGACTAAAGGAATAGACATGAATGATTTCTTATCCTAGGAGATGAAAAATGCATTTTCATTAAATTTCTTTTATTGGGACTACTGAACATACATTAAATGGGCTGTAACAGTATGTACTTTACTGCTTTCATTATTGCTTTACTATTTTTAACCAAGAAAATTGACAAACTTTTCAAAGTGAAATATAGGAAATAATGGGGTTTCCCAGGTGGCACAGGGATAAAGATGCCACCCTGCCAGTGCAGGAGATGGGAAGAGATCCCTGGTTCTGGAAGAGCCCCTGCAGAAGGAAATGGCAACCCACTCCAGTATTCTTGCCTGGGAAATCCCATAGACACAGGAACCAGGCGAGTTACAGTGTATAGCGTCATAAAAGAGTCAGACACGACTATGCGACTGAGCACACACAGACACACACAGGAAATATTATGATGAATACCTAAGTATCAGCCCCGTGAATCTGAAAAATCGCTAGCCTTCAGCTATGTTGAAATCTTTTCTAAAGACATAAACCTTACCTTTCTTCCTAAAATGTGTCACATCCTGAAGACGATATAACCTTCCTGTGTTTAAGGACGCCCTAATTTTAATGACATATGTGTGAAACTGTATTCCATGTGATCATTTACATTTTGAAAATTTACTTGCATCATGTCATACTGTAGATATTCTTTTGTATCTTGCCTTCACCCCATACTATATTTAGAGATTCATCCATGTTAATACATGGAGATTTGCCTGATTTGTTCTGTCATACAGTTGGTTCATTTTAATGTTATAATCATCTGGTACTCAGTATTGTTAATTATTTCTGAATAACTGTCAGCATTTGGAGGATTTAATGCTAAAATGGCTTTAGTGTGGCTTTCAAAGCATCTCCTGAATTTCTGTATAAGAGATCCAAATATTTTAATACGTGATATCATGCCAATTCTGTTTGTTTCATTTTTTCCTATTAGAAAAACTTGGTTCGGGGATTTTTTTTTTTTTTTTTTTTTTTGGCTCTGAGTATCTTGCTCAGTAATGGTACTCATTTTTTTTTTTTACTGATTTTTGCCATAATACAATAATTAAAATCTGTTTTATTTCCCCATAGATTAAATGCTGACTATTCCCAAATACAATGTAAATTTTACCTTTGAAATTTGAAAGATACATAAAAGAAAAGCACTTGTGCTTGGCTCATATTAATTGTTCATATTCTCTTCAAAAATCATGGGAGAAACTTTTTAAAAAAAGGATTTTTTTTCTTATTTTCTCTATTACTACATTTCATTTTACAATTCATTTAAGGTGAAAGAAGTACCAATATATAGAGTAAGATTTATAGACATAGAATATTTCATAATTTTACTTTCTTTTTACATTTATTTTTAGTTGGGAGATAATTGCTTTGCAATATTTCCACTCTACAACAATGTGCATTAGCCAGAAGTATACATATACCCCCTCCCTTTTCTCTCTCCCTCCCATTCCCCACCCCATTCTGCCCCCCTAAGTTGTCACAGAGTACTAGATTGAGCTCTCTGTGTTATACAACAGCTTCTCATTATCTATCTGTTTTACATATGGTAATGTATATGTTTTGATGCTACTCTCTCAATTCCTCCCACCCTTTTCTTCCCTCACTGTGTCAAATAAACAACCCAATCAAAAAAGGCGCAGAAGGGCTTCCCTAGTGATCCAGTGGGTCCAGTTGCCTTGCAACTCTTTACGCACCTGTGCAAGGGGCACAGGTTCGATCCCTGGCTGGGAAGATCCCATGTGCCACGGAGTGGCTGGACCAGTGTATCCAATTAGCAGCCAGCACTCTGGAGCGCATGCACCCAGAGCCAGTGCTGTGCAGAGAGAGGCCACTGCCATGGGAGGCCCACACAGCCCAAAGAATGAAAATTTTAAAAATTAAAAAAAAACACACACAATAAAATAGGCCAAAATTTAAAAAAAAAAAAAAAAAAAAAAACGGTCAGAAGACCTAAACAGACATTTCTCCAGAGAAGACATACATACGTCCAACAAACACATGAAAAGATCTCATCATTGCTAATTATTAGAGAAATGCAAATCAAAACTTCAGTGAGGTATATCACTTCACACTGGTCAGTATGGCCATCATCAAAAAATATGAAAACAATAAATGCTAGAGAGGGTGTGGAAAAAAGAGAACCCTCTTACCCTATTTTATTTTCTGGTGGTGGTGTGATTGAATTGCTAAGTCATGTCAAATGGACTGTAGCCTGCCAAGCATGAGATTTTTCAGGCATGATTCCTGGAGTGAGTTGCCATTTCCTTTTCCAGGGGATCTTCCTGAGCCAGGAATCAAGCCCTGGTCCCCCGATTGCAGGCAGATTCTTTACCTACTGAGTTACAAAGGAACAACCTTCATTCCTACATGAAATAAATTACTACTCTGAGAGTTGGGAGAGAAAGAAGAGATAAACTAACCTTTGCTGAGCAAATATGAATATGTGTAACATTTAATGTAAAACTTGCAGATCATGAGTGCAATGCAGTTTTGCAGATGGGAAATTGGGGCCATATATGTCAAGAAACTTACTAAGATCACATAGCAGTGGAAAGGCCTAGGTTCAAATTCATCTCTCTCTCAGACCTAAAATCTAAACTATCTACTAGAAAAAAAAAAGAATGAGGAGAACCTAGTCTGTCTGATGTGTCAATAGCAGTTTAATTATTTCACCAGTATTATTAGGATCATTTTATGAGAGTCAAGGGGACTGGATGTTAGAAAAGCAAGGAAGGCACCTATCTACCCAAAGAGAAAAACAGGCTACTGAAAATGGCCTTCAGTGATACCTAAAGGTGACTGTTAGACATTGCTATTTTGTTATGCTGCCTTAGCATTGAATAGGACAATAGGAGTGAAAGTGCTTTGTAAGTATCAAAATCTTTGTAATCATGTGCTGATATTACTCATCATTGTATAAAATTTAGAATTAAATGTTTCAAACTTAATACATGCAATTCTTAGTATAAAAGGTTGATATATGTCTCTGACAGTTCAGTCTCACTACTTCATATAATATCAGCATCTTTTCGACACAAAAGCCCCACATAAACATTTAGAGTATAGTAAACACCCCTGACAATTGCTTTATTTTTGGCCTCCACTACCTGTTAGAGGCATAGTTTTTAACCTTCTTAAGCCTCATCACAGATAATAACAGGAACAAGCCCATCTCTGTCCAGAATCTAACCATTTCTCATTATCTTTACCTGTATCATTGGAATCCACTCTCTCTCACCCCAGCTAAGACTGTAACCTCTTATACTTAGTCTTGCTCTTGTATAATCTCACGTTCACATACACTGATCTTTTATGAATCAACTGATATGACTCTTTTATTCAGAATTCACCTTTGGTTTCCTTTAATAGTCAGAAGAAAAGCCACACTGCTACCGTGACCGACAAGGTGCTATGTCAGCTGACATCTTCTCCCAGCCTGACCTCATCTCCCCATCCTCCCCTCCCACTAAGGGCAGAGACTGTGAGGGATGGTCTGAGCTGTGTCTAGGCTGGTGGACCCTCACTTTTTCAAGAACTAGAGAGATGTGCCAGGGTTACTTTGGAATACACACACTATCTTTAATGAAGACTGATGATAGTTGTTAGCCTTTTCAGGATTCTATCAGTTTGCGCATCACTTCTGGAATGCTGAGGAGCTTTCCCGCATCTTTTTGACACATACTTTTATGGCATTATGACAAAATATCATTCTACTGATATATAATCTTGAATCTTAATTTATAGCAAGAAAACAGAGACAAATTAGCTGAGTGGAAAGGGGAAAGCCACTTTAAAAGCAGAAAACATTTATTTTCCTCTTCCATGCCGTCTTTTGTCTATATAATAATATTAATATTTGCCACAGTCTGACATTGCTTCGATTCTTCTTTGTCATCAGAATAGATTTACACCTTTTCCTCATACAGTGATGGGTGCAGTTTATCCGTTAAGACAATATTCTGTAAAATAGGCTGATTTTTTGGTTTCAGTTGTATGATATTCCTTAGGAGCAGCACTTGATGAGTGTTTACACTGTTGAGAACATTTGGCAAGAGAAAGGCAAACAGTAGGACCACAATACCCCGACAGTTGAGGGAAAGAAAGAAAACCTGATATTTTCACCATCCTTTCTGAAAATAAGTACCCTTGACTTGTGCTGATGACTATCTCATCAGCATTCAGCTCTGGTCCATGATACTTTGTGTGAACAATTTAAAAGACAGATTTAAACATTCTAAAAGTAAATTCTGTTGGTAAGTTAGAATATCAGATGTTCCCCATATGAAAGGTTTTTCTAGTCTCTTTACTATCAGCTGGCAGTAGTACCCAGACCCCAAACCATTCTGGCTCTAACTAAGCAAGAACCTATTGCAGGGGTGAGGTTTTGAACAGAGATGTCTCTTGGTTAATTCGAGACAGTAAGAGGGAGAATTGCCCACATACTCTGGCAGGAGTTAAAATAACAGTAACAGTCTTCCTACTTAACAGGCTGAGTCATAAGCACATTCTACTGCGTTCTCTGCAATTCCGAGCAGATTGTTTGGGCTACAGTTCTGTAGGCAGAGGTGGGCACTACCTGCTGCAAAAGGCTCTAGTTCTTGTTCAGAGGATGCTGTTATTAAGTCTTGCCTTTTCACAGTTTGACCAGATGGGGATAGGGAAAGACAAAAATTTGGTGCTGATGAGCACTTTTCCTAATGCTTAGAGTAAAAGTAATGGCAATTGTGCATTTAGTTCTTTTATTTGGTCATGGCTACAGGTCGCTTAATAAGACAGGCCTACTGTGGGAGGTCTTAAAAGATATTTGCCTTCAGAAAATTTCATAGACCTGTTGGAGTAACCTTGTCTCAGCCAATTTGGGGAAGGGGTCAAAGCCAGTAAGTCTAATTTTTGCTTAAGCAGAAGAGGGAAAATTCTTTTGTGGTCACTGAAGTACTTCATAATACAGGTGCTGGACACTAACCCCCCTCAACATAGGCCTTCAGTGGGAAAGATTGAAGGCAGGAGGAGAAGGGGGCACCAAAGGATGAGATGGTTGCCTGATGTCACCGGCTCAGTGGACATCAGTTTGAACAAAGTCTGGGAGATGGTGAAGGACAGGGAATCCTGGTGTGCCGCAGTCCATGGGGTCACAAAGAGTTGGGTGCAATTTAGTGACCAAAGAACAACAAACCTTTACCTGAAACTTTAATGAGTTTCCTTCTTCCTCTTATATAACCCAACTCTCCACCATGCAAGTTTTTCATATACATCAGGTCGTTTTTTTTTTTTTTCCCTATCTAAAAGTTTTCTATAATAGAAAGGTTCAAACTCACCAAAGACCTCAAGATAGATTTCTATGTGGCCATTTCTGGACAACCTCCAGTCCATCACTTTCTTTCCTTCATCCTAAGCATAGCAGACTACTTGTTGCTTCAACATAATTATTACTTTTTGTATACCAGGTTTGTCTCATATTACTTATTGCCTTTGTTATTTCTGCCTAAATATTCATTTTGCCTTTGTCTGACTTATGAAAATCTGTCTTTTCAATTCAAATGTCATTCCTTCTATGAAGCTTTCTTCTCCAGCCCAAAAAGTAGTATTAATTGTGCCTTTTGAGAGAGGATACACTTTCATAACCCTTTATGTGCTATCTGTAGACTACAGAAAAATCAGCTTGCTGTATAATTATTTTCATCTGTCTTTTTTGTTCCATTCTGTGTAGTCCTCAAAGGCAAAAGTTTTGTCTTCATTATATTTGTGCCTTCAGAACCATGTTATTAGATTTGATATAAATATTTAACAAATTATTGTTAATAGCTAATAACAACAATAAATAATAAGCAAATAATGACTGAAATAATGAATAGATGGTAAATAAATGAGGGATTAAAGAGATGAAAAGCAAATGAGCTGTAGCTCAAGGTAGCAGATTTGCAAAACAGATTTTATGGTGGTGGTTACTTTTTAATTGTCTTTATTTTTTTGAGTGTGATTGTTGTGGATAAGGAAAAAAGTGTGTTTATAGTCAGAAGGAGGTAGGAAGCTGACACTGTGATTTCACAAGGGAATATTTAAGGAGACAGTGAGGGAAAATGAAAAGGGACTATGGAGACAGGAAGTAGACCAAGTGTAAAGTTTCCTAATCTTCTGTCTCAAGAAAGACAGCACTTTCCACTTTATTCTTGGCAAACATCAGAATGTCCTAAGATTCTCTGAAAATGATTGCAAATTTTGTGTCTCCCTTGGCCACAAGGCAGGCATTAGAATAGGACCAACTTGACAGCTGGGCTCTTTGCTCCATCCATACCAGAAAAACCAAGGGGCATGAAGAAAATAATTTAGGAAGGGCAGCAAGGAAATGTTCTTGCCTCAGGTTGACTCCTCCTTCTCCACTCCAGCACCCATGAGCTGTCCTAGCTGCTGTCAGGATCTTCTGTGGAGGCAACAAATGAGAGATAGTTATTGAGATTTATTTCATTTAACCCTATTACTTCTATTAATCTCATCCTTTTTTCCCCCTAATCTCATTATATATTTCTTTAAACTTTTCTCCAAGTACATTACTTAGAATTGTCTAATTGCTAAAACAACTAGATTCAGAAGTATGTTATAACTTTATTTCTTGGTCATTTAACAGTCCTGGCTGAGTGTTTGAGTTGGAAGGCTGTCTTTCCTCTTCACAGTCAACCAGGCACCCAGATTCCTTTTATTTGTGGCTTTCCTTCTTTGTTTCTTTGTTCTATCCAGCTGGTAGAAGGAAAAAGACCATGGAGGAGCACATGGAAGTGTATATGAGTGAAACTTAAGAAGTAGATGTGATTTCTGCTCACATTCCTTTGGTTAGAGCTGGGTCATGTGACCAAATCTAACTGCAAAGGAGGTTGGGAAATATAGCCCCACTGCATGCTGAGGAAAAGAAAAGAGATTTTGATAAACTGCTAGCAGTATCTGTTATAGCAAAGGAAAATCTGTCAATGGAATTAATATATTTGAACAGTTAGATTAAATATTTCAAGCCCTGGCAAGAATAGATGATGTTTTTCTCTTTTTGACTTACTTCACTTTTTATGATAGGTTTTAGAGCCAGCCACTTCATTAGGACTGAGTCTTCTGCATTTCTTTTAATAGCTGAGTAGTATTCCATTGTATATATGTACCTGAGCTTCTGTATCCATTCATTCGTTGATGGACATCTAGGTTGCTTCCATGTTCTGGCTATTATATAGAGAGCTGCAATGAATATTGGGGTACAGGTGCTTCTTTCAGTTTTGATTTCATCAGGATATAAGCCTAATAGTGGGATTGCTGGGTCATAGGGTGCTTCTATTTTTAGTTTTTTAAGAAATCTCCATACTGTCTTCCATAGAGGCTGTATCAATTTACATTCCCACCAGCAATGCAAGAGGGTTCCCTTTTTTCCTAACACACATATGTGGAATCTAGTAGGATGGTCTTGATAACACACGCAGGGAACTCATGGAAAGACAGAGCATAGACATAGGGACATTGTGGGGAAGAAATAGGGAGGGGGAAGCATGGAGGGAGTAACATGGAAACCTATACTGTCATGTGTGGAAAAGATAGCTAGTGTCATTGTGCTAAGGGAATAGGAGTGCTTACAATGGCTTGGGGCGAAGGTCTGGAGGGGTGGGATGGGGAACTGGGGGTGGGGACCATGGATATGCATATGACTGATCTGGGAACATACATGTCTGTGAACAACAAAACTCTGTAAGACCTTTAAAATAAAGAATAAAAAAAAAAGAATAGATGATGTTCATATCATAGAGATAAAACTATGAATCATAATTTCAGTATCATGTTAAAATAGTAAATGTCGATACTCTGGTTTATCAAAGTTAATGCTTACAGTAGTACACGAAGAACATATTTTTAAAAACCCTCCTTATAGACATAAATGTTGTATCCAAAAAAGATAATGACTCCAAAAGCATAGTGCCTCGTACTGCTCTTGGTTTTCTTCAACAAACACTTGCAAAAAGAATCAAATGATAAATTTATAGATGTAAGAAGTATCATTGTAGAATAAAATTAATTTTTTTTGACAAGTATCTAAAATGCATTATACAAAAACATGAATTGGGGTGGTCAAATAAAAACTCATTTTGAACTGAAGAAAAAGGTGCCCTCTCCAGGAAACATAAGTAAAGATAAAACATTGAGGGGAAAACACATTTTGGGCAAATTTTTAAAAGGATTTTGATGTTTGGATAAATTCACAAGTAATAGAGCCCCATATTATATTTTTCATTTGTTTTATCAGTATATAAGCCTAATAGTGGGATTGCTGGGTCATAGGGTGCTTCTATTTTTAGTTTTTTAAGAAATCTCCATACTGTCTTCCATAGAGGCTGTATCAATTTACATTCCCACCAGCAATGCAAGAGGGTTCCCTTTTTTCCTAACACACATATGTGGAATCTAGTAGGATGGTCTTGATAACACACGCAGGGAACTCATGGAAAGACAGAGCATAGACATAGGGACATTGTGGGGAAGAAATAGGGAGGGGGAAGCATGGAGGGAGTAACATGGAAACCTATACTGTCATGTGTGGAAAAGATAGCTAGTGTCATTGTGCTAAGGGAATAGGAGTGCTTACAATGGCTTGGGGCGAAGGTCTGGAGGGGTGGGATGGGGGGATCTGGGTGGGTGGGGACCATGGATATGCATATGACTGATCTGGGAACATACATGTCTGTGAACAACAAAACTCTGTAAGACCTTTAAAATAAAGAATAAAAAAAAAAGAATAGATGATGTTCATATCATAGAGATAAAACTATGAATCATAATTTCAGTATCATGTTAAAATAGTAAATGTCGATACTCTGGTTTATCAAAGTTAATGCTTACAGTAGTACACGAAGAACATATTTTTAAAAACCCTCCTTATAGACATAAATGTTGTATCCAAAAAAGATAATGACTCCAAAAGCATAGTGCCTCGTACTGCTCTTGGTTTTCTTCAACAAACACTTGCAAAAAGAATCAAATGATAAATTTATAGATGTAAGAAGTATCATTGTAGAATAAAATTAATTTTTTTTGACAAGTATCTAAAATGCATTATACAAAAACATGAATTGGGGTGGTCAAATAAAAACTCATTTTGAACTGAAGAAAAAGGTGCCCTCTCCAGGAAACATAAGTAAAGATAAAACATTGAGGGGAAAACACATTTTGGGCAAATTTTTAAAAGGATTTTGATGTTTGGATAAATTCACAAGTAATAGAGCCCCATATTATATTTTTCATTTGTTTTATCAGTACTATGTATTTAGAGAGTAGTGAATATTGCTGTTCATATGGAGGGTAGCCATATATGACTTTTTTATGAGACTGGAATATGGTGTCACAGTATTGTTCAGAAGCCATTCAGTCAACTAAATATTCTACCCCATTAGCTTGCCTGCTGGTAATTCTATCATAAAGCTTTAGGTTCCTGCAATTGTGGAGCACTTGGGTCTTCCTGAACATACTGCGTTGTAGTAAATACATGACCACTGTTTTTTCCTTGAAGGTTAAAATACCTTTTCCCTTCGAGAGTGAGTAGCAAATTAATCAAGTTCCCATGGCTTCAGAGAGCATTTTGAAATGAAGAAACCCTAATAAAAATGGCCCTTCCTATAAGAACAACAGTTTAATGAGTCAGCCTGTGTAAGAAGAATAAGTGATAAGAAAAATTCAACTTGGCTGAGTCTGGAGGCTCATCCCTTCTGCGTGTCTCTGTCAGATCTTTCTTTCTGGGCAGGATAGTGATTTCCTTAACCATGCTGATTTCTGTTCTCACCCACCCGCCACAATTTTTTTATAATGAATGTCAAAGACTCCAGTTGTACCATGTGCTCAGTAATTACTACAGAAAGCAGTTTGATTCCCAGACAGTTGTCTCTGTAAAAGAAATTTAGAATTCACTAAGGGAAATACTTTAGGGGGTGCCAAAGCTTGACTCATTTAAAACCATTGTGAACCTAGCTCTAGGAAAGATCCGGTAGTAATCAATCTTGAATGAAGAGCAGAGGGCCAAAACAATCAAAAAGACCCTTTTCCAAGACAGACCGCTGTGATACTACAAAGTTCTTGCTACTGGGAAGCTGTGTGTAAGCCTTTTTGTTTGGGGGCTTATGTATTCCTTTTTGTTTATAACTGGAGTGGTTCTTGCCTTTGAAGCCTAAGAATTCTAAAGGAAACTTGATTTTAAAGGAAGAGGAATTGAAAAAATAAAATAATTTAAGATAATATAAAAATATTCATGCACACTCAAATATAATATACAGACATATAGCTGTGGATCATTTAAATATGCACTACAAAAGTGTTATTTGAATGGAACATGAGCAGGGAAGTTCTTCAGTTAAGCTGTGTAGGGAAGTAACATACTGATGTGTAATTTTTATATAATTTTCTCCTTGCAGAGCTAAATAACTGTATTACAAAATTTAATTAAATCCCATTTTTTGGTTTTTGCTTTTATTTTCTTTAGGATACAGAACTCAAAAATATTGCTGAAATTTATGTCAAAGAGTGTTCTGCCTGTTTCCCTTTAGGAATTTTACAGTGTATAGTCCTAGTGTCTAGGTCTTTCATCCCTTTGGGCTTTTTTTTTTTTTTTTAATGTGGTATTAGTGAATGTTCTAATTTTTTTTACATGTAGCTGTTCAGTTTTCCCACCACTACTTATTAAAGAAGCTATCTTTTCTTTATTGTGTATTCTTGCCTCCTTTGTCATAGATTAATTGTGTGAATTCATTCCTGGACTTTCTTCTCTTTCCCATAGATCTGTGTCTGTTTTATGCCAGTATCATACTGTTTTGGTTTCTATAACTTGACAGTACAGTCTGAAGTCAAGGAGTGTGATTCCTCTGGCTCTGTTCTTCTGTCTCAGGAGTCTTGTGTCTATTTCAGGTCTTATGTGTTCCCAAACAAATTTTAAAATTACTTGTTCTAGTTCTGTGAAAAATGCCAGTGGTATTCCAATAGAAATTTCATTGAATCCGTAGATTGCCTTAGGTAGTATAATCCTTTTAACAACATTGATTCTTCTAACCCAAGACTATGGTGCATTTTCTGTTTGAAATATTTGTACTTTGAAACCTCTTCTGTTTCTTAATTTTCAAAAGAGTTTAAGTCATGGCCCTGTATCTTGCAACTGTTGTTTCTGGCATCTGGAATCGGTTTATCCTCTTAGCACCCTGTGGTCAGAGCTGCTATTGCCTCTTAGCTGACGACTGCAGTAGCCTTCTGTTTGCCTCTTTGCTTCCCCTCTTGCCCTGTGGTGCTCCACCTCACAGCAACCATAGGTTTTTTAAAATGTTCTTACCACCCGCCTCAAAATTCTGCAGAGGGGCTTCCCTGGTGGTCCAGTGAGTAAGGACACCGCCTTGCAGTGCAAGGGGCGCCAGTTCGATCCCTGGCCTGGGAAGATCCCACGTGCCACGGAGCCGCTGGACCGATGTGTCCAATGACCGAGCCGGAGCTCTGGAGCGCATGCGCCCAGAGCCAGCGCTCTGTGACAACAGAGGCCACTGCAATGGGAGGCCCACACGGGCCAAAGAACAAAGATGGATGAAAATAGATAAATGAAAAGATCAATAGAAGTGGCCCACCTGCCCCCCTCCCTCCCCACCCTACCCCTCCTCAAAAAAATAAGAATATACATTCAAAAGGAATAATAAAATATTTACAAAAAAATTCTGCAAAGACTTTTCATCATACTTTTGTCCCCAGCTTTACTGAGATGAAATTGGCAGATGTGTTTCTCCAACCACCCCATGGAAAACAGTGGTTTCCTCTTGCCTTGTTATCATCTCATTTTAAATTTTATATCAAATATGTGAAATGTAAGATTAAATAATTTAATATAAATTAATATTTAGTCATTTTAAATTTAATATTTTAATTAGCTATTTGGTTACTGTAGGATTACTTCATTAAAATGTAACTTTCACGAGGGTAGGAGCTTTGCATGACCTGTGGGGCACTGAGCGACCTACCTGTGTCTCAAAATATACCTACCCATCTCCAGTTCATTACTACTGCTACTTTAATTCAAACTCTTACATGCCCTCTCATTGATTATCACATTATTGACCATCTATCCACTTTTCCTGATCATGATTTTCTATAACCCTTTCAATGGCTCATTTTATCATTTAGCAGCAGCTTAGTTTCTCAGTGGGGAGTTATAAATAATGATAAAGTTTATGCTGTACAACCTAATAGGATCTTCATCATCTGGACACTTCTCTGTAGCACAGTCATGATTCCTGTTTCCGGCATTCTGAAACTTCCTGTTTCTGGCATTCCAAAACTTCCTTAATGTTTTCCAGCATGTTTTCAGTTCTCTTTGACCCCCACATCTCAGTGTTACAGATTTTTTGCTTACAATTATGCCATTGGCCACCATGAATGCCCTTGAAGACTGAAAGTACATTTTGCCATTGTGAAGTCTCCTGTGAATTCTTTTTTTTATTTTATAGGTACTTCCACAGAATCCCTGTATATCTTTTTTTTTTTTTTAAAGGTTCTTGTTGTTGTTGTTGTTGTTGAATTTTATTTATTTATTTATTTTTGGCTATTCTGGGTTTTCACTGCTGCCGCAGGCTCTTCTCTAGTTGCATGGAGTGGGGGCTACTCTCTAGTTCAGGTGAGCAGGCTTCTTGTTGCAGTGACTTTTCTTGTTGTGGAACTTGGGCTCCAGGGCACACAGGCTTCAGTAGTTGCAATACATGGGCTCAATAGTTGCGGTTTGAAGGCTCTAGAGTACAGCCTCCATAGTTGTGGCTCACGGGCTTAGTTGCTCCGCAGCATGTGGGATCTTCCTGGATCAGGAATCAAACTGGCGTCTCTTTTTTTTTTTTTTTTTAATGGATCAGTTCTTTTTTTTTTTTTTTAAAGATTTATTTATTTATTTATTTTTTGGGCGGGGGTCGGGTTGATGAGGGAGGGGAGCAGGCGGGCCACTTCCATTGGTCTTTCATTTCTCCATTTTCATCCGTCTTTGTTCTTTGGCTCCTGCGGGCCTCCCATCGTGGTGGCGTCTAGCGCTGGCTCTGGGCGCATGCGCTCCAGAGTTCCGGCTCGGTAATTGGACACATCAGTCCAGCCGCTCCGCGGCACGTGGGATCTTCCCAGGCCAGGGATCGAACCGGCGCCCCTTGCACTGCAAGGCGGTGTCTTTACCCACTGGACCACCAGGGAAACCCAAACTGGCGTCTCTTGAATTGGCAGGCAAACACTTTACCACTGAGCTACCAGGGAAGTCCCCTGTATATCTTTATCAACGTACTTACCATATTGTCACTTAACTGTATGTTGATATGTTGGTTTTTCTCAAGAGCTTCTAAAGACCAAGAGCTGAGTTTTACTATTGTTGTTGTTGTTGTTCAGTCACTAAGTTATCTCTGACTCTTTGCAACCCCCTGGACTGCAGCATGCCAGGCTCTTCTGTCTTCCACCATCTCCCAGGGATTGTTCAAATTCATGTCCATTGAGTCAGTGATACTATCTAACCATCTCACCCTCTGATTCCCTCTGAATCTTGCTACTCTTTGTATGTCTTCAGCATCTAGATATAATAGATGTTCAATAAATACTGTCAAATTTCACTAGAAGAGAACTTTTTCTAGCCTCCTATGTCTCTCTTCTACTGCTCATGATTAAAGCACTTGTATCACTTTTTCTTTCCTTTAGTTAAGAATGAGTAAGATAGCCTCTTTTCTTATTTATAAGTCATTCCTGAAAAGACTTGTATTATTTCCTAAGAAATGTTGGTAGATTTTGTGAACTTTGTTTTGAAACAAAAATCTGTTGTATTGGGGCTTCCCTGGTGGTCCAGTGGGTAGAGAGCCTGCCTTGCAGTGCCAGGGGCACCGGTTTGATCCCTGGCCCGGGAAGATCCCACGTGCCACAGAGAGCCTGGACTGGTGTGTCCAATTATGAGCCACCATTCTGGAGTGCATGCGCCCAGAGCTGGTGCTGTGCAACGAGAGAGGCCACTGCCATGGGAGGCCCACACAGGCCAAAGAATAAAGATGGATGAAGATAGATAAATAAAAAATCAATAAAAGAGACAAAATTAAAAAGGAAAATACGTTGTATTGAGGGCTTCCTAGGTGGTGCTAGTGGTAAAGAAGCCACCTGCCATTGAAGGGGATGTAAAGAGATATGGGTTCGATCCTTGGGTTGGAACAATCCTCTGGAGGAGGGCATGACAATCCACTCCAGTATTCTTCCCTTGGACAGAGAAGCCTGATCGTCCATAAGGTTGCAAGAGTATGACACAACTTAAGCAATAGCAAGCACACACAGCCAATGTAGAAATAGTTCATGTGCTTCTTAGTGAGAAACCGGGAAGTCCCTGTATATCTTTATCAACGTCTTACCATATTGTCACTTAACTGTATGTTGATATGTTGGTTTTTCTCAAGAGCTTCTAAAGACCAAGAGCTGAGTTTTACTATTGTTGTTGTTGTTGTTCAGTCACTAAGTTATCTCTGACTCTTTGCAACCCCCTGGACTGCAGCATGCCAGGCTCTTCTGTCTTCCACCATCTCCCAGGGATTGTTCAAATTCATGTCCATTGAGTCAGTGATACTATCTAACCATCTCACCCTCTGATTCCCTCTGAATCTTGCTACTCTTTGTATGTCTTCAGCATCTAGATATAATAGATGTTCAATAAATACTGTCAAATTTCACTAGAAGAGAACTTTTTCTAGCCTCCTATGTCTCTCTTCTACTGCTCATGATTAAAGCACTTGTATCACTTTTTCTTTCCTTTAGTTAAGAATGAGTAAGATAGCCTCTTTTCTTATTTATAAGTCATTCCTGAAAAGACTTGTATTATTTCCTAAGAAATGTTGGTAGATTTTGTGAACTTTGTTTTGAAACAAAAATCTGTTGTATTGGGGCTTCCCTGGTGGTCCAGTGGGTAGAGAGCCTGCCTTGCAGTGCCAGGGGCACCGGTTTGATCCCTGGCCCGGGAAGATCCCACGTGCCACAGAGAGCCTGGACTGGTGTGTCCAATTATGAGCCACCATTCTGGAGTGCATGCGCCCAGAGCTGGTGCTGTGCAACGAGAGAGGCCACTGCCATGGGAGGCCCACACAGGCCAAAGAATAAAGATGGATGAAGATAGATAAATAAAAAATCAATAAAAGAGACAAAATTAAAAAGGAAAATACGTTGTATTGAGGGCTTCCTAGGTGGTGCTAGTGGTAAAGAAGCCACCTGCCATTGAAGGGGATGTAAAGAGATATGGGTTCGATCCTTGGGTTGGAACAATCCTCTGGAGGAGGGCATGACAATCCACTCCAGTATTCTTCCCTTGGACAGAGAAGCCTGATCGTCCATAAGGTTGCAAGAGTATGACACAACTTAAGCAATAGCAAGCACACACAGCCTTTAAAAAGAAGACAATGTAGAAATAGTTCATGTGCTTGCTTCTTAGTGAGAAACCATTTCTTAATCTATAGATTTACTTTTGAAACACAAGTCCTTCAACATGAAGTTGCAAAGAATTTCAAAAATGTTCTAGAGATTATGGTGTCAGAGACAGGAAGATGCTGCAGATTTGCCTATTTATTGCTTCTGCAAGTATACTTAGGTCTTAAATGTATAGATTAGAAATCTAAACATCAAAGAGTGCCAACCAAAACTGAGATGTTACTGCTGTGTTCCTTTTGCCTCAATTCATTTGACATCCAAGACAGATGAGGTGCAGTCCACAGTGGCATTTTTCTTCCTTTCCTTTTCAGAGATATTACTATAAATAACACTTCTAATCTGCCCAGAGATTTATCGTCAGCCTAATCTCTCACCTTGTCTCCCCTTTTCCTACTGCCATTAAAAAAGCATAAAGCATAAAGTCCCTATCCTTTTTCAATGCAATGATTATACATAATGTCAAAAATATATTGAGTTTAATAAAAAGTAAGCACTGACCAAACAATATATTTAAAAATTAATATGCTTCCTTAAAATTTGTATCACTGTCATAGAAATATATTTCACTCAAAAATTAATTCAGTATTTTTTACATTACAAATCGTGGTCTGTTTGCTTTTGGCTAGATCCTATTTGCCTTAATTGCCTATGATGGGCCTATTTTTATATCAAAATATTTTTAACCTATGATCTCACCATGTAATTTTGCCACATCAGTGCCTATACATGCATTAGGATTGGAGTATTTATCTTTGTAGGAAAATTAATCACTGTGAATATTTCTTTACTTGAATTTTTCAGCTCAGTTTTTAATCGTCTCATAAACACAGACTAATTACATACATTTAAGGCCTGGAGGATTTAGTGAATTTGTGTCACATCATATCACTCCAGAAGATTGACAGAATATAAGTCACAAGCCATAAAAGCTGATCTGATTTCTAGAATTCACTCCAGGCTGCACAAAGATAGTTCATAGAGAGAAGTAAAACAGTATATGAGGACTGGCTGACCCAACTGGATCAGACATGAGTTTTGAGGGAATTGCAAATGATAAGGATTCCTTGAGCTCTTTTTTTTTTTTTTTTTTTTTGAGGGGGGTGTCCAACTCAACTGATGGAGTGAACAAGGCTACTTTCAACTTAACTTTGAATTCTCCTGAGTCACAATTACGGAAACACAGTAGAACATGGCACATGGCCTGCCCCAAATCTGAAAAGAAAGAAAATAGAAAAAAGTTGATTTGCTTTATATGATTCATACTTTACTTTTATATGACTCATATTTTACCTTTCCCCAAAAGAAAACTAATATTTATTATAATTAACTAGATTTTGGACTCTTCTGGGATACAGTAGTTTAGTATATTTAAAAATGAAAATTATACAAATATTTTGCATCTATTCATTTTTTAAAAAATATATACGACTCAGAAGATCTGTAGTCATGTAGTACCTGTGGTGCCCTCTATCATCACATTAACTGTGTTATCTTACATATTTTTCAGATAGAGCTGAGCTCTTTAGTGTAGTGTGAGCTGTTTGTGGCCAGAATCAGTCATTTAATTATCACTGTATCGTCAGTGTTCAACAGAATTCTTTTTTTTTTTTTTTTTTGGCCACTTCTATTGATCTTTCATTTATGTATCTTTGTTCTTTGGCCTGTGTCGGCCTCCTATCACAGCGGCCTCTCTCACTACAGAGCACTGGCTCTGGGCACATGTGCTCCAGAGCTCCGGCTCGGTAGTCGGACACATCAGTCCAGCCGCTCCACGGCACATGGGATCTTCCCAGGCCAGGGATCGAACCGGCGCCCCTTGCACTGCAAGGCGGTGTCCTTACCCACTGGACCACCAGGGAAGCCCCCATCAGAATTCTTGGTTTGAACTTGGTATTTAATAAGCGTTTACTGAATAAGGTTCTAGGAAGCACAATAAATGAATCGATAATTGACAACAGTGTGAAAATTAAATGGAAACTCAGTTCATGCTTTGCTAAAGAAATATATTAATGGTACCTTTTAAAGAAAGGGCTTCCCTCGTGGCTCAGACAGTAAAGAATCCACCTGCAATTCATAAGACCTGTGTTTTACCCCTGGGTTGGGAAGATCCCCTGACAGCCCACTCCAGTATTATTGCCTGGAGAATCCCCATAGACAGAGGAGCCTGGTGGGCTGTCCTCCTTGAAAAGTTCAGCTCCTCAGTCTTTTCAGGGTCTCATTTTCTCAGCATTCTCCGTTTTCTTGCCTCATCAGATGAATCCACATCTGACCCAGCCCACGTGTCTTTGTAACCCACTGTCATGTTTCAAATAACCAAGAAATGAATAAATAAAAATTTAAAAGTGGTGTCGAAAGAACCTCATGAGGTTCACACTGAACAAAAACAAAGCAAAGGAAAAAAAAAAAGCAAAGAAAGAAAAGAATTCCATCCTTTTTTTCCAATGTTCTTCAAATATCAAGCACAATAACCCCTAACACTGTAGTCTAATGAAAGAGCACTCTTCTGAACATGGTATATAACTGAACTTAAGAAATCTGAACTTTGGTTATAAACAGGACTCAAGAAAATAATACATGCCTGACAGAATAGTATAAAGCATTATACCCCTCAGAACAAACAGATGAATAAGTAAGGTTTATAAATAAGTAGATGATAGATGGATTTCCATGGTGGCTCAGATGGTGAAGAATATGCCTGCAATTCAGGAGACCTGGGTTTGACACCTGGGCTGGGTAGATCCCATGGAGAAAGAAATGGCAACCCACTCCAGTGTTTGTGCCTGGAGAATCCCCATGGACAGAGAAGCCTGGCAGGCTGCAGTCCATGGGATCTCAGAGAGTCAGACACAACTGAGCGACTAGCCACACACGGCGCACACTCAGATAGATAGATAGATAAAATAGAAAAAATTTCATTTATAAGCAGTCTTGTAAAAGGAGACAGGTTTTTTTTCTTTAATTTATTTATGTATTTTTGGCCTCTAAGTCATCACCTATTTTTTCATCCATCTTTTATTCTTTTTGGCATGTGTGGGCCTCCCATCGCAGCGACCTCTCCTGTTGCAAAGCACTGGCTCTGGGCGCATGTACTCCAGAGTGCTGGCTGGTAATGGGACACACTGGTCTAGCCACTCTGGGGCACGTGGGATCTTCCCTGACCAGGGATTGAACTGGTGCCCCTTGCGAACTCTCTACCCACTGGACCACCCGGGAAGCCCAGTTTTGTTTTCATAGATTAAGTTTTTAAACATGGAAGTGGTCTCTCATTTCAATACTAATCTCATCACTGTAGTTCCAGGTCTATATGATCCTTTTTTAAAGTGACTTTCTTTAAGAGTTGCTTCTACATTTAATAATGCATCCTTCCAAGTCACTTTTTAAACTATTGCTGGGTCAGTCATTCTAAAAAATAAATTTGATTATGTCACATCTTTGGTGGGTGCCCTCTGGCTTTCATGGCTTACTACAATTGCTTTATTTTTCCACCCTTGCCTGCCTGTCAGCCTCCTTTCCCCATATCCTACGTAACCTCTGGACCACAGTGAGCACTCTTGTGCTTTACACATGTTCCTCATTCATTCGTGTAGTAAACATTTGTGGTTGAGCCTGCTCTGCCACACGCTGTACTCGGTGCTGGTAGTGGAGATATGAGATGTTCTCCTCCAAGAGCTCACAACTCCTTGATGGAAACAGAATAGGGAGGAACATCTAACACAGAGTGAAAACTGGAGTTTGGGGTGCCAAAAGAATGCTCATTATGGTATCTTTCTGGAAGGTGTTGCATATTCCAAGTCAAAAATAACACAGGATGCAGTCATCTGGACTCTTTCTTCCTAGAAAACTTTCCTCCTTTCTTTGGCTAACTTAATTGTCCTTTAAACTCAACTCAATGTTCCCTCTTCTGGAAAGTTTTAATTGACTTTCTCTGGTGACTCAGACAGTAAAGAACCTGCCTGCAGTACAGGAGGCCAGGGTTCAATTCCTGGGTCAGGAATATTGACTGGAGAAGGGAATGGCAACCCACTCCAGTATTCTTTTCTGGCTAATTCCATGGACAGAGGAGTCTAGTGGGCTACAGTCCATGGGGTTGCAAAGAGTTGGATCGACTGAACAGTGAACACTTTCACTTTCCCAGTGTGGTAAGAACTGTCCGTGTGGCCCCACAGATTCTTGTCCTTATCTGTATCATACCATCTCTATGAGCTCCTTCAGCAAAAGTGCTGTGTCTTTTCTTATAACCCTATTCATTGCCAGTAACACTTAGAGCCTTTCTATCAGTGTTTGGGAGACATTTCTCAAACAGTTAACTGGCTAATAAATTAGGATTTGTACTCTCAGTGGGAAGACATTTTAGAAGTCTTATGGGCCAACATCCCCTTGAGTCTATAATGTTCATGACAGGATGGATCTTCAGCTTGCTTCACCATATCCACTGACAAAGAGTGCATCAAGTTCAAAGTGCAGAAACCAAATGCTGTGACTGATTATCCTAGAAGCCCATATACACTTCGTATATTTAGAGCAGGACTGTAATCTGAGCATGATCAGAGGCAGAGCTTCAGTCACATAGCTTGTGTTAGTGGAGTAGGAGTTATTCATCAAAAGATAAAGGACTTGTGGCAGATCAAAGTGGCAGAAAAGAGCACAATGGTATCTCGCTTATAACTCTGCAGGACTTCATCCTTTCTTCTGTCTTAAATAGCTAAAAGCAGATCCCATTCATGGAAAATCATCAGGTATTTACTTCTTTTTAAATAACTCCTTCACTTCCAAGTCTCCATCTTTTTATTTTCTTTTCACGACTTCCATTTTTTTCTCTAGCTTACTGATTTTTTGTTTGTTTTGTTATTGTTTCTTATTCTAGCATCTTATTTTGTGATGCATAGCACAGCCTCCATGATTGCCTGGGTTGTGGCCCTGCTCCCGTTTCCTATAAAGAAATCTGTGAAGCATCTTGTCCTTAAGTACTAATTTCTATTTTTAGATTGTAGCTCCTTTAATGCGCGGCCAGTGCCTTGCCTATTAAGGTGGTTCTTAGGTGCCTGGAATTAAAGGACCTTCACTTGGTAGTGGTGTCAGTCAATACTTAGGACAATCTGTAATTCTACAGAATAGTCCTTGGATTTGCACCTAGAGGAGATTTACCATGTGTTCTTATGTGACACTGGACAAAGTCTAACAGAGAGGTTCAATTCCTGGGTCAGGAATATTGACTGGAGAAGGGAATGGCAACCCACTCCAGTATTCTTTTCTGGCTAATTCCATGGACAGAGGAGTCTAGTGGGCTACAGTCCATGGGGTTGCAAAGAGTTGGATCGACTGAACAGTGAACACTTTCACTTTCCCAGTGTGGTAAGAACTGTCCGTGTGGCCCCACAGATTCTTGTCCTTATCTGTATCATACCATCTCTATGAGCTCCTTCAGCAAAAGTGCTGTGTCTTTTCTTATAACCCTATTCATTGCCAGTAACACTTAGAGCCTTTCTATCAGTGTTTGGGAGACATTTCTCAAACAGTTAACTGGCTAATAAATTAGGATTTGTACTCTCAGTGGGAAGACATTTTAGAAGTCTTATGGGCCAACATCCCCTTGAGTCTATAATGTTCATGACAGGATGGATCTTCAGCTTGCTTCACCATATCCACTGACAAAGAGTGCATCAAGTTCAAAGTGCAGAAACCAAATGCTGTGACTGATTATCCTAGAAGCCCATATACACTTCGTATATTTAGAGCAGGACTGTAATCTGAGCATGATCAGAGGCAGAGCTTCAGTCACATAGCTTGTGTTAGTGGAGTAGGAGTTATTCATCAAAAGATAAAGGACTTGTGGCAGATCAAAGTGGCAGAAAAGAGCACAATGGTATCTCGCTTATAACTCTGCAGGACTTCATCCTTTCTTCTGTCTTAAATAGCTAAAAGCAGATCCCATTCATGGAAAATCATCAGGTATTTACTTCTTTTTAAATAACTCCTTCACTTCCAAGTCTCCATCTTTTTATTTTCTTTTCACGACTTCCATTTTTTTCTCTAGCTTACTGATTTTTTGTTTGTTTTGTTATTGTTTCTTATTCTAGCATCTTATTTTGTGATGCATAGCACAGCCTCCATGATTGCCTGGGTTGTGGCCCTGCTCCCGTTTCCTATAAAGAAATCTGTGAAGCATCTTGTCCTTAAGTACTAATTTCTATTTTTAGATTGTAGCTCCTTTAATGCGCGGCCAGTGCCTTGCCTATTAAGGTGGTTCTTAGGTGCCTGGAATTAAAGGACCTTCACTTGGTAGTGGTGTCAGTCAATACTTAGGACAATCTGTAATTCTACAGAATAGTCCTTGGATTTGCACCTAGAGGAGATTTACCATGTGTTCTTATGTGACACTGGACAAAGTCTAACAGCTCTGGACTCAAATTTCAAACTAGAAGAGTATAAAACAAAATGATTCATTGTCAACGTCCAAATGACAGTTTCCCTCTTAAGCTTTTCTCTGAATACTTAAATTTATGCTTAAGGAAGATTTTATTAAAATAATTATGACTGAATTTCTCTTTATATGGTAAAAGAAAATTATTCATATAGGGGTCAAAATTTATTTAGTGATTTGATGCTTTTGAAAGTAATGCTCAGAGTTTGTTCGTGTCTAAGTTTGAACACCTAGTGAAATGAGACTTCCAGTATTCAACCCTAATTTTATGATTAAAAATCTATTACTTATCTCACTATATCTCTAGTATGTAGGTCCTTAATGAGACATCAGTAGAGTCTAAAGCTTTAGAGCATTTATTTCTGATATGTATAATATATCTATTAGTTCTCTTATATGAAAAAAGCTCAGAAGTAATACACAAGTGTGAAGTACAGGCTGTATACCATAGATACATATAGCTCCTTACCCAGTTTAATGTGGTAAACTGTTATCAATGGAATGGGTGTATGAATTTAGAGTCCTTATTGCATCCTTTTTCTCTACCTCATTCCACCCTTCAAATGACTGCTTGGTGAAAGAGCAAGCAGTGGAGTGGATATGGCAGGTTTGGCTTCTCATTCCAGATCTCCCTGGACGTACCTAACTTGGTCAAACCATTTGCTTCCTCTGGCCTCAGTTTTTCAATATGTGGCAAACCATACACTGAATCCTATTGCTTAAAGTGTTCAAATGAGAGCCACAAAATAACAAAAACAAAGGAAAGGTAACATGTTAAGTACTTCCAATTTGCCTGGAATTATATGTTATCTGTATTATCTTACCTAATTCTACCAATACCCTAGCACTGTTTTGTTGTGTACTCTCTGTCCATTATCATCAGAAGTAGCAAGACACTCACCGTTGGTGTAAATTGTTTCTTAGTCATTGTGTCTCATGAAGACTGAATCATCTTGAAAAAGAATGAATCATCCTTATTGGTATTTTATAATCATCCTGAAAGAACAGAAAAGACATGAAACAAATATCTGAATTTTCAAATTCTCATGTCATTAAGAACGCTTTCTCAATTTTGTATAAAAACAAAGGAAATTTTTAAGGTTATAGTCAGTCAACAACTATTTAAAGCTTAGAACTCCTCAACACTTGGAAGTAGAGATATGGATTCTGCATGAATTTCTATCTTTAGGGAAGAAAGCAGAGGTTTCTATTTTGTAGTACTGATATGAATAGTTAATAGTATAAGGCATAATTGTGCCTACATGGAAAGGAAAACAAATATTCATACGCTTAATTGTATTATATTGCTGATTATTTTAGTCTTTGTTCTTCCTTGGATATGTATCAGTACAAAATTATAATCCCAGTGTTTTTATTGAACTGGCACATTACATGATGACAGGGCAGAACATATCACAGAAAACATCCTAGAACTGTTCATGCCAAGTACATTATAAAAATGGAGACATGCCTATCTGGCACACAGTGTATTTTTCCTTTAGATTTTCCAAGCTTTCATTGTTTCTCCTTTTGCCAATTTTTGAGAGTGTTTAATGTTGCCTGGTAATAACTATAATCAGTGACTATTTCTGTACTTTGTGATCTTTCTAATGTTGTAATCCAAAGAAAAACAGTGAGGTTTGTGGTTTTATGGGAATCCCAAGAGAAAAAGTTTACTAAAAGTTATTTTCAGCACACATCTCAACTATCTAAATATTAAATCATTCAGTGACTTCTTTGAGGGTTTTACTAGTTCAAAATATCACATATTCATACCATGCCTATTACCCAACATCCACCTCCAAATTGATCTAACAGATAAAGAAGATTGTAGCTAGATTTGAGATGCTTTAGGCAAGTGTACTTTTGTCCTAAACCATTAATGAATGCCAGAACATATCTAAAATAAATATTATAAAGACATCTTGAAGATGTTGATAAACTGACCAAGGACTAGTCACTGTTTTCACGGTATGCAGTAGTTCTTTTTATCACAGACAATGGGTAACTTTAAACACTCTTCTGTGGTATTTCTGCTTCCCTCAAGTAGGATTAGAACAGAGAACTGACCTGTTCCCAAGAAGCTGACTACAAGTTGACTGGACTCTGTCCCATCATAAATATCTTGGACTAAGGCAATGAAAGATCCACCTTCTGTTTGTGAAAGATATCAAGATACCTGCCTTAATCCTTTACTCCAGCTGTTCTATGGGAGGATTTCATATGTGTGTTTCTATTACTCCCCTTTCTTTCCTGAGGTCCTGTGCAGCTGGCTTGCCTGAAAGCACCAATCTTCAATGTCAGTGTTTCAGAGTCACCTGTTAAACCTAGTAAAATACCGATTTCCAAGCTCCAAACCCAGAAATTCTCATTTACTGAATGGAGATGTACCATGTGCTCGGTCATGTCTGACTCTTTGTGACCCCATGGACTGTAGCCCACCAGGCTCCTCTGTCCATGGGATTTTCCAGGCAAGAATACTGGAGTGGGCTGCCATTTCCTCCTCCAGGGGATCTTCCTGACCCAAGGATTGAACCCACGTCACCTGCAACTGACTGAGCTACCTTTAGCCAAATATCTATAGCCAACAGAACATTCTTCCCTATGTTTATTTGGAGGTGTTAATTTAATATTAAACAAATGTTTGAAGCCCAGCTTATGACTAAACGGGGTTTGGTAGGCTTGTATATTATTGTCATGGTTTGTTTTTATATCTTACTTTTATATAACCCTTTTCGTACTTTGAAGGAAGCATAAGGGAACCTCCAACTAAGTAGGCAGGAAATTAGAAAACGATTTTCTTTTTAGTAAAACTGTGTCTCTGATTTGCATTTTTAGCCCTGAATTTGCCTTGAGAAATGAAATTCATTGGTAGCTCCGAAAGCAGAGCTGTCAGGGACATTTTCTTCTGAGTCTTTCTGTGTACTTCTTATTTTTCTCCTTATCGTGGAGTAAATGTGACAGCTGTACCTTATTTATTTATTTATTTATTTGTATCTGGAAAGCCTTGGGTCATATGTTCTCAGGAACTACTGTTTGGTGCACTTAAATAAATATATTCACCACTTGCTTTAAAGAACAGAAAATATCAAAACATACCAAATTATTTTCTATGCACAATATGTGTGTAGTTTAATGATAGACAGGTGAAAAGGCTTCTCTTTTTAAACTGACCTTTAAACACATTAAGTTTGAATGCATACATATTTTTTAAATATTTATTTATTTACTTATTTTTGGCTCTTCTGGGTTTTCACTGCTACCACAGGCTCTTCTCTAGCTGCAGGTAGTAGGGGCTACTCTCCAGTCGAGGTGAGCAGGCCTCCTGTTGCAGTGATTTCCCTTGTTGTGGAACTCGGGCTCTAGGGCACATGGGCTTCAGTAGTTGCAGCACATGGGCTCCATAGTTTGAATGCATACATATGGTTTTATAACCTTTAGGGGGCTTCCCAAGGTGGAGCTAGTGGTAAAGAACCTACCTTAGGTCTCCTCCAATGAAGGAGACCTAAGAAATTCAAGTTCAGTCCCTGAGTTTGGGAAGTTACCTTGGAGGAAATCATGGCAACCCACTCCACTATTCTGGCCTGGAGAATCCTCTGGACAGAGGAGCCTTACAGGCCACAGTCCATGGGGTCGCAAAGAGTCAGACACGACTGAAGAGACTTATTAGCATGCATGCAGCAAATGTGTATTCTTTGGTCACTTTCAAAATAATAAGTCATTTTCATTCTAAAATTATCATTGACTTATTAGCAACATTTCCTTGGATGGTGATTAAAAGAGAATTCTGCAAAAAATGGATAAAGGAGAGAGAATTTTTAAAAAACTATATTACTTTTTCTAAGATGTTATATTTTTATTAGAATTTTACTTATAACAACCTTCTGAAAGATGTAGAATATGAAATGAGGTTTTATAAAATACGTTGTGTGAGAAAGATCAATGCCCGTTTTGTATTTTATTCACTTTATATACATGAAGGATATTATCAGAGCTATTGTGTGCTGAATAATATTATGTTTTGCTCAAAATAATCACACTCTGAACAAAATTAAAGAAAGCAATAGATATAATTATTACTTATTTATAATATATATCCTGCCTGACTTGAGGAAAGAATTGATAAGTTTTACCATTGAATTATATATAAATGTTATTTATGTATAATTTATTTCTATAAATAGACACAGTACCAAAGAGTTAGAATGTGGTAAATACTATAGGTAAGGATTAAAGAAGTACCTGGTAATTAAGAGGAAATGTCAGAACAGATACATTACATGATCAAGGAATATGAGAAATCAGCAAACTATATATTATCTCATCTTATTTCTAAATTCTAATATAAATTAATCTATTATATATTTCCCGATACAAGGGACAGTCATACCACAAAAGCCAACATTTTCAAAAGTGATTTTATAGTTTTGGAGGTAGACTTCCATTTGCCGGTGGGCAAATTCAATTATTTTTTCTTACACATACAAAAACGTGAATTTATGTAAGTAACTGGACAGATACCCAAATCCTAGAGTTTTGAAACATAGAACATTTAGTGTTAGTCCTGAAAGATTTTTACAATAGATGCATTTAAATATAAGTGACTCTCAATATAGTAGAAATCTAATTATTGATGTTATAGTCAATATTCTAGAAATCTAAATAAAAAGAATGCTGACTGACTTACCTACCCATAAGCTGCAAAATGGGCTTCAAGAGCCCACATTAGTTATTATATAAGAGAAATATTTTCTATTAAGTAATTGAAAATCAGAATATGTCAATTCCATATTGTCAATCCCATATCCCATATTGAGTTTTGCCATATAGGCATGTTTTATGTTGAGCTGGATGTTTCTTTTTTTGCTTGTTCTTTCTTCTGCTCTCTGTTATTGTTCCTTTCACTCTTTCACTTGCTTTTTTCCCTCTATCTTTCTTGGTATTTTTTAATTAGAATTATGTAACACGTTTTACAAATTGTAAGACTCCTGATCCATAGAACTAAAAGCCTTCTAATCAACATGTAGGAAAATACTTATTTTACTTAGCAACAGTAAACATGTATGTATTCAATCTACATAAAAACCAAACTGAAGAAGTTTTACATGTGTTAAATAGAAATTAGTTTGCATACTGTTTCAACATAGAAATTAATCTATAGAAAATCTGTTTTCATTCTGGTTATAGCAGTTTTATTATGATGATGTAAGATGATACAGGTTGAATCTTTAGCAAGTTAAAAATCTGATCATTGCAATATCATAATGTCTGCCTCATGTCATTGTAATGAAAGGTTAATGACAGGTTGGCTAAACACTAAAGAATCTTGATTTTTTTCATAGTTATGTATCACTGAAATGAATCAGAAAATATAGCCATGAACAGTGAATTTAACAGCTGGCATGAAATAAATGCCATGCTCTTATCAAGGAGCATTACACTGAGTGAGCCAGGTCTAAGGCTTGCAAGGGGAAAACTGGAGAAACTGGAATTTTAACAGCTGAGATTTTCATGCAACAGGAAATAGCTATCCTTGGAGAACTTTCAAATATCAAGAGGAAATTGTTTAATAACAAAGGGTAGCAAAGATTGAAGCTCACCACTCAAGTGTCTAACTAATATTTCTGATGGCCACAAGACCTTCTCTTGGCATTTTTTCCAACTGTATATGTTTTTTATATATGTACTTTTTTTTTTGCCTCTAAGTCATCATTCATTGTCCATCCATCTTTTTCATCCATTATTCTTTGGCCTGTGTGGGCCTCCCATCACAGTGGCCTCTCTCATTGCAAAGCACTGGCTCTGGGCACACGTACTGCAGATTCTGGCTCGTAATTGGACACACCGTCCACCTGCTCCATGGCATGTGGGATCTTCCTGGCCAGGAATCAAACGATGCCCTTGAACTGCAAGGCAGACTCTTTACCCATTGGACCACCAGGAAGCATTCTGATGGCCTGTAAGTTTTTACTTTTTTTTTTTTTTATTGTTCCTTTCACTCTTTCACTTGCTTTTTCCTCTATCTTTCTTGGTATTTTTAATTAGAATTATGTAACACGTTTTACAAATTGTAAGACTCCTGATCCATAGAACTAAAAGCCTTCTAATCAACATGTAGGAAAATACTTATTTTACTTAGCAACAGTAAACATGTATGTATTCAATCTACATAAAAACCAAACTGAAGAAGTTTTACATGTGTTAAATAGAAATTAGTTTGCATACTGTTTCAACATAGAAATTAATCTATAGAAAATCTGTTTTCATTCTGGTTATAGCAGTTTTATTATGATGATGTAAGATGATACAGGTTGAATCTTTAGCAAGTTAAAAATCTGATCATTGCAATATCATAATGTCTGCCTCATGTCATTGTAATGAAAGGTTAATGACAGGTTGGCTAAACACTAAAGAATCTTGATTTTTTTCATAGTTATGTATCACTGAAATGAATCAGAAAATATAGCCATGAACAGTGAATTTAACAGCTGGCATGAAATAAATGCCATGCTCTTATCAAGGAGCATTACACTGAGTGAGCCAGGTCTAAGGCTTGCAAGGGGAAAACTGGAGAAACTGGAATTTTAACAGCTGAGATTTTCATGCAACAGGAAATAGCTATCCTTGGAGAACTTTCAAATATCAAGAGGAAATTGTTTAATAACAAAGGGTAGCAAAGATTGAAGCTCACCACTCAAGTGTCTAACTAATATTTCTGATGGCCACAAGACCTTCTCTTGGCATTTTTTCCAACTGTATATGTTTTTTATATATGTACTTTTTTTTTTGCCTCTAAGTCATCATTCATTGTCCATCCATCTTTTTCATCCATTATTCTTTGGCCTGTGTGGGCCTCCCATCACAGTGGCCTCTCTCATTGCAAAGCACTGGCTCTGGGCACACGTACTGCAGATTCTGGCTCGTAATTGGACACACCGGTCCACCTGCTCCATGGCATGTGGGATCTTCCCTGGCCAGGAATCGAAACGATGCCCCTTGAACTGCAAGGCAGACTCTTTACCCATTGGACCACCAGGGAAGCCCCCAACTATATACCTTAATTGGGAAGAAGACTGGGGCCCTGCATTGTGTTGCATGATAGCCATGATATGATAGAATCAACAGAAAAATCTCATTCTCATATAAATAGAAATTGGAACTTGTTGAATTTCTTTTTAAAAATCCATACTACATGTGTCTGTATCCTCATTTATATTGGCATTTGCGTTTAGTCCTAACTGCTGAGATTCCATTGCAACTTATTATGAATTGTAAATCAATGTCTTAGACTTGATACTTTAAAAAAAAAAAAAAGCTTACTCAGGAATTTCCTTGCTCACATTATGAAGCTAGGCTTTTGGGAGGAGGAGAAGGGAGAAGAGTTCCAGTAGCTTCTCAGCTTGCTTTATCCATCCAGTAGACTGTGCAACAGATGTCCAGCTGTTCAGCAGTTAGGAGCAAGAGGGTATATCATCTTTTGCAGTATGGAGAGAGGAGTGTCTTTCCTGTTATACAGGAGGATTGGGATGTTACAGTACCTGGTTCCTCAAGAATTTATTTTATGAATTTGGAGAGGATTTGCCTTTATTTCAGTTTTCTTCTTTAATTCCACAAGGATAGTTTCCAGAGAGATTCAGGTGACAGTAATATTGGATACCAGGAAGAAGAAATTAAAAGAAGTTGTCATCACTTTTAACTGTGTTCTAATACCATTTTAAAGAGTAGAGATAATCTGTGACCCCAAGACATTGATTGAGTGTTTAAGTGAAACATAGTAAATGGGTGGTATTTTAATAATACCATGTTATGACTTTGAGTGAGTGGGGCTAAATAATATTTCCTCCAGTTCCATTAAAACTGAAGCAAATATTTCAAAATCTTATCTCTGTCAAAGAAATTTTAGCAGAGCAATGACTAATGATTAATTAGATATATGACTAATTACATATGTTTGGAGGAGTATTAATCTGAACAGTCTTATCAGGAATTCAGATGATGCATTTTAGATAATAAATTCACTTTATTTGTGCCTCCGATGGCAGTTGAAGTCAGTGTAGCCAGCCTTCCCTTTCTTCTTCCAACAGTAGTTTTATTGATTAACTAAGAAGAAAGAATTAAAAAATCGAAAGTATTAAACACTAAGGAATTCAATTTTTGAATACCTGGCTTCTTGAAGACAGATTATTGTAATGACTTACATGGATGATTATCAAGTAACACACTGCTCATTTCTGAGTTGGATTTTTAGGTTCAAACCGAAGATTTTTTAGTTACTGACAGATCTTTTCCCAGTAACCCTGGGAAGCCTTGTCAGTTTTTGTTGCAAGTTATGGACGTTCATACTGTTTTACATCCTTTGAATATCTGTGGCAAGAATCTCCAGAGGTACACATGGGCTAAAGTGCAAATCCAAGTGTTTTACAAATCCTTCTGGAGATTTTTTTCCTCTTTTATTGTTTTTCTTTTTATTTATTTATTTTTCATCCATCTTTATTCTTTGGCCTGTGTGAGACTCCCATTGCAGTAGCCTTTCTCATTGCAGAGCACTGGCTCTGGGCACTTGCACTCCAGAGCACTGGCTCATACTTGGACACACTGGTCCCACCACTCCTCAGCATGAGGGATCTTCCAGGACCAGGGATTTAACCGGTGTCCCCTCCACTGCAAGGCAGACTCTCTACCAACTGGACCACCAGGGAAGCCCTGGAGATGTTATTAAACATGACATCAGATGAAGGTTCTGTAGCCAGTTTCTTGGGATGCTTTGCATACCAGTGCCCTTCTCTGAGGTTCATGTGCAGTAGAGGAATTGATGCTCTCAGAAAGCTTATATTATTATTATATATGCCCATGGAACTCAGCATTGGCCAGATTTATTTGAGCACTTCACTGCTGGTGGTCTTCCTCCCAAAAATGTAATCAAAGACTGTTCATGAAAAAATTTCAGATAAATTTCAATAGAGGGGCATTATTTTTCCTCCAGTTCCATTAAAACTGAAGCAAATATTTCAAAATCTTATCTCTGTCAAAGAAATTTTAGCAGAGCAATGACTAATGATTAATTAGATATATGACTAATTACATATGTTTGGAGGAGTATTAATCTGAACAGTCTTATCAGGAATTCAGATGATGCATTTTAGATAATAAATTCACTTTATTTGTGCCTCCGATGGCAGTTGAAGTCAGTGTAGCCAGCCTTCCCTTTCTTCTTCCAACAGTAGTTTTTATTGATTAACTAAGAAGAAAGAATTAAAAACTCGAAAGTATTAAACACTAAGGAATTCAATTTTTGAATACCTGGCTTCTTGAAGACAGATTATTGTAATGACTTACATGGATGATTATCAAGTAACACACTGCTCATTTCTGAGTTGGATTTTTAGGTTCAAACCGAAGATTTTTTAGTTACTGACAGATCTTTTCCCAGTAACCCTGGGAAGCCTTGTCAGTTTTTGTTGCAAGTTATGGACGTTCATACTGTTTTACATCCTTTGAATATCTGTGGCAAGAATCTCCAGAGGTACACATGGGCTAAAGTGCAAATCCAAGTGTTTTACAAATCCTTCTGGAGATTTTTTTCCTCTTTTATTGTTTTTCTTTTTATTTATTTATTTTTCATCCATCTTTATTCTTTGGCCTGTGTGAGACTCCCATTGCAGTAGCCTTTCTCATTGCAGAGCACTGGCTCTGGGCACTTGCACTCCAGAGCACTGGCTCATACTTGGACACACTGGTCCCACCACTCCTCAGCATGAGGGATCTTCCAGGACCAGGGATTTAACCGGTTTCCCCTCCACTGCAAGGCAGACTCGCTACCAACTGGACCACCAGGGAAGCCCTGGAGATGTTATTAAACATGACATCAGATGAAGGTTCTGTAGCCAGTTTCTTGGGATGCTTTGCATACCAGTGCCCTTCTCTGAGGTTCATGTGCAGTAGAGGAATTGATGCTCTCAGAAAGCTTATATTATTATTATATATGCCCATGGAACTCAGCATTGGCCAGATTTATTTGAGCACTTCACTGCTGGTGGTCTTCCTCCCAAAAATGTAATCAAAGACTGTTCATGAAAAAATTTCAGATAAATTTCAATAGAGGGGCATTCTATAATTTGCATGACCAGTATTTCTCAAGGTCATCCAAAACAAGGAAAGCCTACGAACTTCTCATAGCCAAGAATAACCTGAAGAGACATGAAACTAAATGTAGTATAGAATCTTGGATGGGATTTTAAAAACCAGTAAAAAAAAAAGAACATACGTAAACACTAAGGTAGAGGGAGGTTCGGGAGGTGGGGGACATATGTATGCTCATGGCAGTTTCAGGTTGACGTGTGGCAGTAAACAACGAAACTCTAAAAAATTTAAAAAATAGAAATTAAAAAAATAAGGTAACCTACACTATGAACTTTAGTTAATAACAATGCATCAGTATTGTTTCATTAATTATAACAATTGAATCATACTGATATAGGATGTTAATAACGTGAAACACTGAGCAGAAGATACATAGGAACTCTGCATTATGTGCTCAATGTTTCTTTAAGTCTAGAATTATCCTAAAAATAGAAAACCTATTAATTTTTATAAAAGCGATATTAACAAGGCATGTACTTCTTTGTGGTAAACTTTTAGTACTTACGAGTGCGTCCACTCTGCACAAAAACAATTGTTTGGGCCATTTAAGAATATGGGAATCTTATTGAAGCTGTTCTAGTAAAGTAAAGGAATCAAGGCATGTAAAGATAAGGATGCTGAGCCAACAGTATCACTAGCAATAAAATATCGTGATCCAGGTCACAGTTTGAATGTAGATCATTTATTCAGCCCATTAGACATATGAAGATGCCCAAACTAATCCAAAGTAACATAGTCTTCAGGCTCCAGGTTTAGGTATTTGACTCGATGACAGTGGCAGAGTTGGTCTAGAACATTGCAAAACCATCTTTATAAAAGATGTAGCTAAGTTTTCAAATGTACACAGGGAGTGGTTAGTTCTTGGGACACAGCTCCTCCCATCAGGCTTTCCTGTCCCAAACATTTGCCGTGTCTGTCTTGGAACGTTCATTCATTTCTCTGTGGTATCTGGGGAGATATTTTAAGTAGCTCTTATTATTGGACTCATCAAGTCTTCAGGCTCGTTTTCCTATGCCAACAATTCCAGGAAAACTATGGAAATTATTTTATATGTGGTGACTGGTGATATGATGACTGTTAGTGTAATTATAATAACAAGAGCAAGGGTAGTAACTATTTATTGAGCTTGCTTGGGACTGTGCTAGTTCTTATTTTGTTTAAATTAGCAACAAATCAATCAAACATGGTTGTCTTTGTTTTACAGATGAGGGTACTCTTCCGTATATACAGTTCTTTATGCATTGTCAGTACTGTGGGGATGCTCTTTGTATTAGTCACGGGCTCTCCAGTCAATGTTTTAAAAGTTAAATTGCGTATATCCGGTCTAACTGTTCATAGGGATGATAAGGAGAACTCTTTTTTTTTTTTTTTTTTAAATTTAAATTTTAATTTTTTTATTTTTGTACATGTATGTTCCCAGATCAATCAGATGCATATCCCTTGGCCCTCCCCCCGCCCAGGTTCCCCCATCCCTCCAGACCATTGCTCCAAGTGGTTGTAGGTACTCCTATTCCCCTAGCACAATGACAATAGCTATCTTTTCTACACATGACAGTATAGGTTCCCATGTTACTCCCTCCCATTGTTCGGTCTCCACAATGTCTTTATGTCTATTCTGTTTTTTCATGAGTTCACTGTGTGTGTTATCATGACCATCTTACTAGATCCCATATATATGAGTTAGTATACTATACTTGTCTTTCTCTTTTTGACTTACTTCACTTTTTATGATAGGTTCTAAAGCCAGCCACCTCATTAGGACTGAGTCTTCTGCATTTCTTTTAACAGCTGAATAGTATTCCATTGTATATATGTACCAGAGCTTCTGGATCCATTCATTTGTCGATGGACATCTAGGTTGCTTCCATGTTCTGGCTATTGTATAGAGAGCTGCAATGAACATTGGGGTACAGGTGCTTCTTTCAGTTTTGATTTCATCAGGATATAGGCCTAATAGTGGGATTGCTGGGTCATAGGGTGCTTCTATTTTTAGTTTTTTAAGGAATCTCCATATTGTCTTCCATAGAGGTTGTATTAATTTACATTCCCACCAGCAATGCAAGAGGGTTCCCTTATCTCCACACCCTCTCCAGCATTTGTTGTCTGTCGATTTGTTGATGATGGCCATTCTGACAGGTGTGAGGTGGTATCTCATTGTGGTTTTAATTTGCATTTCTCTAATAATAAGCGAGGTTGAGCATCGTTTCATGTGCTTTTGGACCATTTGTATGTCCTCTTTGGAGGCGTCTCTTTAGTGAATTATACAAGAGCAAGGGTAGTAACTATTTATTGAGCTTGCTTGGGACTGTGCTAGTTCTTATTTTGTTTAAATTAGCAACAAATCAATCAAACATGGTTGTCTTTGTTTTACAGATGAGGGTACTCTTCCGTATATACAGTTCTTTATGCATTGTCAGTACTGTGGGGATGCTCTTTGTATTAGTCACGGGCTCTCCAGTCAATGTTTTAAAAGTTAAATTGCGTATATCCGGTCTAACTGTTCATAGGGATGATAAGGAGAACTCTTTTTTTTTTTTTTTTTTTTAATTAATTAATTTATTTATTTTTGTACATGTATGTTCCCAGATCAATCAGATGCATATCCCTTGGCCCTCCTCCCACCCAGGTTCCCCCCCCATCCCTCCAGACCATTGCTCCAAGTGGTTGTAGGTACTCCTATTCCCCTAGCACAATGACAATAGCTATCTTTTCTACACATGACAGTATAGGTTCCCATGTTACTCCCTCCCATTGTTCGGTCTCCACAATGTCTTTATGTCTATTCTGTTTTTGCATGAGTTCACTGTGTGTGTTATCATGACCATCTTACTAGATCCCATATATATGAGTTAGTATACTATACTTGTCTTTCTCTTTTTGACTTACTTCACTTTTTATGATAGGTTCTAAAGCCAGCCACCTCATTAGGACTGAGTCTTCTGCATTTCTTTTAACAGCTGAATAGTATTCCATTGTATATATGTACCAGAGCTTCTGGATCCATTCATTTGTCGATGGACATCTAGGTTGCTTCCATGTTCTGGCTATTGTATAGAGAGCTGCAATGAACATTGGGGTACAGGTGCTTCTTTCAGTTTTGATTTCATCAGGATATAGGCCTAATAGTGGGATTGCTGGGTCATAGGGTGCTTCTATTTTTAGTTTTTTAAGGAATCTCCATATTGTCTTCCATAGAGGTTGTATTAATTTACATTCCCACCAGCAATGCAAGAGGGTTCCCTTATCTCCACACCCTCTCCAGCATTTGTTGTCTGTCGATTTGTTGATGATGGCCATTCTGACAGGTGTGAGGTGGTATCTCATTGTGGTTTTAATTTGCATTTCTCTAATAATAAGCGAGGTTGAGCATCGTTTCATGTGCTTTTGGACCATTTGTATGTCCTCTTTGGAGAGGCGTCTCTTTACGGGAAGCAGTTGCAGGGACAGCAGGAGCTTTCATGCCCTTCTCAAATTAGTTCAAATGAGTTAACTCATCTAGTTCTTCCTGAAGTGAACAGAAAATTCAAAGAGGGGCCCTATAATAGCATTGAAATTCAGTTTAAAAAAAAAAAAAAACAGATTCTTGCTAGGAATCTGATAAAAAACTTAACTTTCTTTACAGCTTTATTTATTTGTGATGTCTCCAAACAAAGTTTGGTAGCTGAAATTGAATTTGTTTTCATAGAATTTATGTCTGCTTATTTGGAGGGTGTTGCTTGAGCTACTGTGGTTTTTTTGAAAAAAAACAAAAAAGGAAAATATTCTTAGCTTCCATCAAAGATTTTCATTGTCTGTGTCATCAGTGTGGGGACAATAGACTATCAGTGAAACTACATTGCTGGCAACAACTTCTCAAAATTGGGTGATGTATCATCTCTTGTCAACTAGATATCTAAATTTTGTGGGCTTATATAAGTAAAGGCTGTGCAGTATCTGCCATTTGCCTAACATGTACAGAATACCTGCTCAGTGACTTCTTCAGACTTTACTATAATTTATGGCCATCTAATGTATGTTAGTGATTTAACTTAATTGACTTAATCGTAGAAATAATACTATCACATATGATATAGGCATAATAATAATTTTTATTCTCTATGTAAGATTTATACTAAAAGAAAAATGTTATCCCCCCCCCACTTTTTTTTTTTTTTTTTGCCTCCAAGTCATCATTTATTTTTCCTTCATCTTTTTACTTTGGCATGTGTGGGCCTCCCATCGCAGTGACCTCTCTCGCTAGAGAGCACCAGCTCTGGGCGCATGCGCTGCAGAGCACTGGCTCACAATTGGATACACCAGTCCAGCCACTCCTTGGCATGTGGAATCTTCCCGGGCCAGGGATCAAACCGGTGCCCCTCATACTGCAAGGTGGACTCTTTACCCATTGGACCAACAGGGAAGCCCTTATTCCTTTTTTAATCTATACATACGGCTTAGAAAAGTTTGCTGAGAAATTAAGTGAAAACTATTTTTCTCTTAATATTCAGTATCCAGAAAGACATATCTACCTCTAGTTTGAATTGAACATCTTTGAAACTGAAAGGACTGATATATTGGCCATTGTCTTTTCTAGATTTCAGAGAGTTGTGGTTTAAAAGAGTATTTGGAATAATTTTCCATAAACTAACATTTCCTTTCCCCGTTGTTTTCTGTCCAGTTTTCTCATACTACAGATTTTCCCTATTTTCCCTGTACAGTCAATGTCATATGTTAGTGAAAATTAGCTCAAATTTGTCCTTAAATGCCGAACACTTGTTTTTAAAAATAGAATATATGAAACTGATGATGTGCTTATATTAAAAGAATAGATATTCCAGAAAAGATCAGTAAAATCCAAGGTACTAACAGTAGCTGCCTCTTGATAGTAAAAGAGTATTATTGAATTTGGTATTTTGACTGTTAGCTGCTGGTGAATTTGCTATCCATTTTCCCTGTTTTAGTACTGCTAACATCAGATAAGATTTCCCCAAGGTCATGGCTGCTGTTTTTCCTCTTCCAATCCCAGGAGACGTCCAGGACATTAAAGAATGGCAGATGATCGGAAAGATGAAGCGAAGGCACCTCACTGGACCTCAGCTCAACTAACAGAGGCGTCCACCCACCCGCACCCACCTGAGATCAAGGATCAAGGTGGAGCAGGGGAAGGACTTGTCAGAAGCGCCAATGGATTTCCATATAGGGAGGATGAAGAGGGTGCCTTTGAAGACCATGGGGCACAGGGCACCTACTCAAATACCAAAGAGAATGGAATCAATGGAGAGCTGACCTCAGCTGACAGAGAAACAGCAGGTAACCAAGGGCTCTTCTGTGCCCAGTGTTGCTTTGGGCTTTGAAGTCTGTTTTCGCTGACAGTGATTTAGTTTACAGCCCTGACCTCCTTTCACTAGTGCTGGGACTGAAAATCCAGTCAGTCAGGGGACATAGACACCAAAAGGAGAGAAAAATCTTAGGAACTAGCCTGACATCCCTCTAAGTTGGTCGTATTCTCAGCCTCATCTCCATTATAATTTTTGCTTTATTTATTTGTTTTTGGCTGCACCCAGCGGTTTGCTGGATCTTAGTTCCCTTACCAGGGGTCAATCCTAGGGCCCTGGCAGTGAAAACGCAGTGTCCTAAGCACTGCTGGACCACCAGGGAATTTCCATTTGCTGCCTTAATTTTAGTAGACAAATGGGCTATGTGTGTGTGTTTTGCTAGTAACCGTTAGCCTTGTAAATCACTGAGAGAAAACTTCACAAATAGTTTCTTATTGTTACTCTTGAAGGATATTTGACTTAGATCTGTTTAATTGATAAGAAGCGTATTCACTTTTTAGGGGAGAAAGGAATGCAGAGTCTCTCTCCCAACTTTTAAAAAGAAGAAAAAGAAAAGAAACAGCACATACACACAGGAACCATTTAATACTTTCTCAGATAGCTTTTTAAGAACTAATATAGAGATGCTTAAAGGGTAACAGAATATGATTTAATCTTTAAGTTTAATTTCTACCAGTGTCTCCTTTACTATTGATGATGTTATCATTAATGGGTTAGAGAAACACTTGTCTGCCCTATAATATTCTTCACATTATTTTCTTTTTTTTTTCTGTAATTCAGAATGTAATGTGTTTGAACACAGTAGTCTGCAGACATGCTACTCCAAAAACAGTAAGCCAGCTACTAGTAGGAAAGGCTCTATCTGCTTCAAAAATCATCCTTTACTTATTCAAGGATTGGTTTTCTGCACTCCATTAGTTATGGCTATGGCACACCCACTGTACACTCATTTCAAGAAATATATTCCTATTTAAATAGGCAGATAAGAGAGACATTTCAAATGGCTGAGGAGAAGTTATATACATACATACTGTGATTCTTTTCATTTAACAAACTTACTTTTTTTGGGCAAATTTTCTGTGTATAATGTGTGGGGTGTGACCCAGCTTTTGCCTTTGGGCTTTGAAGTCTGTTTCGCTGACAGTGATTTAGTTTACAGCCCTGACCTTTCACTAGGGGACTGAAAATCCAGTCAGTCAGGACATAGACACCAAAAGGAGAGAAAAATCTTAGGAACTAGCCTGACATCCCTCTAAGTTGGTCGTATTCTCAGCCTCATCTCCATTATAATTTTTGCTTTATTTATTTGTTTTTGGCTGCACCCAGCGGTTTGCTGGATCTTAGTTCCTTACCAGGGTCAATCCTAGGGCCCTGGCAGTGAAAACGCAGTGTCCTAAGCACTGCTGGACCACCAGGGAATTTCCATTTGCTGCCTTAATTTTAGTAGACAAATGGGCTATGTGTGTGTGTTTTGCTAGTAACCGTTAGCCTTGTAAATCACTGAGAGAAAACTTCACAAATAGTTTCTTATTGTTACTCTTGAAGGATATTTGACTTAGATCTGTTTAATTGATAAGAAGCGTATTCACTTTTTAGGGGAGAAAGGAATGCAGAGTCTCTCTCCCAACTTTTAAAAAGAAGAAAAAGAAAAGAAACAGCACATACACACAGGAACCATTTAATACTTTCTCAGATAGCTTTTTAAGAACTAATATAGAGATGCTTAAAGGGTAACAGAATATGATTTAATCTTTAAGTTTAATTTCTACCAGTGTCTCCTTTACTATTGATGATGTTATCATTAATGGGTTAGAGAAACACTTGTCTGCCCTATAATATTCTTCACATTATTTTCTTTTTTTTTTCTGTAATTCAGAATGTAATGTGTTTGAACACAGTAGTCTGCAGACATGCTACTCCAAAAACAGTAAGCCAGCTACTAGTAGGAAAGGCTCTATCTGCTTCAAAAATCATCCTTTACTTATTCAAGGATTGGTTTTCTGCACTCCATTAGTTATGGCTATGGCACACCCACTGTACACTCATTTCAAGAAATATATTCCTATTTAAATAGGCAGATAAGAGAGACATTTCAAATGGCTGAGGAGAAGTTATATACATACATACTGTGATTCTTTTCATTTAACAAACTACTGTTGGGCATTTTCTGTGTATAATGTGTGCCAGGGTGAGTGCAAGGAATGGACTTTGAACTTCACAGAGCAATTGATCTAGTAGCAGACGTGAGACTTGTGTGTACTATTAATCAGATACAGAACACAGTATGTAAAGTGCCAAATGAACAGTATAGAATGGTGATGTTGTAGAGGGTTTTTTCCCAACCAAAGTTCCCAAATTGTGCAGAGAAGCATCTTAAGATGCCATAGCAAATGCACAAGAATGTGACAGAGTGTTTTAAATACCCAGATGAAACTCTATGATACTCAATGACTGTCAAGTACTGCATGAACTATTAGTTTAACCTAGTTTAGTTTCAACGTTGATCATACCACATTCCTCTTCGTGATGTCCTGTCTTTTTTTGCGGGGGGGTGGGCCACTTCTATTGGTCTTTCATTTATCTGTTTTCATCCATCTTTGTTCTTTGGCCCATGTGGGCCTCCCATCGCAGCAGCCTCTGTTGTCGCAGAGCACTGGCTCTGGGCACATGCACTCCAGAGCCCCGGCTCCGTAATTGGACACATGGGTCCAGCCGCTCCGCGGCACGTGGAATCTTCGCAGGCCAGGGATTGAACCAACGCCCCTTGTACTGCAAGGCGGTGTCCGTATCCACTGGACCACCAGGGAGGCCCTGTCCTGTCTTTTTGAAGCCAGGGTCTTAGGGTCTTTTTGAAGTTGCTGAGATTAAAAAGCAAATACCCTGCAGAAATATATGTGGAACAGGAAAAAGAGTGGCAATGTCCAAGCTGACTCAAGGATTTGAAACACTGTCCAGGGCCCTATAGATACATATGTCCCATTTGTAAGAAATTGTCCTTAAGAATGAAATAAAATATTATTTTTACCTTTCATGGTTACAGGGAGGATTAAATGAATGAGTCAAGAAATGGTGTCTGCATCCTTTACTTATTCAAGGATTGGTTTTCTGCACTCCATTAGTTATGGCTATGGCACACCCACTGTACACTCATTTCAAGAAATATATTCCTATTTAAATAGGCAGATAAGAGAGACATTTCAAATGGCTGAGGAGAAGTTATATACATACATACTGTGATTCTTTTCATTTAACAAACTACTGTTGGGCATTTTCTGTGTATAATGTGTGCCAGGGTGAGTGCAAGGAATGGACTTTGAACTTCACAGAGCAATTGATCTAGTAGCAGACGTGAGACTTGTGTGTACTATTAATCAGATACAGAACACAGTATGTAAAGTGCCAAATGAACAGTATAGAATGGTGATGTTGTAGAGGGTTTTTTCCCAACCAAAGTTCCCAAATTGTGCAGAGAAGCATCTTAAGATGCCATAGCAAATGCACAAGAATGTGACAGAGTGTTTTAAATACCCAGATGAAACTCTATGATACTCAATGACTGTCAAGTACTGCATGAACTATTAGTTTAACCTAGTTTAGTTTCAACGTTGATCATACCACATTCCTCTTCGTGATGTCCTGTCTTTTTTTGCGGGGGGGTGGGCCACTTCTATTGGTCTTTCATTTATCTGTTTTCATCCATCTTTGTTCTTTGGCCCATGTGGGCCTCCCATCGCAGCAGCCTCTGTTGTCGCAGAGCACTGGCTCTGGGCACATGCACTCCAGAGCCCCGGCTCCGTAATTGGACACATGGGTCCAGCCGCTCCGCGGCACGTGGAATCTTCGCAGGCCAGGGATTGAACCAACGCCCCTTGTACTGCAAGGCGGTGTCCGTATCCACTGGACCACCAGGGAGGCCCTGTCCTGTCTTTTTGAAGCCAGGGTCTTAGGGTCTTTTTGAAGTTGCTGAGATTAAAAAGCAAATACCCTGCAGAAATATATGTGGAACAGGAAAAAGAGTGGCAATGTCCAAGCTGACTCAAGGATTTGAAACACTGTCCAGGGCCCTATAGATACATATGTCCCATTTGTAAGAAATTGTCCTTAAGAATGAAATAAAAATATTATTTTTACCTTTCATGGTTACAGGGAGGATTAAATGAGGTAGGGTGCATAAAGTGAATGAGTCAAGAAATGGTGTCTGTTAATTACCATTATTCTTGTGATTATCAGTAGTGGTAGTGGTATTCATATAGACAACAGGGCACTCTGGATGAGGGACTGTTTTTCTATAGCCAAGTGTAAGACTACTTGAAGAAGGTGGGAGCTGACTGTTAGGAGCACTAACTGGGAAAATTTTGAAATGATTGGGGCATGAAACATTGAGAACATGTTAGAGCAAAATGATTGCAGGAAGAAAAGAGATAATATGAGAGACCAAAAATTTTCTCATCCTTGTCCCCTGTACCACTTGACATTGTATCTCAAGGACTCAGTAAATGCGTGTTAAGTGAGTGGTTGAGTGAATGATGCAAAAAGAAGAAAGTTCTTTTCAAAGTAACGGTGAACGCTATTGAAAAGTCTTACTTTGTCTCTTGAACTCTCACCAGTTGACTCTTACTGATTATTATGGAGGCTTATTATATACTCAAGAAAAAAATCACTGTAGTGTGCTTGGTCAAGCAGGAGAGAACCAACATCACTCACTATTTCATTTTTTCAATAGTCTTAATTAAGTATTTAAGAGCATCAGAAAAACCTATTTGCCAGGTCATTGTGGCCTTGCCAGCTTCTTTGAGAAAATAGCATAAATTAAGAAGAGGCTAACAGATGTTTCTTTAAATTGTGGGCTCAGGACCATCCAGAGATAATTTTGAATTCAGCTTAATATATATCAAATGAATATTACATTACCTTTGGGAGACTGATTATATAATTTTCGTATGTGCATTCAGTGACAAAGGTTGTAAACAATGATGTTTTCAGTCCAAACGATGATGTGATTTTAAAATCAGCCTCCCTCCAGAAAGAACAAGCCAAATATTGAAGCCATCAATCATCTATGTGTGGAAAGCAGTTAGAGAGGAAAAATGTAAATTACTATCTTCTCAAACCTACAGAGGATCTTCTGGTGATCAGTTAATGTGCAATGAAATTTCTTTCTAAACTTTTGAAATGAGATGAAATAAAATATTATTTTTACCTTTCATGGTTACAGGGAGGATTAAATGAGGTAGGGTGCATAAAGTGAATGAGTCAAGAAATGGTGTCTGTTAATTACCATTATTCTTGTGATTATCAGTAGTGGTAGTGGTATTCATATAGACAACAGGGCACTCTGGATGAGGGACTGTTTTTCTATAGCCAAGTGTAAGACTACTTGAAGAAGGTGGGAGCTGACTGTTAGGAGCACTAACTGGGAAAATTTTGAAATGATTGGGGCATGAAACATTGAGAACATGTTAGAGCAAAATGATTGCAGGAAGAAAAGAGATAATATGAGAGACCAAAAATTTTCTCATCCTTGTCCCCTGTACCACTTGACATTGTATCTCAAGGACTCAGTAAATGCGTGTTAAGTGAGTGGTTGAGTGAATGATGCAAAAAGAAGAAAGTTCTTTTCAAAGTAACGGTGAACGCTATTGAAAAGTCTTACTTTGTCTCTTGAACTCTCACCAGTTGACTCTTACTGATTATTATGGAGGCTTATTATATACTCAAGAAAAAAATCACTGTAGTGTGCTTGGTCAAGCAGGAGAGAACCAACATCACTCACTATTTCATTTTTTCAATAGTCTTAATTAAGTATTTAAGAGCATCAGAAAAACCTATTTGCCAGGTCATTGTGGCCTTGCCAGCTTCTTTGAGAAAATAGCATAAATTAAGAAGAGGCTAACAGATGTTTCTTTAAATTGTGGGCTCAGGACCATCCAGAGATAATTTTGAATTCAGCTTAATATATATCAAATGAATATTACATTACCTTTGGGAGACTGATTATATAATTTTCGTATGTGCATTCAGTGACAAAGGTTGTAAACAATGATGTTTTCAGTCCAAACGATGATGTGATTTTAAAATCAGCCTCCCTCCAGAAAGAACAAGCCAAATATTGAAGCCATCAATCATCTATGTGTGGAAAGCAGTTAGAGAGGAAAAATGTAAATTACTATCTTCTCAAACCTACAGAGGATCTTCTGGTGATCAGTTAATGTGCAATGAAATTTCTTTCTAAACTTTAGTTTAATAAAAGATTAAATTGTATTACTGATGGTTTATATATAATTGTTCCACAAATTACAAACAAAAATCATCCCCAATAAAAAGAAATGTTCTTAAATTTTAAATATGATCCTTAAAAATGCTCTCCTTTGATGATGGAGATGGTTGATCTGAGCTGGGATTATACTTTGAGATGATTATTTGAAGGAAGACCAGGCTGCATACTACTTTTTTTTTATCGTTTGATACAATCAATCAGTATATTGCAGTTTCTCCTATATGGATATATTTCAGGATGTTGGAAACGTAGAACATTTCCCATGACATCCTCAGAATCTTACTGACTGAAACCAAAGATCTTTCTTCTGCTTTTGTTTCTTCTGCTTTCCTTCTTAGAAATAAATCATTTCCATGACATTGTTTATTCATCTCTATAAACAAAATCACATAATACATAAATCGTAATCATCATCTCTCCCTATCCCTTCCTTCCTTCATCAGAGTGCACGTCCTTTAACCAAAGGTCTGCCTCATTCTCTCTCATCTACCCCTTTCAATGTTCACCATCATTTCTGAACCATAATAACTTTTAACCTTTGAAGGTGTAAGGCCATAGTCAGCTTAGCTCTGATCTCACACACTAAGATGGTGGGAGAGGCAACAGTGAGGGTGGGGTGCACAGAAAATGCTGGAAGGAAATAGCACTTTATATTTTTTTACAGTTTACCCTTCTAGAGTTTGTCTTTCCTTCCAATTTACAGCTAATCCATAGAAAGGTAGATAGAATTATATGCTTACCAAATATAGAATGGCTAGTTTACTTTAAGAATTTTTCCTTGCATTTGCTTATTAAAGTGTCCTTTTTAGAAGCCATGCCACAGAAGCCTAAACCAAAAAATGAGAAACCATTGAAAATCCATCAAAAACTGGGCCACTTAGGTAAATTATTGTTACTAATGAGTGAATAAAACACAATACTTAACAAGTCATTTTAAAATTGTTTTCCACACATGAATAATAAGAGTCAAGTCTTTTAATGAACCCTTCCTCTCTTTTCCACCTTAATGTGCAATGAAATTTCTTTCTAAACTTTAGTTTAATAAAAGATTAAATTGTATTACTGATGGTTTATATATAATTGTTCCACAAATTACAAACAAAAATCATCCCCAATAAAAAGAAATGTTCTTAAATTTTAAATATGATCCTTAAAAATGCTCTCCTTTGATGATGGAGATGGTTGATCTGAGCTGGGATTATACTTTGAGATGATTATTTGAAGGAAGACCAGGCTGCATACTACTTTTTTTTTATCGTTTGATACAATCAATCAGTATATTGCAGTTTCTCCTATATGGATATATTTCAGGATGTTGGAAACGTAGAACATTTCCCATGACATCCTCAGAATCTTACTGACTGAAACCAAAGATCTTTCTTCTGCTTTTGTTTCTTCTGCTTTCCTTCTTAGAAATAAATCATTTCCATGACATTGTTTATTCATCTCTATAAACAAAATCACATAATACATAAATCGTAATCATCATCTCTCCCTATCCCTTCCTTCCTTCATCAGAGTGCACGCCTTTAACCAAAGGTCTGCCTCATTCTCTCTCATCTACCCCTTTCAATGTTCACCATCATTTCTGAACCATAATAACTTTTAACCTTTGAAGGTGTAAGGCCATAGTCAGCTTAGCTCTGATCTCACACACTAAGATGGTGGGAGAGGCAACAGTGAGGGTGGGGTGCACAGAAAATGCTGGAAGGAAATAGCACTTTATATTTTTTTACAGTTTACCCTTCTAGAGTTTGTCTTTCCTTCCAATTTACAGCTAATCCATAGAAAGGTAGATAGAATTATATGCTTACCAAATATAGAATGGCTAGTTTACTTTAAGAATTTTTCCTTGCATTTGCTTATTAAAGTGTCCTTTTTAGAAGCCATGCCACAGAAGCCTAAACCAAAAAATGAGAAACCATTGAAAATCCATCAAAAACTGGGCCACTTAGGTAAATTATTGTTACTAATGAGTGAATAAAACACAATACTTAACAAGTCATTTTAAAATTGTTTTCCACACATGAATAATAAGAGTCAAGTCTTTTAATGAACCCTTCCTCTCTTTTCCACCTTATCTTTGTTGGAGAAAGGAAACTGAATCCATTTGGTCCCCACAGAGTTTCAGCTCTGGGTGATAATTAGGAGCCTCATCTTTAAGCCTCCTTATTTGTAGGTGGGGCCTAGATGCCTGTTACAGTTTATATCAAGATAACACCTGGGCTTCCCAGGTGGCACAGTAGTGAAAGAATCTACCTGCCAATGCAGGGGATGCAAGAGACACAGGTTCAATCCCTGCATCAGGAAGATCCTCTGGAGTAAGAAATGTCAACCCACTCCAGTATTTGCCGGGGAAATTCCATGGACAGAAAAGCCTGGAGGGCTAGAGTCCATAGGGTGGCAGAATAAGATACGCCTGAACAACTGAACACACAATATACAAGCTAAGATCAGGATAAGCAGATGTTATCTTGTAAAATGACCTTTCACACTCCCCCTCTTGATGGGTTTAGTGACAGTGACCTATCCGGGACACCTGGATGCAGCCAGTACACAGGTCTCCCACATTGTAGAGCAGTGCTCCTTCCACTGCCCTATGCAGCCCAATGCCTAGTGACCGTGGTAAACAAAATCATAACCAAAGAAGACGATTCTTCACTGCAGAAAAGTCACCTCCATGTGCCTTCAGCATGCCAACAAATTTACTCCCAGTTTTCAGCCTAAATGGAGAAAGAAAGAAAAAAATTCTGAAATGTTGATAACTGCCAAGACTTTGAAGTATTTAAAGCTCATATTTCTGTGATTTTGACAGTTCTAAGATATGATGCTTTGACCACTGGTTAAAACATCAGTCACAGGGCTTCCCTGGTGGTCCAGTGGGTAAGGACACTGCCTTGCAGTGCAAGGGGCCCCGGTTCGATCCCTGGCCTGGGAAGATCCCACATGCCGCGGAGTGGCTGGACTGATGTGTCCAATTACCGAGCCGGAGCTCTGGAGTGCATGTGCCCAGAGCCGGTGCTCTGCAGCGACAGAGGCCACTGTGATGGGAGGCCCACACAGGCCAAAAGAACAAACATGGAAAAAAATGAAAGACCAATAGAAGTGGCCAAAAAAAAAAAACCACGTCAGTCACCGAATGAAGTGTCTTTGTGATCATCAGAAGCTAGCATCAGGTCTCTAAGTAAATTTAAAGGTTACAAGTCAGTCCTTCAGTAACTACCCTTTGATTTCCCAAGGGCTTCAGTGTTTCCCAGCATTTCTGGGAACTTTCTCCAAGTCTACTCCCATCGAAGCAGTGAGATCTGTAAAACTCTTCTAGATTATCCCTGGTCACTTTTTAAAAAGAGATGCACCTTCTAAAGCTTGACGTGCCCTTTCACACCCGCATGAGTCAGACAGACAACTCATGAATTTACTCAGATATATAAGTTTATTGTTGCTGAAACTATAAATTTCAGATTGAAAAATGCACAGGGCAGCAAAAGGTTGTCATCACTCATAAGCAGAAATCTGAATATACCCTAGGAATCACCAACTCATTTATCTATGATATATTACCTATATTAATGCACACAGAGCAAAATAGTACAGAACCATTTCTCCTGTGGAATAACTGAAGCCGTCCGCACACCCACCTCCCCCGCCAAGGCAAATAAACAAGCTGACCCAACAATACAAGAGGTTGCAGACTTTCCTTTCCCCGTTACCATGCCAACCACTCATTGCTCTGGCTGCCATTTCCCTGAGCTCCGCAGAGGAGTGTGCAGAGCAGCTATTTAGCATTCAGGGCGGATCTGCAGAAAAGCATACGTCCTCACTGCGAAGTGTCTGGGCCAGGCGGCGCCCATGGACAAGGACAGGATATGGGGATCTTCTCAGTGTTTTCCTTCGAAAGGTTAGGCATCTGGGGCTGGAAAAGTGAGAAAGACAAAGATTGCTAGAAAAGGCATAAGGACACTGCCTTGCAGTGCAAGGGGCCCCGGTTCGATCCCTGGCCTGGGAAGATCCCACATGCCGCGGAGTGGCTGGACTGATGTGTCCAATTACCGAGCCGGAGCTCTGGAGTGCATGTGCCCAGAGCCGGTGCTCTGCAGCGACAGAGGCCACTGTGATGGGAGGCCCACACAGGCCAAAAGAACAAACATGGAAAAAAATGAAAGACCAATAGAAGTGGCCAAAAAAAAACCACGTCAGTCACCGAATGAAGTGTCTTTGTGATCATCAGAAGCTAGCATCAGGTCTCTAAGTAAATTTAAAGGTTACAAGTCAGTCCTTCAGTAACTACCCTTTGATTTCCCAAGGGCTTCAGTGTTTCCCAGCATTTCTGGGAACTTTCTCCAAGTCTACTCCCATCGAAGCAGTGAGATCTGTAAAACTCTTCTAGATTATCCCTGGTCACTTTTTAAAAAGAGATGCACCTTCTAAAGCTTGACGTGCCCTTTCACACCCGCATGAGTCAGACAGACAACTCATGAATTTACTCAGATATATAAGTTTATTGTTGCTGAAACTATAAATTTCAGATTGAAAAATGCACAGGGCAGCAAAAGGTTGTCATCACTCATAAGCAGAAATCTGAATATACCCTAGGAATCACCAACTCATTTATCTATGATATATTACCTATATTAATGCACACAGAGCAAAATAGTACAGAACCATTTCTCCTGTGGAATAACTGAAGCCGTCCGCACACCCACCTCCCCCGCCAAGGCAAATAAACAAGCTGACCCAACAATACAAGAGGTTGCAGACTTTCCTTTCCCCGTTACCATGCCAACCACTCATTGCTCTGGCTGCCATTTCCCTGAGCTCCGCAGAGGAGTGTGCAGAGCAGCTATTTAGCATTCAGGGCGGATCTGCAGAAAAGCATACGTCCTCACTGCGAAGTGTCTGGGCCAGGCGGCGCCGATGGACAAGGACAGGATATGGGGATCTTCTCAGTGTTTTCCTTCGAAAGGTTAGGCATCTGGGGCTGGAAAAAGTGAGAAAGACAAAGATTGCTAGAAAAGGCATAAGGTTTGTATCTGTCACGTTTGCTTTGTCCTGTGTGCGCTCGCTGTACCGTTTGAAGCAGGTTTGGAGTATTAGCTTCAATCATATGTGACTTATTGGTAAATGGAAGGGGATCTGATAAAGAGCAGCCTCTCAGTCTTGATAAGGTATGAGCTTGTTTTTACCAGGTATTACTAACTAGAACTTTTAATGTTTTACAAATTAGAAGAAAAGATAGGTATCAGGTACAGTTGTTTATTTAAATGTGCAATTATAGGTGGTTCTTTCTATGAAAAAAATTACCTTGTATCTTTCTTTGCTCTTCAGCCAAAATCTTAGAGTAGAATGTGATTGTCTGAAGCCGGTATGAATCAGAATTTTAAGGAAAACTTGGTTTCTTTTGACTCCTTTTAATTAAACCCAATGACTCAACAAATAAAACATGACTTTATTCCTTGGAATTTTAATTGCCTATAAACACTTAAAGTTGTGAAGGGCAAGGCTCAGTCTAACACAATATAATATTTTTAAATTAAGATTAATTTGCATATGTATTTAGTCCCATGCATGTTCCTGCAGAAAATTCCTCCCATGCACTTGGGGAACTCATTCTTATTTCTTTATTACCATGATTTGTGTTAAGTGTCAGAATATTATAAACACTAAAATATATATATATATATATATATATATATATATATATATATATGTATTATTCTCTTTGGTCCACTGACACTTTGAAAAATTATTGTGTTGAATTTGAATTTTAATGCAACAGATTTGAACTAATCATAGTTCAGAACTACTTGTAAAAATGATTCTGTCTCACTTGTTTCTGGATGTAAATATAATTTAATGTCATTGTATTTTTCACTTGAGCCTTTCTCCTAATCTTGTATTTTTTCAAAACCTTATCAAATACTCTCCTAATTTGCTCTCATATTGTGTCATTATAGTTTTCTTTTAATGTTTCCCAGTTATTTGAGGTTTTTTTAATAATCTTTATTTAGGTAAGATTCCTTAAAAGTTCATAAAATCTTTTTTATTGGTAGTGAGTAGATGACAGTAATAAGTTATGGAAGCCAGTCTTCCTGATTTTTTGGGGGGGAGGGGGGAGCCCTCTAAGCCTGTGTTTTGGTTAGGATTATGCATGACATATATATGTCCCTTGTTCAGTTGTTAAGTATTCGCTCCTTCCAGAAGATAAAAGACAAAAAAAGATGAGGAAAACCATAAAAGTAATTTGAAACAAATAAATCATCTCCTATCTGGAGAATATATTCATCATCAATCAGTAATGTATGAGCTTGTTTTACCAGGTATTACTAACTAGAACTTTTAATGTTTTACAAATTAGAAGAAAAGATAGGTATCAGGTACAGTTGTTTATTTAAATGTGCAATTATAGGTGGTTCTTTCTATGAAAAAAATTACCTTGTATCTTTCTTTGCTCTTCAGCCAAAATCTTAGAGTAGAATGTGATTGTCTGAAGCCGGTATGAATCAGAATTTTAAGGAAAACTTGGTTTCTTTTGACTCCTTTTAATTAAACCCAATGACTCAACAAATAAAACATGACTTTATTCCTTGGAATTTTAATTGCCTATAAACACTTAAAGTTGTGAAGGGCAAGGCTCAGTCTAACACAATATAATATTTTTAAATTAAGATTAATTTGCATATGTATTTAGTCCCATGCATGTTCCTGCAGAAAATTCCTCCCATGCACTTGGGGAACTCATTCTTATTTCTTTATTACCATGATTTGTGTTAAGTGTCAGAATATTATAAACACTAAAATATATATATATATATATATATATATATATATATGTATTATTCTCTTTGGTCCACTGACACTTTGAAAAATTATTGTGTTGAATTTGAATTTTAATGCAACAGATTTGAACTAATCATAGTTCAGAACTACTTGTAAAAATGATTCTGTCTCACTTGTTTCTGGATGTAAATATAATTTAATGTCATTGTATTTTTCACTTGAGCCTTTCTCCTAATCTTGTATTTTTTCAAAACCTTATCAAATACTCTCCTAATTTGCTCTCATATTGTGTCATTATAGTTTTCTTTTAATGTTTCCCAGTTATTTGAGGTTTTTTTAATAATCTTTATTTAGGTAAGATTCCTTAAAAGTTCATAAAATCTTTTTTATTGGTAGTGAGTAGATGACAGTAATAAGTTATGGAAGCCAGTCTTCCTGATTTTTTTGGGGGGAGGGGGGAGCCCTCTAAGCCTGTGTTTTGGTTAGGATTATGCATGACATATATATGTCCCTTGTTCAGTTGTTAAGTATTCGCTCCTTCCAGAAGATAAAAGACAAAAAAAGATGAGGAAAACCATAAAAGTAATTTGAAACAAATAAATCATCTCCTATCTGGAGAATATATTCATCATCAATCAGTAATGTATTTTTGAAAAGTATGATGCATATATGAATTAATTATATTGTTTGCATAGACCTGAGAAAAATGTCTGTCACTGTATACCAAATATCCCCTTGAGGGTTGGCTCCGGGTTTGGTTTTATCGCTGTGGGGAGGTTAGTAGGTCGGGGAGTACCTGGAAGTCATCACACCTCCCTCTTTTCTCCTGAAGCTACTTGAGATGAACCAGCTTTATGCTTCAGTGTATCAAGCTGTCTCGCTCCCTCACACTTCACTGCACCTTAGCACATTACACAAAACCCTGCTTTGATTGTCAGGGGAGTCTGGAAATTCATACCAGCAGCAGATGAACAGAACAACTGGTGCTGCCTTGCAGACTGGTCATTTAAGCATGATCTGACTTGACATCGTGAGTTCTGGGAGTTAAAGGACACCGAACCGCTCACTGCCCGCTCACTGTATGACTTGCCTCACAGAGTGAGTCACTGTTCAGCAACACTTAGAGAAAGTCAAGTTCTAAACCCAGCCGCACTGAGGAGTAGAGAAAGAGGAAAGCATAGGTTTGTTAGGCAAAATGGATACTAAAGTAGGAATCAAGCTTCAAGGAAAAATCATGTGTAATAGAGACGATTCACCTCAGCGGCCTGAAAATCAGACTCAGTATTCTCAGTTCAGCTCTTCTGTTTGGAAACAGAGGTCAAGGTGAGTCTGGGAGCCAAGCACCACTGATTCTTGCATCAATAACGCCAGCGTGAATGGCCAGTCCTCTGTTTGAACTAACAGTTCTCTCTTTTGAAAACCAAGGTCATTTGCCCAAGCATTCTGTTCTGGTTTCATTCAAAAGTGGCATCATGAAACAAGTGATGGAAAACTGTTTTGAAAGGGTACATACCTCAGAGGAGATTATCAGATATCCATGACCAAAGGTCCAGAGCTGATTACTTTTAGTCTCTCAAATGAATGTCTTCCCTTTCAAACACCTGTATGTACCATGTTTACATCTTGCTAATAGCATCGATCATATCAAACATTTTACTTGTTTAAATACCCATAACTAGGTTCTGAGTGTTTTGAGGTAGAAGCTGTGCTTCATTCATCCCCATGTTCCTTCTGGGATATACTGTCATGCTTATGTTCCACAGTAGATGCTAAGAAGTATTGTTTGAAGTTTGATAAAGCAGAGAGAACCTGAAACTATCACAACATTGTTAATCAGCTATATCCAAATACTAAACTACATCAAAGTTTGAGGGTTGGCTCCGGGTTTGGTTTTATCGCTGTGGGGAGGTTAGTAGGTCGGGGAGTACCTGGAAGTCATCACACCTCCCTCTTTTCTCCTGAAGCTACTTGAGATGAACCAGCTTTATGCTTCAGTGTATCAAGCTGTCTCGCTCCCTCACACTTCACTGCACCTTAGCACATTACACAAAACCCTGCTTTGATTGTCAGGGGAGTCTGGAAATTCATACCAGCAGCAGATGAACAGAACAACTGGTGCTGCCTTGCAGACTGGTCATTTAAGCATGATCTGACTTGACATCGTGAGTTCTGGGAGTTAAAGGACACCGAACCGCTCACTGCCCGCTCACTGTATGACTTGCCTCACAGAGTGAGTCACTGTTCAGCAAGACTTAGAGAAAGTCAAGTTCTAAACCCAGCCGCACTGAGGAGTAGAGAAAGAGGAAAGCATAGGTTTGTTAGGCAAAATGGATACTAAAGTAGGAATCAAGCTTCAAGGAAAAATCATGTGTAATAGAGACGATTCACCTCAGCGGCCTGAAAATCAGACTCAGTATTCTCAGTTCAGCTCTTCTGTTTGGAAACAGAGGTCAAGGTGAGTCTGGGAGCCAAGCACCACTGATTCTTGCATCAATAACGCCAGCGTGAATGGCCAGTCCTCTGTTTGAACTAACAGTTCTCTCTTTTGAAAACCAAGGTCATTTGCCCAAGCATTCTGTTCTGGTTTCATTCAAAAGTGGCATCATGAAACAAGTGATGGAAAACTGTTTTGAAAGGGTACATACCTCAGAGGAGATTATCAGATATCCATGACCAAAGGTCCAGAGCTGATTACTTTTAGTCTCTCAAATGAATGTCTTCCCCTTTCAAACACCTGTATGTACCATGTTTACATCTTGCTAATAGCATCGATCATATCAAACATTTTACTTGTTTAAATACCCATAACTAGGTTCTGAGTGTTTTGAGGTAGAAGCTGTGCTTCATTCATCCCCATGTTCCTTCTGGGATATACTGTCATGCTTATGTTCCACAGTAGATGCTAAGAAGTATTGTTTGAAGTTTGATAAAGCAGAGAGAACCTGAAACTATCACAACATTGTTAATCAGCTATATCCAAATACAAAATAAAAAACTCAAAAAAAGAAAAAAAAAAAGAAGAGGAGAGTTCATATTCATGTTCAAGTTTGAGAATGGACATCACATGAACAAAGTGGGGCTACAAAAACTATACTACTGTGCCAGCAATGTGTGGGAAAGATGATGTTAGGAATATTGGAACTAAAGAGGCAGATAGAGGAGCAATGAGTAGGTGGGATTCAAAGTAGAGACTATTAGAAGTGTTGACTAGCTTAATCAATTTGGAATTCTGAAATTCTGGTGTAAAGGGAGTGTCAAGGAGGGATATAACAGATTTCATATGTTCTGAAAATGGGAGTGAAGATTTGGAGTAAAGAAAATAAATCTTGACTCAAAATAGGACTAAGATATCTGATTAAAAACACGGTTTTGATGATGAAAACACCTGAACTGGGAAGAATATGAAAAATCAGGATTAATGACCTTTCTAAGAAACATTCATAACCTAACAGCTAAACGTACAAAGATACTGAACAACTTTTCTTGTTCATTCTTGCAAAATGAGACTGATGTAATAGAGTTGGCCTCAATTAGAAAATGATATTGAATGAAATATTCTGCAAACAGAACTCTAAAATACATGCCTTTGTTGATCCTCTGGCTGTAAAGTAAGAATTGCCTCACTACTATAGATCAGAAAGTCACATAAATTTCATTTCTGAAAAATGGATACACTGAATCTTAAAGAAAATGGACAGTCTAAGTCATCGACTTAATTATACTCATTTAAAGAAATATGCCAGTATTGACCTTGAGAGATGTTATGTGTCCTATTCTTTTTTAAATTTTTTTAAAGATTTATTTATTTATTTATTTTGAGGGTGGTGGGGAGGGAGGGGAGCAGGCGGGCCACTTCTATTGGTCTTTCATTTCTCTATTTTCATCCATCTTTGTTCTTTGGCCCATATGGTTCTCCCATCGCGGTGGCCTCTGTTGTCTCAGAGCACCGATTCTGGGCGCATGTGCTCCAGAGCTCCGACTTGGTAATTGGACACATTGATCCAGCCGCTCCGTGGCACATGGGATCTTCCCAGGCCAGGGATCGAACCGGTGCCCCTTGCACTGCAAGGCGGTGTCCTAACCCACTGGACTACCAGGGAAGCCCTGTCCAATTTTTTGAAGGTCAGCCTGAATAATACATCACCAATGTATTTTTTACTGTACTTCACCTTTGAGGCTATAAAATTACTTGAAAATGATAAGTTCTTAGGTGATAAACAGCATTTCCTTATTGAAGAACAGAGATATTTATTCAGCAATTTTAAGGAAAATATTTCCATTTCAATTAGATACACTTCTATAATTTTGTTATTTTAAAAAATGTTAAAAGCTTCTTCTAATCAATAAATTTTTCTTTTTGACATATTAAAATAAAGGTACTCCCATTTATATTTACTAATTCTAACTAATTATTTAAGTATTTAAAGTACATTTTTCTCCAAGGAGAAATAATAAAATAGCAAAATAACTAGTACTGATAATTGAATAAACAATTTTAAAACTGAATCAGTTCATTGGATACTTTTTCTCCTTGTTACATTTCAATGTTACTATTAGCTTAAAGCCAAAGTGCATTTTTCTCTTTCTATAACAGTTGCCTATTGGTTGCTTTTCTTTTCACGTTGAAAAACCAAAATTTGTGACTAAAGCAATGAAAAGGTTGGGATAAACCTACTCTCCTAAGAGCTTTATCAGAATTGCCTTTTCAAAAAAAAAAAGTACTAAATTGGCCTATGCCCCAAAGCATGAAAGATAGTTCTTCCAGGCCAGTTATCATCCAATTCTTCTGTCTTGATGGTAGTAAAAATTGAACGGAGAACTCATCTGGGATCATACATATCTGTAAACAACAAAACTCTGTAAAAGTAAAATAAAAATTTTTAAAAAAGAAAGAAAAACCATGTAAGATGCCAATTTATACCAAGTAGATGGCTGTTGTCAGACGTAAAATCATAAATGGAGGAGATGATGTGAAAAAAAAATGGAACAGAGAAATGAGTTAGAAGCAAGTACAGATGCCACATTTTAGGAGAGGAAATTCATTCAGTCAGGGTAACAGTGATCTCTGTCCTCATGAAAATATCTGCTATCTGAGCTTCAACCATTTTGAGTGTGATATATTACTCTTGGCACCCACAGTTTGCAAGTATTTCTAAAGCTGTGCTTGGTAACAGTGAGACCCTCTACACAGAAAAGTAATAGATTTAAATAAGTAAACAGCATTGAAGAAAAATCATCAACGTAAAATTTTATTTCAACAGATCTCTAAGGGATATTTTCTAAAGTAGTATGCATATGTTATTTGCAAATTTCTGAAGATTACTTTGAAATTATTTTTACTTGTTCTTGTTTAATGTAATGAACCTTTTGTATTCCATGGTTAGAGAGAAAATCATTTAATAGGATGTTTCATAGGATGCACTAATCAATCCAGAATATAAAAGAAATTTGTATTCTAGAATAATTTTTGGAATCAATTTTAAAATTCTATTTAAGTCTTTGCCTTTTACTGTCATAATAATATAAATATAACATTGTTTTCTTACTTAACACCTGTTTTCTTATTTAATGATTATTTTCTTACTTTAAAAACTCTTACTCAGAGACACTGGGAAAAGATCTTTATAACTATCAACAATTTTACCTTTTGGAATTTTTCCAAAGAAGAGATCCTCCTTATCTTATGTTGTGGCTGAGTTCTATTTAACAAATATTGTTAAAGAATGAAAGAAGGATGACTCAAATTCTATTTCTTTCTCATTTTTTGCCTTTTTACCATAGTGTTTTAGTTTTCAGAATTTCATAATGTAATTAATTCCACTATCCCTTTACCTGTGGTATAATTGAAACATGGTTCTCAGGTTATGTATATTCAGTTATAATTTGGAAATTAAAAAGAATTACCTTGTGTACTTATTGACTTAAAGTCTGCCAAGTCCTTTCAGGACTGATATAAAGAGAATATTTGTGGACAATATTTTATAAAGCCCCAATGGCAAAAATAAGAGAAGCAGGTGTGGAAGATGGAGAACCACTTATTTAAAATATTTACAGTTCATGAGAGACAGAAAAAGAAAAAACAAATAAGGTAGATACTTATATTGTTATTTTAGACCTATGTTAGAACTAGAGGCTTAAGCAAACTAGTTAAACAGAAGTCATATTGGATTATCTGTTAGCTGATTGAACATAACCTACAATGTACTGTGAAAAAGGTGATCCCATCACCTAGTTCCTAAATTCCTTATGCTTCTAGGTCACAAGTCCTCCAAAGATTTACTTAAGTTTTTATGCTAGGAATGAGATGGAGCAAGAAAAGGTAGCTAAGCTGGTGATTTTACCAAAAGTTTGTTTCAACAGATCTCTAAGGGATATTTTCTAAAGTAGTATGCATATGTTATTTGCAAATTTCTGAAGATTACTTTGAAATTATTTTTACTTGTTCTTGTTTAATGTAATGAACCTTTTGTATTCCATGGTTAGAGAGAAAATCATTTAATAGGATGTTTCATAGGATGCACTAATCAATCCAGAATATAAAAGAAATTTGTATTCTAGAATAATTTTTGGAATCAATTTTAAAATTCTATTTAAGTCTTTGCCTTTTACTGTCATAATAATATAAATATAACATTGTTTTCTTACTTAACACCTGTTTTCTTATTTAATGATTATTTTCTTACTTTAAAAACTCTTACTCAGAGACACTGGGAAAAGATCTTTATAACTATCAACAATTTTACCTTTTGGAATTTTTCCAAAGAAGAGATCCTCCTTATCTTATGTTGTGGCTGAGTTCTATTTAACAAATATTGTTAAAGAATGAAAGAAGGATGACTCAAATTCTATTTCTTTCTCATTTTTTGCCTTTTTACCATAGTGTTTTAGTTTTCAGAATTTCATAATGTAATTAATTCCACTATCCCTTTACCTGTGGTATAATTGAAACATGGTTCTCAGGTTATGTATATTCAGTTATAATTTGGAAATTAAAAAGAATTACCTTGTGTACTTATTGACTTAAAGTCTGCCAAGTCCTTTCAGGACTGATATAAAGAGAATATTTGTGGACAATATTTTATAAAGCCCCAATGGCAAAAATAAGAGAAGCAGGTGTGGAAGATGGAGAACCACTTATTTAAAATATTTACAGTTCATGAGAGACAGAAAAAGAAAAAACAAATAAGGTAGATACTTATATTGTTATTTTAGACCTATGTTAGAACTAGAGGCTTAAGCAAACTAGTTAAACAGAAGTCATATTGGATTATCTGTTAGCTGATTGAACATAACCTACAATGTACTGTGAAAAAGGTGATCCCATCACCTAGTTCCTAAATTCCTTATGCTTCTAGGTCACAAGTCCTCCAAAGATTTACTTAAGTTTTTATGCTAGGAATGAGATGGAGCAAAAAAAGGTAGCTAAGCTGGTGATTTTTACCATTTTATTGTAACAGTTTTTCCCTAGATGAATTATGTCATTTTATAGAAGTAACTAGTGAAGACTTCCTGATATGTGGAATACTTACGCTTTAATAGTTCACTCCAATGATTTTTTTTTTTTAAATCTAGAATGTTTTTGCATTTTTCTCTTGTAGCCTCTGTCTCAGACATTCCTGGGTTTTGCAACTGTAGAAGCAATAATTTCCCCATATGAAATCTTAGACTCACACCTGGTCCCCAAGTTCTTTGAGGTACCCAAAACAGTTGAAATTTGAAGACACAGAGAAACCTTTATGTGCATGAATGCTGGTTCATGCATAGATTCTCACACACGTGTGTGTGTACAAGTGCCATTAGACACAAAAAGTACATTTTGTATTGTTCATCCTGTGGTTAGTCAGAGGATGATCTTTTTTTTCAAACTCTCTTAATTTTATTGATAGTGCATCTCTTCATTAATGTTGTTAATAATGTCTCTTTCCCATGTCCCCTCTGCCTGTGACTGTCGCCGAGTGTCTGGTCCTCTGTTGTGTTGACATGGATGACTGTCTAGTGACCCTGAAAACACTGTAACCACAACCCTCAGCCATAGATGGAGTGTTTCTGGTGCAGTTTTTTCAATAAATACCTCTGGGGCCCTGCTTTGACTGGCGGGCATCAGGCAAAAAAAAAAAAAAATGTCTCCTGCAACATTCCTTTGGCAATGTGATGTACTCAGGACAATACAGAAGGTAACCCAATTTCTCTCAAGTCTACAAGCAGTACTATAATTGTAATAGTTTTGACAAAATGCAAAACTGGACATGTCAAAGCTCTTAAAGCATTTTATTGATTCCTTCATTGCCTTAATTATTGTATTCAATTTATTGACATTAAGCAATTTGAAATTTTCAGAAAGGCATATTCCCTAAAATACTTCTTTCTCAAATTAATTTAAGATCAATAAAATATTACCAGCTGATTTAATTAGTAAATGTTTAATGAAGTAGAAACAACACTACAAATATGTGCATATTACTACGCTGAGATCCCCTAATATCACCAACAACACAAACCTTTGACTAGAACATGTGATTAAAAAGCTAAGCCATATTTGTTTATTTCTTTTGCTAGACCCTTAAAATTAGAAGTAAAAGCTTCCAGTAAGTACTATTTTTGATCGGTGTTTTGCTTTTCTAATTACTTTTGATTCCATATATTATATTCTTAACTACTGATAGCCATCTTAATTTACTAAGTGTTTCCCTTTGACTAAATTAAGTATTAGAACAATTCTGTCATTTCAGGTATTGTCAGTCTAAACAAGATTATGGATTCAAGCACATCAGTTGAAATAGGAAAAAAAAGAGAGAGAAAGAGGGAAAATTCTATAATATATACTGTGCCCGTAATCCTAGCCCAACTGGTTACAAATACATTTCAAAACAGGGCTTTATGAATGACTGTGGATAGACAGATCACCCAAAGTCTGTGGCCATTACTAGAAAAAAATCTTAAAAAAACAAAACCATTTGGGGGACATACATATACCTATGGAGGATTCAGGTTGATGTGTGGCAGTAAACAACAAAACTCTGTAAAATAATAATAATAATAAAATTTAAAAATAGTTTAAAAAATGCCCTTAATGAGATTTTCCCACTTTCAATTACAATTTAAATGTAGAAATACCATGTCTTATGCATCTTCATAGCCCCTGTAATGACTATGCATAGTTAGCATTATCTATAGTGGGTATGATTTAAATTCTCCTAAATATAAGTACCTATTGGAATGAACTTTGTGCAGTCATGATTCCATATCTTAAATGCATTCATCTCCATAGACTAACTTTAATGCAAAGGCATTTTTCCCTCATAAATTTATGCTTGTTTTAATCAATAACTCTTTAGAAGAGATCTTTGAAAGAAAAAACTGGTACACAGAGATCTATAGCTGTTGTGTTGGCCAGATGGCCAGGGTGACCCTTCGAGATCAAGGGAGTCTGACTAGGAGCGATATGCCAATGCTGGCCTCTTTAAGAAGTACTAAGGTGCCAGAGAGACAAACGAAACAACAACAAAAAACCCAAACTGTACCTTTAATTTCCTTCATCAACAGTTGATTACAAAAAACATCTTCAGAGAGACCATTTACTTTCCAAATTAAACCAGGAGTATAAACAAGGAACTTTCCTTCTTTCCCTGTTTTTCTGAATTTATCCAAGGTATTTGTTTAACAGAGCACTTCGAACACAGTGCTTTCCTTGTTGACTAGTTTCCATCAGCAGCAGCAATTAGCTTCGGTTTCCTAGGCAACCATTCTGTACCCTACTGAGAAAAACCTTTTCCTGACAGGAGCATTCTGTCTACAATTGTTTTGTTTTCCTTCTTTCACAAGTGTACGGCATCACTGCAGAAATAGGAAAAAAAAGAGAGAGAAAGAGGGAAAATTCTATAATATATACTGTGCCCGTAATCCTAGCCCAACTGGTTACAAATACATTTCAAAACAGGGCTTTATGAATGACTGTGGATAGACAGATCACCCAAAGTCTGTGGCCATTACTAGAAAAAAATCTTAAAAAAACAAAACCATTTGGGGGACATACATATACCTATGGAGGATTCAGGTTGATGTGTGGCAGTAAACAACAAAACTCTGTAAAATAATAATAATAATAAAATTTAAAAATAGTTTAAAAAATGCCCTTAATGAGATTTTCCCACTTTCAATTACAATTTAAATGTAGAAATACCATGTCTTATGCATCTTCATAGCCCCTGTAATGACTATGCATAGTTAGCATTATCTATAGTGGGTATGATTTAAATTCTCCTAAATATAAGTACCTATTGGAATGAACTTTGTGCAGTCATGATTCCATATCTTAAATGCATTCATCTCCATAGACTAACTTTAATGCAAAGGCATTTTTCCCTCATAAATTTATGCTTGTTTTAATCAATAACTCTTTAGAAGAGATCTTTGAAAGAAAAAACTGGTACACAGAGATCTATAGCTGTTGTGTTGGCCAGATGGCCAGGGTGACCCTTCGAGATCAAGGGGAGTCTGACTAGGGAGCGATATGCCAATGCTGGCCTCTTTAAGAAGTACTAAGGTGCCAGAGAGACAAACGAAACAACAACAAAAACCAATCTGTTCCTTTAATTTCCTTCATCAACAGTTGATTACAAAAAACATCTTCAGAGAGACCATTTACTTTCCAAATTAAACCAGGAGTATAAACAAGGAACTTTCCTTCTTTCCCTGTTTTTCTGAATTTATCCAAGGTATTTGTTTAACAGAGCACTTCGAACACAGTGCTTTCCTTGTTGACTAGTTTCCATCAGCAGCAGCAATTAGCTTCGGTTTCCTAGGCAACCATTCTGTACCCTACTGAGAAAAACCTTTTCCTGACAGGAGCATTCTGTCTACAATTGTTTTGTTTTCCTTCTTTCACAAGTGTACGGTAAGCTTACTTGTCGTTTCTTTTAACACTGCACTATTATGCTCATTATTCTTAAAAGCAAAAACACTTTCTGGCTTTTATAGTTCGTATGGTTGAATTTATTGTCAATGTCTCTTACTTTCCTCTTAAACAACCTGAAAGAAATCACAAAAATATATTCTTCGGCATATATGCCAACTTGCTTGGATTTTTGTTGTTGTTGGTTCACAGTGTAATCAGTGAGCCTTGACATATTCAAGTTCACAGCTGGTTCTGATGGAAGCCCAAAGGGTACACATTCAAAATCAGACTTCTGTGTATACCACCAATGTTGTATGTTGTTCAGAACTAGGCTGGAATTGTCAGGGCCACTGAGAAAGTTTCAACACCATTGTTTTTGTTATTAGTCAAGCAAACAATTTTGATAGATTAATATAAGAAAATAACTAAACTATGAATAGGTGCTAAAAACAGTACCTGAGACTGGCAACTGAATTTGATGTGGTAAAATAATGTGATCAGAAGAGCATAGTGGTATATAGCATGAATCAGCATCATGGTAAAAAACAGAGGGCTGCAACCCAACTGGAAATGTTGAATAAGACTGAATGGGAAAGACCCCCTGGAGAAGGAAATGGCAACACACTCCAGTATTGTTGCCTGGGAAATCCCATGGACAGAGGAATAGGAACAGGGCTACTGTCCATGGGGTTGCAAACAGTCAGACACAGCTTATTGACAAAAGCACAGCAACATGGTAGGATAGAGAAGGATAATTTTAGTTTTAATAATAAGTGGCAGGAATCTGATACAGTCTGTTACAAAATGACCCAAAATTCAGGCAAGAAGGTATTCATAGGAGAAAATGACAGACTTGTCCTAATGTATGACAAAACCTCTCGGTCTTTACCTACATTTTGTCAATCAAATGATGATAGTAGACTTGATAACAAGATTGTAAAAGTGATTAAAATAGTAACATGTGATTTAAATAAGCACTTGATATATATATTTCATTTAGTTGTCACAGCATACCAAAAGATGAATATCACTTCAATTCCCCTTTACAACTGGGGAAACTGAAGGTTAGAGAGATTGTTGCTTACTTGGAATTAGTGAGAGCTAAAGAGAGGATTTGATTCCAGATTTTCTGACCCCAGAATGTACTATGATATAAAATATTTGTACTACACTGATATAAATCAAAGTGACGTTCAAATGAGACAGTAAATTGCCTTTAGCTATTATTTTGCCAGTTTTCCAACTTGGAAAATGTGTTACTGTATGGATAAGTAATATTGACAAGAAATAGAAGAGCCTAGTGTAGGAACTTGTTTAATAACCTCGTATTGCAGTATATTTATTCATTATTTAGGAGAATGTAAGTAGCTTAACATCATATCTCTGGGGTTTTATCAAGCAGGTTTCTGTGGATAAGCGCAAAAGGTTTCAATTTCCCTTATTAAAAAGGAGTTACTCCTATGGGTATAGATTATCATAGAATTTTTATTAGTCAAGCAAACAATTTTGATAGATTAATATAAGAAAATAACTAAACTATGAATAGGTGCTAAAAACAGTACCTGAGACTGGCAACTGAATTTGATGTGGTAAAATAATGTGATCAGAAGAGCATAGTGGTATATAGCATGAATCAGCATCATGGTAAAAAACAGAGGGCTGCAACCCAACTGGAAATGTTGAATAAGACTGAATGGGAAAGACCCCCTGGAGAAGGAAATGGCAACACACTCCAGTATTGTTGCCTGGGAAATCCCATGGACAGAGGAATAGGAACAGGGCTACTGTCCATGGGGTTGCAAACAGTCAGACACAGCTTATTGACAAAAGCACAGCAACATGGTAGGATAGAGAAGGATAATTTTAGTTTTAATAATAAGTGGCAGGAATCTGATACAGTCTGTTACAAAATGACCCAAAATTCAGGCAAGAAGGTATTCATAGGAGAAAATGACAGACTTGTCCTAATGTATGACAAAACCTCTCGGTCTTTACCTACATTTTGTCAATCAAATGATGATAGTAGACTTGATAACAAGATTGTAAAAGTGATTAAAATAGTAACATGTGATTTAAATAAGCACTTGATATATATATTTCATTTAGTTGTCACAGCATACCAAAAGATGAATATCACTTCAATTCCCCTTTACAACTGGGGAAACTGAAGGTTAGAGAGATTGTTGCTTACTTGGAATTAGTGAGAGCTAAAGAGAGGATTTGATTCCAGATTTTCTGACCCCAGAATGTACTATGATATAAAATATTTGTACTACACTGATATAAATCAAAGTGACGTTCAAATGAGACAGTAAATTGCCTTTAGCTATTATTTTGCCAGTTTTCCAACTTGGAAAATGTGTTACTGTATGGATAAGTAATATTGACAAGAAATAGAAGAGCCTAGTGTAGGAACTTGTTTAATAACCTCGTATTGCAGTATATTTATTCATTATTTAGGAGAATGTAAGTAGCTTAACATCATATCTCTGGGGTTTTATCAAGTAGGTTTCTGTGGATAAGCGCATGTTTCAATTTCTTATATGGAGTTACTCCTACTGGTGGTATATGCTTCCACCAATGTATTTACCCAATAACAAGAATAAACATGTTTTCCAGAATTCATTTCAGTCTCCTGAGGGCTGCTTTGATCCTCTTGTGAATACTGACCCTATGACTTTTATTCAGAATATGCTTATAAGACAGACTTCATTTTTTACCTGTAGCTGTTTGTCTGTATAATGATGATATGGTATCACCTGTTGCTCTATTCCCTGGGTCGTATATTTAAACACTTTGTTTTATAGAAGTCTATAATCAATAACATCATTTGAAGGTTATAAAGTGATTTTTTTTTAAGAAATTCCTTTCAGTGTGTTCAGTTTACTTGATTTATAGGCAGATCATGTATCAGATCAGTTCCAAGTTATCATTCATTTTGTTAGGCATGACAGAACTTTACAGCCGTATCATGAGGTATTTTTCTATTACTTATAAAAACTGTCTCATTACCATAATGACACTGCTGGTAAAATTATACCAAGTTAATTGAATCTTGGTTATAAGGTTTTCACTGAAATTCTAAATCCTTGATACGAACAAAAGAAAGAATAAAATGCATTTTAACAAGCTCCTTAGCTATGACAATTTCTAACATAAACTAAAAGTGTTCACTCTAGAAAGTGTTAGATGTTTAAAAGAGACATAACTGAGCCTTTCGGAATTTCAGATTACAGTAAAATGTATCATGCTTTCAGCTTGAAGATCCATGTTAACTTCCAATGAAGTATAATGAATAGTACTTTTCAATTTGTGCGTAATTTGCATTCATCTTTATTCTCCTGAATGACTAAGTCCTACTCAAAATTTTATGCATATATGTTTGAAAGTAAAACTCCAAAACTTAAAAAATGAACAGTAAATTGCCTTTAGCTATTATTTTGCCAGTTTTCCAACTTGGAAAATGTGTTACTGTATGGATAAGTAATATTGACAAGAAATAGAAGAGCCTAGTGTAGGAACTTGTTTAATAACCTCGTATTGCAGTATATTTATTCATTATTTAGGAGAATGTAAGTAGCTTAACATCATATCTCTGGGGTTTTATCAAGTAGGTTTCTGTGGATAAGCGCATGTTTCAATTTCTTATATGGAGTTACTCCTACTGGTGGTATATGCTTCCACCAATGTATTTACCCAATAACAAGAATAAACATGTTTTCCAGAATTCATTTCAGTCTCCTGAGGGCTGCTTTGATCCTCTTGTGAATACTGACCCTATGACTTTTATTCAGAATATGCTTATAAGACAGACTTCATTTTTTACCTGTAGCTGTTTGTCTGTATAATGATGATATGGTATCACCTGTTGCTCTATTCCCTGGGTCGTATATTTAAACACTTTGTTTTATAGAAGTCTATAATCAATAACATCATTTGAAGGTTATAAAGTGATTTTTTTTTAAGAAATTCCTTTCAGTGTGTTCAGTTTACTTGATTTATAGGCAGATCATGTATCAGATCAGTTCCAAGTTATCATTCATTTTGTTAGGCATGACAGAACTTTACAGCCGTATCATGAGGTATTTTTCTATTACTTATAAAAACTGTCTCATTACCATAATGACACTGCTGGTAAAATTATACCAAGTTAATTGAATCTTGGTTATAAGGTTTTCACTGAAATTCTAAATCCTTGATACGAACAAAAGAAAGAATAAAATGCATTTTAACAAGCTCCTTAGCTATGACAATTTCTAACATAAACTAAAAGTGTTCACTCTAGAAAGTGTTAGATGTTTAAAAGAGACATAACTGAGCCTTTCGGAATTTCAGATTACAGTAAAATGTATCATGCTTTCAGCTTGAAGATCCATGTTAACTTCCAATGAAGTATAATGAATAGTACTTTTTCAATTTGTGCGTAATTTGCATTCATCTTTATTCTCCTGAATGACTAAGTCCTACTCAAAATTTTATGCATATATGTTTGAAAGTAAAACTAACAACAAACAGTTAGACTAGAAAGTAGGAAAAGGAATACAGAAGGTAGAACAAGTAAGCAATGAAGAATTAAAATGTTGTCTAATCTCTTCATTGAAAAAAGAATATTTCATGTTGCTTGCTCATTGTCCTCAGCGGTAGATAGGGGGCATCATGCTTCTAGGAACACTGTCTAGAAGACAGTCCTTAACTGGGACTTACTGGCTGGACTCTAGAGCAGATGGTGACCCAGAACCTACACAACCAAAGAAGTGAGTAGGAAGCCAGAAAATAAAGAATAACATCCCTTTACCTTTGTCTAGGGAAAACAGCAACCAACAAAAAAACCTGCCATTGGCCATCAACATAGATGATCACAGGTTAATCATATTGTTTGATAATCTTCATAAATAGCCTCATTGGGATGAACCCTTAGCATACAACTGTTGATCTTTCTTTAAGTAGAAATATAAAGGTAGAAAATGCAGAAAAATATATGACAGAGAAAATAAAACATCTTGGTGAAAAACCAGTGGGAGATCTTTTAGAGTTCTTTGATGTGCCGGACCTGTTGTATATGTATCTGAGTTCCTCACAACAAGCGGTGAGATGGGTACTACTATTTTTTTTTTTTGGTTGAGGAATTGAAGTTCAGTGAGTTCGAGTAAAATGAAGTAACTGGAAGATAGCATTGCTGGAGTTTGTGCCCACCTTTCTCTGGATTAAAGTCCATGTGACTCTGTCTAATGTACTCTATAAAAGACAATAATAATCTAGATAGATAGAAAGATATGATAGAAGAGTGGGTGGATAGATAGAAGGATGGATGGTAGCATTTAATAAACACTTGTAAAATGAATAAAAAGTATATATAATTATACTGTATATATATATGCATATAGAATCACATACATTGTAAGTCTTATATTATCATTTTATAGGTATGATTTTGTGACTTCTTTTACCTCTTGTGTGTATGTTTGGCATGTTTACCATTAGTCTTCCTGAACTTTACCTGAACCCACAGTGAATTTGCCCCTCTTCCAGAAGCCAGGCTATAAGGACGAGGCTCCCTCAGATCTACTGATTAAGCCCCCATTATGGAAAGGCCATCCTTTATTGGGGGAGCTGCTGTCTCTAGAACTGAGGACAGCCTCGCTCAGAGGAAGATTTTAAATTGACTGAACCAGTTGAAGCCCCCAGAGCAATATTTGTGTTTTCCTGACTATACTGTGAAATTATAATCATATTAGAAAATGCGTGTATTTTCTATTTTTAAAGTTTTAACAATATTATTTTTCCACTGGATGGAAGATAGCATGTCATGAACTTGGCTCCCACACAGTCTATTGGATTATTCTAAATCAGCATTTCTGATCATCTGTTAAATTCTTTTAAAGAGAAAAAATGATCAGTCCTCATAAGGTTGGGTTAAATGATTTTCTTAACGAGTTTTGATTAAATACCTACCAATATAAAATGAGCTTATTCAGCTATGAAGCTCAAACACATATATAAATCAATGTTCTCTGAAACAGCAAACTCAGTAAAATTCAAATGTCCTGCTACTTTCCTACTGTAATATTCTAATAACCCTTAGCATACAACTGTTGATCTTTCTTTAAGTAGAAATATAAAGGTAGAAAATGCAGAAAAATATATGACAGAGAAAATAAAACATCTTGGTGAAAAACCAGTGGGAGATCTTTTAGAGTTCTTTGATGTGCCGGACCTGTTGTATATGTATCTGAGTTCCTCACAACAAGCGGTGAGATGGGTACTACTATTTTTTTTTTTTGGTTGAGGAATTGAAGTTCAGTGAGTTCGAGTAAAATGAAGTAACTGGAAGATAGCATTGCTGGAGTTTGTGCCCACCTTTCTCTGGATTAAAGTCCATGTGACTCTGTCTAATGTACTCTATAAAAGACAATAATAATCTAGATAGATAGAAAGATATGATAGAAGAGTGGGTGGATAGATAGAAGGATGGATGGTAGCATTTAATAAACACTTGTAAAATGAATAAAAAGTATATATAATTATACTGTATATATATATGCATATAGAATCACATACATTGTAAGTCTTATATTATCATTTTTATAGGTATGATTTTGTGACTTCTTTTACCTCTTGTGTGTATGTTTGGCATGTTTACCATTAGTCTTCCCTGAACTTTACCTGAACCCACAGTGAATTTGCCCCTCTTCCAGAAGCCAGGCTATAAGGACGAGGCTCCCTCAGATCTACTGATTAAGCCCCCATTATGGAAAGGCCATCCTTTATTGGGGGAGCTGCTGTCTCTAGAACTGAGGACAGCCTCGCTCAGAGGAAGATTTTTAAATTGACTGAACCAGTTGAAGCCCCCAGAGCAATATTTGTGTTTTCCTGACTATACTGTGAAATTATAATCATATTAGAAAATGCGTGTATTTTCTATTTTTAAAGTTTTAACAATATTATTTTTCCACTGGATGGAAGATAGCATGTCATGAACTTGGCTCCCACACAGTCTATTGGATTATTCTAAATCAGCATTTCTGATCATCTGTTAAATTCTTTTAAAGAGAAAAAATGATCAGTCCTCATAAGGTTGGGTTAAATGATTTTCTTAACGAGTTTTGATTAAATACCTACCAATATAAAATGAGCTTATTCAGCTATGAAGCTCAAACACATATATAAATCAATGTTCTCTGAAACAGCAAACTCAGTAAAATTCAAATGTCCTGCTACTTTCCACTGAAATCACTAATACTGTTTTGTTAAAACTAAATTTACGCGCAAAATATGTGGTATTAGTTGATACCGGGCATTTTATTTAGGTTGGGCATGTTGACACTGACTGGAGACAAGTTAGGATTCACTTTTTCCCTTCACTTATCTCTGTTTAGACTATTTTGAAAGCCTGGACAGTGCCCAAAGATGTCATTTGGCCTACAGCTCATGTAAATGCATTCTTTATTGAAATCGTTCACCTCTCTTCTCATTACCCAAGAACATGTCATTAATTCTTAATGGTGTTAAAATTATTCTACATACAATCTCAAGCCTGGCATAATGTTCTGTAGCTCCAAGAACATGTCATTAATTCTTAATGGTGTCAAAATTATTCTACATACAATCTCAAGCCTGGCATAATGTTCTGTAGCTCACTTGTGATTTGTTCACATAAGTTAGCAGATAGGCATATTATTTTTATTGGACTATCTTCCCAATTTAAACAAATTTAATTTTCTAACTACTCTCAGTTACTGGAAAATTCTTCAGTAAGTACAGAAAAAATTGGAGACCCTTATTTAAGAAATACTGTTCTAGAATGCATCAAAAACTTAAGAATACAATAAATGATATAAATGTGAGCATGAATTGCTTCTGAATTTGTGTAAATATCATGAACAAACCTTTCATGTTAATTTTTTATCCCTTCAAAAAATTGTGTTATGCATCCAATCTGGGTAAGGTTCAATGAGAGAAGCTTCGAGCTTTGCAACAATGACAGAGAGAAAGTCCGTAACTTGGAAAACTTTACATAGTAGTGGAAATAAGGCTTATGTACCAGCATGATTTCACACAAGATGTATTTCCTGCTATATGGAGATACTAACTTTTGCATACATGCCAACAGGGCATGATTATCTAATGAACATCTTCTGTTTTTTCAATCTTTGTTTTAAATTCTTTTAAAGAGAAAAAATGATCAGTCCTCATAAGGTTGGGTTAAATGATTTTCTTAACGAGTTTTGATTAAATACCTACCAATATAAAATGAGCTTATTCAGCTATGAAGCTCAAACACATATATAAATCAATGTTCTCTGAAACAGCAAACTCAGTAAAATTCAAATGTCCTGCTACTTTCCACTGAAATCACTAATACTGTTTTGTTAAAACTAAATTTACGCTCGCAAAATATGTGGTATTAGTTGATACCGGGCATTTTATTTAGGTTGGGCATGTTGACACTGACTGGAGACAAGTTAGGATTCACTTTTTCCCTTCACTTATCTCTGTTTAGACTATTTTGAAAGCCTGGACAGTGCCCAAAGATGTCATTTGGCCTACAGCTCATGTAAATGCATTCTTTATTGAAATCGTTCACCTCTCTTCTCATTACCCAAGAACATGTCATTAATTCTTAATGGTGTTAAAATTATTCTACATACAATCTCAAGCCTGGCATAATGTTCTGTAGCTCCAAGAACATGTCATTAATTCTTAATGGTGTCAAAATTATTCTACATACAATCTCAAGCCTGGCATAATGTTCTGTAGCTCACTTGTGATTTGTTCACATAAGTTAGCAGATAGGCATATTATTTTTATTGGACTATCTTCCCAATTTAAACAAATTTAATTTTCTAACTACTCTCAGTTACTGGAAAATTCTTCAGTAAGTACAGAAAAAATTGGAGACCCTTATTTAAGAAATACTGTTCTAGAATGCATCAAAAACTTAAGAATACAATAAATGATATAAATGTGAGCATGAATTGCTTCTGAATTTGTGTAAATATCATGAACAAACCTTTCATGTTAATTTTTTATCCCTTCAAAAAATTGTGTTATGCATCCAATCTGGGTAAGGTTCAATGAGAGAAGCTTCGAGCTTTGCAACAATGACAGAGAGAAAGTCCGTAACTTGGAAAACTTTACATAGTAGTGGAAATAAGGCTTATGTACCAGCATGATTTCACACAAGATGTATTTCCTGCGGCTATATGGAGATACTAACTTTTGCATACATGCCAACAGGGAACTGTAAGAATGACCTAGAAGGCACATGAGTTCTATATATTTCCCATTTTCCAGAATGTTTGCTCTGCTTCTCCACTACACTTGGTTCTCCATAAAACACTTTAATGCTAGAACTGCTAAAAATCAGTGTATTGATTTTTTTTTTTTAAATTTTGGCCTCTTTTATTGGTTTATTTAGTTATTCTCATCCATCTTCACACTGTATTGATTTTTAAATGTTGAAATTTCATTGAAAATTAATATATGCAAAGTGACAATTCACAAAACATGAAATAATTCTTTTTGTCAAATTATTAAGTAGTGTAGACAGCAAAGGGGTGTCGCAAAGTGAATTTAACTTTCTGTAGTCCATATTGCAATATTGTTTCCCATTACAAGTGTCACTCTGGGAAACCAGCCTTTCAGGGATTATTCAGAGAAACCCAACCCAGCAACCTGACTTCATGAGAACATGACAGCCTTTCCTCCTCCTCTTCCCTTGCCTACCAAACAACAGAGCAGTTGGTATTCCCTAAAAAACTTTGATGATTTTTAATGTGATGTATTTACCTGCAAAAGCTAAAATGGAACTAAAATGGTGATAAAATAATACTGTCTCTTGGAAATAAAATATTTATCTTCTTGAGGTAAATTGTCTATTACAGTTTCTAACATATAAGTCTTTAAGATATATAAGCAGATAGGTAGGTAGGTAGATAAATGATTAGAAAAAATTTTTTTCTAACTACTCTCAGTTACTGGAAAATTCTTCAGTAAGTACAGAAAAAATTGGAGACCCTTATTTAAGAAATACTGTTCTAGAATGCATCAAAAACTTAAGAATACAATAAATGATATAAATGTGAGCATGAATTGCTTCTGAATTTGTGTAAATATCATGAACAAACCTTTCATGTTAATTTTTTATCCCTTCAAAAAATTGTGTTATGCATCCAATCTGGGTAAGGTTCAATGAGAGAAGCTTCGAGCTTTGCAACAATGACAGAGAGAAAGTCCGTAACTTGGAAAACTTTACATAGTAGTGGAAATAAGGCTTATGTACCAGCATGATTTCACACAAGATGTATTTCCTGCGGCTATATGGAGATACTAACTTTTGCATACATGCCAACAGGGAACTGTAAGAATGACCTAGAAGGCACATGAGTTCTATATATTTCCCATTTTCCAGAATGTTTGCTCTGCTTCTCCACTACACTTGGTTCTCCATAAAACACTTTAATGCTAGAACTGCTAAAAATCAGTGTATTGATTTTTTTTTTTTAAATTTTGGCCTCTTTTATTGGTTTATTTAGTTATTCTCATCCATCTTCACACTGTATTGATTTTTAAATGTTGAAATTTCATTGAAAATTAATATATGCAAAGTGACAATTCACAAAACATGAAATAATTCTTTTTGTCAAATTATTAAGTAGTGTAGACAGCAAAGGGGTGTCGCAAAGTGAATTTAACTTTCTGTAGTCCATATTGCAATATTGTTTCCCATTACAAGTGTCACTCTGGGAAACCAGCCTTTCAGGGATTATTCAGAGAAACCCAACCCAGCAACCTGACTTCATGAGAACATGACAGCCTTTCCTCCTCCTCTTCCCTTGCCTACCAAACAACAGAGCAGTTGGTATTCCCTAAAAAACTTTGATGATTTTTAATGTGATGTATTTACCTGCAAAAGCTAAAATGGAACTAAAATGGTGATAAAATAATACTGTCTCTTGGAAATAAAATATTTATCTTCTTGAGGTAAATTGTCTATTACAGTTTCTAACATATAAGTCTTTAAGATATATAAGCAGATAGGTAGGTAGGTAGATAAATGATTAGATAAATAGATATTACTTAGTCATGGTCAATCACTTGTTACATAGTCTCCAAATATAATCAGAAATAGCAATAGCATGTGTTAGATACATGAATAGACAAGCAGATCTGAGGGTATATTTCCTTGGTTCACGCCTTTAAGGGAGTTCATATATTTCCTTTAGTCATTCACACATAACTGCTAAAGAATTTTCTGAGTATTATTCCTTTAGTTGTTTTTCCGTCTGTTGTCGTTCTGTTAAGAGGAAGAACATCATAGGAAACCTGGGAAGAACTCATAGGAAACCTGGGAAGAACCCAGGGTTCTAATCTGTTTGCCTCCATCAGCTGTGTGAACTTGAGCAAATCTCATCAATATATCCAGCCTTGGTTTCCTCATCTGCAAAATGGGAGAATTCAGACAAACTTCTCTCAAAGCTCTTCTAACCCTAAAATAAGGTGATGCAAAGAATTAAATTGTGTGGGTTAAAACATCCTTATAAAGATGACTTACTACACTTGATACTATAATTTTTCCATTCATTTTTTTCTATAGTAAAGAAAAAAAATCCTTCCTCATTGAAATTAAAACAAGTGCAAAATGGACTTATTTCCTCGTGTGGTAGATGTTATGAATATAAGGATGATGAAAATTCTGTAGAATTGTATCTCTAATTTAGAAAATATTTTTAATCTCAAAAGGCTTCTTTCCTTTTTAGTTGATGGTATATGGCTCATCATTTCCTGAAATTTTTCTGACTAAGTTATATAAAGTTAGCATTGATATGGTTCAGCAGACGCCATTTTTAATCTCACAGACAGATTATTTTAATGAAGAACCCTCCTCAGAAAATAATTTTTGCAATATTGTTTCCCATTACAAGTGTCACTCTGGGAAACCAGCCTTTCAGGGATTATTCAGAGAAACCCAACCCAGCAACCTGACTTCATGAGAACATGACAGCCTTTCCTCCTCCTCTTCCCTTGCCTACCAAACAACAGAGCAGTTGGTATTCCTAAAAACTTTGATGATTTTTAATGTGATGTATTTACCTGCAAAAGCTAAAATGGAACTAAAATGGTGATAAAATAATACTGTCTCTTGGAAATAAAATATTTATCTTCTTGAGGTAAATTGTCTATTACAGTTTCTAACATATAAGTCTTTAAGATATATAAGCAGATAGGTAGGTAGGTAGATAAATGATTAGATAAATAGATATTACTTAGTCATGGTCAATCACTTGTTACATAGTCTCCAAATATAATCAGAAATAGCAATAGCATGTGTTAGATACATGAATAGACAAGCAGATCTGAGGGTATATTTCCTTGGTTCACGCCTTTAAGGGAGTTCATATATTTCCTTTAGTCATTCACACATAACTGCTAAAGAATTTTCTGAGTATTATTCCTTTAGTTGTTTTTCCGTCTGTTGTCGTTCTGTTAAGAGGAAGAACATCATAGGAAACCTGGGAAGAACTCATAGGAAACCTGGGAAGAACCCAGGGTTCTAATCTGTTTGCCTCCATCAGCTGTGTGAACTTGAGCAAATCTCATCAATATATCCAGCCTTGGTTTCCTCATCTGCAAAATGGGAGAATTCAGACAAACTTCTCTCAAAGCTCTTCTAACCCTAAAATAAGGTGATGCAAAGAATTAAATTGTGTGGGTTAAAACATCCTTATAAAGATGACTTACTACACTTGATACTATAATTTTTCCATTCATTTTTTTCTATAGTAAAGAAAAAAAATCCTTCCTCATTGAAATTAAAACAAGTGCAAAATGGACTTATTTCCTCGTGTGGTAGATGTTATGAATATAAGGATGATGAAAATTCTGTAGAATTGTATCTCTAATTTAGAAAATATTTTTAATCTCAAAAGGCTTCTTTCCTTTTTAGTTGATGGTATATGGCTCATCATTTCCTGAAATTTTTCTGACTAAGTTATATAAAGTTAGCATTGATATGGTTCAGCAGACGCCATTTCAGACCAAAAGCTAGTGATCAGGCATCTCACAGACAGATTATTTTAATGAAGAACCCTCCTTCCATTCTGGCTATTTAAAATGAAACTACTGCTGACTATAAGACTTTCTTAGTGGCTCAGCAGTAAAGAATTCACCTGCTAAAGGAAAAGATAGAGGTTCAATCCTTGGGTTTATAAAATCCCCTGGAAAAGGAAATGGCAATTCACTCCACTGTTCTTCCCTAGGAAATCCATAGACAGAGGAATCTGGCAGGCTACAGTTCATGGGATCGCCAAGAGTTGGACATGACTTAGTGACTAAACAACAGTTGTACTGACTAAGTTGAATAATATATCACGTGGTCTTAAAGATCTTTAAACCATCCATTGTTGAGAAAGAGACTATCAATACATCATTTCCATGTACTCCACACAAGTTTTATCTTTCTGGGTTTTCCTTAATCTCTCTTGTTCAACTGAACCCAGATAGTGTTATTTAATCACAGATTCACATTTTGAAGCATCTTTCTCTAAGTCATGGTATTTCTGAAAACTAGCATAGAATAATATTTTGATAATACTTTTCTATAAAACTGTCTAAGAAAACTACAAAACAGTATTTTAAGCTAAATCTAAAATGAATCTTCTCTTTGGATTTGCTTTACTAGGTACAAAATGATACATTGTTTCTGTTTGTATAAACAGTTTTATGAATTTACAGGTTATTTTCTTTAGTTTTGTGTATATTTCACTTAGCTCCCAGAATGCCAACTCTTTTTATTTCTCTCTCTTTCTTTTTTTTTTTTGGTTTATGTGTGTTTGTGTATGTGTTTATCTGAAACTTAATGAGTCCTGTCCAATTTAACAAATGCTTTTTAGGAAGAAAGTGAAATACAGTTCTAATCGGCTATATTACTTGATTGATTTTCCTCTTTGCCACTTGTTTTGGATGGCTCATCATTTTATTTTCTTTGTTACTATTTATTACAGAGGAGGTGTCTGCAAGGATAGTTCAAGTAGTCACGGCGGAAGCTGTAGCGGTCCTTAAAGGTGAACAAGAGAAAGAAGCTCAACATAAAGATCAACCTCCTGCTCTGCCTTTAGGTAAATGAGAAAGAGCCTCAGGTCAGGGGCTGTGTCTGCTGCACCTCCATCACAGGATCAAGTCTTCACATTCAAAGATAAACTGTATTTCATATTTCATCCCTACTTGTGACATTCATCAGACACCTCTGCTGGGATGCACTTGGGACCTTTTTCAACAGGCTCATTGTGGTATTTCAGAGTCTTTAAGACAATCAACTTATAATTACGTTCTGTCTATAAATTGCCCTTCATTTTTATTTTCTAGGCCACTAGAGATAGTTATTAAAAAATAAAAAATAATAATTAAAATAAAAAGTAAGGGCTTACCTGGTGGTCCAGTGGGTAAGGACACTGCCTTGCAGTGCAGGGGGTGCCAGTTCGATCCCTGGCCTGGGAGGATCCCACATGCCACGGAGCGGCGGGACTGATGTGTCCAATTACCGAGCCGGAGCTCTGGAGCGCATGCGCCCAGAGCCGGCGCTCTGCAACAACAGATGCCACCGTGATGAGAGGCCCACATGGGACAAGGAACAAAGATGGATGAAAATAGAGAAATGAAAGACCAATAGAAGTGGCCCGCCTGCTCCCCTCCCTCTTCAACCCGCCCCCTCCCACCTCCAAAAAAATTAAAAAATAAAGCCAATGCATTTTGATGTCCTGGGCCCCACTCCTAAGGAAAAATATTCTAATGCTTTAATTACACATGATTGTTTCCCTTTATGGGCTTTGGTTAATGATTGTCTATACTACGGTCTCTTTGGGGTCTCCCTATAGCCAGAGAAAATTGTTTCAATGCCAACTCTTTTTATTTCTCTCTCTTTCTTTTTTTTTTTTGGTTTATGTGTGTTTGTGTATGTGTTTATCTGAAACTTAATGAGTCCTGTCCAATTTAACAAATGCTTTTTAGGAAGAAAGTGAAATACAGTTCTAATCGGCTATATTACTTGATTGATTTTCCTCTTTGCCACTTGTTTTGGATGGCTCATCATTTTATTTTCTTTGTTACTATTTATTACAGAGGAGGTGTCTGCAAGGATAGTTCAAGTAGTCACGGCGGAAGCTGTAGCGGTCCTTAAAGGTGAACAAGAGAAAGAAGCTCAACATAAAGATCAACCTCCTGCTCTGCCTTTAGGTAAATGAGAAAGAGCCTCAGGTCAGGGCTGTGTCTGCTGCACCTCCATCACAGGATCAAGTCTTCACATTCAAAGATAAACTGTATTTCATATTTCATCCCTACTTGTGACATTCATCAGACACCTCTGCTGGGATGCACTTGGGACCTTTTTCAACAGGCTCATTGTGGTATTTCAGAGTCTTTAAGACAATCAACTTATAATTACGTTCTGTCTATAAATTGCCCTTCATTTTTATTTTCTAGGCCACTAGAGATAGTTATTAAAAAATAAAAAATAATAATTAAAATAAAAAGTAAGGGCTTACCTGGTGGTCCAGTGGGTAAGGACACTGCCTTGCAGTGCAGGGGGTGCCAGTTCGATCCCTGGCCTGGGAGGATCCCACATGCCACGGAGCGGCGGGACTGATGTGTCCAATTACCGAGCCGGAGCTCTGGAGCGCATGCGCCCAGAGCCGGCGCTCTGCAACAACAGATGCCACCGTGATGAGAGGCCCACATGGGACAAGGAACAAAGATGGATGAAAATAGAGAAATGAAAGACCAATAGAAGTGGCCCGCCTGCTCCCCTCCCTCTTCAACCCGCCCCCTCCCCACCTCCAAAAAAAAAATTAAAAAATAAAGCCAATGCATTTTGATGTCCTGGGCCCCACTCCTAAGGAAAAATATTCTAATGCTTTAATTACACATGATTGTTTCCCTTTATGGGCTTTGGTTAATGATTGTCTATACTACGGTCTCTTTGGGGTCTCCCTATAGCCAGAGATTGTTAAAATCATCAGTGATGTTGTATCCCATATAAGGCGCTAGTCTTCACTTTGCTCATTTAAGGTCAATACATAAGCCCTCTCCCTCCATGGCAAGCCAAGTGCCCTGCAGGAGCCAAACAGGTAATATAACTGTGCTCACCAAGGAAAACACTGTCCGCCAAAGGCATGGTGCCCCCACTCTCATGGATAGATAGATGCTAGGTGTGGGTGTATCTACATGCAGAGACACAGAGAAAAGGAAATTATCTTATATTCAACATAATATGTTTCTCTCACAGATATATACAACTAATCCATGGAAAGGTGTGGTTTTTAAAGCCTAAAAATAGTACATACCTATTTTTCCTTCGGTCTTTAATATTTAATGAGATCTTTAATATTTGATTTTCTGATAAGCAGTCTATTGACTATTAAAAATTAAACCATAGGGGCTTCCCTGGTGGTCCAGTGGGTAAGGACACCACCTTGCAGTGCAAGGGGCACCAGTTCGATCCCTGGCCTGGGAAAATCCCACATGCCGCGGAGCGACTGGACCCATGTGTCCAATTACCAAGCCGGAGCTCTGGAGCGCATGCGCCCAGAGCCGGTGCTCTGCGACAACAGATGCCACCGCGATGGGAAGCCCACACGGGACAAGGAACAAAGATGGATGAAAATAGAGAAATGAAAGACCAATAGAAGTGGCCCGCCCGCTCCCCTCCCTCCCCACCCCCGCCTAAATAAATAAATAAATAAATATTAAAAAAAATTAAACCATAGACATTACTCTCCTCTCAGAATAATAATTAAAAATAATCTCATTATAGTCAATAAAATGCTCTTTGATTATCAAGGATTATTTTCTCCTAAAACAGAGGGAAAAACTTGTCTAAAACATTAACCTTCTTTCTATGGTTTATTTCTGTCCTTTGAAATAAAAGGAAACCTTCCTTTTAAAATTTTTTTTTAAAAAATTATACAGTTTAAAACTCATTTTCCATTTACAGTTATTACAAAATACTGGCTATATTCCCCATGTACGATAGATCCTTGAGCCTGTCTTATATCCAGTAGCTAACGGCTCTAACTCCTCTACCCCATATTGTTCTTCCTCCTTCCCCACTGGTCACCACTACTTTGTTCTCTCTGTGACTCTGCTTCTTTTTTGTTATAGATACTAGTTTTCTGTATTGTTTAGACCCTATTTGTTTTTCCCTGTTTGACTTATTTCCCTTAATATAATGCCCTGAAAGTCCATCCAATGTTGTTGCAAGTGGCAAGATTTCATTCTTTTTTAAAAGAAAAATCTCACTTTAAGAAAAAGGAAAGTTTAAAATATTCCTTAGAAACCAACAGGCCTTATTTAATATAAGTTTTGCCACTGGCCGTTATAAATATTTCCTTTTAAAATTCCTTATCTTCATGTGAGTGGTCATAAAGAAGGTAAGTGTCTTAAAAAAGAAAAAGGAGTTTCTGAAGTGTGAATGAATTCCATCTTTCAGAACCTTTCTCTCTTTGGTCCTCTTTTATGTGTCGTGCCAAGGCCAGAATATTTCTTAGCTCCCTCTAGTACATGTTCTTATCTGAAGATTGCCTTGGGCTGTGACAGCTTCGTTTTTCTTTTCTGAAAATACATGCAGATGAACTTTGACATTATACTCAGTGGGCAAAAATGTTGTTTAAAAAATACATCTCCTAAAATAACTGATTAGTTTCCAGATCAAGATAAACAATAGAGAGCTCTAACTTTTTTTAGATCAGTCAATTCAAATCCAAACTAAAATACTTGGCTGGCTGGGTTTGAATGTGGTAAATTACAACCAAAATGAAATATTTTATTAATGGAAAGAGCAGATACAAATTAATGAGATTAATGATAGAATTTTAGCGGTTATCTCTAATCTGTTTTTATGGGATTATTTTTTTTAATATTAAATGATCTTCCTTTTCTAGGCTTTTTTCAGAAGTATATGAATCAGGTAATGGGGCTCAAATGAAATAAGTCATATGCAGCTTACTGTTGAATCTTTACTTGAATTTCATAGAGTCCTTTTTACAGATGGCACAACTGCCTACATATCCACTGGCCTAGAAGGATTAATTGTTGTATCTCATGTTTCCATTGTTTGATCTTTAGCAGCTGAAGAGACAGCTAATCTGCCTCCTTCTCCACCCCCATCACCAGCCTCAGAACAGACTGTCCCAGTGGAAGAAGGTAAGGCCTGTTGGACTGTAAGGTTTGTCTTCTTTTAAGGGTAAATAAACCTCAACTCATACATGCTGGACTTTGGTATGGGTTAGTATGTGACCCAGCTTGGGAGCTGTCTGTTTCAAATAGTCAAGAAGAAACAAAGACTTTAAGTGTTTTATCATTCTGTATAGAACATCAAGAGTAGATGAATATGCTAAATAAAATGGGAAAAATCTGATGGATAAAGGAAACGATAGCCTTGTGTTTAAATAGCTAGCTAGAAAAACTACAGAGAACTAGTTTACTTCATGTAGAATGTTTTAACAAAAGATACAATTTAATTTTATAAGAGACCAAATAAAAATAAATTTATTGATGAAATCAATAGATTATTTTCAAAGGGTTGGCAGGAACTATCTCTGTTTTGCTCACTACTGTATTGCCAAGGGCTTCCCTAGGGCCAGACCGGTAGCAAGCTCTCAATAAATATTAATGAATAAATGAAGAAGTCAGTGAATGAATCTGATATTGAGAGTAGTGAACTGGAAACTGAGATCGTGGTTTCTCTCCTGCTGAGACCTGTTATTGTTCATGAATCTATTTATGTATTTACTTGACGTGCAATGCCATGTCAGCTTTCCAGTTCACAATCATGAAGCAGACAGATGCCTCTGAAGATCATCCATTTAGAATCTGAGATGAAAGACACCATTTAAAAGCTAACTATTATTGGTTCTTTGACTTGGACTAGTTAACTTCTGTCCATTGTTTGCAAATTACAGGAGAAGGAATAAGAAAACTTTTAAAATTTATTGAAAGCTTGCTTGTGTCGATATAATTTACTTTTCATATGCCAAAATCAGAATATTACTACTTCTCCATTTTTTTCATGTAACTTTTCACTTTTCTTTTTTTGTCCCTTTTAGAGCTCATGTTATTGTGTTAAAAATTGAAAAAGGTCATGAAAGACTCACGGTCCTTTTATAATCTATAATTAGGTTTGGTTAACTTATTTTTTGAATTCTTCGATAGAGGTTATTATAAATTACTGAACTATAAACTATCAATGAATGTAATTATTTTTGTCACAGATTTATAAACTTAAACCTTTCTTAATGTTTAAAGAACAAAATTAGATCATTCCTTAGCTCCATGTACAAAAATAAACTCAAAATGGATTAGAGTCCTAAATGATAGATTGGACCCTACAAAACTTTTAGAGGAAAGCATAGGCAGAACACTCTCTGACATAAATCACAGCAAATTCTTTTTTAATCCATCTCCCAGAATAATGGAAATAGAAGCAAAAATAAACAAATGGGACCTACTTACACCATTTTAGCAAGGTCTTTTTTTCTTAAATTGAGGCCTTGTTTCTAACTTCACAGTCTGAAATAATGTTAAACTAAATTAGTCTAAGGAATAAAAGACAATTTGAGGACTAGTTTACTTCATGTAGAATGTTTTAACAAAAGATACAATTTAATTTTATAAGAGACCAAATAAAAATAAATTTATTGATGAAATCAATAGATTATTTTCAAAGGGTTGGCAGGAACTATCTCTGTTTTGCTCACTACTGTATTGCCAAGGGCTTCCCTAGGGCCAGACCGGTAGCAAGCTCTCAATAAATATTAATGAATAAATGAAGAAGTCAGTGAATGAATCTGATATTGAGAGTAGTGAACTGGAAACTGAGATCGTGGTTTCTCTCCTGCTGAGACCTGTTATTGTTCATGAATCTATTTATGTATTTACTTGACGTGCAATGCCATGTCAGCTTTCCAGTTCACAATCATGAAGCAGACAGATGCCTCTGAAGATCATCCATTTAGAATCTGAGATGAAAGACACCATTTAAAAGCTAACTATTATTGGTTCTTTGACTTGGACTAGTTAACTTCTGTCCATTGTTTGCAAATTACAGGAGAAGGAATAAGAAAACTTTTAAAATTTATTGAAAGCTTGCTTGTGTCGATATAATTTACTTTTCATATGCCAAAATCAGAATATTACTACTTCTCCATTTTTTTCATGTAACTTTTCACTTTTCTTTTTTTGTCCCTTTTAGAGCTCATGTTATTGTGTTAAAAATTGAAAAAGGTCATGAAAGACTCACGGTCCTTTTATAATCTATAATTAGGTTTGGTTAACTTATTTTTTGAATTCTTCGATAGAGGTTATTATAAATTACTGAACTATAAACTATCAATGAATGTAATTATTTTTGTCACAGATTTATAAACTTAAACCTTTCTTAATGTTTAAAGAACAAAATTAGATCATTCCTTAGCTCCATGTACAAAAATAAACTCAAAATGGATTAGAGTCCTAAATGATAGATTGGACCCTACAAAACTTTTAGAGGAAAGCATAGGCAGAACACTCTCTGACATAAATCACAGCAAATTCTTTTTTAATCCATCTCCCAGAATAATGGAAATAGAAGCAAAAATAAACAAATGGGACCTACTTACACCATTTTAGCAAGGTCTTTTTTTCTTAAATTGAGGCCTTGTTTCTAACTTCACAGTCTGAAATAATGTTAAACTAAATTAGTCTAAGGAATAAAAGACAATTTGAGGACTATAAGCATTGCATATCATCAGTGGTCGTTTCAATCACTGTTGATTAGTTAATTCCCTGAGCATGTGATTTGATCTTTTAATTTATAGGTTTGAAAGATCCTTTATGACCTTGGGTTTATCTGTTCATTCAGTACACATCTGTGGAGGTTCCTTGCACTCTTTGAATTCTGGGGACATACTCGTGAGCAAACTAGACATGATTCCAGCTTGTAAGAAGCAAAAAGTCTGGTGAAGAATGCAAATCCAATTAAAAAAAAAAAAAAACAGCACTAGAAAGAAAAAAAAAACAAAAACAGGGAGCTGTAAGGTAAAGGAAGAGTTATTTTGCTTTATTGGAGGGTGAATGGATGACTTGGGAGCTGATCTCAGAAGCCTAAGGAAGTGTTGGCCAAGGAAAGCTAGAAGGAAGGGGCCATTTGGGCAGAGGGACCAGGATGTGCCAGAGCTCTGAGGTGGGCAAGTGGGTGAAGTGGTCTAGGCATTGAAGGAGTCCCATGGCTAACGCATGAGAAATGGGTGGAGGAGTGAAGGCATCTGGGAGCAGGCAGCAGCTGGGTTGGTTCAGGGTCCTCAATTTTACTCTGAATGTAGTGCAAGGCCTTCCATGACAGCTGTGCTTCCCACAGGTCACTGAAAATGTTTCTGAACTCCTACTTAAAGTCCCTTTCAAGGGTCAAAGGATCCTCTTAACCCAGAGAAAAGTATGGTGTTGACTCCAAAGTCAGCTAGAGGTCAAGTAATCCATTCTTCTTATTCTTATATGGGAGTTGGAGCTCAAAGCACAGCAGGGTCTTCCCACCCATCTGAGACTCACCCAGTCTGTTTCTGGAGGGTATACAGTAGATATAATGGAAGTATAAATAAAATACAGAATCTCTTTCACATCTTTGTAACTTAAGTGTCACATTCCAAATTAACTCTTCCTTCACATTTGAGACTGTTTTCCTCAAGTGATGGGGAAAATGCCAACTTACTTCCTACTGAAAGTAATTTTGAAGATATTTTTAATATTTTTCAAGCCAAACATGTATTTTTTTCTTGAATTCCTCAAGTGATGGGGAAAATACCAACTTACTTCCTACTGAAAGTAATTTTGAAGATATTTTTAATATTTTTCAAACCGAACATGTATGTATTTTTTCTTGAATTATTTTCTTTTGAAAAGAAAGTGTTAACCTATACTAATGATGATTTGCTTTTGAAAAGATAACTCTATTATTAGTTATATAGAAAAAGTATATAATTTTAAACTCTCTTAAATTCATTAAAAAGATTAGGTAGCATTCTTACCTTAAATATATGAAAGATATGTGATCTAGGCAATCAAACTCATCCCTCTCTCTTAAAGTATGTATAACAACTGTTTTTGTTGCCTTATCAGAAAAAAAATTTGTGAAAAGCCAGAGACAGGACTCAATTTTCAATTTTTGAAACCAATTGGTTTGTAAAACCAAGCCAAAATTCCTAAATGTATTGCTTATAACACATTGACTAAGAAGAAAGCAGGTGGATTTTTCCACCTAGGAGATTTTACACTCCTCAAAAACCGTCAAAGCAACTTTAATCTAAAGGCATAGTGAATGTCACAATCTAGTCCCTTTATGCAAATATAAGAGTTCGTAGATTAAATTGAGTAATTCCTTGATTTTGAAGATATGCTTGCTTTATATGGATTATCAAACACTCTAGAAGCTATTCTTTCCCAAAGGGAAGCATCAAAGCTTCTACTAAAAATAATTTAATATGTTAATTACTGTCATTTAGGAATATTCATTTATTATAATTGATATAATGCTCATAATTCCCAGATTATGCACGTATGCTGGGAAACAAAAGAATTTGGCAGTAGCACACTTATAAAGGAAACCCAGGTACAGTAAACCAATACTTGTATTAATTTTGAATGTCTTCCCACCCATCTGAGACTCACCCAGTCTGTTTCTGGAGGGTATACAGTAGATATAATGGAAGTATAAATAAAATACAGAATCTCTTTCACATCTTTGTAACTTAAGTGTCACATTCCAAATTAACTCTTCCTTCACATTTGAGACTGTTTTCCTCAAGTGATGGGGAAAATGCCAACTTACTTCCTACTGAAAGTAATTTTGAAGATATTTTTAATATTTTTCAAGCCAAACATGTATTTTTTTCTTGAATTCCTCAAGTGATGGGGAAAATACCAACTTACTTCCTACTGAAAGTAATTTTGAAGATATTTTTAATATTTTTCAAACCGAACATGTATGTATTTTTTCTTGAATTATTTTCTTTTGAAAAGAAAGTGTTAACCTATACTAATGATGATTTGCTTTTGAAAAGATAACTCTATTATTAGTTATATAGAAAAAGTATATAATTTTAAACTCTCTTAAATTCATTAAAAAGATTAGGTAGCATTCTTACCTTAAATATATGAAAGATATGTGATCTAGGCAATCAAACTCATCCCTCTCTCTTAAAGTATGTATAACAACTGTTTTTGTTGCCTTATCAGAAAAAAATTAGTGAAAAGCCAGAGACAGGACTCAATTTTCAATTTTTGAAACCAATTGGTTTGTAAAAACCAAGCCAAAATTCCTAAATGTATTGCTTATAACACATTGACTAAGAAGAAAGCAGGTGGATTTTTTCCACCTAGGAGATTTTTTACACTCCTCAAAAAACCGTCAAAGCAACTTTAATCTAAAGGCATAGTGAATGTCACAATCTAGTCCCTTTATGCAAATATAAGAGTTCGTAGATTAAATTGAGTAATTCCTTGATTTTGAAGATATGCTTGCTTTATATGGATTATCAAACACTCTAGAAGCTATTCTTTCCCAAAGGGAAGCATCAAAGCTTCTACTAAAAATAATTTAATATGTTAATTACTGTCATTTAGGAATATTCATTTATTATAATTGATATAATGCTCATAATTCCCAGATTATGCACGTATGCTGGGAAACAAAAGAATTTGGCAGTAGCACACTTATAAAGGAAACCCAGGTACAGTAAACCAATACTGAATTAGTTATTATATTTTGAACTAGTTATTATATTATATTATCTTTCTTTCTGCCTAACCATAATAGTTATCATTTGGACCAAACTGTTAGAATTTGGAGGCCATGCAAGAACAATAGAAACATCTGAAAACAGAACCAGGACTTCTTCTGCCCTGTTGGGTTTGCTCCAGAATCCTAGACTGATGATTTCCTGTGTCAATGATGTGGCCACATTGTAACTATTAACCTGAAGCAGTTTCCCTCCATATCATTCTGGGGCAACAGATATCCTTGGCAAACTGAGAAGCCCTCGGTCAAAAGCTTGTAGAATGAAAAGGGCTTAGACATGGTGGGGAACGATGTAAGTGAAATCAGCAGCCCTGGCTCATGAGGCAGAAGCGATGATGGTAGAATAGACAGGCAAAATCACCAAGTCAGAGTCACTGAAACCCCAGGATGCTCAGTCTCTCATAGAGACAGTACTCATTGTACCAAAGGGGGCTGACAGACCAAGACTGAGTTTTGTGTAGCTAACTTCACTCAATATAAATTTTCAAATGCTTTTTAAAAGAGAATCCTGTATGAAAGCAAATTAGGGGAAATGTGGTTCTCTACTGAAACCAGGTAAGCTCATTTTTAAAGATTACCATTATGCAAAGAAACTATGTAAATGTCCGATGTTCACCAGGCTACCCTGCCCTTTAACATATTACATTATTAAATGCGACAAACTATTTTGTGGCAGAACTGAGGGTCCAAAAGCAAGCATACTTATAGTAAAAGGAGATACTCAATCTTGGCCTTAAAGAGCCAAACTAATACTAATTCATTTTTTTCATAAGTCTCCTAAGGCTAGCTTTGATGTGTCAAATCAGAGTCTAAAGGTACATGACAACTTGTCTGATAGACTAAAGATAGAGATATCTCTATCCATAGACTGTGGAATCGAGAATTATTCTTGGTGCTTTCTCAAACACCTTCCCATTTAATCTCCAAGCAATCCACACAGCTAGATAATACTCACTCCCACTCTCGCCCAGCATGTCCCATCTAGTAAGTGGCTTATCCCAAATTTAAATCCAAATCTAAGTTCCTTACAAACATAGCCTCATTGTATCCCTAAAGCTGTATGTTATCTAGGCTCTTACCTGTTGGACAATGAGAGTGAAGTGATCTGAATGAGAGCTCTTTTGGTTATAGGGCACTAGACTGATTTCCTTTTTCCTTTTGTTAGAATTTGGAGGCCATGCAAGAAAAAAACATCTGAAAACAGAACCAGGACTTCTTCTGCCCTGTTGGGTTTGCTCCAGAATCCTAGTTTTTCCAATGATGTGGCCACATTGTAACTATTAACCTGAAGCAGTTTCCCTCCATATCATTCTGGGGCAACAGATATCCTTGGCAAACTGAGAAGCCCTCGGTCAAAAGCTTGTAGAATGAAAAGGGCTTAGACATGGTGGGGAACGATGTAAGTGAAATCAGCAGCCCTGGCTCATGAGGCAGAAGCGATGATGGTAGAATAGACAGGCAAAATCACCAAGTCAGAGTCACTGAAACCCCAGGATGCTCAGTCTCTCATAGAGACAGTACTCATTGTACCAAAGGGGGCTGACAGACCAAGACTGAGTTTTGTGTAGCTAACTTCACTCAATATAAATTTTCAAATGCTTTTTAAAAGAGAATCCTGTATGAAAGCAAATTAGGGGAAATGTGGTTCTCTACTGAAACCAGGTAAGCTCATTTTTAAAGATTACCATTATGCAAAGAAACTATGTAAATGTCCGATGTTCACCAGGCTACCCTGCCCTTTAACATATTACATTATTAAATGCGACAAACTATTTTGTGGCAGAACTGAGGGTCCAAAAGCAAGCATACTTATAGTAAAAGGAGATACTCAATCTTGGCCTTAAAGAGCCAAACTAATACTAATTCATTTTTTTCATAAGTCTCCTAAGGCTAGCTTTGATGTGTCAAATCAGAGTCTAAAGGTACATGACAACTTGTCTGATAGACTAAAGATAGAGATATCTCTATCCATAGACTGTGGAATCGAGAATTATTCTTGGTGCTTTCTCAAACACCTTCCCATTTAATCTCCAAGCAATCCACACAGCTAGATAATACTCACTCCCACTCTCGCCCAGCATGTCCCATCTAGTAAGTGGCTTATCCCAAATTTAAATCCAAATCTAAGTTCCTTACAAACATAGCCTCATTGTATCCCTAAAGCTGTATGTTATCTAGGCTCTTACCTGTTGGACAATGAGAGTGAAGTGATCTGAATGAGAGCTCTTTTGGTTATAGGGCACTAGACTGATTTCCTTTTTTTTCCTTTTCAAACCACTCCCCGGTAAATGATCTGTTTATAATGTATTCATTTATCATTACAGCATATTTATAATTCACTCATTTATATAAACTTGTTTATTTATTATGTGTCCCACCTCTATCTGTGTATGAAGTGAGACCACCTACCATACAGAATCCTGTAGCAAATGAGGATCTCTTATCTTCCAGCATTATTACTGGAGCCCATGCACTGGTGCACTGTCTGAACTTAGCCAGCCATGATCCTCTAAGCATCCCTTCCCTGGCATTTTCTCTGGGACTTGTAATTTAGATGGACTGCAGACTCATAGGTCCTAAACAGAGACTTGGAGTGCATACAGTTCACAGAACCCAGAGGGGACGGGGCTTTGCCAGACATTCTTTTTGAAGTTGCCTGGCTAAGAGCCAGACAAATACTAGAGAGAAGCTACTTTTCCACTGACACACTTAAAGTTTTTGTTGTTTTTGTTGTTCTCTGATTAGTCACAGTTTACAGAATAGAAAGTACTGTTTCTTTGAAATGTTGTAGATCTGAAGCAAGACTCTGGGCTATTTTCACATTTTGGCACTTTCAAAAAAGAACAAGAAACAAGAAAGAAGAAGCCAACATCTTCAAAAGGCTACAACATCCAAGGAGAATTCCCTTTAAACTATCAGCTCTCAGGTTTAAATACTTTAGTTTTGAACTGCAGTCTGCTCTGCTCCCCAGAAAATGTTGAAAAGCAGAGAGGCAAATATGCCATTTTCACTTATTGATTATCCAGGCAACTTGAATATATTAGACACAAGTTCCTTCTAAAACTTGTGTCCCTAGAGAGTCTACAACCTCAGCAGTCACTAGAGGAAATATGAATGGCTGGGACTTGTGACAAACCCAAGACTTATAATTCAGCCAGTATTGTAGGCCAGATCTCAACCAGTTGTCTGCTCAGCTGAGAAATCATGCTGAGTTGAACTAAGAATATCAAATGTAATTTTAGGTTTCTTCTATCCCATGATATAATAAGCATCATGGCTGGGAAAGTTCTGAGCACCCATCTAGAAACAGCTTCTATGGAACAAGAAAGAAATTCCATGGAAAAACAGTAAATAATATACTCAAAATTAAACATGTTCTCTCTTCAAAATGTCATTTTAGTATCCTTATTAGGTTCATTTATCATTACAGCATATTTATAATTCACTCATTTATATAAACTTGTTTATTTATTATGTGTCCCACCTCTATCTGTGTATGAAGTGAGACCACCTACCATACAGAATCCTGTAGCAAATGAGGATCTCTTATCTTCCAGCATTATTACTGGAGCCCATGCACTGGTGCACTGTCTGAACTTAGCCAGCCATGATCCTCTAAGCATCCCTTCCCTGGCATTTTCTCTGGGACTTGTAATTTAGATGGACTGCAGACTCATAGGTCCTAAACAGAGACTTGGAGTGCATACAGTTCACAGAACCCAGAGGGGACGGGGCTTTGCCAGACATTCTTTTTGAAGTTGCCTGGCTAAGAGCCAGACAAATACTAGAGAGAAGCTACTTTTCCACTGACACACTTAAAGTTTTTGTTGTTTTTGTTGTTCTCTGATTAGTCACAGTTTACAGAATAGAAAGTACTGTTTCTTTGAAATGTTGTAGATCTGAAGCAAGACTCTGGGCTATTTTCACATTTTGGCACTTTCAAAAAAGAACAAGAAACAAGAAAGAAGAAGCCAACATCTTCAAAAGGCTACAACATCCAAGGAGAATTCCCTTTAAACTATCAGCTCTCAGGTTTAAATACTTTAGTTTTGAACTGCAGTCTGCTCTGCTCCCCAGAAAATGTTGAAAAGCAGAGAGGCAAATATGCCATTTTCACTTATTGATTATCCAGGCAACTTGAATATATTAGACACAAGTTCCTTCTAAAACTTGTGTCCCTAGAGAGTCTACAACCTCAGCAGTCACTAGAGGAAATATGAATGGCTGGGACTTGTGACAAACCCAAGACTTATAATTCAGCCAGTATTGTAGGCCAGATCTCAACCAGTTGTCTGCTCAGCTGAGAAATCATGCTGAGTTGAACTAAGAATATCAAATGTAATTTTAGGTTTCTTCTATCCCATGATATAATAAGCATCATGGCTGGGAAAGTTCTGAGCACCCATCTAGAAACAGCTTCTATGGAACAAGAAAGAAATTCCATGGAAAAATCAGTAAATAATATACTCAAAAAATTAAACATGTTCTCTCTTCAAAATGTCATTTTAGTATCCTTATGATTTCAGGTTCATTTCCAGTTGTCAGCACTCTATTTGACTGAAAATAAGTTATTGCACTAAAAGTACAGTGCATTTAAAAATTAATACTGTAATTGTATCTACTTAGATTATGGTAGAAATAAAAATTATAGAAATAGGCACAGCATATTTTGATCTTATTGAAAATTAAAATTTTTTTAAATTACTTCTCTATATAAGTAAATAATGATTAGCAAATTTAATAACCTGCCATGTAGGCCTGAGATATAGTGTCTCAGCCAAATATTGTTCTTTGTCATCAATCCTTAAGGCTCTTTGAAATGCTAAGCAAACTGATTGATCTACACCTGTATATCTAAGGAAACATATTTAAATAACACAGATTTCTAAGCCAAGACATTGGAAAGGAAAAACACGAGAGCAGTTTCTTTAGCATTTCAATGAGAAATATACAATGAAGGATTTGAAATATAAAAGCAAAAGCCAGTAGTGCAAGTGAAACTGCATAGAATAAAATTGTGATGGATTGAAAGCCAACTTGGTAGAAATTCTCAGCTAACTGCATCTCTATTAAGCCTTCCAAAGAGAAGCAGAACACAGGAAAACAAGTGTATATTGCTGGGTTCTTTCTGGAACTTTCTAATACTTTCACAACCATGTAGATGAGAACCAGGGTTCAAAAGGATGCTTTGGAGTTTACATCCAAAGAAAAAGCTTTGCCAACTGTGATCCCCTAAGCAAGACAGGAAAGAAGTATAATGCATTGTAGATTTTTCTTAATAGGATTGAAATTAAAAATTGCTTTGTGGTTGAAGTCATTAACTGAAAATTAAGTCAACCAAAATGCTAACCATGGGAGCAGACTAGATAATTAAAGTTGTACTTCCACAGGACTAATTTCTCTCAGAATTGTGCAGGCATCAGATCCTAACCGCTTTCCTCTTTTTTAACTTACAATGTCTTCTATCCCATGATATAATAAGCATCATGGCTGGGAAAGTTCTGAGCACCCATCTAGAAACAGCTTCTATGGAACAAGAAAGAAATTCCATGGAAAAATCAGTAAATAATATACTCAAAAAATTAAACATGTTCTCTCTTCAAAATGTCATTTTAGTATCCTTATGATTTCAGGTTCATTTCCAGTTGTCAGCACTCTATTTGACTGAAAATAAGTTATTGCACTAAAAGTACAGTGCATTTAAAAATTAATACTGTAATTGTATCTACTTAGATTATGGTAGAAATAAAAATTATAGAAATAGGCACAGCATATTTTGATCTTATTGAAAATTAAAATTTTTTTAAATTACTTCTCTATATAAGTAAATAATGATTAGCAAATTTAATAACCTGCCATGTAGGCCTGAGATATAGTGTCTCAGCCAAATATTGTTCTTTGTCATCAATCCTTAAGGCTCTTTGAAATGCTAAGCAAACTGATTGATCTACACCTGTATATCTAAGGAAACATATTTAAATAACACAGATTTCTAAGCCAAGACATTGGAAAGGAAAAACACGAGAGCAGTTTCTTTAGCATTTCAATGAGAAATATACAATGAAGGATTTGAAATATAAAAGCAAAAGCCAGTAGTGCAAGTGAAACTGCATAGAATAAAATTGTGATGGATTGAAAGCCAACTTGGTAGAAATTCTCAGCTAACTGCATCTCTATTAAGCCTTCCAAAGAGAAGCAGAACACAGGAAAACAAGTGTATATTGCTGGGTTCTTTCTGGAACTTTCTAATACTTTCACAACCATGTAGATGAGAACCAGGGTTCAAAAGGATGCTTTGGAGTTTACATCCAAAGAAAAAGCTTTGCCAACTGTGATCCCCTAAGCAAGACAGGAAAGAAGTATAATGCATTGTAGATTTTTCTTAATAGGATTGAAATTAAAAATTGCTTTGTGGTTGAAGTCATTAACTGAAAATTAAGTCAACCAAAATGCTAACCATGGGAGCAGACTAGATAATTAAAGTTGTACTTCCACAGGACTAATTTCTCTCAGAATTGTGCAGGCATCAGATCCTAACCGCTTTCCTCTTTTTTAACTTACAAGTGTATTGCTAAAAGCTTGAGAAAAATGTATGTACTTGAAAGAGTTTCTTCTAACAAATACATTTGTTTTGTAGTGCTTTGTTTCTTTCCAGTGTTTCTGTTGTTATTTTAACTTGTTTGAGGGGGACATAAAGATAATTTCTATTATGCAGTGGGGGTGTCAGAGCATTTGCTTCCTTTAGATCAATGGCAGGATTCCCAAAGGGATAGTTTAACTTCAGTGGCGACTGAAGCATAAGACTGCACTGTGTGCCATCCTCCACCAGCTTGGTCTCACTGCGCCCCTCCATCCTGCTGTGCTGCTTCCCTGTCCCATGTCCTCGTTCACACGTGTGTCTCATCCGTCTGATCTTGTGTCTGTCTTGTCGAGTTCTCCCTGCAGTTTCTTCTGTGTGTCTGTTTGTAGATGAAGGGGCTGAGGATCAAGTGGGTCCTCTACACGGGTTCCCCAGCCACGCACCTGCCGCCCGCGGGGAGAGGCGCAGACTCCTAGCCCCCTCCATTTCGGTGTCTGTGCCTGAGGATGACCCTTCCAATTCCGATGAGGAGTACTATGAGCATCCTTTGTTCAGCTCCCAATGGACTGCCTCTAGTGTGCTCCCCAGTGTCCCAGCGCAGAGTGCAGAGGCCCACTTAGGCCAAGAGAAAGGTGAACCGCATGGTCCCTTTGGCTCCTCCTCCCCAGCCTGCAGCTTTGACCACATGCATCGTCCTCAATGTGCTTCTATGTGGGGGTGGGAGGGGCAGGAGCCTGTTTTTTCCATATAACGTGAAGTCCCTATATTTCTCATGTTCGTCCAAATGTGTATGTAAGAAACCTGATTTGAGACCATGTGAGTGCTTCCTTTTTCTTCAGGGATTCTGAGAAGGAAGCAGAAAAAGTTCAGAGTATGAGTTCTTTCTATGCCTTACAAATAAATCAGTACGAGAAGAATATATTTTCTTACCCAAATCAAAGAAGATGACCCTTAATATAATTATTCCCTCTATACTATTACTAATTTTTCTCTCTATACTATTACTAGGACCAGACTTAAACAGAGAATTAAGTTTCTTTTTAGTGCCATATTAATGTGGTAGATCTTTAAAAGAGAAAGACTTTAAAAGAGGAAGACTTGTTTAGGGTAGAATAAATGTTATGGAATGCTCTTTTTTCCTAAAATTTGTTTTGTAGTGCTTTGTTTCTTTCCAGTGTTTCTGTTGTTATTTTAACTTGTTTGAGGGGGACATAAAGATAATTTCTATTATGCAGTGGGGGTGTCAGAGCATTTGCTTCCTTTAGATCAATGGCAGGATTCCCAAAGGGATAGTTTAACTTCAGTGGCGACTGAAGCATAAGACTGCACTGTGTGCCATCCTCCACCAGCTTGGTCTCACTGCGCCCCTCCATCCTGCTGTGCTGCTTCCCTGTCCCATGTCCTCGTTCACACGTGTGTCTCATCCGTCTGATCTTGTGTCTGTCTTGTCGAGTTCTCCCTGCAGTTTCTTCTGTGTGTCTGTTTGTAGATGAAGGGGCTGAGGATCAAGTGGGTCCTCTACACGGGTTCCCCAGCCACGCACCTGCCGCCCGCGGGGAGAGGCGCAGACTCCTAGCCCCCTCCATTTCGGTGTCTGTGCCTGAGGATGACCCTTCCAATTCCGATGAGGAGTACTATGAGCATCCTTTGTTCAGCTCCCAATGGACTGCCTCTAGTGTGCTCCCCAGTGTCCCAGCGCAGAGTGCAGAGGCCCACTTAGGCCAAGAGAAAGGTGAACCGCGCATGGTCCCCTTTGGCTCCTCCTCCCCAGCCTGCAGCTTTGACCACATGCATCGTCCTCAATGTGCTTCTATGTGGGGGTGGGAGGGGCAGGAGCCTGTTTTTTCCATATAACGTGAAGTCCCTATATTTCTCATGTTCGTCCAAATGTGTATGTAAGAAACCTGATTTGAGACCATGTGAGTGCTTCCTTTTTCTTCAGGGATTCTGAGAAGGAAGCAGAAAAAGTTCAGAGTATGAGTTCTTTCTATGCCTTACAAATAAATCAGTACGAGAAGAATATATTTTCTTACCCAAATCAAAGAAGATGACCCTTAATATAATTATTCCCTCTATACTATTACTAATTTTTCTCTCTATACTATTACTAGGACCAGACTTAAACAGAGAATTAAGTTTCTTTTTAGTGCCATATTAATGTGGTAGATCTTTAAAAGAGAAAGACTTTAAAAGAGGAAGACTTGTTTAGGGTAGAATAAATGTTATGGAATGAATTTATTTCTCCAAATCACTTAGTCATCTACAGAAACTTCAGAGGCTTCCTCAGGTGGCTAGATCTTGGTTCAAATGTATAGAAATGAGCTGAAATGAAGGAAATGCTCCAAAACTTTTGTTATTCTGGTCTCATGAAGGTGGAGACCCTATATAGAGTTGGCATTGGGGAGGATAGAGTAAGGGAGTAGCGGGCTACAATATATCTCATTCTAATAAGGTAGTATTGCAAAGGGATAAAAGGGCTAAATTTTTTTTTTTGCTTACGTACAAAAATCATTTTCAAATGGGGAAAAATAACTTACTTAAGTGAAGAGTTTATTTTTGTATGGCATAATATTTACTCTAAAGGCAGATAGTTCCAAGGCAGGAGCACCAATGGCTCAGACACTCTGATGGAAAACTATAACCCATATTGAGTAAAATGAAAGGAACTTAATTAAGAAAAATATGTGGATATGTGGAAATAAACATGATTTATACAAAATGAGTCATATTTATAAAGCTAAAAATTACGTGAATTTGGAAAACATAGAAATTAAATTGATTAGATTCTATCCAATAAGGTAATATTAGTCAAGCAGCTATATTAAGTCTCTTAGCTTTAATCAAAATCCCTAATGCTATGACATCATAAAAATGGACTTAATATTCAGTTAGAATCTGAATTATTAAAATGTTACTGACATAGTTAAATTACAAAAATGAAAGTGTCTGAGTGCTAAAGGCGAAGAAATAGAAGTAGTCCTCCTTTTTTTTCCCATCTAAGGGTTTTAATGTTTCTCAAAAAATTTATTTTCTTTCCATCTAGTCTTTCTCACAAATTCATTTAAGCAATATGTGATTGTTCATAAGAGTCATTCATTTGTAGACCTATACTACAGTTTATATATTTCCCTCTAATTTCTTAAGCAATAAAAAGAGATTTATGTTACTGATATTTGAAGGGTAAATGAGAACACCATAATTCTTGCACTTTCATAAATTTGTTTTATTTTTTCACTTTGTTAATATTTATCTGTGTGATATATATCTTTGGGGAGGATATTTTGGCAGTTTTGTTACCACTCAAGTTATCTTTCCTTGGTGGTTTTGTTTTGAATTGCGGAAATGAGACTTTATAACATGCCCATCTTCTTTCTTCAGTGTCAAAGAGAGCTATTCAAGAATGATACTACTGATATTTCAGTGGTTTCAACAATGTGATAACAGTCATGTCCCAAAGGTAGACTTTTCTAAAGAGTAGTGAAATTAACTTTTACTTGGACCTTGTTTTTCAAAATATTTTACTTCTTGAAAATGTCTACATTCTCCAATTATATAATGCACTGAAGGTAAATTGAGTAAGGGAGTCTTTGACCTTAAAAGCGCAAAATAAATAATATCTTAAAAATTCTTGATGTATTTCATGATAAAGTTGATAATAAAGTAGTTTATCAGATATTATTTTGAAGCCAAGCCTTTTATTCCCAAAGAGTCCTTTAGCAAAGTTTCCATGTTTTAAATTATAAGTAATTGGAAATTCATGTGTAGGGGCTTCCTGCATTGGAGAAAACAGCACATGTCTAACAGATCTAAACGTTTGTTGCAGCACATCAATGCATCTATCTTTTCATAACCATCTGTTATCTGGCAGCACCATCCTTATTTCCAGCCAGCTTTCCACACTGTGTGCAACTTACTGCCTATCCAATAAGGTAATATTAGTCAAGCAGCTATATTAAGTCTCTTAGCTTTAATCAAAATCCCTAATGCTATGACATCATAAAAATGGACTTAATATTCAGTTAGAATCTGAATTATTAAAATGTTACTGACATAGTTAAATTACAAAAATGAAAGTGTCTGAGTGCTAAAGGCGAAGAAATAGAAGTAGTCCTCCTTTTTTTTCCCATCTAAGGGTTTTAATGTTTCTCAAAAAATTTATTTTCTTTCCATCTAGTCTTTCTCACAAATTCATTTAAGCAATATGTGATTGTTCATAAGAGTCATTCATTTGTAGACCTATACTACAGTTTATATATTTCCCTCTAATTTCTTAAGCAATAAAAAGAGATTTATGTTACTGATATTTGAAGGGTAAATGAGAACACCATAATTCTTGCACTTTCATAAATTTGTTTTATTTTTTCACTTTGTTAATATTTATCTGTGTGATATATATCTTTGGGGAGGATATTTTGGCAGTTTTGTTACCACTCAAGTTATCTTTCCTTGGTGGTTTTGTTTTGAATTGCGGAAATGAGACTTTATAACATGCCCATCTTCTTTCTTCAGTGTCAAAGAGAGCTATTCAAGAATGATACTACTGATATTTCAGTGGTTTCAACAATGTGATAACAGTCATGTCCCAAAGGTAGACTTTTCTAAAGAGTAGTGAAATTAACTTTTACTTGGACCTTGTTTTTCAAAATATTTTACTTCTTGAAAATGTCTACATTCTCCAATTATATAATGCACTGAAGGTAAATTGAGTAAGGGAGTCTTTGACCTTAAAAGCGCAAAATAAATAATATCTTAAAAATTCTTGATGTATTTCATGATAAAGTTGATAATAAAGTAGTTTATCAGATATTATTTTGAAGCCAAGCCTTTTATTCCCAAAGAGTCCTTTAGCAAAGTTTCCATGTTTTAAATTATAAGTAATTGGAAATTCATGTGTAGGGGCTTCCTGCATTGGAGAAAACAGCACATGTCTAACAGATCTAAACGTTTGTTGCAGCACATCAATGCATCTATCTTTTCATAACCATCTGTTATCTGGCAGCACCATCCTTATTTCCAGCCAGCTTTCCACACTGTGTGCAACTTACTGCCATTTCCACTAAGGGTAATAGAGCAATAAAACCCTTTCAGCTCTCAAGTTTTAAAATAAATAACTTTCTAATGAGAATTTAAAAGGCGTCATTATTAGCAGATTAAATGTAATAATTTTTCAAGCAATACATAATGTCCATGGCATTAGGATATTAATTTGCTCATCCAAATGGTTAAAGAGGTTTTTCTGAGGTCAATATAATAGAGCTGAAAGTGTTCCTTGAATAATATTTCTGTTGTTTCATGTATGTTTCTATGGTCATGATGTCAACATCTTTTTCATCCCTAAGAAGAAGAAACACTAGAGAGTCCAATGGCTGAGGAGGAGAAACCTGCCACTCCTCTTGAGAAAGAGTGTGGGGCTGCCAAGGTCTCAGACCAACCCAAGGGCCTCAGTGAGGGCCAAGTGGAGTCTAGTGCGGAGGCCCGAGTGGTTACTGCAGACAGCGTCCCAGCAGGGGCCCCACAGGAACAAAGTGTAAAAGAGGTCACGCTCACGGAGATGTCTCCAGAAGTAAAAACCCCTTCCTCTGCTGGGGAAGGTGTGTCTTTCTTAGGATTTGCATGTGTTTTGTTGCAATTGATCTCTCCAGCAGCTTACCAACCTGATGCCTTTCCAGTGCTATTCTATCGCTGGGTCTTCTCGTGATCCCAAGACCCCTGTTTGAGACTTAATGAGCAGAGTGTGTGGCTTGTGCAGGTGCTGTGTGGCAGCTTGGTTTTCCGCTGCTGCAGCTGATTCCTGGTTTTACTTTGCCATGATACAATACGCTTTGCCGCCAGGCTGATGACGCTGTGTGAGCTTTTTTCCGCCCCCGCCCCTCCTCATCTCAAATGTTTGCCAGTCACATTGCTAATACATGTATATTTTTTATTTGGCGGGACAGCAATTCATATGCTTTTCTTTCAAATCGTAGAAGTGAACTTTGGCGCATTACAGGCTTCTGTGGTAGAATCGTTTTTGTTTGCAACCGCAGTGTGCTATATTTTTTTTACGCTCAATGAATACTGGTTTGGTTTCCTTAAAAGTGCCTGCTGATGCTTCTCATATCATTTCCCTTCCATGGCAGCCAGCCCCTTTGATCATTACCATCTCTTTTGAGTTTTTGTTCATCTAAACTTTACTAGAAACTTCATAAAAGTGTTTCTTTTCTATTGTGACAACAAGACACACAAGTAAACAATGATTATCCATCCACTTGCCTTTCAACAGATGACTGAATTTTATTAATTTTACCCAGATCTTTTCCAGATAACTGCGTTTAGCTTTAATGACCACAATGAAATGACTTTGACTTTAAAATTCAAGTGATACTCTGAATATTTCTGTTGTTTCATGTATGTTTCTATGGTCATGATGTCAACATCTTTTCATACCTAAGAAGAAGAAACACTAGAGAGTCCAATGGCTGAGGAGGAGAAACCTGCCACTCCTCTTGAGAAAGAGTGTGGGGCTGCCAAGGTCTCAGACCAACCCAAGGGCCTCAGTGAGGGCCAAGTGGAGTCTAGTGCGGAGGCCCGAGTGGTTACTGCAGACAGCGTCCCAGCAGGGGCCCCACAGGAACAAAGTGTAAAAGAGGTCACGCTCACGGAGATGTCTCCAGAAGTAAAAACACCTTCCTCTGCTGGGGAAGGTGTGTCTTTCTTAGGATTTGCATGTGTTTTGTTGCAATTGATCTCTCCAGCAGCTTACCAACCTGATGCCTTTCCAGTGCTATTCTATCGCTGGGTCTTCTCGTGATCCCAAGACCCCTGTTTGAGACTTAATGAGCAGAGTGTGTGGCTTGTGCAGGTGCTGTGTGGCAGCTTGGTTTTCCGCTGCTGCAGCTGATTCCTGGTTTTACTTTGCCATGATACAATACGCTTTGCCGCCAGGCTGATGACGCTGTGTGAGCTTTTTTCCGCCCCCGCCCCTCCTCATCTCAAATGTTTGCCAGTCACATTGCTAATACATGTATATTTTTATTTGGGGGGACAGCAATTCATATGCTTTTCTTTCAAATCGTAGAAGTGAACTTTGGCGCATTACAGGCTTCTGTGGTAGAATCGTTTTTGTTTGCAACCGCAGTGTGCTATATTTTTTTTACGCTCAATGAATGCTGGTTTGGTTTCCTTAAAAGTGCCTGCTGATGCTTCTCATATCATTTCCCTTCCATGGCAGCCAGCCCCTTTGATCATTACCATCTCTTTTGAGTTTTTGTTCATCTAAACTTTACTAGAAACTTCATAAAAGTGTTTCTTTTCTATTGTGACAACAAGACACACAAGTAAACAATGATTATCCATCCACTTGCCTTTCAACAGATGACTGAATTTTATTAATTTTACCCAGATCTTTTCCAGATAACTGCGTTTAGCTTTAATGACCACAATGAAATGACTTTGACTTTAAAATTCAAGTGATACTCTGAAGCCTTTTGAATTGGTGAACAAATAAAAATTAAAAAGAGCCATGTAGTCTCTGTGAGGCATCTCTAAAGCCAATACTGGTCAGTGCTTCACCAGTTGGACACGTTCCAGAAAATGAATCATGACCAAGGAGATAAAGATTAAGTTTTTTAAAATTTTGTTAAGTCACATGGCTCCCCAGTATCAATAGTATACTTCAGATTTTCTTATATCTATCATACTGACTAAGTAATAATTAGGATTTAAGAATTTCGATACATGGTAGAAATTGTCTTGGTCAATATCTAAGTCATATCAAAGTCAGTAGCAATTATTTTATTTATATTATCAAAATTAAATCTCAGATGGCTTCTAAAGGTTTTTCTAGGAACCTTTCAATGCCTCCCAAATTTGTTCTGGCATTTATTGATCAAGTTAGCTGAAATTATGTAACATGTCATTATAAATTAATTGACCTTCTGCCCTTGGCCTAGCAAATCACTTTTCAATGAGAAAAGAAAAAGTTCGGCTAAAGTCAGTTTTTTTCCATATTTAGATTATAGATTATATAGATTGTTTTGTATCCTAATGTTAGCTACTTATTCAATATTCTTTAATTTGTAGTTTTTATCTGCAGAAGGCACATGACATTTTTTTCTACTATGGTACACATCACATATTGTTTAGAGAGACCAAACAAACAAAGGAAAAAAGAGTGTTCAAAATATGCTCTTACTACAATTTCTGTACACATTGATTCACAGTGGGAGCTTATTTTAGCCATGCAAATATATCTCATTCCTGACATTTTTATTTTTAAATGACTAGCATGCTTGCATGTTTCGTAGTTTTTCTTTCTACCCTACCATTCATTTGCCATTTCAAAATATAATTTTAAGCTTACTGCCTGAAAGCACATGCCTATTATTTGTTTAAAAATCAACCCAATTACTTCAGGTTTGTTTACAGCCACGAAGATGGAGAACAAGACAACAATGTACAACAAGATCAGTACCATCCACTTGCCTTTCAACAGATGACTGAATTTTATTAATTTTACCCAGATCTTTTCCAGATAACTGCGTTTAGCTTTAATGACCACAATGAAATGACTTTGACTTTAAAATTCAAGTGATACTCTGAAGCCTTTTGAATTGGTGAACAAATAAAAATTAAAAAGAGCCATGTAGTCTCTGTGAGGCATCTCTAAAGCCAATACTGGTCAGTGCTTCACCAGTTGGACACGTTCCAGAAAATGAATCATGACCAAGGAGATAAAGATTAAGTTTTTTAAAATTTTGTTAAGTCACATGGCTCCCCAGTATCAATAGTATACTTCAGATTTTCTTATATCTATCATACTGACTAAGTAATAATTAGGATTTAAGAATTTCGATACATGGTAGAAATTGTCTTGGTCAATATCTAAGTCATATCAAAGTCAGTAGCAATTATTTTATTTATATTATCAAAATTAAATCTCAGATGGCTTCTAAAGGTTTTTCTAGGAACCTTTCAATGCCTCCCAAATTTGTTCTGGCATTTATTGATCAAGTTAGCTGAAATTATGTAACATGTCATTATAAATTAATTGACCTTCTGCCCTTGGCCTAGCAAATCACTTTTCAATGAGAAAAGAAAAAGTTCGGCTAAAGTCAGTTTTTTTCCATATTTAGATTATAGATTATATAGATTGTTTTGTATCCTAATGTTAGCTACTTATTCAATATTCTTTAATTTGTAGTTTTTATCTGCAGAAGGCACATGACATTTTTTTCTACTATGGTACACATCACATATTGTTTAGAGAGACCAAACAAACAAAGGAAAAAAGAGTGTTCAAAATATGCTCTTACTACAATTTCTGTACACATTGATTCACAGTGGGAGCTTATTTTAGCCATGCAAATATATCTCATTCCTGACATTTTTATTTTTAAATGACTAGCATGCTTGCATGTTTCGTAGTTTTTCTTTCTACCCTACCATTCATTTGCCATTTCAAAATATAATTTTAAGCTTACTGCCTGAAAGCACATGCCTATTATTTGTTTAAAAATCAACCCAATTACTTCAGGTTTGTTTACAGCCACGAAGATGGAGTTTCATGATCAGCAGCAATTGACTCCCTCTCCAACTGAGCCATTAGACAAGAAGGAAAAGGACTCAGAGAAAGAAAGTAAGCCTGATGAAGACCTTAAGCATGCTGCCTTAGTTTCTCAGCCAGAGACGACTAAAACTTCCCCTGATAAAAAGGACATACAAGACACAGAAGAAGAAAAAGCACCTCCCACTCTGTTTGGGCACACTCTCACTGCCAGCCTAGAAGACACAAAACCCAAGACAGAACCAAGCCTAGTGGTACCTGACATTGGCCTTCCTGCAGAGCCCACAGCTGCAAAAGAGCAAAAGGACTGGTTCATCCAAATGCCTGTGGAAGCCAAAAAGGATGAGTGGGGTTTAGTTGCTCCTGTATCTCCTGGCCCCCTAACACCCATGAAGGAAAAAGATGTACTTGAGGATATCCCAAAATGGGAAGGGAAACAGTTTGATTCTCCCATGCCAAGTCCCTTTCAGGGTGGAAGCTTCACTCTTCCTTTTGACATTACGAAGAATGAAATCCTTGCAGCAGCATCACGCTCTGCCCCTGCCCTATCACAGCCAGATGACAAAAAATCTCTGGAAGAAACTGGTAGCCCAGTGACTGCCAAAGATAGTTCTAAACTTGAAGAGCCCCAGAAGGATCAGCCTGACAAAGTGGCAGAAACACCAGCCTCAGAGGCAGTTACCTCACCCAAAGAGGCTCACATTCCAGTGGTGGAAGAGAGTGTCCTGGAGAAAGAGAAAGGGGCAATAAAGGAAGAGAGTGTACTGATAAAGGAGACTCCCACCCTCAGCGATCAGGAATCTACACTTGCTGAAAAGGAACCTCACCTAAAGCTTGAAGAAAAAACAATCATTTCCGACAAAGAAGCCATGCCCAAAGAGGGCGAACCCCCAAAATTGACAGATGAAGAGACAGGTATACTTCAGCCCTCCACAGAACACTCTTACTCAAAAGAACAGAAAGGCCAGGAGCCTCCCACAGATATATTAAAACAGGACTCATTCCCCGTGAGTTTGGAGCAAGCAGTTACTGATTCAGCCCTGACCGCTCAGACACTGGAAGAAGTCATGACTGAATCAACCACACTAAATGAGAAGAGTGCCACCCAGGAGCTTTTTGAAGAAAAAGTTCCTGACAAAGATCATAAGGTTGAAGGAGCTGGAGCTGTAACATCAGCTGAACTTGACATGCCATTTTATGAGGATAAGTCAGGAATGTCCAAGTACTTTGAAACATCTGCCTTGAAGGAAGAAGTGATCAAAAGCATCCAGCCAGGCAGCGATTACTATGAACTGAGCGATACAAGAGAAAGTGCCCAAGAGGCTTTTGATGCCGTATCTCCTATGTCTAAAGATGATGACAAGGCACTTCCAGGAGAGAAAGAATCCCAGTCCAGTGCTCCGGCACAAGAAGCAGGGTACAGCACTCTCGCACAGAGTCATCCATCTGACTTACCAGAAGAACCCAGTTCTCCTCAAGAGAGAATGTTCACTATTGATCCAAAAGTGTATGGGGAGAAAAGGGATCTCCACAGTAAGAATAAGGATGATTTGACACTAAGCAGGAGTTTAGGACTTGGTGGTAGGTCTGCAATAGAGCAGAGAAGCATGTCGATCAATTTACCCATGTCTTGCTTGGACTCCATAGCCCTTGGATTTAACTTTGGTCGAGGGCATGATCTTTCTCCCCTGGCTTCTGACATTCTAACCAACACTAGTGGAAGTATGGATGAAGGAGATGATTACCTGCCAGCCACTACACCTGCCGTAGACAAAGCCCCTTGCTTCCGGCTGAAAGCAAAGAAGAAAAGAACAGATAAAGGAAGAAAAAGCTGCTGGAGAGGAAAACACCCGAGTCGAGACATCATGTGAATCGCCTTTCCTAGCCAAAGATTATTACAAAAATGGTACTGTCATGGCTCCTGACTTGCCTGAAATGCTAGACCTCGCAGGCACAAGGTCAAGATTAGCTTCCGTGAGTGCAGAGGCTGAAGTTGCCAGGAGAAAGTCAGTCCCATCAGAGACCGTGGTGGAGGAGAGCAGCACTGGCTTGCCCCCTGTCACTGATGAAAACCACGTCATTGTTAAAACTGACAGTCAACTTGAAGACCTGGGTTACTGTGTGTTCAATAAATACACAGTTTCCACTTCCGTGAGTTTGTCATGACTGAATCAACCACACTAAATGAGAAGAGTGCCACCCAGGAGCTTTTTGAAGAAAAAGTTCCTGACAAAGATCATAAGGTTGAAGGAGCTGGAGCTGTAACATCAGCTGAACTTGACATGCCATTTTATGAGGATAAGTCAGGAATGTCCAAGTACTTTGAAACATCTGCCTTGAAGGAAGAAGTGATCAAAAGCATCCAGCCAGGCAGCGATTACTATGAACTGAGCGATACAAGAGAAAGTGCCCAAGAGGCTTTTGATGCCGTATCTCCTATGTCTAAAGATGATGACAAGGCACTTCCAGGAGAGAAAGAATCCCAGTCCAGTGCTCCGGCACAAGAAGCAGGGTACAGCACTCTCGCACAGAGTCATCCATCTGACTTACCAGAAGAACCCAGTTCTCCTCAAGAGAGAATGTTCACTATTGATCCAAAAGTGTATGGGGAGAAAAGGGATCTCCACAGTAAGAATAAGGATGATTTGACACTAAGCAGGAGTTTAGGACTTGGTGGTAGGTCTGCAATAGAGCAGAGAAGCATGTCGATCAATTTACCCATGTCTTGCTTGGACTCCATAGCCCTTGGATTTAACTTTGGTCGAGGGCATGATCTTTCTCCCCTGGCTTCTGACATTCTAACCAACACTAGTGGAAGTATGGATGAAGGAGATGATTACCTGCCAGCCACTACACCTGCCGTAGACAAAGCCCCTTGCTTCCCGGCTGAAAGCAAAGAAGAAAAAGAACAGATAAAGGAAGAAAAAGCTGCTGGAGAGGAAAACACCCGAGTCGAGACATCATGTGAATCGCCTTTCCTAGCCAAAGATTATTACAAAAATGGTACTGTCATGGCTCCTGACTTGCCTGAAATGCTAGACCTCGCAGGCACAAGGTCAAGATTAGCTTCCGTGAGTGCAGAGGCTGAAGTTGCCAGGAGAAAGTCAGTCCCATCAGAGACCGTGGTGGAGGAGAGCAGCACTGGCTTGCCCCCTGTCACTGATGAAAACCACGTCATTGTTAAAACTGACAGTCAACTTGAAGACCTGGGTTACTGTGTGTTCAATAAATACACAGTCCCACTTCCGTCACCTGTTCAAGACAGTGAGAATTTATCTGGAGAGAGTGGTTCCTTTTATGAAGGCACTGATGATAAAGCACGAAGAGATTTGGCCACCGATCTTTCATTAATTGAAGTCAAGCTGGCAGCTGCCGGAAGAGTAAAAGATGAAGTCAGTGCTGAGAAAGAAGTACCCTCACCTATCTCTGCTGACAAATCAGGACCGAGTAGGGAGTTTGATCAGGAGAAGAAAGTGAATGATAAGCTGGATACTGTCCTAGAAAAAAGTGAAGAACATGCTGATTCAAAAGAACATGCCAAGGAAGCAGAAGAGGCTGGTGATAAAGATGAAACTCTTGGGTTAGGTGTAACCCATGAGCAAGTGTCAGCCAAAGAACTGACAGTCTCAAAAGATGCATCACCTCTCATGGCTGACAAAGCAGAGAAAGGTCTTAGTTCAGTGCCAGAGGTAGCTGAGGTAGACCCATCCAAAAAAGCTGAAGCAGAACTGGATTTTGCTGCAGAGAAAGCTGACCAAGGTCAGTTAGATGTCAAAATCAGTGACTTTGGACAGATGGCCTCAGGGCTACACATAGATACTGGAAAGGCAACTGAGCTTAAACTTGAGGCTACCCAGGATCTCGCCCCCTCATCCATAGCAGCTCAGGATGCAGATGCATTTATGGGTGTTGAGTCAAGTCATGTGAAAGAAGGCACCAAAGTTAGCGAAACAGAAGTCAAGGAGAAGGTGGCCAAGCCTGACTTGGTGCACCAGGAGGCTGTAGACAAAGAAGAATCCTACGAGTCCAGCGGTGAGCATGAAAGCCTCACCATGGAGTCCCTGAAAGCTGATGAGGGCAAGAAGGAAATTTCCCCAGAATCTTCCCTAATTCAAGATGAGATTGCCATCAAATTGTCTATGGAAATACCCTGTGCACCTGCTGTTTTAGAGACTGATGTGGCTGCAGATGAGAGAGCCGATGTCCAGATGGAATTTATTCAGCTGCCAAAAGAAGAAAGCAAAGAGACCCCAGATATATCCATCACACCCTCCGATGTTACTGAGCAGTTGCCTGAAGCCACCAGAGCTGAACCAGGGGAGGCTCAGAGCGAGGAAGAAGAGATTGAAGCCCGGGGAGAATATGACAAACTGCTATTCCGCTCAGACACCCTTCAGATTACCGACCTGGGTGCCCCAGGTGTCAGGGAGGAGTTTGTGGAGACCTGCCCCGGTGAGCACAAAGGAGTGATTGAGTCCGTTGTAACCATTGAAGACGACTTCATCACCGTCGTGCAAACCACAACTGATGAAGGGGAGTCCGGTTCCCACAGTGTGCGTTTTGCAGCCCTTGAGCAACCCGAGGTGGAAAGGAGGCCATCTCCCCGTGCCGAAGAACTTGAAGTAGAGGAGGCAGCAGAAGCCCAGGCTGAACCCAAGGATGGTTCCCCAGAGGCTCCGGCTTCCCCGGATAGAGAAGAAGTTGGACTCTCTGAATATAAGACAGAAACCTATGATGATTACAAAGACGAGACCACCATTGATGACTCCATCATGGATGCTGACAGCCTCTGGGTGGACACGCAAGGTGTGCATTATATTTTTCAATTTTCTACTCCCAAATAAAATCTAGTAACCTAGTGTAAAAACTTTTTTTTCATTTTAAACATTTTTAAGTATCCCTTTATCTCTTGATTTTGCTTTTTGTTACATGGATGAAGGATTTTGTACATTTGTTACTAATGCTTTCGTTGTTGTTGTTGTTGTTGTCATGGTTTGCTCTGATCCACAGATGATGATCGAAGCATCATGACAGAACAGTTAGAAACTATCCCTAAAGAGGAGAAAGCTGAAAAGGAAGCTCGGAGACCGTCTCTTGAGAAACATAGAAAAGAAAAGCCTTTTAAAACCGGGAGAGGCAGAATTTCCACTCCTGAAAGAAAAATAGCTAAAAAGGAGTCCCTGAAAGCTGATGAGGGCAAGAAGGAAATTTCCCCAGAATCTTCCCTAATTCAAGATGAGATTGCCATCAAATTGTCTATGGAAATACCCTGTGCACCTGCTGTTTTAGAGACTGATGTGGCTGCAGATGAGAGAGCCGATGTCCAGATGGAATTTATTCAGCTGCCAAAAGAAGAAAGCAAAGAGACCCCAGATATATCCATCACACCCTCCGATGTTACTGAGCAGTTGCCTGAAGCCACCAGAGCTGAACCAGGGGAGGCTCAGAGCGAGGAAGAAGAGATTGAAGCCCGGGGAGAATATGACAAACTGCTATTCCGCTCAGACACCCTTCAGATTACCGACCTGGGTGCCCCAGGTGTCAGGGAGGAGTTTGTGGAGACCTGCCCCGGTGAGCACAAAGGAGTGATTGAGTCCGTTGTAACCATTGAAGACGACTTCATCACCGTCGTGCAAACCACAACTGATGAAGGGGAGTCCGGTTCCCACAGTGTGCGTTTTGCAGCCCTTGAGCAACCCGAGGTGGAAAGGAGGCCATCTCCCCGTGCCGAAGAACTTGAAGTAGAGGAGGCAGCAGAAGCCCAGGCTGAACCCAAGGATGGTTCCCCAGAGGCTCCGGCTTCCCCGGATAGAGAAGAAGTTGGACTCTCTGAATATAAGACAGAAACCTATGATGATTACAAAGACGAGACCACCATTGATGACTCCATCATGGATGCTGACAGCCTCTGGGTGGACACGCAAGGTGTGCATTATATTTTTCAATTTTCTACTCCCAAATAAAATCTAGTAACCTAGTGTAAAAACTTTTTTTTCATTTTAAACATTTTTAAGTATCCCTTTATCTCTTGATTTTGCTTTTTGTTACATGGATGAAGGATTTTGTACATTTGTTACTAATGCTTTCGTTGTTGTTGTTGTTGTTGTCATGGTTTGCTCTGATCCACAGATGATGATCGAAGCATCATGACAGAACAGTTAGAAACTATCCCTAAAGAGGAGAAAGCTGAAAAGGAAGCTCGGAGACCGTCTCTTGAGAAACATAGAAAAGAAAAGCCTTTTAAAACCGGGAGAGGCAGAATTTCCACTCCTGAAAGAAAAATAGCTAAAAAGGAGCCTAGCACAGTCTCCAGAGATGAAGTGAGAAGGAAAAAAGGTTCATTTCACAATCGCTTCTTTACAAATGTTTTTGAAGTAATTTATTATGACTCTTTTGTAGAAGAAACTGCCTAACCATTGGTAACTAATTATTGATGAAATTTCATTTGGTTTTGTTCCAAGTGTATATGTTTTTCCTGATGGTATGCTTTCTGTGTTTTCTTATTCATAGCAGTTTATAAGAAGGCTGAACTTGCTAAAAAAACAGAAGTTCAGGCCCACTCTCCCTCCAGGAAATTCATTTTAAAACCTGCTATCAAATATACTAGACCAACTCATCTCTCCTGTGTTAAGCGGAAAACGACAGGTGACTGTTCAATTCTGCAATGTGGCTGGCAAACATAGACATGTATATTTTTTTTTATCTCATTACCTTAGCAGCTTCATTTTGTTTTTCTTCCAAGAATTTCAGCAGTCATGAACAATTTCGCTATTGAGTGTCTTGTATCATTATTCTTTTTTTCCCCTCCCTGCAGAAGAGATCATGACCATCTGTTTCTTTGTCATGCTCAGACTTAACAGTGATTGTATCTTGGCATTGTGCTCTAGTGTCACGTTCTGGGGATTCCTATTTTCATTCTGTGTGTTTGGCTAGATGATGGCGATGAATAGAACTGTGGTATGCATTCTCATTATTTTACTTATTTATCTCCCTCATTAAAAATTTTTGTTTTTTTGAGTATCCCTTTATTTCTTGATTTTGCTTTTTGTTACATGGATGAAGGATTTTGTACATTTGTTACTAATGCTTTCGTTGTTGTTGTTGTTGTTGTCATGGTTTGCTCTGATCCACAGATGATGATCGAAGCATCATGACAGAACAGTTAGAAACTATCCCTAAAGAGGAGAAAGCTGAAAAGGAAGCTCGGAGACCGTCTCTTGAGAAACATAGAAAAGAAAAGCCTTTTAAAACCGGGAGAGGCAGAATTTCCACTCCTGAAAGAAAAATAGCTAAAAAGGAGCCTAGCACAGTCTCCAGAGATGAAGTGAGAAGGAAAAAAGGTTCATTTCACAATCGCTTCTTTACAAATGTTTTTGAAGTAATTTATTATGACTCTTTTGTAGAAGAAACTGCCTAACCATTGGTAACTAATTATTGATGAAATTTCATTTGGTTTTGTTCCAAGTGTATATGTTTTTCCTGATGGTATGCTTTCTGTGTTTTCTTATTCATAGCAGTTTATAAGAAGGCTGAACTTGCTAAAAAAACAGAAGTTCAGGCCCACTCTCCCTCCAGGAAATTCATTTTAAAACCTGCTATCAAATATACTAGACCAACTCATCTCTCCTGTGTTAAGCGGAAAACGACAGGTGACTGTTCAATTCTGCAATGTGGCTGGCAAACATAGACATGTATATTTTTTTTTATCTCATTACCTTAGCAGCTTCATTTTGTTTTTCTTCCAAGAATTTCAGCAGTCATGAACAATTTCGCTATTGAGTGTCTTGTATCATTATTCTTTTTTTCCCCTCCCTGCAGAAGAGATCATGACCATCTGTTTCTTTGTCATGCTCAGACTTAACAGTGATTGTATCTTGGCATTGTGCTCTAGTGTCACGTTCTGGGGATTCCTATTTTCATTCTGTGTGTTTGGCTAGATGATGGCGATGAATAGAACTGTGGTATGCATTCTCATTATTTTACTTATTTATCTCCCTCATACTTAAACCCACATGTATTTGTCCTAGTTTCTATATCGTTATGCCAAATCTGTTACTGATGTTGATGAATTTACGAGAGGACCACCAAGAATGATTAGGGATTTTGAGATGGACAATGAGAAGCACATCTGGGATAAAATAATGGTCGAAAAACCATGCTTTGGGATGAAAGGGAAAAAAAAAAGAAAAAGGAAATTGTCTGGTAATCCCATCAGAGTTTATTTTTTATATCCAAAATTAGCTAGGCTTTCTGATGATACTGCATCTCTTAGTTGAAATTTTGTCCTTGGAATTTTCTTAAATGCGTTGGATTCAAAATACTAAATTTCCCTATATAATGTAGCATTCAAGAATTTAATAAAAGTAGTAAACACCTTCCTTCCAAGTAGCTTAGAATTTAGGTTTATTTCTATTTTGCTGTCTTCTTATTGTTCTATCTTCTTCAAATATACTTGGTTTTTCCTGTTTAAAAAAGTAATGGAATGAAGGAGAGAAATATGTTACAAATCATAATAAAAGCCCATATGTAATATCTATAATGGAAACTCTATTGCTAAATTTCAGTGCAAAGTATTATTTATTTTAAATGTATAAATATATTAGAATACGCTTAGTTAGAATATATTTTATTTTAGTATTGATTAAATGGCACTCTTGCAGTCTACCAAAGAAGGTATCAGAACTTAAGTCAGAAAGCAGTATTTTTCATTCCATTATATATAAGTTGCTGCCTTTATGTAAATTATTGGATGGCTTTAAAGGATTAGGAGCAGCATTAGCCCTTGTAAGAAGAAGAAGATCAAGGCATTGACATTTTATGATAGCCACTAAAAATTTCAAGTATTTTCAATTTGTGTTCTTCATATAGGAAATACTCCATATGCTTCCTTTAAAAACTAGTATATAAGGCAAGATTTGAAAGTACAAGGTTTATAATTGTACAGACACCTTGATGATGAAGGTTAAGAGTGAGGAAGTGAGTAAATTAAGAATTATGAAATAACATGACATGGTTCACCTATGGGGATTCCCTGGTGGCTCAGATGGTGAAGAATCTGCCTGAAATGCAGGAGACCTGGGTTTGATCCCTGGGTTGGGAAAATCCAATGGAGAAGGGAATGGCTACCTACTAAAGTATTTATTCTTGCTTGGAGAATTCCATGGCTCGTCCATGGGGTTGCGAAGAGTCAGACACAACTGAGTAACTTTCACTTTCAAGACATCTCTAAATCTTATAATACATCTCACTTAGTGCATTTTCAATAAACTTGGAATTTTTCTATTTAGAACAAATACTAAATTTCCCTATATAATGTAGCATCTGGGATAAAATAATGGTCGAAAAACCATGCTTTGGGATGAAAGGGAAAAAAAAAAGAAAAAGGAAATTGTCTGGTAATCCCATCAGAGTTTATTTTTTATATCCAAAATTAGCTAGGCTTTCTGATGATACTGCATCTCTTAGTTGAAATTTTGTCCTTGGAATTTTCTTAAATCGTTGGATTCAAAATACTAAATTTCCCTATATAATGTAGCATTCAAGAATTTAATAAAAGTAGTAAACACCTTCCTTCCAAGTAGCTTAGAATTTAGGTTTATTTCTATTTTGCTGTCTTCTTATTGTTCTATCTTCTTCAAATATACTTGGTTTTTCCTGTTTAAAAAAGTAATGGAATGAAGGAGAGAAATATGTTACAAATCATAATAAAAGCCCATATGTAATATCTATAATGGAAACTCTATTGCTAAATTTCAGTGCAAAGTATTATTTATTTTAAATGTATAAATATATTAGAATACGCTTAGTTAGAATATATTTTATTTTAGTATTGATTAAATGGCACTCTTGCAGTCTACCAAAGAAGGTATCAGAACTTAAGTCAGAAAGCAGTATTTTTCATTCCATTATATATAAGTTGCTGCCTTTATGTAAATTATTGAATGGCTTTAAAGGATTAGGAGCAGCATTAGCCCTTGTAAGAAGAAGAAGATCAAGGCATTGACATTTTATGATAGCCACTAAAAATTTCAAGTATTTTCAATTTGTGTTCTTCATATAGGAAATACTCCATATGCTTCCTTTAAAAACTAGTATATAAGGCAAGATTTGAAAGTACAAGGTTTATAATTGTACAGACACCTTGATGATGAAGGTTAAGAGTGAGGAAGTGAGTAAATTAAGAATTATGAAATAACATGACATGGTTCACCTATGGGGATTCCCTGGTGGCTCAGATGGTGAAGAATCTGCCTGAAATGCAGGAGACCTGGGTTTGATCCCTGGGTTGGGAAAATCCAATGGAGAAGGGAATGGCTACCTACTAAAGTATTTATTCTTGCTTGGAGAATTCCATGGCTCGTCCATGGGGTTGCGAAGAGTCAGACACAACTGAGTAACTTTCACTTTCAAGACATCTCTAAATCTTATAATACATCTCACTTAGTGCATTTTCAATAAACTTGGAATTTTTCTATTTAGAACAATGCTTCCACAGGCAGACTCTCTTGGTTTGGGCATAAAAATCCTATATGCCATCAGAAAAGACAAAAAATATATTAGGATTGTATTATTTCAGAGGAAGTGTCAAATGGTTTGAAGTACCCATGCGTCATTGGTATTCAGTTCACTGCACTGAGTATAACTTGCCTTCTTACTTCATTCATTAAAGGAAATTTAAGACCTCTGGACTAAATTAGGATCTTCTCTTTTGTGTTCAAATATTAAGATACTCAAACAAAAAGCATATACCAAACATAAGTGCCGTTGACTTAAAGCAAAGTATATATGTCACAGAAATGTGAGCTATATTATAGGAGTAGTAAAGAACCATAATATGCATCACTTCTTTGAAAAAGCTTATTTTTAGAATCTGTGAGTAATCTTACTAGCCAGTCCTAAATAGCACAGAACATATTGTAGACTGCTATTATTTTTGTGTTAGAACTGCATGTGACATGAGAAACCTTTTTAAAACTCATTTGGAGTGCTTGTGAGGATAACTGTTTTTTCCTGAGGACTTCTCTCTTGTGAAAGAAAACTAAATTAAACACACCAGGCTTTTATTTTCTTGTAAGGGTAACTGTTTTTTCCTGAGAACTTCTTTCTTATGAAAATCAAACACACCTGCCTTTTATTTTCTAAGCTCAAGTGTTAAATAGGGATAGTTTCCCCAAACACAAAGGGTTGTGTTCAATCATGAAAAATATTTAAGTCAAGTCAGGTAAGTTGTCAACAGAAGTTATGCTAGAGATGATGGAGTTTAAAATTAAACCAGAGGTATAAAACAGCAGCAAGAAAAACAACAGTAACAGATGTGGTAATAATTTCATACAGGAAGTGCATGTGTAGAACATGGTCTATTTTATTGAACTTAAAATTCCTTTCATGTTTTCTCTTCTTGACAAGCTATTTTTCTTCCCTTCCCTTCTCATGTGGTACATTGCACGTCAAACAAGTGTGTCCTCATATTGTGAAATGAAGGGGGTGCTGAGGGAAAGGGCTTGGCAGACCATAATAATTTAAAATGTATAATCAGAAATATCTGGAGATATGCCAGTGGCTACATAAAGAAGGTTTGAGAGTCTCCATGAATGTTCTTATGTGATGGCAAACCTGGAAACCAAGCTTTCCCCTTTTTCTTAAATTCTGCAGTTTTTGGGTAACTGTCCTGTGATTTCCATTCTAAAGGATCTAGAGTAACTTAAGGGTATACTGGTAACAGAAGATTGCTTGGTGTGCTTATCTGCGCTTTGGTAAACATTGGGTTATAGTAATTAGCACACTGTAGTGGGAACCACATGCTATACTATTGTATAATTATTCAGATTTCTTCAGTTACTGAATTTGAGTCTCAGTATAAACAAAATTCACTTTACATTAGCCTTTTGACAGAACTGAATACTCAAAAGGTATGAAAAATGCATTCATGTGGTCTTTAGCCACTAAGTGTGGGGTTGTTTGTGTCTCCTCTTTCAACAGCAGCAGGTGCTGAATCAGCTCAGGCTCCCAGTGTATTTAAACAGGCGAAGGACAAAGTCTCTGTGAGTAAAAGAACTTTTCCCTTGTTCTTTATTTGAAGTTCCCTTTGGTATTAGTGGCAGTGTTTTAAGAATTTTAGATAAGATTTAGGTGTCTACGCTTTTAAATCATTTTCAGTCATTCATTCACCCAGAATGATTCTTAGTGGCATTCGAACATGGCCTGAGGTCTTCTCGAATGTGATGGTGGCTGGCAAGGGCAGAACGGGGATGCAGGCTGCCGTTATGGTTCATAAGACAGAAACATATGAATCACCACAATGATCTGGAAAAAAGTGGAAACGCTCTATTTATTTGCTTTTAATAGAATTAAGCCATTATCATCAGCACTAAACTTTTTTCCGGCACATTCTCATCATTGCTATTGCATATTAGGAATGTAAGAAAATTAAACAATGTAGATAAACAAAAATAAGTAAAAATATATTATTATCTCCTTATCTAAAGATGACTGCAGTTAGTCTTTTGATTCAAGTTACTCATTTTTTCTGCACATTTCTAGGTATAATAACAAAGATGGAAACTGTGTATTGGTTTTTTATTTATTTATTTATTTGTTTATTTATTTGTTTATTTTGGGGCGGGGGTCGGGTTGGGGAGGGAGGGGAGCGGGTGGGCCACTTCTATTGGTCTTTCATTTCTCTGTTTTCATCCGTTTTTGTTCTTTGGCTCCTGTGGGCCTCCCATCGCGATGGCGTCTGTCGTTGCAGAGCGCCGGCTCTGGGCACATGCGCTCCAGAGCTCCGGCTGGGTAATTGGACACATGGGTCCAGCCACTCTGCGGCACGTGGGATCTTCCCAGGCCAGGGATTGAACTGGCGCCCCTTGCACTGCAAGGCGTTGTTCTTACCTACTGGACCACCAGGGGAAGCCCTGTGTATTGGTTTTTAATTATACAGTAAAAAATGTCCATGTCATTAAACATTCTTGTACATCATTTTAATGGCTATATAATATTGTGTTTTATATTTTACAGTAAGATATTTCATCAATTTCCTATGATTTGACATTCAAACTAGTTTTATGTTATTTTAGCAGTATTACTGTAGAAATCTTTTTGGCTGAATATATCCATATGTATTTCTTCCCAAATTCACCCAGGTATTAAAAAAATTGATTTTCTTTTAGAAGTTCCCTTTGGTATTAGTGGCAGTGTTTTAAGAATTTTAGATAAGATTTAGGTGTCTACGCTTTTAAATCATTTTCAGTCATTCATTCACCCAGAATGATTCTTAGTGGCATTCGAACATGGCCTGAGGTCTTCTCGAATGTGATGGTGGCTGGCAAGGGCAGAACGGGGATGCAGGCTGCCGTTATGGTTCATAAGACAGAAACATATGAATCACCACAATGATCTGGAAAAAAGTGGAAACGCTCTATTTATTTGCTTTTAATAGAATTAAGCCATTATCATCAGCACTAAACTTTTTTCCGGCACATTCTCATCATTGCTATTGCATATTAGGAATGTAAGAAAATTAAACAATGTAGATAAACAAAAATAAGTAAAAATATATTATTATCTCCTTATCTAAAGATGACTGCAGTTAGTCTTTTGATTCAAGTTACTCATTTTTTCTGCACATTTCTAGGTATAATAACAAAGATGGAAACTGTGTATTGGTTTTTTATTTATTTATTTATTTGTTTATTTATTTGTTTATTTTGGGGCGGGGGTCGGGTTGGGGAGGGAGGGGAGCGGGTGGGCCACTTCTATTGGTCTTTCATTTCTCTGTTTTCATCCGTTTTTGTTCTTTGGCTCCTGTGGGCCTCCCATCGCGATGGCGTCTGTCGTTGCAGAGCGCCGGCTCTGGGCACATGCGCTCCAGAGCTCCGGCTGGGTAATTGGACACATGGGTCCAGCCACTCTGCGGCACGTGGGATCTTCCCAGGCCAGGGATTGAACTGGCGCCCCTTGCACTGCAAGGCGTTGTTCTTACCTACTGGACCACCAGGGGAAGCCCTGTGTATTGGTTTTTAATTATACAGTAAAAAATGTCCATGTCATTAAACATTCTTGTACATCATTTTAATGGCTATATAATATTGTGTTTTATATTTTACAGTAAGATATTTCATCAATTTCCTATGATTTGACATTCAAACTAGTTTTATGTTATTTTAGCAGTATTACTGTAGAAATCTTTTTGGCTGAATATATCCATATGTATTTCTTTGATAATTTTCTAGTAGCTAAATCATTGTTTCAAGAAGAAAGTCTGCATTTAAAGTTTTTGCTGCATACTGTCAAATTGTCTTCTAAAAAGGTTCTAGACTTGTATGTCCTCCAGCTGGTATATGAATGCTTGTATTCGTTTTTACTTGATATTGCTTTTTCTATATTTACCAAGTGATACAGATGAAATATTTCATTTTAATTTGATTTGTATTAATGATATTTAGCTTCTTTTATGTTTATAAATCTTTTATATTTATTTTGCAGATTTTATTTCTTATATTATTTACCATGTTTTTTAAACTTTCAAAAGACCAAGGACAACATAAAACATTTTACTTCTTTCTCACTGAAAGGAAAAAAATTTAAAAAACTTCTAGTGAAATCTTAAAAATTATGACCAATAATTTGAATGATGATGATCAGTAATGTATTACAGTGTTCTGGGTCTTAGCCACCATATATGCCATGTGAATCACAATTATTTGTTTAGCTTTCTAAAATCTAAGAGGATTTTATTTATTATGAAAAATAGGAATTTATTTTTCCATGACAGCCAAACCTTTTATATCATCTTGAAGCCAAGGAGCTTTATGTTGATTTAAAAAATATATGTATATCAGATTATAAGTGTTTTCCAACACATTCCTGAACACGAAGCTAGCAATAGAATCAATTTATTGCCTTGGTAATTTTATTTAACCACAGTGTTATTTCAAGATGTGAATCTCTACCTTCTATTTCTAGTGAGGGACTGGTTGGTTTTGTTGATTAGAGCAGGGCTATGAAACTGACCAGCTCCAAGTTTTGAACATTTATTAACTACATGGTCCTTTTCTTCCTGTGTCTTTATTTTCCAAAAATAAGCGGAAAAGTAAAAATTCCTATGTAATAAGTGCTCTTTAGTGCTTAGAACATAATATTTATTCAATAAATAGCAATAGTTGATAGTATTTAAAAGTAGAAGTCTTTAGAAACAGATACAGAAAGTAAGTCTGAGTTTTTCGGATAAAGATAATTTTAACAGTAAGATATTTCATCAATTTCCTATGATTTGACATTCAAACTAGTTTTATGTTATTTTAGCAGTATTACTGTAGAAATCTTTTTGGCTGAATATATCCATATGTATTTCTTTGATAATTTTCTAGTAGCTAAATCATTGTTTCAAGAAGAAAGTCTGCATTTAAAGTTTTTGCTGCATACTGTCAAATTGTCTTCTAAAAAGGTTCTAGACTTGTATGTCCTCCAGCTGGTATATGAATGCTTGTATTCGTTTTTACTTGATATTGCTTTTTCTATATTTACCAAGTGATACAGATGAAATATTTCATTTTAATTTGATTTGTATTAATGATATTTAGCTTCTTTTATGTTTATAAATCTTTTATATTTATTTTGCAGATTTTATTTCTTATATTATTTACCATGTTTTTTAAACTTTCAAAAGACCAAGGACAACATAAAACATTTTACTTCTTTCTCACTGAAAGGAAAAAATTAAAAGACTTCTAGTGAAATCTTAAAAATTATGACCAATAATTTGAATGATGATGATCAGTAATGTATTACAGTGTTCTGGGTCTTAGCCACCATATATGCCATGTGAATCACAATTATTTGTTTAGCTTTCTAAAATCTAAGAGGATTTTATTTATTATGAAAAATAGGAATTTATTTTTCCATGACAGCCAAACCTTTTATATCATCTTGAAGCCAAGGAGCTTTATGTTGATTTAAAAAATATATGTATATCAGATTATAAGTGTTTTCCAACACATTCCTGAACACGAAGCTAGCAATAGAATCAATTTATTGCCTTGGTAATTTTATTTAACCACAGTGTTATTTCAAGATGTGAATCTCTCTACCTTCTATTTCTAGTGAGGGACTGGTTGGTTTTGTTGATTAGAGCAGGGCTATGAAACTGACCAGCTCCAAGTTTTGAACATTTATTAACTACATGGTCCTTTTCTTCCTGTGTCTTTATTTTCCAAAAATAAGCGGAAAAGTAAAAATTCCTATGTAATAAGTGCTCTTTAGTGCTTAGAACATAATATTTATTCAATAAATAGCAATAGTTGATAGTATTTAAAAGTAGAAGTCTTTAGAAACAGATACAGAAAGTAAGTCTGAGTTTTTTCGTGATTAGGAAGATAATTTGTAAGTGTGATTATTTGCAAAACCTTTAGGAGAATTTCAGGTCCCTTGGTCTTATTTTGGTTTGGCTTCCTTCTCATCCAGTTTTTGAAAATCCTGTCATACCAAAATTTTCAAATAAAACATTTATTAAAAAACAGATTATATTTATTTTAAGAATCAGAAATTCAGACTATCACTGGGTCCAAAACAATTATTTGAGTCAAAACAACTGATAGAAGAAATGAATACATAGTACATTGTTATTCATTAAACAGGATTGAAATAAAGTCATTTTCAGAATATATTTTTTCTCTTTCAAGTCTAAAGTTAAAAAGAAAATTTAGAAGAACTAATTCGCAGAGAAAAGCAACAGTCAGGGATTTTATTTTTTTAATATGAAAGCTTAACCTTTATTAGAATTCCAGGTCCTAACATCTAACTAGAAAATCAACAATCAAAATCAAGGATCCTGCTCAATTTGGTAAGAATTTGCATTCCAGTGAAGCTGTAAACATTGCACGTTCTGTGCAATAGTGTCAGTTTCTTTTGATTTCCTAATGTAATGGTCAGCAATTATCACAGTTCATGTAAACAATATAAAAATGCCTCTAGTCATTATCTACTTATGTGCTGTGTTGCTACCAAGACTATCTAGTAACTCAAGTTATTTTCATAAATACATTTCAACAAGAATTAGCATTCTGTCTTAAACTCAGAAACCAAATAAAACCTAACTTTTTTTCCTTGTAAAAAATGTTCCAACCTTCTGAAGAAGAGAGATTAGACCATCATTCTAACTTTTTCTAAGTTATTATCTTCTTTTTCCTTGTAACTGTATCTTCTTTCTATATGCTTCCTAAAACCCCAAGATTAACTCTTATTTATCTATGATATTCACTATATCAGAACAGTTCTCTCCAATTTTTCAATTGATCTTTACTGTGAACCTGACCTATCAATATAATCTTTCATTTCATTTGAGATTTTTTGTTTGTTTGTTCATTTTATTTTGTTTTTGTTTTTAGCACAAGATTAGTAGATATCTTTCATAATTTGAAGCAATCATTTTTCTTTCTTATACCACACTTTTCAAGTCTGCTAATTTCGTGGATGGTGTCCATCAAAAAAGGATGACTTGTGCTGACCCAGTTACACTTCCCACTCAAGGTGCTGGGTCTGTAAAACAAGTGATTTGCGCAACCTGTGTATACTCATGCCTGTGTCGAATTGGCTAGAGACATTAAAACTTAAGATTAAAAACGTTAGTTTCAACTGCTATTTTTATAACTGCTAAATAATATTAACTCTTTGAAGATAAAAACCACCTTGGGTTTGTCATACTGATCTGTATTTTTAACAGTCTTCCCCTGAGACACATGGCCTGCCAGCCTAGCTTTCTCCAAATGCTATCTATCTACATGCAACCCATTTACACTTGTACTTGACAACAATCTCCCTAGGCATTATAGCACCTGTGGAATAAGTCTTGTGATTTTTATGGGCAATCTAGTCAGTGCTAACTTTCATTTTTAGAATTTATCACACATCATGCAAGCTGTGTGATTTATTACCATAAAAATTGTGTTAATTCTATGGTATAACTTGGTACCTGGTGTACATTTGCCTCAAAATGAACTCATTCTATTTAAAATCTACAATTTTCTGATGAAATCAGTGTGGACAATCTGAAAATACATTTTCTCGACTTAAAGATATATTTTCCATTATTAGGCCTTAAATATACTTTGTTCTACAGTTCTTGAAATGCAATCAAAATATTGATTATATATACCATTTAAGTGCTGTGTTTATTGAAGGAGTAATTCCAATAGACCCTCAAGATATTTCCCAAATACGGTATCATTACAAGATCTATGGCTTAATCAGAGACCTTATACATAGAATTTATAAGTAATAGTTTAATCTATATTCTCATTATCTGAATATTCTTTAGTTCTAGTTAAAAAGTGATATTCAATGAAAATCTCTTGTTTTCACATAATATGCATGTCTGTCGTTGATTATAACCATTTATCATGTGTTCTTATTAAAAGTAGACATTTAATTTCTTATATGTTTATATGTTTTTTTAATTTTCCTTTTACTTCATAGTTTGGTTTATTTTGTGCTTTTGTTTGTTTTTCTTTCATGGATAGAATTCTACCTTGTCAAAGATTCCTGCTTTACAGGGTAGCACAAAGCCCCCAAGATGCAGCTCAGCCTGCCCTAGTACGACTAACAGGGCTACTTTTTCTGATAGTGTATTCATACAGCCCGCCTCAGCGGGCTCCACAGACCGCTGACCATACTCAGAATCAGGGAACAAGGTAAGGCAGCAAGCCAACCAGAGGTGCAGAAAGGGATATAATTTGGGAGAAGGACACGATTCAGTAAATGTCTGAATGCTAAAACTTTCAATCCTAAAGTGTTTGACATATAAACAACAGACCTTATTAAAAACTAATACCAAATAAATGTTTCAGTAGTTATAAACAGTCTAATTGTTAAAAAATGGAACTTGTGTTTTTGTAATATACGAGTGCTTAATTAATGTATTGTTTATATGATACTTAATAAAAGTTCAAATACAAACAAAATATTGATTATATATACCATTTAAGTGCTGTGTTTATTGAAGGAGTAATTCCAATAGACCCTCAAGATATTTCCCAAATACGGTATCATTACAAGATCTATGGCTTAATCAGAGACCTTATACATAGAATTTATAAGTAATAGTTTAATCTATATTCTCATTATCTGAATATTCTTTAGTTCTAGTTAAAAAGTGATATTCAATGAAAATCTCTTGTTTTCACATAATATGCATGTCTGTCGTTGATTATAACCATTTATCATGTGTTCTTATTAAAAGTAGACATTTAATTTCTTATATGTTTATATGTTTTTTTAATTTTCCTTTTACTTCATAGTTTGGTTTATTTTGTGCTTTTGTTTGTTTTTCTTTCATGGATAGAATTCTACCTTGTCAAAGATTCCTGCTTTACAGGGTAGCACAAAGCCCCCAAGATGCAGCTCAGCCTGCCCTAGTACGACTAAAAGGGCTACTTTTTCTGACAGTTTATTCATACAGCCCGCCTCAGCGGGCTCCACAGACCGCTTACCATACTCAGAATCAGGGAACAAGGTAAGGCAGCAAGCCAACCAGAGGTGCAGAAAGGGATATAATTTGGGAGAAGGACACGATTCAGTAAATGTCTGAATGCTAAAACTTTCAATCCTAAAGTGTTTGACATATAAACAACAGACCTTATTAAAAACTAATACCAAATAAATGTTTCAGTAGTTATAAACAGTCTAATTGTTAAAAAATGGAACTTGTGTTTTTGTAATATACGCAGTGCTTAATTAATGTATTGTTTATATGATACTTAATAAAAGTTCAAATACAAACAAAATATATTGTATGTGATGTTACATATAACATATTATATATAATATTGTATAATTGAAGAATACCAAATTATATATAGTATAGTAGACAGTTCGGGCTTAGCATCAGACACATCAGAATTTATTTAATTTATTAAATCTACTACATCCTAATTCAGTGATTCTTACAAAACTTGCATAAACTGATGAAACCTGTTTACTCAGCTCTAAAATGCGTGTAAGATTTTGGGGTAAAAATTAAATAATCAATGTATGTAAAGTGCTTAATGTTCCTGTCACGTAAGTATACTATATACGGTAGTGATTATCATGGAGTACTGTGCGTGCAGTGCCCTTGTGCCAGTCCTTTCTGATTAATCCATTATCATGCCAATGAAGATTTACTAAGTAAAATTAATTACCTAGAGGTTACTTTAGCACATTATTTTTACTCATGCTATCATTTAGAATTTGAATTTCACAGTCAATATTTAGCACTTACTCCAAAGTAATGTATTTTTATATTCTGAACAGTTCCTAAGTTTGCAAGAAAAATACTTATTAAGTATGTAAAAGTCAGTAGTGTAGATTAAAAGAAATTCCTCTATCAGCCCAGGGGGATAATTAGCCAGAGCGATAAAGATTCACAGGAACCCAACTTTGTTTTGTTTTCTCCAATCAGGATGGAGTAACCAAGAGCCCAGAGAAGCGCTCTTCTCTCCCAAGACCGTCCTCCATCCTTCCTCCTCGCCGAGGTGTATCAGGAGACAGAGAGGAGAACTCCTTCTCTCTCAACAGTTCTATCTCCTCTTCTGCACGGCGGACCACTCGTAGGTTTATTTTGGTTTGCCTTCCTTTTCATTCAGTTTTTTAAAAAATTCTTTAAGTAGAGTAGCTTACAATGTACTTATATTTTACATTTTCAGATACAGCATGTGTTTAAAACAGACTGTATTGGGATTTCCTTGGTGGTCCAGTGGCTAAGACTCTGAGCTCCCAATGCTGGGGACCTGGGTTCGATCCCTGGTCAGAGAACTAGATCCCACATACCATAATTAAGACCCAGTGCAACCAAATAAATACATTATACAAAAAAAAAATATATTGTATGTGATGTTACATATAACATATTATATATAATATTGTATAATTGAAGAATACCAAATTATATATAGTATAGTAGACAGTTCGGGCTTAGCATCAGACACATCAGAATTTATTTAATTTATTAAATCTACTACATCCTAATTCAGTGATTCTTACAAAACTTGCATAAACTGATGAAACCTGTTTACTCAGCTCTAAAATGCGTGTAAGATTTTGGGGTAAAAATTAAATAATCAATGTATGTAAAGTGCTTAATGTTCCTGTCACGTAAGTATACTATATACGGTAGTGATTATCATGGAGTACTGTGCGTGCAGTGCCCTTGTGCCAGTCCTTTCTGATTAATCCATTATCATGCCAATGAAGATTTACTAAGTAAAATTAATTACCTAGAGGTTACTTTAGCACATTATTTTTACTCATGCTATCATTTAGAATTTGAATTTCACAGTCAATATTTAGCACTTACTCCAAAGTAATGTATTTTTATATTCTGAACAGTTCCTAAGTTTGCAAGAAAAATACTTATTAAGTATGTAAAAGTCAGTAGTGTAGATTAAAAGAAATTCCTCTATCAGCCCAGGGGGATAATTAGCCAGAGCGATAAAGATTCACAGGAACCCAACTTTGTTTTGTTTTCTCCAATCAGGATGGAGTAACCAAGAGCCCAGAGAAGCGCTCTTCTCTCCCAAGACCGTCCTCCATCCTTCCTCCTCGCCGAGGTGTATCAGGAGACAGAGAGGAGAACTCCTTCTCTCTCAACAGTTCTATCTCCTCTTCTGCACGGCGGACCACTCGTAGGTTTATTTTGGTTTGCCTTCCTTTTCATTCAGTTTTTTAAAAAATTCTTTAAGTAGAGTAGCTTACAATGTACTTATATTTTACATTTTCAGATACAGCATGTGTTTAAAACAGACTGTATTGGGATTTCCTTGGTGGTCCAGTGGCTAAGACTCTGAGCTCCCAATGCTGGGGACCTGGGTTCGATCCCTGGTCAGAGAACTAGATCCCACATACCATAATTAAGACCCAGTGCAACCAAATAAATACATTAAAAAAAATTTAAAAAAAAAACAAAACAACAACAACAGACTGTATCTGTCCTAAGAATCCAAAACTCAGACTATCATTGGGTCTGAAACAGTTATTTGAGTCAAAACAAGTGATGGAGGAAATGAATACATACTACTTGTTACCCATTAAATAGGATTGAAGTAAAGTCATTTTCAGAAATTTTTTTCTCTTCTTTTCAGTTTAAAATAAAAAATAAAATTCAAAAGGACTAATTAGGGACTTCCCTGGTGGTTCAGTGGCTAAGATTCTGAGGTCCCAACGCAGAGGATCTGAGTTTGATCCCTGGTCAGGGAAGTAGAGCCCACATGCTACAACCAGGGTTTCTCATATCTCAACTAAAGATCCCCTGCTGCAAGGAAGACCTGGCACAGCCAAATAAATAAATAAATAAAATTTTTAAAAAAGGGCTTACTAGCAAAGAAATGCAGCAGTCAGGGATTTTTTAAATATGAAAGTTTAACCTTTATTAGAATTTCAATAAAATCTAACTGGAGAATCAACAATCAAAATCAAGGATCCTGTTCAACTTGATAAGAATTTGCATTCCAGTGAGGCTGTAAACATAGCACGTCTGTTCTGTGTAACAGCTTCAATTTCTTTTGATTTCATATTATAATGGTCAGAAATTATTACAGTTTATGTAAAAAATATAAAAATGCTCCATTACCCACTTACGCGCTGTGTTGCTTTCAGATTATTTTCATAAGTGTGTTTCAACGAGAATTATTAATCACATATAGACCCAGAAGTCTTAAGATAACATTTTTTCAATCAATTTAATTTACCATGTGGATGGTCAGGTATTAATAACCTCATTAAGTCTACTGATGAGAAAACTGAACTTTTAGACACAGTAACTTGTCCAGTATTACACAGCTAGTAAGTGGTTGAATTTGGTTTTCAGCTTACTGATAAATTCACACCTGTCCACTTAATGTCTTCTCTATATTTATTTAGAAAAAATACTAGAGAATTGTTCCTTAGAATTGCTCAGAGAATAGTATCCACGTCATTTAAAAACTATTACAAAATAATAGAAACATTTGGAGAATAGCATATCTGTCATTTAAAATCCATATGAAAGTGGTGGAAATTGCTACTACTACCACATTACAATTGATTTCACCACCTATTTTTTAAAATATTTAATAGTAATTGCCCCACTTCAAGTGTGACTATTTTGTATGACTCTTAAATAGTGGGGATTTTTTTTGCGTCCATGAAAGTGTTATAATATTATAATGAGAGCAATTGTGTCCCCCATCATCTGGATTCATGAAGCATTAACATTTTCCAAAATACATGTTAGAAACACTTTGAAGTCACTACTGGTCTTTTTCTCCTTAACACATATAAAGTATTCAGATGAACTAACAAAGAGTTAGTGATCTCTCCAGAGAGAATTTAACTCCAAATATTTGGAGTTAGAATTGGGCATTAGCAATAACCCCAGGGATGCTGAACCGACACAAAGGCACCAAGTGCTCCCCAAAGGCACACTTTGAATTACACTTGTATTTGTTGCTATGGAAGCAAAATGGCACTTTCTCACACAAACCCACAATTTTAAGTGACTGTCCTTTACCTTTTAAAATGGATTTATATACAAATTGCTTTCTATGGTTCTGAGCCAATTCTATTTTGACTTTTTAACTTTACTCACATTCATAAGTATATGGCCTTGTATTATTTGGTCATGGATGTAACTGATACTCTGATAATCTAAGGATCTATTTTATCCCTACAAAGCAACAGCTAAAAGGCATAGGGACAATTAGTGGAACAATCAATTTGCCTCCTCTCATTTGCCTATCCTCTTCTTAACTGCACATGGGAATGTTCTAGCTTTTTGCACTGCTGTTAAAAAGATCTGAAAGAAAATGCTATGTGAGTTTATTTAGTCCAAAAGGAGGGAAAGTCCCTGTCACTGTAGACTTGATAAGTAAGAACATACTGTAATAGAGTAACTCATAAATATTTTTAAAATCATTTTTGTAACTTAGATTTAATCTTTTTGTATTTTGTAACAAATAGGAAACACTCAGATTTGTCATTTTTGATGACTAGAACATAATTTTTTAAAAACTGGTATCTATTGAACAGAAATGTTAACAGCTTCTTAATACTTGTGGTTAATTTTTTTCTTATAATGCAGAAGTTTGCTCCTTTACTTATTCAAAACTTAAAGCCATTTTCTGTTGTTGCTGTTGAGTTGCTAGGTTGTGTCCAACTCTTTGCAACCTCATGGACTGCAGCACATCAGACTCTTCTGTCCTCCACTTGTTTCTGGAGTTTGTGCAGATTCATGTCCATTGAGTCATGAAAAAACCCTTAAATATTTCTTTTAGTAAATATTGTTGTGTGTATCCAGAATATTGCTTCAACTCGGTCTCTATTACAGTAAAAAGTACCACAGCACACAGACAAATTTTGAATCAAGTTCATACCATTAAAAAAAGAAAGTATGTTGAGCTTCTGCTGTGTTTAGGCCCCACAGAAGACACCATTGCTAGGTAGAAGGACAAATAATAAAGATATGATCCCCCTCCCTAGAAGACCTGAGTTAGTTAAGAAAGATGAAAGGTTGGAGGATATATTTGAGGGAGAAATGAGGTTTCTGAAGCGATTTTTCAGAACATAGTGACTGACTCACCACAAGATCAAAACCTTGGCCTATAAAAAAACTGTAGGCAGGAATCTACAAAAAAGCCAAGTTGAATGTGGTTGTATTACCCTGGTCTTGAAATGTCATATTTGTGGAAAGCAATAAAAATCACAAATTTATCACTTTACTCTTCTCAAATCTTATTTCGTATTTTCAATTGAAGAGGCCACATTTATCTTTCCCTTCTACTAAAAGACCGAAAAGACAGAGGGCAACATTCCCTTGATATGTGAAAACTATTCACTGAGAGAGGAAATAGATTCATTCTGTTTCTCCAGGAATTGAGCCTAGTCCAATAGGTAGATTTATTTTGTCTGCAGGCTACGGTTATCTAAGAAGCTCTCTTGAGCTCACTCCTTGTAAATATTTAAGCGAAGATTTTAATAATTATCCTTCTTCTCAGGAAGAACATTCTGCATTGATGATGGATTAACCAGATAACTCTATGATCCCTTTTAACTTTACTAGTTTTAAAGTTAATGAGTTATATTTTTACCCTCTACAAAATTTTTAGAAGATTCATTGCTTTTGATGACTAGAACATAATTTTTTAAAAACTGGTATCTATTGAACAGAAATGTTAACAGCTTCTTAATACTTGTGGTTAATTTTTTTCTTATAATGCAGAAGTTTGCTCCTTTACTTATTCAAAACTTAAAGCCATTTTCTGTTGTTGCTGTTGAGTTGCTAGGTTGTGTCCAACTCTTTGCAACCTCATGGACTGCAGCACATCAGACTCTTCTGTCCTCCACTTGTTTCTGGAGTTTGTGCAGATTCATGTCCATTGAGTCATGAAAAAACCCTTAAATATTTCTTTTAGTAAATATTGTTGTGTGTATCCAGAATATTGCTTCAACTCGGTCTCTATTACAGTAAAAAGTACCACAGCACACAGACAAATTTTGAATCAAGTTCATACCATTAAAAAAAGAAAGTATGTTGAGCTTCTGCTGTGTTTAGGCCCCACAGAAGACACCATTGCTAGGTAGAAGGACAAATAATAAAGATATGATCCCCCTCCCTAGAAGACCTGAGTTAGTTAAGAAAGATGAAAGGTTGGAGGATATATTTGAGGGAGAAATGAGGTTTCTGAAGCGATTTTTCAGAACATAGTGACTGACTCACCACAAGATCAAAACCTTGGCCTATAAAAAAACTGTAGGCAGGAATCTACAAAAAAGCCAAGTTGAATGTGGTTGTATTACCCTGGTCTTGAAATGTCATATTTGTGGAAAGCAATAAAAATCACAAATTTATCACTTTACTCTTCTCAAATCTTATTTCGTATTTTCAATTGAAGAGGCCACATTTATCTTTCCCTTCTACTAAAAGACCGAAAAGACAGAGGGCAACATTCCCTTGATATGTGAAAACTATTCACTGAGAGAGGAAATAGATTCATTCTGTTTCTCCAGGAATTGAGCCTAGTCCAATAGGTAGATTTATTTTGTCTGCAGGCTACGGTTATCTAAGAAGCTCTCTTGAGCTCACTCCTTGTAAATATTTAAGCGAAGATTTTAATAATTATCCTTCTTCTCAGGAAGAACATTCTGCATTGATGATGGATTAACCAGATAACTCTATGATCCCTTTTAACTTTACTAGTTTTAAAGTTAATGAGTTATATTTTTACCCTCTACAAAATTTTTAGAAGATTCATTGCTTTTACAAAATTATATTGTTGTTATTTAGTTGATATGTCTGATTCTTTGCAACCCCATGGACTGTAGCCCACCAGGCTGCTCTGTCTATGGCATTCTCCAGGCAGGAATTCTGGAGTGTGTTGCCATTTCTTTCTCCAGGGGATCTTCTTGACTCTGGTTGAATTCCAAGAAAATCCAACCAGTGTCTCCTACTTTGGTAAGCAGATATTTTACCACTGAGCCACTGGGAAAGCCCCACAGAGTTACATGCTTACTGGTAAAACATAAAAATCATGCCTGTCTATAACATATTTTTAAAAGTTAGACAATTTATATAATAAATGTAAATAATGTAAGTCAGTATTCTATCATTGGAATCAATGTATTATTTTAAGAGAAAAGATTTCTAGAGTTAAGACAAACTTCAACACATATTAAGAAACTGAGTATCATATCTGGCTTAGAATTTAGTATCATCTGGGTAAATGAGCCTTAATGTCCTTATTGCAGAATAAGAGATAATAAGAGATGCATCTATTATGTGTATGCATGTTTGGTTATCAGATGTTTGGCATTCACAAAAGTTCTTTGAAATCTGTAAGGCAGGTTCACTTGTTTATATCATTCTTTTTTTAAAAAAGCATTTGAAATGGCATTTAAACACATTTTGAAACATAATATGAAAGAGAAACAATGGGGGAATGATTTAAATGCTGAAATGAGAGTAATGTCAAGTTGAGGCAAAAAAAAATGCATCTCACAATATCTTGTACCATAGATGGTGAGGGATTATTGATTTGACACCAAACTGCAAACTAATACTGAAAGTATGGGAGAAAACACGATCAGGTACAAGATTCACTGTAAATAAATTGTTAGAACACTCACTTTTCTAATGAGAGAGCTAGATTTTTTTTCTATTCAGAGCTAAATAATTTTCTGCACAGATTCAAATCATGTGATCTAAATATACTATTTTATATTGTATATCTGCCTAGATCTTGGAATAAACTTTCTACACAAAAGAATGAATTCCTTGAGGTTTGGAATGGGTAGGGAGATGGAAGAGAAGTTCAAGAGGGAGGGAACATATGTATACCTATGGCTGATTCATGTTGATGTTTGGCAGAAAACAACAAATCTCTGTAAAGCTATTATCCTTCAGTTAGAAAAAATAAAATAAAAAGAATGAGTAGTCCACATATCGGTCAAGGAATCTTCAATAAATATGAGCCCACAAAGAATATTAAGTGAAGACTGTTTTTCCAACTGAAAGCAGATCCATATGCCGTAATAAGCACCCAAGTAGAAAATACTATTGACATAGTCATAATGAAAATTAAGAATAAATAAGGAAAACCCAAGTATTATCTTCACATGGATAGCAATGCAGGTTCAAAAGAATTCATCAGTGTATGAACCTAAAACTAGGAGATTCTCATCTTTTCAAGGGTTGCTCTGATTTGTAAATATTCTAAACTCTTCAGAAATCTGATGGATTATAAATTCTAACAGTAGATGGGAAGAGGGCTGTCTCCAGGAGAACTTTCTGACCCTGTGGTTTGGGTTTCCTTTTGTTTGTTAATATAGGGTCAGAGCCAATTCAGAGCAGGGAAAAGTGGCACTTCCACACCCACTACCCCTGGATCAACCGCCATCACGCCCGGCACACCCCCAAGCTATTCTTCACGCACCCCAGGCACTCCTGGAACCCCTAGCTACCCCAGGACCCCTCACACACCAGGAACCCCCAAGTCAGCCATCTTGGTGCCCAGTGAGAAGAAAGTCGCCATTATCCGCACTCCTCCAAAATCTCCTGCTGCCCCCAGGCAGCTTCGGCTTATCAACCAACCACTGCCAGACCTGAAGAATGTCAAATCCAAAATCGGATCCACAGACAACATCAAATACCAGCCTAAAGGCAAACTAATACTGAAAGTATGGGAGAAAACACGATCAGGTACAAGATTCACTGTAAATAAATTGTTAGAACACTCACTTTTCTAATGAGAGAGCTAGATTTTTTTTCTATTCAGAGCTAAATAATTTTCTGCACAGATTCAAATCATGTGATCTAAATATACTATTTTATATTGTATATCTGCCTAGATCTTGGAATAAACTTTCTACACAAAAGAATGAATTCCTTGAGGTTTGGAATGGGTAGGGAGATGGAAGAGAAGTTCAAGAGGGAGGGAACATATGTATACCTATGGCTGATTCATGTTGATGTTTGGCAGAAAACAACAAATCTCTGTAAAGCTATTATCCTTCAGTTAGAAAAAATAAAATAAAAAGAATGAGTAGTCCACATATCGGTCAAGGAATCTTCAATAAATATGAGCCCACAAAGAATATTAAGTGAAGACTGTTTTTCCAACTGAAAGCAGATCCATATGCCGTAATAAGCACCCAAGTAGAAAATACTATTGACATAGTCATAATGAAAATTAAGAATAAATAAGGAAAACCCAAGTATTATCTTCACATGGATAGCAATGCAGGTTCAAAAGAATTCATCAGTGTATGAACCTAAAACTAGGAGATTCTCATCTTTTCAAGGGTTGCTCTGATTTGTAAATATTCTAAACTCTTCAGAAATCTGATGGATTATAAATTCTAACAGTAGATGGGAAGAGGGCTGTCTCCAGGAGAACTTTCTGACCCTGTGGTTTGGGTTTCCTTTTGTTTGTTAATATAGGGTCAGAGCCAATTCGCAGAGCAGGGAAAAGTGGCACTTCCACACCCACTACCCCTGGATCAACCGCCATCACGCCCGGCACACCCCCAAGCTATTCTTCACGCACCCCAGGCACTCCTGGAACCCCTAGCTACCCCAGGACCCCTCACACACCAGGAACCCCCAAGTCAGCCATCTTGGTGCCCAGTGAGAAGAAAGTCGCCATTATCCGCACTCCTCCAAAATCTCCTGCTACCCCCAAGCAGCTTCGGCTTATCAACCAACCACTGCCAGACCTGAAGAATGTCAAATCCAAAATCGGATCCACAGACAACATCAAATACCAGCCTAAAGGGGGCCAGGTAAGAGTCACATGAACACACATATTTGCTGCCAAAGTAAAATCCCATTATTTACTATGTTGCCATCCTCATATTACAGGCTGTGCTAAGTTGCTCAGTCATGTCAGACTCTTTGCAACCCCAAGGACTGTAGCCTGCCAGGCTCCGTCCATGGGGTTCTCCAGGCAAGAGTGCTGAAGTGGGTGACCATGCCAAACCCAGGTCTCCCATATTGCAGGCAGATTCTTTACTGTCTTTGCCACCAGGGAAGCCCATATTATAGGCATCCAGTTCTTGAAAGGAAGCTGAAGGTTTTTAAAGCATTACTGGTTATGATTTACTGCTGACAGTTTGGATCTTATCTGAGAAAGCTAGCTTATAAAATCTGGTGGAAATCATATGGCATGTCCATTCCTTCTGGTTGTTAGATATAAATTTATTTAACCAAACAAGAGAATATTTTAGTTGATTACCTAATAGGCCTTTTCTGAATGTATGTCAACCTTGTGGATTTTAGCTTGTGAGATAAAAGTTTTATTTCTGGTATGAATTTGAGTGATCTATTTTAATCATAAGGGTTTTTTTTACTTTGCTTTTTTGCTTTTACAGAGTTTTATTATTTACAGATATGTATAATTCCAGATTAGTCATATGTATATCCCATGCCCCCCCATCCCATCCCTCCAGGCCATCGCATAGCCCCCATGTATGATTCCTTAGTCCCACAGTGCATTGACAATAGTTATCTCTTTTACATAAGATAGTATAGGGTTCTGTGTTGTTCTTTGCATATCTCTCACCCACTCTTCCTTCTCCCCAAAGTCCATAAGTCTGTTCTCTATGACTGTTTTTCCATTGATGCTCTGCATGTGTATTTGTCAGTACAAACTTACTAGAGTCCATATATGTGTGTTAGTGTACTATATTTATCTTTCTGTTTTTGACTTCACTTTGTATAATAGGTTCTAGATTCATCCATCTCATTAGGACTGAATGCAACCACTATGGAAGACAGTATGGAGATTCCTCAAAAAACTAAGTCTAGAAGCACCAAATGACTCAGCAGTCCCACTATTAGGCTTATACCCTGATGAAATCAAAATTGAAAGAGATACCTGTACCCCAGTGTTCATTGCAGCACTCTACACAATAGCTAGAACATGGAAGCAACCTAGATGTCCATCAACGAATAAATGGATAAAGAAACTCTGGTACATATATACAATGGAATACTTCTTAGCCGCAAAAAGAAATGCAGAAGAATGATCTATTTTAGATCCTAGCTATAAGCATTTGACCATTTTTAGTGATTCTACTTTTATCGCCTTCCTTCTCCCCAGTGATTTCCCATGATATCTTCTACCCTTTCCCCATGTTTATTCCAAATCAGAGCATGGTTTCCCCAAGTTGCTTCTTTGTCTGCTATTGCCTTAACATTGCAAAGGGCAGATATTCATTCTGATAATTAAGAGATGGCTCTATATGGGTCTGTTCTAACTTCTATTTCAGAATAATTGTAGTAAATAGAGTTATTAGTCAAAATCTACCTATTTACTCTTAACTTCAGCTTCAGAGCAAACCTTCATATTTTTTTCCATCCAGAGGGCTTGACTTCTACATTAACCTAAATGTTGCTTACACACTATGTTTGAACAAAGCAGTTAGCCTGGAAGGGGATAAAACAAATATCACCTAATACTTCCTTTGTGACATTGATATACCTGTAATTTAGCTTTTATTATAAATGAAGAGATGAAATACCCATCCTTGAGTAACAGAAGAGAGAAAGCAGTAAAATTTCCTTTATACATTAACAAACTTATAATACTTTTTTCAATATAACAAAAAAACTTTTTCTGGCCTCTACATTCTTTTCTTCCTCTCTTTATCTTGTCTCTTATATTTTCTGCCACTGATTCCTGATATCCCGCTCTCATGCCAAAAAAGTGTGTTTTCAGCAGGTTTAGAAGAAATGTCTTACCAAAATGTAAAGCTGTCAAAGACTCCTATTCAGCATTGAAACAAATATTTAATGTTGTTTCTTCCTTTAGCAACATACTTGTTTGCTTTCTCATTATGATTCTGTTTCAGAAAGTCTAGAGTGAAAAAATCAAAGAAGGAAGAAAGGACTAAGCATGTCCTTTTAGAACAAACATTCTATAACAATCACAGAAAGATGCTTGCTTGTTTAATAGACAAAAATGTTATTATAATGAGTTATAAGAAGGTTATACCCTGATGAAATCAAAATTGAAAGAGATACCTGTACCCCAGTGTTCATTGCAGCACTCTACACAATAGCTAGAACATGGAAGCAACCTAGATGTCCATCAACGAATAAATGGATAAAGAAACTCTGGTACATATATACAATGGAATACTTCTTAGCCGCAAAAAGAAATGCAGAAGAATGATCTATTTTAGATCCTAGCTATAAGCATTTGACCATTTTTAGTGATTCTACTTTTATCGCCTTCCTTCTCCCCAGTGATTTCCCATGATATCTTCTACCCTTTCCCCATGTTTATTCCAAATCAGAGCATGGTTTCCCCAAGTTGCTTCTTTGTCTGCTATTGCCTTAACATTGCAAAGGGCAGATATTCATTCTGATAATTAAGAGATGGCTCTATATGGGTCTGTTCTAACTTCTATTTCAGAATAATTGTAGTAAATAGAGTTATTAGTCAAAATCTACCTATTTACTCTTAACTTCAGCTTCAGAGCAAACCTTCATATTTTTTTCCATCCAGAGGGCTTGACTTCTACATTAACCTAAATGTTGCTTACACACTATGTTTGAACAAAGCAGTTAGCCTGGAAGGGGATAAAACAAATATCACCTAATACTTCCTTTGTGACATTGATATACCTGTAATTTAGCTTTTATTATAAATGAAGAGATGAAATACCCATCCTTGAGTAACAGAAGAGAGAAAGCAGTAAAATTTCCTTTATACATTAACAAACTTATAATACTTTTTTCAATATAACAAAAAAACTTTTTCTGGCCTCTACATTCTTTTCTTCCTCTCTTTATCTTGTCTCTTATATTTTCTGCCACTGATTCCTGATATCCCGCTCTCATGCCAAAAAAGTGTGTTTTCAGCAGGTTTAGAAGAAATGTCTTACCAAAATGTAAAGCTGTCAAAGACTCCTATTCAGCATTGAAACAAATATTTAATGTTGTTTCTTCCTTTAGCAACATACTTGTTTGCTTTCTCATTATGATTCTGTTTCAGAAAGTCTAGAGTGAAAAAAAATCAAAGAAGGAAGAAAGGACTAAGCATGTCCTTTTTAGAACAAACATTCTATAACAATCACAGAAAGATGCTTGCTTGTTTAATAGACAAAAATGTTATTATAATGAGTTATAAGAAGGTTAGGAGGGAAGGAGCAGGGCACAATTTTTGAAAAGAATGATAGCCCAAAGACACAGCATAAACCCATTAGAATCAAATGGGTCCAAGATGGCAGACCAGACCTTGATCCTCAGTCCGCAAGCTAAATGACACACCCAGAGGTGCCATGACAGTTCCGCCCCTTCCCTAAAAGAGCTGGAATAATCCTCCCACTCGTAACATATGGAATTACTCAGCCTATAAAAGCTAAGAACGCCATGTTTTCGGGGCTGCTGGATTCACTCTGTGATGGCTCACACTCTGAGTGTGCATTCTCTGAATCTGAACAAATCCGTTTCTTACCTAAAAAAAAAAAAAAAAAAAAAAAAATTCTATCAAGTTGAAGCCTATAACCTCCCCAAATCTTACACTTGTTCCTTTATCAGTTTTGCACATCCAAGAGAAGGAAATATTTTGAGTCTTTTGGAAATATCCAAATGTCATATTATTTATATGTAAATAATTGGAAAGATTCAGTCTAGTAAAATAAATTTAATACCAATTTGCAAGCTTATCATTTTAGCTCTTTTGAGCTATCCCTTAAAATAGAGTAATTACCATATATATTTAAAATCAGTTCTCATTTTGTGAATGTCCATTAACTAAATATGTGGTTTTCTTGCTTATCTTCTGGAAAATATGGATCCTTAAAAGAATCTGTTTCTCCTAAATCACAAAAGAGTTAATTATCTTAAAGATATTTTATTGAAATTTTTCTGGCCTCTACATTCTTTTCTTCCTCTCTTTATCTTGTCTCTTATATTTTCTGCCACTGATTCCTGATATCCCGCTCTCATGCCAAAAAAGTGTGTTTTCAGCAGGTTTAGAAGAAATGTCTTACCAAAATGTAAAGCTGTCAAAGACTCCTATTCAGCATTGAAACAAATATTTAATGTTGTTTCTTCCTTTAGCAACATACTTGTTTGCTTTCTCATTATGATTCTGTTTCAGAAAGTCTAGAGTGAAAAAAAATCAAAGAAGGAAGAAAGGACTACGCATGCCCTTTTTTAGAACAAACATTCTATAACAATCACAGAAAGATGCTTGCTTGTTTAATAGACAAAAATGTTATTATAATGAGTTATAAGAAGGTTAGGAGGGAAGGAGCAGGGCACAATTTTTGAAAAGAATGATAGCCCAAAGACACAGCATAAACCCATTAGAATCAAATGGGTCCAAGATGGCAGACCAGACCTTGATCCTCAGTCCGCAAGCTAAATGACACACCCAGAGGTGCCATGACAGTTCCGCCCTTCCTAAAAGAGCTGGAATAATCCTCCCACTCGTAACATATGGAATTACTCAGCCTATAAAAGCTAAGAACGCCATGTTTTCGGGGCTGCTGGATTCACTCTGTGATGGCTCACACTCTGAGTGTGCATTCTCTGAATCTGAACAAATCCGTTTCTTACCTAAAAAAAAAAAAAAAAAAAAAAAAATTCTATCAAGTTGAAGCCTATAACCTCCCCAAATCTTACACTTGTTCCTTTATCAGTTTTGCACATCCAAGAGAAGGAAATATTTTGAGTCTTTTGGAAATATCCAAATGTCATATTATTTATATGTAAATAATTGGAAAGATTCAGTCTAGTAAAATAAATTTAATACCAATTTGCAAGCTTATCATTTTAGCTCTTTTGAGCTATCCCTTAAAATAGAGTAATTACCATATATATTTAAAATCAGTTCTCATTTTGTGAATGTCCATTAACTAAATATGTGGTTTTCTTGCTTATCTTCTGGAAAATATGGATCCTTAAAAGAATCTGTTTCTCCTAAATCACAAAAGAGTTAATTATCTTAAAGATATTTTATTGAAACTAAAAAAGAAAATTGAATAAAAAGTGAATGATTATTGCTATACCTTGACAATAAATTATTTTATTCAAAGGGCTTTTCAATGCAGAAAGATGAAAACTGGTTTTGGCCTCAACTTTGCTAGAATCATTAAATTAAACCAACCCCCAAATGTGAAGACTTACTTATTTTCTCTTTCTGCTTCATATCTTGCTGTAAATACTTCTGTGTCTAATTTTAATTTTCTTCTCTATTTGTTAATTCATAAAGTTGATATAAAAACATTCTCTTGAGCTGAACTAGTGCCACCCTGGTGATTATGGTAATTAAGAACTAGTAAAGGGCTTCCCCTGGTGCTCCAGTGGGTAAGGACACCGCCTTGCAGTGCAAGGGGCGCTGGTTCGATCCCTGGCCTGGGAAGATCCCACGTGCCGCGGAGCGGCTGGACTGATGTGTCCAATTACCGAGCTGGAGCTCTGGCACACGTGTGCCCAGAGCCGGTGCTCTGTGACAACAGAGGCCACCGCGATGGGAGGCCCACAGGAGCCAAAGAACAAGGACAGATGAAAATGGAGAAATGAAAAACCAATAGAAGTGGCCCGCCCATCCCCCTCCCTCCCCACCCCACCCCCCAAAAAATAAATAAATAAAATTAAAAAAAAAATAAAACTAGTAAAGACACATAGCACAAAAATTTACAGAAAGAACAAAAATAGTCTGAAAATCACCAAGTTAATTAAAAAAAATCTTTTGATCCATGAGGCCAGTATTAACCTAATGCAAAATTATCCTATTGCAGCTTCAGATGACTTGGAAAATATCTACTACAGTGAAATTGTAAAGTGACTTTTTGTTGGAGAAGCAGGAGGTATTTCCTCACCAAGATAAGACATAGATGGAAGGAATATATTTCCCTACTATTATGTAGAAGAAAATGAATTGGAAAACTGGGATGTACTACAGTTGAACTGTCTTTGTAGGAAAAAGATTTCACTCAACACTTTTACACTACCCTCCTAAAAGTCTCCTTATGGTATATTATCTTCTCAAATACAGAAGGTGAGGAGAGGTTCTTTTCCTATACATGTTAAACTGGATGTTTTCACTGGATTTTAAAGGTTCGGCTTTATAAAACGACTTAAGACATTTTTTTATGTTAAAGTTTCTTAGATATTGTCATGATATTAATAATATCCCAAAGACCCTTGTGATTAATATCTGATTGAGAATGCAGAAATGCACTCTGTTGTGGAAATCAAAGCCAGTAGCATATTGTCCCCAATAGTAAATTGTGACACTAGGATATTTCAATGGACAGTGATCAACCCAGAATCACTGAAGAGAACAGGACAATAGCAATAGCTTCTGTAGGAGCCCAGGTTTGTAAAGACACATGTCATCTATGGTTATTGAGAAAATAGTCACACAGCTCTTGATAGTGAACATGGATGTAAGCAGGTAGATGTAACCTTAATTCGTTTAAATCAGACCATCTCCACACACTCTGTTGTCATAAAATTTGGAGTCCTGTGACCAACCCACGTGCGCGGAGCGGCTGGACTGATGTGTCCAATTACCGAGCTGGAGCTCTGGCACACGTGTGCCCAGAGCCGGTGCTCTGTGACAACAGAGGCCAGCGATGGGAGGCCCACAGGAGCCAAAGAACAAGGACAGATGAAAATGGAGAAATGAAAAACCAATAGAAGTGGCCGCCCATCCCCTCCCTCCCACCCCACCCCCAAAAATAAATAAATAAAAAAAAAAATAAAACTAGTAAAGACACATAGCACAAAAATTTACAGAAAGAACAAAAATAGTCTGAAAATCACCAAGTTAATTAAAAAAAATCTTTTGATCCATGAGGCCAGTATTAACCTAATGCAAAATTATCCTATTGCAGCTTCAGATGACTTGGAAAATATCTACTACAGTGAAATTGTAAAGTGACTTTTTGTTGGAGAAGCAGGAGGTATTTCCTCACCAAGATAAGACATAGATGGAAGGAATATATTTCCCTACTATTATGTAGAAGAAAATGAATTGGAAAACTGGGATGTACTACAGTTGAACTGTCTTTGTAGGAAAAAGATTTCACTCAACACTTTTACACTACCCTCCTAAAAGTCTCCTTATGGTATATTATCTTCTCAAATACAGAAGGTGAGGAGAGGTTCTTTTCCTATACATGTTAAACTGGATGTTTTCACTGGATTTTAAAGGTTCGGCTTTATAAAACGACTTAAGACATTTTTTTATGTTAAAGTTTCTTAGATATTGTCATGATATTAATAATATCCCAAAGACCCTTGTGATTAATATCTGATTGAGAATGCAGAAATGCACTCTGTTGTGGAAATCAAAGCCAGTAGCATATTGTCCCCAATAGTAAATTGTGACACTAGGATATTTCAATGGACAGTGATCAACCCAGAATCACTGAAGAGAACAGGACAATAGCAATAGCTTCTGTAGGAGCCCAGGTTTGTAAAGACACATGTCATCTATGGTTATTGAGAAAAATAGTCACACAGCTCTTGATAGTGAACATGGATGTAAGCAGGTAGATGTAACCTTAATTCGTTTAAATCAGACCATCTCCACACACTCTGTTGTCATAAAATTTGGAGTGGTTTGATTGTAAACAATTGTACGATAGGAAGAAGAAATATCCAATGGAAGATATATGTATCTTAGGAATTCCTTAGGAATTCCTTCCTTGTTGGGAAGCTTTTATTATTTGCCCCAATTTGAATGTTTATTGCTCTTCCATATGTATAAGCTGTGTGCTTATGGCTGTTACCTCTTCTATTAAAGTCCAGGGTTTTTTTTGGCAAACAGGCTCAGCTCAGAGCTCAGCTCAGTGAAGCAAGTCATTGCCTAATGGAATAGATAAACCAGCTGAAGCTACGAGGAGCTTTACAGAAAGCAATAAAGTTAATCTTTTCAGCTAAAATATAAATTCAGTCTACTGGAAAGAACATATGCAGTCTTGAATTCACTATAGATAGTAAGCTTGGTTAATTTAACTCAAGACATAGGTAAGGCTATCTTATTAAACATATTAATGTGAAACTGTCTCAGTGTGTTCAGCTCCCTAATCTACATTCAGTCTAAATCTAAATTTTAAAATAAATAGTCTTAGCTTTTTAAGGGCTCAGTTATTTGATGTAAACAAAGATAGGAAAATAACCAATTTCTCTAAATGTGTGGCATAAAAAATTTAAGAAATAGCTGAATGAATGGTACTTTATCTTTGGATCAGATAGGTCCTTGGTTCAAATGGGATATTCCTTCCTGTTTTCCAGGTTTCTTGTTTTTTCTCCATCAACTTTATGAAGATCAGTATACAGAGCAACTTGTAATAGCTGAAAGTTGTTAATGAGGTGGTTTTACAGATCAAAAATCTACAAGTTACTATTCTTCTTGTCTCCCTATCCTTCATCCTATATCCTTTAAATGCTAATGATTTTTTGCCCCAAACTGTACTTAAATCTGCCCATTTCTTTCAATCTGCCCTTCGCCACCCTAGTACAAGCTTCAGAATCGTGAAAATAGTTCCAAAACACTAGGATATTTCAATGGACAGTGATCAACCCAGAATCACTGAAGAGAACAGGACAATAGCAATAGCTTCTGTAGGAGCCCAGGTTTGTAAAGACACATGTCATCTATGGTTATTGAGAAAATAGTCACACAGCTCTTGATAGTGAACATGGATGTAAGCAGGTAGATGTAACCTTAATTCGTTTAAATCAGACCATCTCCACACACTCTGTTGTCATAAAATTTGGAGTGGTTTGATTGTAAACAATTGTACGATAGGAAGAAGAAATATCCAATGGAAGATATATGTATCTTAGGAATTCCTTAGGAATTCCTTCCTTGTTGGGAAGCTTTTATTATTTGCCCCAATTTGAATGTTTATTGCTCTTCCATATGTATAAGCTGTGTGCTTATGGCTGTTACCTCTTCTATTAAAGTCCAGGGTTTTTTGGCAAACAGGCTCAGCTCAGAGCTCAGCTCAGTGAAGCAAGTCATTGCCTAATGGAATAGATAAACCAGCTGAAGCTACGAGGAGCTTTACAGAAAGCAATAAAGTTAATCTTTTCAGCTAAAATATAAATTCAGTCTACTGGAAAGAACATATGCAGTCTTGAATTCACTATAGATAGTAAGCTTGGTTAATTTAACTCAAGACATAGGTAAGGCTATCTTATTAAACATATTAATGTGAAACTGTCTCAGTGTGTTCAGCTCCCTAATCTACATTCAGTCTAAATCTAAATTTTAAAATAAATAGTCTTAGCTTTTTAAGGGCTCAGTTATTTGATGTAAACAAAGATAGGAAAATAACCAATTTCTCTAAATGTGTGGCATAAAAAATTTAAGAAATAGCTGAATGAATGGTACTTTATCTTTGGATCAGATAGGTCCTTGGTTCAAATGGGATATTCCTTCCTGTTTTCCAGGTTTCTTGTTTTTTCTCCATCAACTTTATGAAGATCAGTATACAGAGCAACTTGTAATAGCTGAAAGTTGTTAATGAGGTGGTTTTACAGATCAAAAATCTACAAGTTACTATTCTTCTTGTCTCCCTATCCTTCATCCTATATCCTTTAAATGCTAATGATTTTTTGCCCCAAACTGTACTTAAATCTGCCCATTTCTTTCAATCTGCCCTTCGCCACCCTAGTACAAGCTTCAGAATACACTGTCTCTTGTTGCAATAAGAGATAATAGTTGTTAACTGGTCTTACTATGTCTGTTCTTTTCTCTACCTAACATACCCTCAATGCTATAGCCAGTGCTTCTCACTACATTTGTACATCCCATTGTATAATTGGTTATTTAATGTCTGTCTTATCTCATCTACTAGATTGTAAACTTCTTAAAATTAGGAACAAAGTCCCTTTTGTCCTCAGGATTCAGTAGGTACAAGTTCCATCTTAGCGTCAGGGTCCAGGACATAATAGGTATTCAGAATATTTGTTGAGTGAAATTTGAATGGATATAGTATACAATGTGCATGTAGACATGCATTCATGGTTGAGACATGAGACATTCACTCAAGTCATGGCCTAAAACCATTAGAATTATTACTCAAAGAAACATCCCACCTTCAGACCACGCTGGATTTTGGCTAAGAGAATATTGGATCAGAATATAAGAACTGAGTTATTAGTCTAGCTTTGTTAGTAAATTATTGTGTGACCTTAGACTACTGCCTTTGCAGTTCATTAAAAAAACTGAAAAAGATAGTTTACAATAGCTAGGACATGGAAGCAGCCTAGATGTCCATTGACAGATGAATGGATAAAGAAGTTGTGGTACATATATACAATGGAGTATTACTCAGCTATAAAAAGGAATGCATTTGAGTCAATTCCAACGAAGTGGACAAACCTAGAGCCTATTATACACAATGAAGTAAGTCATAAAGAGAAAGATAAATATTGTGTACTAGCATATATATATGGACTCTAGAAAGATGGTACTGATGAATTCATATGCCCAGCAGCAATGGGGAAACACACATAGGGAACAGATTTTTGGACACAGTGGGAGAGAGAGAAGGTGGGATTATTTGAGAGAGTAGCACTGAAACATACGCATTACCATGTCTAAAGTAGGTAGCCAGTGGGAACTTGCTGTACGACACTGGGAACCCAAATCTGGTGTTCTGTGGCAACCTAGATGGGAGGGATGAGGAGCGGGTTGAGGGGAGGTTTATGAGAGGAGACATATATATTCTTGGCTGATTCATATTGATGTTTGGCAGAAACCATCACAATATTGTAAAGTACTTATCCTTTAATTTAAAATAAAATAAAATTAAAAAACTTTCCTTAGATGCTCTGACAGACACCATAAATAATTGTGCCACAAAGGGCAAGCTCAAGTTGAGTGAAAAAGCAGAGTTTCTGAAATAGAAGCAATGGGAGAGAGGAAGAAGAAAAATCAATTGAGTGAAATCTTTTTAATATTTTCTTATATAAAGTTTTAGGCAATATCCTGAGACTTTTTTGGCCTTTTATGTGCTTACTTGAATGAGTTGCTTTCAAACGTATATTCAAGGGGAAAAGTGGAATTAATTCTAGAGGCAACTAATAAATCCTGGTGAAACAGGATTTTTTCTTATCATATAAAATTATTATGATCAATATTGTGAAGGTTTACTAAGCACTATTAATATTTACCAAATTGTAAATTTTATAAGTCAAAGGGGAAAGATAAGTTTATTTAGATATTTTTCTCATTTGTATATATATTCTTTAATCATTTGCAAAGACTCTGCTGGGTAGTATTTGACAAATAACATGTGGCCTCTACAGTCTAAGCAGAAAAGAAGTGTTTGTTTTTCTTGCTGTGCCCCCACCCCCGCCCGCGATGTCCTCCTTTCATTTAATTTAAAATTATTTTCCCAAACCATTTCTTTCCATCACCTTAGGGCTCCAAATAAGTACTAAATAAGAAGTATAATAAAATATCCCATTAATTGTAAAATACTGTCAGTTAACACAGCATGAAGAAGAATTTGTTCACCAAAATATAGTATATTCTATTGACAAGGAATTTATTTTGCAATCAAAGTCATTGTTATCTCAAAATGAAAGCTCCTTGAGGCCAGAGACCCTGTCTTTATGCAATACAACTTTAATAACTATAATTCAAGGACTTTTGTAAGGTAATGAAAAGTTTTCAATCTAGGCTCCATAAATATTAATTATTAAAAACTATGAAATTATTACTTTGCATTTACTAAGTTGGGACTTGTAGACTCGCTGTTTATTGTTCATTTACAAACCAAGCAAGGACATGGGAACAGCCCTGAATTTTTCTGATGGGGGTCGGGTTGAGGGGAGGTTTATGAGAGGAGACATATATATTCTTGGCTGATTCATATTGATGTTTGGCAGAAACCATCACAATATTGTAAAGTACTTATCCTTTAATTTAAAATAAAATAAAATTAAAAAACTTTCCTTAGATGCTCTGACAGACACCATAAATAATTGTGCCACAAAGGGCAAGCTCAAGTTGAGTAAAAAAGCAGAGTTTCTGAAATAGAAGCAATGGGAGAGAGGAAGAAGAAAAATCAATTGAGTGAAATCTTTTTAATATTTTCTTATATAAAGTTTTAGGCAATATCCTGAGACTTTTTTGGCCTTTTATGTGCTTACTTGAATGAGTTGCTTTCAAACGTATATTCAAGGGGAAAAGTGGAATTAATTCTAGAGGCAACTAATAAATCCTGGTGAAACAGGATTTTTTCTTATCATATAAAATTATTATGATCAATATTGTGAAGGTTTACTAAGCACTATTAATATTTACCAAATTGTAAATTTTATAAGTCAAAGGGGAAAGATAAGTTTATTTAGATATTTTTCTCATTTGTATATATATTCTTTAATCATTTGCAAAGACTCTGCTGGGTAGTATTTGACAAATAACATGTGGCCTCTACAGTCTAAGCAGAAAAGAAGTGTTTGTTTTCTTGCTGTGCCCCACCCCGCCATGATGTCCTCCTTTCATTTAATTTAAAATTATTTTCCCAAACCATTTCTTTCCATCACCTTAGGGCTCCAAATAAGTACTAAATAAGAAGTATAATAAAATATCCCATTAATTGTAAAATACTGTCAGTTAACACAGCATGAAGAAGAATTTGTTCACCAAAATATAGTATATTCTATTGACAAGGAATTTATTTTGCAATCAAAGTCATTGTTATCTCAAAATGAAAGCTCCTTGAGGCCAGAGACCCTGTCTTTATGCAATACAACTTTAATAACTATAATTCAAGGACTTTTGTAAGGTAATGAAAAGTTTTCAATCTAGGCTCCATAAATATTAATTATTAAAAACTATGAAAAAATTATTACTTTGCATTTACTAAGTTGGGACTTGTAGACTCGCTGTTTATTGTTCATTTACAAACCAAGCAAGGACATGGGAACAGCCCTGAATCTGAGGTTGTTTTTCAACAAATGAACAGACTTGGTCCAGTATTCCTTAGCATATCTTAAAATTTTAAACTAAAGAAAAAATGTAATGTCAAGAAGTTATGGCATATGAACTTGATAAAGCTCATTCTATGTTAATTTTTACAAGTCACAGTGACTGCTGTGTTCATAACTTTCCTTCCAGTGTCCATGGACAGACTACGTAAAATAAGTCTTTCACCAAAAAATTCTTTCCAAATTTTTCAGCATTGTCCATTCAGTCCAAGATTTCTCGGTGTGGTTCTACTTTCTGTGCTTTGTGACAGCCTGCACAGGAAATCTGACCCCTTATCTTAATGGGTCCTCTACCATGTTCTTTTCCTTAAAGCTCCATGGAGTTGTTTTGGCGTGAACTATTATTTCTGTTTGAATGCGTATTGAAATATACTTATTGTTTATATTTGATATACTTAAGTTTTGAAGAAGTTACTGGTCAGTGTATATAAGGTTTAATTCAAATTCAGAATGGACTATAATGTTTTATTTACCTGTGTGCATTCTGACCAGACCATAAGGCTATTAACAGATGAATATTTGAAGAGCACTATATTTTCCAGAGAACTTTCAAGTCTTCAGGGATATGCGATATAATGATATATTTATTTTAATATGATGCCTATGGACCCTATCGAGGCTACATAAATCGTTATCCTTAAAATTGAATTTTATGGAGTAAGAAATGCTTTTGAAAAAGGCAGAAACATGTTCTTATAATGCAAGGATAAAAACTTCATAAGCGTTTCTGAGAAATGATGCAAACCCAAAGGAAAAGCTGAATCCGCTGTAATGCTGAAGGAAGGAATTTATTTTGCAATCAAAGTCATTGTTATCTCAAAATGAAAGCTCCTTGAGGCCAGAGACCCTGTCTTTATGCAATACAACTTTAATAACTATAATTCAAGGACTTTTGTAAGGTAATGAAAAGTTTTCAATCTAGGCTCCATAAATATTAATTATTAAAAACTATGAAAAAATTATTACTTTGCATTTACTAAGTTGGGACTTGTAGACTCGCTGTTTATTGTTCATTTACAAACCAAGCAAGGACATGGGAACAGCCCTGAATCTGAGGTTGTTTTTCAACAAATGAACAGACTTGGTCCAGTATTCCTTAGCATATCTTAAAATTTTAAACTAAAGAAAAAATGTAATGTCAAGAAGTTATGGCATATGAACTTGATAAAGCTCATTCTATGTTAATTTTTACAAGTCACAGTGACTGCTGTGTTCATAACTTTCCTTCCAGTGTCCATGGACAGACTACGTAAAATAAGTCTTTCACCAAAAAATTCTTTCCAAATTTTTCAGCATTGTCCATTCAGTCCAAGATTTCTCGGTGTGGTTCTACTTTCTGTGCTTTGTGACAGCCTGCACAGGAAATCTGACCCCTTATCTTAATGGGTCCTCTACCATGTTCTTTTCCTTAAAGCTCCATGGAGTTGTTTTGGCGTGAACTATTATTTCTGTTTGAATGCGTATTGAAATATACTTATTGTTTATATTTGATATACTTAAGTTTTGAAGAAGTTACTGGTCAGTGTATATAAGGTTTAATTCAAATTCAGAATGGACTATAATGTTTTATTTACCTGTGTGCATTCTGACCAGACCATAAGGCTATTAACAGATGAATATTTGAAGAGCACTATATTTTCCAGAGAACTTTCAAGTCTTCAGGGATATGCGATATAATGATATATTTATTTTAATATGATGCCTATGGACCCTATCGAGGCTACATAAATCGTTATCCTTAAAATTGAATTTTATGGAGTAAGAAATGCTTTTGAAAAAGGCAGAAACATGTTCTTATAATGCAAGGATAAAAACTTCATAAGCGTTTCTGAGAAATGATGCAAACCCAAAGGAAAAGCTGAATCCGCTGTAATGCTGAAGGGGAAAGGGACTTGAGTGTCACTGTCCACTACCTTTCGAAAAAAGATTTTTCTAGAACAACCTTGGATGGAGAGAGAAAGAAATGATGTTGTAATTGAGGTTTATACCTAGAGGATGCCTGAGGGGCCCAGCACCAGATTGTTAAGGAACTAAGAACAGAATCCAAACTTTTGGGCACCAAGTTACTTTTCATATCTTGCTATCTTGAGTTGAAGTAAAAGTGAAAGTTGCTCAGTCCTGTCTGACTCTTTCCAACCCTTAATTATCTACTACTGTTTATGCTTTTGCCTAAGTGAGAGTGCAAGTGTTAGTTGCTCAATCAGGTCCAACTCTTTGTGCCTCCATGGACTGTAGCCCGCCAGGCTCCTCTGTCCGTGGAATTCTCCAGGCAAGAATACTGGAGTTCGTAGCTGATCCCTTCTCCAAGGGATCTTCCCAACCCAGGAATCAGACCCAGGTCTCCCACACTGCAGGCTGATTCTTTACTATCTGAACCTTCAGTTGACGTGTGGATATTTTTATTTTAAAAAGCAGCAGCAGGGAGTGTAAAAAAAGAACCAAATTCCCATTGCTCAAGAAATCTAGGATGACATTGTGATTCATAACTCTGGTTATAAACTGTTTTACTGAAACCTAAAATTAGGATTGTATTTTCTTTCATTTTGCATGTTTCCTATTTCCAAATCCTAAGAGATTTTCCTTCTTGTGGGCATAGCCTGCATTTTACTGGTCAGTGTATATAAGGTTTAATTCAAATTCAGAATGGACTATAATGTTTTATTTACCTGTGTGCATTCTGACCAGACCATAAGGCTATTAACAGATGAATATTTGAAGAGCACTATATTTTCCAGAGAACTTTCAAGTCTTCAGGGATATGCGATATAATGATATATTTATTTTAATATGATGCCTATGGACCCTATCGAGGCTACATAAATCGTTATCCTTAAAATTGAATTTTATGGAGTAAGAAATGCTTTTGAAAAAGGCAGAAACATGTTCTTATAATGCAAGGATAAAAACTTCATAAGCGTTTCTGAGAAATGATGCAAACCCAAAGGAAAAGCTGAATCCGCTGTAATGCTGAAGGGAAGGCACTTGAGTGTCACTGTCCACTACCTTTCGAAAAAAGATTTTTCTAGAACAACCTTGGATGGAGAGAGAAAGAAATGATGTTGTAATTGAGGTTTATACCTAGAGGATGCCTGAGGGGCCCAGCACCAGATTGTTAAGGAACTAAGAACAGAATCCAAACTTTTGGGCACCAAGTTACTTTTCATATCTTGCTATCTTGAGTTGAAGTAAAAGTGAAAGTTGCTCAGTCCTGTCTGACTCTTTCCAACCCTTAATTATCTACTACTGTTTATGCTTTTGCCTAAGTGAGAGTGCAAGTGTTAGTTGCTCAATCAGGTCCAACTCTTTGTGCCTCCATGGACTGTAGCCCGCCAGGCTCCTCTGTCCGTGGAATTCTCCAGGCAAGAATACTGGAGTTCGTAGCTGATCCCTTCTCCAAGGGATCTTCCCAACCCAGGAATCAGACCCAGGTCTCCCACACTGCAGGCTGATTCTTTACTATCTGAACCTTCAGTTGACGTGTGGATATTTTTATTTTAAAAAGCAGCAGCAGGGAGTGTAAAAAAAGAACCAAATTCCCATTGCTCAAGAAATCTAGGATGACATTGTGATTCATAACTCTGGTTATAAACTGTTTTACTGAAACCTAAAATTAGGATTGTATTTTCTTTCATTTTGCATGTTTCCTATTTCCAACTAATCCCTAGTAAGAGAGATTTTCCTTCTTGTGGGCATAGCCTGCATTTTACATTCCTGCTCTTTCTTAGAGTAACCCCATTTGAGGAGGAAAAAAACTTGTTTCTCTATAAGAGCAAGTATATGCAGAGAGAGTGCCCTGGCAGATCGTTTCAACCAAACTATCATGATAAAATTCATCTAGAATTGCATCAAGACTATCAAGAAAGTAACTATTCTGTTCTAGCATAGTGGAGGAATAGATATAATTAAGTAAAATAAAATAATTCTGATTAATTATTCAATTGCATTAACCTATTCTTTATAACTGTTCATGCTTATAAAATGCTTATATGAATGAAAATCGATGATGTATACATATAAGTCACCAACAGATGCCCAGAAGAATGAAATCCCTTTTTGCCAGCCTTCCACTGCAGGACTGGTTTGACTGAGCCTTGAAAGAGGATCTATTATGGACTCAACTAGGAGTGAAGGTGTTCTGTCAAGAGATAACAACATAGATCATGAAGATTAACTTTAAAATATACACAAGGGGAGACTATAACACAATCTGGACAAAATGTTAAGTATTAAAAGGAGACTCAAACATCAGAATTGCTGTGAATCCTGAAAATAGGGAATTTGGTAGAATTTTTAATAAGGCAGAACTTTAGGAAAATGATCCCATTGCTTGATATAATAATACATTTCATTTCCACTATGAACTATGTAGAAGGAAAGATTCCCATATTCTTTGCATTAATAAAGCAGATACAAATTCTGATAAAAAATTAATAAAGATTAAAATGTGGCTTAGAGTTAATGTTGGATAATGACTATTTGAATATTTTTCCTTTATATCATGAATATAGAAATTTATTTAGTTCATTTGTAAAATAGAAGTTCATTATATTTTTTAGGCAGTCTCTAAGATACTAATTTTCCCTTGACATGAGCTTTAGGAAAATAAAAGTCTGATGAAATTTTCTTTCCCAAGAAAATAGGTTTTATTTCAGTCTAACCACAGAGAGCAAAGAGTTAAAACTCAACACTCTGAAAATAAAATAATAATCTGAAATAAAGCTTTTTTCTTCACAGCGGCCATCTATTTCTCTGTTTTACGGGATGGTTTCTAAGGACTGCCAGTATTTGTGGAATCAATTCTCTAAGGTGTTATTTGTCAATGATCCAGAGATGTTTGACATGACATAGTTTGTAATTGTGCTAAGGTATAAATGTGAGTTACACGGCTCAGGTACAAGTTTTCAAGTTAGAGGATAGATCTCATTGAACATCAAACATTCATGGCCTTGAGTGGGTTTTTTTTTTTTTATATCCATTCAGCCATTAAGGAAAATGGTGAATGTCATACTTTGCCTCATTTTAGACAAAAGCAATAAACTATGATGTTTTTGCAATTATGGAAATATGTAAAGGATGTGCTGTTAACGCATGTCAAAGTGAGCAAGCTTAGGTTAGTAAAGCCTATCATCAGAAAAATGCCAGTTAGTGTTTTTACTAAAAAATCTATGATTCTCCAGAAAATCAACAGAAGTTAGCCTTGAAATTTTAGGATTTAAGATTTGAATCATCTCTAAGTAATGCTGGCAATATGTACCCTTTGAGGTTTGAATCATTTGTTTTGGAAAATCATAAAAATTGTCAAACAGATGATTAAAGATTACAGTCAAATGAATATAAATTGAATTTGGAATTTCCATTTTTGCAACAAGTGAGTCAGATTCAACATTTGGCTTTTGATCACTTGGTAATGAGTCACTTGATTGGTACTCTTATGATCTCTAAATTAAAACTTAGTAAATGAAATATGAGATTCTGTATATCCCCAAGGATTAGAAAATGACTTAGATGAATTCTTTTTCATTATCAAAATAAATAGATTTTTATGGAGAATAATTTAAAGTATTATTATTATTAGAAATAACAAATCAAAATTATTTGCTTTCTAAAATACCTTACCTGGGAGGTTTGAAATGTAATGGCCCTTATTGACTTGATTGTCTGCATCTCTAGTTTACTTGAAACTCTTACAGTACAGCTACATTTATTATTAGATACTGACTTTGTGATATCTCCATTTTTTTAAATTGGAATATTTATTATGCCTGAAAGAGTGGCCACATCATCATGTCTTCTGAATTCAGATTTTGATAAGAGGTCCTTTCCCTTGGGCTGCCAATGCGATTGTCAATGATACTTTCCTATAAGGAACAAGCTCTTTTGTCAATGTTAGGCAGACACTGCAATTTAAGCTTTGTCTGGTTAAAACATAGTCAGAATTCAATGTCACCTTGAATTTTCTACTTTTTCTTGCAAATTCCAAGAGATGTAATACGATTCTTGGAGAGAGCTGTAGGGTAAATTTATTTTGCTTTTTTTTTTTTATGTATTAGAGGATAAACCATCACCTAAAATGCTGAAAATATGATTATCTTTTTGTAGCCAAAATGAAATAAAGCAAACAAACAAACAAATAATAAAAATAAACCTTTCCTTCCATTCTTCCTTTGCTTGTTGGCCCTCCAAAACATTCAAAATTCAGAAGGCGTATGAAAGAAGCTGCAAGGATTATTACCTATACCAGAGTAATATATCTTTCCAGATCTGGATTTGCTATTGTCTTCAGGATGAATATTGGACTTCCTTAAAATAGAAATGAAGCACCTAACATCAAATCTTGGGCCCAATCCAGACCTGGACTACCTGTGCTGGATTGCTGGTCATTTGTTTTGGAAAATCATAAAAATTGTCAAACAGATGATTAAAGATTACAGTCAAATGAATATAAATTGAATTTGGAATTTCCATTTTTGCAACAAGTGAGTCAGATTCAACATTTGGCTTTTGATCACTTGGTAATGAGTCACTTGATTGGTACTCTTATGATCTCTAAATTAAAACTTAGTAAATGAAATATGAGATTCTGTATATCCCCAAGGATTAGAAAATGACTTAGATGAATTCTTTTTCATTATCAAAATAAATAGATTTTTATGGAGAATAATTTAAAGTATTATTATTATTAGAAATAACAAATCAAAATTATTTGCTTTCTAAAATACCTTACCTGGGAGGTTTGAAATGTAATGGCCCTTATTGACTTGATTGTCTGCATCTCTAGTTTACTTGAAACTCTTACAGTACAGCTACATTTATTATTAGATACTGACTTTGTGATATCTCCATTTTTAAATTGGAATATTTATTATGCCTGAAAGAGTGGCCACATCATCATGTCTTCTGAATTCAGATTTTGATAAGAGGTCCTTTCCCTTGGGCTGCCAATGCGATTGTCAATGATACTTTCCTATAAGGAACAAGCTCTTTTGTCAATGTTAGGCAGACACTGCAATTTAAGCTTTGTCTGGTTAAAACATAGTCAGAATTCAATGTCACCTTGAATTTTCTACTTTTTCTTGCAAATTCCAAGAGATGTAATACGATTCTTGGAGAGAGCTGTAGGGTAAATTTATTTTGCTTTTTTTTTTTTATGTATTAGAGGATAAACCATCACCTAAAATGCTGAAAATATGATTATCTTTTTGTAGCCAAAATGAAATAAAGCAAACAAACAAACAAATAATAAAAATAAACCTTTCCTTCCATTCTTCCTTTGCTTGTTGGCCCTCCAAAACATTCAAAATTCAGAAGGCGTATGAAAGAAGCTGCAAGGATTATTACCTATACCAGAGTAATATATCTTTCCAGATCTGGATTTGCTATTGTCTTCAGGATGAATATTGGACTTCCTTAAAATAGAAATGAAGCACCTAACATCAAATCTGCTGGGCCCAATCCAGACCTGGACTACCTGTGCATGAGCTAGTCCAGGTCAGCTAGGTAAACAGTCCTTGATTTTATCCCCTCTAAAAATGGAAAGGATGCTTTCACAGCAAATTCAAGGATAATGGCCATATATGAGCAGGTATCAAAGAGAGGCCTGTAAGAAGCTACTGAGCCAAACCTGCAAGGGACTCATCAAGCATTTCAATAGAGAAGACTCAGAGCCTCCTTGTTGGTGATCTTGGAAAACCCACGGCTTCTTCCCCTGGATGAATGAGAGCCCTCACCTGTAGCATCCAGCCAGAACAATGTGAACCTCATCTGTTCTACGTGGACCAGTCATAGTCAAGTGTGCCAGGTGTAGGGGTTTAGGGTGTGGGACACTGCCATATCCTTCAGGAACCTGGGCTGAACTACACTATTAGACCTTCCATAGAGTGGACCTGAGTCCCAATGTTGTCCACAATATTCGAAGCCTCCTCCTCCCAGATAATTCAAGCTTTGTTTTCCTGTTCCTATATTGTTTCCAAATTACAGCAGCTTATAACTGGGGTATCTAAGGCTCTCAAGCATTGGCCCTTGGGGGAGTGGTGCAGGAAGAAGGGACTCCTATTTACATGACAGATTTTCTCTTCAGTTCCAGTGTTCATTTCTTCTGGTAAATGATTTATGTAGGTGGAAGGGAGTTTGGAACCTCTTTGACACTACCCATTTCTGGTTCCCAGTATTCTTTCCCAACATTTGGAAAGAAAAATGCACAGTGAAATTACTTCCAATTCCTTTTAGGTTAGGATTTTAAACAAGAAGATCGATTTTAGCAAGGTTCAGTCCAGATGTGGTTCCAAGGATAACATCAAACATTCTGCTGGGGGCGGAAATGTAAGTAGAAGCTTGTGTCAGAAGCTGTCCTGATTGTGTCAGCCATCTGCACGGCCGGCACTTCGTCTCCTTTCCTGCCTCCTTCCCGACACCTCCCTGTACACTCCCCACTTCTTGTTGCTGCTCCACACATCCCCCTGGTTTGGGAGCTTGTCAACCTTGCATCTTCTTATCCTTCCCCCTGAGATCATTGGTGAATGTCTCACTTTTTTAATGGGGTACACCATGGTTTTCAGGGAGATGGGAAACCCCCTTCACTTGCCAATTTGTTTGCTGGCTTTGGGCTTCAAGGTATTTTCCTGTGTTGTCTCTGCTCCCCTGCAAGTCAGCTGGGCACACACTGTTCTAGCTCCGTTTAAGTTACTCTTGAGGCAATGACTGATGTACGTTAAAGTACTCAAAGTGTGTAATGTCAATCTTCTGTGCTTCATTATTCATGAGAGTTGGGATATCATTTGGAATAATACAAAACTGGTGAAGCATGGCTCATCTGTAATTCAGAGTGAAAGGATTCAAGTCTCAGTATGCTCTTTGTCTTGATGGTGTTTTTTTTTTTTCACCCTATTTCTTAAATTGGGTGGAAATAATATCCTGTGAGAGGAAGTGAAAGATGAATTCATGGTTCTCAAAAGTATTTGCAGAAGAGTTGAAACAGGCAGACTCAAGCTAAAGGAGGCATAGTTCTTTGTAAGTTAGAATAATAAAAAAGTGCAGATCCTGTCACCTAGACTTCGGATTCTAGTCATGTGTGACTCAAGTAATTTACAGAGTATCAAATCAAGAGTTCTCACTTGTCTAATAGCTCTTGGTTCCTTGCTCCTCAGTTGGGCAGAGATGGAGTCAAGCAGTGAAGCAAGAGACAAACAAGTGCCTGATGTTCAAAGTAGCTCCACTGAGCGTGAACATGTGCCATATGGGAAGGCCACCGCAGGTTTGCTGACCTCCTGGAATGCAGGATTAAGCCTCAGACTCAGCATTTACACTGACAGGCTGCCCTCCTCCCTGGTGCCCTCCCTGACTGCAAGTGCATACCATGTGCTACTCCCACAGAAGCAATCTTGGTCCTAGAATTAATAGATAATTTTGAGGGTATCGGAGGATATACCTGCCCTCTCTGATAGGTGCTGCTGGTCAAAACGCCTAAGTGGGAAAGGATAAATTGAGATAACTAATGATCTTAAAGGTAGTAAAGAAGCTTCCAACCTCCAAACCAGTAGTCTGAAACTTTCCCCTAAAGAAAAATTTTTTTGTTACAATGTGATTTGAATGGGGAAGTTTCCTTGGCCCCATTTCTAGCATTAGATTACGTAATTCCCATGTACTTCTGATATAAATGGACCAGGATCCATACTTGGAAAGCACTGTTTCAAATATTGGAAGATGGAGTGATTTCAGAAAAACACAAGCAAAAAATGCTATCCTTTTATCATTTGGTGTGCAATAAAACTTGCATTCAGCCAAGACATGACAAGAGTATTTTAGAAAAACATGTTTAGGGCTTTCTTCTTGTATATCTTTAAAGCAGTGTTGGCTTCTTGTTTCTATGAGCTGTGTAGGTCACTTTCATGTAAAAATCACTCTCTAAAAACTAATTTCTCTCTTCACTTCGGTCTTTGCTTATAGAAAGGTTTAACCAGGTGTGGCTTTGTTTTCTGAGTAGAAAGTTTGCCTTCTTAGTCCAGAAGTTTCTCTCCACTGTGGCATGATCTGGTTTCCACTAATAAAATCTTCTCTTCTAGGATTTTCTTTCACTTGTGTTTTTCTTTCCAACCAAACATATGGGAGGACATATGGAAGACTGAGCTTTCCCATGTGTGTATGTATGTTGTTGTATGTTGTGCTTGAATATGTTTCTAGATTTGATGTATGAGCCTGGGGACTTATTTACATCTAAACTATTTTAAGCCTATTTTTTGTGGTTCACACAGGTACAGATTGTCACCAAGAAGATAGACCTAAGCCACGTGACATCCAAATGCGGCTCTCTGAAGAACATCCGCCACAGGCCAGGTAAATCGGTATTTTTTAGTAGTCTGAGGGATATTACATTGAGCTCAAGAAATTGACAAGCAAAATTTTGTTGCTGTGAAATACTAATTAGAAGGATGTTTCCAGATTCTAATACTTAATGCTTGTGTTACTAGAAACTTAAATTAGAAATTTTGAGGCATCTTCACATGAACAAGTAAACTCAATTACCACAGTGAGGCCACATATCATAGGACATGTTAAAAATGAAAAAATACAGATGAATTTGTCTGTATGTACCGAATATGCTTATTGGAGCACTTTTGAAACATATAGTCTGTAAAATACATTAGGCCATGTATTCATACACAATTCATGGACTGAAAGCAGCATTTCAAAGATTTTGTAAGAAACTGTTTTTCTGCATTATGTGGGGAAAAAAGATTGTGTTTTAGCAAAGCTGAGGAATTTTTTTTTCTGTTGGATTTCTCAGATCCAAGTCAGTAAACATTGTGAATCCTCAGGATGCAATGTTTCCCCAACTTACTTGACCATGGATTTTTTGTTTTTCTGAACTATCTCACAAGGCTAGTGCCCTAAAGTAGAATTTATATTCATACATGCTAGTGATTTTTTCCTCTTTAATTTGTAAATCTAATGTATTATGAGTCATTTTTTCTGAGTATCATGTACCATATGTTTTGCTAAATTCTACTTCCATGCATATGTAAATAATGGACAGCTGTCAGATTTATACATTTTCTTGAATTTTTTCTTATTTAAGATCTTCTTAGTCCAGAAGTTTCCTCCACTGTGGCATGATCTGGTTTCCACTAATAAAATCTTCTCTTCTAGGATTTTCTTTCACTTGTGTTTTCTTTCCAACCAAACATATGGGAGGACATATGGAAGACTGAGCTTTCCCATGTGTATGTATGTTGTTGTATGTTGTGCTTGAATATGTTTCTAGATTTGATGTATGAGCCTGGGGACTTATTTACATCTAAACTATTTTAAGCCTATTTTTTGTGGTTCACACAGGTACAGATTGTCACCAAGAAGATAGACCTAAGCCACGTGACATCCAAATGCGGCTCTCTGAAGAACATCCGCCACAGGCCAGGTAAATCGGTATTTTTTAGTAGTCTGAGGGATATTACATTGAGCTCAAGAAATTGACAAGCAAAATTTTGTTGCTGTGAAATACTAATTAGAAGGATGTTTCCAGATTCTAATACTTAATGCTTGTGTTACTAGAAACTTAAATTAGAAATTTTGAGGCATCTTCACATGAACAAGTAAACTCAATTACCACAGTGAGGCCACATATCATAGGACATGTTAAAAATGAAAAAATACAGATGAATTTGTCTGTATGTACCGAATATGCTTATTGGAGCACTTTTGAAACATATAGTCTGTAAAATACATTAGGCCATGTATTCATACACAATTCATGGACTGAAAGCAGCATTTCAAAGATTTTGTAAGAAACTGTTTTTCTGCATTATGTGGGGAAAAAAAAGATTGTGTTTTAGCAAAGCTGAGGAATTTTTTTTTCTGTTGGATTTCTCAGATCCAAGTCAGTAAACATTGTGAATCCTCAGGATGCAATGTTTCCCCAACTTACTTGACCATGGATTTTTTGTTTTTCTGAACTATCTCACAAGGCTAGTGCCCTAAAGTAGAATTTATATTCATACATGCTAGTGATTTTTTCCTCTTTAATTTGTAAATCTAATGTATTATGAGTCATTTTTTCTGAGTATCATGTACCATATGTTTTTGCTAAATTCTACTTCCATGCATATGTAAATAATGGACAGCTGTCAGATTTATACATTTTCTTGAAAGTGTTTTTCTTTTTAATTTTTTTTAAGATATTTTTTTGGACTCTTTTTATATTTATTTTTTTCATGCATCTTTATTCTTCGGCCTGTGTGGGCCTCCTATCACAGAGGCCTCTCTCACTATAGAGCACCGGCTCTGGACGCCGGCTCATAATTGGGTACACTGGTCCAGCCGCTCCGCGGCTTATGGTATCTTCCCAGGCCAGAGATCGAACTGGTGCCCCTTGCACTGCAAGGCGGACTCTTTACCCACTGGACTACCAGGGAAGCCCCTTGAAACTGTTTTGACACAATTTATGTATACCATTGAAGGACAAGAGAAAGCAATTGACTTTAACCATCTATACTTGACATCTTAATCAAACCAGGTCATCTTTTTTCCCATGAATCATTGTCTCAAGTGTTATCTAAACAAGCTATAAGAACATCTGACCACAATGAGATTTCTGAGCAGAAGATTATTGAGAAGAAATTTTTAGTTGAGAAACAAGGATCAATAGGACAAGTTTCAAAAATGGATAAATGCACTGGAAATATTTCTAGAAATCTGACTTCATTTTGGTAAAGAATGTTAAGAAAGCAAGTTAAGGAGATAGAAACTACATATAAGGAATCTCCATTACTAGTTTCAAAACTGATATCCTGGAGTTAGCTGTTTGTTATTCATGAGACAGCAGGGACATGTTCCCATACGGGGTATCTTTACAACCCCCCATCTGTGACTTAAGTCTACAAACGTTTAATTGATTTTGTCCTGTATCAACAGTATGATGGATGTATCTGGGGACACTATTTTCTTCCAGAATACAGAAGAAAATAATGGACTCTTTAATTCCAAACAATAAGTATACATTCAGTTCAATTCACCTAGAGTCTTAATGCACTGAAAAATCTTATATGGATAAGAAAATACTATGTGTATGTTTTACTGGTCATAAAAGGCTATTGTCATGGACTCCCACCTATTTCTCTTACTTCATAATAAGTGAATCAGATGTATTAGCATAATGATCTTTGACAGTCACAAGCTTTTCATGAAGTTACTTTGGATTGTGGAGTGTCTAACGAAAAGTAAGGAGGAAACACTTCAGCACCTGAAGGCTCAAATTGAAATAGCTGGTCTGGTTGATGTCACTCTGGGACATACAAAGCTTGACTCAGATTATAATCTTCTGCAGTTACTACTCCTGAGGGAGCCAGAATGTTTCATAATCAAAGGTAGAGATCTCTGAATGCCAATGGGCTTCCCTAACAGTTACATAAAAATACCTAGTAGGACTTCAACAAAAATAGACTTCTCAAGCTTCCTTTCCTGAATATATTTTGGGTGAATAATAAACTGTTATATTTTTTCTCTCTCAAAATATAGTTTAACAAAAATTTTAACAGGGTTATATTGACACAATTATAATCATAAAAGGAAACGTGTAAAGACAATTTCTGTCAGACGCTATGAAAAATAAAAATGTCCCAAGAAAGTTGATCTGTAGTTGAAAACTCGGTATCCCCTGGCCTCTAGCCAATTTGACTATGCTTTAACTACACTAATCCTGTCAGAACCAACAAGGGAGAACCATGGAGCTAAGTAAAATATTGAAAGAATAACACCCCTGCAATAATGCATCTTTTTAAAAAAATTTTTTTCACCACTTTTATTGGTCCTTCATTTATTTGTTTTCATCCATCTTTCTTCAGCCTGTATGGGCCTCCCATTGCAGTGGCCTCTCTCACCACAGAGCACTGGCTCCAGGCGCATGTGCGCCAGATCTCAGGCCCGGCAATTGGACACATCGGTCCAGCCGCTCTGCGGCACGTGGGATCCTTCCAGGCCAGGGATCGAACCAGTGCCCCTTGCACTGCAAGGCAGTGTCCTTACCCACCGGACCACCAGGGAAGCCCAATAATGTATCTTTTGAGAGAAGGACAGCAGCATCTCTCCTGTAGACCTGAGTTAAATAGCGTCATGTGCATCCTAGGTCTGCAGGAAGAGAATGAATGAATCTTCAAAATATAATTCACAGGCTTCCCTGGTGGTCCAGGGGTCAAGTCTCGATGCTGCCAATGCAGGATGGTCCAGGCTTGACCCATCCTCAGAGAACTTGATCCCACATGCTGCAACTAAGACCCAATGCAGCCAAATAAATGAACAAATACAAATTTTTTAAAATGTAATCCAGTAGCACCATACAATTTCAGGGGGCCCTGGCCTGTAATTAGGTGTTAATATAAATATCTAGGTATCACATGAGAAAAACACCCCAGGAATAAGAGACCTGAGAAGCTTTAACATGCCTTTGTCTTTCATCTATGAAGATAAGTATCAAGAGTCCAAAATTGAAAAATCATTTCCATGTTTCCATAGAATCCCTTGGGTGTTTTTCCCAAATCAAAATCCCAAAACAGATGCAAAATAATAGTAGAGGATCACATGGTTTACCACTGGCCTTCTGAAAAAAAAATGCATACAGCCAAATAGTTTAACAAAAATTTTAACAGGGTTATATTGACACAATTATAATCATAAAAGGAAACGTGTAAAGACAATTTCTGTCAGACGCTATGAAAAATAAAAATGTCCCAAGAAAGTTGATCTGTAGTTGAAAACTCGGTATCCCCTGGCCTCTAGCCAATTTGACTATGCTTTAACTACACTAATCCTGTCAGAACCAACAAGGGAGAACCATGGAGCTAAGTAAAATATTGAAAGAATAACACCCCTGCAATAATGCATCTTTTTAAAAAAATTTTTTTCACCACTTTTATTGGTCCTTCATTTATTTGTTTTCATCCATGTTTGTTCCCTGGCCTGTCTGGGCCTCCCACCACAGTGGCCTCTCTCACCACAGAGCACTGGCTCCAGGCGCATGTGCGCCAGATCTCAGGCCCGGCAATTGGACACATCGGTCCAGCCGCTCTGCGGCACGTGGGATCCTTCCAGGCCAGGGATCGAACCAGTGCCCCTTGCACTGCAAGGCAGTGTCCTTACCCACCGGACCACCAGGGAAGCCCAATAATGTATCTTTTGAGAGAAGGACAGCAGCATCTCTCCTGTAGACCTGAGTTAAATAGCGTCATGTGCATCCTAGGTCTGCAGGAAGAGAATGAATGAATCTTCAAAATATAATTCACAGGCTTCCCTGGTGGTCCAGGGGTCAAGTCTCGATGCTGCCAATGCAGGATGGTCCAGGCTTGACCCATCCTCAGAGAACTTGATCCCACATGCTGCAACTAAGACCCAATGCAGCCAAATAAATGAACAAATACAAATTTTTTAAAATGTAATCCAGTAGCACCATACAATTTCAGGGGGCCCTGGCCTGTAATTAGGTGTTAATATAAATATCTAGGTATCACATGAGAAAAACACCCCAGGAATAAGAGACCTGAGAAGCTTTAACATGCCTTTGTCTTTCATCTATGAAGATAAGTATCAAGAGTCCAAAATTGAAAAATCATTTCCATGTTTCCATAGAATCCCTTGGGTGTTTTTCCCAAATCAAAATCCCAAAACAGATGCAAAATAATAGTAGAGGATCACATGGTTTACCACTGGCCTTCTGAAAAAAAAAAATGCATACAGCCAAAATCAAGTTGTTAATGAATGTGAAAGCTAACCTCCTAGGTGGAGACAGGTAAAGGCATCTAATCCACCTTCTTTCCAGGTCAAAGACATCAGAAAACAGGCCCAAGAATGGGCTAAAGGGCAACAGATACCTCCTGAATGTAGACCTCCTTACATTCACTAGCCTGAGAAAGGTGTGCAGAAATGGGAGTGCCGCAGCAGGGAGGCTCATGGCACTCTCATCGATCAGCAGATTCTCGAGTTGAAGACTTATTAGCATTTAAGAAAATGGCATGGTCAGAAGTCTGTTTCAGTATTATCAGATTGGTCTCACATCAGTCCTATGGCCTCTGGAGAAGAATGGCATCTCTTAAGATTGTCTTCTTATCACTCCATCTACTAATTAAAATGGAAGCTTTTAACTAGCTTAGCCCCTGATGCCAGTTTTATCAATCAAGCTACCAATGCTGAGAATTTACAAATGGCAGTATCACCCCTATGCACACCATTGCTGGCCTAATAGTCCTTTGAGCAAGTGACCTGTTACCATGAAGAAAAATAAAGAAATACTTCATTGCAATTTAATTTGCTCCCTTAAGAATAACAAAGAAAATATTCCAAATTTGAGAAAGGATACATATGATACTTTTATTGTCTTATTTTTAGTTTTTATTACACAGGTAAGAAAAATACCTGTGATATTTAAGGTTAGGCATGAGTAAAGGAGAAAAGAATTAATATGTAAAATAATCCTGAAAATGATGCAAAAGTGATGTTACTACCTTATGGGAAAATGGTATAGACTAGAAATTCTAAAAGTTTCCTTTCCCATCTATGGTCAGAGGGTTAGCAGAGTTCATTAAGTTTGTTACTTGCCATAGTCTACCTGCTATAGTCATTTTGGGAAACTAATCACCAAAATAGAATATTTAATGTTAGCAAGGCATTTAAAAGCCTTTCTCATCTCCTCTGTAGGTGGTGGGCGTGTGAAAATTGAGAGTGTGAAGCTAGATTTCAAAGAAAAGGCCCAAGCTAAAGTTGGTTCACTTGACAATGCTCACCATGTGCCCGGGGGCGGTAACGTCAAGGTAAGTCACAAGATCGTGAGCCGATCTTGCCTTTTTATAAAATCCTTTTGAAATAGTCTTCATCAGAAGGGGTCCCAGATTGAAGGCCGGGACACCCAGGAAATAGGGATGGCCGAGCGGAATACAAGTGACATGAACATCAGCTCTGGGATATAGAGAAAGGCTAGGGGAAGAGTTAAGATGCTTGAGTTAACGAGGACTGATGCTTGTCTTAAACAGATTGACAGCCAAAAGTTGAACTTCAGAGAGCATGCTAAGGCCCGTGTGGACCATGGGGCTGAGATCATTACACAGTCCCCAGGCAGATCCAGCGTGGCCTCCCCCCGACGACTCAGCAACGTCTCCTCTTCTGGAAGCATCAACCTGCTCGAATCCCCCCAGCTTGCCACCCTGGCTGAGGACGTCACTGCCGCACTCGCTAAGCAGGGCTTGTGAATATCTCTCATTTAGCATTGACGTCATACTATTTAGGCATGAGCTCTTGGCAGGAGTGGGCTCTGAGCAGGTGTTATATTCATTCTTTACAAACCATAAAATAAATAATCTCATTCCCAAACTATAGTCATTGTTACAATTTTATAAAAAAAAATAGTATATGCAGAAATTGATTTCCATTTGCAACAGGAAGATACTGGCTTTCCATGAGTACAATTGGACAATGATTTTTTGCTCTGCTCTCTATTTTGCATGGAGTATCATTCCTTTAAAAATTGTATTTCTACCTTTCATGTGCCTGATGGCTATCTACTACATTCTGAAAGGCCTTGTTAAAATCCAAGCTGCTCATTTCACTATTCTGTTGCTGGGTGAAAAGATAAAAAGCTGCCCCTTGTAACTTATTACAGGTTAAATTTAATCAAGGAGTTGTGGCAGGAAGGGAGGAGCATGTAAGAAATAGGTTTTAAAGCATTATTTTGTATAAATGGGAAGAAAGATTCAATTAAGTTATTAACATTTGGGACCTGGATAATTATATCAGAGTATAAGTCAATCCAATAAATTATTTAACTAATTAAAAAATGTTACAAAGCATTTGAGCTGTGGTTGAGGAAGTGGTTTAAAGTGCATCTCTGAAGAATGAAGCACTTTTTTGTTTGGATGGACTCGTGTCTGATTAGGATGTCAGTTGATCAGCTAGATTTGTCGTTTTTCACACTTTTTTTCTCCATTTGTTTTATTGAAGGCCGGGACACCCAGGAAATAGGGATGGCCGAGCGGAATACAAGTGACATGAACATCAGCTCTGGGATATAGAGAAAGGCTAGGGGAAGAGTTAAGATGCTTGAGTTAACGAGGACTGATGCTTGTCTTAAACAGATTGACAGCCAAAAGTTGAACTTCAGAGAGCATGCTAAGGCCCGTGTGGACCATGGGGCTGAGATCATTACACAGTCCCCAGGCAGATCCAGCGTGGCCTCCCCCCGACGACTCAGCAACGTCTCCTCTTCTGGAAGCATCAACCTGCTCGAATCCCCCCAGCTTGCCACCCTGGCTGAGGACGTCACTGCCGCACTCGCTAAGCAGGGCTTGTGAATATCTCTCATTTAGCATTGACGTCATACTATTTAGGCATGAGCTCTTGGCAGGAGTGGGCTCTGAGCAGGTGTTATATTCATTCTTTACAAACCATAAAATAAATAATCTCATTCCCAAACTATAGTCATTGTTACAATTTTATAAAAAAAAAAATAGTATATGCAGAAATTGATTTCCATTTGCAACAGGAAGATACTGGCTTTCCATGAGTACAATTGGACAATGATTTTTTGCTCTGCTCTCTATTTTGCATGGAGTATCATTCCTTTAAAAATTGTATTTCTACCTTTCATGTGCCTGATGGCTATCTACTACATTCTGAAAGGCCTTGTTAAAATCCAAGCTGCTCATTTCACTATTCTGTTGCTGGGTGAAAAGATAAAAAGCTGCCCCTTGTAACTTATTACAGGTTAAATTTAATCAAGGAGTTGTGGCAGGAAGGGAGGAGCATGTAAGAAATAGGTTTTTTTTAAAGCATTATTTTGTATAAATGGGAAGAAAGATTCAATTAAGTTATTAACATTTGGGACCTGGATAATTATATCAGAGTATAAGTCAATCCAATAAATTATTTAACTAATTAAAAAATGTTACAAAGCATTTGAGCTGTGGTTGAGGAAGTGGTTTAAAGTGCATCTCTGAAGAATGAAGCACTTTTTTGTTTGGATGGACTCGTGTCTGATTAGGATGTCAGTTGATCAGCTAGATTTGTGTCCACACTACCAGTTTCACACCCCCTTTCCATCTGTTTGATACAGTATTATAGATATAAATATATATATATTTCTCTGTGGCCATTTGTGATATTTCCTCATACTTGAATATTATACTTCCTTATCCACAGTATCTGTGTCTCCTGCACCCTTTGGTGTTGCAGTTTTAGGTATGTGAAAGTAGATGTTAGCAGGGTTCTTTCCCTATTAAAAAAAAAGTTGAAAAAGACAAAAAGTTTTAGCATGAAGTTGCTTTCTGTAACAACTCAAAGCTGTAACCCTGTTTTAGTGCCAGATACAAGTTTCTCCCGTGATGCTAGAAAAAAATTTATTTTTTCTTTGCTTTCACCAACATGGAGTTTGTGGGGGTGGGTCCAGTTATACATAAAAGGGTTTACAGATTGTTGGTTTAAGACTATGGGTTTATCTTATTTTGAATCACAGAATAGTTTGGGGTTTACTCCTGTATTCATTCATGAAATAGACTTCTTAAGATTTCTTTTTCATTTTTTTTTCCATTTGCTAAAGTTGAAACTAACAGTGGGAGTTTGGGACATGGTATCCCATTCTTCCAAGTAGTACCTGTTTATTCAATTATCTGATTGAAAATATTTGGCCTCCATACCCAAAGTAAGACCCCTAGATCAGAAAGGGAAAATACAGTATATCTACAAAACGATGGAGATGCAGATATCTAAATCAGTTTTGTTCATAACTTTCACTGTATTACTTACTATTATTTATCAGTAGATAATGCAGTTTTGACTTTATACACAGTCCAGAAATCACAAATCAAGGAGTTGTGGCAGGAAGGGAGGAGCATGTAAGAAATAGGTTTTTTTTAAAGCATTATTTTGTATAAATGGGAAGAAAGATTCAATTAAGTTATTAACATTTGGGACCTGGATAATTATATCAGAGTATAAGTCAATCCAATAAATTATTTAACTAATTAAAAAATGTTACAAAGCATTTGAGCTGTGGTTGAGGAAGTGGTTTAAAGTGCATCTCTGAAGAATGAAGCACTTTTTTGTTTGGATGGACTCGTGTCTGATTAGGATGTCAGTTGATCAGCTAGATTTGTGTCCACACTACCAGTTTCACACCCCCTTTCCATCTGTTTGATACAGTATTATAGATATAAATATATATATATTTCTCTGTGGCCATTTGTGATATTTCCTCATACTTGAATATTATACTTCCTTATCCACAGTATCTGTGTCTCCTGCACCCTTTGGTGTTGCAGTTTTAGGTATGTGAAAGTAGATGTTAGCAGGGTTCTTTCCCTATTAAAAAAAAAAAGTTGAAAAAGACAAAAAGTTTTAGCATGAAGTTGCTTTCTGTAACAACTCAAAGCTGTAACCCTGTTTTAGTGCCAGATACAAGTTTCTCCCGTGATGCTAGAAAAAAATTTATTTTTTCTTTGCTTTCACCAACATGGAGTTTGTGGGGGTGGGTCCAGTTATACATAAAAGGGTTTACAGATTGTTGGTTTAAGACTATGGGTTTATCTTATTTTGAATCACAGAATAGTTTGGGGTTTACTCCTGTATTCATTCATGAAATAGACTTCTTAAGATTTCTTTTTCATTTTTTTTTCCATTTGCTAAAGTTGAAACTAACAGTGGGAGTTTGGGACATGGTATCCCATTCTTCCAAGTAGTACCTGTTTATTCAATTATCTGATTGAAAATATTTGGCCTCCATACCCAAAGTAAGACCCCTAGATCAGAAAGGGAAAATACAGTATATCTACAAAACGATGGAGATGCAGATATCTAAATCAGTTTTGTTCATAACTTTCACTGTATTACTTACTATTATTTATCAGTAGATAATGCAGTTTTGACTTTATACACAGTCCAGAAATCACAAATCAATTATTTCTTCTTAAAAATCACTCATCCTAAATTTAATGAAGAAACAATGAAAAAGACCCTAGCCTGAATAAGGCAATGGGATACCAAACAGAATGGATGCTTGTTAGTATTTTATCTGTTCTTTTTCTTGCTCAGGGCTGATAGGCTTGATCTGAAAAGTTAAAGGCAAATAGTCCAGTAGGTGTTTGCGCCCTTTGAACCAAATCAATTCTCGAGCATCAAGGAGGAAATGATGAACATGGACTGAGGCAACAAGCTAGCATAGTAACAAGAAAGATGCAAGGACAGAGAGACACGGGTGCCATGTTGTGCCCCATTGGAAATTACAACCAACATAACTTCCAAGAAAGAAACTCTATGAGCAAAAGTGCACCATTCATTCTCAAATAAGAGGTTTTATGTAAGCAAGCATTTCTGAAACTATAGATCAGTTATTTAGGATAGTCAAAGATTAGAAACGACTGATTAGGACTGTGGATGTGTCTATTTTCTGCCTAATTATTGCTGTGAGATTTGATTTGACCATTCTGGGCATTTTAATCATCAGCTTCTCTTGAAATGCACCAGAAAATAGGAAAAGAAAGAATAGCTGTGTGGAGACTTAACGATATTTTCTTCTGTGTTTGGTAGTGTTAGGTAGTGATTAAAGCTCTAGAAAGAAGTTGAAAGCTGGTTAGAACAATTTTAACCTGTGAAACTAGTATTTCTTTTCAACCTGGTTTAAAATTTTTATAAACACTAAAAATAAGTAACCATGTTCTACATATTAAAATTGTTTCTTACAAAGACATGTCTAAAAGAAAGATATGAAGTACCAAGTTGTTAGATTTGGTCTTAAAACAAATGTTTGCTTCAAATCACAGCAAAATTATAATGAATAAATACCCTTGCTATGTATGGAAATCCAGTTATTTATAATGTATTAAAATTAATAATTCTGTAAAACGAAATTGAAAATTTGTAGCAGTAAAAGAAAGAAACACAGGTTCAATGTCTTCTTTGGGGGCTAAGGGGTGGAGCCCATCTTGCCTTTACTCTCAAGATTAACGACACGAATTAAGCTTTTTGAACACCACTCTTGTGGGGACATCCATACGCTGATCTAGAAATTAAGGCTTCATAGTCTCAATTCTAGATCATTTAATGCCAGTTTCTCTCTGGCTTTTGCCTTGGAGAACCTGTTTAAGGAAACATAAGTAATCCAGAGCTGTGAAGAGTTAAAAGGCCCACTCACGCTCTCTGGGTCACCTGCAACCAATAATTGGGTACCTTTCAATGATGCAGGAGAGATCCGAGTTCATGATGAGTTTCAAAGGCCATGTTCATTTAGGAACCAACTCTCTCTGGATTCTCCTGCTGAGTTCCAGCAGGGTGATGGGCTGAAGTCCCACCCACAAGCAAGACACCTGTGTATCACCAACTAGGTATAGCTGCAGAAGGCTGAAAAGAGAACTTGGTTAAGTGGTAGCAAGTACTAACAGGAGTTGGCCTTCTCCACACACTCACATAGTTTTAGAGCAGGAAATGGGATCGTCAGCCAAAATATGACATCATGTCACTATTACTGAAGAAATCATCTCAGTGTGGTTGATGGTGACATAGTTGCAGTTATAGGTTTTTTGTTCTAGTTTTCACACCACAAAAACAAGGAAAATAAAAGAAAAGATAGATTTATGGCTTGAAAAGGGGAATTTTAGGCATTCCTTCAAAGACTGATGTCTTAAAATCACCATTGATGTTTGGGTTTTTTTAACACCTAGGATTTTTTAGCCTGGTTATGTAGGTTGAGGCCAAGTCCCTCTGCAGGACAAAGCTTATTTTTAAACTCAGAAAATGTCAATCATGATACTTCAACTTTAGCAAAAAGAAAAAAAATCAACAAAAAGTATACTCTGTATGCTGGGATTCCAAGGTTCCAACATGCCGCTATAAATCTGTGGGGGGTTTCTTTCTTCTGAGAATTCTAGAGCCTGTTACCATAGAAAGGCATTTCTTCAATGGCTGGTTGTAGTTAGTTCATGTTTTTCAATCAAAATTTGCAAATGTATTTGTTGCTGTATAGTGATTGTTTTGCAAAATAAAATTGCTTGTCACCTAACTGCTAGTTTCAGATTGTTTCTTCTTCTGTGAAAAAAAAGAAAAAATACATATTGCTTGATCCAACCAGAGAGAAATTATGCAGAGGAGACTGCAGTTATCTACTGAATGCTGACTATGTGTCAGGCCCTATCACCACTGAATTAGCAGGATGTTATCTGTTGCAAGTGACAGAAACTCAAATTCCTAAGCTGCTTTATTGGGTCAAGTATCCACCAAGGCAGGAGTATCTGCCTCAGGCAAGGAGGAATCCAGTCACAAAAAATGTCTTTAAAAAGCTTGCTTTCTTTAACTCTGGATCCAGGCTCTCAAAAGATGTCATAAGAATGTTTCCAAAGTTTAGTTCTGCTTCCTCTATGTGGGCTTCATCCTCTGGTAGGATCCTCTCTCATGATGAGCCCTGGACACTTCAGGTCTCACAGCCTCCCAAAGGAAGCCACCTTTGCCAGCAGCACTAGCCAAATCCAGCTTCTGAAAATCATTGCACTACAAGGGTCACCTGCTCACTTGCTGATAGGCAAGGGGAGATTGCAGACCTATCACAGGTGATTGGACTAAGTGGAAGGCAAACAGAGAAGGGGCCTCATCTGAACTATCAATACATAAACTAATCATGAAAAGGAAATCTTTCCTCCAAAGTCAAGTCAGGCTGCTCCTGAGCAGAAGAGAGAGACCCTGATGCTGTGTCAGCCATGGAAACAGACATCTGCTAGTCCGTGCGCCCTGCTCTCTATTTTTTATGCATCCTTTAGCTCCTTGCTGCTTAGATTGTGCCCCGCCACACCTGGGAACTTGTTCAAAATGCAAATCCTCAGGCTCCACCCCACAGGCCAATGTAATACGCCCCTACGTGATTCGTCATCACGTTAAAGCTTCAGAAGCCTCAGCTCATCCAGTCTTCTCTAACGTGCCTGAGAAGAAGGAGCTTCGTGGCAGACCGCTCACAGGTAAAAGAAATGTTTGGCAGACCCCAGTTTTCAATGGCTGGTTGTAGTTAGTTCATGTTTTTCAATCAAAATTTGCAAATGTATTTGTTGCTGTATAGTGATTGTTTTGCAAAATAAAATTGCTTGTCACCTAACTGCTAGTTTCAGATTGTTTCTTCTTCTGTGAAAAAAAAGAAAAAATACATATTGCTTGATCCAACCAGAGAGAAATTATGCAGAGGAGACTGCAGTTATCTACTGAATGCTGACTATGTGTCAGGCCCTATCACCACTGAATTAGCAGGATGTTATCTGTTGCAAGTGACAGAAACTCAAATTCCTAAGCTGCTTTATTGGGTCAAGTATCCACCAAGGCAGGAGTATCTGCCTCAGGCAAGGAGGAATCCAGTCACAAAAAATGTCTTTAAAAAGCTTGCTTTCTTTAACTCTGGATCCAGGCTCTCAAAAGATGTCATAAGAATGTTTCCAAAGTTTAGTTCTGCTTCCTCTATGTGGGCTTCATCCTCTGGTAGGATCCTCTCTCATGATGAGCCCTGGACACTTCAGGTCTCACAGCCTCCCAAAGGAAGCCACCTTTGCCAGCAGCACTAGCCAAATCCAGCTTCTGAAAATCATTGCACTACAAGGGTCACCTGCTCACTTGCTGATAGGCAAGGGGAGATTGCAGACCTATCACAGGTGATTGGACTAAGTGGAAGGCAAACAGAGAAGGGGCCTCATCTGAACTATCAATACATAAACTAATCATGAAAAGGAAATCTTTCCTCCAAAGTCAAGTCAGGCTGCTCCTGAGCAGAAGAGAGAGACCCTGATGCTGTGTCAGCCATGGAAACAGACATCTGCTAGTCCGTGCGCCCTGCTCTCTATTTTTTATGCATCCTTTAGCTCCTTGCTGCTTAGATTGTGCCCCGCCACACCTGGGAACTTGTTCAAAATGCAAATCCTCAGGCTCCACCCCACAGGCCAATGTAATACGCCCCTACGTGATTCGTCATCACGTTAAAGCTTCAGAAGCCTCAGCTCATCCAGTCTTCTCTAACGTGCCTGAGAAGAAGGAGCTTCGTGGCAGACCGCTCACAGGTAAAAATTACCCCTGAAACTGTTTGAGGCAGTACCACCAACTCTGGTGTCAGAGAGTTTGGTTATCTAGTGGTGGGAATCTGTGGCTGGTGGAAAAGTGAAACTTTTGTACTGGAGGCTTTCCAGATGCACATCGTTCTCACTTGGCTGAAACCTACTTTTTCTACCAGTCGTGTCATCGCCTTCTATTTAGTTTTCCTTCGGTAATAGTGTGATTTGGTATGATTAGACAAAATCACCAATCTTTTAATAATTTTTAAGGTTAGCATCTGTATTATTCTCCTTAAGGGATATCTTTAAACCAACAAGAGATTAAGACATTTGTCTGTCATCACAAATCATGATGCGAGTCGTGTTTTGTTGTTAAAGTATAGTTGACTTACAGTATTGTGCTGGTTTCAGGTGTACAGCATAGAGATTCAGTGTTTTTGTCAGATTATATTCCATTGTAGAATATTATAAGGTAATGAGTATAATACCCTGTGCCATCCAGTTAATCCTTATTACTTACCTATTTTGTGTATTTTATATCTGTCTGTGCTAAGTTGTATCCAACTCTTTGCCACCCTATAGACTGTAGTGACCCAAATAATTCAAGGCTCGAATGTTGTCCCAGTCAAAAGTACACCTTCCAGTATCGTAAAATTGTTTCAAAATGTCCTTTGCTAGGTTCTCTTAAGTTCCTAGAAGAAACATCATAGACACACCTGTAAAACCTTCTTTTCTGATTTTATGCTTTTTCATTGCAAACACACCACAGCTGTTTCCACTTTACCCTCATTCTATTAAAACCTCCTGCCCCAGGCCTCATTGAGGAAATAGGCCTATGGCCTTCAGCTGCAGTTTGTTTGGCTTGTTTTCAAACTCAGGGTTCACACAGAAAGTCCCAGATTTGCATCTTTGAAAACACAGAAAGTCCCAGATTTGCATCTTTGAAAAGTTAAAAAGATTTGGGAATAGTGGCTTGCATTTGTTCATGATAACAACTGACAGGAGCTTGCCCATGAATGATGAGATGATCTATTCCCTCTGCTTGGCCACAATACCCACTTGTGCTTGTTACTGCTCTCAGCCCACATGTATTCCCTTTCACTTATTACTGTAAACTTTAGAGACTGTAACCTCTGGCCTAGATCCACTTGTACCTCCCTCCTAATTTTTTCCTCATTCAGTGAAACAGCTCTAGAGCATAAACCCAAACCTGGAGTAGAAAAGGGGAAAAGTCAAGTCAGGTAGGTCAGATCAGAATCCTCAGGGAGACTGGGGAGCCTGGGAAACAAACATTAACTAGATTTTTACCGTCTTTAAAAAAAAAAGAAAATCTTTTAAGCAGTATGTTTATTTGATGGTAGCAACTGATAATTTTTCTGTCCCTGATAAACACATTAAGATTCTACTCTCATTTACATTTATCATAAAACAGAAGAAAAAATGCATGTTTGTTTGTGTCCCCACCCTATGATAAATAAAAATGTTGTCAAGGGAGAAGTGGCAGAAACTACCATCTTACTCAATAGACCTAAACTTAAGACGCTTGCCTGTTACTTTTAGAAGTAGAAAAAGGTTGTTCTGAATGAAGCAAAGGGAATGTTCTTAAACCCAGGGCTGATCTTCAGCCAGCCTGGACCTTACTCAGCTACATAAGTTGTTATAATATTGAGACTTGTTTTCCAAGCCTTATCAATGCCGTATCAATACACACCCTTGGCTCCCCAGGCCTATTCCCCCATTTGTCACAGACCTTCAGTTCTAGCCCCTACGAGGTGAATGTTTGGCAGAGCAGAGAGCTTCTGAGATCCTGTTCTGGGGCCCCCAAAAGTCCTGCCTTCCAGGCACAACCAGGAGCTACGATCCTCTCGGGCTCTGGAGGACTGGCCTGTGGCCGGTGCATACCAGCTGTTCAGGAAAGCCCAGATTCTCCACGGGGGCTTCTAGTTGCCTGTTGGCCCACCCGCCAGCCCACCACACCTTTTACTTTACTGCTAGCCATGCCTTTTCCTACAAGTCAGAAGACTGGAGCCCTACAGGGGAGACAGTGCTTTTTAGTCACGTACAAGGTGATCATGTAACCATATTTGGGCTGTGGCCACAGACTCCCAGTCTAATTTTTCCGAGAACCCTCGTCTATGGTTGCATACAGGAACTGCAGTCACCTCCAGACTCTCGCCAGAGTCAGGGAACAGGGAACAGGCACTGAGGGCGGAAGGGGGGCTCCTGAGGCCAGCAACAGAAGGTTGTGAACAACAGATAGGCTCCGTGGAGCCGTGTGGGGGTAACAGCGCCTGAAATAAAGACTGGTGCAAATTCACCTCCATTTAACACCCACCCAAAGCCCAGATGAAGTGAGCAGTAACATTAATTTTATATTTGTTTAGTGATTGTCTTCTTAGGCATCCTTACAAACATACGTTGACTCCTATCAGTACTGTACTTATCAGCATCCCCATTTTGCAAATCAGAAAACTGAGGCATAGAGAAGTTGTTTACACTTAATGTGCAAGGAAAAAAAAATACGCAGAGCTGGAATTTCAACTCAAGTAATCCAAGATGTCTCACCTGGCCTAATGGATTCAATTAAATATTCTGATAAACAATTTTCTTGACAACGTTAAAGATACCAAACAGGTGTTACATAAGAGAAAAAAAAAATCACAGCATTATAAGGACCAGAAAAGTATTCATGTTTTGCTGTTAATTGAGCAAATGATGACAGGATCATTGATGATAAACCATCTCATATAAAAAGAAACTTCTTTTTTTAAAAAAGTCATTTAATGACAAATGGAAATTTATTGGAACAATCTGCTATTCTGTTAAGTCAGGGCTCATACAAAGGCATCATTCAGCAAGTGATGTGTATGTCAAAGATCAGCCATTTCTAAAAATCAATAATGTATTTGGAAAATATTAGGAAAATTGGATGAACTATTTGTGCCAAACACATCACTTGGCAAGCAATTTGATAAGTCCTATTGTTTAGAGAATAAAAATTTTTCTATGTGTGTGTTAAGATAATGTGCCAGCAAAACTCTGTAAGAGCAAAAAGACAAAATAATAAAAAAGAAGATAATATGCCAGGTGCTACATACAGTTGACTCTCTGTATCCATGTGTCCTGCATCCCAGGTTCTACCAACCATGAAGCCTGAGGATGCAACTGGATTAGGCCATTTGGCATAAAGGATAAAAGCATCTGCAGACACTGGCGTCCAGACAGGGCAGATCCTGAAACAAGTCCCCAGCGAATATTGAGGGATGATTGTATTTTAGCATCACTCTTGCTTTCAGCACCATGAAGCGTGTTTTTTTTTTTTTTTAAAGATTTTATTGAAGCATAGTTGATTTACAATGTGTTAATTTCTTTTTGTGGGGCGGGGGTTGGGGAGGAGGAGGGGGTCGGGCAGGCCACTTTTATTGGTTTTTAATTTATCTATTTTCATCCATCTTTGTTCTTTGGCCCGTGTGGGCCTCCCATCGCAGTGGCCTCTGTCATCGCAGGGCACTGGCTCTGGGCACATGCGCCCCAGAGCTCCGGCTCGGTAGTTGGACACATCAGCCCAGCCGCTTCTCAGCACTTGGGATCTTCCCAGGCCAGGGATCGAACCGGCGCCCCTTGCACTGCAAGGCGGTGTCCTCACCCACTGGACCACCAGGGAAACCCCATGAAGTATTTTAAATGCTGCTTTTCTTTCTTCTGTGACAACTATAACAATTAAATTCTTGCTTTCACTATAAGCGTGGCATGCCACTAGGTTTTCCTTGTAAAACAAGGCACTATAATTAATAGCATAAAATGTGAGGAGGCCTGATCAAAGCTTTAGATGTAAAATTCATACTTCTGATACTCTTATTTTTAATATTAGTAAACAAATATTTTTTCATTAACATCAGAAAACTAAGGCACAAATAGATACCAAGGGGGACTTCTCATCTTTTGTGTTTGTGTCAACCAGAAAAATTAGAAAGCACTCACTATGTGGGCACCCAAGAATTAACATTTTGTCTTTTCCTGTATAACCGTATGTTCAACAAGCATGACACATAAGTTGTGAGCAAAACACAAATTTATTTCTGTCTCTCGCAATTCCTTTCAACATTATGCAGTGGGAGAAATCTTCCCTTGCCCCAAGCTGAAAACTTGAGCAGATTCGTGACTTTTCAGTCACTGCCAGATAACAACATCCTTATAGCTATAGAAACATCAATTATTAAAAACTCTCAATTCAGAAATTAAAATACCCAGCCCATGGAACAGTCAGAACTCCAAAGCTAATATTATAAGAGCTATACTCCTCCAGCACAGATCCAGGTCAGACAGCAAGCCTTTCTGGTGCATGGACTCACTTTCTCTTCTTTCTGACAAAAGCTGCTTTTTCTCCCTCCAGGCATAAAGCTGGGGGGATGAGGGACAATAAGAGAATAGGAGATGTCTTGCTTGATTGGAGACCGGGCATCCTGTGACTGGCAGGTGGCTGAAGTAGATTTCTTCTGTTTCTCTGTGGGCATCCAGTCGTTAGCTCCAGCCTCTTTTCTGCTGAGTCTTCTGTTCCACCAGGCAACCTTACAGCACAGGACCTGAGACAGCTTTCTCCAGCTACCTCTCCAGCACAGCCCTCACCTGTCCCTCTTGTGTTACCAGCCCACCTTAACTTAGATTCAAGGCAGATCCAACTCAAAAATGCTCCTAGGTTCCCAGATCCAGAACCATCAGCCCTTCTCTGGCTGCTGAATTTCTCCAGCCTACAGAAATCCAGGGTCTTCTAACATCGGGGAATACATTTCAGTGCTCTCCAAGCATTTAATTCCTTTTTTATTAAGCTTAGTGTTAGAAAAGGGGCTTTCCAAGTAGCACAGTGATAAAACATCCATCTGCCAAGGCAGGAGACTCAAGGGATGCAAGTTCAATCCCTAGGTGGGGAAGATCCCAGGTGTAGGAAATGGCAACCCACTCCAGTATTCTTGCCTGGAAAATTCTACAGGCAGTGGATCCTGGTGGGCTACAGTCCATGGGGTCGCAAAGAGCTGGACATAACTGAGAAACTAAACACACACTGGGTTAGAAGGCAAGACCTCCTCACAGCGCTCATCACCAAAATAAAAACGTGACTTAACAGGCCCCCCATTAGCAATCTACTTTTCAGTCACTGGCCAAAAAATTTCGCCCAATTCCTTTCAACATTATGCAGTGGGAGAAATCTTCCCTTGCCCCAAGCTGAAAACTTGAGCAGATTCGTGACTTTTCAGTCACTGCCAGATAACAACATCCTTATAGCTATAGAAACATCAATTATTAAAAACTCTCAATTCAGAAATTAAAATACCCAGCCCATGGAACAGTCAGAACTCCAAAGCTAATATTATAAGAGCTATACTCCTCCAGCACAGATCCAGGTCAGACAGCAAGCCTTTCTGGTGCATGGACTCACTTTCTCTTCTTTCTGACAAAAGCTGCTTTTTCTCCCTCCAGGCATAAAGCTGGGGGGATGAGGGACAATAAGAGAATAGGAGATGTCTTGCTTGATTGGAGACCGGGCATCCTGTGACTGGCAGGTGGCTGAAGTAGATTTCTTCTGTTTCTCTGTGGGCATCCAGTCGTTAGCTCCAGCCTCTTTTCTGCTGAGTCTTCTGTTCCACCAGGCAACCTTACAGCACAGGACCTGAGACAGCTTTCTCCAGCTACCTCTCCAGCGCAGCCCTCACCTGTCCCTCTTGTGTTACCAGCCCACCTTAACTTCGATTCAAGGCAGATCCAACTCAAAAATGCTCCTAGGTTCCCAGATCCAGAACCATCAGCCCTTCTCTGGCTGCTGAATTTCTCCAGCCTACAGAAATCCAGGGTCTTCTAACATCGGGGAATACATTTCAGTGCTCTCCAAGCATTTAATTCCTTTTTTATTAAGCTTAGTGTTAGAAAAGGGGCTTTCCAAGTAGCACAGTGATAAAACATCCATCTGCCAAGGCAGGAGACTCAAGGGATGCAAGTTCAATCCCTAGGTGGGGAAGATCCCAGGTGTAGGAAATGGCAACCCACTCCAGTATTCTTGCCTGGAAAATTCTACAGGCAGTGGATCCTGGTGGGCTACAGTCCATGGGGTCGCAAAGAGCTGGACATAACTGAGAAACTAAACACACACTGGGTTAGAAGGCAAGACCTCCTCACAGCGCTCATCACCAAAATAAAAACGTGACTTACAGGCACCATGACATCTCTTTCCAAAGAAATCCTATCCATCTCCTCTCATCCAGTCCCTCCCTATGCCCCTTTATGTGTCGTTAACTGGACAGAAATGAAGTCCTGGAGATCATTTCCTTTATAAAGCTTCACCTGGACAGGGAGAGTTTTTTACTCACTTTTGTGTCCTGCTATCAGGCCAGCCCTGCAGTATTTAAAAAAAAAAAAAAAAAAAAAAAGGCCAATTGTAACATCCTGCTGTCTTGTTCTTTCTGCACTTTTGACTACAGTAGTCTCAAAATGTGGATACCTTTTAAAATCAGAAATGGATAAATGCCACAAACACTTGCTGAGTGAGTGCTGCATCCTCATCTGGTCCAGTGGCCTCAAGGCACCCTGGGTCAAGTGAGGGAGACAGATGATCCACAGCACACCACAGCCCCGGATGAACAAAAAGTGGTAGAAACTCAAGTTTACACAAAACGTATAGGAGGGAAAAGAGAACAGGGAATCAAAAAACGGGAATTTCTAAAAAAATTTCATAAAACATGGGTGGAAGACACATGCTGAGAACATGAGACCATTTGGTGTGTCCAGAGCAGAGGTGGGGGTGAGGAAGGAAGTTTGGAGCTAGATATAGGATCTTCTGTCATATTCACAAGTTTGGATTCTGTGGTATAAGCTGAAGCAGTCATTAAATCAGGTTTCTGAGGGGGAGACATGATGTGATCAGTTCTGAGCTATAGAAGAGTAATTTTGACAACAGTGTAGACATTGGACTGGAAAGATGAGGCTAGAGATACAGAACCCAGGGAGACGTAAGAGCTGAGCCAGGAGAGTAGCAGTGAAGATCAAATGGGCAAAACCATGGGTCATGAATTGTAAAAGAGAAGATAAATATAAACTTGAGGATTACAACTTGGGTTGCCAAGTGGATGACAATATTGATACCATTAACAACGATGATGTGTGCAGGTGGAGAAGATGAGAATCAATAGAGTCATCATAAGGAAATCTCAGAAAATTGTCCATTCACATCTAGATCTTAGAAGGGGAATCATGACCAAAGACGGATATGAATATCACACCAGGTTCTGGAAGGTCCCAAGACAGGAAGAGTAAACAAGAGAAAGAAGGTGGCCTGATCATGCCTAACCCAACTGTACTGCTCAGTTGCGAGCAATGCTTTTGCCATTCATCCCAGAGTGTGGTTCTCTCTGAGCTCAAGCGTTATCCCTTAGGATGAATGGATCCAGTTGCCGTGAATACAGTGTGGGTGACCACCCCAGGTCCAGGACTTCCCTGTCGTAAGTCTGTGTGTGTTGCTAGTATTAAAGAAAACATGAGTGAGTACGATACAGGTTGTGATAGTTCCTCTTGACATTTTCAATGATTTTATATTTAAAACGTAAAATGGCTGAGTGAGTGCTGCATCCTCATCTGGTCCAGTGGCCTCAAGGCACCCTGGGTCAAGTGAGGGAGACAGATGATCCACAGCACACCACAGCCCCGGATGAACAAAAAGTGGTAGAAACTCAAGTTTACACAAACGTATAGGAGGGAAAAGAGAACAGGGAATCAAAAAACGGGAATTTCTAAAAAAATTTCATAAAACATGGGTGGAAGACACATGCTGAGAACATGAGACCATTTGGTGTGTCCAGAGCAGAGGTGGGGGTGAGGAAGGAAGTTTGGAGCTAGATATAGGATCTTCTGTCATATTCACAAGTTTGGATTCTGTGGTATAAGCTGAAGCAGTCATTAAATCAGGTTTCTGAGGGGGAGACATGATGTGATCAGTTCTGAGCTATAGAAGAGTAATTTTGACAACAGTGTAGACATTGGACTGGAAAGATGAGGCTAGAGATACAGAACCCAGGGAGACGTAAGAGCTGAGCCAGGAGAGTAGCAGTGAAGATCAAATGGGCAAAACCATGGGTCATGAATTGTAAAAGAGAAGATAAATATAAACTTGAGGATTACAACTTGGGTTGCCAAGTGGATGACAATATTGATACCATTAACAACGATGATGTGTGCAGGTGGAGAAGATGAGAATCAATAGAGTCATCATAAGGAAATCTCAGAAAATTGTCCATTCACATCTAGATCTTAGAAGGGGAATCATGACCAAAGACGGATATGAATATCACACCAGGTTCTGGAAGGTCCCAAGACAGGAAGAGTAAACAAGAGAAAGAAGGTGGCCTGATCATGCCTAACCCAACTGTACTGCTCAGTTGCGAGCAATGCTTTTGCCATTCATCCCAGAGTGTGGTTCTCTCTGAGCTCAAGCGTTATCCCTTAGGATGAATGGATCCAGTTGCCGTGAATACAGTGTGGGTGACCACCCCAGGTCCAGGACTTCCCTGTCGTAAGTCTGTGTGTGTTGCTAGTATTAAAGAAAACATGAGTGAGTACGATACAGGTTGTGATAGTTCCTCTTGACATTTTTTTCAATGATTTTATATTTAATTCTCCTGTGCCATCCGCACTGATCCAAAATTTGTTCATTGCTCCTAAGACTGTGTCATCTTAAGGAGGCAAAAGGTCATTTTTTCCCTACATTTTTGTTTGTTCTTGACATCCCTCTATTAGGCACCAGTTACCTTGGCTCCATTTATTTTGTTTACAGATGACATATCAAGTCATCTGGAAATAACCTCCTTCAAATCAGCAAGGACGAGTCCAGGGTTGTTCATTTTGCCCTCTTCCCATAGTACTTAATATTTGTTCTTCTTTCCTCATAATCTGAAACAGAGCTTCGAAAAATTCCTAACATACAAATGATGGTATTAGTCCTAAAGAATGAGTGAACTCATACAGACTGGGATCACAAAAGAGGAGTTGAAAAGTCCAACCTGAAACTTAGTGTAATTCCTATATTTAAGAGACAGAGAGAAAAAAATGTGGGGAGAGAGTAATTGTAAGAATGGAGTATCAACCATTTGAGAGAGGGGACTAAGAGAAAATGTTGCAGAAACCCCAAAAGTAGATGTCGAATAGGCTAAAATCTGCAGAAAATCTGCCAAACATGAGAAATGAGGGGTTACTAAATTCTAGATCATTCAGTGACTTTGCAGAACAATGGTGAATGCCAAAAATAGAACAGGCACTTGGCCTGTACTTCTTCATTTCACTCACACATGACTGGGGGCAAATTACATAACTGAGCCTCTGGCGAAGAAATCTCTTCTCCGACTCCCAAAGGGTGATCTGCTGTGAAGTTGCTACTCATAGCTTGAGGGACTTAGAATCAAGGTTTGGCCCAAGACAGGAAGAGTAAACAAGAGAAAGAAGGTGGCCTGATGCCTAACCCAACTGTACTGCTCAGTTGCGAGCAATGCTTTTGCCATTCATCCCAGAGTGTGGTTCTCTCTGAGCTCAAGCGTTATCCCTTAGGATGAATGGATCCAGTTGCCGTGAATACAGTGTGGGTGACCACCCCAGGTCCAGGACTTCCCTGTCGTAAGTCTGTGTGTGTTGCTAGTATTAAAGAAAACATGAGTGAGTACGATACAGGTTGTGATAGTTCCTCTTGACATTTTTTTCAATGATTTTATATTTAATTCTCCTGTGCCATCCGCACTGATCCAAAATTTGTTCATTGCTCCTAAGACTGTGTCATCTTAAGGAGGCAAAAGGTCATTTTTTCCCTACATTTTGTTTGTTCTTGACATCCCTCTATTAGGCACCAGTTACCTTGGCTCCATTTATTTTGTTTACAGATGACATATCAAGTCATCTGGAAATAACCTCCTTCAAATCAGCAAGGACGAGTCCAGGGTTGTTCATTTTGCCCTCTTCCCATAGTACTTAATATTTGTTCTTCTTTCCTCATAATCTGAAACAGAGCTTCGAAAAATTCCTAACATACAAATGATGGTATTAGTCCTAAAGAATGAGTGAACTCATACAGACTGGGATCACAAAAGAGGAGTTGAAAAGTCCAACCTGAAACTTAGTGTAATTCCTATATTTAAGAGACAGAGAGAAAAAAATGTGGGGAGAGAGTAATTGTAAGAATGGAGTATCAACCATTTGAGAGAGGGGACTAAGAGAAAATGTTGCAGAAACCCCAAAAGTAGATGTCGAATAGGCTAAAATCTGCAGAAAATCTGCCAAACATGAGAAATGAGGGGTTACTAAATTCTAGATCATTCAGTGACTTTGCAGAACAATGGTGAATGCCAAAAATAGAACAGGCACTTGGCCTGTACTTCTTCATTTCACTCACACATGACTGGGGGCAAATTACATAACTGAGCCTCTGGCGAAGAAATCTCTTCTCCGACTCCCAAAGGGTGATCTGCTGTGAAGTTGCTACTCATAGCTTGAGGGACTTAGAATCTAAATGTTTTCTTCTAGAATCGCCTTTCATCCAGGGCACAGGATATCTGTCAGCGTTGTCACTGGTGAAAAGGCAATTTCCCTTCATTCAGGCAACTCCTAGCAGTCGGGTGACTATTTTTGAAAACTAGTTCTATTTCCCCTGGTTCACAAACACTTTACTATCTTGCCGACACATGGTTGCTGGCTTTGATACTGATTTCTAAAGGAATAAAAGTAGGTTTACTTCTTGTATAATAAAAAGCATGACTACAAAGTTTCAAAAGAGTAGCAGACTTTGCTAAATATATGAAACATTTCAGTAGGATCCCAGGGGTTAAAAGAGATTCATTTGTTGGTCTTAGATTAAATATTTCAACCAAAACTTTCAGTCACAAAAATGAACATAGTAATTCTTATGTCCTTGTGTTTTGAGCCAATTAGATTTGCAAAGTGATTTATGATTTCAGGTAAAGATGACTAAGTTTTCTCATGTAAACATCATAAGAGTAATAGATGATGAGTTGATGAATGTGAAGCACTCAGCCCTCAGGACCAGTCTGGAAAACCACAGGATATTAATTTTGGTTATATAATTTATTGTGATTTCTTCTCTAGATAGACTTGAATGCATTATACAATCATGTAATAAGTTGTACATAATCGCCTTTGAATTATGGTCTATTTTGATCTCATTCCTGTTTTTGTACATGTGTGCGTGTGAGCATACTTTAAATATTCTATGACGTGTCCATTCTAAAATTAAGTTAGTTTTCAATTTCTTGGGAAATGACAAGAGTTCCTCATGACTCCGGAATAAGAAGGGGGGCTCCGCTGGCAGCTAGCTTTTGCAGTGAGCTTGTACTTCTTCCCAATTATGTTGCCTGTTCTTTCACTCCTTTTTTTTCTTTTTTAAATTTTGGCCTCTTCTATTGGTTTTTAGACAAGATCAGGCACGTTCAGGGTGGTATGGCCATAGACAAAGGCAGGTCCCACCAGGCGCCTTTTATTTTTATTTTCTTTAAGTAATTGTGCTTTTATTGATTTTTTAAAATTTATTTGCTTTTCATTCACTTTATTCTTTGATCTGTGTGGGCCTCCCATTGCAGTGGCCTTTCTCCTGGCAGAGTACCGGCTCTGGGCGCATGTGCTCCTGAGTGCTGGCTCATAATTGGACATACTGGGTCCAGCTGCTCCACAGCACGTGGGATCTTCCTGAGCCAGGGATAGAACTGGTGCCCCTTGCACTGCAAGGCAGACTCTTTACCCACTGGACCACCAGGGAAGCCCCTGTTCTTTCACTCCTGATCCCTGAGGAATCATTTTGATCAAGCATGTGTATGCACACCTTCTAAGTCACTTCAGCCGTGTCCAACTTTTTGTGACTCCATGGATTGTAGCCTGCCAGGCTCCTCTGTCCATGGGATTGTCCAGGCAAGATTACTGGAGTGGGTTTCCATTTACTGACCTAGGGATGGAACCCAGGTCTCTTGAGTCGCCTGCATTGGCAGGTGGTTCTTTACCACTGTGCCACCTGGGAAGCAACCCCACTCCCCCCTCCCCTGACACATCCCGACACACACATGGATCAAGCACAATGGAGCTTAATTAGAAAAGTACAACTTGCCTTAAGAAAAATCTAAGAGGAGAAGGGGTATTTAACTATGTTTTGTAGGGGAAATTTTTACCAATAAGAAGTAAATCAGATTAAGTATCAGAGCATAAATGGGTGGCTTCCACACTTTTTAGAACATGAGTTAAACATAGCAGAGCAAGAAGAAGACTCCCTCCTGACTTTCACAGCCACATCCAGTGTCATTCCATTTTTGTAGCAAATTTTCTCACCAGTTTTCTACACAATGTTTCACAGAATCAATTTTGTACATTGGAGAGAAAGATCCTAGCTGTATCAGTAAAAGAAGTAGACATTGAGGGACGTCTGCTTGGTTTGTTTAAAAAAGCAATGCTAGCAAAATAGAGATGAAATTTATGTTGAGGTGACACAGCACAAATCACGGAACAAGATGAATACTCCTTGTTGTTTCAAAGATGTATCAATCACAGGTCCCATTATTCTCTCTTCAAAACATTTGACTGAATCTGTTTGCTTGTGTTTGAACCAATGAGTAGAATTGTACTCAGCTATTTCTGGACTCAAGCCTTGACGCTCACAAGAGAAACCCATGGCAACAATTCCTGGATTGGTAATATTTTTCTAACTCTCTAGGCTATCATCCTAACTATCAGAAAGGAAATTGCCCAAGTCATTCTTTTGAATTAGGATCTTTTTCTTGCCAGCTAACGTATTTTTTCAGCAGACAAATGTCATTCTTAGGCATGCTAGGTAATATCTTTAGATGTAAAGTGTGCTTGTCTATAGTGGAAGCGCTGTATACATTTACATCAAGGACTCAATGAATGATTGCTGTGTGCATGATAAGTCAGTCTTTTCCTTCAGCATCATTTCCTTGAAAAATGACTTACTAGTAATCTCTAAGTTAGTAGCTGTAAACTAACAACTGGACTTAAGATGCAAAATTAAATTACATAGTCACTGCTTAGTATTTTAGTAATCCATGTGTTGATACCCTTAGGGAAATTCTGGCACTATTTCTTTTTAGGGAAATCCAAAGTTTATTACTTTTCAAGTATGTCTTACATGTCTTACATGCTTTTTTAATGTGTTTTTTTTTTATTGCTTCTTTTTTTTTTTTAAGAATCTTTTTTTTAAGTTTATTTGTTTATTTATTTTTGGCTATTCTGGGTTTTCACTGCTGCCACACTCTTGTCTAGCTTCAGGGAGTGGGGGCTACTCTCTAGTTGAGGTGAGCAGGCTTCTTGTTGCAGTGACTTCTCTTGTTGTGGAACTCCGGCTCTAGGCACATGGGCTTTAATAGTTGTGACCCAAGGGCTCAGTATTTGTGGCTCCAAGGCTCTAGAGCACAGGCTCAATAGTTGTGGCTCATGGGCTTAGTTGCTCCACATCATGTGGGATCTTCCTGGATCAAGGATCAAACCTGTGTCTCCTGCATTGGCAGGTGAACTCTTTACCACTGAGCTACCAGGAAAGCCCTTTATATTGTTTCTTTTAGTCTTCACAGTAACTATGAGATAAATATTATTATGTCCATTTTCAGGAAAGAAGGACTCACACGACTCAATACCTTGTCTAGCATCACACAGACAGTAAATGGTTAGTCAATGAATAACATGGATCTATCTGGAATCCCCACCATTTTCTCATTAAATTCTGCTGTGCCCCAGCAAGGGCATCAAATAATATTTTATTTATTAATATAAAGTATTCAGTCTGATCCTGAAAGGAAACCTTGATGTAGGAAATAAAGAACATGAGCTTTCTGGGACATCCCTGGTGGTCCAGTGGTTACAACTTTGCCTTCTAGTGTAGGAGGTGTGGTTTCAATCCCTGGTTGGAGAGCTAAGATCCCACATGCCTGATGATCAAAAAGCATAAAACAGAAGCAGTATCCTAACAAATTCAACAAAGACTTTAAAACTGGTTCATCCAGAAAAAAAAAAAAAAATGGGGCTTCCCTGGTGGTCCAGTGGGTAGAGTCTGCCTTGCAGTGCAAGAGGCACTGGTTTGATCCCTGGCCTGGAAAGATCCCACGTGCCATGGAGCGGCCGGACCCAGTGTGTCCAATTACAAGCCAGCGCTATGGAGCGCATGTGCCCAGAGCTGGTTCTCTGCAACGAGAGAGGACACTGAAATGGGAGGCCCACACAGGCCAAAGAATAAATGATGGATGAAAATAAATATTAGGCATGATGGGGTGAAAAATGAACTTTCTAATTCTGGCCATACTGTTTGCTGGTTTACGTAACTTTGGGCAATTTACTTAATTTGTTTTTTTTTTTAAATTTTTTTTTGCAATTTATTTTTAATTTTGGCCACTTTTATTGGTTTTTCATTTATTTATTTTCATCCATCTTTGGTCTGTGCGGGCCTCCCATTGCAGTGGCCCTCCTCGTTGCAGAGCTCTGGCTCGGTGATTGGACACACCGGTCCAGCCGCTCCGCGGCACGTGGGATCTTCCCAGGCCAGGGATCGAACCAGCAGCCCTTGCGCTGCAAGGCGGTGTCCTTACCCACTGGACCACCAGGGAAGCCCAATTTACTTAATTTTTTGTGCCTCAGTTTCAACACATGTTAAATGGAGACAATTTAAAGTACATTAAAAATGTAATTAAATTAAAATGAGTGACTAACTCATATATAAAATAATGTGTAGGATTACTTAATAGAGTACTTAAAACTAGATAAATGCTGAATATTCTGCTGTTTCACCATTTACATGTTTAAAAATCACATTTAATGAAATAACAACATACAATTTTACTAAAAGAACATACTATGCATGGTCTTGTGTACCATGCTGTCCCCTAAACATGTATTATGCATATTTTTCAACTCAATAAATGTGTGGTGTACATGATTCTTTTTAATGATTTTATTCCTTTCCATTTGATGGATATACAAGTTACTTAGCTAATAATATATATTTGGCTATTTGATCTGTTTATAAAGTTTCACTATTATAAATGATTTTCCTTTCCTACATCTCAGTGCAGATATCTACTTCCCTAGCAAACATTTATAGAAATGGAATTACGATGGAATTAACTAGTCAAAGGGTATTCAGATTTATAAGAGGTGTTTACACATGCAGCAAAGTTGTCTCCAGAAATCATATGCTGTTTTTTTTTTTTATTTTCACAATAGAGGATTCCCTGAAAAAGTCCCACTGCAATTTTTTAATCTTTGCCACTTTGTTGTATGTACATTAGGTTTCAACTTTAAAAGCTTTTGATAATAATCAATGATACACTGTTATGAACAAGAAAACATATGAGAAGCGGTCAGTAATTAAGATAAGGAGTCTATAAACTTATTCTACAAAGAGCCAGATAATACATTAGATTTTTGCAAGTCATACTTTCTCTGTCTCTTCAGCTCTGCTTGGTAATGTGAACACAGCTACAAAAAAAAAAAAAAAATCTAAAAAATGATCAACGCAGAAATTTAAATTTCATGTAATTTTCATGTCTCACAGTTTTATTCTTATTTCATTTCATTTAAATATATAAAAACCATTATCAGCCCACACAGAGAGAGGACTGAATTTGGCCTAGGCTGTCATTTGTGGACCCCCAATTTGATTAGTTGTAATGTGATTACATGTGACTCACGCAGCCTGATTTTCATGTAACAACGGCAAGGGAGGAGACAGCAAAGATAGGAAGGAGGTCAACTGATTGAAGAGACTGGTGCTCTTTAGTCTTAACAAAAGAGCTGCCCCCTCCCCACAGGTCAAAATTGTTTCCATTTGCGCTCTATAATTTACCACCAGTATGAACTTAAAGCAACTTTTCCTCTCTGAACATCAGCTCTTCTCACTTATAATGAAGTTGGAATCATGCGTATGGTACCCTTAATTCATGTGAAAGCAGTTAAGTAAAGGCCAGCATTCATTCTTCAGTGTTCTGGAAATTTCACACATGAAGTGTTACATTGATATATTGGATACATGAGTTAAAATGGACAGCCAAGCTGATACTTTTTCATAAACAGTTGCCTGGCATTGCCGTCCTCACTGAAGTAATGAACCTGACATTCTGGTCCATTGAAGTGATTATTCCTTATACATTTTTCTGGTGCTTTGAGATTTACTAAGCATTTTAAACCCTTTAATCCTTTAAATTGATCCTATGAGGTGTATATTCTTGCCACATTTTTTGTATTGAAAACTGATATGAAATAATGCTGTAAGATTATACAGAAAACAGCTAGTTAATGAAAGAGCTAGTTTCACAGGTCTTTTAACCCCAAGTCCAGGCTTCTTTTTTCCACATCCAGATGGAGCCTCTTAAATTTGAAAAAACTAGGCAGTTGCTTTTTCTGCTGTCCCCTTATCCGGAAGCAGTCACCCATGGCCTGACTCTCACAGAGATTCAAAGTGGTCTACCCACTCTGTCCACAGTTCCTCCTGTCATAATTAATCATGGTTTAGAACATGATCCTTCTCTTCCCAACTCCATCACAGTTGTGGAAATACTAAGGACACTGTGAGTCGAAGACAGCTCAACCCTGGGCAAAAGGATGGGGAAGGACAGACCCTCCGAGTGTAGGCACATCTCACTAACTTTGGAGCTACAGCCTGAACTGATGCTCTGGTCCTGGTCACATCCTTGTCCCCAGCTAGTTCCCTCTCAGTGAGGCTTAAGCACAACTTTTGTGACTGTGAGAGTCCCATGCCCCTCTGTTTAAGCTAATCTGAGTAGGTCTGTTTCTTACAACCACATAAGCTCAAAATGATGTGGGGGATATACATATGACTAATCTGGGATCATACATATCTGTAAACAAAAAAATTCTGTAAAAGTAAAATAAAAATTAAAAAAAAAAACACAACACACAGGTTAAGTCACGTAGCAGTTTTTATTTCCTTCCGACAATATGTAAAGACCTACATAGGTCCATGAGATTTTTCGGTTGAACTCATGTTGAAAGTTATCTATCTGTATAATCTGGGGCATGTTTAAAAAATTTGATCAAAGTAGTCAAATTAAGTTTTGAATTATTTCTCACAGGAGGTAAAGAATATTATTGCTCACCATGAAATTTACTTTGGATGAGGCCTATTCCATGATTAAATGCTGATCAAAGCCTTGAAGGCAGAAGTTAGAGGATTATGTTTACTTTTATGGCATTTGTTTCTGTTTTTCCTCTGATAAAACACTACTTTATTGATTAATCCTATTTGAATGGCAGTTGGAGTTGTTTCCTTCTGTTTTTCAGGTGTTTTTGTGTAGTCGCCTTTTATTAAAATAACAAAAGTTAAATAATTGTCATCTTGTGCCTTTCATGTATTCAACTTCCCCTTCTGGCCTGAGCTATTTACCTCCTTTTTCTAATATATGTGTTTTTATAAATTTATTTTATCAAAGTATAGTTGATCTACAATATTATGTTAATTTCTGCTATATAGCAAAGTGATTGAGTTATACATTTATACATTATTTTTTATTTTCTTTTCCATTATGGTTTATCACAGGATATTGAATATCATTCCTTGGACTATACATTAGGACCTTGCTATTTTTCCATTCTACATATGACAGTTTGTATCTGCTAATCCCCAATTCCCAATCGATCCCTCCCCCATCCCACTCCCCCTTCGCAAATGCAAATCTGTTCTTGATATCTTGAATCTGCTGCTGTTTTATAGATAAGTTCATTAGTGTCATATTTGAGACTCCACATATAAGTGATAGCATATGGTATTTGACTCTCTTTGTGACTTAACTTCACTTGGTGTGATAATCTGTAGGTCCACCTATATTGCTGCAAATGACATTATTCTTTCTGATGACTGAGTAGTATTCCATTGTATACATGTATGTTCATCTTTGGATGGACATTTAAGTCATTTCCATCTTGGCATTTGTGAAAGATGCTGCTATGAACATAGGGGTGCTTGTATCTATTTCAATTATAGTTTTGTCTGGATATATGCTGAGGAGTGGGATTGCTGGATCATATAGCAACTCTGTTTTTAGCTTTTTGAGGAACCTCCGTACTGTTTTCCATAGTGGCTGCCCCAGTTTACCGTTCCACCAAGAATGGAGGATGGCTCTCTTTTCTCCACACCCTCTCTAGTATTTGTTATTTGTAGACATTTTAGTGATGGACATTCTGACCAGTGTGAGGTGGTACCTCATTGTAGTTTTGCATTTCTCTAATAACGTTGAACATCTTTTCACGTGCCTGTTAGCCATCTGTGTGTCTCCTTCGGGAAATGTCTACTTAGGTCTTCTGCCCATTTGTCAGCTGGGTTGCTTTGTTGTGGTGGTGATGGTTATTGAATTGTATGATCCATTTGCATATTTTGGAAATAAGTCCTTATTGGTAGCATCGTTTGCAAATATTTTCTCCCAGTCCGTAGGCTATCTATCTATTCATTTTGTTTACAGTTTCCTTTGCTGTGCAAAAGCTTTTATACTTGTTTAGGTTCCATTTGTTTATTTTTGCTTTTATTTCTATTGCCCTGAGAAACTGACCTAAGAAAACATTGGTACAATTTACGTCAGAGAATGTTTTGCCTATGTGATCTTAGATCTAGGAGTTTTATGGTGTATGGCTTATATTTGAGTCTTTAAGCCCTTTTAAATTTTGTGTATGGTCTAATATATGTGCATTTTGACTTTAGTTGGAGTAGAACATAGGGGATCTTCATTTAGTTTGGTCATGAAATTCACCTGTAAAGCTTTGTAAAAATATTTGGACTCTTTCCTCTTCCCCAGTGATTCTGGTGTGCTTGATCAGGGATGGACCCCAGCTATTAATATTTTTAAGGTCCTCTGATAAGATTCTAATGCCCAGGATCTGAAAACCAATGGTTTTAATCAATGTATCAACTCTTCCTAGAATCCAGTTTGTCAGCACTAGGGTGAGAAAGGTATAGTTTATTTCTTGATCCAATAAAAGGATATTGCTCCAGATGCACACCACTTTGGATCAGGAAACAGGAGAAGAGCTCAATTTTGCTGCCCTTGTAGCTCAGAAGTACAGTGTGCAATGAATCTCCCAAAGGGTCTTGGGCAAGCTTGCCTGATCTTGGTTCTACTGCTAGGAATGATTATGCTGAAAATAAAGAAAATGGCTATTGCTTACCTTTTTAAAAAGAGAAAACTAGGAGCTGTCAGAGGTAGATAGTATTTTTAAATCAAGTTGCAAATGTTTCTGCAAACCAAATTCTCCTCCTCTGGGGAGGACATGGTGCCCAAGGTCACACGGCTGGGTTCTCTGCAAGAGTTTCCCGGATGTAGTTGGGGTGCAAGAAAGAAGTGCTCATTAGGGAACAGAGAAAGCTCTTTCTGCAGGGGCAAGTCAGGGTCTGGGTCTGTGCTGCTGCCGCAAGACTGGGTTGTGGACAGATCCCGACCCTGCACCCGAGAATAGGAGGAACAAGGAGTAATGGCAGTAGGGAAAAGTGTTACAGTGAGACTGATCTCCCTGGTTATTTCCTAAGGAACCCAGCATTACGAGGCCTCCTCTCACACCAGTGTTCATTATTACAAATTACAGGGCAGACAAAGTAAGGTATTTCTGAGGTTTCAGCCAGTTACACACAAACAAACCTTTCATGAGTAAGAAAATATCAACAGGATATTAAGGGCAGATACTGCATTTTCCACATTTTAAAAGGACATACTTTCTAAAAGAAACATTCCTTTTTTTGAAATTGTGTTCCTGTGCAGAAATGGTTTCGACTCTAGGATACCATGAATCTAAGAGTCATGGTATAAAGGAAGATTTTTTAAAAATATTTTTTTCTCTCTTTCGACCGAAAATTCAGTGGAAGGGTAGTTTTCTAAAGGGCTGCTCAGCATTTCCACCTTAATAAAATAAAGCTTCCTTCACTGCAGCGCTATAGCATAATGTAAAGTAAAACTATAAACATCTTCATCATCACAATATGACAAACTGTGCAAAGTAATGAAACCTGAGAATTAAAAATATGTCAAATATTCAACATACCAGTCTTAAATGAAAATAAATAGAGTGACTCAGCAAATATGACTTCCAGCTTCAGGAAGCTGTCCTACTTTTTCAACCAAAAACATGTGATTCTTTATGAAACTAAAAACAAAAATAGGCCTTAATATATGAAAATGTACCTGAAATGCAAGGAATTATTTTCTTCCTGTGTTAAAGCTGTGGGAAAAAAAGAGGTGTTTGTATTTCTGAAACAGAGCTGTCAAGACAGTTGATAGGAATCAGAGGGCTCGTATGAATTAAAGTTAAAACAGATCTGACCTATTAAGGGACTGGCCCTTCAAGGGTTGTGATTTCACATAAGTGGATTCTAGAGCCCGGGCAGCAGCGAGCACCACTGCAGCCCGTCACAGGCAGCAGCCTGTGTCCTCTTACCCTGGGCGTCAGGGATGTGTTGACTAAGAAGCCCCAACAAGATACCAAGCGGCAAGAAAAAAATGAAATGGCTCTAGCCATCTTCTCCACATAACTGCATGGTTTACATAATATCAGCTTGGAGAATTACCAGAACTGTTGCTTGTCCATTTTCCCCAGTGTCACTCCATGAAGAAACGTCATGGGTTGTAACATAAAGATGAAATAAAAAGTCCAAGCTACAGAAGAATTCACTTAAAAGGCCATGGCAGGGACTTCCCTGGTGGTCCAGTGGGTAAAGAGTCCGCCTTGCAATGCAGGGGACACCGGTTTGATCCCTGGCCTGGGAAGATCACACGTGCCGAGGAGTGGCTGGACCAGTGTGTCCAATTATGAGCCAGCACTCTGGAGTGCATGCGCCCAGAGCCGGTGCTCCACAGGGGAGAGGCCACTGCAGTGGGAGGCCCACATAGGCCGAGGAACAAGTGGATGAAAATAAATAAATGAAAGACTAATAGAAGGAGGACAAAATTTTAAAGAAAAAAAAATATTTAAAAAAGCCATAGCATCATGTCCCGAGAGTAATACAAATGATACAGTAGAATAGGCACTTTTCCAAGTGCTTTACTTATACTGTGGTTATTTTACAAGATGGCTGCAAATTCTTTGACCCTCCTCCCACTGAAGGTGGAATCTGTGTTGCTACTTTTTGACTCTGGAAGAAACTTAGTGACTTACTTATAAGCAATGGACTGTAGCAGAAGTTTTGCTACATGATTTTCGAGGCTAGATTAGAAAAACACTAGGCAGCTTCCAGCAGGTTCTCTTGGGATGCTCTCTGGGTGAAGTGAGTTGTAAATAAAGAATAAATCCAGCTACCCAGAGACGGACACTTAGGATAAGCCATGAATATTTGCTCCGGTGAACAGCCTGGGCCGAACTCCCAGCTCACGTCAGCTGTTAGCCACTAAGTGAGTCATCTTAAGCATATAGGCCACTCAAGTTCTCAAATAACTATAGTCCCAACTCACGACTAACCAACTGCATGAGAGACTCTAAATGAGAACTATCCGGCTAAGACTTCCTAAATTCCTGACTCACGAATCATGAGCCCAATAAAATGATGGTTTTATGCCATGAAGGTTCAGACTAATCACTTGTTATGCAACAGTTGGAACCAGAAAATATATTGATTCATTTAGTTTAATCCTCACCACAGCTGTACAAAGTAGCTATGCTTGTTAGTCATATTTTTTCAGTTGAAGATACTGACTCCTACAGATGTTAAGTGGTATTTTCAATGCTCCATGGCTTGTGAGCCACAATGCTGGTACTTGAACCCAGGAAGGACCAGATTTCAGAGTCCTTGCTTTGAGGATGAATAGTGTTATGATTTTTGAGCTTCTTTTTAAAAATATTTATTTTTATTTATTTGGCTGCACTGGGTCTTAGTTACAGCACATGGGACATTTGCTTTGGCTCAGAGGATCTTTTATTTTCAGCATGTGGCATCTAGTTCTCTGACCAGGGATCAAATCCCGGCCCTCCTCATTGGGAGCTCAGAGTCGACTGCTGAACCACCAGTGATGTCCCTGAACTACTTATGAACCGTTTTGGCCTCACCTGTCTCTCGAGCCAGTCTCTAGAGCTTGTTCAAGGTTAGATACTTCTGCAGAGACTAACACTATTTGGACTCTTGCCAAGTTTATCTTGCCTGATGCCCATGCCACATACATGACTAGTAACTGAGAAATCCCTTTAGATGCTGAAGCACGAGATGCTGCAAGGTGTGCACCCACCCATCCATGTCCAGGGCGTGTGTGAAGGTGTCACTGAATCCATGTTTGTGTGCCCAATGCACGGTAAGGCCAAACAAACTGAAACATCAAAGTCTGGAGGAGGGAAACGTTTTTTGCAGGGCCGGATGAGTGGCTCATGCCCTCCCCCCGAAATCCTCAACTCTAAGGATTTCAGCAAAGCAATTTTAAAGACATAGATAACAAAAGTATGGATAACAAGGCAGAAAAGAGGGGAAGGTATGAAATGAGACTGACATATATACATGCCACTGATGCTATGTATAAAATAGATAACTAATGAGAGCCTACTGTATTTCTTAATGAGAACCTACTGTACAGCACAGGGAACTCTTAGTGCTCTCTGGTGACCTAAATGGGAAGGAAACCCAAGAAGGAGGATATATATGTGTGTATAGCAGATTCACTTTGCTGTACAATAGAAACTAACGTAACATTGGAAAGCAACTATGCTCCAATAAAAATGTTTTTAAATAAAGCAAGGTGAGGGAGGGGAACAGTTGGTTGTTGCAAACCTCCTGGTGTAGGAATCCTTTGTTCTCGCAGCTGTCCATGTAGGTCAGGTCACAGCGTTCCTGTAAACCTCTAATGAGACAAATATTATTCTGTATTTTTTTAAATTGCTATAGATATAGAAAAGTGGTCTACCTTTAAAGGTCAGAGGCTTAAGAATAGGCTATCCTGTATATTTCCAGCTATAGGCAACATTAATAACACAAAGCAAAAACAATAGAATACGATTAGTAAAAGAAACAGGTCTATTATGGAGTCAGATTTGTTCTTCCCCATAACAAAGGAACTAATACTCCATAGAGCAAACCGAAATTCCAGATAACACTTTTCTTGCTTCCTTCTGTATATACACTCCCTTGAGAAGAAGTTATTCTGAGAAGCAGATTCTCAGAGAACAGCTCCAAGATCAAGCAATCAATTGCTTTTGAAACAAAGCTGTACTCAGCTTGGCAATGCACCATGCTGTTGCTTTGCCTCCTTCCCTACCTTATCTATTTTTAGTTTACTTCTGCCCCTTTGAATTGCACTGCCTAACAAGAAGTAACACCTATACTGTTGTTTCAAGCCCTATCTTCAGGGAAACTCAGGTCATGATAATAAATAATGATGAAGCCAGACATATGTTCATTACACTATTGTACCTAACTATAAACCATATATAGCATTCTTTTATAGTTTTATTATTCTATAATTCTGCAAGTTGTTCATTCAGCACTGTATTTTGAAAAACTTCTCACCTTCATACATGGGGCTCTAATGTACACATGTTAAATGCTGCATATTATTCCCTCATTTGAATGTCATAGCTAATTTATCCATTATCCTACACAGTTATAAATAGGATGTTTAAAATTCACTGCTAAATGTTGTGATGAGCAATTATTATTGTCTTTTTGTACATATATGTGAAAAATCCTCCTACTTTGAAAATTGTGTGCACGTATTTTAATTTTCCTAGACATGACCACATTAGTCTACAAAATTATTTTCTAAAGTAAGTCCTTGCTGGCAGTTCTTGGCAAAACTTGATATTACCAGACTTTTTAGAACACTATTTTTAGAGCAGTTTTATGTTTACAACAATATTGGAAGAAATTTACAGAGATCCCTCATGTCTCCCCTGCCCCACACCTACATAGCTTTTCACATCATCCACGCCCCCCACACTCCACCAGAGTGGGACATCTGTTAGATTAATGAACCTACACTAACACATCAGAATCAGCCAACATCTACTGTTCACCTTATAGTTCACTCTTGACATCATACATTCCGTGGGTCTGGATAAATATATAATGGCTTGTGTTCGTCATTATAGCATTATATGGAGTGTTTCCACTGTCTGAACAATCCTCTTTGTTTTGCCTATGTGTTTCCCCTCTGTTACCAACCTTTAACAGCAGTTGACATTTTGACTATCTCCATACTTCTGCCTTTCAAGGGAATGCCGATCTGAGAAGCAAAATTCTCAGAGAACAGCTCCAAGATCAAGCAATCAATTGCTTTTGAAACAAAGCTGTACTCAGCTTGGCAATGCACCATGCTGTTGCTTTGCCTCCTTCCCTACCTTATCTATTTTTAGTTTACTTCTGCCCCTTTGAATTGCACTGCCTAACAAGAAGTAACACCTATACTGTTGTTTCAAGCCCTATCTTCAGGGAAACTCAGGTCATGATAATAAATAATGATGAAGCCAGACATATGTTCATTACACTATTGTACCTAACTATAAACCATATATAGCATTCTTTTATAGTTTTATTATTCTATAATTCTGCAAGTTGTTCATTCAGCACTGTATTTTGAAAAACTTCTCACCTTCATACATGGGGCTCTAATGTACACATGTTAAATGCTGCATATTATTCCCTCATTTGAATGTCATAGCTAATTTATCCATTATCCTACACAGTTATAAATAGGATGTTTAAAATTCACTGCTAAATGTTGTGATGAGCAATTATTATTGTCTTTTTGTACATATATGTGAAAAATCCTCCTACTTTGAAAATTGTGTGCACGTATTTTAATTTTCCTAGACATGACCACATTAGTCTACAAAATTATTTTCTAAAGTAAGTCCTTGCTGGCAGTTCTTGGCAAAACTTGATATTACCAGACTTTTTAGAACACTATTTTTAGAGCAGTTTTATGTTTACAACAATATTGGAAGAAATTTACAGAGATCCCTCATGTCTCCCCTGCCCCACACCTACATAGCTTTTCACATCATCCACGCCCCCCACACTCCACCAGAGTGGGACATCTGTTAGATTAATGAACCTACACTAACACATCAGAATCAGCCAACATCTACTGTTCACCTTATAGTTCACTCTTGACATCATACATTCCGTGGGTCTGGATAAATATATAATGGCTTGTGTTCGTCATTATAGCATTATATGGAGTGTTTCCACTGTCTGAACAATCCTCTTTGTTTTGCCTATGTGTTTCCCCTCTGTTACCAACCTTTAACAGCAGTTGACATTTTGACTATCTCCATACTTCTGCCTTTCAAGAATGCCGAATAGTTGGGATCATATAGCCTTTCAGTTTGGCTTTATTCAGTTAGTAATGTGTATTTAAGCTCTTCTATGTCTTGCCATAGCTTGATAGCTCATTTTTAAAAGAATAACAAAATATATTTTTTAAAAATTACTCTCCCTACCTAGGAACATGGTATTTTTGCCAGTCTTTAGGCCTCTATGCAATTTATGGTACTTTTTCCACAATGACATTAACTGTTTCTGTTAGATTTAGCCCTGAATATCTTATAGATTCTCTCCTATCCTGTAGACTGAACGGATGCAAGACTTAAAACATAGATATGACATTCAGAGAAAGATAAATTTTATGAAATAAAAAACAGGGGAAATAATAGCTTTCTAGTATAGGATAGGGGAGACAATTTCAAGCAAGTTAATAAATAGTCTTATATGACAAAGTTAAACTTGGACTGAGACCTGAATGGTGAAAAGGTGCCAACCCTGTAAAGATATGAAGGAAGACAGACCAGCAGTGCAAGGTCCTTGAGAGGCCAGTGTGTACAAAGCAAAATGGAGTGGTAGGAGTTGTATGTGATGAAGTCAGTCACTTGGAGAACCTTGCAATCCAGAGTAAGAAGCTCAGATGTGCATAGACTTGGGCTTTGGAGCTTTGTTCTGCTCACTGAGGGACCACAGGGACACCTCTCCTTAGAGAGGTCAGCTCTTTGGGCTAAGGATGCCCAAGACACCTGGGCTATATCCACTCCTACATAATGAGTGTGACCTTGAAATAAGTGTGGCCTCTCCAAATTCCAAAACTACAGCATCAATTGTACAATTCAACTGACAGACACATGGCAATGGCAATCATGCTTCATCTTCAAATTCTAGGGAGTTGCTGTAGAGTAGCAGTGGGCTCTTGCCAAATCTGTTTTTATTCATTATTATGAGTTTATATTACTACCAAGTCTCAGGTACTTACACAGCATCCTGGATTCCGCTTACTAAAGCAGTCTTTTCCAAAATCCAGACAGCGTTCTCCTCTGCTTAGTTTATTCGCAAAGAATGTTTATTTATATACTCATCTGACAACTTGGCACCTGGACACTATTAAAATTCAACCTTCCACTTAAAAGAGAGGATAACCTTCAAGGCTGACATTTAGCTACATCTGTCTAGATCTTTTTGAAATTTCCTTTTACATGCTTCCTAAAGCCCAGTAGCCAGTTTCTGCTTCTGACCCAAAGCCACTCCTTCTCTGGGTGCCATCTCTGAGAAAGCGCCACATCCAATTCAATGTCTTACACAGTGAGATGATAAATCATCATCATGAACTGGTTTATTAACTTAAGTGGTTTGATTAATCAAATTAACTCAGTTCTTAGGCTTCTCCCCACAGTGCTTATCTGAATTTAAAAAGAAATGTATTAAAGAAAGCAAAGTAAAGAAAAGCAAGGAGGGAGACAGATCTCTCCCACAAAGGCAAAAAGTATTTGGAGGTTTTCAGTGGGGTATGTGAAGTAAACCATCATGGCAACCTTCATTCTCCAGTGAAATGTTACTCTGAAAACAGATCTTAACAGTACTTATTATGGATTTTTTTCCACCTCCACATGACTCATTCCCTTAAGGAGATTTGGGAATGGAAAGGCCCATTAGCTCTTCTGCTGCTGCTATTAGCAGAGAAATCCTTTTGTATGTCCTTAAGAAACTCTCACTTGCATGATTCATAGCACTTCTTCCAAACCCTCACAACTTCACATACTCAGTATTGTGATAGAAAGTCTGGTTTGAAACCAGACTTCACAGTTTCTTTTAGCACTTCTACTGTGTAACCACCGGCAGATTATGTAACCTTTCTGTTTCTCAGTTCTCTCTTCTTTAAATGTTGACAGCAGAGTTTTTGGGGGGTCAACTGATCGATTCACTTAAAATAGACCTTGACATATAGCAAGTACTCAATACATGCTTGTCTGCTAGTAATATTTTTCTGACAAATATCCAGGTTTTTTTCTATCAAATATCACTCTTTAAAAAGGACTTTGATTATTATGAGTTTATATTACTACCAAGTCTCAGGTACTTACACAGCATCCTGGATTCCGCTTACTAAAGCAGTCTTTTCCAAAATCCAGACAGCGTTCTCCTCTGCTTAGTTTATTCGCAAAGAATGTTTATTTATATACTCATCTGACAACTTGGCACCTGGACACTATTAAAATTCAACCTTCCACTTAAAAGAGAGGATAACCTTCAAGGCTGACATTTAGCTACATCTGTCTAGATCTTTTTGAAATTTCCTTTTACATGCTTCCTAAAGCCCAGTAGCCAGTTTCTGCTTCTGACCCAAAGCCACTCCTTCTCTGGGTGCCATCTCTGAGAAAGCGCCACATCCAATTCAATGTCTTACACAGTGAGATGATAAATCATCATCATGAACTGGTTTATTAACTTAAGTGGTTTGATTAATCAAATTAACTCAGTTCTTAGGCTTCTCCCCACAGTGCTTATCTGAATTTAAAAAGAAATGTATTAAAGAAAGCAAAGTAAAGAAAAGCAAGGAGGGAGACAGATCTCTCCCACAAAGGCAAAAAGTATTTGGAGGTTTTCAGTGGGGTATGTGAAGTAAACCATCATGGCAACCTTCATTCTCCAGTGAAATGTTACTCTGAAAACAGATCTTAACAGTACTTATTATGGATTTTTTTCCACCTCCACATGACTCATTCCCTTAAGGAGATTTGGGAATGGAAAGGCCCATTAGCTCTTCTGCTGCTGCTATTAGCAGAGAAATCCTTTTGTATGTCCTTAAGAAACTCTCACTTGCATGATTCATAGCACTTCTTCCAAACCCTCACAACTTCACATACTCAGTATTGTGATAGAAAGTCTGGTTTGAAACCAGACTTCACAGTTTCTTTTAGCACTTCTACTGTGTAACCACCGGCAGATTATGTAACCTTTCTGTTTCTCAGTTTTCTCTTCTTTAAATGTTGACAGCAGAGTTTTTGGGGGGTCAACTGATCGATTCACTTAAAATAGACCTTGACATATAGCAAGTACTCAATACATGCTTGTCTGCTAGTAATATTTTTCTGACAAATATCCAGGTTTTTTTCTATCAAATATCACTCTTTAAAAAGGACTTTGATTATTTCATAGCTTTACATAGGCTCTAAAGACTGGACTCTCATATTCTCATTCTTCCTCTTTTCTTTCTAACCTAGCCTGTACCATTCTTCCTGTTAATCTCTCTTGTTCTTCTACCACAGAATGATGAATCCAGCTGTACTTCAGAACTTTATCATTCTTTCTCAAATATATCCATAATTCTCTTTAAAAACAGCTCTTTAATTCTGGCCCATAAATATGTCCAAATCTCTTGAAAATGTCCATGGTGCATACTCTTTGGATGAAAGTTTGACAGTATCTTACAAAGCTAATCTGTCTTAAAATATAGTCCAAGAACATTGTGAGGAGGGAAGGGTGGGTGAGAGTATGAAAGGAGTAACACGGAAACTTATCCTATGATATATAGAGGAGATAGCTATTGTCAGTGCACCGTGGGACTAAGGGATCTTTCATGGGGGCTGTATGACAGCCTGGAGTGGTGGGATCGGGGGACTGGGACAGGGGCACAGCAGGGAGAGGTCTGGGATATACCTATGACTAATCTGGGATTATACATATCTGTAAACTATAAAACTCTGTAAAATAAAAATAACTAAGTAATAATAATTTAAAAATATATAGTTCAACAATCACACTCCAAGGTATTTTACCAAATGAGCTGAAAACTTACATCTATCAAAAACCTGCACACAAAATGTATGTGACATTTTTATTCATACTTGCCAGGGATTGGACAAAATGCTAAAGGTTAAATTTTACCCATTAGCTCTTCTGCTGCTGCTATTAGCAGAGAAATCCTTTTGTATGTCCTTAAGAAACTCTCACTTGCATGATTCATAGCACTTCTTCCAAACCCTCACAACTTCACATACTCAGTATTGTGATAGAAAGTCTGGTTTGAAACCAGACTTCACAGTTTCTTTTAGCACTTCTACTGTGTAACCACCGGCAGATTATGTAACCTTTCTGTTTCTCAGTTTTCTCTTCTTTAAATGTTGACAGCAGAGTTTTTGGGGGGTCAACTGATCGATTCACTTAAAATAGACCTTGACATATAGCAAGTACTCAATACATGCTTGTCTGCTAGTAATATTTTTCTGACAAATATCCAGTTTTTTCTATCAAATATCACTTTTTAAAAAAGGACTTTGATTATTTCATAGCTTTACATAGGCTCTAAAGACTGGACTCTCATATTCTCATTCTTCCTCTTTTCTTTCTAACCTAGCCTGTACCATTCTTCCTGTTAATCTCTCTTGTTCTTCTACCACAGAATGATGAATCCAGCTGTACTTCAGAACTTTATCATTCTTTCTCAAATATATCCATAATTCTCTTTAAAAACAGCTCTTTAATTCTGGCCCATAAATATGTCCAAATCTCTTGAAAATGTCCATGGTGCATACTCTTTGGATGAAAGTTTGACAGTATCTTACAAAGCTAATCTGTCTTAAAATATAGTCCAAGAACATTGTGAGGAGGGAAGGGTGGGTGAGAGTATGAAAGGAGTAACACGGAAACTTATCCTATGATATATAGAGGAGATAGCTATTGTCAGTGCACCGTGGGACTAAGGGATCTTTCATGGGGGCTGTATGACAGCCTGGAGTGGTGGGATCGGGGGACTGGGACAGGGGCACAGCAGGGAGAGGTCTGGGATATACCTATGACTAATCTGGGATTATACATATCTGTAAACTATAAAACTCTGTAAAATAAAAATAACTAAGTAATAATAATTTAAAAATATATAGTTCAACAATCACACTCCAAGGTATTTTACCAAATGAGCTGAAAACTTACATCTATCAAAAACCTGCACACAAAATGTATGTGACATTTTTATTCATACTTGCCAGGGATTGGAAGCAACCAAGGTGTCCTTCAGTAAATGAATGCATAGGGAATTCCATTGTGGTCCAGTGGTTAGGACTCTACACTTTCACTTGCAAGGCCTGGGGTTGATCCCAATGTGCTCAGCCACTTCAGTCATGTGGGACGCTTTGTGATGCTATGGACTGTAGCCTGCCAGGCTGCCCTGTCCATGGGATTCTCCAAAGCAAGAATACTAGAATAGGTTGCTGGGGCCCCCTCCAGGGGATCTTCCAAACCCAAGAATTGAACCTGTTCCTAATTGGGGAACTAAGATTTGACAGTGACAAATCTTGAACTAAGATTTGTGCAGTGTGGCCAGAAAAAGAAAAAAAGGCTAAGCAAGCAGTGGTAGATCCATACAAATGGAAAATTACTTAGCCATAAAAAGAAATGAGCTATCAAGCTACAAAAAGACAGGGAGGAAACTTAAATGCTAAGTGAAAGAAGCCAATCTGAAAAAAAAATAAGAAGACAGGATAATATTCCAACTATAAGACATTCTGGGTAAGATAAAACTATAGAGGCAGTAAGAAGATTAGTTGCCAGAGATTAGGGAGGAGTGGGGAAGAATAAGTAGGTGGAGCAGAGAGAATTTTTAAAGCATGAAACTACTCTGTTTATCATAATGATGGATAGATGACATTATTTGAAAAATCCATACAACTCTACAGCATAGTGAGTTCTAGTGTACGCTACAGATTTAGTTAATAATAACATAACAAATTGGCTCATCAATAATAACAAATGTACCACATCAATGCAAGAGAATCTGTGGGCTGGAAAAGAGAGAATATAGAGAACTCTCTTCACTTTCTGTGTAATTTTTCTTTAAACCAAAACTGTTGTAAGAAATAAAGCCTATCGATAATTTAAAATTTTAAGTTTATATAAATTCTTTCACTGCAGCACCTAAGATAGTCTGATTTTTAATGAATAACGAAGAAAATGTGTATGTTTATCAGAGAGCAGGAATCTTGGGGGCCAACTTAGAATTTTGCCTACCCTACAATCCTATCCAGTGCTGTCATTTCTCAAAAACATCTTTTGTGATAAAAGACTAAAGTTGATGTCCCCTGTATGTCCAAACTGGGATCTTTGTTCTCTGTCTGTACATCCACCTGAATTACTTTATCTATTGATAAAGGTAAAAAGCATGATTGATGGTTTCAGCTACGTTTTATACAGTATTAATTGACCTATCCTACCCTATTGACTCTTCTGAGTTCTATATCCATATTTCTAGCTGCCTCTTCATGATATCCATTGAAATTTCCAACAGATACTCAAGGAAAATCCATTAGTGCTCCCACACACACTCATAAAATAAGAACATGATTCTCCTTGCCAACTTTTTCTTTCTTTGAATGAGATCATCATTTCTCTATCACTCAAAATAGAAAATTTAGAGCTTCAGTTGATATTTGTTGAAGACTTAGTACAGACTGGGAACTCTTCTTAGGTTCTTTACAATTATTAACATTAATTTTACAACACCTCTATGGAGAAAGTACTAGAAAACCTTAGTGAAGAAACTTCCCCAGGGTGTTATATCTAATACAATATAAGACTAGAGTTGAAACTGTCTGACTCATCTCCTAGGCTTTTAACCACTGCACTATTTTTCTTTCCTCATGCACACTTTGTTATCAAGTCCTATCTATTCTGCCTCAGCAAGTCCACTATCTCCTTATCTCTAGCTCTACTGTACATCCTTAGTTCAGGATCTCATAGGATATTTTTCTAATCTCCAGACTGAGGTTCCCACATGCAATCTTGTCTATTTCAAATAACCTCTGCATTCTAGTCATATCAATCACTTTTAAATGGATATGAAGTTTTTACTGTCCTGTTTGAAGTCTTCCCCTATCCTATCCTATCCTATCCAGACTTTGCTATACAAAACCTTTCTCCATCTTATTCCTGCTTATATTTTCTGCATTGGCCCTTTGTTCATAGTGAATCTGTATCATATCTCCAACTGAACACTTTCCTTTGCCAGTCTTCCCTTCAATACTGTGAGTTTCTTATGACCAGGAGTCTATATAGATGAGTGCTTGGCATATGAAGTGGACTCAGTAAGTATGAATAAACTATTTAGAATCTATTTTTCCTTATTTCAAGATGACTTCAAGAGGAGCAAAACTGGAGTTAACTTGTACTCAGAGCTTTAGTCCTTCCCTGCCAACCTTGAGATATTAGTCAGACAGGTCATATGGTGATATTGTAGAAGCCTGCGACTTTTAGCAACATAAAAAATGAGAAACAGCTCAAGAAAACTCAATGAAGATTTGAACACTGAGGCTGACATGTATCTTAATGATCAACTCTACATCTGGCCCACTGAGACATATTATCTCTCTTAGAGTGGAATATTTTTGACAAAATTAAGTAATCTTGTGAGTGATGGCAGCTACAAGCAAAACAGAAGAAATACTGAAAGTTTAGCCTCAAGGATTGTGTATAAAGAACAGCTTTGGAAAGAAGTAACGAACATGTTATTTCCTCTATGCTATTCACATAGCAGACAGCACTAATCAATAACAGTAGTCTTGTCTTGAAGTAACAATCTTTCTCAACAGTAAGGCCTTACCAATTGATCTGAGCTGATATGAGAAAAAAAAAAAAAAAAAAACCTATTTACCATTCTAGCCTATAAAAGAAAAGAACTCTGTGCCAAGAATCATAAAGACTTCCTTCTCCTTTGGGTTCTACCATTAACCAGCTAGGAGGTTGGGGAGAAGTGGGGAAGAATTAATTAATTCTTTGTAACTCTAGGCCTTGTCACTCTTATCAGTAAAATTTGGAAATAGAGATGGACTACCTCTAAGTTTTCTTTGCTTGTCCTAGCCCCAGGTGTCTCCGTGGTAAAGAATCCACCTGCCAATGCAGGAGATGTGGGCTTGATTCCTGGGTAGGTAAGATTCCCTGGAGGAGGAAATAGAAACCCACTCCAGTATTCTTGCCTGGGAAATTCCATAGATAGATGACCCTGGTGGGTTACAGTCCATAGAATCACAAAGAGTTGGAAATGATGCATGCACCTCACTTAAGCAATGGAAAGTATCTGAGAATATCTGGGGAAAAAAAGCATATCTATCACACAATTCTAAGAAAGAAAATTACTAATTAATGTTATAAAACATCTTGTTATCTTCCTCCTGACAGAGCGGCTCATGCTAATTATAAAACTCTTTGTCCAGTGGTGATTTAAAAATAAATTCTGTTAAATGACTTCAAGAGGAGCAAAACTGGAGTTAACTTGTACTCAGAGCTTTAGTCCTTCCCTGCCAACCTTGAGATATTAGTCAGACAGGTCATATGGTGATATTGTAGAAGCCTGCGACTTTTAGCAACATAAAAAATGAGAAACAGCTCAAGAAAACTCAATGAAGATTTGAACACTGAGGCTGACATGTATCTTAATGATCAACTCTACATCTGGCCCACTGAGACATATTATCTCTCTTAGAGTGGAATATTTTTGACAAAATTAAGTAATCTTGTGAGTGATGGCAGCTACAAGCAAAACAGAAGAAATACTGAAAGTTTAGCCTCAAGGATTGTGTATAAAGAACAGCTTTGGAAAGAAGTAACGAACATGTTATTTCCTCTATGCTATTCACATAGCAGACAGCACTAATCAATAACAGTAGTCTTGTCTTGAAGTAACAATCTTTCTCAACAGTAAGGCCTTACCAATTGATCTGAGCTGATATGAGAAAAAAAAAAAAAAAAACCTATTTACCATTCTAGCCTATAAAAGAAAAGAACTCTGTGCCAAGAATCATAAAGACTTCCTTCTCCTTTGGGTTCTACCATTAACCAGCTAGGAGGTTGGGGAGAAGTGGGGAAGAATTAATTAATTCTTTGTAACTCTAGGCCTTGTCACTCTTATCAGTAAAATTTGGAAATAGAGATGGACTACCTCTAAGTTTTCTTTGCTTGTCCTAGCCCCAGGTGTCTCCGTGGTAAAGAATCCACCTGCCAATGCAGGAGATGTGGGCTTGATTCCTGGGTAGGTAAGATTCCCTGGAGGAGGAAATAGAAACCCACTCCAGTATTCTTGCCTGGGAAATTCCATAGATAGATGACCCTGGTGGGTTACAGTCCATAGAATCACAAAGAGTTGGAAATGATGCATGCACCTCACTTAAGCAATGGAAAGTATCTGAGAATATCTGGGGAAAAAAAGCATATCTATCACACAATTCTAAGAAAGAAAATTACTAATTAATGTTATAAAACATCTTGTTATCTTCCTCCTGACAGAGCGGCTCATGCTAATTATAAAACTCTTTGTCCAGTGGTGATTTAAAAAATAAATTCTAGAAATTAAATGAAGAACTTATTTCTCTAACTGGAAATACTAATACAGACTATATAATTCTCTCTGTATGATGTAGACACACATGTAGTTAATGGAAACCACTTCTGTCTATTGAGATTAGGCCCTGGGGTTTCTGATTCTCCATTTCATGAGTCACACCAATACCTTTGTTCAAAATGTTCTCTTGACCCCATCCCAATTTGCTTTACTGCCAGATAAAACATCTAACAATAATGCACTTATAAACTATTGTATAGGACTTTGACTGTGACAACTTAAGCAACAAGGCCGCTATCAATGAGATAAACAGGGTCACCCAAGTGCACTAATGCACTGTATTGGTGTGTGTTAATCACTCAGTCGTGTATGACTCTTTGAGACCACATGGACAGTAGCTTGTCAGGCCCCTTTGTTCATGGAATTCTCCCAGCAAGAATACTGGAATGGGTTGCCATTCCCTTCTCCAAGGGATCTTCCCTACCCAGCGATACAAACCTGGGTCTCACTCATAGCAGGCAGATTCTTTACCATCTGAGCCACCAAGAAGCCCCAGACTATATTTAATAAACTGTATTTTCTAACAGCGTGATTCTAGATTCACATGTTCTTTCTGAAGTTGTAATTAATTGATACCCACAACTGGTTAGTTTGGCAATGTTTCTGCTGTTGCAAAATAATCATGGTTACTTTCTTATGGTTACCAATTTACAATAAACCCTCACATCAGAGAACTTTCAAGCTTTCTCTGTCTTCTCAAGCTTGCTTCCTTCCTAGTTTAAACGTCTAATAATTTTCATGTGCTCCTTCTGCTAAACCCCAAGGGTGGACTCCTGACCTCCTTGCTAGAGGTGCGAATGATGCCAGGGATAGTGACTGCTCTGCGGTTCCCCAAAGCTCCTCCTCCCTAGACCTTGACAGTTCTTCAGTTGCCAAGGTTGGGAAGCAAGACAGGGGACACTCTAGGGTGCAGCTCCGAGGAGATAAAGCCGAAATCTGGGGGCTGACAAGGTCACGCAGGGAACCTGCGTGCGATGCAGAGCTTGGACCCTTTGGGCCATCCCAGGTCTCCTTCAACCTGACCCCAGCTCAGTTCTCCCGCCGGTCCATCCGGCGCGGGCCGCTGTCCACAGTGGGAGGTGCTGAAAGCAAGGAGCGGGCGCGGGGGCGGCGAGGCGGACAGCTCCTTCGAGCGCCCCCCTCCTTGCTCCGCGGCTCCTCCAGCCCTCCCCTCCTCCTGCAGCCATGTTCCACGCGCGAGAAGGGGCGGGGGAAGGGGAGAGGGACGGGGGATCAGGGCGGAGAGAGTCTGCTCTGCCTCGAGGAAGGAGGGGATGAGAGTTGGGGAGAGCAGCGGGAGGAGGCGACGGCGGCTAGCGAGGAGCCCGCGCTGGGTCCTGCAGTAAGACTCCCGGGAGCCACCATCATGGTGAAGAGGAAGAGCTCTGAGGGCCAGGAGCAAGACGGCGGCCGCGGCATTCCCTTGCCCATCCAGACGTTTCTGTGGCGGCAGACCAGGTGAGGGGCGCAGAGGGCGCCCTGCGGGTGCCCTGGGTTGGGAGCGCTCCCGGGGCCCCTTGGGTTGTCATCGTTGCTGCCGCTGCTGCTGAGGCCGCGCCACAGCTTGCAGCTCCCTCTCTGGGGCTGGAAAGCAAGCCCTCTGCACCGCTTAAAAACACGCATTTAAAAAAAGATTTCCCTGAAGTTTGACGACTCGCAGATAAAGCAGAAAACATATATGCATTATTTAGGGGATGAGAGGGCAGAGAGCCTAGGAGAGGGAGGAGGGGTGGGGAATTAGGAACTATAATTATGACCGGTTGTGCTCCTGTGTCCAATTCCCGCTCCAGCTCCTGCTGTAATCCTAGCCCAGTGACCTGTTGTTTTTCCAGCTCCTGTTTGTCGAATATCTGCGATGCCCACTTGTTAACCATTTTTGCTCGGATCCAGCCAGTATAATCTTCCTGGTTAAAGCTTCTGAGAAGAAACACTTTCATAAGAATTTTCCTAAAAAAAAAAAAAAAAAAGAAAAGAAAACTGAAACCTATTCCAATAAACAGGAAACAAGGTTTCCATTATTATTATTGTTGTTATAGATTAATCAGATAACAAATTAGATTGTGAAAATCATAACCCACAAGCTGTGTTCAGTTTTTGATATGACTGCACACATGAGTAATGCAGCACTTCTGACCACTGGCAATTTAGAAGCCAATTAGATAAAAACGTCTTTTGAGTCAGAGTAGATAGAGAAAATGCAGATATTCAGAGCTTTTTCATATATGTCATTACACATAAAAAAGCAAATGTCGTCAGCTGTTTAGCACCTGCTCATGAACAAGCCATAGGGAGGCATGAAATTTGAGTTTCGTATGTCTTATTCGTTGAAAAATGTCATAAGGGTGCTCTAATAATAATTTTACGTGTTTTTATAACAGTTATCTCCTTTAATTTTTCAGTGCATTTTTGAGGCCTAAACTGGGGAAACAATATGAAGCCTCTTGTGTGGTATGTGATATTCCTCATTTAATAAATATTTCCATATAATGTATGGTAATTTGAAAGAGCAATGTTAAATAGTACCAACTATATATATTAATTCACTCAGCAAACATTACTGAGCACTTACCATGTGCCAGGCACAGTTCTGGATGATGAGATAAAGCAGTAATCAAAACAAATAAAGGGTTTGCAGTCTACTGGGAGGGGGATGGACCATTGAGCAATGAGTGAAACACATAGCCAGTCAGGTGGTGGTATATGCTATGGAGAATATTAAAGGAAGAAAGGAGATTAGAGAGCCACTGGGGTGGAGGTTTCATGTTAGAAGTAGTGGCTAGAGAAGGTTTGCCTGCTTATGTGACCCTTGAGCAAAGATTTGAAGGGAGGGAGAACTAGCTGAGGAAAGAGCAGAAGGAAAGCAAGTCTAAAGGCCCTAGTGGGGATGGGGAGAGCAGGAAAAGAGAGAGTGGGGAAAGAGCAGAGAATCAGATGACAGAGGGTAAGTTCAGTAAGTCAAGTCCTTAATCAACAAAATCAAGACTGTTATATTAGGTAGTGGAAGCTCAAAAGATGTGAGCCTATGAACCACTCAAAGTAATATGCAATACTGACACGATGGGTAAGTTCATGTAAGTCAAGTCCTTAATCAATGCAAAATCAAGGTTTCCATTATTATTATTGTTGTTATAGATTAATCAGATAACAAATTAGATTGTGAAAATCATAACCCACAAGCTGTGTTCAGTTTTGATATGACTGCACACATGAGTAATGCAGCACTTCTGACCACTGGCAATTTAGAAGCCAATTAGATAAAAACGTCTTTTGAGTCAGAGTAGATAGAGAAAATGCAGATATTCAGAGCTTTTTCATATATGTCATTACACATAAAAAAGCAAATGTCGTCAGCTGTTTAGCACCTGCTCATGAACAAGCCATAGGGAGGCATGAAATTTGAGTTTCGTATGTCTTATTCGTTGAAAAATGTCATAAGGGTGCTCTAATAATAATTTTACGTGTTTTTATAACAGTTATCTCCTTTAATTTTTCAGTGCATTTTTGAGGCCTAAACTGGGGAAACAATATGAAGCCTCTTGTGTGGTATGTGATATTCCTCATTTAATAAATATTTCCATATAATGTATGGTAATTTGAAAGAGCAATGTTAAATAGTACCAACTATATATATTAATTCACTCAGCAAACATTACTGAGCACTTACCATGTGCCAGGCACAGTTCTGGATGATGAGATAAAGCAGTAATCAAAACAAATAAAGGGTTTGCAGTCTACTGGGAGGGGGATGGACCATTGAGCAATGAGTGAAACACATAGCCAGTCAGGTGGTGGTATATGCTATGGAGAATATTAAAGGAAGAAAGGAGATTAGAGAGCCACTGGGGTGGAGGTTTCATGTTAGAAGTAGTGGCTAGAGAAGGTTTGCCTGCTTATGTGACCCTTGAGCAAAGATTTGAAGGGAGGGAGAACTAGCTGAGGAAAGAGCAGAAGGAAAGCAAGTCTAAAGGCCCTAGTGGGGATGGGGAGAGCAGGAAAAGAGAGAGTGGGGAAAGAGCAGAGAATCAGATGACAGAGGGTAAGTTCAGTAAGTCAAGTCCTTAATCAACAAAATCAAGACTGTTATATTAGGTAGTGGAAGCTCAAAAGATGTGAGCCTATGAACCACTCAAAGTAATATGCAATACTGAACTTTTATGTCTTCCATCTTTGGTGCGTCTGAAATGGATGATATAAAATAATTATGAAAATAATGCTATTAATATTTATGCAAAATAGAGTGTTCTTGTCCTGAGATTCTAAGATTCATGCCTTAAAATTGTTAATTAAAGACAAGATGCAAAACTGTGAAACAAAATTAAAATGGGCTTTTTATAGGCTTCATTAAAAATTGGAGTTCATATAAAGGTCTTTACCGTGCATATATTATAGCCTAAAAGTGGAAGTCTACTCATTTGGATATTGCCACAATATTTGCAAATAACGAGATAGAGAATAGATTACCTTCTAGTAAGGAGCTCTGGAATGTGTTAGGGCCACAAACTATTACAGAAGCCAACTGGAAAATTAAACCCTCCATATATGTGTACAAAACACACTCAGGTAAGCATTTATTTTGTTGCATTTCATGCCCTTTAAAATCATCACAGATATGTCTTAAATCTAACTTTTGAATAAGGGCTTTTTAATGGCATTTATTGTAGTTAACTAAGGTTAAAATAATTTGACACATGAAACCTCTGAGCCTCCCTTAAATCAAGCTTCCAGTTATACTGGCTTAAAACAACCCCGACTTTCTCTGGTTTTTGGCAAAGGTAAGACTGACATTTTGCTGTCGTCACACAATGTCGAGTAACTGAGTTATATTCATAGATGTAGACAGAGAGTGATATACATATAGAAAACAATTTCTAGGGTTTAAAATGGCAAAAACATTATATTAGTAACATGTAAGAAGAAAATGGCAGTAAATACCTACAGCTTCCTGAAATTACAAAGTATATAACTCATTCTCTAAAAGTATATCCATCCAAACTGTATAAATTCTTTATAATCTTTCAATATCTAACATACCCTTTGCTTAATGAATACTTAGGAACCAGGAATTTTAAAGTGCTTGAATATGCCTTTGTCTAGTTTCTTTAAGAAGAGCCTAAAGAGTACATCTCTGATTGAACTCCTTACCAAACTTCAGCATGACTTTCATTATGAAAGTAAATTTATTTTCTTTTCTTGAGTCAAAGGTAACTAGCTTTCTTTGGAGAATCTCTGCATTCAGTTGTATTTTCCTCAGACATTCTAATAACTCTAATAATACAGCCTGAGCACTTGGAACTGGTATTACGATGGTGGAAAACACAATTCTCTAGACCATTTGGACATCAGGTAGCAATCGGGTTCTATTATACGTCAAGTGTTTATTAAATTCATTCTAATATTTGGTAACTACATTTGCCCAAATAGAATGAACTTCATTTTGGATTCATTAAGCTCGTGCATATATTATAGCCTAAAAGTGGAAGTCTACTCATTTGGATATTGCCACAATATTTGCAAATAACGAGATAGAGAATAGATTACCTTCTAGTAAGGAGCTCTGGAATGTGTTAGGGCCACAAACTATTACAGAAGCCAACTGGAAAATTAAACCCTCCATATATGTGTACAAAACACACTCAGGTAAGCATTTATTTTGTTGCATTTCATGCCCTTTAAAATCATCACAGATATGTCTTAAATCTAACTTTTGAATAAGGGCTTTTTAATGGCATTTATTGTAGTTAACTAAGGTTAAAATAATTTGACACATGAAACCTCTGAGCCTCCCTTAAATCAAGCTTCCAGTTATACTGGCTTAAAACAACCCCGACTTTCTCTGGTTTTTGGCAAAGGTAAGACTGACATTTTGCTGTCGTCACACAATGTCGAGTAACTGAGTTATATTCATAGATGTAGACAGAGAGTGATATACATATAGAAAACAATTTCTAGGGTTTAAAATGGCAAAAACATTATATTAGTAACATGTAAGAAGAAAATGGCAGTAAATACCTACAGCTTCCTGAAATTACAAAGTATATAACTCATTCTCTAAAAGTATATCCATCCAAACTGTATAAATTCTTTATAATCTTTCAATATCTAACATACCCTTTGCTTAATGAATACTTAGGAACCAGGAATTTTAAAGTGCTTGAATATGCCTTTGTCTAGTTTCTTTAAGAAGAGCCTAAAGAGTACATCTCTGATTGAACTCCTTACCAAACTTCAGCATGACTTTCATTATGAAAGTAAATTTATTTTCTTTTCTTGAGTCAAAGGTAACTAGCTTTCTTTGGAGAATCTCTGCATTCAGTTGTATTTTCCTCAGACATTCTAATAACTCTAATAATACAGCCTGAGCACTTGGAACTGGTATTACGATGGTGGAAAACACAATTCTCTAGACCATTTGGACATCAGGTAGCAATCGGGTTCTATTATACGTCAAGTGTTTATTAAATTCATTCTAATATTTGGTAACTACATTTGCCCAGCACCCTGTAGTAATATCCTCCTTCACCTTCAAAAAGAAAAGACTATAGCTCAGACTTGTTCTGGGGGAGGAGTTGGTGCTTCACTTGCTGAAAGTACTGCATTCTTGGCCAGGACAGAAGATTTAATAAACTAGAAAGGCAAAAAATGGCTCATTTCCCTTCTTTCTGCCTTCCTTATTCTCTTCCTCCCTTTCTTTATTCAAGAGTTATATTAACTACCTGTTGTTCCAGACACTATGTAAGGGGGGTCCTGTGCCAGGTCATTGCTAGAGACATAGAATAATTCAGGGACTCCAAAATAAAAGATATATCTTATTTAGGATTTCTTGCACATGCACATAATCTGTCTCCAGACACTTTTACAAAAGCCTTCATACATTGGTCTGCAACAGTGACAGCTCCTTTAGATGATCCAACAGCATTATATAAAACAGTCCTTCTAAAAACATAGTACAGTTAAATGAGTTGTACTTATTTTGGTATGAGCTTATTTTGGTAGAAATAAAAATCATTTAATAATTCAAGCCATGTGCTTTGGATCAAAAATTTGAAAATGGGTGTGATCAGTCATGTCCAATCCTTTGTGATCCCATGGACTGTAGCCCACCAGGCTCCTCTGTCCATGGGATTTTTCCAGGCAAGAATAATGGAGTGGGTTGCCATTTCCTTCTCCAGGGGATCATCTCGACGCAGGGATCAAACCTGGTTCTCTTGCCTCTTCTGTATTAGCAGGCTGATTCTTTTATCATTAGCACCACGTGAAAAGCCCCTCTGAAAATGAGTAGTTAATAGGAATACATCTCTGATTGAACTCCTTACCAAACTTCAGCATGACTTTCATTATGAAAGTAAATTTATTTTCTTTTCTTGAGTCAAAGGTAACTAGCTTTCTTTGGAGAATCTCTGCATTCAGTTGTATTTTCCTCAGACATTCTAATAACTCTAATAATACAGCCTGAGCACTTGGAACTGGTATTACGATGGTGGAAAACACAATTCTCTAGACCATTTGGACATCAGGTAGCAATCGGGTTCTATTATACGTCAAGTGTTTATTAAATTCATTCTAATATTTGGTAACTACATTTGCCCAGCACCCTGTAGTAATATCCTCCTTCACCTTCAAAAAGAAAAGACTATAGCTCAGACTTGTTCTGGGGGAGGAGTTGGTGCTTCACTTGCTGAAAGTACTGCATTCTTGGCCAGGACAGAAGATTTAATAAACTAGAAAGGCAAAAAATGGCTCATTTCCCTTCTTTCTGCCTTCCTTATTCTCTTCCTCCCTTTCTTTATTCAAGAGTTATATTAACTACCTGTTGTTCCAGACACTATGTAAGGGGGGTCCTGTGCCAGGTCATTGCTAGAGACATAGAATAATTCAGGGACTCCAAAATAAAAGATATATCTTATTTAGGATTTCTTGCACATGCACATAATCTGTCTCCAGACACTTTTACAAAAGCCTTCATACATTGGTCTGCAACAGTGACAGCTCCTTTAGATGATCCAACAGCATTATATAAAACAGTCCTTCTAAAAACATAGTACAGTTAAATGAGTTGTACTTATTTTGGTATGAGCTTATTTTGGTAGAAATAAAAATCATTTAATAATTCAAGCCATGTGCTTTGGATCAAAAATTTGAAAATGGGTGTGATCAGTCATGTCCAATCCTTTGTGATCCCATGGACTGTAGCCCACCAGGCTCCTCTGTCCATGGGATTTTTCCAGGCAAGAATAATGGAGTGGGTTGCCATTTCCTTCTCCAGGGGATCATCTCGACGCAGGGATCAAACCTGGTTCTCTTGCCTCTTCTGTATTAGCAGGCTGATTCTTTTATCATTAGCACCACGTGAAAAGCCCCTCTGAAAATGAGTAGTTAATAGGAAATGATCATCGACTCATTTCCTATTAACATGTAAATGAAACGCGATGTGAGAGCACTCTAAGGAATTTTCATCTTTTAGGGTGTGCAGTACCTTATTGTCTATTTTTCCATCTATGAGAATCTCTAATTTCTTATCTTACATTTGTTTTTTTTTTGTTGTTTTTTTTTGTTTGTTTCTTTTGGGTATCTACAGTCCTTTGAACGTGTATTGGTAGAAAACAAGTTGCATGGCCTCTCTCCAGCCCTCTCTGAAGCCATCCAGAGCATTTCCAGGTGGGAGCTGGTACAAGCTGCTTTGCCTCATGTTCTCCACTGCACTGCAACCCTGCTGTCAAACAGAAACAAGTTAGGTGAGTGCACTACTTTCCTCCTTCATGACATATCATTGTCCCCACTTATAGTAACACTCATAATAACACCCACAATAACAACCTGTATTACTATTTTCCAGGTACTGTGCACACATTCTCATTTAATTTTCACAGAATCTCCTTTACTTTCATATCACTGTTATCTCCATTTTGCCAATGAGAGAGCTATCCCTCTTTCTTTTAGTTTTTTAATTTTATAAGTAAAATGTGTATATGTCCTCCTTTTAAACATCTGAATATTATAGAGGAGCTAAAGACTCACCTCTTCAAGATGGTTCTTATCAGAGTTTTTCCTTGGTCCTCCCAATGCCTAAAGCATCCACCTTCATGAATTTGGCATGTTTCCCTCCAGATCTTTTCCCAACTTGACAGTACTATGGGTATGTGTGCATGCATGCACATATATATTATTTTTCTTAGATTACTTTGTAAATTGCTTTTCCCACATGACATTATGTCCTAATCCTCCAACCCAAGCTCTTCTCCATCCAGTTCCTTCCCCATATGTGGGTCTTTACTCAAGTGTTGCCTTTTATAGAGGGGCCTTTTGTAATCACACCAGGGCATCCCAGGTGGCTCAGTGGACAAAGAGCTCACTTGCAACGCAGGAGACTCAGAAGACGCAGGTTCAATTCTTAGATCGGAAAGATCCCCTGGAGGAGGGCATGGCAAGCCACTCCACTATTCTTGCCTGGAGAATCCCATGGACAGTGAAGCCCGATGGGCTACAGTCAATAAGGTCACAAAAAGTCAGATACAATTAAAGTGACTGAGCACTCATGCATCCAAAATGGAGTGTCTGTTATCTTCAGAGCAATACTCTCAACTACTATGCTGTTTATTTGAACATATATGTGGATATCTGAAGACGTGTAATGTATGCAGTTTCTTTCCCTGTGATGGAGTATCATGCTGCAGAGATGGAAGCCAGTTAGAAAGTCCCCAAACAAGAATGAACCCTAATAGCAGTGGCTCTGAGTAGTGCAGAGAAATGCTAGTGTCTCCCAGGAAATCGAGTCATAGAACCTTAAAGCCAAGATGGTCCTCCCAGGTCCAAGGCTGGCATCATTGTTTTGGTCACAGGGTCTACCTTTACCTGTTTGATTGTCCCATGCAGGGCATCAGGATAAACTGGGTGTCGCTGAGACGAAGCTCCTTCATACCCTGCACTGGATGCTCTTGGAGGCCCCTCAGGACTGCAGCAGTGAGCATTTTGGGGGCACAGACCGAGGGTCCAGCTGGGGTGGCAGCAGCAGCGCTTTCATCCACCAGGTTGAAAACCAGGGTTCTCCAGGACAGCCTTGCCAAAGCACCTCCAACGATGAGGAAGAAAACAACCGGAGGAAGATCTTCCAGAACTCCATGGCTACTGTGGAGCTCTTTGTGTTTCTCTTTGCCCCTCTGGTACACAGGATCAAGGTAAGCAGAATGCTGGTGCGGGCTAAGGGGGACTAGAGGCCAGGTGAGCATGGGCTTCAGATAATATTTCCATCTTTGGGTGTCCATCTCTTTGTATCAGCTTATAGTAAGAGAGCTTTGTTTCTATATTAAGCTATTATATGTTATTTCAAAACCATGATGATCCTACTTAAAAATCCTCAGTGGTTTTCCATCTACCACATGATAATGCCCAACATGTTTAAACATGACATATAAAGTCAGCTGTGATCTGGGGCTTAAGTCCTCTCAATTGATCAAGTGCTAATCACTACTGACCACCCCACAATCCAGTTCTGGAAGCCATGAGAACCATTCCCTGAATAGGCACTTGCTGTTTGTTCTGCCCTCCTTTTGTTCCATGGTTCTTCAAACTTCAATGTCATCATTCCCATGAAGCTTTGCCTCTGATCTTTCCCATGTAGACTTAGTCACTATCTCTTTTATATTTCCATAACATGTTGTAGCTACCTCTATTATAATGCAGGGTTTAGAGGGAAGTTTTTACTTTTTATTTGCTGCAGACTTTTTGACAGTTCAGTGTACAATACAAGAATTTCTTTCGAAAATATTTTTAAAAGCATAAAATAGAAAACAATGTTTCTTGGAAACAAATTATATTAAAATACAATTATATACAAGCACCCTTTGGTTCTGAAAGAGACACATTATTTTAAATCCTTGTGCTACAGCTTTCTAGCTGTGTGATCTTGATGATATTATTTAACCTCTTGGATCCTCCATTGCATAAAATTTTGGATATTCAAATACAGGCTGTGTAGATGTGAAGACACAGTACATTGAAAGTAGGTAGAAAAAATCAAGCAGGTGGGAAGAAGTCAAGAACTATACTTCTGTGGATGAATAAATTGCAACATTTCATCTAAGTGCTCTGACAAGAGATAAGAAGGAATTAATATGTTCAACTGTTCTTTAACAGAATATTAGGATCCTAAAGAATATTTCATTTTTGAAATATATACTATGTGTGTGTGTGTGTGTGTGTGTGTGTATATATATATATATATGAAGGTGGTGTGAGACCACTTACAACTACTATGAGAGTGGATGGACTAGGAGAATCTTTTCATCCATTTTATTTTCAGTTAAAATTCATTTTTAATTGATTTTATCCCATGACTAGTATGACTAGAATCCCATGGCCGGTAGGACTAGAACTGAAACTACTTGTAAATTCTCAGAATGTTTCACCTGTACTAGTCACATTGTCTATCAAAATAAAATAAATCTCTGTTTTAAAAACATTACATTTTCTATTTTTAAAAGTCTTTGGGCTTCCCTGGTGGTCCAGTGGGTAAAGGGTCCACCTTGTAGTGCAAGGGGCACTGGTTAGACAGTTCCCTGGCTCAGGAAGATCCCACGTTCTGCAGAGTGGCTGGAGCAGCGTATCCAATTACAAGCCAGTGCTCTGGAGTGCATGCGCCCAGAGCCAGTGCTCTACAATGAGAGAGGTCATTGCAATGGGAGGCCCACACAGGCCAAAGAATAAAGATGGATGAAGATAAATAAATTAAAAAATCAATAAAAGAAGCCAAAAATTAATAATAAAAAAAGTCTTTGATAAAGGTTGTACTTAATGGAAACATTAACTGAGAATGTATCCCTATTCTGTGGACCAGCAGGACATGGCTTCTGCCCACCTGCCTGGACTCATCTCTTTCCATCTTACTTGCCTTTCCTTTGTTGCAAAACTTGCAGACTCACCAAAGCCTCACTCTCAGACACAACAAGATTGTTTTTGCTTTCAGATTTTTGTACTGTTTTTTTTTCCTTCTATTTGAAGTGTTCAGTCCCATCTTCCACCCCTAGATTTTCACATGGTCATGTTCTTCTCATCAATTTACTCACAACTCAAATATTACCAACTCAAAAGTTCTTCACTGACTACTTTAGTGCCAACTTGTACATGACCTGTATTTTCTCATCGTTTCCTTCTTAACACTTATTGGTACCTGAAATTACCTTTTGTGTTTATTTACATGTTTGTTACCCATCACTCCCACCAGAACAGAGGTTCTTGAGCAATGGGACATAGCCTGTCCAAGTCACAACAGTATCTGGTAGTGTCTAGAATAGTGTCTGCCACATATGAGACAATCAATAATACTTAATGACTGTCACTGAAACCCATTTTCAGATTCTAAAAGTAGGAATTATATGTAGTTACATAGTTCCTAAAATGGAAAGGGCAAGAAAGAAAGCTCCTTAAAGTAAAATAGCCTATAGAATGTCTATGTGTAAAGAAATATTGTCTAGATTTCAAAAACGTTGGAAGCATAGGAGTATCCAAAATGACTATAGTTTTATTTGGAAACATGCTGAGAATCCAAGTTTTGGAAACAAGGTTGTGTTAGAATCCAGTACTTGCTGCTTTGTATTCCATGTAGGGAAGGACATAGAGCAATTAACTTCTTCAAGCTTCAGTTTTCTTAAGTATAAATTGAACATAATAATTTTATGGAGCACTGTGAGGATGAAACAAATTAAAGTGCTCAACTTGATGCGCAAAGTGTCATTAACAAATGCTAGTTTTTAGTGTTGGCATTTTATTGCTATCAACATTATAAATTATGAGTAGAAGGGGAGCCAGGTCTTCCTATGGGAAACTACATATATAATTGAGGAAAACTGGCTCTAGGTCCCCCAGTTTACCGATGGCTAGGACTGGAATATTTATGAGGAAGTTAAACAATGTTTATGAAACATGGCACTGTGATTAATATATATATTATATTGTAACAATTACTGCTGGCTATTATTACTAGCATTAGTGTTTTATAGTTTTATTATTGCTATTGCAGAAATATTGTTCTAGATGCCATAGGGAATAAATAATATTAATGAGTCAGTAGATTTCCCCATAAGACTTTTTTAAAAATTCTGAGCGAGGGGTTTGCTTTTTTTAGTGTAGTGGGGAATGAACAATCCTTTGATCACAGTTTCTCAATTGTGGCATCATTAGTTTTGGGGGCCAGATAATTCTTTGTTCTTTGCTTTGTATGATATTTAGTAGCATCTCTGGCTTCTGGCCACTAGATTCCAGTAGCATCTCCTCCCTCTGATTTGTTGCAAACATAAATGACTCTATGCATCACCAGATATCCTTAAGGAGTGGGGAGGGGTGAGAATTGCCTTAGACCTGACCTAGATCTTTCATTTGCCTGCTAGTTATCAGGCCCTATCTTCCTTCGTGTCATGCTCTAGCCATGTCAATTGCTCCGTCAGCTGCTCCTCATCAGCACCATTAATGGCCTCCTCCTACTTTCATTGCAATTGGTCTTCAGAACTCTAGCCCAAGATCAAGACCAAAAGCCCACTTTTTTCTTCCAGCCCCAGAAATCCACATGCTCCTGGGGAGAAACGAGACAATTGTCCAGACGTTTATGTCTTCCAGCCCCAGATCCAAGTTTTGGAAACAAGGTTGTGTTAGAATCCAGTACTTGATGCTTTGTATTCCATGTAGGGAAGGACATAGAGCAATTAACTTCTTCAAGCTTCAGTTTTCTTAAGTATAAATTGAACATAATAATTTTATGGAGCACTGTGAGGATGAAACAAATTAAAGTGCTCAACTTGATGCGCAAAGTGTCATTAACAAATGCTAGTTTTTAGTGTTGGCATTTTATTGCTATCAACATTATAAATTATGAGTAGAAGGGGAGCCAGGTCTTCCTATGGGAAACTACATATATAATTGAGGAAAACTGGCTCTAGGTCCCCAGTTTACCGATGGCTAGGACTGGAATATTTATGAGGAAGTTAAACAATGTTTATGAAACATGGCACTGTGATTAATATATATATTATATTGTAACAATTACTGCTGGCTATTATTACTAGCATTAGTGTTTTATAGTTTTATTATTGCTATTGCAGAAATATTGTTCTAGATGCCATAGGGAATAAATAATATTAATGAGTCAGTAGATTTCCCCATAAGACTTTTTTAAAAATTCTGAGCGAGGGGTTTGCTTTTTTTAGTGTAGTGGGGAATGAACAATCCTTTGATCACAGTTTCTCAATTGTGGCATCATTAGTTTTGGGGGCCAGATAATTCTTTGTTCTTTGCTTTGTATGATATTTAGTAGCATCTCTGGCTTCTGGCCACTAGATTCCAGTAGCATCTCCTCCCTCTGATTTGTTGCAAACATAAATGACTCTATGCATCACCAGATATCCTTAAGGAGTGGGGAGGGGTGAGAATTGCCTTAGACCTGACCTAGATCTTTCATTTGCCTGCTAGTTATCAGGCCCTATCTTCCTTCGTGTCATGCTCTAGCCATGTCAATTGCTCCGTCAGCTGCTCCTCATCAGCACCATTAATGGCCTCCTCCTACTTTCATTGCAATTGGTCTTCAGAACTCTAGCCCAAGATCAAGACCAAAAGCCCACTTTTTTCTTCCAGCCCCAGAAATCCACATGCTCCTGGGGAGAAACGAGACAATTGTCCAGACTGTTGTATCTACACACTGTGCCTCAGGCTCCATGTGATGCCCCACTTGTCAGTCCTTTTCTTGTCTCCTGCAAGTCCCCACTCTGTGCTCATGTAGGCAGTGTTGTAGGTTGATGCTCTGATAGGACATGGTGCTATGGGAGTCATGAAGGGCTGAAATCCAGTCCAGGCATGAGCCCACACTTTCACTTCCTCACCTTCTCAATCTCTACCACTTGCTTCTACTTTTCTCTCTTATGTAACAACTCTCATCTATCATTTCTAATTTTCACAAGCACCCAGAAGAAAGTAGATTTTACCAAAGAGAAAATTAAGGTCCAGAAAACTAATAACCAAGCTCATTAAGTAGCCAACATGGGATTCAAACCCAGATCCATCTGACTATCTACAGAACGAAACTGTTTCTTGGTTTCTGTGTTAGAACTCTTCTCACTAAGGTCATCAACAGCCTTGAGCTATTGAACCTAATCTTTACCTTGCTGTCTTCAATTCATTAAGCCTCAGCTGCATTTGAGCTTGCCGTCATATATTTTTTTTAATTTTGACCTCTTTTATTCGTTTTTTATTTCTTTTTCATCTGTCTTTATTCTTTGGCCTGCGTGGGCCTCTCATTGCAGTGGCCTCTCTCGTTGCAGAGCGTAAGCTCTGGGCGCATGCGCTCCAGAGCTCTGGCTCCTAAGTGGACACACTGGTCCAGCCACTCCATGGCACATGGGATCTTCCCAGGCCAGGGTAGAAGCCTGTCGAACCAGTGCCCCTTGCACTGCAAGGTGGACTCTACCCAGTGGACCACCAGGGAAGCCCTTACCGTCATTTCTTTTTGAAGTTGTCCATTCGTCTGATGACACCACAGTCTGCCAGCTTTCCTTGCATCCCTGGCTCGTTCTGCTGTGTCTCCTTTGAGAGCTCATCTTTGCTTGCTCCTCTAACATTGGGGTTCTCCAGAGACGCAACATAGACCCTTTGCACTTCCCACTGTATCTTTGGAAGACTTCCACTCCCCATCCGTTTATTGACCATTTTTTCTTCCAGCCCCAGAAATCCACATGCTCCTGGGGAGAAACGAGACAATTGTCCAGACTGTTGTATCTACACACTGTGCCTCAGGCTCCATGTGATGCCCCACTTGTCAGTCCTTTTCTTGTCTCCTGCAAGTCCCCACTCTGTGCTCATGTAGGCAGTGTTGTAGGTTGATGCTCTGATAGGACACGGTGCTATGGGAGTCATGAAGGGCTGAAATCCAGTCCAGGCATGAGCCCACACTTTCACTTCCTCACCTTCTCAATCTCTACCACTTGCTTCTACTTTTCTCTCTTATGTAACAACTCTCATCTATCATTTCTAATTTTCACAAGCACCCAGAAGAAAGTAGATTTTACCAAAGAGAAAATTAAGGTCCAGAAAACTAATAACCAAGCTCATTAAGTAGCCAACATGGGATTCAAACCCAGATCCATCTGACTATCTACAGAACGAAACTGTTTCTTGGTTTCTGTGTTAGAACTCTTCTCACTAAGGTCATCAACAGCCTTGAGCTATTGAACCTAATCTTTACCTTGCTGTCTTCAATTCATTAAGCCTCAGCTGCATTTGAGCTTGCCGTCATATATTTTTTAATTTTGACCTCTTTTATTCGTTTTTTATTTCTTTTTCATCTGTCTTTATTCTTTGGCCTGCGTGGGCCTCTCATTGCAGTGGCCTCTCTCGTTGCAGAGCGTAAGCTCTGGGCGCATGCGCTCCAGAGCTCTGGCTCCTAAGTGGACACACTGGTCCAGCCACTCCATGGCACATGGGATCTTCCCAGGCCAGGGTAGAAGCCTGTCGAACCAGTGCCCCTTGCACTGCAAGGTGGACTCTACCCAGTGGACCACCAGGGAAGCCCTTACCGTCATTTCTTTTTGAAGTTGTCCATTCGTCTGATGACACCACAGTCTGCCAGCTTTCCTTGCATCCCTGGCTCGTTCTGCTGTGTCTCCTTTGAGAGCTCATCTTTGCTTGCTCCTCTAACATTGGGGTTCTCCAGAGACGCAACATAGACCCTTTGCACTTCCCACTGTATCTTTGGAAGACTTCCACTCCCCATCCGTTTATTGACCATTTGTGTCCTGATAGACTGAGGCCATCTAATTTTATAACTCTAACCTAAGTCATCTCTCCTGGTCTCTAGACCAACTTTTCAACTCACATCTCCAAATGTAATGATCTATAGGCATTTCAGATTTCTCCTGGAATGAGCCCTTGTCCTGATAGTCTGTATTTCTGATGATGGGCCCATTCACATTAAATGCAAAACCTAGGAGCTTCCTTTGATTACTCCTTCATCCTTACCTACCCATTCTGCTAAAGAGTTCTACACATTTTATCTCCTAAATATTTCTCTTTAAAATTTTTATCCCTATGTATTCCTTCACACAAGCTCATTATCTCTTTCTTGAGCCTCTTACTTGGTCCATTTTCTAACTGGATTTACAATCCTCTAGCTTGTCTCCTAAAATCCAACCACAACACCAAACTGATCTCTCTAAAATGTAAATCTGATTGTATCACCAATATGCTTAAAGTCATTTGTTAATTTCTCGCTATACAGGGTGAAACTCTAGCTTCTTAGTGTGATACCTGGGGCCTCTGTATTTTGTTTTTCTCTTGGCTACCTCTCCTTCCTATGAGCTCCAAATGCTTCAAGTCTCCCTGGGACTATAACGTGGTTTATTCCAGTCCTATTCTCATGCTGGTCATGTTACCTGGAATGCACTCATACCCCACACTTCTGTCTAGAAAATTCCTACTCATTCTTTATGACTTCACTCAAGATCCAGCCTCCCCTTTTCTATCTCTATAATATTTTAGATATATTTTTATTGTTACTTTTAGTTTACTTATTATCTTTATCTCTTGTGTGTCTGTCTCTCCCACTAGATTCCAAATGGTTTGAGAATAGGAACTCTCATTGTATCTGGGGTAGCTTAAATTAGTGTTTGTATTTTATAGATATTTAATATTTACTGAATGAATTAGTTTATTAATTATCAAACAAATCTAAATGACTCATTCTTTTATTAGACAGTGTATAATTCAATGCATTTTTATGCTTTTAAAACTAGCTCAAATATTACATTAAAAAATTGTAATCTAAAAATTCTATCAAATAGATTATTTTAGGCCAAATTTAAATGATGAACATGTGTTACAACTAAGGAATCCACATTAAATGTCCTGTCAATATTTTCTTGATTTGATTATATTCACGTATTCCTTTAATACATATTTATTGGGCACTTACTGAATGCTAAGCACTGTTCAGAGTGCTGGAGAAACTACAGGGAACAAAACAGAATCCAGTCTCTGGAGGAGATTTTTATAAAATTCATATATCTAAAGTAAACAACTTTAAAACAGAATTGAAAATAATAGTTGTTTAAGCAGATGTCTCTTAAGCTCCTAGAAAACACATTTAGAATTGTTTCATGTCATCGTGGAAACAAACTTTCATTGCAAGCTAGAAAAGAAACTTAGGTGGAAACATTGATTTTTTGAATGCTTACATCTTCTGGTTTTTCTTAGAACCTTTCCAGACCTCTCACCCCTATAGCTATTTGAATGATAAAGACTACATTCTCCAATTACAGAGCTTCTGTTCTTGTGTACTTATAGCACATTGGGTGAGCTATTAAACGGGATTCTAGAAGAGGAATTAGCTCTTAGTTTGTCTGTTACATCAAACAAACAAACAGAAAATGATGGCCGTGACTGTCACTGAGTGGTAAATGTCACATTGATAGTGTAGATGTTACAAGCCAGGATGTCAGTTTAAGAGAACTCACTTCCTGCTGCAATGTCCATTGGAGTTTTGTGCCAAGATTACTTAGAAGAAACATGGAAAAGAACTGATCTCTGAAACCTAAGAAATTGTCAAAATCTGGTCAGTTGCGATTTAGCATTTTACATTTCTGGAGATAAATCTGATATACTTTGCACACTTAATTCCCTTCTTGCTGGTTTAATACCACACACAATACTATGCAGACTTCTTCATGTTCATTTCAAAGGAAGAGTGGTTACTTTCTTTACCCTTAACTTCAGACCTGTCCATCTATCTGTTTACTCAGCATGTCTAGTTGAATGTCTAACAGGCCTCTCAAACTTAACATGTCTAAAACTAGACTCCTGATATCCCCAAACTTGTTCCTCCTTCATCTTGCTCATCTTTCAAATATTACATTAAAAAATTGTAATCTAAAAATTCTATCAAATAGATTATTTTAGGCCAAATTTAAATGATGAACATGTGTTACAACTAAGGAATCCACATTAAATGTCCTGTCAATATTTTCTTGATTTGATTATATTCACGTATTCCTTTAATACATATTTATTGGGCACTTACTGAATGCTAAGCACTGTTCAGAGTGCTGGAGAAACTACAGGGAACAAAACAGAATCCAGTCTCTGGAGGAGATTTTTATAAAATTCATATATCTAAAGTAAACAACTTTAAAACAGAATTGAAAATAATAGTTGTTTAAGCAGATGTCTCTTAAGCTCCTAGAAAACACATTTAGAATTGTTTCATGTCATCGTGGAAACAAACTTTCATTGCAAGCTAGAAAAGAAACTTAGGTGGAAACATTGATTTTCTGAATGCTTACATCTTCTGGTTTTTCTTAGAACCTTTCCAGACCTCTCACCCCTATAGCTATTTGAATGATAAAGACTACATTCTCCAATTACAGAGCTTCTGTTCTTGTGTACTTATAGCACATTGGGTGAGCTATTAAACGGGATTCTAGAAGAGGAATTAGCTCTTAGTTTGTCTGTTACATCAAACAAACAAACAGAAAATGATGGCCGTGACTGTCACTGAGTGGTAAATGTCACATTGATAGTGTAGATGTTACAAGCCAGGATGTCAGTTTAAGAGAACTCACTTCCTGCTGCAATGTCCATTGGAGTTTTGTGCCAAGATTACTTAGAAGAAACATGGAAAAGAACTGATCTCTGAAACCTAAGAAATTGTCAAAATCTGGTCAGTTGCGATTTAGCATTTTACATTTCTGGAGATAAATCTGATATACTTTGCACACTTAATTCCCTTCTTGCTGGTTTAATACCACACACAATACTATGCAGACTTCTTCATGTTCATTTCAAAGGAAGAGGGGTTACTTTCTTTACCCTTAACTTCAGACCTGTCCATCTATCTGTTTACTCAGCATGTCTAGTTGAATGTCTAACAGGCCTCTCAAACTTAACATGTCTAAAACTAGACTCCTGATATCCCCAAACTTGTTCCTCCTTCATCTTGCTCATCTTTATCAGTGGCAAAACCAAAGATCTTTACATCTCTTTCTCCTACACTCCACCTCTAGTCAATCAGCATTTTGCCTTTACTAATTTTATTGTCCACTAGCACCCTAGTCTAATGATCTTTCACCTATATGATAATAATAGCTTCCTAAATTCTCTCACTACCCTATCCTTTCTCAAACTTAATAGCCTGTGAGTCTATCAAAGCATGGATTCCCTAGTGGCTAACCAGTTAAGAATTCACCTGCGATGGCAGAGATGTGGCAAAAGCCAGAGGTTCAATCCCTTGGCCAGGAAGATCTCCTGGAGAAGGGATATGGCTACCCACTCTAGTATTCTTGCCTGGAAAATCCCATGGACTGAGGAGTCTGGTTGACTGAAATACAGTCCTTGGGGTCACACAGAGTCAGAGATGACTAAGTGAATAAATAACAACAAAAATCAAGACATATATCAAGTTAAATCATTCCACTACTCAAAACCCTGCACTGGCTTCACATGTTACTCAGTAATTGCTGGAGTTCTTACTATGACCTATCAGGCCCTATTATTATTTGGAACTCAATAATATCCCTCATTTTATTTTTTTCTACTCTTCTGTCATTAAATCGATGCCAGGCACACAGTCTCTTGGTTGTTTCTTGACACACAAGTCACACTGAGAATGTTTCATATTTGTTAAACCCTTTCTAAAGAAGGCTTTTTCCTATTGTCTATTGTTTTAGACAATAACATGATGCCTGATATTTTCTTCTACTTGTTTTACTTCTCCTTTACTTCTGGGTAGGAGAGATTTTTCTGTGTTTTGTTTCCTGTTGTATCTCAGAACCTAGAATAGGACCCGGCACACAGCAGGTGGTCTATAAATATTTGTAGAATAACTGTGGAATGAATTTGACCAAATGCTTTATGTGCTTTTTCAGTATGGCCATTAGATGCTTCTCCATCATGAGTACCACTCTGGTGTTGGGTCTTGGTCTGTAGCTTACAGAGTCCCCTCTATACCAACATAGAGATTTACTCTGGGATTTCATCTAGCCTTTTCAGTTGAGGTTTTCTTTGATACCCCAACTGCATTGATTTACCATTTGCAGAATCCTTTTCTTCCCTTTTTTTTTTTTTTCAGTTTCTTGCTAGCTCACATCCTCCTAGATCAATGGTTTTCAACCATAGCTAATATAAGAGTCACCAAGGGGAACTTAAGCCAATTTCACAGTGATTGTAATTTAATTGCTTTGGGTAGAGGAGGAAGGTGAGACCTGAGCCTCCTAGGTTTTAAAAGCTCCCTGGGTGATTATAATATACAGCCCAGTGTTGCACATCACCACCTAAGTGAATTCCTGGGTCTCAGTTGTGTTCATTAACCTACAATCAAATTGATCTCTGCTTCCATGTCTATGTTGATTTGAGAGACTGCATTATTGAAAATGTAACCTCAGAATGTTATATGTTTGTATTTACCCAACTGCATTTTAAACATCTCAATCACTCAAAGTGATATGATGATGAAGCAGAGAATGTGCTCCCTGGCAGAGACCTTCAGTTGTAGATAAATTTGAATGAGTATAGGTTGTAAAGTCAATACAATCCAGCAAGTGTTTCTTGAACACCTACTGTGCACCCTATGCCTAGCATGGTATTTAGTGTTGTGATGATGACAGGGGCAATGGAGGAGGAGGAGGATGCAGGCTACATCTCTGCCTTCAGGGAATTAAAGATGGTTGACAAAGCAACAATACAAAATAACATACTAAGAAGAGTCTAACTGTAGGTTCCTGATTTCATGAAATGCAGGAAGAAGAGATGGACTGGAGAGTAGAAAGTCAAAATAACCAGCAACTGAGGATATTGCTTTATGGGAGAGAAAAAAGGACAACCAAATCCTTAAGAGGGATAATATCAATAACAACAGCCACAAATAAAGAGATCTACCAAGGCCTTTGAAATAAAAAGTCCTCAATCAATGGTGATAGAAAACAATAATTTGTGTTTCATCCTCTGCCCAAATCTCCATCTTAATTACTAATTTTGCCTAAAAGAGCTCAGATAATTTCTGTAGTAATTATGATGATGACGTGTGTATATTCAGTTGTGTACTACTCTTTGCAGCCACATGGGACCATAGCCTGCCAGGCTCCTTTGTTCATAGAATTTTCTAGGCATAGAAAATACTGGAGATGAGTTGCCATTTCCACCTCCAGGGATATTCCAGACTCAGGGATTGACCCTGAGTCTCCTGTGTCTCCTAAAAAGCCCAGGTCCAGACTTTCTTTTTAAACCAAAACTGCAGCTAATATAAGAGTCACCAAGGGAACTTAAGCCAATTTGGGTAATTTAATTGCTTTGGGTAGAGGAGGAAGGTGAGACCTGAGCCTCCTAGGTTTTAAAAGCTCCCTGGGTGATTATAATATACAGCCCAGTGTTGCACATCACCACCTAAGTGAATTCCTGGGTCTCAGTTGTGTTCATTAACCTACAATCAAATTGATCTCTGCTTCCATGTCTATGTTGATTTGAGAGACTGCATTATTGAAAATGTAACCTCAGAATGTTATATGTTTGTATTTACCCAACTGCATTTTAAACATCTCAATCACTCAAAGTGATATGATGATGAAGCAGAGAATGTGCTCCCTGGCAGAGACCTTCAGTTGTAGATAAATTTGAATGAGTATAGGTTGTAAAGTCAATACAATCCAGCAAGTGTTTCTTGAACACCTACTGTGCACCCTATGCCTAGCATGGTATTTAGTGTTGTGATGATGACAGGGGCAATGGAGGAGGAGGAGGATGCAGGCTACATCTCTGCCTTCAGGGAATTAAAGATGGTTGACAAAGCAACAATACAAAATAACATACTAAGAAGAGTCTAACTGTAGGTTCCTGATTTCATGAAATGCAGGAAGAAGAGATGGACTGGAGAGTAGAAAGTCAAAATAACCAGCAACTGAGGATATTGCTTTATGGGAGAGAAAAAAGGACAACCAAATCCTTAAGAGGGATAATATCAATAACAACAGCCACAAATAAAGAGATCTACCAAGGCCTTTGAAATAAAAAGTCCTCAATCAATGGTGATAGAAAACAATAATTTGTGTTTCATCCTCTGCCCAAATCTCCATCTTAATTACTAATTTTGCCTAAAAGAGCTCAGATAATTTCTGTAGTAATTATGATGATGACGTGTGTATATTCAGTTGTGTACTACTCTTTGCAGCCACATGGGACCATAGCCTGCCAGGCTCCTTTGTTCATAGAATTTTCTAGGCATAGAAAATACTGGAGATGAGTTGCCATTTCCACCTCCAGGGATATTCCAGACTCAGGGATTGACCCTGAGTCTCCTGTGTCTCCTAGGCAGGCAGACTCTTTACCACTGCACCACTTAGGAAGTCCATTATGATCATAATTTAAGGCTATTTATTTACCCTAGAAACACTCATATCAGTGAAGAAGGAAGGTCTTGAAGATCAGCCTACTTTGAAAATAATCATGAATGATGTTCCCTTTAAATACAATTTTTAAGTTACTTTCTGTTCATATTTAAAAATATTGGCAATATTCCCCATGTTGTCTAGTACATCCATGGACCTGTCTTACACATAGTAGCTTGTGCCACAGACTATTGGGTGAGAGATGTTAATTGTTGCATTGACTGGTCCCTTCCGCCAGTTCTTGGACATAGATTTTTTCTTCTCCCAGGAATCAGACCTCACGTTCCGACTGGCCAGTGGGCTTGTTATATGGCAGCCTATGTGGGAGCACAGACAGCCTGAAGTCTCAGGCTTCACAGCATTGGTGAAGCCCATCAGGAACATCATTACAGGTTTGTGACTCAGACCTCTAGTGGGATGGCCTCAGCCTACGTAGGAGGCAAGGTGATGGGATGGTTTGCTCTTAAGAAACCAAGAGGAGGAAAATTCCTCCAAGGTGCCATCGAGGGGCTCCAGGTACAGGGTTCATTTACATGATGAGAAACTCCAAACCAGGAGCACATGCTGTTGGGTAGTATGACTTTGGGTGAGTCATTTAAACTTCCTGTGCCTCTGTTTCCTCATCTGTAATATGGAGTTAAAATATTACAAGTACTTACAGGGTTATGATGAAGAATAAATGAGTTAATATATGTACAATTGCTTAGAAATGCCAGGCATATAGTCAGTAAAAAAGTGCTAGTCATTATTATTTCATAATCATAATTATGATGGATGGAGTATCAGCTCCTTAGCTATCTCGCCATAGTGGAGTGGTGGTGAGGGTGTTCTTTGTGTCAAAACACTTCACTACTGGGAATGTCTAATGAAATAGTCCTACTGTTGAATTGTAGAAAGAGGACAGCATGATAGCTTGAAAAGTGCCTGGAAAGTTCACACTTCACCCCAGATCTTTTATCATGTATATAACATAACCTCCCTGAGTGCCTTTATTTCTTTATAAAGTGTTAGTTGCTCAGTTGTGTCTGACCCTTTATGAGCCGGCCAGGCTCCCCTGTCCATGGTTGCAGGCAAGAACACTGGAGTGGGTAGCCATTCCCTTCACCAGGAGATCTTCCCAACCCAGGGATTGATCGCGGGTCTCCTGCATTGCTGGCAGATTCTTTGCCATCTTAAAATGTAGATAAAAATACCAGCACAGACCCTGAGGCCAGATAGCCTGGGCTGGAAACTTCATATAGGAGTCAGTGACCTTGGTGAAGTTAAATTTCCTGTTCCTCAATACCTTCATCTATAAAATGGGTCTGGTGATATATCATAAGCTATTACAGGGTCATTGTAAGTATTAAATGAGTTGATATGTGTAAAAAGCTTAGAATAGAACTTTAACAGATATTACATACTATGTAGATGTTAACTGTTAATTTTCAATATGACCAATTTTTTAGCACCTTAACCTATTGAGTTGGACTAATAGACAAAGGAATCTGTATTGATAACCTAGAAGTGCTAAGATTTTTAAATTGGATATTGATTTCTCTTACAACATATATCGTTAAATGTCTTCTTTCAAAGTTTTCATGATCTATTAAAATGGATTTTTTGATTTGAAAAGGGAATGACCTTAGGAAATAAAATACTTATATAACATATCATCTCATAAAATTTGTGGTTGAATTTCATTTATCTTTGTAGCTAAGAGAAGCTCTCCTATCAACAGTCAAAGTCAGACCTGTGAATCACCAAATCAAGACACAAGACACCAAGAGGTGAGTATATCATGAGAAGAAAGGTGGTCATTCTTTGAACATAATGAAATGTGAAAGGTAGAACTTGACCAGTGCTCAATATGAGTTAATATCATTACTTTTTTTATTGCTTAGAAATGCCAGGCATATAGTCAGTAAAAAAGTGCTAGTCATTATTATTTCATAATCATAATTATGATGGATGGAGTATCAGCTCCTTAGCTATCTCGCCATAGTGGAGTGGTGGTGAGGGTGTTCTTTGTGTCAAAACACTTCACTACTGGGAATGTCTAATGAAATAGTCCTACTGTTGAATTGTAGAAAGAGGACAGCATGATAGCTTGAAAAGTGCCTGGAAAGTTCACACTTCACCCCAGATCTTTTATCATGTATATAACATAACCTCCCTGAGTGCCTTTATTTCTTTATAAAGTGTTAGTTGCTCAGTTGTGTCTGACCCTTTATGAGCCGGCCAGGCTCCCCTGTCCATGGTTGCAGGCAAGAACACTGGAGTGGGTAGCCATTCCCTTCACCAGGAGATCTTCCCAACCCAGGGATTGATCGCGGGTCTCCTGCATTGCTGGCAGATTCTTTGCCATCTTAAAATGTAGATAAAAATACCAGCACAGACCCTGAGGCCAGATAGCCTGGGCTGGAAACTTCATATAGGAGTCAGTGACCTTGGTGAAGTTAAATTTCCTGTTCCTCAATACCTTCATCTATAAAATGGGTCTGGTGATATATCATAAGCTATTACAGGGTCATTGTAAGTATTAAATGAGTTGATATGTGTAAAAAGCTTAGAATAGAACTTTAACAGATATTACATACTATGTAGATGTTAACTGTTAATTTTCAATATGACCAATTTTTTAGCACCTTAACCTATTGAGTTGGACTAATAGACAAAGGAATCTGTATTGATAACCTAGAAGTGCTAAGATTTTTAAATTGGATATTGATTTCTCTTACAACATATATCGTTAAATGTCTTCTTTCAAAGTTTTCATGATCTATTAAAATGGATTTTTTGATTTGAAAAGGGAATGACCTTAGGAAATAAAATACTTATATAACATATCATCTCATAAAATTTGTGGTTGAATTTCATTTATCTTTGTAGCTAAGAGAAGCTCTCCTATCAACAGTCAAAGTCAGACCTGTGAATCACCAAATCAAGACACAAGACACCAAGAGGTGAGTATATCATAACCATGAGAAGAAAGGTGGTCATTCTTTGAACATAATGAAATGTGAAAGGTAGAACTTGACCAGTGCTCAATCTCTAGCATGTTGTTATCATTGTTCAGTCACTAAGTCATGTCCAACTCTTTGTGACCCTGTGGATGGCAGTATGCCGTGCTTTCTTGTCCTTCACTATCTACTGGAGTTTGGTAAAACTCAGTTTCATTGAGTTGATGATGCCATACAACCATCTCATCCTCTGTCATCACCTTCTCCTCCTGCCCTCAATCTTTCCCAGCATCAGGATCTTTTCCTATGAGTTGGCTCTTCGTATCAGGTGGCCAAAATATTGGAGTTTCAGTTTCAGCATCAGTCCTACCAATGAATATTTGGGATTGATTTCCTTTAGGATTGACTGGTTTGATCTCCTTACTGTCCAGGGGACTCTCAAGAGTCTTCTCCAGCACCATAGTTCGAAAGCACCAATTCTTTGGCACTTAACCTTCTTTATGGTCCAACTCTCACATCCATAAATTACTACTGGAAAATCATAAGCTAGACTAGATGGACCTTTGTTAGCAAAGGGATGTCTCTGCTTTTTAATATGCTGTCTATATTTCTAATAGTTTTTTTTTAAATTTTAGCCTTCTTCTATTGGTTTTCATTTATTTATTTTTCATTCATCTTTATTCTTTGGCCTATGTGGACCTCCCATTGCAGTGGCCTCTCCCATTGCAGAGCACCAGCTCTGGGCGCATGTGCTCCAGAGCGCTGGCTCATAATCAGACACACTGGTCCAGCTGCTCCACAGCTTGTGGGATCTTCCTAGGCCAGGGATCGAACCGTTGCCCCTTGCAAGGCTAACTCTTTACCCGCTGGACCACCAGGGAAGCCCTCTAATAGATTTTCTCCCAAGGATCAAGCATCTTTTAATTTCGTGGCTTCAGTCACTATCCACAGTAATTCTGGAGCCCCTAAATATGAAACTTTTCGCCGTGTCCATTTTTTGTGTTTAACACTTACTAAATATTATCATTATTCATTCCATATTAATTAAAGTATCCTTTTCTCAATTATTGAATCTCCTAATACTTGCTAGGCAACCCTAATAGGTGTGCATGCATGTATGCTGTCATTTCATTCGTGTCTGACTCTATGTGACCCTGTGAACTGTAGACTGCCAGGCTCCTCTGTCCATGGGTTTCTCCAGGCAAGAATACTGGAGTGGGTTGCCATGACATCTTCCAGGGGATCTTTCCAACCCAGGGACAGAACCCACCCCTTATCTCTGTTGCATCGGCAGGTGGGCTCTTTACAGCTAGTGCCACATTGGAAGCCCCTAATATAGATACAATAGTGTTACAACAGATGTGGAGGAGGAAGCAGAAAGGGGGCTTAAGATACAGTCCTACCCTTTAAGGAAACTAAAGTTTACTAAAGAATCAGGACCAGGGCTTCCCTGGTGGTCCAGTGAGTAAGGACACCGCCTTGCAGTGCAACGGGTACCGGTTCGATCCCTGGCCTGGGAGGATCCCACGTGCCGCGGAGCGGCTGGACCGATGTATCCAATTACCAAGCCGGAGCTCTAGAGCGCATGCGCCAAGAGCCTGGTGAGCTACAGTCCATGGGGACTCAAGAGTCAGACACGACTTAGCCACTAAAGTACTAACTACTATTACTGTGCAACAAATTAGCCCCAAATTAACAGCTTTAATAAAAAATATTATAGAAAAACAAAAGATGTATGATGAAACAGAGTGTAATTTAATATAAATTCATCATGTGCTATTTAAATCTGGAAATAAGGAGATGAAGGCCAGGGCAGTTCAAAGCCACATAGAAATGTATAGAGTCATTACTTTAATATGTGTTAGATAGCCTGCTTTCACTTTCAGTTCAACATATAAAAATGTAATATACTGATTTCATCAAAATTGGATCCTCTTTCCAACTCATGCATGACTGCCAGGAGTTTCATTATCCATTTTACCCAGAAAACTGAAAATTTTAATATCCTAGTATATCTCCTACAGAGCAATTACTAAGTATAGAGTTTCATTATTTCCCAAGATGTACTTTTTCACTTTTAACACTTACTAAATATTATCATTATTCATTCCATATTAATTAAAGTATCCTTTTCTCAATTATTGAATCTCCTAATACTTGCTAGGCAACCCTAATAGGTGTGCATGCATGTATGCTGTCATTTCATTCGTGTCTGACTCTATGTGACCCTGTGAACTGTAGACTGCCAGGCTCCTCTGTCCATGGGTTTCTCCAGGCAAGAATACTGGAGTGGGTTGCCATGACATCTTCCAGGGGATCTTTCCAACCCAGGGACAGAACCCACCCCTTATCTCTGTTGCATCGGCAGGTGGGCTCTTTACAGCTAGTGCCACATTGGAAGCCCCTAATATAGATACAATAGTGTTACAACAGATGTGGAGGAGGAAGCAGAAAGGGGGCTTAAGATACAGTCCTACCCTTTAAGGAAACTAAAGTTTACTAAAGAATCAGGACCAGGGCTTCCCTGGTGGTCCAGTGAGTAAGGACACCGCCTTGCAGTGCAACGGGTACCGGTTCGATCCCTGGCCTGGGAGGATCCCACGTGCCGCGGAGCGGCTGGACCGATGTATCCAATTACCAAGCCGGAGCTCTAGAGCGCATGCGCCAAGAGCCTGGTGAGCTACAGTCCATGGGGACTCAAGAGTCAGACACGACTTAGCCACTAAAGTACTAACTACTATTACTGTGCAACAAATTAGCCCCAAATTAACAGCTTTAATAAAAAATATTATAGAAAAACAAAAGATGTATGATGAAACAGAGTGTAATTTAATATAAATTCATCATGTGCTATTTAAATCTGGAAATAAGGAGATGAAGGCCAGGGCAGTTCAAAGCCACATAGAAATGTATAGAGTCATTACTTTAATATGTGTTAGATAGCCTGCTTTCACTTTCAGTTCAACATATAAAAATGTAATATACTGATTTCATCAAAATTGGATCCTCTTTCCAACTCATGCATGACTGCCAGGAGTTTCATTATCCATTTTACCCAGAAAACTGAAAATTTTAATATCCTAGTATATCTCCTACAGAGCAATTACTAAGTATAGACACTGATTTATATGCTGTATTTCATCTGTCCTAAGATGTACTTTTTTTCACTTTTAACACATTTGAAATATGGTATATTTTTCATGATCTTTGGCCTCTTACAATCTCTTTGCTTGGTATAAATCCTGATATGATTATCATTCTTGTGCAGCATAAATGTGGCCATTTCAGCATCTAAGTTTGCAGAATCAGGTCAGAGGTTTAGGAAAATGTCAGAGAGGATAGTTGAACACTTTTAAGAGATAACACTCTAGATGGAGAGAAAGTTATTCTGTGGGGAAAGTATACATCAACAGCTCTGAGTTGACATTTCTAAATATGAAAACAATTTAGGAATACCTACACCAAGCTATTTCACTTATATTTTCCTTTTATACATACATGGGATGGATATATGCTTTCCAGGTGGCTCAGTGGTAAAGAATCCACCTGCTAATGCAGGAGACGCATTAGATGCAGATGTGGTCCCTGGGTTGAAAAGATCCCCTGGAGAAGGAAATGGCAACCCCCTCCAGTATTCTTTCCTGGAGAATTCCATGGTCAGAAGAGCCTGGCAGGCTACAGTCCATGGGGTTGCAAAGAATTAGACATGACTGAACAACTGAGTACACATGTATGGAATGGATATATACTTTGCATAAATAAGAGTAAGATAGACCTTTTAAATAACTATAAAACAGTCTTCACTACTAAGAATTTCACTAACTGATTTTTTTTAATCAATCATAAAATAATGGTGTCATAACTAGAGATATCTTAGACACAATGAAATATATAAATCCAACATTTCAGTCTTTTTAATCCATTCCATTTGATTTCTTGCCAAGTCATATTGTTTTTGTTCTGTTGTCAGATGTACACTGCTACCCTCTAAACCCAGGTCATCATAACTAGATTGCTGCTGGAACCACCTGATTGGATTTTCTATATCTAGCTCTCCTGCTTCATATAAACATCAATTCATAATGCCTGACTAATCTTGCTAATGCATCATTTATTTATTAACTCAACATCCCACAGAGGCTTATTATGTGCAGGGCACCATCCTTTGATGATATCTCTTCCGCCTTAGGACCCTTTAGTGGATCCGCTCACCTCAAGACCAAATTCCTCTCTGTTCTCTGTGCCTCCCACCACCTGGCATCATCCTCCTTTCGTGACCCCAGTGTCCTTTCCGTTAGGAAAGCACTGCTCCCAGGATGCAGAGCATGCAGTGCTGGCCTCTGAGGCTTTACTCAGGCCATTCCCTGTACTGGATTGGTCTCTGTCCTGCCTTTTGCTGGCTTAAATTGTATGTTTCCTTTATGGACGAATTTAGATCTTGACTCCTTGGAGACTCTTGTCTAATTACTCTAACCTGCACTGTCCAGTAAGACAGCCACCAGGCCCATTTGGCTCTTGAGCACTTTTAATACAATTATTTTGACTTGATTGAATAGTCTGAGCTGGTGTTAAGTATAATATGTACACTGTATTTTGAAAAAAAAAAAATTAAATACCTTAATATTTATATTGATGACATGCTGAAATGAATATTTGAGATTAAACAGAATACATATTTAAAATTTTAATTTTACCTATTTCATTTTGATATTTAAAAAATAAGATTTGTGTCTCCTCTTTGTGGCTTGCATTATACTTCTGTTGGACATGATGCTTTGACCTGTGTTTACGTGTCTTAAAACTTAACTGTACATTCTTGATTTTAAGGCTCAGTTTCATCTAATAATTTTTTTATCTCCAAAGGATCTAACATGAAATACACATAGCATGCTCATGCTAAAGACTTTCTGGTAAAATTCAAAAGACATTTTGCCACATTTCTAGCTATATTCTAGTCTGTCAGTATATTATAGTTGAACAATAACTTACTAATTTACAGATGAAAATGCAATAGAAATTGTAAGGGGATAAAATGCCATGATCAGTTTTGAGGTTCTTTATCTTTTAGCAAAGAAATTAATCTGTAATACTGATAGGAAAATATCTCACATTGTTCAGAATTACATTCATCAGATAAAGGTAATTAAAACAAGCTACTCTGTCTTAAAGTGAAATGAATTTGTGCTTACAAATAAAGGTCGTTGTATTCAACAGGAAAAAAATGTCTTCCATCTACCCTCTGATGAATGATGGAAAGCCCTGAATCTTGCACTTTCATTTCCATGCTTCAGCTTTGGTTTGATTAGCTCTTTCTCACCTCACTCTTGCTTTGTGCCTCATGCCTCTGTTCCATTCACCTCAGTTCTGGTGTATCTTTGATGAACTGCCTGTGGCTCTTCTCCTGTAGATACTGGATATGGAGGTGAAAAGAATCAAGGACAAAATGAAATGAAGGACATGAAAGTACTTAGCCTAAGAGGCCTAGAAGGACACAGGGGCACTCTAAAAGCTTGTTTCCATTTCTTTTTAGACAAAGGCAGCAATCTCTTTGTCTATGACATATTTATGCTGCAAACTTTTTTTTAATTTAAAAACCAGTATATGATAATTCTAGAAAATATGCCTGAAGGAAAAAGAAAAACACTAATCTACTATCTCCAACCCCAAAAGGGACTCCAGGTGGTCTGTGAAACGTTCCAGTCAGATTCCCCCCTTCTCAAAAACCACCATTCATTTTAAGTATAATATGAAAAAAAAATTAAATACCTTAATATTTATATTGATGACATGCTGAAATGAATATTTGAGATTAAACAGAATACATATTTAAAATTTTAATTTTACCTATTTCATTTTGATATTTAAAAAATAAGATTTGTGTCTCCTCTTTGTGGCTTGCATTATACTTCTGTTGGACATGATGCTTTGACCTGTGTTTACGTGTCTTAAAACTTAACTGTACATTCTTGATTTTAAGGCTCAGTTTCATCTAATAATTTTTTTATCTCCAAAGGATCTAACATGAAATACACATAGCATGCTCATGCTAAAGACTTTCTGGTAAAATTCAAAGACATTTTGCCACATTTCTAGCTATATTCTAGTCTGTCAGTATATTATAGTTGAACAATAACTTACTAATTTACAGATGAAAATGCAATAGAAATTGTAAGGGGATAAAATGCCATGATCAGTTTTGAGGTTCTTTATCTTTTAGCAAAGAAATTAATCTGTAATACTGATAGGAAAATATCTCACATTGTTCAGAATTACATTCATCAGATAAAGGTAATTAAAACAAGCTACTCTGTCTTAAAGTGAAATGAATTTGTGCTTACAAATAAAGGTCGTTGTATTCAACAGGAAAAAAATGTCTTCCATCTACCCTCTGATGAATGATGGAAAGCCCTGAATCTTGCACTTTCATTTCCATGCTTCAGCTTTGGTTTGATTAGCTCTTTCTCACCTCACTCTTGCTTTGTGCCTCATGCCTCTGTTCCATTCACCTCAGTTCTGGTGTATCTTTGATGAACTGCCTGTGGCTCTTCTCCTGTAGATACTGGATATGGAGGTGAAAAGAATCAAGGACAAAATGAAATGAAGGACATGAAAGTACTTAGCCTAAGAGGCCTAGAAGGACACAGGGGCACTCTAAAAGCTTGTTTCCATTTCTTTTTAGACAAAGGCAGCAATCTCTTTGTCTATGACATATTTATGCTGCAAACTTTTTTTTAATTTAAAAACCAGTATATGATAATTCTAGAAAATATGCCTGAAGGAAAAAGAAAAACACTAATCTACTATCTCCAACCCCAAAAGGGACTCCAGGTGGTCTGTGAAACGTTCCAGTCAGATTCCATCTCACCCAAGGCCACCATTTCAGGCTGCCACCGAGGAAACTCCCTTGATGGAAGTCTGTCTTCCCAAACTTCCCAGGAAAGAGGACCATCACATTCCAGGTACATGTCTGCAATATGATGGACAAAAATATGTGGCCAAATCCCCAGAACTAAATAAGTGCTTATAGATGACTTGTATAGCCTCTCTGTCCCTTAAAACTTATCAGTTCATGATATGTGTATATGTACTCTTGGTCCAAGTATAATTAGGTGAATACTTCCAGAAATGAGTTATAAATAGCTCATTTAAACACATCTGGGTATATTTAGAAAGGCACATCTGATTTAATTGAGATGAATAAATATTTTAAATATTTATATGCAGAGACTCAAATGATGCTACCAAAAGCTTGTGTTGCAGGAATGTGACAGAATACATTTTCATGTATAAAAGCACTTTATACTTTTGGGTGCCACTAAAGCACCCACAGGGTATTCAGAAGTCTGTTCTTTATAAATATTCCAAAGCTGACTCTGTTAGCTTGTGTCACTGTGGATTTGCTTACTAATGCCTTCCCTAGGGGCAAGCATTAGTCCACTTCTTCCTGCTCCCTGATGAAACTGTGGAAACCTGGATTCATGAGGTGTTTGCCTTTGTACCCATCTACAAACTCCACCTAGCTGGGGAGGGGCCCAGAAACCATTTGTATATCCCTGTTTTCAGATGAGATTACTGTCTAGTGGAAAGTATTTTAAAAGGAGATATGAATATTTTAAAATACATTTATTGAGGTATGATTTATATATCATAAAATTTTCCCACTTTAACTGTATAATTGAATGGTTTTAGCAAATATTCAGAATTCTGCAGCTATCAATATAATTCAGTTTCAGAACACTTATTGCCCCAAAACTCCCTCTGTCCTTTTCTGACACTCCCATTCCACACCCTGATCTAGATCATCACTTAATATCCTTTTTGTCTATAGATAGCTGCAATTCTGGATACCTCAAATAATGGAATTGTATCACATGTGGTCTCTTAGAATCACCTTGCTTTGTTCCTTTAGCATAGTATTTTAGATCATAGCATATACCTGTAGTTCTTTCCTCTTTTTTGCTAATAATATTCTGTTGTATGGATATATTACATTCTGTTTATCCAGGTGTCAGCAGATGGATGTTTGGGTTGTTTCTAACTTTTTGTCTATTGTGAATAATACTTTGATGAACATTCATATACAAATTTTTGGAGGGGCAAATGTCTTTCATTCTGTTGGATAGATACCTAGGAATGAAATTGCTGTGTTGTGTGATAATTTATGTTTCTTTAAAGAGCTCTCAAACCGTTTTCCAAAATGGCTGCACCATTTTACATTCCCACCAAAAATGTAGGAAGGTTCATTTTTCTCTATATCCTTGGCAGAATGTGTTTTATTATTACTATTATTATAGTCACTCTAGTAGGTGTGATGTGGGATATGACTGTGCTTTTAATTTATGTTTCCCTAATGTTAAGTATGTTTTCATGTCTTTATGAGCTATTTGAATATCTTCTTTGGTGAAATATCTATTCAAATATTTTTGCCAAGTTTTAACTGAGTCGTTTATCTTCTTATTATTGAATTTTAAGAGTTTTATGTATTCTGGATACAAGTCCTTACACTTCTCACCACACCAGAAAAAGATCTATAGTATTAAATTACCTTTTTGTTTGATAATTTAAAAATGATCTACCTCCTGGCACGAGACAGATGAAAGAGAGTAAATGCATAAATAATTTTCAGGTTATTCTAAGACTTTTAAGAAGGCAAACAAAGAAATGGGGATGGGCTCTTTTTTGTAGAGACCTAAATGATATAGAAGCGATGGCCTTAGGAAGATCTGTGAAGAGCAATCTGGGCACAGGGAACAAATCTAAAGGCTTTGAAGTGGGAATAAATTCAGAGTATTCTAGAAATGAAAGGAAGATCAAGGGCTAGTGGTGAGCAAGTGGGTAAGGTGAGGGAATCAAGCCAGAAAGGTTATAAAGGGGGTAAGATCACAGTGGAGCCATAGGGCCATGGTAGTAAATTTGAATTTTGTTCTAGGTATGATGAAAAGTTGTTAGTTGTTTGAGCGGTGAAGTGACATTAACTGAATTATACTTAAAGATCACTCCAGATGGTTTATGAGAATACTACTTGGAAAACCAAAGCAGACACACAGATTAGTTAGGAGAGACTTGCTATGATCCAGGTGGGAGAAGATGTGGCTTGGTTAGGATGGAGGTAGTAGGGGTGGAAAGGCTAAGGAGAGTTTACAGTTGGGATATATTTGAGGCAGAGATAACATGACTGGATGTAAAGAGTGAGAAAAAGAAAAGAATCAAGCATAACTTAGGTTTTTGGCTTGAACAGCTCTGTGAGGTGTTAGTAAGTTTATAAGAATGACTGAAAAAAATCATATATAAAAATATTCTGAACCTGCTTACTTCTACCTTTATCTATGGCCCCATCATATCATCCAAGCCAGTCATCACCTCCTGCCTGGAATCCTACAGCAGCCTACTTACTAATTTCTTCTTATTCACTCTTGTCACCACCCAATACAGGACATCCAAAGTCACAAAAAAACTTACTCATGACACTTCCATACTTTTGTCATTTTCAATGGGTGTCCACGGCTCGCAAGATAAAATCCAAAATCCTTGAATTGCTTCTCAAAGCTCCACATTATCTGGTTGCTATCTAGTTCTCCTAACATCAGGCAATTCCTCACAACCCATGACTGGGCTCCAATGTCTTTTGAGTTCTTCACATGCAGTATACTTCTTCTTAGCTTTGAGATTTAGAGTATGTTGTTCCATCTGCCTGGATGGTTCTTCCATCTCTCTGCATTTAACCACCTCCTCATTCTTCAACACTCAAATATCATCTCCTTCTTAGAGAAGCTTCGGCAGATTTTAAATATGATCACAGAACTCCCTGGGTTCTCTGACAGTACACATGGCAATCATAATTAAAGAACTATGTGATTAGTTGTTTAATAGTTATCTCCTTCTCTAGACTGTAAAATCCACAAGCAGAAGGATCAAATCTCTTTTATTCACTGCTCTATCTCTAGTGCCTGGCACATGGACTCAGTGAAGGGCACTGAATAAGTGAATGAGTTTAATCTTCACAATAGCCGTGCAAAGAAGACACTGTTCCTGTTTTAGACATGAGGCCCGGACGCCTAGAGAGATTAAATGACTCACTGATTTTCAGCTAGAAAGCAGAAGAGCTAGATCTGAGCTTAGTCTAGACAGTTCCATGATCCACACTACTCTTCCATGAGAAGACAGATCTTTGGGTGAGCACAGTGGTTCCTATAGCAACCTACCATCTCCTTAATTACGTTTTAATGAAAGTCTCTTTTCTTATTGATCCCCCATTAAAACAGGAAGTGTTATAGTTACTTGCCACAATTAGTCATTTTCAGTAACAAATGCTTAACATCACTTTACCCTGACCTCTCTCAACAAGTGTGAAATTCTGCTCCTATTTGATTCTGACCTAATTGGATCTTTTAGCGCTTAAACCCGACCTTTCCTGACACTTCCTCCTTGGGTTTTTCATGTTATACTGGTTTTCCCCCTTACCTTGCAAGCTGAATCTTTGCAGACTTTTCCTGTGGCTTTTCCTCCATGGCCCTCCTCTTACTGTTAGCATTTCCCTCACCTCCCACATTCTTCCACTGAATAGTCTTATTTGCTGCCATAGTTTCAATCACTCACTATATGTTGATGACCCTCAAATCATTATATCTCGTCTAGACAATTCATTAAAGTTCCAAACCCATTTAATCAAGAGACTGATAGAAAGCTCTTCTTGTACCTCCCAGGGACCTCAGACTCAGCCTTTCTGAAACCAAATGCGTTCTCCTGTCTCTTGTATTTCAATAGATGGTACCACTGTCAGCCCATACATCCTAGTCAAAACTGTGAGGTTTGCTCCCTTCCAAGTGCTTTACATTCTGCCTTCTTAATATCTCTCAAATCCTCCCCTTCTCTCCAACCTTATAGTCATGGCCTTACTTCCAATCCTTATCATTTCTTATCTGGATTTCTATAGGTGATCCTAACTTGTATCTCTGCATTCAGTGTTGTCTCCTTTTAATACGTTACTTATATGATGTTGCAAAAGTAATGTAAAATATGTATCTCATCATTCTCTTCCCTTGCTAATAAATCCTCAGTGGCTATGCATAATTTTTAGGGTACATTTCAAGCTCCTTAGTCAGTACATAAAAGTCTTCATGATCATTCATGCCCAAATTCACCTTTCCCAATTTTTCTCTTGACACTTCTTCATGCTTATTTTTGGTACTAAAATCTGTGTTAGCTAATGATTCTGTACAAGTTACCCAAAGTTTTATCAAATAAAAGACACTTATTATCTCACATAGTTTCCAAGGATCACAAATCCAGAAACCACTTAGCTAAATGGTTGTGGTTCAGTGTTTCTCAAGATATTAGCCTTCAGAACATCTCAAGATACTGCAGTCATCTGAACACTTGAATAGGCTGGAGAGTCTTTCAGGGTCAGTCATCTGGGTGTTGGCCAAAGGGTTCAGGACTTCAACACCTGGGCCTCTTTGTAGGGCTCCTGACGACATAGCAACTGCCTCCCCCCAAAACACATTATCCAAGAAAGTGGGTGAGCAACCAAGATGGAAGCTTCACTGTCTATTATAAACTAATCTCCAGATGGAATCTTCAGTGGTTTATTTATATAACCTAACCACTCAGGTAACTTGCCATCAGTTCTGTTATATTCTATGTATCACAACAACTGACCCTAGAACACTGAGAAAAGACTGCACAAGGATGTGACAAGGAGGCGGGGATTATTGGAGGCTATTTTGGAGGCTAATTGCAACAATCATGATAACAATGTAACCATCATGTGTGTATATATATATGTGTGTAGTCATATATGTATGTGTACATATATGTATATACATATATGTATGACTTTATATGTTATTAAGTATCCTCATATTCCTTTTTTACTAATTCTGTTCTACATATTCCAAGGAGTCTAATTTAAATGTGATTTCTTACCTCAAATATAATACTGTGCTTCTGCCTGACTTTAAAGAATTGTGAAATTCTTTAAAGGATTTCACCCTAGGCTTCCCTGGTGGTCCAGCAGGTAAAGTGTCCACCTTGCAGTGCAAGGGGCACTGGTTCGATCCCTGGCACAGGAAGATCCCATGTGTCACGGAGCTACTGGATCAGTGTGTCCAATTATGAGCCAGCCCTCTGGAGCGCATGCACCCAGACATGAGAGAGGTGCTCAGCAATGAGAGAGGCCACTGCGATGGGAGGCCCATACAAGCCAAGGAATAAAGATGGAGGAAAATAAATGGATTAAAAATCAATAAAAGAGGCCAAAAAATTTAAAACAAATTTTACCCTGTTTCTTAGGGTGAAATATTGAGGTCATAAAATATGCAGGAACTTAAATTTCCTACATAATTTTCCTCAAACATAGTAAGTACTGGAATTTTTCAAATATAAATAGCAAATGATCTTTTTATCCTCTGTTAAAATTCATTGTTAATGGCTTTATTCTGATTTGCCTGTAAAGACAAAGCACACTACAATTCCAAGCTTTCCTCTTTATGGAAGGACATTGTTTTTCCCATTTTATAATACTGCCATGCTCAATCATCTATGTATCTATGCATTCATTGACACACATATGTACACAGTCACCCATAGCACACACAAACCTCCATGTGTGAATTAGATCTGAACTCAGTGGCTCTTTAGAAAAATGAATTATGCCTCCTCTTTGCCTAGTTGCAGTTGCTGGTTGCCATGGAAATGGGGCACGAGATAGATCTTTTAGAAAATGCTAATGTGTCTTCAGTGGAGGGGTTAATGTATTAATCAGAAATTAAGAGATATTTAATAAGAAAACAATGCAAATATCCCAAGAAAAAAAGCTGGCTGTTTTTATCAAAGAAATCCAATTCCCACTCTCTTTTGCCCTGACCTTGACAGAATCAAACATCATTCTTCCAGAATTCTGCAATCAGAGAACAGGTAGCTAGTTTCTTTAAAATTAATGTTGGATTTCATCTTTAACTACCATATGCATAGACTTAATTTCTGCTTCATTAAATACTGCATGGGGTCAGGACTGATTTGCACAGTTCTCTGCCTCCATAGATTTTCTATTATTTCCAACATGTTTTTCTGCTTTGAATGCACTCTACTAGTATCTCCCAATGCTAATTAATAAGTACTTGGTTTCCTTAAAGCCATAGTTGCTTGGAAAATATACTAAAGCAATCCCTAACTTTTTTGAGTTTTATTTTGTCATAATGTGTTCTACACATATCAAAGACATATATGTTAATTATGGAAAAAATTTAAAGGTATCAATGTTTTTAAAAAATCAGAAATCATCCATATGCTCATAAGATAAAATATAAAATATTTTGTGTATATATTCCTCTTCATTCATTTTACATAGACCATTAAAATAAAACTTTTATGCATTTATATTGCATAATTTGTCTTTTTTTCTACAAAATAGCTTACAGAATTGTAGAATATTAGAGTTGGGAAGAACTCTTCTATCATATCATATATAATGAGCTGCCTGTATATCATCTTCATTCACTTATGCAAATTTCTTTCTCACATTGTAATTAGGTAGATAGATGACTAGTTAATTACAGTAACTTTTATTGGTTACTTGGTGATTGTCTGATGGTTCTGTCCTAAATGAAAAATTATTGATTGTTCTTGCTCTTTGTTGATTTTTCACTCTAGTGTTGCTCACACTTCTTTAGAAAATGCCCATTTTATAATACTGCCATGCTCAATCATCTATGTATCTATGCATTCATTGACACACATATGTACACAGTCACCCATAGCACACACAAACCTCCATGTGTGAATTAGATCTGAACTCAGTGGCTCTTTAGAAAAATGAATTATGCCTCCTCTTTGCCTAGTTGCAGTTGCTGGTTGCCATGGAAATGGGGCACGAGATAGATCTTTTAGAAAATGCTAATGTGTCTTCAGTGGAGGGGTTAATGTATTAATCAGAAATTAAGAGATATTTAATAAGAAAACAATGCAAATATCCCAAGAAAAAAAGCTGGCTGTTTTTATCAAAGAAATCCAATTCCCACTCTCTTTTGCCCTGACCTTGACAGAATCAAACATCATTCTTCCAGAATTCTGCAATCAGAGAACAGGTAGCTAGTTTCTTTAAAATTAATGTTGGATTTCATCTTTAACTACCATATGCATAGACTTAATTTCTGCTTCATTAAATACTGCATGGGGTCAGGACTGATTTGCACAGTTCTCTGCCTCCATAGATTTTCTATTATTTCCAACATGTTTTTCTGCTTTGAATGCACTCTACTAGTATCTCCCAATGCTAATTAATAAGTACTTGGTTTCCTTAAAGCCATAGTTGCTTGGAAAATATACTAAAGCAATCCCTAACTTTTTTTTGAGTTTTATTTTGTCATAATGTGTTCTACACATATCAAAGACATATATGTTAATTATGGAAAAAATTTAAAGGTATCAATGTTTTTAAAAAATCAGAAATCATCCATATGCTCATAAGATAAAATATAAAATATTTTGTGTATATATTCCTCTTCATTCATTTTACATAGACCATTAAAATAAAACTTTTATGCATTTATATTGCATAATTTGTCTTTTTTTCTACAAAATAGCTTACAGAATTGTAGAATATTAGAGTTGGGAAGAACTCTTCTATCATATCATATATAATGAGCTGCCTGTATATCATCTTCATTCACTTATGCAAATTTCTTTCTCACATTGTAATTAGGTAGATAGATGACTAGTTAATTACAGTAACTTTTATTGGTTACTTGGTGATTGTCTGATGGTTCTGTCCTAAATGAAAAATTATTGATTGTTCTTGCTCTTTGTTGATTTTTCACTCTAGTGTTGCTCACACTTCAAGCCAAATAAACTAGTGCTTGAATAACACTTAAAATTAAGGAACTCCTTAAAATTAAGGAGTTTTGCTGTTGTACATCTGATTGTCATCTGACCTTCTCTGTTAGGTAGTAGTTAATGATATGAGATTCAGCTTTACTGTGGTCATTACTTTCATTCAAATACATTTTGGGTGTGACATAAATGTAGTCATTTGGCACCTTCAGGGACAAAGCTATCAACATATCATTCCAGTTAGTGTTTCCGTGTAGGAATTGTTTTCAATACTGGCTTAAAGAAAGTTCATTATTTGTTTCTCTAGGGCAATTGTCCTCCAACTTTATTTGAATTATTTAGGAATTATCTGGAGAAATTAGGAGTATAGGATATAAACTACCATACATAAAATGGATAAGCAACAAGGATTTACTGTATAGCACAGGAAATGATATTTGACCTCTTATAAGAACCTATAATAGAAAATAATGTGAAAAAATGTACAGACAAAAATGAATCATTTTGCTATACACTTGAAACTAAGACAATATTATAAATCAACTATACTTCAATAAGAATTCTCACAAAAGTAGTCTATTGACAAATCACTATATAGGACATTGCTCTAGGGATTTGAAATAATTTTTGGAACTTCCTAATCTAATTTACTAACTAGAAATATTTGGGGACACTGAGGTGTGGGGCAAAAAGTAAAGGGTAAGAATAATTAATCCAGTTGGAGGGGGGATGGAAATAATTCTGTAGAACTACTAGTATTTGCCTTCATCACTGCAGCCTAGTCAGGAAAAAAACAAGCTCTTATAATAAGTCAAATGATTGCCACAGATGCTTGAAGACATAACATTACCCAGCTGGTAGCCGAGCCAACCTCATATTTTGTCTTTTCTTTATAAATTCAAGAGTACAGCAATGAAAAAAAAAAAAAACTATTGAAAGTCACTCAGTCATGTCTGACTCTATGAACTGTAGCCCGCCAGACTTCTCTGTCCGTGGAATTCTCCAGACAAAAATACTGAAGTGACGAGCTGTTCTCTTCTCCAGGGGGATCTTCCCACCTAGGGATCAAGTCCAGGTATCCCTCATTGCAGGCAGAGTCTTTACTGTCTGAACCACCAGGGAAGCCCATAGAAAGGTGTAAACGGAGTCCATGCTTTTTTAAAAAAGAAAAGTGAGGCAGGTAGAAGGAAAGAGCGGTGAAGGCCTCTTAGGAAAATGGTAGAAACAAGAATCAAGGTTGTTACTTTCCTTCAAACTGGACTTGGGGACATAACCAATCAGAGTCTTAGGAGGAAACCAAGTGATAGACTCATATTTGAGATGAGATTATAACAGGTTATTTACAAAGGTTTGCACAGGATCTAGGGAGATAGTGCAGTGCTTCAGGGAGAGTGCCAACAAAGACCTGCCAGGTGACTTCAAGCCAGGCGGCAACGGGAGGGAGCAACTATGGGGAATTCCATGGAGAGAGCATTAATGAGATCTGTGACCTTCCATGACAGTCCTAAGCAGATGAGACATTTGTGTAAAACTACACACACACACACACACACATACACACACATATATGCATGTATGTATTAGTGGGAAGAATAATCCTTTGCAGGTTAAATACATCACAATTATCTTTTATATTTTGTAAACTTTTCCAAGTTTTTTTCAATAGGAGTTTTACATTTGGAAGAGTCAAACTTATCAGTACTCTCTTAAAATAGTTGGGGATGTTATCTTTAAGAATCCTTTTACTCATGCTCAATCAGGTCCAACTCTTTACGATCCCATGGACTGGACCCCTCCAGGTTCCTCTGTCCATGGGATTCTTCAGGCAAGAATACTGGAGTGGGTAACCATCTTGTAGAACTACTAGTATTTGCCTTCGTCACTGCAGCGTAGTCGGGAAAAAAACAAGCTCTTATAATAAGTCAAATGATTGCCACAGATGCTTGAAGACATAACATTACCCAGCTGGTAGCCGAGCCAACCTCATATTTTGTCTTTTCTTTATAAATTCAAGAGTACAGCAATGAAAAAAAAAAAAAAACTATTGAAAGTCACTCAGTCATGTCTGACTCTATGAACTGTAGCCCGCCAGACTTCTCTGTCCGTGGAATTCTCCAGACAAAAATACTGAAGTGACGAGCTGTTCTCTTCTCCAGGGGGATCTTCCCACCTAGGGATCAAGTCCAGGTATCCCTCATTGCAGGCAGAGTCTTTACTGTCTGAACCACCAGGGAAGCCCATAGAAAGGTGTAAACGGAGTCCATGCTTTTTTAAAAAAGAAAAGTGAGGCAGGTAGAAGGAAAGAGCGGTGAAGGCCTCTTAGGAAAATGGTAGAAACAAGAATCAAGGTTGTTACTTTCCTTCAAACTGGACTTGGGGACATAACCAATCAGAGTCTTAGGAGGAAACCAAGTGATAGACTCATATTTGAGATGAGATTATAACAGGTTATTTACAAAGGTTTGCACAGGATCTAGGGAGATAGTGCAGTGCTTCAGGGAGAGTGCCAACAAAGACCTGCCAGGTGACTTCAAGCCAGGCGGCAACGGGAGGGAGCAACTATGGGGAATTCCATGGAGAGAGCATTAATGAGATCTGTGACCTTCCATGACAGTCCTAAGCAGATGAGACATTTGTGTAAAACTACACACACACACACACACATACACACACATACATGCATGTATGTATTAGTGGCAAGAATAATCCTTTGCAGGTTAAATACATCACAATTATCTTTTATATTTTGTAAACTTTTCCAAGTTTTTTTCAATAGGAGTTTTACATTTGGAAGAGTCAAACTTATCAGTACTCTCTTAAAATAGTTGGGGATGTTATCTTTAAGAATCCTTTTACTCATGCTCAATCAGGTCCAACTCTTTACGATCCCATGGACTGGACCCCTCCAGGTTCCTCTGTCCATGGGATTCTTCAGGCAAGAATACTGGAGTGGGTAACCATTGCCTTGGTTCAGTGGATTTTCTCGACCCAAAGAATGAACCCATGTCTCCTATACTGGCAGACAGATTCTTTACCACTGAGCCACCTGGGAAACCTCTACAACGCTTTCACATTAGGTCATAAGTATTTCCTTTGTTTTCTTCTGTTTTGCCTTTCCAAAGTCTCCAGGTCATCTAAAGTTGGCATTTTTATTTACTTTTTTGATCTGTGATAGTATGAAATAAGGATTTAGTTCTTCCACATGAATAACTTAATGTTTTCCCTCACGATTTCTTAAAGTTATTTTCCTGTGAATTTGTAACTTTATTAAGTATCAGTGTCAGTGTCTACACGTGTAAGAGTATGACTTGGGGTTCTCCGTTCCGTTGTTTTTCCCTGTTTGCCTACTTTACTAGTGTCCCATTGTCTTGTTATTATAGCTTGTTTCTGGTTTTTGTTATTGACTTTAATAAGTTAATAATATGTTTTAGAAAAGCTTTTCTGCATCTACTAAGAAAATCACGTGGTTTTAGATTTTTCTGCATCTACTAAAAGAATCATATGTTTTAGTTCTCTTTTTTAGGTAGCAAATTACTTTAATAGACACTCTAATAATAAACTATCCTTAAATTCCTGGGGGAGACCCATCTAGTCCCTTATTGGATGTAGTTTGTTAATATTTTATTTGTTATTTTTACATCCATGCTCATAAATGTGTCTCATGATTTTCCTTTCCTGTGCTGTTCTTGTCTGATTTCAGTAGCAGATTTACAATAACTTCATGAAAAGAACATTCCCTCTTTTACTGTCTTTGGAACACCTTATATAAAACTATAAATTCTCACTTCCTTAATGTTTAATAACATTTGGCTGTAACCTTCTGGGCTTGATGCATTTTTAAAATAGATTTTATTTGCCACAATTCAATTTTTAAAAGTGGTGGGTCTATTTAGGTTTTAATTTCTTATAGAATCCATTTGGTTGGATAAATATGTGTTCTTCTGGGTATTCAGACTTTTAATCTCATTTTCATAGTGTTTTTCTCTATTGCTGAAATCATCACCATATCTAGTTATACCTATAACTAGTTATACCTATCGTTTCAGTGATAGTATTTTGATAATATCTTTTATTGTATTTATTGATTAGTTTTTATTTTTTCAAAGAAATAACATTTGATTTTGTTAATCCTATTTTCCTTTGTATAATATTTTATTAGTACATACTCCTATTTTACATTCTTTTTTCTATAATGTTTGTGGAAAGACGTGGGTGTGGGAGACCTGGGTTCTATCCCTGGGTGGGGAAGATCCCCTGGAGAAGGAACGGCTACCAACTCCACTATTCTTGCCTGGAAAATTGAATATATTAATACTGCTCTCCATTTTTTGCTGAGTAATATTCTGTCATATGGGTAGATCACAATTTCTTTATCCACTCGACTGTTGATGTACATTTGTACTATTTTAAGTTTGGGGCTAATACATTCTTATAAAGTCCTTCTCCACTCCATGATTATAAAAAAATTTCTTTTTCTAGTACTATTATGGCTTTATATTTCTGCATTTAAATTTCAATCTATCTTGATTTTATTTGGTGAATAAAATATATTAGTTTAAGACAGATTAAATTGGCTTCCCTAGTAGCTCAGTAGTAGAGTTTGCCTGCCAGTGCAGGAGACACAGGTTCAATCTCTGATCCAGGAAGATCCCACATACTGCAGAGCAACTAAGCCCATGAGGCACAGCTAATTGATCCTGTGCTTTACAGCTTTGGAGCCACAACTATTGAACCCATGTGCCACAACTACTGAAGTCCGTGTGCCCTAGAGCCTGAGTTCCACAAAAGAGAAGTCACCACAACAATAAGCCTACTCACCTCAGGTAGACAGTAGCCCCCATTCCCTGCAACTAGAGAAGAGCCTGCAGGAGCAGTGAAAACCCAGAATACCAATAATAAGTAAATAAATAATATTAAGAAATACCTTTTTAAAAAAAAGACTAAATTTTTCTGAGAAGTCATAATATTTACTGACCATTCTTTGAAATAATTTTATTTTTGATCTTTTTATAGATTAAATATTTGTAAATATTTGAGTCTTTTGTAGTTCTATATTTTATACCACTGAACTCTTGTTTAAACCCTTGACTAAATATTGTTGTAAAATACAGATTAATATCTGGCAATTTATACTCTTTACACTTCCTGTTATACCTTTCTTAATTACTCCCAAACTTTTTTTTCATCCATCCAGTTAATTTCTTTGGAATTTTGGTTGGAATTTTTGATATTGTGATTTATAAAAGGAAATATGTAATAATTTGTCTTTGTCCTACAACAAAGGACAAAGTTCCTACAACTCTTAGGGTTTTCTAAGTGGGGAGAGGAACAAAAGTGTCTTTTGTTGTGTTAATAAGGTGACTTTTGGCCAGCATCTAGGGTTAAGGGCTTTTGTTTGTCTAGTATTTTGCAGTTTCCTTGGCTTCTTTACATAATATTATCAAATTGAAACTTAAAGATCCCTATGAAGTATACAAATATTGTTCCCATTCCTATCAAGGTATAAGTCAACATGATAGCTTATTCTAAAAGAAACATCATGGGGCTTCCCTGGTGGTCCAGTGGGTAAGGACACTGCCTTGCAGTGCAAGGGGCACCAGTTCAATCCCTGCCCTGGGAAGATCCCACATGCCATGGAGCAGCTGGACGGATGTGTCCAACTGCTGAACTGGAGCTCTGGAGCGCATGCGCCCAGAGCTGGTGCTCTGCAGTGAGAGAGGCCACTGCGATGGGAGGCCCATACAAGCGAAAAGAATAAAGATGGAAATAAATGAAAGACCAATAGAAGTGGCAAAATAAATAAATAAATAAAAGAAACATCATGATATGAACTCATCTATTTCTATAGACTCATCATTGTCCACTATCCAAATTATTCACCAACTATGCCAACTGCATGATTCTGCCCTATCCCCCACTTGAAACTCATGATTCTTTTTAAGCTCTATGCCTTCATAGATATTGTTCCTTCTGACTGAAATACCGACCCACTCTCCCGACCCATCCTCAGTTGTGCCTGGATAACTGCTACCTAACTTTTAAAACTCTCCAGTGCTACCAATAAGTGGAATCATAATATTTACTACCATTTGAATTTTATTTTTGATCTTTTATATTTAATTTGTAAATATTTGAGGCTTTTGTAGTTCTATATTTTATACCACTGAACTCTTGTTTAAACCCTTGACTAAATATTGTTGTAAAATACAGATTAATATCTGGCAATTTATACTCTTTACACTTCCTGTTATACCTTTCTTAATTACTCCCAAACTTTTTTTTCATCCATCCAGTTAATTTCTTTGGAATTTTGGTTGGAATTTTTGATATTGTGATTTATAAAAGGAAATATGTAATAATTTGTCTTTGTCCTACAACAAAGGACAAAGTTCCTACAACTCTTAGGGTTTTCTAAGTGGGGAGAGGAACAAAAGTGTCTTTTGTTGTGTTAATAAGGTGACTTTTGGCCAGCATCTAGGGTTAAGGGCTTTTGTTTGTCTAGTATTTTGCAGTTTCCTTGGCTTCTTTACATAATATTATCAAATTGAAACTTAAAGATCCCTATGAAGTATACAAATATTGTTCCCATTCCTATCAAGGTATAAGTCAACATGATAGCTTATTCTAAAAGAAACATCATGGGGCTTCCCTGGTGGTTCAGTGGGTAAGGACACTGCCTTGCAGTGCAAGGGGCACCAGTTCAATCCCTGCCCTGGGAAGATCCCACATGCCATGGAGCAGCTGGACGGATGTGTCCAACTGCTGAACTGGAGCTCTGGAGCGCATGCGCCCAGAGCTGGTGCTCTGCAGTGAGAGAGGCCACTGCGATGGGAGGCCCATACAAGCGAAAAGAATAAAGATGGAAATAAATGAAAGACCAATAGAAGTGGCAAAATAAATAAATAAATAAAAGAAACATCATGATATGAACTCATCTATTTCTATAGACTCATCATTGTCCACTATCCAAATTATTCACCAACTATGCCAACTGCATGATTCTGCCCTATCCCCCACTTGAAACTCATGATTCTTTTTAAGCTCTATGCCTTCATAGATATTGTTCCTTCTGACTGAAATACCGACCCACTCTCCTGACCCATCCTCAGTTGTGCCTGGATAACTGCTACCTAACTTTTAAAACTCTCTCCAGTGTCTCCACTTCTAGGTAGTATTTTGCAAAAGTGGAATCAGTGAGACTAGTTAGGGGGATGGTAGGATTAACCAGACAAGAGATAAGTGAATGAATACATGAGCCAGTGAGGAAAGTGGAGCTAAAAACCATGTTGTGCACCCCCTGGGAATGTATGCCTACCAGTATAATCATGTGCTTTCTGCCATTGAAAACAGAATCTCTCTGGTGATACCTCCATGCCAAAGGTCCCGCTATGCCACCTACTTTGACGTTGCTGTTCTCCGCTGCCTACTCCAGCCGCATTGGTCTGAGGAAGGCACTCAGTGGTCTCTGATGTACTATCTACAACGGCTGAGACACATGTTGGAAGAGAAGCCAGAAAAGCCCCCAGAACCAGATATTCCTCTCCTTCCCCGACCCAGGAGTAGTTCCATGGTGGCGGCGGCTCCTTCGCTGGTGAACACACACAAGACCCAAGTAAGAGAAGCTCGGTCCATTGTTGTTTCAGTCAATAACTTTGCCATAACATTCTTTTCTTCTGTGCATCCATCTCTCATTTATCCCAGTGCTGGCTGACTGATGGGTCGGTTCCTCTGATACTACTTATCCTTTCCATCTTTTACTGCTGGACCCTTTTGCTGTTCTTTAGCATTTAACTGACCATCCAAACAAGTGCTATCTAAATGCCTCTTACACATACTAATCTAGAGCAAGCCTCTGTTGATCCAGAATAATTAAAAATGGGTCTTCTGGCTAATCAAAGTGCTAATCAATAGTTTTCACAGGCAACTGTCAGTTACCAATATTATGAAATGTATGACACTGACTTTTTACTGAATATGATTTAACCTCCTTGGCATAGCTCAAAGTTTTCCAGTGCCTCAGTGTCATCATTGGTTTTTGATATATAGTCTTGTTATTTATTATAGATGTTTGAAGGAATTAACCAAATGTGTACAGGGTTTTGATAAAGGAAAGTCCTAATGGCAGCCTGAACGCTTCTTCTTCTCCTCTTTTTCAACATGTTGAATGTATAGAAAAAAGTATAATTTGCTGTGTGTTGCAGTTGTTTGGGTTACTGAATTGTGAATTCACTGTATCAAGAAGATATCTGCATAGTCTGAAAATAAATAGGAGCAACATCAGAAGGGAAAGGAAATACGTTCTTCTTTAGTCCTACCTGATTCTCCGCAAAGTGATTATCTCCATTGGAGAATCATTAAATGGAAAATCAATTTTTTTTAATAGAAAAAGAAATACCTATGTCCTCCTTATTGTCTTGGCTTTCCTAAATCTAGAGCTTTCTGGTCTCACTGTCGAAAGCTTCCAAACAGAAGTTACAATTGCTGTGAAATATATCTTTAAGTCCTTGATCATTAGGCTACATTTATTGTCTATTAAGGATCTCACCATGAAATGTAATGAAGAGGAGAAGTCTCTCAGTCCTGAGGCCTTTTCCAAGGTTTCACTGACCAATCTACGCAGGTCTGCAGTCCCAGATCTTTCTTCAGACCTTGGCATGAACATTTTTAAGAAGGTGAGCAGAACCGCTTATGTTCTCTGACATTTGGGTAATTATAAAACAACAAAAAGCAGTGAGACATGAGATGCTTCTGATCACTCCCAGTCAGAGCAGTGGCTTGTGGCATGATTTTGTGCAGCCTGACCTTGTGCAGTCCTTTCCTGTGCATAAGTGCTTCCCGTCTTACATGTTGTATGGGTTGTAACAGAGTTCAATCCAGATGATATGTATAGTGCAGTCATGGAGATGGTTGTGGTAGCAGTGATGATATCATACATTTGTATAGCTCATCTCATTCTATCAAGCACCTTATATAAATAATTCTTATTTAATCCAATGAGATTTTTATTCTCCACAATTTGCACATAAGAACCTGAGTCCTACTGCAGTCCTTAGAGTGATGGAATCATCATGGCATATTTACTCTTGAGGTTATCTCTGTTTTAAAGGAAACAGAATAACTAAGCTTTGTGGATCAAGTAGCAAATCCTTATAACTCACTACTAGGTTTTCTACCATTAGTTCCCTTTGTGATGGTGTAAATTTTCATTCAACAAATGTTTATTGACTATACACAAGAAGCTAGAATACTAAAAATGGGAAATTAAAGATGGAATCTTTGTGTAAATAAATTGAGTTGGGAGTCAGTTGACTGGGGTTCAAAGTCCAGCCCTACCACTTTCTACCCATGTGATACTGGCCAAATGATATTAGTTTCTTCATTTATAAATGGATACATAATATATTTATCTCAAAAGGTTATAAGGATTGAGTTAACATGTATAGAGTCTTTGTTGGGCCTTGTGCTTAGTAAGCACTCCATAAATATTAACTATTTTCTAAAAATAAAGAAATGAAATGAGATTGAGCCTTAGAAACTTTAGGTCGTTTTTGAAAAGTCAAGTTCAAATTCAAAACTAGGTCACCATCTTCTAACTAAACAGTTCATGCTCTTATTAATACACACTTCACCTCTCTTTTATATAAGCAGATTGAACTAATCAACTGGAAAATAATATGTGCAGAATAATATATGCGTGATGGCTTATTTTTCTCTTTTGCAAAATGATTAGTTTATGTCAATGAAGAACACAGAATTACCAGTCTATCTATACGCTCAGAGTGTTGCTATGCAACATTTACAATGTGCTAATAGACAAATGCTGTCGTTTTTCTAAAAACGTCAATCAGTTGCGGGGAAAAGAGGTTTTCAGTTCTGGCTGCACATGAGAATCTCTGCAGAAGTTTTAAAAGTCAAGTGCCTGGGCCTGACCCTGGGACTATGAAGTCACAACAAGGTTAGGTCCAGGCATTGATACATCTTAAAAACTTTCCAAGCAAATCTAAACTCTTAGTTATACTGGATCTTGAGCTCCTTTGATTGATAGGGGCCATAGGGTTGTACCAGTGCATATTCTGTTTCTTCTTTGCCTCTCCTTAGGAACAGAGGCATCCATTTGACTGCAACAGTGGTTCTCAGTCTTGAAAAATGGAACCAAAAAAGATAAGCTGGTCCAGGGACTTCCCTGGTGAACCAGTGGGTAAAAGTCCATCTCTTTACTGGGGCACCAATTCAATCCCTGACTCAGGAAGATCCCACGTGCCGCGGAGCACCTGGACCAGTGTGTCCAATTACAAGCCAGCACTCTGGAGCACATGCACCCAGAGCCAGTGCTCTGCAATGAGAGAGGCCACAGCAATGGGAGGCCCACACAGGCCAAAGAATAAGGATGAATGAAAATAAATAAATAAAAAACAATAAAAGAAGCCAAAATTTAAAACAAAACAAAACATGAGCTGGTCCACGTGGTAACTCAGGGGTCCTATATACTAACCCAGGGTTCCTCAAGTTTTACCAAGCATCATAGTTATCTGCAGGATTTGTTCAAACACACATTGCTGCCCCTCCCCTCTTCAAGCTTTCTGATCTAATGTGTCTGAGGTTGAACCTGAGAATCTGCATTTCTTATGGTTTTCCAAGGCACTGATGCTGGTCCAGGGAACACCCTTGGAGAACCACTCCTCAAACCCAACCCAGCAGAATCATCTAGGAAATATGTTACCTTTTCCTTAATTTCTTTCACTGTTTTAACACATTGTGGAAATGTCTCCTGTCTCTACTGGATGACATTTGGTTTCTTTCTGCGTCTCCTTTTTCTGGAACAATGCCTGAGTTTTACTCCAACCCTTTGGGAAGTGAACTGTAACCTTGCCTTTACCCTGTGCCTGACCCTTCTTCTCACATCCTTATAGTTCAAGAGCCGCAAAGAAGACAGAGAGAGAAAAGGCTCCATTCCATTCCACCACACAGGGAAGAGGCGGCCTCGGAGAATGGGAGTGCCCTTCCTACTGCACGAGGACCAGCTGGATGTGTCCCCCACTCGCAGCGCGTTCTCCTTCGGAAGTTTCTCTGGGCTCGGAGAAGACAGGAGAGGCATGGAAAAAGGAGGCTGGCAAACCAGCATTTTAGGATAGGATCCTCACGGGTTGTACCAGTGCATATTCTGTTTCTTCTTTGCCTCTCCTTAGGAACAGAGGCATCCATTTGACTGCAACAGTGGTTCTCAGTCTTGAAAAATGGAACCAAAAGATAAGCTGGTCCAGGGACTTCCCTGGTGAACCAGTGGGTAAAAGTCCATCTCTTTACTGGGGCACCAATTCAATCCCTGACTCAGGAAGATCCCACGTGCCGCGGAGCACCTGGACCAGTGTGTCCAATTACAAGCCAGCACTCTGGAGCACATGCACCCAGAGCCAGTGCTCTGCAATGAGAGAGGCCACAGCAATGGGAGGCCCACACAGGCCAAAGAATAAGGATGAATGAAAATAAATAAATAAAAAACAATAAAAGAAGCCAAAATTTAAAACAAAACAAAACATGAGCTGGTCCACGTGGTAACTCAGGGGTCCTATATACTAACCCAGGGTTCCTCAAGTTTTACCAAGCATCATAGTTATCTGCAGGATTTGTTCAAACACACATTGCTGCCCCTCCCCTCTTCAAGCTTTCTGATCTAATGTGTCTGAGGTTGAACCTGAGAATCTGCATTTCTTATGGTTTTCCAAGGCACTGATGCTGGTCCAGGGAACACCCTTGGAGAACCACTCCTCAAACCCAACCCAGCAGAATCATCTAGGAAATATGTTACCTTTTCCTTAATTTCTTTCACTGTTTTAACACATTGTGGAAATGTCTCCTGTCTCTACTGGATGACATTTGGTTTCTTTCTGCGTCTCCTTTTTCTGGAACAATGCCTGAGTTTTACTCCAACCCTTTGGGAAGTGAACTGTAACCTTGCCTTTACCCTGTGCCTGACCCTTCTTCTCACATCCTTATAGTTCAAGAGCCGCAAAGAAGACAGAGAGAGAAAAGGCTCCATTCCATTCCACCACACAGGGAAGAGGCGGCCTCGGAGAATGGGAGTGCCCTTCCTACTGCACGAGGACCAGCTGGATGTGTCCCCCACTCGCAGCGCGTTCTCCTTCGGAAGTTTCTCTGGGCTCGGAGAAGACAGGAGAGGCATGGAAAAAGGAGGCTGGCAAACCAGCATTTTAGGTGACCACAGGACCTTCAAAAGCAGGGCAGCGTTTCTCTGACCTGCTTAGAAATTTAGATCTAGGGCTCCCAGGGAAATCTGGATCTTTCTTGAACAAGAAATATTTCTTAGTCAAGAGATCTGAACCCAAATATATGCTCCCCAGGACATAAATAATGCTGTGTCTTCATAGTCAAAGAAATAGAAATATTTGATTCATGCAGGAATCCTGTATAATTAGACAGCCCTATATCTGATCATTCTATAAAATGATTTTTAAAATGTGATTGAGGTACAATTTATATATAATATCATTTTAATGTCTTCTCTATAGCAAAATGACTCAGTTATACATATACATGTTTTTTGTATATGTATATTTACATTCTTTAATATTTCATATTCTTTTCACATGATATTAAATATAGTTCTCTGGACTATCCAGTATGACCCTGTTGCTTATTCATCCTATATATAATAGTTTGCCTTTCTAATTCCCACCCCCTTTCTTCTTAGCAGTTGTAAATTCGTTCTCTCTATTAGATCATTCTAGACATGGACACATGGCCTGAGGGGGTTCTGTGCATTGACTTTGTGAATTCAAAGACAGACTTCTCTTTCACTCAGATATTTAAAAAGAAAGTTATGAACCAAAGAAAAAAGCGCTTTTAAAAATTCTTTCTGAATGTCATATTAAGACAGCTAGCAGGGCCTAACAGATGGTTTCTGACATTCGGCTTAGACTGGTTCTGAGCTTATCACAGGCAGCTTCATCAGTCATCTCGACCCAGAATGTTCCCAAGACAGATTCAATTCCAGTTAGTCAGTTGTGCCTCGAAGGCTTTGTAATATCCCCTCGCTGTCACTGCTGTCCTTTGGACAGACAACATCTTGGCAGAGCGTCTTTCAGACTTTCAAACCCTCTTGTGGTGCTCTCGCTGTCCCAGGAAGTTCGCCCGGTCTCACATCCTTATAGTTCAAGAGCCGCAAAGAAGACAGAGAGAAAAGGCTCATCTAAAGGAAGAGGCGGCCTCGGAGAATGGGAGTGCCCTTCCTACTGCACGAGGACCAGCTGGATGTGTCCCCACTGCACCCTCTCCTTCGGAAGTTTCTCTGGGCTCGGAGAAGACAGGAGAGGCATGGAAAAAGGAGGCTGGCAAACCAGCATTTTAGGTGACCATAGGACCTTCAAAGGCAGGGCAGCGTTTCTCTGACCTGCTTAGAAATTTAGATCTAGGGCTCCCAGGGAAATCTGGATCTTTCTTGAACAAGAAATATTTCTTAGTCAAGAGATCTGAACCCAAATATATGCTCCCCAGGACATAAATAATGCTGTGTCTTCATAGTCAAAGAAATAGAAATATTTGATTCATGCAGGAATCCTGTATAATTAGACAGCCCTATATCTGATCATTCTATAAAATGATTTTTAAAATGTGATTGAGGTACAATTTATATATAATATCATTTTAATGTCTTCTCTATAGCAAAATGACTCAGTTATACATATACATGTTTTTTGTATATGTATATTTACATTCTTTAATATTTCATATTCTTTTCACATGATATTAAATATAGTTCTCTGGACTATCCAGTATGACCCTGTTGCTTATTCATCCTATATATAATAGTTTGCCTTTCTAATTCCCACCCCCTTTCTTCTTAGCAGTTGTAAATTCGTTCTCTCTATTAGATCATTCTAGACATGGACACATGGCCTGAGGGGGTTCTGTGCATTGACTTTGTGAATTCAAAGACAGACTTCTCTTTCACTCAGATATTTAAAAAGAAAGTTATGAACCAAAGAAAAAAGCGCTTTTAAAAATTCTTTCTGAATGTCATATTAAGACAGCTAGCAGGGGCCTAACAGATGGTTTCTGACATTCGGCTTAGACTGGTTCTGAGCTTATCACAGGCAGCTTCATCAGTCATCTCGACCCAGAATGTTCCCAAGACAGATTCAATTCCAGTTAGTCAGTTGTGCCTCGAAGGCTTTGTAATATCCCCTCGCTGTCACTGCTGTCCTTTGGACAGACAACATCTTGGCAGAGCGTCTTTCAAACTTTCAAACCCTCTTGTGGTGCTCTCGTCTGTCCCAGGGAAGTTCGCCCGGCGTGGCAGTTCGGACGCGGCCACTGAGGTGGAGAGCCTGGGCGCCAGGCACGCCCACTCTCACCACACGCTGGTGAGTGACCTTCCGGACCACTCCAACAGCCACGGGGAAAACACCGTCAAGGAAGGTGGGTCGGAGGCGGCCCCTGCAGGCGGGACTTCAGGTTTCTTTTCCTGTTTCCTGTTTTTACTCCGTGTTGCGTTTTCATTGTAATCTGGTTCCATGTGCTTTACCGAGAACTTCCATTTGCATGGTGTGTGGCTTGATTATCTGTGAGTCATTCTTAAGATTTTCTTAGTAGCAAGAGCTGTTGGATAGCACACTGAAGACCGTACCTCTCAGAGGGACAGTGAGGGCAAGCATAGATCTACAGGGCTAAGAAAGACTTGAGGACATCTGTGATGTTCCTCTGAAGGATTTGTCCACCTTCACAGGGAAGAAAGTCCCTATCTTCTGAGGCCACCAATTCCCTCTCCAGATAGCTGCTATTTTGTGCTTTCTGTGCAGCAAACCTGTGCCTCAGGATAGAATCCACGATGGATTCTTAATCTGTGCTCTTCTTAACCTATGAGCGTAAATTTGCTTCCTCTTTTCCCTGGACTGCACTTCAAGTACTTGATAACAACCATTAGTTACCACCACAAATTTATGTTCCATTTATCTTTTTTTTTTTTTAAATCTTTATTTTACTTTTAACTTTTACAGAGTTTTGTTGTTTGTTCCATTTATCTTTAAGCAAAGGAGAAAAAAGAATCTTTCTTGCTTGCTGTTGTCTAAAATACTAGATAAAACCAAATCATTTCACAGCTACAAACTAATGGGAAAATACTTCAACCAAACTAGTATAGCTATACCATTAGGATCTGTCATCTGAGTAAAGTGTACCTGCTAGACAAAAAATTGTAGCCTAGGTCTCAAGAAAACCAGCTAAGAATTCACATTTACTGTAGCCTTCATTATTTAGTGGATATCATTACACATGACTGAACACCACAGGAGTTGAGAACAGCTTTGAGAATCTGTCAGATAGCTGCTAATGCTGTGATCGTGGGCATCTTTAAATAGTAGGATGTGGCTAACATGATGTCGTAGCTAAGAGATTGCTTCATGATGAGGAAGCTAAGAGATTGCTTTCCTTTTTTTAGTCCGATCCCAGATTTCCACCATTACAGTTGCAACCTTCAATACCACATTGGCGTCATTCAATGTTGGCTACGCGGACTTCTTCAATGAGCATATGAGGAAGCTGTGCAACCAGGTGCCTATCCCCGAGATGCCACACGAACCCCTGGCATGTGCAAACCTGCCTCGAAGCCTCACAGACTCCTGCATCAACTACAGCTACTTGGAAGACACAGAACATATCGATGGGACCAATAACTTTGTCCACAAGAATGGCATGCTTGATCTCTCTGTAAGGAGCAAGAATTTTTCTTACTGAAGCTCAAAAGATGTTGAATCTTTGGTCCAGTTTTTACATGTTGGGTAAAATGGACATATGAATTCTTAGAAATGCTGAGCTTTTCAATTTTTGAGCTACATTTTTAAAAAAATATTTCAAAAATGTACAACACATTAGATGCACCTGTTTTCTTTATTTTTGAACATTATATCAGATGTGATCTGATATCAGAATATTTGTATAATCTAAAAATGTTAGTAAATCTTGAAAACACATAATAGTATCTGTGTGTATGTGTTTGCTAAATCACCTCATTTTCTAGAATGGCAGTAAAAAAATCTGCTTATTTTCTTTTGTTATACAACCAACATGACTATAAACCACCCAAATAGCAAGAGAAAAGGAATAGAAGTCCATTAAAACATTTAAACCTGCATTCTCAATTATGGTTATTAGCAAATGAAAGAGTTATTACATCTTACAAATACATTTCACACATTTTTTTTATTTCACATTAGGGAACCTGGCTCAACAAATACTTTAGTTTTGAAATCAATAAAAGGACATAATTTAAATATGCAAGTATTTTGCATTTAAAATTGAATGTAAATAATGATGCAATTGCAAATATGTAAATGTTCCTCCATTATATGGGTAAGGAACCATTGTTCTTTACCCATTATTAGTGGAAAGTATTATTGGCAGAGGATTAAAACACTTTGATTTTAAATTTCAGTTGAATAAATTTCCATTTGGGCAAATTAATTATTCTCCCATTAATTCTTTATGCTTTGTTATCTCTAACTGTCTCTATTATGGCAATTTTAGAGTCCTTAAATGAGATAACACGCTTATACATTTTTAATTCCTTGAATGATTTGTACTCTATATTAAGCACATACAAAAGGTTCCAATGCAGCTTAATAAGATCATCAGAAAATGACCTGAATTATTTATGCTTACATGCATAGAAGAGCCTAAAGGAAATGTAGTAAATTGAATAACTGAACATATTTAGTTATTCCTAAATAAATCTACTTAGGAAGAGGTAATTCAAGTAACTCAATCACCCTCTGATTACTTTTGTTTTCCCCCAGGTGGTTCTGAAGCCTGTTTATCTTGTCCTTAACCATGACATCAGTTCTCGCATATGCGATGTGGCACTGTAAGGAGCAAGAATTTTTCTTACTGAAGCTCAAAAGATGTTGAATCTTTGGTCCAGTTTTTACATGTTGGGTAAAATGGACATATGAATTCTTAGAAATGCTGAGCTTTTCAATTTTTGAGCTACATTTTAAAAAATATTTCAAAATGTACAACACATTAGATGCACCTGTTTTCTTTATTTTTGAACATTATATCAGATGTGATCTGATATCAGAATATTTGTATAATCTAAAAATGTTAGTAAATCTTGAAAACACATAATAGTATCTGTGTGTATGTGTTTGCTAAATCACCTCATTTTCTAGAATGGCAGTAAAAAAATCTGCTTATTTTCTTTTGTTATACAACCAACATGACTATAAACCACCCAAATAGCAAGAGAAAAGGAATAGAAGTCCATTAAAACATTTAAACCTGCATTCTCAATTATGGTTATTAGCAAATGAAAGAGTTATTACATCTTACAAATACATTTCACACATTTTTTTTATTTCACATTAGGGAACCTGGCTCAACAAATACTTTAGTTTTGAAATCAATAAAAGGACATAATTTAAATATGCAAGTATTTTGCATTTAAAATTGAATGTAAATAATGATGCAATTGCAAATATGTAAATGTTCCTCCATTATATGGGTAAGGAACCATTGTTCTTTACCCATTATTAGTGGAAAGTATTATTGGCAGAGGATTAAAACACTTTGATTTTAAATTTCAGTTGAATAAATTTCCATTTGGGCAAATTAATTATTCTCCCATTAATTCTTTATGCTTTGTTATCTCTAACTGTCTCTATTATGGCAATTTTAGAGTCCTTAAATGAGATAACACGCTTATACATTTTTAATTCCTTGAATGATTTGTACTCTATATTAAGCACATACAAAAGGTTCCAATGCAGCTTAATAAGATCATCAGAAAATGACCTGAATTATTTATGCTTACATGCATAGAAGAGCCTAAAGGAAATGTAGTAAATTGAATAACTGAACATATTTAGTTATTCCTAAATAAATCTACTTAGGAAGAGGTAATTCAAGTAACTCAATCACCCTCTGATTACTTTTGTTTTCCCCCAGGTGGTTCTGAAGGCTGTTTATCTTGTCCTTAACCATGACATCAGTTCTCGCATATGCGATGTGGCACTGAACATTGTGGAATGCTTGCTTCAACTTGGTGTGGTGCCGTGTGTAGAAAAGAACAGAAAGAAGAGTGAAAACAAGGAAAATGGGACTGTGGAAAAAAGACCAAGTGAAGGAACATTCCAGTTCAAAGGAGTATCTGGAAGTTCCACCTGTGGATTTGGGGGGCCTTCAGTTAGTGGAACTGGAGATGGTGGAGGAGAAGAAGGAGGAGGTGGTGATGGAGGAGGTGGAGGAGGTAATGGAGGAGGAGGAGGAGGAGGTGGCCCCTATGAGAAGAATGATAAAAACCAAGATAAGGTATGATTGAATCACCTTTTGCATACTCATGGAATGTTATTCCTGATTTCTTTCCATATTCTTGCTTGTCAGCAATTTGTTGACTCATAATAGCAACTAGTCACTAGAGCAAGAAAGTCGAGAGACCTGTTCATTAGGTTCCCAGTAGGCATTAACAGAAACTTAGGTGAAACTCCATCCTCCGTTGAGAAGGTATTGCCATCCAAGCAATGCTAATTGTTTTTTTATTTATTTATTTTCATCCGTCTTTATTCCTTGGCCTTTGTGGGCCTCCTATTGTAGTGGCCTCTCTCACAGCAGAGCACCGGCTCTGGGTGCATGCACTCCAAAGCTCTGGCTTGTAATTGGACACGCCGGTTCGGCCGTTCCGCAGCATGTGGGATCTTCCTGGGCCAGGGATCGAACCAGCGCCCCTTGCACTGCAAGGCAGACTCTTTACCCACTGGACCATCAGGGAAGCCCCCAAGCAATGTTAGAACTAATTCCCTGATTGTGTTAGTTCTACAAGAGAATATCTCAGAAAGAGTACATTGCCATAATTATCAGTCTGCCACCAAGAATAGTCTCTTTCTCAAGACTTTCAGGGTCTGATCTAATTGAATGATGTTTTAGTCTTCTCAGGCTGCCAAAACAATGTACAATATATTGGGTAATAAACTAGAGAAAGCTGCTTCTCGCCATTCTGGATGCCAAGAAGTTCAATGTCAAGATGCCAGGAATATAGATTTCACTCGGACTCTCTTCTCTTGGCTTATAGGTGGCTGCCATTTTGCTGTGTGCTAACATGATCTCTTTTTCCATGTGCACAGAGAGAGTAAGCAAGCTCTCCAGTCTCTCTTCTTAACAATGGCACTAATCCCATTATACCAGGACTCCACACTTATTATAAGACAAGTGCAGAGAAAAAGAACAAGCCCGATAGGCGGCAGAGAAAAGGAAATTTATTAAAGAGAAACAAGAGGGTAACAGGCCCCTGAGAAGAACAGCAGTCCAACCTCTCCTGATGGGACCCTCTTATACCCATAAGTGGAAAACTGTGCCTCAGAGGGGTTAGTGATTTAGTTCATCTTTAACTTGTCACTGGTGTCTGGTGGTCACATAGCCTTGGGAAAGCAGGTGCCTGTGGTGAAAAACAGGAAATTTCTTCAAATGATGTGGTCAGTCTCAGCAGGTTACTGTACCGTAACTGCATATTTTATTTGCAAGGTCAGCACAATGAGTCAATTTTTAACAGTGAGCCCCCATGTAGATCCTATCATTGTAGCATTCTGCCTTGGTATAAGGGCCAAAGGTCAGTCTTCTGTAGCTGCTTCTGGCTGAGCAGGGCCTACGTGAGATAAGAAAAGGCTGGAATGTGGCTTACGGGGGTCTGCATGGGCTTGGAGTTTTTGATCATTTGAATGGGTTAGAAGTAGCTCATTGAATGTTCAGTTGTAAAGACTTATAGGGGGTCCTGTAGAAATTTTGAGAGAAGATGTATTAAACATAAGCCAAAAGTCAGAATGAGTGTAAGTAGGACAGGGTCTAGAAAGGGTAGGACCCATGACATCCAATTCCAGTTGCTTAGCCAGTTTCCTCATGAATTACTGAGGTGTTGACACATTCTCGAGGCCCTGTTTGTCAGATTTCTTGCTGCTTCCTTAACTATGAACGCTTTATTAGTGTAGAAGCATCCTCCAAAAATAGATATAACCGTGTTTTCTGCCATGAGGAGGTCTAACCTCTTCTGTTTGGGGACCATGGCTTCCAGGGAATCTAGTTGGTTGTGGAGGCGACACTGCTTAGTTTCTCAGGCTGCCAAAACAATGTACAATATATTGGGTAATAAACTAGAAAGCTGCTTCTCGCCATTCTGGATGCCAAGAAGTTCAATGTCAAGATGCCAGGAATATAGATTTCACTCGGACTCTCTTCTCTTGGCTTATAGGTGGCTGCCATTTTGCTGTGTGCTAACATGATCTCTTTTTCCATGTGCACAGAGAGAGTAAGCAAGCTCTCCAGTCTCTCTTCTTAACAATGGCACTAATCCCATTATACCAGGACTCCACACTTATTATAAGACAAGTGCAGAGAAAAAGAACAAGCCCGATAGGCGGCAGAGAAAAGGAAATTTATTAAAGAGAAACAAGAGGGTAACAGGCCCCTGAGAAGAACAGCAGTCCAACCTCTCCTGATGGGACCCTCTTATACCCATAAGTGGAAAACTGTGCCTCAGAGGGGTTAGTGATTTAGTTCATCTTTAACTTGTCACTGGTGTCTGGTGGTCACATAGCCTTGGGAAAGCAGGTGCCTGTGGTGAAAAACAGGAAATTTCTTCAAATGATGTGGTCAGTCTCAGCAGGTTACTGTACCGTAACTGCATATTTTATTTGCAAGGTCAGCACAATGAGTCAATTTTTAACAGTGAGCCCCCATGTAGATCCTATCATTGTAGCATTCTGCCTTGGTATAAGGGCCAAAGGTCAGTCTTCTGTAGCTGCTTCTGGCTGAGCAGGGCCTACGTGAGATAAGAAAAGGCTGGAATGTGGCTTACGGGGGTCTGCATGGGCTTGGAGTTTTTGATCATTTGAATGGGTTAGAAGTAGCTCATTGAATGTTCAGTTGTAAAGACTTATAGGGAGTCCTGTAGAAATTTTGAGAGAAGATGTATTAAACATAAGCCAAAAGTCAGAATGAGTGTAAGTAGGACAGGGTCTAGAAAGGGTAGGACCCATGACATCCAATTCCAGTTGCTTAGCCAGTTTCCTCATGAATTACTGAGGTGTTGACACATTCTCGAGGCCCTGTTTGTCAGATTTCTTGCTGCTTCCTTAACTATGAACGATTTATTAGTGTAGAAGCATCCTCCAAAAATAGATATAACCGTGGTTTTCTGCCATGAGGAGGTCTAACCCTCTTCTGTTTGGGGGACCATGGCTTCCAGGGAATCTAGTTGGTTGTGGAGGGCGACACTGCTAGTAACTATTTCTTCTAGGCTTTCAGTTAGGTCTCTGGAAAGCCTCTGGTAGTAACGCAAAGAGGTTGGGAATCCTGCATTCCCTTTTCCAACCTCAACTGCTCTTCCTAAACTTATCAATAGAGGAATGAATTGAATTGCCTGTTTTGCTTCCCTGTCTGTGGCATTGTTGTCCCACATAATGGAGTCTGAAGCCACTTGGTGACCCCGACAATGCCACTTCAGTTGGCATGTTGACTACCTTTAAAAGTTGGGAGTATCACCGGGGCATTAGTTATTGGAGAGCCTTTGGTAGATAGGAGTCCTCGTTCTTTCTAGATGACAGAATTTGAATGTATGATGTGGAAAGCATATTTAGCATCAATATATGTTAGCTCTCTTGTTAGTTGCAAAGGTAAGTCCCCTAGTAAGTGCGATAAGTTCTGCCTTTTGGGGAGAGGTTCCTGGAGGGAGAGGTTGGGGATTCAATAATTTTGGTGTCAGAGACAATGGTATATCCAGCTATCTGTTTTCCTTCTGGTGTTGTAGAGGAACTGCCATCAATATGCTGGGTAAAGTCTGGATTATTTAAAGAGGATGAGGAAATGGGGAAAACAGGGTACCAAATCCTCTAATGCCTCTTTACAGGTTTGGGTAAGGGGCTCAGAAGAGTTAGGGATAAAGGTAGCAGGGTTGAGACTAGGACAGTGTTCAAAGGAGAACTCGGGAGACTTGAGAAGGGTGGCATGGATCAGCTGGATGTGGGAGGGCGATTAGGAGGATAAGACTTGGTGGGAAAAGAAGTCCTTATAGTCATGTGATGGGGCTTCCCTGGTGGTCCAGTGGGCGAAGAGTCCGCCTTGCAGTGCAAGGGGCACTGGTCCAATCCCTGACCCTGGAAGATCCCATGTACCGTGGAGCAGCTGGACGGGTGTGTCCAATTACCAGCCAACACTCTGGAGCACATGCTCCCAGAGCCAGTGCTCTGCGACAAGAGAGGCCACTGTGATGGGAGGCCCACACAGGCCAAAGAATAAAGATGGATGAAAATAAGTAAATAGAAGACCAATAAAAGAAATCAAAATTTAAAAAAATAATCATGTGATGAACAAATAATAGTGAGTGTTCCACATGTAAGCTTTTTACTTTCTTGAATAAGGTATGCAGTTGCTTCCAGAGCATAGGCAGGCTGGTCACCCTTGGATTGTAGTATCTAATTGTTTTGTCGGATAAGTGGCAGGGTGAAAGAAGGGTCCCAGTTTTGTCCTAAAACTCCTAGAGCAATCTTGTGTCTCTTGGTCGTGTAACGTATAAAGGAGTGAGAAAGGTCAGGAAGTACTAGAGCTGGGTCTGAGAGAATGACTTGTTTAAGGGTGGTAAAAGCTGAATGAATATTTGATTTTGGCACTAAGGGTCTGGATAAATCCCCTCAGGTGGTCTGATATAGGGGTTGTGCCATAAGTGCAAAACTGGGGATCCAGAGCCGTAGGTATCCCACTGTCCCTAAGAAGGACAAGATCTCCACTTTCGATGCAGGGAATGGTGGGGTAGAAATAAGGAACTTTCTGTCAGTAGTAATATATTTTTCTGTTGGTGTTAAAAGAACACCAAGATATATGACCTTAGGAAGAGAAAGCTGAACCTTGGTAGGACAGACTCAATAGCCTCGATCAGCTAGAAATTTAAGGAGTTGTATGGTGCGTTGCTGAGTGTATAAGCGAGGGGCTATAAAGGAGAAGATCATCTACCTATCAGAGGACAGTACTTGGGGTAAGATTGAGAGAGATGAGGTCTGATGCTGGAGCTTGGCCAAAGAAATGAGGGCTAGCACAGAACCTTGTGGGAGGATTATCCTTGTCAGCTGTTGGGAGCAATGATTGTCTGGGTTGGTCCAGGTAAAGGCAAAAAGGTCTTGACAGTCTGGGTATAAAGGAATAGTAAAGAAGGCATCTTTGAGTAAATTGGGTAGTAAAAGAGTGAATGAGAGAGAATATAGGGATTAGGGGCTACTGGGTATATGAGGATAACAATCACATTGATAACCCGCAGGTCCCGGACCAAGCAATAGGAGCCATTTGGCTTCTTGACCCATAAGATAGAGGTGTTTTAAGGAGAATGGGTTGGGTGCAAGAGGCCTTTGCATAAGAGCTTAGTGATGATAGGTTTTAACCCTTGTCAGTGATTTTGGGAGATGGGGTATTGTGGTTGATCAGGGGATTTTGAGGGGTTTTTGAGATGGATATGAATAGGAGCATAGTAAGAGGCAACAGATGGATTATCTGCGTCCCACATTATGGGGTTTGTGAACAAGGAGGACAATGAGGATAGAGGAGAGGAAGCGGGGTCAAGAAGCAGTAGCCAGGCTAGATCAGGAGGCGGGTGGTGGATAGTGATAGATGCTTTGAATTTGGAGAGAAGATCTCTCCCAAGAATAGGAGTAGGGCATTTGGGGAGTATGAGAAAGGAATGAGAGAATGGGGTGTCTTGTGGTGTGCAAAGCAGAGGTTCAGTAATTCATGGAGAGGCTATTAAACCATCCACCCCCACAACCAAGATCTGAGAGATTTTTGTTTTCATGGAGTAGGCAAGCATAAAATAAGTGGCCCTTGCATCAATGAGAAAAGAGATCAGCTTACCTGCCATCATGAGATACACCCAGCCGTGATGATGGGAGTTCGGGCATGGGGCCCTGGACATCTTCAGTCTTCAGCGGCAAGTCTGAGGAGGCTAGGTAGAGCTGGGTCAAAGGACTCCTGCTTAGGGCCAGGAGGTGATGTCCAGATCCCTAGATGGGGATTTGGGCAATTGGCCTTCCAGTGTCCCTTCATGGCACAGTGGGGATATGGTCCTGGAGGGGATTTTGGCTTTGGGCATGAGCAGGTCAGTGGCCTTCATTGCCACATTTGAAGCAGGGCCCACATGGCTTCTTTTCTTCATTGACTGATGGAAGTTTGGAACCTTGTAGGGAAGTGGCTAAAAGGTGGTATTTGGCCTGATCTCCTTGGGCCTTCTCTAGTTTTGCCTGTTCTTCCTAGTTATTTAAAATCTTAAAGGCCAGATTGGAAAGGTCTTGTTGAGGGGTTTGAGGGCTGTCTCCTGCCTTTGTTTTAACATCTTCCAGATATCTGGGGATGTTTGGGAAATAAAATGCATGTTAAGGAGAACGGTGCCCTCTGTTGAAGTGGGATCTAATTTGATAAGTTTTTTCAGGGCTTCTGTTAACATGGCTAGAAAAGGTGCTGGACTTTCAAATCTTTGAGTTATTTCCTGGAGTTTTTCAAGGTTAATGGCTTTATGTCCTGCCTTTTGAAGGTCCATAATGAGGCAACAGATGGATTATCTGTCCCACATTATGGGGTTTGTGAACAAGGAGGACAATGAGGATAGAGGAGAGGGGTCAAGAAGCAGTAGCCAGGCTAGATCAGGAGGCGGGTGGTGGATAGTGATAGATGCTTTGAATTTGAGAGAAGATCTCTCCCAAGAATAGGAGTAGGGCATTTGGGGAGTATGAGAAAGGAATGAGAGAATGGGGTGTCTTGTGGTGTGCAAAGCAGAGGTTCAGTAATTCATGGAGAGGATATTAAACCATCCACCCCCACAACCAAGATCTGAGAGATTTTTGTTTTCATGGAGTAGGCAAGCATAAAATAAGTGGCCCTTGCATCAATGAGAAAAGAGATCAGCTTACCTGCCATCATGAGATACACCCAGCCGTGATGATGGGAGTTCGGGCATGGGGCCCTGGACATCTTCAGTCTTCAGCGGCAAGTCTGAGGAGGCTAGGTAGAGCTGGGTCAAAGGACTCCTGCTTAGGGCCAGGAGGTGATGTCCAGATCCCTAGATGGGGATTTGGGCAATTGGCCTTCCAGTGTCCCTTCATGGCACAGCGGGGATATGGTCCTGGAGGGGATTTTGGCTTTGGGCATGAGCAGGTCAGTGGCCTTCATTGCCACATTTGAAGCAGGGCCCACATGGCTTCTTTTCTTCGTTGACTGATGGAAGTTTGGAGCCTTGTAGGGAAGTGGCTAAAAGGTGGTATTTGGCCTGATCTCCTTGGGCCTTCTCTAGTTTTGCCTGTTCTTCCTAGTTATTTAAAATCTTAAAGGCCAGATTGGAAAGGTCTTGTTGAGGGGTTTGAGGGCTGTCTCCTGCCTTTGTTTTAACATCTTCCAGATATCTGGGGATGTTTGGGAAATAAAATGCATGTTAAGGAGAACGGTGCCCTCTGTTGAAGTGGGATCTAATTTGATAAGTTTTTTCAGGGCTTCTGTTAACATGGCTAGAAAAGGTGCTGGACTTTCAAATCTTTGAGTTATTTCCTGGAGTTTTTCAAGGTTAATGGCTTTATGTCCTGCCTTTTGAAGGTCCATAATGAGGCAAGCGACCATATAGTTAGAGGCCACTTACCCCATCTCCCTGCCTGATAATACCACTGGGGTGGGCTGGAGGAACAGCCACTGCCCCTATGGGCTTAGTGTCATCAGTTTTGTGTATCTCATCAGCATGTGTCTGAGAGACTTGCCATACTCACTCTTTCTCTTCTGGGAGAAGAGTAGAGGAAAGTATAATGCAAATACCATGCCAGGTCATGTCATAAGACTGGGTGAGATATTTAATTTCTTTTAGATAATTATCAGGATCTGAGAAGAAGGAGCCAAGATGCTTCTTAATTTGAGACAGAGCAGAGAGTGAGAATGGGACGTGTACCTGAACAGTGCCTTATGATCCAGCTACTTCCCCTAAAGGGACGATTGGTGTGGAGAAAGGGGTGGGATCCTGTTGTGAAGTTTCTTGCATTGAAATTGTTTGGGACCAGATATGGGAAGGGAATCTAGGGAGGTGGGATGGAGCCTTGGGACTCTCAGGGTAGAGGGTAGGGCTGAGGCCTCCAAGCTCGATTTGGAAATGGGTATGGGAGGGGCATCAGATTGAGTGGGGGCGCAAGGTGGAGGTGGTGGAACTGAATCTGGAGCGGCTGCTATGGAATTGGGAGTCACAGGGGGTGGGCTATGGTCAGAATGGTCGAAAGAAGAGGAAGAAAGGTTTGAATAGGAATAGACACTGAGTTAGAAGGAAGTGGCCCAGAGTGGGTTAAGAGTATTTGAGAAATTGAAAAGAAAAAGTTTCATGGAGAGAGGGCCGAGAGTAGAAGGGCAAGAAAGCCTGAACCTAAGGGATTTCTGACCACTTGCCAGTTGCAGTGGCAGAACTTATCGAGGTCCCACAGAATATTATAATCTAGAGTTCCATTTTCTGGCCATTGGGACCTATTATCCAGTCTGTTATTTCGGCCAGACAGTGTTACAGTCCTAGAGGAGTAGATTTTGAAGGTTGGGATTGAGAATTTCCCATTGTGGCGGAATAGGGAGGGAGGGTAGACAAGGGCAAGGGAAAGTGGGGAGAAAGATTGGAGAGAAAAGGCATCCCCATTCTCAGGGCCTTCTCAGAGAGTAATAATAGTCTGCTTTGAAATGGGTGTCCCCTATTTCAAAGGCAGAACAAATGGGCACAAGGCCAAGGGCCTAATGGCCTTGGGGATCCTCCAGCCTAGCTTTCAGACTTGAAAATGAGCCAAAAGAGAGAGGATACAAGTAGGAGAGATTTCACTCACCCTTGTAAGCAATGGATGAAATGTGAGCTGGTGTGCAGATGTCAGTCCAGCAAGGCAAGTGGAGGGTCCCTTTCCGGGACTTATCTCAGTTTCACAGCAGGAACCAAGGGAGGGGACCAGCGGAGGTGGGCTCCTGAGAGGAGTCCACTCAGTTGCTGTGGATCTTCCCTCCTGGGTGTTGGCACCAGAATGTAAGGCAGGTGCAGAGAATGAGCCAGTTAGTCAGGCAGAGAAAAAGAAATTTAGGGCTTCCCTGGTGGTCCAGTGGGTAAGGACACCGCCTTGCAGTGCAAGGGGCACTGGTTCGAGCCCTGGCCTGGGAAGATCCCACGTGCCGCAGAGCAGCTGGGCTGATGTGTCCAATTACTGAACCGGAGCTCTGGAGCGCATGCGCCCAGAGCTGGTGCTCTGCAACAACAGAGGCCACCACGATGGGAGGCCCACACGGGCTAAAGAACAAAGATGGATGAAAATAAATAAATGAAAGATCAATAGAAGCGGCCCACCGCCCCCCTCCCTGCCCCCCCAAATAAATCAATAAATAAATGTTTAAAAAAAAAAGAAAAGAAAAAGAAATTTATTAAAGAGAAACAGGAGAGCAACTGGCCCTTTAGAAGAACGAGCAGCCCAACCCCTCCTGACAAGTTCCTCTTATACCCTATAGATAGAAAATTGTGCCCTGGAGGGGTTAGTGGTTTAATTCATCTTTAACTTGTGGCTTGTGTCTGGCAGTCATGTAGTCTTGGAAAAGCAAAAAGAAAATAGGAGGTCACTATAACTTAACTGCATATCTTGTTTAGGTCAGAACAATGAGTCGGTTTTAACAGCCCCGCAATATTTTCATTTTCTGGCCATTGGGACCTATTATCCAGTCTGTTATTTCGGCCAGACAGTGTTACAGTCCTAGAGGAGTAGATTTTGAAGGTTGGGATTGAGAATTTCCCATTGTGGCAGAATAGGGAGGGAGGGTAGACAAGGGCAAGGGAAAGTGGGGAGAAAGATTGGAGAGAAAAGGCATCCCCATTCTCAGGGCCTTCTCAGAGAGTAATAATAGTCTGCTTTGAAATGGGTGTCCCCTATTTCAAAGGCAGAACAAATGGGCACAAGGCCAAGGGCCTAATGGCCTTGGGGATCCTCCAGCCTAGCTTTCAGACTTGAAAATGAGCCAAAAGAGAGAGGATACAAGTAGGAGAGATTTCACTCACCCTTGTAAGCAATGGATGAAATGTGAGCTGGTGTGCAGATGTCAGTCCAGCAAGGCAAGTGGAGGGTCCCTTTCCGGGACTTATCTCAGTTTCACAGCAGGAACCAAGGGAGGGGACCAGCGGAGGTGGGCTCCTGAGAGGAGTCCACTCAGTTGCTGTGGATCTTCCCTCCTGGGTGTTGGCACCAGAATGTAAGGCAGGTGCAGAGAATGAGCCAGTTAGTCAGGCAGAGAAAAAGAAATTTAGGGCTTCCCTGGTGGTCCAGTGGGTAAGGACACCGCCTTGCAGTGCAAGGGGCACTGGTTCGAGCCCTGGCCTGGGAAGATCCCACGTGCCGCAGAGCAGCTGGGCTGATGTGTCCAATTACTGAACCGGAGCTCTGGAGCGCATGCGCCCAGAGCTGGTGCTCTGCAACAACAGAGGCCACCACGATGGGAGGCCCACACGGGCTAAAGAACAAAGATGGATGAAAATAAATAAATGAAAGATCAATAGAAGCGGCCCACCGCCCCCCTCCCTGCCCCCCCAAATAAATCAATAAATAAATGTTTAAAAAAAAAAGAAAAGAAAAAGAAATTTATTAAAGAGAAACAGGAGAGCAACTGGCCCTTTAGAAGAACGAGCAGCCCAACCCCTCCTGACAAGTTCCTCTTATACCCTATAGATAGAAAATTGTGCCCTGGAGGGGTTAGTGGTTTAATTCATCTTTAACTTGTGGCTTGTGTCTGGCAGTCATGTAGTCTTGGAAAAGCAGGAAAATAGGAGGTTACTTCAAATGATGTGGTCAGTCTCAGTAGGTCACTATAACTTAACTGCATATCTTGTTTGCAAGGTCAGAACAATGAGTCGGTTTTTAACAGCCCCCATGTAGACCCTATCATGTGTGACCTCATTTTACCTCTAACTTTTATCCCAAAGGCCACATCTTCAAATATCATCAGCTTGGAGGAGGGGCAGTGATTAATGATTAGGGCTTCAATTTATGAATCTGTGGGGAGACACAGATGTTTAGTCCACAATAAGTGGTATAATTTTTCTGAAAAAAAATTGAAAGTTCTTTCTCTTGATTTAAGGAACACATTTTTAGATAGACTACTCACAGTTGAAAAGAAAGGGGAAATTAATTTTGTTAGTCGATTTGTTGGTGTTGGTTTGTAAAACTAGCCTTCGTCCTCTTACAACTCAGTGTCGCACCAAGGTGTCTTTATCTTTCTCATAACTGATTGTTCCTGAATTTAATTTCCTTTGACTTGAAAACACCTAATTTATGATATCAGCATTTAACATCAATAATTAGTTTTCTCTTTTAATTTGAATTTTAAATTAGCATTACTGTAGCTAAATTCATATAATTTATGCTGATTTCAATTTGAAGTTTCAGTTGAAAAATGCTATTAAGAAATTGAAATTTAAAACAAGATTTGAATCTTTAACAGGTAACAATCTACACATCAGGCCAAGTGTTTACAAGCATAAGATTTCACAGTGCAGAGTTCTGCCACCTACATATTGTCTTAAATATAAATTGTGCTTTTCTTGCACGGTATCAGGTTTTTACATCTTAATAGGTGTGTAGTGCTGCTTCATCATTTTTTCCCTTTCTCTCCTTTTAGTTCTGAAAGTGTTCAACCTTAACTTGAGGCTTAAACCCAGGGCCCAGACTTAATCAAACCTGTTTGGGACTTGAACCCACGCTGCCGGGACTCGAACCCAGCCTAGACCTGTTTGGGACTTTGGCCGGGACTCGAACCCAGCCAAAACCCTGGTAATTAAAATCACTCACCCAATGTCTGGACCCACTGAGGTTCAGGTTCTTCATGTCTCTTTGCAGAGAAGAATTCAGTGAGAGACAAAGTGATAGGTAAGAAATGAATTTATTCAGATTCAGAGAAAGCACACTCCACAGACAGAGTGTGGGCCATGGCAGAGCAAATTCAGTGGCCCCGAAAGCATGCCCTTCTTAGCTTTTACAGTTTGGGTAATTCCATATGTTAATGAGTGGGAGGGTTATTCCAGCTCTTTTAGGGAGGGGTGGAACTGCCATGGCGCTTCTGGGTGTCATTTAGCTTGCTGACTGAGGATCAAAGTCTGGTCTGCCATCTTAGACCCATTTGATTCTAATGGGTTTATGCTGTGTCCTTGGGCTGTCATTCTTTTCAAAAATTGTGCCCTGCCCCTTTCCCTCCTAACCCTTACAGTTCTACCTGATACATGTTTAATTTGCATTTATCATATGTGTCTTTCCTCATTATCTACTCTCATTTTTCCTAATATTTGTGGACTATCATTCAATTATTCTTGCTCCAATATTCTTAGGTTTCCTGAACCTAACTTTTTCTTTAGGATTTCTTCTCCTGCCTCAGTCACACACACACACACACACACACACATATATATACACACATGGAATATATACATTCCAATTCTAAGAGAATCTTCTGGCACCTGAAGTTCCCAACTTTTACATTCCCAAACATCACTGAAGACAATTTGAGGATCCTCAGATATCAATGTAGATGGAAATTATCAAAATGTTGTGTAAATCACAACAGATTTATCTCAGATCCTAAGATCTAAGGAATTATTCAGCCAAAAATGTTGTAGGAATTAGTAAACAAGTATGTTATAAGGACCACATTTATAAACAGAGCAAACAGTGAGATTCTTGATTTTCAAGCTTTTTCCTGTAAATCTAGGAAGCTTTCAAAGAGATAATAGATACTAGATAAGCTACATCATTTTGTCATAAAATTCTAGGGGAAATAGAAAACGTAAAAGTTGTGAAATTTTGATGAACTCCTATCAGTAAAGCTTAGATAATCTCTAAACTGATGAGGGCTTTGTCATGTTTGGGGCTTCCCAGTGGTCCTGGTGGTAAAGAACCTACCTGTCAATGAGGGAACAGGAGAGACTTGGGCTTAATCCTTTGTTATGTTTATTGAGGATGTCTGAAATTCATTATCAGTATTTTGCTTCTCTTTTGTTTTTACTTCTAAAATTTCACCCAAGTAGTATTCTCATCCAGTTTCTTATCAAAGGGCTGCAAATGTCTTCCCTTTTTAAACTCTAAATATTATAAATACTAGAAATTTGATAATATACATGTTACTTTGACGAAAACTAGCACTTTTGATTAGGATGAGATTTTACGAAGTCAGAGTACCTGTTCTCCAAAACAGCCACCAAAGATGCAAATGTTCTGTAGTTAGTTCTGCGAAATAACATTCTTTGTAATGCCGAGAATTTATAAAATTGTACCTGACCCGTAGGTCATGTGCATTATACTTGTGATTCACACAGGTCTGTTCTGCCTCCAACCCATCTGTTCTTTTCAGTGAAATCAGGAGGTTTATCTAATTTTGCAACTTAGTAATACCAGAAGCATGAATTGATTAATTCAGAAAAGAAGATCTAATTTCTATTTCTATATTTGCCACACAGAGTACTGAGAGCTTGAAATGTTATTTAATATCTGTCCTGACTTCTGCCTGATACAGATAGCTTGATACAGTCTTTCTGAATGTCTCCTTCTTGAGAAGTTGAAATCCCAAAGACATCTGAAGATCCAAAGAAACACAAATAGATATTTAGAAAAAGCTGTGGGAGCTAAGAATAAAAAAAAAAAAAAGGAACATTTAATAGTTTTTAAATGTACTTAAGTCAGCCTTTCAAATCAGCCCTTAGCCCGGGTGACCTTCTCTGAGGGCACATTTATAAACAGAGCAAACAGTGAGATTCTTGATTTTCAAGCTTTTTCCTGTAAATCTAGGAAGCTTTCAAAGAGATAATAGATACTAGATAAGCTACATCATTTTGTCATAAAATTCTAGGGGAAATAGAAAACGTAAAAGTTGTGAAATTTTGATGAACTCCTATCAGTAAAGCTTAGATAATCTCTAAACTGATGAGGGCTTTGTCATGTTTGGGGCTTCCCAGTGGTCCTGGTGGTAAAGAACCTACCTGTCAATGAGGGAACAGGAGAGACTTGGGCTTAATCCTTTGTTATGTTTATTGAGGATGTCTGAAATTCATTATCAGTATTTTGCTTCTCTTTGTTTTTACTTCTAAAATTTCACCCAAGTAGTATTCTCATCCAGTTTCTTATCAAAGGGCTGCAAATGTCTTCCCTTTTTAAACTCTAAATATTATAAATACTAGAAATTTGATAATATACATGTTACTTTGACGAAAACTAGCACTTTTGATTAGGATGAGATTTTACGAAGTCAGAGTACCTGTTCTCCAAAACAGCCACCAAAGATGCAAATGTTCTGTAGTTAGTTCTGCGAAATAACATTCTTTGTAATGCCGAGAATTTATAAAATTGTACCTGACCCGTAGGTCATGTGCATTATACTTGTGATTCACACAGGTCTGTTCTGCCTCCAACCCATCTGTTCTTTTCAGTGAAATCAGGAGGTTTATCTAATTTTGCAACTTAGTAATACCAGAAGCATGAATTGATTAATTCAGAAAAGAAGATCTAATTTCTATTTCTATATTTGCCACACAGAGTACTGAGAGCTTGAAATGTTATTTAATATCTGTCCTGACTTCTGCCTGATACAGATAGCTTGATACAGTCTTTCTGAATGTCTCCTTCTTGAGAAGTTGAAATCCCAAAGACATCTGAAGATCCAAAGAAACACAAATAGATATTTAGAAAAAGCTGTGGGAGCTAAGAATAAAAAAAAAAAAAAGGAACATTTAATAGTTTTTAAATGTACTTAAGTCAGCCTTTCAAATCAGCCCTTAGCCCGGGTGACCTTCTCTGAGGGCACAGCTGCCTATGAGCAGGCTTTGTGCTCCAAGAGAGCTCCGCTAAGGAGGCCAGTCAGAACTGAAATCGGGGCCAGTCAGGGCCGCTCTTTCTAAGAGAATGCACCTTTTTCTAATTCATCCTCCCAGAGCAGTGCTTTTTCTAAATGTCACAGAGTTGCTCTCAAAGGATAGCAGTGCCCCACACCCTAGTCGCTCAAGACTCTTTGCGATCCCATGGACTGTAGCCTGCCAGGCTCGTTTGTCCATGGAATTTTCCAGGCAAGACTACTGGAGTAGGTCGCCATTTCCTTCTCCAGGGGATCTTCCCAACTCAGGGATCGAACCCCAGTCTCCTACATTGGGGGCATATTGTTTACTGTCTGAGCCAGCAGGAAAACTAGAAATAATCATTAACACTGATTTTGCTATTATTATGCACCTTATCTGTTTTGCCTCACAAGCTCTGTGAAACAGGTACTTTAGGACTCCCATAGGCCAGTTAAGTATCTTCTCCAAGGTTGTGGAGCCAAGATTTTAATTTAAACTCAAACATTTCTGAATTGGTATATGAAAGTGAAAGTGTTAGTTGCTCAGTCCTGTCCAACTCTTTGCAATCCCACGGACTACAGCCTACCAGGCCTCCCCAGTTCATGGAATCCTCCAGGCAAGAAAACTGGAGATCTTCCAGGGTTTCCAGGGTTAGGGGATCTTCCTAACCCAGGGATCAAACCTGGGTCTTCCTAATTGCAGGCAGATTCTTTACCATCCAAGGTACAGCAGAGAGTCCTTGCTAGAAGGACTGAGGAAGGTTGAAGCTTCCTGAAGGTTATGGCACAGATCTGCATCATTTCTTAGCAACAGCTTCCTTATGCTTATTTGGAAATAATTCAAGGATTTTCTGGAAACTCTGTTCTCCATTAAGAGCAAGGATTAAATGAGTCAAAAGAGAGGTTGATAACAATTCATTTCAGAAGGACTTTCTATTTAGCTTCAAATGAAGAACCCACAATGAATATTTACAGAGTTTTTTAAATAGTCTCTTGCTTATGCATGAATATTATAATACAGCAAATGAAAAGAAATTAGAAAAATCCTTTGAAAATGTTAGAAAATGCCACATGATTTCCAAGTTTCAGACTCTGACCAGTTCCAGATATTTAACAAAAACCCTAGTCTGGTGATACTATCAGAAGCCTGCTGGTAAGGCTACCTTCTGGAAAAAACAGTTTGCCTTTGTCATTGATAGTCCACATTGTCTCTCTCTAGACAGTCATTCTGATAATCTGTCAATCACAGGAAAGCACATCTTCTAGTAAAGACGTCTACATCCATATCCTGTAACACTAGAGGGTGTTCAGAATGCATAAATATTTTTCTTTCTTGTAAGTCGTGTTCTAGATTTTCAAAAAGTTAGCTTGCTTGTTGAGCCCTTCACAAGTCTATTTCCCAAACTACAGGGGCTCACTGTAAAACAGATAAACTTGGTTTCATAAAAAATAGTCTTAGCAGCAAAAGAAACTGAGTAACTAAATAAACAGAATCCTCTCTCTTGTTCATGGGTTCTAGGATGAAAGCACGCCTGTAAGCAACCATAGGCTTGCTCTAACCATGCTCATCAAAATCGTGAAATCTCTGGGATGTGCCTATGGTTGTGGAGAAGGACACCGAGGGCTCTCTGGAGATCGTCTGAGACACCAGGTATTCCGGGAGAATGTAAGAGAATTAAAGTAGATTCCATTTCCTCTTCCTCTTCCCTCCTTCCAAATTGGGAATCAGTCCTTTGACAATGAGGGTCAATGTTCCCTGAAAAATACTGTATTTGGTAAGGGTAATTAATGCCCTCTTAAGGAGGGAGAATTTCCACAAGATAATCTCAAGATGTGTAAAACCCAGGCTTAGGAAAGTTTAATTGGGAAAACAGCTTCTGCCTCTGGCCTGAGGCAGGCCAACTCCCAGTTGGCAAAGGGTGTAATAATTGGAACATGTGAAATTGATTTTGGGTTTGCAACAGCTTCCTTATGCTTATTTGGAAATAATTCAAGGATTTTCTGGAAACTCTGTTCTCCATTAAGAGCAAGGATTAAATGAGTCAAAAGAGAGGTTGATAACAATTCATTTCAGAAGGACTTTCTATTTAGCTTCAAATGAAGAACCCACAATGAATATTTACAGAGTTTTTTAAATAGTCTCTTGCTTATGCATGAATATTATAATACAGCAAATGAAAAGAAATTAGAAAAATCCTTTGAAAATGTTAGAAAATGCCACATGATTTCCAAGTTTCAGACTCTGACCAGTTCCAGATATTTAACAAAAACCCTAGTCTGGTGATACTATCAGAAGCCTGCTGGTAAGGCTACCTTCTGGAAAAAGCAGTTTGCCTTTGTCATTGATAGTCCACATTGTCTCTCTCTAGACAGTCATTCTGATAATCTGTCAATCACAGGAAAGCACATCTTCTAGTAAAGACGTCTACATCCATATCCTGTAACACTAGAGGGTGTTCAGAATGCATAAATATTTTTCTTTCTTGTAAGTCGTGTTCTAGATTTTCAAAAAGTTAGCTTGCTTGTTGAGCCCTTCACAAGTCTATTTCCCAAACTACAGGGGCTCACTGTAAAACAGATAAACTTGGTTTCATAAAAAATAGTCTTAGCAGCAAAAGAAACTGAGTAACTAAATAAACAGAATCCTCTCTCTTGTTCATGGGTTCTAGGATGAAAGCACGCCTGTAAGCAACCATAGGCTTGCTCTAACCATGCTCATCAAAATCGTGAAATCTCTGGGATGTGCCTATGGTTGTGGAGAAGGACACCGAGGGCTCTCTGGAGATCGTCTGAGACACCAGGTATTCCGGGAGAATGTAAGAGAATTAAAGTAGATTCCATTTCCTCTTCCTCTTCCCTCCTTCCAAATTGGGAATCAGTCCTTTGACAATGAGGGTCAATGTTCCCTGAAAAATACTGTATTTGGTAAGGGTAATTAATGCCCTCTTAAGGAGGGAGAATTTCCACAAGATAATCTCAAGATGTGTAAAACCCAGGCTTAGGAAAGTTTAATTGGGAAAACAGCTTCTGCCTCTGGCCTGAGGCAGGCCAACTCCCAGTTGGCAAAGGGTGTAATAATTGGAACATGTGAATTATAGTTTGAAAGAACATTGTGAAGATGAATATACTTAGCAAGTTTCTTATGGTCTGTGACAAATGACTTTTTAATCACCTGCCTGGGTACTATGGAAGTGTGTACTTTATATTAGAAAAAGGGATCAATGTTTTGGACTGAGTTTGTTGTTCTTACATAGGGAAAATGGCCCTTATTGGGACATAACAGGACTACAAAAGTAGCCAATCATTTTCTGGCTGCTTTGTTTGACGATGAACCTTGACTACTAAGTACTGTGTTGGTCAAAAAGCTCCTTCAAATTTTTCCATGCCATCTTAAGGAAAATTGAAATGAACTTTTTGGGCAATACAATATTTATGATCACATCCCTTTGAACTGTGTGAAACTTGAAACTCTGCCCTTAGGCTTGCAAAACATAATTCTTATAATGGAATATAGAAATGTTGCTCTAGCTCATTTTCACTTTCCTCTGTTGATGACTACTTTTCCCTTCAGACTTGAGCAATGACCCTAGTCTACACAAGTCCAAGCTGGAACATATTTTGAACTGAAATCATAAGAAAATGGTCCCTGAAAAATAAGAGTTTGATCCAAATTTGAGTCTAGGAAACCCTTTGGCCTATCTTAGCAGAGTTTTATGATCATGTCAAAATCCAATGCCAGCCCACTTTTATTTGGTATTAGGTTTTGTCATGAAATGTTCACACAGTATTAGCATGCTGGCTTGCTTTCTTAACCTGTCATCTACCTACCTACCTATCTATATATCATTATTTTTCTATTCTATTGTGTCATGTTATTATTTATTTATGGGGGGTTTATTCATAGTATTTAACTTCTCTAAATTCTGACACTTGAAAACTTGGACCAAGATCTAGATTTCGAGGCCAAAAACTTTTAAAAATTAAAGTAATAAAAAGGCAGTAGAAGCTGACATTGCCTGCATCTTTGCACATGCGTATGTAATTTTTGGACTTTGTTTTTTATTCCATCACAGTGTGGCTAAATGCCTTCAAGGCCAAAATCACACCACACCTCATTCAGAAAGCTAATTCTATGAAATAAAACACCAAAATATAAAAAAGAAGTCTCATGCTGCAGTTGGAGTTATAAACTGCTTCTGATATCAGGACTTGTCTTTCTAGATTTGGAGAAGGTAGGGCTAGTTGGATCAGAAGCCGTTTGAGAGGTTGTTGTTACTTCTTAGTCACCATGTTTTCTTCTCTCAAGAGTACTGAGTGTTTCCTATCAGTATATCCAGTTTTCTACCTGCCTTCTCAGCTTTGTTGATTTATGGGGCAATACCTCCATTTTCTTATAGCCAAACGCATAGTCCAAGAGATAGAAATTTGAGATATCTCCTCTGGGTATGTCTAATTCAAGAAGCAAAGCATTTCTAGATTTCTCTCACATTGGATTTTCAGCAGTTACTTAATTTTTAATACATTAAGAATATTTATTACCTCTATCAGATCAGGTCCACTATACTTTTTTTTAATAAGCCAATTATTATCACAATGGTGTTCATCAAAGCACCTAGCAATTCCAGCGTGTTTCTTAGAATAGTCTAATCATTAGATTATAGTCCTAAATTATTGAAAGGGAATTCACTCTGTATATCTTTTGGAGAAATTTAAAGTATTCATTCACAATCAAGATATTTACAGTTTGATATTCTGATTCTTACTGAGATTTTTGATTGAACTCATTTGAAACTATACCTTTTTGGTGTATTTTATAGAGAAGAAGTACTTTAAAACTTTGGTATTAGGTTTTGTCATGAAATGTTCACACAGTATTAGCATGCTGGCTTGCTTTCTTAACCTGTCATCTACCTACCTATCTATATATCATTATTTTTCTATTCTATTGTGTCATGTTATTATTTATTTATGGGGGGTTTATTCATAGTATTTAACTTCTCTAAATTCTGACACTTGAAAACTTGGACCAAGATCTAGATTTTGAGGCCAAAAACTTTTAAAAATTAAAGTAATAAAAAGGCAGTAGAAGCTGACATTGCCTGCATCTTTGCACATGCGTATGTAATTTTTGGACTTTGTTTTTTATTCCATCACAGTGTGGCTAAATGCCTTCAAGGCCAAAATCACACCACACCTCATTCAGAAAGCTAATTCTATGAAATAAAACACCAAAATATAAAAAAGAAGTCTCATGCTGCAGTTGGAGTTATAAACTGCTTCTGATATCAGGACTTGTCTTTCTAGATTTGGAGAAGGTAGGGCTAGTTGGATCAGAAGCCGTTTGAGAGGTTGTTGTTACTTCTTAGTCACCATGTTTTCTTCTCTCAAGAGTACTGAGTGTTTCCTATCAGTATATCCAGTTTTCTACCTGCCTTCTCAGCTTTGTTGATTTATGGGGCAATACCTCCATTTTCTTATAGCCAAACGCATAGTCCAAGAGATAGAAATTTGAGATATCTCCTCTGGGTATGTCTAATTCAAGAAGCAAAGCATTTCTAGATTTCTCTCACATTGGATTTTCAGCAGTTACTTAATTTTTAATACATTAAGAATATTTATTACCTCTATCAGATCAGGTCCACTATACTTTTTTTTTAATAAGCCAATTATTATCACAATGGTGTTCATCAAAGCACCTAGCAATTCCAGCGTGTTTCTTAGAATAGTCTAATCATTAGATTATAGTCCTAAATTATTGAAAGGGAATTCACTCTGTATATCTTTTGGAGAAATTTAAAGTATTCATTCACAATCAAGATATTTACAGTTTGATATTCTGATTCTTACTGAGATTTTTGATTGAACTCATTTGAAACTATACCTTTTTGGTGTATTTTATAGAGAAGAAGTACTTTAAAACTTCATTTTATATCAAACAACATTAACTTTATAAGAAAAAAGTTTGCTTGAGATCTAGCACCCAGTAGCCTCTCTGGAATAAAAATACCCAATTTCCCAGTGTTCTAGGATCTAGTAAAGAAAAATGAAAACAAGAAAGAAACAGTCCTCCTGACTTTGCGATACAAATAGAAAGATCATAAGGTCACACCAAGAAGCCATTGCTAATTATAGGCTTCAGTCTTTTAGAATCTTTGTTTTTCCTCTCAAGAGTTGTAAGAATTTTCTCTGGGTGTTGATTTGTCAAATGGTGATATAACTTAAATTTGCTTCTGGGCCACCATTAAGGTCCCAGTTCTCAGGGATTATTGTTCTTGCTTCTGCCTAGTTGTCCAAAATTCTCCATTAAGCTTGTCCTCACCAAGCCATCTATTGCTTCTTGATCTGTAGCTTTTTTCCCTCAACTCAGAGTCCTCTCTTACCATTTTTACATTTCTTTCCATGTTAAGAACTTCCTTTTTTAAGACAATCTTGTCTTCTACAAGATATCAACTAATCTCTATTATCAGTCATTCCATTTCCTTTTTGGAAGTGGACAGTATCTAAATAGATTTTCTCCAACAATCATTATCTAAAGTAATCATGAGACTACTACCAATATATCATGGGAAAATATAACCACTCTGAGGAGGCAACACCCCAATTTCTGATTTTGGATTTGCTATGAAACTTGGCGTATCAGCTTGAACAAGGTCCTTCTTTGAGTCTCAGTTTCCTCCACTATAGTATAAGGAAACTCTTGAAATCCCAAAGAAGTGTGACAGGCAAATGTTGTTATACACTTACAACCCAGAAGCATATTTCAAATAGCAAAGTGCTGCACAAATGTGATTTTTCTCTCAGTGGTAGGAGGGCTAGGGACCTCCCTCGGGATAGCATCAGTGCCTTTGGGCTCTGCACTATACTTTTTTTTAATGCAATTTTTGATTGAACATTTCAATTTTTTGAATACTAAAAAAACCTTTTTTTGGAGAAATTTAAAGTATTCATTCACAATCAAGATATTTACAGTTTGATATTCTGATTCTTACTGAGATTTTTGATTGAACTCATTTGAAACTATACCTTTTTGGTGTATTTTATAGAGAAGAAGTACTTTAAAACTTCATTTTATATCAAACAACATTAACTTTATAAGAAAAAAGTTTGCTTGAGATCTAGCACCCAGTAGCCTCTCTGGAATAAAAATACCCAATTTCCCAGTGTTCTAGGATCTAGTAAAGAAAAATGAAAACAAGAAAGAAACAGTCCTCCTGACTTTGCGATACAAATAGAAAGATCATAAGGTCACACCAAGAAGCCATTGCTAATTATAGGCTTCAGTCTTTTAGAATCTTTGTTTTTCCTCTCAAGAGTTGTAAGAATTTTCTCTGGGTGTTGATTTGTCAAATGGTGATATAACTTAAATTTGCTTCTGGGCCACCATTAAGGTCCCAGTTCTCAGGGATTATTGTTCTTGCTTCTGCCTAGTTGTCCAAAATTCTCCATTAAGCTTGTCCTCACCAAGCCATCTATTGCTTCTTGATCTGTAGCTTTTTTCCCTCAACTCAGAGTCCTCTCTTACCATTTTTACATTTCTTTCCATGTTAAGAACTTCCTTTTTTAAGACAATCTTGTCTTCTACAAGATATCAACTAATCTCTATTATCAGTCATTCCATTTCCTTTTTGGAAGTGGACAGTATCTAAATAGATTTTCTCCAACAATCATTATCTAAAGTAATCATGAGACTACTACCAATATATCATGGGAAAATATAACCACTCTGAGGAGGCAACACCCCAATTTCTGATTTTGGATTTGCTATGAAACTTGGCGTATCAGCTTGAACAAGGTCCTTCTTTGAGTCTCAGTTTCCTCCACTATAGTATAAGGAAACTCTTGAAATCCCAAAGAAGTGTGACAGGCAAATGTTGTTATACACTTACAACCCAGAAGCATATTTCAAATAGCAAAGTGCTGCACAAATGTGATTTTTCTCTCAGTGGTAGGAGGGGGCTAGGGACCTCCCTCGGGGATAGCATCAGTGTGCTCTGTCTGTGGCCTTCTCCAGCCAATAATTGTGGTTTTGTTCTGATAGTGAGGATTATTTCCTTTCCCTTTGCTAGATGACAAAATTGTTTTCTGGATCCTAAGAAATACATTTTGAGTAGCAGGGCCTAATGCATGCATGGTCAGTTGCTTTTTGAATCCTTGAGGTCAATTTCTATTTAAATACCAAACTTCCATATCCAGAAGCAGACACATAAACAAACAAAACTTACTTTATTTTATGTCTCTTTCATGTCTCAAAGGTCTTTCCCTCCTGACCATCTAAGAGAACTCTAGATAAGCACTTCCTAAAGCCCCCTCATGCTATCCATGTGTTCAGTTGCTTCAGTCATGTCCAACTCTTTATGATCCTGTGGACTGTAGCCCACCAGGCTCTTCTGTCCATGGGATTCTCCAGGCAAAAATACTAGAGGGGGTTTCCATGTCCTCCTCCGTGAGATTTTCCCAACTCAGGGATTGAACCTGCATCTGTTATGTCTCCTACATTGGCAGGCAGGTTCTTAATCACTAGTGCCACCTGAGAAGCTGCATGCCCACCATTAAATCTGTTTAAATTCATAATAGCTGAGTATGGCAGAGGCCTGCTCCTTCCCACTACATAAAGCCTCTGAAGTTTCCAATCCTTGATTACCAATCCTATTACCAACCAAAAATTTTACACTTTTTCCATTAAAATCTTGAAATCTTGATCTTGGCCAAAATACTGAGCTGTTTCTGGGACAGCATGAGCCCTTAGTTTGGCATTTTCCTGAGGAATAGCCCTTCTACTACATATCATGGGAAAATATAACCACTTGAGGAGGCAACACCCAATTTCTGATTTTGGATTTGCTATGAAACTTGGCGTATCAGCTTGAACAAGGTCCTTCTTTGAGTCTCAGTTTCCTCCACTATAGTATAAGGAAACTCTTGAAATCCCAAAGAAGTGTGACAGGCAAATGTTGTTATACACTTACAACCCAGAAGCATATTTCAAATAGCAAAGTGCTGCACAAATGTGATTTTTCTCTCAGTGGTAGGAGGGGGCTAGGGACCTCCCTCGGGGATAGCATCAGTGTGCTCTGTCTGTGGCCTTCTCCAGCCAATAATTGTGGTTTTGTTCTGATAGTGAGGATTTTTTCCCTTTTCCCCTTTGCTAGATGACAAAATTGTTTTCTGGATCCTAAGAAATACATTTTGAGTAGCAGGGCCTAATGCATGTATGGTCAGTTGCTTTTTGACACCTCGAGATCAATTTCTATTTAAATACCAAACTTCCATATCCAGAAGCAGACACATAAACAAACAAAACTTACTTTATTTTATGTCTCTTTCATGTCTCAAAGGTCTTTCCCTCCTGACCATCTAAGAGAACTCTAGATAAGCACTTCCTAAAGCCCCCTCATGCTATCCATGTGTTCAGTTGCTTCAGTCATGTCCAACTCTTTATGATCCTGTGGACTGTAGCCCACCAGGCTCTTCTGTCCATGGGATTCTCCAGGCAAAAATACTAGAGGGGGTTTCCATGTCCTCCTCCGTGAGATTTTCCCAACTCAGGGATTGAACCTGCATCTGTTATGTCTCCTACATTGGCAGACAGGTTCTTAATCACTAGTGCCACCTGAGAAGCTGCATGCCCACCATTAAATCTGTTTAAATTCATAATAGCTGAGTATGGCAGAGGCCTGCTCCTTCCCACTACATAAAGCCTCTGAAGTTTCCAATCCTTGATTACCAATCCTATTACCAACCAAAAATTTTACACTTTTTCCATTAAAATCTTGAAATCTTGATCTTGGCCAAAATACTGAGCTGTTTCTGGGACAGCATGAGCCCTTAGTTTGGCATTTTTCCTGAGGAATAGCCCTTCTCAAAAGTCATCTCCTCAGGACAGCTCAGCCTGTCTCTGCCCATTTCATTCTCAGATGAGGGGGGCTGGCAAGTAGCAACTAAGAGGGGTGCATGGGGCCCTTTGTCTTCTGAAGGCTTCTGTCTGAGACCAGTGGTGTCCCCAGCATAAGCTGGTACTTGTGACTTCTTCACTTTTCTTCCTTCCTTGCAGGCCCAGAACTGCCTCACTAAGTTATACAAGCTAGATAAGATGCAGTTCCGACAAACCATGAGGGACTATGTGAACAAGGACTCTCTCAATAATGTAGTGGACTTCTTGCATGCTTTACTAGGATTTTGTATGGAGCCAGTCACTGACAGTAAGTAAAGCTGCACCGAGTTCTAGGAGAAATCGCTGGGAGGTGAAGAAGGTAGTGTTTCCAAGATGCCCTAAATCTGTGGGAATAGAATAGAGAGGAAAAGGGGTGTGTGTGTGTGTGTGTGCGCACGCGCATGAACACGTGTCATGTGTGTAATAAAATATAAATGCAAGAAAATTGCACATCATCTTTGAGGATACATTTTGGATGCTTTGTGAGAAGAGCTTAGCTCAGCATATGGAACTTGGTAAGGCTGTGACACCCTCGTCTGTGGCCCTGCAATCCTTTCCCTCAGCTCACGGCACTCCTCTGTCTCAGGTGACTCTGTTGTATGACTGCTGAAGCAAGGATCAAGGAACAAAGGAATATATTCAGTAGTTCAACAAATATGAAATGAGCATCTTTTATGAGTCAGGCATAGCGCTTGGTGATTTTTCCCACATGCCTGTCCCTGTTTCTCCTTTTACCATCAGGGATTGAACCTGCATCTGTTATGTCTCCTACATTGGCAGACAGGTTCTTAATCACTAGTGCCACCTGAGAAGCTGCATGCCCACCATTAAATCTGTTTAAATTCATAATAGCTGAGTATGGCAGAGGCCTGCTCCTTCCCACTACATAAAGCCTCTGAAGTTTCCAATCCTTGATTACCAATCCTATTACCAACCAAAAATTTTACACTTTTTCCATTAAAATCTTGAAATCTTGATCTTGGCCAAAATACTGAGCTGTTTCTGGGACAGCATGAGCCCTTAGTTTGGCATTTTTCCTGAGGAATAGCCCTTCTCAAAAGTCATCTCCTCAGGACAGCTCAGCCTGTCTCTGCCCATTTCATTCTCAGATGAGGGGGGCTGGCAAGTAGCAACTAAGAGGGGTGCATGGGGCCCTTTGTCTTCTGAAGGCTTCTGTCTGAGACCAGTGGTGTCCCCAGCATAAGCTGGTACTTGTGACTTCTTCACTTTTCTTCCTTCCTTGCAGGCCCAGAACTGCCTCACTAAGTTATACAAGCTAGATAAGATGCAGTTCCGACAAACCATGAGGGACTATGTGAACAAGGACTCTCTCAATAATGTAGTGGACTTCTTGCATGCTTTACTAGGATTTTGTATGGAGCCAGTCACTGACAGTAAGTAAAGCTGCACCGAGTTCTAGGAGAAATCGCTGGGAGGTGAAGAAGGTAGTGTTTCCAAGATGCCCTAAATCTGTGGGAATAGAATAGAGAGGAAAAGGGGTGTGTGTGTGTGTGTGTGTGTGCGCACGCGCATGAACACGTGTCATGTGTGTAATAAAATATAAATGCAAGAAAATTGCACATCATCTTTGAGGATACATTTTGGATGCTTTGTGAGAAGAGCTTAGCTCAGCATATGGAACTTGGTAAGGCTGTGACACCCTCGTCTGTGGCCCTGCAATCCTTTCCCTCAGCTCACGGCACTCCTCTGTCTCAGGTGACTCTGTTGTATGACTGCTGAAGCAAGGATCAAGGAACAAAGGAATATATTCAGTAGTTCAACAAATATGAAATGAGCATCTTTTATGAGTCAGGCATAGCGCTTGGTGATTTTTTTCCCACAAGATAAGAAAGGAGAAAAAATGACTGTAGTAAACATAGTAGTAATATAACTTCTATGTACATATATTCTGAATTTAAAAAGAAAACGACCAAAGGGATCTCTAGATAGGCCTATAAAACCATAGATTTATGGCTTTAAGAAAGCTCCTCTATAGAGACCTATATTACAGGGATGGATCAATGAACACAAATGGCATCCATGACAAATGAACACCTTCAATACCACTTGACTACAAATGCAGTAATAAAACAAAGGTAATGCATGAAGCCTGAGTTGAGTAAAATATGATTATATTACATTATGTAATAAAATATAATTTTAATTAAAGCCTGGGAAGAAATAGCTTCTTAGTAGGAGTTTTATTATTTATTTAGTATACATATGATAGTGATTGATTAGCTTATAATGGAGCTATATTTGGTTGATTTAAAAACAGCTTTTCTGTTTGTTCCCCAAGTTTTATTGTTTGGTTTTCACATTAAGCAAAAATATTGTTCCCCTATAGATCTCCTGAAATAATCTATGTTATTGAAGTTTCTTTAGTCCAAGCACATAACAATTCTGAAAAACAATGAAGTAAGTAAGAATTGGAATTGAGATACTGCAAGAGAAATTCTTAAATAATGGACTCAGACATTTCTTTGTGTAATGTAAAGTCTAAAGATAACCCACGGCCCATTGACACAGATAGTGAGTGGTTAGTCACAAAGTATGTAATCAACACTTTAAGGTGATGAATACCTGCTGAGTTTCTTGAGAAGATCAAGTGGTCCTAGTGAATCAGCCAGCAGATACACACACCCTGTCTGTTCCACTACTGCAGATATCTTGCCCTTTGTGAGAAGAGCTTAGCTCAGCATATGGAACTTGGTAAGGCTGTGACACCCTCGTCTGTGGCCCTGCAATCCTTTCCCTCAGCTCACGGCACTCCTCTGTCTCAGGTGACTCTGTTGTATGACTGCTGAAGCAAGGATCAAGGAACAAAGGAATATATTCAGTAGTTCAACAAATATGAAATGAGCATCTTTTATGAGTCAGGCATAGCGCTTGGTGATTTTTTTCCCACAAGATAAGAAAGGAGAAAAAATGACTGTAGTAAACATAGTAGTAATATAACTTCTATGTACATATATTCTGAATTTAAAAAGAAAACGACCAAAGGGATCTCTAGATAGGCCTATAAAACCATAGATTTATGGCTTTAAGAAAGCTCCTCTATAGAGACCTATATTACAGGGATGGATCAATGAACACAAATGGCATCCATGACAAATGAACACCTTCAATACCACTTGACTACAAATGCAGTAATAAAACAAAGGTAATGCATGAAGCCTGAGTTGAGTAAAATATGATTATATTACATTATGTAATAAAATATAATTTTAATTAAAGCCTGGGAAGAAATAGCTTCTTAGTATGAGTTTTTATTATTTATTTAGTATACATATGATAGTGATTGATTAGCTTATAATGGAGCTATATTTGGTTGATTTAAAAACAGCTTTTCTGTTTGTTCCCCAAGTTTTATTGTTTGGTTTTCACATTAAGCAAAAATATTGTTCCCCTATAGATCTCCTGAAATAATCTATGTTATTGAAGTTTCTTTAGTCCAAGCACATAACAATTCTGAAAAACAATGAAGTAAGTAAGAATTGGAATTGAGATACTGCAAGAGAAATTCTTAAATAATGGACTCAGACATTTCTTTGTGTAATGTAAAGTCTAAAGATAACCCACGGCCCATTGACACAGATAGTGAGTGGTTAGTCACAAAGTATGTAATCAACACTTTAAGGTGATGAATACCTGCTGAGTTTCTTGAGAAGATCAAGTGGTCCTAGTGAATCAGCCAGCAGATACACACACCCCTGTCTGTTCCATCTTGATGCTGCAGATATCTTGCCCCTTTAGTCTGCAGGTGGCTTGTAAGCTCACAATACTCTGGCAGAACACCTAATATATCCATTGAAATGTGAAAAACTGGCATAAAGTGCCACATCGAGTGATGACCTCAGTTCATTGGAGTTTCATGTATGCATGAATTAGGATGTGGCTCCAGGAGAGGTTGTAGATTTTTCCAGTTCATATGTCCATGGAGTCTCTGGAGGCAAGAAGTTGCTAGAAGTCTTGTGCAGCTCTTGGACAGAACATAGTCTCTCTTTTGTTCCTGGTGTTGGCATTAATTCTCCTACACTTCCCTGTCCCACCACTTCCCTTCCCTGCCCCACTCACCTAGTTGGCCTTACTTCATTCCAGTTCTCACAGACTGAACAATTTCTGCTGAGAAACCAGCTTTCTTCACCTGCCAAAAAAACGTCAAATAAAATGTAGTCTGTCTCCATTGAGGGACTACTTAGTAAATCATCTTTTTTTTGAAGTGACCACCTATCTAAACACAAATTAGGTGTAAAGGACTTTCTTAGGGTTAACAGTTGATCCTCATTTTGTTGCTAAGATTTATTGACGAAAATGTTCCACTGAATATTCACTGAAGGAGATTATGAGTTGTTTAAGTCCTCATAAAGATGATCAAACGAGGTGTGTTTTCAGTCCTCTGGTTTTGTATTTTGTGTGTGTCCATGTTCTGTTGCTCGGTTGTGTCTGATTTTTCCTGTGTGTGTCCATGCCTGATTGAAGTTCTTTAAGCATAAAAAATTTCCCTGATCTCCTGAAATAATCTATGTTATTGAAGTTTCTTTAGTCCAAGCACATAACAATTCTGAAAAACAATGAAGTAAGTAAGAATTGGAATTGAGATACTGCAAGAGAAATTCTTAAATAATGGACTCAGACATTTCTTTGTGTAATGTAAAGTCTAAAGATAACCCACGGCCCATTGACACAGATAGTGAGTGGTTAGTCACAAAGTATGTAATCAACACTTTAAGGTGATGAATACCTGCTGAGTTTCTTGAGAAGATCAAGTGGTCCTAGTGAATCAGCCAGCAGATACACACACCCCTGTCTGTTCCATCTTGATGCTGCAGATATCTTGCCCCTTTAGTCTGCAGGTGGCTTGTAAGCTCACAATACTCTGGCAGAACACCTAATATATCCATTGAAATGTGAAAACTGGCATAAAGTGCCACATCGAGTGATGACCTCAGTTCATTGGAGTTTCATGTATGCATGAATTAGGATGTGGCTCCAGGAGAGGTTGTAGATTTTTCCAGTTCATATGTCCATGGAGTCTCTGGAGGCAAGAAGTTGCTAGAAGTCTTGTGCAGCTCTTGGACAGAACATAGTCTCTCTTTTGTTCCTGGTGTTGGCATTAATTCTCCTACACTTCCCTGTCCCACCACTTCCCTTCCCTGCCCCACTCACCTAGTTGGCCTTACTTCATTCCAGTTCTCACAGACTGAACAATTTCTGCTGAGAAACCAGCTTTCTTCACCTGCCAAAAAAACGTCAAATAAAATGTAGTCTGTCTCCATTGAGGGACTACTTAGTAAATCATCTTTTTTTTGAAGTGACCACCTATCTAAACACAAATTAGGTGTAAAGGACTTTCTTAGGGTTAACAGTTGATCCTCATTTTGTTGCTAAGATTTATTGACGAAAATGTTCCACTGAATATTCACTGAAGGAGATTATGAGTTGTTTAAGTCCTCATAAAGATGATCAAACGAGGTGTGTTTTCAGTCCTCTGGTTTTGTATTTTGTGTGTGTCCATGTTCTGTTGCTCGGTTGTGTCCGATTCTTTGTGATGCCAAGGACTGTAGCCCACCAAGCTCCTCTGTCCTTGGAATTTTCCAGGCAAGAATACTGGAGTGGGTTGCCAATAATTTGTGTAACCCTTCACTAACTCCTGGATGCCAAATACTTCATTACTTCTTTAAACTATGTAGCCAAATGGAAGCACTGCTTTTAATTGGTGCCTTTGCATTCCAGATAAGGCTGGGTTTGGAAATAACTTCACCACCGTGGACAACAAATCTACAGCCCAAAATGTGGAGGGTATTGTCGTCAGTGCCATGTTTAAATCCTCATCACACGCTGCGCTTTAACTACACATGAGTTGCACAGCCCTGAGAATCTGGTGAGAAGCTCACCTCTTCCTTCCACAGGAGTTCTCAGTCTCATGCCATGGCCCTGAGAAAGAGAAGTTGAAGTTTAAAACTGTAACGTTAAAATACCTACGTGTTTTTCCAGTGTCACCTGCAACTCACAGTACAAACGCAGCAGTACATTTCTCCTCCCTGTCACTTGTTATTGTGCTTGATAATAGGTTTATCTCTTCCATCTCAGAGGTTCTGTCGTAGTGAAATAATTGCCAGGTACTTTAAGACTTTTAAAAAGAAGGTGCTAGAGCCCTGCATGTTGGTTCATGAAATACTCAAGAATGTTATACCAAACTTTTGTTTGAAACCACTCTTACTTCAACAATTAATGCAAGTATGTTGCTGAAGTGTGTTTTGTCTTCTTTTATCAAACACTAGTCTTTTAGCAGCCTTTCATAAAGAAAAATGATATGAGAAACCAGCTTTCTTCACCTGCCAAAAAAACGTCAAATAAAATGTAGTCTGTCTCCATTGAGGGACTACTTAGTAAATCATCTTTTTTTTGAAGTGACCACCTATCTAAACACAAATTAGGTGTAAAGGACTTTCTTAGGGTTAACAGTTGATCCTCATTTTGTTGCTAAGATTTATTGACGAAAATGTTCCACTGAATATTCACTGAAGGAGATTATGAGTTGTTTAAGTCCTCATAAAGATGATCAAACGAGGTGTGTTTTCAGTCCTCTGGTTTTGTATTTTGTGTGTGTCCATGTTCTGTTGCTCGGTTGTGTCCGATTCTTTGTGATGCCAAGGACTGTAGCCCACCAAGCTCCTCTGTCCTTGGAATTTTCCAGGCAAGAATACTGGAGTGGGTTGCCAATAATTTGTGTAACCCTTCACTAACTCCTGGATGCCAAATACTTCATTACTTCTTTAAACTATGTAGCCAAATGGAAGCACTGCTTTTAATTGGTGCCTTTGCATTCCAGATAAGGCTGGGTTTGGAAATAACTTCACCACCGTGGACAACAAATCTACAGCCCAAAATGTGGAGGGTATTGTCGTCAGTGCCATGTTTAAATCCCTCATCACACGCTGCGCTTCAACTACACATGAGTTGCACAGCCCTGAGAATCTGGTGAGAAGCTCACCTCTTCCTTCCACAGGAGTTCTCAGTCTCATGCCATGGCCCTGAGAAAGAGAAGTTGAAGTTTAAAACTGTAACGTTAAAATACCTACGTGTTTTTCCAGTGTCACCTGCAACTCACAGTACAAACGCAGCAGTACATTTCTCCTCCCTGTCACTTGTTATTGTGCTTGATAATAGGTTTATCTCTTCCATCTCAGAGGTTCTGTCGTAGTGAAATAATTGCCAGGTACTTTAAGACTTTTAAAAAGAAGGTGCTAGAGCCCTGCATGTTGGTTCATGAAATACTCAAGAATGTTATACCAAACTTTTGTTTGAAACCACTCTTACTTCAACAATTAATGCAAGTATGTTGCTGAAGTGTGTTTTGTCTTCTTTTATCAAACACTAGTCTTTTAGCAGCCTTTCATAAAAGACTGTATTAATTAAACCACTGAAGCCACAAGTAGAGAGAGCCAGGCTATGGAAGGTTAGTGTTCATTGCTACCAAGGAGATTGTGGTTTGAGATAGTAAAATGTGGATGAAAACTGACACATCTGACATGACTAGATGAATTCAGGTCTCTCTGAGGAGTAAAGGAGCATTTCTCTATTTTACTAATCTGTTACATATGGATACTATCTGCTAACCTACTTAAATCAAAGAAATAGTTTAAACTATTCTAAATCACTGAAACTATGGATTCATTTGAGAGTTTAAATAGAATAAAACCCTAAATGAAAAGGAATTTGATTTTGCTGATTGTCAAAGCTTCCCAGCAAGGTTCTCGGAGGTTGAGAATAACTTGGGTGCCATCCATGTATTCAGTTTGGTCCTGATAAGAAGTAATTTGACAAGTTGATTAGAACATATTTGAGCTTTTATAAGTCTTACCTTGTATGCTCATGTATAGAAGAAATACTATATTTCTTAATTTCCTTTAAATCAACATGAGTTTGGCTTTGAACCTCCATTCTGTAGGAATGGCTGGAAGTTGAACCTCAGTCATTCTTTGGTCTCCCTACTTCACAGAGTAATGCAAAGACCCCCCAGTCTTAAGCAGGACCCAGGGTTTGGTAAGATTCCATCGATTTCAAGCATCAATTATATTTATTAATTTACATGGTGCTCTCTGCTGCTTAGGGATGACACTCTGGTCAATTTGGAGCCCTTGCTTTCTGAAACCTTCCCTTCCAGGGAGGAGCTACCAAATTGCAGAGTGAGGGCATAGGGTCTTTTTGCCACAAGACCAAAAGGATACTTTATGTTTTCCTCAGTGGCCCATCCTTCTGCTTTTCTAAAGATCATGGGCATAACTGTCCCAGTGGTCTTGGGTTTTAAAAAAGGTGTTTTGGGGGCTTCTGTGTTCTTCTTTGTCATAAACCTTTCCCAAGACACAGAATACACTAGCTGCCTTCTTAGAAAAGGCAGATAGGGAAATACTGAATGCAAAGCTTACTATCTGAAAAAGCAAGGTCCTGCATTAAATGTTGAATCACTAATACATTGGTTTTAATAACTTTGTATCAATTGTGAGTCCATAGTCAAATTCATGCTCAAATGAGCTAAAACATACATATCATTTATTATATCTATGTAGCAAAATGTATCATTCTTGAATGTCAGGCTCTGTTCCAATTGTCTAGAGGACTTGGCATAATTTATCACAGTGATGCAGAAAGTTTGGAGAAGCTGAACAATGACTGAAATCTCTAGACAAAATTCTGATTCCCTTATTTTTGCAGACATCTCTTCGGAAGTCACAATTAAGACAGGAAATTTAAAGCTTGGAAATCCCCAGTGGTTATAAAAGTATAAACTAATATCTTTTAATGTTACAGCCAACTTTCTGAATATGGAGCACAGTGACCATCCTTTTCCATACTAAAGGATGACAGGCAAGGTTTTTGGTAATGTTACCATAGGAACATTGAAGGGACAAGTGGAAAGAAGGAATTTGATTTTGCTGATTGTCAAAGCTTCCCAGCAAGGTTCTCGGAGGTTGAGAATAACTTGGGTGCCATCCATGTATTCAGTTTGGTCCTGATAAGAAGTAATTTGACAAGTTGATTAGAACATATTTGAGCTTTTATAAGTCTTACCTTGTATGCTCATGTATAGAAGAAATACTATATTTCTTAATTTCCTTTAAATCAACATGAGTTTGGCTTTGAACCTCCATTCTGTAGGAATGGCTGGAAGTTGAACCTCAGTCATTCTTTGGTCTCCCTACTTCACAGAGTAATGCAAAGACCCCCCAGTCTTAAGCAGGACCCAGGGTTTGGTAAGATTCCATCGATTTCAAGCATCAATTATATTTATTAATTTACATGGTGCTCTCTGCTGCTTAGGGATGACACTCTGGTCAATTTGGAGCCCTTGCTTTCTGAAACCTTCCCTTCCAGGGAGGAGCTACCAAATTGCAGAGTGAGGGCATAGGGTCTTTTTGCCACAAGACCAAAAGGATACTTTATGTTTTCCTCAGTGGCCCATCCTTCTGCTTTTCTAAAGATCATGGGCATAACTGTCCCAGTGGTCTTGGGTTTTAAAAAAGGTGTTTTGGGGGCTTCTGTGTTCTTCTTTGTCATAAACCTTTCCCAAGACACAGAATACACTAGCTGCCTTCTTAGAAAAGGCAGATAGGGAAATACTGAATGCAAAGCTTACTATCTGAAAAAGCAAGGTCCTGCATTAAATGTTGAATCACTAATACATTGGTTTTAATAACTTTGTATCAATTGTGAGTCCATAGTCAAATTCATGCTCAAATGAGCTAAAACATACATATCATTTATTATATCTATGTAGCAAAATGTATCATTCTTGAATGTCAGGCTCTGTTCCAATTGTCTAGAGGACTTGGCATAATTTATCACAGTGATGCAGAAAGTTTGGAGAAGCTGAACAATGACTGAAATCTCTAGACAAAATTCTGATTCCCTTATTTTTGCAGACATCTCTTCGGAAGTCACAATTAAGACAGGAAATTTAAAGCTTGGAAATCCCCAGTGGTTATAAAAGTATAAACTAATATCTTTTTAATGTTACAGCCAACTTTCTGAATATGGAGCACAGTGACCATCCTTTTCCATACTAAAGGATGACAGGCAAGGTTTTTGGTAATGTTACCATAGGAACATTGAAGGGACAAGTGGAGGAACAGGACACCATTTGTTGCACTGTGTTAATCTGTCTTCCATTTTTGATTCTAATGCTCATCTAAATCCAAGAAACTGCATTTTATCCCTCTTCCAATGAATACTACTAAGACACGACTATTTTTCTTTCCTCATGCCATCTTTCTTACCTCCAAACAGGGACTGTATTGTGACATCCGTCAGCTGGTTCAGTTTATCAAGGAGGCCCATGGGAATGTCTTCAGGAGAGTGGCCCTCAGTGCTTTGCTTGACAGTGCTGAGAAGTTGGCACCAGGGAAAAAGGTGGAGGAAAATGAAGTGGAATCTAAGCCTGGAAGAGGGAAAAGGTTGGAAGCTTGAGCTCCCTGAATATGAGGCTTTGCCTATCTGTAGAATATAATGGGCTGTTGTACTTTCCATGATGTGTAATTCCAGGGCAGGGATGGGGGACTATCTTGTATGAATGATATCACTGGCAATGGCCCATCTGCAGCTTAGAAAAGAGATAAGTTTCCTATCAAATAAATGCTGCCTCTGTATGAATCAGAGCTCAGTTGATCCCAAACTTTCATCTACTTGAACCTTATTTCATAGTTTTTACTGATATGGTAAAATATTATCTATGTTTTAGTCTCTTCAATAAATAACTTACATTTCTGTCCAGAAAGGAGAAGCAATTACTAATGCTATATCATCCTGTTCAGTATGTAATATTTTTAACATTCTGAAAGACAAATGGCTGAGCCATGAAATTTTTTTCTATTTAAGGACTGCCGGTTTTAATAACTTTGTATCAATTGTGAGTCCATAGTCAAATTCATGCTCAAATGAGCTAAAACATACATATCATTTATTATATCTATGTAGCAAAATGTATCATTCTTGAATGTCAGGCTCTGTTCCAATTGTCTAGAGGACTTGGCATAATTTATCACAGTGATGCAGAAAGTTTGGAGAAGCTGAACAATGACTGAAATCTCTAGACAAAATTCTGATTCCCTTATTTTTGCAGACATCTCTTCGGAAGTCACAATTAAGACAGGAAATTTAAAGCTTGGAAATCCCCAGTGGTTATAAAAGTATAAACTAATATCTTTTTAATGTTACAGCCAACTTTCTGAATATGGAGCACAGTGACCATCCTTTTCCATACTAAAGGATGACAGGCAAGGTTTTTGGTAATGTTACCATAGGAACATTGAAGGGACAAGTGGAGGAACAGGACACCATTTGTTGCACTGTGTTAATCTGTCTTCCATTTTTGATTCTAATGCTCATCTAAATCCAAGAAACTGCATTTTATCCCTCTTCCAATGAATACTACTAAGACACGACTATTTTTCTTTCCTCATGCCATCTTTCTTACCTCCAAACAGGGACTGTATTGTGACATCCGTCAGCTGGTTCAGTTTATCAAGGAGGCCCATGGGAATGTCTTCAGGAGAGTGGCCCTCAGTGCTTTGCTTGACAGTGCTGAGAAGTTGGCACCAGGGAAAAAGGTGGAGGAAAATGAAGTGGAATCTAAGCCTGGAAGAGGGAAAAGGTTGGAAGCTTGAGCTCCCTGAATATGAGGCTTTGCCTATCTGTAGAATATAATGGGCTGTTGTACTTTCCATGATGTGTAATTCCAGGGCAGGGATGGGGGACTATCTTGTATGAATGATATCACTGGCAATGGCCCATCTGCAGCTTAGAAAAGAGATAAGTTTCCTATCAAATAAATGCTGCCTCTGTATGAATCAGAGCTCAGTTGATCCCAAACTTTCATCTACTTGAACCTTATTTCATAGTTTTTACTGATATGGTAAAATATTATCTATGTTTTAGTCTCTTCAATAAATAACTTACATTTCTGTCCAGAAAGGAGAAGCAATTACTAATGCTATATCATCCTGTTCAGTATGTAATATTTTTAACATTCTGAAAGACAAATGGCTGAGCCATGACCAATTATTTTTTTATTCTAGTAAACATGAATTTAAGGACTGCCCAGGTGGCTCAGTGGTAAAAATCTGTTTGCCAGTGCAGGAGATGTGGGTTTGATCCCTGGGTTGGGAAGATCCCCTGGAGAAGGAAATGGCAACCCATTGCAGTATTCTTATCTGAGAAATGCCAGGGACAGAGATCCTGGTGGGCTATAGTCCATGAGGTCACAAAAGAACTGGATACAACTTAATGACTAAACAGCAAAACATGACTTTATTGTATGCTAATTCTTTAAGAAATGTCACTTATGAAGATTAAAAGAAACATCTAAACTGGATATCTTGCCTACAGTTACTGGCTCTGTCTGCAATGATGCTATGGTAGTATCCTTAGGGAGTAATGCAGCTAGATCATAAATTAAATGCTAAGACATAAATTTCAATAGCAGCATAGACTCATGATCGTGTAGGGTTTGCAGCCCATTGTCTATAACAGTGTTTTACTTTATGAAGTCCATAAATTACTGAGAGGTGGTGTCCTACTTTGCTGTGATTGGTGGAATGCACCATTTGCACAGGTCAGAGGCAGGAAGCGTGGTGGATAAAGGCCAGGTGAGCTCCGCACCTGAGGAATGTCGCAGCTTCATGTCCGGTCGGCCCTCACAGACTCCAGAGCAGTAAGTAGTGTTGGTTTTGTCTCCAATGCAATGGGCTGGAAGAAATTCTATTTTCCTAGCTGCTGTTTGCTTTTCATTTCTATTGATTTCTTGCTTTTCATTCTCATGCCACTTATCTCTACAGGCTCAGATTGCAAGTAACCAACCTCAAGCTTTCAGGAAGTCTCCCTTACTACCTTTTCTATTTCCAGTCTCTATTCCACTTCTGTCTTTTATGCACAATCTTGCAGATTAATCTTGAAAAGTAGAATATATAGCAGGTATGCTGGGGATGTTATCCACTTTCTTGCTTAAAATATCACTTACAAATCACTCATAACAATCACTGAAGCTTTGTCCAGAAATACGTAAGATAATCTTCTTTCGTGTCCAGCTTTACCTGAAACAGTCATCCATTTCACCTTGGTTCTCTCCTGGATCCATTCCCTTGACCACTGATAACAATTTATGTCCACTTTTCTTAATGGCAGTATCAATGGCAGTATCAAAATAGTGCCCCAGAAAATGTGAGGATTATTGTAGACACTAAATATACAGTCTAGTTCTATGCAAGGCTCATTTGTATTCATTCTTCTTTTGAGAACTATTTACTCACAAGTGGTGTGGTCAGTATTTAAAACATGATCCTTTATGTATGGCATTCTGCTTCTCCAAACCATGATTTAGTAATATTTTTCTTCCAGAAATTCTGCAGGTTGTTCTAGGTTTTATGGTGTCCCCTCTGTACAGTCAAAGAAGTACAGTCATTAAAAAGGACCTTGCCAACCCACAATAAGCAAGCAAAACCTTTAAGGGACAAAAAGCCTGAACTGTTCTTATAGCCCTTCAAAATTTTATAAATTGCCCCAGAAATGAGTGGGTAAAAGTAAGGAGAGGGTAAGTCAACTCGATAGATCCAAGGACCATGTGAGCTTTTATGTAACCACCACAGCCCCAATGCCTAGATAAGTCTTGGTCCATAGTAGGCACTTAATATATATTAAGAATGAATGAATGATAGTCAATTAAAGGATGGACTTGTCCAATTGCCACTAAGTCTTTGTCTTATTTAATTTTCATTCTCAATATTAAGGTTTTGTTTGTCCTTTAAAGAAGTCCTTAAGGACAGAGTGAAAATCCATACCTAAGTTCTAAGAAAAAAAAAAACTATGAAAGGCAAAGATATGTTTGTAGCTGAATAACCAACTGCAAGACTAGTTAAAAGTCCTTACAAGGCTTCCCTGGTGGTCCAGTGAAGTTTCTGTCTTGCAATATAAGGGGCACCAGTTTGACCCCTGGCCCAGGAAGATCCAACATGCCGAGGAGTGGCTGGACCAATGTGTCCAATTACAAGCCAGCGCTCTGGAGCACGTGTGCCCAGAGTCAGTGCTCTGCAATGAGAGGCCCACACAAGCCAAAAAATAAAGGTGGATGAAAATAAGTAAATTTAAAAAAACCAAAGAGGCCAAAATTAAAAAAAAAAAAAAAAAGAAGTCCTTACATACAGAATCTTTCCCAAAAAATCAGACAGAACTTATTTTTCCTAATAATAATAATACCATTCTTGATTGCAAATACTCTTTCTGCAGTTCTATAAATACCATCTGACCTCCCGACATTTAGCATATGTCTATTCTTTCTCTTGAATGGAGATAACATGTCTTAATATGTCTCTGAATAAACATTTCCACTTGGAGGGATGTCAGTGAAAGTCGAATATGGGACTTTTTCCTGATCCAAGTGGGCCCAGGAGATGAGCCGCCACATGTCCTCTGTTCCGCACTGGAGAAAGGTCGGGTAATCCTGGCTCCTCCTCTTGTCTGGTTTTTCTCTGTATTCCCCTTCCCTGCTCTTCATGCCCTTCTCCTTTTTCCCTCTTAAATACTGCATTAACTGATATTAAAAGCAGTTCTGTGTACCCACTTCTCTGAAACTCATAATTTATCCACACCCATTGGACAAAGCTGATTTGGCACTTTATTGTAAAGCTGATCAATTACAGGTTCTCTGGATGTTTCCCCACTCAGACCATATAGTCTTATACTCATCCTTGTGTTGAACATTCCCCAAAGGTAAGAAATGTTTCATACCCTGTGAACATTTGATAAAAGTTACAGGGAAAGGGCTTCCCTGGTGGTCCAGTGGGTGAAGAGTCCGCCTTGCAGTGCAGGGGGCACTGGTTTGATCCCTGGCCCAGGAAGATCCCACATGCCACAGAGCAGCTATGCGAATGTGTCCAGTAGTGAGCCAGAACTCTGGAGCGCATGCGCCCAGAGCCAGTGCTCTGCAACGAGAGAGGCTGCTGCAATCGGAAGCACACACATGCCAAAGAATAAAGATTGATGAAGACACATGATGACTTAGAGGCAAAAAAAAAAAAAAAAGTCAATTTCTAAAGCACTGATTTAAATTCACATCAGGGCTTCCCCTGGTGGTCCAGTGGATAAGGACACCGCCTTGCAGTGCAAGCGGCGCCGGTTCGAGCCCTGGCCTGGGAAGATCCCACGTGCCGCGAAGCGGCTGGACTGATGTGTCCAATGACCGAGCCGGAGTTCTGGAGCGCATGCGCCCAGAGCTGGCGCTCTGCGACAACAGATGCCACCGCGATGAGAGGCCCGCAGGAGCCAGAGAACAAAGACAGATGAAAACAGAGAAATGAAAGACCAATAGAAGTGGCCCGCCCACTCCCCTCCCTCCCCAACCCGACCCCCGCCCAAAAATAAGCAAATAAAAAAATCTTAAAAAATAATAATAATAACACCTTTTAGAAACAGAATGTCCTGGACATTGCCCCAAGCATATGTCTATTCTTTCTCTTGAATGGAGATAACATGTCTTAATATGTCTCTGAATAAACATTTCCACTTGGAGGGATGTCAGTGAAAGTCGAATATGGGACTTTTTCCTGATCCAAGTGGGCCCAGGAGATGAGCTGCCACATGTCCTCTGTTCCGCACTGGAGAAAGGTCGGGTAATCCTGGCTCCTCCTCTTGTCTGGTTTTTCTCTGTATTCCCCTTCCCTGCTCTTCATGCCCTTCTCCTTTTTCCCTCTTAAATACTGCATTAACTGATATTAAAAGCAGTTCTGTGTACCCACTTCTCTGAAACTCATAATTTATCCACACCCATTGGACAAAGCTGATTTGGCACTTTATTGTAAAGCTGATCAATTACAGGTTCTCTGGATGTTTCCCCACTCAGACCATATAGTCTTATACTCATCCTTGTGTTGAACATTCCCCAAAGGTAAGAAATGTTTCATACCCTGTGAACATTTGATAAAAGTTACAGGGAAAGGGCTTCCCTGGTGGTCCAGTGGGTGAAGAGTCCGCCTTGCAGTGCAGGGGGCACTGGTTTGATCCCTGGCCCAGGAAGATCCCACATGCCACAGAGCAGCTATGCGAATGTGTCCAGTAGTGAGCCAGAACTCTGGAGCGCATGCGCCCAGAGCCAGTGCTCTGCAACGAGAGAGGCTGCTGCAATCGGAAGCACACACATGCCAAAGAATAAAGATTGATGAAGACACATGATGACTTAGAGGCAAAAAAAAAAAAAAAAGTCAATTTCTAAAGCACTGATTTAAATTCACATCAGGGCTTCCCCTGGTGGTCCAGTGGATAAGGACACCGCCTTGCAGTGCAAGCGGCGCCGGTTCGAGCCCTGGCCTGGGAAGATCCCACGTGCCGCGAAGCGGCTGGACTGATGTGTCCAATGACCGAGCTGGAGCTCTGGAGCGCATGCGCCCAGAGCTGGCGCTCTGCGACAACAGACGCCACCGCGATGAGAGGCCCGCAGGAGCCAGAAGAACAAAGACAGATGAAAACAGAAGAAATGAAAGACCAATAGAAGTGGCCAGCCCGCTCCCCTCCCTCCCCAACCCGACCCCCGCCCCCCAAAAATAAGCAAATAAATAAATCTTAAAAAAATAATAATAATAAATTCACATCATATTTGAGAAACAGAATGTCCTGAATTAAAATAATAATTAAAGGTATTAGGCTTCCCTGGTAGCTCAGTGGTGAAGAATCTGCCTGTCAACACAGGAGACATGGGTTCGATCCCTGATCCAGGAAGATTCCACATGCCACGGAGCTACGAAGCCTGAACATCGTAACTATTGAGCTTGTGCTCTGGAGCCCAGGATCCACAACTGCTGAGCGCGTGTGGTGCAACTACTGAAGCCTGTGTGCCTAGAGCCTGCGCTCTGCAGCAAGGAAGTCCACCACAGTGAGAAACTCCAAGCACCACAACTACAGAGTAGCCTCCACAGCAACAAAGACTCAGCACAGCCAAAAATAAATAAAATTATCAAAATAGTAATTAAAGGCTTTTAGTACTCTAAAAGATCTTGAGAGAGAAAATCTACATCCCTATAAGAATATCCCCAGAGAATGACTGGTTTTGCACAGTACTGTCAAATTTTAGGTAGATCCCAGATTTAACATCAATGCTTATAAATAAGTCATTACTTACCCCCCCCCCAAACAAATTTCATCCTATGTTACTATTTTCTCTTTTTCTTTCCAAATTACTATATATGTCAGTTCAAGTTGCCAAATGTGAAATATGGAAAACACAGAAAAGTATAGAGGAAAATAATTTTAAAATCAAAATATCTTTAACTAGAGATACCCACTGTAAATGTTTTGCATATTATGCTGAATATACGGTTCAGTATGTGTGCACACAAGTTTGCACATAGACACATAATCACACATGTAATTTTTAAAAAAATTAATCTGATCATATCTTGGTTAATCCATTTGATCACTGCCTTTTAGCTCTGCAATATATCATCGACATAAACCATATCATTAATCTTCTGAAAATATGATTTTAATGGGTATAGAAGATGCCATCATATGGAAGTCCCACATTTTCTTCAGCTCTTTCTCTAGAATTGAAATTGTTTCCAGTGTTTTAACAATGACCCTCAAATCTTAGCATCTAACCTTCTCATATCTACATCTTAATATATGGTCTCATAATTTCCTGTAGATAACTTCCAGGAGATTGAATTTCTGTGTCATTGGTGTAGACATAGGCTTTGGAAAATGTATTACTTTCCAGAAAGGTCAAATCATTCTATCTCATCGTGACAGGATCATATACCCTTGCTGTCTCTCCATCCCTTGCTCCTCCTTAACCTTTGCCTTTTAAATGAGTGAAAATAGGAACCTGATTTCAACTGGCCTTTTAAATATATGTATATAGTGAAAAAAAATATATATATATAATGAAATTAAACTCTGCATCACCATTAGTCACTTGTCTTTTTCCTCTTGTGATATGCCCCAGTCAAAAATCCCTTTGGAGGGCTTCCCTGGTGGTCCAGTGGGTACAGAGTCCATCTTGCAGTGCAAGGGACGCTGGTTCGATCCCTGGCACAGGAACATCCCACATGCTGCGGAACGGCTGTATCGGTGTGTCCAATTACGAGCCAGTACTCTGGAATGCATGCGCCGAGAGCCAGTGCTCTGTGACAACAGAGGCCACTACAATGAGAGACCCACAGGGGCCAAAGAATAAAGATGGATGAAAATAAATGTATTTAAAAAAAAAAAAAAAAAAAAAACAAGAAAATCAATAAAAGAGGCCAAAAAAAAAAAAAAGTCCCTTTGGAGATGTTCATATTTGTCTTACTGAGTCAGAGTAACTTTTTTTTTTTACTTTTAAACTTTAGGATTCTTTGACTTCAAAAAGCTAAATAATCAGGCATGATGTGAAATAACAGTGAAAAATTATAGGATGATGTATCTCTTGAGTATGGTGATTGCATTTTATTTATTCATTCATGCAAGTATTCTTGTGGGTTTATTTAGGTCTAAGAATTATAAGCTCCTTTGGGAGGGAGGGGCTAAGACTCAGTACTGCACACCCTCTGGGAAACTTCGAAGAAAACGTTAAATATACTGTAAGTGCTTCTTTTATGACCCATCCTCACAGACAATTACTTGCAATAATATTTAGTTTGATATTCAATTGCAAAAAATTGATGACCAACTTGACAGCTGAACCATGACAATTTATTTTCAGGAAGATCTCAGAAAATCAAGCTGAGTTTTCCGCCTTCCATTCCCATTCTGTCTCTTCTGCTGTTCTCAGCCCATCAAAGGTCATCCTGCGTGATTTGCCTCAATGTTACTAACAGGAGGTTAAGAGAGATTTAAGAGACTTTCCCATGTGTTGTCAGACATTTAACAATCCCCTCTGCCTGCTTTCAGCGATGAACAAATGCAAGGGGGCAACCTAGGGCGAAAAGATTTCTGGCGCAAGATGTTCAAATCCCAGAGTGCAGCAAGTGACACCAGCAGTCAGTCTGAACAAGACACTTCAGAATGCACCACTGCCCATTCAGGAACCACCTCTGACCGGCGCGCCCGCTCACGGTCCCGCAGGATTTCACTCCGGAAGAAGCTTAAACTTCCCATAGGTAAAAGTATGTCTTATCTGTTTTATGAATTCTCTTATTCTCTGCCGTGTCCTCAAGTCAGCTCATAATCAAAGCAGAGCAATGCATGGGAAAGTAGAGAAAGGGAAAGCTTTCAAGTCACAAAGTCTAGCGTGGTTCATTCACTGCTTTCAGCAAATGTTTCTCAGACCTTTACTGTGAGCTTCTATGGTGCTGGAACACAGTACTAGGCTTCAGGGATTAAATGATGAGCAGCATTTCACAGTGCCTTGGTTTGCTGACCTTACCATCTCCTGGGGAGACAATCACTAAAGCAGATAATTATACAACAAATTATAGTTGCAAACTATGAATTTTATAAAAGAAATCTACATAGTGGCATGAAAGCATGTGATAGCAAAACCTGACCTAAATGGGAGGAGGAGCCAAAAATCAGGGAAGGCTTCCTGAAGGAAGTGATATTAAGAATGGCAGGGTACTTGGGAGAAGGAGAAAGGAGAGTACTCCAAGTTGTAGCAGTGCACTATGCAGAGGTATTAAGAGGGCAGTCTGTGTAAGAACTGAGACAGGGGTGGCTGCATGACTCGAGTGGAGCCATAGACACTAGAGCATTGTGGGCCCTGGAGGTCAGGTTAGTTCTTCAACCTCCAGCCCTACAGAGCCCAGGTGGAATACTGAACAAAGAAATGACGTAAGCAGGTAAACCTTTTTTCTAGAAGATCACTGGGTGAAAAACATACTAGAGGGAGCGTGAATGGATAAAGAGGATAGAAAGCTGCCTTATGGTCCAGGTCTAAGTAACGGTAGTATGGACTGGGCAGTGACCATGCAGAGGAAAGAAAGGGACGTATCTGAGAGATACTGAGGAGGTAAAATCAACAGGACTTAATGGAAGATGTGAAGGTTGTCAAGGACTACATAGATGGTGGTTTTAATCACCCAAGACACCCAGGTTCTTTTTGTCCTCATCTTAGTCATGCAGTTTTACAGACCAACAGTAAATGTTCTTGTTCAACGCATGTACATTTTGAAAACAATTATTTACACTTTTGTTTACATTGAGTCATGTAACTTTCATTGCTTCTTGGGCTGGCCCATGCCAACATTTTCGTCTAATCCATGGCTGTTGTGGTCTAATTTTTTTAAAAAAATTATTAATTAGGAAACTGGCTGAAACGGTCCTCCCTCTCGGGCCTGGCAGATGGCGTGGAGGACCTCCTGGACATCAGTTCTGTGGACCGCCTGTCTTTCATCAGGCAAAGCTCCAAGGTAAACAGAACATTACTTACATAAGAGAATGCTGGAGTCACTGATAGAAAAATGTCAAGAGTTGAGAAGTACTAAACACTCAGAGGGGTCGAAGAAATTCTCTTAAAGTTAAGTAAGTTTGGGGGAGCTTAAATGAACTATGGAAATGAAAATGCCTTAGTATTAGGCAATAAAAGTAAGGGGAAAAGTGACCAAATCTTTAATAAAATTGTAATGTATATAGAAAGGTATATAGCTGTTTGTTTTGCCTGTGCTCAGTTGTGTCCGACTCCTTGTGACCCCATGGACTATAGCCTGCCAAACTCCTCCATCCATGGAATTTTCCAGGCAAAAATATTGGAGCGGGTTGCTGTTTCCTTCTCCGGGGAATCTTCCTGACCCAGGGTTCAAATTGCATCTCCTGCATTGGTAGGCAGATTCTTTACCACTGAGCCACCTAGGAAGCCCCATATGGGTATTAATTCTCAGATACTTTTAACATGCATGTGAAATCCTCACATCTTGAAGTCCTATCCAAGGACACATAATTGTATAGTGATTTCTTTTATACACAAACACACATAGAGTTTATCTTCTGTCCCTACTTTTCCTACCGTCTGAACCATTTTCCCCATTAATAAGGATCAAGAAGCTCACGGTGATTTTTCCCACTACGTGCTTCCTGTGTAAAGCATTGTAGTAGTCTACAGTTTTGAAAAGGTCACAAATCTAAGGGAAATTCATTTTTCATAAGAATCTTTCTTGTGCTAGTTAGTGGCCTGGTCACTGTAATTGTCAGCATGTGATAGAATTTACATTGCTTTACATACAAATTATTTGCCTAAACTCTTTCTTCTTTGAATCTCGCTAAAACCAGTTTCCTTCTCTTGTAAAAGTAACATTTTGAAATTATAGAAAGAATATAGCAATATTATGAGACATTTAGAAGATATACTTGTAAGTCCTCCTTCATATTCTTTTTACTAAAATTTGGCCAAGTATTTGAAAGTCTGGGGGGTCTATAACTTCTTTGCTTTCCAGTAAACAAATGCATTTTAAGCATTAGGGAAAAAATGCACATTATTGTGCTTTAATTATAGGGCACATTATGGATTAATTTATACTGGTTCTTTCATAGAGATCTAAAATCTATTTGGCTATCTTTTACTTTCATCTGATTCTCAGCTGTGGTTTTGTTTGTAAAGAATAAATATGACTTGTTCATAAATTTGAGTTTAGATTTAATTAGAATTAAACTCTAGGAATATCCCAATTGTTTACTAAACTATTTCCATAGAGCCTGATTATTTTATTTTCAGTCTATCAGCAAGACTCTCTTTCAAATTATATAGTTAAAAGTGATGTCGTTTTTGGTACATGGGAATAAACTCAAACCAGATGTGGAAATCAGAAGAAATGAAGTGACAATTATATTCTAAACAACTGATTTTTCAAGGTAAAAATGAGTATAAACACAAAGAATTTCCTTTAAGTTAGATGACTCCTTGTCTTTTTCTTAGGTCAAATTCACCAGTGCTGTGAAGCTTTCTGAAGGTGGGCCAGGGAGTGGAATGGAAAATGGAAGAGATGAAGAGGAGAATTTCTTCAAACGTCTTGGTAAATATCACTGCACCTAAAAATTACCTGTGTCTTTCACTACATGGAGTAACCATTTGATTAGATCCAATGATGTCCTTTCTGTTTTCCTCAATTTCTTAATAATTTCTACTCAAACACACATAGAGTTTATCTTCTGTCCCTACTTTTCCTACCGTCTGAACCATTTTCCCCATTAATAAGGATCAAGAAGCTCACGGTGATTTTTCCCACTACGTGCTTCCTGTGTAAAGCATTGTAGTAGTCTACAGTTTTGAAAAGGTCACAAATCTAAGGGAAATTCATTTTTCATAAGAATCTTTCTTGTGCTAGTTAGTGGCCTGGTCACTGTAATTGTCAGCATGTGATAGAATTTACATTGCTTTACATACAAATTATTTGCCTAAACTCTTTCTTCTTTGAATCTCGCTAAAACCAGTTTCCTTCTCTTGTAAAAGTAACATTTTGAAATTATAGAAAGAATATAGCAATATTATGAGACATTTAGAAGATATACTTGTAAGTCCTCCTTCATATTCTTTTACTAAAATTTGGCCAAGTATTTGAAAGTCTGGGGGGTCTATAACTTCTTTGCTTTCCAGTAAACAAATGCATTTTAAGCATTAGGGAAAAAATGCACATTATTGTGCTTTAATTATAGGGCACATTATGGATTAATTTATACTGGTTCTTTCATAGAGATCTAAAATCTATTTGGCTATCTTTTACTTTCATCTGATTCTCAGCTGTGGTTTTGTTTGTAAAGAATAAATATGACTTGTTCATAAATTTGAGTTTAGATTTAATTAGAATTAAACTCTAGGAATATCCCAATTGTTTACTAAACTATTTCCATAGAGCCTGATTATTTTATTTTCAGTCTATCAGCAAGACTCTCTTTCAAATTATATAGTTAAAAGTGATGTCGTTTTTGGTACATGGGAATAAACTCAAACCAGATGTGGAAATCAGAAGAAATGAAGTGACAATTATATTCTAAACAACTGATTTTTCAAGGTAAAAATGAGTATAAACACAAAGAATTTCCTTTAAGTTAGATGACTCCTTGTCTTTTTTTCTTAGGTCAAATTCACCAGTGCTGTGAAGCTTTCTGAAGGTGGGCCAGGGAGTGGAATGGAAAATGGAAGAGATGAAGAGGAGAATTTCTTCAAACGTCTTGGTAAATATCACTGCACCTAAAAATTACCTGTGTCTTTCACTACATGGAGTAACCATTTGATTAGATCCAATGATGTCCTTTCTGTTTTCCTCAATTTCTTAATAATTTCTACCTCATATGTATGTTGCTTGCACTACTCTTTATATAGGTTTTCTATTTGTTAACCATTTGGTTCAACACATATTGGTGGATGTCCTACTGTGTTCCTCATTTCCTGGTGGCCCCTGGATTTACAAAAAATTAGACACAGCTTTTTATTCTGCTGTTCTGTCCTTTATTAAAAATCTGAGAGCTTTAAAGGACCTTCAGATATCTTCTTATCCACCCACCTATGTACTTGGGAATTCTGCACATCAAATCCCTGACAGGTGGCTAGCCTCCCTCTGAACACTTTCACTGAGGGGGAGCTTATGACTCTGCAAAGCAATCTGTTCCAGAACTGGGCATTTTTCATTGTTAGAAAGGCTTTTCTTACATTCTTAAAAATAGACTTATCCATAAATTGGACTCACTGGTCCTAGTTATGATATCTCTAGCAACCCCCCACACACACACTCATTCATATATACATATTGCTAATTTCACCTATTACCTATTTCATCTTCTCTCTTTTGACCTCACTTCTGCTGGTTAAATATTGATTTCTTTTGTCTTCCTTACATAGAAGTGTCTCTAGATTCATCACCATCCTGATTCTATTTTACTGTATTCTAATTAGATGATGCATTTTACAAAGTGTGATATTTCAGGTGGAAGGCAGTAGACTATATTTGACTTTAATCAGTATAATAGTGTAACTGTTAAGCTCCAGGGGTATAGCCAGTGGATGAACACAGTTTAAACTGCATTATCTGTTTTCACATCACAGAGTTCATTAGTATTGAATTTTGGATCAGCCTTTGCCAGTTGTCCTTCACATGAACGAATGTCATGTATTATTTTGATGTAGCCATTGTTAATTCTCCATCTCAGAATAAATAAAACATATCATTTCATTAGTATAGAGGGTAGTTAAGTCACCTTCCCAGGAAGGAAATTAAGAGACAGGACACAAAGAAGATAAATTCTTCAAAACAATAGTCTTCTCTATAATTGTGCTATAAAAATCCATCAGCAGGGACTTCTCTGGTGGTTCATTGGTTAAGATTCTACTTTACCAATGCAGAGGGCACAGGTTTGATCGAATCAAGATCATGCATGCTGCAAAAAAATCCAGCAGAGATATACACATTCCCCTATTTTCATCCAAGTTGTTTGTGTTATTACTAAAAAAGAAAAATACAAAGAAATAGATCCTAGAAATCTTATAGTTTACTTTTTATTTTTAAACTTTATTTATTTTATTTTGAGGGGGGCGGCAGGTTGGGGAAGGAGGGGACGAGCAGGCCATTTCTATTGGTCTTTCATTTGTCTGTTTTCATCCGTCTTTGTTCTTTGGCCCGTGTGGGCCTCCCATCGCAGTGGCCTCTGTTGTGGCAGAGCGCCGGCTCTGGGCGCATGCGCTCAGAGCTCTGGCTCGGCAATTGAACACTTCAGTCCAGCCGCTCCGCGGCACGTGGGATCTTCCCAGGCCAGGGATCGAACCGGCGCCCCTTGCACTGCAAGGCGGTGTCCTTACCCACTGGACCACTAGGGAAGCCCTATAGTTTACTTTTATTGACTGACAACTTGTGGGTACAATTTTCAGCTAATGATACATTAAATGTACCAGTAATCAGCACAATGGAGAAGGACATGGCAACCTACTCCAGTATTCTTGCCTGGAAAATTCCATGGACAGAGAAGCCTGGTGAGCTACAGTCCATGAAGGCTCAAATACATTTTATATATATACACATACGCATATGAGGCTTCCCGATGACTCAGTGGTGAGGAATCTGCCTATAATGCAGGAAAGCCGGGTTCCATCCCTCAGTTGGGAAGATCTCCCTGGAGGAGGGCATGGCAACCCACTCCAGTATTCTTGCCTGGAGAATTTCATAGACAGAGGAGCTTGATGGACCGCAGCTCATGAGGTCACACAGTCAGACACAACTGAAGTGACTAAGCAGCAACAGCAGTGATCAGCAAGAACTTTCCCATGTTATCACAAAAAATCATCAGACTTTACCAGAAAAAATTCTCTCACGGGATAGAATAAATAAAAACATATCATTTCATTAGGGAGGAAAATTAAGAGATAGGACACAAAGAAGATAAATTCTTCAAAACAATAGTCTTCTCTATAATTGTGCTATAAAAATCCATCAGCAGGGACTTCTCTGGTGGTTCATTGGTTAAGATTCTACTTTACCAATGCAGAGGGCACAGGTTTGATCGAATCAAGATCATGCATGCTGCAAAAAAATCCAGCAGAGATATACACATTCCCCTATTTTCATCCAAGTTGTTTGTGTTATTACTAAAAAAGAAAAATACAAAGAAATAGATCCTAGAAATCTTATAGTTTACTTTTTATTTTTAAACTTTATTTATTTTATTTTGAGGGGGGCGGCAGGTTGGGGAAGGAGGGGACGAGCAGGCCATTTCTATTGGTCTTTCATTTGTCTGTTTTCATCCGTCTTTGTTCTTTGGCCCGTGTGGGCCTCCCATCGCAGTGGCCTCTGTTGTGGCAGAGCGCCGGCTCTGGGCGCATGCGCTCCAGAGCTCTGGCTCGGCAATTGAACACTTCAGTCCAGCCGCTCCGCGGCACGTGGGATCTTCCCAGGCCAGGGATCGAACCGGCGCCCCTTGCACTGCAAGGCGGTGTCCTTACCCACTGGACCACTAGGGAAGCCCTATAGTTTACTTTTATTGACTGACAACTTGTGGGTACAATTTTCAGCTAATGATACATTAAATGTACCAGTAATCAGCACAATGGAGAAGGACATGGCAACCTACTCCAGTATTCTTGCCTGGAAAATTCCATGGACAGAGAAGCCTGGTGAGCTACAGTCCATGAAGGCTCAAATACATTTTATATATATACACATACGCATATGAGGCTTCCCGATGACTCAGTGGTGAGGAATCTGCCTATAATGCAGGAAAGCCGGGTTCCATCCCTCAGTTGGGAAGATCTCCCTGGAGGAGGGCATGGCAACCCACTCCAGTATTCTTGCCTGGAGAATTTCATAGACAGAGGAGCTTGATGGACCGCAGCTCATGAGGTCACACAGTCAGACACAACTGAAGTGACTAAGCAGCAACAGCAGTGATCAGCAAGAACTTTCCCATGTTATCACAAAAAATCATCAGACTTTACCAGAAAAAATTCTCTCACTGGTACCTTTATAACTGTCAAAAGGAGTAATATAATAGTGTTCAAGATTGTCAGTCTTATAAACAGATTTTTGTGGTGGTTTTTTGAGAAGTGTCGAACTAAAGTACATTCCCAAATGTGTGTTCTGTTAGCCGAATGTCATTTGACTAGTACTGTGATCACATCTCCAGGTTCTTTCTGTGCACTGGAGTGTCATTTGGTAGAACAGAGGCTTAAACTCAGACTTGGATCTCTCGCATTTGGTGCCTTCTTAATGAAGGTTTTCTGTACTTTCACCTCTGTGAATTATTCTCATTAGCAGAAATGAAGAAAGCACAATTGAGTTATTTATCCTCCTTTTGAGTTGTTCATTCTCCCTTCCCTTTTTCAAGTTATAGGTCAGTATTTTTATTCTTACTCTTTTCTAAATATATTATCATTAGTCTTTCTCATACACTTTAGTTTCTTCTTGATTTTGTGTTTTTCTCACCCCATTCTTACAGATTTCAGTCTTTGTTTCATATACCTTTATATTTCATTTACAAGTAGAAAAGACCTGATACAAAATATTCACACAGCCTGTGTCTAAGATGAGTTTGTGTCAACAGTACCACAATGCAGACAGTCTGTGCCTGTATGTCTATAAGATTAGATGATAAAATCTGGAACTGATTCTAGAATATTTTGTGTGCTCTTGATTGAGAAAATAATATGGTTTGTACATCATCATTCTTTGCCCATGCTTTCTGGCTTGTTAAAAATTTTAAAAGGTACTGAATGAGATAATTCTTTTGAAATCTCTTGCAGAAGACAGGTATCCCCAGCTATTCTAAAAAATAAAAAATAGAATTATGTGCTCATCTAGTCCACTGTGTTTTGCTACAACTGCCATCCTTGGCTTTGTGGACATCTTAACTTTGAACTTGTTTTTGCTCTTTATTTTTTCCTTTTATTTTTTTCTAATACTTTGCAATCTGTGGATAGATGATCACTGTGCATACATTATAGATGCATTGTCCTTTTCTTTCTCATTAAATTACTTTAATTACCTATTTTCTCTGTTTCTTTCTTTAAAGTTGTCGAAGAAAACAAGTACCAAACATTCTTACCCTCAGTTTTAATGTAGTACCCAAACTTCACTGACTTAAGATAAACTTTAGTAGGTGATAAAAGGTTTTTAATCTAAAGTTTTATTCAACAAATGAAAAATACATCTGCCAAACATTTAACAGAACTGAAATTATACTCAGAGATGGCTATCTTTTTCTTCTATATTTTCCTATTCAGTAAGAATGTTTATTTTAGAAATTTGAAATTTAGACTATTTCATTTTAGAAATTATGTTGTCTCTATTTGAAGGAAGATATTTCGTTAACTAAAATGATGGGGGTTTTTTTCCCCAAATGATCAGGAAAATTTACTGTTATCTTCTTTGTGCCTAGCTCTGTCATAAACTGTATGGGAAATGCTGCTTAAAGAAATACTAGATTTTGAAATGCCTCTTTGAGATTTAACAACTTTTAAAAAATTCATTCTATATCAATTATACCTCAGTAAATTAAATGTAAAAAGGAGTAAATAAGTGCAACTAGAGTGTACTAAGACTGAAAGATTCATCATGACCAAGGAAGCCAAAAGGCATCCTTACATTCCAGTAAGTATTTTTTTAATTTCCTTTATATTTCATTTCCCCCAAGTTAGCAAAAATGTAGAAAAGACCTGATACAAAATATTCACACAGCCTGTGTCTAAGATGAGTTTGTGTCAACAGTACCACAATGCAGACAGTCTGTGCCTGTATGTCTATAAGATTAGATGATAAAATCTGGAACTGATTCTAGAATATTTTGTGTGCTCTTGATTGAGAAAATAATATGGTTTGTACATCATCATTCTTTGCCCATGCTTTCTGGCTTGTTAAAAATTTTAAAAGGTACTGAATGAGATAATTCTTTTGAAATCTCTTGCAGAAGACAGGTATCCCCAGCTATTCAAAAAAATAAAAAATAGAATTATGTGCTCATCTAGTCCACTGTGTTTTGCTACAACTGCCATCCTTGGCTTTGTGGACATCTTAACTTTGAACTTGTTTTTGCTCTTTATTTTTTCCTTTTATTTTTTTCTAATACTTTGCAATCTGTGGATAGATGATCACTGTGCATACATTATAGATGCATTGTCCTTTTCTTTCTCATTAAATTACTTTAATTACCTATTTTCTCTGTTTCTTTCTTTAAAGTTGTCGAAGAAAACAAGTACCAAACATTCTTACCCTCAGTTTTAATGTAGTACCCAAACTTCACTGACTTAAGATAAACTTTAGTAGGTGATAAAAGGTTTTTAATCTAAAGTTTTATTCAACAAATGAAAAATACATCTGCCAAACATTTAACAGAACTGAAATTATACTCAGAGATGGCTATCTTTTTCTTCTATATTTTCCTATTCAGTAAGAATGTTTATTTTAGAAATTTGAAATTTAGACTATTTCATTTTAGAAATTATGTTGTCTCTATTTGAAGGAAGATATTTCGTTAACTAAAATGATGGGGGTTTTTTTCCCCAAATGATCAGGAAAATTTACTGTTATCTTCTTTGTGCCTAGCTCTGTCATAAACTGTATGGGAAATGCTGCTTAAAGAAATACTAGATTTTGAAATGCCTCTTTGAGATTTAACAACTTTTAAAAAATTCATTCTATATAAATTATACATCAGTAAATTAAATGTAAAAAAAAAGGAGTAAATAAGTGCAACTAGAGTGTACTAAGACTGAAAGATTCATCATGACCAAGGAAGCCAAAAGGCATCCTTACATTCCAGTAAGTTTATATAAAAGATTGATAAAGAAAAGGTACATTTTATAGGCAAATTACTTTTTAGCATTTCTTTCAGTATCACCACATGAATGGTCAGCAGGGTACAACTGGACGGTTTGTAATATATAGTGCTGATTTATTTCTAACAGTAAACTTTCCTGATGTAATCATAGCCCTTTGTTGTTGCTCAGGCACTAGGCTATATACAGCTCTTTGTGACCCCTTGAACTGCAGCATGCCAGCCTCCCTGTGCACCACCAGCCCTTACCATTCACCCAAGTTCATTTCCATTGAATTGGTGATGCCTTCTGACCATCTCATCATCTGTCACTCTTTTCTCCTTTGTCTTCATTCTTTCCCAGCAAAAGGGTCTTTTGCAGTGAGCTAGAACTTCACATCAGGTGGCCATAATATTAGAGCTCCGGCTTCAGCATCAATCCTTCCCATGAATATTCAAGGTTGATTTCCTTTAGGATTGACTGGTTTGATCTCCTGGCAGTCCAAGAGACTCTCAGCAGTCTTCACCACCACAATTCAAAGGCATCAGTTCTTCAGCGCTCAGACTTCTTTATGGTCCAGCTCTCACATCCATACATGACTACTCATAGCTTTGACTAGATGGACTTTGTCATCAAAGTAATGTCTCTGCTTTTTAATATGCTGTCTAGGTTTGTCATAGCTTTCCTTCCAAGAGAGCAGGTGTCTTTTAATTTCATGGCTACAGTCACCATCCACAGTGATTTTGGAGCCCAAGAAAATAAAGTCTGTCATTGTTTCCATTGTTTGCTCATCTCGTTCAACTAAAATGATGGGTTTTCCCCAAATGATCAGGAAAATTTACTGTTATCTTCTTTGTGCCTAGCTCTGTCATAAACTGTATGGGAAATGCTGCTTAAAGAAATACTAGATTTTGAAATGCCTCTTTGAGATTTAACAACTTTTAAAAAATTCATTCTATATAAATTATACATCAGTAAATTAAATGTAAAAAAAAAGGAGTAAATAAGTGCAACTAGAGTGTACTAAGACTGAAAGATTCATCATGACCAAGGAAGCCAAAAGGCATCCTTACATTCCAGTAAGTTTATATAAAAGATTGATAAAGAAAAGGTACATTTTATAGGCAAATTACTTTTTAGCATTTCTTTCAGTATCACCACATGAATGGTCAGCAGGGTACAACTGGACGGTTTGTAATATATAGTGCTGATTTATTTCTAACAGTAAACTTTCCTGATGTAATCATAGCCCTTTGTTGTTGCTCAGGCACTAGGCTATATACAGCTCTTTGTGACCCCTTGAACTGCAGCATGCCAGCCTCCCTGTGCACCACCAGCCCTTACCATTCACCCAAGTTCATTTCCATTGAATTGGTGATGCCTTCTGACCATCTCATCATCTGTCACTCTTTTCTCCTTTGTCTTCATTCTTTCCCAGCAAAAGGGTCTTTTGCAGTGAGCTAGAACTTCACATCAGGTGGCCATAATATTAGAGCTCCGGCTTCAGCATCAATCCTTCCCATGAATATTCAAGGTTGATTTCCTTTAGGATTGACTGGTTTGATCTCCTGGCAGTCCAAGAGACTCTCAGCAGTCTTCACCACCACAATTCAAAGGCATCAGTTCTTCAGCGCTCAGACTTCTTTATGGTCCAGCTCTCACATCCATACATGACTACTCATAGCTTTGACTAGATGGACTTTGTCATCAAAGTAATGTCTCTGCTTTTTAATATGCTGTCTAGGTTTGTCATAGCTTTCCTTCCAAGAGAGCAGGTGTCTTTTAATTTCATGGCTACAGTCACCATCCACAGTGATTTTGGAGCCCAAGAAAATAAAGTCTGTCATTGTTTCCATTGTTTGCTCATCTCTTTGCCATGAAGTGATGGGACCAGATGCCATGACCTTACTTTTTGAATGATGGGTTTTAAGCCAGTTTTTTCATTCTCCTCTTTCACCTTCATAAAGAGCCTCTTTAATTCCTCTTTGCTTTCTGCCATAAGGGTGATGTCATGTGCGTATCTGATATTATTGATATTTCACCTTTAGCAGGATATGAAAGTGTGACTTCCTTCAACATAAGCATTCAGGTATTCTAGAGACATAGTGTGGCCTGGTGGTAAGAGGACCGGTTGATTGTCAATAGGTTTGGATTTTAATTCTGACTTTTTCACTTTCTGTTATGTGAACTTAGTCTTGGTTAAAACCTGTCCCTTTTCTCTTTATCTGTCATTCTTTCTCATGCTCTTTTTAACATCATCTTAAAGATCTGTTACAAAAAATAAAATAAATTATAAAATATTTACCGTTCTTGTATGTATGAGTGCTCAAAGAGTTAGTGTAAATATATTGTTATCTATTAACACTATATAGACTTCCTAGGTGGCACTAGTGGTAAAAAACCCACCTGCAAGTGCAGGAGACATAAATCATGCAGATTTGATTCCTGAGTCAGGAAGATGCCCTGAAGGAGGGCATGGCAACCCAGTCCAGTATCCTTGCCTGGACAATCCCAGGGACAGAGGAGCCTGGTGGGCTACAGTTCACAAGGTCACAAAGAGCCAGACACCACTGAAGTGACTTAGCACACACGCACGTTGACACTAATATAGATATAATGGAAAATTTCCATTGTAAATAGCTTTTACTTACAGAATTATCCTTATGTCCTGGGCATGTAGGATTCTGCTGATCTTCTAATCTGTAATAAATATGCATCATTCTGTGAATGATTCTTCACAGATAGTTCTTGCCAACCAAGACTGTTTTGATCACTTCTATCTTCACTGTTTTATTTATACTCCTTAACTGCAATGTTTCTGAAGTTCTTTCTATCAAAATGACGCTTCCTTGGGATCCCCTGCAGGTCCACTGGTTAGGGCTACAGTCACCATCCACAGTGATTTTGGAGCCCAAGAAAATAAAGTCTGTCATTGTTTCCATTGTTTGCTCATCTCTTTGCCATGAAGTGATGGGACCAGATGCCATGACCTTACTTTTTGAATGATGGGTTTTAAGCCAGTTTTTTCATTCTCCTCTTTCACCTTCATAAAGAGCCTCTTTAATTCCTCTTTGCTTTCTGCCATAAGGGTGATGTCATGTGCGTATCTGATATTATTGATATTTCACCTTTAGCAGGATATGAAAGTGTGACTTCCTTCAACATAAGCATTCAGGTATTCTAGAGACATAGTGTGGCCTGGTGGTAAGAGGACCGGTTGATTGTCAATAGGTTTGGATTTTAATTCTGACTTTTTCACTTTCTGTTATGTGAACTTAGTCTTGGTTAAAACCTGTCCCTTTTCTCTTTATCTGTCATTCTTTCTCATGCTCTTTTTAACATCATCTTAAAGATCTGTTACAAAAAATAAAATAAATTATAAAATATTTACCGTACTTGTATGTATGAGTGCTCAAAGAGTTAGTGTAAATATATTGTTATCTATTAACACTATATAGACTTCCTAGGTGGCACTAGTGGTAAAAAACCCACCTGCAAGTGCAGGAGACATAAATCATGCAGATTTGATTCCTGAGTCAGGAAGATGCCCTGAAGGAGGGCATGGCAACCCAGTCCAGTATCCTTGCCTGGACAATCCCAGGGACAGAGGAGCCTGGTGGGCTACAGTTCACAAGGTCACAAAGAGCCAGACACCACTGAAGTGACTTAGCACACACGCACGTTGACACTAATATAGATATAATGGAAAATTTCCATTGTAAATAGCTTTTACTTACAGAATTATCCTTATGTCCTGGGCATGTAGGATTCTGCTGATCTTCTAATCTGTAATAAATATGCATCATTCTGTGAATGATTCTTCACAGATAGTTCTTGCCAACCAAGACTGTTTTGATCACTTCTATCTTCACTGTTTTATTTATACTCCTTAACTGCAATGTTTCTGAAGTTCTTTCTATCAAAATGACGCTTCCTTGGGATCCCCTGCAGGTCCACTGGTTAGGGCTCTACTCCTCCACTGCAGGGGGCACAGGTTCAATCCTTGGTTGGGGAATGAAGATCCTGCATGCCACATGGCATAGCCAAAAAATAAAAATAAAAAATAAAGGAGAGGGAGACTTCTGTAGTAATACTGAATACATTTCTTTCAGAAGTAATTATCTTGTCAAAAAAATTTAAAAAGAGGTGGGATACTTGTTCTTAATGCTTGCTTTAATAAAATAACGGCAACTTTTAAAATAAACTAGTTAAATAAGAAAGTTTTTTGACCATGCGTCCTATTTTATACCTTAGTTCTATTACAAATTTGAGTTATCACTTAGTGTATCTTTAACCTTAATGATAGTAAGAAATAATCAAACAACTTGATTCACCAAAAAGAAGAGATCTTATTATTTGGGCCTCTGTCTGAAATTCAAAATTTAAACTTAGGTACAGTTAAGGCTATAAATTTTTTAATAAATGTGTTATCTTGTAATATGTGTGTCTATTAAAGGACTGTATAAAATGATTAATAAAGTGACATATGGAAAGGAAAAATAACAGGAAAATTACCTATTTTGATAGTTTTGGTTATGTTCAGTGAGTAAATAGAAGAGTATCTTGAAAGGCAGTTGTCTGAAGGCAATGTTATCCAGGAAATATTCATTTCTTATCTATACTTTCTAGCTATGTCTTCTTCATACCATTTGACATTGTCTTCTGAATTTTTTCCACCTTCAGATTCTTCCTGTGCTACTTCCTTTCACATTTGATACAAAAAATGCTACACTAACTTGAAAAAAATGCAGAAGATATTGAATATGAAAGTTTTTATTATAGAATATTTGTGCTTGAAAAGGAAATACACCCATAAGGAATGAAACATGGGAAAAGTTGATATTATTTTAATCTGTATATATAATCATTATTGCATATTCTGTAATGTTTTAGTTCTTGCCAACCAAGACTGTTTTGATCACTTCTATCTTCACTGTTTTATTTATACTCCTTAACTGCAATGTTTCTGAAGTTCTTTCTATCAAAATGACGCTTCCTTGGGATCCCCTGCAGGTCCACTGGTTAGGGCTCTACTCCTCCACTGCAGGGGGCACAGGTTCAATCCTTGGTTGGGGAATGAAGATCCTGCATGCCACATGGCATAGCCAAAAAATAAAAATAAAAAATAAAGGAGAGGGAGACTTCTGTAGTAATACTGAATACATTTCTTTCAGAAGTAATTATCTTGTCAAAAATATTTAAAAAGAGGTGGGATACTTGTTCTTAATGCTTGCTTTAATAAAATAACGGCAACTTTTAAAATAAACTAGTTAAATAAGAAAGTTTTTTGACCATGCGTCCTATTTTATACCTTAGTTCTATTACAAATTTGAGTTATCACTTAGTGTATCTTTAACCTTAATGATAGTAAGAAATAATCAAACAACTTGATTCACCAAAAAGAAGAGATCTTATTATTTGGGCCTCTGTCTGAAATTCAAAATTTAAACTTAGGTACAGTTAAGGCTATAAATTTTTTAATAAATGTGTTATCTTGTAATATGTGTGTCTATTAAAGGACTGTATAAAATGATTAATAAAGTGACATATGGAAAGGAAAAATAACAGGAAAATTACCTATTTTGATAGTTTAGGTTATGTTCAGTGAGTAAATAGAAGAGTATCTTGAAAGGCAGTTGTCTGAAGGCAATGTTATCCAGGAAATATTCATTTCTTATCTATACTTTCTAGCTATGTCTTCTTCATACCATTTGACATTGTCTTCTGAATTTTTTCCACCTTCAGATTCTTCCTGTGCTACTTCCTTTCACATTTGATACAAAAAATGCTACACTAACTTGAAAAAAATGCAGAAGATATTGAATATGAAAGTTTTTATTATAGAATATTTGTGCTTGAAAAGGAAATACACCCATAAGGAATGAAACATGGGAAAAGTTGATATTATTTTAATTATATTATGAGCCATTTTCATACTTACGGAAATTTTCAAACACAGACAAAGAGTAAAAATGATGGTCCAGTGGATCCCAGATATCTGTCATCCACTTGTAATAATGATAAACTTTTTTGTAGTTTGTTTCATCTTATTTTTGAATGTGTTTTAGAACAAGTTCCAGACATCATATAATTTCACACTGAAACGATTCAGTATGATCATGAGATATTTTGAAAGTTGTTGACTGGGAATTGTTAATCATTTTTATACCATACCGTAAGTGTTTTAGCTGTGCTACCCAAGTCCAAAGGAATATGTTCCCCAAGCTTGAACTGTTTTCAAAGGATGTGTTTTCTAAACACAGATGCTCACCCTTTTCCACTAGTTTGTATGACACCTGACATCCCTTTGTGTGACACACTTTCATGGTAATCCAAGTTCATAACTGTAAATAACACCGTTTTATTGACAAAGAATGCAAGTAAATAAAGGGTAGATCCAACTCTGGATTTGATTTTTAAGTGAAACTTTAAGAATATTAGTGTTTATTGGTAGGAACATATTATTTCCCATACATCCTGAAGCCCAACCACGACACACTTGGGTGTAGGGCACGTTAGTTCAGAGCAACGGCTTTAAGAATCACTTTTTTGCTGAGGCAACAAGTGGGAATGTGGGGCAGTGCGTGGGCAGGATTAAGGTATTTTTGATAGAAGAGGTGAGAAAGCCATTTTCTTTAATGTCATCTGTAACTTAGTGAGGACCTGGAATTGGCAACAGTGCAAATGAATGGTGTCAGTACACATTAAGCCAAGCACTAAATCAGCATTCTGGGTATATACTCTGAAGTGCTGAAAGTACATTTCAAATTATGGGAAGTAATTTGGGCTTGGATTTTAAAAGTATACTTGGTATTATAAGGCAATGTTATCCAGGAAATATTCTTTTTTTTGACCATTTTCCACCTTCAGATTCTTCCTGTGCTACTTCCTTTCACATTTGATACAAAAAATGCTACACTAACTTGAAAAAAAATGCAGAAGATATTGAATATGAAAGTTTTTATTATAGAATATTTGTGCTTGAAAAGGAAATACACCCATAAGGAATGAAACATGGGAAAAGTTGATATTATTTTAATTATATTATGAGCCATTTTCATACTTACGGAAATTTTCAAACACAGACAAAGAGTAAAAATGATGGTCCAGTGGATCCCAGATATCTGTCATCCACTTGTAATAATGATAAACTTTTTTGTAGTTTGTTTCATCTTATTTTTGAATGTGTTTTAGAACAAGTTCCAGACATCATATAATTTCACACTGAAACGATTCAGTATGATCATGAGATATTTTGAAAGTTGTTGACTGGGAATTGTTAATCATTTTTATACCATACCGTAAGTGTTTTAGCTGTGCTACCCAAGTCCAAAGGAATATGTTCCCCAAGCTTGAACTGTTTTCAAAGGATGTGTTTTCTAAACACAGATGCTCACCCTTTTCCACTAGTTTGTATGACACCTGACATCCCTTTGTGTGACACACTTTCATGGTAATCCAAGTTCATAACTGTAAATAACACCGTTTTATTGACAAAGAATGCAAGTAAATAAAGGGTAGATCCAACTCTGGATTTGATTTTTAAGTGAAACTTTAAGAATATTAGTGTTTATTGGTAGGAACATATTATTTCCCATACATCCTGAAGCCCAACCACGACACACTTGGGTGTAGGGCACGTTAGTTCAGAGCAACGGCTTTAAGAATCACTTTTTTGCTGAGGCAACAAGTGGGAATGTGGGGCAGTGCGTGGGCAGGATTAAGGTATTTTTGATAGAAGAGGTGAGAAAGCCATTTTCTTTAATGTCATCTGTAACTTAGTGAGGACCTGGAATTGGCAACAGTGCAAATGAATGGTGTCAGTACACATTAAGCCAAGCACTAAATCAGCATTCTGGGTATATACTCTGAAGTGCTGAAAGTACATTTCAAATTATGGGAAGTAATTTGGGCTTGGATTTTAAAAGTATACTTGGTATTATATAAAACCTTATATGAAATAAACTACTTTATATATATATACACACACTCAAAGTTATGAAAAAAAGCTATGAGATACTTAGGGTTTTTTAAAAGTGTTGTTCAGTTGCAAAGTCGCGTCCACCTCTTTGCGAGCCCATGGACTGCAGCACGCCAGGCTTCCCTGTCCTTCACCATCTCCCAGAGTGTGCTCAGACTCATGTCCATTGAGTTGGTGATGCTCACCCTCTGTTATCCTTTCTCCTCCTGCTGTTAATCTTTCCCAGCATTAGGGTCATTCCCAGTGGGTTGTCTCTTCACATCAGGTGGCCAAGTATTGGAGCTTTAGCATCAGTACTTTTAATGAATATTCAGGGTTGATCTCCTTTAGGAAAAGTCCTTGGGGTTAAAAAAGATGAAAAACAGTGCTTTGTGTTATTCCTCCTTAATATCTGATCCTTAGACTTTCTATATTAGAATCATGTGATTTGTTTGTTAAAAATATACACATAGCCCCCTGACCTATGCAATCAAAACCTCTAACAATAGAACCTGATATTATATATTTTAAGAAACTCTGGACAGATTCACTTTCATATGTAGCTTAGTTGTGGAAAAAGAAGTGAAGATTAATTAGTGGTTCCTAAACTTCTAACTGGTATCAGGTTGGGCACAGGTATCATCTGTGAGGCTTTACAAAACTCAGATTCTCACATTCTTCTTTCAGAGACTCTGGTTATGAGTAAGATTTTAAAACTTTCCAGGTAATTCTGTTGCACAGCCAGGTCTGGAAATTTTAGAATTAAATGACCAACTTCTCAAGTCTTTGCACTGTAACTAAGATATCAAGATACTGTCTCTGATAACAGTTTTTTTGTTACAGATCTGAAATTGCACAGTGATTTTGCACCTTCGGTAAAAACAGAAGTTGGCTGTTGATACAGGAGAATCATTTTAAGCAATCCTCTTAGCAGTATTAGAGAAGAGACCTGATAGCAGAATGATCAGACCCTGTATTCCCTAATGACTCACATAGTAAAGAATCTGTTTGCAAGGCAAGAGACATGAATTCAATGCCTAGATCAGGAACATCCCCTGGAAAAGGAAAGACTACCCACTCCAGTATTATTGCTTAGAGAATTCCATGGATAAAGAAGTCTGGTGGGCTACAGTCCATGTGGTCGCAAAGAGTTGAACAGGACTTAGTGATTAATGACTAACACTTTTTATATTTATCTAAATTTTTAATTTTTAAAATTTATTTTGTTGCTGTATATTTAATTTAGTGTGCTGATTTCTGCTATACAGCAAAGTGATTCAGTTATACATATATATACATTATTTTTTACATTCTTTGTTCATTATGGTTTACCACAGGACATTGAATATGGTTGTGTGGTGTTATACAGTATGAGCTGTATTATCCATTCTATATATGATAGTTCGCATCTGCTAATTCCAAACTCCCAGTCCATCCCTCTTTCACCTGCTTCCCCTTGGCAACCACAAGTCTGTTCTCTATGGATTGGATCCTCTATTTAAATAATTGTATAACACGCCATATTTAAATATTCCATGTGTCACCAGATTCTTAAACATCAAGGTGTGTCTAAAGCAAGCCTTATATAGAGGGGAGAGAGGTGTAGTTCAGGAAAAGGTTCTCAGGCCAATGTTACAGAATGCATTATTATAACTTCAAAGTTCTTTGTAAATCTGCAAACATTACACTCTCTCTCTCCTTCATTCTTTCAACATGGGAAAACCCATACAGGTTGCCACAGTTTTGATGACCATCTACCTTCCAGCCAAGATGGCGGAAAAAGCAAAAATGTGGTGAATCTTGGAGCAATCCGACAAGGCATGAAGCGCTTTCAATTTCTGTTAAACTGCTGTGAGCCAGGGACAATTCCTGATGCCTCGATCTTGGCAGCTGCCTTGGATCTTGTAAGTTGTTGGAAGAATTTTCTAACCCCGTATCCTATTCCAGTTAATTCTGATAATGGAAGGATGCATGAATCCCTAATCCTAACCCTAACTATGGATTTATGTTTTGGTCTTTTTTGGTTCCCTCAGCATTAATGGGAAAAGGAAGGAAAAGGGGTTGAGGTAAAAGAAGAAAAGAAAGAAAGGGGGAAATATCTTAGTAAATATGTTCTGTATGGCATCATGTGTTAAAGTATATGAGTCTTTTAAATATAATACACATATATATACAAAATATATTCTGTATAGCATGATGAGTAAATGTATATGAATCTCATTCCAGAACAGAATGAGGCTGCCTGGGTTAAAATATTTTTGACATCTATTAGCTAAACATTGTAAAATGAGATTAAGAATAATAACAGTAATAATAATATTATGCCTACCTCCTAGGGCTAGTGTGAGAAGTACATGAGATATTAGATGTAAACTCTACATCATAATGCTTAAACAATGGCAAGTTCTCAATAAAGTAAGCCATTATTATTATTATTACATTGTTCTTAGCCATGTCTATTATGTATTAGTCCTTTAAACTTGGTCTCGGTTTAATTACCTATTAATTGAGGGAAAATATGATGCAAGGATCAATCGAAATTCATCATGCAGAAACTCCTTGAAGATCGTGTGGCATTATTTACATGTAAGAGTTTCAAGAGTATAATGTGGATCTTGTCTAGAAAGTATTTTTGGAAGTCAGTGTGGTTTACAAGATGCTCATGATATAATAATTGATTAAGTAACTCACCCAATGTCTATTGAAGATTTCCTATGTGCCAGGCATGGTATAGTTAATGACGCAACAGAACTCAGTTGGAGAGCAGAACCTATTTTGCAACTGTCCTTATGAGGATAATATTGTATGGTGATCTATTTTCCAGACACAGAGTGTACAGCATCCTAAGATTGATAGACTAATGATTAAGACTTATTGTATACCTACTGTATTTCAAAAAAAAAAAGAAAAGAAACTCAGACCAACTGTCCAGGGCTTAAAGTCAGCAAAGGATAGAGCTCAATTATAACAGACCCTATATTTTGTACAACTCCATGCTACCTCTTAAATTAAAAAATTATGGGAGATCACCATAGGAACTTTAAAACATGAAAACAAATTCTGTATTTTAAACCTGATAGTTTAAATGTGATTTTAAAAGTTATGGTAACAGAAGCTAGTTGAACAATTTGTTAATTACACAATAACAATGATGCATTAGAACTTTATGGATATTTTATGCTGTGGAGTTCCAAATGAACTATCATGTCTAACTCTGTCTCAATCCTCAAGTCCCAGATACTTTGGAAAACTTTCAGACAAGAGAGGCATCAAATTTTATGAAAATTTGTTGATGGTATAAAAACGGAAGGAATAGCTACTTCCTACATAGAAGACTTTTAAGTTTTATAAAATATGTGCACATGGGAGAAACAAGAGGCTTGTCACAAACAAGATTAATATATTGAAAATTTAATAAATAACACCAGTCAAGCAAATTAATACTGACTTCTGAATGCAAATTATGTTTAGAATGTTGAAGAGGGACTTCCCTGGTGGTCCAGTGGTTAAGATTCTGTGCTACTAATGCAGAGGGCCCGGGTTTGATCCCTGGTCAGGGAACTAGATCCCACATGCCACAACTAAGACCCAGTGCAGCCAAATTAGGATAAATAAAGCAATAATTAAAAAAAAAAAAAGAATATTGAAGAATACTTTGATAGTATCTTAGACATTGAAATTTTATTCCTTTTCATCAGACATTTCCATATCTAGGTAATTTCTAACTAATACAATGCTTAGGGTTTCCAGGGAGATTTAATTCGTGGCTGAATTCCATAGAACTTTTTTTTTTAATATTTTATTTTATTTTGGGGGGGAGTGGGGAGGGAGGGGGGCAGGTGGGCCACTTCTATTGGTCTTTCATTTATCTGTTTTCATCCATCTTTGTTCTTTGACCCCTGTGGGCCTCTCATCGCAGTGGCCTCTGTTGTCACAGAGCACTGGCTCTGGGCGCATGCGCTCCAGAACTCCAGCTCAGTAATTGGACACATTGGTCCAGCTGCTCTGCGGCATGTGGGATCTTCCCAGGCCAGGGATTGAACCGGCACCCCTTGCACTGCATAGCGGTGTCCTTACCCACTGGACCACCGGGGAAGCCCTCCATAGAACTTTTAAAACTGTTTCACTTCCTTCAAATAAGACTATGGCCAGATAGTTACCAGATCACTAGATCCTGCTTTCTTCCTTTCCTGTTGGACCAATTCAGATGCAGTATAAAGTTTAAATGTGATTTTAAAAGTTATGGTAACAGAAGCTAGTTGAACAATTTGTTAATTACACAATAACAATGATGCATTAGAACTTTATGGATATTTTATGCTGTGGAGTTCCAAATGAACTATCATGTCTAACTCTGTCTCAATCCTCAAGTCCCAGATACTTTGGAAAACTTTCAGACAAGAGAGGCATCAAATTTTATGAAAATTTGTTGATGGTATAAAAACGGAAGGAATAGCTACTTCCTACATAGAAGACTTTTAAGTTTTATAAAATATGTGCACATGGGAGAAACAAGAGGCTTGTCACAAACAAGATTAATATATTGAAAATTTAATAAATAACACCAGTCAAGCAAATTAATACTGACTTCTGAATGCAAATTATGTTTAGAATGTTGAAGAGGGACTTCCCTGGTGGTCCAGTGGTTAAGATTCTGTGCTACTAATGCAGAGGGCCCGGGTTTGATCCCTGGTCAGGGAACTAGATCCCACATGCCACAACTAAGACCCAGTGCAGCCAAATTAGGATAAATAAAGCAATAATTAAAAAAAAAAAAGAATATTGAAGAATACTTTGATAGTATCTTAGACATTGAAATTTTATTCCTTTTCATCAGACATTTCCATATCTAGGTAATTTCTAACTAATACAATGCTTAGGGTTTCCAGGGAGATTTAATTCGTGGCTGAATTCCATAGAACTTTTTTTTTTAATATTTTATTTTATTTTGGGGGGGAGTGGGGAGGGAGGGGGGCAGGTGGGCCACTTCTATTGGTCTTTCATTTATCTGTTTTCATCCATCTTTGTTCTTTGACCCCTGTGGGCCTCTCATCGCAGTGGCCTCTGTTGTCACAGAGCACTGGCTCTGGGCGCATGCGCTCCAGAACTCCAGCTCAGTAATTGGACACATTGGTCCAGCTGCTCTGCGGCATGTGGGATCTTCCCAGGCCAGGGATTGAACCGGCACCCCTTGCACTGCATAGCGGTGTCCTTACCCACTGGACCACCGGGGAAGCCCTCCATAGAACTTTTAAAACTGTTTCACTTCCTTCAAATAAGACTATGGCCAGATAGTTACCAGATCACTAGATCCTGCTTTCTTCCTTTCCTGTTGGACCAATTCTGATCTGCTTAACCTTCTCAATCATCTTAATCTCATGGCAAGAAATAAAATAAAGATTTGATGCTTATAAGCAGTTGTCTTCGAGCTTCAAAGTAAAGAAGCATTTTCTGATCATTATAGCTATCTAGTGATGAAGTAGATACATTGAGAAGTGATCAACTCTTTGGTATTACACTGAACTCAGTGGGACAAGTGTAGAGCAGGGCTTAAGGATGTGATTAGTGTAATTTCTTTTGTATCTGAGAGTTTTTGATTCTAAGTAAAGGACAAAGAGTATCCAGAGGTCAGAATTAGTCAAGATTAAAAGGGAAGATATTCCAGGTAGACCTGATTGGTTGGAAAAAAAAAAGAGGGGATAAATGATGGTGGTGATGGTAGCCATGGTGGTGGTGTTGACGGTGGTAATGGTAGTTGTGATCATGGTGGTGATTGCAATGGTGGCAGAGAATAGGGTAGAAGATAGCAAAAGAAACATTTTCATTATATGTCATAATTTATAAAGCAACTTCATAGTCATTATTTTATTTGTTGTTAAAAGAGGAAAGGATTAAGCCAAGAAATATTCTCCAAATGTGGGTGCACTTAATTTCAATTTCTCAGATATAGAAAAGTGAAGAAACTGAAATCACTGCTGAATGATGGCAAGAGGCCTGAAAGGAAGGAAAACGTAGCTGCGTATCTAATGTGCTTGAAGCAAAATAGCATTCTGTTTTCACCACCACTTATACAAGTGTGGCAACTGCAACTGTTCATACATGTTGATTTGGGTTAGGAGCTCTTTGAGATTATCTAATGTTCACAAATGTTTCCTGTTAAATGTATTATTAGATTTTGTATCCTCTGTGTTTGGTTACACTTAATGTCGGACCTTCTCTGCTTCCTGACTTTCAGAAATGCTTCACTTTAAAATATATTTTACATATTTTCAAATGTGTTTGTGGGTTTAGGGTATAAATATATAGAGATAGAAATATATAGATATAGATATAAATGACATAGATGGATAGATTGATATAGATATCAAATGTACATGGAGATGCACATGTAGATAGGTAGATAGATACAAGTATAGGTATAACTATAGATATAGGTATAGATATAGATAAACATACAGGTATATATTCTTCCATTATCATCAGATACATTTTGGAAGAAGAGGGTAAAATGAGTACGTTCAGTTCATTATCATTTGCCACTCTAACACTTTCTCCCATCTCTTTTTTTTGTTGTTTACTTTTGTTGGATGTTGCATTCATTTTTTAAGTGCAGTTTAAATACAATGTGTACGTTATGCTGTAACTTTTGGCACAGGCTTTATTGTCTCTGCCTTCATCATAGAATTTCAATGTGATTTTCTCAAGTTTAGAATTTTCTTCAGAATTAAAAGCATTATTACATGAAAGATACACTAGAAATGTATCCAGAGGTCAGAATTAGTCAAGATTAAAAGGAAGATATTCCAGGTAGACCTGATTGGTTGGAAAAAAAAGGAGAAATGATGGTGGTGATGGTAGCCATGGTGGTGGTGTTGACGGTGGTAATGGTAGTTGTGATCATGGTGGTGATTGCAATGGTGGCAGAGAATAGGGTAGAAGATAGCAAAAGAAACATTTTCATTATATGTCATAATTTATAAAGCAACTTCATAGTCATTATTTTATTTGTTGTTAAAAGAGGAAAGGATTAAGCCAAGAAATATTCTCCAAATGTGGGTGCACTTAATTTCAATTTCTCAGATATAGAAAAGTGAAGAAACTGAAATCACTGCTGAATGATGGCAAGAGGCCTGAAAGGAAGGAAAACGTAGCTGCGTATCTAATGTGCTTGAAGCAAAATAGCATTCTGTTTTCACCACCACTTATACAAGTGTGGCAACTGCAACTGTTCATACATGTTGATTTGGGTTAGGAGCTCTTTGAGATTATCTAATGTTCACAAATGTTTCCTGTTAAATGTATTATTAGATTTTGTATCCTCTGTGTTTGGTTACACTTAATGTCGGACCTTCTCTGCTTCCTGACTTTCAGAAATGCTTCACTTTAAAATATATTTTACATATTTTCAAATGTGTTTGTGGGTTTAGGGTATAAATATATAGAGATAGAAATATATAGATATAGATATAAATGACAGATGGATAGATTGATATAGATATCAAATGTACATGGAGATGCACATGTAGATAGGTAGATAGATACAAGTATAGGTATAACTATAAATATAGGTATAGATATAGATAAACATACAGGTATATATTCTTCCATTATCATCAGATACATTTTGGAAGAAGAGGGGAAAATGAGTACGTTCAGTTCATTATCATTTGCCACTCTAACACTTTCTCCCATCTCTTTTTTTTGTTGTTTACTTTTGTTGGATGTTGCATTCATTTTTTAAGTGCAGTTTAAATACAATGTGTACGTTATGCTGTAACTTTTGGCACAGGCTTTATTGTCTCTGCCTTCATCATAGAATTTCAATGTGATTTTCTCAAGTTTAGAATTTTCTTCAGAATTAAAAAGCATTATTACATGAAAGATACACTAGAAATGTCAGTGTTCAAAGTCTTGTCAATCTGAAGGTTTTCATTTGTTTTGAACAATCCTCTTGTCATTATTGCTGTGACTACGGAAGGATAATTGGTTCAGATTTTAGTTCAGCACAACTCCTTCTCATGCTTTTTCTCTTTAATATAAATTTAAAAAATGTAAGTCATTTTTAAAAAGACATATTTTAGAAAGACATGTTTTAGAAAGGATTCATTTTATCTTTAGGTTTATATAATCTACAAGCACAAGAAAAGAAAAATTAAGCAGTTTGAACAAGTCACTTCTGTTTTCTATATTTTTCAGGTAAATTATTTTTCCAGACAAATGCATAACATGTTTTTATCCAAATAAATAAATAACATGTACAGGCATAGTGATTTCTCATCTACTGGTAATTTATTAACATGAACAACACTGATAATAATGTCAATTTGTTTTAGTATGAATATAAGAGAGTCCATGTGGTCATAGTTTTCTCTCTAGTCTGTGAATGAAGAAAACCTAGTTCATGTTAAATTATAATAGCTTCATAATAGATAACTTTTTAGAAGAATGGTTGTATAATTTGTTTTCTAACTGTGAAAGTTTTGAGAATGAAATGGGGAGCTATCATTGATTATGTCAATTAGACATAAGCTAGAACTCTCCTAGAGAAAATGAAACAATTGGTTACCATATAGTCATACTTTCAGGTTTACTGCAACAAATTTAATCCACATTGTGTTTACCATCATAAGACTACCTGGTGATCAATGCAAATTACCCTTTTTCAAGGAGTTAGGAATATATGCAAACTAAGAACTAAAAAACAAAATAATATTGTATTCTCTTTTGAATCATAAGGAGAGTTGAAATAATCCAGTAATGACCAAAACTAAGTGGTCCAGTTATTTAGTTTATTCTAGTGGTAATCCTATACTGAATTTTTGAAAAAAATTCTGACTGAAATGTAGCAGTCATGCACCAAAACTGTATATCATGAATATGCAGAGTTTCAATAAAAAATTTTAATGTCGCATGTTTAGCACATATGTTAAAAAATTAGGACATTTCCAGTTTTTTTTTTTTTAAGTCCCTTATATTTCCTTTTCTTGCTTTATTAAGTCATAACTACCTCCCAGGAGACCCTGCTGCCTTGAACTTTGTTTTAATTTTCCCTATGATTTTTAAAATTTACTGCATGAGTTTGTATCCCTAAAGGATGTGTAATTTTGCTTTCTTTCCTTAGCTGTATTTTAATGAAGACAAAATTTTAATGTAATGTATCAAAATTTTCTTTAATGGTTGGCATTTTTATGTCTTTTAAAAGAAAATTCAATGCAATTTTAAATACATATTACATCTTCCTCTCAAATTTGAAAGTTTACAATTCGCATTTAGGTCTTTAACTAGAATTTACTGTATGTGTAAAATAGCATTCTTCTCTTTATTTTTTTCCTTTTTATTTCACATGAAAATCCTGGTGCATTATTTTTATTAATTCAGTCTTTATTATCTAATGCACAACTCTGTCCTAATCATGTGTCAGGTTTCTATACAGGGATAAATGTGATCCCCAGATTTTTTCTGTTCCATTCTCTGCATACTCTGAGTTAATCTGTCTTAATAGCTCAAATTTTGAACATCACCTAGTTATTCTTTGCTCTTCCATGTGCATTTTATAATTAGCTTGTCAATTTCTATGAAGATCTTTGATATATTCTTAAAATTACATTGAGTCTATGGATAAAGTTAGATGTAATTAAAATTTGAATTGAAATTCAAAGCTGAATCGATTATTCAAAAGTTCTATTTCTCTCTGAGATGGCTTAAGTAATTTAACTTTTTTCAGTAATTTGTCAAGTTTACCTCTATTTTCGTATTTGTTGGATTGTAATTGAGAAATTCTTATTAGTTACTTTTGAATCATAAGGAGAGTTGAAATAATCCAGTAATGACCAAAACTAAGTGGTCCAGTTATTTAGTTTATTCTAGTGGTAATCCTATACTGAATTTTTGAAAAAAATTCTGACTGAAATGTAGCAGTCATGCACCAAAACTGTATATCATGAATATGCAGAGTTTCAATAAAAAATTTTAATGTCGCATGTTTAGCACATATTTTAAAAAAATTAGGACATTTCCAGTTTTTTTTTTTTTAAGTCCCTTATATTTCCTTTTCTTGCTTTATTAAGTCATAACTACCTCCCAGGAGACCCTGCTGCCTTGAACTTTGTTTTAATTTTCCCTATGATTTTTAAAATTTACTGCATGAGTTTGTATCCCTAAAGGATGTGTAATTTTGCTTTCTTTCCTTAGCTGTATTTTAATGAAGACAAAATTTTAATGTAATGTATCAAAATTTTCTTTAATGGTTGGCATTTTTATGTCTTTTAAAAGAAAATTCAATGCAATTTTAAATACATATTACATCTTCCTCTCAAATTTGAAAGTTTACAATTCGCATTTAGGTCTTTAACTAGAATTTACTGTATGTGTAAAATAGCATTCTTCTCTTTATTTTTTTCCTTTTTATTTCACATGAAAATCCTGGTGCATTATTTTTATTAATTCAGTCTTTATTATCTAATGCACAACTCTGTCCTAATCATGTGTCAGGTTTCTATACAGGGATAAATGTGATCCCCAGATTTTTTCTGTTCCATTCTCTGCATACTCTGAGTTAATCTGTCTTAATAGCTCAAATTTTGAACATCACCTAGTTATTCTTTGCTCTTCCATGTGCATTTTATAATTAGCTTGTCAATTTCTATGAAGATCTTTGATATATTCTTAAAATTACATTGAGTCTATGGATAAAGTTAGATGTAATTAAAATTTGAATTGAAATTCAAAGCTGAATCGATTATTCAAAAGTTCTATTTCTCTCTGAGATGGCTTAAGTAATTTAACTTTTTTCAGTAATTTGTCAAGTTTACCTCTATTTTCGTATTTGTTGGATTGAAATTGAGAAAACATTTTCTTATTAGTTTTTAATCTTTGCAGAATCTGTTATTGTTTTATCTGTTTTTATTCCTAAAATTATTTCCTTTTTTTTTTCTTAACTAAGTTTGTCAGATATCTGTCAATTTTGTTAGTCTTTTTTAATGATCTTGTTGATTCTCTCTATTGTATCTTGTTTTCTAATTCATTAATGCCTGCCCTTGCTATGTTTTTATTGAAGTATAGTTGATTTACCATGTGCATTAGCTTGCTTTAGGTGTGCAACAGAGTGATTCAGTTTTATATTGTAATATTCTTTTCCCTCATCGGTTATTACAAAATATTGAGTGTATCTTGCCCTTATTTTTATTCTTCTTATTGTTTTGAATTCATTGTATTATTATTTATCTTATTAACTGATTGATTAGCTCATACACTTTTTCTGTTCAAAAACTAAGCATTTGGAAGTAGTACTTTAATCACATGCCATAAATTTCAGTAAGTAGTATTTCATTACAGTTTATTTTTAAGCCTTTTAAAATTTATTTAATGATTTCCTTTTCCATGGGTCATTTAAATATATGTGTGTGCATGTTTCAGTTTATAAATTTCAGGGTTTTGCTAGGTATCCATTTGTTATTGATTTCTAACTTCATTTTCAGATACTGATTCTTTGGAATTAAAGTTGCTTTATAAATGAGCATTATTGATTTTCATGAATGTTCCGTGTGTAGGTGAAAAGAATGTGTGTTTTCTAATTGTTGGGCATAACATAGTGGCTTTTCTTTCCTTTTTAAAGTTGAAGTAGAGTTGACAATATTATATTAATTTCAAGTGCTTAACTTAGCAATTTGGCATTTATATACATTATGAATTGATCATCATAAGTGATCAATTTGTCTGATAACCATCTATCACCATAAAAAGTTACGATGTTTCATTAACTATATTCCCTATACTGTACATTATGTCCCCATTGCTTATTTATTTTATAACTGGAGGTTTGAACCTTTTAATCCTCTTCACCTATTTCATTCAAACACCATTACTCCCACTTTCCCCTACCTCCTAAATCCGGCTTAAGTAATTTAACTTTTTTCAGTAATTTGTCAAGTTTACCTCTATTTTCGTATTTGTTGGATTGAAATTGAGAAAACATTTTCTTATTAGTTTTTAATCTTTGCAGAATCTGTTATTGTTTTATCTGTTTTTATTCCTAAAATTATTTCCTTTTTTTTTTCTTAACTAAGTTTGTCAGATATCTGTCAATTTTGTTAGTCTTTTTTAATGATCTTGTTGATTCTCTCTATTGTATCTTGTTTTCTAATTCATTAATGCCTGCCCTTGCTATGTTTTTATTGAAGTATAGTTGATTTACCATGTGCATTAGCTTGCTTTAGGTGTGCAACAGAGTGATTCAGTTTTATATTGTAATATTCTTTTCCCTCATCGGTTATTACAAAATATTGAGTGTATCTTGCCCTTATTTTTATTCTTCTTATTGTTTTGAATTCATTGTATTATTATTTATCTTATTAGCTGATTGATTAGCTCATACACTTTTTCTGTTCAAAAACTAAGCATTTGGAAGTAGTACTTTAATCACATGCCATAAATTTCAGTAAGTAGTATTTCATTACAGTTTATTTTTAAGCCTTTTAAAATTTATTTAATGATTTCCTTTTCCATGGGTCATTTAAATATATGTGTGTGCATGTTTCAGTTTATAAATTTCAGGGTTTTGCTAGGTATCCATTTGTTATTGATTTCTAACTTCATTTTCAGATACTGATTCTTTGGAATTAAAGTTGCTTTATAAATGAGCATTATTGATTTTCATGAATGTTCCGTGTGTAGGTGAAAAGAATGTGTGTTTTCTAATTGTTGGGCATAACATAGTGGCTTTTCTTTCCTTTTTAAAGTTGAAGTAGAGTTGACAATATTATATTAATTTCAAGTGCTTAACTTAGCAATTTGGCATTTATATACATTATGAATTGATCATCATAAGTGATCAATTTGTCTGATAACCATCTATCACCATAAAAAGTTACGATGTTTCATTAACTATATTCCCTATACTGTACATTATGTCCCCATTGCTTATTTATTTTATAACTGGAGGTTTGAACCTTTTAATCCTCTTCACCTATTTCATTCAAACACCATTACTCCCACTTTCCCCTACCTCCTACTTCTGGCAAGCACCAGTTCTCTGAATCTGTTTCGCTTGTTCATTTTTTGTTTGCTTTTTAGATTCCACATATCAGTGAAATCATGCAGTATTTGTCTTTTCCTGTCTAACTTATTTCACTTCGCATGATTCCCTCTAGGTCTATCAGGGTACTATGTTTTATACTCAAGTCTCCTGCATTCCTATTTTTTTCCTCCTTACTACTTAATCTACCACTAAGTTATGTTAAAAATCTCCATTATGATAACAGAGCTGTCCATTTATCTCAAAGTTTCAGCAATTTTTGTTTTATTGATTTAAGGAGGCAGGTGGTTTAGAAGTATGATATGTATCTGGTGCTATGAATATTTTGTCACTACTCAGTGACCCAATTTATTTCTAGTGTATGAGGATATCTTTTCCTCTGAAACTAATATAGCTGAATCAGTTTTACCAAGTTAGCATTGGCCTTGTATGTCTTTTTGTCAATCTTTTCCTTTAGATATTTCTATATCTTTTGTTTCAGATATGTAGCTTGTAAAATGCAAGTGTTTGAATTTTTATACCATTTTAATGATCTTTTTTCATAGAAAATTTAGTAATTTGCACAGATTGCATTTACTTGTATAGATTCAATTCCGTTGTCTTCTATTTATCACATTTTTTATGATTTCATGTGTGTTCTTATTTCCATTTCATACCTTCTTTCAAATTGTGTTCAATTTGGTTTAATTTCTCTCACTTTGCTTTGGTTTAGCATTGTTTTATACATTTTCCTGTATCAGTTTAAAAATTATTATAGTCTCTTTATATTTTTTTAAAAATTGCATGCATATTTAATTCAATGAAGTCTAAAATTAGTATCGTTACTGCTTCTTTTAAACTAAACTTAGAAAGTTTTAACCCAAGTTGTTATTCAAGATTTAGTTTTGTTTTCAAGTGCTTAACTTAGCAATTTGGCATTTATATACATTATGAATTGATCATCATAAGTGATCAATTTGTCTGATAACCATCTATCACCATAAAAGTTACGATGTTTCATTAACTATATTCCCTATACTGTACATTATGTCCCCATTGCTTATTTATTTTATAACTGGAGGTTTGAACCTTTTAATCCTCTTCACCTATTTCATTCAAACACCATTACTCCCACTTTCCCCTACCTCCTACTTCTGGCAAGCACCAGTTCTCTGAATCTGTTTCGCTTGTTCATTTTTTGTTTGCTTTTTAGATTCCACATATCAGTGAAATCATGCAGTATTTGTCTTTTCCTGTCTAACTTATTTCACTTCGCATGATTCCCTCTAGGTCTATCAGGGTACTATGTTTTATACTCAAGTCTCCTGCATTCCTATTTTTTTCCTCCTTACTACTTAATCTACCACTAAGTTATGTTAAAAATCTCCATTATGATAACAGAGTTGTCCATTTATCTCAAAGTTTCAGCAATTTTTGTTTTATTGATTTAAGGAGGCAGGTGGTTTAGAAGTATGATATGTATCTGGTGCTATGAATATTTTGTCACTACTCAGTGACCCAATTTATTTCTAGTGTATGAGGATATCTTTTCCTCTGAAACTAATATAGCTGAATCAGTTTTACCAAGTTAGCATTGGCCTTGTATGTCTTTTTGTCAATCTTTTCCTTTAGATATTTCTATATCTTTTGTTTCAGATATGTAGCTTGTAAAATGCAAGTGTTTGAATTTTTATACCATTTTAATGATCTTTTTTCATAGAAAATTTAGTAATTTGCACAGATTGCATTTACTTGTATAGATTCAATTCCGTTGTCTTCTATTTATCACATTTTTTATGATTTCATGTGTGTTCTTATTTCCATTTCATACCTTCTTTCAAATTGTGTTCAATTTGGTTTAATTTCTCTCACTTTGCTTTGGTTTAGCATTGTTTTATACATTTTCCTGTATCAGTTTAAAAATTATTATAGTCTCTTTATATTTTTTTAAAAATTGCATGCATATTTAATTCAATGAAGTCTAAAATTAGTATCGTTACTGCTTCTTTTAAACAATGAAAGACTGTAGAAAGTTTTAACCCAAGTTGTTATTCAAGATTTAGTTTTGTTTTTGTTTTAACATTGACAAAGTAGACATTATTTTTATTAACTGTTAGGAAAATGATTTTTAAATTTTCCCTAGAGCTTTGTTTAGTCTTTTCTCTCCATTTCTCCTTGCATCTCAGACATTCCTTTCTAAGATCCATATCCTTCTTCTTAAGGAAGCCTTTCAGACATTTCTTTGGTGATGACAAATGGCAGTAGCTCTCTCAGCTACAGTTTAATTGAAGATGTCTTCATTTTGTTCTCGTTCTCGAAAGAATGAGATTGATTCTTGACAGAATTAAAATTATAGGCTAACATTTTCTTTCTGTACTTCAAAGCTATTCTTCCCTTTTCTTCTGACTTAGTTAACTTTCCTTCATACGTAATTTGTCTTCACCAGTTCCTTCTCCCAATTATTCTTAATATTTTCTCTTCATTGATACTTTCACTTTCAACATTTTTCTTATTTGAGGTTCATTAAGCCCCTAAATCATGCAATTTGCATATCTATTCTGGAAATCTATTCTGGAAATTTTGCAACTGTTACATGTTCACGTGATCATGTCTTTCACATTTTATCTACTTTTTACTTCTACACTGAAGAGATGAGTGATAGAGCTTCTCAGTGTATCCTCTGTTTTGACAGCTTTGCTTTCATAGTTTCCATTTCTTCATTCTTTCTGTGTTGTATTCTGGCTAATTATCTTCCATTTCACTTTTTCTCTTTTCAACTGTGTCCAGTCTCATGATTTTTAGCCAAGGATAATGTTGTCCACCAGGAAACATTTGAAAATGTCTGGAGAAATTTTTGGTTGTCACAACTGGGAGATTGCTATTTGTTTCAAGTTGATAGATAACAAAGATGATGATAAACATCTCATAATACATAAAGTATTCTTCATTAAAAAAGGATTATCTGGACAAAATGGTCAATTGTGCTCAAGCAGAAAAAAAAAAAAGCCTGATCAATTTTGATATTTAATTTCTTCTACTTTCAATACCCCATTAATTTTTTTTGATGAATTATTTTATTGTATGAACTTTTAATGAAATCATTAGCTTAAGAACCTAGTATTTTAATGAGTACCGAGGGTTGTGTTTTCTTTTTTAATTCTTTATTTTAAAGGTTTTACAGAGTTTTGTTGTTCACTGACATGTATGTTCCCAGATCAGTCATATGCAAATATCCCACCCAGTTCCCTCCATATAATTTTCCTAGGCTTTGGCTTTTCTCTCCATTTCTCCTTGCATCTCAGACATTCCTTTCTAAGATCCATATCCTTCTTCTTAAGGAAGCCTTTCAGACATTTCTTTGGTGATGACAAATGGCAGTAGCTCTCTCAGCTACAGTTTAATTGAAGATGTCTTCATTTTGTTCTCGTTCTCGAAAGAATGAGATTGATTCTTGACAGAATTAAAATTATAGGCTAACATTTTCTTTCTGTACTTCAAAGCTATTCTTCCCTTTTCTTCTGACTTAGTTAACTTTCCTTCATACGTAATTTGTCTTCACCAGTTCCTTCTCCCAATTATTCTTAATATTTTCTCTTCATTGATACTTTCACTTTCAACATTTTTCTTATTTGAGGTTCATTAAGCCCCTAAATCATGCAATTTGCATATCTATTCTGGAAATCTATTCTGGAAATTTTGCAACTGTTACATGTTCACGTGATCGTGTCTTTCACATTTTATCTACTTTTTACTTCTACACTGAAGAGATGAGTGATAGAGCTTCTCAGTGTATCCTCTGTTTTGACAGCTTTGCTTTCATAGTTTCCATTTCTTCATTCTTTCTGTGTTGTATTCTGGCTAATTATCTTCCATTTCACTTTTTCTTTTCAACTGTGTCCAGTCTCATGATTTTTAGCCAAGGATAATGTTGTCCACCAGGAAACATTTGAAAATGTCTGGAGAAATTTTTGGTTGTCACAACTGGGAGATTGCTATTTGTTTCAAGTTGATAGATAACAAAGATGATGATAAACATCTCATAATACATAAAGTATTCTTCATTAAAAAAGGATTATCTGGACAAAATGGTCAATTGTGCTCAAGCAGAAAAAAAAAAAAGCCTGATCAATTTTGATATTTAATTTCTTCTACTTTCAATACCCCATTAATTTTTTTTGATGAATTATTTTATTGTATGAACTTTTAATGAAATCATTAGCTTAAGAACCTAGTATTTTAATGAGTACCGAGGGTTGTGTTTTCTTTTTTAATTCTTTATTTTAAAGGTTTTACAGAGTTTTGTTGTTCACTGACATGTATGTTCCCAGATCAGTCATATGCATATAACTGGTCCCCACCTCCCACCCAGTTCCCTCCATCCCACCCCTCTGGACCATCACCCCAAGCCATTGTGAGCACTCCTATTCCCTTAGCACAATGACAATAGCTATCTTTTCCACACATGACAGTATAGGCTTCCATGTTACTTCCTCCATGTCTCCCCTCACTGTTTCTTCCCACAATGTCCATATGTCTATTCTCTGTCTGTTTTTCCATGAGTTCACTGCATGTGTTATCAATGACCATCCTACTAGATTCCATAAATATGTGTTAGTATACTGTACTTGTCTTTCTCTTTTTGACTTACTTCACTTTTTATGATAGGTTCTAGTGCCAGCCACCTCATTAGGACTGAGTCTTCTGCATTTCTTTTAACAGCTGAGTAGTATTCCATTGTGTATATGTACCAGAGCTTCTGGATCCATTCATTTGTCGATGGACATCTAGGTTGCTTCCATGTTCTGGCTATTGTATAGAGAGCTGCAATGAACATTGGAGTACAGGTGCTTCTTTCAGTTTTGATTTCTTCAGGATATAAGCCTAATAGTGGGATTACTGGGTCATAGGGTGCTTCTATTTTTAGTTTTTTAAGGAATCTCCATACTGTCTTCTATAGAGGTTGTATCAATTTACATTCCCACCAGCAATGCAAGAGGGTTCCCTTTTCTATGCACCCTCTCCAGCATTTATTGTCTGTCGATTTGTGGATGATGGCCATTCTGACCCCATTAATTTAAATATATTTGATATGCCATGATTCCAATAACCGTAAAGGCTCTAATTATATACTTTGCTATTTCTTCCAATTCTTACTTATGATGAAGTTTTTTTTTAAGATTTATTTATTTATTTATGGGGGAGAGGGTGGGGTGGGGAGGGAAGGGAGCAGGCAGGCCACTTCTATTGGTCTTTCATTTGTCCATTTTCATCCAGCTTCATTCTTTGGCCCGTGTGGGCCTCCCATCGTGGTGGCCTCTGTTGTCAGAGCACTGGCTCTGGGCACATGCGCTCCAGAGCTCCGGCTCAGTAATTGGACACATCGGTCCAGCCGCTCCGCGGCACGTGGGATCTTCCCAGGCCAGGGATCGGACCAGCGCCCCTTGCACTGCAAGGTGGTGTCCTTACCCACTGGACCACCAAGGAAGCCCTGATGATGAATTTTTTAAACACGTTTTGAATAAGATCAACTCCTTGAAATTTTATCTATGCTAATTCTTCAAGACTTGTATTAGAGGCAGTGTTACTCAATGGATCAGCAGTACTAGCATTTGTGAACATGTTAGGAATGCATATTTTCAGGCTCTGCAACAGATTTGCTAAATCAGAATCATGTGAGTGGGCCCAAAGTATCTATTTTATTCATATTCCCAAGTGACCCTTATACATACTCAAGTTCGAAGATTTGAGAAACGCGAGTTTAAAATCTTCCTCCAAAGAGGATTTCCATTTCCTTTTCTCAGGCACCTGGAAACATCAGTAACCTAAAATCACTTTTTAAACTATTTTGGGGGTACAGGGAGCATGGAGTCATGTTCATTCTAGTCCAAACTTATATGAAATGTGAGGGTTTGATTAGAAATTCTTGTCTAAGACTTTTTTCTTTTTCTTTTTTCCTCTTCTACCTAGAGCCACGACTAGTCATGCAGGCTTACTTCTGTGGAATAGATCAATTTATTCTGCATGCACTAAAGATGGCTCCCACCTTGGATATTGGCTTTTTATAGGAGTGTTTGACCTGGCCTTTCATTCCACTTGGACATTTAATTTGTGGATGATGGCCATTCTGACCCCATTAATTTAAATATATTTGATATCCCATGATTCCAATAACCGTAAAGGCTCTAATTATATACTTTGCTATTTCTTCCAATTCTTACTTATGATGAAGTTTTTTTTTAAGATTTATTTATTTATTTATGGGGGAGAGGGTGGGGTGGGGAGGGAAGGGAGCAGGCAGGCCACTTCTATTGGTCTTTCATTTGTCCATTTTCATCCAGCTTCATTCTTTGGCCCGTGTGGGCCTCCCATCGTGGTGGCCTCTGTTGTCAGAGCACTGGCTCTGGGCACATGCGCTCCAGAGCTCCGGCTCAGTAATTGGACACATCGGTCCAGCCGCTCCGCGGCACGTGGGATCTTCCCAGGCCAGGGATCGGACCAGCGCCCCTTGCACTGCAAGGTGGTGTCCTTACCCACTGGACCACCAAGGAAGCCCTGATGATGAATTTTTTAAACACGTTTTGAATAAGATCAACTCCTTGAAATTTTATCTATGCTAATTCTTCAAGACTTGTATTAGAGGCAGTGTTACTCAATGGATCAGCAGTACTAGCATTTGTGAACATGTTAGGAATGCATATTTTCAGGCTCTGCAACAGATTTGCTAAATCAGAATCATGTGAGTGGGCCCAAAGTATCTATTTTATTCATATTCCCAAGTGACCCTTATACATACTCAAGTTCGAAGATTTGAGAAACGCGAGTTTAAAATCTTCCTCCAAAGAGGATTTCCATTTCCTTTTCTCAGGCACCTGGAAACATCAGTAACCTAAAATCACTTTTTAAACTATTTTGGGGGTACAGGGAGCATGGAGTCATGTTCATTCTAGTCCAAACTTATATGAAATGTGAGGGTTTGATTAGAAATTCTTGTCTAAGACTTTTTTCTTTTTCTTTTTTCCTCTTCTACCTAGAGCCACGACTAGTCATGCAGGCTTACTTCTGTGGAATAGATCAATTTATTCTGCATGCACTAAAGATGGCTCCCACCTTGGATATTGGCTTTTTATAGGAGTGTTTGACCTGACCTTTCATTCCACTTGAACCCAGACATTTAATTTGTGGCCCATTGAGAACCCATGTTCTGGCTTTGCTGTAGTCAATAGAAACCCTTGGGGCAAATATTCCTACACAAGTTCACACCTTTCTCTCTACTTTCACCCCAGAATTACACTTTCTTGTAATTTCAACTTTCTAATGGTCTATCATCTCATGTTAGAAACAAACGCAAAAATAAAGTGGAAAAAGAAATCTGGAGATTTTATCCAGAATTTTTAGATGTGTAAACCAAAAGATGTTTGTATTCACACCTAATCCATCATAATACCAAAAAAAGGAGTCCTTATTTGATTTTAAGCACTTACCCAAAATATTAGCATGATCTAAGTGTCAAAATGTCTGCCCAGTGAAACTATGTCCTCAACAGTAACCCCTGCCTCTAGCCTGGCAACTGAGTCATTTCAGTTGCCTCCGGCTACTGCAGAAATGGGCAGAGGCAGGAACAGCCTGTCCATTGCTTAATGATCTCAGTCAGGCAGAGAATTCAATACAAGCTAAATAATAAATACTGGCTCACAGGAGCATGCCCTCTAGCAAAAAAGGTTCCAGTATACACGAAGACCCACAACAACTGCTTAGTCCCAGTGGTTTTAAATAAATAGGTATCTTGCACCAGCAAGAGCTTTACATTTTATTGTAAGGCAATAAAACATATTATGTAATTCCCCAGGGACCAACATAAAATATTGTCTTTCAAACAGTTAGTTTCTGCCCTGTGTTGTTATGAGTTTCCAGGATCAGTCAGGGTTTCTTCTCACATAATAAATTTAAATATAGTCCTTCAGGGGAAGAAATGTATTACGATTATAACCTTCAATTAATCATCATATCTTGATAACAGTATTTTTCTAGGTCCCCAGGCAAAATAAAGCACAGCTGTTTGAATTAGTATTCTAGTTCTCTGCTTTACTTTCATAAAGGAAACATTCAATATACATAACAATCTTAGAAAATGCAGGAAAAAGTGCCAAAGGAAGTCAATGGGTAATATCTGAGAGTAGCAACAAAGTTAAGAGAACTCCATGCTGCATAGATCCGCATTGAGGCTCCCACCGATATTGGCAAGGTGTTTGACCTGGCCTTTCATTCCACTTGAACCCAGACATTTAATTTGTGGCCCATTGAGAACCCATGTTCTGGCTTTGCTGTAGTCAATAGAAACCCTTGGGGCAAATATTCCTACACAAGTTCACACCTTTCTCTCTACTTTCACCCCAGAATTACACTTTCTTGTAATTTCAACTTTCTAATGGTCTATCATCTCATGTTAGAAACAAACGCAAAAATAAAGTGGAAAAAGAAATCTGGAGATTTTATCCAGAATTTTTAGATGTGTAAACCAAAAGATGTTTGTATTCACACCTAATCCATCATAATACCAAAAAAAGGAGTCCTTATTTGATTTTAAGCACTTACCCAAAATATTAGCATGATCTAAGTGTCAAAATGTCTGCCCAGTGAAACTATGTCCTCAACAGTAACCCCTGCCTCTAGCCTGGCAACTGAGTCATTTCAGTTGCCTCCGGCTACTGCAGAAATGGGCAGAGGCAGGAACAGCCTGTCCATTGCTTAATGATCTCAGTCAGGCAGAGAATTCAATACAAGCTAAATAATAAATACTGGCTCACAGGAGCATGCCCTCTAGCAAAAAAGGTTCCAGTATACACGAAGACCCACAACAACTGCTTAGTCCCAGTGGTTTTAAATAAATAGGTATCTTGCACCAGCAAGAGCTTTACATTTTATTGTAAGGCAATAAAACATATTATGTAATTCCCCAGGGACCAACATAAAATATTGTCTTTCAAACAGTTAGTTTCTGCCCTGTGTTGTTATGAGTTTCCAGGATCAGTCAGGGTTTCTTCTCACATAATAAATTTAAATATAGTCCTTCAGGGGAAGAAATGTATTACGATTATAACCTTCAATTAATCATCATATCTTGATAACAGTATTTTTCTAGGTCCCCAGGCAAAATAAAGCACAGCTGTTTGAATTAGTATTCTAGTTCTCTGCTTTACTTTCATAAAGGAAACATTCAATATACATAACAATCTTAGAAAATGCAGGAAAAAGTGCCAAAGGAAGTCAAGGGGGAATATCTGATGCTTGTAGTTTTCTAGCTGAACAAAGTTAAGAGAACTCCATGCTGCATAACGCATGACGTTTTGTAATTTTAACTAGACAGCTCTATAGCCATTGCAGAGAATACCTTATATAAAACTAAACCATATAAATTTGATGATATACTATTGTTTTGGACCATCAAACTTAAAAAGTCCATAAAGTTCAACCTAACATTTTATTTCCCCAGTTAAAATTGATTCTTGCTTGTGTGAGAACTATGAAGTTATGACATAATGGAACTGAAGCTGCTCTGTGACGTTATGGAACATAAAACGGTGATCTGGCAGACATGTTAATAAGAAATAATTTAAATCTGCCTACTTTTCTTTTAGACCAGCAAGATTCTCTGTGGTCTACCCATAGTATCAGATTTTGTTTAGATGTTCAGTTTTTTGGGTTTTTTTTTTGCCACTTCTATTGGTCTTTCATTTATTTCCACGTTTGTTCTTTTGGCCTGTGTGGGCCTCCCATAGCAGTGGCCTCTCTCGCTGCAGAGTACTGGCTCTGGGTGCATGCACTTCAGAGCTCTGGCTCGGTAGTTGGACACATCAGTCCAGCCACTCTGCAACACGTGGGATTTTCCCAGGTCAGGGGTCGAACCGGCACTGCTTGCACGGCAAGGTGGTGTCCTTACCCACTGGACCACCAGGGAAGCCCCTAGATGTTCAGTTTTGAACTGATCCTCTGAAATGCTCTGGTTCTTCTTATCCATGCAGCATCCTTTCCATTCATTTTTCTCCATGTGTGCTGTTTTTCTCTGTGATGTGAATCTACCCCTATCCATGCTGTCATGTCTCCATTTTTTTGTTGCTTCATCAGATTGCTCTGAGCCATTAAGAGGTAAGCTCCATCAAAAGAGGGAAAATTGATTTTCCTTTATGTCCACGAAGAATCCTTTGTCTAAAGTATTCCATAACCCTTTTCCTCAAATCAATACTTTCTAAGTTACACTTTGAAAGGACCCTATAAGAAAAATAATTCCTTGGGGCCACACTCACAATTCAATGCCTTGACACAGTGTGAAGTCTGTACTTGTTGCTACGTATCTTCTACGAGGATACATCGAGTACATTAGCTTTGTACCTCAGCATCACCCTCCATTGTCTCTATCTACAGTAACATACTCACTATAGTACCACAGAGATTGATAGTACTGAGTGTCCTCTTAACTATAGGATCCCCAAGTTAGCCTTCACCTACCAGATTGATGAGGTTTATAATTAGAAGGCAATATCTGAGATATTCTATGTGATCATCCCTTAATTCAGATGGTGGCATTTCCAAAAGTTGCAAGGTTTGGCAATTTATGTGGATGAAATTTATCAAACTAACCTTCTTGCTAATGTTGTACTCTGTAGTTGATTAATGGGAATTACTTTGATCTCATTGTATTTCCCAATTTAGATTAGAATTTCTAATCTAAGGCCAATAACTGATAATCTCTGGGTTTTTGTTATAAGAAGCTTTTGAGAACAGAGAATTAAAATTGCTTTTCATTCAAAATGCTTTGAGTTTCCTAATCTAATAAGAGCATATTTTCCAAAAAAAGGCAAGACAAACTACATAGGAAACCTTACATAGCTAAGTTTGGGTTTTTCATTCCCCTTCTGTCAGTCCTATCAGTGGCATTTAATAGTTAAAAGCAATAAAAAATAAATAAATTCTGCCCCATACATTTGAGTTAGGTTAAGTTTTATGCTTGTTAATCTTGAAAGAGCCAAGGTTCATAACTTAATGCTATTCCAGCAGTGTTGTTTCTATCTTCCTGTCATTAAGCAATGAATTCCATTGCTTTATATTGGAAACCTGTCAAAATGTGACATGGAAAAAATAAATTTGCACCGGCTGCCCTGCCCTCTGGACTGGCATTCCTTTTTAGTCATAGATGTTCCAGGCTCTTCCAGATGCATATGAGCATATCTGAGATGTTTAGTAAAATGAATACTTACTACAAGAAAAGAGTACAGATACTTAGTTGGGGTGTTATGGCCCCACAGTAATGATAGGTTTGATACAAAAAGACATTTAAGCCTTTGCAATTTAAGTCTTTCTATCCTTGCGACCTGCTATCAAGTCTTGGCACTGATATAGCTGACGATCATTTTTCATCATCAATGTTCATCTTTTATTAATGATAGATTCTCATCATTGTGTTTATCTTCTATTCTGCCTTTTCACATTAACTTTATCTGTCATGGCAATACATCATATTTTTTAAGGTTAGATCCCAATGTAATTAGATTCCTTTTGGAATTCTTGATAGTTTCAGATAAGTTGTAGACAATGAGAAAATTCTTAATGGGTTAATTTACTTGAACCATCCAGGGTATTTGAGATAGTGTGGTACTCGACAGTATGAAGCAACCAGCTCTGCCTGAAGAGGGAAAGGATTATGGAAGTCTTAGAGGTGGTAACTAAACTGAAGCTTACAAGTGGGAATTTGCCAGATGGAAAAAGGGCTTAAAGGCTCTGCAGGTGATGGAAATGATACATGGAAAGGTATGAGATGTTATATCTGGGAGACTAACCAGTTTGATATAAGTGGACTATAGAGCACTTAAGGTGAGGATAGAGAGAGAAGAACCAAATGACAAAGGTCAGTTGCCTTTATTCATTGATGATTGAGATAGATGGACCCTAAAATATACTTTAAATGAGAAAATAATATGATTACTTGTGTTTTAAAAAATAACATTGCATGACATTAATGCTCCATTTTTAAATACTGATTTTCTACATATATTCTAGAAATCATCTCCTCCCGAGGTTTGCATGAGTAAGGATTAAGACAATGCAGATACCAAAGAGGACCTAATACAGATCTGAGCATTAGAAAGGTCTAAGATTGAATTCCATGTCTAACTTCTTCCCAGACATAATAGTGAAAAAGTTATACCTTATATTAAAAAATATTAAAATAAGGATATTGTTTCACAGCATTATTATGATGATTAAGAATTGCAATTTATAAAAACAATTGGAACATAACTGATATTCTCCATTAGCCCCTATTTTAACATTGTACACTGATGCATTGTTAAGAATGCTATTGCTTGGATGATAAAAACTGTTTCAATTTGAAAAATGTGGTTACTGAACAACTGTAATTATTAGGTAACTCCAAGGTGACAGTGAATATTGTTACATAGATTCTTTAATTGACACAGTGAATTTTTGGTGTATGTATTTTCTATGACCTGTCGACCCATGGGAAATTTCACATTCCTTCCCTTATGAATTTTTTGGCTTATAAAGAGTACATATCTTACTCTTACAAGTTTCTGAGTACCAACAAAAAGCTCTTTCAAGTACATCTTGACAAGATGGAGCCATATTTTTATTTTTCTGAAGATGTGCTCTGTTTTTCATTTATCAATTAAGCAATTTCCTCTTTGTCAAACATTTGCAATTGAAGCCATGCCTATTTGAGCAGAATTTGGTCTGTTTATGGAAAATTGGGGAAAGAGACTAACTCAACGGAGTTTATTTATTTATTTATTCTTTATTTTCTCATTTCAGGCTCCATTTTATTCTGTTTTCCCTCACAACTCACCCTAATATAGTAAGCTCTTCCTTTTCTTAATAGCCAAAATGAGAGAACAGTTGCCTGTCCTTGGAGTTTGTGGACAGTCCCAGAAAATAAAATCCCTGCTGACATCTTTGGTTAATCTAAAAGTAGTTCTAGAAATGGCATATGTGTTTGCATCATGCTAATTTTAGGTTTAAAAAAGCTTCATATTTAAAATCTTCTTATTAAAAGTGATTTCACACTCAAATCCCAGCTGCCTCTGAAATATGCAAAGATTGAGTCATAAAATTACTTGAGATTCTCCAAAAGGAGAAAACTAAGCACAGAAACCTACTTAAAATGTCTCATTTTTCAGTACTCAAATTTGCCTTCATGGGTTCATTTTCCAGATTTCCCTACACTGTTGTAACCAGCCTAACACTACCCTGGGAAATATGGTTGCTGCTGCTAAGTTGCTCAGTTGTGTCCCACTCTTTGCTGCTCTATGGACTGTAGCCGGTCAGGCTCCTCTGTCCCGCAGGATTCTCCAGGCAAGAATACTGGAGTGAGTGGCTACTTCTTCCTCCAGAGGATCTTTCTGACCCAGAGATCAAACCTCCAGTCTCCTGCAGCTCCTGCATTGCAGACAGATTCTACACTGCTGAGCCCCAGGAGAAACGTGGCTAAAACAAATCAAAATACAGAGGCAAAAGTAAACGAAAGCATTTACTTTAAAGTCAGCTTCATTGTTTGTTAATTCCACATTGCTCTTTCCTTAACAACCCTACTCAGGAAGCCCCGGTGGTAGCCAGAGCAGCCCTGTTCCTGGAATGCGCTCGTTTTGTTCACCGCTGCAACCGTGGCAACTGGCCGGAGTGGATGAAAGGGCATCATGTGAACATCACAAAGAAAGGGCTTTCCCGGGGACGGTCCCCCATTGTGGGCAACAAGCGGAACCAGAAGTTACAATGGAACGCTGCCAAGCTCTTCTACCAGTGGGGAGATGTGAGCTTTTGATTTTCTTCTACAAAAATTAAGCTGAGTGAAGACAGTTTGAGTTTTGGTTTGTTCATTTGTTTGGGAGATAATTTGAATATCTGTTAGACACTGTCGACTGAAAAAAGATCACCAACTTGAGAGCTGTGGGTTAAGTTTTATTTGGGGCATAACTAAGATTGCAACCCAGGAGGCAGCATCTCAGATGGCTCTAAGAAACTGCTCCAAAGAGGCAGAGGAGGAAGGTCAGTATAAGGATTTTGTTGTGGGGGGAGTTCAAATGCTATTAAACAAAGGGTTTTCAAAGTGCTTTGTTTTACAGATGGTTTGGGTCAGTCATGAGGATGTGGTATCTTCATTAAGGAAGTTAGTGCTTTTCTAGGTGTGAGGAGATGCAAGGATTGAGATAGTAAAAATCTGTTCCTAAAAGCCATTTACCTATCTAAAGACCTGTTCCACCGGATTCCCTGGAGCACAGAGCGCCTTGCCCCACCCTGATTTTCTCCAGGGAGGTGTTGAAAGTCAGCAGCTTCCAACAGCACACAGCCTTCCATCTCTGCAGAGGCAGATGGCAAATGCCCTTGTTGTCCATTTGTAGCTGATAGTACCAGGCACTGAACAAAACATGTCAGGGGGAAATAATTCATTTAATCTTCCCAATAAATCTACAAACTGAGACATTAGTATCACTTTTGTCTCCCTTCCCGATCTTCTGCCTCTTTCCTCCCTGTAAATGTAAACATTCTCGGCATCTCTTACCATTTCTTACTGTATAATTTCCATCCAGATTACCACTTGTGTTTTCTTTCAACTGTTAGCTCTATGCCAGAAGCACATGAGTTTCTATCCATAGCACTTTTTAAATCCCGTACTGGCATTGCCACCTGTACTTTGGAGGCGTTTACTTAATGTTCGGAAACTCGACCTGAAAAACCAAAATAAAACCATTTTCTCTGTTTAGATATTGGAGGGAAAGGGCATCATGTGAACATAAACAAAGAAAGGGCTTTCCCGGGGACGGTCCCCCATTGTGGGCAACAAGCGGAACCAGAAGTTACAATGGAACGCTGCCAAGCTCTTCTACCAGTGGGGAGATGTGAGCTTTTGATTTTCTTCTACAAAAATTAAGCTGAGTGAAGACAGTTTGAGTTTTGGTTTGTTCATTTGTTTGGGAGATAATTTGAATATCTGTTAGACACTGTCGACTGAAAAAAGATCACCAACTTGAGAGCTGTGGGTTAAGTTTTATTTGGGGCATAACTAAGATTGCAACCCAGGAGGCAGCATCTCAGATGGCTCTAAGAAACTGCTCCAAAGAGGCAGAGGAGGAAGGTCAGTATAAGGATTTTGTTGTGGGGGGAGTTCAAATGCTATTAAACAAAGGGTTTTCAAAGTGCTTTGTTTTACAGATGGTTTGGGTCAGTCATGAGGATGTGGTATCTTCATTAAGGAAGTTAGTGCTTTTCTAGGTGTGAGGAGATGCAAGGATTGAGATAGTAAAAATCTGTTCCTAAAAGCCATTTACCTATCTAAAGACCTGTTCCACCGGATTCCCTGGAGCACAGAGCGCCTTGCCCCACCCTGATTTTCTCCAGGGAGGTGTTGAAAGTCAGCAGCTTCCAACAGCACACAGCCTTCCATCTCTGCAGAGGCAGATGGCAAATGCCCTTGTTGTCCATTTGTAGCTGATAGTACCAGGCACTGAACAAAACATGTCAGGGGGAAATAATTCATTTAATCTTCCCAATAAATCTACAAACTGAGACATTAGTATCACTTTTGTCTCCCTTCCCGATCTTCTGCCTCTTTCCTCCCTGTAAATGTAAACATTCTCGGCATCTCTTACCATTTCTTACTGTATAATTTCCATCCAGATTACCACTTGTGTTTTCTTTCAACTGTTAGCTCTATGCCAGAAGCACATGAGTTTCTATCCATAGCACTTTTTAAATCCCGTACTGGCATTGCCACCTGTACTTTGGAGGCGTTTACTTAATGTTCGGAAACTCGACCTGACCAAAATAAAACATTTTCTCTGTTTAAGCATACCTCCATCTACAACCTCTCTTGAATTTTCTATTCTTTTTGATGGTACTACAATCATCTGAGATGTCAGCCTTTGAACATATTCCAAACCTCCTTCCCTTATTGATTCCACCTCTCATGTCACTGGTGCCCTTTTAGGTCACATCTTCATTACTTCTCTGTGTGACTAAAGTATTTTGCCATTTGGGCTCCTCCCACAATCTCCCTTCATCTGACCCATCCTACACACTGCCAATAAAATGATCTCCCTTTGGCATAGCCCATCAAAAAGCAGAACATTCATACTCATCTCCCAGCCTCCAGACTTGTTCCTTCCAATTCATTCTCCAAACTGCTGTCAGAATGATTAGGCCAAAATGCAAATCACGTTATAGTGCTTCAATGGCCCTCCTTTTCCCTTGGGATAAAATCCAAATTACTCAGCCTGACATCTTGGCTTTTTCCACAACGTATGTTCAAATCACACTAATATTATAGATGATGAAGTCAGTGAACTGATATATCTAAAGGACATTTATCTCAATGCTTTGCCTCTGATAAGTGTTCAGTGATAAATTATGACGTTAAATTTTGAAAGCAGGTTATAGGATTTGTCTGTGGATTTTTAGACAGCTAGCACAGTGCCCCTTGAATGAGGGATAAGGTTTCTCCCCCATTCAAATACCAACTTTCATCCTTCTTCAGAATGCAAAATGAAGTCCAGCTTCAAAAATCTGGTGTTGGTTTAGTCACTGTGTCCAACTGTTGCAACCTCATGGACTGTACCCCACCAGGCTCCCCTGTGCATGGGATTTTGCAGGCAAGAATACTGGAGTGGGTTTCCATTTTCTTCTGCAGGGGATCTTCCCAACCCAGGATTGAACCCACATCTCCTGTGTCTCCTGCATTGGCAGGCAGATTCTTTACTGACTGAGCCACCAGGGACCTTGCAGGGAAGAACTGTAGGATCTGGTCTCAAATCACCTTTCCAAGCCCTCAGGCACGTTATTTCCTCTCATAAAATGGTGCTTATTTGACAGTCTCTGAATATGCATCTCCCTGAATATGGATCTTTTGGAACTTGCCATCTAGAATATCCACTCTTCCCTTTGCTCATTAGCCTATCACCATTTCTAAAAGATCTTCAGGAATGAAACTTTGTATAATCCTCTGAAATGAATCTAATTTCTCTATTTTCTAACACATATGGTGATTTCAGTCTCTTTCATCACTTAATGTGTTATTTTGGTATGTTATTACCTCTCCAATGGACTGTAAGCTCCTTGAAGTAAAGAGAAAGAGACAAAAGTCAGACACCTATATCCCAATTCAAGGTTGCTGAACGACTTTGAGCAAGGATTTCAACCTCTGTAACTTTCCTAATGCTTAACAGTGATCCTTCTTTATGAAAGTTTATAATCACTTGGGCATATTAAATAGAGATACTGATATACTATAACAATTTATTCAACTTTATGTTTTATTTGATGCCTAACAAATTATGTCCGCTAATAAATATTTGATGAATGAAGAAGGAATAAAAATATCTCCAAGGCATTTTTCTGGTCTTGAAAGAGGCATAGAGCTTTAAATTATTATTTATATGCTTTATATTATCCAGACAAGTTCATTTTTTTGAGAAGCCTTTTCAGTTTTATGAACTGTGAGTTTTAACTTAAATTGCTTGGTTTCAGAATCCTGGAGGATCAATGTAAATTTTTTTCCCCTTTGAATCTCACTAATAAGTCTGATGGCTCTACTCCAGGCTCATAATTCCACATTTTCTTCTTTAAAAAGAATTTCAAAAATAGAAACATCAGAGCAAGGCTTTCAGTTGAGGTGGTGGTTTTTGCTTTTATGTTTTGTTTTTATTTTTGCTTAGAACTTCTCAGGTTAGCAACCAACCTGTGTTTCTTTTTTCTTGATGTGATTTTTGTTACTCCTCAGTTCCAAGTTTAAGGAGACCTCTTTGTTTTCAAATAACTGAAATGTTCAAACAACTTGTGTTTTTATTTAAAGAACTCTGGACCTATCTTTTGGGCTTCTCAGGTGACTCTGTAGTAAAGAATCCACCTAGCAACACAGAAGATACAAGAGATGTGGGTTCGATCCCTGGGTCGGGAAGATCACCTAGAACAGGAAATGTCAACCTGATCCAGTCCTCTTGCCTGGAAAATTCCACAGACAAAGGAGCCTGGGAGACTGTAGTCCAAGGGATCATGAAGAGTTGGGCACAACTGAGGGACTGAGCACACACTCAGGCATATCTTTGTCAGTTTCCAGTATCAAACCTAATCTCTTGCTTGCATGCCCAGAATTTAGTAATTTTTCTAAATATTTGAAAAAGATGATACAGGAGGAAAGAAGAAAATCCTCTGGAATTTTGATTTTACTAATGCACAGAGTAACCAAACTGTCAGATTCCAAGTTCAGTGCAGATTTTAGCTTTTTGGCTCTCTTTCATATCCATGTGCCTCTTCTTTTATTCCATACAATATGTAATTGGAATCTAAATGGGATTAGATAGAGGTAGCATATTCTCTTTTAGAAAATTCCTTTTGTTAAATCAAACAATAGTGCATAATGATTCAGAAGAACAGAAGGCAAGCATTGGTTTGTGAATACCTTATAAAAGTCAGTATTGTTCATGTGCTGATTTAAAAGTCATATTACTAATGTTGGTGCTGGGTATACCATCAAAAGAATACTTAATATTTTCTTCTAATTCATAAAGCATCATGAAGGGGGAACAAAGTCGAAAAATCATTGATTGCATGCATGATGAAAAATACAAATAAAATTGTGGTTCTAGAACCCATGACAACCTCTAAACTCATTAGCATAGCAGTGCTATTCTCATAAAATAGCATGAGCAGAACACTCTAAGGAAATGTGACTTCTTATTTTTTATTGCAATAAAATAGTTGTCCATTAAAAACAACTGTGTAAGACTTCCCTGGCAGTCTAGTGTTTAACACTCTGTACTTCCAATGCAGGGGGCATGTGTTCGAGTCTTAGTTGGGAAACTAAGGTTCCATATGCCATGTGGCATGGCCAAAAAACCTTATCTTTTTAAATAAATAAATAAATAAAAATAATTAAAAGAAAACATTACTGCATACTTCCTTATGTGAGATATATAAAATAAATGACCTTTGAGGAAATAGACATACTTTCAGAAAAATTTTATCTAAGAATAAAAAATATCATTTCAGTTCATACAAGTCTTTAGACTCAATGACTTTGAAGGCAACATCAATGCCTTCCTTCTCTGGGTTCCCATGTTGGGAAATGTAGTGGTAGCAACAGTATGGTGACAAGAGGAAGCTTAGGTTGAAATAATTCCCATGAGTTGGTTGTAGGTGACCTCTGTATGGTGAGAGTCTAACATATCTCATACTGTTTCATTCTTTCTCTGTTCATGGCAGGCAATTGGTATCCGGTTGAATGAACTGTGCCATGGGGAAAGTGAAAGCCCAGCCAACCTTCTGGGTCTCATTTATGATGAGGAGACCAAGAGGAGACTGAGAAAGGAGGATGAGGAGGAAGACTTTTTAGATGACAGTAAGGAGACTCCCTTTACTACAAGAACCCCTGCTTGTAAGAACCTCTGCTTTAGGAGCACTTAATATTTCTCTTTCCTCTTTCACATTCTCACCACCTTCCCATGTCTCCCACTGCACCTTTCTTACTCCCTGTGCATGGACGTGAGCAAGTCCATAAAGCTGCACAAAGACAGGGCAGGAATCAGAGATGAAGACTAGACACAAGGGCAAAGAGTTGTAAGCCATATGAAACATACACTGCTTTGTAGTCTCTGACTCTGAATATTATAAATACCAGAATCAGTTTTAGGCTTCCTTGAGAAAATATAGTTGTAGAAAAAGGCTTTCCCAGAAGAGGGTTTGATCAGGTTTTGCGTTTTATTATTACTCTTAGAGATCTAAAAAAGTAAGATTAGACCAAATAAAATCAAACAGGAAGAGCTTCTCAAATCCCTAAAATATTGAAATATTTAACCAGAGTATATTATCGTCTTTAACATGAAATTCAAACTTTAAGATTCAGATTGTTAGAACTATGAATGTATAATGTATTGTACTTATGTGTTAAAAGTATAATTGAGTCCCATTGTGGAAGAATGGAGACAAAGATTCCTGAACATCCTCCTCAACACCATTTTGTGCATATGTGTGTTCTTATATCATAAAAGCTTGTGTGCATGTGTACCACTGTCTTTTATGGAGTAGCAAATTCCAAAATGGTTTTGGAATTATCTGATGAAGACATTGAGGACTTTTCTTGTTGACCTACCCTATCCTAGTGGTTTGAAATTCAGATTCCTAATGAACCCATGAGTTGGTTTTTTTTATGGGAAATGTAGTGGTAGCAACAGTATGGTGACAAGAGGAAGCTTAGGTTGAAATAATTCCCATGAGTTGGTTGTAGGTGACCTCTGTATGGTGAGAGTCTAACATATCTCATACTGTTTCATTCTTTCTCTGTTCATGGCAGGCAATTGGTATCCGGTTGAATGAACTGTGCCATGGGGAAAGTGAAAGCCCAGCCAACCTTCTGGGTCTCATTTATGATGAGGAGACCAAGAGGAGACTGAGAAAGGAGGATGAGGAGGAAGACTTTTTAGATGACAGTAAGGAGACTCCCTTTACTACAAGAACCCCTGCTTGTAAGAACCTCTGCTTTAGGAGCACTTAATATTTCTCTTTCCTCTTTCACATTCTCACCACCTTCCCATGTCTCCCACTGCACCTTTCTTACTCCCTGTGCATGGACGTGAGCAAGTCCATAAAGCTGCACAAAGACAGGGCAGGAATCAGAGATGAAGACTAGACACAAGGGCAAAGAGTTGTAAGCCATATGAAACATACACTGCTTTGTAGTCTCTGACTCTGAATATTATAAATACCAGAATCAGTTTTAGGCTTCCTTGAGAAAATATAGTTGTAGAAAAAGGCTTTCCCAGAAGAGGGTTTGATCAGGTTTTGCGTTTTATTATTACTCTTAGAGATCTAAAAAAGTAAGATTAGACCAAATAAAATCAAACAGGAAGAGCTTCTCAAATCCCTAAAATATTGAAATATTTAACCAGAGTATATTATCGTCTTTAACATGAAATTCAAACTTTAAGATTCAGATTGTTAGAACTATGAATGTATAATGTATTGTACTTATGTGTTAAAAGTATAATTGAGTCCCATTGTGGAAGAATGGAGACAAAGATTCCTGAACATCCTCCTCAACACCATTTTGTGCATATGTGTGTTCTTATATCATAAAAGCTTGTGTGCATGTGTACCACTGTCTTTTATGGAGTAGCAAATTCCAAAATGGTTTTGGAATTATCTGATGAAGACATTGAGGACTTTTCTTGTTGACCTACCCTATCCTAGTGGTTTGAAATTCAGATTCCCTAATGATATCTTAAGAATTACCCTTAGTTAAGTGATGCCAAACCTCCTTCATCCTTAAAAGCATGAAATGTAAAAAAAAAGGGATAGAGTATAACATTAGCCAGAACTAACTAATAATCAAAGGGAACATATTATCATGTTTTCTACATTCATACCAATACTTTTTTTTTTTTTTTGCATTTTTCCATCATTTTTCTGTTACTTGGCCATTATCAAAGCAGAGAAAATCATCTTAGCTGTTGACAAAACACCAAATTCTGACACTAGTCTTTTAACCTGATGATGATAGTTAGCCCCCAAAATTCCCTCAAGTTCACAGGAGTCTAGGTGACTCATAGAATTGAGTCTGATTTGTAAGAGGACTTGAGGATTATCCAGAAACCACAGAATCTAGTTTAGTCCTGCCAGGAAACATCCCCAAACTGCCCTGTATCTTCCAGGGTCCTTCAGAACAGAGAGGAGCCAAAGCAACATTAGATGTTGACTTTCATGAGTCAAAATGATCTCATATCTCCATGAGACCACATAAGCATCATTGGCCAATGTGGTATGCCTGGTATAATTGTTTTTTGGTGAGACCCTTTATTTGACCAGTTAGTCAATAATTGTTCATTATAATGGAGTATTTCAGATAATAGGTATGAGAAAGCCTGGACGAAGACCAAGCTTATTATCTATCTGACAAGAAGGATCCATATGATATCCTCAGGATTACAAGCACAGAGCTAGAAGTTTATACCAAGTATCTTATGTTGAATTATTTAGAAAAAAAAACAAAAAACAAAGTTGCACATCTAGGCAAGTTCTAGAGTCATGTAGCCTCCACTGAAACTAAGGTTGGAATGTCTTCTTTAGTTCCACTTTCAAGTCAATACATAGCTCATTTTGCATTTTCAGAACGATTATGGTAGGGCTTCCCTGATGGTCCAGTTGGTAAAGAGTCCGCCTTGCAGTACAAGGGGAGCTGGTTTGATCCCTGGCCCAGGAAGATCCCACGTGCCGTGGAGTGGCTGGACCAGTGTGTCCAATTACAAGCCAGCGCTCTGGAGCACATATTCCCAGAGCCGGCGCTCTGCAACAAGAGAGGCCACTATGACGGGAGGCCCATACAGGCCAAAGAATAAAGATGGATGAAAATAAATAAAAAACTAATAAGAGAGGCAACATTTTAAAAAAGAATAATTGTGGTATAAACATCTATCATCTTTAAATTCTAGAGGAATTTGACATTTCCATTCTTAAAAAAGAAGCAATATGCCCAGCCACATAGTACCTCTGTAGAAAATGTAATGGTTTTCATGGAGAAGCAGTAGGTCGATATCTTCAGAAAAAAAACGTAATTTCTATGTACTGTCAATATAAACCATGAATTATATGTTATATCAGTTATGAAAGTCAAATAACAGGAAATATTTTAGAGATATTTTTAGGAAGGTTAATATGTAATGATAGAGTAATTGCTTGATAAGTTTGTTCATTTGAACTATTCTCTTTTATGAGAGGCACTTTTCTGAACACTGATAAGTAATCAATATATTTCCCCATTATTTGTGATGACATGGATCTGAGAACTAATTCTGAGGAATTAAAAGTCGCTATAGTGTAAACTTGGCCATTACTTGCCTTTATAGCAAAATCCATTTTTTGGTCTATGGTGGATGCAATGTTTAACTCATTCAAAGACAGTATTTTCAGACCAAAGGTATTTTTCAAAGCAAAGAAGAATGTTTCCATCTTTTAGTCTAGCTATTTCTTAATGTGACAAGCTAACTTGTATAAACTGTATAACATAGGTGACCAAGTAAGTAAGCCTTTGTTTATGCTACAGAAACACATCTGGGCTAAAGCTGAAAAGAGCAACAGTGCTTTAAGAACATTAAGACAGCTGTCTCTCACAAGGTGAGCAGACAGGACTTTTGTAGTTCCAAATCTAGTTCTTGGCCCTGTACCATGTCTAAATCTGATTGAATAGCAATGTGAAAATCTGGTACGACTGCTTTCTGTTTTTGTTTCCTAGCCTAGTGGAGCTGCATTTTGATTCTCTATGATGCCTTGAGGAAAATAATCCTTGTTGGCTGACATTTTAATACTGAGGTAGTTGCTAGAGAATTGCAAAATGGAGGAAAAGTGAGGAATATGGTGATGCAGAGATTAAAGGGAACAGGTAAATTGAACATGTATAGGTGACATCTCATTTGCAGTTTCATTTTGCACATGGATAGGTAACATTCTCATATACAACTTGATTTTACACATGCATAGCTATGTCCATCAAACCGTGCCTCTCTGTGTTTTTTATTGGTTTGTTTGCCTATGAAAGAACTCTTCTTTCATAGGTACTGTGAACCCCTCTAAATGTGGCTGCCCCTTTGCCTTGAAGATGGCAGCATGCCAGCTTCTCCTGGAGATTACCACCTTCCTGCGAGAGACCTTTTCGTGTCTGCCCAGACCACGCACTGAGCCTCTGATGGTAAGTGACGCAGCTTAATAATAAGACTACTTGGAGAGTCCAGTCAAATGGGTTGGTTTTCAGTATTCACAGTTTCCTCAAATACTCAATGACCAAATATATCATATAGTCTGAAAATTCAACCAAGAGACTTTCATTTATAAAAAGAAAATCTCTTATGTATTCAAAAAACTGAAAATTGACCTTAAAATCAGTAAAGATTGTATCACTGGGTGAATTTTTGATTGATACGGTCAATTAACCTACGAATGTCTAAGAACCTCTCTATTCTGCAAATTATGGGGAGTTTTATGGACAGCATTTTCCGGAAATCACTGATAGCTTTGTTTTATCATACTAACAACTCATAAGGTCATGTGCTTCCAGTGAGTTGTCTCATTTAAATTATGGGTGAAAAGTCATTAGCATGCAAATATCTCTGAATGTATGTTTTATTCCTGCAGCATTTCTTAAGGATACAGATAGGCAGAAAAAGACTGTATGTGCATACACACACACACGGAAATACAAGGACACATACAGACACACTTCTGTACCATCAAGGCCTGATTTGTTTAACTTTGTACACAAATTCTAACAAGAGCCAGAAGTCGTCACAAAGCTTTTGGGACAGAAGCTCACCTCAGAACCGTTCTTCCTTGGTCCTTTGTTCTCTAATGGGTACCATGTTTCCAGTGGTTCTTTTGTAACAGGCATTATCTGAACAGACCTAAACGTGTTAGTCACTCAGTTGTGTCCAACTCTTTGCAACCCCGTAGACTGTAGCCCGTCAGGCTCCTCTGTCCATGGAATTCTCCAGGCAAGAATATTGGAGTAGGTTGCCATTTCTTTCTCCAGGGGATCTTTCCAACCCAGAAATCAAACCCAGGTCTCCTGCATTGCAGACTTGAGGAACCAGGAAAAAGACAAATTCTTTCCTCTCTCCCTTTACACAAAATTTATACTACTTTACCAGGAAAACTTACATTAACAACCTGTATGTTTCTATTTAGGTGAATTTTATAGTCTACCAGCTCTCCTGCTGTTTTGACCAAACTCAGTATAAGCGAGACCATACCACAGTCCTGGGGTGTGGAGGAATGAGAAATGAGACCAAATAGTCAGTGTTCTGGTATTCCTGAGCAGTCCCTCTAACTCTGATTTTCTAGTGTCTGGACAGCCTGTTCACAGTTTCCTCAAATACTCAATGACCAAATATATCATATAGTCTGAAAATTCAACCAAGAGACTTTCATTTATAAAAGAAAATCTCTTATGTATTCAAAAACTGAAAATTGACCTTAAAATCAGTAAAGATTGTATCACTGGGTGAATTTTTGATTGATACGGTCAATTAACCTACGAATGTCTAAGAACCTCTCTATTCTGCAAATTATGGGGAGTTTTATGGACAGCATTTTCCGGAAATCACTGATAGCTTTGTTTTATCATACTAACAACTCATAAGGTCATGTGCTTCCAGTGAGTTGTCTCATTTAAATTATGGGTGAAAAGTCATTAGCATGCAAATATCTCTGAATGTATGTTTTATTCCTGCAGCATTTCTTAAGGATACAGATAGGCAGAAAAAGACTGTATGTGCATACACACACACACGGAAATACAAGGACACATACAGACACACTTCTGTACCATCAAGGCCTGATTTGTTTAACTTTGTACACAAATTCTAACAAGAGCCAGAAGTCGTCACAAAGCTTTTGGGACAGAAGCTCACCTCAGAACCGTTCTTCCTTGGTCCTTTGTTCTCTAATGGGTACCATGTTTCCAGTGGTTCTTTTGTAACAGGCATTATCTGAACAGACCTAAACGTGTTAGTCACTCAGTTGTGTCCAACTCTTTGCAACCCCGTAGACTGTAGCCCGTCAGGCTCCTCTGTCCATGGAATTCTCCAGGCAAGAATATTGGAGTAGGTTGCCATTTCTTTCTCCAGGGGATCTTTCCAACCCAGAAATCAAACCCAGGTCTCCTGCATTGCAGACTTGAGGAACCAGGAAAAAGACAAATTCTTTCCTCTCTCCCTTTACACAAAATTTATACTACTTTACCAGGAAAACTTACATTAACAACCTGTATGTTTCTATTTAGGTGAATTTTATAGTCTACCAGCTCTCCTGCTGTTTTGACCAAACTCAGTATAAGCGAGACCATACCACAGTCCTGGGGTGTGGAGGAATGAGAAATGAGACCAAATAGTCAGTGTTCTGGTATTCCTGAGCAGTCCCTCTAACTCTGATTTTCTAGTGTCTGGACAGCCTGTTTCCCCATACTCTGAAAGATAAAATAGGACCCTTTATAGGTAAAGCATGTTTTCAAGAGAAATGTATCCACATTTGGACTGTGAAATGATACCAGTTAAATACTGAAAGGGAGTTCCTCCTACTGCCCTTATTTAATTTCATGCTATCCTGAATCTTTATTCTTCTGGATTGTCACCTTCACTATTATATTTATACTCCTCTATAAAATCAAACCAAGGCTTCTACTTAACATGTGTATAGTTTAAGTCAAGGCTGATCTGTGGACCTCTGTCAGTGTTATCAATGTTCTATTACACCAAGGTCTTCATAAAAGCACAGAAACACATCTACTTTTAAGTTTTCATGTTTTATTTATTTATTTATTTATTTATTTTAATGTTTATTTATTCATTTGGCTGTGCCACATCTTACTTGCAACATAAGGGATCTTTAGTTGTGGCAAGCAATCTCTTAGTTGTGGCATGTGGGATCTAGTTCCTTGACCAGGGATTGAATGTAGGTCCCCAGTGCTGGGAGCACAGATGCTTAGCCACTGGACCACCAGGAGGTCCAAATTTTCAGATTTTTAAAGGTCACCATTTTGACTTACTGTAATTTAAAAAAAAATAAGTACCTTAAAGTTTAAGTCAGTTATTTTTGTTCTTTCTACACTATAAAGCTATAGTTTAATATTCCTTATTATTGTAACAAATTTCATGTTTAAAAAATTAAATATTTTAAAAATGACTGTATAATCAACTGCCTATCTAGTAGAAAATACCAAGAAATTAAACTGAAACAGAGGCTGTAGTCATTCAGTCAATAAGAGGCAACTTTTCATTGCCTTTAACTAGGTCTCACAAATCTTTTATTCATTAAAGCTAGAATTTTTATTGTCAAGGGTAGGTTCATATATTTTGCTGGGATATGTGACCTTTATAAAATAAAAGGGAAAGATGCTTTTACTCATGGGTAATCTATTTAACTAAGTTGATGATAAAACTCAGATCACACTTTAACTATTGGAGGAAAAACTCGGGACCTGAGCAGTCCTCTAACTCTGATTTTCTAGTGTCTGGACAGCCTGTTTCCCATACTCTGAAAGATAAAATAGGACCCTTTATAGGTAAAGCATGTTTTCAAGAGAAATGTATCCACATTTGGACTGTGAAATGATACCAGTTAAATACTGAAAGGGAGTTCCTCCTACTGCCCTTATTTAATTTCATGCTATCCTGAATCTTTATTCTTCTGGATTGTCACCTTCACTATTATATTTATACTCCTCTATAAAATCAAACCAAGGCTTCTACTTAACATGTGTATAGTTTAAGTCAAGGCTGATCTGTGGACCTCTGTCAGTGTTATCAATGTTCTATTACACCAAGGTCTTCATAAAAGCACAGAAACACATCTACTTTTAAGTTTTCATGTTTTATTTATTTATTTATTTATTTATTTTAATGTTTATTTATTCATTTGGCTGTGCCACATCTTACTTGCAACATAAGGGATCTTTAGTTGTGGCAAGCAATCTCTTAGTTGTGGCATGTGGGATCTAGTTCCTTGACCAGGGATTGAATGTAGGTCCCCAGTGCTGGGAGCACAGATGCTTAGCCACTGGACCACCAGGAGGTCCAAATTTTCAGATTTTTAAAGGTCACCATTTTGACTTACTGTAATTTAAAAAAAAATAAGTACCTTAAAGTTTAAGTCAGTTATTTTTGTTCTTTCTACACTATAAAGCTATAGTTTAATATTCCTTATTATTGTAACAAATTTCATGTTTAAAAAATTAAATATTTTAAAAATGACTGTATAATCAACTGCCTATCTAGTAGAAAATACCAAGAAATTAAACTGAAACAGAGGCTGTAGTCATTCAGTCAATAAGAGGCAACTTTTCATTGCCTTTAACTAGGTCTCACAAATCTTTTATTCATTAAAGCTAGAATTTTTATTGTCAAGGGTAGGTTCATATATTTTGCTGGGATATGTGACCTTTATAAAATAAAAGGGAAAGATGCTTTTACTCATGGGTAATCTATTTAACTATAGTTGATGATAAAACTCAGATCACACTTTTTAACTATTGGAGGAAAAACAGTGAGTATCATAAAACTGTTCTACCAGCACAGAGGCTATAAATGCTTCAAATGGATTTTTAAAGAAATTGCACTAAAACAATGAATTCAGCAGGCTAAGCATAAGCACCATCAAAATGAAATATTCTCGTTTTAACAAAACATTTGCTGTAAGAGTATTTATAGATCTTTGAGATGTTTTATTAATTCGGTGACATTTTAACAGTAGTAAAAACAAATAGCTACCCAAATGTACAGAATAATAAAAGTATAAGCTAGAAACACAATTGCATTAGAAACTATAAATATTCTGGCATGTGAGGCTTGAGAATTGGGAGAAGACCGGTTGCATAAACTTTCTACCAAGAAAGTCTTTCTGATAGAAATGTCATAAGATCATTTCCCTGTGAAATATTTGTTTGTTTGAGAAAGTCCTAGTTCTATCCAAAGTATGGAAGAGAAAGCAGATGAGCCTAAAATACAACAATCAGAAGTTAATTGTTAAAAGTTAATACTATTTTATGTAAAATAGATAACTATTGTCAATGTGCTGTTGGGACTAAGGGATCGTACATGGGGGCTATGTGATGGCCTAGAGGGGTGCGGTGGTGGGGAATGGGATACACGTATGACTAATCTGGAATTATACATGTCTGTAAACAACAAAACTCTGTAAAAGCAAAAAAGCATAATAAAAACTTGTGATTGTGGGGGAAAAAAGTTCATTTGATAGAGTCTGGCAATCTCAAGAGACCACTCACTGGATGATGAGGAGTGAAGGTAAGAGGAAAGGAAAAATAATATCAGCTAAAAATATATTTTTACCAACTTAAATTTTTTGTAACTTAAACTGTATAATCAACTGCCGATCTAGTAGAAAATACCAAGAAATTAAACTGAAACAGAGGCTGTAGTCATTCAGTCAATAAGAGGCAACTTTTCATTGCCTTTAACTAGGTCTCACAAATCTTTTATTCATTAAAGCTAGAATTTTTATTGTCAAGGGTAGGTTCATATATTTTGCTGGGATATGTGACCTTTATAAAATAAAAGGGAAAGATGCTTTTACTCATGGGTAATCTATTTAACTATAGTTGATGATAAAACTCAGATCACACTTTTTAACTATTGGAGGAAAAACAGTGAGTATCATAAAACTGTTCTACCAGCACAGAGGCTATAAATGCTTCAAATGGATTTTTAAAGAAATTGCACTAAAACAATGAATTCAGCAGGCTAAGCATAAGCACCATCAAAATGAAATATTCTCGTTTTAACAAAACATTTGCTGTAAGAGTATTTATAGATCTTTGAGATGTTTTATTAATTCGGTGACATTTTTAACAGTAGTAAAAACAAATAGCTACCCAAATGTACAGAATAATAAAAGTATAAGCTAGAAACACAATTGCATTAGAAACTATAAATATTCTGGCATGTGAGGCTTGAGAATTGGGAGAAGACCGGTTGCATAAACTTTCTACCAAGAAAGTCTTTCTGATAGAAATGTCATAAGATCATTTCCCTGTGAAATATTTGTTTGTTTGAGAAAGTCCTAGTTCTATCCAAAGTATGGAAGAGAAAGCAGATGAGCCTAAAATACAACAATCAGAAGTTAATTGTTAAAAGTTAATACTATTTTATGTAAAATAGATAACTATTGTCAATGTGCTGTTGGGACTAAGGGATCGTACATGGGGGCTATGTGATGGCCTAGAGGGGTGCGGTGGTGGGGAATGGGATACACGTATGACTAATCTGGAATTATACATGTCTGTAAACAACAAAACTCTGTAAAAGCAAAAAAGCATAATAAAAACTTGTGATTGTGGGGGAAAAAAGTTCATTTGATAGAGTCTGGCAATCTCAAGAGACCACTCACTGGATGATGAGGAGTGAAGGTAAGAGGAAAGGAAAAATAATATCAGCTAAAAATATATTTTTACCAACTTAAATTTTTTGTAACTTAGTGAACTTTTTTCTCCCCCAAAAGCAATTTCTGGTAGCATTTTTATTCACTCTTTTTGCAAACCATATGCAAAAAGAATATCTAGAAAAGGAAAAGATAGCATTTTTACAGGATTTATCATCTAAAAAAGCACATTAATCCATTTTTCTCCAATTAACGATTAACTTCCAAACTTGCAAACACAGAAATATTTTTTAGAGAGTTTTGTCTATAAAACTCCTGATCTATTAAAATGTTTCCCTGTTGAGTTGGTAAAACCAATAACCCATGACCAAGCAACATGGAATTAAATTAATTCCCCTTGGATGCCAACATGATCCTTAATAACAAAGAAGAAGGCAGTAGAGAAGTCTCTGTACATCTATGTTCACTCATTAGGGAAAACAACGGATCAAATGCTTTTTTTTTTTTTAAAGATTCATTTATTTATTTTGGTTGGGGGTCGGGTTGGGGAGGGAGGGGAGCGGGCAGGCCACTTCTATTGGTCTTTCATTTCTCTGTTTTCATCCGTCTTTGTTCTTTGGCTCCTGTGGGCCTCCCATCGCGGTGGCCTCTGTCGTCGCAGAGCACCGGCTCTGGGCGCATGCACTTCAGAGCTCCGGCTTGGTGATTGGACACATCAGTCCAGCCGCTCCGCGGCACGTGGGATCTTCCCAGGCCAGGGCCCGAACCGGCGCCCCTTGCACTGCAAGGCGGTGTCCTTATCCACTGGACCACCAGGGGAAGCCCGATCAAATGCTTTTGTACAAGATTTTGCTAGAGGCTATACCAACATTACCAAGGGGATTTAACAGGCAGACTATAAAGAATACACTACTGGATTCCAAATGTTCCTGGAGTCAAATGATCAGAAGCAAAACACAATTCACATTCATATTTGAAGAGCAGACTGATGAATATTTGAGAATAAGGCTATGAACAAAGTTGTGTACAGGATGCAGTGAGGGTGAAGCAAAGATGAATACACTGTAACAGGAGGACTAACACATAGACAACACACTTAAGAAAGGAGCAGAGGGCCAGGGCTGGCCAAAGAAGGGACTGGAAACATCTGAAGAACCTTCCTGGAAGAGATCATATTTGACTATAGCTTTGAAAGATAAGTAGGATTTTGACTAGTAGATATAAGAGGTCGGAAGAGATGGCTACTTTAGAAAATCAGAATTGTTATTATTTTTTGTCTCAACTAAGAAACCTACATGATTAAATTTGGATGCCAAAATGGAGAATAGTTAAGTTGTTTTCTTTTTCCTAAAAAAGATTAATTCAGTGGAGCAGTTATATTCCTAGAACATTTTTTGACAATGTTAAATAGACTCCATGTGGTTCCTTATTTTTCCTAGATGTGATACAATTTTCTGAGTACCAAAGTATGACTTCTGCTCTTAACTCAAAGGGAAAGAAAAACGATATACAGAGTCTAAAGTTTCATTTATTAATAACAGTTAAAAATACAAGATTTTGATCTTGGCACAAACTGGGTTTATCAAAACTTTTTTTGTTTTTCAAACCGTTTGAATCTGAGAGCTTATTATAAATGTCATAATTTAGACAAACAGTATAAAAATAAAGTTAGCATTTAATATTTTTTCATTTATCAAATCTAAAAGTGTTTTGTAGCTTAATGATTAATACAATCTTTTAGCATGAGCGAGTCTCTATTCATAGAACAGAACAAATGTCCATGATGGGACCTCACAGGCCAAACTCCTACTAAATACTTCCCAAGGCTTGCTTTTGGGTATGGGAGCATTCTGTTCATAAGAAAATAGTAAAGGAACGCCTCTTATATTTGAAGTCTTCCTAAAGAATGAGAAACTCACCAAATACATGATTCTATTTTGTGTCTCTGGCCATCATAGGAGGCTTCTCCAGCCTGAACTGCCTTTTCCTACCTGTTTGCTTAGCAAATTTTTCTTAATCCTTAGAATTTAATTCCAAGATAACCTTGGTATTTGTTTTCTGTTTTGGTTGTGTGATATGATAATCTGTAGTGAAAAAAATATGTTTGGTCTTCGTATTTCTGGCACAGTGTTCCCCAAATCCGTGGAATTTCTTTAAGGAGCATGACCAAGGCATCTTCCATTATGTTAATGAAGTGACTTGTGGAATGCCTCTAGATTGCCTGAGGGCCAGCTGGTCACCAAGCCATTCGAAAATTGAAATTTTCAGTTCCACCCTCTCACCTCCAGGTGACAATGGTTTAATCAGTTGTGCCGATATAATAAAGCCTCCATAAAAACTCAAAGGGACAGGGTTCAGAGAGCTAGCTACAGGTTGGTAAACATGTGAAGACTGGAGGGAGTGCAGTGCCCTTGGGGAGAACATGGAAGCTCAGTATCCTCACCCCATACCTTGCCCTGTACATTTCTTCCATCTAGCTACTGCTAACTATATCCTTTTATGATAAACTGGTGATCTAGTCAGCAAACTGTTTCTTTGAATTCGGTGAGCACTTTTAGCAAATTAACTGAACTCAAGAAGGTATATTGTTGGAGCCTTCAGTTTATAACCAGTTGGTCAGAACCACAGGTAACAACCTGGGATTAAAAAGTAAAATGATTTTGATCTTGGCACAAACTGGGTTTATCAAAACTTTTTTTGTTTTTCAAACCGTTTGAATCTGAGAGCTTATTATAAATGTCATAATTTAGACAAACAGTATAAAAATAAAGTTAGCATTTAATATTTTTTCATTTATCAAATCTAAAAGTGTTTTGTAGCTTAATGATTAATACAATCTTTTAGCATGAGCGAGTCTCTATTCATAGAACAGAACAAATGTCCATGATGGGACCTCACAGGCCAAACTCCTACTAAATACTTCCCAAGGCTTGCTTTTGGGTATGGGAGCATTCTGTTCATAAGAAAATAGTAAAGGAACGCCTCTTATATTTGAAGTCTTCCTAAAGAATGAGAAACTCACCAAATACATGATTCTATTTTGTGTCTCTGGCCATCATAGGAGGCTTCTCCAGCCTGAACTGCCTTTTCCTACCTGTTTGCTTAGCAAATTTTTCTTAATCCTTAGAATTTAATTCCAAGATAACCTTGGTATTTGTTTTCTGTTTTGGTTGTGTGATATGATAATCTGTAGTGAAAAAAATATGTTTGGTCTTCGTATTTCTGGCACAGTGTTCCCCAAATCCGTGGAATTTCTTTAAGGAGCATGACCAAGGCATCTTCCATTATGTTAATGAAGTGACTTGTGGAATGCCTCTAGATTGCCTGAGGGCCAGCTGGTCACCAAGCCATTCGAAAATTGAAATTTTCAGTTCCACCCTCTCACCTCCAGGTGACAATGGTTTAATCAGTTGTGCCGATATAATAAAGCCTCCATAAAAACTCAAAGGGACAGGGTTCAGAGAGCTAGCTACAGGTTGGTAAACATGTGAAGACTGGAGGGAGTGCAGTGCCCTTGGGGAGAACATGGAAGCTCAGTATCCTCACCCCATACCTTGCCCTGTACATTTCTTCCATCTAGCTACTGCTAACTATATCCTTTTATGATAAACTGGTGATCTAGTCAGCAAACTGTTTCTTTGAATTCGGTGAGCACTTTTAGCAAATTAACTGAACTCAAGAAGGTATATTGTTGGAGCCTTCAGTTTATAACCAGTTGGTCAGAACCACAGGTAACAACCTGGGCTTGCAATTGATGTTTAAAGCATGGACAGTCTTGTGGGACTGAATCCTTAACCTGTGGATTGAGGAAAACATTTTCATGGCTGCAGTCTAAAATTAGCATAAATTAAATGGAAATTTGGCTGTTTAAATGCTGTGTGTGCAGCTCAAAACGGAAGGAGGTTTGCCAGAAGGCCAATGCAGTGCTGGAGAGATGCTAGCATTCACATGCTCCCTACTGACATTGCAGGACTTGGAGAGCTGCAGACTTCGTTTGGACCCTGAGTTGGACCGGCACAGATACGAGAGGAAGATCAGCTTTGCAGGTGTCCTGGATGAAAATGAAGACTCAAAAGATTCCCTTCACAGTAGTAGCCACACCCTCAAATCAGATGCAGGTGTTGAAGAGAAGAAAGGTATGGATAAAGCAAAAAATGAATTAATGTGTCTGGGTTTCTTATGGTATATTTGGTCTAGGGTCTAAACTGCAGAACTGTGTTCTAAAAGAAGTCCGAATTGTTGGCTTCATACAGCACTAACAGTGTTCACTCAGTGAGAAAGGCAGTTGTGCTAGTTAGGAGTTGAACTCTGCGGTCAGGGAGGCTCTAACTCCAGCTCAGCAGTTCTCTGTATCCCATTGAATCTAAGCTGCCATTAGTTGTGAGATGAACCATTATTTTACATACTAGTAACAAAGGAAAAATACTCCCCATTCAGCTCTTATCCAAGACTTTCTTATCACTTAATTTGTGTTTTATTCTTATTGAAAGTAGACTTTCAGTTGTGCCGATATAATAAAGCCTCCATAAAACTCAAAGGGACAGGGTTCAGAGAGCTAGCTACAGGTTGGTAAACATGTGAAGACTGGAGGGAGTGCAGTGCCCTTGGGGAGAACATGGAAGCTCAGTATCCTCACCCCATACCTTGCCCTGTACATTTCTTCCATCTAGCTACTGCTAACTATATCCTTTTATGATAAACTGGTGATCTAGTCAGCAAACTGTTTCTTTGAATTCGGTGAGCACTTTTAGCAAATTAACTGAACTCAAGAAGGTATATTGTTGGAGCCTTCAGTTTATAACCAGTTGGTCAGAACCACAGGTAACAACCTGGGCTTGCAATTGATGTTTAAAGCATGGACAGTCTTGTGGGACTGAATCCTTAACCTGTGGATTGAGGAAAACATTTTCATGGCTGCAGTCTAAAATTAGCATAAATTAAATGGAAATTTGGCTGTTTAAATGCTGTGTGTGCAGCTCAAAACGGAAGGAGGTTTGCCAGAAGGCCAATGCAGTGCTGGAGAGATGCTAGCATTCACATGCTCCCTACTGACATTGCAGGACTTGGAGAGCTGCAGACTTCGTTTGGACCCTGAGTTGGACCGGCACAGATACGAGAGGAAGATCAGCTTTGCAGGTGTCCTGGATGAAAATGAAGACTCAAAAGATTCCCTTCACAGTAGTAGCCACACCCTCAAATCAGATGCAGGTGTTGAAGAGAAGAAAGGTATGGATAAAGCAAAAAATGAATTAATGTGTCTGGGTTTCTTATGGTATATTTGGTCTAGGGTCTAAACTGCAGAACTGTGTTCTAAAAGAAGTCCGAATTGTTGGCTTCATACAGCACTAACAGTGTTCACTCAGTGAGAAAGGCAGTTGTGCTAGTTAGGAGTTGAACTCTGCGGTCAGGGAGGCTCTAACTCCAGCTCAGCAGTTCTCTGTATCCCATTGAATCTAAGCTGCCATTAGTTGTGAGATGAACCATTATTTTACATACTAGTAACAAAGGAAAAATACTCCCCATTCAGCTCTTATCCAAGACTTTCTTATCACTTAATTTGTGTTTTATTCTTATTGAAAGAAGACTTTCAGACATAATTAGGCATAGATTTTTATTATCTGTCTTTATCATTGTGCAGACAGGTAAACTAGTTGAAGTTTTTCTTAACTATGTGCAATTCAGACTTCAAATTCTTAATCACTTTTCAGCTCAAAATTGTCAAGTGTCTATGTTTTTCCATGTGCTGATACCCTCTATGTCACCAGAATGTTAGTAATACACCATTTCTTAAATGAAATCTATAAAGCTATTAGAGCTCATTACATAAACCCATGTACCATTGTATGAAGCTAGCCTACCTTCAATTTCTGCTTCAGGAATGTTGCCAAACACGTCTGACTTAGCATTTCATCCACTCCTTCACCCAACTATCATTTGGCTCCTGAGACTTCAAAGACACTGGCACGCATTTTGTACATTCTGCTACTGGTGCTTTAGATATTTACATGAACACAAACAACAGCAAATGTGTCCCAAGTACCACCTGGTTCTAGTGATCTTAAGATGGTATCAGTTGTAAGCCAAATCTCAATTTCAGAAAGGTTCAAATGTAAAAGAAACGTGCATCTTAAAATGATAAAGTAACTAGTTATGTGACCTAATCCAAGTTATTTCCCTTCTTCACCAGTTTTCTTCTCTGTAAACTTAGATTAATAACACCTACTACATTGTACCATTGAAAGCTTTAAATGAGACAATCCAAGGAAAACATAAACTCAATAAGGACACAATCCCGAACAAGGACACAATAATCATCATCATTTTTTCCCCATCCCCATCACATTTCTTTTATCTTTATATTTATTTTAATTTTATTTCATTCTTTGGCATGTGTGGGCCTCCCATTGCAGTGACCTCTCTTGTTGCAGAGCACCAGCTCGGGGCACATGCACTCCAGAGTACTGGCTCGTAATTGAATATTCCAGTCCTGCCGCTCGGCGGCACATGGAATCTTCCTGGGCCAGGATGGAACCAATGCCCTTTGCACTGCAAGGTGGACTGTCTACCCACTGGACCACCAGGGAAGCCCCAATCATCATCATTTTTTTTAAATGTGTATCATGACCATATAGATCAGAACCTCTGAAGCTTATCACTTAATTTGTGTTTTATTCTTATTGAAAGAAGACTTTCAGACATAATTAGGCATAGATTTTTATTATCTGTCTTTATCATTGTGCAGACAGGTAAACTAGTTGAAGTTTTTCTTAACTATGTGCAATTCAGACTTCAAATTCTTAATCACTTTTCAGCTCAAAATTGTCAAGTGTCTATGTTTTTCCATGTGCTGATACCCTCTATGTCACCAGAATGTTAGTAATACACCATTTCTTAAATGAAATCTATAAAGCTATTAGAGCTCATTACATAAACCCATGTACCATTGTATGAAGCTAGCCTACCTTCAATTTCTGCTTCAGGAATGTTGCCAAACACGTCTGACTTAGCATTTCATCCACTCCTTCACCCAACTATCATTTGGCTCCTGAGACTTCAAAGACACTGGCACGCATTTTGTACATTCTGCTACTGGTGCTTTAGATATTTACATGAACACAAACAACAGCAAATGTGTCCCAAGTACCACCTGGTTCTAGTGATCTTAAGATGGTATCAGTTGTAAGCCAAATCTCAATTTCAGAAAGGTTCAAATGTAAAAGAAACGTGCATCTTAAAATGATAAAGTAACTAGTTATGTGACCTAATCCAAGTTATTTCCCTTCTTCACCAGTTTTCTTCTCTGTAAACTTAGATTAATAACACCTACTACATTGTACCATTGAAAGCTTTAAATGAGACAATCCAAGGAAAACATAAACTCAATAAGGACACAATCCCGAACAAGGACACAATAATCATCATCATTTTTTCCCCATCCCCATCACATTTCTTTTATCTTTATATTTATTTTAATTTTATTTCATTCTTTGGCATGTGTGGGCCTCCCATTGCAGTGACCTCTCTTGTTGCAGAGCACCAGCTCGGGGCACATGCACTCCAGAGTACTGGCTCGTAATTGAATATTCCAGTCCTGCCGCTCGGCGGCACATGGAATCTTCCTGGGCCAGGATGGAACCAATGCCCTTTGCACTGCAAGGTGGACTGTCTACCCACTGGACCACCAGGGAAGCCCCAATCATCATCATTTTTTTTAAATGTGTATCATGACCATATAGATCAGAACCTCTGAAGAAAATCCTAAATATGAATTAAAGATTGCAAAGTTTTAAGTCATTCTTTAAAGGATCCTTTAAACTGTTAGCTTTTCTATCGGATTTTTCTATCTCTTAAAGTTCATTACCTGTCAATATTTTTCTAATGAATTTTAGTTAAAAGAATATCAGCATGTTTGTAAAAAGAGGCAAAGACAGTTTTCTCCCTTGGTGTATTTTCTGCAGGCAATAACTCCATAAATATTTGGTAGTCTAAGAAATGCATGATTCTCAAAATAAATAGCCCTACAGAAGACCTAAACAGACATTTCTCCAAAAAAAATTGGGTCAACAGGCCTATAAAAATATGCTCAGTATTATTAATTTTTAGAGAAATGCAAATCAAAACTGCAATGAAGTATCAACCACATTCTAGTCAGAATGGCCATCATTAAAAGGTCTACAGACAATAAATGCTAAAGAGGGTACAGAGAAAAAAGAACCTTCCTACATTGTTGGTGGAAATGTTATTTGGCACAGCCACTATGAAGAAAAGTATAGAAATTCATTAAAAACTAAAAATAGTTACCATATGACCCAGCAATCCTATTCCTGGGCATATAGCTGGAGAAAAATAATCAGAAAAGATACACGTACCCCAGTGTTCACTGCAGCACTATTTATAATAGTCAAGATATGGAAGCAATCTAAATGTCTATCGACAGCTGAATGGATAAAAAAATGTGTTATATGCAGGCACATATACATACAATAGAATATTACTTGGTCATAAAAAAGAATGAAATAGGGCTTCCCCTTGGTGGTTCAGTGGATAAGGACACCGCCTTGCAATGCAAGGGGCGCCGGTTTGATCCCTGGCCTGGGAAGATCCCACGTGCCGCGGAGCGGCTGGACCGATGTGTCCAATCACCGAGCCGGAGCTCTGGAGCGCATGCGCCCAGAGCCGGTGCTCTGCGACAGATGCCACCGCGATGGGAGGCCCGCAGGAGCCAAAGAACAAAGACGGATGAAAATGGAGAAATGAAAGACCAATGGAAGTGGCCCGCCCGCTCCCCTCCCTCCCCAACCCGACCCCGCCCAAAAATAAATAAATAAATCTTTAAAAAAAAGAAAAAAAGAATGAAATAATGCTGTTTGTAGCAACATGGATAGACCTAGAGACTATCATATTAAGTGAAGATAAATTCAAATATCATATGATACCACTTATATGTGGAATCTTAAAATATGATACAAGTACAATTATTTACAAAACAAAAATAAACTCATAGACATAGCAGACAAACTTGTGACTACAAAAGAGGATAGCAGGTGGTGGGGCTGGGGTGACACTACTATTTATAAAATAGATAAACAAGGACCTACTGTATAGCATAAAGAAGTGCACCCAGTATCTTGTAAAAACCTATAATGAAAAATTAATCTGAAAAAGTATAGCCCTAAAAAGAGAGAACATAACATATTTAAATGTTTAAAACCTTGTAAGGAGTGTACATATTCTGGGAAAAAAACCTTATAATATTTCAAGATCAGATTGTTGTTACAATATTTAAAAATGCAAATAATTATATTGTGCTGAATTTGTGATGAACAGAAGCTATGTTGCATGAAGAATTAGCCAAGTTTTAGCAATTTCCAATATTAAGTATCAAGTCAAGTTTCGCTCAAATATTACTACTTCTGACAAGGACTGCATATGAAGAAAAACTTCCAGCTTTTATCACTATTTTTAAATTGAAGTAAACTTCTGAAAAAGGATCTGCATATGAAAAGACAATAACGTTCCAGCTTTTATCACTATTTTGGATAAAAAAGTGACAGGCACATATACATACAATAGAATATTACTTGGTCATAAAAAAGAATGAAATAGGGCTTCCCCTTGGTGGTTCAGTGGATAAGGACACCGCCTTGCAATGCAAGGGGCGCCGGTTTGATCCCTGGCCTGGGAAGATCCCACGTGCCGCGGAGCGGCTGGACCGATGTGTCCAATCACCGAGCCGGAGCTCTGGAGCGCATGCGCCCAGAGCCGGTGCTCTGCGACAGATGCCACCGCGATGGGAGGCCCGCAGGAGCCAAAGAACAAAGACGGATGAAAATGGAGAAATGAAAGACCAATGGAAGTGGCCCGCCCGCTCCCCTCCCTCCCCAACCCGACCCCGCCCAAAAATAAATAAATAAATCTTTAAAAAAAAGAAAAAAAGAATGAAATAATGCTGTTTGTAGCAACATGGATAGACCTAGAGACTATCATATTAAGTGAAGATAAATTCAAATATCATATGATACCACTTATATGTGGAATCTTAAAATATGATACAAGTACAATTATTTACAAAACAAAAATAAACTCATAGACATAGCAGACAAACTTGTGACTACAAAAGAGGATAGCAGGTGGTGGGGCTGGGGTGACACTACTATTTATAAAATAGATAAACAAGGACCTACTGTATAGCATAAAGAAGTGCACCCAGTATCTTGTAAAAACCTATAATGAAAAATTAATCTGAAAAAGTATAGCCCTAAAAAGAGAGAACATAACATATTTAAATGTTTAAAACCTTGTAAGGAGTGTACATATTCTGGGAAAAAAACCTTATAATATTTCAAGATCAGATTGTTGTTACAATATTTAAAAATGCAAATAATTATATTGTGCTGAATTTGTGATGAACAGAAGCTATGTTGCATGAAGAATTAGCCAAGTTTTAGCAATTTCCAATATTAAGTATCAAGTCAAGTTTCGCTCAAATATTACTACTTCTGACAAGGACTGCATATGAAGAAAAACTTCCAGCTTTTATCACTATTTTTAAATTGAAGTAAAATTGCTTTACAATGTGTTAATTTCTACTATGTAGCAAAGTAGTTCTGTTATACATATATACATTTACATGTACATTATAATGTATTACATTACATATACATTCTTTTTTATATTCCTTTCCACTATGGTTTATTACAGGATATTGAAGACAGTTCTTTGTACTGTACAGTAAGACCTTGCTGTTTATATCCATTTGATATATAAAAGCTTACATCTGCTAACCCCAGCTTCCTACTTCATCCCTCCCTCAACTTCTCCCTTGGAAACCACAAGTCTATTCTCTATATCTGTGATTCTGTTTCTGAAAATTTTCTCTTTTTTTAAACATATACTACAGGGGTATTTTTCTTACTCAAAATTATTATGTTGGTTATTATTTAAAGTAGTTGATGTAAAAATTGCTAATACGGACATGGTTACATTTCAACAGAGTAAATTTTATACCATTAGATAAAGTAAAACTTCAGATTAATTTTAAAGAACACTTATTTCATGATGGGCTTTCTTGGTGACTCAGCAGTAAAGAATCTGCTTGCCACACAGAGGACTCACATTTGATCCCTGGGTTGGGAAGATCCCCTGGAGAAGGAAATGGCAACCCACTCCAGTGTTCTTGCCTGGGAAATCCCTTGGACAAAGGAGTGTGACATGCTACAGTCCATGGGATCACAAGAAAGGTGGACACAATTTAGCAGCTAAGCCACAACAAAGATTTCGTGATTATTATTTATGTAAATTGCCTTTAATGTTCAGACATTTTTCTTCTCATGGAATGTCTATGAGATTATGTGAAAGCTGTTTAATAAAGAGTGGAAAGCTAAAGTTATATAAATAAAATGAGAACATATTCATAAAATGTCCTTTACCAGTTGGCAAGAAACTTCCCCCAAATTCCTAAATACTCTTTAATCCTCTTAACAAGCTGATACCAGATCCTAAAGCCGATGTGAAAGTGGGGGCCGCAGGGGCCCTGCTAACTCAGATTATTAAAAATCTTATTTAAAGTTTCATACCATCTGTTTGTATAACATCTAAAAATGTCAGTTCTTAAAATAAACAACCTGGGGACAATTTGGATTTTACAAAGGAAAACTAACATGAAATAATCCTTAGGACTATAAATGTCTGCCTAAAATCTCCAAGGAAGATCTCATATTATTTTATTCATATTCCAGATACAAACTGAGACTGGCTTTCCAGAATACAGACACCAAGACATGTGCAACCACTCAGCAACTATATCCTGAGCGCTCGTAGAATATCAGGCATTATTACAGGTTTCTAGAATACAACAATGAACAGAGGAAACTTTCCACATGTATTTTAGTTTATGTTAGCTAATAGTGAATAACATTAATAAATTAATTCTGGATTTTCAAGCAGAGATAAGTCTATTCTCTATATCTGTGATTCTGTTTCTGAAAATTTTCTCTTTTTTTAAACATATACTACAGGGGTATTTTTCTTACTCAAAATTATTATGTTGGTTATTATTTAAAGTAGTTGATGTAAAAATTGCTAATACGGACATGGTTACATTTCAACAGAGTAAATTTTATACCATTAGATAAAGTAAAACTTCAGATTAATTTTAAAGAACACTTATTTCATGATGGGCTTTCTTGGTGACTCAGCAGTAAAGAATCTGCTTGCCACACAGAGGACTCACATTTGATCCCTGGGTTGGGAAGATCCCCTGGAGAAGGAAATGGCAACCCACTCCAGTGTTCTTGCCTGGGAAATCCCTTGGACAAAGGAGTGTGACATGCTACAGTCCATGGGATCACAAGAAAGGTGGACACAATTTAGCAGCTAAGCCACAACAAAGATTTCGTGATTATTATTTATGTAAATTGCCTTTAATGTTCAGACATTTTTCTTCTCATGGAATGTCTATGAGATTATGTGAAAGCTGTTTAATAAAGAGTGGAAAGCTAAAGTTATATAAATAAAATGAGAACATATTCATAAAATGTCCTTTACCAGTTGGCAAGAAACTTCCCCCAAATTCCTAAATACTCTTTAATCCTCTTAACAAGCTGATACCAGATCCTAAAGCCGATGTGAAAGTGGGGGCCGCAGGGGCCCTGCTAACTCAGATTATTAAAAATCTTATTTAAAGTTTCATACCATCTGTTTGTATAACATCTAAAAATGTCAGTTCTTAAAATAAACAACCTGGGGACAATTTGGATTTTACAAAGGAAAACTAACATGAAATAATCCTTAGGACTATAAATGTCTGCCTAAAATCTCCAAGGAAGATCTCATATTATTTTATTCATATTCCAGATACAAACTGAGACTGGCTTTCCAGAATACAGACACCAAGACATGTGCAACCACTCAGCAACTATATCCTGAGCGCTCGTAGAATATCAGGCATTATTACAGGTTTCTAGAATACAACAATGAACAGAGGAAACTTTCCACATGTATTTTAGTTTATGTTAGCTAATAGTGAATAACATTAATAAATTAATTCTGGATTTTCAAGTAGAGATAAGTCGCAAAGCAAACAAGGTCGGGTCAGAGAATTGGTAGTGACTTGGAGTAGGAGGGATTGTAGTTGTAAGTGACATCGAGCTGAGACGTGTGTGATGTGAAGAATCCAGTCATGTAAAGGGCTAAGAGAGAAGCTTTCCACACAGAGATAATAGTGACAGCAAGGGTCTGTTGTGGGAATGAACCTGGAGCATGTGAAGACGAGCAAGGAGGCCAATATATCTGCAGCAGAACGAGTTGGGGCAAGAATGCTAAAAGATATGGCTGAGCAAAGGGCAAATAAATAGAGTCTGTCGATATGGTTAGAAATTTAATTCTATTTAAATGTGTCTGGGAGTTGTTTGCAGATTTTGACCAGGAAAGTGATATAGCATTTGTATTTGTGATTTATGTATTTAAAAGATGATTCAAATTGTAAAGGGTAAGAGAAGGCAGTTTGGTAGTTATATTAGTCCCAGTAATAGGTAATGGGGCTTTCAAATCTATGATATTTTTAAATGTTGCAGCAGCAAGACTTGCTAATAGATATAATGTGCTGTGAGAGAAAAGGGAAAGATGTTTTATCCAATTTAGATTAATTTGTTTTACTTTCATACTAGTTCTCGTCATGGAAACAAAGGCTAAAATTCAATGGTGTACAATTTCAACTGATGTCTTTAGTGTAGAATACTGTGTTGTATTCTTTGTAAATAACAAATGCCACAATTCTGAACATTATTTTTTCAGTGCTATGTGATATTTCCAACTATCTTTAGTAGAACAGCTTCTCAAAATTAAATATTTTCACATCATATTAATTTGGGGTTACTCTGCCTTTTTTGTTGGCTGAAAAATATCATAAAATCAGGCAAAGAATGCCAAAGTGTGCCTCTGTAAAAAATTTTTAATTAGTTTAATCTTTGACTCTACTTTCCAATCTATTTTGGTATAAATTGTATTCATCATCATTAAAAGTAACTATATTCTGTTTCAAATGCATTTCAATTATGCCTAAAAATAATACTGAAAATACAGTACATGAGTTTGTGCTGTAATTAAAATTGAGCATTACAGAGGAAACTTTCCACATGTATTTTAGTTTATGTTAGCTAATAGTGAATAACTTTTTTGGAAAGTGGGAAAGTCGCAAAGCAAACAAGGTCGGGTCAGAGAATTGGTAGTGACTTGGAGTAGGAGGGATTGTAGTTGTAAGTGACATCGAGCTGAGACGTGTGTGATGTGAAGAATCCAGTCATGTAAAGGGCTAAGAGAGAAGCTTTCCACACAGAGATAATAGTGACAGCAAGGGTCTGTTGTGGGAATGAACCTGGAGCATGTGAAGACGAGCAAGGAGGCCAATATATCTGCAGCAGAACGAGTTGGGGCAAGAATGCTAAAAGATATGGCTGAGCAAAGGGCAAATAAATAGAGTCTGTCGATATGGTTAGAAATTTAATTCTATTTAAATGTGTCTGGGAGTTGTTTGCAGATTTTGACCAGGAAAGTGATATAGCATTTGTATTTGTGATTTATGTATTTAAAAGATGATTCAAATTGTAAAGGGTAAGAGAAGGCAGTTTGGTAGTTATATTAGTCCCAGTAATAGGTAATGGGGCTTTCAAATCTATGATATTTTTAAATGTTGCAGCAGCAAGACTTGCTAATAGATATAATGTGCTGTGAGAGAAAAGGGAAAGATGTTTTATCCAATTTAGATTAATTTGTTTTACTTTCATACTAGTTCTCGTCATGGAAACAAAGGCTAAAATTCAATGGTGTACAATTTCAACTGATGTCTTTAGTGTAGAATACTGTGTTGTATTCTTTGTAAATAACAAATGCCACAATTCTGAACATTATTTTTTCAGTGCTATGTGATATTTCCAACTATCTTTAGTAGAACAGCTTCTCAAAATTAAATATTTTCACATCATATTAATTTGGGGTTACTCTGCCTTTTTTGTTGGCTGAAAAATATCATAAAATCAGGCAAAGAATGCCAAAGTGTGCCTCTGTAAAAAATTTTTAATTAGTTTAATCTTTGACTCTACTTTCCAATCTATTTTGGTATAAATTGTATTCATCATCATTAAAAGTAACTATATTCTGTTTCAAATGCATTTCAATTATGCCTAAAAATAATACTGAAAAATACAGTACATGAGTTTGTGCTGTAATTAAAATTGAGCATTATGGTCTTTGTGGAATGTATTCAACAGTGCTGCAAGAATCTCTGTCTAGATGTGAAATTCTATCCAGATGTGTTCAGGGAGCAACATGAAGCCTCTGCCAGCTGAGTGGTGATAACGTTCATCTTTCTCAATCATAAATATAAACTAGAGATTGAATACTTCTTATTAGTCAATAGGAATATTTATAGCCTCCTTTAAATGGCACTAACCACATATACTTAATTAATGTTTTATGGAGCAGTACAAGCTCTATCATAGTAACAGACTAAATCACCTGTGAGTGAGAAACTTGAGACTAACATGTCATCTTCCTGATTGGGACTGAAATATTAATAGTTGTGTCTTAAATAATTAGTAGGAAATCTTGTTCGTGCCTTAAGAAGGAAAACTTACAAAGAGAGCCGCTTCCTGAGTATCACTTGAAGCCCTGGAAGTTTTCAAAATCACCCTTACCATATCATTGGGTGACAACCCCAAACCTGCAAAGGAAAAGGAAGGAGATGTGGATATGGCTATGGGAAATAAGGATGCTTTTGATTAAAAAGCAAGTTTTGAATTCAGTATGTTTCTTTTACCCTTTTGTTTTCTTCACTGATGACTGTTTCTTGCAGAACACTAAAGAGGAGAAATGCATGTTCTTTTTGGTACATAGATTGTAAGGTTGGCTCAGGGCGTTGCACCCTTTGGACTCGTATCTCACCCAACAATTTGACTGGGAAGAGCATACTAAGCAATCACTAGGTGCATTGAAAATGGGGCCATTTCACATTCATGTTCACCCAAAGCACCCTACTGAAAACAGATCCTTTAGTGTCTTAGCGGAGGAGCTGAGCAGACCCCATTGCTGACTGTTGGAGAGAGAAGCACCTGTTGTTCTTAATGAAATAGTCCCACACGAAGGGTTTTTCCAGAAAGAGGTTTCTCAGACTCACACAAATCTGTCAGTCCTATTTCAAGAGACAAATGAAAACACATGATTGGGTTTTTTTCATCATCATTAAAAGTAACTATATTCTGTTTCAAATGCATTTCAATTATGCCTAAAAATAATACTGAAAATACAGTACATGAGTTTGTGCTGTAATTAAAATTGAGCATTATGGTCTTTGTGGAATGTATTCAACAGTGCTGCAAGAATCTCTGTCTAGATGTGAAATTCTATCCAGATGTGTTCAGGGAGCAACATGAAGCCTCTGCCAGCTGAGTGGTGATAACGTTCATCTTTCTCAATCATAAATATAAACTAGAGATTGAATACTTCTTATTAGTCAATAGGAATATTTATAGCCTCCTTTAAATGGCACTAACCACATATACTTAATTAATGTTTTATGGAGCAGTACAAGCTCTATCATAGTAACAGACTAAATCACCTGTGAGTGAGAAACTTGAGACTAACATGTCATCTTCCTGATTGGGACTGAAATATTAATAGTTGTGTCTTAAATAATTAGTAGGAAATCTTGTTCGTGCCTTAAGAAGGAAAACTTACAAAGAGAGCCGCTTCCTGAGTATCACTTGAAGCCCTGGAAGTTTTCAAAATCACCCTTACCATATCATTGGGTGACAACCCCAAACCTGCAAAGGAAAAGGAAGGAGATGTGGATATGGCTATGGGAAATAAGGATGCTTTTGATTAAAAAGCAAGTTTTGAATTCAGTATGTTTCTTTTACCCTTTTGTTTTCTTCACTGATGACTGTTTCTTGCAGAACACTAAAGAGGAGAAATGCATGTTCTTTTTGGTACATAGATTGTAAGGTTGGCTCAGGGCGTTGCACCCTTTGGACTCGTATCTCACCCAACAATTTGACTGGGAAGAGCATACTAAGCAATCACTAGGTGCATTGAAAATGGGGCCATTTCACATTCATGTTCACCCAAAGCACCCTACTGAAAACAGATCCTTTAGTGTCTTAGCGGAGGAGCTGAGCAGACCCCATTGCTGACTGTTGGAGAGAGAAGCACCTGTTGTTCTTAATGAAATAGTCCCACACGAAGGGTTTTTCCAGAAAGAGGTTTCTCAGACTCACACAAATCTGTCAGTCCTATTTCAAGAGACAAATGAAAACACATGATTGGGTTTTCTATTGAATCAAGCAATGATGCTATGTGAACATGCTAACAGTCCCAGAGGACGCCATGGTGAGGGCACACTCATGCTTGTGAATTCTGGGCCAGAGAGAAAGAGCAGGTTGTTCCCGGCACCGATGAACTGTGTGTCCAAGAAAGAAGCTGCACCAGCCCTTCCTGGTGGACCCAGCCTCCTGCCTGCCTAACAAAGCCTCCTGCCTAGGGGCTTAGGAGAAGCTCCTTGTCCAGACAAGCTGCTCGTCCCCACCAGCAGAGAGGAGGCTGTTCAGTGACAAGCTGGGGAGAGCTTGGCTCTAATGCTGACTGGGAATAACTAAGGGGAAAAAGCCCTATTTTATTCTTTCAATACAGTTCCCAGCAGGAAGATCAGGATAGGAGGTTCCCGCCTGCTCCAGATTAAAGGAACCCGCAGTTTCCAGGTGAAGAAGGGGGGTTCCTTGTCCAGCATTCGCCGAGTCGGCAGCTTAAAGAGCAGCAAGCTATCACGGCAGGACTCAGAGTCTGAGGCTGAGGAGCTGCAGCTGTCCCAGAGCAGGGACACTGTCACTGACCTAGGTAACATAGAGGAGTGGGGTGTGCAGGGATGTGGGGGGTAGGAAGACAGAGCCTCAACCCCAAACAGCTCAAGTCTATTTCCTTACAGGTCAGTAGAGGAGGGCAGAGTCGTAGGTTAGAGTGCCCACTGGGTCTGTAAATGATGTTGTCCTCTAGAGCACTGTGCACACGGTCAGCTGGGAGCTTGTTAAAACGCAGAATCTGATTCAGCATCTCTGGAGTGGGAGACTGAGATTTGATCCTTTTATCAAGCTTCCTCGTGATACTGATGCAGCTGGCTGAGGGACCACAGCTTGAGCAGGAAGCATGGAAAGTCTACAGAAGGGGAAGAAATACTTTAACACCGAGGACAGTTTCTTTGAAATCCTTCTGAACAGGACCTTTAAAGCAAAATAGAGACATTCCCTTGATGTTAAGTTGACTTAACATATTTTATAAATTAGAGTCTGTCTTTCTCAGTGAAAACAACCAAAATTTCAGAAAGGAAAGACTGTCTATACTGAAGAATTAGTGGCCTTCCGCAAGTCACTTAACTTCTTGGGAATTTGTTTTCCCCAGTTACCCAATAAGAATAATTCTGTGTGTGCCTTACCCACTGTGAACAGATGCTCTAAAGATAAAGTAGGAGTGATTATCAAGTACGTTAAACTCCTAAGAATAAGCCTTATATAGAGTCATAATTGTAGATTGTCACTGTAAGACCCAAAGAGATTGTGAATCCCAAAATGTGTTGGTTCTGTGGGCTCTGATCATAATCTTAATAGACAAGAAAAAGATGAAGCAGGCATGCCAATAGGGCTCACCAGCTGCCTGGAATTTAATCATTAGGTAAAAACTTGAAGGACATATATTTTGCTATTCAGTCCTGTATGAAAACCAAAATCAGAAGCTCTTAAAAAGTAAGTTGTTTCAGAAGTCAGTCAGGGAATGTGGATAAATTAGCAATCTAGCTGGTTGAAATAGAAACTGAGTATTTTTAATCAAAGAGAGTTTAAATAGAAAATGTTTCTACACCTTGCCACCCTTGCCTTTGAAAATAGCTAATTTATGCATCAGTTGAGATTCAGGTTATTTTTTTAAGGAGATAACAGAAAAAAACTTTATGACATCTTTTATTATAGATTTGAGCTGTAGCAGTATCATCAGTTAGTTTGGGAAAAATACTGTTTGAATTAATTATTTAAATTGATCAATTTAGCCTAACTAGTTGGGTCAAAGCATCCAAGCTAGAAGCATAGTTTTGTCATAGGAAATACCCAGAAAAGCAGGTGGATTGGAGGACAAAGCTTTGTTATATAGTATACTAAGTAGAGGATGTCTGTGACATGTCTCCTTCAGGGAGGAATTTGGACAAAGGATTGTCCACAGTTGACCAGTTACTTCCAAATTCCCTCTGTTTTTCCAAGCCCTGCCCATCTTTGAAGCAGCTCTGATAGCAAAGCCAGGCGGTCTGAAGAGCAGTAGCACTAGCTTTGGTCACACCCCCAGGGGAGGTGGCAGCACCCTTTGTGGCCACTGAAGGTTGGTTGGTGTCCCTACTACACCTGCGAGGTCTGGGCAGTCTGGAGTGGGTTTGGGCACATTCAGCCAATAACTTGCTCATCTCAGCAATTCAAGGACTTGATTCTGTGTTTTTTTTTTCTCTGCTCCTATGTCTCAAATGGAGGCTATGTAACAGAGGATCATAAATGTCTTTGTAATTGCTGGTTCAGCTGGTGGTGAAGGGAACAGCTCCTATTAATATTCCTCCACTAAAGTCAATGATATGCCCTGTAAAATCCATTGGCCATGGTAGTGTGCCCTAGGATTCAAAAGCATGGACCACTATACCATAGCAACATGCTCTCCAGGGACACAGAACAATGCAACCTTTCTTGGTATTTTTCTTTTGAAGAAGGGAGTCCTTGGAGTGCAAGTGAGCCCAGCATTGAGCCAGAGGGCATGAGTACAGCCAGCACAGAGGAAAATTACCACAGGAACATGTCATGGCTTCATGTAAGTATGAGTCTCTGAAAGATTCATTCCTTTTGGCATTGTGGGAGATCTGTGGAGGGGAGGACAGAAGACCATACTAAAAACATCCATCCACGTCAGCCTCTTGGAAACCTATAGGCTCATATTTCAGCTGAATCTCTGGATACTCACCAAGATGGGTCTTTTTCTGGACTGTATTCATTTGAAGCTTATCAAAGACCAAGGGTCCTTTGTTAGGGTTGGCTTGTGGGTCAGCATGAGTGAGTGAGAACCCTGAAGGGCCACCCAAGGTTGGTGGTCAAGAGATTCTAGTTAACACAGTCAAGTCCTCATGATCAGTTTGACAAAGGTCTCCACAAATGCTGAGAGCAAAGTCATGGTGTCAGTCTTGAGTCTACATTAGATCAGATTGTCGACCAAGATGTGGAGGTTCTATGATGAAGATCACACTTCAAAGGGCTCTGCAGAGGGCACAGGCAGGAGGAAGTCCCAGGCACAGATTGAAGTTCAAGGGCATGGAGAAAGGAAGAGAAAGCTAGCTCAGGAAATGTAATGTGAGATCCACAGTTGGCAGGGCACTGCCAGCACTGTTATTAATCTTAGTTATGGAATATTTCCATCTCCTCTTTCATATAATTTCCCAGTAAGGTCAGATAAGGGTGGCCTGGTACATCACACTCAGAGACTACAGTGCCATGCCCTTGAAACTGGCTAATTTCCAGAACCAGCTGATTTTGATATTCTCTGAGATAGCTTTTTTTTTTTTTTTAAGATTTATTTATTTTATTTATTTTGGGCGGGGGTCAGGTTGGGGAGGGAGGGGAGCAGGTGGGCCACTTCTATTGGTCTTTCATTTCTTTGTTTTCATCCATCTTTGTTCTTTGGCTCCTGTGGACCTCCCATCACGGTGGCGTCTGTCGCTGCAGAGCACCAGTTCTGGGCGCATGCGCTCCAGAGCTCCGGCTCGGTGATTGGACACATCAGTCCAGCCGCTCTGCGGCACGTGGGATCTTCCCAGGCCGGGGATCGAACCGGCGCCCCTTGCAGTGCAAGCCGGTGTCCTTACCCACTGGACCACCAGGGGAAGCCCTGAGATAGCTATTTTTAAAGTCAACCTTTTAGTTAAGTCTACACTACATATTAAAAAGTGTACAAAACCTATCTGTACTGCTCAATAACAATTTCCCAAAGTGTCCACTGTTTAATCACCACCAAGTGGAAAGAACATCAGCAGCATCTTGAAAGCCCTACCCAGGTCTTCTGCCCACTACTGGTCACTGTCACCCTAACATGGAAGATCAGTGATGTTTGTTTCTGAAATGCAAATAATTGGTGTCATATGCTAGGTACTCTGCTGTGTCTGGTTTCTTTTGTTTACATGAGTGTTCATCTTCCAGCTGTTTTTCTTCAGAATGAGCTGGTCTATTCCTGTCTATATTCATTTCTATTAGAGTTACTTTGTTAGTTTCCATAAAAAAGCTTTTACAGCAGTCTTATATTGAATATAAAGCTAGTTAAAATTAAGGAGTTGAAATTTTTTATTATATTAAGTCTTCTAATGTGTAAAATGGTCTATCCTCCATTAACTCATGTTGCATTATTTATTTGGGATCTCTTCAATTTTATTTTTATGTTTTTTAATAGTTATTTATTTTTTGTTTGTTGGGTCTTCACTGCTTTGCTCGGAGATTCACTAGTTGTGGTGAGCAGGGGCTGCTCTTCATGTGGTGCTTGGACTTGTGGTGGTGGTGTCTCTTGTTGCAGAGCACAGGGTCTAGGTGCATGGGATCCAGTAGTTGTGGCAGACATTCTCTAGAGTGCAGGCTCAGTAATTGTGGTGCATGAGCTTAGTTGTTCCCCAGCATATGGAATCTTCTTGGATCAGGGATTGAACTCATGTCCCTTTCATTGGCAGTTGGGTTCTTATCCACTGCATCACCAGGGAAGTCCTGGATCTCTTCAGTTTTATTCAATAATGCTTTTTAGTTTTCTGTATAGTGTTAGTGCTTTGAGGTATTTGTATTCAAGAATCTACTAAGTCTAAAAATGTCTTTGTAGAAAGGTTTTCAATTACTTATTTAATTAATGTAATATGATTAAAATCACTTAGATTTAAGTTTTTTCTGGGAACAGTAGTTTAGGCAGGTTTTTTTTTCCTAGAAATTTTTCAGTTGTATCCAAGTATTCACATTTATTAGCAAAAAGATATTTATAATGGTCTCTTAAGATCATCTTAAATTCTGTGAGATCTACAGTGATGTACCTTTACTGTTTCTGATATTGATAGGTTATATATTTTCTTTCTTATTTTTTAGTCAATCTTGCTAGAAGCTTGTCATTTTTATTAGTCAAAGAACCAGATTTTGGCCAGGTTTGAGAATAACAAAGGAAATCTTACAGTTCTTATTTGTGCCCTGTCTCATATCAGTATAAACAGGAATATCAGGGATCTTCAACAAATCTTGGAAGAGACCTGGATATTTTGCCGCACAAAATCTGTTGTTTTTGAACTTTGAGGAGTGTGAGGTATTGTTAGCTGAGTTTGACAGGATCGTGTTAATATTGTTATTTACCTTTGTCTCATGGTAAGCATGGTCTCTCTCCTTCCTAAGGAAATGCGTGGCAGACTTGCCTAGTAGGTTGGATTGGTCTTATCTGTGTAGATTTACTTTATATTCTCCATCCAATGTGGTATCTCACAGGGTTAGGTACTGGGATAGGAACTAGGATAGACTCATTCAAAAGATTGCTCCATGCAGATTTGACTAAACTTTTAGCTCTTTAGGAATGCTACTGCCTTTTTAGGAAGGCAACTTAAGAAGTTATAAATTCTCAGGCCTTCATTCCTTTTCTTAAAATAACCCTAACCTTTAAATCAACTGAGTTCTTTTCTGGAATCTTACTTGGGTAGTCTTAGGAGATATGAGAATTTGCGTCAGATCAAAACACAAGTGAAGAGCAAGAATAGCCTAAAGCTGAAAACAGAGTAGTTTGCAGATAGAGGAAATGAAGTTCTACAGTGGGTTCAAGGCCCAGTTGAAGGTTAGAGGCCAGGGTGGAAGATACATAAATGTTTCAAGTTCCACGTAGGTGGGCTGGAGTTCCAAACATCCCACAGCTGTCAAAGGTCAGTCAAATCCGTTGGGATAGTTGCTTTGAGGTATTTGTATTCAAGAATCTACTAAGTCTAAAAATGTCTTTGTAGAAAGGTTTTCAATTACTTATTTAATTAATGTAATATGATTAAAATCACTTAGATTTAAGTTTTTTCTGGGAACAGTAGTTTAGGCAGGTTTTTTTTTCCTAGAAATTTTTCAGTTGTATCCAAGTATTCACATTTATTAGCAAAAAGATATTTATAATGGTCTCTTAAGATCATCTTAAATTCTGTGAGATCTACAGTGATGTACCTTTACTGTTTCTGATATTGATAGGTTATATATTTTCTTTCTTATTTTTTAGTCAATCTTGCTAGAAGCTTGTCATTTTTATTAGTCAAAGAACCAGATTTTGGCCAGGTTTGAGAATAACAAAGGAAATCTTACAGTTCTTATTTGTGCCCTGTCTCATATCAGTATAAACAGGAATATCAGGGATCTTCAACAAATCTTGGAAGAGACCTGGATATTTTGCCGCACAAAATCTGTTGTTTTTGAACTTTGAGGAGTGTGAGGTATTGTTAGCTGAGTTTGACAGGATCGTGTTAATATTGTTATTTACCTTTGTCTCATGGTAAGCATGGTCTCTCTCCTTCCTAAGGAAATGCGTGGCAGACTTGCCTAGTAGGTTGGATTGGTCTTATCTGTGTAGATTTACTTTATATTCTCCATCCAATGTGGTATCTCACAGGGTTAGGTACTGGGATAGGAACTAGGATAGACTCATTCAAAAGATTGCTCCATGCAGATTTGACTAAACTTTTAGCTCTTTAGGAATGCTACTGCCTTTTTAGGAAGGCAACTTAAGAAGTTATAAATTCTCAGGCCTTCATTCCTTTTCTTAAAATAACCCTAACCTTTAAATCAACTGAGTTCTTTTCTGGAATCTTACTTGGGTAGTCTTAGGAGATATGAGAATTTGCGTCAGATCAAAACACAAGTGAAGAGCAAGAATAGCCTAAAGCTGAAAACAGAGTAGTTTGCAGATAGAGGAAATGAAGTTCTACAGTGGGTTCAAGGCCCAGTTGAAGGTTAGAGGCCAGGGTGGAAGATACATAAATGTTTCAAGTTCCACGTAGGTGGGCTGGAGTTCCAAACATCCCACAGCTGTCAAAGGTCAGTCAAATCCGTTGGGATGGACCTTCTCATCAATTTCTGCTCTTATACTGGCTCTTTCTACAATAATAGAGCTGAGAAAATATTATATTTTAAGTTTGGAAGCTTCATTTGAAAATATTTGGGAATCAAATACTCCCTGATAATTGTTTAAGTTTTTGAAGATCATATAACCTCTTACTGTTTCAAAAGAACTATCAAGTGTGAATCCAGGGAGCAAAAGAAGTCAAGTACATAAAAAGGCTTGTCAGTCTTTGTTCTCCTGTGGGAATTAATGTGCTCTCATGGAATTACTGTGATTTTAAGACTCCTAAAGGAAAGGCGACATTCTGATTTTTCATCTTCCACCCTCATGGTTGTTCAGGATTGATCAGTACCCTGGTTGAGCCTCGGTGATGTCTGTGTTCCAGGTCATGATCTTGCTATGCAACCAGCAGAGCTTCATCTGCACGCACATTGAGTACTGCCACCCTCACTGCTATCTGCACCACAGCCGCTCCTGTGCCCGATTGGTCAGGGCCATTAAGCTGCTCTACGGAGATACTGTAGACTCCCTCCGCGAGAGCAACAGTGTCAGCAGTGTGGCTCTCCGGGGCAAGAAGCAGAAAGAGGTGAGTGCATGATCATGTGATATATATATATCAATGATAGGGAAAACGATGTCCTAACAATCTTTTCTCTGGTAATGCATATTTCAGCCCACTGTTGTATAAAGCATGGTTGTATAAACCAGCTCACTGTTGTATGAACCCACTGGTGTATAAACCAGGCTTACACCTCTGTGTGATTTCAAGCAAAGCAGAGATGGGTGGCTTCCGTGGTGGCTCAGATGGTAAAGAAGCCAACTGCAATGCGAGAGACCCAGGTTTGATCCCTGGATTGAGAAGATCCTCTAGAGAAGGGAATGGCAACCCACTCCAGTATTCCTGCTTGAAGAATTCCATGGACAGAGGAGCCTAGAGGGCTACAATTCATGGGGTTGCAAAGAGTCAGCAACTAACACTTTTACTTCAGAAGATAGGTGCAAAAAGGACAAATGCTAAACAAACAAACACACACACAAGTGACAAGTGCTTTGTCTTCATGTCTATGAGCAAATATGGACTCTCTTTGCAGGTTTTGTCTTATTTCCACAAATAAGTGTAAACTTGAAGGGCATTTTGATGAGCAGGTTGTTGTGGCAGGCAGAATAATGTCCCCACCCCCCCCCCCCCAAGATGTCTGAATTCTAATCCCCCGAACTCATAAATATGTTACCTTACCTAGCAAAAGGGATTTTGCCTATGTGAATAAGTTAAGAATCTTATAATAGGGAGATTATCCTGGATTATCCAAGTGGGCCAATCATAGTCGGAGATGTGTGACAATAGAAGCAGAAGTCAGAGTGATGCAGAGCGGTGAGCCGAGGCAGCCTCTAGGAGCTGGAAAAGACAAGGAAATGAATGATTCCCTCCAAAAGAAACACTGCCCTGCCAGTCCATTTTCAACTTCTGACCTAGAGAACTGTTAAAATAATAAATCTGTGCCTATTTTCAAAAAAAACTGACATTGCCGCGAGTACTGCACTACTAGCACCACAGCCGCTCCTGGGCCCGATTGGTCAGGGCCATTAAGCTGCTCTACGGAGATACTGTAGACTCCCTCCGCGAGAGCAACAGTGTCAGCAGTGTGGCTCTCCGGGGCAAGAAGCAGAAAGAGGTGAGTGCATGATCATGTGATATATATATATCAATGATGGGGAAAACGATGTCCTAACAATCTTTTCTCTGGTAATGCATATTTCAGCCCACTGTTGTATAAAGCATGGTTGTATAAACCAGCTCACTGTTGTATGAACCCACTGGTGTATAAACCAGGCTTACACCTCTGTGTGATTTCAAGCAAAGCAGAGATGGGTGGCTTCCGTGGTGGCTCAGATGGTAAAGAAGCCAACTGCAATGCGAGAGACCCAGGTTTGATCCCTGGATTGAGAAGATCCTCTAGAGAAGGGAATGGCAACCCACTCCAGTATTCCTGCTTGAAGAATTCCATGGACAGAGGAGCCTAGAGGGCTACAATTCATGGGGTTGCAAAGAGTCAGCAACTAACACTTTTACTTCAGAAGATAGGTGCAAAAAGGACAAATGCTAAACAAACAAACACACACACAAGTGACAAGTGCTTTGTCTTCATGTCTATGAGCAAATATGGACTCTCTTTGCAGGTTTTGTCTTATTTCCACAAATAAGTGTAAACTTGAAGGGGCATTTTTGATGAGCAGGTTGTTGTGGCAGGCAGAATAATGTCCCCACCCCCCCCCACCAAAGATGTCTGAATTCTAATCCCCGGAACTCATAAATATGTTACCTTACCTAGCAAAAGGGATTTTGCCTATGTGAATAAGTTAAGAATCTTATAATAGGGAGATTATCCTGGATTATCCAAGTGGGCCAATCATAGTCGGAGATGTGTGACAATAGAAGCAGAAGTCAGAGTGATGCAGAGCGGTGAGCCGAGGCAGCCTCTAGGAGCTGGAAAAGACAAGGAAATGAATGATTCCCTCCAAAAGAAACACTGCCCTGCCAGTCCATTTTCAACTTCTGACCTAGAGAACTGTTAAAATAATAAATCTGTGCTATTTTCACGAGGAAAATGTGGTCATTTGATATAACAGGAATAGGAAACTGATACAGTTATAGCTTAGGAAATAAGTGATAAATGGCCCAAATGTTCACTGATAAATAATAGAGTCAAATCAGACTAAAGGAGATGTCTTTGAGAAACAATTACATTTTCTCAGCATTCAGCCATACTTTCCTGACAACTGGACAACTGAGCTGGCCAAAGATGAAGACAGGAACCAGGGCTGCCATGCTCCTGCCAGGGAAGCCCTGAGTTACCCACCTGCTTCTGAGCAGGTGTGATGGCCACTGCGTGCTGCTGGCTGCGTCTGCAGCTGCTTCTCACAAGTACTTTTGCCAAGAGATTTTTATATAATACCTATTCATTTCAGTGAACATTCATTGGGCACCTGCTGTTGGCACAATATGAAGCCAGATATTCTTGGAGAAACAAAAAATAAATAAGTAGGAACAGAGGTGTTTCTTCAAAAGAGTTTTTGAGCCAAGTTTGGTAGGGTGGGAGAATGGCAATAAAATGCAAATAAACTAGAGAATGCGAGCAATAACAAAAATGCACAGTTGAATTGTATACCAATTTATAACGCTTTAGCAGTACATGTACATGGAAGTGACTTTGTCTAATACAAGAGCCTCTAAAGAAAAACATATGTATCTTATATATCTCATAAATGTGTTAATTTGCCTTCTGGGATATGACCTTTTAGTATTTTTCCGAAGTATATGTATGATAAGGTATGCATCATTGACAGTGTACTTTTTGATTCTTACAAATCTTGTGCAGAAGATACTCTTCACCCCATTTTACAGATTAGAATGTTGAGGTTCAGAAAGATGGGATTGTCCACAGTTCACACTAGAATATTTTCAGCTAGCCTTTAATTTAGGAACATGGAGTATCAAAGTTGGTGTTTTTCAAATAAACTCTCTTGCATCTCATGGTATTCAGACTACACAGATTCTGAGGGAAGATCAGGTAGGGAAATTACATGAACTGCTAAATGACAACATAAAAAGGAAATTGTGTAAGTATATATTCTTATATGTATACACATGTATAGATATGTCATGTATATTTGAAATATATATATGTACGTACCTATCCATATGCATATATATATATATACACCTATATATTTGTACATATATATATCGAACATAAATGATATGGCATCCAAAGAAAACTTATTTAGATTATATGCACCTTTCTAAAAAAACTCTGTTATCGCTAGAAGAAAGCCTGTAAAATATGTTGAAAATTGTAAAAACTACACCAAACTAATGCTTGTTGTTCACCATACACATGCTGAAATTTCTGTATTTTCATACCTTTGCTCCAGCCGTATATTCACCTATAATTTATATGTGACTGAACCCAGACATCCCTCAAGATCCAACTCAAGTGCCACTTCTTCCTTGAAATCTTTTCTGATCTCCCTGGTATTGACCACAGGGCATACTGCAAGTGGATGATTAATGTCATTTTTTGTTTCTTCTTCCTCTAAACTACAATGGTGGTTTACCTGTGCTTTTGACATTCTTCATTCACTTGTTCATTCACTCATTCATCCATCCATCCATCCATGTGTCTTTAAGATTTATTTATTTATTTATTTTCTTTGGGCAGGGGTCGGGTTGGGGAGGGAGGGGAGCGGGCGGGCCACTTCTATTGGTCTTTCATTTCTCTATTTTCATTCGTCTTTGTTCTTTGGCTCCTGTGGGCCTCCCATCGCTGTGGCCTCTGTTGTCCCAGAGCGCCGGCTCTGGGCGCATGCGCTCCAGAGCTCCGGCTCGGTAATTGGACACATCGGTCCAGCCACTCCGTGGCACGTGGGATCTTCCCAGGCCAGGGATCGAACTGGTGCCCCTTGCACTGCAAGGCGGTGTCCTTATCCACTGGACCACCAGGGGAAGCCCCCATGTGTCTTTAAAATTCAAGAAATGTCAAAGACTTTCAGTCCATATCGTGTGCTGGATTTAATAATAGCCACAGAGGTATGGCACTGACCTCATATGATGTAGGCAGTCTAGTTGAGAGACAGAAATTAATCAAGTAACCCTCCAAAGTTGATGTAAAATTGCAGTAGCAATAAGCACAATGAAGGAGAAAACTGTGCTGAGAGAGCTTATGAATGAGGCTTTGAACTTACTGGGGGAAGTAAGATAGCATTTCCAATAAAGTGAGAGAAGCGCTTTGGCTAAAGGGTGCCTAGATGTTAACTGAATACAGAATTCTCCAACCAGAGAGAAGAGGGAGCCCCAAGGCTGAAGACCAGGTTCAAGCTGGTCTGCTCTCCACCTCCTGCAGCCTCATCGTGCACCACAGTCGTCCGTGCTCTTGTCCTCTGAGGCTGTGGGAAGGATTTTAGTTTTTATCCTGTGATAAAGCACTGAGAGGTTTTAAGATCCCTCTGCTTCCAAAGTGGGCCTACTTCATCCCTATTTCTCTTCTGCCCCTTAATTATACAACCTCTTGCGAACTGAGGCAGTCTTACACATTTTGTGTCATGTGTGATACCTAACAGAGAACCTCACTATAGCAAGACAGTTATATTGAATGAGTGAGTAAACTATAGAGTTCTAGGGTATTCATGAGTTTCATGCAGGACACTGGCCTGAAGCAGTGGAAATGTCTCCCAACCTTACAAATTGCTCACGTTTCAAAAAGGGAAAGGAAAGGAAAACAAGAGTAAGTGTTCTCTAACCTTAACTCATTTAAATTAGTCATGCGGGTAGAAAAGTGAAAAGATGTATTGAGTCTTCTGTGATAAACATTGTATTTCCAAAATGCCAGCCTCCTGTTCAGATTTTTTTCTTGTTTGTTTGTTTTCTCATGATGTTTCCATTTTCTTCTCTGAATCTGTCACATAAATGAACAGTGCCCACATTTCCAGAGCCTACATGAAAACAGAATAGGCCATAAATCAAGCATAAAAGCAGCAATTCTGATTAAAACCAAGACTTTTAAAAGCAAATGATATTTCGTTCCCGTTTGCTTTTTGATTGTTTTTTTATGGCAGAATGTATTTGGGGAAGCTAGTACATTTTGTATACCAGCTAACCCTGATCAATCTGCTACTCTACATTTCAGTGTTCAGAGATTCACTGTGCATTCTGTTTGCCTGTTTAGTGTCCCTCTAACCTTGAGAGAGTTATAGAATTATCATGTATATCACTTTCACCAAAAGTGAATTCACCAAAGAATTCTTTGATTTTTCCCTGTTTATCTGTACCTTGTCTAATGCTATGTTCTAAATAGAGCAAATATTCAGTTAGTGCTTGCTGATGGGCATGGGAGTGAATAAAACATTTTTTTTTCTTCTCAGTCAAAAAGGAGAGATAAATAAAAGGTCATTGTTTGTTGTTTAGTTGCTAAGCCATGTCTGATTCCGTGGCCCCATGGACTGTAGCCCACCAGGCTCCTCTGTCTATATGACTTCCCAAGCAAGAGTGCTGGAGTGGGTTGCCGTTTCTTTTTCCAGGCGATCTTCCCAACCCAGGGATTGAACCTTTGACTCCTGTATTACAGGCCAAATCTTTACCACTCAGTCACCTGGGAAGTCCATACTAACAACAAATAGATGCCTTCAAAACTAGTCTCCATTAATAAGACAAAAGCCACTGATGAAAACTTTGTTGAGTGATACCTCACTATAGCAAGACAGTTATATTGAATGAGTGAGTAAACTATAGAGTTCTAGGGTATTCATGAGTTTCATGCAGGACACTGGCCTGAAGCAGTGGAAATGTCTCCCAACCTTACAAATTGCTCACGTTTCAAAAAGGGAAAGGAAAGGAAAACAAGAGTAAGTGTTCTCTAACCTTAACTCATTTAAATTAGTCATGCGGGTAGAAAAGTGAAAAGATGTATTGAGTCTTCTGTGATAAACATTGTATTTCCAAAATGCCAGCCTCCTGTTCAGATTTTTTTCTTGTTTGTTTGTTTTCTCATGATGTTTCCATTTTCTTCTCTGAATCTGTCACATAAATGAACAGTGCCCACATTTCCAGAGCCTACATGAAAACAGAATAGGCCATAAATCAAGCATAAAAGCAGCAATTCTGATTAAAACCAAGACTTTTAAAAGCAAATGATATTTCGTTCCCGTTTGCTTTTTGATTGTTTTTTTATGGCAGAATGTATTTGGGGAAGCTAGTACATTTTGTATACCAGCTAACCCTGATCAATCTGCTACTCTACATTTCAGTGTTCAGAGATTCACTGTGCATTCTGTTTGCCTGTTTAGTGTCCCTCTAACCTTGAGAGAGTTATAGAATTATCATGTATATCACTTTCACCAAAAGTGAATTCACCAAAGAATTCTTTGATTTTTCCCTGTTTATCTGTACCTTGTCTAATGCTATGTTCTAAATAGAGCAAATATTCAGTTAGTGCTTGCTGATGGGCATGGGAGTGAATAAAACATTTTTTTTTCTTCTCAGTCAAAAAGGAGAGATAAATAAAAGGTCATTGTTTGTTGTTTAGTTGCTAAGCCATGTCTGATTCCGTGGCCCCATGGACTGTAGCCCACCAGGCTCCTCTGTCTATATGACTTCCCAAGCAAGAGTGCTGGAGTGGGTTGCCGTTTCTTTTTCCAGGCGATCTTCCCAACCCAGGGATTGAACCTTTGACTCCTGTATTACAGGCCAAATCTTTACCACTCAGTCACCTGGGAAGTCCATACTAACAACAAATAGATGCCTTCAAAACTAGTCTCCATTAATAAGACAAAAAGCCACTGATGAAAACTTTGTTAGCCTGAGTCAGTCACACCAGTAGAGGACTTCAGGAACCTCACATAGTGTACCGAAGTACCCCTCTTTATTCGTACCCATCTTTAATATCTATCTCTCATGCCCAAACAATTCGCTCAAGGAGAGCTACTTTCCCATCACCCTAATGTAAAAGCCTTTCCAACTCTCTTCTCTTTCCACTGTAATAAACATCATAATTATCTTGAAGCCAGCAGAACACACCGTGCTTCTTAAGCATGCATGTTAGGATATTAAATACTTGCTATCTGAGAAGTTTGACTTAAACCTTCTGTCCCCAGAAGACAGAATTAAACAGAAGTCTGCATTTCCCAGAGTACGAAAGACATAAACGTTTGTCCTTTTTCTTCTGAGTATTTATCTGTATCTACCTGGTTAAAATTCCTGTAAGTTAATCAAAAGCATTATTCAAAAGTAACCCTGAGAAGACAAAATGTCCAGCCAAAGGAAAAAGCAATAAAATATTCTAAGAATTCAAAAAGCATATTGAAAATAACTATAATGACTGGAGAAATAATCATTATAATATCATAATGAAAGGAAATCTTTAAAACTGTGCGCCCCTCAGCCTGGACAGGAAGGGAATTTGGTGGCAAGTGGTTATATGTATGTGTGGCTGAGCCCCTTTGCTCTTCACCTGAAATTATCACAACATAAAATACAAAATAAAAGTTAAAACAAAATTGTGTGCCACATACATAGAAATTTTATCCCAAACAACATAAATAAAAGGGCATGGGAGTGAATAAAACATTTTTTTTCTTCTCAGTCAAGGGTTGTTTTTTTTAGTTGCTAAGCCATGTCTGATTCCGTGGCCCCATGGACTGTAGCCCACCAGGCTCCTCTGTCTATATGACTTCCCAAGCAAGAGTGCTGGAGTGGGTTGCCGTTTCTTTTTCCAGGCGATCTTCCCAACCCAGGGATTGAACCTTTGACTCCTGTATTACAGGCCAAATCTTTACCACTCAGTCACCTGGGAAGTCCATACTAACAACAAATAGATGCCTTCAAAACTAGTCTCCATTAATAAGACAAAAAGCCACTGATGAAAACTTTGTTAGCCTGAGTCAGTCACACCAGTAGAGGACTTCAGGAACCTCACATAGTGTACCGAAGTACCCCTCTTTATTCGTACCCATCTTTAATATCTATCTCTCATGCCCAAACAATTCGCTCAAGGAGAGCTACTTTCCCATCACCCTAATGTAAAAGCCTTTCCAACTCTCTTCTCTTTCCACTGTAATAAACATCATAATTATCTTGAAGCCAGCAGAACACACCGTGCTTCTTAAGCATGCATGTTAGGATATTAAATACTTGCTATCTGAGAAGTTTGACTTAAACCTTCTGTCCCCAGAAGACAGAATTAAACAGAAGTCTGCATTTCCCAGAGTACGAAAGACATAAACGTTTGTCCTTTTTCTTCTGAGTATTTATCTGTATCTACCTGGTTAAAATTCCTGTAAGTTAATCAAAAGCATTATTCAAAAGTAACCCTGAGAAGACAAAATGTCCAGCCAAAGGAAAAAGCAATAAAATATTCTAAGAATTCAAAAAGCATATTGAAAATAACTATAATGACTGGAGAAATAATCATTATAATATCATAATGAAAGGAAATCTTTAAAACTGTGCGCCCCTCAGCCTGGACAGGAAGGGAATTTGGTGGCAAGTGGTTATATGTATGTGTGGCTGAGCCCCTTTGCTCTTCACCTGAAATTATCACAACATAAAATACAAAATAAAAAGTTAAAAACAAAAATTGTGTGCCACATACATAGCATCGTCACAGTTTTGCTAAGATGCATAGGGAGACAAAAGACAGAAAACCAAATAATGACCATAACTGAGTTGTATGTAATAGAGATTTGGGGTTATTTTCTTCATAGTTTTTCTGTATTTTCCAGGCATTCTGCAGCCTACATGGTTTATATACATATATATATATAGAATAAAAGCAGGAAGTTATTACTTTTTAAATACCTTGATATTTTTAACAAGTAAGTCAGATATGATATACCCATATATTTATAGGGAAAATGATTGCCATATATGATTTTAGAACAGCTTTCAAATTTTATAAAATAAGCACAGTATTCATACTATATACTTTTACATTCACAGGGGAAAAAGAGCAATACAGAATTTCTCTCCCCAGATTATATGTGTTCCCAAGTATGTGCCTCCACTTTTTTTTTTTTTTTTAATCTTTAGAAAACACAACAAGAGCTCTGATTCATTTGTTTCCAAGCAGATTCATTTAAAAGTTCATTCCATACCAGTCACATAACAGATGCATTGTCTTGGGTCTTTTTGTCAGAGTTTTGAAAGACTTTCTTGGAACATGCATGTTCTTTCAAGCTTTGCTTTTTCTTTCAAAATATTTCCATCTGCAACATTGTGAAGCTCTGTTCAAAAATCCCTGAGGAGTTCAATATTTTCCCTTGCCATTGAGGAAGAAAGCATTTCATTGACATGCCACTGGAAAAACAAATGAGCCTTTATACCACGCAAAGGGGTGGATTCCCTCTTTGCACAGCCTGGAGTGCAAAAATAGGCATCAGGATTCAAGATAAATAAACAGGGACCTGGCAGCATCTGCGTGACCGTCCTCCCAGCTGCCCTGTCCATGGCGTTCCTTGGCATGTAGAGGGTCGGGGGGAGAAACTGTCACCTCCCTGTGCGTGCTGATGAGTCAGGCCTATTCTGTACCCTGGTTGCTATCTCCTACAGACAAGTATTGTTTAAAATTAAAAAAAAAAACCACTTTATTTGGATGATGGACATTATGAACTCACACTTCCTTGATGAGTCTTTTATCTTTCACTTCCTAACACTCCTCTGTGAAATATCTTTTCTTCCAAATGATTGACTAGCAGCATCCAACACTTTAACTCTTAGAGAGAGTTTTTTTTTTTTTTTTTAACATTTATTTATTTATTTAGGTGGGAGTGGGGAGGGAGTGGGGTGGACGGGCCACTTCCACTGGTCTTTCATTTGTCTAGTTTCATTCATCTTTGTTCTTTGGCCCGTGTGGGCCTCCTATCGCGGTGGCCTCTGTTGTCGCAGAGCACCAGCTCTGGGTGCATGCACTCCAGAGCTCTGGCTTGGTAATTGGACACATTGGTCCAGCTGCTCCACGGCACATGGGATCTTCCCAGGCCAGGGATCAAACTGGCACCCCTTGCACTGCAAGGAGGTGTCCTTACCCACTGGACCACCAGGGAAGCCTGAGAGTGGATTTTAACTGACAATATTTTAACAGCTTGAAGTGAAGTATAAGTTGCCCACTTATGCCTGACTCTTTGCAGCCCCATGGACTGTAGCTGGCCAGGATTCTGTCCACAGAATTCTCCAGGCAAGAATACTGGAGAGGGTAGCCTCCATTTACCAAGGGATCTTCCCAAACCAGGGATTGAATCCATGACTCGCACATTGCAGGTGGATTCTTTACCATCTGAGCCACAAAGGAAGCCCTTTAACAGCTTGGTGGAATATCATTAGCCCTGAAATGGAAGTTAGGAAATCCTGTTCCTTCCTTATTCTGCTAATAAGTAGTTTTGCAGTTTGGTCAAGCTACACCACCTCTCTGGATCCTCATTTTCTCAGTGGTAAAGGAGGAGTTTGTTGGTGAATATCTCTAAGCACCCTTATCATGACAAACTCAGTTTTTGAGCAACTGAAGTGCCTAGGATTCAAGATAAATAAACAGGGACCTGGCAGCATCTGCGTGACCGTCCTCCCAGCTGCCCTGTCCATGGCGTTCCTTGGCATGTAGAGGGTCGGGGAGAAACTGTCACCTCCTGTGCGTGCTGATGAGTCAGGCCTATTCTGTACCCTGGTTGCTATCTCCTACAGACAAGTATTGTTTAAAATTAAAAAAAAAAACCACTTTATTTGGATGATGGACATTATGAACTCACACTTCCTTGATGAGTCTTTTATCTTTCACTTCCTAACACTCCTCTGTGAAATATCTTTTCTTCCAAATGATTGACTAGCAGCATCCAACACTTTAACTCTTAGAGAGAGTTTTTTTTTTTTTTTTAACATTTATTTATTTATTTAGGTGGGAGTGGGGAGGGAGTGGGGTGGACGGGCCACTTCCACTGGTCTTTCATTTGTCTAGTTTCATTCATCTTTGTTCTTTGGCCCGTGTGGGCCTCCTATCGCGGTGGCCTCTGTTGTCGCAGAGCACCAGCTCTGGGTGCATGCACTCCAGAGCTCTGGCTTGGTAATTGGACACATTGGTCCAGCTGCTCCACGGCACATGGGATCTTCCCAGGCCAGGGATCAAACTGGCACCCCTTGCACTGCAAGGAGGTGTCCTTACCCACTGGACCACCAGGGAAGCCTGAGAGTGGATTTTAACTGACAATATTTTAACAGCTTGAAGTGAAGTATAAGTTGCCCACTTGCGTCTGACTCTTTGCAGCCCCATGGACTGTAGCTGGCCAGGATTCTGTCCACAGAATTCTCCAGGCAAGAATACTGGAGAGGGTAGCCTCCATTTACCAAGGGATCTTCCCAAACCAGGGATTGAATCCATGACTCGCACATTGCAGGTGGATTCTTTACCATCTGAGCCACAAAGGAAGCCCTTTAACAGCTTGGTGGAATATCATTAGCCCTGAAATGGAAGTTAGGAAATCCTGTTCCTTCCTTATTCTGCTAATAAGTAGTTTTGCAGTTTGGTCAAGCTACACCACCTCTCTGGATCCTCATTTTCTCAGTGGTAAAGGAGGAGTTTGTTGGTGAATATCTCTAAGCACCCTTATCATGACAAACTCAACTGCTTTTATCACTTTCAGAAAGAGCCAACCTATGAAAAGGCCTTAAATTACTGTTGCATTAGAAGAAGTGGTTGTCTGGAAACTTCGGAGGAAAACAGCATTGCTGGTTTTTGAGAGCGCACAACCCTCTTTGTCATCTTTCTCACGTTCTTTCCAGTGCTCAGATAAATCATGCTTGAGGACACCTTCTTTGAAGAAGAGAGTTTCAGATGCCAACCTGGAGGGGAAGAAGGACTCTGGAATGTTGAAATACATCAGACTACAGGTATTGATACATGGGTTGAAAACATCCATGAAGCAGGAATTGGGAGAGAACTTCAGATATCCTGGTTACGAATGTTGGGAACATACATTGCCAGTTGGCACAGTGTTGACATAATAGCCCCTCTAATTTGGTGAGCAAAAGTGCTACCAACTGTGTAAGGAAAAAAATCCCTTCTTGCTGGACAGCCAACTTTCATAAAAACAGGACTTGGGAAATTTGGCTAGAATCATGCCTCTTTCCACTCTCTCCACTCCAGTGGAGCCAACATTCCACCAAATGTGTGGTAGATCAGCTCACAGGCCTTGGAAGGAGACAATCTGGGTTCTGATCCTATACCTGCTACTCTGGGCAAGTTAACTTATCTCAGTTTTAGTTGCCTAATCTCTAAAATGGGGATTTTAACAGTAGATCTATATCAAAGGATCACTGCATAAATTAAAAAGAGAGTACACTTACCTACTTTTCCAGTGTTTGACAAAGTTATATTGTTATTACAACCTAAACTCTAAATCATAATACATTTCCCAGGGTGGAAAAAAAGTTTCTTGTTTTTCTAGAAAGTATTTTAAATAAAGGTTAAAGACCTATACTAGTCCCAAATCAACATTTATTACCTAAATTATTTGAAAGAATGGATTAAATAGGATTTTGTGGGCTAATCTGGAGTAATAATCACACTATATAATATTTTGAAGGGAAAACACTATTCAGGCTCTCCGGTTTAGAAAACTAACTTTCTGAATGGAAAGCCTTTATAAATTAGAGGCTCATACTTTTCAATGGAAATCATGCCTAATAGGAAGGAAAATGAGATGCTATGAAAGCCCACCAGGCCTTTTAACACAAAGATATATTGGCTGGAGTCCTTTATCCTTAAGAGAGCTATACTTACTCTACAGTTTATTCTCTAGGTGGTTACAAATTATTTCTGTGGTGAAAGTATTATAATATAATTTTGGATAATTGTATATCATCTAGGGCTTCCCTGGTGGCTCAGTGGTAAAGCATTTGCCTGCAATGCAGGATTCACAGGAGATGCAAGTTGGATCCTCTGGAAGATTTCAGGTATTGATACATGGGTTGAAAACATCCATGAAGCAGGAATTGGGAGAGAACTTCAGATATCCTGGTTACGAATGTTGGGAACATACATTGCCAGTTGGCACAGTGTTGACATAATAGCCCCTCTAATTTGGTGAGCAAAAGTGCTACCAACTGTGTAAGGAAAAAAATCCCTTCTTGCTGGACAGCCAACTTTCATAAAAACAGGACTTGGGAAATTTGGCTAGAATCATGCCTCTTTCCACTCTCTCCACTCCAGTGGAGCCAACATTCCACCAAATGTGTGGTAGATCAGCTCACAGGCCTTGGAAGGAGACGATCTGGGTTCTGATCCTATACCTGCTACTCTGGGCAAGTTAACTTATCTCAGTTTTAGTTGCCTAATCTCTAAAATGGGGATTTTAACAGTAGATCTATATCAAAGGATCACTGCATAAATTAAAAGAGAGAGTACACTTACCTACTTTTCCAGTGTTTGACAAAGTTATATTGTTATTACAACCTAAACTCTAAATCATAATACATTTCCCAGGGTGGAAAAAAAGTTTCTTGTTTTTCTAGAAAGTATTTTAAATAAAGGTTAAAGACCTATACTAGTCCCAAATCAACATTTATTACCTAAATTATTTGAAAGAATGGATTAAATAGGATTTTGTGGGCTAATCTGGAGTAATAATCACACTATATAATATTTTGAAGGGAAAACACTATTCAGGCTCTCCGGTTTAGAAAACTAACTTTCTGAATGGAAAGCCTTTATAAATTAGAGGCTCATACTTTTCAATGGAAATCATGCCTAATAGGAAGGAAAATGAGATGCTATGAAAGCCCACCAGGCCTTTTAACACAAAGATATATTGGCTGGAGTCCTTTATCCTTAAGAGAGCTATACTTACTCTACAGTTTATTCTCTAGGTGGTTACAAATTATTTCTGTGGTGAAAGTATTATAATATAATTTTGGATAATTGTATATCATCTAGGGCTTCCCTGGTGGCTCAGTGGTAAAGCATTTGCCTGCAATGCAGGATTCACAGGAGATGCAAGTTGGATCCTCTGGAAGATCCCTTGGAGGAGGGCATGGCAATCTACTCCAGTATTCTTGCCTGGAGAATCCCATGCACAGAAGAGCCTGGCAGGCTATAGTCCATGGGATCACAAAGAATCAGACGCAACTGAAACAGCTTCCCATTTGCATGCACACACATACAACTAATAGGGTATAAACCTTACTTGCTATGCATCAAGCCGGTAAATATGTTCCCACTTTAGGAAGTATTTAAAGGTCATTTAAGGAAAGTAGAGAGAAGGGAAGTCACAACTTCCAAGAGAAGGACAGCAACCAGGGTCTTCAACAATTTTAAGACATGATTTCCATCTTTTCACAGGTGATGAGCCTGTCGCCTGCTCCCTTATCTCTGCTAATCAAGGCAGCACCAATTCTGACAGAGGAGATGTATGGCGACATCCAGCCAGCTGCCTGGGAGCTCCTGCTCAGCATGGATGAGCACATGGCGGGGGCGGCAGGTAAAGAAAGACCACCCACGACCTTGTCTAAAATTTAAGTAATGTGTGTCCAAGGCCACCTAGCTAAGTATCTGGTAGAGGCAAAATCTGGATTCTTCATTGTTTTCCACTCTTTGTCCATATTCCCTTGGCTTTGTATGGTTATTTTAATTGAAAAAAGGCAAATGGTAAAAATTGAAATAAAATTGTATTCAGTTTAAAGCTGTCACCCTCTTTGCCATGACTCCCAGTCCTGTTTTCCAGAGGTGGAACTTTATAAATTTCCAAGGAAACCTTCTAGGGTAAACTATGCATATAGAGTACTCTTGATGTCACAAAGCACTTTCTCATACACTGTTTTATTTTATTCTGACAAGATACTTGGAGGCAGCTGCATCATCATCCTGATCATCTTCATCTATGTTTTACCAATAAAGAAACAAAGACTAAGAAGTTAAGGGACTTGGCCAAGATCAGTAGCAAAGAAGTGTTTCAGAGCTGAGACTCAGCCCCAGTTACTCTAAAATAATTGCCTGAGTCTGTTTAGAGTATCTGGGAAAAAGTACGAGGGAGATTTTATATAATACTTTTTATGACTGACATTGGCACCTTTGTGCTATAGTATATTTTTTCGTCATTATTCATTGACTTCATAATTTACCACAGCACTGACCTTTCTCTTATTGATATTTGGCTTTCCTCAAATTAAAGAAAGAAACAAGCAATGGTATTATGTTTCATGAAATCTCTGTTGGCTTCTCAACATTTTCTACCTCTTGGAAGGGTAGATGTTTCTGATAGAACCTATCTTATGAATTTTATTGTTAATATAGCTAATGTAAGTGAAACGGCTTTTAATGGACATTTTTATTTGTCATCCTAGGGTTACTCTGGGATGACCCTAGCCATTTCCTCAAAAGGGTATTTCAGCATGTAATCTTTTTTTTTCATTTGCTTCCTCTGGCATTAACTTTACACAGTGAGCCAAAGGAAAGTTTGCTTAAAATGAGATTTCTAATGCAGTGTCATGCAGTGTTACCGCCCTTGCACCAGATACTGAAAGACTGTGGGTATCACAGAGGATGGTGCCTGGTTTCTGGTGGCTGAAATAGGGTTTGCTTTGGCTAGTTCTGGTGGCCTGGCTGTATAGCTCAGTAGTCATTTTCAAGAGACAGATGCAGTGTTCCCTTTCCCCTCGACCTCAGGAACCATACAAATGAAAAGCTGTGTAGCTGATGCACTGTTGACTGTCTTTAGCGGCCATGTTCCTGTTGTGCGCGGTGAAAGTACCGGAAGCCGTGTCTGATATGCTGACGTCGGAGTTCCACCACCCGGAGACCGTGCAGAGGCTGAACGCTGTCCTTAAGTTCCACACGCTCTGGAGGTTCCGCTATCAGGTCTGGCCCCGGATGGAAGAGGGAGCACAGCAGATTTTTAAGGTGAGGGATACTTCCGGGAAAATCCTGTGGACAGAGGAGCCTGGCAGGCTACAATCCATAGAGTCACAAAGAGACTGAGCACAGCGCACACACACGCTCAGTCACTCACTCTTCACTCACTCACACTTCCCTCATGGGAATTCGATGAGCAAACCCAAACCAAGGTTCATTTCAATCCTTGAACGTCAAATCCACAGAGTATGGCCCAAGATATGCTTCTTTTTTTCCCTTCTCTGATTTTATAAGCAACTGTAACTCATGTATGAATGAATTCTTGTTCTTAGAAAATTAAAATATACAGAAAGGTAGAGTAAGAAAATCAAGTTTCTATAAACCTCAAGATCTCAAGTACGATCCCCAGAGGTAAGCTCATAAAATTTTGAGGTATGACCATCCACATTTCACTTGAGGTACTCAGATGTTTTTGGAGGGTGGGGTAATACATAAATAGTGATCATACAGTTGAAACTCTTCATTTTTATTAATGAGTAAATAAAGACCCAGAGACGTTCATCTTGTGCTTTGTAACAGCTTGTGCTCTGTAAGATTATGTCATGATTTTAGCTCAGACTCATTCTAGCTTATTTTCCTTCTTACTTCATTCCTCTGATATCAACTGACAGATCCCGCCTCCCAGTATAAACTTCACCCTGCCCTCGCCAGTGCTGGGAATGCCGTCCGTCCCCATGTTTGACCCGCCTTGGGTCCCTCAGTGCAGCGGGAGTGTCCAGGACCCCATTAATGAAGACCAATCTGTGAGTAACAGGCACTTTCTTTCTTCTATCTTCCGACTCCAGGGTGTCTATGTCAGAAGAGCACTGGATGTGGGAGACAATTTGTTCTTGTCATCAGAATATAATAACACAGAACAACAGCCACAAAATATTCCATTTCTTCTGAAATAGAATAGAGGGAACTAACTTCTGGGGTGACTATTTGCAGACATGCGAACCAAGACAGTTTGTTCTATAATCGAAGCAGCAGCTGGATTATAAAGCTATTAAAAGCATTAGGCATTGGTTTCTTAGCCCAAGGTAGCATATTTGCCGCTCTTTATTACAGAACAATTTATTTAACCTATATACGCTCTCCAAAAGTGAATGAGGTTTACCCTGCATGAATAAGAAAAAGAACTGATTGACTGCTCTAATTTCACTTGTTTGGACCTTAGTTTGTTTTGTACTTTGTTGAGCATCAGTATCACCATCATAAATATCGCTGCTATCCTATTCTAATTTGCCACTGTTATGTAATGTACTTCATAAACAGTTAAGTGTGGAACACAGTTTATTTATAAACTAGAACCAAGAATACATGTCCTTTGGAAAAAAAAAATGAATCTTTCAAATTATGTCTGTTCACCTGTTACATAGCATTTTTTATATAAGAGTAATGTAGAAAATTTTGTAAAATAAAGAAAAACCTAAAGAATATATCTCTATACACAGATTCATGATTATTTCCTTGCATAATTTCCCATAAGATTTAGGCAATTGATATGAGAATATTAAAGATTTTTGAAAGATCTCACAAAATATTCCAGAACGATTGTACCATTGTACTCTCATACAATAGAACAGGAAAGCGTTGTCCATCATACAGTTGAAACTCTTCATTTTTATTAATGAGTAAATAAAGACCCAGAGACGTTCATCTTGTGCTTTGTAACAGCTTGTGCTCTGTAAGATTATGTCATGATTTTAGCTCAGACTCATTCTAGCTTATTTTCCTTCTTACTTCATTCCTCTGATATCAACTGACAGATCCCGCCTCCCAGTATAAACTTCACCCTGCCCTCGCCAGTGCTGGGAATGCCGTCCGTCCCCATGTTTGACCCGCCTTGGGTCCCTCAGTGCAGCGGGAGTGTCCAGGACCCCATTAATGAAGACCAATCTGTGAGTAACAGGCACTTTCTTTCTTCTATCTTCCGACTCCAGGGTGTCTATGTCAGAAGAGCACTGGATGTGGGAGACAATTTGTTCTTGTCATCAGAATATAATAACACAGAACAACAGCCACAAAATATTCCATTTCTTCTGAAATAGAATAGAGGGAACTAACTTCTGGGGTGACTATTTGCAGACATGCGAACCAAGACAGTTTGTTCTATAATCGAAGCAGCAGCTGGATTATAAAGCTATTAAAAGCATTAGGCATTGGTTTCTTAGCCCAAGGTAGCATATTTGCCGCTCTTTATTACAGAACAATTTATTTAACCTATATACGCTCTCCAAAAGTGAATGAGGTTTACCCTGCATGAATAAGAAAAAGAACTGATTGACTGCTCTAATTTCACTTGTTTGGACCTTAGTTTGTTTTGTACTTTGTTGAGCATCAGTATCACCATCATAAATATCGCTGCTATCCTATTCTAATTTGCCACTGTTATGTAATGTACTTCATAAACAGTTAAGTGTGGAACACAGTTTATTTATAAACTAGAACCAAGAATACATGTCCTTTGGAAAAAAAAAATGAATCTTTCAAATTATGTCTGTTCACCTGTTACATAGCATTTTTTATATAAGAGTAATGTAGAAAATTTTGTAAAATAAAGAAAAACCTAAAGAATATATCTCTATACACAGATTCATGATTATTTCCTTGCATAATTTCCCATAAGATTTAGGCAATTGATATGAGAATATTAAAGATTTTTGAAAGATCTCACAAAATATTCCAGAACGATTGTACCATTGTACTCTCATACAATAGAACAGGAAAGCGTTGTCCTTATTCAAATTAACTGGTGTTATTTTCTAATCCCACATTGAATAGCAAAAAACAAAGTTATTGGCTTTTTTATTCATACATCATTAAACAGTTTGTTGAATATATGAAGTGGGGTTGAATATTTTCGCATGTCACATGTATTTTCTAGCCTTTTGTAGTTTTTTTTTGGAGAACTGTTTGTTTGAATTCTTTTACCTATAATATTTTTGTTTTAATTGCGCTGCATACACTGCCTTCATATCTCATGGTTTTGTGCCAAAGACAGAGGCACACTTGATTCTTCCTCATATATGTAATAATTCTTGCATCTGAGCCACCAGGATAAGGATCTTTAGTTTTTCTTTCATACATGTGATGGACTTTTTAGAGTGAAGTCCACTTTCTCTCCCAAGTTCACAGTGAATTTCAAGCGAAGCCCCCTGATTCTATATTTAGTTCTAACTTCCCTATTCCACAATTCTTAGCTTACCTTACCTTATTATAATCAACCAGCTTAATCCCTTACTCTGAAAATCAGTTGCCATGTGGCTGATCAAGGGCCTTATTTGCTGTTGAGTCATTCATTATAGAAAACCATACATCTTATGTTAAGATCTTGCATAAAGTGAGCTTCAGTGACTGTAGTCCTTCAGAAGAGTGACCAACACCCCTTGTCTGTCTCTTAAATCCTGCATGACCACTGCCCAATGAAGAGATGTAGAATGGCTGCTGTACATACACATGACTTCAAACTGATAGTGAAGAATGTCAGTGGTCACTTCCCTGTTCTGACGCCAAGGACATAATCCCTAGAGCTCTTGGAATTTGTCTCAGCATAAGCCTCATGCTTAAGACACAAATAGAATGGCCACTTTGCAGAGTGAATCTTGTTTCCTTTATTGTTTCTTGTCTATTGTGCTTTTGCGACTGATAAACAGAGTCAGATTTTACATTCAACCTTTGTAACACTATCAACTCATAATTTCCATTCAGTTGCTTTGTTTCTACAGACCTGCTAAGTATTTACAGTGTGTCACTGTACTTCTATTTATATTTATTATTATTTGATGTTGCTAATATTATTTAATATTAATATTTCTAAATAGTATTTATAGTATGGTAGATTCTTTTTTGGGGAGGGGGGAGGGTTGGGGAAGGAGTGGAGTGGGCGGGCTACTTCTATTGGTCTTTCATTTATCTATTTTCATCCATCTTTGTTCTTTGGCCTGTGTGGGCCTCCCATCTTGGTGGCCTCTGTTGTTACAGAGCACTGACTCTGGGCACATGCGCTCCAGAGTTCCAGCTCGGTAATTGGACACATTGGTCCAGCAGCTCTGTGGCACGTGGGATCTTCCCAGACCAGGGATTGAACCGGTGCCCCTTGCACTGCAAGGCGGTGTCCTTACACACTAGACCACCAAGGAAGCCCTAGTATGGTAGATTCTTAAGATACAAAAATTAAATCACATAATCATTTTATATGAGAAGTAGATCTCTTTCATCCTTGTTTCCATGGTTCTGATTTTCTTTTTTATTAACCTTACAAAATAAATGTCCTCCATTTAAAACCAATTCAAGAAATTTTGGCAAGAAAAAGGGTATTAAAAGTGTTTTTTGGGATTCCCTATTGGTCCACTGGGTAAAGAGTCTTCCTTGCAGTGAAAGGGGCACCAGTTCGATCCCTGGCCTGGGAAGATCCCATATGCTATGGAGCGGCTGGACTGGTGTATCCTATTACGAGTCAGAGCTTTGGAGCGCATGTACCTAGAGCAGTGCTCAGCAATGAGAGAGACCACTGCGATGGGAGGCCCACACAGGCCAAAGAATAAAGATGGATGAAAATAAATAAATAAATAACGAATAAAAAGAGGCCAAAATTAAAAAAATAAAGTTTCTTTGATGTCTGTGTTTAAAGCGTGGATCATTGATCTTTTATGGTAAAATTTAAAAAAAGAACTGTTTCCAGAAATTATAAACATCCTCAAGGAATTATTCAGGCTGAATGAAAAAGAATAGCTTAGTCATGCACAGTCTGGAAACTCGGTAGAAAAAGAAACAAATAAACAGCATGAAACTAGATCACAGATGCCCTAACATTTCCTGAGAAGAAAGTACCACATTCGTGTCATTCAGTAAATCACTCTTTCTTCCTGTGACCTTGCAGAAGAGTTGCTGGTAAACAAACTCGCCTTCATGTCTCCATAGAAATCCTTTTCAGCCCGGGCTGTGTCCCGCTCTCATCAAAGGGCAGAACACATCTTAAAGAACTTGCAACAGGAAGAAGAGAAGAAGCGTCTCGGTCGAGAAGCCAGCCTCATCACTGCCATCCCCATCACCCAGGAAGCTTGCTATGAGCCCACCTGCACACCCAACTCAGAGCCGGAGGAGGAAGGTGCCTCTACACACTGGACTTCTTGGAGGGCTGGGTCACAGGAAAGAAAAAGGACTTGCTTTGAAATAAACACTGACAATTTTATGTGACGTGAGGTGGTCCAAGTCTGTGGCACGTGGGATCTTCCCAGGCCAGGGATTGAACTGGTGCCCCTTGCACTGCAAGGCGGTGTCCTTACACACTAGACCACCAAGGAAGCCCTAGTATGGTAGATTCTTAAGATACAAAATTAAATCACATAATCATTTTATATGAGAAGTAGATCTCTTTCATCCTTGTTTCCATGGTTCTGATTTTCTTTTTTATTAACCTTACAAAATAAATGTCCTCCATTTAAAACCAATTCAAGAAATTTTGGCAAGAAAAAGGGTATTAAAAGTGTTTTTTGGGATTCCCTATTGGTCCACTGGGTAAAGAGTCTTCCTTGCAGTGAAAGGGGCACCAGTTCGATCCCTGGCCTGGGAAGATCCCATATGCTATGGAGCGGCTGGACTGGTGTATCCTATTACGAGTCAGAGCTTTGGAGCGCATGTACCTAGAGCAGTGCTCAGCAATGAGAGAGACCACTGCGATGGGAGGCCCACACAGGCCAAAGAATAAAGATGGATGAAAATAAATAAATAAATAACGAATAATAAGAGGCCAAAATTAAAAAAATAAAGTTTCTTTGATGTCTGTGTTTAAAGCGTGGATCATTGATCTTTTATGGTAAAATTTAAAAAAAGAACTGTTTCCAGAAATTATAAACATCCTCAAGGAATTATTCAGGCTGAATGAAAAAGAATAGCTTAGTCATGCACAGTCTGGAAACTCGGTAGAAAAAGAAACAAATAAACAGCATGAAACTAGATCACAGATGCCCTAACATTTCCTGAGAAGAAAGTACCACATTCGTGTCATTCAGTAAATCACTCTTTCTTCCTGTGACCTTGCAGAAGAGTTGCTGGTAAACAAACTCGCCTTCATGTCTCCATAGAAATCCTTTTCAGCCCGGGCTGTGTCCCGCTCTCATCAAAGGGCAGAACACATCTTAAAGAACTTGCAACAGGAAGAAGAGAAGAAGCGTCTCGGTCGAGAAGCCAGCCTCATCACTGCCATCCCCATCACCCAGGAAGCTTGCTATGAGCCCACCTGCACACCCAACTCAGAGCCGGAGGAGGAAGGTGCCTCTACACACTGGACTTCTTGGAGGGCTGGGTCACAGGAAAGAAAAAGGACTTGCTTTGAAATAAACACTGACAATTTTATGTGACGTGAGGTGGTATGCTCCCTACCTCCCTCACTTACCTCCTTACACTATCTAAAGAAAGAGAAAAAAAATGTCTTTTTCTAAATGTTTAGAGCTGGCCTGTTTGCAGAGGAGGACATCAGCCACATTGAGTGAACAGTATGGTAATGGACTAAGCAGTGTCTCTGATTTAGACAATTGCTGAATCCAGAATGTGTGCTGAAATACATGCAATTAATCTTTCATCATTAAAAATGGGGTCAGTTAATTAACTGCCCTCAACCTTCACACGGGCAAGCAGCCTGTTCGTTGACATCAGAAAATGATTTATGGGGACCTCCCTGGTGGTTCAATGGTTAAGACTCTGCACTTGCAGTGCATCAGGGAAGTAAGATTCCACATGCTTTGTGGCATACACACACACACACACACACACACAAAACACTGGAAGAAAATAAAAGCAAAAAATCAAAAGATATTAAAATTATTTGTAAACCATTCTAAATTCAGTGATTCTCTGCCCCACTTTTGTGAAGTCTTTAGGAAGAATTTTCTTTCTTTCTATGTTTTCTCCTTTCCCAAGTACACTTTAAATCATTTAAGCTTTGTGTTCTGAGAGCTATATATACATCAATGTAAGGACGAATGTAGTTGTGATGGTAACTTTTTTGTTACGAAGCCAAAGTTCACATTCCCCATTTTCTTTGCCAGTAGAAGAAGTCACCAACCTGGCATCTCGTCGACTGTCTGTGAGTCCATCCTGTACCTCCAGCACTTCCCACAGGAATTACTCCTTCCGCCGAGGATCAGTCTGGTCCGTGCGTTCGGCTGTCAGTGCTGAAGGTATGTCCTCTTACAAATATGTCCTTTATTGCTTATGTGCTTGAAACAACTTCATTAATTCATTACACTGTCTTCCTTAAATAGCCTTTTTCCTAACTTGAAGTTCTGAAGAAATAGATGGAGTGGTATTCTAAGAAAAATTTTGTTGATTTAATTTCGCAAATGTCCTTGACCAGTTGGTTGTATTTTAATTACATGAATGTAATCACATTGCTAAGGATTCAGTAAAACATTATTCTAGGCAGTTTTCAATGCTAGCTCCACATTACAGACAAAAGGGAGCTTTTTTAAAAATTCCCAGGTCATAGCCAAGACCAAATCAGAATCTCTAAGAATGGGACTCGCCACCTTACTGTTTTTAAAATCTGCTCAGGTGATTTCAGTTTGTAGCTTGAACTCAGCAGGATGCTTTAGGATGCCATTCTGGAATAACTTAACAATCAAAGGAAGAACAAAGCTCATGCCACACCTGTAATGACATCTGATTCCAGGAAAGAATGTGATGCTCTTCAGTTCCAAAAATTTAAAAACTTTGCCTCTCTACTGATGAGTAGCTGTCTGGGACTTGATGCTTCATGATTATGCAGATGTCATCACTAATTTATAAATGTCATCAAAAAGTTATACAGAGTAGTTCTCAACCCTTCGCTGTACAACCGTGGAAAACTTCAAAAATGACCAATCCTAATTAATCACAACTTACAGAGTTAGAGCCCAGAGATGCCTGTATTTTTTTGTAACAAGAGAATTCACATATCATAAAATTTACCTTTTTGATGTATGTAATGCAGCGGTTGGTAATATATTTGTAGAGTGTGCAACAATCACTAATAGTTAATTATAGAATGTTTTCATTATTCCCAAAGAAGCCCCATACCCATTAGTAGTCATTCATCCACCACTTCCCCCAACCCCATCAAGAAATAGTCTGCTTTCTACTTCTATGCATTTGCCTGTTCAGCACATTTCATAGGAACAGAATTATACAGTACGTAGCCTTTTGTGCCTGGATTCTTTCACTCAGCATACTATTTTCAAGGATGATCCATTTGTCACATGTATCAGTTCCTCATTCCTTCTTATCACACATAATATTCCATTGTATGGCTATGTCACATTTTACTTATCAATTCATCTGTTAGTGTACATTTGTGTGTTTTCACCTTAGTTATTATGAATTATGATACTATGAGAAGTTATGTATAAGTTTTTTTCTTTTAATTTTGACCTCTTTTATTGGTGCTTCATTTATTTATTTTTCATCCATCTTAATTCTTTGACCCGTGTGGGCCTCCCATTGCGGTGGCCTCATTGTAGAGCACCGACTCTGAGCACATGTGCTCCAGAGTGCTGTCTCGTAATTGGACACACCAGACCAGCTGTTCCACAACATATGGGATCTTCCTGTGCAAGGGATCGAACCGGCACCCCTTGCAGTGCAAGGCGGACTCTTTACCCACTGGACCACCAGGGAAGCCCTATGTATAAGTTTTATGAGGAAAACTGTTCAGCCACTTCAAAAGTGTCCATATCATTTATATTCCTACTAAAAAGTATGAAGGCTTCAGTTGTCCCACATCCTTAAATAGACACAGTAAGTTTGCGAATGAGAACAAAGTTGGAAAACTCACATTTCCCAATTTCAAAACTTACTACAAAGCTACAGAAATCAAGATTGTGTGGTATTTACTTGAGAATTGATATCAGATCAATGGAACAAGTTGGAATCAGAAGTAAACCATTACATGTATGTCAATGTCATGTTTAAAAAGGGCTGCATGAAACTTCAGTGGGAAAAGAATAGTCTTTTTAATGAATGATACTGGGACAAACAGATATTTATACATATCAAAAAATGTTTTATAGGTAGGCCTTGAACTAAGAAACATTGTTGCATTAGAATTAAAGTACTGAGAAAAGCACCCTGATTATGTCTCCCTCTTCAGACGAGGAGCACACCACTGAACACACGCCCAACCACCATGTACCTCAGCCCCCCCAGGCTGTGTTCCCAGCATGCATCTGTGCAGCAGTCCTCCCCATTGTCCATCTGATGGAGGATGGTGAGGTGCGAGAGGATGGAGTAGCAGGTACGGCTTTGACTAGTAAAATCATCTAATAAATGCTTGAGGGATTCCTCTGACAAAGCACTATAGAATGCTCTTGAAGACATGAACCACTGGCTGCATGTGGAGTTGTTTTGTGCACATATTATAATTATAGATTTGCAGTACACTGAACTAACACAATCACTTCCTCCACCTTCTCCTCCCACAGACTTTATGGCCAAGAAAGTACTTCTAAAGTATGAAAGTTGGTCCAGGATTGTTGTTTATGACCAGAGAACAGAACAGCACTTATTTGACCACCTAGGAATCAAAGTGTGATTTGGACCACCTTAGAAATCTTAGCAATTGGCTTGACATCATTAATACTATTTTCTCACTTGATTACATTTTAAGAGTGATATCTGTAGAGGATAAGTACAAAATGAAATGATAAGTTAGGGGTAAAGATAAGTTACGTTTGTGACAGGTAACAGATTAATATTCTTAAAGTTATTTTTAAAAAATCTTTATAACTCAATAATGACTTTTTAAAACCCCAATAGAGAAGTGGACAAAGGGTAAAACACCCAATCCATTGGCTAATAACATCTATAAATAACACTGTTGTTTAAAACAATGAAATCTTACTTTTCATATAAAAAAATGCAAGGATTATTTTAAATGAAAGTGCACATAGTTGGTAAGCATTCAGAGAAAAGAACATTCTCACACCTTGCTGATGGCAGTAAAAATCTAATGCAAGCATCTTGAAACAGTTTCACAATATGCATCATAAAAGTCTTAAAAGTGTGAACACCCTTTCACACAGATTTTGATCTCTAAGGTAGTCATGAGGGGTGAATAAAGGCTTATACAGAATGCTGTTCATTGAATATTTTGGAAAGAAAAAATGTTTGAAAATAATTTAAATATCTGACTTCAGAAATCAGTTCATTATGATACCTCCAAATGACAGCATTCTGTGCACATTAGGAATAATATTCTAGAAAAATATTAGCACAAAAGTGTTCAATTTATCGCTAAGTAAAAATGTGAGTACCTGAGAGTATTGTCTGTATGACATTATTTAAAGATACATGTGGAGGGAGGTTCTAGAGAGAGGGCTGTATGTATACCCATGGCTGGTTCATTTTGATGTATGGCAAAAACCAACACAACATTGTTAAGCAATTATCCTCCAATTAAAAATAAATTTTAAAAAAGAGGTAAAAAAAATAAAAGTTCATGTAAATATATGCATTTCACGTGTATGAAAGAACATGCTCCTAAATGCTTAGAATTGTTTTGATGCTTGATAGACATATCTTATTCTCCTCCTCCTCTTTTTCTGTACTTTCCATGTTGTAAGTATTAAATGACTTCCTTAGCAATCAGAATAAAAATAGTGCTATAAAGATAATTTTGCAACCAGTTTCAGCCTCACAAAACCTTGCATCTGTTTTGATTATTTATGAAGCTACATGAAAGCTGAAGTTTATATTTGCATTTCTCTTGTTAATATTGTTTATTTATATAGCTCAATTTTAATTAGATGGTTAGATTCTGAAGCAAAACAAAATTGATGTAATTTATTTAAAACATAGGCTGAAAAATAAATTCATGCTAAATTCTATATTCTTCATTTAGAAAACTGAGCTAAACTATTTAAACTGAAGATCATCTAATTCTTCTCCACTACTCACTTTTACCTACTTGCTTTCTTAGCCAGGCAATCTTAGCCAACTACCTTCCCCACAGAAGTAGCACTTTTTCTTTCACATTAGAAATAATTATGTCTTCCTAAGACATCCTCATTAGAAGTGGGAATCCTAACTATTATTGGCTCAACTATATCATCTTGTTGAAGAAGTTATTATTTAAAGCATCCATGTGAACAATAAAAGATCATGTCTAATTCATATGCATTCTAAACCGAAACATATTTTCTAAAATCCACAAGGTTACGTTAGAATTTCCCCCCTCCACGTGTATCTTTAAACAAACAATGAAATAGGATTTTGATAAATACTTACCACTGATTTCCACAACAAAGATTCATAAATGTATTCGTTTATATTGAGATATAGTTGACAGGTAACATTGTGCTAGTTAGGTATGCAACACAAACATTTGATATATAAATATTGTAAAGTGATTCCACAGTAAGTTTAGTTACCATACATCACCATACACGATAGTGATAATGATGGTAATCTTTTTATGACGAGAATTTTTAACACCTCTTCTCTTAACAACTCTCAAATATACAGTATAGTATTGTTAACTATAATCATCATGCTGTACCTTTATTTCTAGGATTTATTTATCTTAGAATTGGAAGTTTGTAACCTCTGACCACCTACACTGGGCCCCCCAGTGCCCACCGACCACGTGTTCTCTGTAGCTATGAGACTGGGTTTTTCTTAAATTCCGCATATAAGTGAAATCACATGTTTGTCTTTCTCTGTCTGACTTCTTTCACTTTGCATAACACCCCCAAAGTCCATCCATGTTGTCTTAATTGGGAGGATTTCCTTCTATTTATGATTGAATGATGTTTCATTGTATATCACAAATGCATTCTTTATAAAAGCATTTGAAGTGTTAGCATTTGAAGACCATCCTATACACTCTTGTCATCTTTTCTTTATAGGCTAAAATGTTTGGAAACAACAACCAAAAGAACAAATACCTACCTTCAATAGTCACAGAACCTCTGTAAGGCAAAAATTTTTAGAGAGGCCGATTAAAGCTTAGGAAATTATTTGAATACGATATCTGATAGATTTATCTCCATTTAAGATGAATGTTCAATTTACTTTCTCTTCTAAAGTGAGTGCTGTGGCCCAGCAAGTCTTATGGAATTGTCTGATTGAAGATCCATCAACAGTTCTACGACATTTTTTGGAAAAATTGACCATCAGCAATAGACAAGTAAAGTCCTCTTTCTTTATAATAGCTATATGTGTGCACGTGGTTAAAAACAATGCAAATGGACTTTATAGTAATAGTCCTGCAACACTGGTTGACACATAGAGAAGAAATACTTAGGATAATGATGAGCAAATTAAACATTGCTGTTTTCTTTTGCATTTCCCCATTAACTAATGTCTCATATGTGTATGGTACGCCACTAGTTATGACCCTAAAATAATGAAAGATTCTCAGTCTTTTAAACAAAGATTAAATTCAGTACAATGTTTTCAGTGTTGAGTACATTTTCTGATTGGTTGTTAGTATGTGATGCAGAGAGTATGTTGAAACCTGAAAAAAGACTTGTTTTTCAGCAATATACCGTTAAATTCTTCTGATGGTAATCTTTTTATGACGAGAATTTTTAACACCTCTTCTCTTAACAACTCTCAAATATACAGTATAGTATTGTTAACTATAATCATCATGCTGTACCTTTATTTCTAGGATTTATTTATCTTAGAATTGGAAGTTTGTAACCTCTGACCACCTACACTGGGCCCCCCAGTGCCCACCGACCACGTGTTCTCTGTAGCTATGAGACTGGGTTTTTCTTAAATTCCGCATATAAGTGAAATCACATGTTTGTCTTTCTCTGTCTGACTTCTTTCACTTTGCATAACACCCCCAAAGTCCATCCATGTTGTCTTAATTGGGAGGATTTCCTTCTATTTATGATTGAATGATGTTTCATTGTATATCACAAATGCATTCTTTATAAAAGCATTTGAAGTGTTAGCATTTGAAGACCATCCTATACACTCTTGTCATCTTTTCTTTATAGGCTAAAATGTTTGGAAACAACAACCAAAAGAACAAATACCTACCTTCAATAGTCACAGAACCTCTGTAAGGCAAAAATTTTTAGAGAGGCCGATTAAAGCTTAGGAAATTATTTGAATACGATATCTGATAGATTTATCTCCATTTAAGATGAATGTTCAATTTACTTTCTCTTCTAAAGTGAGTGCTGTGGCCCAGCAAGTCTTATGGAATTGTCTGATTGAAGATCCATCAACAGTTCTACGACATTTTTTGGAAAAATTGACCATCAGCAATAGACAAGTAAAGTCCTCTTTCTTTATAATAGCTATATGTGTGCACGTGGTTAAAAACAATGCAAATGGACTTTATAGTAATAGTCCTGCAACACTGGTTGACACATAGAGAAGAAATACTTAGGATAATGATGAGCAAATTAAACATTGCTGTTTTCTTTTGCATTTCCCCATTAACTAATGTCTCATATGTGTATGGTACGCCACTAGTTATGACCCTAAAATAATGAAAGATTCTCAGTCTTTTAAACAAAGATTAAATTCAGTACAATGTTTTCAGTGTTGAGTACATTTTCTGATTGGTTGTTAGTATGTGATGCAGAGAGTATGTTGAAACTCTCTTTTGATCAAACATTTTAATTTACCACTTCCTGTAAGAAGCTTGTTTTCTTAGCAATGACAAAATATACCAATGATTACAAATTATTTCTTCATTTCTAAATTTTGGTCCTGTTTGCTGGACAATTAAGTTTAGTTTCTGAAAGGAAGGTTAATTATAAACATCTCCATTTATCCTTTCCTGGCTTAGCCTTATCTCTTTGACTTGAAACCTAGGAAACCGAACTATGAAGTTTAATAAACCTAGTTTGTTTAATCGTTTCTTAAGATAAGTCCTCACCTTTCCATCATACCTGGAGGCTGTAGCAAATTGAGTTGACTAAACATACAGCTCTCCTGTGATTTGCTTGTGACCTATAGACTCAGTCTCAGGTTTTTTTTTTGTTTTTTTTTTTTTTTTGCCTCTTTTATTGGTTTTTTATTTATTTATTTTCATCCATCTTTATTCTTTGACCTGTGTGGGCCTCCCATCGCAGTGGTCTCATTTGCAGAGCACCTGCTCTGGGCACATGCGCCCCAGAGCACTGGCTCGTAATTGGACACAACAGTCCAGTCCCTCTGTGGCACGTGGGATCTTCCTGGGCCAGGCATCGAACCGGTGCCCCTTGCAGTGCAAGGTGGAGTCTTTACCTACTGGACCACCAGAGAAGCTCCTCAATTTTTATTTTTTAAAAATGTCTGACCAGTGCTTAGTAATTGTATATATTAGCTTCTGGGAGGTGCTCCAGTTGGCTTAAATACTGTTTAACAGGTATCACAAATACTACTTTGAAATGCTAAATGTAACAGAAATCAACATGTGGGCAAGAATAAGAAAAATCTGCTCCCTCCACATATGATCCTGGATCGGAGCTTTATGTCTAAGAAACCAGAGTGAAAACCTTGAATAAAAAGAAAAATACCTATGACTTTCCCATTTCCCATTAACTAATGTCTCATATGTGTATGGTACGCCACTAGTTATGACCCTAAAATAATGAAAGATTCTCAGTCTTTTAAACAAAGATTAAATTCAGTACAATGTTTTCAGTGTTGAGTACATTTTCTGATTGGTTGTTAGTATGTGATGCAGAGAGTATGTTGAAACTCTCTTTTGATCAAACATTTTAATTTACCACTTCCTGTAAGAAGCTTGTTTTCTTAGCAATGACAAAATATACCAATGATTACAAATTATTTCTTCATTTCTAAATTTTGGTCCTGTTTGCTGGACAATTAAGTTTAGTTTCTGAAAGGAAGGTTAATTATAAACATCTCCATTTATCCTTTCCTGGCTTAGCCTTATCTCTTTGACTTGAAACCTAGGAAACCGAACTATGAAGTTTAATAAACCTAGTTTGTTTAATCGTTTCTTAAGATAAGTCCTCACCTTTCCATCATACCTGGAGGCTGTAGCAAATTGAGTTGACTAAACATACAGCTCTCCTGTGATTTGCTTGTGACCTATAGACTCAGTCTCAGGTTTTTTTTTTGTTTTTTTTTTTTTTTTCCTCTTTTATTGGTTTTTTATTTATTTATTTTCATCCATCTTTATTCTTTGACCTGTGTGGGCCTCCCATCGCAGTGGTCTCATTTGCAGAGCACCTGCTCTGGGCACATGCGCCCCAGAGCACTGGCTCGTAATTGGACACAACAGTCCAGTCCCTCTGTGGCACGTGGGATCTTCCTGGGCCAGGCATCGAACCGGTGCCCCTTGCAGTGCAAGGTGGAGTCTTTACCTACTGGACCACCAGAGAAGCTCCTCAATTTTTATTTTTTAAAAATGTCTGACCAGTGCTTAGTAATTGTATATATTAGCTTCTGGGAGGTGCTCCAGTTGGCTTAAATACTGTTTAACAGGTATCACAAATACTACTTTGAAATGCTAAATGTAACAGAAATCAACATGTGGGCAAGAATAAGAAAAATCTGCTCCCTCCACATATGATCCTGGATCGGAGCTTTATGTCTAAGAAACCAGAGTGAAAACCTGAATAAGAAAATACCAGAAACCATTACCACCACCAAAAAATAAGAAAAATCTCCCTACCTTGCTTTTCAAAAAATTAATTTTATTTCCTACAGCATGGTAGCTGAATGAGACACAGATTCTGTTGCTCTTTCAGGATGAGTTAATGTACATGCTGCGCAAACTTCTTTTGAATATCGGAGACTTTCCTGCTCAGACCTCTCACATCCTATTCAACTACTTGGTGAGTTTCACCTCCAGTAGGTTTTAAGGTTCACTGTCATGTAAGAAGCAACAGTGCGAGAAAAAGCTCTTAGGGGATTTTTAAAAATAAACTCCCATTAATTGTGTGCTGAAGATGCATCATGGTTAGCTGAGTTCACCACTGTTTGTATGGGAAAACTCCTCCTGGCACAGTTCTTGGCAGGTGACGGGCACTCAACAAATGTCTGCTTCCTCCTGGTCTCCCTTTGGCATTATACAACTTCCTCGTGTCAGTCCTTAATTTTAGTGTTCTGTTGAAAAATATGTATATGTCATTTGTAGTTATTCTTTCCCTTTTCCTATCGCGCTGTTCAAAACACACCCAGAGGAAAATGTTGCCCTAGATAGAAAGTATTTGTGAGTGTATTTTTCCATAGCAACTATCTGGGCTTTACCTTGTCCTTACAGCTCCTTCCCGAACCCTGAAGAATTTACTGATTTCTTCACAGTCTCCTCCTTATACCCTAAATGAATGTACAGTCTGGGGACTGTGGACGTGATGAGTGTTCTTTTAAACTGAACCTTAGTCCTAGCAGACAGATGGCCAAATGAATTTCAGTGTTGGGAGAATGTCTTCTTTTTCCCTAACCATCACTGGTCTTCTAGCAAATGGGAAAATAGAAGACTTATCCAATGCATCCACAGCAGGATGATAAATTTAACTCACATGACAACTCTGATGTGGAAACGGAAGTTGTAATTCCTCACTTATATTTACAACTGAGGTGTTTTTCATCATGAGTGCTCACATGCTTGTGGATCAGAGGAAAAATATAAGTAAATGTCCAATCCACTTTTAAGTTTGGACTGATATATATAAATAGTACCTTTGGATAGTATTTGGTCTCTCTTAGCTAAAAATACTTAAATCTCTAGGAATTCTCCTCCCTTCTAACTTCTTTCATCTCTGGAGATTGTGTGGAGTTGGCGACGAGGGTAGGAGGGGAGAACTTTGGTCAGCATTCTATGTCTTATCCAACCTTTACTCTGGCTGCTTCCCTTGTGAGACAGAGCTCTCCATCTGGCTGGTTGCTGGATGCCTGGCTAGTGGAAGTTGAAGCCCATGACTGCTGTAACTTGCAAACCTGTCTTCTGCCTGCAGTGCTTGCTGGGAGACTCCATCTCAACCCCTGCTGGTGCTACACACCCCTCTGGGTTCTGGTTGTCCCATATGGCTTTACATTAGGAAGTCCTCTGATGAGAGCATCCTGCTTAGTGAACCAGCCTATGGCAGTTCTATCCAGAAATCTCTCCAGCCACACTTTCTGCTACTGGTTATCCTATCCGCACCACACAAAACTCCATGGTAGATTAGCACAGTCAACTATCAGAGCCTCCTTCAGTTTAAGTATGTGTTCTGTCAAGTGTGTGTTACAGCCAGGTTGATATTAAAAGGGTCTGTTGTGAACTTGTGTCAGAGACACAGAGACTGGAGACAAGATACTTCGGGGTGCCTGTTCCTTCTCTGGGTCCCTGGATGGAAATGCTTACGTGGACTACTGCTCCTCTCCATCCTTTCACCCTGGGACAAGAAAACGGTGCATTTCAGTTCTCCTCTTCCATATTCTCGTGTCAGCTGCAAAAGGACATAAATCCTCCCAACTAGATCACTGATAAGCTAATGAGAACGATAAATCCCTTCCGTCAACCTAGATGGCCGAGGGAATGTCTTCTTTCCCTAACCATCACTGGTCTTCTAGCAAATGGGAAAATAGAAGACTTATCCAATGCATCCACAGCAGGATGATAAATTTAACTCACATGACAACTCTGATGTGGAAACGGAAGTTGTAATTCCTCACTTATATTTACAACTGAGGTGTTTTTCATCATGAGTGCTCACATGCTTGTGGATCAGAGGAAAAATATAAGTAAATGTCCAATCCACTTTTAAGTTTGGACTGATATATATAAATAGTACCTTTGGATAGTATTTGGTCTCTCTTAGCTAAAAATACTTAAATCTCTAGGAATTCTCCTCCCTTCTAACTTCTTTCATCTCTGGAGATTGTGTGGAGTTGGCGACGAGGGTAGGAGGGGAGAACTTTGGTCAGCATTCTATGTCTTATCCAACCTTTACTCTGGCTGCTTCCCTTGTGAGACAGAGCTCTCCATCTGGCTGGTTGCTGGATGCCTGGCTAGTGGAAGTTGAAGCCCATGACTGCTGTAACTTGCAAACCTGTCTTCTGCCTGCAGTGCTTGCTGGGAGACTCCATCTCAACCCCTGCTGGTGCTACACACCCTCTGGGTTCTGGTTGTCCCATATGGCTTTACATTAGGAAGTCCTCTGATGAGAGCATCCTGCTTAGTGAACCAGCCTATGGCAGTTCTATCCAGAAATCTCTCCAGCCACACTTTCTGCTACTGGTTATCCTATCCGCACCACACAAAACTCCATGGTAGATTAGCACAGTCAACTATCAGAGCCTCCTTCAGTTTAAGTATGTGTTCTGTCAAGTGTGTGTTACAGCCAGGTTGATATTAAAAGGGTCTGTTGTGAACTTGTGTCAGAGACACAGAGACTGGAGACAAGATACTTCGGGGTGCCTGTTCCTTCTCTGGGTCCCTGGATGGGGGAAATGCTTACGTGGACTACTGCTCCTCTCCATCCTTTCACCCTGGGACAAGAAAACGGTGCATTTCAGTTCTCCTCTTCCATATTCTCGTGTCAGCTGCAAGGAAACCTTAGCCGTAGACATAAATCCTCCCAACTAGATCACTGATAAGCTAATAGAGCAAAGGGCTGGATACACAGTGGCCACTTGCTGTATAACCTTGTTTTGTATCAACCCCAATATTTCCCTGAATCCCAAGCACATGGATGCTTCTGGTGGGCTAGGGAAAGGGGTCTTAAACTCAGAATGGCAAAACAGTGAAGGTTAGAGTCATGTTTTAAGCCATTATCTTTATTGTACATCTCCTTTTATAATGACTATTATAGATGTGTGTGATAGGTATTGGGCGAACATGACCCATCTTTTCCAGACTTTCTTAGGAACTTTTAAACCCACTGCCTGATTTGCATCAGTGATCTTCAGTCTTGGGTCTTAGCCCATCTAAAGGTATGTGAAGATTTGTGAAGCAGTTTGCTGCCCAAATAGTTTCAAGAAAGTAAATCTCTGAATCCTTATTTTGTAGATATGCAACTAACACTTCTTGAGCATATCTGCCATCTCAGTCACCTACTATGCACCCAGAAAGATTCCCTCTGACCAACCCAGGTATCACCAGGCAAACCTGTGAGACAGGGAGAGAATTTGATGTACTGTATTAGATTTAAGGAAGCCTCATTTCTAACTGATTGAAGCCCTTTAAACCCATAAGACTTCCCACCTTTTCCTATCTTATATAGATTTCTATTCATTCTTTAGCACCACCAGAGTGTACTGGGTTAAAGACAATAATTCTTTCTATATAACTGGGAAGTTTTCTAGATTTAGCAATTTTTTTCCAGAAAAAGTATAAAATCCATAGCAGTGGCTTTTACATTATTTCTTTCTGATTTTGTGGTGCATTATTGAAAAGTTAGCTAAAACTAATTTTATCAAATGTGCTGAAGTATACATTCCAATTATGGTCAGTTCTCTTATTTCAACATATAGAATGTTTAACATACTTTGTTCATATTAACAAAAAATAAACTTACAATGGGACATTTAAATGTCAACTTAGAAATGTGCAAAGGTCATTTTACGAGGCCACCATCACCCTGATACCAAAGCCAGGCAAAGACATCACAAAAAAAGAAAATTATAGGCCAATTTCACTGATGAATCTAGATGCCAAAATCCTCAACAAAATCCTAGCAAACAGAATTCAGCAACACATCAAAAAGCTCATTCATCACGATCAAGTTGGGTTCATCCCAAGCATGCAAGGATTCTTCAACATCCGCAAATCAATCAATGTGATACACCATATCAACAAATTGAAAGACAAAAGTCACATGATCATCTCAATAGATCTTAAACTCAGAATGGCAAAACGTGAAGGTTAGAGTCATGAACCTTTCTTTATTGTACATCTCCTTTTATAATGACTATTATAGATGTGTGTGATAGGTATTGGGAACATGACCCATCTTTTCCAGACTTTCTTAGGAACTTTTAAACCCACTGCCTGATTTGCATCAGTGATCTTCAGTCTTGGGTCTTAGCCCATCTAAAGGTATGTGAAGATTTGTGAAGCAGTTTGCTGCCCAAATAGTTTCAAGAAAGTAAATCTCTGAATCCTTATTTTGTAGATATGCAACTAACACTTCTTGAGCATATCTGCCATCTCAGTCACCTACTATGCACCCAGAAAGATTCCCTCTGACCAACCCAGGTATCACCAGGCAAACCTGTGAGACAGGGAGAGAATTTGATGTACTGTATTAGATTTAAGGAAGCCTCATTTCTAACTGATTGAAGCCCTTTAAACCCATAAGACTTCCCACCTTTTCCTATCTTATATAGATTTCTATTCATTCTTTAGCACCACCAGAGTGTACTGGGTTAAAGACAATAATTCTTTCTATATAACTGGGAAGTTTTCTAGATTTAGCAATTTTTTTCCAGAAAAAGTATAAAATCCATAGCAGTGGCTTTTACATTATTTCTTTCTGATTTTGTGGTGCATTATTGAAAAGTTAGCTAAAACTAATTTTATCAAATGTGCTGAAGTATACATTCCAATTATGGTCAGTTCTCTTATTTCAACATATAGAATGTTTAACATACTTTGTTCATATTAACAAAAAATAAACTTACAATGGGACATTTAAATGTCAACTTAGAAATGTGCAAAGGTCATTTTACGAGGCCACCATCACCCTGATACCAAAGCCAGGCAAAGACATCACAAAAAAAGAAAATTATAGGCCAATTTCACTGATGAATCTAGATGCCAAAATCCTCAACAAAATCCTAGCAAACAGAATTCAGCAACACATCAAAAAGCTCATTCATCACGATCAAGTTGGGTTCATCCCAAGCATGCAAGGATTCTTCAACATCCGCAAATCAATCAATGTGATACACCATATCAACAAATTGAAAGACAAAAATCACATGATCATCTCAATAGATGCAGAAAAAGCCTTTGACAAAGTACAGCATCCATTTATGATAAAAACTCTTCAAAAAATGGGCATAGAAGGAACTTATCTTAACATAGTGAAAGCCATATATGAGAAGCCCACAGCAAACATTATCCTCAATGGTGAAAAACTCAAAGCATTCCCTCTAAGATCAGGAACAAGACAAGGGTGTCCACTTTCACCACTACTATTCAACATAGTCCTGGAAGTTCTAGCAATAGCAATAAGAGAAGAGAAAGAAATCAAAGGAATCCAGATTGGAAAAGAAGAAGTCAAACTCTCTCTATTTGCAGATGACATGATATTATACATAGAAAATCCCAAAGACACTATTACAAAACTACTAGAGTTAATCAGCGAATTCAGCAAAGTTGCAGGATACAAATCAATATACAGAAATCACTGGCATTCCTATATACAAACAATGAAAAATCAGAAAATGAAATCAAAGAGGCAATTCCCTTCACCATCGCAACCAAAAGAATCAAATATCTAGGAATAAACCTACCCAAAGAAACAAAAGAACTGTACACAGAAAATTACAAGACACTCATGAGAGACATTAAAGAAGAGTTAAACAGATGGAGAAATATTCCGTGTTCCTGGGTCGGGAGAATCAATATTGTGAAAATGACCATACTACCAAATGTCATCTATAGATTCAATGCGATCCCTATCAAACTTCCAATAACATTCTTCACAGAACTAGACCAACGAATAACACAGTTCATATGGAACCACAAAAGACCTCAAATAGCCAAAGCAATCCTCAGGAAGAAGAATGGAGCTGGGGGGATCAGCCTCCCCAACTTCAGACTCTACTACAAAGCAACAGTCATCAAGACAGTATGGTACTGGCACAAAAACAGAAATATCGACCAATGGAACAAGATCGAGAACCCAGAGATAAAGCTATGCACCTATGGGTACCTTATTTTTGACAAAGGAGGCGAACATATAAAATGGGACAAAGACAGCCTCTTCAACAAATGGTGCTGGGAAAATTGGACAGCTACATGCAAGAAAATGAAGTTGGAACATACCCTGACACCATACACAAAGATCAACTCAAAATGGATTAAAGACTTAAATGTAAGGCCAGAAACCATCAAACTCTTAGAGGAGAATATAGGCAAAACCCTCAAGGACATCAATCAAAGCAAGATCTTCTCTGACCCACCTACTAGAATAGTGGAACTAAAAAGACAAATGAACATGTGGGACCTAATGAAACTTAAAAGCTTTTGTACTGCTAAAGAAATTACAAAAAAGCTGAACAGACAGCCCACAGAGTGGGAGAAAATCATAGCAAATGAAACAACAGACAAAGAATTAATCTCCAAAATCTACAAGCAACTCAGACAACTCAGCACTGGGAGAAAACGAACAAACTCTCTCTTTTTGCTGACGACATATTATACATAGAAAATCCCAAAGACACTATTACAAAACTACTAGAGTTAATCAGCGAATTCAGCAAAGTTGCAGGATACAAATCAATATACAGAAATCACTGGCATTCCTATATACAAACAATGAAAAATCAGAAAATGAAATCAAAGAGGCAATTCCCTTCACCATCGCAACCAAAAGAATCAAATATCTAGGAATAAACCTACCCAAAGAAACAAAAGAACTGTACACAGAAAATTACAAGACACTCATGAGAGACATTAAAGAAGAGTTAAACAGATGGAGAAATATTCCGTGTTCCTGGGTCGGGAGAATCAATATTGTGAAAATGACCATACTACCAAATGTCATCTATAGATTCAATGCGATCCCTATCAAACTTCCAATAACATTCTTCACAGAACTAGACCAACGAATAACACAGTTCATATGGAACCACAAAAGACCTCAAATAGCCAAAGCAATCCTCAGGAAGAAGAATGGAGCTGGGGGGATCAGCCTCCCCAACTTCAGACTCTACTACAAAGCAACAGTCATCAAGACAGTATGGTACTGGCACAAAAACAGAAATATCGACCAATGGAACAAGATCGAGAACCCAGAGATAAAGCTATGCACCTATGGGTACCTTATTTTTGACAAAGGAGGCGAACATATAAAATGGGACAAAGACAGCCTCTTCAACAAATGGTGCTGGGAAAATTGGACAGCTACATGCAAGAAAATGAAGTTGGAACATACCCTGACACCATACACAAAGATCAACTCAAAATGGATTAAAGACTTAAATGTAAGGCCAGAAACCATCAAACTCTTAGAGGAGAATATAGGCAAAACCCTCAAGGACATCAATCAAAGCAAGATCTTCTCTGACCCACCTACTAGAATAGTGGAACTAAAAAGACAAATGAACATGTGGGACCTAATGAAACTTAAAAGCTTTTGTACTGCTAAAGAAATTACAAAAAAGCTGAACAGACAGCCCACAGAGTGGGAGAAAATCATAGCAAATGAAACAACAGACAAAGAATTAATCTCCAAAATCTACAAGCAACTCAGACAACTCAGCACTGGAAAAACGAACAACCCAATCAAAAAATGGGAAAAGGACCTAAACAGACACCTCTCCAACGATGACATACAGATGGCCCAAAAACACATGAAACGATGCTCAACTTCACTTATTATTAGAGAAATGCAAATCAAAACTACAATGAGATATCACCTCACACCCGTCAGAATGGCCATCATCCACAAATTGACAGACAATAAATGCTGGAGAGGCTGCGGAGAAAAGGGAACACTCCTGCATTGCTGGTGGGAGTGTAAATTGATACAGCCTCTATGGAAGACAGTCTGGAGATTTCTTAAAAAACTAAAAATAGAAGCACCATATGACCCAGCAATCCCACTCTTAGGCTTATACCCTGATGAAATCAAAACTGAAAGAAGCACCTGTACCCCAATGTTCATTGCAGCTCTCTATACAATAGCTAGAACATGGAAGGAACCTAGATGCCCATCGACGAACGAATGGATCCAAAAGCTCTGATACATATATACAATGGAATACTACACAGCTGTAAAGAGAAATGCAGAAGAATCAGCCCTCATGAGGTGGCTGGATCTAGAACGTATCCTAAAAAGTGAAGTCAGTCAGAAAGAGAAGGACAAATACAGTATATTAACACATATATATGGAATCTAGTAGGATGGTGATGATGGCACATGCAGTGAAGCGACAGAAAGACAGACATGGACAGTGGACATATGGACATTTTGGGGAAGGAACAGTGGGTGAGAGGCGTAAAGGAAGTAGCATGAAGGCCTGTACTATCATAAGTGAAGAAAATAGCTCTAGTCATTGCTCTGTGAGAAAAGGGGATCCTTCAGGGGTGCTGTGTGATGGTCGGGAGGGGAGGGAAGGGGGGGATATACATGTGACTAATCTGAGAACATGCATGTCTGGGAACAACAAAACTCTGTAAAAGTTAAAAGTAAAATAAAGGTTTAAAAAAAAAAAAAAGAAATGTGCAAAGGGGCATATGGTTTTCCAAAATTTCAGAGGACACAAACAAAAACTTTTTAGTTCACTGACTTAGCCAAGCAGAATGTTCTTAGATCAGACTATTAGACACACTCTGAGCTGAAAATAGTGTTTGCATAAACGTCATGTAGAAAGTCATTTTGGGTGGCCAAAGTACCTGAGCCACCAAGTGACTTGAAACCTGGAAACACGATCTTTCATTTTCCTCTTAAAAAGAAAGTATTTTGGTGATAACACCAGCCTTCCAGGTATACCTTCTCCTGCTTACTGCCACTGAAAGTATTAGAGAAGCATTTGGACAGAGAATGCAAAGGTCAAAAAGAATATCTAATTAAGAAAATGCAAAGCCAAGAAAATGAGAATGCAAGCTCAGAGTTATTGTGGCTTTGTGACCTCTTCCTGTCCTGACTCGTAGGTGGGATTAATCATGTACTTTGTGCGGACCCCCCGCGAGTGGGGGATGGATGCCATTTCGGCCACCCTGACTTTCCTGTGGGAAGTGGTCGGTTATGTAGAAGGCCTGTTCTTCAAGGATCTGAAGCAGACTATGAAGAAAGAGCAGTGTGAGGTGAAGCTCCTGGTGACTGCTTCAATGCCAGGTACTGCCTATGGATGATAACATTTTTTATTGTTATTATAAATACCCTTTTTACAGACTAAGTGTCTCTTTCATTCATGAGAATATTTGCTGACCCTGGGGTTGAGTGCCTCAAATTGAATACAATCTGGATCTAGAACGATCCTAAAAGTGAAGTCAGTCAGAAAGAGAAGGACAAATACAGTATATTAACACATATATATGGAATCTAGTAGGATGGTGATGATGGCACATGCAGTGAAGCGACAGAAAGACAGACATGGACAGTGGACATATGGACATTTTGGGGAAGGAACAGTGGGTGAGAGGCGTAAAGGAAGTAGCATGAAGGCCTGTACTATCATAAGTGAAGAAAATAGCTCTAGTCATTGCTCTGTGAGAAAAGGGGATCCTTCAGGGGTGCTGTGTGATGGTCGGGAGGGGAGGGAAGGGGGGGATATACATGTGACTAATCTGAGAACATGCATGTCTGGGAACAACAAAACTCTGTAAAAGTTAAAAGTAAAAAAAAGGTTTAAAAAAAAAAAAAAGAAATGTGCAAAGGGGCATATGGTTTTCCAAAATTTCAGAGGACACAAACAAAAACTTTTTAGTTCACTGACTTAGCCAAGCAGAATGTTCTTAGATCAGACTATTAGACACACTCTGAGCTGAAAATAGTGTTTGCATAAACGTCATGTAGAAAGTCATTTTGGGTGGCCAAAGTACCTGAGCCACCAAGTGACTTGAAACCTGGAAACACGATCTTTCATTTTCCTCTTAAAAAGAAAGTATTTTGGTGATAACACCAGCCTTCCAGGTATACCTTCTCCTGCTTACTGCCACTGAAAGTATTAGAGAAGCATTTGGACAGAGAATGCAAAGGTCAAAAAGAATATCTAATTAAGAAAATGCAAAGCCAAGAAAATGAGAATGCAAGCTCAGAGTTATTGTGGCTTTGTGACCTCTTCCTGTCCTGACTCGTAGGTGGGATTAATCATGTACTTTGTGCGGACCCCCTGCGAGTGGGGGATGGATGCCATTTCGGCCACCCTGACTTTCCTGTGGGAAGTGGTCGGTTATGTAGAAGGCCTGTTCTTCAAGGATCTGAAGCAGACTATGAAGAAAGAGCAGTGTGAGGTGAAGCTCCTGGTGACTGCTTCAATGCCAGGTACTGCCTATGGATGATAACATTTTTTATTGTTATTATAAATACCCTTTTTACAGACTAAGTGTCTCTTTCATTCATGAGAATATTTGCTGACCCTGGGGTTGAGTGCCTCAAAGAATTTTTGTTGAATACAATCTGAAGAAATACAATTGACCCTTTAAAAGTCAGCAATTGCCAGAAGAAAGGGGAGACGTCAGATCTGAGATCCGTGTGACTCAGTCTTTGAATGGCTGCCAAGGTGAAAGATTTATTTAAGTCTATCACAGAGAGCCAGCTGAACTGAGAGCCTTTTTGAATGAATTTTTGGCACTGCAAGGAGAATAATATTGTTTGCATGGCATGGACCCCAGGCTTTTGTAAACTCACTGAGAGATGGCTTTATGAAAAATTGGAAAAGGGAAAAGCAGGAAGGAAATTTACAAAAGACCATGCAGTATGATATAAAGTCTAGAAACAGTTCCTTTTCACTTCAGATAGCTTGTCTTTTTTAGAGATAAGGATTTTGCCAAACCTTTATGCTTGTGCAGTGACTAAGAAAATGTGAGATGATACATGTATTGAAATCAAGAGAAAGACAAAGTTATATATAAATAAGAACACAGTTTCTGGCAGCAAAGAGCCCTGTGTTAAGATCAGAGCACTGCCATTAGTCATCTGTATGAGTAATGTTACCCATGACAAAGTACTTCATTTTTAAAGCTTTCTTTACTCACAGGTAAATTGGGGACCGAATTCATACTTCACAATTGTGAGGAACAAATGAGTTTAGGTTTATAAAATTGTGAGGAACAAATGAGCTTAGGTTTGCTGTCATATCTGACACATGGTCAGCATTCAGTGAGTGGTAATTATGTATTTATGTATGTATAGATTATTCAGCAAAGTGTTCAGTTTTTATTACAACAAAGAAGCTCGTATTATCAGGTATATACTTAAGGACAGCTCATTAAAAATCAAGGTATGTCAAAATGTTCACAAAGATTTATAATTAAAGAATGCAGTAAAAATAAGTACTGTCTCATCAACCAAGACTTCCTTGGATCGATAACCTTTTTATTGTTAAGAAAGAGCAGTGTGAGGTGAAGCTCCTGGTGACTGCTTCAATGCCAGGTACTGCCTATGGATGATAACATTTTTTATTGTTATTATAAATACCCTTTTTACAGACTAAGTGTCTCTTTCATTCATGAGAATATTTGCTGACCCTGGGGTTGAGTGCCTCAAAGAATTTTTGTTGAATACAATCTGAAGAAATACAATTGACCCTTTAAAAGTCAGCAATTGCCAGAAGAAAGGGGAGACGTCAGATCTGAGATCCGTGTGACTCAGTCTTTGAATGGCTGCCAAGGTGAAAGATTTATTTAAGTCTATCACAGAGAGCCAGCTGAACTGAGAGCCTTTTTGAATGAATTTTTGGCACTGCAAGGAGAATAATATTGTTTGCATGGCATGGACCCCAGGCTTTTGTAAACTCACTGAGAGATGGCTTTATGAAAAATTGGAAAAGGGAAAAGCAGGAAGGAAATTTACAAAAGACCATGCAGTATGATATAAAGTCTAGAAACAGTTCCTTTTCACTTCAGATAGCTTGTCTTTTTTAGAGATAAGGATTTTGCCAAACCTTTATGCTTGTGCAGTGACTAAGAAAATGTGAGATGATACATGTATTGAAATCAAGAGAAAGACAAAGTTATATATAAATAAGAACACAGTTTCTGGCAGCAAAGAGCCCTGTGTTAAGATCAGAGCACTGCCATTAGTCATCTGTATGAGTAATGTTACCCATGACAAAGTACTTCATTTTTAAAGCTTTCTTTACTCACAGGTAAATTGGGGACCGAATTCATACTTCACAATTGTGAGGAACAAATGAGTTTAGGTTTATAAAATTGTGAGGAACAAATGAGCTTAGGTTTGCTGTCATATCTGACACATGGTCAGCATTCAGTGAGTGGTAATTATGTATTTATGTATGTATAGATTATTCAGCAAAGTGTTCAGTTTTTATTACAACAAAGAAGCTCGTATTATCAGGTATATACTTAAGGACAGCTCATTAAAAATCAAGGTATGTCAAAATGTTCACAAAGATTTATAATTAAAGAATGCAGTAAAAATAAGTACTGTCTCATCAACCAAGTAAAATATAGAAAAAGTAAATTTAAACTACATTTCGTGGGACTTCCCTGGTGGTCCAGTGGTTGGGACTTCACCTTTCAGTACAGGAGGTCCAGATTCAAACCCTGCCCAGGGAGCTAAGATCCCACATGCCTCGCAGCCAAAAAACCAAAATGTGAAACCCAAGCAAGGTTGTTAACAAATCCAGTAAAGACTTTTAAAATGGTCTGCATCAAAACATATTAACAAAATAAATAACGAACTACATTTTAAGTACTTGTTTAACTTTTGCCAATATCTCTCTATATTTTCTCAACCATTATTACCTGGTCATTTAAAATTTCAATCATCAGGTCATAATTTAACATCATTTAAATTTTAAAATTTAAAAATGAATATTTAATTTAAAATTTAACATCATTTAATATTCAGGAATATGTTTAATATTTTTGTTTAAGATGTTTAATAATATTTAATATTTGTTCAGATATTAAACGTTTGAATTCTGATTCTTTCAGGAAATAAATGTGTCTGATTCAGTTACTTATATGTTCTTATTTATAAGAATAAGTTCTCTCTATTGCTTTATTTGTAACATGAAAATATTAACACCCGTATCACAAGGTTGCCGTGAGATTTAAATATGATTATACTCGTAAAACCATTTAAAACTACTGCATGCTCCATAAATGGTAGCTATCATTAAATAATAAGGAAACATATTTAAAGTAGATACTGTAAACAAAGGAGTGCAGTTAGGAGAATGCACAACTCATATGAAATCCTCACTAACAATAATAACCATAGTAATAAAACATAAACTTGATAATCTTTCAAAATTTTGTGCTTTATATTCAAACTTTAGAGTAGAAGTCAGTTTATTACGATTTTCTTTCTGTAGGTACCAAAACCTTGGTAGTTCATGGTCAGAATGAGTGTGATATCCCAACCCAGTTACCAGTCCACGAAGACACTCAGTTTGAAGCCCTCTTAAAGGTAAAGATGACTTCCAAAAACTTTTTATAAGAATGCAGTAAAAATAAGTACTGTCTCATCAACCAAGTAAAATATAGAAAAAGTAAATTTAAACTACATTTCGTGGGACTTCCCTGGTGGTCCAGTGGTTGGGACTTCACCTTTCAGTACAGGAGGTCCAGATTCAAACCCTGCCCAGGGAGCTAAGATCCCACATGCCTCGCAGCCAAAAAACCAAAATGTGAAACCCAAGCAAGGTTGTTAACAAATCCAGTAAAGACTTTTAAAATGGTCTGCATCAAAACATATTAACAAAATAAATAACGAACTACATTTTAAGTACTTGTTTAACTTTTGCCAATATCTCTCTATATTTTCTCAACCATTATTACCTGGTCATTTAAAATTTCAATCATCAGGTCATAATTTAACATCATTTAAATTTTAAAATTTAAAAATGAATATTTAATTTAAAATTTAACATCATTTAATATTCAGGAATATGTTTAATATTTTTGTTTAAGATGTTTAATAATATTTAATATTTGTTCAGATATTAAACGTTTGAATTCTGATTCTTTCAGGAAATAAATGTGTCTGATTCAGTTACTTATATGTTCTTATTTATAAGAATAAGTTCTCTCTATTGCTTTATTTGTAACATGAAAATATTAACACCCGTATCACAAGGTTGCCGTGAGATTTAAATATGATTATACTCGTAAAACCATTTAAAACTACTGCATGCTCCATAAATGGTAGCTATCATTAAATAATAAGGAAACATATTTAAAGTAGATACTGTAAACAAAGGAGTGCAGTTAGGAGAATGCACAACTCATATGAAATCCTCACTAACAATAATAACCATAGTAATAAAACATAAACTTGATAATCTTTCAAAATTTTGTGCTTTATATTCAAACTTTAGAGTAGAAGTCAGTTTATTACGATTTTCTTTCTGTAGGTACCAAAACCTTGGTAGTTCATGGTCAGAATGAGTGTGATATCCCAACCCAGTTACCAGTCCACGAAGACACTCAGTTTGAAGCCCTCTTAAAGGTAAAGATGACTTCCAAAAAAAATACTTTTGTTAATGCACAGTGGCTATGGCGATTTTGCTGATCATTCAGTTTAGAATTTAATGGCATTTTTCTATCTTCAAATTAATATGTGCATTTATTTACCCCTTCTGCAATCTTCCTCAGTTTTGTGTACTTTGCTTACATAATTTTCCCTGCCTTCACTAACATTTTACCCCTGCATTGAAGTCGCCACAGCCATGCTGGCTCTCTCTTAGCTACCGAGGTCATGGCAATGGGTACGGCAGTTACGCACCTCAAGAGAAAGGCATAGCTACTCATGCACAGAAGGTTTTTCAGGAAAGCTAATAAGTGCACTAGTACAGTGAGTACTGTGAGTCTTCATTTATCTGAAATCCAAACTTTTGGTCCAGGCATAAGTAGAAAAGACCTCTGAGAAATCCAGCTTTACCAAATTGGTGTATTTTATTTCAGTAGAAAAGGTTGTTCAGCCTCTTCTGGGTCTCACGCCTTCATCCCCAGTGAATCTCTCAGGCCCACTGACACAGACCTCAACAATCACTCCATTTTCCCCAGAGAGTGAGTTCACACCTGGGCTTTACCACAACCAGTGTCACCTAAATGAATCAAATGACACAGTCCCTCTAGTCTCAGTTTCTTCTGCAACAGTGCTCAGTGTTAGTGCAGGTTATACAGGTTCTCTACATGGGGAACATTGAACACAGAACGTGGTAGATTGTTTTGAACCAATCACTGTGGTTCAAAACAGTCTTTCGGTTGCTAGTAAACATGCTTTTGTTCTGATATTGAGGCCAGTAGATGCCACTGTGTCTCCACAGTTCATCACTCAAGTCTGCGTTTTAACTGGGCTTCTTTCAGCACTACAAGGCTTCCCAGGTGGCGCTAGTGGTAAAGAATCCACATGCCAATGCTGGAGCCATAAAAGAGGCAAATTTGATCCCTGGGTTGGGAAGATTCCCTGGAGAAGGAAATGACAACCCACTCAAGCATTATTGCCTGGGAAATTCCATGGACAGAGGAACCTGGCAGGCAGAGCATCCTGGCAGGCTATAGTCCTTGGAGCTGAGAAGAGTTGAATACAACTGAGCATACACACACTGATGGCCTATGCGGATCTCTCACCTCTCACATAACCCTGTGAGAGGAGAGAAGATAGTTTGTATTGCATTGTCTTTTTTTAATTGAGGTATAGTTGGTGTATAATATTATATAAACTTCAGATGTGCAGCATAGTGATTCACAATTTAAAGATCACGAAATGCATTTATTTACCCCTTCTGCAATCTTCCTCAGTTTTGTGTACTTTGCTTACATAATTTTCCCTGCCTTCACTAACATTTTACCCCTGCATTGAAGTCGCCACAGCCATGCTGGCTCTCTCTTAGCTACCGAGGTCATGGCAATGGGTGCGGCAGTTACGCACCTCAAGAGAAAGCCATATCTACTCATGCACAGAAGGTGTTTCAGGAAAGCTAATAAGTGCACTAGTACAGTGAGTACTGTGAGTCTTCATTTATCTGAAATCCAAACTTTTGGTCCAGGCATAAGTAGAAAAGACCTCTGAGAAATCCAGCTTTACCAAATTGGTGTATTTTATTTCAGTAGAAAAGGTTGTTCAGCCTCTTCTGGGTCTCACGCCTTCATCCCCAGTGAATCTCTCAGGCCCACTGACACAGACCTCAACAATCACTCCATTTTCCCCAGAGAGTGAGTTCACACCTGGGCTTTACCACAACCAGTGTCACCTAAATGAATCAAATGACACAGTCCCTCTAGTCTCAGTTTCTTCTGCAACAGTGCTCAGTGTTAGTGCAGGTTATACAGGTTCTCTACATGGGGAACATTGAACACAGAACGTGGTAGATTGTTTTGAACCAATCACTGTGGTTCAAAACAGTCTTTCGGTTGCTAGTAAACATGCTTTTGTTCTGATATTGAGGCCAGTAGATGCCACTGTGTCTCCACAGTTCATCACTCAAGTCTGCGTTTTAACTGGGCTTCTTTCAGCACTACAAGGCTTCCCAGGTGGCGCTAGTGGTAAAGAATCCACATGCCAATGCTGGAGCCATAAAAGAGGCAAATTTGATCCCTGGGTTGGGAAGATTCCCTGGAGAAGGAAATGACAACCCACTCAAGCATTATTGCCTGGGAAATTCCATGGACAGAGGAACCTGGCAGGCAGAGCATCCTGGCAGGCTATAGTCCTTGGAGCTGAGAAGAGTTGAATACAACTGAGCATACACACACTGATGGCCTATGCGGATCTCTCACCTCTCACATAACCCTGTGAGAGGAGAGAAGATAGTTTGTATTGCATTGTCTTTTTTTAATTGAGGTATAGTTGGTGTATAATATTATATAAACTTCAGATGTGCAGCATAGTGATTCACAATTTTTAAAGATCACATTCTATTTACAGATATTATAAAATACTGACTATATTCTGTTGCACAATGTATCCCCATAGCCTATTTATCGTATATTAATACATAGTAGTTTGCACCTCTTAAGCCCCTACCCCTGTCTTGCACTATCTTACAAAGTCTTTTCTCTTTTTTTAATTACATAATAATTTATTTAATCGTCTCATCATAAATGCAAAGATTAAAAGGGAAAATAATTCTGAAGTTTTATTATAGAACAGTATATAAAAGAGTTTGTGTCAAAAAAATTTCAAAGCACATTCATTTCTAAAGCAGATTAAAGCATAAAGATTATCATATTGGAAAACTTTGAGACTACTGAAACATATCTCAGCTATTGCCAAGAAAACAACCTTAGAAAGTGAAAAAAAAAAAAAAGCAAAACTTAGTACAGTGATCATTATTGGTGACAACTAAATTAAATATACCAGAGTAGGACATTCTCATTATTCAATCTTACACAGTCTTTATGCTATCAATTTTTTTGGATGGCTATGTGCTTGTATATATTCATAGATATAATATGTATGTGTTTATAGTGTATATATACAAACCTTTATAAAATCTGTGTAAGATATACATACATATAACTTCCTTATAAGAAATGGTCTTGTTTTTTTATGACTTTTTTGTCTTTCAGCTCACTGTTTGGCTCATAATATGATCTCAGTAAATATATTTTAAGGTTTGTGTTGTTGTTCTAGGAGTGTCTGGAGTTTTTTAATATCCCAGAGTCCCAGTCAACACATTACTTTCTCATGGATAAACGATGGAACCTTATCCACTACAATAAGGTGAGAGTATGCAGTGATGACGTTCATGGAGAGCTGTGTCAAAAGCCCGTGGTGCCATTCTTGAGGGCAGCTTCACTGAACGGGAGTGTCGCTGCTTAGAGGTGGGGAGTATGGCTCTTGGATCACACCACCCTACTGTCCATGTGACTTTGGACTGGCCACTTGTCCTTCATCCCCTTCAGTTTGCTTGTCTGTAAAGTGACAGTGAGGATGGTATCCACCTTAGGGTCACTGTAATAATAAAAGGAGATAAGTCAAGTAAAGTCTTTTGTCACTCATGATTACTACATCTAAATGAAATTTTAAGTTGCCTGTATTGTAAGGACATGTGTCTGTTTGAATGTTAACATTGTTCTTGTTCCACCGCATTAAGTGCAGTCATGGATACCTGATCTAATGAGCAAAAGGAATCCTCAAGAAGACCACTGACATCACATTATAGTGATTTTCTTCTTCCAGAATGTGTTTTAGTAAATTGCCTTTGGCTCCCTTGCTCCTGACCAAGCACCTGGAACATGTACCTGTCTTGAGGAGTTTGAAGCTTTCCTGAGGAGAGGGAGTTTACTCCTGGGACTTTGTAGAACTGGGGGTGAGGGTAAAGTAGTAAGAATCTAAACCATTATAAAATACATACGGCTGTCTGTCCTTTGAGGAATGGGGAACTGAGAGTCAGAGGTTAATCATTTGAACTCTCTTTTTGTCTTTGTGTAACTACACCACAGACCTATGTTCGGGATATCTACCCTTTCAGGAGATCTGTGTCTCCACAGCTAAACCTCGTACACATGCATCCAGAGAAAGGACAGGAGCTCATTCAGAAACAGGTACCTGACCACCACGGTTTTATTCTATTATTCTATTATGTTATTGGGATAGATGCTCTGTAAGTTGTTGCCAGCCCTGAGATTCTGTGATTCTGTTGAAATCTTCTCTAGAGAGAGAAAAATGGGCTCTTGGTCAATAGATAGTCCCCCAGATAGAATGTTTTCTGAGTTTTACAAATTGGATCACAATGTAAAGGTACTTACTAAACACTTTCTTGGAGAAATACTAAGATGAATCCTTGGGGTATAAATAGTAGAAATTTTCTCATTTATTTACCTGCTAGTTTCTAAGTATGGGTTTTTATTCCAGATAGGGAATACATATAAAGAAGCTATAAGAAGGTTGTCCCAGAAATTTCTGCTAGCTAGAAAAAAATAAAAGGGATCAGTGGAGTGTCGCTGCTTAGAGGTGGAGTATGGCTCTTGGATCACACCACTACTGTCCATGTGACTTTGGACTGGCCACTTGTCCTTCATCCCCTTCAGTTTGCTTGTCTGTAAAGTGACAGTGAGGATGGTATCCACCTTAGGGTCACTGTAATAATAAAAGGAGATAAGTCAAGTAAAGTCTTTTGTCACTCATGATTACTACATCTAAATGAAATTTTAAGTTGCCTGTATTGTAAGGACATGTGTCTGTTTGAATGTTAACATTGTTCTTGTTCCACCGCATTAAGTGCAGTCATGGATACCTGATCTAATGAGCAAAAGGAATCCTCAAGAAGACCACTGACATCACATTATAGTGATTTTCTTCTTCCAGAATGTGTTTTAGTAAATTGCCTTTGGCTCCCTTGCTCCTGACCAAGCACCTGGAACATGTACCTGTCTTGAGGAGTTTGAAGCTTTCCTGAGGAGGGGGAGTTTACTCCTGGGACTTTGTAGAACATGGGGGTGAGGGTAAAGTAGTAAGAATCTAAACCATTATAAAATACATACGGCTGTCTGTCCTTTGAGGAATGGGGAACTGAGAGTCAGAGGTTAATCATTTGAACTCTCTTTTTGTCTTTGTGTAACTACACCACAGACCTATGTTCGGGATATCTACCCTTTCAGGAGATCTGTGTCTCCACAGCTAAACCTCGTACACATGCATCCAGAGAAAGGACAGGAGCTCATTCAGAAACAGGTACCTGACCACCACGGTTTTATTCTATTATTCTATTATGTTATTGGGATAGATGCTCTGTAAGTTGTTGCCAGCCCTGAGATTCTGTGATTCTGTTGAAATCTTCTCTAGAGAGAGAAAAATGGGCTCTTGGTCAATAGATAGTCCCCCAGATAGAATGTTTTCTGAGTTTTACAAATTGGATCACAATGTAAAGGTACTTACTAAACACTTTCTTGGAGAAATACTAAGATGAATCCTTGGGGTATAAATAGTAGAAATTTTCTCATTTATTTACCTGCTAGTTTCTAAGTATGGGTTTTTATTCCAGATAGGGAATACATATAAAGAAGCTATAAGAAGGTTGTCCCAGAAATTTCTGCTAGCTAGAAAAAAATAAAAGGGATCAGTGGATAACCTTGTACCTGAAAAAAGCCCTGAACCACGGTCCAGAGATCTGGTCTCTGTTCCAGCTCTGCCACTGAGTAGTGATCTGACTTTCATGTTACTAACTTCTCTTAAATTAGGAGGAGATAGAATCTAAATTTAGGTTGGAAATTGAAGAGGAGAATAATATCCACACATCTCATCACAAATTAGACTTTGAACTTAAGAAAATTCACTATTTTGCATGTGAAATAAAGCTGTAATACACAGTTCTAATGATACAATTTTAATGTGGTCTACATGTTACATTCATTTATTTTTAATGAAATGTCAAAACAAACTTTATCATGTCAGTTTTTCTGCACATAGTAAGAATGCTAATGTGGCATCAAAGTGTTCAAAGATACCTTCATGAGATGAATGAGATGGCATAGAATTTGACTAGTTAAGTAATTTAAAGCATAGTTAATACTAACCATTAAATTGAATTGAAAGGAAAGAAAATACTGAATGTGTTACAAAGTGTGTGGTGTTGGGAAAAAAAGAAATTACATCTATAAGTAATTTCCAAAACAATTCTATTGAAATTATCCCAGCCTCTGATTTTGGCACCAAAATAATGAAAAACATAATCAATGACAGATCTTCACAAGTGTGCTTTTTAAAAAAATAATTTCTGGGGCTTCCCTGGTAGTCCAGTGGGTAAAGAGTTCACCTTGCAGTGCAAGGGGCACTGGTTCGATCCCTGGCCTGTGAAGATCCCACGTGCCGCAGAGCAGCTGGACCGGTGTGCTCAATTATGAGCCAGCACTCTGGAGCACGTGTGCCCAGAGCCAGTGCTCTGCAACAAGAGAGGCCACTGCAATGGGAGGCCCACACAGGCCAAAGAATAAAGATGGATGAAAATAAAAAAGTAAAAAACCAATAAAAGAGGCCAAAATTAAAAAAAAAAAAATTCTAACGACATGTTTTAAAAGAAGACTTCTTGGAGGTGCAGTGGTTAAGATTTCACCTTCCAATGCAGAGGGGTACAGGTTTGATCCCTGGTCTAGGAGCTGAGATGTCACATGTCTTGCAGCCAAAAAGGAAAAAACAAAGCAGAAGCAATATTGTAACAAGTTCAGTGAGACTTTAAAAATGGTCCTCCACAACAACAACCAAAACTTAAAAAAAAATAAAAAGCCCATAAAATGGAACTCTTACCCTATGCAAACTCTCATTTGGGATCTTAAGACTTCTAAGTTCCTTGGGGAGATAATAATATGCAGAGCTATGGTTTTGGCTCTGAAAGTTTCCCCCGCAGCTGCTGATCATCTTCCTAATCACATCCCCCTGCCCTTTAATCAGCATCAGAAAAGGCACTCAGAGAAGGACCATAAGTCCCACCTTCTTGTCATCTAAACTCAGGGCTAAAGGACCACCAATCTAGGTCCCTTTAGCTTTACTCCCAAGAGAGGTTTTTCCTGGATCCCATTTCAGTCTTTAAGAGGCAAACCCAGAGTTGACAAGAAACAGCTTAAGGCATCAGTGAAAATGAGGGAAACACTTGGAACTGACTGGCTCCTGCTGGAGAAGGTCTTCCATCTGATGACAGCCAAACAAATTGGGTCTATTTAACACAGAGTTGTTCTTGACAATGCTTGCCTTGTTCTCCTCCTCCAGGCTGCATAAGAATCACTTTCTCCCGTAGAGCAGACAGATGCAGGAAGTGAGAGTCAATTAAGCATTGTTTGCTCTCTCTATGTGGTAAAGAAAATAACCTCTTTCTCCTTCTTTCTTCTCTCACCCATTAACTAAGGTTTTACTAAGCCCGGTTTGCCATTAAAGATTTTACTTTAATTCCTTCACTTGTGGTGATTTTGGAGTTTCCAGTTTGGCTTTTCACCTGCTCCTGTCCTTGCCTGCTGCTAGGTGTTCACTCGGAAGCTGGAGGAAGTAGGGCGGGTTTTGTTTCTCATCTCCCTCACCCAGAAGATCCCCACAGCCCACAAGCAGTCCCACGTCTCCATGCTCCAGGAAGACCTCCTCCGACTGCCTTCATTCCCTCGGAGTGCTATTGATGCGGAGTTTTCACTCTTCAGTGATCCTCAAGGTATCAAGAAAGAAACATTTCCTCTCTTGGGAATTTTCTCATGCCCTAGTTTTGTCCTCAGCTGGAGGGCATCTCCATCTTAATCAACAGCGAGTTCTCTAAAGCAGAGGCTCTCAGTCCTGAGTTGGCATCAGAACTGCCTGGAAAACATGACAACATCGATTGCTGCGTCCCACCCTCCAGTCCCCAGTTTGACTCAGTAGCTCTGGAATGGAGGTCAGAAACTTGCATTTCTAACAAGTTCCAAGATGAGGTTGATACTGCCATTTCCCGGACCCAACAATGAGACCATTGGTCTGAGTTCATCATAAGCAAGTGAAGGAAGTAGTCAGGTATTGTTAAGGGAGTACTTGACTAAGTGACAAGTTCAAGATGAATCTACAACGATAAAAATCAGAGCAGTAGTTACCTGTGGATTAGAGGGAATGGATTTCTCAGAAAGGGATATGAGAGAATTTTCTAAGTGATAAAAGTGATTCATATATTCATTGAACTGTTGGTTACATGAGTAGGCATTTTGTCAAAACTCAGTGAATTCTACATTTACCTATCTGTTCATTTTACTCTATGTACATTATACCTGAATTGAGAGAGAATGGGAGACTGAGGCAGAGAAACAGAAAAGGACCCATTTTGAAACCACTCTCAGTGATTCATGTGAAACCGTTTATTAAATCATCATCCTTGTACTCGGCGTCTTCATCCAGATATTGAGTGATAGTACATGAGCTCTTGTCTGACCAAGTGTTTAAAAACCAAAACCTAGTCCCAGCCCTGCCAATTTCTTTCTGAAATAACTTATTTTTTTCTCAAAGCCACAGCTTATGTAGCAGCAACACACTGCACCTGCCTGCCCCATGTTGCCCACAGAATTGAATCAAAGAGGTGACAGGAAAGTCCTGGGAGGACTCGGAGGTGCTACTGAAATGCCAGCAATATTGGGCTGGGGAGCGTGTCTGCAGTAGGTCAGCACATCCCCGAATGGGAACCAGCAGGGCCCTAGGGTGTGACTACCCTCCATGCTGACATGGGCATTGGTGTGGGGCTAAACCTGCCTCTGCGTCTTCGTGTTTCACAGCTGGGAAGGAGCTATTTGGCCTTGACACTCTTCAGAAAAGCCTGTGGATCCAGCTCCTGGAGGAGATGTTTCTGGACCAAAAAGTCGCAAGGCTCTCAGTCCTGAGTTGGCATCAGAACTGCCTGGAAAACATGACAACATCGATTGCTGCGTCCCACCCTCCAGTCCCCAGTTTGACTCAGTAGCTCTGGAATGGAGGTCAGAAACTTGCATTTCTAACAAGTTCCAAGATGAGGTTGATACTGCCATTTCCCGGACCCAACAATGAGACCATTGGTCTGAGTTCATCATAAGCAAGTGAAGGAAGTAGTCAGGTATTGTTAAGGGAGTACTTGACTAAGTGACAAGTTCAAGATGAATCTACAACGATAAAAATCAGAGCAGTAGTTACCTGTGGATTAGAGGGAATGGATTTCTCAGAAAGGGATATGAGAGAATTTTCTAAGTGATAAAAGTGATTCATATATTCATTGAACTGTTGGTTACATGAGTAGGCATTTTGTCAAAACTCAGTGAATTCTACATTTACCTATCTGTTCATTTTACTCTATGTACATTATACCTGAATTGAGAGAGAATGGGAGACTGAGGCAGAGAAACAGAAAAGGACCCATTTTGAAACCACTCTCAGTGATTCATGTGAAACCGTTTATTAAATCATCATCCTTGTACTCGGCGTCTTCATCCAGATATTGAGTGATAGTACATGAGCTCTTGTCTGACCAAGTGTTTAAAAACCAAAACCTAGTCCCAGCCCTGCCAATTTCTTTCTGAAATAACTTATTTTTTTCTCAAAGCCACAGCTTATGTAGCAGCAACACACTGCACCTGCCTGCCCCATGTTGCCCACAGAATTGAATCAAAGAGGTGACAGGAAAGTCCTGGGAGGACTCGGAGGTGCTACTGAAATGCCAGCAATATTGGGCTGGGGAGCGTGTCTGCAGTAGGTCAGCACATCCCCGAATGGGAACCAGCAGGGCCCTAGGGTGTGACTACCCTCCATGCTGACATGGGCATTGGTGTGGGGCTAAACCTGCCTCTGCGTCTTCGTGTTTCACAGCTGGGAAGGAGCTATTTGGCCTTGACACTCTTCAGAAAAGCCTGTGGATCCAGCTCCTGGAGGAGATGTTTCTGGGCATGCCAAGCGAGTTTCCCTGGGGAGATGAGATCATGCTTTTCCTCAACGTTTTTAATGGGGCTCTGATCCTGCATCCAGAAGACAGCGCCCTGCTCAGGCAGTACGCAGCCACCGTCATCAACAGTGCCGTGCATTTCAACCACCTCTTCTCCCTCAGCGGCTACCAGTGGATTCTGCCCACCATGCTGCAGGTGTGTGGGCCTCCTCTCCTGCCCATGTAGCAGGTCAATGAGATCTGTGCTGAAACGTTTAAGGATTGTATTATCAAACTTTGTGACCTCACAAGGCACCACATGTAACCCACATAGCGATTTACAAAAGCTCACACTCTTCCATTCTGTCCTGAGAGCTCCCAGACCTGGGTTCTGTTTTCCCATCCCTTCTGGGCCATGGTTCTCAAAGTGTAATCCCTGGGCCAGCAGCATCACTGTTGCCTGGTCATTTGCTAGACATGCACATTCTTGGGCCCCATCCCAGACCTACTTAATCAGAAACTCTGGACTCAGGGCCTAGTAAGCTGTGTTTTTACAAAACTTCTGGATGGTTCTGATGCCTAGGAAACTTGAGACCCATTATTCAAATATAAGGCAAGTGTTTAGTTGCTGTTTCTCCTAAGAGACTCTCCAACCTGTATCTGAATGGAGATTTCCCAAATTACCATTAAATTTTGTATCATGGGGTTGGGGGAGGTGAATGTAGCAGGAACAGTTTTCATTTAATGTGTCTAATGTGTATGTGGCTACAGTTGTGTGTTAGTAGCTCAGTTGTATCCAACTCGGTGACCACATGGACTGCAGCCCATGGGGCTCCTCTGTCCATGGGATTCTCCAGGCAAGAATGCTGGAGTGGGTTGCCATTCCCTTCTCCGGGGGATCTTCCCAACCCAGGGATTGATCCTAGGTCTCCTGCACTGTGGGCAGGTTCTTTACCGTCTGAGTCAAGCATAGTCTGGCTACATTAAAAGTACTGAATAAAGTTCAAAAAAAGGCCAGGGGGTGAGGGTGGGGCTCATCTTAGTTCTTGATTTTTATGGAAATTTTAATAAATCATGGAAAGAAGTAATACAACCTTGTGTAAAGCGGAGTTTGCTCACCCTACAGGGGTAGGAAGTTGACTTTTAATATCATCAGGGTTCTCTGTCCTATTTTAAATAGTTGAGATTTTATCTATTATCATAACTTTCAAAATAGTTATCAAAAACAATAAATGTTCAGGCTTCTCTGGTGGTGTAGTGGTTAAGAATCTGCCTGCCAGTGCAGGGGATTTGGTTCAATCCTTGGTCCAGGAAGATCTCACATACCATGGAGGAACTAAGCCCGTGTGGTGCAACTACTGAGCCCAAGTGCCACAACTACTGAGGTGCCACGTGCTATAGAGCCTGTGCTTCACCGCAAGAGAAGCCCGTGCCTCACAATGAAGGGGCACCCTTAACTCTCCACAACTAGAGAAAGCCCACTTGCAACAATGAACACCCAGTGCAGTCAAAATAAATAAATCTAAAAAAGAAGCGACTATTTAAAAAAATAAATGCTCATTGTAAGATTCAGAACAAAAAAGTTTAAATAAGAAAATAAAGGGGGGCTTCCCTGGTGGTCCAGTGGGTAAGGACACCGCCTTGCAGTGCAAGGGGCGCCGGTTCGATCCTGGCCTGGGAGGATCCCATGTGCCGCGGAGCAGCTGGACCCATGTGTCCAATTACCGAGCCGGAGCTCTGGAGCGCATGCGCCCAGAGCCGGTGCTCTGCGCGACAGCAGAGGCCGCCGCGATGGGAGGCCCACATGGGCCGAAGAGCAAAGATGGATGAAAATGGACAAATGAAAGACCAATAGAAGTGGCCCGTCCGCTCCCCTCCCTCCCCACCCCACCCCCACCAAAATAATAAATAAATAATAAATCTTTAAAAAAAGAAGAAAAGAAAGGGACTTCCCTGGTGGGTCAGTGGCTAAGACTCTGAGCTCCCAATGCAGGGGGCCTGAGTTCTATGTATGGTCAAAGAACTAGATCCCGCATGCCCTAACTAAGAGATCACAGGTCGCAGGTAAAGATCCTTCAGGCCACAACTTAAGACCGAATGCGGCCAAAATAAATAATAAAAAAAGAAAAAAGAAAAAGATCATCTATAATCCTCCTTCCTAGATTTTTTACACATCTTGAGAATTCTGATACTCTCTCTCCTACTTTTTTTAAAACAGAAGTTGGACCATACCATATGTTCAAGTGTTTACTTACCTAAAGGGGCATTTTCCTTGTAGTAACATTTAGCACAATATAGCATCTTTTGAAAAATAAATGTTCGGGGGTTTTTCTCTTTGGTTTTTTTGTTTTTTTTCCGTAGTGTTTTTAAGAATCTGCCTGCCAGTGCAGGGGATTTGGTTCAATCCTTGGTCCAGGAAGATCTCACATACCATGGAGGAACTAAGCCCGTGTGGTGCAACTACTGAGCCCAAGTGCCACAACTACTGAGGTGCCACGTGCTATAGAGCCTGTGCTTCACCGCAAGAGAAGCCCGTGCCTCACAATGAAGGGGCACCCTTACTCTCCACAACTAGAGAAAGCCCACTTGTAACAATGAACACCCAGTGCAGTCAAAATAAATAAATCTAAAAAAGAAGCGACTGTTTAAAAAAATAAATGCTCATTGTAAGATTCAGAACAAAAAAGTTTAAATAAGAAAATAAAGGGGGGCTTCCCTGGTGGTCCAGTGGGTAAGGACACCGCCTTGCAGTGCAAGGGGCGCCGGTTCGATCCTGGCCTGGGAGGATCCCATGTGCCGCGGAGCAGCTGGACCCATGTGTCCAATTACCGAGCCGGAGCTCTGGAGCGCATGCGCCCAGAGCCGGTGCTCTGCGAGACAGCAGAGGCCGCCGCGATGGGAGGCCCACATGGGCCGAAGAGCAAAGATGGATGAAAATGGACAAATGAAAGACCAATAGAAGTGGCCCGTCCGCTCCCCTCCCTCCCCACCCCACCCCCACCAAAATAATAAATAAATAATAAATCTTTAAAAAAAAAAGAAAAGAAAGGGGCTTCCCTGGTGGGTCAGTGGCTAAGACTCTGAGCTCCCAATGCAGGGGGCCTGAGTTCTATGTATGGTCAAAGAACTAGATCCCGCATGCCCTAACTAAGAGATCACAGGTCGCAGGTAAAGATCCTTCAGGCCACAACTTAAGACCGAATGCGGCCAAAATAAATAATAAAAAAAGAAAAAAGAAAAAGATCATCTATAATCCTCCTTCCTAGATTTTTTACACATCTTGAGAATTCTGATACTCTCTCTCCTACTTTTTTTAAAACAGAAGTTGGACCATACCATATGTTCAAGTGTTTACTTACCTAAAGGGGCATTTTCCTTGTAGTAACATTTAGCACAATATAGCATCTTTTGAAAAATAATTGCATAGTACTCTGTTGTATGCATATACATAATTCACTTAATCCCAATTTATGAATAAATTGTTTCCAAATTTCTACTATTTTAAGCAAACTTGCAGCAGGCATTCTTGTATATGCATCTTTGTACATTTCTGTGATTATTTTCTTAAGGCAAATTACTAGTCACAAACTTCCTGGGGAAAAGTACGCTTCCATTTTTTGGATTTTTATGTATATTGCTAGATTTCTTCAAAAAGGCATATACCATTTTAAGCTCCCCTCTATTCGTTTATGAAAGTAGTCATTTCCTTCCATGCTTCCTATGGCTGTGAGTCTGTAAAGCAAGCACAATGCTAGTGAGCTGTTCAGGCATTTTCTGACTATGTGGTATTCTCCCATAGGTGTACTCCGACTATGAAAGCAATCCTCAGTTGCGTCAAGCCATCGAGTTTGCCTGCCACCAGTTCTACATTCTACACCGCAAGCCCTTTGTGCTCCAGCTGTTTGCAAGTGTGGCCCCTCTCCTGGAGTTTCCTGTGAGTAAACTCTGTGGAAATAAACGAAAGACAAACCCAATGAGAAAAGCAGAGTTTGTTTATTCAGAGCTCACTATAGCAAGGGATTCCTGGGCTGGTTACTACAGATTGTGGATCAGAGCGCTGGCTTTCTGTATGGCCTGGGCATTGTTCAATTCTGTTATCAGGATTTCAGCTCTCTTTCTTCAACCAATGGAATATAAATACCCCAAATCATTTCTCTTTCATTAAGAAATTCATCTCCTTTCAACATTTCTCTTCAGGCCTTGAATGTAAATAGACCAACTCTCCAGTTTTTTAGTTAATAAAAGAATGGAAAATAGAAAATGATAAAAGGGAAAATTCCTCTAATTTATGGTTGCCACGGGGAAAGTGGGGGATGAAATAGGGAGTGTTGGGGTAGTCATGTACACACTGCTGTATTGAAAATGGATACTCAACAAGGGCCTACTGTATAGCACAGGGACTTCTGCCCAATATTACATGGCAGCCTGAATGGGAGGGTGGTTCAGGGGAGAATGGATACACGTGTATGTGTGGCTGAGTCCCCTGAACTGTCCACCTGAACCTATCACAGCACTGTTAATCAGCTATCCTCCAATTTAAAATTACAAGTTTTTTTTTCTTTAAAAAGAGAAACATTCCTGACTATCATTTCTTTATATCGCTGTCCAATACTTATCCTGTTTTATTTTTATGCAGAATATTTATACCTTATCACATGTAATACTTGCATTTGTTTTATTAATATGTATCTGTGCCACACCCCATGATAGAATCTGAGCTCCATTAAAGTGAGACCTTGGTCTGATTTTTATTGGCCTTTTCCTTCCTTTTAGTTGTTGTTTTGTTTGTTATGGGTTTTTTTTGCTTTTGTTTCTGTTTTCTTATAACCTCAGTGCACAAAAAGATGCCTGGCACACAGTAGGACTTTAATGGGAATTTGTTGTTTTTAATGAATGAATCAAAACCATTTTATAGAAATGTGAGATGGCAAATATCTCCACCCTGGAAAAATTTTAATAAATTATCAAGTAGGACCTATAAAATTCCTAGGATTGTCAAAATATACTTCAGTTTCTCAAATATGTATGAATCTACTGTAGGAAATTTGAGGGAATGCTGAGTCTTACTATCATAGACCAGAGGAAACATTGGCATAAACTTTGCTGGTAGTTCACATGTTTCTGTGTTTTTATGATTTTCCACAAATATCTCTTTTGTACTGGATTAGCATTTACCTGACCCCTTAAAGTCAGGCATTCCACTCTGAAAATCATATGGTAGTATGGTTGGATGCAGAATTCTGTAAGCTGAATACCACCCAGATAATTGTTTCCAGTGGCAGTGTTAATGAAACCTGAATTCCTGATGAAGCCATATGAGTACTGAGGTAGGAATTAATAAACTAAAATGGCTTTTGTTTAGACTGAAGTATAGTTGATTTACAATGTTATGTTAATGTCTGCTGTACAGCAAAGTGATTCTGTTCTACATACATATACATTCTCTTTTATATTCTTTTCCATTTTGGGTTTAGCATGAGGTATTGAATAGTAGTGGACAGTTAGGTGATTTCCTTGTTTCAGCTATGATCGTACTGGTACGTGAGTCTTCTTGAATTAGCGTTTTCTCTGGGTATATGCCCGGGGCTGGGTTTGCTGGATCATATATAGTTCTCTTTTTAGTTTTCTGAGGAATGGCCATACTGTTTTTCCTAGTGGCTGCCCCAGCATACACTCTCACCACCGTTCTCCACACACTCTGCAGCATTTGTTATTTGTAGACTTTTTAGTGATGGCCCCAATTGACTTTTCTTTATACAGGACGCTGCCAATACTGGGTCCAGCAAAGGTGTGTCAGCTCAGTGCCTGTTTGACTTGCTGCAGTCCCTGGAGGGAGAGACCACTGACATCCTGGACATCTTAGAGCTGGTCAAAGCTGAGAAGCCTCTCAAGTCATTAGGTAAAAGCAAGATGCACCTTGCCTTTCTTTTTATCCTTGTAATCATTTCAATGACTTTATACTGAATATCTTGAACTAAATCAAAACAGCAAAATAAGTGGAACTTGATGTAAATTAAATGAGTACATTTTCCTATCTCCGATTTTTTCTTAAATTTATTGTAATTCTTAAAGTGTAAAGGATTCTCTACCATGAAAACTGTGGGAAATACCAACAGTCTGAGATATGCAGATGGCATACAGCAGAAAATGAAGAACTAAAGAGTCTCTTGATGAAGGTGAAACAGAATTGTGCAAAGCTGGCTTGAAACTCAACATCAAAAACACGAAGAGCATGACATCCAGTCCCATCACTTAAAAAGTGGAAACAGTGACAGATTTTATTTTCTGGGACTCAAAAATCACTGCAGATGGTGACTGCAGCCGTGAAATTAAGAGATGCATGCTCCTTGGAAGGAAAGCTATGACAGACCGAGACAGTCTATTAAAAAACAGAGATAATCACTTTGCCAACAAAGGTCTGTATAGTCAAAGCTGTAGTTTTTCCAGTAGAGGGGTATGGATGTGAGAGTTAGACCATAAAGAAAGCTGAGCACTGAAGAATGGATGCTTTCAAGTTGTAGTACTAGAGAAGACTCTTGAGATTCTTTTCCATTTTGGGTTTAGCATGAGGTATTGAATAGTAGTGGACAGTTAGGTGATTTCCTTGTTTCAGCTATGATCGTACTGGTACGTGAGTCTTCTTGAATTAGCGTTTTCTCTGGGTATATGCCCGGGGCTGGGTTTGCTGGATCATATATAGTTCTCTTTTTAGTTTTCTGAGGAATGGCCATACTGTTTTTCCTAGTGGCTGCCCCAGCATACACTCTCACCACCGTTCTCCACACACTCTGCAGCATTTGTTATTTGTAGACTTTTTAGTGATGGCCCCAATTGACTTTTCTTTATACAGGACGCTGCCAATACTGGGTCCAGCAAAGGTGTGTCAGCTCAGTGCCTGTTTGACTTGCTGCAGTCCCTGGAGGGAGAGACCACTGACATCCTGGACATCTTAGAGCTGGTCAAAGCTGAGAAGCCTCTCAAGTCATTAGGTAAAAGCAAGATGCACCTTGCCTTTCTTTTTATCCTTGTAATCATTTCAATGACTTTATACTGAATATCTTGAACTAAATCAAAACAGCAAAATAAGTGGAACTTGATGTAAATTAAATGAGTACATTTTCCTATCTCCGATTTTTTCTTAAATTTATTGTAATTCTTAAAGTGTAAAGGATTCTCTACCATGAAAACTGTGGGAAATACCAACAGTCTGAGATATGCAGATGGCATACAGCAGAAAATGAAGAACTAAAGAGTCTCTTGATGAAGGTGAAACAGAATTGTGCAAAGCTGGCTTGAAACTCAACATCAAAAACACGAAGAGCATGACATCCAGTCCCATCACTTAAAAAGTGGAAACAGTGACAGATTTTATTTTCTGGGACTCAAAAATCACTGCAGATGGTGACTGCAGCCGTGAAATTAAGAGATGCATGCTCCTTGGAAGGAAAGCTATGACAGACCGAGACAGTCTATTAAAAAACAGAGATAATCACTTTGCCAACAAAGGTCTGTATAGTCAAAGCTGTAGTTTTTCCAGTAGAGGGGTATGGATGTGAGAGTTAGACCATAAAGAAAGCTGAGCACTGAAGAATGGATGCTTTCAAGTTGTAGTACTAGAGAAGACTCTTGAGAGTCCCTTGGACGGCAAGGAGATCAAATCAGTTAATCCTAAAGGAAATCAACCCTGAATATTCATTGGAAGGACTGATGCTGAAGCTGAAGCTCCAATACTTTGGCCACCTGATGTGAACAACTACTCACTGGAAATGATCCTGATGCTAGGAAAGACTGAAAGCAAAAGGAGAAGGAGACAGCAAAGGATGAGATGGTTAGATAGCATCACTGACTCAATGGCTATGAGTATGAGCAGATCTCAGGAGATAGTGAAGGAAAGAGGAACCTGGTGTACTGCAGTCCATGGGATCTCAAAGAGTTGGACTTAGCAACTGAACAACAGCAGCAACCATGCAATTTATATTAAAATGGAAGCTAAACAGACTACAGTAATTTTCAGAAAATTGTGTTTCCTTAGGCAGTTCTAAGTGACTAGCCTGTTAAAACAGTTTTTTATTATTATGGAGTGTGTACAACAAGAGGCATTCAAAGGTAAAGTCTCATATCTTAGAGCATCCAAATACTGTTCCATTAGATGAGATATTTTCAATTACCAAAAAAACACCTCACTTTTATTTGTCATCTGATTATTCAGAATAGAATAAAAGTTTTAGTCTCTTTAGATGAAGAAATTAAGTGTTCACAGTTTAGGACTGAAGTCTAACAAAGAAATACCTACAAAATATCACTAGAAAGAAAATGTTAGGATTGAGGAGTTCCTCTTTATCCCTGACAGAATCCACTCTGATTGTATGCCTTGACATTCTGTTCCTTCAGATTTCTGCTATGGAAACGAAGATCTGACTTTCTCAATAAGTGAAGCCATTAAGCTCTGTGTCACCGTGGTGGCATATGCTCCTGAGTCATTCAGAAGGTAACTGCAGCCTTTTGTTCTGTGCCTTGTAATAAGTAAATATGACAAGGGAAATAAAACTGAATGGATCCAAAGGTTATGTTTGCTAATATTGGCCTATAACATTCTGGCAAGTCCATTTGCAAAACTAAATGTAGGAAACTTATCATAACAGAGGTCATGAAAAATACAGTAAATCTTCATTGATTTAAAATCCCCTAATTTAGAGTTTGTGCAGCAGCTTAGATGTTTAGGAAATATTATCCTCACATGTAATTGAAATTTGGTTTGCTATTAATTTCTGAACAGACATTTAATCTATTTAAGAAATCTCCTTTCAAGGAGCCATAGGAACTTCTGTCACATAAAGTTCAGGATGGTAAATCATGCCTATCATTTTGCTGAGAGGAAGGAACATATAGAACTCGCATGGAGAGTGTTATTCCAATTCTAGGATGTTAGCTCTGATCTGATATAGATGTGTGTGTATATATATATATATATATATATATATATGTGTGTGTGTGTGTGTGTGTGTGTGTGTGTGTGTGTGTGTATATATCACATACATATGATTTATATGTATAAATGCTATGTGAAATGGAAATCAGTCTCATCTGTCTATTAAAACAGGTCTTCTAAAGGCAGAGACAATAATTCAAATGAACTATGAATGTCCCCCCCCTTTTTTTTTCGCTGTCTGTTTTTTTTTTAACTTTTATTTTACTTTTTTTTAAAAAACTTTTATTTTACTTTTAACTTTTACAGAGTTAATGTCCCCTTTTTAATGTAATATACATGCTTAAAAATAATAGAGTTGCATTTCTTTAAAATGTTCCATAATTCTGGTTTAACCAACCCTTTGACTGTTCTTCCTCAATTATACCCATATTAGGAAACCTCTTGCTTTTAATTTCTCAATGAGATTATCAATAATTTTTATTTGATATGTAAAATTTTTATGGCATTTGATATAAGTACATTTTAGCTTATATAGAGTGGGTGCTGGTAAACATTTAACAACTAGATTACTGGGGAAGAGAATCTCTAATACATAGCTTTGTCAGTTTGACTGTACATAGTAATTGTCGAATACAAAACACTAGAATGGCATCACTGGATGTGGTGTTGGAAAGAATTGCATACAGTAGGCTTTCTTTTCTTTTCTTTTTTGGCCCTCATGACATGTGGGATCTTAGTTCTCTGACCAGGGATCAAACTCACGCCCCATATATTGGCAGTGCTGGACTGCCAGGGAAGTCCCAGTAGGCTTTCTTGACTGGTTATTTAGCCTTTCCAACACACCACTGGCTACATGTATTTCAAATAATACCTTTTATGAAATGGCAACCCACTCCAGTATTCTTGACTGAAGAATCCTGTGGTAAGAGGAGCCTAGCGGGCTACAGTCCATGGGTCGCAGAGAGTCGGACACAACTGAGCAACTAACCACACACACACACTGTGACTTATAATTTTACTCCCCTGAGGTTGTCTTCTGATGAACAGAGCTCTTCATTTTAATGTAGTCCAATGTATCACCTTTTCCATACCTTTTCAGTGCTTTCTATGTCCTCTTATGAAATCTTGGCAAACCCAAGGTTACAAATGTGTCCTCTTATAGACCAACCACTTTATTGTCTTTACATTTACATGTAGGTTGACGAGTCATCTAGAATTTAAAGTAAGGGTCAAGGTTTATTTTTCCCATGTGAGCAAAAACGTCGCTCAGTCATGTCCACCTCTTTGTAACTCCATGGACAAGCCATGGAACTCTCCAGGCAAGAATACCAGAGTGGGTCACCTTTCCCTTATCCAGGGGATCTTCCCAACCTAGGGATTGAACCCAGGTCTCCTGCATTGCAAGCAGATTCTTTATGATCTGAGTCACCAGGGAAACCCTTCTCCAGCACCATTTATAGAAAAGACTTGACTTTGCCCATTATACTGCAGTGTCATTTTTGTGAAAAATCAAATGTCTGTGGATTTGTTTTAGATTCCTTGTTCTGTTTAATTTCTCTGAGATACTTTTTGGCATTTGATATAAGTACATTTTAGCTTATATAGAGTGGGTGCTGGTAAACATTTAACAACTAGATTACTGGGGAAGAGAATCTCTAATACATAGCTTTGTCAGTTTGACTGTACATAGTAATTGTCGAATACAAAACACTAGAATGGCATCACTGGATGTGGTGTTGGAAAGAATTGCATACAGTAGGCTTTCTTTTCTTTTCTTTTTTGGCCCTCATGACATGTGGGATCTTAGTTCTCTGACCAGGGATCAAACTCACGCCCCATATATTGGCAGTGCTGGACTGCCAGGGAAGTCCCAGTAGGCTTTCTTGACTGGTTATTTAGCCTTTCCAACACACCACTGGCTACATGTATTTCAAATAATACCTTTTATGAAATGGCAACCCACTCCAGTATTCTTGACTGAAGAATCCTGTGGTAAGAGGAGCCTAGCGGGCTACAGTCCATGGGTCGCAGAGAGTCGGACACAACTGAGCAACTAACCACACACACACACTGTGACTTATAATTTTACTCCCCTGAGGTTGTCTTCTGATGAACAGAGCTCTTCATTTTAATGTAGTCCAATGTATCACCTTTTCCATACCTTTTCAGTGCTTTCTATGTCCTCTTATGAAATCTTGGCAAACCCAAGGTTACAAATGTGTCCTCTTATAGACCAACCACTTTATTGTCTTTACATTTACATGTAGGTTGACGAGTCATCTAGAATTTAAAGTAAGGGTCAAGGTTTATTTTTCCCATGTGAGCAAAAACGTCGCTCAGTCATGTCCACCTCTTTGTAACTCCATGGACAAGCCATGGAACTCTCCAGGCAAGAATACCAGAGTGGGTAACCTTTCCCTTATCCAGGGGATCTTCCCAACCTAGGGATTGAACCCAGGTCTCCTGCATTGCAAGCAGATTCTTTATGATCTGAGTCACCAGGGAAACCCTTCTCCAGCACCATTTATAGAAAAGACTTGACTTTGCCCATTATACTGCAGTGTCATTTTTGTGAAAAATCAAATGTCTGTGGATTTGTTTTAGATTCCTTGTTCTGTTTCATGTACCTATTTATCTATACTTGCACCAATATTATACTGTCTTAATTATGATAAGCTTTATCGTAAGCCTGTCATGTGGTAATATGTCTTTTTATAATTGTGAAATTTTCATCTTTAACTATAGAAATGCTATTTGCCTTAAAGTCTATTTTGTCTAACATTGTAGTTACATCAGCATTTTTTGGTGCTTACTCTTTCACCTTCAACATTTCTGTCTGCTTATATTTAACATATCTCTTAATAGCAAAATATAGCTGAACTTTTTAATGATTCACCCTAGTAAGCAGGCATCATCAGACGTGCATCACAATGAGTGCTTCCAGACCAGACCCTTGCTACGAAAATGCTTAAGCTTTAGGAAGCCAGCCTCCTAAAGAAGAGTTTTGTCCCAAATTTGTTCCACCAAGAAAATCACTCTTAGCAAATTACTGAATGAAAGTTTTGTTGATGATTTTGTGAGGCTTGTTTCTCTAGATCGACTGAATAGCTCCACCTATTACCATTCTAATTAGGCTGGCCAAAACGTAGTAATTTATAGACAAGCCCGAATGAACATTTTGGCCTACCCAATACTGTTCTTTCAACCAGTTGTATATATATTAACTCTCTTATACCCCATGAACTGTAGCCTGCCAGGCTCCTCTACTCGTGGAATTCTCCAGGCAAGAATCCTGGAGTGGGTTGCCATTTCTTACTCCAGGAGGTATTCCCAACCCAGGAATTGAATCTGTGTCTCTTGTGTTTCTACAGTGGCTGGCGAACTTTACCATTAGCTCCATCTGGAAAACCAATTGGGTGCTTAATTAATTCATTAATTAGTGTTGGTCAATATTTCCAGCAGCTTTAATTATTCTAGGCTTGCATAGAGTGGGAAGAGGATCAGATTTTGTTTTGGGGGGTTTTTTAAATTATTATTTTTATTTTTATTTTTTGACCACTTCTATTTATCTTTCATTTATTTATCTTTGTTCTTTAGCCTATGTGGGCCTCCCATCACAGTGGCCTCTTGTCACAGAGCACCAGCTCCGGGCGCATGCACTCCAGAGCTCCGGTTTGATTGTTGGACACATTGGTCCAGCCGCTCTGCGGCACGTGGGATCTTCCCAGGCCAGGGATCGAACCAGCACCCCTTGCACTGCAAGGCGGTGTCCTTACCCACTGGACCACCAGGGAAGCCCCAGATTTTGTTTTTTAGTCTCTCTAGAGACTTTTTGTTTCTCCATGATTGAAAATATCAAATAAGATGCAAAATGTGATTTGGTTTCCTTTCTGTTGATTAAAGTCTTCAGATGCTGATGGTCTTGGAAGCTTTAGTGCCATGTTACCTGCAGAAGCTGAAAAGGCAAACATCACAAGTGGAGACAGTACCTGCTGCCCGAGAGGAGATCGCTGCCATGGCTGCTCTTGCAACCTCCTTGCAGGCTCTTTTGTACAGTGTGGAGGTCCTCACCAGGTAATCTCATCATCAGAGAGGTCCACAGCCATAAGCTGTAAACAACATAAACAGTGTATCCACAGCAAAAGTGAAGGGGAAAAAAAACTTAGTGGCTAAAAATCTCTAAAACCCAGTTGTTACCCAAACTTGGGAGCTTGCCAGGTGGCTCAGTGGTAAAGAATCTGCCTTCCAATGCAAGAGACCCAGTCTGAGACTCCCTGGGTTGGGGAGATCCCCTGCAGTAGGAAATGGCAATCTGCTCTAGTATTCTTGCCTGGAAAATTCCTTGGATAGAGGAACCTGGTGGGCTACAGTCCATGAGGTCTCAAAAAGTGAGACACAACCTAGTGACTATACCCAAATTCAGCCCTTTATGGCTAAAACTGCAAACATTCCCTAAGTTATTTGAATGAATGGTGCTAAGTGCTCTGAATAATAATGATGATGATGATAATAATAATATAATAATAATATAATAATAATATTGTTATTGCTAAACACACATTTGTACATATCTTGCTGAGTTTCTGTGGAAGTTCTAGCCCAATTTTTCATAAAAGGGATAATTTACTAAATGTGATCCACATTTTTCTTAGCTCTTATTTTACGAGACATGAAATATCAGCAATTTTAGTGCTTTCGCTATTTTCTGATTCGTAAACAACTGGGATTTTCTTTTATAATTTCAGAAGCTACGTAACAGACATAAACTACAAAATTTTATTCTAACATTAGACCTGATAGATTCTCCATCAGACAAACTTCAACAATGCTGAGCTAAGAGACTGAGGGATTTGGGAATGGAAAGGTTCGTTGACACCAGGGTTTGGCCCTAAACAGTTTGCAGAGTTTATTCCTATCGTAAGATTATTGGGTGCAGAAGCAGAAGAATTTGAGCTGCCCTGGGCCAGGGAAAGGCTGTGTTGATGAGTCCTGGGTGAAGGTTGGGGCAGTGATTGCAGGAGGTGGTCTGTATACAAAAGATAGAGTGAATGGGGATGGTAAATGCAGAAAACTATGCAGTGACTGGCTCCCTTTTTCTATTTTTATCTAAAATTTGCTGGCAGATGTTCCTTTCCAGGAGTGGGGCTGGGGAAGTCTTCTTTCTACATTGGTGTCTTTGCTCCTCCATCCCATTCGACCATATCATTGAACCAAAATTTTACTCCCATCAAATGCACCAACTTTTTTCAACTCCATCTTGCTCAATGAGAGGACTCACTGAAATCTCTTCAGTCCAGCATGCAACAGCAAGTGAAAGGGCATATGAGATTGTCTTTCATTAAGTTCAACCCATGTTTAGTTCCCAATATTGCACTACATTGCCAACCTAGAGAAGTAGAACATAACCCAAAGACTTGGGTAGACTGTTGAAATGTCCGTGTTCATCTAAACTGAGGAAATGGGAAGCCATTTCTGAGACAAATTGTCTGATCCCATGAGAAACAATGCTTTGATGATGGTTTTCTGCAAGTCCAAGGAGAAACTGCAAGCCCAAGGGGAAATGCATGGCTTACACTCTTCATTCTGCACTCACCTGGTTATGTCACAAGCGCCTTCCTGCAACTAGAGGAAAGAACAGTCAATTTTCCCCATGCGTCTCTTGATTCTTTGTCTTCACAATACACAATGTTGATGCTTTCTATTCCTTTTTATAAGGATAAGTCAATTAACATATCTAAAATTGACCTAACCAAAAATTTCACAAAGAATTATGGATGGAGCTCTGACATTTAAAATTCCATGACCTTAAACTTAAGTTCCAGTGTATTTAACACCCTTTTGATGGATTGGAAGACTGACCTCATTGGTTGATTATAATTATTCACAACTAAACTGGCTTTGTTGTTTTTAACAACACAGAAAATATTTAATAAGAAGAATACCATTTCACTTTCACAGTCTTAAGTTATGTAGCTCATAAAAAAAAAAAAACAGTTCTATAGATAGTAACATGTAAACAAGTGTATTACAAGTGTATCAGTATTAGTTTTCCATTGTTGCATAATATGTTACCACAAACTGAGAGGCTTAAGACAGATCATATCATACAGCATGGTTCTGTAGGTCAGAAACCTGGGCAAGCTCAGCTCATTAATTTTGCTCAGGGTCTCGCAAGGCCAAGATCAAGATGTAAGTTAATCTAGGCTCTTACTGGAAGGTTCTGGGGGAAAATCCATTTCTAAACTTATTCAAGTTTTTGGCAGAATTCCTTCCTGACCTCATCCAGAGGCCACTCTCTGCTGTTAGAAGACACTGATTTCCCTTCTCGCCTGGCCCTCTGATCTTCTAGCCAACAGTGACGCTCTTGAGTCTTTCTCAGGCTTCAAATCTGTGTGCCTCTAGCAAGAGAAATTTTCTGCTTTTGTCAGGACTGGTAGATGGCTCAGTGGTAAAGAATCTGCCTGCCAATGCAGGAGAAGCAGGAAACACAGGTTCGATTGCTAGGTGGGGGAGATCCCTTGGAGGACTAAGTGGCAACCCACTCCAATATTGCTGCGTAGAGAATCACATAGACAGAGAAGCCTGGCGGGCTACAATCCATGGCATCACAGAGAGTCAGACACTACTGAGCACACACTGTGAGGTTAGACCTACTGAGACCATCTCCCTCTTGCCACATTACATACTATAATCATGAGAGTAACTCTTGAGCAAAGGGGAGGTCTTGGCGCTAGCTTTAAATTCTGTCCACCATAGCCAAGGCACAGGAAGAGACAAGCGTTTCCCCATGCGTCTCTTGATTCTTTGTCTTCACAATACACAATGTTGATGCTTTCTATTCCTTTTTATAAGGATAAGTCAATTAACATATCTAAAATTGACCTAACCAAAAATTTCACAAAGAATTATGGATGGAGCTCTGACATTTAAAATTCCATGACCTTAAACTTAAGTTCCAGTGTATTTAACATCCTTTTGATGGATTGGAAGACTGACCTCATTGGTTGATTATAATTATTCACAACTAAACTGGCTTTGTTGTTTTTAACAACACAGAAAATATTTAATAAGAAGAATACCATTTCACTTTCACAGTCTTAAGTTATGTAGCTCATAAAAAAAAAAAAACAGTTCTATAGATAGTAACATGTAAACAAGTGTATTACAAGTGTATCAGTATTAGTTTTCCATTGTTGCATAATATGTTACCACAAACTGAGAGGCTTAAGACAGATCATATCATACAGCATGGTTCTGTAGGTCAGAAACCTGGGCAAGCTCAGCTCATTAATTTTGCTCAGGGTCTCGCAAGGCCAAGATCAAGATGTAAGTTAATCTAGGCTCTTACTGGAAGGTTCTGGGGGAAAATCCATTTCTAAACTTATTCAAGTTTTTGGCAGAATTCCTTCCTGACCTCATCCAGAGGCCACTCTCTGCTGTTAGAAGACACTGATTTCCCTTCTCGCCTGGCCCTCTGATCTTCTAGCCAACAGTGACGCTCTTGAGTCTTTCTCAGGCTTCAAATCTGTGTGCCTCTAGCAAGAGAAATTTTCTGCTTTTGTCAGGACTGGTAGATGGCTCAGTGGTAAAGAATCTGCCTGCCAATGCAGGAGAAGCAGGAAACACAGGTTCGATTGCTAGGTGGGGGAGATCCCTTGGAGGACTAAGTGGCAACCCACTCCAATATTGCTGCGTAGAGAATCACATAGACAGAGAAGCCTGGCGGGCTACAATCCATGGCATCACAGAGAGTCAGACACTACTGAGCACACACTGTGAGGTTAGACCTACTGAGACCATCTCCCTCTTGCCACATTACATACTATAATCATGAGAGTAACTCTTGAGCAAAGGGGAGGTCTTGGCGCTAGCTTTAAATTCTGTCCACCATAGCAAAGGCACAGGAAGAGACAATCTGCTGAGATTTTTAAAGGCTCAGTCTCCAGCCACAACCATCATTCAGAAGCTGAGCATAATAAATGCAAGCCTTAAAAAGTTCATATAAGACGTTGCTTTAAAAAGCCTTGTCTTCCCTTCCATGTCACAGATGAAACACAGGCAGTTTACCTAATACTTCCAGTGAGATGATTTACAGCTATTCCTTAGCATAAAAATTACTGACTTAAATAGATAATCATTTATTCATGTCCCTGGTAGTCTTAGCTGTAATTTTCACTAGAATGATTCTTTCCTTCTCTGATAGTTTTGCAGAAAAATAGAGTGGTTGATTGTGGAGTAGGTGCCCTAAATGGCACGTGCATCCTTATCTTTTACTTACTGTCTAGAATGGCTAGCTTCCTGGTACCTGTAGGTTTGAAAAATGAATTCTTAATACTCACTTCATCAGTGCAGACTTAGAAGTCTGATTTCATAAGTGTCTGGTTTGGAGTCTCAGTTCATTACTCAGGGCCAAGAAATGAACGACCTTAAATCTTAGTGAGCTGATAGACTCTTGGGAATCATTGTTCCCTTTTAAAATGCCTCCCAGAAGAGAGACAGCACAAGAGTGTGACAAAAAAAACGTCCAAAGTCTTTGTAAGACTCTAAAACCGATTTCAAACTTGTGTAAGCTGCACTAACTTGAGGATTTCATAAGCGTCTCCACTTGTGTTGTTTTGTTACTGTCATTGTTACAGGCCCATGACGGCCCCCCAGATGAGCAGGTGTGACCAAGGTCATAAAGGGGCCACCACAGCCAACCACACCATGTCCTCTGGGGTGAATACCAGGTAATTCCCTGGCCTTATGCTTTTGTGGTCTCTCAGTTTTATACAATCTGAGTATCAGCTGCTGGGAATGAAAAGAATCCAGAAAATAGTCAATACTGAGGGTGAAATTCTCCAAAAGAAGAGAAAAGATGAGAGTTTAGAGTTACATGAAAATACTGAGGCTTTTTTTTTAAAACTGTCATCTTCCAAACATCAACATGAATCAGCCATAGGTACACGTATGTCTGATTCATATTGATGTTTGGCAGTAAACAACAAAACTCTGTAAAGCTATTATCCTTCAATTAAAAAAAGATAAAAAGGCCGTCACCTTCATAAATGAGAAGAAATAAGGCATTTTCAAAAACTGACGTTTGTGTTCCTTTGTGTGAACATCCAAGATGTTAGAATTACCTCCCGAGTGATCTTTGAGCTCTTCCAGTGTTGTTTCATTTTGCCATTTTATTGGAGGCCAATGGAACAGTAATAATTAGGAGGTGGTTTCTCATTCCAGGGCAGTTGTTGAGAGCCAACTTTCTTTCATCTGTGCAGACTTCCTACAGACATTTCATCCAGACTTTGACTTGGGTCCTTACATGATTCTTTCACAGTTGTTGACTTAATCACCTTCCCTGTTATGGTGTAACTCAAACAGTGACTGGACTAGTCAATACCTTACCTGCTCCATTCTGCGTGGGTTAACCTCTAAATACTCTGAGACAGAAATCAATGTTTAATGAGCTTCTTCCTCCAAGGAAGAATTTGAAACAGGGCAGCTTGAGACAAAATCAACTTGAGAGAAAGTTCTCTTTTCCCAGGGTGGAAACAATCATAAGGAAAAACAAAGTAATTTTCTAGTCTCTCTGAAGCACATTTTTCAGTGTGAATCGTTATTTATGTAAATTCCCTGCTTATCAAATGTTTATGTTAAAAATGAAAGGGATTCCAAACTAGTGTTGACTCAGGCTTTAATTTCTCACATGAAGGAAAAGTGATTCTATGGGTTTTGAGTAATGAGGGTTTTTTTTTTTTTTTTTTGGCCACTTCTATTGGTCTTTCATTTATTTCCATCTTTTGTTCTTTGGCCTGTGTGAGCCTCCCAACACAGTGGCCTCTCTCGTTGCAGAGCACTAGCTCTGGGCTCTGTGCTCCAGAGCACTGGTTCAGTAGTTGGACACACTGGTTCAGCCTCTCCGCGGCATGTGGGATCTTCCCAGGCCAGGGATTGAACCGGCGCCCCTTGCACTGCAAGATGGTGTCCTTACCCACTGGACCACCAGGGAAGCCCTGAGTAATGAGTTTTAAGTGATACTTATGGGTTTCTGTGAGCATACTGAGCTATGTTCAACTAGGCTACATGAAAGGTACACAGAGAAAGAGGGTTTCTAAAATCCTATTACCAATCATTCATAAAGCAACAAGTCTCTAGAACTGAGAAGTCAGCCATAAATCTTCCTCTGGTCCCCTAAAATATAGCCCATGATGTTAAAACTGTAACTTAGATTCACCTTCATTTTCAAAAATTTCCCTCCTTTGACCACATTCCATGGATTTGTGTATGTGTTCACAGTATCTTTCTACAGATTATCAAGCAATAGAACAGGTTTCATAGCAGCTATAATTTCAGTGTCTGTGATAGCTAAATGACATCAAGACTTTATATTATAGAATTAGTGTGTGTGTTTTGGTGAGCTTACCCAAATGGGTAGCTTCCAAGGCTCCTCATGAGAAAAAGTCTTTAAGAGTCCCCACCAGGAGCCCCTGTTCTGACTCTGATAGTGACACGGGCTGTTTTCTGTCTCTCAAGTACCAGGAACAAGGTGCCAAACTGCACTTTATCAGCTACAGAAAGACAACCTAATGTTTTTTAAAAAAGATAAACACCTTTAATATTTTGGCAAATACCTGACTCATTGTTTGTTCTTATACAGACATACCCAGTCACATAATTATATATAAACAGATCATCTTCTACTGTAAAATTTCTGTAATCTGCCTTTTTTTACTCAACAATATGTCGAACCCATTTTTCTAAGTCAATAAATGTAGAGCCTTACCTTCATGGGTAATTGTTGGATATGTCTGATTATACATATGTCTAATTTGTTAGTCTAATCTCTATTTGTGGGCTATTTCAGCTGTTTCCAATAGTTTGCAATTATAAGCAACCATTGTAATGGCTAGACCCCATCAGGCAATTACTTATTGTTTGACTTTCTTCCCCAAATGGCCTCTGGCTTCTCGAAGATATTGCCTTTGCTCACATTTCTTTCTTCTGAGAGGGAAGCTCTTTCTCATTTGGTTACTAAGTTATTATGTCTTTTTCAAATCTTTTCCTACATGATAAAACTGAAATTCACAACCCATTAAAGCATATCCTGCATCCTAGATTGCCCAATGGAATCAAGGAAAGCCTCACAACACTTTAGGGTAGTGAGTTTTAAACTTTTTTAACCATGACCCACATTAAGTAGTACATTTTTTTAAAATCGTGAATTAGAATATATTTTTGGAGAGTGGTATCTACTGTTTTTTTTCTTTTTTGAATTTAATTTTACTTTTTACTATTTTTTAATTTATTTATTTTTAATTGGAAGATAATTGCTTTACATTATTGTGTTGGTTTCTGCCGTGCATCAACATGAATCCGCCATAGGGATACATGTGTCCCCTCCTTCTTGAACTTACCTCTCACCTCTCACCCCATCCAACTCCTCTAGGAAGACAACTCTAATTTTGCACTATTTAATAATTCTATCATCTTGTGATGATTTGCCTCCTGAGCTGAGATATGGTTCCATCAGATTTCATTTCATTCATGCTTGGCATTCTATTTCTACATAAATCCTCAGGGATTGACTAATATAAAGCCTCTACAGTTTGGGGTGATAGTCTGTTCTAGGATGATGAACTTTCTGGTTTTTTTTTTTCCAGTGAGTTTCCCCTTGGCCCTCCCTGCTTCTTCCTTAACTTGTGTATAATACATGACGGGAGTCCCCAACCTCCAGGATCTAATGCTTGATGATCTGAGGGGAAGCTAATGTAATAATAATAGAAATAAAGTGCACAATAAATGTCCTGTGCTTGAATCATCCCCAAACCATTCCCTTCCCACCCTGACCATGGAAAAATTGTCTTCCATGAAACTGGATCCTGGTGCCAAAAAGGTTGGGGACTACAATATGTTTTTCTTCAGTATGATACCCTTCCTTCACAGCTGCCCCGCATACACCTTTCCAGATCCCCAGTGAATCATTTTTATTATTATAATTTTTAACAATAATCTTATGATTTCCCCAGAGAAAACCTGCACTTACTGGAGGAAGGGCAGGGCCTTCCCAGGGAGGAACTGGATGAACGGATTGCTCGGGAGGAGTTCCGGAGGCCCCGGGAGTCTCTGCTGAACATCTGCACAGAGTTCTACAAGCACTGTGGGCCCAGGCTGAAGATCTTGCAAAACCTGGCTGGGGAGCCGCGGGTCACTGCCTTGGAGCTGCTGGATGTGAAGTCTCACATGAGGTATGGTCCTCCTTTTCTCTCCCCCAAGTGTACACACAGCCAGGGATGGATGCCTGGGGGCGATGGAGGGCTGTGTGGGGTGTCGTGAGGGGGCAGGATCAAAACTTGTAACTGGCTGAAATTGATTGGTCTTCTGTGGTTTGGATACATAACAAATGAAGTCCTCTGGGATACTGGATGCTAACTCCATGGGAAAGGATCTTGGCTTGGACAGGGGAAAGTAGTCTTAAAGACAGAAAAACCCAGTCAATGTACTTAGTCCTCAATAAAAGAGAAAGGGAAGTTGTGTCACCTGAATTCTTAGGGAAATAGTGTACCTCCCAGTACTCTTGACTTTCCAGGAACAATTTTTTACATCTTGTGATGATTTGCCTCCTGAGCTGAGATATGGTTCCATCTTAATCATCTACTTTTAAATCCTCAGGGATTGACTAATATAAAGCCTCTACAGTTTGGGGTGATAGTCTGTTCTAGGATGATGAACTTTCTGGTTTTTTTTTTTCCAGTGAGTTTCCCCTTGGCCCTCCCTGCTTCTTCCTTAACTTGTGTATAATACATGACGGGAGTCCCCAACCTCCAGGATCTAATGCTTGATGATCTGAGGGGAAGCTAATGTAATAATAATAGAAATAAAGTGCACAATAAATGTCCTGTGCTTGAATCATCCCCAAACCATTCCCTTCCCACCCTGACCATGGAAAAATTGTCTTCCATGAAACTGGATCCTGGTGCCAAAAAGGTTGGGGACTACAATATGTTTTTCTTCAGTATGATACCCTTCCTTCACAGCTGCCCCGCATACACCTTTCCAGATCCCCAGTGAATCATTTTTATTATTATAATTTTTAACAATAATCTTATGATTTCCCCAGAGAAAACCTGCACTTACTGGAGGAAGGGCAGGGCCTTCCCAGGGAGGAACTGGATGAACGGATTGCTCGGGAGGAGTTCCGGAGGCCCCGGGAGTCTCTGCTGAACATCTGCACAGAGTTCTACAAGCACTGTGGGCCCAGGCTGAAGATCTTGCAAAACCTGGCTGGGGAGCCGCGGGTCACTGCCTTGGAGCTGCTGGATGTGAAGTCTCACATGAGGTATGGTCCTCCTTTTCTCTCCCCCAAGTGTACACACAGCCAGGGATGGATGCCTGGGGGCGATGGAGGGCTGTGTGGGGTGTCGTGAGGGGGCAGGATCAAAACTTGTAACTGGCTGAAATTGATTGGTCTTCTGTGGTTTGGATACATAACAAATGAAGTCCTCTGGGATACTGGATGCTAACTCCATGGGAAAGGATCTTGGCTTGGACAGGGGAAAGTAGTCTTAAAGACAGAAAAACCCAGTCAATGTACTTAGTCCTCAATAAAAGAGAGAGAAAGGGAAGTTGTGTCACCTGAATTCTTAGGGAAATAGTGTACCTCCCAGTACTCTTGACTTTCCAGATTCTAATTTTTCATAAGAATCCAGTGTCTCTTGTCTCTTATGTGACATGAAAAATGCACCACTGCTTTCTGCTCCAGAACCTTCTCTGTCCCTGCAGTATCTGAGAACTCAGTGAGGGGCCTGCAGGGAAGGAGCAGTTTTAGCTTAGAACCACACTTTGGTTGAATCTGAGATCCATTTTACACATGTTGTGCATGATAGCCTTCCCATGTTTCCAAAATGTCCTGGTAAAAATTCTACACTAGATGAGGCCAGTCATCCTTTAAAAATTTGCCCTCCTGGTGTGTCGGGGAGAGGCCCCTGGATTACATCTCTATGCACTCATATTTCCTTCTTCATAGTTGGGTGTCATTTTACTTCTTAGACTATAAAGTCTGTGTCTGTATCTTCAGATTCTTCAAAGGAGGACCTCCCTGGTAGCTCAGTGGTGAAGAGTCTGCCTGCCAGTGCGGGAGACACGGGTTCGATCCCTGATCAGGGAGGATCCCACATGCTGCAGATATACTAAGCCCGTGAGCCACAACTATTGAGCCTGTGCTCTAGAGCCTCAGAGCCACAATTATTGAGCCCATGTGCTCTAGAGCCCGAGTTCCACAACAAGAAGTCACTGCACCAAGAAGCCTGCTCACCTCAACTAGAGAGTAGCCCCCACTCCCTGCAACTAGAGAAGAGCCTGTGGCAGCAGTGAAAACCCAAAATAGCCAAAAATAAATAAATAAAATTTAAAAAAAAAAAGATCTTCAAAGGAATATGATTCCAGGGCACATTCTATTTCGACTTGTAACAGTTTATAAAGGATTATAAAAATTCCTGGAAAGGAAAATTCCATGGCTAACTAAATATTCCCTTGGAGAGTTTAGTGTATCTATAAGCTAAAGGTAGGCTTAGGTTCTAGCCCTTCAGAAGTAATATTGCAATTTGGCAAAGCACACTAATTTCCTGATTATTTCCTCTTTTTTTTTCCCTCCTAAAATTATCCCCTGAAAAGTTCAGCAAGTACAAAGTGAGGGAAAATGAGAAGCCAGAAATGTATGGAGAACACAGGCTTTTTCTCCTCCAGACTGATTTCACACTCCAAGTTGTTGGCACACGCCCAGAACTCCGTAGCGTCACATGTATTCACACTCCCCACTGTGCTGTGATGAGAAGAGCTTATTTTACACTGAGAATTTCAGCTTGTGCATTGGGGAAGGAAGGAAAGTCTGGAGTGTTAAGCTCCTGTTGCCATGGTAACTCAGTGTTCCACTCAGGCTATCTCCCCTCCTTTCCTCCTGATCATGGCTTGTTGTTCAGTCACCAAGTCGTGTCCGACTCTATGATTTCAGCATGCCAGATTTCCCTGTCCTTCCCTGTCTCCCAGAGTTTGCTAAAATTCATGTCCATTGAGTCAGTGATGCCATCCAACAATCTCATCCTCCGTTGTCCCCTTCTCATCCTGCCCTCAGTCTTTCCCAGCATCAGGGTCTTTTCCAATAAATCATCTTTTTGCATCAGGTAGCCAAATATTGGAGCTTCAGCTTCAACGTCAGTCTTTCCAATGAATATTCAGGGTTGATTTCTTTTAAGATTGGCTGGTTTGATCTCCTTGTTCTCCAAGGGACTCTCAAGAGTCTTCTCCAGCACCACAATTCGAAAGCATCAGTTCTTTGTTGTTCAGCCTCCTTTAGGGTCCAACTCTCACATCCATACATGACTACTGAACCGACCATAGCTTGACTATATGGACCTTTGTCAGCACAGTGATATCTCTGCTTTTTAATACATTGTCTAGGTTTGTCATAGCCTTTCTTACAAGGAGTAAGCGTCTTTTAATTTCGTGACTAAAGTCATCATCTGCAGTGATTTTCGAGCCCAAGAAAATAAAGTCTGTCACTGTTTCCACTTTTTCAAAACCCTTCTATTTGCAGTGAAGTGATCATGGCTAACTGACCTAAGTACTTCCACAGAACATGTCCAGAGTCAGAGACACACTACTACCAATAGGCATTTTGTGGGAAAAGAATTCCTAATAGATTGGAGAGTGAATGAAGAGAGAGACAGAAAGAGACAAAGATGGAGAGAGAGAGATCATGACAGTGAGTTAATAACTGTTCTGTACCCGACCATCTGTATCTATACTCCCTAAAGCAATTGGAGGGAGGGGAGAGCATGAGTCAAGAGAGGCCTGGAGCTCCCTCTAGAGGTCAAACCCTATTAAAGATTGAATGAGCCCCAGAAATTCAAACCATTAGGGATCTGTAGATAACCAGTGCTAAGGAGAAAGGTCTAAATGCTATCCTAAACAGTGAGGATGTAAAATGAAGCCCCGGTCTCAACATGATCACAGTCCAATACTGGGGCACACATAAGAACACAGAGTATAGTGTTGCAAGTACTGTCTATCCCGTGCGTGTATTCATGTGTTTATTATTTTACCAAGCATTTGAGGGAACTTCGAAAATCATATGATGCCAAGGGACACGGTTTACAAATGAGAGAGTCAGAAAGATGTGAAAAATTAACAGGGCAATAATTTTGTTTGTGATAACAGTAGAAAGCAAAAGTATGCATTTATCATATTAGACCCCATTGGTAAACTGTAAATGTGACTTGGAGTTTGAGTTATCAATTGGAGGAAATGACCAATCGTAAAATCATAGTGTCAATAAGATAAAACAACAGTAGGATAAGAACAAAATGGTTTTTGGAACGTCAGTCTTTCAATGAATATTCAGGGTTGATTTCTTTTAAGATTGGCTGGTTTGATCTCCTTGTTCTCCAAGGGACTCTCAAGAGTCTTCTCCAGCACCACAATAAAGCATCAGTTCTTTGTTGTTCAGCCTCCTTTAGGGTCCAACTCTCACATCCATACATGACTACTGAACCGACCATAGCTTGACTATATGGACCTTTGTCAGCACAGTGATATCTCTGCTTTTTAATACATTGTCTAGGTTTGTCATAGCCTTTCTTACAAGGAGTAAGCGTCTTTTAATTTCGTGACTAAAGTCATCATCTGCAGTGATTTTCGAGCCCAAGAAAATAAAGTCTGTCACTGTTTCCACTTTTTCAAAACCCTTCTATTTGCAGTGAAGTGATCATGGCTAACTGACCTAAGTACTTCCACAGAACATGTCCAGAGTCAGAGACACACTACTACCAATAGGCATTTTGTGGGAAAAGAATTCCTAATAGATTGGAGAGTGAATGAAGAGAGAGACAGAAAGAGACAAAGATGGAGAGAGAGAGATCATGACAGTGAGTTAATAACTGTTCTGTACCCGACCATCTGTATCTATACTCCCTAAAGCAATTGGAGGGAGGGGAGAGCATGAGTCAAGAGAGGCCTGGAGCTCCCTCTAGAGGTCAAACCCTATTAAAGATTGAATGAGCCCCAGAAATTCAAACCATTAGGGATCTGTAGATAACCAGTGCTAAGGAGAAAGGTCTAAATGCTATCCTAAACAGTGAGGATGTAAAATGAAGCCCCGGTCTCAACATGATCACAGTCCAATACTGGGGCACACATAAGAACACAGAGTATAGTGTTGCAAGTACTGTCTATCCCGTGCGTGTATTCATGTGTTTATTATTTTACCAAGCATTTGAGGGAACTTCGAAAATCATATGATGCCAAGGGACACGGTTTACAAATGAGAGAGTCAGAAAGATGTGAAAAATTAACAGGGCAATAATTTTGTTTGTGATAACAGTAGAAAGCAAAAGTATGCATTTATCATATTAGACCCCATTGGTAAACTGTAAATGTGACTTGGAGTTTGAGTTATCAATTGGAGGAAATGACCAATCGTAAAATCATAGTGTCAATAAGATAAAACAACAGTAGGATAAGAACAAAATGGTTTTTTTTGGCAAAACATCACCTTTTTAAAAAAAATATATGAAGCACAGAAATATCTCCTAGCTGGTGTATGTTGAAAAGAAAGGGAAGTGTGACAGACGGTATCCTCAAGCACACCCCATGGGCGATAAAGGGTGAGGTTCCTGGCCTTGGAGGCCTGTCAGTGCTGAAAGCTGTGTAATGTCATAATGCAGTTTAGCAAGAGTCAGCTGTGTGGAGCCAACATAATGTCATTCTAGAGCACAGTTATTTCATGGCCTGAAACTATAGGAATGTTGGCAGAATTTTTATTGGCAGGGGATTCTTAGACTACATGCTCTCTACTCATGCAATTTCTCACAACAGACTCACTAAAAATGGACCTGCCTCGTCCTCTGGCCAAACAGAGTTTGCTAAGTAAGGAGAGTTCCATAAGCTTTGACCCTACACCAAGCAAAGGATATAGTGAAGGTTTTCTTTTATAAATGAAGTATGCACTTGTATATATGTAGAAATCAGAGCTCAATGTGTAAATTTTAGAATTGGGGGCATATAGGTAGTATATAAAGTCGTAAGGATGGATAGTATCAACCAAGGAGAGAGGGTTGCTTTTAAAAAAAAAAAATGGGATGATATAAAAGAGGATGTATTTGCAAGAAATACTTGATTTGAATCAAAGAGCAAAGAAAGAGTATTGAGTCAATCTGTAACCCTGCATTTGCAGAATGTGTGACTGATTGCAAGGCTCTCAAGTACATTCTTGATTAGATAGAGTTTCTACCCTAAGGGAGTTTATTGCCTCATTTTCCCAGACCGAAGCTGCCAAAGCAGTGAAATAGCAGGACAGTTAGTTCTGCACATTCATTTTTCTCCTCTCTCTTCCCTCACCTTCTTTCTTTCCCCACTTTCCAACTCTCCTGCTCTCCTTTCTCTCCCCTCTCATCCTTATATTCTCAAGATTGTTCATGGGATAGTACAGCAAAGATTGTATTAAAAGAAGTTTTTGTTTAATGCTCAAAGCATATTCATTTTGTAACACGGCCAGGCATGAGAGAAATGCAGTTATTAATCCATTAAATGACTCAAATTCAACTCTTAAGTATTATGTTCAAGCTTGGAATAGACCAGTAATTTCTCTTAAGGTTGCCTACAAAATAATAAGGGAAGAAGAGAGATGTACTATCAGTCAAATGACCTGAAAAGTAAAGAATTATTTTCTGCATACCGCATTAGTGAGAGAGATAAACAGAGAATGTGAAGGTTATTTAAGATAATTTCTTTAAAATGGGCACAGTCACACATAATTCCCAGAAGGACAGTGTGTGTATTCAGTCTGGAGACAGGATGAGGGAGGCTGATGGTGCTGCCAAGGACAGGCGAATAGATTGAATTCATGCTTCCAGATGAAGCCTCCTAGGGAAAAAACTGAGGGAATGGGGGGACCTACTAGGAGGAGAGCTTTCTGCAATGTAAACCTCCAAAGATGGAATGAGATGCCTTGTGAGACAGTGGTGAGTCCTCCATCCCTGGCTCTAGTTAGATGGATACAACTGCAAAGCACTCTGTGTGTTGGGGGCAAGGGCTTAGCTCTGATTGCCATACCAGAATGTCTGTTAGAAGCACTTGGGGAGCTCTTTTTTTTTTTTAATTTTTATTTATTTATCTTTTGGGGGGTGGAGTGAGGAGGGAGGGGGTGGGCAGGCCACTTCTATTGGGCTTTCATTTTTCCATTTTCATCCGTCTTTGTTCTTTGGCCCGTGTGGGCCTCCCATCGCGGTGGCCTCTGTTGTCGCAGAGCACTGGCTCTGGGCGCATGCGCTCCAGAGCTCCGGCTCGGTAATTGGACACATCCATTCAGCCGCTCCACGGCACGTGGGATCCTCCCAGGCCAGGGATCGAACTGGCGCCCCTTGCACTGCAAGGCAGTGCCCTTACCCACTGGACCACCAGGGGAAGCCTGGGAGCTCTTAACTATAGATCTTTTAAGCATTTATCCTGTCTCTCTTGGAATAATCCAAGGAAAATTTCTTCTTATTAAAATGCTAGCGTTAAATACATGAAAAAAAAAAAAACAAAAAACAAAGAATGACAGAATGTTGCCATTGTACTGCTTCTAATGAGTTAATGAATCTGTGTAGCAATCACTAGTGGTCACTAGCCTTGTAAAGAGTGACAACTAGGAATCAGGTGCTTCCTGATGAAAGTACACGTTGCCCGTAAAGGACACACACCAGGAAGTGTCAAGGTCTAATCTGATCTAGTTCCTGGATCTAACAATTGAATTAAGTACAGGATAAATAGAATAAATTAAAGTATGCCATGCTGATTCAGTCAGCGAAATCCAGTATGTGGGAAGCGCTACAGGAAAGGCAGCTAATTTCTCCCACAAATAAATGACTAGATGTCTGAACAAGAGCAGAAGAAGGAAATCTACAAATTGAAAAGCCAAATATATGAAAAATAATTCCCAGAAGGACAGTGTGTGTATTCAGTCTGGAGACAGGATGAGGGAGGCTGATGGTGCTGCCAAGGACAGGCGAATAGATTGAATTCATGCTTCCAGATGAAGCCTCCTAGGGAAAAACTGAGGGAATGGGGGGACCTACTAGGAGGAGAGCTTTCTGCAATGTAAACCTCCAAAGATGGAATGAGATGCCTTGTGAGACAGTGGTGAGTCCTCCATCCCTGGCTCTAGTTAGATGGATACAACTGCAAAGCACTCTGTGTGTTGGGGGCAAGGGCTTAGCTCTGATTGCCATACCAGAATGTCTGTTAGAAGCACTTGGGGAGCTCTTTTTTTTTTTTAATTTTTATTTATTTATCTTTTGGGGGGTGGAGTGAGGAGGGAGGGGGTGGGCAGGCCACTTCTATTGGGCTTTCATTTTTCCATTTTCATCCGTCTTTGTTCTTTGGCCCGTGTGGGCCTCCCATCGCGGTGGCCTCTGTTGTCGCAGAGCACTGGCTCTGGGCGCATGCGCTCCAGAGCTCCGGCTCGGTAATTGGACACATCCATTCAGCCGCTCCACGGCACGTGGGATCCTCCCAGGCCAGGGATCGAACTGGCGCCCCTTGCACTGCAAGGCAGTGCCCTTACCCACTGGACCACCAGGGGAAGCCTGGGAGCTCTTAACTATAGATCTTTTAAGCATTTATCCTGTCTCTCTTGGAATAATCCAAGGAAAATTTCTTCTTATTAAAATGCTAGCGTTAAATACATGAAAAAAAAAAAAAGCAAAAAACAAAGAATGACAGAATGTTGCCATTGTACTGCTTCTAATGAGTTAATGAATCTGTGTAGCAATCACTAGTGGTCACTAGCCTTGTAAAGAGTGACAACTAGGAATCAGGTGCTTCCTGATGAAAGTACACGTTGCCCGTAAAGGACACACACCAGGAAGTGTCAAGGTCTAATCTGATCTAGTTCCTGGATCTAACAATTGAATTAAGTACAGGATAAATAGAATAAATTAAAGTATGCCATGCTGATTCAGTCAGCGAAATCCAGTATGTGGGAAGCGCTACAGGAAAGGCAGCTAATTTCTCCCACAAATAAATGACTAGATGTCTGAACAAGAGCAGAAGAAGGAAATCTACAAATTGAAAAGCCTTAGAGACATGCATCGGTCTAATTTTGTCCAGATTTGTTTTTTAAAATATTTATATACAAAGTAGGAGAAAATGTGCTAGAATGTTTGTCTCTTAGGAAGTCAGTGTATTGAAAGAATGGTGAATAGCATGAGGCTGCGGGGAGGGGGAGGAATTCCTATGATGGCATTCCATTCTAAGATTGTTATCTAAATACCAAACAAAATATTTTAGGTTGGCAGAAATCGCACACTCCCTTCTGAAGCTGGCACCCTATGACACCCAGACCATGGAGAGCCGCGGGCTTCGACGCTACATCATGGAGATGCTCCCCATCACCGACTGGAGCGCTGAGGCAGTGAGGCCCGCCCTTATCCTCATATTAAAGAGATTGGATAGGATGTTCAACAAAATTCATAAGATGCCTACTTTGAGGTGAGGAGGGCTCCTAATCACCTGCTGGTGTTCAAGCCTCAGATTTCAAGTTGGTCATTTTTTTAAGGTGGTGTATCAGTCCAGAGTTGAATGATTGACTCAAAAGCGTTCTGTTAGTTATATGTGCAGAGCTAATCAGGATATGAATGCATTAAGTAGCCGGGTCTATATTTTTGAGGAAATAACATATTCTTCAAAAAATATATATTTGTCTTGAAAATCTTATTTCATTTCTTAGGCCTAATCAACCCCATAACATATAAGGAAAATTTCTTCTTATTAAAATGCTAGCGTTAAATACATGAAAAAAAAAAAAACCAAAAAACAAAGAATGACAGAATGTTGCCATTGTACTGCTTCTAATGAGTTAATGAATCTGTGTAGCAATCACTAGTGGTCACTAGCCTTGTAAAGAGTGACAACTAGGAATCAGGTGCTTCCTGATGAAAGTACACGTTGCCCGTAAAGGACACACACCAGGAAGTGTCAAGGTCTAATCTGATCTAGTTCCTGGATCTAACAATTGAATTAAGTACAGGATAAATAGAATAAATTAAAGTATGCCATGCTGATTCAGTCAGCGAAATCCAGTATGTGGGAAGCGCTACAGGAAAGGCAGCTAATTTCTCCCACAAATAAATGACTAGATGTCTGAACAAGAGCAGAAGAAGGAAATCTACAAATTGAAAAGCCTTAGAGACATGCATCGGTCTAATTTTGTCCAGATTTGTTTTTTAAAATATTTATATACAAAGTAGGAGAAAATGTGCTAGAATGTTTGTCTCTTAGGAAGTCAGTGTATTGAAAGAATGGTGAATAGCATGAGGCTGCGGGGAGGGGGAGGAATTCCTATGATGGCATTCCATTCTAAGATTGTTATCTAAATACCAAACAAAATATTTTAGGTTGGCAGAAATCGCACACTCCCTTCTGAAGCTGGCACCCTATGACACCCAGACCATGGAGAGCCGCGGGCTTCGACGCTACATCATGGAGATGCTCCCCATCACCGACTGGAGCGCTGAGGCAGTGAGGCCCGCCCTTATCCTCATATTAAAGAGATTGGATAGGATGTTCAACAAAATTCATAAGATGCCTACTTTGAGGTGAGGAGGGCTCCTAATCACCTGCTGGTGTTCAAGCCTCAGATTTCAAGTTGGTCATTTTTTTAAGGTGGTGTATCAGTCCAGAGTTGAATGATTGACTCAAAAGCGTTCTGTTAGTTATATGTGCAGAGCTAATCAGGATATGAATGCATTAAGTAGCCGGGTCTATATTTTTGAGGAAATAACATATTCTTCAAAAAATATATATTTGTCTTGAAAATCTATTCATTTCTTAGCTATCACATTCCTTATCGGACACACATAAGAACTTCAATGTGTACTCTTCAGTTCCTTTTAAACTAAAGCAGGATATATGCCTTATAAATCAAACAACTAAGGAGAGAAGAAAAATTGATAAAAATTGTTCAAAAAATATGTATTTAACATAGTATTTTAGGTACCACTTTAGAGAAATGACAAGCTTTGTAATAATATGTAAAGCACCATCTAAAGAGATCTCAGGGTTGATAACAAATACCTAATTCAAGTGGTATTAAATCAGTGTTATTACCAGTTGATTGACATTCTGTGGTCTGAAATATCCATTGGTAGCCTGCTTGTGAGCACACGCCTCTGAACCGGTTTACCTGGAGATGTGAACCGAGTTTATAAATCTATAGCTACAGTGAGCCAACATATCGATTATGAAATGCTAATAAACCCAGTAGACTGGAAATTTCAAGTTTGGGTTTAGTGAAATCATTTTCCATCATTAAACCCCAAACCAATGCACCTCTTGCTCAAGAATTTATAGCATTTATTGTTCGGTGTGCCAGAACTTTTCCAGGTTGTTTTTTTTTTTCTTTTTCCCCATCATGCCTCTTTTATTTATATTTATTTTCATCGATCTTTTTATTCTTTGCCATGTATGGGCCTACCATTGCAGCGGTTTCTCTCACCACAGAGCACCGGCTGTAGGCACATGCGCTCCAGAGTGCTGGCTTGCAACTGGACACACTGGTCCTGCCACTCCATGGCACATGGGATCTTCCTGGGCCAGGGATTCAACCGGTGCCCCTTGCACTGCAAGGCAGACTCTTTATCCACTGGACCACCAGGGGAGCCCCCTTTTCCAGGTTTTACTCTGTGTTCTTCTTCATTTATGCAGCCATCACAAGCTGTTGAATGTATTAAAAAGAAATTGAAACATTTTATTCTAATAAATAAATATTTTACAGTTTGACCCCATATTCTTTTATACCATAATGATGGATGCCTATACATTATTTCAAAGTTATTCATTTCAATAGCATATAAATGTCTATCCTTAAAAGCACTCCTATTTTCTTTAGTCCCAAAGGAGCATTTGTCCCTATTGGCAAATAACCAAAATGTTATACATTATTTTGGCTGCACTACTTGCGATGTGGAATCTTGTTTCCCCTACTAGGGATCGAACTTACACCCCCTGCAGTGGAGATATAGAATCTTAACCACCGTGGACTACCAGGGAATTCCCAGTGATATGAATCTTACAAAGATGTATCAAAATAACTTTGCATCTAATGATGTCAACATCTCCATAGGCTACCTCATTTATCACATGATTCAACTTGTTCTGAAGAATAGCAGCTTCCTAAAATTAGACTTCTGGATTGATGTGTAGGCTTGGTTAATATTGGGCAATTTTCTTGGGGTACATGGTGTGAATTTGGGGTTGCCTTGAATTTCTTCAGGTGATCTCAGTTCAACAAGAGAAAGCTTGACTGTGGATCACTTGAGCATCAGGGATGTTGACATATCCTCATGTATGAGCATTTCCATTTTGTCATTGTAGAGATTTCAATCTGGTAGGCACTATAAGCTTAGAAAGTATTTCTAGGATAATATTTGGAAATAACATTGATCTCAGTAAAGCCCAACCTGTATTTAGGGGACCACAGAAACTTGGTCCTGAGGTCCTTGGTCTTTGGTACTGAGACAATTACAGACCAGATTGTCTTTTATTACAGAAAATCTCATGTTCATCTAATTGGGTTGTATAAACATCTTTCATACTACCATAGAAAGTAGCCTCCAAATATCATTTTTTAGGAGGCCAAGAAAGAATACTTTTTAAATAGACTATTTTCTTCTAATGCTTTTTTTTTTTTTTTTTCGGGAGTTAAGTCACATAAATCTAGTCAGTTGTAGTCTGGTATAAAAGCTCATGAGATCAACTTTAGTCTGATAAAAACATTACAGAAATAGCCTATAGTCAGATAAGTTCTCTTGTGTGGAACGACTCCTACAATGGGTCTCCTAAAATGGTAGCCTTATACCCTTTCTCAGAACTAAAACCAGGAGACTTGAAATGCCACCCATTCATCCTCTCTGTTCTTTCTTCACTAGATTTTGTCTCATTAGTCGAGTGGGGCAGGAGTGTCCCTTCTACATTTTCAGTATCCTCTTCCTTTCCCACTGTGCTCTGTGCTTTTGGTAACTTCATCCCTTAGCATTTTGTCTCATTTTAGTCAGTGGCAGTCTCCAAGACCCTACTTGCGATGTGGAATCTTGTTTCCCCTACTAGGGATCGAACTTACACCCCCTGCAGTGGAGATATAGAATCTTAACCACCGTGGACTACCAGGGAATTCCCAGTGATATGAATCTTACAAAGATGTATCAAAATAACTTTGCATCTAATGATGTCAACATCTCCATAGGCTACCTCATTTATCACATGATTCAACTTGTTCTGAAGAATAGCAGCTTCCTAAAATTAGACTTCTGGATTGATGTGTAGGCTTGGTTAATATTGGGCAATTTTCTTGGGGTACATGGTGTGAATTTGGGGTTGCCTTGAATTTCTTCAGGTGATCTCAGTTCAACAAGAGAAAGCTTGACTGTGGATCACTTGAGCATCAGGGATGTTGACATATCCTCATGTATGAGCATTTCCATTTTGTCATTGTAGAGATTTCAATCTGGTAGGCACTATAAGCTTAGAAAGTATTTCTAGGATAATATTTGGAAATAACATTGATCTCAGTAAAGCCCAACCTGTATTTAGGGGACCACAGAAACTTGGTCCTGAGGTCCTTGGTCTTTGGTACTGAGACAATTACAGACCAGATTGTCTTTTATTACAGAAAATCTCATGTTCATCTAATTGGGTTGTATAAACATCTTTCATACTACCATAGAAAGTAGCCTCCAAATATCATTTTTTAGGAGGCCAAGAAAGAATACTTTTTAAATAGACTATTTTCTTCTAATGCTTTTTTTTTTTTTTTTTCGGGAGTTAAGTCACATAAATCTAGTCAGTTGTAGTCTGGTATAAAAGCTCATGAGATCAACTTTAGTCTGATAAAAACATTACAGAAATAGCCTATAGTCAGATAAGTTCTCTTGTGTGGAACGACTCCTACAATGGGTCTCCTAAAATGGTAGCCTTATACCCTTTCTCAGAACTAAAACCAGGAGACTTGAAATGCCACCCATTCATCCTCTCTGTTCTTTCTTCACTAGATTTTGTCTCATTAGTCGAGTGGGGCAGGAGTGTCCCTTCTACATTTTCAGTATCCTCTTCCTTTCCCACTGTGCTCTGTGCTTTTGGAACAACATGGGTAAACTTCATCCCTTGTGAAGCACTTTGCTGTCTCTAACACCTGTCCTGTCTTAGATGGCGTCAGAATCACTGTCTCATTCACTCGTTTCAGACAGTCTCCAGAAGGGAGCCACGCTGCTAACGGCTCCTATATTGTATTCCAGGCGACAGGTTGAGTGGGAGCCTGCCAGCAATTTGATTGAAGGGGTTTGTTTGACACTTCAGAGGCAGCCAATCATATCCTTCCTGCCTCACCTTAGGTCACTGATCAATGTCTGTGTCAATCTGGTGAGTAGCCAAGTGGCAATCTTATGAAACTTTACAAAATGTAACTCTGCTATTGACTTCTCTGAGCTGAAGACTTACAGGTCAACCTACCTACCTCCATACTTACCTCTGAAAACAGATGGCTCAGGTGACTCTGAAAAGAGTGAGGTACATTTCAAGGTGGTGCATGGGGAGATCCCTGCACAGACGGGATTTTGATGTGCTGCTTCCCACGCACTACTTTGACAATTGACCTCTTCCAGTTGCGCTGAGAGTTGAGGGCTGCCAGTTGGAGAGTGGGGTGGTGGGAGCGTGCACAATTGGCTAGAAGTTGAGGTTGTCTGGGGTGGGGGAATTAAAAAGGCAAAGAGGACTTTTCTTCTTTTTAAGTGCAAAATGACACTATGAGTTGGCCAGTCTAGGATTTATGTGAAGGGAAAAAACAACAACAACAACAACAACAACCTTCTTTTATCATTTATGTAATATCTAGAGTCCGATCCTGACAAGGTTTTGTACAATGTGGAAACCATGGTAGTGCATTTCATGAGTAGAAGCTGCTGCTTAGCTAGTTCAGTAATAAATCTGTAGCTGGAATGTTTAGTGCCAATAGAGCTCTTGCCATCATCATTGTTGTCGGTATTTACTCCATCAAAGCAACTTACCGACTCCTACAATGGGTCCTTATATCCCTTTCTCAGAACTAAAACCAGGAGACTTCAAATGTCTCCCCTTCATCATCTCTGTTCTTTCTTCACTAGATTTTGTCTCATTAGTCGAGTGGGGCAGGAGTGTCCCTTCTACATTTTCAGTATCCTCTTCCTTTCCCACTGTGCTCTGTGCTTTTGGAACAACATGGGTAAACTTCATCCCTTGTGAAGCACTTTGCTGTCTCTAACACCTGTCCTGTCTTAGATGGCGTCAGAATCACTGTCTCATTCACTCGTTTCAGACAGTCTCCAGAAGGGAGCCACGCTGCTAACGGCTCCTATATTGTATTCCAGGCGACAGGTTGAGTGGGAGCCTGCCAGCAATTTGATTGAAGGGGTTTGTTTGACACTTCAGAGGCAGCCAATCATATCCTTCCTGCCTCACCTTAGGTCACTGATCAATGTCTGTGTCAATCTGGTGAGTAGCCAAGTGGCAATCTTATGAAACTTTACAAAATGTAACTCTGCTATTGACTTCTCTGAGCTGAAGACTTACAGGTCAACCTACCTACCTCCATACTTACCTCTGAAAACAGATGGCTCAGGTGACTCTGAAAAGAGTGAGGTACATTTCAAGGTGGTGCATGGGAGATCCCTGCACAGACAGGATATTGATGTGCTGCTTCCCACGCACTACTTTGACAATTGACCTCTTCCAGTTGCGCTGAGAGTTGAGGGCTGCCAGTTGGAGAGTGGGGTGGTGGGAGCGTGCACAATTGGCTAGAAGTTGAGGTTGTCTGGGGTGGGGGAATTAAAAAGGCAAAGAGGACTTTTCTTCTTTTTAAGTGCAAAATGACACTATGAGTTGGCCAGTCTAGGATTTATGTGAAGGGAAAAAACAACAACAACAACAACAACAACCTTCTTTTATCATTTATGTAATATCTAGAGTCCGATCCTGACAAGGTTTTGTACAATGTGGAAACCATGGTAGTGCATTTCATGAGTAGAAGCTGCTGCTTAGCTAGTTCAGTAATAAATCTGTAGCTGGAATGTTTAGTGCCAATAGAGCTCTTGCCATCATCATTGTTGTCGGTATTTACTCCATCAAAGACTGTTGACTGCATTCCTTTGAATCCACAAGTAAGTATTCCAGTCCCCTGATTAGAATAATATTTGATTCATCTCTCATTATTTGCATAGTTAGTTATATACACCATTCTACAAAACCTTGGCTGAATCCGGTGCCCTCACTCGATCGGACTCCAGATAGTACATGCCTTCAAAAGAAGGCAGCATGAACAGATGGAAAGTAACATGCCCAACCTTCGAATTATTATTGACTGAGACTCCCTTACTACCGTTGCATGAGATTGCAATAGTCAAGGCTGGTCATGTGCTCTGTTTGTATTTCAGGTGATGGGAGTGGTAGGACCCTCCAGTGTTGCTGATGGATTACCCCTTCTTCATCTCAGCCCTTATCTCTCACCACCTCTGCCCTTCAGCACAGCTGTTGTCCGGCTTGTAGCATTGCAGATACAGGTGTGACTACCTTACCTGTTTGTCACGCTCATTATGTTGCTGGCTGAGGCACCAGATCATGGTGTTCTCTTTTATTTTTCTGCAAAGGCTGGGCAAAATCTGTGAGACAGAAGTGTGAACATCTCCAAACTTTTACAGGTTTGGAGCTTCAGCCCTGAGCTTAGTCCTAAAGTTGTGCTTCTGTAATTCTTCTTGAGATCTCAAAAATAGCAGAGTCATTCAGTCCTGCCACGACCTCAGGAATCACTTCTATCATTTAAAACATGTGCCAATACTTCAGGAAAACAGTGTTCACAGATGGTCAGCTCACAATGGTTAACTAAGAGAGGTAGTAATATTCAAAGTCTGGTTTTCAATTATTTGCAGAAAGAACTGCAATAAAAAATTCTTTCAGATGTTATTACGAGACTTTGAATATCTTAATTGTCTTGAATGATTGTGGGTTGAATATTGTGGGTACTTTTTATCGTTTTTCTCCCACTTCTTTCCTAAAATTAAAATAATCCTTCCCAAGGCAAAAAAAAAAAAAATGTGTAGAATGTTGATTTCCCTGCTTATTTGTTTGTCACCTGTTTTAAAGAGTGGTAAATCACCAGAAAACCCTGTGACCAATGGGAAGTATACAGTTGCTGTGAACGGATAACTGACCCATTCCTTGTATGACAACCAAGCTTGATGGTCCATCATCGAGAGAATGGGTAAATAATGAAAAAGAGATTAAGCAAGCGGTGGCTACCATGCAGAAAGGATACGGAGACATCCCTAAAGTGATACATTTTAATAACCTGTATAGAGATCATTGTTTTTTTCTACATTGTCTATTGGTTGCTGGCTTAACGAAGGCCTTATACAGGGGGTCAGATGACTTTTAAATAACTCCCACATGGAGCAGATGGCAAGTTCTCCTTACCTTCCTTTTCTTTGGTCACTCAAATATTTATTGGTGGATAGACACATGGAGAAAATGAATGGGGTAATGCGGGGGTGAGTTTGTACCAAACTAGAGGCGTTAAAATTTTTCATTTGATATTCAAGATATTACTGTGTTTTAGGTGTATAGCTCTCAATTAAATCAAGCAAATTGGAAAGGATCAGTTTGGGGTGAGTCTTATATGCTGCACAGATGACAATCGAACTCCTAGTTTGCAGGTGCAGCCAGCAGGGAGTCCCTGTCTTCACGGTGTGGTGTAAAAACTGACAGAAGGGATGAAGGAGTCAATTAATCTTTTTTTTCTATTATGCTGCGCAGGCTTTAAAAGAAGATTTTCCTTTAAGCCATGTGATCTCCCCATTCACCAATCAAGAGCGAAGGGAGGGGATGCTTTTAAACCTGCTCATCCCATTTGTGCTCACAGTAGGATCGGGAAGCAAAGGTCTGATTAATTTAACTAAAGGAGATTTATCAGTGTTACTGTGTTTTCTTAAGTGTCAAGCTGTTGTTTCTTCCTTTTCCCATGAAGACCATTGTTAAACTTGATCCCAACGAGTTAAACAGGGTTATCTTAGGATATAGAGATTCTTTTCTATTCAGTTGAGCTGCCTTTGGTCAAGACTCTCTGGGCTCCACTTCTGAGAAGACATGTCCTATTTAGCATCATTTCAGGATAGCTAAATGCAGGAGAGCATTGTTTCAATTATGAAAACGGTATGACCGGAAGTGCAGTACAATATGAATTGACAGATAAATATACTTGATGACCTACTGACACTAGGTTTAGTATAAATTCTGCCACTGCCATTAAATTTCAATATGTTTTCATTACTCTTCCTTTGGGGGGATTTTTTTCTTTTAGGAAAAGTTTATCTCAAATATAAAGGCAGCGTGTTATGAGTATTTGAGCAGAAAAAAAAAGGAGATTGAAATGGTAAGCGAGGTAGGAACAGGGACACTTCGGTGCTGACTACAGAGGAGACACCCAGTACCAGGAGTGTTACTTCTGTCATTAGGAGAAGCTGTACTTGGTGGGGAAGACCCTCAAATGTCTAGGATGTTCTAGTTTGGAATTGGAAAGAGAGCTGAGTTTTTCGGTGTCTAACATGGAAAATCTGCCTTGTGACTTGTTTTTATTTCCACTTCCTCCTTCCACACTCTGCTCCTCAGATAGTCCATGGCTGGAGCAGCCGGAGGTGCAGCTGCTACTGCAGACAGTCATTAATGTGCTCCTCCCACCACGGATCATCAGCACATCCAGGAGCAAGAATTTCATGCTGGAGAGCTCCCCCGTCCACTGTTCTACCCCAGGGGATGCAAGCAAAGACCTACGCAAGGAAGGACTGGCAGAGTCCACCAGTCAAGCAGCATACTTAGGTGGGTATTTCATTCTCTTTCTCTCCCTCTCCCCCCATCTCAAGGTAGGTAGATAGAGAAATAAAAATGGATATAGGTATAGATAGAAATGTATACATAAAACATATGTATATGTGTATATGGGCTTCCTTGTTAGCCGGTGAAGAGTCCACCTGCAAAGACCCCTGGAGAAGGGATATGCCGCCCACTCTAGTATTGGGCTTCCCTTGTGACTCAGATGGTAAAGAATCTGCCCTGCAGTGCAGGAGACCTAGGTTAGATCTCCGGTATTCTTGCCTGGGGAATTCCACGGCTCATCCGTGGGGTCACATATGTGTACGTATATACATATGGACTTATTTAGCTATGTTCCACCTTGACTCAAAAAGTATCTTAAATGACTCGATCCAGAAAGTATTTAAGGAAGCCACTTTAGCAAGTACGAAGCAACAGCCTCGACTTCTACTTTCTTTTTACCCCATTCCTGCTGCCATGGCTTGGTTCTGACCCATGGAACACTAGAAGCTGCTCTTTGACTAGAATTAACTAAACTGGGGAGGAAAGGCTACCCCTGTCACAACACTGAGACTAAGGAGCACTAGCCATAGAAAATCTCAAATGAAGAAAGGAGAAAAAGTCCTGCCTGACATTTTTCAGTTCACCAAAGCAGACCATGGTGGGGAGGATAAGATGGAAGCAGACACAATGGTAAAAATAGGTTCTTTGGAGTTTGGAGTGTATGTGTTGTTTGGGAGAGGTGTTTGGACTGCATTGTAAAGGATCTATTTGACGATGTGATGGACAGTGAGAGTGGAAAAAGAAACAAGGCTGTACGTGCATGAGACCTACCCATGGGGCTTGGTTGCTAGAGGCAGGAAGAATGTAGGCTTCAAATAAAATCCAGACTCAGGCACAGAGCCCTGCAATGAGGTTTGGGATTGTACAGAGGATGTTGAAGAAAGGCCTTAACATGAAAGAGAAGGGTGGGAGAAGACACTTAACAATTAACTATCTTCAATTCTTTCTGCCTTTTGATTGAAGTATAGTTGATTCATAATGTTAGATTAGTCTCAGGTATACAGCAAAGTGATTCAGTTCTACATGTATAGCTATCTTTCTTTTTTTTCAAATTGTTTTCCCTTATGGATTATTATGAAATATCTAGTAGAATTCCCTGTGCTATATAGTATGTCCTTGTAGTTTATCTATTTTATATATAGCAATGTATGTATGTTAATCCCAAACTCCTCATTTATCCCTCACCCTTTTCCTTTTGATAACTGTAAATTTTTCTATGTGGGTCAATTTCTGTTTTGTATGTAAGTTCATTTGTATCATTTTTTTAGATTCCACATGTAAGTGATATTATATGATGTTTGTCTTTTTCAGTCTGACTTCCTTCACATAGTATGATATCTCTAGATCCATCCATGTCACTACAAATGGTATTATTTCATTCTTTTTATGGCAAAGTAATATTCCATTGTATAAATATACCACATCTCCTTTCTTTTTACCCCATTCCTGCTGCCATGGCTTGGTTCTGACCCATGGAACACTAGAAGCTGCTCTTTGACTAGAATTAACTAAACTGGGGAGGAAAGGCTACCCCTGTCACAACACTGAGACTAAGGAGCACTAGCCATAGAAAATCTCAAATGAAGAAAGGAGAAAAAGTCCTGCCTGACATTTTTCAGTTCACCAAAGCAGACCATGGTGGGGAGGATAAGATGGAAGCAGACACAATGGTAAAAATAGGTTCTTTGGAGTTTGGAGTGTATGTGTTGTTTGGGAGAGGTGTTTGGACTGCATTGTAAAGGATCTATTTGACGATGTGATGGACAGTGAGAGTGGAAAAAGAAACAAGGCTGTACGTGCATGAGACCTACCCATGGGGCTTGGTTGCTAGAGGCAGGAAGAATGTAGGCTTCAAATAAAATCCAGACTCAGGCACAGAGCCCTGCAATGAGGTTTGGGATTGTACAGAGGATGTTGAAGAAAGGCCTTAACGTGAAAGAGAAGGGTGGGAGAAGACACTTAACAATTAACTATCTTCAATTCTTTCTGCCTTTTGATTGAAGTATAGTTGATTCATAATGTTAGATTAGTCTCAGGTATACAGCAAAGTGATTCAGTTCTACATGTATAGCTATCTTTCTTTTTTTTCAAATTGTTTTCCCTTATGGATTATTATGAAATATCTAGTAGAATTCCCTGTGCTATATAGTATGTCCTTGTAGTTTATCTATTTTATATATAGCAATGTATGTATGTTAATCCCAAACTCCTCATTTATCCCTCACCCTTTTCCTTTTGATAACTGTAAATTTTTCTATGTGGGTCAATTTCTGTTTTGTATGTAAGTTCATTTGTATCATTTTTTTAGATTCCACATGTAAGTGATATTATATGATGTTTGTCTTTTTCAGTCTGACTTCCTTCACATAGTATGATATCTCTAGATCCATCCATGTCACTACAAATGGTATTATTTCATTCTTTTTATGGCAAAGTAATATTCCATTGTATAAATATACCACATCTCCTTTCTTCATTCATTTGTTGATTGACATTTATGTTGCTTCCATGTGCTGCAGTGAGCATTGGGGTGCATGCATCTTTTCTCATTATGGTTTTCTCTGGATATTTGCCCAGAACTGGGATTGCATGATCATATGGTAGCTCTATTTTTTTGTAAGGAACCTCCCTACTTTTCTCCATAGTGGCTATACCGATTTGCATTCCCGCCAATGTATAGGAAATTTCTTTTTCTCCACACCCCCTCCAGCATTTATTATTTGTAAACTTTTTGATGTAGACCAACCATTATGACTGGTGTAAGGTAATGCCCCATTCTAATTTTGATTTGTATTTCTCTGATAGTTAGCTCTCGAGCATCTTTTTGTGTACCTTTTGGTCATTTGTATGTCTTCGTAGAAGAAATGTCTATTTAGAACTTCTGCCCACTTTTTTGATTGGGTTGTTTTTACCATTTTCTGCCTTTTTAATGATGGCAGATTCTTTGGTTTCTTGGCCAGGCTACAGACTTCTATTTTAAAGTTATTTTGAGCACTGAGTGTGCACTGTTTTCTGTACTTCACATTAGCATCACTGAATTCTCACAACAACCCAAAGAAATAAACGTTCTCAGTGTAGGAAGTGGTTAAGGCCCAGAAAGGTTAAGAAACTTACCTAAAGTCATACAGTTAATAAGTGGCAGGCCCAGATTTCCAGCTGAATCCACCCAGCACCAGAATCCCTGAGCCCTTTAACATTCTGCTTATGTATTTGGTGGCTGCTGGTAACGTGGAAAGCAGAAAGGCAGAAAGTCAAAGAAGGCCAACAGGCACGTGACAGTGGAGATGTCACCAGGACCAGGATAGGGTTAGAGGAGTGTCGCTTTCTGTTCATGTGTTTGTGACATCAAGGCAGAGGAATAGACTGAGTAGATGGGAGAGGACTCTTAGCACATCTCTCTGTGTGTTCTGTACTCTGGTTTTCCCCTGGAAATGGCCTAACTAGATGGTAAAGGTGACTCCTGAGGGCTTTAAGGAGTTGAATTTCTATGTGTCTTCTAGATGCTGAGATGGGCCTTAAGACATGATGGACAAGGCCAGCTTCCCTTGACTGCCTGCAGGCGGCTCCGCGGGGAGCGCTAGGACAGCAGAGGGGAAAACATGTCTTCGGGATTGCCATGTCTCATCATTGGGGTGCATCTTTTCTCATTATGGTTTCTCTGGATATTTGCCCAGAACTGGGATTGCATGATCATATGGTAGCTCTATTTTTTTGTAAGGAACCTCCCTACTTTTCTCCATAGTGGCTATACCGATTTGCATTCCCGCCAATGTATAGGAAATTTCTTTTTCTCCACACCCCCTCCAGCATTTATTATTTGTAAACTTTTTGATGTAGACCAACCATTATGACTGGTGTAAGGTAATGCCCCATTCTAATTTTGATTTGTATTTCTCTGATAGTTAGCTCTCGAGCATCTTTTTGTGTACCTTTTGGTCATTTGTATGTCTTCGTAGAAGAAATGTCTATTTAGAACTTCTGCCCACTTTTTTGATTGGGTTGTTTTTACCATTTTCTGCCTTTTTAATGATGGCAGATTCTTTGGTTTCTTGGCCAGGCTACAGACTTCTATTTTAAAGTTATTTTGAGCACTGAGTGTGCACTGTTTTCTGTACTTCACATTAGCATCACTGAATTCTCACAACAACCCAAAGAAATAAACGTTCTCAGTGTAGGAAGTGGTTAAGGCCCAGAAAGGTTAAGAAACTTACCTAAAGTCATACAGTTAATAAGTGGCAGGCCCAGATTTCCAGCTGAATCCACCCAGCACCAGAATCCCTGAGCCCTTTAACATTCTGCTTATGTATTTGGTGGCTGCTGGTAACGTGGAAAGCAGAAAGGCAGAAAGTCAAAGAAGGCCAACAGGCACGTGACAGTGGAGATGTCACCAGGACCAGGATAGGGTTAGAGGAGTGTCGCTTTCTGTTCATGTGTTTGTGACATCAAGGCAGAGGAATAGACTGAGTAGATGGGAGAGGACTCTTAGCACATCTCTCTGTGTGTTCTGTACTCTGGTTTTCCCCTGGAAATGGCCTAACTAGATGGTAAAGGTGACTCCTGAGGGCTTTAAGGAGTTGAATTTCTATGTGTCTTCTAGATGCTGAGATGGGCCTTAAGACATGATGGACAAGGCCAGCTTCCCTTGACTGCCTGCAGGCGGCTCCGCGGGGAGCGCTAGGACAGCAGAGGGGGTCCCCACCATAATCACTCATGTCTTTACAATATTCTGGTTCGTCCTGACACACTGAGAAATCTACTTCCTAAAAATAAATTTTAAAATGTAGATTGTAATGAAGCTGCCAGAATCTGGAAGGAAAAAACCACTGTAAAAGACATCCCATAGGCTTTAGTAATATACATGATGAGAGGTGGGGGAGGAAGGGTAGAGTTTTCTTATCTGAAAGAATCTGCTTAGACACGTTTATGGGTTCCTCTGGCAACAGTTTAGGGTGGGATCAAGAAGGGGAAAGACTTTTTTTTTTAACTTTATGCATTTTTGTATGGTTTGATTTTTACTTGTAATGGCATCTATTATTTCTAAGCTGAAAAGTATTTTTAAACACTTTTAGCTTTGGATGTGAGTAGTATGTTGGTACTACCATAAAATCACTATGAGGAAATGTTTAGAAAGCAGAATATTAGCCACACATCATGTTTATGATGGGCTTTCTTGGTAACTCAGATGATAAAGAATCTACCTGCAGTGCAGGAGATCTGGGTTCATGCCCTGGGTCAGGAAAATCTGCTGGAGTCGGAAATGGCAACCCACTCCAGTATTCTTACCTGGAGAATTCCACGGACAGAGGAGCCTGGTGGGCTACAGTCCGTGGGGTCGCAAAGAGTCAGACACAACTCAGCAACTCACACACACACACACACACATGTTTATAACACATTTCCCTTGAATTCTATGAATTGCTTTGGTCTGTATTTTCCAAAATAGTAGTTAAATACACTGAGTGAAGATATGTGTGTTCTGTCAGTCAGAATCAAAACATGTTAACCATACAAATATCTGTGTTGATGTCAGAACACTCTCACTCAGGAGAACACTCCAGTTTGGGGAAATACGGAGAGAGTTCAGACATTTGGAAACTGTTGGATGTATAGAAAGGCTGTGGGTGTGGGTGCTGTTTCTCTGAGTCCCAAGTCTGCAGCCTCACTTTCCTCTCTTCCTGATATGAAGCATTGAAGGTGATCCTCGTCTGCTTTGAGAGGCAGCTGGGAAGCCAGTGGTACTGGCTGAGCCTCCAGGTGAAGGAGATGGCCCTGCGGAAGGTCGGAGGCCTGGCTCTGTGGGACTTCCTGGACTTCATCGTGCGGACCCGGATCCCCATCTTCGTGCTCTTGCGCCCTTTCATCCAGTGCAAGGTGTGCTGTGTGCTTCTCCTCTGGGAAGTAACAAGCCCTGTGGACGTGCGGTTCTCCAGATTCCAAGCAGAATGACCGCGGCAGTCTTGGGGGATGGGCTGTAGCTAGTTGGGAGGACCTGTTAATACCATGCTTGATGAGAAATCAGCCCAGACAAGTATCCTAGAGGATGAAATTTCACGTTAGAAGTACCTTCCCAGTAAGAGCTTGATTAATATCTTAAAACGTTGCCCTCTCCTCCTTTCCCTCCTCCTCAAGAGAAAAAGATCAGCCCAATGGAATGATCTGAAGAATGGTCACTTGTCTTCAGTGGCATGACTGAGATCTAATTTTAAATCAATATGGAAAAAGATGAGAGAGTTAAAGCATGTCTTTCCTCTGAGTCTCTCAGTATTCACTACTTGTTTTCATGCCTGATTTCTGACTTCTGGGGGCAGTGATTCAGAACAGTTGATTAAGTGCTTCCTAAGCACTGTTTTAGGAGCTTCATATACATTACCTTATTTAACCCTCACCACCAGCTATGAAATCGATGCAATCATTAGCCCATTTTACAGATAGGAAAACTCACAGCCTGAGAATCTATGCCTTCCTTTCAGCTTCTGGCTCAACCAGCAGAGAACCATGAGGAACTTTCTGCCCGACAACACATTGCTGACCAGCTGGAGCGGCGTTTCATCCCACGCCCTCTGTGTAAGAGCTCCCTCATTGCTGAGTTCAACAGTGAACTAAAAATCCTAAAAGAGGCAGTTCACAGTGGATCAGGTGAGGATGCGTGCAGTGTTCTGATTTTGACTAGTAGAACAAAGAAATCCCCCTTTTGCAGGTCACTGCTCTTTCTGGAACCAAGTATGAGTTAGCCATTTCGGTACACCTGGTAGATTTGCCCCTTTGATCCTTGTTGACCACAACACAAGTAAAGGGTGTTCATATAAGTTTAATTTTACTCCTTTTCTAAATATTTTCTTCAATCCTTATTTTGGTGACTCAGCTTTTTCTTGAAGCTCCAGTTGGGAAAAGGAACAGAAAAACTATTTAAATTCTTCATTTTCTTTTTGCAAAGGAGGAGAGGACTCAGATTCACTAAGAATCTGTTATATGATAGATTATTTCATAGATGTTATCTCATTTAATCCGCACAAATGCCTTCAAGATTATAACTGAAAGTCTACTTAGAAGAATCAGTCCTCACGAGATGGATGGATCTAGAACATATTATAAACAGTGAAGTGAGTCAAAAAGAGAAAGACAAGTACAGTACACTAACACATATATATGGAATCTAGTAAGATGGTAATGATAACACACACAGTGAAGTGATGGAAAGACAGACATAGAGAATAGACATATGGACATTGTGGGGAATGAACAGTGGGTGGGAGGCATAGAGGGAGTAACATGAGAACCTATACTATCATGTGTGAAAAAGATAGCTATTGTCATTGCCCTGTGGGACCGGGGGATCGTGCAGGGGCGCTGTGAGATGGCTTGAAGGTGTGGGATGGAGGGGACTGGGAGAGGGGTGGAGGAGGGAGGGGGCCAGGGATAAACATAGAACTAATCTGGGATTACACCTATCTGTAAACAACAAAACTCTGTAAAAGTAAAAAGTAAAATAAAAATAATTATTAAAAAAGAAGAAATGAAGATTCAGTAGAGCATAAATAACTTAAAAGACAGTGACACCTGTGAGAGGACTTAACCCTGCGTCTGTGAGATTGATGATTGAATCTTTAACTTTTCATGAACTAGAGGGAGAGAGGGTCGAATCAAAATTGACGGGCTAGGAGTTTATTTTCTTTACATTATTCAAAAGATTCTCTTTGGGAAGGCATTGTTTACTTTTATAATTATATTTCAGGTTGCTAAGGAAGGAAAATAAGTCATTATCTGCCATTAGAGGGCAGTCATTACCTATAAGTAGAATATTCTTATACATGTGACTTTTTTTCTTTCTAAAACTTACTGTTGTCAACCATGTATTAAAGACAGAAAACTTGTCAAATAAAATTTTGGTGGAATCTTTGCAGGGCCATTCAAATGTCCTGCTCGATAGTGAAATAATCTGACATAGAATCAAGGGGGTGTTTTATTGTAATCCCCAGAAAAAGGAAATAAAAACACAGCTTTAATTATGTATTCTGTTTTCGATTGTGAGGTTCCTTTCAGACAGTGTATGTATTACTTCTGTCAGATATAAGACACATTTCTCAGTGAAACGGGCCAACCTGGTAGCTCCAATTCAGCTCAAACTTAATTTGCGTTCAGCCAGCCTTGGAAAATGTAACTGGAAAACAATGAGAGAGGGAGCAACATCAAAGCACTTTATTTTGTTAGAGATATTATGCTACTGCAGGAAAACTATTCAGTTACATCAGTGGCCAATTCTTTCTTTTTTTTTTTAAGGTTTTAAATTCTGTTTGCTACTTTGTCCTAAAGATCATCTATCTGGGATACACTATTTAAATGACCTCTCCTTTAAAAGAAAAAAAAAAAAGCTGTGAGGGAAGAGTTTGAAGCTAGCCTTTGTTTCAAGAACCTGGGTTCAGTGAACTTGGAACCGGGTTCAAGTAAAATTGGAAGTTTGTTTCCTTCCAGAAACCCCTGGCAGTCCAGTGGTTAAGGTGTCGACTTCCAATGCAGGGGACACAGCTTCGATCCCTGGTCAAGGAACTAAAATCCCACATGCAACATGGTGTGCCCCCCTCTCCCCCAAAAAAGACCCTCACCATGGATTGTCTTTGGTCTCTCAACCCTGCTAGCCTACCAAGGCAAGACGTCCATCAGCACCGTGGGCACCTCCACCTCTGCTTACCGCCTGAGCCTGGCCACCATGTCCCGCTCCAACACGGGCACCGGCACTGTCTGGGAGCAGGACAGCGAGCCGTCCCAGCAGGCTTCCCAGGACACCCTGAGTCGAACTGATGAGGAGGATGAGGAAAGTAGGTCACCTGCAGCTTCCAGGGCGGGAGGGTGGGGCCTCACTTGCAACCTAGCTTGACTGTGCAAATGAGGGCTTGGATTTCTGCATTTCTGACCTTTTGCAGTTCTGATCCCCTGATCATGTTTACGAAAGGTATTTAAAATGGAATTGTGACTGATCCCATGATTTCTAAGGCCTGCTTTTCTATAAATTCCTTGATATCCTCAGTCATTTGGTAGGAGCTTAGGCAAAAAGTCAATCTTTAATGATCCCTAAATTTTCTTTGTGCTTATGTATTCAACCTTTGCACTAACCCATTTAAACTGTGATTAAATAACTAAAGAGAGTGTTTGTCCCCCCTTTTCCTGGTCAGTCTTGCTTAGAAAATCAATCAGCACTCATGAGACCAGAGCTTCCCTGGTGGTCCAGCGGTTAAGACTGTGCAGAGGGCGAGAGTTCCATTTCTGGTCAGGAAACTAAAAGCCCACATGCCATGCAGCAGGGGCAAAAAAAAAAAAAAAAAAAAAAAGAAAGAAAAAGAAAGCACTGACATAACCTGACTGGGCAAAGAAAAGTGAGCACGTTTGTCGACAATCTAAACCAGCAGACTGTCTTGAAGGTATAGAATCCAATTTCAGTTGAGTGTCCCCAGTAACTGAAGCAGCCAAGGAGCTCCTAAAGGTTAGGTGGTATGAAATGAGGGAAATATGCATAATAATTTTTAAAAGAAAAGTGGAAGGTTTCGTTAAATACCAGTCATTTAATATTTTTAATTATATTATTTTCCAATTGTGTTTTAAAGACACTCTGATACAGTATTTACAGCAAAGTCCAGTGGTTAAGGTGTCGACTTCCAATGCAGGGGACACAGCTTCGATCCCTGGTCAAGGAACTAAAATCCCACATGCAACATGGTGTGCCCCCCTCTCCCCCAAAAAAGACCCTCACCATGGATTGTCTTTGGTCTCTCAACCCTGCTAGCCTACCAAGGCAAGACGTCCATCAGCACCGTGGGCACCTCCACCTCTGCTTACCGCCTGAGCCTGGCCACCATGTCCCGCTCCAACACGGGCACCGGCACTGTCTGGGAGCAGGACAGCGAGCCGTCCCAGCAGGCTTCCCAGGACACCCTGAGTCGAACTGATGAGGAGGATGAGGAAAGTAGGTCACCTGCAGCTTCCAGGGCGGGAGGGTGGGGGCCTCACTTGCAACCTAGCTTGACTGTGCAAATGAGGGCTTGGATTTCTGCATTTCTGACCTTTTGCAGTTCTGATCCCCTGATCATGTTTACGAAAGGTATTTAAAATGGAATTGTGACTGATCCCATGATTTCTAAGGCCTGCTTTTCTATAAATTCCTTGATATCCTCAGTCATTTGGTAGGAGCTTAGGCAAAAAGTCAATCTTTAATGATCCCTAAATTTTCTTTGTGCTTATGTATTCAACCTTTGCACTAACCCATTTAAACTGTGATTAAATAACTAAAGAGAGTGTTTGTCCCCCCTTTTCCTGGTCAGTCTTGCTTAGAAAATCAATCAGCACTCATGAGACCAGAGCTTCCCTGGTGGTCCAGCGGTTAAGACTGTGCAGAGGGCGAGAGTTCCATTTCTGGTCAGGAAACTAAAAGCCCACATGCCATGCAGCAGGGGCAAAAAAAAAAAAAAAAAAAAAAGAAAGAAAAAGAAAGCACTGACATAACCTGACTGGGCAAAGAAAAGTGAGCACGTTTGTCGACAATCTAAACCAGCAGACTGTCTTGAAGGTATAGAATCCAATTTCAGTTGAGTGTCCCCAGTAACTGAAGCAGCCAAGGAGCTCCTAAAGGTTAGGTGGTATGAAATGAGGGAAATATGCATAATAATTTTTAAAAGAAAAAGTGGAAGGTTTCGTTAAATACCAGTCATTTAATATTTTTAATTATATTATTTTCCAATTGTGTTTTAAAGACACTCTGATACAGTATTTACAGCAAAGTGTGCCATCAACGCCTTATGAAAAAAAATCTAGATCTTTGCTCAGAGCCCCTCTGTACCAAGCAACAACAAAAAGCCCTACTCTGAACTAAATTAAACACAGTCGAGGTTAGAATTTTAAGTAACTGAGATGAATGAAAGTATTTTAATACCCTACTATGGCAGGGTGTGTAGGAGACGGAAAGAAGTAACTACTTGGTCAAAGCAAGTGTCAATAATATTTCCAGTTTAGTTTCAGAGTTAAGTAGATAACAAAGAGATAATCATGTTATCCTGTACCTAACCTACAGACATATTTGTTACTAAACATTGCTCATGGCCTGTCTTTAATAGAGAGAGATTTTGCAGGTAACCAAATGAATTAGAGGATAACCAAGCCTTATAGTACAGAAGACATAAACAGAGATAGCATGACCAAAGGCCTACGTTAATACACTGACACGCATGCAAGTTTCTGCTAATCTTTCTGCTCTCAAACATCACCATGACAGGCTAGTTTGGCTATGATGTATGTGTATATTAACTTATAAAGTGGAGTATGAATGCTAGAGTAATTGACACCTTTGAATTAAACAATTTTTCCATTCAGCCATCAAATCTGTATCAAGATCTAGCAGGAGTGAGATGAGGAACAAGAAACTAAGAGAAAGATATATTCTCTGCTGTCTATAGCATTTGTTATAAGAAACGCTTAACAAACAGTAAATGACACAACATTGTAAATCAGCTACACTTCAATAAAATGAATAAAGTAAAAAAAAGAAATTGGTAGGCAGTACTTATAACCACCAAACAAATACTGAAGGAGTAGGTGTTAAGTGATATATAAGTATGAATAAGAGGAGAAAAAATTAATGGAATCCCAGAAATGTCTTACTAGATATAGTTCAATCTACCCTATCACAATTTTTCATGTTTTTTTTTAAGGCATATTTGATTATTCTCTACTCTGTGAACACACCTAAAAAGGGAATACCATTCTATAACAAGAATCAACTTCAAGTCAGTCAATATGTGGCAAATTGAAATTGTCAGCATTTTAATATTCATCTCTGGTCTGAAATCAATTTTACTAGAAATATGACCACTTGGGCTATTTTAAATAAATGATGTCAGATGACCATACATGGTAGCATAAGTTCACCAGAATTCTGTGTTAATCAAAGTAAGTCTCGTGTTTAGGGCTTCCCTAGTGGTCCAATGGGTAGAGTCTGCATTGCGGTGCAAGGCACCGTTCGATCTAGCACAGGGTTTTGCATAGGGAGGGTTCATTCCAGAATTGCGGTACAAAGCAAGTGTCAATAATATTTCCAGTTTAGTTTCAGAGTTAAGTAGATAACAAAGAGATAATCATGTTATCCTGTACCTAACCTACAGACATATTTGTTACTAAACATTGCTCATGGCCTGTCTTTAATAGAGAGAGATTTTGCAGGTAACCAAATGAATTAGAGGATAACCAAGCCTTATAGTACAGAAGACATAAACAGAGATAGCATGACCAAAGGCCTACGTTAATACACTGACACGCATGCAAGTTTCTGCTAATCTTTCTGCTCTCAAACATCACCATGACAGGCTAGTTTGGCTATGATGTATGTGTATATTAACTTATAAAGTGGAGTATGAATGCTAGAGTAATTGACACCTTTGAATTAAACAATTTTTCCATTCAGCCATCAAATCTGTATCAAGATCTAGCAGGAGTGAGATGAGGAACAAGAAACTAAGAGAAAGATATATTCTCTGCTGTCTATAGCATTTGTTATAAGAAACGCTTAACAAACAGTAAATGACACAACATTGTAAATCAGCTACACTTCAATAAAATGAATAAAGTAAAAAAAAGAAATTGGTAGGCAGTACTTATAACCACCAAACAAATACTGAAGGAGTAGGTGTTAAGTGATATATAAGTATGAATAAGAGGAGAAAAAATTAATGGAATCCCAGAAATGTCTTACTAGATATAGTTCAATCTACCCTATCACAATTTTTCATGTTTTTTTTTAAGGCATATTTGATTATTCTCTACTCTGTGAACACACCTAAAAAGGGAATACCATTCTATAACAAGAATCAACTTCAAGTCAGTCAATATGTGGCAAATTGAAATTGTCAGCATTTTAATATTCATCTCTGGTCTGAAATCAATTTTACTAGAAATATGACCACTTGGGCTATTTTAAATAAATGATGTCAGATGACCATACATGGTAGCATAAGTTCACCAGAATTCTGTGTTAATCAAAGTAAGTCTCGTGTTTAGGGCTTCCCTAGTGGTCCAATGGGTAAAGAGTCTGCATTGCGGTGCAAGGGGCACCGGTTCGATCCCTAGCACAGGAAGATCCCATATGCCATGGAGCGGCCGGACCGGTGTGTCCAATTAGGAGCCAGTGCTCTGGAGCGCATGTGCCCAGAGCCGGTGCTCTGCCACAGGAGAGGCCACCACGATGGAAGGTCCACACAGGCCAAAGAATTAAGATGGATGAAAACAAATAAATGAAGGACCAATCAAAAGAGGCCAAAATTTTAAAAAATATGTGTCTCATGTTCAATGACAAATAATAATAGCTCACTGAGATTATTACCTTGTCACAAATATTGTTCTAAAGTTAATTTTCCTATGGATTTAAATACATGCATTTCCATTTCTATGGAGAAAATAAGACTGCTTTAAATTTTAAATTTAGGTTAAAGCTAGCATTTGTTTCTGAACTATATAGATTTTTAAATTAAAAAAAAAACCTGAAACAGTCTTTCCCTCAGTAGTCTAAAAATTATGGAATGTCCTGAGTGTAGTGTTTAAATGTCAAACATGCTTGATTTGATCAATAACACAGTCCCTTACCAAACTATTTCTGGAATGTTTAAAATGTTCAAAGGGCTTCCCCCGGTGGTCCAGTGGATAAGGACACTGCCTTGCAGTGCAAGGGGCGCCGGTTGGATCCCTGGCCTGGGAAGATCCCACGTGCTGCGGAGCGGCTGGACTGATGTGTCCAATCACCGAGCCGGAGCTCTGGAGCGCATGCACCTAGAGCCGGCACTCTGCGACAAGGGACGCCACTGCGATGGGAGGCCCACAGGAGCCAAAGAACAAAGACAGATGAAAACAGAGAAATGAAAGACCAATAGAAGTGGCCCGCCCGCTCCCATCCCTCCCCAACCCGACCCCCGCCCAAAATAAATAAATAAATAAATCTTAAAATGTTCAAAAAAAAAAAAATGTTACGGTCCAGCTTTTCTGAAATCTTTAATTTGCCAATGCCCCTTGATTTTTACAAATAATCTGCTTGTAGAAATAGACACGAGGCTTATGTTTATTTCATGAGGGCTGCTTGAGGGTGGGAGATGTGGAGATGTGAAGAACTATCCTTCATGCCTTTGAACAGATTAAAAAGCTCAACTCCCAAAGGTATTTTTTTCAAGGTGAAGATAAATTGATGAAGTTTTATTGAAGCTGTTTCCCTCACCTGAATGAAGTTACCAATGTCTTTAACTCAAAGTTCTGTTCCTATTCTCATCGTGACAATGTTCAGTAACACTAAAGGCTCAGAGGTTAAAGTCTCTGGTTTTATAAAAGCAGTGAAGATGTTTCTAAAAGTCCCAAAGGTCTTAGTTTTGAATCTGTGCAGAGGGACGAATGATAATTTAACTTTAGGTACTGTCCTAAGATTGTAAATTCCAGCCAGGGATGGAACCCAAGGACAAAGCTGGTGTGGGTTTTCTGGTCAACGTCATTGTTTTCTAACAGTCCCTCTCTGGCCCTTTCAGATGACTCGGTCAGCATGCCCAGTGTGGTAAGTGAACAGGAAGCTTACCTCCTGAGTGCCATTGGAAGGAGGCGGTTCTCCAGCCATGTCTCCAGCATGTCTGCACCTCAGGCCGAGGTGGGCATGCTACCCAGCCAAAGGTAAACAGCCCTGGATGTGTTATCCTCCACATTTGGGGGCAGAGGTAGAAATTCTGAAAACTCACTCCTGTAATTCTGAAAAGGCCTAAAGAGAAGCAAACCATCCGTGTTTTTAAGTAGACTATTCAAACAACTTTCCAACGAGGGTTGTGCAGGCAACAATTTGCAGAGACTTTTGTAAATCAGGCCAGATGAAGGGGTCTCAATTTCTAATCCAAGTATTGCTTCTCCTTAACATTTTTCTATAGATAGATTTATGTTTGTCTTTCATGGTCTTCTTTCAGATGACGTTCTAGTATTTCAGACATATAATCAGCTAAGCTAATAATGAGAATCTAGCAGGTGTGTAGGACTAGCTTGATAGATTTGGTAGTTTAGATTTCTTACGTATCATCAGTATTTAGTTGGAGGTAGTGACGCTTAACCAAGCAGGAAAAAACCTTTGCCGCTATGTGTGACCTTAGGCAGGACATTAAACAAGACACCCCAGTTTTCTCTGATGTGAAATGAGAGATTAGCCAAAGGTGTCTTTAAGGTAACTTCTCTACCAAGGGAGTTTTATGATTCCATAGCTCGACTCTTTAAAACGTTTTCTCTGATGTGTTCTCCTTTCTAAGAATATAGATTTAAAACTTTATGTAAGTTTACCATATATATGGTAATGTAGAAAATGATCTCACATAAGAAATGAAACATCTATTTCACAGTCAGTACTAGTACTTTAGGTACTGAATTCTTTCAAAGAATCAGTCTTACGTGTTTTCATCTAGTCTGTTGTTTATTCTTATTACCTATGGAGTCATCGTGGTATAACTTATACAGAGGAGAATAAGAACAATCAGGACACACTTTAATGCTTATATAAATTTAGTTTGCATGCAGAAATAATTATCATGTACCTAAACACTTTAGCAAATCATTCCTGAACTGTACAGATGAAATTTTTGGAAATAAAGCAAAATTTTGGAGAATATTGTAAAAATAGGGGGAAATGATAAAAGATTAATAAGTAAATTACATATTTGTAAAGAAAGCACTAGTTATGTACTTTTGAGTTATTATAAAAATGGGTAGTATATACACATTACTAGCATTTTAAGAGATTGCTTTAGCTATCATTTGATAATTTTCTTTGAAAAGGAAGTCTTATAAATAAAATATATAAAAATGAGAGCCAAATTAAAAAAAAAAAAGATGTGAAGCCATACAAGCAGTTAATACTGGTAAGTAGGGATTAATCTTTAATTGCTAGAAATATACAAACTATTACCAGAATGAACAAAAACCAGCAATCTACTTAAAAGTTTTATTTAAATTAGGGAATTTTAAATAGAGATTTTTTTGGTTATTCTAGACCATCAATTCCCTTTGTACATATCTGTTAAGGAGTTATCTCAGTTCTGGGGAGAAAATTTGTTCTATTATGGATAGACTGAAAATCCAGAAAAATAATATAGCTAAACCCTTTGGGCTTGAGTCATACTTGGGAAGGTTACTGAAAGTGATGATATCTCTCTGTGTTAGGGAAAACCTCTTTCTAGGCTATTTTTACAGTATACAATTAGGTGAACAATTCTCTGGAGATGGGCACTCCAGTTTTCTAAAGGGTTTAATTCCATCCATTTTAACAACTATTTATTGAGTGCTTCATAGGCGCTCAGCTCAGTGCTAGGCACTGAAGGAAAAAGAAAATACGACACACAGTTTCTGTTCGCAAATCCCCAAATCAGCGGCATCCAAATGAATCAGTAAACTATGTAATTATTCTTTCATCAGCCTGACAGGTTTCTTCTTTTGGCATTTACAATTCACTAGAGGATGGAGTGAGGAGGTAAATGCAAATTCCATGTGAATTTTACAGGGTTATCTTTCTTCCATTTGTTCACTTTGCATTTTCACTGCAAAATTAGTGGGTGAAATTGGGTTCTTTCTTTGTTTTTCTTATTGGCATCAGCTCCAAGAGTTGGGCTGTGGCAGTTCATGGTAAGTGGTTTCTGTGATCAGGTCAACTCACAAGAAAGAAGCAAGATCCTGGGCATTGAAACATCCTGTGCATAAGACATGAGCAAAAGTCATAACCACCAAGCCAAATGGTTACTCAAGGAATGATAGTTTTATCTTCTACAGATTCTATAATGCGTTCCATAATGCATTCTAGAGCTCGTTATAAGTTTCAACTCTTGACCAATAAATAGATCACTCCTCTGAGAGTCATATCCACCCAAAGGGCCCCTTCCCCATTGCCTTGAGTCCTGTGTCTTGCCCAACCCAGCACAAGGTGAAATGGTTGACTGTCTCCTTTTCCTTCCTTGTTCTGTAATTAAGGACCATGGTAAAGAAAAGGGATTAATCTTTAATTGCTAGAAATATACAAACTATTACCAGAATGAACAAAAACCAGCAATCTACTTAAAAGTTTTATTTAAATTAGGAATTTTAAATAGAGATTTTTTTGGTTATTCTAGACCATCAATTCCCTTTGTACATATCTGTTAAGGAGTTATCTCAGTTCTGGGGAGAAAATTTGTTCTATTATGGATAGACTGAAAATCCAGAAAAATAATATAGCTAAACCCTTTGGGCTTGAGTCATACTTGGGAAGGTTACTGAAAGTGATGATATCTCTCTGTGTTAGGGAAAACCTCTTTCTAGGCTATTTTTACAGTATACAATTAGGTGAACAATTCTCTGGAGATGGGCACTCCAGTTTTCTAAAGGGTTTAATTCCATCCATTTTAACAACTATTTATTGAGTGCTTCATAGGCGCTCAGCTCAGTGCTAGGCACTGAAGGAAAAAGAAAATACGACACACAGTTTCTGTTCGCAAATCCCCAAATCAGCGGCATCCAAATGAATCAGTAAACTATGTAATTATTCTTTCATCAGCCTGACAGGTTTCTTCTTTTGGCATTTACAATTCACTAGAGGATGGAGTGAGGAGGTAAATGCAAATTCCATGTGAATTTTACAGGGTTATCTTTCTTCCATTTGTTCACTTTGCATTTTCACTGCAAAATTAGTGGGTGAAATTGGGTTCTTTCTTTGTTTTTCTTATTGGCATCAGCTCCAAGAGTTGGGCTGTGGCAGTTCATGGTAAGTGGTTTCTGTGATCAGGTCAACTCACAAGAAAGAAGCAAGATCCTGGGCATTGAAACATCCTGTGCATAAGACATGAGCAAAAGTCATAACCACCAAGCCAAATGGTTACTCAAGGAATGATAGTTTTATCTTCTACAGATTCTATAATGCGTTCCATAATGCATTCTAGAGCTCGTTATAAGTTTCAACTCTTGACCAATAAATAGATCACTCCTCTGAGAGTCATATCCACCCAAAGGGCCCCTTCCCCATTGCCTTGAGTCCTGTGTCTTGCCCAACCCAGCACAAGGTGAAATGGTTGACTGTCTCCTTTTCCTTCCTTGTTCTGTTGAATTTATTTATTTATTTTTGGTTCTTGGAAGCAGAAAAGTGCATGCTTTCTTTTTCTTTTATTTGTTTGCATTTTCTTTCCCTAAATGCTTCATCTCCCTACCCCTCCTGCAGTGAACCTAATGTCCTCGATGACTCCCAGGGCCTGGCCGCCGAGGGCAGCCTCTCTAGGTACAGTGTCAACGCTACCTGTGTATTGGTGTCTGTGCTGGGAAACAAGCTGTTCCCTGTCTCCTCTGTCTTTCTGTTTCCCTGTCTCCTCTCCCCTGGTCTTGATATCTATTTCCTTTCCTTGCCCTTTGTTGCTCATAAACACATGAGCCTGGAAGTCAAAGGTGTAGCCTCCTTCATTTTCAGCTTCAGAGCTCTATCATAAGTGATCTAAAAAGTTTACTTTAAAAAAAAAAAATCCCTGGAGTTCTTCTAGGGCTTACCCCATGGACTGTCTTAAGAGTTTGATATGCAAAATGTTAAATGTATCCTATCTAAACATACCCTCCCATGCTGGTATTCCTCAAGAAAAGTTTTCTTCAGGAGCCTTTTAATACAATTCCCCATCATCAGGAAGCCCCAGTCTAGACAGATCTTTCAGCCTATACCATGGATGAAAAGAAGACACTGATGCTATAATAAGAATACCAATTTCAATACAATTTATGTAATTCCCTCTCTTTGATGCGTGCAGTGTGACAGGCTATTATAGTAGCTTGTTCAAACAACATTTGTATAAAGAATGTCTGCCCCATTGCTAGGATGACTCCCAAATTTGCCATGAAATGTCAGATAGAAACATTTCTTGGTAAGAGACATCTCCTAATGCAAATATAATGGCTTAGCTATTGGTTTAAAGCTTCAGAAAGGGGGCCTGCACCTTTAACACTCAGATAAACCACGTCAAACATTCCTAATCTTGTGCTGTTGATTCACACCTCTCAACTAATCCTCATTAGGGGTAATGCTTCTTGTTCATGCTAAGAGTGCCTATGTTTCATTTTAAGAGAAGATATTCCCTTTCAGGTTTGCATTATATAGTGAGTGCTCCCACGTTTATTGCTTTATCACAAAGATGAGGAAATGTTGAGAGGCCGTTCCTGTGAAAGGTTGTCCTCTGTTTTTGTTCCCTTTTTCTTTTTTGCATCTTGTTTAGATTTCACATTTTCTTCCACAGTTGAAAATGGGAAATTTATTCCATCATCCGGTGGTTTTTTTTTTTTAACTGGCCCCATAATTCATGGCATTCATTTGTGTTTGCAAGCCCCTGCCAGAACAAATGAGTCTCTTATTGGTAGTAAATGTGGAGGTGCTGCAGAGAGCAGGCTTCATTCCATTATCTGAGAGCTTTGAGGACAAGGAAGAATAGAGTAGTCCTCCAGGAGGTTTCCCTTCATTGTTCAAAGTATTGGAAGAGCTCTGAGCCAAGCCTAGCGCCATGACCACTGGTTTCAAAGCATTCATTTGTTGAATGCTTAAGATTACATACAAGACAGAAGACCTAGTTAGGAAAATGATTGCAGTGTCCTGAGAGTAGAAAGCATTAAATTAGACTGACTTTGTCCCAGACCTTTTCTAATTAGGCCAAATTCTATTCTTGCTGAATAAATACTAGTCAGGGGCTGGTGAGAAGACAGGGATTTGAGTTAATATTTATAAATTCTCCCAAGGACTTTGGAGAAGGAAATGGCAACCCACTCCAGTAGTCTTGCCTGAAGAGTTCCATAGAAAGAGGAGCCTGGAGGGCTGTGTGTAATCCATGGATTGCAAAGAGACACGACTGAGTGACTATCACGCCTAAGGACCCAGCCATCTTTGGTAGGTTTAGGGTTGAAATGGACTAATCTGAAATTGTCTAAACCAATCCAATCTGCCCTTGGTCCAATGTAGATTGGAATAAACCCGAAGTTCTTGCTATTTGAGGTTGGTTCAGAGCCAAAGCTATAGGTTTTACCTATAAATGAATTGGGGCTTCCCTGGTAACTCAGTTGGTAAAGAATCTGTCTGCAGTGCAGGAGACCTGGCTTTGATACATGAGTTGGGAAGATCCCCTCAAGAAGGAAATGGCAAACCACTCCAGTATTCTTGCCTGGATAATCCCATAGACAGAGGAGCCTGCTGGACAACAGTTCAGTCCCTGGGGTTGCAAGAGTTGGATATGACTTAGCGGCTAAACCACTACCATAGATGAATTAGTCAATCATGTGAGGCCTTTGATGCCTGTTTTAGATCAACTGTTGTTGATCTGTTTTTCCTGTAATTGGTGTGTTTGAGTTCTGGATGCCGGTCACCCGGATTCATTTGTGATCAGTAAGAAACTAGAAAATGAGGTCCTCGCTTTAGACTCTAAAAAGTTCTATGAGTGCAGAGGTGTTCCGACAGCCATAGCACATTCACCTTTGCCATACACAGCAAATCATCTCTCCAACACCATCATGTCACCAAGTTCTCTTTGGAGGAGAGGAACTTTTGGCATTACGAAGAGGTGGGCTTATAAAATAGGATATATACTTTTGTATTTGGTGTCCAGGCTTCCTTATTTTTGTCATGAAACTTCTTTATGGTACAGAGTCTTAAGATTCTAAAGAAACACTAAGATATTAACGATGTAAATTACATTTAGCACACATCTGAGCACTAAGGAAATCTGACTCCAAAGCTGAAAGAATATCAGGAAATGTTCCTAACAGAAAGTAATAAGCCCTGCTTCTTACCCCAACTCCACATTTTGATAAACTTTCTGGGGATTTGCTTTTGAAAGAACACTTGTTTTAGGCAACATAGGCAAGTTGATGTGAGGGCTGAAGGAGGAAGACTCCAAGATGATAGCGTACCCTGATAACTAGGTGGAAACTAATCAAAACTTTGCAGACCATTAGAAAATTTCTTTTAGGATTTTTTTAAAAAATGTGTGCTAACTCATAAAGATTCATAGGAAGAAGTATATGCTTGTAAGAATCACTATGCTATGGTGAAAAAAATTTTTTTTCTTTTAAACTTAATACATTGCAATACCTCCTGGATCCAAGGTAGATTGGAATAAACCCGAAGTTCTTGCTATTTGAGGTTGGTTCAGAGCCAAAGCTATAGGTTTTACCTATAAATGAATTGGGGCTTCCCTGGTAACTCAGTTGGTAAAGAATCTGTCTGCAGTGCAGGAGACCTGGCTTTGATACATGAGTTGGGAAGATCCTCAAGAAGGAAATGGCAAACCACTCCAGTATTCTTGCCTGGATAATCCCATAGACAGAGGAGCCTGCTGGACAACAGTTCAGTCCCTGGGGTTGCAAGAGTTGGATATGACTTAGCGGCTAAACCACTACCATAGATGAATTAGTCAATCATGTGAGGCCTTTGATGCCTGTTTTAGATCAACTGTTGTTGATCTGTTTTTCCTGTAATTGGTGTGTTTGAGTTCTGGATGCCGGTCACCCGGATTCATTTGTGATCAGTAAGAAACTAGAAAATGAGGTCCTCGCTTTAGACTCTAAAAAGTTCTATGAGTGCAGAGGTGTTCCGACAGCCATAGCACATTCACCTTTGCCATACACAGCAAATCATCTCTCCAACACCATCATGTCACCAAGTTCTCTTTGGAGGAGAGGAACTTTTGGCATTACGAAGAGGTGGGCTTATAAAATAGGATATATACTTTTGTATTTGGTGTCCAGGCTTCCTTATTTTTGTCATGAAACTTCTTTATGGTACAGAGTCTTAAGATTCTAAAGAAACACTAAGATATTAACGATGTAAATTACATTTAGCACACATCTGAGCACTAAGGAAATCTGACTCCAAAGCTGAAAGAATATCAGGAAATGTTCCTAACAGAAAGTAATAAGCCCTGCTTCTTACCCCAACTCCACATTTTGATAAACTTTCTGGGGATTTGCTTTTGAAAGAACACTTGTTTTAGGCAACATAGGCAAGTTGATGTGAGGGCTGAAGGAGGAAGACTCCAAGATGATAGCGTACCCTGATAACTAGGTGGAAACTAATCAAAACTTTGCAGACCATTAGAAAATTTCTTTTAGGATTTTTTTAAAAAATGTGTGCTAACTCATAAAGATTCATAGGAAGAAGTATATGCTTGTAAGAATCACTATGCTATGGTGAAAAAAATTTTTTTTCTTTTAAACTTAATACATTGCAATACTCTACCATGGAAGAATTCTCTTCTTTAAGAGTGTTGCTCTTAGAAATATTGAAACGTCATTATAGATCTTCCCTCCTTGTGCGTGCCCCCAAATACACACTCCATGGGCCATATATTCTCTCCAGAAGAATATAAAATGTTGTTCAAGCACTTAAGCCTGAAAGTTTATACTTGAGAATTAAATTTTGTTTAGACACGTTAGAACATATAGAAAGGCAGGAATTGACAATCAACTCTAGCTTCAAAAGAGAGAGAGATTACAATGCTATTTGATTCCATAGGGATAGTTTTAATCACAGTGGAAAATAAGAATGTGGCTCAAGTTTGAACAAGACAGATAGTCTGCGTGAAACAAAATAAAAATAACCTATCCATCTCATGATCACCCACATTTCCAAAGTATGAAAACTTGGCAAGTACTCCCAAATCACAAAGAAAAGATTAAAACACCCTTGTGATGTAGTTGAGGGTCAATAGCTAGAAGAATGTCTGTTGTGATACACAGAGAAGTGTACTTTGCCAGTGTTAAATCAGTCCTTAACAGGAGAAAACTAAGATCCAGATCATTCTCCCCACTTTTTTTTTTTTTTCTGATTTCAGTCTCTAATCTGTAAATTCTGTGGCATTTCAAATACATTTTCTTAAATGTTATGGAGGCTAAGTAAATTTTAAACACTAATCTTTTACTGGAAAAGGGAAGAATAGGATTTGGTCTACTGTTTATGTCCCTGTCTTCTATAAATGCTCTGTGGCTCCTTCAGTACTGCTTCATGTATCCCCCATCACAAGGCAGTCATCCAGTGAAAATGGCTGTGCTGTGTGCCTTCTGTTCCCTCTCCAGATTTCTCTAACTATATTAAAATTGAAACTAAAAGCACAGATAAAAAGCAATGAACAGGGATATACATATGATTTATCTGGGATTATACCTATCTGTAAACAACAGAACTATGCAAAAACAAAAAGCCAAATAAAAATAATTAAGTGAAAAAAAAAAAAACAATGAAAATACAGATTCCTTTTCTATGTAATAGTCTCACCCAGTACTTCTACATAAAACTTTTGTTTTGAAATCTATTTCTAGATTGAAATACACTTCTTTGTACTTTGGGATGAGTGATAGAAATTTTTATTGCATTACCGAATGGCTCTTTGTTCCCTTATCCTTTAAGAAATACCATTAAATATGTGTTCCACTAGGAGATGCATACATATTTATTATATATGGGGGTTTCCCTGGTGGCTCAGGTGTAAAGAGTGTGCCTGCAATGCTAAAGAGCTGGACATGTCTTAGTAACTAAATAATAACAACAACATATTTATGCAGTCTTAAGTCTTCATGCTGAAATAAGAGAAAAGAGCTCATTTGTGCCAGGATTGTCTTCTAACGTTGTCTACATTTCCCTGGCTTATAAATCAGTTCCTTGCATTTTGAGTAAGGCCTTTGGTTTTTGTGGGCAGTTGAGCCACACCAGTTCTGCCAAGACCCATATTTACTTCTCTAAAATCCAGGACATGTGCCTGAATAATGTTGTTTAGTGACTCAGAAATACAAAAGATAGGTTTGGCTTCAATTTAGAAAGTTTTACTTGCTTTTATACTTATTGTTTTGCCTTTTTATTTGGCAAAACAGTGGAAATCAGCCATTTATCATACCCAAGATTAAATTTTTAGGGAATCAGTTTTCCCTACAGCGGGGCTTAGGGCAGACACCATGGTCTTCTGGTTGGTGTTATATTGCACACCCAGTAGTCACGTATCACAAATTCAGCACATGATGTAAATATTGCATGACATGGGGAGAACTAAACTAAAACCACTTTTCATTGCAACTCCAATTTGATATAGACCCGAAATTACTTCTGTGCTAAATTAGTTCTGTTATTAATTTCTCTAGTTGTTTATTATTAACTTATCCTCTGCACACAGCTAAACCAGACTTTGATGTTCCAAATATAAATGTTTTAGCATCACATATTTAGGGAGAATATATTAGCTGAGCTCTGTTTCCAAGGATGTGTTCTATAGTTTAATCATTGACATGTGCATTCCACTGATGAAACACTATGTGTATCATTTATATAAAACAACTAAATACTAAAGCTATAAACCTGATCCATTTCTTAGATTAAGCCTCTCTATCCATAGAGAAAATTTTGATTCTTTTGATCCTCCCTTGGAATAATCATTTTGAAATTACCATTATGTTTTGACATTTAACACTCCCTGAGTGACATGTATTTCTTTTCTTGCACCATTTTTTCTCACAATCTCAGATTACTGAATAAAAGTGAGACAAGTGGACTGCCTCTATTTCATTTTCTCTACCCAATTATTTTAAAGACATTATATTACCTATCCTGGTGTTCTAGAAGCAATAAACTCATTACAGACGTAAAACAATGAAGCATACTATGTTACATCACTTTTCATGTTCAAACCATTTCACATTGACTAACTTCTCTTCTTTACCTTAATGGGAGGTAGGTGGTAAGTATTAACCTTCCTGTACGGCCAAGGGAACTGAGGTAATATTTAGATGTCAATGAAGAATCCATTCCAGTGAAAGCTTTGCTTGATATTTGGGAAGCTCTTGTTTCTACTTTTGTGCGTATGGTAATTGAATACTCTTTCCAATTTAAGACACATGTTAAAATGTATAACTAATAAGGAGATGTCATTTCAAACATGCCAGCAACTTAGTCTGGATTGCTTATCAGAATTTATTGCATTGTTCCTTTGGGGTTATTTTCTATCTATATGGAAAGGTCATTTATAGTATAAGCACATATATGTATAAAAAATAATGTAGATTTATTTTTTTGAATCTGATATTTAGGAGAATAAGAAAGTTTAAAAAACATCTATTTTTAAAACTATGAAATTTTGTGTATCCCAAATGGTCTAATTTTGATATAATTACTTATTTCAGAAAAACTATGATAAACACCATTTGGGAATCAGTGATTTTTTTTCCTAGTGGAAATATGAGTAAGACTTTTGAAAAATGACACAGGTGACTATGTCCGCCAGGTAATGATGATTACCTAGTTGTTAATACAATAGGAAACATCTGATTGTCCATCTTGCCACCAATTTCTCTCCCACAACTTCAGAGAGACTGTGTTTAGGTAGCTCCTGTCTTGAAGATGGCAACGAATGCATATATACAGTCTTTGCTTTATATAACAACTAAATACTAAAGCTATCCTCCTTCTTGGATCCATAGAGAAAATTTTGATTCTTTTGATCCTCCCTTGGAATAATCATTTTGAAATTACCATTATGTTTTGACATTTAACACTCCCTGAGTGACATGTATTTCTTTTCTTGCACCATTTTTTCTCACAATCTCAGATTACTGAATAAAAGTGAGACAAGTGGACTGCCTCTATTTCATTTTCTCTACCCAATTATTTTAAAGACATTATATTACCTATCCTGGTGTTCTAGAAGCAATAAACTCATTACAGACGTAAAACAATGAAGCATACTATGTTACATCACTTTTCATGTTCAAACCATTTCACATTGACTAACTTCTCTTCTTTACCTTAATGGGAGGTAGGTGGTAAGTATTAACCTTCCTGTAGGGCCCAAAGGGGAACTGAGGTAATATTTAGATGTCAATGAAGAATCCATTCCAGTGAAAGCTTTGCTTGATATTTGGGAAGCTCTTGTTTCTACTTTTGTGCGTATGGTAATTGAATACTCTTTCCAATTTAAGACACATGTTAAAATGTATAACTAATAAGGAGATGTCATTTCAAACATGCCAGCAACTTAGTCTGGATTGCTTATCAGAATTTATTGCATTGTTCCTTTGGGGTTATTTTCTATCTATATGGAAAGGTCATTTATAGTATAAGCACATATATGTATAAAAAATAATGTAGATTTATTTTTTTGAATCTGATATTTAGGAGAATAAGAAAGTTTAAAAAACATCTATTTTTAAAACTATGAAATTTTGTGTATCCCAAATGGTCTAATTTTGATATAATTACTTATTTCAGAAAAACTATGATAAACACCATTTGGGAATCAGTGATTTTTTTTCCTAGTGGAAATATGAGTAAGACTTTTGAAAAATGACACAGGTGACTATGTCCGCCAGGTAATGATGATTACCTAGTTGTTAATACAATAGGGGAAACATCTGATTGTCCATCTTGCCACCAATTTCTCTCCCCACAACTTCAGAGAGACTGTGTTTAGGTAGCTCCTGTCTTGAAGATGGCAACGAATGCATATATACAGTCTTTGCTTTTCATAGGCAGTTGCTGACTCTGTATTCCTCTATGGAATACTTTACTGTAAAAACTATTTGTAGATGACTCTCCTTGTGCAAAGGCAAAGCAGAAATTAATCACATTGGCATCATTCACAGGATTACAATGTTCTCTGGGGCACAATATATATCTTTTTTTTCACCTCCACTCCCATTATATATCCCTATTATACATGCATGCATAATGAAAAGGATCATGGGTCCATGACAGTGTTTTCAGCTTCACCCAGTACTAAAGTAGGGACCGCTGTGGGGAGTCATTTTTGCATATAAAAGACACACATACACAGTAAATTTGGGAGGAGCAGGTTGTTACTTTTACAAATAGTGTGCTATATTTGGGAGCAGCTATTTGGTATTAATTAAGCTTCTAAATTGCAATGATAGCTTAATTACTTTGCCAGCCTTTTAAATCTAAAATCCTGTTTACAAGACATCTAATTGTCTACCAATGTGACTATTGATTTACTCAGTCACAGACTTCAGGCTGCAAACATGTGTTGAATGTGACCCTTCACCCAAATGGATTCTGTGTCTGATGTGTTTGATATTTGTCCATCTGATTTTTGTGTAAATTGAAATTTTTTTAAAGGTGTTCCCATCCATGTGATAGAGTTGTTCGTGTTTGTTCATCACATCTTCCTCCTTACCCTTGGAAAAAAAAAAAAAATTGAGATTAGCACATGACGTCTTAAACCGTTTGGTGGCTTCCAAACCAGGGGTGTGATCAAATCGATGTTTGGCTGAATGATAGATCTGGCACCGGTGACTGAAAACAGAATCTCAATTTTGGCAGCCTGGGGCGACAAGGCCTCCTGTCCTCCTTCCTAAACCTGTGAAAACTCCCATCCCAGGGGTTCTTTCCCAACCTTCCTTCAAAGATAATGGTATCTTTGAAGTGACCGTTTCCTATAAAGTGATTTTGGCTAACACCCACCAGAGGATGGTCCCACATGCCTGCTCCAGGGCACACTAACACTGGTGATGCTCTTGACAGGGTGGCAAGTGTGCAGAGTGAACCCGGCCAGCAGAACCTCCTCATTCAGCAGCCACTGGGGAGGAAGCGGGGCCTGAGGCAGGTAAGCAGACCCTGAAAGGGCAGGAGAGACATCCTGTGGAATGGAAGTTCTATTCGGCTTTTAATGCTCATGTATGTTAAGACTCTAGTTTACCTTCTCCCCACCTGAAAGAAGCAGTGCAGAGCAACTTTAAAACATGGTAAGTGCTGGGGCAAGAGGAGAGTTTGGGGCTTCTATTTTTAGCTCTGACTCTTATGAACAAAGCTGATTACTTGGTGAAAGAAGTGGGCTTATATTTTTATTTGCTCCTATCCAGAAACCATTGCCAGCCAAACTACTGACCATGGAAGGTTCATTATAAAGTTCACTTTTAAGGCCTGTTTCTGTAGAGAGGCAAAAACAGTCATCCTTTGTTCCTCATTTCAAAATTAATAATTCAGTTTAAAACTGAAATAGAGGTAAAGATGATCTCTAAAAATTTCCTTAGGGTGGGGTTCCTCTATGTTGCCATCTACGTGAAAATCTAAAACTAAGGCTTTGTGCTGTGGTTTTGATGGGAGCATCCCAGCACTGACTGGGCAGCTGGACATTTTCCCAGAATCTGGGGTGTTGTTCATCAGCCTTTCCTTTACAGTCAGCCTGTATTCAGCTACAGCTTTTAGATGAACAAAGGCTGACTGGTAAGCAATCATTGCTAGTTTTGTATCCTTGAATTCACTAAAATTCTTACTATGGCTATTTTATATTGTGTTCATGCTCTTAAGATATAGAAAGGGGTAATAATTGTGAGATAGAATTGATCAAAGGGTATGCCAGAATCAAATATGTACTCATATTTTAAATATGCAGGAAGAAGTTTATTTTATTGTTTGTGAATGTAAGGAGACTCCACAGAGAGCCTCAAAGAAGGGGAAAAAACCATAGTCAGAATCTTCTGAGCTCAGTCTTTCCTCCCAGGCAGTTAGACGCTTCTTGCAAGTTTTCTTCTGCCTGTTCTCTTTAGCTAAGGCGTCCTCTACTGTCCCGTCAGAAGACTCAGACTGAACCCACATGCCTGCTCCAGGGCACACTAACACTGGTGATGCTCTTGACAGGGTGGCAAGTGTGCAGAGTGAACCCGGCCAGCAGAACCTCCTCATTCAGCAGCCACTGGGGAGGAAGCGGGGCCTGAGGCAGGTAAGCAGACCCTGAAAGGGCAGGAGAGACATCCTGTGGAATGGAAGTTCTATTCGGCTTTTAATGCTCATGTATGTTAAGACTCTAGTTTACCTTCTCCCCACCTGAAAGAAGCAGTGCAGAGCAACTTTAAAACATGGTAAGTGCTGGGGCAAGAGGAGAGTTTGGGGCTTCTATTTTTAGCTCTGACTCTTATGAACAAAGCTGATTACTTGGTGAAAGAAGTGGGCTTATATTTTTATTTGCTCCCTATCCAGAAACCATTGCCAGCCAAACTACTGACCATGGAAGGTTCATTATAAAGTTCACTTTTAAGGCCTGTTTCTGTAGAGAGGCAAAAACAGTCATCCTTTGTTCCTCATTTCAAAATTAATAATTCAGTTTAAAACTGAAATAGAGGTAAAGATGATCTCTAAAAATTTCCTTAGGGTGGGGTTCCTCTATGTTGCCATCTACGTGAAAATCTAAAACTAAGGCTTTGTGCTGTGGTTTTGATGGGAGCATCCCAGCACTGACTGGGCAGCTGGACATTTTCCCAGAATCTGGGGTGTTGTTCATCAGCCTTTCCTTTACAGTCAGCCTGTATTCAGCTACAGCTTTTAGATGAACAAAGGCTGACTGGTAAGCAATCATTGCTAGTTTTGTATCCTTGAATTCACTAAAATTCTTACTATGGCTATTTTATATTGTGTTCATGCTCTTAAGATATAGAAAGGGGTAATAATTGTGAGATAGAATTGATCAAAGGGTATGCCAGAATCAAATATGTACTCATATTTTAAATATGCAGGAAGAAGTTTATTTTATTGTTTGTGAATGTAAGGAGACTCCACAGAGAGCCTCAAAGAAGGGAACAAACCATAGTCAGAATCTTCTGAGCTCAGTCTTTCCTCCCAGGCAGTTAGACGCTTCTTGCAAGTTTTCTTCTGCCTGTTCTCTTTAGCTAAGGCGTCCTCTACTGTCCCGTCAGAAGACTCAGACTGAACCCAGAAACCGCCACGGGGCTCGGCTGTCAACCACCCGCAGGAGCATTCAACCTAAGACAAAGCCATCTGGTGAGCCCTCTAGTGTCCCTTGGGCTAGACCTTGGCACACAGCCCTGCCACACAGCTAGGAAGGCCTGCAGGGAGTGAGAGTCATGCAAATAAGCACACCTTTGGAAACCACTTGGAAAAGAGAAGACGTTTCTGAGGAAGCTTCAGTGCTTTTTATTCCCTTCAGCTTCCTCAATCCCATCCTTCCCCTCATGCACCTAGGGAAATAGAACAGTCCAATGTAAACCACAAATGCAATGAAATCTGATGATAGGAGGTTGGGTTTTTTATTTATCCAAGCCAGAAACTGGGTTTTTTGTCTTATTGAAGACAAGGGAATGATGAGTAATAGGAACTTTCAAATCCTGTTAGCCGTTGTTACGAGAGACAACCAAGTTCACTTAATGCTCTGTGCCGATCTTGTTTTTATGTGAAAACTATTTATGTGAAAAGGCTATTATATGTAAAAATGATTTTGCTACCCACGTGCTACTCTTTGTAAGAAGGAAAAATCAAAACATGTACATAATACTCTGATGTGCTCTCATTTATTGATAAGCCATCAATGTCTTTACTAAGAAAGTCAGGAGGACACCGACTTAGTAAAGCTAATTACTAAGCACTGACACCCTACTTTGCTCCTATTCCTATTTACTGCTTTACTTCTGACCTACAGCAGACCAGAAACGATCTGTGACTTTCATCGAGGCTCAGTCAGAGCCAGAAGGCGCCCAACAGGCACACTTCCTGCTTAAAAGGCTGCAGCCCAGCCCCAAAAAATGACAAACCTACGTCCTATTTTGACTTGAATTCACTAAAATTCTTACTATGGCTATTTTATATTGTGTTCATGCTCTTAAGATATTAATTGTGAGATAGAATTGATCAAAGGGTATGCCAGAATCAAATATGTACTCATATTTTAAATATGCAGGAAGAAGTTTATTTTATTGTTTGTGAATGTAAGGAGACTCCACAGAGAGCCTCAAAGAAGGGAACAAACCATAGTCAGAATCTTCTGAGCTCAGTCTTTCCTCCCAGGCAGTTAGACGCTTCTTGCAAGTTTTCTTCTGCCTGTTCTCTTTAGCTAAGGCGTCCTCTACTGTCCCGTCAGAAGACTCAGACTGAACCCAGAAACCGCCACGGGGCTCGGCTGTCAACCACCCGCAGGAGCATTCAACCTAAGACAAAGCCATCTGGTGAGCCCTCTAGTGTCCCTTGGGCTAGACCTTGGCACACAGCCCTGCCACACAGCTAGGAAGGCCTGCAGGGAGTGAGAGTCATGCAAATAAGCACACCTTTGGAAACCACTTGGAAAAGAGAAGACGTTTCTGAGGAAGCTTCAGTGCTTTTTATTCCCTTCAGCTTCCTCAATCCCATCCTTCCCCTCATGCACCTAGGGAAATAGAACAGTCCAATGTAAACCACAAATGCAATGAAATCTGATGATAGGAGGTTGGGTTTTTTATTTATCCAAGCCAGAAACTGGGTTTTTTGTCTTATTGAAGACAAGGGAATGATGAGTAATAGGAACTTTCAAATCCTGTTAGCCGTTGTTACGAGAGACAACCAAGTTCACTTAATGCTCTGTGCCGATCTTGTTTTTATGTGAAAACTATTTATGTGAAAAGGCTATTATATGTAAAAATGATTTTGCTACCCACGTGCTACTCTTTGTAAGAAGGAAAAATCAAAACATGTACATAATACTCTGATGTGCTCTCATTTATTGATAAGCCATCAATGTCTTTACTAAGAAAGTCAGGAGGACACCGACTTAGTAAAGCTAATTACTAAGCACTGACACCCTACTTTGCTCCTATTCCTATTTACTGCTTTACTTCTGACCTACAGCAGACCAGAAACGATCTGTGACTTTCATCGAGGCTCAGTCAGAGCCAGAAGGCGCCCCAACAGGCACACTTCCTGCTATAGGGCAGCCACAGGGCTGCAGCCCAGCCCCATCCAGGAAACCAGAAGGAATGGACAAACCAGTGCTCACGTCCTCCCCCGCCATTGCTGTTGCTGATCTTCACAGCCTGTCTCTCAAGCAGGTGAGGCTCCTGGAGAAACAGGCAAGTATTGCTCTTTGCGTACTTCTGTCTAGGAACTACTGGGATAGGTAAATGTCATCTGTTAATGTTTTGTTAGACAGACACTTGTCCTGTCATTATGGGGAAAAAAAAAAAATCAATGTGAAGTATATGGCCAAGAATAAGTCTACTTGAGAAGGAATAAGTCTTTTCTACTCTTTGGTATGAAAAAACTAAGAAGAAATATTTCATAATTAAAATCACCATTGAGGACTTTCCTGGAGGTTCAGTGGTTAAGAATCCTCCTGCCAATGCAGGGGACATGGGCTCAGTCCCTGGTCCAAGAAGATCCCGCATGCTGCAGAGCATCTTAAGCACGTGGGCCACAACTACTGAGCCCGCAGTCTAGAGCTTACGCTCTGCAGTAGGAGAAGCCACCACAATAAGAAGCCCACATATCTCAACAAAGAATACCTCCAACTCATCTCAGCTGGAGAAATCCTGCACACAGCAACAAACACCCAGCACAGTCAAAAATAAATAAGTAAATACATGAATAAGTTTTTAAAAATAAAATTATCATTGGAAACCAGTATATTATACATGGTTGATAGTTCAATTCAAAAAAATAAAGTTACCAATTTAGATGAAGCATTTAAATATATGCTTAGTTGTGCAGTTGTGTCTGACTCTTTGCAACCCATGGACTGTAGCTCACCAGGCTCCTCTGTCCATGGGATTTCTCAGGCAAGAATGCTGGAATGGGTATCCATTGCCTTCCTCAGGGGATCTTCCCAACCCAGGAATTGAACTCGTGTCTCTTATACCTCCTGCATTGCAGGTGGATTCTTTACCATCTGAGACACCAGGGAAGCCCTTTTAAAAAAAAAAAAACACATTTATTTATTTTTTATTTTGGTGGGGGATGGGGTGGGGATGGGGGCGGGGGTGCTGCTTCTATTGGTTTTTCACTTGTCTATTTTTCATCCATCTTTGTTCTTTGGCCCGTCGGGGCCTCCCATCACGGTGGCCTCTGTTGTCGCAGAGCACTGGCTCTGGGTGCATGCGTTCCAGAGCTCCGGCTCGGTAATTGGACACATCAGTCCAGCCGCTCCGCGGCACGTGGGATCTTCCCAGGCCAGGGATCGAACCAGTGCCCCTTGCACTGCAAGGCGGTGTCCTTACCCACTGGGCCACCAGGGAAGCCTTGAGAGGAACTTTTAATCTTTTAGTCACTATTCTGATATTGTTCTTATTGTTTTAGGTTTTTTTTCCTGCGTTTGAGTTTTATCAATAAATTTCCATAAATACCACGTTCTTCTCAGGTGGTGTTTCAAGAAACCTAAGGAGCAATATACTATATACAGTTTTGAAGTCTTTAATGGTTAAAAATCATTGTAATATCTCATTTTACCCCTACAGTTTACAAAGTGAGCAGGGCAAAAATTGATGCTCAAGCAGTCTTAGAAAGTTGGAAGGACGTAGGTAAGTTCTGATATATACCAAAGGCTAAAACTAGATTCAGCCTTGTGATATACAGAGCTTACGCTCTGCAGTAGGAGAAGCCACCACAATAAGAAGCCCACATATCTCAACAAAGAATACCTCCAACTCATCTCAGCTGGAGAAATCCTGCACACAGCAACAAACACCCAGCACAGTCAAAAATAAATAAGTAAATACATGAATAAGTTTTTAAAAATAAAATTATCATTGGAAACCAGTATATTATACATGGTTGATAGTTCAATTCAAAAAAATAAAGTTACCAATTTAGATGAAGCATTTAAATATATGCTTAGTTGTGCAGTTGTGTCTGACTCTTTGCAACCCATGGACTGTAGCTCACCAGGCTCCTCTGTCCATGGGATTTCTCAGGCAAGAATGCTGGAATGGGTATCCATTGCCTTCCTCAGGGGATCTTCCCAACCCAGGAATTGAACTCGTGTCTCTTATACCTCCTGCATTGCAGGTGGATTCTTTACCATCTGAGACACCAGGGAAGCCCTTTTTAAAAAAAAAAAAAAAAAAACACATTTATTTATTTATTTATTTTGGTGGGGGGATGGGGTGGGGATGGGGTCGGGCGTGCTGCTTCTATTGGTTTTTCACTTGTCTATTTTTCATCCATCTTTGTTCTTTGGCCCGTCGGGGCCTCCCATCACGGTGGCCTCTGTTGTCGCAGAGCACTGGCTCTGGGTGCATGCGTTCCAGAGCTCCGGCTCGGTAATTGGACACATCAGTCCAGCCGCTCCGCGGCACGTGGGATCTTCCCAGGCCAGGGATCGAACCAGTGCCCCTTGCACTGCAAGGCGGTGTCCTTACCCACTGGGCCACCAGGGAAGCCTTGAGAGGAACTTTTAATCTTTTAGTCACTATTCTGATATTGTTCTTATTGTTTTAGGTTTTTTTTCCTGCGTTTGAGTTTTATCAATAAATTTCCATAAATACCACGTTCTTCTCAGGTGGTGTTTCAAGAAACCTAAGGAGCAATATACTATATACAGTTTTGAAGTCTTTAATGGTTAAAAATCATTGTAATATCTCATTTTACCCCTACAGTTTACAAAGTGAGCAGGGCAAAAATTGATGCTCAAGCAGTCGTTAGAAAATTAAGGCTTAGAAAGTTGGAAGGACGTAGGTAAGTTCTGATATATACCAAAGGCTAAAACTAGATTCAGCCTTGTGATTCCTTTCCAGTCACAGCATGACAATGATACTTTGATCTTCTTCCCTGGTACCCATCCTGCCTTTCCATGATGTCATGATCCTTTTGGTCACAGGGTGAGAGCCTCCCAGGTGAAGAAAGAGAAAGGAAGGAGGATACAGAAGCACAAGGTGCTGCAACACACAGCCCCCTCTCCACGCAACTCTCAGACCCCGATGACTTCACAGGCCTTGAGACATCCATCCTCCTTCAGCATGGAGACACTGTGCTTCACATCAGTGAGGAAAATGGCATGGAGAACCCTCTGCTGGCAAGCCAGTTCCCTTTTGCTTCCACAGAGCTGGGGGAGACAGATGTAGACCTAGATGAGTCTCATGTTTAGTGCTCTACCCTTTAAGAGTTGTAGGTGTAGAGAAGATGTGGAAGGGGTTACTTTGCCAAAAGTTGAAAGCGTTCACTTGGAAAATATGAAAACACAGCACTTTACACCCAGTGGGTAGCACAAATCCCAGTAGATTTTGCTGCCAATGGCATATTGTTTCATAAACACTGTTAAAAAATCAATGGCTAAGATGGTTTGGTTGTGTGATGATCATGAAATCCAGGAAGGAATAAAGAGAAAGAGCCATTTCACTGCACATTGTTTATGATTCAAGAAGCCTTGAGCAGTTAAAAATGTATGCTATTACAGAGCTGCTTACCTAGGAATATTAACAAGTAATATGTTCTAAAAAACGAATGCAATTTTTTGAGGTTACATGATACATCTCATGCAAATGTTTATTTTTCTAATGTCAAAAACATTAAATCAGATTATATATAAGTAGCAATTTACATAAAAATAATCATAAGGAAAATATTTGGGGAAACTAAATATTAATAGCAAATAAGCCTGCAGCCATTTTTTTGAATCAACAATACAACCATATAGAAGGGGGAAAAAAGCTATTTTTAGAGCTGTGAACTTTTCAATATTTTTTAACTGTCATTTTCATTGCATATTATAAATCATAATGATAATGCCATAAGATTATTCCATTCCATAATCAACACAGAGAATATTCTAGAAAATATCAGATATAATTCTAAATTAAGAAGAACATATATAGCCTATAATATGATAAAAATTAAATGTAAATATAATAGCTAGAAAGAAATGGTATTCCTACTTCTAGCCCTGACTGCATCAATGCCAAGACTGGAAGATATTGGGAAATGTAATTATTTTCCCTTACAGTTTCCTGTGCCTGCCCTTAAGGGCATATTTTCAGATATTGAGGTTAGTGTTATTAGAATTGGTTCAATAAAAGAACTTTTTCTCAGTATTAACATAGTCATATGATCCTTTAGTCATTAAGTTTATGAAGAAAAAATATAAAGTGTGCTACTTCTTTATAGACACAGTCAGCTTGTGTACTTTTAACTTGAAGTTCAGTTACTTCAAGAAAAGTATAAACCCTATGAGGCCATATCTAGTGTGTTATTAATCCTATAGTAGGGCTTGGCATCATACAGTTCAAGATTATATTTCAAAATTTTAACAGTTTATATTAGAAGACTGTTACATAACTTCTAAGCATATAAAAATTCATATACATACCTAAATTGGTATGGTGGTGGGTGTGTGTATGTTTTCTAGTCCTTAAGCTACAGTTTAGACTGCAAATACATTGTAATGAATTTAGAACCCATTCTATACACTTAATTGACTATGTCGGCTATGAAATAATGTACGAATGCAAAAATTTTCACTGCATTGTTTATGATTCAAGAAGCCTTGAGCAGTTAAATGTATGCTATTACAGAGCTGCTTACCTAGGAATATTAACAAGTAATATGTTCTAAAAAACGAATGCAATTTTTTGAGGTTACATGATACATCTCATGCAAATGTTTATTTTTCTAATGTCAAAAACATTAAATCAGATTATATATAAGTAGCAATTTACATAAAAATAATCATAAGGAAAATATTTGGGGAAACTAAATATTAATAGCAAATAAGCCTGCAGCCATTTTTTTGAATCAACAATACAACCATATAGAAGGGGGAAAAAAGCTATTTTTAGAGCTGTGAACTTTTCAATATTTTTTAACTGTCATTTTCATTGCATATTATAAATCATAATGATAATGCCATAAGATTATTCCATTCCATAATCAACACAGAGAATATTCTAGAAAATATCAGATATAATTCTAAATTAAGAAGAACATATATAGCCTATAATATGATAAAAATTAAATGTAAATATAATAGCTAGAAAGAAATGGTATTCCTACTTCTAGCCCTGACTGCATCAATGCCAAGACTGGAAGATATTGGGAAATGTAATTATTTTCCCTTACAGTTTCCTGTGCCTGCCCTTAAGGGCATATTTTCAGATATTGAGGTTAGTGTTATTAGAATTGGTTCAATAAAAGAACTTTTTCTCAGTATTAACATAGTCATATGATCCTTTAGTCATTAAGTTTATGAAGAAAAAATATAAAGTGTGCTACTTCTTTATAGACACAGTCAGCTTGTGTACTTTTAACTTGAAGTTCAGTTACTTCAAGAAAAGTATAAACCCTATGAGGCCATATCTAGTGTGTTATTAATCCTATAGTAGGGCTTGGCATCATACAGTTCAAGATTATATTTCAAAATTTTAACAGTTTATATTAGAAGACTGTTACATAACTTCTAAGCATATAAAAATTCATATACATACCTAAATTGGTATGGTGGTGGGTGTGTGTGTATGTTTTCTAGTCCTTAAGCTACAGTTTAGACTGCAAATACATTGTAATGAATTTAGAACCCATTCTATACACTTAAACTTTGACTATGTCGGCTATGAAATGTATATGAATATATATAGGAGACCTGTTAAACCCACATCACAAAGGGAAATTATTTTTCTGTTAGCAATGCTTATTAAACAGGCATTGTTTTTATTGTGATTTATATTTTCAAATACAATTGGGGTTTTGGTCTCATTCACTAATAGAATGAAAGCTATCTGTGAGTTAAAGGACACAAGTAAAACTTTCAAATCTAAAAAGTAAGACAACAGAGGTGGTAAATGACCTCTTCTGTGTTTTACAATAGTTTCAGGACATTTACGCTTAATGCTGAGTTCTCAAATGCAGAAATACACACATCAAGAAGTGGTTTTATGAGTCTTGCTAAGCTGATATAGTTCACCTGTTAAAATTATGCTGCTCCTTAGCATTAGAGGCCTTATGTTTGGTCATTACAAGTGTCTGCGCTGAGTCTCTCTATATGTGTGTGCTCCAGTTCCTTGGTTCTTGACTCAAATTCTCTGTGTAGAAGCATATCAGATATGTAAAGTTGTAAAAGGGTCGAAGAAGATTGTTAAATATCCAACCAGAATCCTATATACCTTTCTATATATTTAAACAAGTAATAGGCTGTGTTGAACATGACTATACTGACCTGTCTGCCTTGTAGCCTGATTCCTTTACTCTTGTGTTATGGAAGTCTGTTGGAAACTTTTCCAATAAGCTACACAATGTTGTACCTTGCAAAAAAGCCTCCATTCTGATAAACAGGGCCTTATAGAATGGGAATGTTTTCATACTGGGTCTGTGGAGATTTTACAGATGTGTACATCTGTTCCATTTAAGGTGTCCTTAAATGTGTTGAATGTAATGTGTTAAATGTTTGTGTGTAATTGACTAGTAGATGTATGTACATAAGATGTAATTGTTCAGATATCATTTTATAGTAGGGTTTTTGGCATCAAAAAAAACCAGGTTCAAAAGATTATATTTCAAAATTTAAAAACAGTTTATATTAGAAGACTGTTACATAACTTCTAAGCATATAAAATTCATATACATACCTAAATTGGTATGGTGGTGGGTGTGTGTGTATGTTTTCTAGTCCTTAAGCTACAGTTTAGACTGCAAATACATTGTAATGAATTTAGAACCCATTCTATACACTTAAACTTTGACTATGTCGGCTATGAAATGTATATGAATATATATAGGAGACCTGTTAAACCCACATCACAAAGGGAAATTATTTTTCTGTTAGCAATGCTTATTAAACAGGCATTGTTTTTATTGTGATTTATATTTTCAAATACAATTGGGGTTTTGGTCTCATTCACTAATAGAATGAAAGCTATCTGTGAGTTAAAGGACACAAGTAAAACTTTCAAATCTAAAAAGTAAGACAACAGAGGTGGTAAATGACCTCTTCTGTGTTTTACAATAGTTTCAGGACATTTACGCTTAATGCTGAGTTCTCAAATGCAGAAATACACACATCAAGAAGTGGTTTTATGAGTCTTGCTAAGCTGATATAGTTCACCTGTTAAAAATTATGCTGCTCCCTTAGCATTAGAGGCCTTATGTTTGGTCATTACAAGTGTCTGCGCTGAGTCTCTCTATATGTGTGTGCTCCAGTTCCTTGGTTCTTGACTCAAATTCTCTGTGTAGAAGCATATCAGATATGTAAAGTTGTAAAAGGGTCGAAGAAGATTGTTAAATATCCAACCAGAATCCTATATACCTTTCTATATATTTAAACAAGTAATAGGCTGTGTTGAACATGACTATACTGACCTGTCTGCCTTGTAGCCTGATTCCTTTACTCTTGTGTTATGGAAGTCTGTTGGAAACTTTTCCAATAAGCTACACAATGTTGTACCTTGCAAAAAAGCCTCCATTCTGATAAACAGGGCCTTATAGAATGGGAATGTTTTCATACTGGGTCTGTGGAGATTTTACAGATGTGTACATCTGTTCCATTTAAGGTGTCCTTAAATGTGTTGAATGTAATGTGTTAAATGTTTGTGTGTAATTGACTAGTAGATGTATGTACATAAGATTGTCATATTATGTACTCTCAGGAATACTGTTACCTGGAGTTTGAAGGCGTAATTATTTTAAAAAGAAAAGTTGGAGAAGATTTAGAAAAAGATCAAGAGAAGTAACAATTTTTTTTTTTTGTAATTCAAAATGTTATTGAGTATATGACTAAAGTTAAATACTACATATGATAAATATAGTATTGGTAATACTAGATCATTTCTCAAGCTATGATACTTAGAATATTTATCTTGTTCAGAGGAAAATGAAAACAGACACCTACTTCCCATGTATAAAATAATTGGACTCAACCAAGGGATTGCTTCTTCTGAAATTAACTTTTGAGAGACCTTGGAATGAGCATGTGTCATCCACAGTAGTGGGTGTAGATTTACTCAGATTCAATTAAAACAGTTCAAATTATGGATACAGCATTTTATACAGCAAAACATTTAACTTTTGCTTTTCAGTATTTGCTGCTTTCTATAATTCTATTAGGTAAGTTATTTGTTTTTTTTTTCAATAGGGTAACTTGAGTTATTTGAGTGTATTGGGACAAGGCACTGAGAATTATCGTGTCAAAAGGCATAAACTGGCATAGCAGTTTACACTGGGAGGAATGTCCATGGAGCTGGGGGTTTGGGTCAGGCTTGTTGAATAGGCTGGAAATAACATGTTTACTGTTTCAAACCTCCAAGAATACCCCCGGCAGAGTACCAAGAGTACCTTCTTTAGTATTTGTTCCTGTAGTCAATGAGAAACGTTCTCTACTTTGCTGTCCAGCTCTGAGAGTATCTGAAACAGGAATAGAATGTATACAGGGACCTACAGGGAAGAAAGGGTCATAAATAGAATGACGGTCCAAAATAGAAATTAAATGCCCTTCCTCAAGTTATAAGGAGACTTTAATAGTCCCAGAATTGCTGCTACCACACCAAGTCGTGCTGTTACTCACACTTCCAAGTCTATGGCCTTGTCTTGACAGTGACTAGAAAGTCTCACTTCCTCATTTACTTCAGTGGGTCCTAACTGCAGCATTTCAGAAACACAATTTGGTTGGACACTCAGGAGAATAAGGAGTTTAGGGCAGAATGTATTTGGAAAAACTTAAATTTATTTCTGTTATTTTAGGATCACTTAGGATTACAGATCAATGTACCTCCATATTTCAAAAGCCACTGTGACTACAGGATGAAAAATCCTTTATTAGCCATTTTATAGGTAGAAGCAAAAGATTGACTACACAGCCAACTTCCCTCAGATGACTATAAAGTTTGTTACGCATACTGGATGACCAAAGAGCATGGAAAAAATGCATATGAATAAATACTGAAATGTTTATGAAAGATATTTATGAAAGATAAGACTTCTGTGTTTGAATATGCACATATAATAAAATAAACCTAAAAGCATTTAAGGTGCCTGATTGAGTTTCATTTCTCATTTTCAAAACAGGATATAGGTTAACTCATTCAGGAAAGTGTTCCTTTAGATCCCTGTGGTATGCTTTTGTTTTGGATTCCTGGTTAACTTTCAATTTGGATACAGCATTTTATACAGCAAAACATTTAACTTTTGCTTTTCAGTATTTGCTGCTTTCTATAATTCTATTAGGTAAGTTATTTGTTTCTTTTTTCAATAGGGTAACTTGAGTTATTTGAGTGTATTGGGACAAGGCACTGAGAATTATCGTGTCAAAAGGCATAAACTGGCATAGCAGTTTACACTGGGAGGAATGTCCATGGAGCTGGGGGTTTGGGTCAGGCTTGTTGAATAGGCTGGAAATAACATGTTTACTGTTTCAAACCTCCAAGAATACCCCCGGCAGAGTACCAAGAGTACCTTCTTTAGTATTTGTTCCTGTAGTCAATGAGAAACGTTCTCTACTTTGCTGTCCAGCTCTGAGAGTATCTGAAACAGGAATAGAATGTATACAGGGACCTACAGGGAAGAAAGGGTCATAAATAGAATGACGGTCCAAAATAGAAATTAAATGCCCTTCCTCAAGTTATAAGGAGACTTTAATAGTCCCAGAATTGCTGCTACCACACCAAGTCGTGCTGTTACTCACACTTCCAAGTCTATGGCCTTGTCTTGACAGTGACTAGAAAGTCTCACTTCCTCATTTACTTCAGTGGGTCCTAACTGCAGCATTTCAGAAACACAATTTGGTTGGACACTCAGGAGAATAAGGAGTTTAGGGCAGAATGTATTTGGAAAAACTTAAATTTATTTCTGTTATTTTAGGATCACTTAGGATTACAGATCAATGTACCTCCATATTTCAAAAGCCACTGTGACTACAGGATGAAAAATCCTTTATTAGCCATTTTATAGGTAGAAGCAAAAGATTGACTACACAGCCAACTTCCCTCAGATGACTATAAAGTTTGTTACGCATACTGGATGACCAAAGAGCATGGAAAAAATGCATATGAATAAATACTGAAATGTTTATGAAAGATATTTATGAAAGATAAGACTTCTGTGTTTGAATATGCACATATAATAAAATAAACCTAAAAGCATTTAAGGTGCCTGATTGAGTTTCATTTCTCATTTTCAAAACAGGATATAGGTTAACTCATTCAGGAAAGTGTTCCTTTTAGATCCCTGTGGTATGCTTTTGTTTTGGATTCCTGGAACTCACCTTGACATTCCTCCTCCACTGCATAGTTTGGCCTGAGGTCACCAATCAGTTGCCAATTTCTCCCACCTCCAAATGAGCTCCACTCAACTTCTGTTTTCCATCCCTTTTGAACTTAAGCAGAATGAGCATGTTGAGAGACAAATACTCCAGTGTGATACCTCTGTTCAGGTATGACCATTTGGAATGACTGGTAGATTTTCCAAGAGGAATGTTAAGGGGTAGGTTATTCTCTGAATGTGACCAGAACCACCATGGGATACAAGTTTACTACCAGTTCTGTCTTTTATACAAAGTGCTCTGTCCTTACCCTGTAAGTTATGCTCTTGCTAAACTTTTTTTTTTTTTTTCTCCACACGAATTTGTTACCTGAAAAACTGTGGTCCCCTCTTGGTGGGAGTCCAGCCAAAAGGCGCAAGCAAGCGAAAGACTGGGAGAAGGAAGGATTTATTATTTGAAGCAAGAAAGGAGAATGCTGAGGAGCTTTCCAAAGCAGTGTCTCAACAGCAAAAGTGGGTAATGTGTGTGTGTGTGTGTTTTTGGTGGGGGGTGGGTACTTTAAGCTAAAGGTACATGTATATTCATGAAGGGGCTTGGTGGGTGGATAGAGTTGCAGATTTGGTGATTGAAGTCATAAGAATCAGAAAAGGTCAATGGTATCTTCTCTTAGGTTCCCATAGATCTGCTGGTTGAGGCCTCAGGCTCATCATTTTCAATTTTGTTAGGATCACTTAGGATTACAGATCAATGTACCTCCATATTTCAAAAGCCACTGTGACTACAGGATGAAAAATCCTTTATTAGCCATTTTATAGGTAGAAGCAAAAGATTGACTACACAGCCAACTTCCCTCAGATGACTATAAAGTTTGTTACGCATACTGGATGACCAAAGAGCATGGAAAAAATGCATATGAATAAATACTGAAATGTTTATGAAAGATATTTATGAAAGATAAGACTTCTGTGTTTGAATATGCACATATAATAAAATAAACCTAAAAGCATTTAAGGTGCCTGATTGAGTTTCATTTCTCATTTTCAAAACAGGATATAGGTTAACTCATTCAGGAAAGTGTTCCTTTTAGATCCCTGTGGTATGCTTTTGTTTTGGATTCCTGGAACTCACCTTGACATTCCTCCTCCACTGCATAGTTTGGCCTGAGGTCACCAATCAGTTGCCAATTTCTCCCACCTCCAAATGAGCTCCACTCAACTTCTGTTTTCCATCCCTTTTGAACTTAAGCAGAATGAGCATGTTGAGAGACAAATACTCCAGTGTGATACCTCTGTTCAGGTATGACCATTTGGAATGACTGGTAGATTTTCCAAGAGGAATGTTAAGGGGTAGGTTATTCTCTGAATGTGACCAGAACCACCATGGGATACAAGTTTACTACCAGTTCTGTCTTTTATACAAAGTGCTCTGTCCTTACCCTGTAAGTTATGCTCTTGCTAAACTTTTTTTTTTTTTTTCTCCACACGAATTTGTTACCTGAAAAACTGTGGTCCCCTCTTGGTGGGAGTCCAGCCAAAAGGCGCAAGCAAGCGAAAGACTGGGAGAAGGAAGGATTTATTATTTGAAGCAAGAAAGGAGAATGCTGAGGAGCTTTCCAAAGCAGTGTCTCAACAGCAAAAGTGGGTAATGTGTGTGTGTGTGTGTTTTTGGTGGGGGGTGGGTACTTTAAGCTAAAGGTACATGTATATTCATGAAGGGGCTTGGTGGGTGGATAGAGTTGCAGATTTGGTGATTGAAGTCATAAGAATCAGAAAAGGTCAATGGTATCTTCTCTTAGGTTCCCATAGATCTGCTGGTTGAGGCCTCAGGCTCATCATTTTCATTGAGAAGAACTGACTGAATTTACAGCTGATACCCTCCCTATCTTTGCTATTGTTACTTCTATCTGTCTGGTAACAGATGTTTGTTTCTGCATTCTTTTGTCCCACTCCAGAAAGACTGTGAAAAAGATTAAAGATGTCTGCGTGGGCTTCCCAGGTGGCACTAATGGTAAAGAATCCACCTGCCAATGCAGGAGACGTAAGGGTCTAGGGTTCATCCCTGGGTGGGTAAGATCCCCTGGAGGAGGACTTGGCATCCCAGGCATTCTTACCTGGAGAATCCCATGGACATAGGAGCCTGGCAGGCTGCAGTCCATAGGGTCACACAGAGTCAAACACGACTGAAGCGACTTAGCACACAAACAGGATTTAAAAACTCCTCAGAGGACTTGAGAGACCTGGAAACCCTGTTTTTTGTTTGTTTTTTGAAAACCCTGTTTTAAAATCTAAAGTCAGGAGGAAGGTGCCTCAACGTGAGGCCCCGCCCTTAAGCCCTTAGAGTGGCACGCCCTCCCCTTAGGCGAGGCGGGACTTCCTCCTCAGGGCAGCTACTTCCGGCGGGATCCGGAAAGCTCTACGGAAGAGAGGCGGGACCAAGGCTGCGCGGCCAATCTGGGCGCGACGCCTTCAACTAGCCGGGGCTGTCGTGCAGTAGTAACTAGTTCTGGAGAACTAGCACCATGGCGTCCGGCTGCAAGATTGGCCCGTCCATTCTCAACAGTGACCTGGCCAATTTAGGGGCTGAGTGCCTCCGGATGCTGGACTCTGGAGCCGACTATCTGCATCTGGATGTAATGGACGGGTAACTTTCCGCGGGGTTCCGGCCTGGGTTGCGGCGTGGGGCGGGATAGGCGCTGCTTTTACTGAGTACCTGCTAGGTGCACGGCGTCCCCAGGTGTAGCGCGAAAGCACCTCACTCTGAACGCGATACCGAGAAAGGTGCCTGAAATGGAAGCTCAGGAGGCTCCGCTTGGAAGGGACCTGAGACGGCATGCTGGGCTGCAACCGTGTCCTAAACCTCTTCCTCCTCCCCTCCCCCCACGTAACGTGGAAGCGATTTAGCACCCGGAAGCGACCTTAAATCTCTCGAACCTGTCACTCCTTCTCAGTTCGAGAAACTGAGGCCCAAGGGGTAGGCATGACTTGCCCAAGCTCGTATAGCTAGTTAGTGGCAAAGCTGGAGAGACAGACTTGTATAACGATGAAGAGCTTGGCAGTCTGGTAAGAGTTTTTCTCTTTTGGAAAGACTGTGAAAGATTAAAGATGTCTGCGTGGCTTCCCAGGTGGCACTAATGGTAAAGAATCCACCTGCCAATGCAGGAGACGTAAGGGTCTAGGGTTCATCCCTGGGTGGGTAAGATCCCCTGGAGGAGGACTTGGCATCCCAGGCATTCTTACCTGGAGAATCCCATGGACATAGGAGCCTGGCAGGCTGCAGTCCATAGGGTCACACAGAGTCAAACACGACTGAAGCGACTTAGCACACAAACAGGATTTAAAAACTCCTCAGAGGACTTGAGAGACCTGGAAACCCTGTTTTTTGTTTGTTTTTTGAAAACCCTGTTTTAAAATCTAAAGTCAGGAGGAAGGTGCCTCAACGTGAGGCCCCGCCCTTAAGCCCTTAGAGTGGCACGCCCTCCCCTTAGGCGAGGCGGGACTTCCTCCTCAGGGCAGCTACTTCCGGCGGGATCCGGAAAGCTCTACGGAAGAGAGGCGGGACCAAGGCTGCGCGGCCAATCTGGGCGCGACGCCTTCAACTAGCCAGGGCTGTCGTGCAGTAGTAACTAGTTCTGGAGAACTAGCACCATGGCGTCCGGCTGCAAGATTGGCCCGTCCATTCTCAACAGTGACCTGGCCAATTTAGGGGCTGAGTGCCTCCGGATGCTGGACTCTGGAGCCGACTATCTGCATCTGGATGTAATGGACGGGTAACTTTCCGCGGGGTTCCGGCCTGGGTTGCGGCGTGGGGCGGGATAGGCGCTGCTTTTACTGAGTACCTGCTAGGTGCACGGCGTCCCCAGGTGTAGCGCGAAAGCACCTCACTCTGAACGCGATACCGAGAAAGGTGCCTGAAATGGAAGCTCAGGAGGCTCCGCTTGGAAGGGACCTGAGACGGCATGCTGGGCTGCAACCGTGTCCTAAACCTCTTCCTCCTCCCCTCCCCCCACGTAACGTGGAAGCGATTTAGCACCCGGAAGCGACCTTAAATCTCTCGAACCTGTCACTCCTTCTCAGTTCGAGAAACTGAGGCCCAAGGGGGTAGGCATGACTTGCCCAAGCTCGTATAGCTAGTTAGTGGCAAAGCTGGAGAGACAGACTTGTATAACGATGAAGAGCTTGGCACGTGGAGGGAGAAGGCCCGAGTTCTGCCACTTCTACCTTGTCGAGCTTCAGTTTCGTTCTGTGAAAAGTGGGAGTAGTGACAGACTCTACCGCCTCGGCATCTTAGGAAGGTGAAATGAGCTGGTACACGGAGTTTGCATTGCCTGGAGAATGGTAAATTCGTTGTAATTGATAGTAGTTGTCTCATTGTTCGAATTTTGACTTTCCTATCTATTTTCTCTTCAAAGCGCGTGCTCTTCAGGGAGATCAGTTTTTTGTAAGTAACTTTTAAGCATTGTAGTTGTAGTCCATAACCAGTATTGTTGGAAATCAACTAGTTTCCTAAATTGGTTATAAAATGGGAGACAGACCTAGAGAAAACAGGTAAGACTCTCTCAAGGTTACACGCACTGTGACAGAGATAACTTTTGCCCTACTGATAACTGGACATAATATCAAGACAGCCATTACCGTGGTTTGGGGTAGAAAAATAACTATTGTAATAGGTAAAATCTATGAGTGTCTCACACAAATCTGAAAATTCGTGTGTTTTTTTTTTTTTTTTACAAAAATGATCAGTTGTTTCCCTTTTTAATGTTATTTATTTTATGACAGATTTGTTTTATATGCCCGGTCTGGTGTCTGGTTAAATCTGCTGTTTCTCTTTTGCATCCCATTCAGTTAACACCGTGCCCAACTGTTAATGGCAAAATCTTGACCTTAAAATTCTAAGAATTCTAGGCCAAGTAGGTTTGCTGTTTAGTCATGAAGTTGTGTCTGACTCTTTGGGGATCTCTTGGACTGTAGCCTGCCAGTCTCCTCAGTCCTTGGGATTTCCCAGGCAAGAGCACTGGAGTAAATTGTCCAAACTGTTACCTCTTACAAAATCTAGATTTTTAGTTTGCTGTCACTTGTAATTCTACTTATTACTTTCTTTTTTGACACCTTTGCTTGAAAGCCCTGAACTTCCCAAAGGGACTGTCGAGATCTGGTATTCCTATCACTTTAAGAATTTTCTAGTTTGTGGTGATCCACACAGTCTAAGGCTTTAGTGTAGTCAGTGAAGGAGAAGTAAATGTTTTTCTGGGATTCCCTTGCTTTCTCTAAGATCCATAGGATGTTGGCAGTATGGTCTCTGGTTCCTCTGCTATTTTACATCCAGCTTGTACATCTGGAAGTTCTTGGTTCACATTCTCCTGAAGCCTTGTTTGAAGGATGGAATATTACCTTGTTGACATGTGAAATGAGCACAGTTGTATGGTAGTTTGAACATTCTTTGACATTGCCCTTCCTTGGGATTGGAATGAAAACTGACCTTTTCTTGTCCTGCAGCTACTGCTGAGTTTTCTGAGTTTTTGAATTTGCTGCAATGTTGAGTATAGCAAATTAATAGCATCATTTAGGATTTGAAATAGCTCAGCTGGAATTTCGTCACCTCCACTAGCTTTGTTGGTAATAACACTTCCTAAGGCCTACTTCAACTTCACACCCCGGATGTCTGGCTCTAGGTGAGTGACCACACCACTATGGTTATCTGAGTCATTAAGACTTTTTTTGGTATAGTTCTTGTGTGTGTTCTTGCCACCTCTTAATCTCTTCTGCTTCTGTTAGGTTTCTGTGCTTTATCATGCCCATCCTTACATATAATGTTCCCTTGATATCTCAAGTTTTCTTGAAGAGATCTCTAGTCTTTCCCATTCTGTTGTTTCCTCTACTTTGCACTGTTCATCTAAGTAGGCCTTTTTTTATCTCTACTTGCTATTCTCAGAAACTCTACTTTCAGTTGGATTTCCCGTTCTTCCTTGCCTTTTGCTTCTCTTCTTTTCTCAGCTATTTGCAAAGCCTTCTCAGAGAACTGTTTTGCCTTCTTGCACTTCTTTTTCTTGGGGATGGTTTTGGTTACTTCCTCATGTGCAGTATTATGAACTTTCGTCCAGATTAAATCCCTTGAATTTATTTATCACCTTCTCTACATAATTAATCATAAGTAATTTGATTTAGGTGACACCTGAATGGCCTAGTGACTTTCCCTACTTTTCTTCCATTTAAGCCTGAATTTTGCAGTAAGAAGCTCATGATTTGAGCTGCACTCAGCTTTGTCTTGCCTTTTGCTGACTGTATAGCACTTCTCATCCTTGGCTGCAAAGAGTATAATCAATCTGATTTGGGTGTTGACCATCTGGTGATGTCCATGTGTAGAGTCACCTCTTATATTGTTGGAAGAGCGTGTTTGCAATGACCAGTGTGTTCTCTTGGCGAAACTGTTAGCCCTTGCCCCGCTTCATTTTTGTGCTCCGACACTCACTGCAGGTATCTCTTGACTTCCTACTTTTGCCTTCCAGTCCCCTGTGATGAAAAGGACATCTTTTCTTGGTGTTAGTTCTAGAAGGTCTTGGATGTCTAAATAGGAGCATTCAACTTCAGCTTCTTTGGCTTTAGCGTTTGGCCCATAGAGTTGGATAACTGTTATTGTTGAATGGTTTGCCTTGGAAACAAATTGAGATCATCCTGTCTTTGACTGTACACAAGTACTGCATTTCGGATTCTTTTGTTGACTATGAGGGCTACTGCATTTCTTCTAAGGGATTCTTGCCCACAGTAGCAGATATAATGGTTGTCTGAATTAAAGTCACCCATTCCCAGTCATTTTAGTTTACTGATTCCTAAAATGTCAGTGTTCTCTCTTGCTGTCTCCTGCTTGGCCACATCCACTTCAGCTTGACTGATGGACCTAACGTTCCAGATTCTTATGCAGTATTGTCCCTTACAGCATTGGGTTTTATTTTCAACACAAACACATCTGTTACTGAGTGTCGTTTCCACTTTGGCTTAGCCTCTTGATTCCTTTCTAGAACTGTTTCTCTGCTTTTCTCTAGTAGCATGTTGGAACTACTGAACTGGGGAGTCATCTTCCAGTGTGATTTCTTTTTGCCTTTTCATACGGTTTGTGGGGTTCTTGAGGCAAGAATACAGAGGTGGTTTGCCACGTCCTCCAGTGGACAACGTTTGTCAGAACTCTTCACTTTGACTCTTCTGTCTTAGGTAGCTCTGCACTGTAGGGCTCATAGCTTCACCACTTGAATTTATTTATCACCTTCTCTACATAATTAATCATAAGTAATTTGATTTAGGTGACACCTGAATGGCCTAGTGACTTTCCCTACTTTTCTTCCATTTAAGCCTGAATTTTGCAGTAAGAAGCTCATGATTTGAGCTGCACTCAGCTTTGTCTTGCCTTTTGCTGACTGTATAGCACTTCTCATCCTTGGCTGCAAAGAGTATAATCAATCTGATTTGGGTGTTGACCATCTGGTGATGTCCATGTGTAGAGTCACCTCTTATATTGTTGGAAGAGCGTGTTTGCAATGACCAGTGTGTTCTCTTGGCGAAACTGTTAGCCCTTCCCCCGCTTCATTTTTGTGCTCCGACACTCACTGCAGGTATCTCTTGACTTCCTACTTTTGCCTTCCAGTCCCCTGTGATGAAAAGGACATCTTTTCTTGGTGTTAGTTCTAGAAGGTCTTGGATGTCTAAATAGGAGCATTCAACTTCAGCTTCTTTGGCTTTAGCGTTTGGCCCATAGAGTTGGATAACTGTTATTGTTGAATGGTTTGCCTTGGAAACAAATTGAGATCATCCTGTCTTTGACTGTACACAAGTACTGCATTTCGGATTCTTTTGTTGACTATGAGGGCTACTGCATTTCTTCTAAGGGATTCTTGCCCACAGTAGCAGATATAATGGTTGTCTGAATTAAAGTCACCCATTCCCAGTCATTTTAGTTTACTGATTCCTAAAATGTCAGTGTTCTCTCTTGCTGTCTCCTGCTTGGCCACATCCACTTCAGCTTGACTGATGGACCTAACGTTCCAGATTCTTATGCAGTATTGTCCCTTACAGCATTGGGTTTTATTTTCAACACAAACACATCTGTTACTGAGTGTCGTTTCCACTTTGGCTTAGCCTCTTGATTCCTTTCTAGAACTGTTTCTCTGCTTTTCTCTAGTAGCATGTTGGAACTACTGAACTGGGGAGTCATCTTCCAGTGTGATTTCTTTTTGCCTTTTCATACGGTTTGTGGGGTTCTTGAGGCAAGAATACAGAGGTGGTTTGCCACGTCCTCCAGTGGACAACGTTTTGTCAGAACTCTTCACTTTGACTCTTCTGTCTTAGGTAGCTCTGCACTGTAGGGCTCATAGCTTCACCACGACAAGGTTGTAATCCATGAAGGGGTCTTAAATTAGTTAAGACAATTTAAAAACCAGGGAGATTTCACATTAGTACTAGATTTCTGACTTTTGAAAAACTTCTAAAAGATTTCCAGTACTGGACTGACAGTCTCAGAAGGCTGCCATTAGCCAGAGCAGATGTTCTTTCTTTATCCCTGTCTTCCTCTGCCCTGTCGCGCTCCTCCGTGCTAGCTGCCAATCCAGCTCTCCCCCGCCCCAAGAGCACAGGTATAGGCATATGAGGTCGTGATTTCTGATCTTCAGGGAGCATTTTTCTAGTTATAATCTTGCATTTTATATCAGCCTCGATCCTCCTTGTTGGGAAATCTGTAAAGGTTTGCTTTGTATGAAAATTACAAACAAAGCTTAGGGTTGATGACAGAACGTGATGGGAGATCAAAATAATGGTGTCCCTTATTTCTGTATTCTCAACGATTATAGTTTAATCTTCGTAAGTTCTTTGGGAAAAAAGAGACTTTAATTTTGGCAGTCGTTAGTTCAAATGACATTATAGCTTCTGTTTCCCAGTGAAGTAAAAGTGTATTTTCTTCTCATATTTTCTCAAGATGTGGTTATTGTGTTTATTTTCATGAAAAATGAAAACCTGAGATTGAGAGAACAAAAATACTTCCAAGGCCACACAGCAAATTGCAAGAACAGTCAATGAGATCCAGATCTTCCGATCCCAGACTTGTGTAGCATTCGATAGGACTTTCTGCCTGTTTCTCTGAGTCTGATCTTCAAGTTCTAAGTATACATAACCATCTTATTCATAATCCTTAGACAAATGGTGGAATGATTTCCAGAACACTAGAAATCAAACTGAGGACCCAGGTGCTTCAGAGTAAAAGTGTCTGTGCTTGCCCGTCCCTCTTAGGTATGTCCTGAATTTTGGCTGCACTCTTTCAAGGCCCTCCTCCTCCTTTGACTTTTCCAGTTAGTTGTTAATTGTCAGTGGAGGGACAGACGGATAGATAGAGTAGATAAGAGCCCGAACTTTGAAGCTAGATTGACTGTTGGTCAATATTCTGCATTTGCTGGTTGTGTGAACTTGGGCCTCCTTTTTCCTCATCTGTAAAAATACAAACAATAGTGATATCTGTCTCACTGAATTGTTGTGATATTTGTTGTGAGTCAGTGTATTGGAAGTGTTTAGAATGGTGATTGTTCTATATATGTTTTAATTTTTTATTAACACATTCTGCCTCGCCTGTCATCTAAGCTCAAGACCTTTGCCCATGGTTCATTCTCTCTTTGTGGCCACGCCTGGCCCCATCTTATCCGAGAATCCCATCACTTGCTGTGCTTGTTTCTGTTCTGTTTCCTGCCATTTACCGTCACCTCACCTCCTTTGAACCCCTGGTGGTTCAAATGGAAAGCCATCACTTGCTGTGCTTGTTTTTGTCTGTTTCCTCGTATTATTTCCCAATTACAAACAAAGCTTAGGGTTGATGACAGAACGTGATGGGAGATCAAAATAATGGTGTCCCTTATTTCTGTATTCTCAACGATTATAGTTTAATCTTCGTAAGTTCTTTGGGAAAAAAGAGACTTTAATTTTGGCAGTCGTTAGTTCAAATGACATTATAGCTTCTGTTTCCCAGTGAAGTAAAAGTGTATTTTCTTCTCATATTTTCTCAAGATGTGGTTATTGTGTTTATTTTCATGAAAATGAAAACCTGAGATTGAGAGAACAAAAATACTTCCAAGGCCACACAGCAAATTGCAAGAACAGTCAATGAGATCCAGATCTTCCGATCCCAGACTTGTGTAGCATTCGATAGGACTTTCTGCCTGTTTCTCTGAGTCTGATCTTCAAGTTCTAAGTATACATAACCATCTTATTCATAATCCTTAGACAAATGGTGGAATGATTTCCAGAACACTAGAAATCAAACTGAGGACCCAGGTGCTTCAGAGTAAAAGTGTCTGTGCTTGCCCGTCCCTCTTAGGTATGTCCTGAATTTTGGCTGCACTCTTTCAAGGCCCTCCTCCTCCCTTTGACTTTTCCAGTTAGTTGTTAATTGTCAGTGGAGGGACAGACGGATAGATAGAGTAGATAAGAGCCCGAACTTTGAAGCTAGATTGACTGTTGGTCAATATTCTGCATTTGCTGGTTGTGTGAACTTGGGCCTCCTTTTTCCTCATCTGTAAAAATACAAACAATAGTGATATCTGTCTCACTGAATTGTTGTGATATTTGTTGTGAGTCAGTGTATTGGAAGTGTTTAGAATGGTGATTGTTCTATATATGTTTTAATTTTTTATTAACACATTCTGCCTCGCCTGTCATCTAAGCTCAAGACCTTTGCCCATGGTTCATTCTCTCTTTGTGGCCACGCCTGGCCCCCATCTTATCCGAGAATCCCATCACTTGCTGTGCTTGTTTCTGTTCTGTTTCCTGCCATTTACCGTCACCTCTCACCTCCTTTGAACCCCCTGGTGGTTCAAATGGTAAAGCATCTACCTGCAGTGCAGTCGAACTGGGTTCTGGGTTTGATCCCTGGGCCAAGAAGAGCCGCTGGAGAAGGAAATGGCAACCCACTCCAGTGTTGCCTGGAGAATCCCAAGGACAGAGGAGCCCGGTGGGCTACAGTCCTTGGGGTCACAAAGAGTCGGACACAACTAAACAACTAACACTTACCTCCCTTCTTCTAGTTTACTATCCAGAATTGTCCTACCTCTGTATTATTTCCATATTAATTTTTCATTTGCCTTTCTTTTAAACCTCAACTTGATTCAGATAAGGTCCAGTGAGCCTAGCTTTTTTTTATCTTTAATGCAATATACTCTTGCCTCTTGCCTTATTCATGCTAGCCAAGGTGGGCAATACCATCTCCCCGCCTTTGAGCTTAACTTAGTTATCTCTGCCTTTGCTTCATTTCTTTCCTCATCTTTACAGATTCTGTTTGTTCTGTAAATCCTGTGATCGACCCATTTTTAAAACGTTTTTTTACTTGCTTCTGGAACAATTTTACCTTATATTACATACTTGTTATTTATCTTTTCTTTTTTAAAAATATTGTTTTTATTTTGGCTGTATCAGGTCTTAATTGTGGCATATGGGATCTTTAGTTGCACCATGTGAACACTTAGTTGCAGCATGTGGGATCTAGTTCCTCACTAGGGCCTGAACCTGGGGCCCTCTGCATTGGGAGCTTACAGTCTTAGCCATTGGACCTCATTCAGGGTAATGCCTACCACTTTAGTGAAAGAAAGCCTAGATTTCAGTGGCTTAACATTATAAAGTTTATTTCTCATTCATGTAATAGTTTAGTGTGAATATCCTTCCATGAAGGTTTTTGGGGGCCCTCTCAACCCCGAATGGTGATTGTTCTATATATGTTTTAATTTTTTATTAACACATTCTGCCTCGCCTGTCATCTAAGCTCAAGACCTTTGCCCATGGTTCATTCTCTCTTTGTGGCCACGCCTGGCCCCCATCTTATCCGAGAATCCCATCACTTGCTGTGCTTGTTTCTGTTCTGTTTCCTGCCATTTACCGTCACCTCTCACCTCCTTTGAACCCCCTGGTGGTTCAAATGGTAAAGCATCTACCTGCAGTGCAGTCGAACTGGGTTCTGGGTTTGATCCCTGGGCCAAGAAGAGCCGCTGGAGAAGGAAATGGCAACCCACTCCAGTGTTGCCTGGAGAATCCCAAGGACAGAGGAGCCCGGTGGGCTACAGTCCTTGGGGTCACAAAGAGTCGGACACAACTAAACAACTAACACTTACCTCCCTTCTTCTAGTTTACTATCCAGAATTGTCCTACCTCTGTATTATTTCCATATTAATTTTTCATTTGCCTTTCTTTTAAACCTCAACTTGATTCAGATAAGGTCCAGTGAGCCTAGCTTTTTTTTATCTTTAATGCAATATACTCTTGCCTCTTGCCTTATTCATGCTAGCCAAGGTGGGCAATACCATCTCCCCTCCTTTGAGCTTAACTTAGTTATCTCTGCCTTTGCTTCATTTCTTTCCTCATCTTTACAGATTCTGTTTGTTCTGTAAATCCTGTGATCGACCCATTTTTAAAACGTTTTTTTACTTGCTTCTGGAACAATTTTACCTTATATTACATACTTGTTATTTATCTTTTCTTTTTTAAAAATATTGTTTTTATTTTGGCTGTATCAGGTCTTAATTGTGGCATATGGGATCTTTAGTTGCACCATGTGAACACTTAGTTGCAGCATGTGGGATCTAGTTCCTCACTAGGGCCTGAACCTGGGGCCCTCTGCATTGGGAGCTTACAGTCTTAGCCATTGGACCTCATTCAGGGTAATGCCTACCACTTTAGTGAAAGAAAGCCTAGATTTCAGTGGCTTAACATTATAAAGTTTATTTCTCATTCATGTAATAGTTTGGTGTGAATATCCTTCCATGAAGAAATTCAGGGACATCAGAGTCCCCTTCCTTCCTGTGGCTCTGCCATCTGAAAGGCCTCTTTACTCACAGAAGGATAAAGTGAAAACAAAACAGTGAATACTGCTCAACCTCCAGGGCTCTGCAGAGACACACATCACTACATTCACAGCCCTTTGATGAGAATTAGTCACGTGGGCCACCTGGTGGATTTAAAGGGAGTTGGGAAATGTGGTCCTTGGCCAAGCTGGCTTCCTGCCAACAACCGTACTGTAGCAGTCAGTCAGGAATTGTGGTGGGTCATTAGCCATCTTTTAGTACTGGTGAGATTGCAGACTTTCCTGTGAACAAAAACACTCACTTTTTTTTTTTCTTTTTTTTTTTTATAAGATAACAGTACTCTTTGAAGCACCTGGCCTAAATACTGAAGTGAGCTCATAATATAACAGAGGAACTGACTGGAGTAGGATAGTGGTTAACTTACCTTGGGTCTGATATCAGAAAGTCTTAATTTGAATCCTGCCCCAACCAGTGACTTAAGGAGATTATCTATCTTGTGCTCCTCAAATGGGGATAATAACAGCATCTACTTCATAGAGCTGTTCTGAAATAAAAGAATGCACAATACCTGGTGTGTTATAAGCCCTCAGTAAGTGGTGGTTATTAATACACAGTAAGTTTCTTTATTGATAATCTTTAAGAAAGTTTAAATAAACTGTCATTTTGTGCCCTGTGGTAGAGATGGATTAGAGATGGCCACAGGTGCCCAGTGATAAGCTGAAGATTTGAGAAACCCCTGTGAGAGTCCTGAACTTCTAACTAGTGTGTGACTTGGGCAAGTCATATAACTTTTGGGGTTTTGGTTTTGTCATCCTTCATATCTGCCTGTCAGAGGTTTTGAATTGCAGCTTGAAATTAGTAAAGTATGTGACATGATTTGCTGAAATACCAAGGAGATACTGCTCTGTAAAACTGAAACTCTACACATATTTTTAGTGTCTGATACTGGTACTGATGATGTTAAATATAAAATGGAAAAATATTGCAATCATAGATAATCTCCTCTTTGTCCATCAAGATGCATGTTGAGAAAATACAGAAACGTGAATTCTGAGGGACATCAGAGTCCCTTCCTTCCTGTGGCTCTGCCATCTGAAAGGCCTCTTTACTCACAGAAGGATAAAGTGAAAACAAAACAGTGAATACTGCTCAACCTCCAGGGCTCTGCAGAGACACACATCACTACATTCACAGCCCTTTGATGAGAATTAGTCACGTGGGCCACCTGGTGGATTTAAAGGGAGTTGGGAAATGTGGTCCTTGGCCAAGCTGGCTTCCTGCCAACAACCGTACTGTAGCAGTCAGTCAGGAATTGTGGTGGGTCATTAGCCATCTTTTAGTACTGGTGAGATTGCAGACTTTCCTGTGAACAAAAACACTCACTTTTTTCCTCTTTTTTTCTTTTATAAGATAACAGTACTCTTTGAAGCACCTGGCCTAAATACTGAAGTGAGCTCATAATATAACAGAGGAACTGACTGGAGTAGGATAGTGGTTAACTTACCTTGGGTCTGATATCAGAAAGTCTTAATTTGAATCCTGCCCCAACCAGTGACTTAAGGAGATTATCTATCTTGTGCTCCTCAAATGGGGATAATAACAGCATCTACTTCATAGAGCTGTTCTGAAATAAAAGAATGCACAATACCTGGTGTGTTATAAGCCCTCAGTAAGTGGTGGTTATTAATACACAGTAAGTTTCTTTATTGATAATCTTTAAGAAAGTTTAAATAAACTGTCATTTTGTGCCCTGTGGTAGAGATGGATTAGAGATGGCCACAGGTGCCCAGTGATAAGCTGAAGATTTGAGAAACCCCTGTGAGAGTCCTGAACTTCTAACTAGTGTGTGACTTGGGCAAGTCATATAACTTTTGGGGTTTTGGTTTTGTCATCCTTCATATCTGCCTGTCAGAGGTTTTGAATTGCAGCTTGAAATTAGTAAAGTATGTGACATGATTTGCTGAAATACCAAGGAGATACTGCTCTGTAAAACTGAAACTCTACACATATTTTTAGTGTCTGATACTGGTACTGATGATGTTAAATATAAAATGGAAAAATATTGCAATCATAGATAATCTCCTCTTTGTCCATCAAGATGCATGTTGAGAAAAATACAGAAACTGAATTGAGAACATTTTCAGAGTAAGATTTTGTTTGTCTTGTAGGCATTTTGTTCCCAACATCACCTTTGGTCACCCTGTGGTAGAAAGCCTCCGAAAGCAGCTAGGCCAGGACCCTTTCTTTGGTAAGTGGGTGTTAAACCATCTGAAGCTGAACATCTTGCTCAAGCAAAGGAAAGTAGCTGGTTGATTTCTCAGCCTCCAGTTTCTCCTTGTACCATTTTCCTTTCTCCCTGCACTGGGGCTTTATTGGCCGCCTGTAAGCAACCCCACCTTCCCGCATCAGGGCCTGGGCACTTTGGCTAATCTTATCTAGAAAGCTGTGTTCATTTGGTCAGTGCTGCCTCCTCTTTCCACCTCAGATCCTTTGTTGTTTCTTCAGAGAGCTCTGTTCTTAACCTTTTTCCAGTTAAATCACTTTGTTGACTTTTTTAGAATTTCTTTCAATCTGCAGTTTTTATCAGACTCTAAACTCCCTAAGGGCAGGATTTCATCTACCTTGTTTGCTGTGGTTTTCCTAGAGTTTAGTGTAGACACACAGCTGTGGCTCAGTGTAATTGTTAAATGAATTTAGGAGTTGATTGGTTTATGGTCTAGATATATATATATATAGATTTATGGTCTATATATATATAGATTCAGTCCACACATATCCTTGCTGCTGTTGCTGCTGTTTTTTTTTTTTTTTTCTTTTCCCCATCATGCCTCTTTTACCTATATTTATTTATTTTTATTTTTTTGGCCTCTTCTGTTGGTCTTTCATCTATTTATCTTTGTTCTTTGGCCTATGTAGGCTTCCCATTGCAGTGGCCTCTCTCACTGCAGAGCACCGGCTCTGGGCGCATGCGCTCCAGAGTGCTGGCTCGTAATTGGACACACCTGTCTAGCAGCTCTGCCGCATGTGGGATCTTCCCGGTATCCCTTGCACTGCAAGGTGGACTCTTTACCCACTGGATCACCAGGGGAGCCCTAAAAATTGTTTCTTAGTGGCATTAACCACATTGCAAGTCCTTAGTAACCACGTAAGGACTGCTGTTCCCGTGCAGTTCTGGATGCTGCTGGAGGCTGTTGGAGCCTCTGTGGCCCCCTTCCACTTTGAAGGAACTGACTTTATTACCTGATTTATGTTGATGCAAGAGAAACAATGTTCCACCAACATGTTTACCATTTTGAAATTTCCAAATCATGGAATATAATCCTATGATTATCTGAATTTTTTTTTTTAATTACATTTTTGAAACTGAATTTTCTGGGGTAAATTTGTCATTCGGACTGTTGGAGTTGGATCATACAGTGTTATTTGCCCTCTCCCCAACTCCCTCCTTGTACAGTGGCCACAGAATTCTCCACTCTGGCTTTGGGTGGATTTAAACTATGCCGTATTTATCCTTTTCTCTCCCTTTTAGTTGATCTCACAACTGTTACTCTCACTGCTGTTTGATTCCCCATCTGTCTTTTGTCTCTTCTCTTAGCAGCTCAGCTCCCACAACCCCCGACACTGTTTTTTCCTTCCTGTTTTTAGCTTGTTGTTTGCTGATAAACTTGCTAACCAATCTTTCTGGAAGTAAATCTCAAGCTAAGATGAATGGACTTCATATGCTTTAGTGTTTGTAATTTTTGTTTTTTATACTATATATTGTTTAATTCTTGGATACTGGTTGTTGGATAATTGGTACATTGTATATTCTAGGAGTTACATCACAAGTTGGTTAAAACTTTTAATTATTCAATCTCTCTATTCAGTAGAATTTACCATGTAAGAAGTAAAATGGTACAGAAGTCATTTTAGCTCTTAGGTAAATCAGTGATCTTCCAATATGGTCTGAAGCCCCCAGGAATCCTTTTCGGGTGGTCTATGATGCCAAAACTATTTGTAGTTCAGTTTGTAAATTATCTGTACTGATGGCACAAAAGTAGTGGTGTGCACACGCTAACGCCGTAGCCTGAGCCAAGGCGGTGATCCTGAACTGTAGAGGCCATTGCCGAGTCCCTGCACACCATGCCTTCATAGTAAGTATCCTTGATGAATTGGCACAGGTGATCGATTTAGTAATCTTGATCCTTGACTACATGTCTCTTTAGTATTTTGTGTGACGAAGTGGGAAGAGAATACATATAAAGCACTTTTGTAGAATCCTGGGAGTTGATCATTTCCTCGAGGAAAACTTCTCATGCCGTTATTTCAAGCTGTGAACTGAAAATGCTGGTTTTTTCACAAACATCATTTTCCCTTGAAAGAATAACTCCCACCTGAACTGTGGTTATCAGAGTTGGATATTTTACTGACATTTTCTTGAAAATTAACTAAGTAAACCTGTCACTTCAAGGACAACAGCTCATCAGTTTTCATTGCCACTGATAAAAGTTAGAATTTGCAAGAGAAAATTGGAATTTTGGAAAACTTAAATCTGCTGCTTTGAGCTTGACAGTGTCGCAGTGCTTACAGCTTTTCTGATAAGATCTATAGTGACATTGACATGTGTGGTTTGTGGATAGTATATAAAGAAATGTGTCACTGTTTGGAAGATCTGTGTAACTCCCTGAACCAATAGTACCTAAAAGAGCCATACAACGAATATGTTTTAGAGTAGCTAAGTATATAGAGGTCCCTGGCAGCTTTACAGATTCCATGTTGCTGCTACCTTTCTAAAAGTACCGTTTGTTGAGTTTTGGGGTAGAAATGGAAGACTATCCGCACTTGAGTGAGAAGGCTGTGTGTGTAGGTACTCCTCCCTTTTCCGTGCACTTTTCCTCAGTCCTGTGAAGCAACAGATTGAATGCAGAGCAGATGTGAGAATACAGATGTCTTCTCTTAAGCCAGCCATTAGCAACTTGCAAAAATGTAAATAATGCCACTCTTGGATTTTTAGTATCATTTTTTTAATGACTTACTACTAAGTAGACACTAAATATTTTTTGCTTGCATTTCTAATATGTTAAATATTGATAACCGTAACCCACATCAACAATATTGGAGGTGAGGAGAGTCTTCAGTAATTTTTAAGAGTGCAGAGGGAATCTGACAGTAGAACATTTGCAACCTGTGTCGTAATTACAGGCAGAGCCGCTGAGCCATCGAGTCCCTGAACATCAGAGAATGTCTAATGAAGGCTGCTGGTGGTGATTGGGTGCTGGAGATTGAACAGGGATGACTTGGCTGTCTAGTCCGGTGACTTAGGAATGACTAACTTGATCTTCTAAAGCAGATTGAATATTTCTTGTTTATAATATGAAGGGAAAAAACACCAAATTGTGTTTATCTTTTAAAAACAGAAGTTTTGCCTATTAAAATATGTTCTATTTTTGTTACTTTTATTAGTTTGGAAATATAAATGTTAGTCTTGGCTTCATTAATTGAGGCAGTATACTCTGTTTTCCTGACTTTCAAAGCCGTAGGGCGTTTTGTAGTCTATGTTACTGAGTTCTGGAATATTAGAGTTTTTTTTTCTTTAATATAGTTTCGCTGTATCAGAAATGTGCTCCCTCTTACAAAATTGAAAGCTCGGAAGTCTCCTCACTACCATCCTTCAGGCACTCTGCAGTGCTAATTTTAAGATCTATAGTACATTGACATGTGTGGTTTGTGGATAGTATATAAAGAAATGTGTCACTGTTTGGAAGATCTGTGTAACTCCCTGAACCAATAGTACCTAAAAGAGCCATACAACGAATATGTTTTAGAGTAGCTAAGTATATAGAGGTCCCTGGCAGCTTTACAGATTCCATGTTGCTGCTACCTTTCTAAAAGTACCGTTTGTTGAGTTTTGGGGTAGAAATGGAAGACTATCCGCACTTGAGTGAGAAGGCTGTGTGTGTAGGTACTCCTCCCTTTTCCGTGCACTTTTCCTCAGTCCTGTGAAGCAACAGATTGAATGCAGAGCAGATGTGAGAATACAGATGTCTTCTCTTAAGCCAGCCATTAGCAACTTGCAAAAATGTAAATAATGCCACTCTTGGATTTTTAGTATCATTTTTTTAATGACTTACTACTAAGTAGACACTAAATATTTTTTGCTTGCATTTCTAATATGTTAAATATTGATAACCGTAACCCACATCAACAATATTGGAGGTGAGGAGAGTCTTCAGTAATTTTTAAGAGTGCAGAGGGAATCTGACAGTAGAACATTTGCAACCTGTGTCGTAATTACAGGCAGAGCCGCTGAGCCATCGAGTCCCTGAACATCAGAGAATGTCTAATGAAGGCTGCTGGTGGTGATTGGGTGCTGGAGATTGAACAGGGATGACTTGGCTGTCTAGTCCGGTGACTTAGGAATGACTAACTTGATCTTCTAAAGCAGATTGAATATTTCTTGTTTATAATATGAAGGGAAAAAACACCAAATTGTGTTTATCTTTTAAAAACAGAAGTTTTGCCTATTAAAATATGTTCTATTTTTGTTACTTTTATTAGTTTGGAAATATAAATGTTAGTCTTGGCTTCATTAATTGAGGCAGTATACTCTGTTTTCCTGACTTTCAAAGCCGTAGGGCGTTTTGTAGTCTATGTTACTGAGTTCTGGAATATTAGAGTTTTTTTTTCTTTAATATAGTTTCGCTGTATCAGAAATGTGCTCCCTCTTACAAAATTGAAAGCTCGGAAGTCTCCTCACTACCATCCTTCAGGCACAGGAGTGTGTACACTCGTCGTCTTCCAGCATGCTTTGTTTTCCCTTTTTTTAAGCTGTCCTCTCTTTCCCTGAAATACTATTATGTTTTAAGTCAAGATGTTTAAGAAGACCATGCCCATTTCTTTCCAAACGTATTTATATGATTTGAGCTTTGGAATTAGGACAGGTAACAGGCTGTTTCTGATGAACATGTTCTTCCCTTAGAGTCTGTTCCTCCTCTTGGAGTTGTCTGCCTCCCGGTTGAGGGCACTGCTGTTCTAGCTCCTCAGGCCCAGAGCCGTACACTGTCTGACCCTCCTCTGACTCTGCGCCTCGGGTCCACTGCAGCCCTTGCTGGCCTTGCCTTCTGATCATATCCAGAATCCCCACCACTGTGTGCCCTCCGCAGTCACTGCATTTATTGCCGTGGTCTTCTGGGTCAGATTTTGTCATAGTCCTGCAGCGTTTGTTCCATGTCATTCAGAATAAAACCTGATGGTTTGCAGAGCTCTGTACTTTTATCCGGTGCTTCTCTGACCTCATCATCTCTCCCCATTGCCTGACCCCACCCCGGCCTCAGCTACACTGGCTTTATTTATTACCAACTTTATTTGTATTCATTCCTTTGTCTCCCCTGGGACAGCAGAGGTTTTTGTCTGTTTTTTGCTCTACCCTGTGACCTAGAAAAGCTAACAGTGTAGCAAATGCTCAATAAAATGTCGGTGGGTGAATCACTTAATTTAGCTTTCTTATAAATGAGAAAACCAGTCCACATAGATTAAAAAAATCGGCTTTAAATTTCTCATAGTGGTTTCCCCTTAATTTGCAGGAAAACACCAAATTGTTTGTTTATCCTTTTAAAAACAGAAGTTTTGCCTATTAAAATATGTTCTATTTTTGTTACTTTTATTAGTTTGGAAATATAAATGTTAGTCTTGGCTTCATTAATTGAGGCAGTATACTCTGTTTTCCTGACTTTCAAAGCCGTAGGGCGTTTTGTAGTCTATGTTACTGAGTTCTGGAATATTAGAGTTTTTTTTTCTTTAATATAGTTTCGCTGTATCAGAAATGTGCTCCCTCTTACAAAATTGAAAGCTCGGAAGTCTCCTCACTACCATCCTTCAGGCACAGGAGTGTGTACACTCGTCGTCTTCCAGCATGCTTTGTTTTCCCTTTTTTTAAGCTGTCCTCTCTTTCCCTGAAATACTATTATGTTTTAAGTCAAGATGTTTAAGAAGACCATGCCCATTTCTTTCCAAACGTATTTATATGATTTGAGCTTTGGAATTAGGACAGGTAACAGGCTGTTTCTGATGAACATGTTCTTCCCTTAGAGTCTGTTCCTCCTCTTGGAGTTGTCTGCCTCCCGGTTGAGGGCACTGCTGTTCTAGCTCCTCAGGCCCAGAGCCGTACACTGTCTGACCCTCCTCTGACTCTGCGCCTCGGGTCCACTGCAGCCCTTGCTGGCCTTGCCTTCTGATCATATCCAGAATCCCCACCACTGTGTGCCCTCCGCAGTCACTGCATTTATTGCCGTGGTCTTCTGGGTCAGATTTTGTCATAGTCCTGCAGCGTTTGTTCCATGTCATTCAGAATAAAACCTGATGGTTTGCAGAGCTCTGTACTTTTATCCGGTGCTTCTCTGACCTCATCATCTCTCCCCATTGCCTGACCCCACCCCGGCCTCAGCTACACTGGCTTTATTTATTACCAACTTTATTTGTATTCATTCCTTTGTCTCCCCTGGGACAGCAGAGGTTTTTGTCTGTTTTTTGCTCTACCCCTGTGACCTAGAAAAGCTAACAGTGTAGCAAATGCTCAATAAAATGTCGGTGGGTGAATCACTTAATTTAGCTTTCTTATAAATGAGAAAACCAGTCCACATAGATTAAAAAAAAAAAATCGGCTTTAAATTTCTCATAGTGGTATTTCCTGGACCCAGGCCTGGGTTTCCTAATTTCTAGTTGCTACTGTTCATAAATAGCACCATAGGCTTTTTGTGAGAAAATGTGGGGGTTTTTTGATAAATGAGTTTAACCAAAAGCTGATCTTTAGGATGAACGGAACTTATCTATACAGGAGTGTAACTCTGTCTATTTAACAATTATCGTGATGCTAGAAGAGTCCTTGTTGGAGATAGCAGAAACTACAGGTTGACTTCAGTCATACGAGCCAGCTGTTTTCCTTTTAGAAATACTTAGGGGATATGTCTTTTCTTTGCAGACATGCACATGATGGTGTCCAGGCCGGAACAGTGGGTAAAGCCAATGGCTGTGGCAGGAGCCAATCAGTATACCTTTCATCTCGAGGCCACTGACAACCCAGGAGCTTTGATCAAAGACATTCGGGAAAATGGAATGAAGGTAAGAACTCAGCTGTGATGGTAACATTCTGTATTCTCAGAGTCAGGAAGATGTGGTAGGAGACCTGAAACGGTAGGTGGAAAAGATTAGACATGGGCAACTGTTCTTCAGCTTTGAAACTAGAGTTTCAAAACATGTTTGTCAGATAAGATGAGTGAAGTTGCTATGTTTTAGAAATAACTTTTTCTGCCTCCAAGTTATCATTTATTTTTCATCCATCTTTGTTCTTTGGCATGTGTGAGCCTCCCATCTCAGTGGCTTCTCTTGCAGCAGAGCACTGGCTCTAATTGGACACACCGGCCCAGCCGCTCCTTGGCATGTGGGATCTTCCCAGGCCAGGGATCAAACTGGTGCCCCTTGTACTGCAAGGCGGACTTTACCCACTGGAACACCAGGAACTCCCCATTGCCTGACCCCACCCCGGCCTCAGCTACACCGGCTTTATGTATTACCAACTTTATTTGTATTCATTCCTTTGTCTCCCCTGGGACAGCAGAGGTTTTGTCTGTTTTTGCTCTACCCTGTGACCTAGAAAAGCTAACAGTGTAGCAAATGCTCAATAAAATGTCGGTGGGTGAATCACTTAATTTAGCTTTCTTATAAATGAGAAAACCAGTCCACATAGATTAAAAAAAAAAAATCGGCTTTAAATTTCTCATAGTGGTATTTCCTGGACCCAGGCCTGGGTTTCCTAATTTCTAGTTGCTACTGTTCATAAATAGCACCATAGGCTTTTTGTGAGAAAATGTGGGGGTTTTTTGATAAATGAGTTTAACCAAAAGCTGATCTTTAGGATGAACGGAACTTATCTATACAGGAGTGTAACTCTGTCTATTTAACAATTATCGTGATGCTAGAAGAGTCCTTGTTGGAGATAGCAGAAACTACAGGTTGACTTCAGTCATACGAGCCAGCTGTTTTCCTTTTAGAAATACTTAGGGGATATGTCTTTTCTTTGCAGACATGCACATGATGGTGTCCAGGCCGGAACAGTGGGTAAAGCCAATGGCTGTGGCAGGAGCCAATCAGTATACCTTTCATCTCGAGGCCACTGACAACCCAGGAGCTTTGATCAAAGACATTCGGGAAAATGGAATGAAGGTAAGAACTCAGCTGTGATGGTAACATTCTGTATTCTCAGAGTCAGGAAGATGTGGTAGGAGACCTGAAACGGTAGGTGGAAAAGATTAGACATGGGCAACTGTTCTTCAGCTTTGAAACTAGAGTTTCAAAACATGTTTGTCAGATAAGATGAGTGAAGTTGCTATGTTTTAGAAATAACTTTTTTTTCTGCCTCCAAGTTATCATTTATTTTTCATCCATCTTTGTTCTTTGGCATGTGTGAGCCTCCCATCTCAGTGGCTTCTCTTGCAGCAGAGCACTGGCTCTAATTGGACACACCGGCCCAGCCGCTCCTTGGCATGTGGGATCTTCCCAGGCCAGGGATCAAACTGGTGCCCCTTGTACTGCAAGGCGGACTTTTTACCCACTGGAACACCAGGGAAGCCCCCCTGCTTTTTTTTAATTAAAATTTTTAGAATTGTTTTGTGTTCTGTCAAATATCTGCATTTATTTTTGATATCCTTGTAGACTTTAAAAAATATTGTCTGCACAATTTGTATGTATTCCATTTATATACATATTCTCTTCTTTAAAAATATACCTTTCTACTGGGCCTGATACGTACCAGTAATATAATATGGAAATCATTATTGATGTCATATAGCAAATTTGTTTGTTACAGGTTGGCCTTGCTATCAAACCAGGAACTACAGTTGAGTATTTGGCACCATGGGCTAATCAGATAGATATGGCCTTGGTTATGACAGTGGAACCTGGGTTTGGAGGGCAGAAATTCATGGAAGATATGATGCCCAAGGTAAAAAATATATATATATATATTTGTTTCTGTGGTAAGGCTTTATTATGTGTGTTCAGTCAGTCAGCATGTATTGGACTACTTGTATGTTTATACCTGTCCTGCTCTGAAGGTGGGGGGATGGTGATACCTCCATATCACTGGAATATGGGATAAGGAATGCCCCCAAGAGATTGAGGTTTGGAGATCAGGAAAAATACTACATTACTGGTCTTGAGGTGTTTTGTTTTTTTTGTTTTGTTTCGTTTTTTTTCCAAAACTGTTGGAAACTTCTGTAAGCTTTAGATCTCTCTCTTGGGAATTTTCATTGACTGTTGAGGGTTTTGTCTTTGTCTGGTTTTTGTGAAGTGTACTTTCTGCATAGCCATGACATATTCAGTGCCATTCGCCAAACAGAACAAAGCTTGCTTTTATAATCTTAGTTTGTTTCAATATATTAGGAAGGTGGCTTTCCTCAGTCATTAATTTGTATTGATATAAAAGTATTATTGGAAATATTTGGAGTCACATTTTAGTGGCCGGTACTGGCCATTTCACTTTTTGTTTGATGTGTTTTCCCTCTGCTGGTCCATTTAGGAGTCACTTATTTCCTGTGTGTATCTAGGTTCACTGGCTAAGGACCCAGTTCCCATCCTTGGACATTGAGGTTGATGGTGGAGTAGGTCCTGACACCATCCATAAATGTGCAGAGGTGAGCCTGCTCCTTGACTGCCATTGGGAACTGTTATTTCCTATCAGATGTAATGCCAGGGCAGGTCTTATCTGCCGAAGGTTTTCCCTACTTTTCCTAAATAGTCTTTCTTAGAAAAATATTTTTTATTTGTTTAAATGTAAAACTAGGAAAATAATTCGTTAAGTCATGGTTGTTTCAGTAATGATGAGAAAATTCTTTGAGAAGGAATGTGCTAAATGCCAGCCCGTGGAATTTATCATTGAAAAGCTGCAGGGCATTTGAGTGAGACAGTTTTCCAAAATAGGGAAAGAACGTATCTGCTTATAAAGGGGGGAAAAAATGTTACCTTACAGAACTTACGTGTATTAGCTACTAATTTGTCCCTTGTAAGAACTGACTGGAGCCATTTCTGATGAAATTCTAGATCTGATCTCTGAATACTTCTGGCCATCTGTGGAGGTGCATAAGATTTTTCCCAAGCGGCTAGTTGCTAACCAAAACTGGGTTAGGCTCCTGAGCTTCATAAAGGATGCTAACCCGTCCCTGTAGCATTGCCGGTGACTAAAATTTATATGATCTGCTTTTATTAAGCAACGATCTAATACGCACTTCCAGTGTTCTATGTAAATGCCAGTTTTCTGCTTGATACTTATCAAAATCTTGACTGTGATCAGTATGGAGGAGTCACTTGCCAAACGATTAGCGCACGTGTCTTTTGACCGTTTGTAAAAACTTTTTTTTTTACTTTGTCATTAATACTGTTCCTGCTTACATTAAGAGACATGTTATGCTAGCAAACTAATTTTTTTCCTTCTAGTTTTATGAGGAATGTTGTTAGGGAGGCGTGCACTGTGTCATCGTGCAACAGTCTCTCTCTCACTTGGAGAAATTTTCCTCCCTGAGTCGTAGGAATCCAGAGATAAATTTGGACTAAATTTTAAGAGATTTTACTTGGTCTTATGCCTTGATTTCATATTAAAAAACATTTTGAAAACCTTTTTTTAAGCTACCTCAAAACCATTCTGGAATGCAGTGAACCATACATAAGAGGATATTCCATCCCTACAGGCATCAAAATGAGAAATTACTTAAAAGTAGTGTTTCCCTATTTTATGGATCATCTCTCATTTTAGTAGTAATTGTCCTTTTAGACTATCTGCCAATTCCTCCACATAGTTGAAAGATGAACAGATTGATTTTGTTAGGGGCTGTGGCAGCATTGATATATATATGGGGAAAGCCATAATAGAGTTGAGGATTAACAGTTTTAAATTAAACCTTATCTAAATACTAGCAGAAATGCCATGTAGTTTATCTGGAAGGGGTTGGGGTTTCCAAAAAGTCAGTGATTTCTTATACATATTTTAAAATAATTTCATATCCTCTTTTAAGCATTTCAACTTTCTTCAGTTGAACTGTCTGCTTAAATATGTTCCTCTTGAAGTGGCTCTTGAATGACTTTTGTACAGCTTAAGTGCTGGTCAGCTAGCTCTAAGGGTAGAAACTCTAGGAATTCTATTTTGGTTTTTTCCACATCTTCCTCGGAGGCATAATCTAAGTGTTTACTTCTTCCAGGCAGGAGCTAACATGATTGTGTCTGGCAGTGCCATTATGAGGAGTGAAGACCCCAGATCTGTGATCAACCTTTTAAGAAACGTTTGCTCAGAAGCTGCTCAGAAACGTTCTCTTGATCGATGAAACCACAAGGAGCCCTGTGTTTCTGCTTATGAGATCTCCTTTATCCTGGGAAATAAGAATATTGACTACTAGATCACACCACAGCTGAGGCAGTGCTCCTTTTCTGAGCAATTACTCATTCCAGTGACTAAAATCCTTTATGCATAATGTTCCAAGAGGTTAGAAATCGGTGTGTATAACTACATCTTTAGTGATGGAATTGAAAGATTAGTGTGGTGAAATGCCATTTTTTCTGAGAGACTTGGTTTCTGTAAAGAGTAAAAATGTGGCTGTATTAAGGTTAAGAGCAGAAATGTGTCTTTAATGCCTAAGGGAAGGCATGTTAGCTGCTATGAAAATGTTTTTCTAAATTTCTAAAAATTTTCTTGGATATTTTCTGAAGGCAAAGGAAGTTCCTCAGTTTTTCCTGTTTCTTGTCATTTTTGATTTGTGTAACTAAGTTTGCATCTGACTAAGAGGAGCATACTTACTCTCCTAGCTTCAAAATCATTTACTTTGCACCTTACATTTCATACCTTAAAAAAATAAAAGTATTCATGGACACTCTCATAGTTAGAAAGTTTTGAAAACAGATTGATTTTGTTAGGGGCTGTGGCAGCATTGATATATATATGGGGAAAGCCATAATAGAGTTGAGGATTAACAGTTTTAAATTAAACCTTATCTAAATACTAGCAGAAATGCCATGTAGTTTATCTGGAAGGGGTTGGGGTTTCCAAAAAGTCAGTGATTTCTTATACATATTTTAAAATAATTTCATATCCTCTTTTAAGCATTTCAACTTTCTTCAGTTGAACTGTCTGCTTAAATATGTTCCTCTTGAAGTGGCTCTTGAATGACTTTTGTACAGCTTAAGTGCTGGTCAGCTAGCTCTAAGGGTAGAAACTCTAGGAATTCTATTTTGGTTTTTTCCACATCTTCCTCGGAGGCATAATCTAAGTGTTTACTTCTTCCAGGCAGGAGCTAACATGATTGTGTCTGGCAGTGCCATTATGAGGAGTGAAGACCCCAGATCTGTGATCAACCTTTTAAGAAACGTTTGCTCAGAAGCTGCTCAGAAACGTTCTCTTGATCGATGAAACCACAAGGAGCCCTGTGTTTCTGCTTATGAGATCTCCTTTATCCTGGGAAATAAGAATATTGACTACTAGATCACACCACAGCTGAGGCAGTGCTCCTTTTCTGAGCAATTACTCATTCCAGTGACTAAAATCCTTTATGCATAATGTTCCAAGAGGTTAGAAATCGGTGTGTATAACTACATCTTTAGTGATGGAATTGAAAGATTAGTGTGGTGAAATGCCATTTTTTCTGAGAGACTTGGTTTCTGTAAAGAGTAAAAATGTGGCTGTATTAAGGTTAAGAGCAGAAATGTGTCTTTAATGCCTAAGGGAAGGCATGTTAGCTGCTATGAAAATGTTTTTCTAAATTTCTAAAAATTTTCTTGGATATTTTCTGAAGGCAAAGGAAGTTCCTCAGTTTTTCCTGTTTCTTGTCATTTTTGATTTGTGTAACTAAGTTTGCATCTGACTAAGAGGAGCATACTTACTCTCCTAGCTTCAAAATCATTTACTTTGCACCTTACATTTCATACCTTAAAAAAAAAAAAAAGTATTATGAAGCCCAGGGATTTCAAGTGGCCTGTTCTAAAATATGAGCATAAGTTTTTATCAGGGTGTTTTGTTAGCTTTGCTGGAAGGGCAGACTGTTCAGTGGTACACGCCCCCAATCCCCATTTCCACTTTTTCTTAATCATCCCAGTGTTCTTAAGGACATAAAATAATGTTTTGCTAGCTCTATGCTAAAAAGAAAAGAAGGCCTCTATTTGAAAGTAATGCAAAGTTGAATCCTGACTCTTCTGTTTTTTTTTGATCTTGCCAAACCACATCATTTAACCTCTTTGCGCTTCTGTTAAACTGATTTATACATTGAATGTAATCATAAGATTGTACAGGGCTGTGTTGAGTATTGAGATTTTATATATGTAAAGCTGCCACTATTCCTAGAATTGTAGGGTAGTGGAATTGAGGATGCTTAGTGCAAAGTAGCTATTATAAAAATTTATGTTTTGTAGATTATAAAGTATGTTGATACAATCTCACTGAACCTACAGGGTCAGTCCTGTGAATGGTAAAACAGGTATGTTTGTCCCCATTTTAAAAAATGAAGATAAACTCAGCAGCAAGCTGGTACCATGGAAAGGATCCAAGAAAGCATAAGATTTCTGGTCTGTACTCTGTTTATAGATGGAGCACTTGAGAGATGGATTAAGTAAAGGAAGCTTCTTTTACTCACCATTGTCTTATTTCCAGTCTAACTTTACCTTGTAGAAAAAAACCAGATGGCTGAGAATATTCTGCAACTATGGATTTTGTCTCCAAGGATATGTATTTTATTAATCCAAGAAGGACCAGGTAGGCTAATACATGACAAGGTACAGAGTTAATCCATAGTAAACTATTTATGATTGTCTCCCAAATTACACTTTGACAGTATATATGTATTAGTGACTTCATTCTTGTAAATATTCTTGCTATGTAATACATCAAAAAACATGTCTTTCTGACTAAGGGAAGGAGGCATACTTTAAACTGTTTCTGAAGGCAAAGGAAGTTCCTCAGTTTTTCCTGTTTCTTGTCATTTTGATTTGTGTAACTAAGTTTGCATCTGACTAAGAGGAGCATACTTACTCTCATAGCTTCAAAATCATTTACTTTGCACCTTACATTTCATACCTTAAAAAAAAAAAAAAGTATTATGAAGCCCAGGGATTTCAAGTGGCCTGTTCTAAAATATGAGCATAAGTTTTTATCAGGGTGTTTTGTTAGCTTTGCTGGAAGGGCAGACTGTTCAGTGGTACACGCCCCCAATCCCCATTTCCACTTTTTCTTAATCATCCCAGTGTTCTTAAGGACATAAAATAATGTTTTGCTAGCTCTATGCTAAAAAGAAAAGAAGGCCTCTATTTGAAAGTAATGCAAAGTTGAATCCTGACTCTTCTGTTTTTTTTTGATCTTGCCAAACCACATCATTTAACCTCTTTGCGCTTCTGTTAAACTGATTTATACATTGAATGTAATCATAAGATTGTACAGGGCTGTGTTGAGTATTGAGATTTTATATATGTAAAGCTGCCACTATTCCTAGAATTGTAGGGTAGTGGAATTGAGGATGCTTAGTGCAAAGTAGCTATTATAAAAATTTATGTTTTGTAGATTATAAAGTATGTTGATACAATCTCACTGAACCTACAGGGTCAGTCCTGTGAATGGTAAAACAGGTATGTTTGTCCCCATTTTAAAAAATGAAGATAAACTCAGCAGCAAGCTGGTACCATGGAAAGGATCCAAGAAAGCATAAGATTTCTGGTCTGTACTCTGTTTATAGATGGAGCACTTGAGAGATGGATTAAGTAAAGGAAGCTTCTTTTACTCACCATTGTCTTATTTCCAGTCTAACTTTACCTTGTAGAAAAAAACCAGATGGCTGAGAATATTCTGCAACTATGGATTTTGTCTCCAAGGATATGTATTTTATTAATCCAAGAAGGACCAGGTAGGCTAATACATGACAAGGTACAGAGTTAATCCATAGTAAACTATTTATGATTGTCTCCCAAATTACACTTTGACAGTATATATGTATTAGTGACTTCATTCTTGTAAATATTCTTGCTATGTAATACACATGGCAGAAAAATACAGGACCAGTGTGATTGAACTTTTTCAGACTACTGAGTTTTTGAGAAATGAGGGTTGGAAAATAGGAATGTTAACACTTAAGTGTAGAATAGAGCTTGCTTGGTTTCTTTGGAGTTACAAGGTAAAGTTTTCTTTCTTACCATTTGTTTTTATTTTGGCTTAGGAAAGGCTTGTGCCACACAGATAGATAGGTGACATTTAATCAAATCAGACAACACAAGGCATATAGAAATAACTTTTTAATTAAAAAACTTACATAGAAGATTATAATATCAGACATGACCAAAAAAATGAGTTTATTTGCCTGGACAACTTAGGTTTATTCTGGCTTTTGTTTTTTAAAAAAATAAATGTACAGTAAAACTACAAGCAAAAAATTTGTCAGTACTGAATTGGAAATTTAATTTTGTTTAAAGAGACTAGTATAACTTCTAATCTCTAACAAAAACTTACCGTCAGATCCCCCAGATTAGGCCAGAGGGCTAAGATTGTCGGTTATATGGGTACTAGGACTTGAATAACCTGTTACATGAATCACTTTTTCTCATGTATAAATTGTCCTCAGTTTTTTACATAGGAAAAGATGATGTAATATTGTCAAAAGGAACTTAACAAACACTCCAGTATCCAAAATTGAAGCATTAGCCTCTTAAGAATTTTAATTCTCACTCTAGACATAAGGATAAATGCCAGAAAGCAAGCAATAGTAAGGAATGACCAAATGAACTAGAAGTACAGTAATATACTAACAGGAATTTCCTATTTGTTGCTCATTTTAAGTTGGGTGTTTTTGGTTTTTTTCTTTATGAGATACATAGAAGATAAAACTAGAGTGTGATTAAAAAAAAGATGTGTGATAGTTTTAAAATATACTAATATTTAACTCTGCTTTTCTTACTCTGTTAGGAGTGACTAGAAAATAACCTGTGTTTAACCCAACAGATATCAATGATTTCAAATAATAAAGTATTGTGTTATCTGCTATAGAAATTTCCATAAATAACTTCTATTAAATATTTTTTAAAGTTAACTACTAGGAAAGGATATTTTTAGATGTCCAATGGTATTGGAAATCTGTGCTTTATAGTGCAGCTGATTCTTCATGGGGTCCATTCATACATGCATTTTTCAAGTGGAGTGGTCACTGCTAGTGTTTTTTAAAACTGCTTATGTGTGTATATGTATGCATGTATACTGTATACACACACATTTTTATATTAATATACTTCTGAGGCAATTTAAAGACTAACCATTTGTATAGAAAAAAAGAGGAGCTGTCATTTGATGCATAAGGTGGGGGGTGGTGGTGGTAAATATTTACCCAGTAAGTGATTTCACAACAAATTGCAGCAGTTAATTTTCTGGTACTTGTGACTTCCATCAAACACAAATGACTAGCATTTGTTGGTCAGTGAAAAGCTAGTTACTTCTGGGTTCAGGAAGGATATGAGACTAACTTGCCTGTTTCATAAGAGGTTAATACATGCCCTAACTACATGCTCCTCCTGTGGAATTGTGGCTGTGGTGGGATCCTGTTTTCCCATGCAGCTACACAGTTTTCTTGACCTGTTCCCTGTCACCTATTTTTTTTACCAAGTCCTAGACCAAGGGTTTTGTATTCTTCCATTCCATCTGCTTGCCTTTTTGGATGGTGGCCGTTCTCTGCTGCACAGGAGACTTCACCACACAAAGCTGGACTTGATCTTTCAACTTGATCACTTCTTTCTTCTTGGCATAAGGCTTCTATGTCTTCATCCTTCAGTGGAAAAGCCCGTCGTTCCCACCACAAAGACTGAAAGAGAAAACACTCAGTTAAGTGTTTTTTTTTTTTTTTAATTTGTATTTTACTTTTTACTTTTACAGAGTTTTGTTGTTTACGATATGTATGATCCCAGATTAGTCATATGTGTATCCCCCCACAGCACCCCTGCAGGATCCCCTTTAGTATATAAAAATACAAATTCTCATTTGGTCCTAAGTATCTAGCAACTCAGAACAAACTGAGGATGATTTAAAAGGGACTTTTGGGAATTATTTTTTCACTTGAGAAGCACTGGCATTAGGGCTACTGGTCTTCATCTTAAGCCCAGGAGCACGTTGGGGAAGCACCTGCCCTTTCTGAAAAACATTTGAATCATCTACTTCAGTTGTCTCCATTTCATTCCATCATTGTTAATAGACACCTGTTGGCTTTTCTTTCTCTGAGCTTGCTATGACTTGCCTATTAGTTTATCATCTCTACTGTCCTGATTCTAGATTAGATTCTTCTTTTCCAACACCTACGCGTGGAAAAAAGTGCAAGAACTTTATAGATGCAGTGTCAGCACTCCTATTGAGGTTAAAACTGGACATATGGGGAGACAGAGTCCTTTGTTAGGGCAAGAGAAATACCTTATATTTACTATATGCCAGATTAATCCAGTTAGGCTTGTAATAAAACTTTGGTAGAATTCTCTCTTTCTGACATATAAGTGAAAAGGGAGAATTAGGTTTTGACTCGTTACATAAAAACGGCTTCCCCAATGACTCAAGCTGTAAATCTGTCTGCAGTGCAGGAGACACAGGTTCAGTTCTTGAGTCAGGAAGATGCTCTGGAGAACCCCATGGACAGAAGAGCCTGGGGAGCTATAGTCCATGGGGTCGTGGAGAGTCAGACACAACTGAGCGTGTACTTCGTGTTCCAGGAAAGAGGGCAAGAATCTGTAGTGAGAGAATGAGAATGTGGGATCACAGGTTCTCTAGTTCCCACACCTACCGTTTCTGTACTAGACTGTTGTACTCAAGGTGTTACGATTTCTTCATCAGCAGCAAGCCATTCTATAAACAAGTTTTTAAAAGTCAATTCAAAGGAAGCTTAACAGTTACGTATAATACTCTTACCTTGATCTCTTGACTCTGGCTCAGTGAAGGCGAGCCCTGTGCACTAGGACTCTGGCTCTCGGAAGGAGGCTCGGCCAGACTCTCTGCTGCGCACTGCTGCCTACCACTGAAATCATTAGGGTAGTCTTTCAAAACCAGGTCCTGTCCTTCAGTGTTTTTACTGTAAGGTCTAGCAAGAAATTCAAGAAAATACTTGTTGATGTCTTAACATTTTATGAACAACCTAAAGTGTACTTCATAGAGTCCACTTAACTTCGTAGCCTTTCTTTAAACAGTTCTGCCCTAAAATTTTTTTAAAATTCATCTGCTGATCTTCCAGATGTTACCCTCATATCTCAAAGACACAAACAGTATTTTATGAAATCCTTTGCCAAATTATTTGCTGTTTTGTTTGGGGGTATTTTTGGTTTGTTTTCCAGAAACAGGAAGAGAGTTAACTTGACTTTTTAAGGTCCAAGTTCCCAGAGTATCTATGATTACTGTAATGCCACCCATGAAGAAAAGTTTTCCTCTGTATTTCTGGAAAACTATCTCTGGAATGTGAAGAAAGCTGAGAATAAAATCTCACATAAGTTAGGATAACTCTTAGAATAAGGATCTAAAACAAATTTTGTCCTTTGTTAGGGCAAGAGAAATACCTTATATTTACTATATGCCAGATTAATCCAGTTAGGCTTGTAATAAAACTTTGGTAGAATTCTCTCTTTCTGACATATAAGTGAAAAGGGAGAATTAGGTTTTGACTCGTTACATAAAAACGGCTTCCCCAATGACTCAAGCTGTAAATCTGTCTGCAGTGCAGGAGACACAGGTTCAGTTCTTGAGTCAGGAAGATGCTCTGGAGAACCCCATGGACAGAAGAGCCTGGGGAGCTATAGTCCATGGGGTCGTGGAGAGTCAGACACAACTGAGCGTGTACTTCGTGTTCCAGGAAAGAGGGCAAGAATCTGTAGTGAGAGAATGAGAATGTGGGATCACAGGTTCTCTAGTTCCCACACCTACCGTTTCTGTACTAGACTGTTGTACTCAAGGTGTTACGATTTCTTCATCAGCAGCAAGCCATTCTATAAACAAGTTTTTAAAAGTCAATTCAAAGGAAGCTTAACAGTTACGTATAATACTCTTACCTTGATCTCTTGACTCTGGCTCAGTGAAGGCGAGCCCTGTGCACTAGGACTCTGGCTCTCGGAAGGAGGCTCGGCCAGACTCTCTGCTGCGCACTGCTGCCTACCACTGAAATCATTAGGGTAGTCTTTCAAAACCAGGTCCTGTCCTTCAGTGTTTTTACTGTAAGGTCTAGCAAGAAATTCAAGAAAATACTTGTTGATGTCTTAACATTTTATGAACAACCTAAAGTGTACTTCATAGAGTCCACTTAACTTCGTAGCCTTTCTTTAAACAGTTCTGCCCTAAAATTTTTTTAAAATTCATCTGCTGATCTTCCAGATGTTACCCTCATATCTCAAAGACACAAACAGTATTTTATGAAATCCTTTGCCAAATTATTTGCTGTTTTGTTTGGGGGTATTTTTGGTTTGTTTTCCAGAAACAGGAAGAGAGTTAACTTGACTTTTTAAGGTCCAAGTTCCCAGAGTATCTATGATTACTGTAATGCCACCCATGAAGAAAAGTTTTCCTCTGTATTTCTGGAAAACTATCTCTGGAATGTGAAGAAAGCTGAGAATAAAATCTCACATAAGTTAGGATAACTCTTAGAATAAGGATCTAAAACAAATCTGAGTATCTTGAGACCTAAACAAAGAACATGTATGAAATAGAGATGAGAGATGCCCCACACTAAGTTAACTACTAGGTTTCAACATGATCTTGCATTTTGAGTTTTGGCTTCTATCAAAATATAGTCTAGTTAAATATAAAATACTGGGTTTTCTCAAATACATGACTATTATACTTTTAGGATTTATTCCTCTTTCCTTCAAAGTCATGTTCAAAGTATTTTAGGCTATTTGCTTTTTACCCTGGGTAGGTTTTCTGAGGGTCTTTTTTTTTGGTTTGTTTCTTTTAAAAAAAAAAAAAAAAAGTTTTTGAAGTAGTTAACATTACCCAGATTCTAATCACTAGTGTTAGAACCACCGTTACAGTACATTGAAATGACCTATTTATAGAGAATTTTCACATTTGCTCAGTTAAATTTATTACTGAAGCTGACAATTAGCATGAGAAATAGAGTACAGTAAATATAAAACTGTTCATTATTATGTAATTAGCTTAAATATATTTCAACACCTGCCTGCTGTTTCTTCTCTGCCATTTGCTTTGTTCCCATAGCGACCATCTGGCTTGCTCCTTCTCTTCATAGTTTTTGTGTCTTAGGGAGAAGACTTCATCAGAGAGATCTTCTATCTGGAATTACAAACAGTTTTGCTTTTATCAGAAACAGTTTAAAATGAGAACAGGTGTCACAGTTCCTCATCAAAAGAACAATAGGAAGACAACTCTAAAACAAATGCAGTCTGAGAACATACATTATGAGAGGAGATTCAGAGTCCTAAAAAGAGGGAGTCTGAAACTTACTCGCCCTTGGGTTATATTTGAGGACTTAGCTAGAACGCTTAATGGTACCTTGAATACACATAGGTTCGTAATACTTTCCACTTAAATATCCTTAATGCATTATTGATTCAAAACTTTGTGTTCATTGCTTCTTAGGAAGTATACTGTTCAAGGAACATACTAGTATCAAAGAAAGTAAAACTACTGTAATGCCACCCATGAAGAAAAGTTTTCCTCTGTATTTCTGGAAAACTATCTCTGGAATGTGAAGAAAGCTGAGAATAAAATCTCACATAAGTTAGGATAACTCTTAGAATAAGGATCTAAAACAAATCTGAGTATCTTGAGACCTAAACAAAGAACATGTATGAAATAGAGATGAGAGATGCCCCACACTAAGTTAACTACTAGGTTTCAACATGATCTTGCATTTTGAGTTTTGGCTTCTATCAAAATATAGTCTAGTTAAATATAAAATACTGGGTTTTCTCAAATACATGACTATTATACTTTTAGGATTTATTCCTCTTTCCTTCAAAGTCATGTTCAAAGTATTTTAGGCTATTTGCTTTTTACCCTGGGTAGGTTTTCTGAGGGTCTTTTTTTTTGGTTTGTTTCTTTTAAAAAAAAAAAAAAAAGTTTTTGAAGTAGTTAACATTACCCAGATTCTAATCACTAGTGTTAGAACCACCGTTACAGTACATTGAAATGACCTATTTATAGAGAATTTTCACATTTGCTCAGTTAAATTTATTACTGAAGCTGACAATTAGCATGAGAAATAGAGTACAGTAAATATAAAACTGTTCATTATTATGTAATTAGCTTAAATATATTTCAACACCTGCCTGCTGTTTCTTCTCTGCCATTTGCTTTGTTCCCATAGCGACCATCTGGCTTGCTCCTTCTCTTCATAGTTTTTGTGTCTTAGGGAGAAGACTTCATCAGAGAGATCTTCTATCTGGAATTACAAACAGTTTTGCTTTTATCAGAAACAGTTTAAAATGAGAACAGGTGTCACAGTTCCTCATCAAAAGAACAATAGGAAGACAACTCTAAAACAAATGCAGTCTGAGAACATACATTATGAGAGGAGATTCAGAGTCCTAAAAAGAGGGAGTCTGAAACTTACTCGCCCTTGGGTTATATTTGAGGACTTAGCTAGAACGCTTAATGGTACCTTGAATACACATAGGTTCGTAATACTTTCCACTTAAATATCCTTAATGCATTATTGATTCAAAACTTTGTGTTCATTGCTTCTTAGGAAGTATACTGTTCAAGGAACATACTAGTATCAAAGAAAGTAAAACTAAGATATGAGAATTAGTTTAACGTGTTACTTATCTGGAGTTCTAAGGCTTTGGTTGTGTTTCTCGCTAAGATCATTCTGAACTACGGTACATTAAAAGCAGCAAAGGCATTAAAAAGCAAATTTTGGTAGCTAAGCGATGCAATCAGTTGGCATAGAAAGGCTGTAATAGAAACAATGTCTTTCATATAATACTGCCTCTTCAGATTGTTTCTTTGCAATTAATTGGCTAAATAGTATTTTTTCCTATAACTTTTCTCATCTTAATGTAAGTTTTATCCATATAGGTCCATAATCCCTTTTCCTGCTGTTCCAAAAAGTCTGAAAAAATCAAGTTTTCATAATTCATTCAGTAACACAGCCTGATCTGAAAATGATGTGAGGCTATTCTACTTCCTGTAAGTATTTCACTATAGAAACATCAGTATTTAATTATGAAAACTGTCCTAGACCCCCTATAAGACTAAGTAAATATGACTCATATTGAGAATGAATATAGATATTCATATAAGTTCAGTATTTCAACAACTCATGTAAGCAGATGGTATATTTTATTTTTGCTTTTCTTCATGCATTTTTGTCTTTATAGGCAAATTTGCACAAAAGGCTTTACTAATCTAATTAATATCTTTAGTGGGGAACTTCACATAAGTTTTGAGGGAAAAAAAAATCAAGTGTATGTTGGATGGCTTATATTTTCCTTTAGCTTCTCTAATATCAAATTAAGCATATGGGAAAGAAATTAAGCAGGCTTTGTAATGTATTAAGTGCAATTATCCCATAAGTTAAAGGCAACTTACCTCTTCTTCACGTAAATTATATTCATCCAAAGGCTGAAGAACAGCCATCCGCCAACTGTTGAAGACAGATTAACAAAAGCCATTTGAAATTGGTTCTATCTAAATGTAGCAATTTTATAAGCACAGCTTACATGAGTCCTAAAATTAAGAGGGAGTCTGAAACTTACTCGCCCTTGGGTTATATTTGAGGACTTAGCTAGAACGCTTAATGGTACCTTGAATACACATAGGTTCGTAATACTTTCCACTTAAATATCCTTAATGCATTATTGATTCAAAACTTTGTGTTCATTGCTTCTTAGGAAGTATACTGTTCAAGGAACATACTAGTATCAAAGAAAGTAAAACTAAGATATGAGAATTAGTTTAACGTGTTACTTATCTGGAGTTCTAAGGCTTTGGTTGTGTTTCTCGCTAAGATCATTCTGAACTACGGTACATTAAAAGCAGCAAAGGCTTTAAAAAAGCAAATTTTGGTAGCTAAGCGATGCAATCAGTTGGCATAGAAAGGCTGTAATAGAAACAATGTCTTTCATATAATACTGCCTCTTCAGATTGTTTCTTTGCAATTAATTGGCTAAATAGTATTTTTTCCTATAACTTTTCTCATCTTAATGTAAGTTTTATCCATATAGGTCCATAATCCCTTTTCCTGCTGTTCCAAAAAGTCTGAAAAAATCAAGTTTTCATAATTCATTCAGTAACACAGCCTGATCTGAAAATGATGTGAGGCTATTCTACTTCCTGTAAGTATTTCACTATAGAAACATCAGTATTTAATTATGAAAACTGTCCTAGACCCCCTATAAGACTAAGTAAATATGACTCATATTGAGAATGAATATAGATATTCATATAAGTTCAGTATTTCAACAACTCATGTAAGCAGATGGTATATTTTATTTTTGCTTTTCTTCATGCATTTTTGTCTTTATAGGCAAATTTGCACAAAAGGCTTTACTAATCTAATTAATATCTTTAGTGGGGAACTTCACATAAGTTTTGAGGGAAAAAAAAATCAAGTGTATGTTGGATGGCTTATATTTTCCTTTAGCTTCTCTAATATCAAATTAAGCATATGGGAAAGAAATTAAGCAGGCTTTGTAATGTATTAAGTGCAATTATCCCATAAGTTAAAGGCAACTTACCTCTTCTTCACGTAAATTATATTCATCCAAAGGCTGAAGAACAGCCATCCGCCAACTGTTGAAGACAGATTAACAAAAGCCATTTGAAATTGGTTCTATCTAAATGTAGCAATTTTATAAGCACAGCTAATACAGTAGTGTTTTCTTTCTTTGGGATTGCCATAATTCAGTTGGTTGTATTTTAGTACTTTTTAAAAGAGAGAAAATATTTGTATTATGAGAAGAGGACAAGGAAAAGACGAGGCTTTACTTGTGGCCTCAACAATCAACAGTCTCTTCTGCACGGTTGCATTACATCTAAGAATGTACTAATTCTGAAGTTAGGGATATGCTGATAAACCAGCTCAGAAAATAAAATGGAAAGAAGTTGTGATTTGCAGCATTTGCTTTGTGTGAAGACTCGCATCATGGCTGCTTGTGAACTTAACAGCTGCATCACAGGACTTGCATATTAAACAACCAGGTCGACCAGCAGCTCCAGCCTGCCACTGTGAACTGAAACACTGCGGCTCTGGAACATTGTAACCTTGCAAATGTTAGTTTTTCCTTCATGTAGAATATACCAACAGATTCTCTGCAGAAAGTCTCATGGTACCTTCTAGAGTATTACCAGTGCTCTTACTGCCTCAAAGCAATTATGAATAAAAGAATCATTATGTAATTAGCTTGAATAGAGATGGATAGGAATTACTGCAGTTGTCAAAGAGCTGATTTCTCTGTTTCCATCCTTTTCTGTGTCTACTTTTCTTGGTGCTAGATTCTTTTTTTGGCCACTTCTATTGATCATTCATTTATTTATCGTTGTTCTTTGGCCCGTGTGGGCCTCCCATCGCAGTGGCCTCTGTTGTCGCAGAGCACCGGCCCTGGGCACACGCGCTCCAGAGCTCCGGCTCAGTAGTTGGACACATCCATCCAGCCACTCCGTGTCACGTGGGATCTTCCCAGGCCAGGGATCGAACTGGCGCCCTTTGCCCTCAAGGCGGTGTCCTTACCCACTGGACCACCACGGAAGCCCATGGTGCTAGATTCTTAAAGTGTTTCATCATTGCTAAAGAATTTGACTAAGTTGGCTGCCAGCAGGACCCAGATCTGTGTATGGCATTCTAGGACATCCACAGCTTGGTTCCACCTTCCTTTTGTCACCCTATACAAAACCTTCGTCTCTGGCTTAGCCTTGCACACTTAATCCTGTGCCTGTGTTGTGGTCTCCCTGTGTGAATACTCTTTCCTCCTCCCCCGCCTTCCCTTTTCCTCCCAGGTCTTCCCACTCTCTAATTACTGTTTGATGTGTTATTGCTTACCTGACAATACATTAGAACTTTATTTTTGTTGTCATCTGAACAGTGTGAATACTCTATGCAAAGGTAGTTGCTTTCTTTGAATATTTGTGCAAAGATTATTTGTTGCTATAATTATTTACATCCCTAAAGTACCTTTAAGTGCCATGTACACAACAGAAAACTAAAATAATGAATGAAAAAATACTCTGGAGTACGAAAATAAGTAAATCTTAGGAACTGCCATTCTTAATAAAACCTGAGAACTACTACTACAAGGCAGAGTTACTCAGCATAAGTAATGTAAAAATTTCTTTCACTGACTTCCCTCCATGTGACAATGTAAGCTGGGAGGAAGAAAGGGAGGAGCATCCTTCTTTCATTAAATAAAATTTCTACTTCACTGAAAAGTATTCAAAGAAAAAAAGGAAAATGGAAGAAAGTTAAGTATACGTACCTTGGAGTAAGTATTTCCTTATACTGGAGCTTCTCTAATTTAGCCGGGGCCACTAATGACATGGGAATCACAATGTTATCTATGTCATAGGAGCTCTCGCTTCGCAGTCTTCGTCGTGCTGTAGTCTGCAGGGTAGGATTACAGTGGTTTATAACAGCGTTTGGTTATGTGTGGTGATACTCCTTTTATGAGTTACATAAAGATAATATGGCCATGCCTTTAAGCTTTATAAATGTATTGTCATAAAATCCAACTATAAGATGTTAAGCAAAACAAGCATACATATCTTCTAGGAACCTAATACATTTGTGCATGTACACACATTCAAGCCTGTTTTTAAAATCATTAAAAATACGAAAGCCTTAAGATACAAAACTCTATCAGGAAAGGGTACCATAAAGTACCCTAAATGGCAGTGAGATGATCTTTTAATAAAGGTTATTTTTATAGTCTTCATTTATCTGTTCCTGGTCTCTGAGCTTCATGCTGTTTCTCTAAATCCTCCTATGTTTTGACCTCTGCTCCCTACCAGGTGAACACAACACAGAACAAAGAAAGAACTGGATTCTTATTTAGCATCATGAGTTCTTACCACAAAGTCATAATCAAGGATTAATGAACAAGCAGCTCCTAGTAAGAAAGTTTAACCAATGTATTGCTTCTTAGTAAGATAACTGTAAATATGCTAATTTTGTACTAGTAAATAAGGCTGTTACAGATTAACAAAATATCTTAGAAGTTCCTAATCCCACCCCCGGTTCTGTGAGTTTTCAAACTAGTCAGTTCACTCTACAGAAACCTACTTGTGATGAATTCTGGGTCCTTGATATAACATTGACATTAGTAACTGCAGTAAAATTGCTTTGGGATCCTGGTTCTGTGTGTTGAAAAGCAAATTCTTCACATCTAGTTCTTTCTCCTGTCATAAAAACTATTTAAATTTCCAGCTGACCTCAATGGGTTTAAGTAATGTAAAAATTTCTTTCACTGACTTCCCTCCATGTGACAATGTAAGCTGGGAGGAAGAAAGGGAGGAGCATCCTTCTTTCATTAAATAAAATTTCTACTTCACTGAAAAGTATTCAAAGAAAAAAAGGAAAATGGAAGAAAGTTAAGTATACGTACCTTGGAGTAAGTATTTCCTTATACTGGAGCTTCTCTAATTTAGCCGGGGCCACTAATGACATGGGAATCACAATGTTATCTATGTCATAGGAGCTCTCGCTTCGCAGTCTTCGTCGTGCTGTAGTCTGCAGGGTAGGATTACAGTGGTTTATAACAGCGTTTGGTTATGTGTGGTGATACTCCTTTTATGAGTTACATAAAGATAATATGGCCATGCCTTTAAGCTTTATAAATGTATTGTCATAAAATCCAACTATAAGATGTTAAGCAAAACAAGCATACATATCTTCTAGGAACCTAATACATTTGTGCATGTACACACATTCAAGCCTGTTTTTAAAATCATTAAAAATACGAAAGCCTTAAGATACAAAACTCTATCAGGAAAGGGTACCATAAAGTACCCTAAATGGCAGTGAGATGATCTTTTAATAAAGGTTATTTTTATAGTCTTCATTTATCTGTTCCTGGTCTCTGAGCTTCATGCTGTTTCTCTAAATCCTCCTATGTTTTGACCTCTGCTCCCTACCAGGTGAACACAACACAGAACAAAGAAAGAACTGGATTCTTATTTAGCATCATGAGTTCTTACCACAAAGTCATAATCAAGGATTAATGAACAAGCAGCTCCTAGTAAGAAAGTTTAACCAATGTATTGCTTCTTAGTAAGATAACTGTAAATATGCTAATTTTGTACTAGTAAATAAGGCTGTTACAGATTAACAAAATATCTTAGAAGTTCCTAATCCCACCCCCGGTTCTGTGAGTTTTCAAACTAGTCAGTTCACTCTACAGAAACCTACTTGTGATGAATTCTGGGTCCTTGATATAACATTGACATTAGTAACTGCAGTAAAATTGCTTTGGGATCCTGGTTCTGTGTGTTGAAAAGCAAATTCTTCACATCTAGTTCTTTCTCCTGTCATAGAAAGAAGCATTGAGAGTGTCATTCATTAATGGAAGTGATAGGCTCCTTTGGTAATGTGATTCTTGATCTGTTTATTGATTTTAATTTTTAAAATTCATGTACTGAAAATCAAAAAAGGAAATTTTATAGAATCTTAGCTATAATCCTGCCACAATTTCCATTTTCTGGGATTTTGATAGTTTATATCCAGTCTATAATTTAATCTCATCTCCCTTTACTCTGTTCATGTTAACTATAACTCTTACTCAGAGACTGAACTTACAAGTCTTACCTCTTATTTTAAAAATGAGTGAATAGAGAAGAAAATTATCTAAAAGTTCTTGTTCTCTTTTATGCATTTTTAAAAAATAATATCCTATTTCAGGAAAGAAGTTTCTCTCTACTCTCAGGCTGTTGATTAGTTTATTTCCAGCTCTGTTATTTTCTGTTTCCTCCATGTTCCTTTTTTCCCCTTTCTTTTCAGTCTCCACTTGTGTGTGTATATATGTTTATTTTGTACTGCCCTTGTTTATATTACTTTAGTACGTATCTTGAAAAATATTTTCCTATGTAATGTAAAACTTAATACACACTCCATATTTATATTACTCCAGTTTTTAAAAATGTCCTTTCTGGCTAGTTGTTTCAAGTTGGTATCAACATATTAAAAATGTTTTTTGTCTATAGAGCTGTCTACTTTTTCATGGTATAGCATTTTACTTGTTTAATTCTTGCATTCCCACCAAGGTCAAAGTTAGACCTGTCAATTCAAGTAAAACAATTTACATCTTAATATAATGAGATACAGGTCTTCTATATTTTGGCAAAGATGTATGAAGGTTTCTTAAAAGCTGGATGATTCTTGGTTCTCTTAAGATAAAAGCACCAAAAAAGCACAATGAAATCTCTAGATGTGGCTGAGCTTAATTTTGTGCCACGCTAGTTGACTGGGTAATGACAGTAAGTAATGACTTTTAAGTGAGTTCTTAGGATACTGTAGTCATAAGAATGGCTGGGTCCTTGATTTTGATGAGTTGCTTTGGGATCCTGGTTCTGTGTGTTGAAAAGCAAATTCTTCACATCTAGTTCTTTCTCCTGTCATAGAAAGAAGCATTGAGAGTGTCATTCATTAATGGAAGTGATAGGCTCCTTTGGTAATGTGATTCTTGATCTGTTTATTGATTTTAATTTTTAAAATTCATGTACTGAAAATCAAAAAAGGAAATTTTATAGAATCTTAGCTATAATCCTGCCACAATTTCCATTTTCTGGGATTTTGATAGTTTATATCCAGTCTATAATTTAATCTCATCTCCCTTTACTCTGTTCATGTTAACTATAACTCTTACTCAGAGACTGAACTTACAAGTCTTACCTCTTATTTTAAAAATGAGTGAATAGAGAAGAAAATTATCTAAAAGTTCTTGTTCTCTTTTATGCATTTTTAAAAAATAATATCCTATTTCAGGAAAGAAGTTTCTCTCTACTCTCAGGCTGTTGATTAGTTTATTTCCAGCTCTGTTATTTTCTGTTTCCTCCATGTTCCTTTTTTCCATTTCTTTTCAGTCTCCACTTGTGTGTGTATATATGTTTATTTTTGTACTGCCCTTGTTTATATTACTTTAGTACGTATCTTGAAAAATATTTTCCTATGTAATGTAAAACTTAATACACACTCCATATTTATATTACTCCAGTTTTTAAAAATGTCCTTTCTGGCTAGTTGTTTCAAGTTGGTATCAACATATTAAAAATGTTTTTTGTCTATAGAGCTGTCTACTTTTTCATGGTATAGCATTTTACTTGTTTAATTCTTGCATTCCCACCAAGGTCAAAGTTAGACCTGTCAATTCAAGTAAAACAATTTACATCTTAATATAATGAGATACAGGTCTTCTATATTTTGGCAAAGATGTATGAAGGTTTCTTAAAAGCTGGATGATTCTTGGTTCTCTTAAGATAAAAGCACCAAAAAAGCACAATGAAATCTCTAGATGTGGCTGAGCTTAATTTTGTGCCACGCTAGTTGACTGGGTAATGACAGTAAGTAATGACTTAGTCTGTTATAGTGAGATTTCTAGAGATCAAACTGATAAATATGTTAAATCTACATGTATAATTATAGTTCAGTACATTTGGGATGCAAATAGTTTCTAATTTATTGGGTATATTGACATGCTACACCTAGGACTTGCTTGACTAATGTATATATTTTGTTAGATCCACTAGAACAATGAATAAGATCCAGTAGAGTATATAGATTGTTATTTAATACATATTTCCAGTTTTATATTTTTTACCATTATTTGCAATAACTACTGTTCTGTCTCAAATCCCCATTACAGATCCACTTTGTGTTACTAGCAGAGTTCTAGTCTCAGAGGTCTCTCTATTCTTTTTTCGTACTGGAGGTTCCTAAGGTGGTTGAGTAATTTAGATCAATCTCATCCATTTCATCAAGATTCTGAAGAAGCTTCAGTGAGTCAGTATCTCCATAAAAGGTACCAGATACGGTCATCTCTGAAAGGCAGCCTTGTGCTGACACACTTTGAGTACAGAATATAATACTGAGCGAAGTCCTGTCCAGAAGGACAGTTAATAGAAAATAACTCTAGTTAGAAAACATAGGAAGGAAATTAATGGACATAAAGTGGATGGATTCCCAGGCCACAGATAATTCGAATTGACTACGTGAATGTTTTTGATGTTCATAGACCCACGGATGTTTTGTGGGATTAGTGACTTCTGCAGGATTGCTCCCATAGGGCATTTTCTTCTCTGAACCTACCTATTGCTGTTTCACTCAGGTGTCTTTTCTTTCTTCCCTGGAACAGCTGGGCAGAAGATTCTGACCTTATTTGAGGCTTGCATATTGGAGAATATCCATTTCTCCATTGATCCAGAGAAGTATTATACACTAAAACGGAAAGAAAAATGTGAAACTTCAGTTCCTTAACACAAATATAATGAACATGTTAACCTATCTTTGCTTTATAACACTGCAGAATATTAATATAATTAATGAAATAATGAAGTAAACACTTATGAAGATGAACAAGCTGAAGATAATAGAGTAAGATTAAAAATCTTTAGGAAGTGCCCAGATTCCTCTAGCTTAATTTTGTGCCACGCTAGTTGACTGGGTAATGACAGTAAGTAATGACTTAGTCTGTTATAGTGAGATTTCTAGAGATCAAACTGATAAATATGTTAAATCTACATGTATAATTATAGTTCAGTACATTTGGGATGCAAATAGTTTCTAATTTATTGGGTATATTGACATGCTACACCTAGGACTTGCTTGACTAATGTATATATTTTGTTAGATCCACTAGAACAATGAATAAGATCCAGTAGAGTATATAGATTGTTATTTAATACATATTTCCAGTTTTATATTTTTTACCATTATTTGCAATAACTACTGTTCTGTCTCAAATCCCCATTACAGATCCACTTTGTGTTACTAGCAGAGTTCTAGTCTCAGAGGTCTCTCTATTCTTTTTTCGTACTGGAGGTTCCTAAGGTGGTTGAGTAATTTAGATCAATCTCATCCATTTCATCAAGATTCTGAAGAAGCTTCAGTGAGTCAGTATCTCCATAAAAGGTACCAGATACGGTCATCTCTGAAAGGCAGCCTTGTGCTGACACACTTTGAGTACAGAATATAATACTGGAGACGAAGTCCTGTCCAGAAGGACAGTTAATAGAAAATAACTCTAGTTAGAAAACATAGGAAGGAAATTAATGGACATAAAGTGGATGGATTCCCAGGCCACAGATAATTCGAATTGACTACGTGAATGTTTTTGATGTTCATAGACCCACGGATGTTTTGTGGGATTAGTGACTTCTGCAGGATTGCTCCCATAGGGCATTTTCTTCTCTGAACCTACCTATTGCTGTTTCACTCAGGTGTCTTTTCTTTCTTCCCTGGAACAGCTGGGCAGAAGATTCTGACCTTATTTGAGGCTTGCATATTGGAGAATATCCATTTCTCCATTGATCCAGAGAAGTATTATACACTAAAACGGAAAGAAAAATGTGAAACTTCAGTTCCTTAACACAAATATAATGAACATGTTAACCTATCTTTGCTTTATAACACTGCAGAATATTAATATAATTAATGAAATAATGAAGTAAACACTTATGAAGATGAACAAGCTGAAGATAATAGAGTAAGATTAAAAATCTTTAGGAAGTGCCCAGATTCCTCTAGTTGCTCCATTATTTGAAGAGGATGAAGAGGAAAAGCGATCTGTTCTCACAGTTTTCTAAGTTATAAAATTTTACAAAGAAGCTGTGTTCAGATCTGTAAATCTTGGCTGAACATGATCTGAATTAAGTTAGTTCCTGCTCAGTCTTAAATCTGGGAACAATTCAGGTCTAAGTAAGATTATAGAATTATAACAGCCTGGGATCTCTTAAGAGCAATAACCAGATTTCATCAGTCTCTTAATAGTGTCTAGTTCCATTCTTTGACTTTTTTAAAGCAATGAATTTTTAAAACTTAAGTCATTTAATATCTGTGTGCATCAGCTACCTCATCTGTAAAACAGGGAAAATAGCAGCTATTGTGGGATTAGGGAGATTGAGTTAATTCTTTTAGTAGTCATTAGAAGGATATCTGACATAAGTATGTAATAAATCTTAGTTTCGTCATTTCTGTTTTTTTCTATCCGAACCCTATTATTACAGTACTGGGTTAATAACCAAACTGGCTGCTTTGTTGTTGTTTTTTTTTCTATATTTGGAGATATGGAAAGGAAGGGAAAAATACACAGGCTTAGATGCCAAATTCTCACCAACACTGAAAAAAAAGTATGGATGGCCTATCAGTGACTGGGACTAAGATTTCATGATGGCAAAGCACCCTAAAAGTGAGACAAAATTTTTACACATAGATGCACAGGTATACACATTCACACAGCATGCAAAAAAATGGAACTTCTTAAGCAGAGCAAAATTCCTAAGCAATCTCTGAAAGCCTATATAGTACCTCATGCAATTTGAAGAGCAAATTGCAAAAGCACATGGGAAAGTACTGCCACAAAAATGTCAACATCAAAGGAGTTCTAAATTTGGAGGAGTTACTCGTAATAACTGACAATGACTACACATGGTAACACTTCAGCCAGGATCCTTGAAGGGCTTTTGGAGAAATAGCAACACCCACATGCCCCACTTAGAAAACATGTCCTGCCCATCTATAACTGCTTCTGAAACAGTAATGAGTGCAAATTTCTCCCTCTTCCATGGAAAGAATCCCAAAAAAGCAGTGGCAGAACAATCTTAAATGAATACCAACTTTTATAGAGATGAAAACACAAGACTCCAAAACTGAATACCAATCATAAAACTAGAGGCACTAACAACAAATGGAAGAACTATCTCCAGAAACAACTAATGGGTTCACACAATGCAGATTTATAAGTCTTCAAAATAACACTGCCAAGAGAAAGGCAAAAGACCTCTAAAGAGACCTCAGAAATGGAAAGGATAATTGCTAAAATTAAGGAACAAAATCATTGCTCACTGGCCTGAATAACAGAATGGACATAACTAAAAGTCAAGATCACTGAGTTGGAAGAGTAATTCCACAACTCAAAGGAACAGAGTGATGGAAAACACTTTAAAGGAGGACAAACCAAAATAGGATAAAACGGGCTGAGGGACACCATCCTGGACCAGGGATTGAACATGCACCTCCTGCACTGAGGGTAGGTTCTTTACCACTGAATTCCCTGGAAAGCCCCAACTGTGTTACACACAGAAACGTTTGTCCTTTTTATATCACTCACCATTCTTTGAATAAGTGTTTACATCCATAGATAAACTTTTACCATTTTTTAAAAATGTATATTCTATTGGGTTAGACAGTTAACCATATTCCTGCCATTCTCTACAAGTTTTTAATGTTTCATTACAAAAGTAATGATAAATATATCTGTGAATAAAGGTGGTTTCGTATTTAGGATTAGACTGGGTTCTTGGATCTACTGAGTGAGAATATAGAGTTGACTGTTTAGTAAATGTTTTATTGTGAACAAAATTTTTACACATAGATGCACAGGTATACACATTCACACAGCATGCAAAAATGGAACTTCTTAAGCAGAGCAAAATTCCTAAGCAATCTCTGAAAGCCTATATAGTACCTCATGCAATTTGAAGAGCAAATTGCAAAAGCACATGGGAAAGTACTGCCACAAAAATGTCAACATCAAAGGAGTTCTAAATTTGGAGGAGTTACTCGTAATAACTGACAATGACTACACATGGTAACACTTCAGCCAGGATCCTTGAAGGGCTTTTGGAGAAATAGCAACACCCACATGCCCCACTTAGAAAACATGTCCTGCCCATCTATAACTGCTTCTGAAACAGTAATGAGTGCAAATTTCTCCCTCTTCCATGGAAAGAATCCCAAAAAAGCAGTGGCAGAACAATCTTAAATGAATACCAACTTTTATAGAGATGAAAACACAAGACTCCAAAACTGAATACCAATCATAAAACTAGAGGCACTAACAACAAATGGAAGAACTATCTCCAGAAACAACTAATGGGTTCACACAATGCAGATTTATAAGTCTTCAAAATAACACTGCCAAGAGAAAGGCAAAAGACCTCTAAAGAGACCTCAGAAATGGAAAGGATAATTGCTAAAATTAAGGAACAAAATCATTGCTCACTGGCCTGAATAACAGAATGGACATAACTAAAAGTCAAGATCACTGAGTTGGAAGAGTAATTCCACAACTCAAAGGAACAGAGTGATGGAAAACACTTTAAAGGAGGACAAACCAAAATAGGATAAAACGGGCTGAGGGACACCATCCTGGACCAGGGATTGAACATGCACCTCCTGCACTGAGGGTAGGTTCTTTACCACTGAATTCCCTGGAAAGCCCCAACTGTGTTACACACAGAAACGTTTGTCCTTTTTATATCACTCACCATTCTTTGAATAAGTGTTTACATCCATAGATAAACTTTTACCATTTTTTAAAAATGTATATTCTATTGGGTTAGACAGTTAACCATATTCCTGCCATTCTCTACAAGTTTTTAATGTTTCATTACAAAAGTAATGATAAATATATCTGTGAATAAAGGTGGTTTCGTATTTAGGATTAGACTGGGTTCTTGGATCTACTGAGTGAGAATATAGAGTTGACTGTTTAGTAAATGTTTTATTGTGAACAAGTACACAAGTTTGCTTTTTTCTTTCAATGAGATTATTTTTAAAACTTCGTAGTCTAAACGCCTTATACTGCATTTCACAGTACTTCCCAAAAGGCTTGTCTCAGTTGTACTTGAACTATTGAAGGCTCCTGTTTTTCCTACACAGTCTTGCCAGAACTAATGATTATCATGTCAATATAATGTAATTGGAAAAAGAAACAGCACAGTGTCTGGTACATAAATGCGCAGTTATGTTAGCTATTATTAGCATTTTCATTATTATCATTGAATTTGTCGTTGTTCAGTTGCTCAGTTGTGCATGACTCTTTGAGACGCCATGGACTGCAGCATGCCAGGATTCCCTGTCCTTCACTATTCTGGAATTGACTTAAAGTCATGTCCGTTGAGTCAGTGATGCCACCCAGCCATCTCATCCTCCGTTATCCTCTTCTCCTTCAGCCTTCAATCTTTCCCAGCATCAGGGTCTTTTCCAGTGAGTTGGCTCTTTGCATCAGGTGGCCAAAGTATTTGGAGCTTCAGCATCAGTCCTTCAATGAATATTCAGGATTGATTTACCTTAGAATTGACTGGTTTGATCTTGCTGTCCAAGGGACTCAAAAGAATCTTCTCCAGGACCACAGTTCCAGGGCATCAGTTTTACAGCTCACACTTTCTTTAGCTCTCACATCCATACATGACTGCTGGAAAAACCATAGCTTTGACTATACAGACCTTTGTCAGCAAAGTGATTGCTTTTTAATACACTGTGTAGGTTTGTCATAGTTTTCCTTCCAAGGAACAAGCATTTTTAAATTTCATGGCTGCAGTCACCGTCCACAGTGATTTTGGAGCCCAAGAAAATAGCCTGTCACTGCTTCCATTGGTTCTCCCATCTATTTGCCATGAAATGATGGGGCCAGATGTCATGATCCTTGTTTTTGACTGTTTTAGAGGTTTTCTTTTTAAAAAAAAAAAAAGATTTATTTATTTATTTTGGTGGGGGTGGGGTGGGGAGGGAGGGGAGCAGGCGGGCCACTTCTATTGGTCTTTCATTTGTCCATTTTCATCCGTCTTTGTTCTTTGGTTCCTGTGGGCCTCCCATCGCGGTGGCCTCTGTTGCAGAGCGCCGGCTCTGGGCGCATACGCTCCAGAGCTCCAGCTCGGTCATTGGACACATGGGTCCAGCCGCTCTGCGGCACGTGGGATCTTCCCAGGCCAGGGCTCAAACCGGCGCCCCCTGCACTGCAAGGCGGTGTCCTTACCCACTGGACCACCAGGGAAGCCCTGTTTTTGAGTTTTAAGCCAGCTTTTTCACTGTCCTCTTTTGCCTTCATCAAGAGGCTCTTTAATTCCTCCTTGCTTTCTGCCCTAAGGGTGGTGTCATCTTGCATATCTGAGGTTGTTGATATTTCTCTCCACAATCTTGATTCCGGTTTGTGTTTCATCCAGTCCAGCATTTCGCATGATATATACTCTGCACACAAGTTAAATCAGCAGGGTGACAACATACAGCCTTGATGTACTCCTTTCCTAAATTTGGAACCAAAGTCCATTGTTCCATGTCCAGTTCTAACTGTTGCTTCTTGACTTGCATACAGGTTTTGCAGAAGGTGGGTAAGGTAGTCTGGTATTCCCATCTCCTAAGAATTTTTCATCCCATCTCTAAGAATTTTTCAGAGTTCTGATCTACATAGTCATAGGCTCTCGCATTAAGCAGAAATAGGTATTTTTCTGGAATTCTCTATGATCCAATGGATGTTGGCAATTTGCTCTCTGGCCTTTTGTAAACCCTGCTTGTAAATCTGGAAGTTCTTGGTTCATGTACTATTGAAGCCTAGCTTGGGGGATTTCGAGCATGAGCTTGCTAGTATGTGAAATGAGTGCAATTATGCGGTAGTTTGAATATTCTTTGGAATTGGAATGAAAACTGACCTTTTCCAGTCCTATGACCACTGCTGAATTTTCCTAACTTGCTCGCCTATTGAGCATAGCGCTTTAATAGCATCATCTTTTAGGATTTGAAATAGCTCAGCTGGAATTCCATCACCTCCAGTAACTATGTTTGTAGTGATGCTTGCTAAGACCCTCTTGACTTCACACTGAAGGATGCTGGCTCTAGGTGACTGATCACACCACCTGGTGGTTATCTAGGCTATCTAGGTCATTAAGACCTTTTTTTCTATAGTTCTTGTGTGTATGTATGCCTTTAATCCTAGGTATTTTATATTTTCATTGTCAATATGTCTAGGCTACTTTTATTCTTTTACAAATTCTTATGGGTTATTATTGCTATTTATAAAAGCTACTTATTTTTTAAGTTTATTTAAAAATCTGTTAGCTTTCAGAACTCCACTTCTAAAAGCTATTTGCATCAGTTGAGTTTTTGAGGCAGAAAATGATTTCATCTGGAAATAATACCTTGTTTGTCTCAAATTTTGTTGTTGAGATTTTAGCTTTGTAAATAGTGAAATTATCCTGATGTATTTTCTTTTTCTGATTTCTTCCGAGCACAATGTCTCCACTCCCCACATAGAGTTTCATTATAATTTTTCAGGTTTTATTTTGTAACTTTAGTGTTTTATTTAAAATTTCTTAGAACCAAATAGAATTTACTCTGATACGATGTAAGTATATAAATACTTTCCCCCAAAAAGACTAACAATACTATTTACTGAATAGTTCTCCAGATTCTTACTCACTTACAATTCTCCCTTTATATAATAAAGAATAAGCTGTGTAGTCTGCTTCATGGATCTACTTTACTAAATGCAAAATAGAATCAATGATTATAGATTTCTGTCATGTTTCCAATGGATGTTGGCAATTTGCTCTCTGGCCTTTTGTAAACCCTGCTTGTAAATCTGGAAGTTCTTGGTTCATGTACTATTGAAGCCTAGCTTGGGGGATTTCGAGCATGAGCTTGCTAGTATGTGAAATGAGTGCAATTATGCGGTAGTTTGAATATTCTTTGGAATTGGAATGAAAACTGACCTTTTCCAGTCCTATGACCACTGCTGAATTTTCCTAACTTGCTCGCCTATTGAGCATAGCGCTTTAATAGCATCATCTTTTAGGATTTGAAATAGCTCAGCTGGAATTCCATCACCTCCAGTAACTATGTTTGTAGTGATGCTTGCTAAGACCCTCTTGACTTCACACTGAAGGATGCTGGCTCTAGGTGACTGATCACACCACCTGGTGGTTATCTAGGCTATCTAGGTCATTAAGACCTTTTTTTCTATAGTTCTTGTGTGTATGTATGCCTTTAATCCTAGGTATTTTATATTTTCATTGTCAATATGTCTAGGCTACTTTTATTCTTTTACAAATTCTTATGGGTTATTATTGCTATTTATAAAAGCTACTTATTTTTTAAGTTTATTTAAAAATCTGTTAGCTTTCAGAACTCCACTTCTAAAAGCTATTTGCATCAGTTGAGTTTTTGAGGCAGAAAATGATTTCATCTGGAAATAATACCTTGTTTGTCTCAAATTTTGTTGTTGAGATTTTAGCTTTGTAAATAGTGAAATTATCCTGATGTATTTCCTTTTCTGATTTCTTCCGAGCACAATGTCTCCACTCCCCACATAGAGTTTCATTATAATTTTTCAGGTTTTATTTTGTAACTTTAGTGTTTTATTTAAAATTTCTTAGAACCAAATAGAATTTACTCTGATACGATGTAAGTATATAAATACTTTCCCCCAAAAAGACTAACAATACTATTTACTGAATAGTTCTCCAGATTCTTACTCACTTACAATTCTCCCTTTATATAATAAAGAATAAGCTGTGTAGTCTGCTTCATGGATCTACTTTACTAAATGCAAAATAGAATCAATGATTATAGATTTCTGTCATGTTTCCAATATGTGGTTGGGCTACACACTCTCAATACTTTTTCTAGTAATTCCATTTACATTTTCCTACTAATTGTTCCCAACGGGCTTTACAACTCACCAAATTCTTTTAGAACTTCTTGTTACATTGCAAATTGCATCAAACATAAACCAACAGGAAGCCCTGAAATCCTAATTATTCTTACCATCTAGTAATGCTTACATTTCCATTTCCACTTTTGTTTACATATCCTTTTATATTTATCAGTTAACATTTCATAATTCTCATTCAGTATCACACATTTCCTGTTAGGATTACTCCTGTGTATTTTCTGCTTGTGTGTGATTCGTGAAAAGTGAGTATTAAAAGTTAAGGTTTACATTCATTCTTTTGTAAAATTTTATTTCCTTAGCAAAAGTAATAAATACATGAAATATGTAAAAGGTATATAATGTATAAGATTTGTAAATGACATACCAGGTGATGGAGATATGATACAGTCTTCTACAAATTTATTTTCAGTCAGATCTCCTTTTATTTCAGTCTTTTTTAACAATGTTTCAAGGTGAAAATGAAGAGGCACATCTAGAAAAATAAAGCAAAAAAAAGGTTATTCAGTGAACTCACTCTTTACAGACTTCCATATTTAGACTTAAAAAAAAAAAAGGCTCCCAGTAGGTCTGTAGTAAAATATATAGCCAAACCTGATTGACTCTAAGTCCATTCCACCCCACCCCTACAAACTTCTTTATTTGAAATAATGAGGTTTCCAAAAAACAGAATTTTACAATTTTAGTTACTTGAGAGAAAAACACTAATTCAGATGCAACCTATGAAAATGTCATTTCACATTCACTTAGTTCACCAGTATTATGAATCAGAAAATCAAATCTACTTTTACAGAGATCAAAACATACTGACAAACTAAAGTCATTCAATTCGCTATGTTTATATTCCATATTACATCCAAAAGAGAAGCTAAGTAATAGATGTGCTCCACGTTTATTAACTAAAGGGTATTAGTTCTTTAATCAAGAATGAAAAACAATCATCTTAAAAACGCATTCAATACAGACACCGAAACTTTTTCCTAAGAAATAACAAATATTTTATTAGGCAGTTATTTATTCAAAATTTTGCTACTGAAAGAAAATTTTAAAAAAAGATCATAAAATCAACATAGGTCCGGGAAAGGTCTCAGTTTTCAGCAAAGTATCTTTCCACTAAAAGATGTACTTTAATAGCAGATCCATACTCAAGTGTGGAAAAATATGCACACAAAAAATGGGCTCAACATATCATACTCTCCAAGCAGAGTAAGATGGCTTTAAATGTACCACTATTTCCATTTCCACTTTTGTTTACATATCCTTTTATATTTATCAGTTAACATTTCATAATTCTCATTCAGTATCACACATTTCCTGTTAGGATTACTCCTGTGTATTTTCTGCTTGTGTGTGATTCGTGAAAAGTGAGTATTAAAAGTTAAGGTTTACATTCATTCTTTTGTAAAATTTTATTTCCTTAGCAAAAGTAATAAATACATGAAATATGTAAAAGGTATATAATGTATAAGATTTGTAAATGACATACCAGGTGATGGAGATATGATACAGTCTTCTACAAATTTATTTTCAGTCAGATCTCCTTTTATTTCAGTCTTTTTTAACAATGTTTCAAGGTGAAAATGAAGAGGCACATCTAGAAAAATAAAGCAAAAAAAAGGTTATTCAGTGAACTCACTCTTTACAGACTTCCATATTTAGACTTAAAAAAAAAAAAGGCTCCCAGTAGGTCTGTAGTAAAATATATAGCCAAACCTGATTGACTCTAAGTCCATTCCACCCCACCCCTACAAACTTCTTTATTTGAAATAATGAGGTTTCCAAAAAACAGAATTTTACAATTTTAGTTACTTGAGAGAAAAACACTAATTCAGATGCAACCTATGAAAATGTCATTTCACATTCACTTAGTTCACCAGTATTATGAATCAGAAAATCAAATCTACTTTTACAGAGATCAAAACATACTGACAAACTAAAGTCATTCAATTCGCTATGTTTATATTCCATATTACATCCAAAAGAGAAGCTAAGTAATAGATGTGCTCCACGTTTATTAACTAAAGGGTATTAGTTCTTTAATCAAGAATGAAAAACAATCATCTTAAAAACGCATTCAATACAGACACCGAAACTTTTTCCTAAGAAATAACAAATATTTTATTAGGCAGTTATTTATTCAAAATTTTGCTACTGAAAGAAAATTTTAAAAAAAGATCATAAAATCAACATAGGTCCGGGAAAGGTCTCAGTTTTCAGCAAAGTATCTTTCCACTAAAAGATGTACTTTAATAGCAGATCCATACTCAAGTGTGGAAAAATATGCACACAAAAAATGGGCTCAACATATCACCTTGGAGACTCTCCCAAAGGCAGAGTAAGATGGCTTTAAATGCTACCACTATACTAAGACCGTAAGAAAAGTATATAAAAGTGAAAATAAGATTACAAATTAAATATGCTGCTTAAACATTTCAGGATTCTGTTATTTCCAGTTACCAAAAGTTTCTCCAAAGAAGTATCACCTAACTTTGATACAGAGTATACCTATTCGACCACTGTTCTTTAGTTTTGAGAAAACCTGACGTAACTAGGAAGGGTCTTGTTCTACTCATATACATGCCTTAGAACCCACACTGTGTCCTGTGGGCTTTTATTAAAATTTTGTAACACTTTATTCCACTTATTAGTTCATACTTGAGTTGTCAAGCTAGACTGCAACTACCTTGAGGGATTTATTGGTATTTATTTTCTTGTCGTACCTAGTATACAGCAGGTATTCAGATTTTTATTAAAATGAACACAAGAAGAAATGGATGACCCTAACTAGTAGGTAAGGAAACTAATCTTAATTAGTAGATGTTACATTAGTAGGATGAAAGATACTTAGGCCAGAGTTTAGATTTTTTTAATCTGAGAAACAAATTTTCCAATAAGAAGACAGAAAGGGGGTAAACAGTATGGTTAAGTGTGGGGCTCAGGAGAGTGACAACTTCAGGTCAAATCCTGTCTCCATCATTTATTAGGATGATTAATTTAACAGCTCTAAGCCTAAATGTTCTTACATTTAAGATAAAGACAATCGCATGGGGTTGCTGCAAGAATTAAACTGGCAAATGTAATGTGCTTATAGGATCCAGTGTATTCTAAATTCAATCCCGCTATGTTTATATTCCATATTACATCCAAAAGAGAAGCTAAGTAATAGATGTGCTCCACGTTTATTAACTAAAGGGTATTAGTTCTTTAATCAAGAATGAAAAACAATCATCTTAAAAACGCATTCAATACAGACACCGAAACTTTTTCCTAAGAAATAACAAATATTTTATTAGGCAGTTATTTATTCAAAATTTTGCTACTGAAAGAAAATTTTAAAAAAAGATCATAAAATCAACATAGGTCCGGGAAAGGTCTCAGTTTTCAGCAAAGTATCTTTCCACTAAAAGATGTACTTTAATAGCAGATCCATACTCAAGTGTGGAAAAATATGCACACAAAAAATGGGCTCAACATATCACCTTGGAGACTCTCCCAAAGGCAGAGTAAGATGGCTTTAAATGCTACCACTATACTAAGACCGTAAGAAAAGTATATAAAAGTGAAAATAAGATTACAAATTAAATATGCTGCTTAAACATTTCAGGATTCTGTTATTTCCAGTTACCAAAAGTTTCTCCAAAGAAGTATCACCTAACTTTGATACAGAGTATACCTATTCGACCACTGTTCTTTAGTTTTGAGAAAACCTGACGTAACTAGGAAGGGTCTTGTTCTACTCATATACATGCCTTAGAACCCACACTGTGTCCTGTGGGCTTTTATTAAAATTTTGTAACACTTTATTCCACTTATTAGTTCATACTTGAGTTGTCAAGCTAGACTGCAACTACCTTGAGGGATTTATTGGTATTTATTTTCTTGTCGTACCTAGTATACAGCAGGTATTCAGATTTTTATTAAAATGAACACAAGAAGAAATGGATGACCCTAACTAGTAGGTAAGGAAACTAATCTTAATTAGTAGATGTTACATTAGTAGGATGAAAGATACTTAGGCCAGAGTTTAGATTTTTTTAATCTGAGAAACAAATTTTCCAATAAGAAGACAGAAAGGGGGTAAACAGTATGGTTAAGTGTGGGGCTCAGGAGAGTGACAACTTCAGGTCAAATCCTGTCTCCATCATTTATTAGGATGATTAATTTAACAGCTCTAAGCCTAAATGTTCTTACATTTAAGATAAAGACAATCGCATGGGGTTGCTGCAAGAATTAAACTGGCAAATGTAATGTGCTTATAGGATCCAGTGTATTCTAAGGTCAAGTGTTAGGTGTGTTATTCTTTCCATTACTAAGATTTCCTCAAAGATACATTAAACTAGTTCCTACCAGGAGCTTACGTCAATGTATGGTATAGCTAAGAAACCACTGTAATATTGGTAAAAATCCAACTAAGATCCAGGGCAGAAACAGGTATAAAAATTAGTGGTTTACAAAGAGGAACAGTCCATGCATGATTAGAACCAAAAGCTGAAAAGGAAATGAAAGCTCATTTGAGATGTCCTCCCATAAAGAGATGAACCCAAGATAACCAGTGTGAAGAATGTTTCCTTTTTTACCCTAAATATTTACTTCAGTTTCAGTGTAAGTGAGACTGGAAACATTCAACAGAAAACATGAACTGAAAGAAACTTTAAAGCCGCCTTAGGGATATAGGGACGCAGTGCCTATTCTGCTTAGTTGTAGATTATAGGTATTTTTGAGGTTCAGAAATTGAGTATGTCTAAAGATGGACAATTTTCTTCTCTGAGAGAAAATCAATGTTGGTTATAGTTGGGGGAATACTATATGGCAGGGAAAACTCCACACAAACACATTAGAAAAAGAACTCTGACTTACTGAGAAATATTTTAACAGCATAGCCATGTCATCAATAAAATGTTAAAAAATTAAAATTCAAAAGGAGATCAAAAGCTAAGTGTTTTGCAAGTTAAAATGGTTTTCAAGAAATTAAAAGATCAAGTTGCAAAGACAGAACATTAATTCATAAATTAATTTATAAGGAGGCTTACCTGATGGCAATGATAACACAGAATGGAAAGAAGAATCTAACTCTGATACGTGTTCTGTTGATATCTGAGACTTTGAATTGTGTTCATAGCTACTCCAAATTGAAGCTGACTGCAGGCAAGGCATCTGTGTGGTATTTAAACACCTTGTTTCTTTTGAAGGCAAATTTTCCAATAAGAAGACAGAAAGGGGGTAAACAGTATGGTTAAGTGTGGGGCTCAGGAGAGTGACAACTTCAGGTCAAATCCTGTCTCCATCATTTATTAGGATGATTAATTTAACAGCTCTAAGCCTAAATGTTCTTACATTTAAGATAAAGACAATCGCATGGGGTTGCTGCAAGAATTAAACTGGCAAATGTAATGTGCTTATAGGATCCAGTGTATTCTAAGGTCAAGTGTTAGGTGTGTTATTCTTTCCATTACTAAGATTTCCTCAAAGATACATTAAACTAGTTCCTACCAGGAGCTTACGTCAATGTATGGTATAGCTAAGAAACCACTGTAATATTGGTAAAAATCCAACTAAGATCCAGGGCAGAAACAGGTATAAAAATTAGTGGTTTACAAAGAGGAACAGTCCATGCATGATTAGAACCAAAAGCTGAAAAGGAAATGAAAGCTCATTTGAGATGTCCTCCCATAAAGAGATGAACCCAAGATAACCAGTGTGAAGAATGTTTCCTTTTTTACCCTAAATATTTACTTCAGTTTCAGTGTAAGTGAGACTGGAAACATTCAACAGAAAACATGAACTGAAAGAAACTTTAAAGCCGCCTTAGGGATATAGGGACGCAGTGCCTATTCTGCTTAGTTGTAGATTATAGGTATTTTTGAGGTTCAGAAATTGAGTATGTCTAAAGATGGACAATTTTCTTCTCTGAGAGAAAATCAATGTTGGTTATAGTTGGGGGAATACTATATGGCAGGGAAAACTCCACACAAACACATTAGAAAAAGAACTCTGACTTACTGAGAAATATTTTAACAGCATAGCCATGTCATCAATAAAATGTTAAAAAATTAAAATTCAAAAGGAGATCAAAAGCTAAGTGTTTTGCAAGTTAAAATGGTTTTCAAGAAATTAAAAGATCAAGTTGCAAAGACAGAACATTAATTCATAAATTAATTTATAAGGAGGCTTACCTGATGGCAATGATAACACAGAATGGAAAGAAGAATCTAACTCTGATACGTGTTCTGTTGATATCTGAGACTTTGAATTGTGTTCATAGCTACTCCAAATTGAAGCTGACTGCAGGCAAGGCATCTGTGTGGTATTTAAACACCTTGTTTCTTTTGAAGGCAAAGTCTGCAAGGAAAAAAATAATTTAAAGACTTCCTTTTGTCTTGAAAACGGAGTCAGAGAGAATACAACAGTTACAGTACAGTGTGTGCATGACACCAGCAGGAAGTCCCGGCTTACTAGATCACCTTGGAGAGGGCGCTGTACGAAATGACCTAGACTAAGTGACAGAGGCAACGTTATAGAGGGCTCTGAATGTGATGAGATGCGACTAGTGCCTTCTCAGTTTTTCAAAATAAAGAACAAGGTCTATGAAAATGAGTCTTTCTTTCCATCTTACCAAATGACAAAAAGGAGATAAACAGCTTTAGGTCAAAATGAACAAGTATAAGTCAAAAGGAAATGATTACGCTCCAGATTAGTGAGAAATGTGATGCAGAGCAGGTACTGCGTTAAGATTAAGAAATAAGCATACAGTTGACCCATGAACACATGTCTGAACTATATGGGTCCACTTAGATGCAGGATTTTTTCCCCTCAGTGAATAGGTTGCCTGAATCCTCAGATGCTGAACCACACAGATAGGGAGGAAGGTCAACTGGCTGTAAAGTTATATACAGATTGATTTATTTACTTATTTTTACTCTGCAGGGTGGATGCCTTTTACCCCACACCTTGTTCCAGAGTAAACTGTACTGTTTTCCTCCTTAAAATCTGTTGTGAGCAGTGGGTCAGACTAGAGTCTGCTTTAAGTTATAATGCCAGATAGTATCTACAATGGAACAAGAGTGAAGTACTATGAACAAATACATTATCATATATTTGCATTAAATAAAACTGAATTTAAAATGAAACATTAAAGTGCTTGCTTTGGCAGAACACATACTAAAACAAAACATTAAAAAGATATGTATAAAATATGTAATATGTTACATGAGTTTGAGTTTAAGGTAAAGTTAATATTCCCAGAAATCTCATGAAAATCATGTTGCTAAATCAAAAAAGTTATGTTGCTACATTAAATATATATTGTTTAAATGTTGGGTTGTAAGTTATTTTTTCTGTTATGAGTATAGAAAAAGTAATCCATAAAAAATAGAGTTCACTTATTTTTTAATGAAATGGCAGTTACAATGCTTATAATAACAGAATTTTAGATGCTATTTTATTTTTAAAAATTGTCTTATAAACTTACATTAAGTTTGTCAACTTTCTTGACTTTGAATTTCCTAGCTAGCTGGCATTTTCTGTGTTTTGAAAGCACCATGGGCATAGCCATGTCTTCCATATCAATTTTTTTTTTGTTTGCCTTCTATTGGCTTTCATCTATTTATTTTCATCCGTCTTTGTTCTTTGGCCTGTGTGGGCCTCCCATTGCAGTGGCCTCTCTTGCTGCAGAGCACCAGCTCTGGGCGCATGCGCTTCAGAGCTCCGGCTCGGTACCAAATGACAAAAGGAGATAAACAGCTTTAGGTCAAAATGAACAAGTATAAGTCAAAAGGAAATGATTACGCTCCAGATTAGTGAGAAATGTGATGCAGAGCAGGTACTGCGTTAAGATTAAGAAATAAGCATACAGTTGACCCATGAACACATGTCTGAACTATATGGGTCCACTTAGATGCAGGATTTTTTCCCCTCAGTGAATAGGTTGCCTGAATCCTCAGATGCTGAACCACACAGATAGGGAGGAAGGTCAACTGGCTGTAAAGTTATATACAGATTGATTTATTTACTTATTTTTACTCTGCAGGGTGGATGCCTTTTACCCCACACCTTGTTCCAGAGTAAACTGTACTGTTTTCCTCCTTAAAATCTGTTGTGAGCAGTGGGTCAGACTAGAGTCTGCTTTAAGTTATAATGCCAGATAGTATCTACAATGGAACAAGAGTGAAGTACTATGAACAAATACATTATCATATATTTGCATTAAATAAAACTGAATTTAAAATGAAACATTAAAGTGCTTGCTTTGGCAGAACACATACTAAAACAAAACATTAAAAAGATATGTATAAAATATGTAATATGTTACATGAGTTTGAGTTTAAGGTAAAGTTAATATTCCCAGAAATCTCATGAAAATCATGTTGCTAAATCAAAAAAGTTATGTTGCTACATTAAATATATATTGTTTAAATGTTGGGTTGTAAGTTATTTTTTCTGTTATGAGTATAGAAAAAGTAATCCATAAAAAATAGAGTTCACTTATTTTTTAATGAAATGGCAGTTACAATGCTTATAATAACAGAATTTTAGATGCTATTTTATTTTTAAAAATTGTCTTATAAACTTACATTAAGTTTGTCAACTTTCTTGACTTTGAATTTCCTAGCTAGCTGGCATTTTCTGTGTTTTGAAAGCACCATGGGCATAGCCATGTCTTCCATAGCAATTTTTTTTTTTTTTTGGCCACTTCTATTGGTCTTTCATCTATTTATTTTCATCCGTCTTTGTTCTTTGGCCTGTGTGGGCCTCCCATTGCAGTGGCCTCTCTTGCTGCAGAGCACCAGCTCTGGGCGCATGCGCTTCAGAGCTCCGGCTCGGTAGTTGAACACATCAGTCCAGTCGCTCCATGGCACGTGGGATCTTCCCAGGCCGGGGATCGAACCGGCGCCCTTTGTACTGCAAGGCAGTGTCCTTACCCACTGGACCATCAGGGAAGCCTTTCCATAGCATTTTAACCAGATTTCCTCTGGAATGGGAGCTCATTGAAGGTTGGGCCTGTAATTTGTTCAATCATGTATTCCTGGAACCTGACACAACCCCAACAGATAGATGAAACTTGACTGCTGACCAAATGAATTTTATCTCATTTGCTTTTAAAAAATTAAAGTGAATAGAAGTTTTCAAATACATGTGTGCCTGAGATTATTTCATTGAAGAAAAAACATTCCCTGTTAATATATGCTAAAATTTATCATGTAATGACCTCTGTTTATATTCCAATGGCCAAGATTTAGGTCAGCTAATCATACCCAGCTGCAAGGAAGTTTAGGAATTGCAGTCATTATTCTGGCTGTTCAACTGATGATTCTGTAAGAAGATACAACCTGTGGGACATGATTATAAAGCTGTGAGTTATTTCTGAGACTTATTCTAATATTATATGTATGTATCTATGGGAACATTTACTGCTTCTTACCTTTACAAGATGCAGCAGTACTTTTCACTCTAGAATTATTTGTTCTTTATGATGTAGTTCAAAAGATATAAGAAACAGTTATTTAAAATTAAAAGGAAAAAAAATGTGCTAACCTCTTTTTTCCATGTATGGCTAGAACATTATGAATAAAAGGTGAGAAAATCTGAATATTTACCATGTAATTAGTTTTCTCTTGCAATTTTTCCAAATCCAGGAAACCCATTAGCCAATTTGAAACTATCCTAAATAATTATGGAGACAAGTGAGGGGCATCTAGGAAAAGGCCTTTTTTTCCCCTGCAGAGAAAGTGAAGCCCAGGAGGCTGAAAAGGAATGGATGGAGAAATAAGAGAAAAACCTGGATTCTTGCCAGTAAAAATTCAAATGTCTAGAGGGTGTGATCAACAATACCACATGCTGCATAAGATTCAAGCAAAGCCTGAAAACTATCCATGTTTTAACTTTAGTAATAACCCATTTCATATATACAAGAGTATATAATTTATAAGGAAGGTATAAAATAATGTTTACAAAGCACCTATACGCACCATCCTACTTGAAGAAACAGAGCAATGCCAGTACCTTTGATGAGTTCTCTTCCTATCCCACCCCCATAGGCCTGTGGTAGAGACTGCCACTTTCTCCCCTACATCTGAACTCTCCTCCTCCCTGTTTTAAAACTCCTAATTCTCAAGCATCCTTGGATCTAAAAGTTACAACATTCTAGTCACAACACTATGAAGAGAAGTCATCTATGCAACTTGCAGAAACTGCCTTTTAGAAGGTTCATTTAGCCCTCTGGTCTTCTACCTGGGCGGGTGAGTGCCCCCCACCCCATCTTATGAGTAAGGATAATGCTCAAAGATCAAACAAAAAGGCAGGAGAAGCCTGGTTCCTAGGTACATTTTTTCTTTTATTAGTCAAACATATTATCTACCAGCAGTTTGGAGTTTTTTTTTAAAGGAAAACTAATGCCCTCATATCATAGAATCAAGACATATTTTTTAAAGGGTGTTCAACTGATGATTCTGTAAGAAGATACAACCTGTGGGACATGATTATAAAGCTGTGAGTTATTTCTGAGACTTATTCTAATATTATATGTATGTATCTATGGGAACATTTACTGCTTCTTACCTTTACAAGATGCAGCAGTACTTTTCACTCTAGAATTATTTGTTCTTTATGATGTAGTTCAAAAGATATAAGAAACAGTTATTTAAAATTAAAAGGAAAAAAAATGTGCTAACCTCTTTTTTCCATGTATGGCTAGAACATTATGAATAAAAGGTGAGAAAATCTGAATATTTACCATGTAATTAGTTTTCTCTTGCAATTTTTCCAAATCCAGGAAACCCATTAGCCAATTTGAAACTATCCTAAATAATTATGGAGACAAGTGAGGGGCATCTAGGAAAAGGCCTTTTTTTCCCCTGCAGAGAAAGTGAAGCCCAGGAGGCTGAAAAGGAATGGATGGAGAAATAAGAGAAAAACCTGGATTCTTGCCAGTAAAAATTCAAATGTCTAGAGGGTGTGATCAACAATACCACATGCTGCATAAGATTCAAGCAAAGCCTGAAAACTATCCATGTTTTAACTTTAGTAATAACCCATTTCATATATACAAGAGTATATAATTTATAAGGAAGGTATAAAATAATGTTTACAAAGCACCTATACGCACCATCCTACTTGAAGAAACAGAGCAATGCCAGTACCTTTGATGAGTTCTCTTCCTATCCCACCCCCATAGGCCTGTGGTAGAGACTGCCACTTTCTCCCCTACATCTGAACTCTCCTCCTCCCTGTTTTAAAACTCCTAATTCTCAAGCATCCTTGGATCTAAAAGTTACAACATTCTAGTCACAACACTATGAAGAGAAGTCATCTATGCAACTTGCAGAAACTGCCTTTTAGAAGGTTCATTTAGCCCTCTGGTCTTCTACCTGGGCGGGTGAGTGCCCCCCACCCCATCTTATGAGTAAGGATAATGCTCAAAAGATCAAACAAAAAGGCAGGAGAAGCCTGGTTCCTAGGTACATTTTTTCTTTTTATTAGTCAAACATATTATCTACCAGCAGTTTGGAGTCTTTCATTCGGTCCTAAAACCTTTAACTATTTTTATTTATAAGGTTCCAAACATGCTAGATAGGCTCACCCGTTCCATGATGCATAGAAATGACCCAAAGACATATTGTTTTGTCTTTCATCCTAAAGTAAATGTATCTAATCTATTTGGGGAGTGTGTTCCTTTGAGTTGCTGTCCTAGTGTGGTTTTCTATACCTGATTTGTCCTTGGCCCTTCAAGGTTTTCAACTAAATGTTTGGTGTATTTTACAGAATTTTCCCTGATCATTCAGACCTTAAGAAAAAAAATCTTAAAAGTACATTGAAGAGTGTGCCACCCTGCTCTGACGGGGCTTTTGCCACTGATGATTTTTTTAAGCTTCCTGTTCTTTGTAGCCCAAGTAAGCATTACTAAGAAAGCAGTAGTCAAAAATGTTCTGAAGTGAAAACTGGCCATGTGCTTCAAGTAAAAAAAAATGCCAAACAGCATCTCCCGTAACTAGCATCTACTAGCATCTGCACCAAATTTGACAATTTCCGTAAGCTCCAGGTCAAAAGTGATTGCAGAGGCCAGCTATCCTAGGTGTTTCCCTCTGGGAACACATATGCTAGATCTTTTCCTCTACTCTTTATATTTATTCATTTATTTGCATATTTTCCAATTCTTTATTCTCCTCAGTTTTCCCAAGGGCTACCCTGGTGGTTCAGATCAGTGCCTGCAATGCAGGAGACCCAGATCTGATCCCTGGGTCAGGAAGATCCTGGAGGAGGACATGGCAACCCACTCCAGTGTTCCTGCCTGGAGAATCCCATGGACAGAGGAGACTAGCAGGATACAATCCACTGGGTCCAATGTACTTTATATCGTCCCAACATTCTAGTCACAACACTATGAAGAGAAGTCATCTATGCAACTTGCAGAAACTGCCTTTTAGAAGGTTCATTTAGCCCTCTGGTCTTCTACCTGGGCGGGTGAGTGCCCCCCACCCCATCTTATGAGTAAGGATAATGCTCAAAAGATCAAACAAAAAGGCAGGAGAAGCCTGGTTCCTAGGTACATTTTTTCTTTTTATTAGTCAAACATATTATCTACCAGCAGTTTGGAGTCTTTCATTCGGTCCTAAAACCTTTAACTATTTTTATTTATAAGGTTCCAAACATGCTAGATAGGCTCACCCGTTCCATGATGCATAGAAATGACCCAAAGACATATTGTTTTGTCTTTCATCCTAAAGTAAATGTATCTAATCTATTTGGGGAGTGTGTTCCTTTGAGTTGCTGTCCTAGTGTGGTTTTCTATACCTGATTTGTCCTTGGCCCTTCAAGGTTTTCAACTAAATGTTTGGTGTATTTTACAGAATTTTCCCTGATCATTCAGACCTTAAGAAAAAAAATCTTAAAAGTACATTGAAGAGTGTGCCACCCTGCTCTGACGGGGCTTTTGCCACTGATGATTTTTTTAAGCTTCCTGTTCTTTGTAGCCCAAGTAAGCATTACTAAGAAAGCAGTAGTCAAAAATGTTCTGAAGTGAAAACTGGCCATGTGCTTCAAGTAAAAAAAAATGCCAAACAGCATCTCCCGTAACTAGCATCTACTAGCATCTGCACCAAATTTGACAATTTCCGTAAGCTCCAGGTCAAAAGTGATTGCAGAGGCCAGCTATCCTAGGTGTTTCCCTCTGGGAACACATATGCTAGATCTTTTCCTCTACTCTTTATATTTATTCATTTATTTGCATATTTTCCAATTCTTTATTCTCCTCAGTTTTCCCAAGGGCTACCCTGGTGGTTCAGATCAGTGCCTGCAATGCAGGAGACCCAGATCTGATCCCTGGGTCAGGAAGATCCCCTGGAGGAGGACATGGCAACCCACTCCAGTGTTCCTGCCTGGAGAATCCCATGGACAGAGGAGACTAGCAGGATACAATCCACTGGGTCACAGAGTTGGACATGACTGACTAACTTTTCTCATATAAAAGCAAGCATGAAATAAGAAATACATATAACGTATTCATGAGTTGAAATAGTGTCTGGCATATAATAATCTCTGGAAAATATTAGCTGTTGTTATCTGACCTTGTTAGAGATTAGTATTATAAAAAGGGCAAAAATCAAGTAAAAATGCATACTAATTTATGCTTTTTATTAACTTTACCCAGCAAAGGGAGCATAACCTCTACAAATAATGATTCTAAGTAATTACCCCAATCCTTTTACCTCTATTTCTTTCATCTTATTGCTCTGACAGAACAAGTAGTGTAACAACTGCCTGTAAAAATATGGAAGAAAAGGGAAATAATGAATTCACAGATCTGGCTAAGGGGGTTCCTAGACAGCATGTTTAATGGCAATTGTTTACTTGCCTATGATAAAGTATGGATGGAGTAATAAGCTTCAAAAGGAGCTAAGTTTTCAAACAGAATTTACAGAACCGACTTGCTGGGTTCAAAAATAAGACTGTTTCTCATTTACAGCCACTTCAGACAGCAAAAGGTTCACACAGTAAGAAATGACTTAAGTACAAAGATCAAATCCAGGGAACTGCCAGTAAAACTGTGGCCTCAGTGTCTCAGGTGTGAGACCAGAAAACACTTTATTAAGACCTTAGAAAGGTTTGAGACATGTTTACAGATCCTTGCCTCTAGGTTACAGGGCTTCTAAGAATCTTAAAGGTGTGCCTTGTGCTATACACCGTTAAGAAAATGCTATTAAGTATTTTCAGGGTATTATCCCACAGCAGCCTCACACAAAGTCCAAAATCCAATAAGTGCCTGTGTTGAAGAGTACACAGATATATTTTGTCTAGTGGAGTTTATTTCAGCCTTACACACAGGAACATCACAAAGTTTTAGACTTGAAATCGGACTAGGACAGAAACAGTTTTAAATGACAAGACCCGTGTGAGCCTTCAGCCTTTTACAGACAGGAAGCATGCTGAGAAGAAAAAAACCAAATACAAGAAAAGGTAAGGAACCATAGTGTTCCTGCCTGGAGAATGCCATGGACAGAGGAGACTAGCAGGATACAATCCACTGGGTCACAGAGTTGGACATGACTGACTAACTTTTCTCATATAAAAGCAAGCATGAAATAAGAAATACATATAACGTATTCATGAGTTGAAATAGTGTCTGGCATATAATAATCTCTGGAAAATATTAGCTGTTGTTATCTGACCTTGTTAGAGATTAGTATTATAAAAAGGGCAAAAATCAAGTAAAAATGCATACTAATTTATGCTTTTTATTAACTTTACCCAGCAAAGGGAGCATAACCTCTACAAATAATGATTCTAAGTAATTACCCCAATCCTTTTACCTCTATTTCTTTCATCTTATTGCTCTGACAGAACAAGTAGTGTAACAACTGCCTGTAAAAATATGGAAGAAAAGGGAAATAATGAATTCACAGATCTGGCTAAGGGGGTTCCTAGACAGCATGTTTAATGGCAATTGTTTACTTGCCTATGATAAAGTATGGATGGAGTAATAAGCTTCAAAAGGAGCTAAGTTTTCAAACAGAATTTACAGAACCGACTTGCTGGGTTCAAAAATAAGACTGTTTCTCATTTACAGCCACTTCAGACAGCAAAAGGTTCACACAGTAAGAAATGACTTAAGTACAAAGATCAAATCCAGGGAACTGCCAGTAAAACTGTGGCCTCAGTGTCTCAGGTGTGAGACCAGAAAACACTTTATTAAGACCTTAGAAAGGTTTGAGACATGTTTACAGATCCTTGCCTCTAGGTTACAGGGCTTCTAAGAATCTTAAAGGTGTGCCTTGTGCTATACACCGTTAAGAAAATGCTATTAAGTATTTTCAGGGTATTATCCCACAGCAGCCTCACACAAAGTCCAAAATCCAATAAGTGCCTGTGTTGAAGAGTACACAGATATATTTTGTCTAGTGGAGTTTATTTCAGCCTTACACACAGGAACATCACAAAGTTTTAGACTTGAAATCGGACTAGGACAGAAACAGTTTTAAATGACAAGACCCGTGTGAGCCTTCAGCCTTTTACAGACAGGAAGCATGCTGAGAAGACCAATACATATTTTAAAAGGCCTTTTAAAATTTTTATGGACAAGAAAAGGTAACCCAAAGAATGTAGCCAAGAGTCCACACAGCAGAGCTAGGAGCTTCAAAGAACCACCTTCAGAGGAACAGGCCCACGTTAACAAACCTGCAACATGCACATGACTCTGTGTTTCAGAACTGCTATATTCTTCCCATTTACTCATGTCTAAGCAGTTATTTATTCTGATTATCTCTGTCTCACTATTATTTGCTGGGTATAAAGCAAATAATTAATAACAGTAATTCACAAATCTTTCCATCCAGAGAAACCACACGTGAGGAGCTAAACCTAAAGAACTATACTTGAGGAGTCACACATAAAAAGTCTCAGTGCTGGTGCCTGGACAGGATTTAAGAGGGTGATTTTAAGATTTTAAGTCTGAACCTAATGAGGCAATGAGATGAGAAATTAGAGGTATTCAGGGGGAAACGATTAGGTAGTTTTTACATATAAGAGAGATGTCAATAATTAGGAAACAAAGGATGGTCTGTGGTAGTCCCCACTGATGGCTTCTAGTATTCTTGCCCTTTGATAGTCTCTCCTTCATTCAACCCTACACTGATGCCCTTTAACCAATAAATTTAATAGAAAGGCACTGCACTAGGCCCACACCTAAATCTTAAAAAGTACAGCAGCTTTCATACTCGCATTTTTGAGAATCAGGTCGCCACACAACTACCCTGGCTCAAGAAACCTGGTAGAGAAGCTCCATGGAAAAGCTCTGAGAACATAGAGAATAAAACCCAAGTAACTCTAGCCTGTTCAACCTGTCTAACAGGGCTTCTAAGAATCTTAAAGGTGTGCCTTGTGCTATACACCGTTAAGAAAATGCTATTAAGTATTTTCAGGGTATTATCCCACAGCAGCCTCACACAAAGTCCAAAATCCAATAAGTGCCTGTGTTGAAGAGTACACAGATATATTTTGTCTAGTGGAGTTTATTTCAGCCTTACACACAGGAACATCACAAAGTTTTAGACTTGAAATCGGACTAGGACAGAAACAGTTTTAAATGACAAGACCCGTGTGAGCCTTCAGCCTTTTACAGACAGGAAGCATGCTGAGAAGACCAATACATATTTTAAAAGGCCTTTTAAAATTTTTATGGACAAGAAAAGGTAACCCAAAGAATGTAGCCAAGAGTCCACACAGCAGAGCTAGGAGCTTCAAAGAACCACCTTCAGAGGAACAGGCCCACGTTAACAAACCTGCAACATGCACATGACTCTGTGTTTCAGAACTGCTATATTCTTCCCATTTACTCATGTCTAAGCAGTTATTTATTCTGATTATCTCTGTCTCACTATTATTTGCTGGGTATAAAGCAAATAATTAATAACAGTAATTCACAAATCTTTCCATCCAGAGAAACCACACGTGAGGAGCTAAACCTAAAGAACTATACTTGAGGAGTCACACATAAAAAGTCTCAGTGCTGGTGCCTGGACAGGATTTAAGAGGGTGATTTTAAGATTTTAAGTCTGAACCTAATGAGGCAATGAGATGAGAAATTAGAGGTATTCAGGGGGAAACGATTAGGTAGTTTTTACATATAAGAGAGATGTCAATAATTAGGAAACAAAGGATGGTCTGTGGTAGTCCCCACTGATGGCTTCTAGTATTCTTGCCCTTTGATAGTCTCTCCTTCATTCAACCCTACACTGATGCCCTTTAACCAATAAATTTAATAGAAAGGCACTGCACTAGGCCCACACCTAAATCTTAAAAAGTACAGCAGCTTTCATACTCGCATTTTTGAGAATCAGGTCGCCACGTACAACTACCCTGGCTCAAGAAACCTGGTAGAGAAGCTCCATGGAAAAGCTCTGAGAACACATAGAGAATAAAACCCAAGTAACTCTAGCCTGTTCAAGACCTCAGATGGCTCCAGCCCCAGTTGCAATTTCATTGCAACTGTATGAAAGACTTTAGGCAAGACTGGAAGGAGAAATGCTCTGGTAATTTACAGAATCATGAAAGACAGTAATAAATTGTCTTTAAATCACTAAGTTTAGCAATGATTTCTGTAAAAATAGACGACCAAAATAAGAAGGGTGAACTGTTTAGCCTAGACTCCCCACACCTACTTCTACAGTAAAGAAGATACATCATGATGAATCTCTGCATCATATACATGTAGTATATACCACCACCATGACTGAGATACATAGCAGCTCCAACAACCATTTCTCTAACAATTTATATTTCCTTTCAGTAGGGAATGGTATTAGAAAACAAGAATGAATTCCAGGTGTTCTTACAGCTATCATGGTTGAGCCTGAGTTTAGACTTGTCATATCCAGTTTGGTACTCATTATCCAAATGTGGCAATTTAAATCAAAATTAATAGAAACGAATTAAAAATTAAGCTCCTCAGTTACACTAGTCACATTTCACATGGTCAATAGTCATATGTATTTTGCAGCTACCATATTGGATGGCACAGATACTGAACATTTCCATCATTATAGAAAGTTCTATTAGACATTACTGCACTACTCAAAATAGCCAAGGCATGAAAACAACCTAAATGTCTATGGACAAATGAATGGATAAAGAAGATGTGGTATCACAGAATATACTCAGCCATAAAAAAGAACAAAATAATGCCATTGGCAGCAACATGGATCCAGACCAAAAAAGAAAAGAACATACAATATCATGGGAAACGATTAGGTAGTTTTACATATAAAGATGTCAATAATTAGGAAACAAAGGATGGTCTGTGGTAGTCCCCACTGATGGCTTCTAGTATTCTTGCCCTTTGATAGTCTCTCCTTCATTCAACCCTACACTGATGCCCTTTAACCAATAAATTTAATAGAAAGGCACTGCACTAGGCCCACACCTAAATCTTAAAAAGTACAGCAGCTTTCATACTCGCATTTTTGAGAATCAGGTCGCCACGTACAACTACCCTGGCTCAAGAAACCTGGTAGAGAAGCTCCATGGAAAAGCTCTGAGAACACATAGAGAATAAAACCCAAGTAACTCTAGCCTGTTCAAGACCTCAGATGGCTCCAGCCCCAGTTGCAATTTCATTGCAACTGTATGAAAGACTTTAGGCAAGACTGGAAGGAGAAATGCTCTGGTAATTTACAGAATCATGAAAGACAGTAATAAATTGTCTTTAAATCACTAAGTTTAGCAATGATTTCTGTAAAATAGACGACCAAAATAAGAAGGGTGAACTGTTTAGCCTAGACTCCCCACACCTACTTCTACAGTAAAGAAGATACATCATGATGAATCTCTGCATCATATACATGTAGTATATACCACCACCATGACTGAGATACATAGCAGCTCCAACAACCATTTCTCTAACAATTTATATTTCCTTTCAGTAGGGAATGGTATTAGAAAACAAGAATGAATTCCAGGTGTTCTTACAGCTATCATGGTTGAGCCTGAGTTTAGACTTGTCATATCCAGTTTGGTACTCATTATCCAAATGTGGCAATTTAAATCAAAATTAATAGAAACGAATTAAAAATTAAGCTCCTCAGTTACACTAGTCACATTTCACATGGTCAATAGTCATATGTATTTTGCAGCTACCATATTGGATGGCACAGATACTGAACATTTCCATCATTATAGAAAGTTCTATTAGACATTACTGCACTACTCAAAATAGCCAAGGCATGAAAACAACCTAAATGTCTATGGACAAATGAATGGATAAAGAAGATGTGGTATCACAGAATATACTCAGCCATAAAAAAGAACAAAATAATGCCATTGGCAGCAACATGGATCCAACTAGAGATCATACTAAGTGAAGGAAGTCAGAGAGAAAGAACAGTACCATATGGTATCACTTCCATGTGGAATCCAAAATATGATACAAATGAGTCAAACTATGAAACAGAAACAGAATCGCAGACATAGAGAACAAACTGGTTGCCAAGAGGACACAGCTGGCAGAGGGATGGAGTGGGAAGTTGGGAGTAGCTGATGTAAGCTTTTATATGCAGAATGGATAAACAACAAAGTCCTTTGTATAGCACAGAGACCTATACTCGATATTGTATCACAACCATATGGAAAAGAATATTAAGAGAAAATAATATATGTATAACTGAATCACATTTACAGTGGAAATTAACACAATATTGTAAATCAACTGTACCTCAGTAAAAATATTGATTAAAAAATTTTGGTTTATTTTTGTTGTTATCAATGTAATACAAATTGGTAAAAACATGGGCTTTGGAATCAGACTTATATCTCACTAGCTATATGACCTTAGAAAAGTTACTTAATCTCCCTAAACTTCAATTTCTGCATCTAAAGGTAGAATAAATAATGGCTCATAGTTACGTTAGGACTAAAAAAATAATGTACTGAAAATGCTTGGCATCATGACCGGAGTATGCAAATTATACAATCTGTTAGTAACAATATTAGATTTTATTTCTCCTTTGTTTACTGAAAGTTTTAAATTCTTTCACACTTTTCCAAGCTTGTCTTTACATTTTAAGACATATAGTACTTTAGTAATACTGAGAAAATCTCCTAAATTATTAAAATAGAATCCTTTCAGTCAGAATGTTAAGGTATATTTATATGTGAAATATTTCTGACAATTCTATTTATAGCTATGAAGTTATAAAATCACTTTCAGTTGCTTATAACAACCCTGCTTGTATTGTTTTTAATAAAATTAAATTTATTAGTCACATTTCACATGGTCAATAGTCATATGTATTTTGCAGCTACCATATTGGATGGCACAGATACTGAACATTTCCATCATTATAGAAAGTTCTATTAGACATTACTGCACTACTCAAAATAGCCAAGGCATGAAAACAACCTAAATGTCTATGGACAAATGAATGGATAAAGAAGATGTGGTATCACAGAATATACTCAGCCATAAAAAAGAACAAAATAATGCCATTGGCAGCAACATGGATCCAACTAGAGATCATACTAAGTGAAGGAAGTCAGAGAGAAAGAACAGTACCATATGGTATCACTTCCATGTGGAATCCAAAATATGATACAAATGAGTCAAACTATGAAACAGAAACAGAATCGCAGACATAGAGAACAAACTGGTTGCCAAGAGGACACAGCTGGCAGAGGGATGGAGTGGGAAGTTGGGAGTAGCTGATGTAAGCTTTTATATGCAGAATGGATAAACAACAAAGTCCTTTGTATAGCACAGAGACCTATACTCGATATTGTATCACAACCATATGGAAAAGAATATTAAGAGAAAATAATATATGTATAACTGAATCACATTTACAGTGGAAATTAACACAATATTGTAAATCAACTGTACCTCAGTAAAAATATTGATTAAAAAATTTTGGTTTATTTTTGTTGTTATCAATGTAATACAAATTGGTAAAAACATGGGCTTTGGAATCAGACTTATATCTCACTAGCTATATGACCTTAGAAAAGTTACTTAATCTCCCTAAACTTCAATTTCTGCATCTAAAGGTAGAATAAATAATGGCTCATAGTTACGTTAGGACTAAAAAAATAATGTACTGAAAATGCTTGGCATCATGACCGGAGTATGCAAATTATACAATCTGTTAGTAACAATATTAGATTTTATTTCTCCTTTGTTTACTGAAAGTTTTAAATTCTTTCACACTTTTCCAAGCTTGTCTTTACATTTTAAGACATATAGTACTTTAGTAATACTGAGAAAATCTCCTAAATTATTAAAATAGAATCCTTTCAGTCAGAATGTTAAGGTATATTTATATGTGAAATATTTCTGACAATTCTATTTATAGCTATGAAGTTATAAAATCACTTTCAGTGATTTATATAAAGTTGCTTATAACAACCCTGCTTGTATTGTTAAATAAAATATAATTTCTTATATAAAAACTTTAAAGGATTTTCCTATTAAATGGTTAATTATGTAAAATGTCTTAAAATTCTGAAATAAAACTTTTAAAAACTTTCAAGTTGGGAGAGCATACCTGAACTACACAATGGCAAAAATCAAACTATTAATAAAAATTAACTGATCAGAATTCATAATCCTATTTATAAAAGGATCCTATAAAACCAAATTTTAAATTAGCTTCCAGTGAAAGGTTTTTTTTATAGAAGTATATTTTAAAATAATGTAGTAATACTCAAAAACTAGTAAAGCAAAGATAAATTTCTTTCCTTTGACATATTACTTGAAATATTATAGAAAAAAGCATGTTATACCAAATGAGAACTAGAGATAACTTATTATGTTCTCCATCACAGTTTATTTAGATACGTACTGAAAGAGATAAACCTAACATTTTGCTAATAAATGAATTCTCTTAGTGAAGCTTCTCTTAGCGAAGGATATTATGTTTGTAAAAAGTATAAGCATGGTCATCTAAACTTTTCACTGCTTATATGAAAAAGGAGGACTCACCAGATTTAACAAATATCAAACCTAAAAGGGAGAGCCGTGTCACTTCCTCCAGAATAACTCCAGTCCTCAGATTTTTACTTTTCTCTTTACTACACAAAAGACAAGTATATAATACATTTGTGTTTTCCTTATTACCCTTACCAGTAAAATTTTAAAATCACCTTGACATTTCAAATGAGTTGAAGCATGATTTAAAAAAATGGAAATATGAGAAGTTTCAGAATACCCTGCTATGTTTTAAAAATTATGAAGCCTCACTTCTTCTAAATAACTATATACGATTCATATCCTGTCACTTGTGAAATATATGGACAGTACAATTTTTGTTTCTGTTTCCCAAAGGCAACCTTACCTGTGGAGTCCAATAAAAAGGAGGGCTCAACCTGTAGAGTTTTCGTTTGTGGAAACTCTGAAGTGGCCTTGTTCGAGCTGCTGTACTCATGACAGTCAAGGGTGGAGATTTCAGTTTTGTCCTGTCTTTTCTTCTTTTTTTACTGTGCTTCTGGTTAAGTAACCAGGTACTGGAGGAAGAGAGCTCATCTAAATTCTCTGAAGCACTGAAATGCCATGAAAGAATTGAGGAGGGGAGGGAATAAAATGAAACAAAGACAAAAAAAACTAAATGTAAGTCACCTTTATCTATTATGACAGTGGAGTATTAATTTTAGCCAATTCTGTGGTAACAACTGATGAAAGAAACACTAATTGAAAATTACATTTCAAGTTGTGAAAACAGAATTTCTATTTTCTCCTGTAAAATAAATATTCCATAGGTTAGAGATGCTCAATGAATTCACTAGTACAATGTAAATTTCACTGTAAATGAATAATTCATGAATATTACAGTGTTGAAACTACTGACATCAAATTCTTTTGGCATAGGGTGAAATTACATAGGATTGCAGATTTAAAAAAGGCTAAAGTCTCATCTCTACATCATTAACTGCTCTTATGTAAGCAATACATATCGCTGCAGTGAATTCTGAAACAAAGATGCAATCTGACTACATTTTAAGAAGTTTTCAAAACTTCTGATGACATAGAAGCCACAAACTATAAAATATTAAATCAGATCACACAAACCACACATGAACGTAAGCATAATTTTATAATTATTCCTCATATTAATTTTTAAACATTTATCAAAATATTTTAGGACATCAGACCATCAAGAGGAAGTTAATGCTTGTCACCACATAAATGTAACTTTATTTATACCTATACATTTATATTTAAAATATTCAGCTTTTCAGGCACTATAATCTACTAGTTTTGACCTTATTTATATAGACAAAAGCTAGCCAACTTAGCATTCTAAGATCAACAAGAATCTGCTGTACGTGATATTGCTATTCATATTTAAATTCTAAATGGGCTATTTGGTTCAAGCAGAATTACTGTTTAATATTAAACATATGATATAGTTTTTGTATAGCAGTATCACTGGTTTTAAATATTTACAGCTGCTATAAAATATTCTATTATCTTTTAGATAAAGTAATTCAAGAGAGCTTTATATAGTAATAAAAAATCAGAAAAAAATGTGCCTGAATGGCTAATGCTGGCAAAACCAAAGAGAAAAATAAGATATGGAATTTGGTGATTATATACACATACATAATTAAGGGTATACTATTGGTCATACCAGTAGGAGGAAAAGTCTGATAATTCAGTCTTCAGAGAGCTCTGTAGTCAAGAATGTTTTAATTCTCAGTTAAGAAATGTTCAAAAGATTGGCTATCTGAGAATGATTTAAGATATACCAGTACTCTCAAATTAATAGGTCCTATCTCATACACTAATGTTATTTCTGTGATATACTGTATGTATTACTATGAGAAGTCTGAGGTATATAAATGCTAAGTAAGTGTCTGCATTTGAGAAACCAGCCATTGACCTGGGCTACCATGTGAAGGGTAAACAGAAGGCATAGGCGACAGCCAGTATCAAGTCAAGCACCAAGAAGGTCAGGTACAGAAGTGAACCAGGGTCAGGAAGAAGACTGGTTACTGTACGTAGCTGGTACTAGAAGTGATCATAACAGGAGAGTAAGGATTCAGGAAAACGATTAAAAGGGAAACAAAAAAATCTAGCAAAAGTCTAAAGCAATGCTTGGCTAATTCTAGGGATAGTGAGTTTTATTCTAGTAGCCTGCACAAACTATAAAATATTAAATCAGATCACACAAACCACACATGAGCGTAAGAATAATTTGATAATCATTCCTCATATTCATTTTTAAACATTTATCAAAATATTTTAGGACATCAGACCATCAAGAGGAAGTTAATGCTTGTCACCACATAAATGTAACTTTATTTATACCTATACATTTATATTTAAAATATTCAGCTTTTCAGGCACTATAATCTACTAGTTTTGACCTTATTTATATAGACAAAAGCTAGCCAACTTAGCATTCTAAGATCAACAAGAATCTGCTGTACGTGATATTGCTATTCATATTTAAATTCTAAATGGGCTATTTGGTTCAAGCAGAATTACTGTTTAATATTAAACATATGATATAGTTTTTGTATAGCAGTATCACTGGTTTTAAATATTTACAGCTGCTATAAAATATTCTATTATCTTTTAGATAAAGTAATTCAAGAGAGCTTTATATAGTAATAAAAAATCAGAAAAAAATGTGCCTGAATGGCTAATGCTGGCAAAACCAAAGAGAAAAATAAGATATGGAATTTGGTGATTATATACACATACATAATTAAGGGTATACTATTGGTCATACCAGTAGGAGGAAAAAGTCTGATAATTCAGTCTTCAGAGAGCTCTGTAGTCAAGAATGTTTTAATTCTCAGTTAAGAAATGTTCAAAAGATTGGCTATCTGAGAATGATTTAAGATATACCAGTACTCTCAAATTAATAGGTCCTATCTCATACACTAATGTTATTTCTGTGATATACTGTATGTATTACTATGAGAAGTCTGAGGTATATAAATGCTAAGTAAGTGTCTGCATTTGAGAAACCAGCCATTGACCTGGGCTACCATGTGAAGGGTAAACAGAAGGCATAGGCGACAGCCAGTATCAAGTCAAGCACCAAGAAGGTCAGGTACAGAAGTGAACCAGGGTCAGGAAGAAGACTGGTTACTGTACGTAGCTGGTACTAGAAGTGATCATAACAGGAGAGTAAGGATTCAGGAACATAGGAGCAGATCTAGCACAAAAGGTGGCTCTTATAGCAAGTTAGAAATACTTCTAGGCAGATTACACTGGCTCCCTAAAGACACACTGCTTGGCTAATGTCTAGGGATAGTGAGTTTTTATTCTAGTAGCCTGGAGCACAGTTTACCAACTCTCCCTTCTGTTCAGGACTCTAGTTGTTAGTGAGCACTGTTTCCTCTTTCCTGCAGGAGGTGTAAGGAGGTGAGCCACTGTCTCCTCACTGAATGACATCACTCAGCTTTTAAACCAGTGGGAGGCTTACAGGCTAGTTTCAAGATAAATGGAAAACTTACTTGTGTCTTTAAACATTATATTTTCAAGTTTCAAAGGCTAACACATTATCATAGGAAAAAGCTAACCAAAGTAATTTGGCACCTAAGTGTGAAAGAGTTAGTCACTCAGTCATGTCCTGCTCTTTGGGATCCCATGGACTGTAGCCCACCAGGCTTTTCTATCCATGGGATTTCCCAGGCAATAATACTGGAGTGGGTTGCTATTCCCTTCACCAGGGGATCTTCCCAAGCCAAGGACTGAACCTACCTCTCCTGCATTGGCAGGCAGATTCTTTTACCACTGAGCCACCTTGGAAGCTGTTGTAAAGGTTATAGCAAATCACTGATAAACTCGCCTATTCTGCACAATGTTTTCCAGAAAAGCAGAAGAGGGAATTATTTGGAGGACAATACAACCCTGCTTAAGTGACTCTATAATCCAAGCTCTTTCCCTCAGGAGATAATAATCCAGTACCTCGGTATTAAGTAAAACAGAAACTTCAAAGACATCATTGATACACCATCGCATGACATTCTTCAAAAAAAAAAAAAAAAAATCATAATGATCGAGGAGGGAGAAGGAGGCGAAAACCCAGGAGCATTAAAGAAAAACATTTCAATGAGACAAAGCTAAGTGTTAGCACTGAATTGTCGGAATACCTAGGAAACCCCAAAAACTGAGGATACAATTAGCCATTGCCAAGTACTGTCATAACTGTCAAGAAAACTATCAATAAATGCAATATGTAATTATCACTGGACTTCTGAAATAGCATGCTTACAAGTGGGACAGGACCAGGTGAGGCACAAATTACACTTCTTTAGATTTGTAACTGGAAGCTTTTGCTCAGAGAACAATCAAAATCTCCCAAAGGATAGCCTAGAGCCCTTGTGTAGAAAGCAGACAACACAATTTGACTCTAAAATAAACTAAATAATTGAGGAGGAGGAAGAAATGAGGGTGGCTTTTAGGCTTACACTTTTCTCCATTGCCACTACCACTCCTTTAATACAAGCTTGCTTTCTGTCAGAATTACTCCAATAACCTTGTGGCTTTCCCTCATTCACACATTTTTTCCATCCAGTCCCTTCTGTATTAATCTTTTAGGAAAACAAATCTGGTCCTGTTTTACTCTTTCCTCCACCCCCACACTGTTTAAAATCTCTCAAAGCCTTCCCACTGCTCTTAAGAAAAAGACTTAAATCCCTAATGGAAAAGACCCTGCTTGGGCTGCCCTGACCTGGCTCTCCCAGCCTATTTGTGCATCACACTCCCTCTCCTTGCCTGTGTTCCCGCTACACTGCCTCTTTTCATTTCAAATAACTCATACACACTACTGTACAAGACCTACTATGTATAATTTCTGCTACCTGGAATTTTCTCCCATCCTCCTTCACTTACATAGTTTGCATCATCTGGCTCTCAGTTCAAACGTCAGCACCACAGGTAGGTCGTTGAGCCTTTGCATAGTCTCTCCAAAGACTAAGTCAGATTCCCTAATGAGCTGTGACAGCATCGTTCACCTTTTCTTCATAGTAGTTTTCATGATGCTGATTTTATATTTATCTGTGTTATCTGATTAATGCCTTTTTCCTAAGACTATAAGTAGTATAGTCTCTTTTGTTTATTAAGAGTTCCTGATATTATACTTTGCACACAACAAATGCTCAAATATTTATAGAATGAATGGAGAAATATATACATATATACTTTCAGATTTATTACTCCAGAGCACAGAGCATGTATAGAATACTACATACTATACCTAAATAGTTTAGTGAATGAATAAACATGGAACATTATAGTTTAAGAGCCAAAAGAAGCTCTAAACAGAAGGCTACCAGTGAACATGCAGAAAAGTAAGATATATTTACACTGCCTCAAGTTCCATTCTAAATCTCTTAACTCTGATTTACTAAAGATTTCTGATAATAAGATACGCTGCACCTTATTTTATCTTATAATCATATATGCCTATTATAAATTTTAAGTATAATAAGCAGATGAGAGCTTATGAGATGTTTTGATTTATAAAAGAGAAAGCATGGATAAAGTTATGGATAAAGAATGGACGTTAAAATTTTTCTTCTAATTTAAAAAGTGCAAAATGACCAAGAGCTTTATCTAAGAAAATATTTCAAAAGTCATCAGTTCATGTTTTTATTAAATTTGTTTAACCTTTCCAATAGTTAATAACCTTCTGATATAATTGATTTTCTATCACAATCCTCGACAATAAGATATTTATGGATTACGACAGGCATTCAGTTTGCTTTTACAGAGTATAAATGGGAAAATTTCAAGTGAATTTTAAATTAAAATTGTACTATACTCTGATTACTACAGAAACCAAAGTCTCAAAAGTGAAGTAATTAATCTTTTAACTAATATTTGGGTATAAATTCCTACCAAAATCAATTTCTTCAAACTATGCACTTCTATCAAAATTGTTTCATTATTAAACAATCTAAAGATATGGGTATACAGGGACATATATTTTGTAACTTCTTGGTGTCATTTTGGTGGTAGAGAAAACAGTGAAAGATAGTCTACAATTTTCAGTAAATTATTCAAGTATTTCATAACTTTTTGCCTAAGTCAAATTCTATCCTTAGAAGGACTGGAATAATCATTCTAATGCCATGCTCAAATGCTTTTAGTAAATAAGAAACTTTGGGGCCTGGCTATAAATTTAGAATGCTAAAACCATAAAAACAAAGACAAGATTTCATAAAGCTATTTTTATCTTCTATTCTCAAGAAATAACAGCAGAGAACAAGTACTCAACATAGAAGTTTACAATGCTCTTTTAGTGCTTTTCAACATTTCCCCTACATTCATGTGCTCTGAACAACTTATGAAAAGTAAAAATCAACATGGAGAAGCAAATTAGAATGTATATTATCTAAGAGATTACGATAAAAAAAGATTATGATAGCCTGCCAGTTCCCAATCTACTCATATTCACAAACACCCATACCCACTATACTGGGCTGAGGTGTGGCTTCATCCCTGGGCTTCCCAGGTGGCCCTAGTGGTAAAGAACTCGCCTGCCAATACAGGAGATGAGATGCAGGTTCATCCCCGGGTCGGCAAGATCTGGAGGAGGGCAAGGGCAACCCACTCCAGTATTCTTGCCTGGAGAATCTCCATGGACAGAGAAGCCTGGCAGGGCTACAGTCTATAGGGTCACAATGAATCGGACACAACTGAAGTGACTTAGCACGCACAGGAACCTCAGACTGTGATCCTACTTGAAATATACTCTTTTACATGTAATTTGGTAAAATGAGGTCAGACGGGATTCATGCTGCGCTCTGTGCTGAGCCGCTTCAGTTGTGTCTGACTCTGTGCGACACCATGGACTGTAGCCCGCCAGGCTCCTCTGTCCCTGCGATTCTTCAAACAAGAAGAATGGAGTGAGTGGACTGTCATACCCTTCTCCAGGGGATCTTTCTGACCCAGGGAAAAACCTGCATTGCTGTGGCTCCTGTGTTGGCAGGTGAGATCTTTACCACCTAGGAAGCCCCCAGATTGGATTAGGGTGGACCCTAAATCCAGTCAGTGATGTCCTTATAAGAAGAAACACAGAATTAAGGAGGAGATTCCCCCAGGGAATAATGTCACATGAAGATAGTCTACAATTTTCAGTAAATTATTCAAGTATTTCATAACTTTTTGCCTAAGTCAAATTCTATCCTTAGAAGGACTGGAATAATCATTCTAATGCCATGCTCAAATGCTTTTAGTAAATAAGAAACTTTGGGGCCTGGCTATAAATTTAGAATGCTAAAACCATAAAAACAAAGACAAGATTTCATAAAGCTATTTTTATCTTCTATTCTCAAGAAATAACAGCAGAGAACAAGTACTCAACATAGAAGTTTACAATGCTCTTTTAGTGCTTTTCAACATTTCCCCTACATTCATGTGCTCTGAACAACTTATGAAAAGTAAAAATCAACATGGAGAAGCAAATTAGAATGTATATTATCTAAGAGATTACGATAAAAAAAAAAGATTATGATAGCCTGCCAGTTCCCAATCTACTCATATTCACAAACACCCATACCCACTATACTGGGCTGAGGTGTGGCTTCATCCCTGGGCTTCCCAGGTGGCCCTAGTGGTAAAGAACTCGCCTGCCAATACAGGAGATGAGATGCAGGTTCATCCCCGGGTCGGCAAGATCTGGAGGAGGGCAAGGGCAACCCACTCCAGTATTCTTGCCTGGAGAATCTCCATGGACAGAGAAGCCTGGCAGGGCTACAGTCTATAGGGTCACAATGAATCGGACACAACTGAAGTGACTTAGCACGCACAGGAACCTCAGACTGTGATCCTACTTGAAATATACTCTTTTACATGTAATTTGGTAAAATGAGGTCAGACGGGATTCATGCTGCGCTCTGTGCTGAGCCGCTTCAGTTGTGTCTGACTCTGTGCGACACCATGGACTGTAGCCCGCCAGGCTCCTCTGTCCCTGCGATTCTTCAAACAAGAAGAATGGAGTGAGTGGACTGTCATACCCTTCTCCAGGGGATCTTTCTGACCCAGGGAAAAACCTGCATTGCTGTGGCTCCTGTGTTGGCAGGTGAGATCTTTACCACCTAGGAAGCCCCCAGATTGGATTAGGGTGGACCCTAAATCCAGTCAGTGATGTCCTTATAAGAAGAAACACAGAATTAAGGAGGAGATTCCCCCAGGGAATAATGTCACATGAAGACAGATGAGAAATGGTCTATAAGCCAAAAAATGCCAAAGACGGCCAGGAAGAAGCAAGGAAGGATTCTTCCTTAAAACCTTCAAAGAGCATGGCCCTGCCTGACACCTTGATTTTCAACATCTAGCCTCTAGAACTGTGACAGAGTGTTTGTTATTTTAAGACACACACTTTGTGCTGATTTGTTAGACGATCCCCACAAAACTGACATATTCATATAAAGTACATGCCTAAGAATCACTATTTTTGTGTAATTCATAATCTCTGTTTCAAGTCTACTTTTCATCTTTTGGAGTTCTTTGATGACCTCAACCTATAGCAGCTAAAGTAGATGGCAACATTTTCCAACCTTTCCTGAGGCTCAGGTCCTGCCAACAGTTGAGTTTACTATCTTTCTTTCCCTTGATAATTTTTGGAGAAATGACCACATCATATACTCAGATATACTCAATGATATTTTAAAGACATTATATAAAATAGGACTTTATATCAACTCAGTAAAATGGCCCACAAGGGGCATTACTTGTCTTCCACATGGCAAAAACATACATCTTTCTCAAATGATCATTGGATCAAGATTCAGGCAGTATCTGCTACATATAAAGAAGAGTGCCCTGACCAGTCCATTTTCCCTACTCTAGGAATTAAGTAGGAAAATTAGACCCCTCCTTACTCAAAAATACAAATCTCTTCAACTGTAGCAACAAGAAAATGTGCTGGAGCACAATGTAAAATGGCATTCTAAATTAGATGTTCTCTAAAAAATTAAGGTACTTATCTATTCTGAAAAATTAAAGTACATCTTAATGCAGTCATTAAAATGGAAAAGAAATATTTTAAGTATAAAAAGTTTTAGATATACTACTTAAGATATAAAACTTTCAATAGAACTCAACTATGAAAATAATCTATAAAATAATAGGAAGGAAATGTACTCTAAGCAATGTAAGTGATTTCCACTTCTTAGTAGCTCATGAATTTTTAAGCTTTTGTACAATGAACTTACATTAATTTTATAAGAAGAACACAAAAATGTCTTCTATAATTGCAGTCATTTTTGGCATTAGGAACTTATAATACATCCTGAGATGGCTATTTGAGAGTAAGAGATTTAGGAGACACAATAACCAAATGTGATACATATTTTGTTTGGTTCCTAATTCTAACAAATAATCCTTAAAAAGATGATTTTTTAGACAATGGAAAATATGAATATGTACAGAGAATGTTATAATAATGATAAGTTATGACTAAAATACAATAATAATAAATAAGCAGATGATAACAACATGGTGGTGGGTATCTTGGGGAAAAAAAAGTTCATCAAAGAATTATACAAAAGTCAATAGAATTTTTTTTTTAAGTCCATAGGGAGAAAATCTATCAGGAAAAGAAACAGTGGAAATGAGTGGCAAAAACTATTAAATTATTAAATCTAGGAATAAATTGATTCACTTTTTTTTTAAATCCCCCATCCCACCCCTCCAGGCCCTGATTCACTTTTTCTATGCTTTCCATATGTTAAATTTTTACATAATAAAGGTTGAGAGGAAAAAAGATCAAATACCTCAGTGCCATCTGCCACTCCCACTTCTGGATCTTAAATTCAAGTGGGACTTTTTTAAAATATAAAGGCAAAGAGACTAGGAAGCCAACATGATAGCCATATTATTCTGAATACTGTGACATAAACTCTATCAAACATTTCTAACTAATCCATAGTTTGGGAGTATAGTTCACATTCTTTAGTATAATCCCTGAGCTGTTTTTCTGACATATGAGATACAGTTTGAGACTTTCTAATATTATACTGTTATTTTTCATTTGAAAGAAAAATTTGCAAATAGAAAAAACTCTGAAAAAAGTTAAAATAGTTTTTAAATCTTTCACCTAAACACAAATATAGCTTTGATAAAAAATTTGAGTTTTATCCTTTAAGTCTTTTCTTTTCTATGAAATCATATCCCTATGAGGGTCTGAGGCTGTTGCTGTTCAGTCGCTAAGTTGTGTTCGACTCTTTGCGACTATCACAGAGATTTCTGTACATCTTAATAGAAAGTCATTAAAATGGAAAAGAAATATTTTAAGTATAAAAAGTTTTAGATATACTACTTAAGATATAAAACTTTCAATAGAACTCAACTATGAAAATAATCTATAAAATAATAGGAAGGAAATGTACTCTAAGCAATGTAAGTGATTTCCACTTCTTAGTAGCTCATGAATTTTTAAGCTTTTGTACAATGAACTTACATTAATTTTATAAGAAGAACACAAAAATGTCTTCTATAATTGCAGTCATTTTTGGCATTAGGAACTTATAATACATCCTGAGATGGCTATTTGAGAGTAAGAGATTTAGGAGACACAATAACCAAATGTGATACATATTTTGTTTGGTTCCTAATTCTAACAAATAATCCTTAAAAAGATGATTTTTTAGACAATGGAAAATATGAATATGTACAGAGAATGTTATAATAATGATAAGTTATGACTAAAATACAATAATAATAAATAAGCAGATGATAACAACATGGTGGTGGGTATCTTGGGGAAAAAAAAGTTCATCAAAGAATTATACAAAAGTCAATAGAATTTTTTTTTTAAGTCCATAGGGAGAAAATCTATCAGGAAAAGAAACAGTGGAAATGAGTGGCAAAAACTATTAAATTATTAAATCTAGGAATAAATTGATTCACTTTTTTTTTAAATCCCCCCCCATCCCACCCCTCCAGGCCCTGATTCACTTTTTCTATGCTTTCCATATGTTAAATTTTTACATAATAAAGGTTGAGAGGAAAAAAGATCAAATACCTCAGTGCCATCTGCCACTCCCACTTCTGGATCTTAAATTCAAGTGGGACTTTTTAAAGTATAAAGGCAAAGAGACTAGGAAGCCAACATGATAGCCATATTATTCTGAATACTGTGACATAAACTCTATCAAACATTTCTAACTAATCCATAGTTTGGGAGTATAGTTCACATTCTTTAGTATAATCCCTGAGCTGTTTTTCTGACATATGAGATACAGTTTGAGACTTTCTAATATTATACTGTTATTTTTCATTTGAAAGAAAAATTTGCAAATAGAAAAAACTCTGAAAAAAGTTAAAATAGTTTTTAAATCTTTCACCTAAACACAAATATAGCTTTGATAAAAAATTTGAGTTTTATCCTTTAAGTCTTTTCTTTTCTATGAAATCATATCCCTATGAGGGTCTGAGGCTGTTGTTGTTCAGTCGCTAAGTTGTGTTCGACTCTTTGCGACTATCACAGAGATTTTGACATCCTAATTTTTCTGCCTAACGTTCCAAAGGAAGTATGTTCCTATATGACCACATCTTTTTTTACACACATCATTTTTTAATAGTTACGTGCCATGTCTTCCAGTGGCTGTTTCACAGTTTATTTAAACATTCTCTATAACATTAAGACTTACATTAACAGAGGTTAAAAAGGAAAACTCAAGTTTTTTTACAAAGGAAAATTAATCCTACTGGTATTACTTTAAAAACACAGCAGGAGACATTTTATTTCCTTATTGTTATCGTACATCTAGCTAATATGACACTTTATGTCACTCTTGAAAACCAAAGACTATGTTTGAAAACTTCAGCCTGGTATTTGCTATCAATGTTTTCTCATAACTGAGAAATAACTATTGAAAGCATCATGAGGGTGTGATTAGTTTACCAGTTTAGGTGCAGTTTTTCAATTATGATGATCAATTAGAAAGAATCATTACATGTTGTGAGCTAGTTATCATTTTTGGAAATGAATAGCATGACAATGACTCATTGGAATTTAATTTTGTATCATATTCTGGGACTCATTAAAGCAAAAACAACAACAAAAATTCTAGACATTATTTCAAGTAGAAATTCACTTTCTCAGAGATAATACCCTATGGGGTAAATGAAGATGCACTTATAACATTTTATCTTCATTTGAGAGTATGAGATCTAAAAACAAATAATTATGATGATAAAATATAATGCTTCATTTGTTTGAAGACTCAATTTTTTCAGCTGTTCAGTTCCTGGTGACTCATCCTAACCCTACTGCCAAGATTAACAAAGCTAAGAAAACAAATCTGACTTCTGAGAGGCACTGCAATTAAATAAGAGATGGGGGGAGGAGTTGGGAATCAATGAATAAAAAATGGGAAAAACAGCTGCCCTAAAAAATAATTAGCCAAGTGAATTTACTGTAGACACAAGAGCAGATTATTAAACTGTACATTAAGTTCCATGGTCCACTAAAAATAATATACAAAATACGTAACCAAACTTTAAAAATTCAAACTTTAAATTTCTTAAACCTAACTATATACAAAAATCATGATACAATGTGATATAAACCTAGAATGAGAATGCTTTATTAAAAGCACTGATGACAGGCTTCCCTGGTGGTCCAGTGGGTAAAGAGTTCACCTTGCAGTGCAAGCGGCACCAGTTCAATCCCTGGCCCAGGAAGATCCCATGTGCCGCGGAGTGGCTGGACCGGTGTGTCCAATTACAAGCCAGTGCTCTGGAGTGCATGTGCCCAGAGCCGGTGCTCTGCAACAAGAGAGGCCACTGCAATGGGAGGCCCACACAGGCCAAAGAATAAAGATAAATGAAAATAAGTAAATAAAAAGCCAATAAAGGAATAAGAGAAGCCAAAATTTAAAAAAGAAAAAAAAATCCAAAGCAAGGAACAATAGTTAAGTTACAAAAAGATACATATTTTAGGCTGTACTGAGACCTTTCTGTTTTTATTTGTCATATGTTTGAATAAATGGAATTCCTTACAAATAAACATTTAAATGAAGGATATTAGTGCTTGAAATAGCACTAACTTGAGAAAATATTTGTATTCCAGTAAATTTAGGATGAAAAAAAAGTGCAATGGAAAGAGATTAACTAACTTGCCCAAGGTCAAAAAATGTCAAAAACAAAAAGTACACATAAAACGTGTATACTTCCATAATCTCAAGTTACCCACAAACCACTAAATTAACCACCACTATAATTAAGAATAAACAAAGGTTAAAACCTTTTAGGTAGAAGGAAGGAGATTTCAGTGCCCCAAGGAGGTCTTTTGAGAAGCTATGTTTTCTTAATGTAGTATGAAAATAAAATATGAGAATAAAGCCCTACAGTGTGTCTGTCCAGTAAACAACCCAGTTCCTGGTGACTCATCCTAACCCTACTGCCAAGATTAACAAAGCTAAGAAAACAAATCTGACTTCTGAGAGGCACTGCAATTAAATAAGAGATGGGGGGAGGAGTTGGGAATCAATGAATAAAAAATGGGAAAAACAGCTGCCCTAAAAAATAATTAGCCAAGTGAATTTACTGTAGACACAAGAGCAGATTATTAAACTGTACATTAAGTTCCATGGTCCACTAAAAATAATATACAAAATACGTAACCAAACTTTAAAAATTCAAACTTTAAATTTCTTAAACCTAACTATATACAAAAATCATGATACAATGTGATATAAACCTAGAATGAGAATGCTTTATTAAAAGCACTGATGACAGGCTTCCCTGGTGGTCCAGTGGGTAAAGAGTTCACCTTGCAGTGCAAGCGGCACCAGTTCAATCCCTGGCCCAGGAAGATCCCATGTGCCGCGGAGTGGCTGGACCGGTGTGTCCAATTACAAGCCAGTGCTCTGGAGTGCATGTGCCCAGAGCCGGTGCTCTGCAACAAGAGAGGCCACTGCAATGGGAGGCCCACACAGGCCAAAGAATAAAGATAAATGAAAATAAGTAAATAAAAAGCCAATAAAGGAATAAGAGAAGCCAAAATTTAAAAAAGAAAAAAAAATCCAAAGCAAGGAACAATAGTTAAGTTACAAAAAGATACATATTTTAGGCTGTACTGAGACCTTTCTGTTTTTATTTGTCATATGTTTGAATAAATGGAATTCCTTACAAATAAACATTTAAATGAAGGATATTAGTGCTTGAAATAGCACTAACTTGAGAAAATATTTGTATTCCAGTAAATTTAGGATGAAAAAAAAGTGCAATGGAAAGAGATTAACTAACTTGCCCAAGGTCAAAAAATGTCAAAAACAAAAAGTACACATAAAACGTGTATACTTCCATAATCTCAAGTTACCCACAAACCACTAAATTAACCACCACTATAATTAAGAATAAACAAAGGTTAAAACCTTTTAGGTAGAAGGAAGGAGATTTCAGTGCCCCAAGGAGGTCTTTTGAGAAGCTATGTTTTCTTAATGTAGTATGAAAATAAAATATGAGAATAAAGCCCTACAGTGTGTCTGTCCTGAATTTAAGAGTACTTGATTTAATTACAGAGTCCCAAAGAAATGAGGCAGACCAAAAACAAGTCAGCAACTTTTTACCTTCCCAAGAGAGATGACAGAAAATCATGGTATTTCAGTGTCTCCTGGTACCTATGTGACCAGTGTCTTAGGTAATAGCTGGCCTATGAGGGTCTACTGTTCAGTCGCTAAGTTATGTCTGATTCTCTGCGACCTCATGGACTGTAGCACACCAGGCTCTTCTGTCCATGGGGTTCTCCAGGCAAGAAAACTGCAGTGCGTTGCCTTTTCTGTCTCCAGGGGATCTTCCCAAACCAGGGATCAAATTTGTGTCTTCTGTCTTCTCAGGTGGATTCTTTACCACTGAGCCAGGGAAGCTGGTTTTCGCTGTTACCTTTTTTTTTTTTAATTTTTATTTTACTTTTTACTTTTACAGAGTTTTGTTGTTTACAGATATGTATGATCGCAGATTAGTCATATGTATTATCCCGCCATCCCACCCCTCCAGGCCGTTGCACAGTGCCCCTGCAGGATCCCCTTTTCTGGCTGTTATTTTTTTCCTAATCCTTCCTTTTATTGCTCTGTGTCCTTGTACTTGATTATATTTAACTGTGTGCTGATGACTTCCCTCGAAAAATTATTTCTGGGGATTTCTTGGCCCTGAGAAAGAAGGTGCCTCCTCTAGAGAGAATGTGCATTTGACTTTGCCATGCATCTTGTAGTGTCATCCATTCTTGAGTCATTTTAAACCAGTGATTTCTCGGATGACTCACTGATGCAAATTTGGACTGAAAATTCATGTCAAATCCCCATTATGATCACACTACCTCAAAGTAGGTTTGCTTTTTTCCTTTTATCATCTGTTGTGCTCAGTACCAAGGCAACTCTCCCCATGGTGCCATAGGAATGGAAAAAGGGAAACAGTTTTTGTTTTTGTTTTTTTAAACTAAAGAATAGTTGATTTACAATGCTATTTGTACAGCAAAGAATATGAAAAAAGAATATTTATACATATACGTATATACAGGCAAGGCCACGGGCTTTGATTTATCATCCTCTAACCCCATAAGCTATAAAAACTTCACCTGATTTTTCTGGATCTGGGTTTGATTTCTCTCTTTCCACACAAAGCTATCAAAACCTCAACGTGCTATTTTGTCAGAATTTGGTCTCAGACAAAGTGGACTGCAGTGCTATTTACTTTTCTGAGTTCTTCCTTTTTTCCTTAACTTTTGGGTTAGAAAGGTTATTAACAACATTCAATAATTTCTCATTTTCAAAGTAAGCACTTGAAAAACAAACCTCTTATTCAATCCTCCAATTCCCCTTCTGGGTACATATGTGAAAAACAAAAAGCTAGAACCTCAAGACATATTTGTATACTCCTTCACAGAAGCATTATTCACACTAGCCAAAAGGGGGAAGCAACCCAAATGTTTATCCAAGGATCAATGGATAAATAAAATTGATTCAAACAAAATAGCAACCAGGGCCTGAGGGTTGTAGGGGAATCTGTTCTTAGAGATTGGATGACTCCCCCTGGCTGAGTCCAGGGCTAACTGCTCCCTTCTCTCCCTAACAGGCTCTCAGTAGTACCCAAGACCTTGCTCCAGGCCGTTGCACAGTGCCCTTTCCCCCTTTTGCCCAATCCTTCCTTTTATTGCTCTGTGTCCTTGTACTTGATTATATTTAACTGTGTGCTGATGACTTCCCTCGAAAAATTATTTCTGGGGATTTCTTGGCCCTGAGAAAGAAGGTGCCTCCTCTAGAGAGAATGTGCATTTGACTTTGCCATGCATCTTGTAGTGTCATCCATTCTTGAGTCATTTTAAACCAGTGATTTCTCGGATGACTCACTGATGCAAATTTGGACTGAAAATTCATGTCAAATCCCCATTATGATCACACTACCTCAAAGTAGGTTTGCTTTTTTCCTTTTATCATCTGTTGTGCTCAGTACCAAGGCAACTCTCCCCATGGTGCCATAGGAATGGAAAAAGGGAAACAGTTTTTGTTTTTGTTTTTTTAAACTAAAGAATAGTTGATTTACAATGCTATTTGTACAGCAAAGAATATGAAAAAAGAATATTTATACATATACGTATATACAGGCAAGGCCACGGGCTTTGATTTATCATCCTCTAACCCCATAAGCTATAAAAACTTCACCTGATTTTTCTGGATCTGGGTTTGATTTCTCTCTTTCCACACAAAGCTATCAAAACCTCAACGTGCTATTTTGTCAGAATTTGGTCTCAGACAAAGTGGACTGCAGTGCTATTTACTTTTCTGAGTTCTTCCTTTTTTCCTTAACTTTTGGGTTAGAAAGGTTATTAACAACATTCAATAATTTCTCATTTTCAAAGTAAGCACTTGAAAAACAAACCTCTTATTCAATCCTCCAATTCCCCTTCTGGGTACATATGTGAAAAACAAAAAGCTAGAACCTCAAGACATATTTGTATACTCCTTCACAGAAGCATTATTCACACTAGCCAAAAGGGGGAAGCAACCCAAATGTTTATCCAAGGATCAATGGATAAATAAAATTGATTCAAACAAAATAGCAACCAGGGCCTGAGGGTTGTAGGGGAATCTGTTCTTAGAGATTGGATGACTCCCCCTGGCTGAGTCCAGGGCTAACTGCTCCCTTCTCTCCCTAACAGGCTCTCAGTAGTACCCAAGACCTTGCTCCACAGAGTTTAGGCATGAGACGGGGGATGAGAAGTGACCTATCCTGTTTCACTGAACAGCCTGTTCTCCGGGAGGAGGAAGAGGGAAGCATCTATCAACACACTGGGTGAGGGGGGCTGGAGGTGTCAGAGAGGCAAGTATGCTGTGTTCCTATGTCAATAAACTGATTTAAAACAATGTCCATACATAAAGTAGAATTTTATTCTCTTAAAAAGGGAATGTTGGCACATGCTACTATGGATGAACCTTGACAGCATTATGCTAAGTGAACTAGGCCATCACAAAAGGACAAAACCTGTATGATGTCACTTACATGAAGTACCTGGAGTAGTCATTTTCATAAGAGACATAAAACAGAATGGTGGTTGTTAAGAACTGGGAAGAAGGAATAATGTGGAGGTATTGTGTAATGGATATAGAGTTTCTAAGTTTAGGAAGATGAAAAAGAAAGGTCTGAAGATGGATGACGGAGACTATTAACAAAAATGGGAATTATGTAATGCCACTAAACTTAAAAAATGGTTAAAATGGTAAATTTTATGGTATGTACATTTTACCAGAATTTTTAAAATTCTCACACAAATGATGAATTGTCTTACCTTCACATTTACTTAAATACATAAAATGAATAGTAAGTGCTTTGTGGTTGAGTCTCAATTTTGAACATTAAATAGAATAAGCCCTTACTCTTGAAACTCTCTGAGTTCGAAAGATGTTTTGTTCATATATAACTACGTGTAAAGGAAAAGAATAACAAGAATACCGAAAAAACAGAAAGATACAAGAAATAAAACTAGGTCCCATTTGACATTTTACTCCCAGGGTCAGGAGGTTCATAAATAAATTTTACATTGCTTCAATACAGATATCTCTAAATCAGACCCTTTCCATGTATTACTAGAATGTGAAATTATATATCTGATTAACTTTTTTTTTTTAATGTGGAATGCTTCACGAATTTGCGTGTCATCCTTGCACAGGGGCCATGCTAATCTTCTCTGTATCATTCCAATTTTAGTATATGTGCTGCCGAAGTGAGCACTCTGATTATTTATTTTTTTTAATCTTTTGGGGGTGGGGTGGGGAGGGAGGGGGATGGGCAGGCCACTTCTGTTGGTCTTGCATTTCTCTATTTTCATCCATCTTTGTTCTTTGGCTCCTGTGGGCCTCCCATCGCAGTGGCCTCTGCTGTCGCAGAGCACCGGCTCTGGGCGCACGCGCGCCAGAGCTCCGGCTCAGTAATTGGACACATCAGTCCAGCCGCTCCACAGCATGTGGGATCTTCCCAGGCCAGGGATCAAACCGGCGCCCCTTGCAGTGCAAGGCGGTGTCCTTACCCACTGGACCACCAGGGGAAGCCCCTGATTAACTTTTAAAATCTATAATACTATGCTTAAATATGAGTAATGTAAAATAATCGTTAAATTATTTTACATTATTTTCTCCTGTCATAAGGATCCAAATAACTTTGTGGTATGTATCTCTACAGTGCAGCTCTTTCCATCTGCAGCTCTTTCTCTTCTCTTTAATAAAGATGCTTACATTTCTTCCATCTTAGAAACAAAAACACCTTCCTTGACTTTGTGTATCCATTTTATTTCAGCCTTTACAATCAGCAGCAATGAAAATATAATCCTGACTCGTTTCATCTCCCATTCCATTAATGACCCACTCTTAACTCTCTGTCATATCACTACATATTCTTGCTACGGTCTCAACTTAAAACTGACAAGACCAAAAGATATTTTTTAATACTTCTCTTTGTCATCTAACACAGTGATCATGTATCCTCAAAATCCTCTGCTTTCTTTCACTGTTATTATTTTCTTATCTGTAATATACTCTAGTCTCTGTTATATATTAATATTATATATACAGTATATATATATATATTATCATGAATAGAATGCTTACAAAACTTTTAATGAGATCTAGAGTATCCCCCAAATCTTTTGTTTCAAATAGAAGTTTACTTGTTATCTGATAACAAGACTTATTAAACTTTAAGATAAATTACACATCGAAAAAAACTCTTAACCTTCTAAATTCTTTCACCTTTTCTCAGAGTTGATGAAAGGGAGCTATATTACATTTTCGAGCAAAAGTTAGAAAGTAGTATTACAATCTTTCCTTCAAGGGAATATAATATTTTGATAGCAAATGTAAAAATAAGTGCTTTTTGGAAAAAAAAAATCTCATGTGTAAAGTATTTGGAAAAAAAGTGTTGACTATTATAAAATACACATTAGTAAAAATAAAGTTAATTAAAACATATATACCAGCACATTTCAAAAACTTGGAGAGAAAAATTTTATCTGCTCTTAAATCTATCAAATAATTTTAGGTTTTGAACCTGTTACAAACTTTCAAAAATAATCTTTCAAATTAGTGTGTAGGAACAACTACTTAACATCAGGAAAAATAATAATTACTAGCTGATTCCAATAAGAGCCTTTGACTATTAGGAGACAGGACTGAAAAAGTATCATGATTTGGTGAACTCAGCCAATGTTACATTTCTTTCATTTGGATTTATATATTTTTATGAGTTACATTTTTCAACTATGACAGCTATCTAAACTAAATACTCAAACAACTCCACATAACTCCATTATTATTAAATGGTACTTTAAATAGTTGTGTTTCAGCTACTAAACTGTTAAGTTATTTAGAAGTGAAGATTTTGCCTTCTTAATCATTGTATTCCTAGGACTTCAGCCAAATGGCATACATCAACTGTTATGCAATAAATACTTTTGTGAATAAATGATCAAAAATATAGCCAAGTACATTAAAATGAAAATTAGTACACATACACATACACATGCACACCAAACACACATAAACATAGTGTATGTGTAATAGTTTGATGCCATGTTAGGTAAACAAAATATTATCTAATATTGACAGTCCCAAATCACAGTCTGATGGAATTTAATGGCACATCTTGCAATTATGACTTTCTTCACGAGGAAATATTCTCATAAATGAAGTTATCATAATTATCTAATATAACATATGAGAATCTTTACTTTCAAGTGAATCATCAGTGATATAAGGAATGAATATAAAGTCAACAAAAATAAATAAAAATAATAGAATAACTGTTTCCATAATAGAAAAATGTAAAAATGACCCAGCACAAACAAAACTGTGAAAGTATTAAGAATTAGACTTTCAAAATAACAAATTAGAAATAAAAATAAAATAACATCTGTTTTAAGACTTAGTTTGTATCTAAGACTAGTCTCACTAAGAATCTGATAGTTACCTAGTATAATTTTCACCATGGTATAAAGTTTCCCTTCTTGTTATTTTTAATTTAATAATATTTCAGTAAAAATATTTCCAATACTAAATAAATCATATAAATATTTTCAGTGCTAAATTACTTAAAGCAAAGAAGTCCACATTACAATTTTATTTGCAAAAAATTAGATGCACACACAAAATAATACTCTACTAGTTTTTAAATCCTAATTATACTTTTAAAAGGAAAGATTTAAAAAGCAATATGAAGAAAACAAATGCTGTTCCCAAAATAGGATACATAGTATATTTTTTGCTAATGTATTAGATTGCTAAGGATTATAGGAATTATTATAATAATTACATTTAGTAAAAAATTCATCTTACAAAAGCTGGTATACAGAAGGACTCATTTATAAAATGAGTAAAACTTATGGATGGCTATCCACCAAACAATCTTCCATGCCAAATAGTTGTGTTTCAGCTACTAAACTGTTAAGTTATTTAGAAGTGAAGATTTTGCCTTCTTAATCATTGTATTCCTAGGACTTCAGCCAAATGGCATACATCAACTGTTATGCAATAAATACTTTTGTGAATAAATGATCAAAAATATAGCCAAGTACATTAAAATGAAAATTAGTACACATACACATACACATGCACACCAAACACACATAAACATAGTGTATGTGTAATAGTTTGATGCCATGTTAGGTAAACAAAATATTATCTAATATTGACAGTCCCAAATCACAGTCTGATGGAATTTAATGGCACATCTTGCAATTATGACTTTCTTCACGAGGAAATATTCTCATAAATGAAGTTATCATAATTATCTAATATAACATATGAGAATCTTTACTTTCAAGTGAATCATCAGTGATATAAGGAATGAATATAAAGTCAACAAAAATAAATAAAAATAATAGAATAACTGTTTCCATAATAGAAAAATGTAAAAATGACCCAGCACAAACAAAACTGTGAAAGTATTAAGAATTAGACTTTCAAAATAACAAATTAGAAATAAAAATAAAATAACATCTGTTTTAAGACTTAGTTTGTATCTAAGACTAGTCTCACTAAGAATCTGATAGTTACCTAGTATAATTTTCACCATGGTATAAAGTTTCCCTTCTTGTTATTTTTAATTTAATAATATTTCAGTAAAAATATTTCCAATACTAAATAAATCATATAAATATTTTCAGTGCTAAATTACTTAAAGCAAAGAAGTCCACATTACAATTTTATTTGCAAAAAATTAGATGCACACACAAAATAATACTCTACTAGTTTTTAAATCCTAATTATACTTTTAAAAGGAAAGATTTAAAAAGCAATATGAAGAAAACAAATGCTGTTCCCAAAATAGGATACATAGTATATTTTTTGCTAATGTATTAGATTGCTAAGGATTATAGGAATTATTATAATAATTACATTTAGTAAAAAATTCATCTTACAAAAGCTGGTATACAGAAGGACTCATTTATAAAATGAGTAAAACTTATGGATGGCTATCCACCAAACAATCTTCCATGCCCAAACTATACATATGGTCTTTTATTATTAAAATGCATTGCAGGGCTTCCCTTGGTAGCTCAGTGGTAGAGTTCACCTGCCAATGCAGGGGACACGGGTTTGATCCCTGATCTGGGAAGATCCCACACACTGTGAAGCAACTGAGCCCGTGAGCCACAACTATTGAGCTTATGCTCTAGAGCCTCGGAGCTGCAACTATGGAGCCCATGTGCTACAACTACTAAAGCCCGTGTGCCCTAGAGCCCAAGTTCCACAATAAGAGAAGTCACTGCAACAAGAAGCCTGCTCACCTCAACTTGGGAGTAGCCCCTACTCCCTGCAACTAGAGAAAAGCCCACAGCAGCAGTGAAAACCCAGAATAGCCCAAAAATAAAAATATTAAAATAAAATGCACTGCAAGGGCAGTTTGGAGCTGAAGACTATACCATGTACAAAATGGAAGGTATATTAAATACTGCAGTACTTCTGAAGCAAATGGTATTTGCCTTTTCTTTTTAAGAAACATTACAAAACTTCCCAGAGAGCTTTTCCCCTCATTCTCAGGCTTATTGTTTCCTTAGTTATAAAAGTTTGATGTTATCTAAAAATATATTCATGGTTTATTGACTGAACTCTAGTACTACTTAAGAAGAAAAAAGAAGTTACAATACTTAAAAGACCAAAACAAAATAAAAAGGAAATAAGCAAGGCCAAATTTAGAAGCAAAACTATCCCACTGATACCTACCTCTTGGAAATGCCATTAGCCAGACACTTACGGCTGCACGACTTAGAAGAAAGGGGTGATGATGTTGGTGACAAACTGAGAGGGGCGATCAAACTGTTGATGATCTCAGTCAACTGTGCACTCTGCAAGAAAACAGTAAACCTTTTACTGCTGCTAAGCAAGAAATATGGTTAAATCTCAGCCCTTTAGTGCCTATTAAAGTTTAACCTCTCATGAAACAAGTAAATGTTTATGTTTTAGTAACTATTTTACTCTGCAAAGACAATTTATATCATTACTAGTTTTCAATTTATTATAAATAAATTACATTTTAAGTACTTCTCTTTTTCTATACCCCCCTTTTTTGCTCATTCCTTTGTCTACTCATCCTATCCTCTAAAACACTGCAACTCAGCTGATAGCATCTACAAAATATTTCCACTGAGGTGGCCAAATTAATAATAAGAAACTCTCAGCTATAATTTATTAAGTACCAACTATGTGCCAGGCACTATACCAAGCACTAAACATAGAATATTTGTAATCTTTACAACTTGGAAAGGAGATAATATTAGAATTACTGATATTATTATTATTAAAATGAATTACAGATGAGAAGGCTGATGCAAACATAGTTGAAGCAGCATGATCAAGGATTATCAAATTGATAAGACATGAAACTAGGACAACCCAGTGCTCTGTGACAACCTAGAGGGGTGGAATGGGAGCAATGGGAGAGTTCAAGAGGCAGGGGATATGTATATATATATATATTTTATTTTTCTTGCGGCTAACTCACATTGTATGTTGTATGGCAAAAACCAACATAATACTGTAAAGCAATTCGTCTCAAATGAAAAACAAATAATAAAAAAAAGGGTCTAGAATTCAAACTTAGGCCTGTTGCTCAAAATTTTTCCTAATTCAAATGTACCAGTTTTCTCAGATACCTCAAATTTTCATTCACACTTATCTCAAACTTATACATACTTGTAATATATAATATTAATTATTCTCAAAACAATCATATATAACAATTATAATAAGCATAAGACACATCAATGGAAACAGTACATTGCTACAAAAGACTAGCTTTTTCATTACACATGTAATCCACTATAATTCATTACAGAAAAAAGGGAAAGTATGAAGAGGTTGCAAAAGTGAAAAGAGGGGCTTCCCTGGTGGTCCATTGGGTAAGGACACCACCTTGCACTGCAAGGGGTGCTGGTTCGATCCCTGGCCTGGGAAGATCCCACATTTTGCGGAGCAGCTGGACCAATGTGTCCAATCACTGAGCCGGAGCTCAGGAGCACCTGCGCCCAGAGCCGGTGCTCTGAGACAACAGAGGCCACTGCAATGGGAGGCCCACGGGGGTCAAAGAACAAAGATGGATGAAAATAGATAAATGAAAGACCAAAAGAAGTAGCCCACCTGCCCCCCTCCCTCCCTCCCAAAAAAAGCAAAAAGAAAATAACCTGTGATCATATTTCACGGAGAAAATCATTGCTAATATCTAGGTATATATCCATCTCCAAGACAAAATTTTTTAATTTTAATATATGTGAGTTATTTAAAAGAAGATTCACCAAGAAAAGCTTTGGAATCAAAGTAATTTATCAGGAGCTTATTAGATTATTTACATGATCACTTTTTTAAAGAAATAATCCATATTCCAATATGATATTTCACTAAAATTTTCTATTAATAAGTTAATCAAACACTCCATTTGGACGAATTAGTGGTTAGTGGTTAGAAAACAAAATTTTCCAACCCTAGTTGGAATAACTAGTTTAGTTGGATAACTAAAGAGTTATCACTCTATAGTTATATGCCAACACTTAACATATTATATTTAAATAACTTGAATTATATCACTATTGTAATAGAGACTGTGCTGTGCTGTGATTAATCACTCAGTCGTATCTGACTCGTTGCAACCCTGTGGATTGTAGCCTGCCAGACTTCTCTATCCATGGGATTCTCCAGGTAAGAATACTGGAGTAGACTGCCATGCCCTCCTGCAGGGGATCTTCTCAATCTAGGGATCAAACCCAGGTCTCCCACATTGCAGGCAGATTCTTTATTATCTGAGCTACCAGAGAAGCACATAAGAAACACTAGACACTAAATGTTTTAATTGTATTTAATGTCTAATGACCAACTTTAATAATCATCTTAAGAAACTGATATTCTTAAGAAACAAATATTTAATTAGAACAGTTTACAAAATCTATTAAAGGTCATTTCAAGCCACTCACACGTCACATTACCTGTTTTTCTATATTACGAAGAAGTAGTGTAGGGCTACTTGGTGACATTTCAAAATCTTGCTCTGGTAAAGGGTCTTGACTCTCTTGAGGAATCTGGGGATTCTCAGTCGTGTTTAACATTTGCAAATTGTAAGATCCCACATTTATGGAGCAGCTGGACCAATGTGTCCAATCACTGAGCCGGAGCTCAGGAGCACCTGCGCCCAGAGCCGGTGCTCTGAGACAACAGAGGCCACTGCAATGGGAGGCCCACGGGGGTCAAAGAACAAAGATGGATGAAAATAGATAAATGAAAGACCAAAAGAAGTAGCCCACCTGCCCCCCTCCCTCCCTCCCAAAAAAAGCAAAAAGAAAATAACCTGTGATCATATTTCACGGAGAAAATCATTGCTAATATCTAGGTATATATCCATCTCCAAGACAAAATTTTTTAATTTTAATATATGTGAGTTATTTAAAAGAAGATTCACCAAGAAAAGCTTTGGAATCAAAGTAATTTATCAGGAGCTTATTAGATTATTTACATGATCACTTTTTAATGAAATAATCCATATTCCAATATGATATTTCACTAAAATTTTCTATTAATAAGTTAATCAAACACTCCATTTGGACGAATTAGTGGTTAGTGGTTAGAAAACAAAATTTTCCAACCCTAGTTGGAATAACTAGTTTAGTTGGATAACTAAAGAGTTATCACTCTATAGTTATATGCCAACACTTAACATATTATATTTAAATAACTTGAATTATATCACTATTGTAATAGAGACTGTGCTGTGCTGTGATTAATCACTCAGTCGTATCTGACTCGTTGCAACCCTGTGGATTGTAGCCTGCCAGACTTCTCTATCCATGGGATTCTCCAGGTAAGAATACTGGAGTAGACTGCCATGCCCTCCTGCAGGGGATCTTCTCAATCTAGGGATCAAACCCAGGTCTCCCACATTGCAGGCAGATTCTTTATTATCTGAGCTACCAGAGAAGCACATAAGAAACACTAGACACTAAATGTTTTAATTGTATTTAATGTCTAATGACCAACTTTAATAATCATCTTAAGAAACTGATATTCTTAAGAAACAAATATTTAATTAGAACAGTTTACAAAATCTATTAAAGGTCATTTCAAGCCACTCACACGTCACATTACCTGTTTTTCTATATTACGAAGAAGTAGTGTAGGGCTACTTGGTGACATTTCAAAATCTTGCTCTGGTAAAGGGTCTTGACTCTCTTGAGGAATCTGGGGATTCTCAGTCGTGTTTAACGGAGCAAGCTGGTTTGCAAATTGTATTTGTTTTTTCAAAATATCTTTTGGAAGTTGACATTCTTCTAGGATCACTATCCCCTGGACAAAGAGCAATTAAAGAGTTGCAATGAAAACAAACTGACTGCTAGATCAACTTTAACGTTATGATGCACATGAACTATGTTTTCTATTGTTCCCTGGATATCAGAAAATAGACACTTGAAAGTACAGCTTAACACTGTAAAAATGTCAGTGATTTACAACAAGTGCAGCTGAAATAACATATAGTTAATGGGTTTGCCTTGTAAAATATTGTCATAAATTATATACAAGCAGTTATTTTTCTTATTGGTTCTAGTACGTAGCATTAAAACCATGGTACATTCAGAATTAAGTAAAAGGTAGAAGGACTGATGTAGCATCTGAAGCTCCAATACTGTGGCCATCTGATGTGAAGATGCTGTTTCATTGGTAAAGACCCTGATGCTGGGAAGGACTGAGGGCAGGAGGAGGTGGCGCCAACAGAGGATGAGATGGTTGGATGGTATCACTGGCTCAATGGACGCTGAGTTTGAGCAAACTCCAGGAGAAGTGAAGGACAGGAAGCCTGGCATGATGCAATTTTGGTTACTAACATTTCCATTTGAGTTCTGTATTGCAGCACTCCTAATTTCATAAATTAAAATATCAAACTTAACAGACAACCAAGCAATCATCTAATTTTCTATTAACCCCTTCCAGGGCATTCTAAAGAACCCCAACACTGTTGCTGCCAGTCAGCAACCACGGACAGGATTGCACTACTGAGAAAAAGCACTCTAAACTAATTGAGTTCTCTTTGCTTACAGAGTAGATGGGTTAATAATAAAGACACAAGTTTTCAACATTATTGGGTATTTTATGAAAGGTAAGTAACTGGAGACATGAGTAGGGATGTCGCTTCCCTGTACTCCCTGCCTGCCATTCACACATACACGTACCCAGCTGGCTGGCTGAACTGCCCCCACAGTCCCTATATTCTCCACTCCAACTGGCCTCACCCCACACCCTTTGGAAGTAGAACAAATGAGAGAAAGGCAAAAAGGAGTGCACAGGTATGATCTTAATGGTTTCTTAATTCTCACCATAAAATTTCTTTCCATTCCTATCCCTTTTATTACAATTGCCCCCGCAAATAATATATATTATTATGAAACATTTAAGTATGCCTGTGTGCATATATTTTCTTTGGAAAAATGTCAGTAAGTTCATATGAGCTAGTTGGAAATGTATTAAATGCCTAATTGTGGCTAAAATATTAATTCTTGGAATGAAAAATAGACTAAAACAATAGTATGTGTCATATTTCAAGATGGAATACATTAAATAAGGGCTAGCTTATATCATGTACGAGTGATGTACGTAGGATGGAAACCACCTATAGACTGTACGTTATATTTTAGTAGTCTTAGTTTACATTGTAACTGAGAGAATATATCACTTTAGAATTAACATATTCAGATACTGTATTAAATATATTTTTTAGTATTTTATAGTAATATATTACAAATGATACTTGGTAAAAGTAACATTTTTTAAACTATATTTTAATAGCACTAGGTGCTTTTATAAAGATAAGAGGATCCAACTGTTGATCCTACTTCAGTATTTTTATAGAATGTGCAAATATATCTGTCTATAAATCTGAAGAAACATATTTAAAAGTAGTTTGTTTCACTTGAAATTTTAAAATTAGATTAGACTCAACAAAGTATCATCATCCTCAAAAGCTCTTGAAAGTATCTGAAATGTCTACCCAAAATTTGTACAAGTATCTTGTAGGTTTTCCACAAATACCTGTATACAAAAGAAATAGAAGTTTTTACTATATTAATTATAATTCTCTTTGGTTTGATTACAGTTTATATTATGGGCCAGGCTGCTGAGAATTACCATGATTTCATAATACTTACTTACAATATTATTTCTAGGGAAAAACTGATTTTGAATTTCAAAAGTCCAATTTCCAAACCAGTAGAATACTACCTTTTTATAAGTAGAAAGCCTTCTATAGTTAATTAAATGAAGAATAGTATTTTAAAAATTCAGCAGGGGAGATGCCATAGCCAAATTCATAATCCAATTTGTTCTTTTACACTATTGCCCTGGACAAAACTTCACAATGTAAGAAGGCCCATAAATTTTCTCTGCTATATCCAAGAATAGAGAAGAAAGTAATGAAGATTAAATCCCCTGTAGATATTGCAGAAATAGTTTCTGTTTTTAAAAATCAGGAAAAAAAATCATGATGGATATTTTACAATGTGGTTTGTTAATTATAACTCAATCTGAATATTTTTTAAAAGATAATAAAAACAGCCTAATGATAGATAAAATAAGGTAAATTAGAAACAGATCTTTTAAGAAGGATAAAGTGGGTGGACTGAGACAAGTGAAAACTCTAGCATAAGATGAAAGAAATCAGTTGCTCAAAGACAACGACTATTCCTGATAATAACACTAGAGAGGCTTCCACTTCCACTGCCAGATTCCGCATAGAAGTGACATAATGTGAAAAAAAAAAAAACAATACTCAGTGAAACAGGAAGGAAGGGGGAAGGGTACAACTTTTAAAAGAATAGCATACCCATAGGACAAGACAAAAGTTGGTTAGAACCAACCAGGTCCAAGATAGCAGAATATTCTATTTCCAGTAAAGCCTGAGTCTCATCATATGCTCATAGTAAAACATTAGCATGTTAAATGACACATCCACCAGACCCATGATAGTTCAGAGGCCAACCATAAAAGATCAAGAAGTGGGTGATGGCCCAATTCTTTGAAATCTCCACCCCTTTTCCTAAATTGTTGGAATAATCCTCCCCCTTATTAGCCTACGAAAATTACCCAGCCCTAAAAGCTAACCATACCATATATTTCAGGGCCTCTTGCCTTCTGAGGTGGTCCACACTGTGTCTGTGGAGTATGTTTCTTTCTAAATAAATCCACTTCTATCGCTCTGTCACTCACTGAATTCTTTCTGTGATGAGACATCAAGAACCTGTGTGTCTTTAAGTCATGAGACCAGGTGTAATCTCAATTAAAAGGCCATGTTCTCCTATGGTCTCCCCCAATCCATCTAGGAAAGAGATGCCAAAACCCTAGAATACTACCTTTTTATAAGTAGAAAGCCTTCTATAGTTAATTAAATGAAGAATAGTATTTTAAAAATTCAGCAGGGGAGATGCCATAGCCAAATTCATAATCCAATTTGTTCTTTTACACTATTGCCCTGGACAAAACTTCACAATGTAAGAAGGCCCATAAATTTTCTCTGCTATATCCAAGAATAGAGAAGAAAGTAATGAAGATTAAATCCCCTGTAGATATTGCAGAAATAGTTTCTGTTTTTAAAAATCAGGAAAAAAAATCATGATGGATATTTTACAATGTGGTTTGTTAATTATAACTCAATCTGAATATTTTTTAAAAGATAATAAAAACAGCCTAATGATAGATAAAATAAGGTAAATTAGAAACAGATCTTTTAAGAAGGATAAAGTGGGTGGACTGAGACAAGTGAAAACTCTAGCATAAGATGAAAGAAATCAGTTGCTCAAAGACAACGACTATTCCTGATAATAACACTAGAGAGGCTTCCACTTCCACTGCCAGATTCCGCATAGAAGTGACATAATGTGAAAAAAAAAAAAACAATACTCAGTGAAACAGGAAGGAAGGGGGAAGGGTACAACTTTTAAAAGAATAGCATACCCATAGGACAAGACAAAAGTTGGTTAGAACCAACCAGGTCCAAGATAGCAGAATATTCTATTTCCAGTAAAGCCTGAGTCTCATCATATGCTCATAGTAAAACATTAGCATGTTAAATGACACATCCACCAGACCCATGATAGTTCAGAGGCCAACCATAAAAGATCAAGAAGTGGGTGATGGCCCAATTCTTTGAAATCTCCACCCCTTTTCCTAAATTGTTGGAATAATCCTCCCCCTTATTAGCCTACGAAAATTACCCAGCCCTAAAAGCTAACCATACCATATATTTCAGGGCCTCTTGCCTTCTGAGGTGGTCCACACTGTGTCTGTGGAGTATGTTTCTTTCTAAATAAATCCACTTCTATCGCTCTGTCACTCACTGAATTCTTTCTGTGATGAGACATCAAGAACCTGTGTGTCTTTAAGTCATGAGACCAGGTGTAATCTCAATTAAAAGGCCATGTCTCAGTTCCCAGTATGGGTTCACATCCAAGACCATGGGTTCAAGTTCCATCTGAGCTGTGTGGTTTCATCAATATAACATTTATTATTTCTATAAAGTCATCAAAACTAATTTTAAGCAAAAACCTAAATGAAAATTTTGAAATAAAATGTACAACTTAGGATGTAGAAGAACAAAACGGATTATAAAGTTGGCTATGGTATAGCCCCTGCTGAATTTTTAAAATACACTTTCTTCTCAAGTGCATGTGGAACATTCTTCAGGATAGATCACATCTTGGGCTACAAATCAAACCTCAGTAAGTTCAAGAAAACTGAAATTATATCAACCACCTCTGACCACAATGCCATGAGACTACAACTACATGAAAAACACTGCTAAAAATGCAAACACATGGAGATTAAACAACACATACCTAAAAACCAACTTACTAAACAAATCAAAAAAGAAATTTAAAAAATCCTAGAAGAAAATGACAACGAAAACACGACAGCACAAAACCTATGGGATACTGCAAAAGCTGTTCTAAGAGGGAAGTTTATAGCAATACAATCCTATGTCAAGAAACAAGAAAAACAGGGCTTCCCTGGTAGCTCAATGGTAGTTCGCCTGTCAGTGCAGGAGAAATGGGTTCAATCCCTGATTCAGGAAGACCCCACATGCTGCAGAGTAACTAAGCCTGTGAGCCACAACTGTGGAGCCTGTGCTCTAGAGGCTCAGAGCCACAACTATTGAGCACATGTGCCACAATTATGAAAGCCCGTCTGCCCTAGAGCCCAAGTTCCACACCAAGAGAAGTCACTGCAACAAGAAGTCTGCTCACCTCAACCAGAAAGCAGCCCCCGTTCCCTGCAATTAGAGAAGAGCCTGCAGCAGCAGGGAAAACCCAGAATAGCCAAAAATAAATAAATAAGTAAAATTTAAAAGCAGAAACAAGAAAAACATCAAAAAGACAACCTAACTCTACACTTAAAATAACTGGAAAAAGAACAAAAAAATCCTAAAGTTAGCTGAAGAAGAGAAATCGTAAAGATCAGAGCAGAAATAAATGAAAAAGAAAGAAACAATAGTAAAGATAAATAAAACGAAAAGCTGGTTCTTGGAAAAAATAAGCAAAATCAGCAAACAGCTAACCAGACTCATCAAGAAAAAAGAACTAGATCAACAAAATTAGAAATGAAAAAGGAGAGGTTACAATAGACAATACAGAAACACAAAGGATTATACGATACTATTATGAACAACTATATGACAACAAACTGGACAACCTGGAAGAAATGGACAGTTTTTAGAGAAGTTCAATTTTCCAAAACTGAACCAGGAAGAAATAGAAATTATGAACAACCCAATCACAAGCTCAGAAGTCGACTCCATGATCAGAAAGCTACCCAAAAATAAAAGCCCAGGGCCAGACGGTTTCACAGGTGAATTCTACCGAACATTTAAAGAAGAGCTAATGCCTGTCCTTCTGAAACTCTTTCAAACAATTGCACAAGAAGGAACACTCCCAGACACATGCTATGAAGCTACCATCACCCTGATACCAAAACCAGGCAAAGATAACACAAAACAAATTATAGACCAATTATCACTGATGAACTTAGACACCAAAATCCTCAACAAATTTCTAGCAAACAGAATTCAACAACACATCAATAAACTCATACATCATGACCAAGTAGGGTTTATTCCAGGCATGCAAGGATTCTTCAATATCTGCAAATCAATTAATGTGATACACCACATCAACAAATTGAAAGACAAAAATCACATGATAATATCAACAGATGCAGAAAAAGCCTTTGACAAAATCCAACACCGATTTATGATAAAAAACACTTCCAAAAAAGGGCATAGAAGGAGCCTACCTCAACACAGTGAAAGCCATATATGAGAAGCCTACAGTGAACATTATTCTCAATGGTGAAACACTGAAAGCATTCCCTCTAAGATCAGGAACAAGACAGGGGTGTCCACTTTCACCACTATTATTCAACATAGTCCTGGAAGTTCTAGCAACAGCAATAAGAGTAGAGAAAGAAATAAAAGGAATCTTGATTGGAAAAGAAGTAAGACTCTATTTGCAGACAATATGATACTATACACAGAAAACCCCAAAGTTACTATTAGAAAACTACTAGATTTAATCACTGAATTCAGTAAAGTCAAAGGATACAAGATCAATACACAGAAATCACTCACATTCCTATATACAAACAATGAAAAATCAGAAAATCAAGGATGCAATTCCATTCACCATTGCAACCAAAAGAATAAAATATCTAGGGATAAACCTACGACACTCATGAAAGATATCAAAGATGACATAAACAGGTAAGAGAGACATTCCATGTTCCTGGGTCAGAAAAGTCAATATCGTGAAAATGACCTTGCTACCAAATATCATCTACAGATTCAATGCAATACCTATCAAATTACCAATGACATTCTTCACAGAACTAGACCAAAAAAAAACACACTTCACATGGAAACACAAAAGACCCTGGATAGCCAAAGCAATCCTGAGAAAGAAGAATGGAGCTGGAAGATCAGACTCCCTAACTTCAGACTATACTACAAAGCAACAAGCCTCAAGACAGTATGGTACTGGCACAAAAACAGGAATATAGACCAATGGAACAAGATAGAGAGTCCAGAGATAAACCCACGCACCTATGGATACCTTATTTTTGACAAAGGAGGCGAAAGTATAAAATGGGACAAAGACAGTCTCTTCAACAAATGGTGCTGGGAAAATTGGACAGCTACACGCAAAAAAATGAAGTTGGAACATTCTCTGACACCATACACAAAGATAAACTCAAAAGGGTTTAAAGACCTAAATGCAAGACCAGAAACCATAAAATTCTTGGAGGAGAATATAGGCAAAACACTCAGTGACATAAATCACAGCAAGATCTCTATGACCCCACCCTCTAGAATAATGGAAATAAAAACAAAAATAAATGTGTGGGACCTAATGAAACTTAAAAGCTTCTGCACAGCAGAATAAACTACAAACAAGGTGAACAGACAACCTGCAGAATGGGAGAAAATAATAGCAAGTGAAACAACAGACAAAGAACTAATCTCCAAAATATATAAGCTCAGACAACTCAACACTGAAAAAACAACCCAATCAAAAAATTGGAAAAAGACCTAAAGAGACATCTGTCCAAGGAAGACATACAGATGGCCAAAAAAACACATGAAAAGATGCTCAATGTGACTTATTATTAGAGAAATGCAGATCAAAACTACAATGAGATATTACCTCACACCAGTTAGAATGCCCATCATCAAAAAAATCTACAGATAATAAATGCTGGAGAGGGTGCGGAGAAAAGGGAACACTCGTGCATTGTTGGTGGTAATGTAAATTGACACAACCACCATGGAAGACAGTAAGGAGATTTCTTAAAAAATAGGAAGCACCATATGACCCAGCAATCTCACTGTTAGGCTTATATCCTGATGCAATCAAAATTGAAAGAGACATCTGTACCCCAATGTTCACTGTAGCACTCTACACAATAGCTAGAACATGGAAGCAACCTAGATGTTCATTGACGAATGAATGGATAAAGCAGCTCTGGCACATATATGCAATGGCATACTTCCCAGCCACAAAAAGAAATGCAGGAGATTCAATCCCAATGAGATGGATGCATCTAAAACCTATTATACAAAGTGAAGTAAGTCAAAAAGAGAAGGGCAAATAGAGTATACTAACACATATATATAGAATCTAGTAAGTTCGTACTGATAAATACACACGCAGAGTATTGATGGAAAAACAGTCATAGAGAACAGACTTAAGGACATTGGGGAGAGGGAAGAGTGGGTAAGAGAAATGGAATGAGCAACATGGAACCCTATACTATCTTATGTAAAAGAGATACCTATTTTCAATGTGCTCTGGGACTAAGGGATCATACATGGGGGCTATGTGATGGCCTGGAGGGATGGGATGGGGGTGCATGGGATATACATATGACTAATCTGGAATTATACACATCTGTAGACAACAAAATTCTGTAAAGGCTAAAAAGCACAATAAAAAAAACTTGTGATTGTGAGGAAAAAATAAATTTTTAAAATATTATAGGAAACAGAAAAAATCTAAAACAGAAATCATTTAATATAGTTTAGTCAGTCTCTCCAACTGAGAAAAACTATTTAAAAACTTTTTTTGTGAGAAGAAGCTGTTCTCTCAGTAAAAGATGTAGCACAGAATATGAGAAGTACAGAAGCTATAATGTGTTGACAAAGGTGTTGCAAGAAGAATGAAGAGATGTTGCTAATTCCTCCTTTCTTCTCTCTAAAAATTTAAACAAAATTTACACCACCTGGACTGTGTCAAAGAAAGGACAAATGACACACTTTAGGTCTTCAGTTCCTTATTTTACCCTACAAAAACACTTTCCTGACCGGAACACATAGTAACATTTATTTTAAAATGCTATTTATAAAAGAGCATCTCATGCATGTAAATTTATCTCCTACCATAATATCAATTCATGACAGAATTTACAACTCCCTAATTGCTATTGACGTGCAGATCCTAGGTGGGGTTAAGCTAACCACATGATCTGAGGACTCTAATTCCTTTCCTTCTCAGCTTTTTTGTTTCAGATCAGTCACCATGGACGTTATGGTATTATCTACCCATTAACTCCACAGTTTCACCATGTAGAACAGTTTCTCACAAAATCAAAGGTAGAAAATTTTTTGTTTTTAGATTCCATGTACAAGTGATATTATAAAGTACTTGTCTTTTTCTATTCAGTTTACTTCACTTTGTATGGTAATCTCTAGGTCTATACTTATTGCTGCAAGTTGCATTATTTCATTATTATTCATCAAAAAGATACAAACAACTTATATACAAAACAGAAATAGACCCACAGGCATATAAAAAAAAAACAGCTACCAAAGGGTAGAGAGGGAAGGATAACTGAATTTGAGGTTAACATATATACAGTACTATATATAAAATAGGTAACCAATAAGGACATACTGTATAGCACTGGGAACTATACTGAGTATTTTGTAATAAGCTATAAGGAAAAAGAATCTGAAAAAATAGATATATATGTATGTATAACTGGTATACTTTGTTGTACAACTATACAACACTGTTAATCAACTATATGCCAATATAAAATACAAACATTAAAGAGTATGTTGGTGTCAGTAGCATGAGGAAAGGGAAATCAATTAAGAACGACTATACAAATACTCTAACTGTAGGGTAATGCTTTATTATACTCAAAACTACACCCAAACTAGAAACGTTTTATATTTGATAAACTTGGCAGTGGGTACACAGGTATTCTTTGTATTACTTTCTAGAACATTTTTATGTGTTTATAATTTTTCTTAGAAGAAAATATTCCAAAGGAATTTCAATAAGATATACTCAAAATTTCTCACATGTTAAAATACATACCAAAAGAAGGTAATAATTTCTATTTTCAGCAACTGTATGAAAATAACTCCTACATTCATGTAAAAAAAATAAAGCTAATATTTAACAACAACAAAAAAATATATATATACCAACAAAATACAGGTTATAAAGAAGAATATATCAAACAACAAAACTCTGTAAAAGCAAAAAGTAAAATAAAAATTAAAATAAAAGAGTACACCATTTTCATTAATTAGAATCCAATAAAGAAATTCTTTAACTGCTCAGTATGATAAAATATTTGTGATAAATTATAAAAATAGCTTCAACTTATAAAATTAATACCTCAAAAATCTTAAAACATTAACTACATTTTTCTAAAGTCTAGTAACAATTATTTTATGTGGAGAGATGAGAAGAAACTAAAACCAGTATTTTTTGAAACAGAACAAACAATACCTTAGAGGCACGAATCTGCCTGTGAACATCTGTGAGTTGTTGGATTTTGTATTCTAGCTCCGAAATCTGGGCTTGAAGCCATGTCCATCGGCTGCCAACTCTTGCTCTGTCTACAAGCCACTTCCATTCAGTACTACAGTTACTGTGAACAAGACAAGCACAGTTAGTCAAAGCACAAATACAGGCAAGTTTTCACACAGATTGCTTAATAACTTCCTTGACTCTTGTTATACAATCCTAAATTCCTTTACAAAGCATCTAATTACATGAAAGAAGAATGGTGTATCAACTTCTTCTCAAAGATTTTATTTCCTTATGAAAATAGATATATATGTATGTATAACTGGTATACTTTGTTGTACAACTATACAACACTGTTAATCAACTATATGCCAATATAAAATACAAACATTAAAGAGTATGTTGGTGTCAGTAGCATGAGGAAAGGGAAATCAATTAAGAACGACTATACAAATACTCTAACTGTAGGGTAATGCTTTATTATACTCAAAACTACACCCAAACTAGAAACGTTTTATATTTGATAAACTTGGCAGTGGGTACACAGGTATTCTTTGTATTACTTTCTAGAACATTTTTATGTGTTTATAATTTTTCTTAGAAGAAAATATTCCAAAGGAATTTCAATAAGATATACTCAAAATTTCTCACATGTTAAAATACATACCAAAAGAAGGTAATAATTTCTATTTTCAGCAACTGTATGAAAATAACTCCTACATTCATGTAAAAAAAATAAAGCTAATATTTAACAACAACAAAAAAATATATATATACCAACAAAATACAGGTTATAAAGAAGAATATATCAAACAACAAAACTCTGTAAAAGCAAAAAGTAAAATAAAAATTAAAATAAAAGAGTACACCATTTTCATTAATTAGAATCCAATAAAGAAATTCTTTAACTGCTCAGTATGATAAAATATTTGTGATAAATTATAAAAATAGCTTCAACTTATAAAATTAATACCTCAAAAATCTTAAAACATTAACTACATTTTTCTAAAGTCTAGTAACAATTATTTTATGTGGAGAGATGAGAAGAAACTAAAACCAGTATTTTTTTTGAAACAGAACAAACAATACCTTAGAGGCACGAATCTGCCTGTGAACATCTGTGAGTTGTTGGATTTTGTATTCTAGCTCCGAAATCTGGGCTTGAAGCCATGTCCATCGGCTGCCAACTCTTGCTCTGTCTACAAGCCACTTCCATTCAGTACTACAGTTACTGTGAACAAGACAAGCACAGTTAGTCAAAGCACAAATACAGGCAAGTTTTCACACAGATTGCTTAATAACTTCCTTGACTCTTGTTATACAATCCTAAATTCCTTTACAAAGCATCTAATTACATGAAAGAAGAATGGTGTATCAACTTCTTCTCAAAGATTTTATTTCCTTATCTTTCTATCCCACAAATACCTGTTTTGATTCAATATTATATACATGGTAGTAGGATAATCTCCTTGTTATTTAATACTTTATTAATGGTCAAAGACTGAAACAGAAGTAGACCAGCAAAGAAACAAAAATGACAATACTAACACCATGTAAAAACTGTTACATAAGCCTTTTATATATAAGTGGAAGTCACACATAGGACAAGTCATTTGAACTACACTAGATCTAAATTCATGTAACAAAGCCAGGTACTCAATTTCACTATAAGTAACTTTCATTTGCTAAAAATAGGAATACTTTAAAATGTCAAATAGATAAAGTTTGTTAAAAACTTGACTCCTAGGATTCACAGATCTGAAATGAAAAAAATTTATATAGAGCCAGTCTTTCATGAATATTTGAAAATGAGGTTTGAATCATAGCTCCTTTATTTTTTGGCAAAGGAGCTGCTCTAATCCACTGTTGGTGAGATTACAAATTAATTACTTTATGAAAATATTTCAACAACTCCAACTAGAAAATGGTCACTTAAGAGTGGGGGGAGGGGAGAAGAGAGAGTGTGTGTGTGTTTGGGACAATTAATTAGGTGCTTCATCTTACCAAGGAAGAAACTGAAGAAGGTATAACAGGAGAAACTGAAAGTTCAATTGAAGGGCAATAACTACTTAAAGGCAAAGCACAAACTTCATGAAAACATGTCTAAACTGCATTTATTGTCAAAACCCATAGAAGGCATGGCACTGAAGGTGAACCTAATTGAAGGGCAATAACTACTTAAAGCAAAGATTTTGAACCTTGGGTGGAACATCTGTGAGTTGTTGGATTTTGTATTCTAGCTCCGAAATCTGGGCTTGAAGCCATGTCCATCGGCTGCCAACTCTTGCTCTGTCTACAAGCCACTTCCATTCAGTACTACAGTTACTGTGAACAAGACAAGCACAGTTAGTCAAAGCACAAATACAGGCAAGTTTTCACACAGATTGCTTAATAACTTCCTTGACTCTTGTTATACAATCCTAAATTCCTTTACAAAGCATCTAATTACATGAAAGAAGAATGGTGTATCAACTTCTTCTCAAAGATTTTATTTCCTTATCTTTCTATCCCACAAATACCTGTTTTGATTCAATATTATATACATGGTAGTAGGATAATCTCCTTGTTATTTAATACTTTATTAATGGTCAAAGACTGAAACAGAAGTAGACCAGCAAAGAAACAAAAATGACAATACTAACACCATGTAAAAACTGTTACATAAGCCTTTTATATATAAGTGGAAGTCACACATAGGACAAGTCATTTGAACTACACTAGATCTAAATTCATGTAACAAAGCCAGGTACTCAATTTCACTATAAGTAACTTTCATTTGCTAAAAATAGGAATACTTTAAAATGTCAAATAGATAAAGTTTGTTAAAAACTTGACTCCTAGGATTCACAGATCTGAAATGAAAAAAATTTATATAGAGCCAGTCTTTCATGAATATTTGAAAATGAGGTTTGAATCATAGCTCCTTTATTTTTTGGCAAAGGAGCTGCTCTAATCCACTGTTGGTGAGATTACAAATTAATTACTTTATGAAAATATTTCAACAACTCCAACTAGAAAATGGTCACTTAAGAGTGGGGGGAGGGGAGAAGAGAGAGTGTGTGTGTGTTTGGGACAATTAATTAGGTGCTTCATCTTACCAAGGAAGAAACTGAAGGTATAACAGGAGAAACTGAAAGTTCAATTGAAGGGCAATAACTACTTAAAGGCAAAGCACAAACTTCATGAAAAACATGTCTAAAAACTGCATTTATTGTCAAAACCCATAGAAGGCATGGCACTGAAGGTGAACCCTATTGTGAACTACGGGCTTTGAATGATAATGATGTGTAAACTTAAGTTCACAGACTGTTGTAAATACATTGCCTTTGTCCAATATGTTGACAGTAAAGGAAGCAATATCTGTGTTGGGACAGGGGATATGTGGGGACTCTATTTTCCACTCAATTTTGCTATAAACCTAAAACTGCTCTAAAAAATAAACTTTATAACAGATTTTTAGTATACTAGTGTTCTCAAAATGCTTTTTCAGATTCTAAATATGTACACAATGTGACTACAGAGACTGCCATATAAATTAGGAGCCTTCTTGGTATTATTCAGTTTATGGTTCTTATTGTGATTCTGTAACGTGACTTTTAAATCACATTCTCCTAACTACAGGTGAACTAAAACTGCCTATTAAAAACACACTATTCACGCTGTTTGTTAGTCGCTCAGTTGTGTCTGACTCTTTGCAACCCCATGGACCACAGACCCCAGGGTCCTCTGCCAATCATGAAAGAAGTGAAGGCGGCAAGGATCCTATCAAGCAGTAGTCACACAGGTGAGGGTAAAGTGCGGATTTTATGCCAAAAGGAAGATAAAACAAAAAGATTTTTTTCTGAGCACTTGAGTTGCTAGATAGTGTACTGGGATATGAGAGTAAATAAGCAAACCAATTAGGATGCCATTTATAAAACCATTTATAACACTGTAAATGTGGTACACATAATGTGATCTCGAAATATTTCACCATCCTGTCCTACATTACCCCAGCTTTAGCACTAAAAATTTTAAAGTGTTCGAGTTTGGCAAAGGAGCTGCTCTAATCCACTGTTGGTGAGATTACAAATTAATTACTTTATGAAAATATTTCAACAACTCCAACTAGAAAATGGTCACTTAAGAGTGGGGGGAGGGGAGAAGAGAGAGTGTGTGTGTGTTTGGGACAATTAATTAGGTGCTTCATCTTACCAAGGAAGAAACTGAAGAAGGTATAACAGGAGAAACTGAAAGTTCAATTGAAGGGCAATAACTACTTAAAGGCAAAGCACAAACTTCATGAAAAACATGTCTAAAAACTGCATTTATTGTCAAAACCCATAGAAGGCATGGCACTGAAGGTGAACCCTATTGTGAACTACGGGCTTTGAATGATAATGATGTGTAAACTTAAGTTCACAGACTGTTGTAAATACATTGCCTTTGTCCAATATGTTGACAGTAAAGGAAGCAATATCTGTGTTGGGACAGGGGATATGTGGGGACTCTATTTTCCACTCAATTTTGCTATAAACCTAAAACTGCTCTAAAAAATAAACTTTATAACAGATTTTTAGTATACTAGTGTTCTCAAAATGCTTTTTTTCAGATTCTAAATATGTACACAATGTGACTACAGAGACTGCCATATAAATTAGGAGCCTTCTTGGTATTATTCAGTTTATGGTTCTTATTGTGATTCTGTAACGTGACTTTTAAATCACATTCTCCTAACTACAGGTGAACTAAAACTGCCTATTAAAAACACACTATTCACGCTGTTTGTTAGTCGCTCAGTTGTGTCTGACTCTTTGCAACCCCATGGACCACAGACCCCAGGGTCCTCTGCCAATCATGAAAGAAGTGAAGGCGGCAAGGATCCTATCAAGCAGTAGTCACACAGGTGAGGGTAAAGTGCGGATTTTATGCCAAAAGGAAGATAAAACAAAAAAGATTTTTTTTTTCTGAGCACTTGAGTTGCTAGATAGTGTACTGGGATATGAGAGTAAATAAGCAAACCAATTAGGATGCCATTTATAAAACCATTTATAACACTGTAAATGTGGTACACATAATGTGATCTCGAAATATTTCACCATCCTGTCCTACATTATCCCAGCTTTCACTGCACTTAGGTTAGAGTAATGGGACTAATTCTGATCAAAGGGCTGTGAGGAAAAGTGATATAGTCATTTCCAGTCCACCTTCAAAGCTGTACAGTGCAGATACTATAGCTACAAGATAGGAGGTCTTAGCTCAAACCACACTAAACTTCATGGAAGTCACAAGTAAATCTCTGCTGTGCTGAAGGACAGAGGTTAGAAGGCTACTCTAGAGCTTGTTCTGACTAAAAGATGGAATACAATATGAAAATGGCCTGGACTGGAAGTGAGGTGAGAGATAGAAAAGAAATGAAGATAAGACGATTGATTCAAGGTTGACTTAAAGTTGACAGGGCTTGAAGCAGTATGATGTGGAAGTAAGCATGGGGAAATCAAAGATGATCTTAAAAGATTCTTTCATTAAATTTTGTTCCAGTCAGAAATTCTATTTCCCTATAAAATGTAACTTTGCTTTGCTTGTCAAACTGATTATTAGCTCATGGAAAAATAGAGAAAACTAAATGTTTATGGAGTTGATGTTACTCTGCTTCTAGTAAAAAAAAAAACAAAAACAAAAAACAGTAACACTAAGCTTACAAAATCATTTATGTTCATACATAACACTAAACTAACAGAAAAAATAGTAATATGAGGTTAAATTTAAGTAAACCAAATTTTCTGTAAAGGGTACCTTATTCTGCATTTAACAGAAATGAGTAAAATCTGTTTGCTATGCTTAAAAGTAGTAACCTATCTTTCCTACCAAAAATATTCCTTTTTTTTGAAAATTGATGTTATTCAGTTGCTAAGTCATGTTCGACTCTACTGGGCATCAGGATTCCCTGTGCCTCCCTATCTCCAGGAGTTTGCTCAAACTCATGTCCATTTGACCTCACGATGTTCTCTAACCATCTCATCCTCTGCTGTCCCCTTCTCCTCCTGTCCTCAATCTTTCCCGGAATCTGGGTCTTTTCCAGTGAGCTGGCTCTTCACATCAGGTGGCCAAAGTATTGGAGCTAAATTTAAAAAACCATTTATAACACTGTAAATGTGGTACACATAATGTGATCTCGAAATATTTCACCATCCTGTCCTACATTATCCCAGCTTTCACTGCACTTAGGTTAGAGTAATGGGACTAATTCTGATCAAAGGGCTGTGAGGAAAAGTGATATAGTCATTTCCAGTCCACCTTCAAAGCTGTACAGTGCAGATACTATAGCTACAAGATAGGAGGTCTTAGCTCAAACCACACTAAACTTCATGGAAGTCACAAGTAAATCTCTGCTGTGCTGAAGGACAGAGGTTAGAAGGCTACTCTAGAGCTTGTTCTGACTAAAAGATGGAATACAATATGAAAATGGCCTGGACTGGAAGTGAGGTGAGAGATAGAAAAGAAATGAAGATAAGACGATTGATTCAAGGTTGACTTAAAGTTGACAGGGCTTGAAGCAGTATGATGTGGAAGTAAGCATGGGGAAATCAAAGATAATCTTAAAAGATTCTTTCATTAAATTTTGTTCCAGTCAGAAATTCTATTTCCCTATAAAATGTAACTTTGCTTTGCTTGTCAAACTGATTATTAGCTCATGGAAAAATAGAGAAAACTAAATGTTTATGGAGTTGATGTTACTCTGCTTCTAGTAAAAAAAAAAACAAAAACAAAAAACAGTAACACTAAGCTTACAAAATCATTTATGTTCATACATAACACTAAACTAACAGAAAAAATAGTAATATGAGGTTAAATTTAAGTAAACCAAATTTTCTGTAAAGGGTACCTTATTCTGCATTTAACAGAAATGAGTAAAATCTGTTTGCTATGCTTAAAAGTAGTAACCTATCTTTCCTACCAAAAATATTCCTTTTTTTTGAAAATTGATGTTATTCAGTTGCTAAGTCATGTTCGACTCTACTGGGCATCAGGATTCCCTGTGCCTCCCTATCTCCAGGAGTTTGCTCAAACTCATGTCCATTTGACCTCACGATGTTCTCTAACCATCTCATCCTCTGCTGTCCCCTTCTCCTCCTGTCCTCAATCTTTCCCGGAATCTGGGTCTTTTCCAGTGAGCTGGCTCTTCACATCAGGTGGCCAAAGTATTGGAGCTCAGCTGTGGCACCAGTCCTTGCAATGAATATTCAAGATTGATTTCCTTTAGGATTGCCTGGTTTGATGATCTCCTTGCTGTCCAAGAGGACTCTCTGGACTCTGCAGAGTTTTTTCCAGCATCACAATTAGAAAGGATTCATTCTTCGGTTAAAAAAAAAGTATTCTTTATGGTTGAACTCACACATCCATACATAGCTACTGGAAAACCCATACTTTCACTATATGGATCTTTGTTGACAAAATGATGTCTCTGCTTTTTAATATGCTGCCTAGGTTTGTCACAGCTTCTCTTTTGAGTAAGTATCTTTTAATTTCATGGCTACAATCACCATCCGCAGTGATTTTGGAGCTCAAGAAAATAAAATCTGTCACTGATTTCACTTTTTTCCCTCCTATTTGCCACAAAGTGGTGGGACGAGATGCCATGATCTTTGTTTTTCTGAATGTTGAGTTTTAAGCCAGCTTTTTGACTCTCCCCTTTCACCCTCATCAAGAGGCTCCTTAGTTCTTCTTAACTTTCTGCCATTAGGATGGTATCATCTGCAAATCTGAGGTCACTGATGTTTCTTCAGGAAATCTTGATTCTGGGTTGTGATTTATCTAGCTGGTCATTTCGCATGATGTGTCTGCATACAAGTTAAATAAGCAGGGTGACACTATATAGTGTGGATGTACTCCTTTCCCAGTTTTTAATCAGTCCATTGTTCCACGTTATGGTTGGTTTGTGGTATTTTTTGGCCACTTCTACTGATCTTTCATTTATCTTCATCCATCTTTGTTCTTTGGTCTGTGTGGGCCTCCCATTGCAGTGGCCTCTCCTGAAGCAGAGCACTGGCTCTGGGCGCATGCACTCCAGAGTGCTGGCTTCTAACTGGACACGCCAGTCCAGCTGCTCTGCAGCACACTGGACCTTCCCAGGCCAGGGATGGAACCCGCGCCCCTTGCACTGCAAGGCAGTGTCCTTACCCACTGGACCACCAGGGAAGCCCTCCATGTCATGTTGCTTCTTGACCTGCATACAGGTTTCTCAAGAGCCAGGTATAGTGGTCTGGTGTTCCCATCTCTTTAAGAATTTTTCATAGTTTCTTGTGATCCACACAGTCAAAGGCTTTAGTGTAGTCAATGAAACAGATGGTTTTTTTGGAAGTCCCTTGTTTTCTCTATGATCCAACAAATGTTTGTAATTTGATCTCTGGTTCCTCTGCCTTTTCTAAATACAGCTTTTACATATAGACGTTCTTGGTTCATTTACTGCTGAAGCCTAGCTTGGGGCTTTTTCAGCATGAATTTTCTAGAATCTCAAATGAGTACAACTGTACGGTAGTGTGAACATTCTTTGGCATTGTCTTTCCTTGGGAATGAAAACTGACCTTTTTCCAGTCCTATGGCCACTGTAGAGTTTTCCAAATTTGCTGACATATTGAGTGCAGCACTTTAAACAGCATTGTCTTCTATGATTTGAAATAGCTCAGCTGGAATTCCATTACTAGCTGGGTTCATAGTAATGCTTCCTAAGGCCACTTGACTTCACATTCCAGGATGTCTAGCTCTAGGTGAGGGACCACACCACTGCTGTTATCTGGGTCATTAAGACCTATTTGTATAGTTCTTTTGTATTCTTGCCACCTCTTCTTAATCTCTTCTGCTTCTTTTAGGTCCTTACTATTTCTGACCTTTATCATGCCCATCCTTGCATAAACTGTTCCCTTAATATCTCCAGTTTTCTTGAAGAGATTTCTAGTCTTTCCCATTCTACCGTTTTCCTCTATTTCTTTGCATTGTTCACTTAAGTGGGCTTTCTTATCTCTTCCTTGTTATTCTCTGAAACTCTGCATTAGTTGGGTTTATCTTTCCCTTTCTGCCTTGCATTTTGCTTCTCTTCTTTTTTCAGTTATTTATAAAACCTCCTCAGACAACCACTTTGCCTTCCCGCATTTTTTCTCTTGGTGATGGTTTTAGTCACTGCCTCCTGTATAATGTTATAATCTTCAGTCTATAGTTCTTCAGGCACTCTGTCTACCAAATCTAACCCTTTGAATTTATTCATCACCTTCACCACACAATCATATGCAATTTGATTTCGGTCACACCTGAATGGCCTAGTTTTCCCAACTTTGTTCAGTTAATGCCTGAATGTTGCAATAAGCAGCTCAGGGTCCGATTCAGTCAGCTCCGGGCTTTGTTTCTGCTGACTGTACAGAGCTTCTCCATCTTTGGCTGCAAAAACTATCATCAATCAGATTTTGGTATTGACCATCTGGTGATGTCCATGTGTAGAGCCATCTCTTGTGTTGTTGGAAAAGGGTGTTTGCCATGAACAGTGTGTTCTCTTTGGCAAAACTATTAACCTTTGTCCTGCTTTATTTTGTGCCCCAAGGCCAAACCTGCCTGTTACTCCAGGTATCTCTTGTCTTCCTACTATTGCATTCCAATCCCTTCTGATAAAAGTGACACCATAGGGTGTTAGTCCCAGAAAGTATTGTAGGTTCTCATAGAACCATTCAATTCAGCTTCTTTGGCATCAGTGGCTGGGGCAGAGCTCGGATAACTGTAATGTTGAATGGTTTGCCTTGGAAATGAACCAAGATCATTCTGTCATTTTTGAGACTGCACCCAAGTACTGCCTTTCAGACTCTTGTTGACTATGTGGGCTACTCCATTTCTTCTAGGGGATTCTTTCTTCAAACAAGGTATTCTTCCTTGAAACTATGTCTAAAAAATAATTCTGCTTCTTTTAGGTCCTTACTATTTCTGACCTTTATCATGCCCATCCTTGCATAAACTGTTCCCTTAATATCTCCAGTTTTCTTGAAGAGATTTCTAGTCTTTCCCATTCTACCGTTTTCCTCTATTTCTTTGCATTGTTCACTTAAGTGGGCTTTCTTATCTCTTCCTTGTTATTCTCTGAAACTCTGCATTAGTTGGGTTTATCTTTCCCTTTCTGCCTTGCATTTTGCTTCTCTTCTTTTTTCAGTTATTTATAAAACCTCCTCAGACAACCACTTTGCCTTCCCGCATTTTTTCTCTTGGTGATGGTTTTAGTCACTGCCTCCTGTATAATGTTATAATCTTCAGTCTATAGTTCTTCAGGCACTCTGTCTACCAAATCTAACCCTTTGAATTTATTCATCACCTTCACCACACAATCATATGCAATTTGATTTCGGTCACACCTGAATGGCCTAGTTTTCCCAACTTTGTTCAGTTAATGCCTGAATGTTGCAATAAGCAGCTCAGGGTCCGATTCAGTCAGCTCCGGGCTTTGTTTCTGCTGACTGTACAGAGCTTCTCCATCTTTGGCTGCAAAAACTATCATCAATCAGATTTTGGTATTGACCATCTGGTGATGTCCATGTGTAGAGCCATCTCTTGTGTTGTTGGAAAAGGGTGTTTGCCATGAACAGTGTGTTCTCTTTGGCAAAACTATTAACCTTTGTCCTGCTTTATTTTGTGCCCCAAGGCCAAACCTGCCTGTTACTCCAGGTATCTCTTGTCTTCCTACTATTGCATTCCAATCCCTTCTGATAAAAGTGACACCATAGGGTGTTAGTCCCAGAAAGTATTGTAGGTTCTCATAGAACCATTCAATTCAGCTTCTTTGGCATCAGTGGCTGGGGCAGAGCTCGGATAACTGTAATGTTGAATGGTTTGCCTTGGAAATGAACCAAGATCATTCTGTCATTTTTGAGACTGCACCCAAGTACTGCCTTTCAGACTCTTGTTGACTATGTGGGCTACTCCATTTCTTCTAGGGGATTCTTTCTTCAAACAAGGTATTCTTCCTTGAAACTATGTCTAAAAAATAATTATGATTGCAAACATGTTACAGGTAAGTATATGACTATCTCTTTCGAAGGAGATTAACACGTGTTGTACCTCAAAACATGTTTTATGTAAACAACTGATAAAATCAAGGATGTAAGGGCATCCCAGATGGATGAGTGGTAAAGAATCCACCTGCCAATGCAGGAGACATGGATTTGATCCCTGGGTTGGGAAGATCACCTGGCGTAGGAAATGGCAACCCACTCCAGTATCTTTGACTGGAAAATTCCATGGACAGTGGAGCCTGGTGGACTACAGTCCATGGGGTCTCAAAGATTCGGACACAATTGAGCACACACACACACAACAGCTTCTATAACTTAAGAGTGTAACCGATCAGAACTCAGCTGATGCAACAAGAAACTAAGTATATCAAGCATACCCAGAGTATCTATCCCCCTCAGTTGGCATTAAGGTTGGCCTGACAGCCCACTATGAACACTGATTCCCTACATCTCTCTGAAGTGCACTGAACTGATCCTAGACCACCACATGCCCTGATCTTCACTGGAAATAGGAGCTCCTACTTGTAGTGAAGATCAGTGCAAATACATCTATGAGCACACCTGGGCAGTAAGACTAGTCAGTCCCCAGAAAGGCAGTATACACCTTCAATCCTCACCTTGGTTTGTTTGCAGTCACCACTGAACTTATTGATGGAAATAAGTACAAGCTGTTTAAACCAAGTGATTTTGAGTACAATACCTGTTGGTACTAACATCTGGTCTACATCCTAAGTCTACATCACTCTTTTGCTGTTTTTCTTTTTTTTCTGTCTACCTCACTATTTTAACCTTGAAGTATAGTTTGTTCTTCAGAATAAGACAGTGCTTTCTAATGTTGCACCTTAAGTTACCAAGCTTTAAGGAAAACTTTTATAAATTAATGTTGCCTTTCACAGTATGTTAACTTAGTAACAAAAATGAATTAACTATGATTTTAAAAAAATAAAAAAGAAGAGCCAACTGTAAAATAATTACAGTTCCAAGAAAAATAAGGTTTATCCTGGGGAAAAAAAAAATACATTAAATTAGGCCAAACTGATCTGCTAATGTCTGCTCACCTAGGAAGAATTTAGCCTTTCCTGTAATTTGATTCCTTTAGATCAAGGGATAGCAAACTTTTATGGTAAAGAGACAGACATGAAATATTTGCTTTGTGGGAAACATGGTCTCTTTAACAACTATTCAACTCTAGTGTTAGAGCATGAAAGGAGCCATAAATGAAAGGCTGCAACCATGTATCAATAAAAATTTGTCTCCAAAAACAGACAACAGGCCAGATTTGGTTCATAGGCCATAGTTTCCAAATCCCTGATTTAGAACACATTTTCATGTGCTTCCCAAAGGACTATGATTTCCCTGAATGAAATGTCTTTTCAAATTTTCTACTCATATTTAATTAGCTATCTTCTTATTCATATAAAACTGTATTAGACTCTATGCATTATAAATACTTATAGCTCCCAATCTGTAGCTTGCCTTTTCCTTTCCTAAAGGTGTCTTTTGAGCAACAAGAGAGTCTAATTTTGATGCAACCCAATTTTTCAAATGTTCCTTTATGGATAGTTCTTTTTATGTCCTAAGAAATATTTCTGTGGAGGAGGAAATAGCAATCCACTCCAGTATTCTTACCTGGAGAATCCAATGGACAAAGGAGCCTAGTGGGCTACAGTCCATAGGGTCGCAGCAAGTCAGACATGACTGAAGCAACTTGGCACACATGCAAGAGATATTTGCTTCACATGAAGTCAAAACAACTTATTCATATTTCTTAAATATCAAGAAGTTCTACAGCTTTAATTTTTAGACATATGATCCAATTCAAGTTCTGTGTATTGTTTAAGGTAAGGGGCCAGATTCATTATTTTCTATAGAATATCTTGTTCTGAACCATTTGTTTCAAAAATTCTATAATCCTTTAATAGAAGAAAAAGCTATCTTTGAATAGATAAAAGACTATCCATATAAATATTATATATTGTATATACACCTACACATACAGAGAGAATCCTTAGGATAGATGAATTAACTATGATTTTAAAAAAATAAAAAAGAAGAGCCAACTGTAAAATAATTACAGTTCCAAGAAAAATAAGGTTTATCCTGGGGAAAAAAAAAATACATTAAATTAGGCCAAACTGATCTGCTAATGTCTGCTCACCTAGGAAGAATTTAGCCTTTCCTGTAATTTGATTCCTTTAGATCAAGGGATAGCAAACTTTTATGGTAAAGAGACAGACATGAAATATTTGCTTTGTGGGAAACATGGTCTCTTTAACAACTATTCAACTCTAGTGTTAGAGCATGAAAGGAGCCATAAATGAAAGGCTGCAACCATGTATCAATAAAAATTTGTCTCCAAAAACAGACAACAGGCCAGATTTGGTTCATAGGCCATAGTTTCCAAATCCCTGATTTAGAACACATTTTCATGTGCTTCCCAAAGGACTATGATTTCCCTGAATGAAATGTCTTTTCAAATTTTCTACTCATATTTAATTAGCTATCTTCTTATTCATATAAAACTGTATTAGACTCTATGCATTATAAATACTTATAGCTCCCAATCTGTAGCTTGCCTTTTCCTTTCCTAAAGGTGTCTTTTGAGCAACAAGAGAGTCTAATTTTGATGCAACCCAATTTTTCAAATGTTCCTTTATGGATAGTTCTTTTTATGTCCTAAGAAATATTTCTGTGGAGGAGGAAATAGCAATCCACTCCAGTATTCTTACCTGGAGAATCCAATGGACAAAGGAGCCTAGTGGGCTACAGTCCATAGGGTCGCACAAGTCAGACATGACTGAAGCAACTTGGCACACATGCAAGAGATATTTGCTTCACATGAAGTCAAAACAACTTATTCATATTTCTTAAATATCAAGAAGTTCTACAGCTTTAATTTTTAGACATATGATCCAATTCAAGTTCTGTGTATTGTTTAAGGTAAGGGGCCAGATTCATTATTTTCTATAGAATATCTTGTTCTGAACCATTTGTTTCAAAAATTCTATAATCCTTTAATAGAAGAAAAAGCTATCTTTGAATAGATAAAAGACTATCCATATAAATATTATATATTGTATATACACCTACACATACAGAGAGAATCCTTAGGATACCTTTCTATCATCTACCTACCTACCTATGCCAACACTATGACCCAATATGACACTATTATTTTATTTTAGAATAATTCTTAAACTTCAGTAAATTATCCAAATTTGTTCTTTCTCAATATTGTTTTGACAATTCAAAATTTGAGAATCAGCTTGTCAATCTCTTTAAATAAATGAGCAGCATTCTGATAAGGATTACATTGCATCCACAGATCTACTGGTGGAGAATTAACATTTAACAACACTAAATCTTCTAATCAATGTACAAGGTATTGTTTGTTTATTTAGGTACTAGTAATTTCTCTCAGCTATGTTGTGTATAGTTGTAAAACTTTATGTATTTCACGTTTTGCATGCCAGTAGATAACATTTATAAATTGTCTAGATGTCAGTATATAAAAATATACTTGATTTTTGTATGGTGACCTGATATCTTTTGACCTTGTCTAATTCACTTAGGAGTTTTAGTACCTTCTTAAAGTCCTTGGGATTTTCTTTGTATTAATATGTCAACTGCAGATAAAGACAATTTTATTTTTTAATCTGGATTCCTTTTATTATTTTTCTTACTAGAGTTGCCATGAATTCCTATATAATGTTAATTATAAGCTGTATAAGTGGACATTCTTACCTTCTTCCTAATCTTACAGAGAAAGCCTTCAGTCTTTTACTACTAAACCTAATGTCAGCTGCATATGTTTTATAAATGTCCTTTATCAAATTGAAGGAGTTTCTATTTTGGGTATGTTGAGTTTTTAACATGAGCAAATTTGGATTCTGTCAAATATTTTTGATCATTATGCCTTTTCAAAAGTATTTTGCTAGATTTTATTTGCTATTTCATTAGGGATACTTTGCATCTACAGTCAAAAGAGATACTGATCTATTTTCCAGTAATATCTCTGTATGGTTTTAAAATCAAGCTAATGCTGGCCTAATAAAATAATCCAAGAAGTTGTCTAACATTGGAACTGCTTATTCCTTAAGTTTCAGTGAAATTAATCAGTGAAGCTATTTTGGATTGGAGTTTCATATAGGGAGGGTTTTCGTCTATTACTTTATCTAACTGACACAAGGTCTTTCAAGTTTTCTATTTCTTCTTTTGTCAGTTTAGCAATTTGTGTCCTTTAAGCACTTAGTCCATCCGTTATTGCACTTAGTGGCATGAAACTGCTCATACTATGCCCAAGTTATTCTATTAATGCCTATAATATCTATAGTGATGCTTTTATTTCTTTCTAACATTTGAGAATCAGCTTGTCAATCTCTTTAAATAAATGAGCAGCATTCTGATAAGGATTACATTGCATCCACAGATCTACTGGTGGAGAATTAACATTTAACAACACTAAATCTTCTAATCAATGTACAAGGTATTGTTTGTTTATTTAGGTACTAGTAATTTCTCTCAGCTATGTTGTGTATAGTTGTAAAACTTTATGTATTTCACGTTTTGCATGCCAGTAGATAACATTTATAAATTGTCTAGATGTCAGTATATAAAAATATACTTGATTTTTGTATGGTGACCTGATATCTTTTGACCTTGTCTAATTCACTTAGGAGTTTTAGTACCTTCTTAAAGTCCTTGGGATTTTCTTTGTATTAATATGTCAACTGCAGATAAAGACAATTTTATTTTTTAATCTGGATTCCTTTTATTATTTTTCTTACTAGAGTTGCCATGAATTCCTATATAATGTTAATTATAAGCTGTATAAGTGGACATTCTTACCTTCTTCCTAATCTTACAGAGAAAGCCTTCAGTCTTTTACTACTAAACCTAATGTCAGCTGCATATGTTTTATAAATGTCCTTTATCAAATTGAAGGAGTTTCTATTTTGGGTATGTTGAGTTTTTAACATGAGCAAATTTGGATTCTGTCAAATATTTTTGATCATTATGCCTTTTCAAAAGTATTTTGCTAGATTTTATTTGCTATTTCATTAGGGATACTTTGCATCTACAGTCAAAAGAGATACTGATCTATTTTCCAGTAATATCTCTGTATGGTTTTAAAATCAAGCTAATGCTGGCCTAATAAAATAATCCAAGAAGTTGTCTAACATTGGAACTGCTTATTCCTTAAGTTTCAGTGAAATTAATCAGTGAAGCTATTTTGGATTGGAGTTTCATATAGGGAGGGTTTTCGTCTATTACTTTATCTAACTGACACAAGGTCTTTCAAGTTTTCTATTTCTTCTTTTGTCAGTTTAGCAATTTGTGTCCTTTAAGCACTTAGTCCATCCGTTATTGCACTTAGTGGCATGAAACTGCTCATACTATGCCCAAGTTATTCTATTAATGCCTATAATATCTATAGTGATGCTTTTATTTCTTTCCACTATTGCTAATTTTTTATGATCAATCTGGCTAGATGTTTATCAACTTAATCTTTTCAAAGAACCAGGTTTGTTTTCACTGATTTTTCTCCATTGGTCTATGGCTTTTGTGTTTTATCTTCATTGATTTCACTTTTTATCACTTTTCCTTCCTTTTTTTTTTTTTTTTTTTTTTGCAGTTTCTTAAGAGGGAGGCTTGTGTCATGAACCATACACCTTCCTTCTTTTCTAACGTAAGCATTTGTAATTATAAATTTTTGTCTAAGTGTTGCTTTAGTAATCTAGTAGCTGCATCCCACAAAATTTGATATACTATATATTCATTATATGCTTAATCACTCAGTCATGTCCAACTGCAGCCCACTAGGCTTCTTTGCCCATGGGGATTCTCCAGGCAAGAACACTGGAGTGGGTTGACATACCCTTCTCCAGGGGATCTTCCCAATCCAGGTAGGGAACCCAGGTCTCCTGGAGTGCAGGTGGATTCTTTACTGTCTGAGCTAACAGGGAAACATTTTCATTATAATTCCGTGCAAAACATTTTATGGATTCTCTAGTGATTTCTTTGATCCAAGCATTATTCAGAAATGTACAGTTTTATTTCCATATACTTCAGACATATATATTTCCCATTTCCTATTGCTTCTTTCCTTTGTGTAGACTGAGTTTTTACTCAGTATCATTCTTTCAGCCTAAAGATCATTTTAAGATTTCTTATAGGTAAACTGACAAATTTTTCTCACCTTGATTATTTGGAAATGTTATTTGCCTTTGTATTTAAAAATAATTTTAGGATGAGTTTTTATTTCTTTCAGCCCTTTAAATATATCATACCATTGCTTTCCAGCTTACTTATCTTCTGATGAAAAGTCAGCAGGGATTTTTTTTTTGCTTCCCTATATGGTTTTACTTTTTTTCTCTTATTGCTTTTAAGGTTTTCTCTACATCACTAGAACTGGTGATCTGACTACAACACACCACAGTGTGGTTTTGTTTGTAATCCTGCTTATGATTTATTGAGACTCTTAGATCTACAGTTTTATGATTTTTCCTTTTAAGTCTCTGAGCATACTTAACCATATTTTAAAGTCTTTTCCAACTAATATCTGTCATTTCTGCATCTGTTTCTACTGATGATTTTTCTCCCTCTTTGCATGTCTAGTAGTAGTTCATTATATATATGTGTGTGAACATGAATGTGTATAAGTAAATACACACATTATGGAAACTATGACTATGGTATTGTTGAATTCCTAGGTTTTATGGTCTTCCTTCTTTAAAAAGAAATAAAATTTTGTCTCAAGGGATTATTAAATTCTTAATGTTCAATTTCATTCTCTTCAGCCTTCTTCTAAGACTTGTTAGAGCAAATATAGAGTAGCCATTAGTCACCACGTCAAACTCGGCCTTACTCTTTGAGGTCTGACCAATGTGGGGTCTCTAATGAATGCTCCAGATAGATTCAACAAAGTCTCTCCACTTCACTTATTCAGAACTCAAACATCTCTCAACTTTCTATGAGCACTGAAAATTGTTCAGATTACCATTTGCTAAGAACTTTTTGTATGCCCCTAAGGAGTTTTACCTACACACGCATAGCTTAGTATTTAACAAATCTCAAGAGAACCAATGAAGATTTATGATGCTTCTTCTTCACACACATCAGTCCATCCTTTTTAGCATTCTGATCTAATGATTCCAGCTATCTCAGCTTCCCCAACTCTGATCTTCCTTTCAGTCAAGCAAGACCACAATGCTCTGTCTGGCTTTCCTTTCCCTGCATCGGATATTTGAAAATGCCTGCAGGCAGAAAACAAGGACAATCACAGGGCTCATCTCATCTGTTTCTCTTTTCTCAGGAATAACTGACTCTCTGACCTCTGTTGCCTTATATCCATTTTCTGATAATAATGACTACTTCATATATTTTGTCAAGTTTCCTGGATAGTTACAGTCAAAGAATGAATAGTACCATTCTACTCCATTATGGCTAGAAAGCAAATAACTTTTACCTGTGTTTGTATGTGATCTCTCTAAAATGTTTCTATTTTGTTTCAAATATTTTATACTCAATTTCATTGCTTTAAAAAAAAAAAAAACTATAGTTGCTGCTTAAGACCAGAATCTTAACAACAACAACAAACACTGAAAGTGATTCATGGGTTCCTTTTTGGGTGTTTCTGGACTATTTCCAGAGAGCAGAGCTGTTTATCCATCTTTTATCACACATCTATCTACTTTTCAATTGTTCTATAAGAAAAACAATTAAATTATGTTTGAGCAAATTTTAATTTTATTTCTTACAACTTAGCCTTTATGCTAAATGTTACCGAAATTCTTACAACCAGTAGAGTGGGTTATAAGATAAACTCAAAGCATGCATATTAATTTACAGGTAGGACAGAAAGCAAATAGGAAAGAGACAAATGTCGATGATCCTTTCTATACTACACTATACCATACATACTATCCTAGCAAGACCAAGAGCCTAAGAAGATTATAGTTCTAACAGAAGTAGCTCAGAAAAGTCATGACATTGTAATGCACTGATGGTTCCTTTGTGTTTTAACCCTGATAAATGAATATAGGCAAGAATTAGTTCATTTACAAACAGAGGGAAAAAGAATACAACACTGCTTAGAGAGGCTCTAACTACAGTCTACTTCTAACTTAATGCGTAATCCAGTAATACAGGGCACCGGGAAAGAACAGAAAAGCCAGCTGCTTCTCTACTGCCAACAACAACAAAAAAATGCATTCCAACAATCTCTCTTAAGAGTCTTAAGCTACCTAATGAGACCCAGCCTAGGAGCAAAAGTCAGATTAACCCCTATCCATACGTACTCTTTCAGGTGACCACAAGGTAGTAGTCATTAAGATGAGGTAGAGATGGATGGTCTGAGGAAAGTAACTAGTAAATTAACTAGTCTGTAGGCTTAGCAACTAATAAGAAAGTGAGATCTTTGGTTTTGATATTTTCACATACAGTTGGTTGGAGGCAAACAGAATTCTATGTTTCTTTTTTCAAATATCTTCTATACTTTCAATTGTCTTTTTTGCTTTCCTGGATAGTTACAGTCAAAGAATGAATAGTACCATTCTACTCCATTATGGCTAGAAAGCAAATAACTTTTACCTGTGTTTGTATGTGATCTCTCTAAAATGTTTCTATTTTGTTTCAAATATTTTATACTCAATTTCATTGCTTTAAAAAAAAAAAAAACTATAGTTGCTGCTTAAGACCAGAATCTTAACAACAACAACAACAACAACAAACACTGAAAGTGATTCATGGGTTCCTTTTTGGGTGTTTCTGGACTATTTCCAGAGAGCAGAGCTGTTTATCCATCTTTTATCACACATCTATCTACTTTTCAATTGTTCTATAAGAAAAACAATTAAATTATGTTTGAGCAAATTTTAATTTTATTTCTTACAACTTAGCCTTTATGCTAAATGTTACCGAAATTCTTACAACCAGTAGAGTGGGTTATAAGATAAACTCAAAGCATGCATATTAATTTACAGGTAGGACAGAAAGCAAATAGGAAAGAGACAAATGTCGATGATCCTTTCTATACTACACTATACCATACATACTATCCTAGCAAGACCAAGAGCCTAAGAAGATTATAGTTCTAACAGAAGTAGCTCAGAAAAGTCATGACATTGTAATGCACTGATGGTTCCTTTGTGTTTTAACCCTGATAAATGAATATAGGCAAGAATTAGTTCATTTACAAACAGAGGGAAAAAGAATACAACACTGCTTAGAGAGGCTCTAACTACAGTCTACTTCTAACTTAATGCGTAATCCAGTAATACAGGGCACCGGGAAAGAACAGAAAAGCCAGCTGCTTCTCTACTGCCAACAACAACAAAAAAATGCATTCCAACAATCTCTCTTAAGAGTCTTAAGCTACCTAATGAGACCCAGCCTAGGAGCAAAAGTCAGATTAACCCCTATCCATACGTACTCTTTCAGGTGACCACAAGGTAGTAGTCATTAAGATGAGGTAGAGATGGATGGTCTGAGGAAAGTAACTAGTAAATTAACTAGTCTGTAGGCTTAGCAACTAATAAGAAAGTGAGATCTTTGGTTTTGATATTTTCACATACAGTTGGTTGGAGGCAAACAGAATTGAAACTGACATTTTTTAAGGCAACTCTATTGGTAAAATAAAACCCCACAACATGCTTTACCCAGAAAGCCCAAATTTGCATCAACAGGACACAGTGTGAGAACCCAGTGCAGCCTCCAATTAAAGTATGCTCTCTAACACCCATTTCAGATACAGACACAAAGGATGATAGATAAGGAATAATTCCCCCAAAAGCAAAGTCAGGGACTATAGAAAACAAAGGACAAAGGAGCTTCTCTCAGAGAGCAAAATTAGATCCTATCAAGACCTTACTGTACTTCCAAAGCAAGGAGTCTTCTTAATTATTTTAAGAACCAGGAACGATCATGTGTATCATGCACATGTTTGTATGTATGCAGAACTTTTGTTCAGGAAGCCAGGACATGGTGTAATGTGCCCAAACTGTACACTGCTTGACGGCTTGGATTAAAGAACAAGAAGGATTAAAATTCAGCAAGAGTTCTCTAGTGCAAGCTTGCAAACACAAATCTATATCTACTCAGAAGAAGAAGCACTTTTTTTCTGCTGCACACAAGTGGGTTTGAGGTATCCCTGCCTGCCGCTATGATGGGCACTGAAAAGAAATGAGATAAAAGGGGATTAGACACGTGGCTACCACTAAGAACTGAGTACAGGGATTTCTGCTATAACAGCATATACTCATTCCTAAATAACTCCATGTTTTGTAAAATAAAAAGAAATAAATCTAGGAAAATTCTAGAGCTGGATAACTCAAAATCTATGGAATTGAGGACTATGGAGTACTAACAAAACAATAACAAATCTTACAAAAATATGAGTGGAGTTAAGTTTCCACTAGCACTTGTATTAAGACTAAGTTAGTCCATCCTTCTTTAAAACTTCATTTCCTGGAGCTCGTGTTTTTTCCCTTTGATGTGGGTCTCTTACGACATTCATTTCTAATAGAGACCAGTTTAATAAAAACTAAAAATATCATCTGAAGGTAGCCTTCATCAATCAATTTCTTTTTAATACAAAGGAAATATCTTTACAACTTCTTCAATGAAACCTGCAACTTCCTCAGAATTTTTAACATAGTAGAATATGCAGCAATCTTTTGACCAACAAACAAGCAAGTTACTGTATTACAGAATACAGTATTACAGAAGGGTACTTTTACAGACTATTCAGCACTTTTTTTATACTGTTAAGACTTCTCTTTAGTTGTGATAAAGCTTGTGCCTAACCATTCAAAAAGAATAACATGTTTGAAATTGTTTGGGAAAAAAAAAAATCCAAGCCAAATTCCACATATTACTGACATCATTCCCCTACATGCCAAATGTTAAAAAAAAAAAAAGAAAAAGTTTTTCAAAGAGAATGAAAATTGTTTAAGTCAGAAATAAGTAAGGGTAAAATCTATTTCTCTTAATGAATCTAACAGATAATGAATCTGTTTAAAATAATAACAACAATGTAACCAATAATATATGCATATCTGTGTGTATGCTTATAAATGTCTACTCATGCTTATGTATAAGTGAATTGAATGTTAGGAGTGATACAAGGGACAAAGAAAATAGTATATTTTGTTATTATTAGGTACGTGCAGTAACTGATAAGAGGCACGCATTATTTGAAAGCAAGGGTGGATTAGCTATAAAAGCATATTGTAAACTTAAGGGTAATAACTTAAAAAATTAAACAAGTATAATTGATATGCTAAGAAAGAAAAGAAAGCAGAATTATAATGATGTTAAATTAAAACTACAAAAGGCAGAAAATATGTGGAAGAGAGAAACACGAGAAAATAAGGGCAACAAATAGAAAACAGTGATAAATATGGCAGATACTGAGCTACTACATCAATAATCACTTTAAACACCAATGTTCTAAATATTAAAAGACAAAGATTTTCAGAATGGGTCAAAGCACAAGACCCAACTAAATGGTCTGTAAGAAACTCACTTTAAATATAAAGACACATAGATTAAAAGTAAGATGGCAGAATAGAAGGAACCCAAAGCTCATCTTCTCTCACAAGCACACCAAAATCATAATCATCTGCAGAACCACCATTGTTGACTAAGACTGAAACCTACTAGAAAAGATCCTCTACAACTGAAGACACCGAGACAGAAACACAACAAGTCTGGTGGGAGGGCAGAGTCGTCACATCATCAAATCCCATCCCCCTAGTGGAGGACTCACAAACTGGAGAGTGATTATGTTACAGAGGTCCTCGACAGGAGAATCCTGAGCCCTATGGGAGCTCCTCCTACCTGGATTCTGGCACCAGGAAGAGGAGCCCCCAGAGCATTTGATTTTGAAGGCCCGTGGGGCCTGACTGCAGGAACTCCACAGGCCTGGGGAAAATAAAGACTTCACTGTTAAACTGCATGCATAAAATCTCACACACACAGTCAGGCTAAAGGTTAATCAGTAATTGACAGGAGCCTGAGCCAGACCCACCTGCTGGGTCTGGAGGATCCTGTCAGGAGGCAGTGTGTGGCTGTGGCCAGGACGCAGACACTGGTTGGTGGTGGATATATCATGGAACATTCATCAACAAGTCAGCTCTTTAGGAGGCTGACATTTTGGCAAGGCCTGAACCCACTGTTGCTGAAGCTACAATACTTTGGCTACTGATATGAAGTGCCAACTCACTGGAAAAAACCCTGATGCTGGGAAGACTGAAGGTAAACAGAGAAGGTGGCGGCAGAGAAAGAGACAGACAGCATCAGTGGACATGAATATGGGCAAGCTCCAGTAGTTAGTGGAGGACAAGCAGACTGGTGTGCTACAGTCTATGGGGTCACAAAGAGTTGGATGAACTAGCGACTGAACAAGAAGATGCCACCCAAAAGCCTGCAGGTTCCAGTGTAAGGATGTCTTACCGAAACAACAAACCAAGTGGGGACACAGCCCCACGAATCAGCAGTCAAGCTGCCTAAAGTCTTCCTAAGGTAACATCCGCCTCTAGGCATGTCTAAAATCCAAAGGACCAGGCCCCCCCAGCAGCATAAATGGTCTGTAAGAAACTCACTTTAAATATAAAGACACATAGATTAAAAGTAAGATGGCAGAATAGAAGGAACCCAAAGCTCATCTTCTCTCACAAGCACACCAAAATCATAATCATCTGCAGAACCACCATTGTTGACTAAGACTGAAACCTACTAGAAAAGATCCTCTACAACTGAAGACACCGAGACAGAAACACAACAAGTCTGGTGGGAGGGCAGAGTCGTCACATCATCAAATCCCATCCCCCTAGTGGAGGACTCACAAACTGGAGAGTGATTATGTTACAGAGGTCCTCGACAGGAGAATCCTGAGCCCTATGGGAGCTCCTCCTACCTGGATTCTGGCACCAGGAAGAGGAGCCCCCAGAGCATTTGATTTTGAAGGCCCGTGGGGCCTGACTGCAGGAACTCCACAGGCCTGGGGAAAATAAAGACTTCACTGTTAAACTGCATGCATAAAATCTCACACACACAGTCAGGCTAAAGGTTAATCAGTAATTGACAGGAGCCTGAGCCAGACCCACCTGCTGGGTCTGGAGGATCCTGTCAGGAGGCAGTGTGTGGCTGTGGCCAGGACGCAGACACTGGTTGTTGGTGGATATATCATGGAACATTCATCAACAAGTCAGCTCTTTAGGAGGCTGACATTTTGGCAAGGCCTGAACCCACTGTTGCTGAAGCTACAATACTTTGGCTACTGATATGAAGTGCCAACTCACTGGAAAAAACCCTGATGCTGGGAAGACTGAAGGTAAACAGAGAAGGTGGCGGCAGAGAAAGAGACAGACAGCATCAGTGGACATGAATATGGGCAAGCTCCAGTAGTTAGTGGAGGACAAGCAGACTGGTGTGCTACAGTCTATGGGGTCACAAAGAGTTGGATGAACTAGCGACTGAACAAGAAGATGCCACCCAAAAGCCTGCAGGTTCCAGTGTAAGGATGTCTTACCGAAACAACAAACCAAGTGGGGACACAGCCCCACGAATCAGCAGTCAAGCTGCCTAAAGTCTTCCTAAGGTAACATCCGCCTCTAGGCATGTCTCTAAACACTGCAGGCCCAAAGGACCAAGACTCTGCTCCACCCAAATTCAGGCCAGATACTAGCCTGGGGCAGCTAGACCTGGGTGCTGAGAGGGGAGTGCACTCCTGAAACATTGCACACTGTTTCCTACAAAGGGCTTCTTCTCCAAGGTCAAGATACACAACCAACTTGCTACATATATAAAAATACGAATAGCAATTTACTCAAAACTAGGTGACAGAGGAAGATATTTCAGATGAAGGAACAAGATTAAACCACAGAAGAACAAAGTGACATGGATACAGGCAACCTAACTGAGAAGCAATTCAGAGCAACGATCACAAAGGTGATCAAAGAAACTGGAAGGAGAATGGATGCACAAAGCGAGAAATTGTAAGTTGTTAACAGAGAGAGAACATAAAGAACAACAGAACAGAATTCAAGAATACAAGAGCTGAAATGGAAAATACACTAGAAGGAATCAATAGCAGACATTAAATGCAACAAAACAAACAGTTACTGAGATGGAAGACAGAGCGGTGCAAATCACTGACACTGAACAGAAATTTAAAAGAACAAAAAGAAATGAGTGAGCTCTGAGACAACACCAACTGTGCTAATATTTGCATCATATAGAGCTCCTAGAATGAAAACAGAAAGAGAAAGGACCTGAGAAAAGTATTTTAAGATACAACAGCTGTAAACTTCCCTAACCTGGGGAAAGAAACAATCACTCAAGTCCAGGAAGTACAGAATCCTATACAGGATTAACCCCAAGAGGAATATACCACGTTTAATCAAAATGATAAAAATAGAAGATAAGGAGAGGATATTAAAAGCAACGAAGGAAAACAAAAGAAAGCGAAGTCACTCAGTCATGCCTGCCTCTTTGCAACCCTAGGACAAGCCATGGAATTCTCCAGACAAGAATACTGGTGTGAGTAGCCTTTCCCTTCTCCAGAGACTCTTTTCAACCCAGGGATTGAACCTAGTTCTCCCACATAAAGCAACAAATAATATATAAGGGAACTCCAATAAGACTATCAGCTGACTTTTCAGAAGAAAATCTGCACGCCACAAGAGAGTGACATGATAGACTGATGAAAGAGAAAAACTTACAACCAAGAACACTGTACCCAGTTGATTCAGATTTGAAGAAACAATCAAAAGCTACAAGAATTCATCAGCACCAAACCAGCTTTACAACAAATGCTAAAGGAGCAAGGCGGAAAAGAAAATGCCACAAGTTAAAACAAGAAAATCACAAACTGGAAAAGCTCGCTGGTAAAGGCAAACACAGAATAAAGGTAGCAAATAATCCACACACAAAGCTAGAAGGGAGATTTAATGACAGAAGTAGCAAAACCATTTGTATTCACAATCAACAATTAGTGTCAGTTGCTCAGTCATGTCTGATTCTTTTGTGATCCCATGGACTATAGCCTGCCAGGCTCTTCCGTCAGTGAGATCTTCCTGGCAAGAGCACTGGAGTGGATTGCCATTTCCTTCTCCAGGGGATCTTCTGGACCCAGGGATCAAACCTGTGTCTTCTGCATTGCAGGCACACACTTTAGCATCTGACCCCAACAGGGAAGATGAGTTGCTAAGGGATACACAAAATAATTAGATGTAAAATATAATACCAAAAATAATAATAATGAAGGGAAGAGAGCACAAATGCAGAGTATCTAAAATGTTTGAAGAGATCAGCAACTTAAAATAAGCATGTAAAAATAAACACTTCTATACAAAAACCTCATTACCACAAAACAAAATCTAAAATAGGTATGTATGCAGAAAAAAGAAAATGGAATTCAAACATAACACTAAAGACAGTCATCAAATCACAAGAACACAAAAGTAGAAAAGACCTACAAAAACTAATCTAGAACAATTAACAAAATGGTGATAGGAAACACATATCAATAATTACCTTAACTGTAAATGGAATAAATGTTTCAACCAGTAGACACAGACTAGCTGAATGGATATAAAAACAAGGCCCACACATTTGCTGCCTACAAGAGACTCAGTTCAAATAGAAACACATACAGAATTAAAGTCAGGGAACAAGAAAAGGTAGTCCAAGTGAAAGGAAATCAAAGGAAAGCCAGAGTAACAATACTTATATCATTAAAATAGACTTTAAAATAAAGACTATCACAAGACAAAGGACATTACACAATGATCAAAAGATGAATCCAAACATACATTACCAGATGTAAAATAGACAGCCAATGGCAATCTGCTGAATGACTCAAGGAAATTCAAACCAGGGCTCCATAATAACCCAGATTGGGGGAGGGGAGGACATGGGTAAACCTACGGCTGATTCATGTTGATGTTTGATAGAAACCAATGCAGTACTGTAAAGGAACTATCCTTCAATTAGAAAAAATGAATTTTAAAAAGTCAATCCAAGAAATATAGATATATTTCCATTGTTGTATCTCAATGCTAGAGGAGCACTGAGGCATCCTATGTTTGGTGTGTGTGTGTGTATGTATATGTGTGTGTGTGTATATACACACACACACCCCTCAATAGATAAGGCAAATGTTAACAGAAATAGGCAGAGAAATTGGCAGTAATACAATAAGAGCCTCTTGGTGAAGGTGAAAGAGGAGAGTGAAAAAGCTGGCTAAAACTCAATGTTCTAAAATCAAAGATCATGACATCTGATCCCATCACTTCATGGGAAAGAGATGGGAAAAAAACAGAAACAGTGATAAGCTCATTTTCCAAAATCACTATGGACAGTGGCTGCAGCCAGGAAATTAAAAGACAATGCTCCTCAGAAAAAAAGCTATGACAAACCTAGGCAGCATATTAAAAAGCAGAGACATCACTTTGCCAAAGGTCTGTATAGTCAAAGCTATGGTTTTCCTATCAGTCATGTACAGGTGTGAGAGTTGGACCATAAAGAAGGCTACATGCCAGAGAATTGATGCTTTCAAACTGTGATGCTGGAGAAGACTCTCAAGAGTCCCTTAGACAGCAAGGCGATCAAACCAGTCAATCTTAAAAATGAAATCAACCCTGAATATTCATTGGAAGGACTGATCCTGAAGCTCCAACACTTTGGCCACCTGATGTGAAGATCCAACTCATTAGAAAAGATCCTGATGTTGGGAAAGATAGAGGGCAGGAGAAGAAGGGGGCAGTAGAGGATGAGATGGTTGGATGGCATCACCGACTCAACTGGGATAGTGAACGACAAGTAAGCCTGGTGTGCTGCAGTCCACAGGGTCAGAAAGAGTCAGACATGACTGAGCAACTGAACAACAACAACAATAGTGGGCTGACAGTTACACCCCATTCACATCAATGGACGGATGACCCACACAGAAAATCAACAAGGAAAAACGGACCTTAAATGACCCACACTTAACTGATATTTATAGAGCATTCTATTCAAACGCAGCAGTATACACATAATTTTCAAGTATACATGGAACATTCACCAGGATAGGCTACATCCTGGACCACTAAGCAAGCCTTGGTAAATTTAAGAAAACTGAAACCATGGCAAACGTATTTTGGACCACAACACTATTAAGCTAGAAATCAACTACAAGAAAAAAATTCAAAAAACACAAACACAGAGTGGCTAAACAATATGATACTAACCCATTAATGGATCAAATAATAAATCAAAGAGAATAAATAAAATAATAAATCAATAACAATAAATCAATAATAGATCAAAGAGAAAATCAAAAAATTCTTAGAGACAATTGAAAACATGGCAGGTTTTTTTTGCAGAAAAAGCAGTTCTAAGAGGGTAGTTTATAGCAATACAATCTGAGCTCAGGAAACAAGAAAAATCTCAAATAAACAACCTAATCTTACCCCTGAAGGAAACATAGAAATAAGAACAAACAAAACCAAGGTTAGCAGAAGAAAAGAGATCATAAAAATCAGAGCAGAAATAAATAAAATAGATAAAGAAATAAAATAGAAAAGATCAATGAACCTAAAAGCTTTTTCCTTGAAATAATAAACAAAATTGATAAACCTTCAGCCAGACTCATGGGGAAAAAAAGGGGGGGGAGAGAGCCCAGATTAATGAGAAATAAAAAAATTATAACTGATACCACAGAAACAAAATGGATCATAAGAGACTACAATAAACAACTACATACCAATAAAATGGACAGCCTAGAAGAAATAGATAAATTCTTATCCTGAAGCTCCAACACTTTGGCCACCTGATGTGAAGATCCAACTCATTAGAAAAGATCCTGATGTTGGGAAAGATAGAGGGCAGGAGAAGAAGGGGGCAGTAGAGGATGAGATGGTTGGATGGCATCACCGACTCAACTGGGATAGTGAACGACAAGTAAGCCTGGTGTGCTGCAGTCCACAGGGTCAGAAAGAGTCAGACATGACTGAGCAACTGAACAACAACAACAATAGTGGGCTGACAGTTACACCCCATTCACATCAATGGACGGATGACCCACACAGAAAATCAACAAGGAAAAACGGACCTTAAATGACCCACACTTAACTGATATTTATAGAGCATTCTATTCAAACGCAGCAGTATACACATAATTTTCAAGTATACATGGAACATTCACCAGGATAGGCTACATCCTGGACCACTAAGCAAGCCTTGGTAAATTTAAGAAAACTGAAACCATGGCAAACGTATTTTGGACCACAACACTATTAAGCTAGAAATCAACTACAAGAAAAAAATTCAAAAAACACAAACACAGAGTGGCTAAACAATATGATACTAACCCATTAATGGATCAAATAATAAATCAAAGAGAATAAATAAAATAATAAATCAATAACAATAAATCAATAATAGATCAAAGAGAAAATCAAAAAATTCTTAGAGACAATTGAAAACATGGCAGGTTTTTTTTGCAGAAAAAGCAGTTCTAAGAGGGTAGTTTATAGCAATACAATCTGAGCTCAGGAAACAAGAAAAATCTCAAATAAACAACCTAATCTTACCCTGAAGGAAACATAGAAATAAGAACAAACAAAACCAAGGTTAGCAGAAGAAAAGAGATCATAAAAATCAGAGCAGAAATAAATAAAATAGATAAAGAAATAAAATAGAAAAGATCAATGAACCTAAAAGCTTTTTCCTTGAAATAATAAACAAAATTGATAAACCTTCAGCCAGACTCATGGGGAAAAAAAGGGGGGGGAGAGAGCCCAGATTAATGAGAAATAAAAAAATTATAACTGATACCACAGAAACAAAATGGATCATAAGAGACTACAATAAACAACTACATACCAATAAAATGGACAGCCTAGAAGAAATAGATAAATTCTTATAAAGGTACAATCTCCCAAGACTGAACCAGGAAAAAACCAGAAAGTATGAACGGACCAATTACCAGAATGAAGTTGAATCAATAATTAAAAACTCCTAAAAGCCAAAGTCCAGGATGAGATGGCTTCAGAGATGATTTCTACCAAACAGTTAGAGAAGAGTTACTATCTATCATTTTCAAACTATTCCAGAAAACTACAAGTGAAAGGACACTTCCAAACTCACTCTATGAGACCACTATCGCCCTAATACTAAAACTAGACAAAGATATCACAAAAAAAAAAAATCATTAGGTTAATTTCACTGATAAAAATAGATTAAAAATCCTCAAAAAAAAATAGCAAATCAAATTCAGCAATATTTTAAAAGGATCATACACCATGATCAAGTGGTATTTATCGCAGGGATGCATGTATTCTTCAACATCCATGAAAACTCAAAACCACATTAGCAAACTGAAGAATAAAAACCATATGATCATTTCAACAGATACAAAAAAAAGCTTGTGAAAAATTCATTTATGATAAAAACTCCTCAGTAACAGGGCATAGAAGAAACTGACCTCAATATAATAAAGGCCTTATATGACAAGCCCAGGGCTAACATCATACTCAATGATGAAAAGCCGAAAGCATTTAATCTAAGATTGGAAACAAGAAAGGAATGCCCACTCTCACCTCTTTTATTTAACAATTTTGGAGGTCCTGGACACAGCCATCAGAGAAGGGGGAAAAAAAGGACTCCAGGGGCTTCCCTGCTGATCCAGTGGTTAGGGAATCTGCCTTGTAGTGCGGGGTGCGCTGGTTCGATCCCTGGCCCAGGAGGATCCCGTGTGCAGTGGAGTGGCTAGACTGGTGTGTCCAATTGCGAGTGGTACCTTTGAGGGCATGCACCCAGAGCCAGTCCTCTGCGCACTGAGAGAGGCCACTGCAGTGGGAAGCCCACACATGCCAAAGAGTTAAAAAAAAAAAAAAAAGGATGAAAAAAGGTAAGCATGATGGGGAAAAAAGGAGAGAGAAAAAAAAAAGGAATGCAAATTGGAAAACAAGAAGTAAAACTGTCACTGTATGCAGAGGACATGATGCTATATATAGAAAATTCTAAAGATGCTACCAGAAAACTACTAGAGCTCATCAATGAATCTGGTAAAGTTGCAGAATACAAAATTAATATACAGAAATTTATTGCATTTCTATACTCTAAAAGAGAAATTACAGCAACACTCCCATTTACCATTGCATCAAAAAAAAAAAAAAAAAAATACTTACGGGGCTTCCCTGGTAGCTCTGTGGTAAAGAATTCACCTGCCAATGCAGGAGACATGGGTTCGATCCCTACTTAGGGAAGATTCCACAAACTGCGAAACAACTAAGCCCATGAGCCACAACTATTGAGCCTGTGCTCTAGAGCCTTGGAGCCACAACTATTGAACCCATGTTCTGCAACTATTGAAGCCCATGTGCCCTAGAGCCCAAGTTCTGCAACAAGAGAAGTCACTGCACCAAGAAGCCTGCTCACCTCAACTAGAGAGTAGCCTCCTACAATTAGAGAAGAGCCTGTGGCAGCAGTGAAAACCCAGAATAGCCAAAATAAATACATAAAATTTTTAAAAAGAAAAAGAAAAACAAAGAATACCTATGAATAAACCTATCTAAAGCAGTAAAACACCTGTACTCTGAAAACTAAGACTGACAGAAGAACTGAAGACATAAACAGATGGAAAGATATACCATGTTCTTGGACTGGAAGAATTAATATTATTAAAATGACCATACCACCCAAAGCAATCTACAGAGTCATTGCAACTCCTAGCAAATTACTAATGGCATATTTCACAAAACAAGAACAAAACACCTTGAAATTTGTATGGAAACACAAAGACCCCAAACAACCAAAACAGTCTTGAGAAAAAAAAGAATGTAACTGAAGGAATCGGGCTCCCTGACCTTGGACTAAACTACAAAGCTATAGTAATCAAATAGTGTGATTCTGGCACACAAACAGACACACAGATCAATGGAATAGGATAGAAAGTCCAGAAATGAACCCATGCAATTATGGTCAATCTACAACAAAGTGAAAGTGTTAGTCGCCAGGCTCCTCTGTCCATAGGCTTTTCCAGGCAAGAACACTGGCGTGGGGAGCCATTCCCATCTCCAGAGAAATCTTCCTGACTCCAGGATTGAAACCAGGTCTCCCACATCGTGGGCACATTCTTTACTGTCTGAGCCAAGAGGAACGTCCTTATCTACAACGGAGGAGGCAGAAATAAACAATGGGGAAAAGATAGTTCCTTCAATAAATCATGCTGGGAAAACTGGACAGATACATCTAAGAGAATGAGATTAGAAAATTCTCTAATTCCATATACAAAAATAAACTCAAAATGGTTTGAAGACCTAAATATAAGACTGGATACTATAAAACTCTTAGAGGAAAATACAGGCAGAGCACTCTTCGAGATAAATCACAACAGTATCTTTTTTCAATCTGTCGCCTAGAGTAATGGAAATAAAATAATAATAATAAACAAATAGAATGTAATTAAACTTAAAAGTTTTTGCACAGCAAAGGAAACCATAACACCACAAAAAGACAAACTATGGACGAGGAGAAATATTTGCAAATGATGCTACCAACAAGGTATTAATTTCCAAAATTACACAAACAGCTCATACAGTTTAATGTCAAAAAAAAGAACCTAGTCAAGGGGCTTCTGTGGTGGTCCAGTGGGTAAGGACACCGCCTTGCACTGCAAGGGGCGCCGGTTCGATCCCTGGCCTGGGAAGATCCCATGTGCCGCAGAGCGGCTGGACCGATGTGTACAGTTACCAAGCCGGAGCTCTGACGCGCATGCGCCCAGAACTGGTGCTCTGCGACAACAGAGGCCGCCGCGATGGGAGGCCCACACAGGCCGAAGAGCAAAGATGGATGAAAATGGACAAATGAAAGACCAATAGAAGTGGCCCGCCTGCTCCCCTCCCTCCCCATCCCACCCTCCTCAAATAAATAAATAAATAAATAAATCTTTAACAACAACAACAAAAAAAAACACACAAAACAGTCAAGGGGCTTCCCTGGTGGTCCAATGGGTAAGGACACCGCCTTGCACTGCAAGGGGCGCCAGTTCGATCCCTTGCCTGGGAAGATTCCATGTGCCGCGGAGCGGCTGGACCGATGTGCCCAGTTACCGAGCCGGAGCTCTGGAGTGCATGCGCCCAGAGCCGGTGCTTTGAGACAACAGAGGCCGCTGCGATGGGAGGCCCACACGGGCCAAAGAACAAAAAGATGGATGAAAATAGATGAATGAAAGACCAAAAGAAGTGGCCCGCCCGCCCCCCTCCTTCCCCAACCCGCCTCCCCCCACCAACCAAAAAAAAAATAACCCAGTCAAAAATTAGGCAGAAAACCTAAACAGGTATTTCTCCAAAGAATATTTAGTTGTTAAGTTGTGTTCAATTCTGTAGGGACCCCGTGGATTATAGCCCACAGGCTCCTCTGTCCGTGGGATTTCCCAGGCAAGAGTACTGGAGTGGGTTATCATTTCTTTCTTGAGAGGATCTTCACAACTCAGGGATCAAACCCACATCTCCTTCACTGGCAGGAGCATTCTTTACCATTGAGCCACCAGGGAAGCCACAAAGAAGGCATACAAATGTGCCTGCTAACAGGCATACAAAAAGATGCTCAATATCACTAACTAAAGAAACGCAAATCAGGACTTCCCCAGTAGCTCAGTAGTGAAGAGTTCACCTGCCAATGCAGGTGACACGGGTTCGATCCCTGATCCGGGAAGACTCCACATACTGCGGAACAACTAAGCCCATGAGCCACAGCTATTAAGCCTGTGCTCTAGAGCCTCAGAGCTGCAATTACTGAGCCCATGTACCCAAACTATTGAAGCCCGTGTGTCCTAGAGTCTGAGTTCCACAACAAGAGAAGTCACAACAACAATAAGCCTGCTCACCTCAACTAGAGAGTAGTCCCCACCCCCTGTAACTAGAGAAGAGCCTGTGGCAGAAATGAAAGCCCAGAATATCCAAAAATAAATAAATGAAAAAAAAAATTTTTTTAAATGGCAAAAAAATAATGCAAATCAAAACTACAGTGAGGTATCTCGCACCAATCACATGGCCATCATTAAAAACTCTATGTTTATAATAAATGTGGGCGAGAGTGTGGAGAAACAGGAACTCTTCAAAGTGGTTCGTGATATTATGAATTGGGTAGTCACTATGGAAGACAGTACGTGAGTCTCTTAAAATCTAAAAACAGAGCTACCGTTTGATCCTGAAATTCCACTCCTGGGCATATACCCAGAGAAAACTTTAAACTACTTACAATAGCCAACATGTAGAAGCAATATCAATAGATGAATGAATATGGAAGATATGGAGTATTTGTATACACAAACACAGACCCCCCCCCCACACCTACATACCAGCAATGGAATATTACCCAATCATAAAAAAGAAAATAGTGCCATTTGCAGCAACAAGAGATTATCATATTAAATTAAGTCAGACAGAGCAAGACAAATATCATAGGATATCACTTATATGTGGAATCTTTAAATATGATACAAATGAACTTATCTACAAAACAGAAAGACTTATAGACACAGAAAATAATTTTATGGTTACCAAATGGAATAGCGGGGTGGGGGGAAATAACTGGGAGTTTGGGATTAATACCTACACATCACTATATACAAAATAAGTAAAACCAGGAACTACTGTATAACACAGGGAAATATACTCAACGTCTTTTAACAACCTATAATGGAATCTGTATGTACACACACACTTTACATTTATATATGTACACTTGAAAATAACACAAATTTGTAAATGAACTATACTTCAGTTTTGTTTTGTTTTTGTTACAGTTCAGTTTTTAAAAAAATTTTGTGTGTATGTGTGAGTGTGTGTGCAAGACTAACAGGTCCAAGGGAGAATTGTAACCATTAATCTCACTAATAAATAACTGCTACACTCAAAAAAAAAACAAACCCTAAACGGAAGAGACAGAGAAAGTTAGGCCATGCCGACACTAATCAACTCGTGTTAATGTTTGGCAGTAAACACAACTCTGTAAAGCTATTATCCTTCAATTAAAAAAAAATAAAAGTGTGAGGGACTTTTTTTGGTGATTCAGTGGTTGCGAGTTGGACTGCTATTGTAGGGGACATGGGTGTGATCCTTGGTCCAAGAAGATCTCGCATCATGGGGAGCAACTAAGTCCACGGGCCACAGCTACTGAGCTTGCTCTCTACAACAAGAGAAGTTACCACAATGAGAAGCCCATGTACCACAACTAGATAGTAGCCCCCACTCATGGCAACTAGAGGAAGCTCATGTATAGCAACAAAGACCCAGTGCAGCCAAAATAAGTAATTATAAATAAATATAAAAGAAAAGAAAGTTGGAGTAGCTATGTTAATTTCAGACAAAGTGAACTTCACAGAAAGAAATGTTATCGTGGATAAAAAGGGGTATTATATAACAATAATACCTAAAGAAGGTAACAATTCTTAATGTGGATGCTTCTGACAAAAAGAAAAAAAAAATCAAACTATGAGATAGACAGACCAATTGACAATTACCACAAGAATAGATGAATCCACTATTATAACTGGAATCTTTAAATATGATACAAATGAACTTATCTACAAAACAGAAAGACTTATAGACACAGAAAATAATTTTATGGTTACCAAATGGAATAGCGGGGTGGGGGGAAATAACTGGGAGTTTGGGATTAATACCTACACATCACTATATACAAAATAAGTAAAACCAGGAACTACTGTATAACACAGGGAAATATACTCAACGTCTTTTAACAACCTATAATGGAATCTGTATGTACACACACACTTTACATTTATATATGTACACTTGAAAATAACACAAATTTGTAAATGAACTATACTTCAGTTTTGTTTTGTTTTTGTTACAGTTCAGTTTTTAAAAAAATTTTGTGTGTATGTGTGAGTGTGTGTGCAAGACTAACAGGTCCAAGGGAGAATTGTAACCATTAATCTCACTAATAAATAACTGCTACACTCAAAAAAAAAACAAACCCTAAACGGAAGAGACAGAGAAAGTTAGGCCATGCCGACACTAATCAACTCGTGTTAATGTTTGGCAGTAAACACAACTCTGTAAAGCTATTATCCTTCAATTAAAAAAAAATAAAAGTGTGAGGGACTTTTTTTGGTGATTCAGTGGTTGCGAGTTGGACTGCTATTGTAGGGGACATGGGTGTGATCCTTGGTCCAAGAAGATCTCGCATCATGGGGAGCAACTAAGTCCACGGGCCACAGCTACTGAGCTTGCTCTCTACAACAAGAGAAGTTACCACAATGAGAAGCCCATGTACCACAACTAGATAGTAGCCCCCACTCATGGCAACTAGAGGAAGCTCATGTATAGCAACAAAGACCCAGTGCAGCCAAAATAAGTAATTATAAATAAATATAAAAGAAAAGAAAGTTGGAGTAGCTATGTTAATTTCAGACAAAGTGAACTTCACAGAAAGAAATGTTATCGTGGATAAAAAGGGGTATTATATAACAATAATACCTAAAGAAGGTAACAATTCTTAATGTGGATGCTTCTGACAAAAAGAAAAAAAAAATCAAACTATGAGATAGACAGACCAATTGACAATTACCACAAGAATAGATGAATCCACTATTATAACTGGAGACTTTAAAACTCCCTCTATCAGAAATGCACAGATCCACCAGGCAGAAAATGAGAAAAGAAAGCACCACAGTTATTAATAGCTGGATACAACTGATATCTAGAGCCTGCTTCATCCAACAGTAGTAGATTACACATTATTCTCAAGAGAGCAGTAAAAGAGACCACATTCTGGGCCATAAAACACACTTTAACAAGTTGAATAAAACAGAAATTATATAATGTCTGTCCGCTCTTAGGACACAGCAGAATTAAATTAGAAATCATTGACAGAAAGGTTAACTGGAAAATCCCAAAATACTTGGAGGTTAAAGAACACACTTCTAATTAATACATGCACAAAGAAGAAATCTCAGTAGAAATTTTAAAATGCTATGAACAAAATGCAAATGCAAATACAAGGCATCAAAATTTGTGGTATATTATCATACTTTAATAATTTAACGAAGAAAAAAGGGAAAATGAAAAAAAATTGTGGGATATAGTGGTGACAGTACTTACAGGAAAAAACATAAGAGACAGAATTTACAGCATTAAATTCATATATTGGAATATAAGAGATCTAAAACTCAACCATCTAAGCTCCACTTTAAGAAACTAGAAAAAAGATCAAATTAAATCCAAAATAATACAAGAAATAATAAAAATCAGAGCAGAAATCAATGAAACTGAAAACATCTAAGTCCACTAATTTGATCTAAGTCTACTAACCTAAAGAAAATGGGTCAATTCCTTGAAAGGAACAATCCGCCAAGTTGCAAACAAGAAGAAATAAACAATCTGAACAGAACTGAATCTGTTAAAGAAATTAAGTCAGTAATTAACAAACATCCAAAGTAGAAACCACCAGGTCCAAATGGGTTCACTGATAATTTGTACCAAAAATTTAAAGAAGACCTTTTACCAATTCTCTGGAATTTCTTTCAGAAGACAAAAGCAGAGGGACTATTTCCTAACTCATCTATGAGGCCAGCACTACCCTAAAACCAAGTAAAGCTATTAGAAGAAGACTACAATCTCATGAAAACAGACACAAAGAACCTCAAAATATTAGTAACTTGAATTGAACAATGTATAAAGACCTGTATACCATAACCAAGTGGAATTTAGTCCAGGTACATTAAATTGGCTCAACATTCAGAATCAATTAATGTGATCAATCTCATCAACAGGCATTACATTATCATATCATTATCCCATCACTATATCATATCACATCTAAAAAAAAAAAAACCCACATGAACATACTAATAGATGCACAAAGAGCATTTCTAAAAGTACAACACATACAATGAAAACTCTCAGCAAACTAGAAAGAGGGAATTTCTTCAATTGGTAAGAATTGTCTACCAAAATCCTATAGCTACAACATACTTAATTGTAAGGCAGTAAAACCTTTCCCATTAAGATCAGAAACAAGAGAAAAATATTACCTCATCTCTCCTTCTTAACATTGGATACTGGAAATTATAGCTAATGCAACAAGATAAGGAACCAAAAGATACTTAGGTTGTGAGAAAAAATAAAACTCTCTGTTCACAGATGACATCATTATCTATGGGAAAAATCCAAAAAATTTTTTTTAAATCCTACAACTACACAATTATAGCAAGATTGCAGGCTATAAAGTCGATATGAAAAGTTAACTGCTATCTCATACACTAGCAATGAAGAGGCAGAATTTGAATTAAAACCACATTACCATTTATATTAGCACCTCCAAAAATGAAATGCTGCTCAGTCTCTTCAGTGGTGTCCAACTCTGCAATCTTATGGACTGTAGTCTGCCAGGCTCCTCAGTTCATGGGATTTTCCAGGCAAGAATACTCGAGTGGGTTACCATGCCCTCCTCCAGGGGATCTTTCTGACTGGCATCTCCTGCAGGTCGAACCTGCATCTTCTGCATTGCAGGTGGATTCTTTATCACCTGAGCCACTGAGGAAGCCTCCCAAAATGAAATACTTAGGTATAAATTTTACAAATTAAATATAAGATCTACATGAGGAAAAACGACAAAACTGTAATTAAAGATATCAAGAAGAACTAAAAATCTAGAGATATATTCCATATTCATGGATAGGAAAATTCAAGCACTACCCTAACCAAGTAAAGCTATTAGAAGAAGACTACAATCTCATGAAAACAGACACAAAGAACCTCAAAATATTAGTAACTTGAATTGAACAATGTATAAAGACCTGTATACCATAACCAAGTGGAATTTAGTCCAGGTACATTAAATTGGCTCAACATTCAGAATCAATTAATGTGATCAATCTCATCAACAGGCATTACATTATCATATCATTATCCCATCACTATATCATATCACATCTAAAAAAAAAAAAACCCACATGAACATACTAATAGATGCACAAAGAGCATTTCTAAAAGTACAACACATACAATGAAAACTCTCAGCAAACTAGAAAGAGGGAATTTCTTCAATTGGTAAGAATTGTCTACCAAAATCCTATAGCTACAACATACTTAATTGTAAGGCAGTAAAACCTTTCCCATTAAGATCAGAAACAAGAGAAAAATATTACCTCATCTCTCCTTCTTAACATTGGATACTGGAAATTATAGCTAATGCAACAAGATAAGGAACCAAAAGATACTTAGGTTGTGAGAAAAAATAAAACTCTCTGTTCACAGATGACATCATTATCTATGGGAAAAATCCAAAAAAATTTTTTTTTTTAAATCCTACAACTACACAATTATAGCAAGATTGCAGGATATAAAGTCGATATGAAAAGTTAACTGCTATCTCATACACTAGCAATGAAGAGGCAGAATTTGAATTAAAACCACATTACCATTTATATTAGCACCTCCAAAAATGAAATGCTGCTCAGTCTCTTCAGTGGTGTCCAACTCTGCAATCTTATGGACTGTAGTCTGCCAGGCTCCTCAGTTCATGGGATTTTCCAGGCAAGAATACTCGAGTGGGTTACCATGCCCTCCTCCAGGGGATCTTTCTGACTGGCATCTCCTGCAGGTCGAACCTGCATCTTCTGCATTGCAGGTGGATTCTTTATCACCTGAGCCACTGAGGAAGCCTCCCAAAATGAAATACTTAGGTATAAATTTTACAAATTAAATATAAGATCTACATGAGGAAAAACGACAAAACTGTAATTAAAGATATCAAGAAGAACTAAAAATCTAGAGATATATTCCATATTCATGGATAGGAAAATTCAATATTGTTAATATGCCAGTGTTCCCCAACTTGATCTACAGATTCAAGGCAATCCTAATCAAAATCCCAACAAGATGTTTTATAGAAATCAAGAAAATGATTCTAAAGTCTATATGGAGAGGCCAAAGACAGCCAACACAATATTACAGGAAAGTCAGAGCCAAGTCATAGTCAAAACTGAGTATGAGCTACAGTAATCAAAACAATGCAGTATTGGCACAAGAATAAATAAACAGGCTAACCGAACCTGATACAGAGCCACAAAATAAATTCACATAAATATGATAAACTGATCTTTGACAAAGAAGCTAAGGCAATACAGTAGATAAAAGGCAACCTTTTCAATGTATAGTGTTGGAAAAATCAAAAAATGAATCTAGACATAGACCTTACACCCTTTCCAAGAATTAACTCAAAATTGATCATAGACCTAACTATAAAAACTAAGAACTATAAAATTCCAGGAAGGTAACAGAGGAGAAAATTTAGGTGACTTTGCAAATGGTGATGATACTAGGCGCAACATCAAATCATGGATAAGCTAGACTTCATTAAAATTAAAAACTTTTCCTCTGTAAAAGACACTTGAAAGAGAATAAGAAAACAAGTCACAGACCAGAAGAAAATACTTGCAAAAGCATATATAATAAAGGACTGGGCTTCCCTGGTGGTTCAGTGGGTAAGGACACTGCCTTGCACTGCAAGGGGTGCCGGTTCGATCCCTGGCCTGGGAAGATCCCACGTGCCACGGAATGGCTGGACCGATGTGTCCAATTACTGAGCTGGAGCTCAGGAGCACATGCGCCCAGAGCCAGTGCTCTGCGACAATAGAGGCCACCGCGATGGGAGGCCCACATGGGCCAAAGAACAAAGATAGATGAAAATAGATAAATGAAAGACCAATACAAGTGGCCCACCCGTCCCCCTCCCTTCCCTCCACTCCGCCCCCAAAATAAACAAAAAAATAAAAAATAAATAAAGACTATTACCTGAAATAGATGAAGAATTCATAAAAGTCAATTCAATTAAAAAATAGTCAAAAGACTTGAATATACACTTCACCAAAGAGGATATTGATATTTATGGCAAGTAAGCATATGAAAATATGTTCAACATCATATCTCATTTGGGAATTGCTAATTAAAATAGTAAGATACCACTACATATCTATTACAATAGTCAAAACCCAAAATACTGACAACACCAAATGCTGGCAAAGATGTGCTGCAGTATGAATTCTCATTCATTGTTGGTTGGAATGCAAAGTACTTTAGAAGAGAGTCTGGCTTTTTTGTTGTTGTTGTTACAAAACTAAACATACTCTTCCCATATAATCCAGCAATTGGACTCCTTGGCACCTACTCAAATGAACTGAAAATGTATGTCCGCACAAAAACCAGCACGTAGATATGGCAACTTTATAGCAGCTTTATTCATAACTTCCAAAACCTGGAAGCAACCAAGACATCTTTCAACAAGTGAATGGATAAACTGTGGTTATATGCAGACAATGGAATATTATTCAGTACTAGGAAGAAATGAGCTATCAAGCCAGGAAAAGCTTAAGTGCCTAGCTCTAAGAAGCCAGTCTGCAAGGGCAACATACTGTATCATTCCAACTATTTAACTTTCTGAAAGAAGCAAAACCAGGGAGATAATAAAATTAGCAGTTGTCAGGGGCTATGAGGGAAGAAAGGATGAACAGGCAGAACGAAGAGGATTTATGGGGTAGTGAAACCATCCTGTGTGATACTACAATGGTGGATACATGTCAGTAAAAATCTGTCCAAACCCATAGAATGTACATCACCAAGGGTAAGCCCTATTGTAAACTGTAGACTCTGGGTATTGATAATGTGTCTATGGAGGTTCACTGATGGAAACAAGTAGTGCCACCATGGTGGAGATGTCAACTGAAGCAAACAGCGACACTACAGTGGGGCGTCAGGCGGGAGAGGAAGTTGGACGTGTGGAGGGGGAAGGGAGTATATGGGAACTCTGTGCTTTCTGCTCAATATTGTTGTGAACTTAAAATTGCTTGAAAATAAATTTTACTAGTTAAAGAATAATACAAACCAATGAGCTTATTTTAACTCAAGTATTAGTCTCCTCAACAATGTGCATATGCCACAATATGAAATATTTCTTTACCAGTTTGTAACTATTAATCTGTTTCACAATTACATTTTCGAATTTCTGCTCTTCACTTCTCCCATCACTGATTGTCACTCAAAGATATAAGGCAAGTAAGCATATGAAAATATGTTCAACATCATATCTCATTTGGGAATTGCTAATTAAAATAGTAAGATACCACTACATATCTATTACAATAGTCAAAACCCAAAATACTGACAACACCAAATGCTGGCAAAGATGTGCTGCAGTATGAATTCTCATTCATTGTTGGTTGGAATGCAAAGTACTTTAGAAGAGAGTCTGGCTTTTTTGTTGTTGTTGTTACAAAACTAAACATACTCTTCCCATATAATCCAGCAATTGGACTCCTTGGCACCTACTCAAATGAACTGAAAATGTATGTCCGCACAAAAACCAGCACGTAGATATGGCAACTTTATAGCAGCTTTATTCATAACTTCCAAAACCTGGAAGCAACCAAGACATCTTTCAACAAGTGAATGGATAAACTGTGGTTATATGCAGACAATGGAATATTATTCAGTACTAGGAAGAAATGAGCTATCAAGCCAGGAAAAGCTTAAGTGCCTAGCTCTAAGAAGCCAGTCTGCAAGGGCAACATACTGTATCATTCCAACTATTTAACTTTCTGAAAGAAGCAAAACCAGGGAGATAATAAAATTAGCAGTTGTCAGGGGCTATGAGGGAAGAAAGGATGAACAGGCAGAACGAAGAGGATTTATGGGGTAGTGAAACCATCCTGTGTGATACTACAATGGTGGATACATGTCAGTAAAAATCTGTCCAAACCCATAGAATGTACATCACCAAGGGTAAGCCCTATTGTAAACTGTAGACTCTGGGTATTGATAATGTGTCTATGGAGGTTCACTGATGGAAACAAGTAGTGCCACCATGGTGGAGATGTCAACTGAAGCAAACAGCGACACTACAGTGGGGCGTCAGGCGGGAGAGGAAGTTGGACGTGTGGAGGGGGAAGGGAGTATATGGGAACTCTGTGCTTTCTGCTCAATATTGTTGTGAACTTAAAATTGCTTGAAAATAAATTTTACTAGTTAAAGAATAATACAAACCAATGAGCTTATTTTAACTCAAGTATTAGTCTCCTCAACAATGTGCATATGCCACAATATGAAATATTTCTTTACCAGTTTGTAACTATTAATCTGTTTCACAATTACATTTTCGAATTTCTGCTCTTCACTTCTCCCATCACTGATTGTCACTCAAGTATCACTGCAATCTAAGACTGTCTTCCATTCAACTTTTTCTGTTTCCCATACAAGTAAAGTAAAATAAAATCAGCATATCCCACATTTATAAAATATAGAGAATTTAAAAGGTGACAAATATAAAAACCATTTGTCAATGTGATGTTATGCAACTATAAAAGTACTCTTATTTGCAATTTATTAATATTACTCATCTCTTTACTCTTGGAATGCTACACTGAGCTCATACTTATATTTATTAAATTCCTCAAAGAGAAATTCATTACCTGGTTTTTTCCTTTCTACTGGCAAAATAGGGATTGTTTAGAAAACTTAAGTATGAGGGCTTCCCTGATGGTCCTAGTGGGTAAAGAGTCCACCTTGCAGTGCAAGGGGCACCGGTTCCATCCCTGGCCTGGGAAGATCCCACGTGCTGCAGAGTGGCTAGACCAGTGTGTCTAATTAGGAGCCAGAGCTCTGGAGCACATGCACCCAGAGCCGGTGCTCTGTGACAACAGAGGCCACTGTGATGGGAGGCCCACATGGGCCAAAGAACAAAGAAAATAGATAAATGAAAAGACCAATAGAAGTGGCCACACACACACAAAAAGATCCCACATGCTGCAACCAAGACCTGCAGAGCCAAATAAATAAATAAATATTTAAAAAAGAAAACCTAAGTATTCATTTTTGCGAGTCTACAAGAAACTACTTAGTTCTTTCCTGTCTTTTAATCTGGAAAGAGCTGCCTCACAGTCTTTAATTAAGCATCAACAATACTCCCTTATTTCTTAGTGAATATTTGATTTTGTTTAAAAGCATTTCTTTATCACGACAGCCAATTACATGCTGAAGTAAAAAAAACACAAAGAAAATTTCAGTATATGGGAACTAAGTTGGACAAACAAGGAGATTTTTCTCCCAACATCCAAAACGGTTGAATGATTTGAAAGGTACTGACAGATTATCTCAAATAAGACAAGAAGCCATGTTTCTTCCTTTTTCTTACAAGCTTGGAGAATCAAAACGTTCAGTGTTCAGATTTAGGAGTTTTCCTACATGCACCTTGGAAGAAAGTAACTAACCATCATTTTCCAAAGAGAGAAAAAAAAAAAAAAAACAAAAACTCTAAGGCCTTACCACCAGATGAGAGGCAACATAATTGCAGCAGAGTTTGTTGGTGACCCACCCATATCCTTTCACACTGAGCAATTCAGAGCACAGAGACCTGACTTCCAAATGCCAGAACTTGCATTTCTTTAAGGGTTTTTTGCTGTTGCTTGAGTGATCTTTCTCACTCAAGTGGTAGAACAGAACTGCCAAGGAATTAACACAACCAGGAATAGTTTTCACCTAGTAAGTGATGGGATTTGATGTACAAACCCTCCAGCTTCACCTCTCAAATGGTTAACTTAGGCATGTATTTTACACTGGCTCTCCAAGTTTCCCAAGGGATACTAAGCTCCAGTTTACCACAACTGTAAACTGCTTAAAAAGACACTCTTTATTGGCTGTCAAATTAGTGCCTTCGTATGTTTATGTACTTTATTATTTCATTTAATCATCTATGGAACTCTGAATTTAAAGTACACCAAATAACAGGAATCTGATTCAGTGGGTTAAGAGTAACCTAAACATTGCTCTGAGTCACAGAGCAAGCTATGATTGTAACACAACTACCCCCAGAACCTGTACTCCTTCCACAAAGGAAAAGAATATGGAGGGCGGAGGAGAGGGGAGGAACTCCATTCATGTAAGGATTATATCTCAAACCTACAAAAAATATAAAGTCCTATCTTGATATTCAAAGTACACTGACTTTTAAAAAAGCATTTAATGCACACTAGTTTTATTTTTAGAGTATATCAGTAATGTCATTATGAATTTGATACATTTAAAATAACTTGTAATGGCTAATATGAGTACTTTCGAATTTCCTCAAACAATCATGTGCCTTCAGGTTAATTTCCTGATGAAAGTGATGGAGGAAAGGAATTTATTTTTCTTATACTCACTATAAATTAAAAAGCAAAAATAAAAAAGACATTTGTAATTATACAATTTAAGATTTTAAGATAAATATAATGTATCAATTTTACTTATCAAAATTAAAATGTTAACTATTCAAACAAAATAATGACATTTAAATGCCCATATTGGCATTTTTCATTCATTTATTCATTCAACACACACTTATGCTGGCTCTAAAATGTATAAAATACATCTTGCAATCAGTCTGTTACTAGAAACCATGGAAGAAAGGAGGGAAAAATCTAAAGATAAACTACAGAATGAAAGAAGAAAAGATAAAACATAAAAGATTTTGGGGACTTCCCAGGTGGTCCAGCAGTTAAAACTCTGCCTGCCAATGCAGGGGATGTGGGTTCTATCCCTGGTCCGGGAAGATCCCACATGCCACAACTACTGAAGCCCTTGTGCCCTCGAGCCTGTGCTCTAGAAGCCACCACCACAAGAAGCCCATGCAATGCAACAAAGACCCAGTACAATCTCAGTAAATACATTTCTTTTTTAAAAAAAAAAAAAGGAAGTAAGATTTTTATGGATTGCCAATCTCAATTTTTGTAGTTTCACAATTTCATATACAGGAAAATTCATTCACTCACTCAACAAACACCAAAGCACTACTAAAAAATCGACAGTACTAGGAACTGAGTACACATGACAAAAAAAAAAAAAATAACACTTGCCTTTAAGTTGCTTAAAATTAAGTTGTTTAGCAAAGGAAACTACCAAAAAAAAAAATCAAAAGGCTGAATACTCAATGGGAAAATATATTTGTAAATGACATATCTGATAAAGGGTTAATATCCAAAATATATGAAGAATTCATACAACTCAACATCAAAAACAAACAAAAACTTGATTCAAAAATAAAGAGAGGATCTAAATAGACATTTTCCCAAAACAGATGGCCAACTCAGATTTGCTTTACCTTTTTTAGAATTTCATTATGAATTTGATACAGTGAAAATAACTTGTAATGGCGAATATGAGTACGTTCGAATTTCCTCAAACAATCATGTGCCTTCAGGTTAATTTCCTGATGAAAGTGATGGAGGAAAGGAATTTATTTTTCTTATACTCACTATAAATTAAAAAGCAAAAATAAAAAAGACATTTGTAATTATACAATTTAAGATTTTAAGATAAATATAATGTATCAATTTTACTTATCAAAATTAAAATGTTAACTATTCAAACAAAATAATGACATTTAAATGCCCATATTGGCATTTTTCATTCATTTATTCATTCAACACACACTTATGCTGGCTCTAAAATGTATAAAATACATCTTGCAATCAGTCTGTTACTAGAAACCATGGAAGAAAGGAGGGAAAAATCTAAAGATAAACTACAGAATGAAAGAAGAAAAGATAAAACATAAAAGATTTTGGGGACTTCCCAGGTGGTCCAGCAGTTAAAACTCTGCCTGCCAATGCAGGGGATGTGGGTTCTATCCCTGGTCCGGGAAGATCCCACATGCCACAACTACTGAAGCCCTTGTGCCCTCGAGCCTGTGCTCTAGAAGCCACCACCACAAGAAGCCCATGCAATGCAACAAAGACCCAGTACAATCTCAGTAAATACATTTCTTTTTTAAAAAAAAAAAAAGGAAGTAAGATTTTTATGGATTGCCAATCTCAATTTTTGTAGTTTCACAATTTCATATACAGGAAAATTCATTCACTCACTCAACAAACACCAAAGCACTACTAAAAAATCGACAGTACTAGGAACTGAGTACACATGACAAAAAAAAAAAAAATAACACTTGCCTTTAAGTTGCTTAAAATTAAGTTGTTTAGCAAAGGAAACTACCAAAAAAAAAAATCAAAAGGCTGAATACTCAATGGGAAAATATATTTGTAAATGACATATCTGATAAAGGGTTAATATCCAAAATATATGAAGAATTCATACAACTCAACATCAAAAACAAACAAAAACTTGATTCAAAAATAAAGAGAGGATCTAAATAGACATTTTCCCAAAACAGATGGCCAACAGGTACATGGAAAAGAACTCGACATTACTGCAAATCAGGAAACTGCAAATCAAAACCACAGAATGTTTATTATTAGAAAGACAAGAAATAACAAGTGTTGACGAGGATGCAAAGAAAAAGGGCTGTTGGTGGGAGTATAAATTAGCACAGCCACTATGGAAAACAGTATGGAGGTGCCTCAAAAAAGTAAAACTTAGAATGACCATATGAGCCAGCAATCTACCTCATGGTATTCATCCAAAGAAACTAAAACACTAACTAAAAAAGATAATATGCACCATGTTCACTGCAGCATTGTTTACAATAGCCAAGATAGGGAAGCAACCTAAGTATCCATCTGTAAGTGAATAAAGAAGCTGGTTTTTTAAAAAACTATGTGTATATATACATATACATTCAATGAATATCAATCATAAAAAATTAAATCTTGTCATCTACAACAATATGGATAAATCTAGAGAGTATTACGCTAAGTGAAATAAGTCAGACAAATACCATCTCACTTCATATATGGAATATAAAAAATAAGACAAGCAGAACAAAACAAAAACACTCATAAATACAGAGAATAAACAAGTGTTTCCCAGAAAGGCACAGTGTGGGATTCTGGGGTAAAGAAGTGAAGCAGATTAACCTACAGTTATAAAATAAATAAGCCATGAAGATGTAGTATATAGCATAAAGAATACGGTTGATAATATAATAACTTTGTATGGAAACAGATGGGTTACTAGACTTTTTGTAGTGATCACTCAAAATGTATGTAAATGTCAAATCACTACACAGCATACCTGAAACTAACATAATATTGCACATCAATTATATTTCAATAATAAAAAATCCCCTCATTACCTGTACCCAACAAAAAAGTAAATAATCTACTAAATGTTATTAAATAGACTTCAGAAACATTATAAATAGAAAATCTAATAAATTTCTGGGCTTTCAAAATACATGCCCTTACTAATGTATAAGCATCATTGACATAATGTTGACAAAGCCACATGGTTCAATAGAAAGTGCACAGGTTGAAAATTTCACATACATGGGCGAGAAGCCTAGCTCTACCACTTATCTGACTTTTTGACCATAGGCAAAGCACTTATTAAGTGAAATAAAGATAACAAAAATTACTTCCCATGGTTGTTGAAAGGATTACATAAAGTATCAAATGTAAATAGTATAATGCCAATTAAAAAAAACATGTCCTCAATACCTATTAGCTCTCACATTCAGATACATTTCAAATGCAATGATAGTAGAATATGAAAAGCCTGGAAGGGTCACATTGTTTTTATATTTCACTCTTCACTAGAAAAAAGAATACAGTTCCAATTCAGTTGCTCAGTCACGTCTGACTCTTGAGATCCCAAACACTGTGGCACACCAAGGCTTCCCTGTCCTTCACCATCTCGATAAGCTGACCCTTTATTTATTAGTAAAAATTCAATGTATTCAGCTTCTAACTCTATAATGATTCTTACTTATTTTTGAGAATTTAATAAAAGTGATGAACTTCTTCCTTCCCAAATACCACACACATACACAGAATTTTGCATCAATTTAGGGACATTTGCAGATTCTCTGAAAGCTAGATTAAAAACTATATTCTATCTGTTTAAAATAAAATGAATTTAAATTGAATAAAATTAAAAATTCAGTTCTTCAGTTATACCAGGCGCATTTCAAGTGTTCAATAGCCACACGAGGCTAGTGGCTACCACAGATAATAGCCATGAAGATGTAGTATATAGCATAAAGAATACGGTTGATAATATAATAACTTTGTATGGAAACAGATGGGTTACTAGACTTTTTGTAGTGATCACTCAAAATGTATGTAAATGTCAAATCACTACACAGCATACCTGAAACTAACATAATATTGCACATCAATTATATTTCAATAATAAAAAATCCCCTCATTACCTGTACCCAACAAAAAAGTAAATAATCTACTAAATGTTATTAAATAGACTTCAGAAACATTATAAATAGAAAATCTAATAAATTTCTGGGCTTTCAAAATACATGCCCTTACTAATGTATAAGCATCATTGACATAATGTTGACAAAGCCACATGGTTCAATAGAAAGTGCACAGGTTGAAAATTTCACATACATGGGCGAGAAGCCTAGCTCTACCACTTATCTGACTTTTTGACCATAGGCAAAGCACTTATTAAGTGAAATAAAGATAACAAAAATTACTTCCCATGGTTGTTGAAAGGATTACATAAAGTATCAAATGTAAATAGTATAATGCCAATTAAAAAAAACATGTCCTCAATACCTATTAGCTCTCACATTCAGATACATTTCAAATGCAATGATAGTAGAATATGAAAAGCCTGGAAGGGTCACATTGTTTTATATTTCACTCTTCACTAGAAAAAAGAATACAGTTCCAATTCAGTTGCTCAGTCACGTCTGACTCTTGAGATCCCAAACACTGTGGCACACCAAGGCTTCCCTGTCCTTCACCATCTCGATAAGCTGACCCTTTATTTATTAGTAAAAATTCAATGTATTCAGCTTCTAACTCTATAATGATTCTTACTTATTTTTGAGAATTTAATAAAAGTGATGAACTTCTTCCTTCCCAAATACCACACACATACACAGAATTTTGCATCAATTTAGGGACATTTGCAGATTCTCTGAAAGCTAGATTAAAAACTATATTCTATCTGTTTAAAATAAAATGAATTTAAATTGAATAAAATTAAAAATTCAGTTCTTCAGTTATACCAGGCGCATTTCAAGTGTTCAATAGCCACACGAGGCTAGTGGCTACCACAGATAACAAAATATCTCCATCATCCCAGAAACTTCTACCAGAGCAGTTCTGGAGTATTAAAATGGTATGATAAGTAAAACTATTTTTCTCTATGTTTCTGTTTTGTTTCATAAAATATCTAGATACCTGTCTTTGAGGCAGATTCCCAAGAGGGTAGAGGCTGTGAATATTTTGCCTACAACTTAATCTCTAGAGTCCAGCACATAACAAGCATTCAGTATATATCTAACAGCTGACATTGTAATTCTGTTTTAGTTATAAATTGACTAACTTGGTAAAGACCAGAGCTGACAGCTGTGAAAAAGAGTATATAAACAGTTGAAAAATGTTTTTAGTAGGTCAACATAATTATATGTACTTATTCCTGAAGCCAAGGAGGGCTCCTTATGCACACTTGAAAATTTTTTAACTATAGATTTCAGCTAGATCACTTAAACAAAATGTTAAGCCCTGTCAACAGCCTATTCAAGAACAGGAAAAATACATGCTTACAGCTAATTACTTTTCATTATTCCTGTATGGGTTTTTTCCAGATAGAGCAATTAGATAACTTATTTTTCAATAGGATGTGTATATTCATATAGTGTCATTTTTAACAAACATTTTTAAAATTCACCAAAGTTTCGTAACTTAAATATAGCATTAAGATTTTAGAAAATCTATTTCCCTTTAACATACCTTGAAATCAAGACAAAACTGCTGCTATAAACAGAATAGTAAAAAGGTCTAATAATAATTTTGCACTTACACTGACACATTTTTTCTAATGGTATATTCATCCAAATCGTCATCAGAGCTGCTATCAGTTGCATCAGAATCCAGACCCTCTTCAACATGAGACAACAGGCCTGTAGCGGACAGTGCAAATCTTTGGATTTCTGCAGCTGTACACCGTGCAAAGCCATTTTTTGTATCATTCCATAATTTTTTCTCTGCAGTCAATATGTTGATGTCTGGCTTAATGTCAGTGCATTTAGATAAACTGCTATCCAAAAGTGTGGTAAAATCTTCATGAAAAATCTTCACTTTGGGAGGTTGATGTTTCACAGAAAATTTCATTTGCTGACCATAGTGCTTAACGACATGCTTTGCCAGGAGCATTTGCAAATGTTTCTGAGTTCTTCTAGCCTGGCTAAGTAAAATTTTCTGTTTGCTTACACAATGAAGTAAACGAGCATTCACTTCCTCCTCTTTTTCAGCAGCTGAGGAACTAATAGGCACATATGAGTGGTCCGGAATAATTTTGTTTTGAGCACAGTGCAATAAACCCTTTTTAATCTCAGCATCACTAACTTTATCCAAAAGTGCATTTTTTTGGTACCACTTACAGTTTTTCAGTTGTACTTTATCTACATTAGTGTCTTTGGTTATATTTGGATCCAAAATAATTTGTACATCTGCCATGCATTGACTTGTGGTATCTGATAGAGGGTCCTTTTGGATGAATTCTTCAGAATGAGAATGACAGATTTTACTGAGTTGAATGTTGCTGCCATTACAGAGTATGTTTTTCAGCTTATTGCAATTGGATTCCCCTAGTTTCTTTTGTTTATTATTCTCATTGTATTTATTTAATGTAGCATTAGAACTCATTAAAAGAACTCTCTGGTAATGCTTGGAAGATTGAGGGGAGCCAAAATGTTTTAAATTCACAAAATTAGTATTAAGAGTAGGTTCAGGAGTTGGAAATCCCAGCATCTGAGAGAAAGTGTCTCCTTTTAGCTTTTCATCTACAGCTCTTGGACTTCCCATGCATAGCATCTTGTCTGATTCCATGGTACTCGGTAAAGATGAAAAGCAGATACCCTTTGTTGCCGCCTCCCTCAGAGCTGGGGTCATGGCGAATCCTGCAGATAATTACTGGAAACCTAAAATAATGTAAAAATAAACGATCAAATATCAAGAAAAAAATTTCATGCTTATACTTTTCCCAAGGGCAACATTTTCAATGTCTCTGGTTAAAAAGTGAATGGAAGTAAACTTCTCCTTAATTTCTCAACTCCTTACATTATCTCTGCTCTTTGCTAACTCATAAGGAATTCAATAATGACTACCCTACACTGATTGTGGGCCTACTACCCAAAACTCCAATTAAAGTTACATAGTACCTAGTACATAAGAAACAAGTATTTGTGAATGCAATTAACACCTTGAGATTCCACTTGCTTGACAATATTCAGTGAGAGTCCAAAGGGGGAAAAAAAATCCATCCTGGAACTCATACTTGAAAATGTGACTCAATCCCACAGTTCTAAACAAAAATACTATTTTTATAAAATATCATAAATTGCTCAAATCTTTCATTTCTCAATTGAAAATTCACAATTTAAACACTATTAATAACTAAACTGTAGAAAATAACTTAAGAAGATGCAAGTGAATTGAATTACAAAACAAAAAAGTATATAATTGGGTATTCCCAGGTGGTCTAGTGGTTAGGACTTGATACTTTCACTGCTAGAGCCTGCCTGGTTCAACCTGTGCTCAGGGAATTGAGATCTCACAAGCCTCATGGCACAGCCAAAAATAAAAATAAAGTATATATTTTGGCAGGTGCTAAAAAACGTGGTTCTGAAATCTAGTCTAAACTGCAATATGGAAAATTTTTTTTCTAAAAAAGAATCTGCAATCATTATTTTCCTTTTCACAAATGCATATTTGTCAGTTATCATTACAGAAGTTCTTACTCCTGTCTGAAAACATAGTGGGGAATATAACAAATGAACTAAAGATTAATCCTGTAATTAAACAAATTTCATTGCAGCTTAAAGGAAAAAGTATAAAACCAAATGACTCATAAAAAATGTTAATCTAGTACTATCAAAAATTACTAAGATTAAAGAGTGCAACATTTTATATCATTAACAATTACACATTTTTGAAGACACTTTGGAACTAGGACACGATAATTTCCATCCCAACACTCACGACAGTAGTCATTTAAATGCTCGCACTCCCATACTGTACGCCTCAGGCGTTAATTGCAACTCTACATCCTTCATTCTGGTTTAAAACACAAAGCCAAAAGCTGATTTTTTTTGCAAAGACTAATAAGAATGATCACAAGGAGAAAAAAAAAAGAAACAAAACTTCGATGCAATTAAAATAAAAACCTATACACTGAGTTAAAAGTAATAGACTAGGAGAAAATACCTGCAACATATAACATCAAAGGATTAGTATCATGAATATATAAAGAACTCCTAGAAAATGGCCGTTTAACATATACTCAATCTTACCAGTAATAAAGGAAATTTAGATTAATAAAGCAAGAGATGTGTTTTCTAATCAACTGAAAGGTTTTAAATATGGAACAATTAACACCTTGAGATTCCACTTGCTTGACAATATTCAGTGAGAGTCCAAAGGGGAAAAAATTGTTTAAAAACTCAATCCCACAGTTCTAAACAAAATACTATTTTTATAAAATATCATAAATTGCTCAAATCTTTCATTTCTCAATTGAAAATTCACAATTTAAACACTATTAATAACTAAACTGTAGAAAATAACTTAAGAAGATGCAAGTGAATTGAATTACAAAACAAAAAAGTATATAATTGGGTATTCCCAGGTGGTCTAGTGGTTAGGACTTGATACTTTCACTGCTAGAGCCTGCCTGGTTCAACCTGTGCTCAGGGAATTGAGATCTCACAAGCCTCATGGCACAGCCAAAAATAAAAATAAAGTATATATTTTGGCAGGTGCTAAAAAACGTGGTTCTGAAATCTAGTCTAAACTGCAATAAGGAAAATTTTTTTTCTAAAAAAGAATCTGCAATCATTATTTTCCTTTTCACAAATGCATATTTGTCAGTTATCATTACAGAAGTTCTTACTCCTGTCTGAAAACATAGTGGGGAATATAACAAATGAACTAAAGATTAATCCTGTAATTAAACAAATTTCATTGCAGCTTAAAGGAAAAAGTATAAAACCAAATGACTCATAAAAAATGTTAATCTAGTACTATCAAAAATTACTAAGATTAAAGAGTGCAACATTTTATATCATTAACAATTACACATTTTTGAAGACACTTTGGAACTAGGACACGATAATTTCCATCCCAACACTCACGACAGTAGTCATTTAAATGCTCGCACTCCCATACTGTACGCCTCAGGCGTTAATTGCAACTCTACATCCTTCATTCTGGTTTAAAACACAAAGCCAAAAGCTGATTTTTTTTGCAAAGACTAATAAGAATGATCACAAGGAGAAAAAAAAAAAAAGAAACAAAACTTCGATGCAATTAAAATAAAAACCTATACACTGAGTTAAAAGTAATAGACTAGGAGAAAATACCTGCAACATATAACATCAAAGGATTAGTATCATGAATATATAAAGAACTCCTAGAAAATGGCCGTTTAACATATACTCAATCTTACCAGTAATAAAGGAAATTTAGATTAATAAAGCAAGAGATGTGTTTTCTAATCAACTGAAAAGAGGGTTTTAAGTATGGAAATATCACTTACCCTGGGAATGTGCGCAAATAAGACTTCTCACATCTATCTGAACTACAAATTGATACTAACTTGAGAGTAACGTGGAAAGGAGAGTAAGAGATAAGTGTTTGTAGGAGCAAAACACTCTTTCAAAGCAACCTAGATATCTAACAATAACAGAATAGGCATTAAAACATGATGGGATGCTAGAGAGCTGTTAAAAAATGAATGACCTAGATTTCTATGTATCAATACAGACAAACCGCAAAAACAAAGCTAAAAAATGGTGCAGAATATATATACTATGCTACCATTTAAATACAATGCAAACACAAAACCATACCACATTTAAGTATGTACTGATGTGTGTTTGTGTTTATAAGAACAAAAGACAAACTAGAAAAATACCCACCAAAGTTGTAACAGTAGTCAGTTAAGTTCCATGAAACAGAACTAAGAGTGGTGTTTTAAGAGAAGTCGAATTTCAGCTATATTTTATTACTTGGGAGAAAAAGGTTAAGCGAAAAATGAACAAATGTTAATGGCTGTTAACTCTGTGTGATATAATAATTCGCCTTTTTTATATTTTACTGTATAATGTCTTGAAAAATAGTAAGACATTTCTGTAAAATTTTCTGTCTCAAAATGTATATACTTCTATATGTCTCAAAAATAATACATCCTATATATAAAAGATTTTCACTTATTCCAAATACAATAAAAAGGAAAAAATAACCATAATATTGGATTTTTATTTAAAAATTACATTTTGTACTCTACTTTTATTAGAAACAGAAAAATAATTATAAAAAAGCTAACACTGGGAAATAGTTTTCAGGATTCAATCTGTCACTTAGCTCAATGACCTATACCTTATAAGCATCTACAATAGTGCTTTAGATAACTACATTGCTCTGAGGAAAACTGTCCAAATCACAGTTCTCTCTGATGTAGTCACTCTCAAAAGATACTATACTCTATCCCTGCCTTACCCATGTTCTCTCCTTCAAAAATCTGAAAAAGGTACTAGGATTTTATCAAAATGACTGGCAGCAGGGACAGAAGGTAAAGCAATAAGAAGCAGTGGAGTTCACCTCAGGCCCTGGATAAACTAGAGTTAAGGGAAAACTAAAAATAAGAAGCAGAAAAATACATAGAGCAATAGATAAGAGCTAGAGTTGGCAGAAAAAGAGAGAAGAGAAAGAAATATAGACATTGAGAGTGGTTAAGAATATTTATGGTAGAGAACCAGAATAAAGCATACCTTACTTGATATGATTGGCAGTTTTCAAAGAAATAAGATAATGTTTGTACTGCATGTTTGTAGTTTGAGTTATAAGAACAATCAAGACAAACTAAAATGGTGCAGAATATATATACTATGCTACCATTTAAATACAATGCAAACACAAAACCATACCACATTTAAGTATGTACTGATGTGTGTTTGTGTTTATAAGAACAAAAGACAAACTAGAAAAATACCCACCAAAGTTGTAACAGTAGTCAGTTAAGTTCCATGAAACAGAACTAAGAGTGGTGTTTTAAGAGAAGTCGAATTTCAGCTATATTTTATTACTTGGGAGAAAAAGGTTAAGCGAAAAATGAACAAATGTTAATGGCTGTTAACTCTGTGTGATATAATAATTCGCCTTTTTTATATTTTACTGTATAATGTCTTGAAAAATAGTAAGACATTTCTGTAAAATTTTCTGTCTCAAAATGTATATACTTCTATATGTCTCAAAAATAATACATCCTATATATAAAAGATTTTCACTTATTCCAAATACAATAAAAAGGAAAAAATAACCATAATATTGGATTTTTATTTAAAAATTACATTTTGTACTCTACTTTTATTAGAAACAGAAAAATAATTATAAAAAAGCTAACACTGGGAAATAGTTTTCAGGATTCAATCTGTCACTTAGCTCAATGACCTATACCTTATAAGCATCTACAATAGTGCTTTAGATAACTACATTGCTCTGAGGAAAACTGTCCAAATCACAGTTCTCTCTGATGTAGTCACTCTCAAAAGATACTATACTCTATCCCTGCCTTACCCATGTTCTCTCCTTCAAAAATCTGAAAAAGGTACTAGGATTTTATCAAAATGACTGGCAGCAGGGACAGAAGGTAAAGCAATAAGAAGCAGTGGAGTTCACCTCAGGCCCTGGATAAACTAGAGTTAAGGGAAAACTAAAAATAAGAAGCAGAAAAATACATAGAGCAATAGATAAGAGCTAGAGTTGGCAGAAAAAGAGAGAAGAGAAAGAAATATAGACATTGAGAGTGGTTAAGAATATTTATGGTAGAGAACCAGAATAAAGCATACCTTACTTGATATGATTGGCAGTTTTCAAATGATCTTAATAATCCCCATCTCCTGGTATTCGTGTCTTTGTATAATCCTTTCCTCTCAAGTACGGACTGGATTTAGTGACATCTTTTTCTAGCAAATAGAATGCAGCAGAGCTAATGGAGCGCCACTTTCAAAATTAGGTTACAGAAGAGACTGTGGCTTCCATCTGGTCACCCTCTCACCCAAGAACACTAAACTGCCACACTGTGAGCTGAGAAGACACTCATGGCAAAGAACTACTAACTTCAACCAATAGAGAGCAATGACCTAAAGCTTGCCAACAGCCATGCGAGTGATCTGAGAAGCAGATCCTTCCTCAGTCAAGCCTTCAGATGCCTGCAGCTCCACCATCTTGACTGAATGTTTCTTCTGAGAAACTCTGAGCCAGAGGCACCCAGATAGTTCATGCCTAGATTGCCGACCCACAGAAACTGTGAACTAAATATTTTAAACCATAAAACGTTTGAGTAATGTGTTATATGCGAGATAATTAATGTACTTGGTTATAAAGATTTGGGGATTTTGGACTCTGGAAGGTCCAGCCATATCACAGTTCCTGTCCTAGGATTTCCATGTAGTTTTTCTATATTCTAGTCTCAAGTCTATCCTTATTAAAAAGAAAAGAAAAGAAAAACAACAAAGAAAAAACCCCTAGCCTGAAAATCTCTCTACTTTGCAACCAAAAGAAACTCACAAAAATAGCTATGTCTACTATAATTTAAAAAGGTTAAAATTATGTTCATATAGTTTTAGCGTAAAACACAAGTCCATTTATTCCAATTTTTTAATTACTTAAATACAAAATCATTGTGTATAATGATGTTTACTGACTGACTATTCTAAACTCTACCACTTCTGAGTACCTCCCGATTACATGAACAACTACACTTACTACTAATATTACTAAGATCTACAACTGCTTGGATCTTTGACTATTTTGTTAACTGTTCTGTTGTCAGCTGAGACATAGCAGATAATCAATAAAAATTTGGTTAAAAATAAGTTGTTACCATTACACTTAAAATCCAAACTTGTTCTCATCCTGGTTTACAAAGTTCTTCACCATCAAGCTCCTGACTACTTCATTTCCTAGTAACTTTCTTCACAGGTTGCTACACTCCATAAACACTGGAGTCTGTGCTATTCTTAAAATATACCGAACAGGTCTTTGCTTCAGAGACTTCATATTTGCAATTCTCTCAGTCTGGAACAATTTTCCACAAATAAGATGGCTGGCTCTATAGTCACCTGCTCAGAGAGTCCTACCTTGCCTAATTATTTAAAATAGCTCTAGTCCCTTACTTCATGATTCTCCATTCTGCTACACTGTTTTATCATTCCTCAGAATACTAGTATCAGAACCTGACATTATATTACATTCTAGAAAATAATAAAGTTTGAGGGCAGAACTCAATTTTGTTCAATGTTCTAATCTGCAGCACTTAAGACAATGTCTGGCACACAATAACTGTCAGATATTTGTTGGCTGTATTAATAAACAAAGAGTCAATTTTTAAAGGTATTCCAGAATTTAAGTAGTAATAGGCAGTAACAACACCGACTTCAGTTACATTTTTAAAATAAATATTACACAGAAATATATAAAAATAATAATATAGGGCTTATTCTATGAACCTAAGATAGGTTCAACATTTAAAATAAAATTAAACATTGAAATTCACCATATCAAAAGACTAAAGAAAAAAAGGCACTTGACAAAAATCTATTATCTATTCATAATTAGGGAAAAAACTCAGCAAACTAGGAAAAAGAGGGAAATTGCTTAACCTGATAAGGAACATCTACACAAAAGCAGAGAGACTATTTTACAGTTAAAATTATGTTCATATAGTTTTAGCGTAAAACACAAGTCCATTTATTCCAATTTTTTAATTACTTAAATACAAAATCATTGTGTATAATGATGTTTACTGACTGACTATTCTAAACTCTACCACTTCTGAGTACCTCCCGATTACATGAACAACTACACTTACTACTAATATTACTAAGATCTACAACTGCTTGGATCTTTGACTATTTTGTTAACTGTTCTGTTGTCAGCTGAGACATAGCAGATAATCAATAAAAATTTGGTTAAAAATAAGTTGTTACCATTACACTTAAAATCCAAACTTGTTCTCATCCTGGTTTACAAAGTTCTTCACCATCAAGCTCCTGACTACTTCATTTCCTAGTAACTTTCTTCACAGGTTGCTACACTCCATAAACACTGGAGTCTGTGCTATTCTTAAAATATACCGAACAGGTCTTTGCTTCAGAGACTTCATATTTGCAATTCTCTCAGTCTGGAACAATTTTCCACAAATAAGATGGCTGGCTCTATAGTCACCTGCTCAGAGAGTCCTACCTTGCCTAATTATTTAAAATAGCTCTAGTCCCTTACTTCATGATTCTCCATTCTGCTACACTGTTTTATCATTCCTCAGAATACTAGTATCAGAACCTGACATTATATTACATTCTAGAAAATAATAAAGTTTGAGGGCAGAACTCAATTTTGTTCAATGTTCTAATCTGCAGCACTTAAGACAATGTCTGGCACACAATAACTGTCAGATATTTGTTGGCTGTATTAATAAACAAAGAGTCAATTTTTAAAGGTATTCCAGAATTTAAGTAGTAATAGGCAGTAACAACACCGACTTCAGTTACATTTTTAAAATAAATATTACACAGAAATATATAAAAATAATAATATAGGGCTTATTCTATGAACCTAAGATAGGTTCAACATTTAAAATAAAATTAAACATTGAAATTCACCATATCAAAAGACTAAAGAAAAAAAGGCACTTGACAAAAATCTATTATCTATTCATAATTAGGGAAAAAACTCAGCAAACTAGGAAAAAGAGGGAAATTGCTTAACCTGATAAGGAACATCTACACAAAAGCAGAGAGACTATTTTACAGTTACGATGAAAGACTAGAAATGAGGCAAGGTGTCTGTTCTCACTTTCATCATCACACTGGAAGTACTAGTCAGTGGAACAATAGAGGAAAAAGAAGCAAAAGGCATCTGGAAAGTAAAAAGTAAAACTGTGTCTCACTGATGACATGCTTTTCTCCTCTGGAAATCTCACGCAAAAAAAAAAAACCAAACAGGGCTTCCCTGGTGGTCCAGTGGGTAAGGACACTGCCTTGCAGTGCAAGGGGCACCGGTTCGATCCCTGGCCTGGGAATATCCCACATGCCGCAGAGTGGCTGGACCCATGTGTCCAATTACCTAGCTGGAGCTCTAGAGTGCATGCACCCAGAGCCAGTGCTCTGCGACAACAGAGGCCACTGCAATGGGAGGCCCACATGAGCCAAAGAACAAAGATAGCTGAAAATAGATAAATGAAAGACCAATAAGAGTGGCCCACCCCCCCCAAAAAAACAAACAAACCTGCCATGCAAGCATGGTCAGTCAACTCAGTCGTGTCCGACTCTTCGTAGCCGTACACACTGTAGCCCACCAGGCATCTCTGTTCATCGGATTGCCCAGGCAAGAATACTGGAGGCGGCTGTCATTTCCTTTTCCAAGGGATCTTCCTGCACCAGGAATAGAACCTCTGTCTCCTGCATTGCAAGTGGATTCTTTACCACTGAGCCATCTGGGAAGCCCAAAGGGATCTATTAAAATTTAAAAAAGTTCCTAGATCTAATGAGCTTACAAAGATAGCAGATAAAAGGTCAAGATACAAAAATCACTTAATATTTCTAAAGATAAAAAAATAGAAAATTTTAAAGCATTATCAGTTCCAACAGTTTAAAAATAAGAAATACTTAGGTATAAATCTAACAAAAATCTATTATCTATTCATAATTAGGGAAAAAACTCAGCAAACTAGGAAAAAGAGGGAAATTGCTTAACCTGATAAGGAACATCTACACAAAAGCAGAGAGACTATTTTACAGTTACGATGAAAGACTAGAAATGAGGCAAGGTGTCTGTTCTCACTTTCATCATCACACTGGAAGTACTAGTCAGTGGAACAATAGAGGAAAAAGAAGCAAAAGGCATCTGGAAAGTAAAAAGTAAAACTGTGTCTCACTGATGACATGCTTTTCTCCTCTGGAAATCTCACGCAAAAAAAAAAAACCAAACAGGGCTTCCCTGGTGGTCCAGTGGGTAAGGACACTGCCTTGCAGTGCAAGGGGCACCGGTTCGATCCCTGGCCTGGGAATATCCCACATGCCGCAGAGTGGCTGGACCCATGTGTCCAATTACCTAGCTGGAGCTCTAGAGTGCATGCACCCAGAGCCAGTGCTCTGCGACAACAGAGGCCACTGCAATGGGAGGCCCACATGAGCCAAAGAACAAAGATAGCTGAAAATAGATAAATGAAAGACCAATAAGAGTGGCCCACCCCCCCCAAAAAAACAAACAAACCTGCCATGCAAGCATGGTCAGTCAACTCAGTCGTGTCCGACTCTTCGTAGCCGTACACACTGTAGCCCACCAGGCATCTCTGTTCATCGGATTGCCCAGGCAAGAATACTGGAGGCGGCTGTCATTTCCTTTTCCAAGGGATCTTCCTGCACCAGGAATAGAACCTCTGTCTCCTGCATTGCAAGTGGATTCTTTACCACTGAGCCATCTGGGAAGCCCAAAGGGATCTATTAAAATTTAAAAAAGTTCCTAGATCTAATGAGCTTACAAAGATAGCAGATAAAAGGTCAAGATACAAAAATCACTTAATATTTCTAAAGATAAAAAAATAGAAAATTTTAAAGCATTATCAGTTCCAACAGTTTAAAAATAAGAAATACTTAGGTATAAATCTAACAAAAAATCTGCAGGATCTACAAACTGGAAAAAACCACCACCATAGAGAGTGCATTATGTGAAATGCTGAACTGGATGAATCACAAGCTAAAATCAAGATTGCAGGGAGAAATAACAACCTCAGATACGCTGATAATACCATTATAATGGTAAAAAGTGAAGAGCAACTAAAGAGCCTCTTGATGAGGGTGAAAAGGACTGTGAAAAAGCTCACTTAAAGCTCAATATTTAAAAAACTAAGATCATGGCCTGCAGTCCCATCATTTCATGGCAAAGAGATGAGGAAAAAATGGAAGCTTTCTTTTCTTGGGCTCCGAAATCCCTTGAGGACAGTGACTGCAGCCATGAAATTAAAAGACACTTGTTCCTTGGAAGAAAAACCATGACAAACCTAGAGAGCATATTAAAAAGCAGACATCACTTTGCTGAGAAAGGTCCATGCAAAGCTATGATTTTTTCAGTAGTCATGTACAGACATAAGACCTGGACCGTAAAGAAGGCTGAGCACTGAAGAACTAATGCCTTCAAACTGTGGTGCTGACGCAGACTCTGAAGAGTCCCTTGGACAGCAAGATCATCAAGCCAGTCAATCCTAAAGGAAGTCAACTGTAAGTACTCACTGGGAGGACTGATGCTGAACCTCCAATACTTTGGCCAGCTGATGCAAAGAGCAAACTCACTGGACAAGACCTTGATGCTGGGAAAGACTGAAGGCGGGAAGAGATGGGGGTGAAAAGACTCTGCGGCTGGGAAATACTGAGGGCAGGAGGGCACTGGGGTCACAGAGAATGAGATGTTTTGATGGCATTACCAACTCAACGGACATGAGTTAGAGCAGATTCCAGGAAATAGTGAAGGACAGGGACGTCTGGCCTGCTGCAGTCCTTGAGGTTGCAAAGTGTCAGACACAATTTAGCATCTTAGTAACAAGATCTGTATAAATGGAGTAATACTCTGTACTCCTGGATTAATTACTCAATACTGTCACAATGTTAATTCTCCTTAAACTGATACATAAATTCAACCCAACTCTAATCAAACTCTTACCAAGGTTTTTATTAGTATCAATAAACTGATTCAAAAATTTGTATGGAGGATTTCCCTGGTGGTCTAGTTTACCAAGAATTTGCATGCCTATGCAGGGGAGACAACTATAATACCTGAATGGCTGGACTGGTGTGTCCAAGTACAAGTCAGCACTCTGGAGCGCATGCGCCCAGATGGTGCTCTGCGATGAGTCAGGCCACTGCAATGGGAGGCCCACACAGGCCAAAGAATAAAGATGGATGAAGTAGTAATAAGAACAAAAAGAGGCCAAAATTTGGAAAAAAAAAAAAAAAAGGGTATTATATCTAGGAATTAGTGGAAACCAGATGTGCACACTCCTGAAAGCCACTGAGTTTACCATTCAGGTTAACTCCGAAAAATGGTTTCAACTATTACACAGTTTTAAACTGTAATCATTTTCAAGTGTGTATTACTTCATTTTTACATTTAACAGACAAGTGTTTAGAGGCAGAGTGCAAATGAAATATTGGTTTGAGAGCATAAAATAATAATTCTGTAAGTTCAGGCTTCCCTGGTGGTCCAGTGGGTAAGGACACTGCCTTGCAGTGAAAGAGGCACCAGTTCGATCCCTGGCCTGGGAAGATCCCACATGCCGCGGAGCAGCTTGACCGATGTGTCCGACTACTGAGCTGGAGCTCTGGAGTGCATGTGCCCAGAGCCAGTGCTCTGCAGCGACAGAGGCCACTGTGATGAGAGGCCCACACAGGCCAAAGAACAACAATGGATGAAAATAGATAAATGAAACACCACCAGAAGTGGCCAAAAAAAAAAAAAAAAATTCTACAAGTTCACCACAAGATATTTCCATTAGTTCTACAAGCTGTATTCCATACGATCAAAAGTAATTAATAGCATATAAAAGGTATCTCCAGGGACTTTGGTAGTCCAGTGGCTAAGACATCACACTTCAAATGCAAAGGATCTGGGTCCGATCCCTGGGCAGGGATCTTGCTGCAATGGAGATGCAACCAAGACATGGAGCAGCCAAATAAATATATTAAAAATAAATAAATAAAAGGTATCACCAGCATTTCGGAAGCCAAATTAAGACACAGATTAACTGCAAGTAAGACCACCTGGTTTTCCTTTAGCTATACATCCATCCATACTGCAAGCTATTTATAGAGAAATGTTTGTGATTGACAGCTGAAAACTTATTTCATCTTTTAAAAAAAAAATTATAAATTTCCAAAAAACATCGAAATTAACCTGTTAACTTTGTTTTTTAAATTGGACACAAACCAAGTCTCCTCCTTTATTTATTTATCGTTGTTGTTATTGTTGTTGTTGTTTTCTTTATTCATCTGGCTCAATAAGGTCTTAGTTGCAGCACACCGGCTTCTCTAGTTACAGAGCTCGGCATCTACTGTCGAGTGCAGGCCTCTCTCTAGTTGCAGGCTCAGAAGTTGAGGAACACAGGCTCAGTAGTCCCAAAGCATGTGGGATCTTCGTTTCCAGACCAGGAATCGAACTTGAGTCCCCTGCACTGCAAGGCAAATTCTTAACCACTGGACCATCAAGGAAGTCCCAACCTGTTGACTTTTTAAAAGCAGAAAATCAAGAAATGCCCAACATTAACTTAGAAAATAGTTTTCTCTATTTTTGGTGGAAGCTGGATTTTAATTTTTTTGTTCTTATTTAGTCCCTAAGTCATGTCAGATTCTTTCGCAGCCCCATGGACTGTAGCCCACCAGGATCATGTATCCATGGGATTTTCCAGGCAAGAGTACTGGAGTGGCTTGTTATTTCCTTCTCCAGGGGATCTTCCCAACCCAGGCACAAAACCTGAGCTTCCTGCATTGCAGGCAGATTCTTTACCTGAGTCGCTGAGGAAGCCCACCTACATTTAGAGTATATCTGATCACAGATAAAACATTCAACCATTCAGTTAACGCACACAATGACTGAGAAGCATGTAAGAGACACTATCCTAGGTACTAGAAAGATAGTAGCAAGCATGAAAAGGAAGGTTTCTAGTCTTACAGAGCTTAAATTCTACCTAGCAAATGGCAGACAGAGTACACTTATGATATAAAGGTAAGAAGTAAACGGGGTTTCACTGTTTTTGTAAAATCAAAGTAGAGTAATAGAGCACAACTATGCTGCAGTAGGAATTAACTTAGATTTGTAGATAAAAGAAGCCTTTGGTGCACTGTTACTTTGTAAAAAAACACAGATTAACTGCAAGTAAGACCACCTGGTTTTCCTTTAGCTATACATCCATCCATACTGCAAGCTATTTATAGAGAAATGTTTGTGATTGACAGCTGAAAACTTATTTCATCTTTTAAAAAAAAAATTATAAATTTCCAAAAAACATCGAAATTAACCTGTTAACTTTGTTTTTTAAATTGGACACAAACCAAGTCTCCTCCTTTATTTATTTATCGTTGTTGTTATTGTTGTTGTTGTTTTCTTTATTCATCTGGCTCAATAAGGTCTTAGTTGCAGCACACCGGCTTCTCTAGTTACAGAGCTCGGCATCTACTGTCGAGTGCAGGCCTCTCTCTAGTTGCAGGCTCAGAAGTTGAGGAACACAGGCTCAGTAGTCCCAAAGCATGTGGGATCTTCGCTTCCAGACCAGGAATCGAACTTGAGTCCCCTGCACTGCAAGGCAAATTCTTAACCACTGGACCATCAAGGAAGTCCCAACCTGTTGACTTTTTAAAAGCAGAAAATCAAGAAATGCCCAACATTAACTTAGAAAATAGTTTTCTCTATTTTTGGTGGAAGCTGGATTTTAATTTTTTTGTTCTTATTTAGTCCCTAAGTCATGTCAGATTCTTTCGCAGCCCCATGGACTGTAGCCCACCAGGATCATGTATCCATGGGATTTTCCAGGCAAGAGTACTGGAGTGGCTTGTTATTTCCTTCTCCAGGGGATCTTCCCAACCCAGGCACAAAACCTGAGCTTCCTGCATTGCAGGCAGATTCTTTACCTGAGTCGCTGAGGAAGCCCACCTACATTTAGAGTATATCTGATCACAGATAAAACATTCAACCATTCAGTTAACGCACACAATGACTGAGAAGCATGTAAGAGACACTATCCTAGGTACTAGAAAGATAGTAGCAAGCATGAAAAGGAAGGTTTCTAGTCTTACAGAGCTTAAATTCTACCTAGCAAATGGCAGACAGAGTACACTTATGATATAAAGGTAAGAAGTAAACGGGGTTTCACTGTTTTTGTAAAAATCAAAGTAGAGTAATAGAGCACAACTATGCTGCAGTAGGAATTAACTTAGATTTGTAGATAAAAGAAGCCTTTTGGTGACATCTGCTCTAAGACTTGAAATGACAATAACAAGCTAATTAGGATTTCAAGTTAGAGCTATAAGGAAAAAAAGACCATTAACAGAAACCTTTAAAGCAGGAATAAACTAGATGTGTTTGTGCAGCAAACAAATATAAACTTATCTATAACATAAGCCAGAAAAAGGAGCCCAGGATCAAGTCAGAGGGCTCACTCACATTTCTGTGAACAAAAGAGGAGACTTTACAAAGGAGGAAAAACCCTAAAAGGAGACTTAAAAAGTTCAGTTGGTGGGAATTCCCTGGTGTTCCAGTGGTTAAGACTTTGAGTTCCCTATGCAGGGGGCATGGGTTCAATCCCTGGTTGGGAAACTAAAATTCTGCCTGCCATGTTGTTGGCCAAAAAAAAAAAAAAAAGAGAGAGAAAGAAATGCTAGAGACCAACAACAGCATAACTGAGACAAGAATGCCTCTGATGGGCTCATTAGTAGATTGGACATGGCTGAGAAAAGAATTTCTAACCTCAGGATATATCAATAGAAACTTTCAAAATGAAGACAGAAAAGAGACTGGGGGGAGAAAAAGGAACACAGTATCCAAGAAATGTGGTTTTATTAAAAAGGTGTTAATATGTACATGTATGAGAACACTAAAGGTGATGAGAGAAGGAATAGTTTAAGTAATTAATGACTAAGAATTCTTTCAACTTAATGTCAGACATAATACCACAGATCTGGGAAATTCAGAGAACATAAAGCAAGATAGATGCCCAAAGTGAATTATATAGCATATGTCATTCAATAAGATACGGTACTATATAAAAATTATATTACATAAAATTATTTATGATAGCCAATAGTATACTTAGAACAAATAACTGTTCATTAAATTTTTTATATCACACTAAAAACTATTTTTTACACATTTTTCCCAGTAGAATGAAAGCTGCATAAACGCAGGATGTAAATGTTTTCATTCACAGCTATATCCTAAAACAGAATACACAGTAGGGTACATAGTTGGCTCTTATTAAATATATTTTCATTAATACAGTTCAAAATAATAAGATCATTTAAAAATTTCAAGGGGACGTTCCTGGTGGTCCAGTGGCTATGAATCTGTGCTCCCAATGCAGGAGACCTGGACGTAATCCTTGGTCGGGAACTAAATCCCACATGCCACAACTGATAGTCTGCATGCTACAACCTAGAAGATCTTGCACGCCACAAAGATCCTGAGTGCCACAACTAATATCCAACATGGCCAAATAAATAATAAATACAAAAACAAATATTTCAAACAAAAATGTTCATAAGACATCTTATTGTGAAGAATCTTAAGGCTACGTAGTATAGAACATTGCTGTCCAATAGAAATATGATGCGATTACATATGTAATTTTAAGTTTGCTACTAGACACATTTTAAAAAGCAAAAAGAAACATGAAATATTAATTTCACTGTACCTGTTATATAAAAAATATTATGACTTAAACCTGTAATCAGGATAAAAACACGCTTATTGAGGTATGTTCTTTCTCATGTGTGCTAAAACCTCAAAACAGTGTTTATGTTACATTTAGCGCAAAGTCTGTATCGAGCAATCCACATTTCAAGAGTTCAAAAATCACATGTGACTAGATAGCATAAAGTATATGTTATCCCTAAAGTAAATAAGAATTTACCATTAATTAAAACAATTCAATCCCAAACTTCTTAGCCAGATACATTGTTTAGTATTTTTAGGCACCTAATAATAGCTTAGGTTATGCAAAAAGAATGTGAAAAATGCAAATCCTCAAAGAGTTTTCTAAGCATCTTGATCTTCTTATGAATATTCAGTTTCTAATTATGCAAATAATGGGTGGGAAAAGAGTATTTGGATCTTACCTAAATCAATTTATTTTTAGCTTCTAAAATACTGTATTCTATATACTCCTGGCACCATCATCTTTGATGATTATTTTATATACAACGAAGACACTCAAAAAAATAGATTCCTTCTGTAAAAAATTTGTGCCTGTATGCTAAGTTGCTTCAATCATATTTGACTCTTTGCAACCCCATGGACTGTAGCTCTCCAGGCTCCTCTGTCCATTGGATTCTCTAGGCAAAGATCCTGGAGTGGGCTCCCATGCCCTTCCTCCAGGGGATCTTCCCTACCCAGGGATCAAACCTGCTTGTATCTTCTGGACTGGCAGGCAGGTTCTTTACCACTAGCACTACCTGGGAAGCCCTGGCTCTAAAGCATTTAGTCAGTCGATATATATAGGATTTCAAAGAAACTAGAATGAAAAAAATGGAGAAAAAAACAACTAAACTTCCTTAACTACAACATACAGAAACTAAAATAGTAACAAGATTTAAAAAGCATAACTGCAAGAAATCTTATCACTCTTTCAAAGAAAGCAACCAGATAATTAACTTTTGGTGCTTCAGACAGTAAAGATGTCTGCCAGCAATTCAGGAGACCTGGGTTCAATCCCTGGGTTGGGAAGATCCCCTAGAGAAGGGAATGGCAACCCAGTCAAGTATTCTTGCCTGGAAAATTGCAGGGACAGAGAAGCCTGATGGAGAAGTCCATGGGTCACAAAGATATGGACACAATTGAGTGGCTAATTCTTCATACTTTCTCTTTAAGAGGTAATAGTTCTAGGTAATCCAAAAATCAATTATATGTCCTAGGTATGAACTTTGCTTTCATGTTTTTACCAGTTTTCAACCTGCATTCCAGTTTAGATTAAAATAAGTGAAAAATAATTATTCCTTAGTACATCTATAGCCCAGAAATTTTAGGGTGAACGAACAAAAAACAAAAAAAATCCATTGCAAACCTGTTACAGATAATCCACAAAGCAAAGAACCCTATAGCAAAAAGTCCAGATTTCAACACATATACATTTTCTTAGAAATACCATAAAAACCACCAAAGAGAAAATTTCAGTAAGACAAGCAAAAGTTAACCTCTTTAAATTATAAACATTTAAAACTAAAAAGAATAAAAACATTTTTTTCTTTTTGGTTACATTAAATTTCATTATTATAAAGAAATTCAAATTCAGAAAATTTGGGAAGGCTGTAAACCTAAGCCTATACTATAAATTCTAATTTGGTGTCTACAATTTAATCTAAAGAACATTCAGTGTGAATTAAGGAAGAAGTCAGTTGTTCTGTAAACAATAAAAGCCTAATGCCCTTCCTCCAGGGGATCTTCCCTACCCAGGGATCAAACCTGCTTGTATCTTCTGGACTGGCAGGCAGGTTCTTTACCACTAGCACTACCTGGGAAGCCCTGGCTCTAAAGCATTTAGTCAGTCGATATATATAGGATTTCAAAGAAACTAGAATGAAAAAAATGGAGAAAAAAACAACTAAACTTCCTTAACTACAACATACAGAAACTAAAATAGTAACAAGATTTAAAAAGCATAACTGCAAGAAATCTTATCACTCTTTCAAAGAAAGCAACCAGATAATTAACTTTTGGTGCTTCAGACAGTAAAGATGTCTGCCAGCAATTCAGGAGACCTGGGTTCAATCCCTGGGTTGGGAAGATCCCCTAGAGAAGGGAATGGCAACCCAGTCAAGTATTCTTGCCTGGAAAATTGCAGGGACAGAGAAGCCTGATGGAGAAGTCCATGGGTCACAAAGATATGGACACAATTGAGTGGCTAATTCTTCATACTTTCTCTTTAAGAGGTAATAGTTCTAGGTAATCCAAAAATCAATTATATGTCCTAGGTATGAACTTTGCTTTCATGTTTTTACCAGTTTTCAACCTGCATTCCAGTTTAGATTAAAATAAGTGAAAAATAATTATTCCTTAGTACATCTATAGCCCAGAAATTTTAGGGTGAACGAACAAAAAACAAAAAAAATCCATTGCAAACCTGTTACAGATAATCCACAAAGCAAAGAACCCTATAGCAAAAAGTCCAGATTTCAACACATATACATTTTCTTAGAAATACCATAAAAACCACCAAAGAGAAAATTTCAGTAAGACAAGCAAAAGTTAACCTCTTTAAATTATAAACATTTAAAACTAAAAAGAATAAAAACATTTTTTTCTTTTTGGTTACATTAAATTTCATTATTATAAAGAAATTCAAATTCAGAAAATTTGGGAAGGCTGTAAACCTAAGCCTATACTATAAATTCTAATTTGGTGTCTACAATTTAATCTAAAGAACATTCAGTGTGAATTAAGGAAGAAGTCAGTTGTTCTGACATTACATTATTACAAATAAAAAGCCTTGCCTGTTGTCTCCAAAATGCTTCCATTAGTGACTTAATCTTTAAGACATATAAATACATTTATTTATGAAACTTATGAACACAATCTCATCCCCTGGACATCATGAGATACAGCAAATACTATCACGCTGTGTTGTTCTGTTGCTCAGTCGTGTGTGACTCTTTTGTGACCCCATGGACTGTACCCCGCCAGACCCCTCGTCCATGGAATTCTCCAGGCAAGAATACTAAAGTGGGATTCCTTTCTTTCTCGAGGGGATATTTCTAACCCAGGGACTGAAAGAAAATCAGTTGAAAGAAAATAAAAAATCTGCTAATTTAGTACATCTGTATCTGGGCAACAGACATAGGAACTACCCTTCCTGCTAAGCATGAACATTAAAAATTAAAAACCTAATCTAAAAAAAAAAAAAAACCCAATCTGATTTTCCACCCCTTAAAATACTCCAGATTTGATTTTGACTTACATTCTACCATGCATATGTATACTCTATATGGGAAATTTCATATCAATACCTACCCTTTGAATATTAAATTTATTCTTTCAATTGAAATCTGGAAATCCTAACCCTCTTCAGTGCAGTCATATAAACTAGGAATAAAAGTATCATAAAGAAGGCAGTTTCGTCCTTAAGTGAAAAGAAAGTATAAAGACTACCAACAGATAGAAGGGAGAGCACCGAAGCAGAGACAAGTATTAAATCATTTTCACACCTACAACTTTAATGTGTTTCAGATAGCTGATGCATTACAATAACAGAAAAGGAATAGGGAAAAAAAGGTAAATTCTTTTAGGAAATTTTGAGCAGTTCTTTCAAACATTACTGAAACACAAGGAAACTAAAGTTTCTAATTTGTAACTCAAAGTTAAATTAAGTCAATTAAACCAATCAAGTCAATAAATGTAATGAAAATATCTACATTGTCACAATTTTATTTCTCAAAAATATAGAATTACTAGAAGATACAAATGCAAAATACACTGTTACATGTTCAAGATTTCTTTATGCCACAAATGTGCCTTCTCAATTTACGGCAGAACATTCAGTGTGAATTAAGGAAGAAGTCAGTTGTTCTGACATTACATTATTACAAATAAAAAGCCTTGCCTGTTGTCTCCAAAATGCTTCCATTAGTGACTTAATCTTTAAGACATATAAATACATTTATTTATGAAACTTATGAACACAATCTCATCCCCTGGACATCATGAGATACAGCAAATACTATCACGCTGTGTTGTTCTGTTGCTCAGTCGTGTGTGACTCTTTTGTGACCCCATGGACTGTACCCCGCCAGACCCCTCGTCCATGGAATTCTCCAGGCAAGAATACTAAAGTGGGATTCCTTTCTTTCTCGAGGGGATATTTCTAACCCAGGGACTGAAAGAAAATCAGTTGAAAGAAAATAAAAAATCTGCTAATTTAGTACATCTGTATCTGGGCAACAGACATAGGAACTACCCTTCCTGCTAAGCATGAACATTAAAAATTAAAAACCTAATCTAAAAAAAAAAAAAAAACCCAATCTGATTTTCCACCCCTTAAAATACTCCAGATTTGATTTTGACTTACATTCTACCATGCATATGTATACTCTATATGGGAAATTTCATATCAATACCTACCCTTTGAATATTAAATTTATTCTTTCAATTGAAATCTGGAAATCCTAACCCTCTTCAGTGCAGTCATATAAACTAGGAATAAAAGTATCATAAAGAAGGCAGTTTCGTCCTTAAGTGAAAAGAAAGTATAAAGACTACCAACAGATAGAAGGGAGAGCACCGAAGCAGAGACAAGTATTAAATCATTTTCACACCTACAACTTTAATGTGTTTCAGATAGCTGATGCATTACAATAACAGAAAAGGAATAGGGAAAAAAAGGTAAATTCTTTTAGGAAATTTTGAGCAGTTCTTTCAAACATTACTGAAACACAAGGAAACTAAAGTTTCTAATTTGTAACTCAAAGTTAAATTAAGTCAATTAAACCAATCAAGTCAATAAATGTAATGAAAATATCTACATTGTCACAATTTTATTTCTCAAAAATATAGAATTACTAGAAGATACAAATGCAAAATACACTGTTACATGTTCAAGATTTCTTTATGCCACAAATGTGCCTTCTCAATTTACGGCAGAAAGCACTGCAGTAATTGGCATGACCAAGGTAGTTAGCTCAGTTGGCTCAATAATGTTTATAGCTAGAACTCATTCCACTTTGAAAACTATGCCTAAAAAGGAATTCTCTTTGAAGACTAAAGGAATTTAATTAAAGATAAAGCCACTTGGGTGGCCACATAACACATCAAACAGATCATACTTCAAACATCAAGCAGAATTATTACTATTCAGTTATAAATGTATGACTCATAGGAATATAAATGAAGTCATTATTTTTCTGTGTATATCAACTTGGATCCAGAAATTATTACGATTTAGCACTATCATATTTACTCATTATTTATGTTTTAGCTCCAACTTAATTTTCCATTGGTATCTACTTCCAAGCAAAAAAATTTTGACTTAAACAACATGCTTGAAAATTCGTGATCTTAAAAGGACAGAAACAATAAATTAAAAGTTCATTAGAAATATTAACAAAACCTTAGTATCATAGATGAATGCATTTTTCTGAATTCTGCAAGAGAATTGTCACATCCATATAGAAATGATGTTTCTAGAAATATTATCAAGTATTTAAAAACTTCCATAAAAAAAAAACTTCCATTATAAATTGTTTTCAGATTCAGGCAAGTACAATAGTATCATTTTTATTAACACCTGCAGGTTTATTTATCCCACATAGAATAACAAGCACAGTTCCCTGAAATCGCTTCAGAACATGTAAAAGGCGGGGGCGGTGGGGGGGGGGAGGGACATTTTCGGAAATGAATACACTTCCCTTGTCTTTCTAAACCAAACATACTCAAAGTAAGCCTGTACTGATGATTTAAGCATCATCATTATGTATCATATTCCATTATAATCGTATAAAGTATTAATAGTAAGGACTTTAAGGCTACAGGTGTAACAGATGATACGTGTTAAAGTTAGTAAACTGGTTGCTTAATTTCCAATTGGCTGTCACTTCAGTTGCAAGCATTCTCAATTCCTTTCTGATTAACCTGAGGAACCCAATCAGTAAACAATCTTCTACACCTGAAAGAAACAGCTTTTGGCCTTTGTCAACTAATAAGGTACAAATGTAAACGAACAGGAAGAGAGACAACTGAATAAGTAAAAATCACTTATGACAAATAAAGGTTTATCTAGTAAGTTAAAAGCAGCATTTTTTGTTTGTTTTTAGTTGCTAGGCCCTGTCCAGCTCTTTTGTGACCCCATGGACTATAGCCCATTGGCCTCCTCTGTCCATGGGATTTTCCAGGCAAGAATCCTGGAGAAAGTTGCTGTTTCCTCCTGCAGGGTATCTTCCTAACTCAGGGATCGAACCTGTGTCTCTTGCATTGCTGGGGAATTCTTTGTAACAGTTACTAGGGAAGCCCCAGGTTAGACAGTGAAAAGATGCTACAGGCAATTAATAGATGTGCTATCAAGAATATCTAAATAATGAAACTAACTTCAGACAAAAGGCGTTTTTCCTTTAAACACAGAAAAAGCTATAAGTGAATCTGGAACAAAGTAAAATGTAAGGGAATTTCAGACAGGATAGATGGAAACAGTAAGTTATTATGACAAAATGGAATCAAAACTGGATGGAGTTATTGGATAATGCAGGAGGTGGACAATGGGAAGTCACTGGCGGACAACTGTGATAAGATCAACCTGAATGGAGAAGTACTCAAAGTAATGAATCAGACAATAATAGTATATTTCCAACAAAGTACTCCTACACTGAGTAAGACAAAAAAGCAAGATATAATTTTCTGAAAATTTTCACAGGTCCAAAAGATAAAGATGAATAGTCAACCTGCAAGCATTTAATAAGCATCCACTATGTAATCTGCACTGTATCAAATATAAAATATATTCCTCTTCCTCAAGCGGCTTCTAAGAAAATAAAACATATTATCATAGATACGTGAAAAAAAATTTATGCTAATGAAAGCAAGTGTTTTTTATTGCTAATCCCAGATGATGAATAAAGATGCAATGTGAGGCACGCTCATACAGTTAATGAGTATTACACAATATATTACTCTGGTAGGTAATTTGGTGATGTTACAAGAGCCTGAAAACACACACACACAGTAAGTCCTCTTTTACAAATCTAGGGGAAATTTTTTCCAAAGATTTATGTAAAAGGCTAGTCTCTGTAGTGAAATTTATATCAGCAAAACATTAGAAAGATCCCAAACATCTGCCAACAGGAAAATATTTTAAATATGGTTGTTACACAATATAACACTGAGCTGCCAAAAATAATTTTTTCAAACACTAGGACCTGCAACTGTTTGTGAGATGAAGTTCAAATACCACATGATCCCAGCTTTAGGCAAAATACACAAACATGTATTGGAACATAGAAATACAAATTACTTGTATTTTTGTTATTTGTACCTATGTTCATTCTCCAAAATATTTCATATTTAAAAACAATCACTTATTATTTGGAAAGGTACATATCACATTCACACCGACACACACACAGAGTAAATGTTAAACAGAAAAAACAATGTGATAGAATCGGCCTGGAGTAAGAAAAATTTAATGTAAAAAAGTAACCCAAAAGGGATGGGTAAAAAAAGTACTGATAGAATCTATCTAGATTAAAACTATGAGGAAATGGTAGAACCCTTGATGTTAATCTGATTACGTGGAAAACATGGGAGAATCAGAGATAACAGTTACAAAAGATTCTGAAGACATTCAAATATAAGCTATTTCACATTTATGTTCTTCTATGATTTTTTTTTTAAAGAAACGGATTTTTGTTATAAAAACATATTACCTGTCAATTTCTGTATGTGTAGAGCTGGTAAAGATTATAAATCGCTTTTACCAACACAAAGCATTTGTTTCTCATAACCACATCTAATGGCAAGAACAGTATTATAAAACTATTTAACAAGGTGAAACAAATCGAGATCGGAGAGGTTGTAACTTGCCCAAACAAACAGCTAGTAAGAATTGGAAACAGCCAAGACCACTCACTGCTAAGCCTTCCTCAAGCAATCCACATTCCAAAACACCAGGTTTTTCGTTCATGTTTAATTATTTTTAGAGCCACTTTTTCCTAGTCAAACACACTGTCGATTTTTTCTGCTGTAGTGGTAAATATCTTAACGTTTTGTTGCTAACAAACCTGCTCAATCCTACGGTATTGGAAAAAAAAAAAAAAATCCCAATGACTCAAACTCGGCAGAGTCAAACTGGTTAAGGAAAAGACGAAGAGAACTATTCCCTTAAATCTCGCCAGCGGACCAAAGTTTGGGTTATCCAAAGGTAGACAGTAGTCCCTACTCACTCCAAACAGAAAAACAACCGCGTAACAGCAAAGACCAACATAAACAAAAATAAAAATAAATATATATATTTAAAAGTAACGTGCTTTCTTAAACAAAAATCAATCCCCGCAAACCGCTGATTCGAAGGGTAAGGAGTGAATCTGCCCGGAGGAGAGAGCAGGCAGTGGAGAACCAAAGGCTGAGTAAGAAAAAATCCCAACAAGGTCCATCCAGTGCCTTCCCTTTCTGTAAAGCTAGCCTCTTCCTTTCCAGTAGTTTCCTTAATAATCGAAACATAGTCTTGTATTTCGTGCTATCAAACACTACGCATCCTGATATTTTCCAGCAAAACATCAATCCCTACAGCACCAAAGAAGACAAACTTGGAAAACCACTCAACAGTCCTCGAGACTCTCCTCCATCCCACGTAATTCTAAAAGCCAAATCAACGTCTGCGGCAGACAAAGTGAAAACAAGTAAGTAAAACAACGATCCCATCTAATGCAAACAACTCCGCCTCGGAGATTCCCCACACCAGCCGTCACCACAACCGCACCCGGCGAGGCGCGGCCGCTGAGACAAGGGGCGGGCCCGGAAGGCCACGTGCTCTGTCCTGTGCGCACGCGCCGGCTAAAACAAAAGGGAGGCCTGCCAAGCCCCTCCCCTTGGCCCACGTGACCGCCTCTAGGTCCGCCCCCTCCCCTCCCTCTGTCCCTTCCCTCCCCTTCGCTTCTGCCAAAGCTGTTAGGTTTAGCCGTTTAAATTTGGCTATGGTCCGACCCCCTACCCTACAGCGCGATCCTGTACCGGGACCCAGAGTCCCAACAGCTCAGAAGATTCGGGGGGCGAAGGGGCTGCCGGTTGGTCGCCTGGCCCGCAAGCCCACCCAGCGGTCTTCTCCGCTCTCCCCTCCCCGCGGGGCCGCCGTCCCCGCCGGAGGAGACCCACCCCCATCAGCCCGCCGCGGAGACGCCGGCCACTCGCCTGCTGGGGCGCCCTGGCTCCCCTCCGCCGCCGCACCTTCGGGTCGGCCGTGGTGGGGGCTGCTGAGCTGATCTGTAGCTGCCTGCCCGCCTCCCCCCACCCGGGACGCAGCTGACTCGTCTTCCGAGCGCGTCCCGCTCCCGCCCCGGCCGCCGCCGCCGCCGCGGTTTAACAGTCCGCCAGCTGCCCGCAGCTCCGGGCGGCTCGGGGGATGGAACCCTGCCGCGGTGGAGGGGCAGTGGGCGGGGCGCGGCGCCGGCCAATGGCAGTGGGGGAGGGGCAGCGCCATGCAAATGAGCGCGGGTGGCGGGGAAACCCCGGCAGGGGGCGGGGCCCGCAGAAGCGGCTAGAAGTGTTCTGGAAGTGGCTGGAGCGCTGGCGCCCGAACCCTGCTGCAGAGGCTCGGCCGCTCCCTTGGGGCGGGCTCCGCGCTGCTCCGGCTTCCTCCTCGCCCCGTCTTCTGCCAGCAGGGAAATACACACACACACACACACACGGACATACAGACACGAAAAATACGGCGGGGCGACTTCCCGCCCCCGCTTTGCTATTTCTGTGCCACCGTGACAGGAAAAACAAAACGAGGGGAAAGTCAGGCAGCCTTACGCCCTGCCGCCAGCGCTGGCTCCAGGCGGCCAGATCATCCCGCCCCGCCGCTGGAGACACAAGTTTTAACAAAGCTTTGTCACTGTTGCCAAGTCTTTACGTGTCCATGTGTTTGCATTTCTTCGAGCTCTGCGCTCGAATGCAAAGTCGTAATTCTGTAAGACCCCAGAGGGACCCTGCGAGAGGGTGACAGATCTGCCTTGAATCTAGCTGAGTTGTTTTATAGTTAAGAAAAAAAGGATCAGCTCAAACATTTAAAAATCCGTACAAAGCTGCATTGAGTGGTGGTGGTGTACTTTACTCCATTTTGCAGTAGCGCAAATGAGTAAACTGACGGAGTTTTACGTGGAGATAGTTGGCCAGGGACACGCGAAAACATCGTTGAGAGCTTTGCACCTGGCCCAGCGCTCCACTCACCATGATACAGCCAGGCATTTCCCCAGCCACGCACTCAAGTTGTGTGTGTGTGTGTGTGTGTGTTTAACATAACTGAACACTAAATATAGCACCTTAAGCTATCGATGGATTACAGGCTTTCCTAAGCGCTTAATTTACACATGGAATAATTTTGGGAATGAAGCGCACTAAAATTTTAGATCCAGAAAGTCATTATTCTGCCTTATTAATACGATCAGATCATGAGGAGGGGATGGGATGTGGGAGGATGGAACCCAGGGAACTGGAGTGTTCACAAAACGTAAGGCGATACAAATTACCGAAATTGGAAAATAACCGGCTAGGTTTTCTTTTTTTGTTTGTTTTTCTAGTAGATTGTGACAGAACTGCGATGATTATTATGACAGGCTGCATTTACAGGAGAGAATACTGTTTAAGAATTGCTCAAAACAGTAATTGCATCTTCATATGGGGTAAGGGAAGTGTTTTACAAATCGATTTACCATCACTGGAATAAGAATTAATATGTTTTAAATATTCAAAGGCTGTCCTATCCCTGGGGACTGAGACGAAAAATGAGTAAGGCATTAAAATGTTTTTTAATGAACAGTCTGTGAAGTCAGATCAGTGTTAGGATAATTCAAAGAAAGATTTTTTTATTTAGTCTGAGTATTTTTAAAGACTTTAGGCAGAAGGAAGGCATCACTAGTTCAGAAGATAATATCCTTGAATTTAAGTAGAGGTTGTGTGTATCTTATTACTGGGCTGAAAAAGTGCGTATCATTGCTAGATTGAGTAAATCTCTGTGGGTCCTAGAGATACAGCACTAAACGAAGTTTCTGTCCTCATGGAGTTTATCAAATACAGGCTTTAAGCTTTATAATTACACAAGTAGTAATTCAGAAGGCATTTTTATATACATTATCTAATTTGTTCATCAGACAATGGTAGGAGGTAGTTGTTTCCAGTACTCGAGGTTCTTTTATCTTATACTCAATCCTGCACTCTCCAAAATTTGCAGACCTTAAACTTTTCAATCTATTGAGCCATTCCACAGATAAAACTTTCTTGTTGTTTTTATATTCAGTTTATAATACATTTAACTATATATTTAGAACATTGTCCCTTGACAGAGAATATTATTCTGAAGCATGATTTTTAATATGTATAGCACACCAGTTTTCCAAAAACTGTAGAATATCAAGCTCTTTAATAGAAAAATCAACATCCTGAACCGTTTGTCAAGCTGTTTTCTGTATTATTCTGAAAAATACATAGTTACTTTTTTAAAAATCAAGGCTATATTGTCATTCAGAATGTGCATTGAAAGCATTCTGATTTGCAAGAAAAAATTAACAGCACTGGCTTGAGACTTACAGAACCAGCAAGAACAAGGAGACAGGAAGGGCACCATTCTTGCTGACATAATTATTACCTATCTGGAAGTACACAAAAGTGTCCAAGTAAGCAGTATTCCAGTGATTTCATGAGATAATCTTTCTCAAGACTGGTTTTGATTCAGTCACTCCTCTCATCCGAGAAACATGTGTGCGGCACTCAATACACAGCTGGCAGGGTAAACGCTGATGACACAGAAGAAAGATTATGCCTCGTCCTAAGCGGCTCACGGCCATGAAGAGGTAACAAGGATAGCCTCTTCTATCCCCCTTCTCTGCTCTGCTTTTCTCTATGGGACTTACTACTACTTTAACTTCAGTTTGAATCCTTTTTTTTTGTTGTCTTGTCTCTCTAAGTAGAGTGCAAACTCCACAAGGTCAGACACTTTGCTTACTGCTGCATCCCCAGAGCCCAGGACAGGTCCTGGCAAATGTAGGTTTTCAATACAGATTTGTTAAATGAGCATGTGCTTTTAGTTCTCACATTTTTGCAAAATGAGTGTTATAGTCATTTTCCAGGTGGATAACGGCTTTAAGCCTTTCTGTCCTCATGGAGTTTATCAAATACAGGCTTTAAGCTTTATAATTACACAAGTAGTAATTCAGAAGGCATTTTTATATACATTATCTAATTTGTTCATCAGACAATGGTAGGAGGTAGTTGTTTCCAGTACTCGAGGTTCTTTTATCTTATACTCAATCCTGCACTCTCCAAAATTTGCAGACCTTAAACTTTTCAATCTATTGAGCCATTCCACAGATAAAACTTTCTTGTTGTTTTTATATTCAGTTTATAATACATTTAACTATATATTTAGAACATTGTCCCTTGACAGAGAATATTATTCTGAAGCATGATTTTTAATATGTATAGCACACCAGTTTTCCAAAAACTGTAGAATATCAAGCTCTTTAATAGAAAAATCAACATCCTGAACCGTTTGTCAAGCTGTTTTCTGTATTATTCTGAAAAATACATAGTTACTTTTTTAAAAATCAAGGCTATATTGTCATTCAGAATGTGCATTGAAAGCATTCTGATTTGCAAGAAAAAATTAACAGCACTGGCTTGAGACTTACAGAACCAGCAAGAACAAGGAGACAGGAAGGGCACCATTCTTGCTGACATAATTATTACCTATCTGGAAGTACACAAAAGTGTCCAAGTAAGCAGTATTCCAGTGATTTCATGAGATAATCTTTCTCAAGACTGGTTTTGATTCAGTCACTCCTCTCATCCGAGAAACATGTGTGCGGCACTCAATACACAGCTGGCAGGGTAAACGCTGATGACACAGAAGAAAGATTATGCCTCGTCCTAAGCGGCTCACGGCCATGAAGAGGTAACAAGGATAGCCTCTTCTATCCCCCTTCTCTGCTCTGCTTTTCTCTATGGGACTTACTACTACTTTAACTTCAGTTTGAATCCTTTTTTTTTGTTGTCTTGTCTCTCTAAGTAGAGTGCAAACTCCACAAGGTCAGACACTTTGCTTACTGCTGCATCCCCAGAGCCCAGGACAGGTCCTGGCAAATGTAGGTTTTCAATACAGATTTGTTAAATGAGCATGTGCTTTTAGTTCTCACATTTTTGCAAAATGAGTGTTATAGTCATTTTCCAGGTGGGAAAGAAAAACAGAAACTCAGTGAGGTTATATAATGTTAGATATCCAGATTCTCCCACTAAAAAATAGCCAAATTTGAAAAACGGACTTGGCTGTCTTGAAAAAGCCAGCGTTCTTTCCCCATTACCTCTCAACCAGAAAACTAATTTGGAAGCCTGAACTATTATTCCTCTATATTTCCATGCTCAGGGCAACCGTCCTCCACTGTCACATTCTAGTATATTCAAGTCTTTGTTTTTATAATCACGTTTAGAAAGTGGAATAGGAGAAGTAGCGGGGCTGAAAGGGGTAATTCCTATTCAGGATAGATTCAGCTTTAACTAACCATGATCAACAGATAAGCAGACCAAGGATATGGGTACAGAACAAAAACTTTTATTTATTTATTTATTTTGAGGGGGTTCCTTAATTAATTTTATTTTATTTATTTTTTTTTATTTATTTATTTTTTTAAACCTTTATTTTGCTTTTAACTTTTACAGAGTTTTGTTGTTTACAGACATGCATGTTCTCACAGAGCAATGACTATAGCTTTTCTCACAGAGCAATGACTATAGCTATTTTCTTCACTTATGATAGTACAGGCCTTCATGCTACTTCCTTTTTTTTTTTTTTAAACCTTTATTTTACTTTTAACTTTTACAGAGTTTTGTTGTTCACAGACATGCATGTTCTCAGATTATTCACATGTATATCCCCCCCTTCCCTCCCCTCCCGACCATCACACAGCACCCCTGAAGGATCCCCTTTTCTCACAGAGCAATGACTATAGCTATTTTCTTCACTTATGATAGTACAGGCCTTCATGCTACTTCCTTTACGCCTCCCACCTTCTGTTCCTTCCCCACCATGTCCATATGTCCACTGTCCATGTCTGTCTTTCCATCGCTTCACTGCGTGTGCCATCATCACCATCCTACTAGATTCCATATATATATGTGTGTGTTAATATATTGTATTTGTCCTTCTCTTTCTGACTGACTTCACTTTTGATGATATGTTCTAGATTCAGCCACTTCATTAGGGCTGATTATTCTGGATTTCTCTTTACAGCTGTGTAGTATTCCATTGTATATATGTACCAGAGCTTTTGGATCCATTCGTTCATCGATGGGCATCTAGGTTCCTTCCATGTTCTAGCTATTGTATAGAGAGCTGCAATGAACATTGGGGTACAGGTGCTTCTTTCAGATTTGATTTCATCAGGGTATAAGCCTAAGAGTGGGATTGCTGGGTCATATGGTGCTTCTATTTTTAGTTTTTAAAGAAATCTCCAGACTGTCTTCCATAGAGGCTGTATCAATTTACACTCCCACCAGCAATGCAGGAGTGTTCCCTTTTCTCCACAGCCTCTCCAGCATTTATTGTCTGTCGATTTGTGGATGATGGCCATTCTGACGGGTGTGAGGTGATATCTCATTGTAGTTTTGATTTGCATTTCTCTAATTATTAGTGAAGTTGAGCATCGTTTCATGTGCTTTTGGGCCATCTGTATATCATTGTTGGAGAGGTGTCTGTTTAGGTCCTTTTCCCATTTTTTGATTGGGTTGTTCGAACAAAAACTTTTAGAATGAAGGCGAGGTACAAGAATAGTCAGAATTGACCCATGACTTTAGAGAGCAAAAAATGACTCCCTGTATATACAGATATTCATGGCACCTTTATTCACAATAGCCCCAAACTGGAGCAATCCCAGATCCATCAAATGGTGAAAAATCATTTATGGGACATCCCATAAAATGGAGTGCTACTCAGCAATTAAAAGAAACAAACTATTGGTGCAGAAGACGACAGAGTTGAGTCTCAAACAGTATGCTACGTGAAAGAAGCCAGACACAAAAGAGAGTAAATATTTTATGGTTCCATTTATATAAAGCTCTATCTTCAAATGACAAATTTAACCCATAGCGACTGAAAGCAGACCAGCAGTTACTTAGGCTGGGGTAGGAGGAACTGAGGGAGATGAGTACATGGGGTAATGGAAATACCCTATCTTGATCGTGATGCAAGTCAGATGGGCACATGTGTTTGTCAAAACTCAACAAAATGCTCTTTGCGATCCCAAGGACTGTAGCCCTCTGTCCATGGGATTCTCCAGACAAGAATAACTGGAGTGGGTTGCCATTCCCTCCAGGGGATCTGCCCAGCCCAGGAATCAAACCTGGGGGTGGGGGTGGGGGGGAACTCATCAAAATGTATACTTAAAAATAGGTACATGTTATTGTATGAGAATTATACTTCAATGAAGTTAATTTTTAAAATAAAGACTCTCAGATAAAGATTGTGACTCAGAAATCTCAAGGAGCTTTAAGTCCAAAATGCCGACAGGCAGAAACATTAAAACTAGTCTGCATCAATTATGTTGCAGTTAATCTGTGTGAAATGGGTTTGAAAGCTCCAAATAATGATGGCTTAAAAACACAAGAGTTAATACTCCCTGTTATATTTATTGATTCTAAAGTACATTTCTTCACAGTGTAACATCTCTGAAATCAGAGTGACCTCAGTATTGATACAATAAGAAAGCAATACAGTAAGAAATTTGAATGGCAGTGTTTTTTTTTTTTTTCTTAATAATATATAATAGTGCATCTTGAGAGTTAATGAAATATGGGTTTTTTTTGTTGTTTTTTAAATTTTTGCCTCTTTTATTGGTTTTTTATTTATCCATTTTCATCCATCTTTATCCTTTGGCCTGTGTGGGCCTCCCATCGCAGTGGCCTCTCTTGTTGCAGAGCACTGGCTCTGGGCACATGAGCTCCAGAGCACTGGCTCATAATTGGACACACTGGTTCAGCCACACCACAGCACGTGGGATCTTCCTGGGGCAGGGATCGAACCGGTAACCCTTGCACTGCAAGGCAGACTCTTTACCCACTGGACCACCAGGGAAGCCCGAAATATGGTGGGGTTTTCTGTAAAAAAAAAAAAAAAAAAGTTGAAATACAGCTCAGAGCTGATACTTCAGCTCCACCAGGTAATCAGGAAGGCAGGCTCCTTCCTATTATTCTCTTCTGCCATTCTCAGCCTTGGCTTCCATTTTCAAAGCAACTTCATGTCGCCAGAGGACTACTTGAACTCCAGTCATCATATTCATTTCTCACACAGCAGGCAAGAAAGGGATAGAAGGCCAACGGGGCCTTTAAGCTGACTTTCCTGATGTCTCTCTGGACAATTCTACAACTTGATTATGGGCAAGTTGCAAGGAAGACTAGGAAAAACAGCTAATCTTAAACACATTTTTACCTCTAATATACAGGAATTATTATTACTGAGGAAGGGAACATAGATATTGGTTAGACAATAGGCAATAGTCTTCATTTCCAAAGCAAAATGTCTAAAACCAGAGCCAGCTAAATGCAGCACATGGGATGGGGTGGGGTGGGGTGCAGGGGGATGTCAAACAGAAAGACTGATTAGAGAATTTTGAACTACATTCCCCTTTCAGGCTCTCTGGTTGTGCCCATTATTCATTTTAACTGATGCAATTAGAAAGAATAATGGTGCATAAGTCTGCAAAGGTAGATTAAGACCAAACTTTGGAAGTTTAAGTAAGGGGTGTAGGGTTTATTCCACAGGTGACAAGTGGAACCACTGAAGAGTTTTGCATAAGAAAGTGAAATGATCAAAGTGTTGTTTTCAGACACTGATCTCATAGGTCTTTCTTTGTACTAAACAAGTATACTCAGAAATACTGCTCAGAACTCACCACAATTGAAAAACTATGTCAATATCCTTATTCATTTTATAAGGAGGGTACATATCATGGCAATTTCTTGGGGTCGCTGAGGTGTTATTTAACACCAGTTCTATTACCTCAATTATATACCACATAAGAACAAACGGAAGTTTATCAGTCATGAGGGGTTACAATCAAGTTACTATGCTGTAACAACCAACCCCACATTACAACAGATTAATGCACAAAAAAGCTTATTTCTATCTCACACAAAGTCTGTTTCAGGTAATCTTTTAGAGCACCTCACTTCCGTAAGTTGAATCTGTGTTCTGTGCTTTGATCATAGGTTATCCCCACAGCACCTCTACAATTGCTGCCACAGGGTTAGACATACCTACAGTCCATTGGCAAGGGCTAGTCACACCACTACGAGAGAACCAGGAAATAGAAACTTCTCATGTCGCCAGAGGACTACTTGAACTCCAGTCATCATATTCATTTCTCACACAGCAGGCAAGAAAGGGATAGAAGGCCAACGGGGCCTTTAAGCTGACTTTCCTGATGTCTCTCTGGACAATTCTACAACTTGATTATGGGCAAGTTGCAAGGAAGACTAGGAAAAACAGCTAATCTTAAACACATTTTTACCTCTAATATACAGGAATTATTATTACTGAGGAAGGGAACATAGATATTGGTTAGACAATAGGCAATAGTCTTCATTTCCAAAGCAAAATGTCTAAAACCAGAGCCAGCTAAATGCAGCACATGGGATGGGGTGGGGTGGGGTGCAGGGGGATGTCAAACAGAAAGACTGATTAGAGAATTTTGAACTACATTCCCCTTTCAGGCTCTCTGGTTGTGCCCATTATTCATTTTAACTGATGCAATTAGAAAGAATAATGGTGCATAAGTCTGCAAAGGTAGATTAAGACCAAACTTTGGAAGTTTAAGTAAGGGGTGTAGGGTTTATTCCACAGGTGACAAGTGGAACCACTGAAGAGTTTTGCATAAGAAAGTGAAATGATCAAAGTGTTGTTTTCAGACACTGATCTCATAGGTCTTTCTTTGTACTAAACAAGTATACTCAGAAATACTGCTCAGAACTCACCACAATTGAAAAACTATGTCAATATCCTTATTCATTTTATAAGGAGGGTACATATCATGGCAATTTCTTGGGGTCGCTGAGGTGTTATTTAACACCAGTTCTATTACCTCAATTATATACCACATAAGAACAAACGGAAGTTTATCAGTCATGAGGGGTTACAATCAAGTTACTATGCTGTAACAACCAACCCCACATTACAACAGATTAATGCACAAAAAAGCTTATTTCTATCTCACACAAAGTCTGTTTCAGGTAATCTTTTAGAGCACCTCACTTCCGTAAGTTGAATCTGTGTTCTGTGCTTTGATCATAGGTTATCCCCACAGCACCTCTACAATTGCTGCCACAGGGTTAGACATACCTACAGTCCATTGGCAAGGGCTAGTCACACCACTACGAGAGAACCAGGAAATAGAAACTTCTCATGTTCCCAGAAGAAAGATCTATGCATGGATAAATATTAAAACTCTCTGCTACAAGCCACATCAAATAAAAATGCTAAATGGCACCAGCAAATGAAACCATATCTCATTGGAGATGTGGCCATCTTCAGGCACTGATCCTAAAAACCAGGATCTAGACTATAGCTGTTTTAGTAGATATTCATCAGATTCTATTCCATTAATTTTCCATTCCTAACACTTTCCTGTTTTTCAGCCTTGCAAGTTTCCACACAGACCACAGAGGCAATGCTTTGACTGGATGACAGAGGCCTTGTGAACCTCCTGGAATGAGAGCATAGGAGACCTGCCATGTGCTGTTTCTTACTCGCTCTCCTATCCATCCAGGGGGCTGTCATTAGGCTGTTTCTCACTGTTCCTAGGTTGCGGTGGAGTATGAGGTTTCTGCCTCACCATCCATAACACAAACCTGCAGTTATAAAATTGATTAGTAGCATCCTGAGTAGAATCCTCAGCAGGAGTGCCCCATCATTCTTGTTGCAATCATCCAGCCACTTTTGTTTGTGTTATCCTGTCAAAGGCCGTAGAAGGCTGGCACCTTTGGCTATTTATCTTTATATTCTCTATAGAAGCAAAGAAACCGAGCACGTAAAGGACTCATTGTTTCTTTACTGGCTGAATCTGTCAGCCTGAATTTGCCCTGTGCTTGACAATATTAGAACGTATAAAGAACTCTGGAAGCTCTATATTAAGAATACAAGCGGGCTTCCCTGGTGGTTCAGTGGGTAGGGACACCACCTTGCAGTGCAAGGGGTGCTGACTTGATCCCCGGCTTGGGAAGATCCCACGTGCCATGGAGCAGCTGGACCGATGTGTCCAACTACCGAGCCGGAGCTCTGGACTGCACGCGCCCAGAGCCGGTGCTCTGCGACAACAGAGGTCACCGCGATGGGAGGCCCACACAGGCTGAAGAACAAAGATGGATGAAAACAGACAAATCAAAGACCAATAGAAGTGGCCCACCAGCTCCCCTCCCTCCCCACCCCCCCCATAAATAAAATAAATAAATCTTTAAAAAAAAAAAAGAATACAAGAAACCTGATTAAAAATGGGCAAAAGATCTGGACAGACAATTCACCAAAGAAGATATGTGGAAGGCAAATAATCACATGAAAAGCTGGTCAAAACCATTAGACATGAGGGAAATGCAAATTAAAGCCACGATGAGATACCACTACATAGTATTAGAATGTCTAAAACAAAAGTAAAAAGAAACAAGTGCTAGAGAAGATTAGAACAGTTTCCCATATAGCTGATAGGAAGGCAAAGTGGCACAAGAATTCTGGGAAAGAAGCCTTACAGTTTCTTATAAAGTTAAACATATATTTACCCTTTATGACCCCAAAACTCCTCAGCAATCAAAATGAATGAATAAGCTGAAGTCTATCCATACAGTGGACTACCATTTAGCACTAAAAAAGGAATGAGCTATTAATTCACACAACATAAATGAAACTTAAATGCATTTTGCTAAGAGAAAGCTGTTCATAAAAAGTTACATGCTAACAACAAAGCCCTGTAAAAATAATAATACAATTTGTATGAAATAAAAAAAAGTTACATACTATATGATTCCATTTATGACAAAATGACAAAAATATAGTAACAGAATATATCAGTGGTTGCCAGGGGTTAGGGGGCTTCCCTGGTGGCTCAGTGGTAAAGAATCCACCTGCCAATGCAGCAAACACAGGAGACATGGGTTTGATTCCAGGGTCAGGAAGATTCCATGGAGGAAATGGCAACCCACTCTAGTATTCTTGCCAGCATGGCAAAAAACAGAGGAACCTGTCAGGCTCAGGGTCGCAAAGAGTCAGCCATGATTGATCAACTGAGCACACAGGTACACACACACCAGGGGTTAGAAGTGCAGAAATGATGTGACTATAAAGGGCATGGCAGGGCTTCCTGGTGGTCCAGTGGGTAAGGACACCACCTTGCAGTGCAAGGCGCCGGTTCGATCCCTGGCCTGGGAAGATCCCATGTGCTGCGGAGCGGCTGGACCCATGTGTCCAATTACCGAGCCGGAGCTCTGGAGCGCACACGCCCAGAGCCGGTGCTCTGCGACAACAGAGGCCACTGCGATGGGAGGCCCACAGGAGCCGAAGAACAAAGATGGATGAAACTAGACAAATGAAAGACCAATAGAAGTAGCTCGCTTGCTCCCCTCCCTCCCCACCTCCCCAAAAATAAATAAATTAAAGAAAAAAAAAAGGGCATGGCATAGTTTTTTGGTATGACAGAACTGTTCTGTATCCTGATTCTGCTGTGGTTGTACAAATCTATATACATGCTAAAATTCAGCATACCAATAAAGGCAATTTTAAAACAAAAAAATTTGCTATATATTAATTAAAAATAAAATTTAAAAAGGGAGACGGAAAAAGAGAGAAGGGAAAACTGTTATAAAGTTAAACATATATTTACCCTTTATGACCCCAAAACTCCTCAGCAATCAAAATGAATGAATAAGCTGAAGTCTATCCATACAGTGGACTACCATTTAGCACTAAAAAAGGAATGAGCTATTAATTCACACAACATAAATGAAACTTAAATGCATTTTGCTAAGAGAAAGCTGTTCATAAAAAGTTACATGCTAACAACAAAGCCCTGTAAAAATAATAATACAATTTGTATGAAATAAAAAAAAGTTACATACTATATGATTCCATTTATGACAAAATGACAAAAATATAGTAACAGAATATATCAGTGGTTGCCAGGGGTTAGGGGGCTTCCCTGGTGGCTCAGTGGTAAAGAATCCACCTGCCAATGCAGCAAACACAGGAGACATGGGTTTGATTCCAGGGTCAGGAAGATTCCATGGAGGAAATGGCAACCCACTCTAGTATTCTTGCCAGCATGGCAAAAAACAGAGGAACCTGTCAGGCTCAGGGTCGCAAAGAGTCAGCCATGATTGATCAACTGAGCACACAGGTACACACACACCAGGGGTTAGAAGTGCAGAAATGATGTGACTATAAAGGGCATGGCAGGGCTTCCCTGGTGGTCCAGTGGGTAAGGACACCACCTTGCAGTGCAAGGGGCGCCGGTTCGATCCCTGGCCTGGGAAGATCCCATGTGCTGCGGAGCGGCTAGACCCATGTGTCCAATTACCGAGCCGGAGCTCTGGAGCGCACACGCCCAGAGCCGGTGCTCTGCGACAACAGAGGCCACTGCGATGGGAGGCCCACAGGAGCCGAAGAACAAAGATGGATGAAACTAGACAAATGAAAGACCAATAGAAGTAGCTCGCTTGCTCCCCTCCCTCCCCACCTCCCCAAAAATAAATAAATTAAAGAAAAAAAAAAGGGCATGGCATAGTTTTTTGGTATGACAGAACTGTTCTGTATCCTGATTCTGCTGTGGTTGTACAAATCTATATACATGCTAAAATTCAGCATACCAATAAAGGCAATTTTAAAACAAAAAAATTTGCTATATATTAATTAAAAATAAAATTTAAAAAGGGAGACGGAAAAAGAGAGAAGGGAAAACTGTTATAAAAGAAGGAGTTCCCTGGTGGCCTAATGGTTAGGATTGCAGGCTTTCACTGCCGTGGCTCAGTTTCAGTCTCCAGTCAGGGAGCTGAGATTTCACAAGGCACTTGGTGTGACCAAAAATAAATAAAAGTTAAAAAGTTAAAAAAAAAAAAAAAAAGACTAGTATTTGGGACTTTCCTGGTGGTCCAGTGGTTAAGACTGTAAGCTTCTACTGCAAGGGACACAGGTTCGATTCCTGGTCAGGGAACTAGGATCCTGCATACGGCACAGCAAGACCTCCTCCCCTGATACCTAAAAAATAAATAAATAAAGAGGGAGAGAGAAAGTGAGAAATGTAAAAGACAAAAGCAAAAATGCAATCTGTGGACCTTGCTTGGATCCTAATTTGAACCAACCAACTACAAAGGGCAGTCTTGATACAACTAAGAAAATGTTACTGTTAACAATATATTAAAGTTTTTAAATTATGATAATAGCCTTGTGGTTATATAAAAAACTTCATCAGTTAGATACATATTCCGAAATATATATGTGTGTAAGATAGGATTATGTCTAAGATCTACTTCAAAATTATTGGAAAAAAAGTAGGGGAGATCTATTGGCAAATGTTGAACCTAGGGGCTCATTACACCATCTTCGCTATTTTTGACTGTGCTTGAATTTTTATGTAATTTTTTTTCTTAAAACTTCTCACAATAATGAGATTTCAAAAAAGATTTCAAAGGAGCAGAACTCCTTTTCAACATTTATTATAAAGCAGTAGACATGACAGGCCTAGTTTCACTTCAATGTCACATCTTTCCAATGACTCCAAATAAATAAATGCTGCGTGTGCCAAAAATAATACTGACATATGAAAAAAACAGCCTCCTAGAAATCTTACACCTTGAGCAATAAACTACTAAAATTACTAGATTAGTAAAGATTTGCTGTTAGATTTTTAAAACAGCAAATCAAAACAGCTTTTTATATACTGTCATTTTCAATGACACCAAAAAAGACAAAAATAATCTGAATTTAATAATTATGATTCTAAAGATACGATCTCAGCTATATATTAATTAAAAATAAAATTTAAAAAGGGAGACGGAAAAAGAGAGAAGGGAAAACTGTTATAAAAGAAGGAGTTCCCTGGTGGCCTAATGGTTAGGATTGCAGGCTTTCACTGCCGTGGCTCAGTTTCAGTCTCCAGTCAGGGAGCTGAGATTTCACAAGGCACTTGGTGTGACCAAAAATAAATAAAAGTTAAAAAGTTAAAAAAAAAAAAGACTAGTATTTGGGACTTTCCTGGTGGTCCAGTGGTTAAGACTGTAAGCTTCTACTGCAAGGGACACAGGTTCGATTCCTGGTCAGGGAACTAGGATCCTGCATACGGCACAGCAAGACCTCCTCCCCTGATACCTAAAAAATAAATAAATAAAGAGGGAGAGAGAAAGTGAGAAATGTAAAAGACAAAAGCAAAAATGCAATCTGTGGACCTTGCTTGGATCCTAATTTGAACCAACCAACTACAAAGGGCAGTCTTGATACAACTAAGAAAATGTTACTGTTAACAATATATTAAAGTTTTTAAATTATGATAATAGCCTTGTGGTTATATAAAAAACTTCATCAGTTAGATACATATTCCGAAATATATATGTGTGTAAGATAGGATTATGTCTAAGATCTACTTCAAAATTATTGGAAAAAAAGTAGGGGAGATCTATTGGCAAATGTTGAACCTAGGGGCTCATTACACCATCTTCGCTATTTTTGACTGTGCTTGAATTTTTATGTAATTTTTTTTCTTAAAACTTCTCACAATAATGAGATTTCAAAAAAGATTTCAAAGGAGCAGAACTCCTTTTCAACATTTATTATAAAGCAGTAGACATGACAGGCCTAGTTTCACTTCAATGTCACATCTTTCCAATGACTCCAAATAAATAAATGCTGCGTGTGCCAAAAATAATACTGACATATGAAAAAAACAGCCTCCTAGAAATCTTACACCTTGAGCAATAAACTACTAAAATTACTAGATTAGTAAAGATTTGCTGTTAGATTTTTAAAACAGCAAATCAAAACAGCTTCTTTTATATACTGTCATTTTCAATGACACCATCAAAAAATAAAGGACAAAAATAATCTGAATTTAATAATTATGATTCTAGAAATCTCAGCCAAAACCCAAAATTACTCAGGCTTTTTCATTCTCATTAATTATTTACATAGTGTGGCTTTCCTGCTGTGTTGGTCCAGTCTGTTCTTTTAAGCATTATTATTATTTATCATTTCTTGAGCACTTAACCCTGCGTGAGATACAGATGCTAAATTCCTTCCCTGGGGGACAACAATCAAAGCCACACAAGCAAAACATGAAGATTAGCTATTTAAGAAATGAAAACTAAATAAAAAGTTAGGGAACACATTCTGAGCTCCCTGTTTTGCTTTGTGCTTTAAGTTCATGACACAAGCTTGCTTCTTCGGAGGGGGTGCAGAAGACTGAATTTGCCAGATAAACAATTAGCTTAGAAGAAATAGAAAATGGATTGCAGGGATCATTCCAAGAAAATATCCTACCTTAACAATCCTTTCACCTTTTGATACATAAAAATTGCAAGAATCTCCTTCTGGCTTTGGTGCAGTTCTAATGTAATAAGTATGTGCCTGTGTGTGTGATTTAGGGTTGCCCAGCAGACTTTCTGTTCCCTTTCTTTTGACACTCTACTGCAGGAATGGCTTCCTCCAGCCTGTGTTCCTGATAAGAGTGTCAATCATAGCACCCCTTTCTCCACCTTATAATGACATTGTGCTGAAGGATATAGGCCTGGAGCAGCCCAGGGTTATTTTTACAGACCCTTTTAATGAAATTTCTCTGCAGTGTCCTTTGGGCCAATTTGCAAAGAAAAGTAGAAATAAATGGATACCGTCTAAATGCTGGCAGTTCTAAACCCCAGAATCAGGCCCTTTAGACATAGGTTTCTATAGTTCTTTCGATTGTATGAACTACTCTACAATTCATTTTAGCACACTCAAGTTTTTTGCTTCAGTTCAGTTGCTCAGTCATGTCCAACTCTTCGCGACCCCATGGACTGCAGCACTCCAGCCTTCCTTATTCTTCAACCTCCCCCTGAGTTTGCTCAAACTCATGTCCATTGAGCTGGTGATGCCATCCAACTCTTTTGTCCTCTCTCATCCCCTTCTCCTTCTGCCTTCTATTTTTCCCAGCATCAGGGTCTTTTCCAGTCAGCTTGTCGAGTAAACACAGGCTCATTTCCAGTCACTGAAGACATGATTAGAGCTTTATCAAGCAGGACTATGTGAAGTAATCTTATCTGTGTCAGTGTTAGTAAGGAAAAAAAAAACCAGTCTGTTCTTTTAAGCATTATTATTATTTATCATTTCTTGAGCACTTAACCCTGCGTGAGATACAGATGCTAAATTCCTTCCCTGGGGGACAACAATCAAAGCCACACAAGCAAAACATGAAGATTAGCTATTTAAGAAATGAAAACTAAATAAAAGTTAGGAACACATTCTGAGCTCCCTGTTTTGCTTTGTGCTTTAAGTTCATGACACAAGCTTGCTTCTTCGGAGGGGGTGCAGAAGACTGAATTTGCCAGATAAACAATTAGCTTAGAAGAAATAGAAAATGGATTGCAGGGATCATTCCAAGAAAATATCCTACCTTAACAATCCTTTCACCTTTTGATACATAAAAATTGCAAGAATCTCCTTCTGGCTTTGGTGCAGTTCTAATGTAATAAGTATGTGCCTGTGTGTGTGATTTAGGGTTGCCCAGCAGACTTTCTGTTCCCTTTCTTTTGACACTCTACTGCAGGAATGGCTTCCTCCAGCCTGTGTTCCTGATAAGAGTGTCAATCATAGCACCCCTTTCTCCACCTTATAATGACATTGTGCTGAAGGATATAGGCCTGGAGCAGCCCAGGGTTATTTTTACAGACCCTTTTAATGAAATTTCTCTGCAGTGTCCTTTGGGCCAATTTGCAAAGAAAAGTAGAAATAAATGGATACCGTCTAAATGCTGGCAGTTCTAAACCCCAGAATCAGGCCCTTTAGACATAGGTTTCTATAGTTCTTTCGATTGTATGAACTACTCTACAATTCATTTTAGCACACTCAAGTTTTTTGCTTCAGTTCAGTTGCTCAGTCATGTCCAACTCTTCGCGACCCCATGGACTGCAGCACTCCAGCCTTCCTTATTCTTCAACCTCCCCCTGAGTTTGCTCAAACTCATGTCCATTGAGCTGGTGATGCCATCCAACTCTTTTGTCCTCTCTCATCCCCTTCTCCTTCTGCCTTCTATTTTTCCCAGCATCAGGGTCTTTTCCAGTCAGCTTGTCGAGTAAACACAGGCTCATTTCCAGTCACTGAAGACATGATTAGAGCTTTATCAAGCAGGACTATGTGAAGTAATCTTATCTGTGTCAGTGTTAGTAAGGAAAAAAAAAAAATTGGGCTTCCATGGTGGCTCAGCAGTAAAGAATCTGTCTACAATGCAGGAGACCCAGGTGCAATCCCTGGGATGGGAATATCCTCTGGTGGAGGAAGTAGCAATCTACTCTAGTATTCTTGCTTGGAGAACCCCATGGACAGAGGACCCTGGAGGGCTACTGTCCATGGGGTCACAAACAGTTGGATACAACTGAAGTGACTTTGCATGCAGGTTGCATGGATTGGTTTTAAGGCCCTAAAGTAGTAGGCTTTCTGCTTCAACTAAAGCAGTGCTTTACACGTCAAGACTTCACAAGCATTTGGCACAAGCTTTGAAGAAAGTGTTTCGTTACTTAAAACAGAGGTGTAGTTTAGGGTAGTAGAAACCACTGATCTGTGAATTTGGAATAAAAGATTTCTCAACTCAGTTTGCATTGTCAATTACATTTATTTTTCTTTTTCAAAGTCAATGTGCTACAAAAAATTTATAGTATGATAAAAAATTATTTCTGCCTCTAAGTTTAAAGATCTAAGTATATGCTGTTTTAGAATTCTAGAGATAAATGGAACATTAAGGCTTCTAGAATCAAAAAATCTTTTCCATTTAGTTATGTAAAAATTTAACAGTTAAACCTTATATTGCAAAACTTCAGGGACTTTGGCTTCAAAGATTTCTCCCCGCATATATTCTCCCCCTTATATTTACATTGGATTTCTTTCTCTATAGAGAGAACATATAAAAACATGTTTAGTGCTCCCTCCTTTCCCAGGTTGTATTTTATCTTAAGTAGATTTAAAACCAGATTAATTGTAATAGGATTCCAGGATGTGGGCAGATGTCTACTGGTCATAGATGATCTGTCTTGCAATCAGCTCCTTCATTATTTCATTGGTACCACCATAGATTGACTGAGCTCGGGCATCCACAAAAGCTCTGGATAAATAAGAACTTTGCTCAAACTCATGTCCATTGAGCTGGTGATGCCATCCAACTCTTTTGTCCTCTCTCATCCCCTTCTCCTTCTGCCTTCTATTTTTCCCAGCATCAGGGTCTTTTCCAGTCAGCTTGTCGAGTAAACACAGGCTCATTTCCAGTCACTGAAGACATGATTAGAGCTTTATCAAGCAGGACTATGTGAAGTAATCTTATCTGTGTCAGTGTTAGTAAGGAAAAAAAAAAAATTGGGCTTCCATGGTGGCTCAGCAGTAAAGAATCTGTCTACAATGCAGGAGACCCAGGTGCAATCCCTGGGATGGGAATATCCTCTGGTGGAGGAAGTAGCAATCTACTCTAGTATTCTTGCTTGGAGAACCCCATGGACAGAGGACCCTGGAGGGCTACTGTCCATGGGGTCACAAACAGTTGGATACAACTGAAGTGACTTTGCATGCAGGTTGCATGGATTGGTTTTAAGGCCCTAAAGTAGTAGGCTTTCTGCTTCAACTAAAGCAGTGCTTTACACGTCAAGACTTCACAAGCATTTGGCACAAGCTTTGAAGAAAGTGTTTCGTTACTTAAAAACAGAGGTGTAGTTTAGGGTAGTAGAAACCACTGATCTGTGAATTTGGAATAAAAGATTTCTCAACTCAGTTTGCATTGTCAATTACATTTATTTTTCTTTTTCAAAGTCAATGTGCTACAAAAAATTTATAGTATGATAAAAAATTATTTCTGCCTCTAAGTTTAAAGATCTAAGTATATGCTGTTTTAGAATTCTAGAGATAAATGGAACATTAAGGCTTCTAGAATCAAAAAATCTTTTCCATTTAGTTATGTAAAAATTTAACAGTTAAACCTTATATTGCAAAACTTCAGGGACTTTGGCTTCAAAGATTTCTCCCCGCATATATTCTCCCCCTTATATTTACATTGGATTTCTTTCTCTATAGAGAGAACATATAAAAACATGTTTAGTGCTCCCTCCTTTCCCAGGTTGTATTTTATCTTAAGTAGATTTAAAACCAGATTAATTGTAATAGGATTCCAGGATGTGGGCAGATGTCTACTGGTCATAGATGATCTGTCTTGCAATCAGCTCCTTCATTATTTCATTGGTACCACCATAGATTGACTGAGCTCGGGCATCCACAAAAGCTCTGGATAAATAAGAACATGATTAAAAGAATAAACAAAGGATATTAGAAATGATAAAATTTGTCTCGCTAGGTAACTATTAATTATAGTGTTCACTTAATGAAATTCAAACAATAGAAGTTATTCATAAATTATGTTTTTTCAGTATGGCATTCACCTTAGATTGGTATGGTTATAAAATTCTATTCAAATATTGATAATTTGTATATCTTTGTTTTAGTTTGCTTGAAGAGATTACAAGTTCAAAATAGCATTTCTAAGTATGTTTCTTTTGATTTAATTTTGTAAATTCAGCATATATAATTAAGATCCCCAAAGTGCTATTTCAAATTTAGAAATGGATGGAATGTCTTAATATCTTGTTATCTTCAGTGTTTCTCCCCAAAAGTTGAAATCTACTGGCTTTATAAAAAAAGAGCAAAGTACATATCTTCTAACATCCTGTAGATTCCCACCAATACTGCTGCCATCAACAGTATAAACTGATGCTTTGGAAAATTATAACTTTACAAAGTTAACAAGTAACTTGTTTTCTGGAAATGATTAATAGTCACTCCAGTAATGTATGAGTTTAAAATACCAAGTGACTGAGCACACTGCCATAAAAAAAGAAGGAATTCACTTTTGGTAGCGATGACAGCAACCGTAACAGCATGTAATTGTTTTTATCTTTTCTCATCTCATTTTATCCTCTCAGGAATTAGGGAGGATAAATATTATTAATTCTGTAGGTAAAGGAACTGGGGTGTTGAAAAGTTAATACATATGCTAATTAATGGTTGCTATTTGATGGTCACATTACAGATTATCAGCAACCTGGAATGAAAAGGTAGAAATCTTGCCACTTTGGCAAATATCTTTTTTATTATATCTCAATATTTTCATTGATCCAGAAATGTAAGATTAGTTATTGAGTGGTCTAGAAATGTAAGATTAGTTATTGAGCATAAGAGTTTTCAAGTAGATAAATTCAAAGGCATTTTTTCCCAAACATTAAAATCATTTTTTTTTAAAATTTAATTTGGAACAAATTAAATGTACCAGAACATGACCAATTCTGAACATTTTCCTTGTCCATGTTTATCATGGTACCTTGCAAACAGTGAGCACTCAGTAAATATTGATTGATTTACTGTATTACAAAGGAATTTTAGAGTGTTGATACCTACTTTTTTTTTTTTTCTGGTTGTACTTTATTATTTATTTATTTTTAACACCGAAAACATTTTTATTGGGGTATAGCCAATTAACAACTTTGTGACAGTTTCACGTGAACAGTGAGGGGGCTCGGCCATAAGTATACATGTATCCATTCTCCCCCAAACCCTCCTCCCATCTAGGCTGGTATATAACATTAAACAGCGTTTCATGTGCTAGACAATAGATTTTTGTTGGTTTCGATACCTATTATCTGATGAAACTTGAAATTTAGAGATATCTGTGTTTTCAAATATATCAGATTCCACTGTAGCCACAAAATCCAGCACTTTCATTTAGAGGACCTACCTGGCGTTTCAGCCTCGTTCAATAATCTCAATGCTTTTAGACATTTTTTGGATCGAGTTTGGCATATTTTTTTCACATTAAAGTAGTGCCAGTAGAGTAGGTAATTGACAGGGATCAGTAGACCTTTTATAAGTTACTAATTAAATTCAGTCATCAACTAGAATTAACAGAGAATGGCAGCAGAAGGAATGTTTAACCACACAGCGATGAAGCTCTTTATCTCAGGCTGCTCTTCCCAGCACGGCAAACAAAAAATCCTGAAATGGCAAAACTCAAGCCTTCCTTCTCATAGCCCCAAGCCTAATGTGTAAGACTAAAGTAAGCTCATGCTTAAGACCAGTTATTTTTATACAAACAAACAGGAAGCAAATAAATATGACAAAACCAAAAAGCAGAAAGCACCTGCTTGATCTGTGAAACCAAGATTCAACAACATATAAGGGCATAAACACACACACACACACAAAACAGAATTTCATCTAAAGGTGTAAAAACACAGAATGATTTTTTTTCCTATCACATCAAAATCTGTATACTGCCTAATGTATCTAATATTTTGACATTATCTTCTACTCTGTCTCATTATCTTATGAAAACTCTCTTCCTTATGTCTTTGAGGGAGAGAAATAGCAGTCTAGTTTAAAAGTTCCTAGTCTTCAAACTAAAAAACTGGCCAAGAAGGGGATTGTTACTCCTGAAAGGAAATATGTCTCTCAGACTGAAACCAGGGATTTCACATAAGCCATCGAGTTACAAGTTTTGCTTGCTACCGATCTGATGGAATTACCTCTGAGAGAACAGACCAAGACATACTGCTACACTCTAATCCTGAACCAGGCAGATGGCTGACTCCTCTTCACGTAAAATGGCTTTCTTAGGAACAGAACTAAATAAGACAAGCACTGAGCCACGACGTGTCTACACTCTCAGCAGCAGTTATAACAGCATAGTTAAGCAGAAAAAATATAAACACCCATTATTATTTTACTTTCTTAGCATTGTGAATATTGTAAATAAGATGGTTTAATATTGTGACTAAAACATAAAAACACACAGGACTAATTCCGACAATGATCTAATTTGTACTAGTATCACTCAGTGTTGACCTCTGACTTCATGACTATTCAAAGATAAAAAATTATAAATCTGCTTTGGATTAAGGCATATTTAAAGTAGTTTTGAAAGGCTGTACCAAAATCCAAGTCCAAGGATTGATAATGAAAAGGAAATTATTTAGCTACTTCATGCGAACATTCTAAAGGAAGGAAAAATATCCTACTTGTTGTTGAATTTTTATAAAAAGTTATAAATTATATATACCCTGTGATTAAAAATTTCTGAGCAGCCCTGTGGCTACAGAAAATTAGTAGATTATTGTCTCTGCTGGAGCTTCTGCTCTTTTTTTTTTTTTTTTAAGATTTATTTATTTTGGGGTTGGGTGGGGTGGGGTGAGGTGGGCTGAGGAGGGAGGGGAGCAGGTGGGCCACTTCTGTTGGTTTTTTCATTTGTCTATTTTCATCCATCTTTGTTCTTTGGCCCATGTGGGTCTCCCATCGCGGTGGCCTCTGTTGTTGCTGAGCACCCGCTCTGGGCGCATGCGCTTCAGAGCTCCGGCTCGGTAGTTGGACACATCGGTCCAGCTGCTCCGTGGCACGTGGGATCTTCCCAGGCCAGGGCTCGAACCAGCGCCCCTTGCACTGCAAGGCGGTGTCCTTACCCACTGGACCACCAGGGAAGCCCAGAGCTTCTGTTCTTAATGTAACTTGAATAAAATGTTTATTTTCCTCATGAAGGACGATAACTAAATCAAATACCTTCAATTGTGCTTGCCCAAATGACAAATTTGAAAGTAAGTTTGAATACTAGTTTGATAATGTTTTCCTCTTAGATAGTCTGTATTAAATTAAAAGTAACAGAAGTTTTTGTAAACTCATAGCATTCCCATTCTCAGATTCAAAACTAAATTGGACTTCTCTCTATACAGCAAAAACTGCCTTGGGAAAATTTTATAAGCTGAAAAATACTGCAAAATAAGAAGAAAAATATGTTTTCTACAGTGATAGGAGAAATGCCACGGAGAGATTACTAAGGCAAAGACTACAGGAAGAGGGAAAGAAGAAATTTGGAGATGGAGAAAGAAACACAGTAGAGGATACTGCCTGCTGACAAACTGATACTGCTTCAAAATGATAAGAATATTCATGTATAATACAATAAAAAGAATTTATTTTAATAAGTAAATCTAAATTTATTTTAATTTGAAGGGAATGCAAATTCTACTTTAAAAAACAACACTTTCAATTTGTTTTTAGAGACAAATAAACAAAAAAATTTAAGACATAGATTGCCTTCATATGCAGGTTCCTTTTTCTGTAATGTGTATGTTTTTTTATTTTTTAAATAGTGTTATTTTCAAAGAATACATACAAATGACCATAAAGTATATGAAAAAAATGCTTAGTGGCACTAATCACCAGGAAAATGCAAATCAGAACCACGATGAATTATCATCTCACATCTGTCTATTAACTAAAAAGCCAAAAGACAAGTGTAGAGAATATAGAGAAACCGTAATACTGGCACACTGTTAGAGGGGATGTGAAGCGGTGCATGGCAGCCACTTTGAAAACACAGTAGAGGGTCCTTAAAAATTTAAATAAAACTACCATCTGATCCAGAAATCCCATTCCCAAGCACTCACTTGTCCAGTGCAGCACTACTCACAATAACCAAGATGCGGAAACAATCTTTAGAGAGGAATGGTGGTTGTCAAGGGCTAAGGAGCAGGGAAATGGGAGCTACTAACCAATGGGTATAAAGTTTCAGTTAACCGAGAGGAATAAGTTCTAGAGATCTGCTGTACAGCACTGTGTCTAGTTTTAAAATTATTGTATGGCACACTTAAAATTCTGTGAAGAGGGTAGATTTCATGTGAAATGCTCTTACCACAGTAAAATAAAAGAAAAAAATTAATAGTCATTGCAAACCAGGGGCTTCCCTAAGTGGCTCAGACAGTAAAGAATCCACCTGAAATGCAGGAGACCCAGGTTTGTCCCCTGGGTCAGGAAGATCCCCTAGAGAAGCAAATGGCTACCCACTCCAATATTCTTGCCTGGAGAATTCCATGGACAGAGGAACCTGGCAGTCCACGGGGTCACAAAGAGTTGGACACGACTGAGCAACTAATCACATAGCTCAGTAGGATAAGTCGTCTTTGTTCATTTGAGTATGAGTTGCTTCAAACTGGAGGAAGTGATCTGGAAATGCATTAAAATATGCATACTTTTGAACTAGAAGTACTACTCTGGGGACTTTGTTCTGTTGTAATAAAAACTACATGTATCTAAAATAAACGTATGAAAGTGTTTATTGAAGCATTGTTTCTCACGTAAAAAACTAGAAAAAACCTGAATAATTAACCATAAACAATCATACCAAAATACTACTCAACTATAAGAGTGGTATTACTCCTTCTATATAATGATGTAAATAAAACTTTAGTGCATGATACATTTATGTATATTTAGTATCTTGTATACTAAAGTATATATTCACTTTTTCAAAAAATGTAAAATCCTAGTGGTGAGCTGATAACATGAAGCTGTCTATCTACCTGAACACACTCCAGAGTCAGTTGAAAAATGCAAAGATTTTGCCCCTTTCCATCATTACTCAATATACAAAAGACAGTGAAAGAAATTTTCTTTTATTTCCCCCCGAAGAGTCTAACACAACAGGCATACTCACTTGGCAATGGGGTACTCCACATGTATCCCCAACCTCCATAGCTGCAGCACTACTCACAATAACCAAGATGGAAACAATCTTTAGAGAGGAATGGTGGTTGTCAAGGGCTAAGGAGCAGGGAAATGGGAGCTACTAACCAATGGGTATAAAGTTTCAGTTAACCGAGAGGAATAAGTTCTAGAGATCTGCTGTACAGCACTGTGTCTAGTTTTAAAATTATTGTATGGCACACTTAAAATTCTGTGAAGAGGGTAGATTTCATGTGAAATGCTCTTACCACAGTAAAATAAAAGAAAAAAATTAATAGTCATTGCAAACCAGGGGCTTCCCTAAGTGGCTCAGACAGTAAAGAATCCACCTGAAATGCAGGAGACCCAGGTTTGTCCCCTGGGTCAGGAAGATCCCCTAGAGAAGCAAATGGCTACCCACTCCAATATTCTTGCCTGGAGAATTCCATGGACAGAGGAACCTGGCAGTCCACGGGGTCACAAAGAGTTGGACACGACTGAGCAACTAATCACATAGCTCAGTAGGATAAGTCGTCTTTGTTCATTTGAGTATGAGTTGCTTCAAACTGGAGGAAGTGATCTGGAAATGCATTAAAATATGCATACTTTTGAACTAGAAGTACTACTCTGGGGACTTTGTTCTGTTGTAATAAAAACTACATGTATCTAAAATAAACGTATGAAAGTGTTTATTGAAGCATTGTTTCTCACGTAAAAAACTAGAAAAAACCTGAATAATTAACCATAAACAATCATACCAAAATACTACTCAACTATAAGAGTGGTATTACTCCTTCTATATAATGATGTAAATAAAACTTTAGTGCATGATACATTTATGTATATTTAGTATCTTGTATACTAAAGTATATATTCACTTTTTCAAAAAATGTAAAATCCTAGTGGTGAGCTGATAACATGAAGCTGTCTATCTACCTGAACACACTCCAGAGTCAGTTGAAAAATGCAAAGATTTTGCCCCTTTCCATCATTACTCAATATACAAAAGACAGTGAAAGAAATTTTTCTTTTATTTCACACCACCCAGAAGAGTCTAACACAACAGGCATACTCACTTGGCAATGGGGTACTCCCACATGTATCCCCAACCTCCATGCAGCTGAAGACAGTCATAAGCTACTCTATTTTGCAACTCAGATGTCCTAGATGACCAAAATGAAAAACAGAAGAGGAACATTTGAAATGCATTTTTGTGAGATGCTCTACAGTCAGAAAACAAAGGACTGTTTCAATGCATACATTTATCAAGCAATTAAAAATCAGGCATGGGCTTCCCTGTTGGTCCAGTGGGTAAGGACACCACTTCATAGTGCAAGGGGCACAGGTTTGATCCCTGGCCTGGGAAGATCCCATGTGCCATGGAGCAGCTGGACCGATGTGTCCAACTACCGAGCCGGAGCTCTGGAGCGCATGCACCCAGAGTCGGTGCTCTGCAACGAGAGAGGCCACTGCAATGGGAGGCCCACACAGGCCAAAGAACAAAGATGGAAATAAATGAAAGACCAATAGTAGTGGCCAAAAAAGAAAACAAAAATTAGGCATATTAGTCAACCAAAGAAGACATGTAAATTCCATGTGAAATAAATCTGAAGAGTATTTTCACATGATAACTACCTTCTCCCTCATTTGTATTTCTAGCTGGATTTTTGTTAAGTCTAGAAACAAAAATGTAGAAAACTTAGACTATTTATTAGATACTGGCTACTTTAAGCCTGAAAAGAATATAGTAAAAACTTGAATCTGGTCTAATTTATTCAGATTCTCTACATGATGTAATTTAACAGAAAAATTATACAGTCATCTATTTCCCTTGGCCTTGTGTAATATGTGGTTTTCTTTCTGCAAACCTTTCTTCCACAGAAAGGTTGCAATTCTGAATTTTAGTAACTGTAAAAAAAATGTTTTAGGGTTTTCAGAAAGAAACTGAAAGTGAAAGTGAAAACCTAAGAGGATAAATCTCTATTAAAGTACATAATATCACCTAGGAAACTTATTAAAGATTATTGGGGTATTATTATTCCTAAAGTATATGGATGTTAATATGAGGCACTTAAGAAATACATTCTTTTCTGATCTTCTTGCAATTTTAACTACTGCTAAAATCCATAAGATAACTGGTAGTAATTTTATTCATCTTAACATAAAATACAAGTTAGTTCAAAATCTTTTCAACTTACTTTCAACAGTGGGAAATATAAAGCAAAGGTGAACATACACACATTTTCTTATAAAAAATTATTTTTAACTAGAGCCATGGGACAGGTCAAGATGTTCCTGAGAAATTCAGTAACAATATAATGATTAACAGATGAGATTCAGTGGGCGATAATATTTAGAATTCTACACATGTTTGTATTTGACAAATATTTCAGTAAAATATTCGCTGGGTTATAACTAGTTGCTTCCTTTGTTCCACTATGAAATACCAGTATGTCTATAAATCTGGTTTTTAAAGGAACAATAAGGCCACTGGCTATCCAAATATCTTTTTTTTCAAAACCACCTAACATTTTTTCCACTGTTTTTTACTAGTCAAAAACTTGCTATAAATGTAAATGTAAAATATCTCTCTCAAAATGCTACCATGTAACTTTTCAACCTAGCAAGTTTATTATTTTGGAATCATTACCTAAAACTCTACTGTACGTATTTCCTCATTCTACTTCTCACTGAAGTGAACACAAGTTAATGAACAATGACAGGAACTTTTTCCAGGTTATTTCTGGGCTAATGAGATGTGGGAATGTTTGTTTTTGAAAGAGGAAACAAAACCCAATTTCAGAATCTGATTTAAACTGTTCTTGGCATTCCCAGGATTTTTTGGACTTGAATCTGGTCTAATTTATTCAGATTCTCTACATGATGTAATTTAACAGAAAAATTATACAGTCATCTATTTCCCTTGGCCTTGTGTAATATGTGGTTTTCTTTCTGCAAACCTTTCTTCCACAGAAAGGTTGCAATTCTGAATTTTAGTAACTGTAAAAAAAATGTTTTAGGGTTTTCAGAAAGAAACTGAAAGTGAAAGTGAAAACCTAAGAGGATAAATCTCTATTAAAGTACATAATATCACCTAGGAAACTTATTAAAGATTATTGGGGTATTATTATTCCTAAAGTATATGGATGTTAATATGAGGCACTTAAGAAATACATTCTTTTCTGATCTTCTTGCAATTTTAACTACTGCTAAAATCCATAAGATAACTGGTAGTAATTTTATTCATCTTAACATAAAATACAAGTTAGTTCAAAATCTTTTCAACTTACTTTCAACAGTGGGAAATATAAAGCAAAGGTGAACATACACACATTTTCTTATAAAAAATTATTTTTAACTAGAGCCATGGGACAGGTCAAGATGTTCCTGAGAAATTCAGTAACAATATAATGATTAACAGATGAGATTCAGTGGGCGATAATATTTAGAATTCTACACATGTTTGTATTTGACAAATATTTCAGTAAAATATTCGCTGGGTTATAACTAGTTGCTTCCTTTGTTCCACTATGAAATACCAGTATGTCTATAAATCTGGTTTTTAAAGGAACAATAAGGCCACTGGCTATCCAAATATCTTTTTTTTCAAAACCACCTAACATTTTTTCCACTGTTTTTCACTAGTCAAAAAACTTGCTATAAATGTAAATGTAAAATATCTCTCTCCAAAATGCTACCATGTGACTTTTCAACCTAGCAAGTTTATTATTTTGGAATCATTACCTAAAACTCTACTGTACGTATTTCCTCATTCTACTTCTCACTGAAGTGAACACAAGTTAATGAACAATGACAGGAACTTTTTCCAGGTTATTTCTGGGCTAATGAGATGTGGGAATGTTTGTTTTTGAAAGAGGAAACAAAACCCAATTTCAGAATCTGATTTAAACTGTTCTTGGCATCTTATAACACCCAAAAGGCTTATGGGGGATCTTTTTTCAATCAACTAATCTTTAATAACCTTGCTAATCATTTTTAATACAGATGAAAGTCATTTTTTGTTTTTGTTTGTTGCTTTGGCCTCACCATGAGCTATCCAGTATCTTAGTTCCCCAAGCAGGGATTGAACCTGACACTCCTGCAGTGGAAACCCAGCATCTTAGCCTTTGGATGGCCAGAGAAGTCCTCAAAAGTTGTTCTATAGAACATTTTTTTCCCCTTTTGCGTTGTAGAGCATGTACAACTTCTGATTGGAAAGTCAAAGCTTCAGAAACTTTTCTGAGGTCTGGAAAACATCTTAAATAGAATAATCTTGCCCAATCTACTCGTTTCACAGATATCAAAACGCTGGCTTAGAAACAATTACATTTACTTACAGGCTTTTTTTCTTTTTCATCCATCTTTGTTCTTTGCCCTGTGTGGGCCTCCCATCGCGGTGGCCTCTGTTGTCACAGAGCACCAGCTCTGGGCACACACGCCCCAGAGCTCCGGCTCGGCAATTGGACACACCACTGGTCCAGCCACTCTGCGGCACGTGGGATCTTCCCAGGCCAGGGATCGAACTGGCGCCCCTTGCACTGCAAGGTGGTGTCCTTACCCACTGGACCACCAGGAAAGCCCCCAGGCATTTAATGATAGAATTGGAACTCTATCTCAGAACTCCAAGTATTACTGTTCTTTTGTTATCTTCCTCTACTTCTACTCTTCGGCTAATTTGAGACTGAACTACTACTTGAACGACCTAATCAAGTCATCCTATTTTAGTCTTTTCATACTTTACTTTCCAAGGTAAGCTAAAAGTTAAAAAGCAACTTAAGTTCTAGCACATTATAAATAGGTTTAATGGGAACTTGCAGCATTTTTTAGAAAGTTGGTGCTTACTGCTAGTTTTCATTTACTCAGCATTCTTCCTTTAAGACCTTCAAGGCTGACTTTCGATTTGGAAGGATTCCAAAACAGTCTGTGCAAACACCGTATTTTAATTGCCATAGCACGCATACCAATATTTCGCCATGGAAGCAGCGGCCGAGTCCAGACGTTTCGCCTGATGCAGCTGGAGACAGCTGTCCACAAATGCTCTAGTTACACAAATTTGTGTTTTTAATTCTGCTAGCTTATGTTGCACCGTCTTGAGTTTAAAGGAAATGAAAGGAAAAGAGAACATACTTTGAGTCACTTAGCTTATCAAAAATTGTGTAATAAAAGATCTTCAGAGCAAAACAAAGGTGGAATTACTGGGGGTTTTTTTCCTCCAGAAAAGACGAATGTTAACTACACAGCTAACACTATATTTCATTGCCAAGAAAATGTGGACTAAGAGACAAAATGTAAAAGCTGGTAAATACATAAATAACATCTCATGTTTTAGGTTAAAAAATTTAGACCATTAAGGGAACTTCTGTAGAACAGCATGAGTAATGGGAGAGCGCCACCTTGTGGTATAGTCCTTCAGGAACAGCTGTTGAAAAATACCTATCCAAGAACTACTAATGAAATTAAGTATGCACATTTTCTGCTTCGTTGTACTGGTATAAATAAACAAGCCAGAAGGACAAAATCATAAAGATTTACTAGACATTAAGGGCTTCCCTAGTGGCTCAATGGTAAAGAATCCACCCACCAATGTGGGAGACACGGGTTTGATCACTGATCCAGGAAGAGCTCACATCTCTCAGAGTGACTAAGCCCAAGCGAAAGAGCCTCTGCTTACCACAACTAGAGAAAAGCCCGTGAGACAATGACATCCCAGCACAGCCAAAAAGTTTTAGTAAATAAATCAATAAAATATTAAAACCGTACTTAAAAAAAATTATCAATTGTTGTTCAGGTGCTCAGTCATGTCTGACTCTCTGCAACCCCATGGACTGCAGCACACCGGACTTCTCTGTTCTTCACTATCTCCTGGATCTTGCTCAAGCTCATGTCCATTGAGTCGGTGATGGCATCCACCCATGTCATCATCTGTCACCCCCTTCTCCTGCCCTCCATCTTTCCCAACATTAAGGTCTTATTAATGAGCTGACTCATCCCATCACGTGGCTAAACTATTGGAGTTTCAGCACCAGTCCTTTCAATGAATATTCAGGGTTGGTTTCCTTTAGGATTGACTGGTTTGATATTCTTGCAGTCCAAGGGACTCTCAAGAGTCTTCTCCAGCACCACAGTTTGAAAGCATCAATCTAACACTCCTGCCTTCTGTATTGTCCAACTCTCACATCTGTACATTACTACTGGAAGGATCACAGACTTGACTATATGGACCTTTGTCGGCAGAGTGACATCTTTGCTTTTCAACACACTGTCTAGGTTTGTCATAGCTTTCCTGCCAAGAAGCAATCGTCTTCTAATTTCATGGCTGCAGCCACCATCCTCAGTGTTTTTAGAGCCCAAGAAGAGGAAATCTGTCACGGCTTCCACTTTTTTCCCTTCTATTTACCATAAAGTGATGGGACCAGATGCCATGATCTTCGTTTGAGATCTCAGCCAGTTTTTTCACTCTCCTCCTTCACTCTCATCCAGAGGCTCTGTAGATCTTCACTTTCTACCATTACAGCAGTACACCTGCATATCTGAGGTCATTGATATTTCTCCTGGCAATCTTGATTCTACCTTGTAACTAAAGCAATCAAAAGCCAGAAAAGCTAACCCTTCAAAGCATCACAGTAGTGGAGCCAGTTTGAGTCCATTTCATTTCTAGGAAGAGTAGAGAAGGAGTATAAGATGACTCAGGACCAGGCAAGATCAGGGCATGTCAGCTGGAGAAGGAGTTCTAAGGAACCAATTCTTCATACATGCACCAACATAACTACTGTGCTGCTGAAGAACCCAACTGACTGCCTTTCCCTTGGATTTACTCCATCCCTTAACAGACAATGGGCCTGGCACCTAATGATTCTAAAACCAAGCTGGCGCGGCGTCTTTCCACCTCTTGTATCCTGGTGTCTAAATGAGAATGTGCCATGTTACATCAAAACTTTCTTCCTGTCTCATATTTTCTCTTTTTCAATCTCCCTTTCTATTAATTTATATTTAATATAAGCCAAACGTCTTAGTCAGGAGAAAGTTTCCCCTTCCCACCCATACATTTGAATCTACTCACAGAAAAATCTAAAGATGGAAGAGGAATTTTAAAAAAGTGGGGCAATCCCCTTCTATACATTAAAAAGAGATGAGTGTATATTCCATGAAAATTTCTGAAATTGAATTCTTAGCTTACTCTTGGTGTAGATCAGTGACACTATGACACTTCATTTGGAAAATAAGGAAGAATCTGACAAGTCTCAAGATACTTTTGCATATTCCCTCCTCACTACATGATGGCACACTGAAGAATTTTTTTAAAAATGTTTGTTTATTCATTTATTTTTGGCTGCTCTGGGTCTTCGCTGCTGCGTGGGCTTTCTCTCTAGTTGTGGTTCACGGGCTTCTTGTTGTGGTGCCCTCTCTTATTGCAGAGCATGGGCTCTTGGTGAGCAGGCTTCAGCAGTTGTGGCACGCAGGCTCTGGAGTGCTAGCTCAGTAGCTGTGGCACATGGGCTTAGTTGCTTCAAGACATATAGGATCTTCCTGAATCAGGGATGGAACCCTTGTCTCCTGCACTGGCAGGTTGATTCTTTATCACTGAGCCACCAGAGAAGCCCACATTTGAGAATGTATGCACTGTTTACAACAGAAGAGGATCAAGACCTCTAAGCCCAATTATCTTGTAAGAGAGCTGTTTTGATGGAAAGACCAGGATTGGATCATTAAGAAAAGTCCTGCTTTAGTACATCCAGGTCCACAGGTTTGAAGGAATTAAAGCCTCCAAGAGTATATAGTTTATTCTCAGGGGATAAAGAGATTAAATATTTACATACTCTTGGCATTGAGCTGGGTGTTATCAAACAGATGTGGTCTTTGCCCTTTACTGCAGAAAATGCACTCTGCTTTCAGAAATTGTATGTGTGTGTCTGCACTCAGTCATGTCCGACTCTTTGCAACCCCATGAACTGTAGCCCACTAGTCTCCTCTGTCCGTGGAAATTTCCAGGCAAGAATACTGGCGTGGGTTGTCATTTCCTACTCCGTGAGATCTTTCTGACCCAAGGATGGAATCTGCGTCTCCTGCATTGGCTGGCAGATTCTTTACCACTAGCACCACCTGGGAAGCCTTTAAGATTTGGTACTGGAAGACAAAAGCACAATCCCCACTTGAAGGATCTAAAACAGCCCTAGGTTGATCTGAATCTTGCCAAAATAAAACATTTTGTAAAGATCTATCTATATTAGGAAGCATCAATATGATTAGTCTCAGTATCTCTCCAGTACAATTTTTCTCCAAGCCAATCACATGCTAGTCCACCAGAAACTATAATCCAGAAACAATATTCTGTACATTCTCAGTTTTGTTGAGCTCTATTTGTTCAATGGCTTCATTGTTGACAATACTCCAGTCTATCAAGTTGTGACTAAACACAAAGTCCAACACAGCTGTATCCTCCAAGCCTCCAACTACAATCGTAGCAATCTCTTAGTCATTTGCAGCATCAACCAACTCCAAGCCCTGTCTATTTGCATAAAGCAACAAAGGAGCTGCTCTCAGGAGCATGCAGAAACAGCAGCGCAGGAGGGTCCTCAGGATGGCTTCCACCTTCCCTTCTTGCATTTGCTTCTCTCAGGGGTGGCCCAAAGAGGCGGAAGAAAGGTGCCTTTGGTGAATGATCAGCATGCTGACAGCAGTACTGTTTAACATTTATTACTAGTTACTCATAGATAATACTGAAGCTAGCATTTTATTTTAAAAATTCCCCTAATGTTGCAAAGTGGATCAGACAGCATCACTTTCAGAGTTCCAAATAATACAGTTCTTAAAATCACAGAATTATGGAATTGGAAGACATCCTGGAGAAATTACTGAGCCTAGTATTTCATTTAAATAGCACCACCAGATGTACTCCAATATATGTGTGTGTGTGTGTGTGTGTGTAATATAACAACTTAAGTTTGCTACCTAATTTTACAGTTAATTAACCCTACACTCAGGCTTTCCAACTGGCGCCAGTGGTAAAGAATCCACTTGTCAAAGAAGGAGACTTGAGAGATGCGAGTTCGAACCCTGGGTCGGGAAGATCCCCTGGAGGAGGCCATGGTAACCCACTCTAGTATTCTTGCCTGAAAAATCCCATGGACAGAGGAGCCTGGGAGGTTGCAGTCTATAAGGTCACAGAGAGTCAAACATGACTGAAGTGACTTAGCATACACACATGCAATCCCCTACTCAAGGTCTAAGAACTGAATATTCCCTTTTTGGAGAAATGTAAGGAAGAAGTGTTATTTGTTACCTCTCCTATTTTTTTCCTAATACTTTGTCCCCTCAGAAGTGCACATACCACACAGGAAATCAACAACTAAAGCTTGTGTAAGAAAAGAACACTGAATTTTCACTTCATGTACATGGGTAAAGGAGTGGGAAGAGAAAAGGGTCTGTCTGCTTTAGATGTCTGGGTAGAAAACTAGGGACTGGGTTAAGAGCGTGGGTTACAGAGCTAGAATACTTTTGCAATCTTGGACATACAACTTAACCTCTCCATGCATCAATACCATTATCTGTACAGTAAGGATAAATATAATATTTATTATATGGAATTGTGAAGAAAAAAAAAAGAGAGACAGTCCATTAGCACAGTGCCTGGCATATATGGAGTATCAATCAATAACAGATATTATCATTGTTTAGTATCTGAATTTTACTATTGTATTGTCTATTCCATAAGAAATCATAAGACTGGACAACAACTTTGGACAGCATGGATGAGACAAAATGAAAATCCTGTAACTACTGCAACTTAATCATGGTAGATCTCCATTACGTTGTCAGAAAAGCTCAAAATGTTCAAAATGGTAGGATAACAGAGACAGGAAACTGAATTATTATATGGTTATAAAAGTGACAGTTGACCATGTATAATATAACATTTAAAGGTCTACTATTTCAATTTAATATGGAACCACTGGACATCCAGTTCTATAAAAGGAGGTATACACATGTATTACTCATTCACCTTCTCTGAATACATATCTAGACTGAATATGAAAATATTATTCAAAGCTACTTACTTATATAAAACAAGAAGATTAGAAGAAATATCTCAGAAATCTCAGAACCACACATCTTTGGCTCCTACCAGTGCTGTAGAGAGCTGTGGAAGCAGAATGCTACTGCCACCTGGTGAAATGTTCCTAAACTACCTTTGAAAGAAGGCAACAATAAAATGGCATTTGCTTTGAAAAGTACTGTATTTCAGCTGATAAAGAATTCGCCTGCAAGGCAGGAGACCCAGTTTAATCCCTGGGTCGGGAAGATCCCCGTAAAAGGGATAGGCTACCCACTCTAGTATTCTGGGGCTCACCTGGTGGCTCAGATGATAAAGAGTCTGCCTGGTAAAGAGAGACCTGGGTTCGATCCTTGGGTTGGGAAGATTAGCTGGAGAAGGAAAAAGCTACCTACTCTAGTATTCTTGCCTGGAGAATTTCATGGCTTCGTCATGGGTCTCAAACAGTTGGACATAACTGAGCGACCTTCACTCTGAAAAGGACTGATATTTGCTTCTGCTATCAAAATACATACATAGGGCTTCCCCTGGTTGTCCAGTGGGTAAGGACACTGCCTTGCAGTGCAAGGGGCGCCGGTTCGATCCCTGGCCTGGGAAGACCCCACGTGCTGTGGAGCAGTTGGACCCATGTGTCCAATTACTGAGTCGGAGCTCTGGCGCGCATGCGCCCAGAGCCGGTGCTCTGAGACAGCAGAGGCCACCGCGATGGGAGGCCCACAGGAGCCAAAGAACAAAGACTGATGAAAATAGAGAAATGAAAGACCAATAGAAGTGGCTCGCCCATCCCCCTCCCTCCCCACCCCACCCCCGAAAAGATAAATAAATAAATTAATTAATTAAAAAAAAAAACCATACATATATATCTACACATACACGTTATTGAATAAGTAAATATTTTAGAAGAACTTTTTCCCCCGTGGAAAATGCATATTTTCTATTTTTTTCATGGTGATAGCAATACCTGTAACTATCATTCTGAATTACAAATAAAATTCTAGAACCTGAATTTTTGGTTATAAAAGTGACAGTTGACCATGTATAATATAACATTTAAAGGTCTACTATTTCAATTTAATATGGAACCACTGGACATCCAGTTCTATAAAAGGAGGTATACACATGTATTACTCATTCACCTTCTCTGAATACATATCTAGACTGAATATGAAAATATTATTCAAAGCTACTTACTTATATAAAACAAGAAGATTAGAAGAAATATCTCAGAAATCTCAGAACCACACATCTTTGGCTCCTACCAGTGCTGTAGAGAGCTGTGGAAGCAGAATGCTACTGCCACCTGGTGAAATGTTCCTAAACTACCTTTGAAAGAAGGCAACAATAAAATGGCATTTGCTTTGAAAAGTACTGTATTTCAGCTGATAAAGAATTCGCCTGCAAGGCAGGAGACCCCGGTTTAATCCCTGGGTCGGGAAGATCCCCGTAAAAGGGATAGGCTACCCACTCTAGTATTCTGGGGCTCACCTGGTGGCTCAGATGATAAAGAGTCTGCCTGGTAAAGAGAGACCTGGGTTCGATCCTTGGGTTGGGAAGATTAGCTGGAGAAGGAAAAAGCTACCTACTCTAGTATTCTTGCCTGGAGAATTTCATGGCTTCGTCATGGGTCTCAAACAGTTGGACATAACTGAGCGACCTTCACTCTGAAAAGGACTGATATTTGCTTCTGCTATCAAAATACATACATAGGGCTTCCCCTGGTTGTCCAGTGGGTAAGGACACTGCCTTGCAGTGCAAGGCGCCGGTTCGATCCTGGCCTGGGAAGACCCCACGTGCTGTGGAGCAGTTGGACCCATGTGTCCAATTACTGAGTCGGAGCTCTGGCGCGCATGCGCCCAGAGCCGGTGCTCTGAGACAGCAGAGGCCACCGCGATGGGAGGCCCACAGGAGCCAAAGAACAAAGACTGATGAAAATAGAGAAATGAAAGACCAATAGAAGTGGCTCGCCCATCCCCCCCCCCCCCCCCCCCACCCCCGAAAAGATAAATAAATAAATTAATTAATTAAAAAAAAAAACCATACATATATATCTACACATACACGTTATTGAATAAGTAAATATTTTAGAAGAACTTTTTCCCCCGTGGAAAATGTTATACATATTTTCTATTTTTTTTCATGGTGAAATGTCAAATACTGTTTAACATTCTGAAATCTAGATGCAATCTGGGTAATCCTATGGTCATTTTTGTTGTCACTTAATATGAAACTCATAAACACAGGAAGTGCAGATTTCCTAGGAGATGGAAAATATGTGTATTTGGCTCACTTTTTACAGTACCCATACTAAGGCTAAAGGCATGAATATTTTAAGAAATAATTTTGATGTGAAAGTGGCAGTGGTTGGATTCGAGAGGCAAATGATACTAATTCCACTTTGGATACATCTAGGAAAGTCAAAGAGTGATACCAAGTAGTATCACTCTCTTTGTGTTGCTAGGAGCTTATAGTATTTCCAGAGCTACACCTATCAAATGACATTTGCACACACAGCCTTTCAAAGGAAATCAATATGTATTTGCTCAGTGAAACAAATCGTATGGATCAATATTTCACAAAATAAAAAGATTAATGAAAAAGAAATTTATAGGTAAAGCAATTTGTGCACTGATAACAAAGAAACAGCAATATGATTGCTTCATGGTAGCCTAGTGTAATCAATGGCATCCTGTAAGTATGTGTATAATTTTGATAATTTTAACTTTTTACAAAAAATTTGTGTACACTTTATGGTAGTCAATGATAAAACAGACACGTATTTACACATTTTATGCATTCATGACATATGTTTTCCTTATTTTTTTTTGATATTACTTGGCTACACAGTTCATCTGCACTATTTAAGCTGTTGCGAATCTCCAGAAAAATTTTCCAATGTGTTTACTGGAAAAATTCCACATATAAATGGACCTGTGCAGTTCAAACCTGTGCTGTTCCAGGGTCAACTGTAATAGCTAACTTTAATGAATGCTTTCTTTGCCAGGCAACCTTTTATGGGTATTATCTTACCACCTTCTAGGTTGTGCGTATTTTCAGTCAACATCACGTTACCAATAGAAGTGGCTCGCCCATCCCCTCCCTCCCACCCACCCCGAAAGATAAATAAATAATTAAAAAAACACCATACATAGATATCTACACATACACGTTATTGAATAAGTAAATATTTTAGAAGAACTTTTTCCCCCGTGGAAAATGTTATACATATTTTCTATTTTTTTTCATGGTGAAATGTCAAATACTGTTTAACATTCTGAAATCTAGATGCAATCTGGGTAATCCTATGGTCATTTTTGTTGTCACTTAATATGAAACTCATAAACACAGGAAGTGCAGATTTCCTAGGAGATGGAAAATATGTGTATTTGGCTCACTTTTTACAGTACCCATACTAAGGCTAAAGGCATGAATATTTTAAGAAATAATTTTGATGTGAAAGTGGCAGTGGTTGGATTCGAGAGGCAAATGATACTAATTCCACTTTGGATACATCTAGGAAAGTCAAAGAGTGATACCAAGTAGTATCACTCTCTTTGTGTTGCTAGGAGCTTATAGTATTTCCAGAGCTACACCTATCAAATGACATTTGCACACACAGCCTTTCAAAGGAAATCAATATGTATTTGCTCAGTGAAACAAATCGTATGGATCAATATTTCACAAAATAAAAAGATTAATGAAAAAGAAATTTATAGGTAAAGCAATTTGTGCACTGATAACAAAGAAACAGCAATATGATTGCTTCATGGTAGCCTAGTGTAATCAATGGCATCCTGTAAGTATGTGTATAATTTTGATAATTTTAACTTTTTACAAAAAATTTGTGTACACTTTATGGTAGTCAATGATAAAACAGACACGTATTTACACATTTTATGCATTCATGACATATGTTTTCCTTATTTTTTTTTGATATTACTTGGCTACACAGTTCATCTGCACTATTTAAGCTGTTGCGAATCTCCAGAAAAATTTTCCAATGTGTTTACTGGAAAAATTCCACATATAAATGGACCTGTGCAGTTCAAACCTGTGCTGTTCCAGGGTCAACTGTAATAGCTAACTTTAATGAATGCTTTCTTTGCCAGGCAACCTTTTATGGGTATTATCTTACCACCTTCTAGGTTGTGCGTATTTTTCAGTCAACATCACGTATATGATAATTACTCCATATTCATGTGTAGCCGAGACCCATTTTAGAGGCGTAAATTGAGATTAGGTAATACCAATGAAAAGCTTACCTGCATGTGTGCAATTGTCTTCCCGAAAGCTTTTCTTTGTTTAACGTAGCTCCTGGTTTCTTCAAACATGAATTCACTGGCTGAAATTGCCATCTCGGAAATTATTAGCCTTTCCTATAATCCCCAAATTAGGTAATTATTCTAATTACACAAATGATTTTCATATGATTTCAACAACAATAAATCACATGATCTTTATAAAACTGCTAAAGATTGTTTTTATAAGAAAAGACTCACGCTGAGATTTTTAGACTCTTTTGGTCATCCACAGTAAGTCTCTAAAAAAAAAATCTATCTTTATGAATGATCGTCTTTACTCTATATAGATATATAAGTAATTCATTTCCCTCTTCTCTTTACTTCTTTATAAGAAAATAAATTCTGAAGTTGTTGCTCAGGTATTATTTAAAAACAAAAAAGAACTTGGTAAATATCTTGGCTATCCTCACAAAGAGCTAAAATTTCTTGGCTTGCGGTTAAGACACCAAAATCATTCCAAGAAGGAATCATAGGACTGAACATCTTATTTTGCTAACTCACTTATAAGCTTTGGCTGGATATTACTGAGTTCAGTTATCCACATGTACATCCTACAAAAGTCATATATGTGTGCATATAGATAGATAGATATTTTTTACAACTTCAAGTTATATGCAAATTATTGGTTGTTTTGTATGCATGGATTTCTATAGTTCTTTATTATACTATTTGAGTCCATTATCTAATCAAAAGATGGACTCTTTAATACTTCTGACCTGTGGAAGCTCTTGCATGAGGTAATAGAAGCCTTTATTCTCTTCTCCAAGTAGGGCACTCGCTGGCAACCGTACATCTTCAAAGAATAATTCTGAAGTATCCTAAGGAATCATACAATTGAGTACAGAGTTATATCATTTAAATCTCTTAACAGCCTGGTGAGGTGATTATTATTTCCATTCAACAAACAAAACAAACTTTTGAATGCTTTCTTTGCCAGGCAACCTTTTATGGGTATTATCTTACCACCTTCTAGGTTGTGCGTATTTTCAGTCAACATCACGTATATGATAATTACTCCATATTCATGTGTAGCGAGACCCATTTTAGAGGCGTAAATTGAGATTAGGTAATACCAATGAAAAGCTTACCTGCATGTGTGCAATTGTTTTCCCCGAAAGCTTTTCATTGTTTAACGTAGCTCCTGGTTTCTTCAAACATGAATTCACTGGCTGAAATTGCCATCTCGGAAATTATTAGCCTTTCCTATAATCCCCAAATTAGGTAATTATTCTAATTACACAAATGATTTTCATATGATTTCAACAACAATAAATCACATGATCTTTATAAAACTGCTAAAGATTGTTTTTATAAGAAAAGACTCACGCTGAGATTTTTAGACTCTTTTGGTCATCCACAGTAAGTCTCTAAAAAAAAAATCTATCTTTATGAATGATCGTCTTTACTCTATATAGATATATAAGTAATTCATTTCCCTCTTCTCTTTACTTCTTTATAAGAAAATAAATTCTGAAGTTGTTGCTCAGGTATTATTTAAAAACAAAAAAGAACTTGGTAAATATCTTGGCTATCCTCACAAAGAGCTAAAATTTCTTGGCTTCGGTTAAGACACCAAAATCATTCCAAGAAGGTATCATAGGACTGAACATCTTATTTTGCTAACTCACTTATAAGCTTTGGCTGGATATTACTGAGTTCAGTTATCCACATGTACATCCTACAAAAGTCATATATGTGTGCATATAGATAGATAGATATTTTTTACAACTTCAAGTTATATGCAAATTATTGGTTGTTTTGTATGCATGGATTTCTATAGTTCTTTATTATACTATTTGAGTCCATTATCTAATCAAAAGATGGACTCTTTAATACTTCTGACCTGTGGAAGCTCTTGCATGAGGTAATAGAAGCCTTTATTCTCTTCTCCAAGTAGGGCACTCGCTGGCAACCGTACATCTTCAAAGAATAATTCTGAAGTATCCTAAGGAATCATACAATTGAGTACAGAGTTATATCATTTAAATCTCTTAACAGCCTGGTGAGGTGATTATTATTTCCATTCAACAAACAAAACAAACTGGAAGCCAAGTTGAAGTGGTTAATGATCACAACTAGCAAGTGGTAAACCAGGGATTCAAATCCAGGTCTATCCGATTCAAAAGTGGCTTTCCCATGGTCATTCTAATTCTGATACTGCCCTCTTCTGTGGATACTGAGCACTAAAGATGGTCTAATGCATATCAAGTAAAACATGTTTTTCTTTCTGATAATGAAAAAATTACCAAATAATTACCAAAGAGGAGAAAACAAGTATTTTCTGTCATTTTCAAAAATAGGGAGTAGGGCCTTCCCTGGTAGTCCAATGGGTAAAGAGTCCACCTTTCAGTGCAAGGAGTCCCGGTTTGATCCCTGGCCTGGGAAGATCTCATGTGCTAAGGAGCAGCTGGACCAGTGTGTCCAGTTATGAGCCAGTGCTCTGGAGCGCATGTGCCCAGAGCCAGTGCTCTGCAGTGAGAGAGGCCACTGCAATGGGAGGCCCACACAGGCCAAAGAATAAAGATAGATGAAAATAAATGGATAAAAAAAATCAATGAAAAGAGGCCAAAATTAGAAGAAAAATAGAGTATTATTATGCAGTTAATTTTCTAAAGCAGATTTTCAAAATATCCTGATTCACTTCCACTGCTGAAAACAGTTGCATAAACAGTGGAATAAATTTCCATAATCATTTCTGAAAAGCATATTTTAAGAAACCAGCAGAGGAAGAAAGGCATGATTGCCCTTATGTAGTTCTATATATAAAGCACGTAGTTAGGCTATATACATAGGACTATGTACAGAACTTTATATATTGAACCACATGTATTATGTATAGATGTAGTATGTACATGGATTATGTAGTTCTATATATAAAGCATGATTGCATAAACTCTATTATATATAAATGAGTTATATTTCTAAATGATTTATATTATGAAAACAAATGTGTATTATGACTTGCCTGGGCTTTGAGTCCAATTTTATTTAGCTTCCCTTGAAATTTATATTTGATGCCGTGCGCGGAGAATGAGCTTCACGAATCTACTTACAATTTTAAATCTCTTAACAGCCTGGTGAGGTGATTATTATTTCCATTCAACAAACAAAACAAACTGGAAGCCAAGTTGAAGTGGTTAATGATCACAACTAGCAAGTGGTAAACCAGGGATTCAAATCCAGGTCTATCCGATTCAAAAGTGGCTTTCCCATGGTCATTCTAATTCTGATACTGCCCTCTTCTGTGGATACTGAGCACTAAAGATGGTCTAATGCATATCAAGTAAAACATGTTTTTCTTTCTGATAATGAAAAAATTACCAAATAATTACCAAAGAGGAGAAAACAAGTATTTTCTGTCATTTTCAAAAATAGGGAGTAGGGCCTTCCCTGGTAGTCCAATGGGTAAAGAGTCCACCTTTCAGTGCAAGGAGTCCCGGTTTGATCCCTGGCCTGGGAAGATCTCATGTGCTAAGGAGCAGCTGGACCAGTGTGTCCAGTTATGAGCCAGTGCTCTGGAGCGCATGTGCCCAGAGCCAGTGCTCTGCAGTGAGAGAGGCCACTGCAATGGGAGGCCCACACAGGCCAAAGAATAAAGATAGATGAAAATAAATGGATAAAAAAAATCAATGAAAAGAGGCCAAAATTAGAAGAAAAATAGAGTATTATTATGCAGTTAATTTTCTAAAGCAGATTTTCAAAATATCCTGATTCACTTCCACTGCTGAAAACAGTTGCATAAACAGTGGAATAAATTTCCATAATCATTTCTGAAAAGCATATTTTAAGAAACCAGCAGAGGAAGAAAGGCATGATTGCCCTTATGTAGTTCTATATATAAAGCACGTAGTTAGGCTATATACATAGGACTATGTACAGAACTTTATATATTGAACCACATGTATTATGTATAGATGTAGTATGTACATGGATTATGTAGTTCTATATATAAAGCATGATTGCATAAACTCTATTATATATAAATGAGTTATATTTCTAAATGATTTATATTATGAAAACAAATGTGTATTATGACTTGCCTGGGCTTTGAGTCCAATTTTATTTAGCTTTCGTCCCTTGATAAATCCTTTCATTCCATCTTCCACCAGAAAAAGGCTGATGCCGTGCGCAGGAGAATGAGCTTCACGATTTGTGACTGCCACTACAATCACGACATCACACAGACGCCCATTAGAGATGAATACCTGCCGAGCCACAAGTGTGTGGTGAGGCTCCACAATAACTCAGGTCCATGAGCAAGTCATGACTGGGGGAGAGCATGTTCAAGAAGATGACACCAGACAAAGCAGGCTACCTTAGCAGGGTCTGTCGTACACTGGCACTAGTTTACCAGTCCAGCCTTATCTTTGGTCCCACTTTCTCCTCATTCCTTTGCTTTAGGTTAGATCTATTCCATGACATACTCTCCCCTGTGTTCTAAGGTCTTCCTTACCTATGGGTCTTTGGAAATCTTGTTTCCTCTACTTGGGAGGCTCTTTTCCAACTCTGCTACAATGAATCCTACTCATCTTGGACTAAGTTCAGATATCACCTCTTCCAAAACGTCTTCCCAAATTTCCCAGATGTGGCTAAGTGCTCTATAGCATCTTAAACCCACCATTTTAGCATCTGCCAAAGTCTATTTAAGTGACCTAATCTTGTCTTTGGCCCTTTGAAACAGTACAGGTACAAAACGGTGTTGGTTACTCTCATCATCTACCATCCATGTCTCTTGGAAGAAGGTTTATACTCTAAAAGCAAGAGTGCTGATATTTAGCAATAATGGAAGATGGGAGTGATGTTAGTGCTGTGTACACGACCACAAAGGAAGGCAGTGGTGATGGTATGACTGTAAATGACACAACAATAAAAAGCCCTCAACGTCTCTATGAGCTAGCTCCTTGAGGGTGGGAACTATTTCCTCTGCATGTATCTATCCTCAGTGTTTAGAACAATGTTTGGCATATAGAAGGCCTTCAGGGATATTTGTTAAATGAGTGAGAAAAATATACTCCACAAAACAATATTCTATACATCATGGTAAAAATAGTTTTTTCTACAGTGTTTTTCCATTACACTACCTTCTTACTCAAAAGCCAATTAGGTCTCTCAATTTCCTACCTTTATAAGATAATAAAGACCATTATGTAGTTACCAGTTGAAATGCTGACACAGTGTTTGTTTGTTATCTTTATGTTACTAATACTTAATGTGAGCATTTCCAGCTAATGATGTAATGTATTTATACTTACTTATTCTTTTAATTTCACTTCTGTTAAATTCTTTACTATTCCTAATAGTTTTTTTTGGAAAATATGAGCTACTTTCTTGGGTGGTTCTCATGGAAGAGTCTGACTGAGCAGATTGGGCCTGCTTAGAAAGATGGAGTCCTAGGAGAACATGGTTCCCATTTAACTTTTGACCAAATACCTTACTCTTCCGTCAAAACAAGCCCTCTTTGTGCAAAGAGTTAATTGATTATATATCATATTAATAGTTAGCACTTGGTTATTTTAATCCTTAGGAAAAATAACTCAGATCAATATTTCTTAAAGTATACTTGGCTTCCTATATGGCTCAGTGGCAAAGAACCCACCTGCCAATGCAGGAGACACAAGAGACTCAGGTTCGATCACTGGATCAGGAAGATCCCCTGGAGTAGGAAATGGCAACCTACTCCAGTATCTTACTTGGAAAATTCCATGGATAGAGGAGCCTGGTAGACTGCAGTCCATGGGGTCGCAAAGAGTCAGACATAACTGAGCAACTAAGTACGTACACAAGTTTGAAAAGCATCAGTAACACAAGACAGTCTATAAAAAGAGAAATTTCCCACGGCATAAGATATACTATATCCAACTTTTATAAGTTCATGAAAAGTAAAACACATTTCCCACATTTTTGATACTGCAGATTGTTTTTCTGCATAATAACTATGAGGACTTTCTTGGTGGTCCAGTGGTTAAGAATACAGAAAGCAGGGCACATAGGTTCTATCCCCGATCCAGGAAGATTCCACATGCCACAGGGCAACTAAGGCCTGAGCACCGCAACTACTGAGCTTGTTCTCTAGAGTCCAGGAGTTGCAATTACTGAAGCTCCATATGCCTAGAGCCCATGCTTTACAATAACAGAAGCCACTGTAACAAGAAGCCCACAATTAGAAAGTAGCCCACACGCAACAGCAAAGACCCAGTGCAACCAAAACTAAATTAATTAATTAATTAAATTAAATAACTATGAAACTAGATAATTGAATGGTCTTCAGAACTTGGCTTCTCAAAATGTGTTCATCCATTTATACATCTCAGTCACAAACTGTTATTAATCCTTGACAATATAAGTACAGAAACTGGGTGTTTAGAAAGCTTTTTACCAATTTAACGGTGATATAACATTCAAGCCTATAATTTTGCAAATGGAAAGGTCTTAGTCTAAAATAAATAAGAAAATTTTGGGGACTTCCCTGGCAGGGTCCAGTGGTTAAAACTCCATGTTTTGGGCTCCCCTGGTGGTCCAGTGGGTAAGGACACCGCCTTGCACTGCAAGGGGCATCGGTTCGATCCCTGGCCTGGGAAGATCCCACGTGCTGCAGAGCGGCTGGACTGATGTGTCCAAATACTGAGCTGGAGCTCTGGCGCACATGCGCCCAGAGCCGGTGCTCTGTGACAACAGAGGCCACCGCGATGGGAGGCCCACACAGGCCAAAGAACAAGGATGGATGAAAATGGACAAATGAAAGACCAATAGAAGTGGCCTGCCTGCTCCCCTCCCTCCCCACCCCTCCCCCACCAAAATAAATAAATAAATCTTTAAAAAAAAAAAAAAACCTCCATGTTTCCAATGTAGGGGGTATCGGTTTGATCTCTGGTTATGGAACTAAGATCTCATATGCCATGTGTGTATAGTCAAAATTTTTTTAAAAAAAGAAAAGAAGAAATACTAAAGATAAATAAATTAAAAAATAAAACTATTAATTTTTTTTAAATGTTGAAGGACATTTTAGTTGTTCACCAAGCTGTTAGTTGTTCATCAGGTTTGGGAACGTTTTTGGAAAGATTTCTTTAGTGCAGACAACGAATATCTTTTTTTCACTTAACACTCAGTCAACAAGAAATCTTTACTAAGTGTGTACTAGACACAGATTTAGGTAAACAAAAACCTCTGCCATCAGTGATCTTAGACTATAATAGGTATACTTACTTCTGAACCTGTCTATAACTTCAATCGCAGGTGCTGTCCAATTCTATCAGTGGGCTGATGTGGTGCTCAGAAAGGTTGAAGGGCTCTCAGATTCCGTTAAAGATATCTTTTTCTCTTAGGATCATTTGAAACTCTCCTTGATATTTATGAGAAGTCTTTCCCTTCATTTCTCATGAACATCAAATTCATTAACTATTGCTTGTCCCTTGTTTAGACACGGTGAGCCTCTCCTTTTCCTTTTCTGCTTTGATAAGGGCTGTTTGTAAGCTAAAATAACATTTTCCATAGCAGTGAGAGGGCACACAAACAGAACAGAGAAGAGGAATGTATCTCAGGTAAAATAAGTGCAATACAACTCTTACTGTCTCCAAAACAAAGCTCAATTCCTGCGCCAGCTTTAGTAAACTCGATTCCCCTTTTCTTAGAGATCTGAGAGATTCAATGATAAGCAGTCTTTGAGGCTTTACCCACAGTATGACTCCAGAGAGGAGGGTCATGGAAGCCCTTTTGACACACCTTGCTTCCATTGAGAATCCAGTCACTTCCATCCTTTCTAGCATTTGTTTTCACTCCTTGCAAATCACTATAATGGAAAGGAATGATACAAAAAGAAATTCATGAATTGGTAAAAAAATAACCTATGCAAATATTGTCACATACGTATGTATCTGTTGTGATAATTTACACTGGCTATACCATTATAAAAATGGACATTTACCTAATATTAGGAATGGTCACACAAATGCACTGAAAAATCATGTCTGATATATTCTAAACTATGTATACAAATAAATATTTGATTGAGATTACATAGATGTGCCCAATTTTTATGGAGCATAACAAGGCCCATATTCATTCATATTTATGGTTAAGGCCTTGTTGTCCTGATTTCAAAACTAACCAAGTGCTGATTTACCTTCCAGCCCCAGGCTCTGTCATTGCGATGGCACCAATACATTTCCCTGCAGTCATCTGGGAGATGAAGCGCTTAATCTGTTCTTCTGAGCCATAGTTTGCAATATAGGGCATGACAATATCCGAATGAATAACAAAACCTGGGCCTATACAATTTGAATATGCCCTGAAAAAGAAAAAAGAGAAAAGCCAATTTAAAGCACAATGCAGTTATTTTGTTCTCTTTTTAGTGATCTTAGACTATAATAGGTATACTTACTTCTGAACCTGTCTATAACTTCAATCGCAGGTGGGCTGATGTGGTGCTCAGAAAGGTTGAAGGGCTCTCAGATTCCGTTAAAGATATCTTTTTCTCTTAGGATCATTTGAAACTCTCCTTGATATTTATGAGAAGTCTTTCCCTTCATTTCTCATGAACATCAAATTCATTAACTATTGCTTGTCCCTTGTTTAGACACGGTGAGCCTCTCCTTTTCCTTTTCTGCTTTGATAAGGGCTGTTTGTAAGCTAAAATAACATTTTCCATAGCAGTGAGAGGGCACACAAACAGAACAGAGAAGAGGAATGTATCTCAGGTAAAATAAGTGCAATACAACTCTTACTGTCTCCAAAACAAAGCTCAATTCCTGCGCCAGCTTTAGTAAACTCGATTCCCCTTTTCTTAGAGATCTGAGAGATTCAATGATAAGCAGTCTTTGAGGCTTTACCCACAGTATGACTCCAGAGAGGAGGGTCATGGAAGCCCTTTTGACACACCTTGCTTCCATTGAGAATCCAGTCACTTCCATCCTTTCTAGCATTTGTTTTCACTCCTTGCAAATCACTATAATGGAAAGGAATGATACAAAAAGAAATTCATGAATTGGTAAAAAAATAACCTATGCAAATATTGTCACATACGTATGTATCTGTTGTGATAATTTACACTGGCTATACCATTATAAAAATGGACATTTACCTAATATTAGGAATGGTCACACAAATGCACTGAAAAATCATGTCTGATATATTCTAAACTATGTATACAAATAAATATTTGATTGAGATTACATAGATGTGCCCAATTTTTATGGAGCATAACAAGGCCCATATTCATTCATATTTATGGTTAAGGCCTTGTTGTCCTGATTTCAAAACTAACCAAGTGCTGATTTACCTTCCAGCCCCAGGCTCTGTCATTGCGATGGCACCAATACATTTCCCTGCAGTCATCTGGGAGATGAAGCGCTTAATCTGTTCTTCTGAGCCATAGTTTGCAATATAGGGCATGACAATATCCGAATGAATAACAAAACCTGGGCCTATACAATTTGAATATGCCCTGAAAAAGAAAAAAGAGAAAAGCCAATTTAAAGCACAATGCAGTTATTTTGTTCTCTTTTTAGTTCCTTTGATTCTCAATTAGAAAACAACAAAGTACTAAACGGTCTTTTTTTTTTTTTCTCAATGTCTGATCTTATTCATTTGTTATTCTTAGAACATCTCATTTTTTGACTGGACTCAGAAGCTCTCAGAGAGGACAAACTCCACTCTTAACAAATCATTCCTGCCATTTTTCCTTTGGCTTCTTTCATTCTCTTGGCCAAAAGTTTATCATATTTTGCAGCCTCTCCCTTATTTTCCTTAGTACACTGTTTCTTCAGAGCAATATGCCAGTGTCTGTGTTGTAGAACATGCTGAGAAATAAGACAATGAACCTTGGAGGCTTTGGTCCTGGGTTCCTAACCTTCTTTGTTTAGGGGCTTTCTCAAGGTATTACCTTCTTTAGAGATTTTGAAAAAGTTTTTGCATTCTGCTAGCTCTTTTGGGCCCCAGGGGAGGAGACATAGCAGTATTAGTAGGTCTAGGAATATTCTTCTCCCTTTTTTCTTTTTTAAATAATGACCAAATTGAGAACACTTAGATTGGCATCCACAATGCAACCCCGTACATATTTTGTGCTTTTTTTCTCCAGTCTTCCTCAGTCTGTAACAGGAATGCTCCTCACTCAGTAGCAGGCAGACTCAGCCATGGTTCAAGACACCTTGCTTCATGGGGTAACCCTGTTTGTCATTCCCACCACTGATCTGGACCACATGACCCTTCCTTTCTTCATAAATGGTATAAAATTTTCAATGAAGTTTTCGGTGATCATCTACTTCAATGAGTTTTAGGCAGTCAGTGACCAGTAAAGAGATGTTTGGCTTCATTTGGCAACAGCCAACCGCCTCCGAGAGGCCATGAAAAAGACCAATACTAAAGGCCTTATCCCATTATGTGGTGATAGCTTGTCTTCTCACAAATCCATGAAATTCCTCAAGGTTTTTTCTCTTTGTTTTTCACTAACCTTTTAATTTCTGGTTCTAACATAATAACAGTGCTCTAGCAAGCTCAATGATCACTTATTTAATGAGTTAAAACATTTTAAAAAATTTACCACCTACAACTGTATTACCCTGACACAGTAACTATTTCCATTTTAGCAAATGACCTTTGCCATATATGTTTATGGTTGTAGCTAATACATTATATAAACTGTAGTTGTGGCCTTAAGTTTCCACTTACAAAATTTTTCACAATAATAATCCTAAATAGCTTCAAAATGTTACAGATTGCTTAATACTACAATATACTTATTCATTTTCCTACTGCCATACATTTAGACTGCTTCCAGATTTGGGGGCTTATGATCTAACAGGGCAATGATGTTTGTACAAAGCTGTTATTTTTCTATTAAATTATTTCCTAAATTCCTCAACACAGCATCCAAAGAGAAGAAATATTTTCTTTCTTTTTTTTTTCATGTTTTGTGTATCCATGTGTTTGATCACCAAAGTACTTACTGAGCCAATAGATAATGCCACCAGGAGCATGTGAGTATGTCATGTTGACCTGCAAGCTTGTCAGTAGTGAGTATTATGATTTTCCATTTTCACTACCTTTTGCCCTCAAAATGACATACCTTTAGATGTGATTTAATTTGTATCTGATAGATAGAAAGGATACATTTTTTTTCAATCTAAAAAATCTATTAGCATTTCTTTTCTGATGAACTGATGTTTCTATTCTTTTCTCCATTTATTAACTGAAATCCCTGAAATAGTCACATGGGTCAATTAGAAATGAAGTACTTATTTCATCAACTTAAAAGGGGACTTTCAATCTCATAAGATCAGAAATCACTTTAAAATCATCACCTTGCAAAGGTGAGATGACAAAGCAAGACTCAGCTTCAAATGTTTTCATACTTACTGCTCCTCACAAATAATAGCTGACGAGTAAAAGTCCCCCCCAACACCACCATGGTGCGCTGCAATACAGGTACCAAGCAGTCCTTGTTTTCCAGCTTTTTCCCAAAGCTCCCTACTCACTTCTCCAGCTTTCTCCCATCTGCAAATAACAAAACATTTTCTGATTATTTAAATGGCTACAATTTGAATTTATGAATGATTAATGGTCCTTTAATTTAAGGTAATAAATAAGTGGGTGCTTTCATACTCTGTGACAACAGTAGAGCCCAGCAGGAAAAAGACTTCTTTTTTCCAAGCAAGAAATCAGCCACTGAAAAGCCATGGACTCTGTGCTTATTCCAGCCCTCCCAACTTCCTTTTCCTTTCCATGAACATGCCTTCTTCCCTTGCTGTGGGTGGGCAGGCTTGCAGATTACTGTGATTGCAGACCCTGAATTGCAATTCTCTACTGATCCTGAATAAATATATATATATTTTTTTTTACTGGAGAAATAACTGGTAGTCAATTTGTTTTAGGTCAACATATATATATTTTTTAATTTTTTGAAAGTCTTTATTGTAGCAAAATCAGTATTTTATTACAATATGGCTACTGTTTCATGTTTTCATCCTTTGACCAGGAGGCATGTGGGATCCTAGTGGAAGGTAAAGTCTTAACTGGACCACCAGGGAAGCCCTTCAACATATATTTTTTACTTTAAGACTCATTTAAGAAGCTTTGAACTAGTTTATGCATGCGTGTGCACTCTGTTGTGTCCATCTCTTTGCAATGACATGGACTTCAGCTTGTAGCCTACCAGCTCATTTGTCCATGGAATTCTTCAGGTGAGAATACTAGAGTGGTAGCCATCAAATCTTAGTCTCTTACACTGGCAGGCAGGTTTTTAACCCTCTGAGCTACCAGGAAAGCCATTGAACTAGTTTAAGAATCCCGTAGAATCCAGTACAGTATTGTACTGAAGAGTGATGAAAATGTTAACAAAGCACCGAACATGGTATTGTTTCTATGAAATAACAAAGAACATTCTAGGAAATGGTCCTTCTTGGACTTCATGTGCATTACTTTAAAAGAAAATGTGCCACTTACTCTGCATGATAAGGGATCACTTCTTCCTGAAAAAACTTCCTTACACTTTCCCGGAAAATGTCATGTTCTGAAGAGAAGATTCTTCTAGTTCCTATATCTGTTAATTTTTTAGCAGAAGGAGTTTCTAGACGTTCTTCTCCTCCAGAATGAGACCATCTTCAACATACAAACACATGAAGAAAATTAAATGAATGGTTACTCTTCATATCCAAATCAATGTCATTGAACAATATGGAGAATTAATTCTATTGAATAACATGGAAAAATCCTGATTTTTGTTTCACTCTCAGAGCCACTTAAGAGGGGAGTAGAAAGAGGCTGAAACTGGACAAATTGGTTTAAATCTGCACAGCACCACTTTAAAATCTACCTTGATTGGATGAGATTAAGCAGTAGTTTACCCTGATTCAACTCAATCTTCACTTCCACACCCCTAAACAGGACATCATGCCTATCACTAATCACATGTTTGAGCTGAGGTGGACTATTACTGTCAGATGATGCTGATTAAATAATGTGAAATTCACACAATGACAATTAAATAATATAAAATTCAAATAGTACAATAAAATAATACTGGTAAGTTTTCATGTAATGTATGTTTAAAATAATGTATCCCCCCAACAATATTTTAAACAGAAAAATACAATTTCAAACGGAAGGTCTAAAGCACACAAACCATGATGCTTTTATTGCCACATTACAATCTAAGTGTAAAGCAAAAATCAAAATGCCCAGCAGTCTCTGCAGGGATTGTGTTGTGCTTAGTTTCTCAGTTATGTCCAACTCTTTTTGATCCCATGAATTTAGCCCTCTAGGCTTCTCTGTCCATGGGGATTCTCCAGGCTAGAATATGGAGTGGGTTACCATGCCTTCCTTCAGGGGATCTTCCCAACCTAGGGATCAAACTCACATCTTCATTGTGAAAGTGTTCAACCTCAATTTGAGACTTAAACCCAGGGCCCAGACTTAATCAAACCTGTTTGGGACTTGAACCCACGTGGCCGGGACTCGAACCCAGCCAAAAACCTGTTTGGGACTTGAATCCACACGGCCGGAACTTGAACCCAGCCTAAACCCTGGTAATTAAAATCACTCACCCACTGTCTGGACCTACTGAGGTTCAGGTTCTTCATGTCTCTTTGCAAAGAAGAATTCAGCGAGAGACAAAGTGATAGGTAAGAAATGGATTTATTCAGATTCAGAGAAAGCACACTCCACAGAGTGTGGGTCATGGCAGAGCAAATCCAGTGGCCCCGAAAACATGGCGTTCTTAGCTTTTATAGGCTGGGTAATTCCATGTGCTAATGAGTAGGAGGACTATTCCAACTCTTTTAGGGAAGGGGTGGAACTGTCATGGCGCCTCTGGACGTGTCATTTAGCTTGCTGAGGATCAAGGTCTGGTCTGCCATCTTGGACCCATTTGACTCTAATGGGTTTATGCTGTGACCTTGGCCTGTTTTTAAATTTCCCTTTCTAATTACATGTCAACCCTTTAAACCAGCACCACTTTAAAATCTACCTTGATTGGATGAGATTAAGCAGTAGTTTACCCTGTTTTTTTGCCTATCACTAATCACATGTTTGAGCTGAGGTGGACTATTACTGTCAGATGATGCTGATTAAATAATGTGAAATTCACACAATGACAATTAAATAATATAAAATTCAAATAGTACAATAAAATAATACTGGTAAGTTTTCATGTAATGTATGTTTAAAATAATGTATCCCCCCAACAATATTTTAAACAGAAAAATACAATTTCAAACGGAAGGTCTAAAGCACACAAACCATGATGCTTTTATTGCCACATTACAATCTAAGTGTAAAGCAAAAATCAAAATGCCCAGCAGTCTCTGCAGGGATTGTGTTGTGCTTAGTTTCTCAGTTATGTCCAACTCTTTTTGATCCCATGAATTTAGCCCTCTAGGCTTCTCTGTCCATGGGGATTCTCCAGGCTAGAATATGGAGTGGGTTACCATGCCTTCCTTCAGGGGATCTTCCCAACCTAGGGATCAAACTCACATCTTCATTGTGAAAGTGTTCAACCTCAATTTGAGACTTAAACCCAGGGCCCAGACTTAATCAAACCTGTTTGGGACTTGAACCCACGTGGCCGGGACTCGAACCCAGCCAAAAACCTGTTTGGGACTTGAATCCACACGGCCGGAACTTGAACCCAGCCTAAACCCTGGTAATTAAAATCACTCACCCACTGTCTGGACCTACTGAGGTTCAGGTTCTTCATGTCTCTTTGCAAAGAAGAATTCAGCGAGAGACAAAGTGATAGGTAAGAAATGGATTTATTCAGATTCAGAGAAAGCACACTCCACAGAGTGTGGGTCATGGCAGAGCAAATCCAGTGGCCCCGAAAACATGGCGTTCTTAGCTTTTATAGGCTGGGTAATTCCATGTGCTAATGAGTAGGAGGACTATTCCAACTCTTTTAGGGAAGGGGTGGAACTGTCATGGCGCCTCTGGACGTGTCATTTAGCTTGCTGAGGATCAAGGTCTGGTCTGCCATCTTGGACCCATTTGACTCTAATGGGTTTATGCTGTGTCCTTGGCCTGTCATTCTTTTCAATAATTGTGCCCTGCCGCTTTCCCTCCTAACCCTTACAGTTGCAGGTGGATTCTTTATCCCCAGGAGCCATCAGGGAAGCCCTCTGTAGGACTCAGTAGGGATTAGTCCAGAAGTATTCAACATCTTTGGAAACTGACCCTTCATCTCCCTGCAGACTACCATACCAAGCTTAAAGAGATGTCTCTGTAGTCCCTTTTGTTAAATGGTCTTCAGACGTCCCCATCCCTGGGGGATACACTGAAAAAGATTTCAAAACTCTGTGTACCACTTTGCACCTTTTTGTGCTCTCATTTAAAAAAACTGTTTATCATATATTCAAATGCCAAAAGGTGTTTTTCTGTTTTGCATGGTTTTGGGTTTGTCTCTTCCTTGCCCAGACCCTGACCAGATCCTAGCCTTTCTTTTCTTTTGGTTTTTCTTCCTCTTCTTAGCCCAGGAAAGACTCAGTCTTCTTTTTTTGGCAATTATGCATTTCAATCTTTTCTTTCTCCCTTGCAATAGGTTGTTTTGTTCCATCTATGTGTCTTTACTTAATGCTGAATTGCACTCACCTCCCTCCCATCAACCCAATTTATATGGTGAAACTCAAACTCCCAATGTGATGGTACTTGGAGATAAGGCTTTGAGGAGGTAATTACAGTTAAAAGAGGTCATCAGGCTGTTGCTCTAAACCAAGGATCTTGGCTTACATTTTAAGAAGGGAAAGAGAGAGATACAGCTCTGTGTGGCCACAAGGAAAGGCCTAGTGAGGACAAAGAGAGAAGGGGGCTGTCTACAGGCCAGGAAGAGGGTTCTGACCAGCAAATGATTTATTCAGATTCAGAGAAAGCACACTCCACAGAGTGTGGGTCATGGCAGAGCAAATCCAGTGGCCCCGAAAACATGGCGTTCTTAGCTTTTATAGGCTGGGTAATTCCATGTGCTAATGAGTAGGAGGACTATTCCAACTCTTTTAGGGAAGGGGTGGAACTGTCATGGCGCCTCTGGACGTGTCATTTAGCTTGCTGAGGATCAAGGTCTGGTCTGCCATCTTGGACCCATTTGACTCTAATGGGTTTATGCTGTGTCCTTGGCCTGTCATTCTTTTCAATAATTGTGCCCTGCCGCTTTCCCTCCTAACCCTTACAGTTGCAGGTGGATTCTTTATCCCCAGGAGCCATCAGGGAAGCCCTCTGTAGGACTCAGTAGGGATTAGTCCAGAAGTATTCAACATCTTTGGAAACTGACCCTTCATCTCCCTGCAGACTACCATACCAAGCTTAAAGAGATGTCTCTGTAGTCCCTTTTGTTAAATGGTCTTCAGACGTCCCCATCCCTGGGGGATACACTGAAAAAGATTTCAAAACTCTGTGTACCACTTTGCACCTTTTTGTGCTCTCATTTAAAAAAACTGTTTATCATATATTCAAATGCCAAAAGGTGTTTTTCTGTTTTGCATGGTTTTGGGTTTGTCTCTTCCTTGCCCAGACCCTGACCAGATCCTAGCCTTTCTTTTCTTTTGGTTTTTCTTCCTCTTCTTAGCCCAGGAAAGACTCAGTCTTCTTTTTTTGGCAATTATGCATTTCAATCTTTTCTTTCTCCCTTGCAATAGGTTGTTTTGTTCCATCTATGTGTCTTTACTTAATGCTGAATTGCACTCACCTCCCTCCCATCAACCCAATTTATATGGTGAAACTCAAACTCCCAATGTGATGGTACTTGGAGATAAGGCTTTGAGGAGGTAATTACAGTTAAAAGAGGTCATCAGGCTGTTGCTCTAAACCAAGGATCTTGGCTTACATTTTAAGAAGGGAAAGAGAGAGATACAGCTCTGTGTGGCCACAAGGAAAGGCCTAGTGAGGACAAAGAGAGAAGGGGGCTGTCTACAGGCCAGGAAGAGGGTTCTGACCAGCAAATGAACTGGCCAGCACCTTGATCCTGGACTATCCAGCCACTATAATTATGAGCAATAGATTTCTGCTGTTTAAACCACTCAGGGGCTTCCCTGGTGGTCCAGTGGGTAAGGACACCACCTTGCAGTGCAAGGGGTGCCAGTTCGATCCCTGGCCTGGGAAGATCCCATGTGCCACAGAGCGGCTGGACCGATGTGTCCAACTACCGAGCTGGAGCTCTGAAGTGCATGCGCCCAGAGCTGGTGCTCTGCAGCGAGAGAGGCCACTGCGATGGGAGGTCCACACAGGTCAAAGAACAAAGATGGATGAAAATAAATAAATGAAAGACCAATAGAAGTGGCCAAAAAAGATAAACCACTCAGTCTCCAATGTTTGGTTATAGAAGCCCGAGCTGATTAATACACTTAATACATATATTGCATCATTTTTGCATCAATTATGTAACTCTTAGTTGAGTTTTATTTGTTAATACAACTGAGATGTGTTTTAAGCAGTGACCTTTAGTCGAGAACATTTCATTGCACAATTTTTACACCTGGTCTGCCATTAATCTTCACAAATATTTTTCTGAGTTGCTACTGTCATCCAAATCATCATCTTTAAGAGCTTCTTTATTCAGGTAGACAACAAATACTTTCTGAGTGTGTAATATGTACTAGGAACCATTCAGCTAACTTGGGATACAACAGCAAGCAAGGGTCTTGCACACTGTAATGTTAGATCAATAGAGAGACTAAAATCTACTTCATTCTATACTGAAAGGACAATGTACTGGTCCATACTTGGGACTTTTTCTTCAAGGCAAAAAGGTGCTGAGACTAGAAAACTGGGACTTGAAGCCACTGAATCATTCGTCAGCGTAATCAGTAAACAATAGAATGGAATTTACATTTAAGTCTGCCTGGGTCTTAAAATTGTATATCCCACATAACACTAAGAAAATTTTTGGAACATTTCTAAATAAAACACACCAAGAGACAAGGAAAAAATGAAAAGGAAAAACAGCTCTGTGTGGCCACAGGAAGGCCTAGTGAGGACAAGAGAGAAGGGGCTGTCTACAGGCCAGGAAGAGGGTTCTGACCAGCAAATGAACTGGCCAGCACCTTGATCCTGGACTATCCAGCCACTATAATTATGAGCAATAGATTTCTGCTGTTTAAACCACTCAGGGCTTCCCTGGTGGTCCAGTGGGTAAGGACACCACCTTGCAGTGCAAGGGGTGCCGGTTCAATCCCTGGCCTGGGAAGATCCCACATGCCATGGAGTAGCTGGATTGATGTGTCCAACGACCAAGCTGGAGCTCTGGAGTGCATGCGCCCAGAGCCGGTGCTCAGCAGCGACAGAGGCCCCTGTGATGGGAGGTCCACACAGGTCAAAGAACAAAGATGGATGAAAATAGACAAATGAAAGACCAATAGAAGTGGCCAAAAAAGATAAACCACTCAGTCTCCAATGTTTGGTTATAGAAGCCCGAGCTGATTAATACACTTAATACATATATTGCATCATTTTTGCATCAATTATGTAACTCTTAGTTGAGTTTTATTTGTTAATACAACTGAGATGTGTTTTAAGCAGTGACCTTTAGTCGAGAACATTTCATTGCACAATTTTTACACCTGGTCTGCCATTAATCTTCACAAATATTTTTCTGAGTTGCTACTGTCATCCAAATCATCATCTTTAAGAGCTTCTTTATTCAGGTAGACAACAAATACTTTCTGAGTGTGTAATATGTACTAGGAACCATTCAGCTAACTTGGGATACAACAGCAAGCAAGGGTCTTGCACACTGTAATGTTAGATCAATAGAGAGACTAAAATCTACTTCATTCTATACTGAAAGGACAATGTACTGGTCCATACTTGGGACTTTTTCTTCAAGGCAAAAAAAGGTGCTGAGACTAGAAAACTGGGACTTGAAGCCACTGAATCATTCGTCAGCGTAATCAGTAAACAATAGAATGGAATTTACATTTAAGTCTGCCTGGGTCTTAAAATTGTATATCCCACATAACACTAAGAAAATTTTTGGAACATTTCTAAATAAAACACACCAAGAGACAGGAAAGTGAAAGAAGTGACAGAAGGAACCAAGACTAGTTTCAAAAGTGTTCAAGAGAGAATGTGCAGGGGGGAGAAAATCAAAACACTTGGCAGTAAGTTTGTTAGAATATTCATTTTTTTCTAGTACCAAGGAACCAGTACTAAACAAATTGGCCCCTTTTCTCCCTATAAAAACCAGGAAATCTGTACTGAATAAGTCATCTATTATTTTCTTAATGCATTAAACTGCTACTAATCTAACAGGTGAGGCTCTAATTATTATTATTACCATAATTTTTTTTTTTTTTAATTTTGGCGGGGGTGGGGAGGGAGGACAGTGGGCAGGCCACTTCCACTGGTCTTTCGTTTGTCTAGTTTCATCCATCTTTGTTCTTTGGCCCGTGTGGGCCACCCATCGCGGTGGTATCCGTTGTCCCAGAGCACTAGTTCTGGGCACATGCACTCCAGAGCTCCGGCTCGGTAATTGGACACATTGGTCCAGCCACTCCACGGCACGTGGGATCTTCCCAGGCCAGGGATTGAACCAGCACCCCTTGTACTGCAAGGCGGTGTCCTTCCCCACTGGACCACCAGGAAGCCCTATTATTACCATAATTTTTAAAGCCTCATTTACATTATAAAAGGGAGACAGTCTCCACCAGTACCTTCAGGTAAGGAGCTGATGATAGTACACAATTTCAGGTCTCATCCAAGGCCTATTGAATCAGTCTGTACATTTGACCCTGGAACAACACAGGGGCGAGGGATGCCCAACCTTCAAGCAGTCAAAAATCCACGTGTACCCCTTCACCTGCTCCTCATATCTGTGATTCCTCCAGAGCAGTTTTAAATCCTCAAATTAAACCAACCATAGACTGTGTAGTTCTGTAGTATTTACTGTTGAAAAAGATTTCCGTAAATGTACCCTTGCAATTCAAATACATGCTGTTCACAGACTAATTGTATTTTAACAACATTCCTAAGTGATTCACATGCACATTAAAATTTAAGAGGTCTGAAACAAGAGTTTCTGATCTATTTAGGGTTTGGTAATTTACTTATGAAAGATTTCCGGTATCAGAATCAGTAAACTTTAAAACATTTAAGTCTGCCTGGGTCTTAAAATTGTATATCCCACATAACACTGGAACATTTCTAAATAAAACACACCAAGAGACAGGAAAGTGAAAGAAGTGACAGAAGGAACCAAGACTAGTTTCAAAAGTGTTCAAGAGAGAATGTGCAGGGGGGAGAAAATCAAAACACTTGGCAGTAAGTTTGTTAGAATATTCATTTTTTTCTAGTACCAAGGAACCAGTACTAAACAAATTGGCCCCTTTTCTCCCTATAAAAACCAGGAAATCTGTACTGAATAAGTCATCTATTATTTTCTTAATGCATTAAACTGCTACTAATCTAACAGGTGAGGCTCTAATTATTATTATTACCATAATTTTTTTTTTTTTTAATTTTGGCGGGGGTGGGGAGGGAGGACAGTGGGCAGGCCACTTCCACTGGTCTTTCGTTTGTCTAGTTTCATCCATCTTTGTTCTTTGGCCCGTGTGGGCCACCCATCGCGGTGGTATCCGTTGTCCCAGAGCACTAGTTCTGGGCACATGCACTCCAGAGCTCCGGCTCGGTAATTGGACACATTGGTCCAGCCACTCCACGGCACGTGGGATCTTCCCAGGCCAGGGATTGAACCAGCACCCCTTGTACTGCAAGGCGGTGTCCTTCCCCACTGGACCACCAGGGAAGCCCTATTATTACCATAATTTTTAAAGCCTCATTTACATTATAAAAGGGAGACAGTCTCCACCAGTACCTTCAGGTAAGGAGCTGATGATAGTACACAATTTCAGGTCTCATCCAAGGCCTATTGAATCAGTCTGTACATTTGACCCTGGAACAACACAGGGGCGAGGGATGCCCAACCTTCAAGCAGTCAAAAATCCACGTGTACCCCTTCACCTGCTCCTCATATCTGTGATTCCTCCAGAGCAGTTTTAAATCCTCAAATTAAACCAACCATAGACTGTGTAGTTCTGTAGTATTTACTGTTGAAAAAGATTTCCGTAAATGTACCCTTGCAATTCAAATACATGCTGTTCACAGACTAATTGTATTTTAACAACATTCCTAAGTGATTCACATGCACATTAAAATTTAAGAGGTCTGAAACAAGAGTTTCTGATCTATTTAGAGGGTCCCTTAGGCCCTCCTTGATCAAATATCCTTCCTATACTTCAACCAAAATAACTTATCACAATAGATAATACAGAACCAGGTATGAAAACCAGGCTATCTTAATTCACAGAATTCGAGACCGAATTTAGCGGGGGAATGCTCAGGAAAGAAATGCTCAGGAGGAGGGGGAAGGGATGGTTAGTGAGTTTGGCCTTGACAGGTATACTCTGCTGTATTTTAAATGGGTAGCCAACAAGCACCTAGTATATATAGCACAGGGTACTCTGCTCAATGTTAGTGGCACTCTGTGTAGGAGGGGAGTTTCCAGGAGAATGGACACATGTATATGTGTGGCTGAGTTCCTTTGCTGTCTACCTGAAACTATCATAACATTGTTAATTGGCTATACTCCAGTATAAAATAAAAAGTTTTTTTTTTTTTTTAAAGCAGGGTGTCATCTAATATCTAGCCAGATATTAAGGAATCTACAAAAATGCAAAAGAGTGTCACTCTTCTCACTTTATTCTTTGTGATAAAGTTACTTATACAAATGTTATTTATGTATTAATAAGTTACTTTTATGTGAACTAAGTATTTGTACAATTACACAGTTTTGAATTTTGCATGCATACCTTGTATTTCCAATCTGATATTTTTTAAGGTATAATTTGTTGATTTTCACCGAAAGCATGGTTCTGTCACTACTTTTGTGAATTAACCTGAAAGGACATGCTCCTAAAAGTGCTCCTCTGTTATCATCAGTGTAACTCCTTAATCCCCTTACAAAAGGATTTACTTATCTTGCTATGAGAATAAGGCGAAACTTTATGACTGAAGACTTGCAAAGAATAAAGACAATGGGATCTTTGATTCTCAAAAGTGTGACCTACCACCTGCAGCCACAGATTTAATCGCCAACAAGAGAATAAAGATCTTTGGAACTTAAAAAAAAAAAAAATTGCCAGTTTTGTAAATGTCGACATCAATGTCCATAGACAAAACTGACTTAAACAAAAGATCTTTGGGGCCCTCTAATTTCAACAGCGGGCTCCCCAGGCTTCTCAGTGGTAAAGAATCTGCCTGCCAGGCAGGAGAGGTGGGTTCTATCCCTGGGTGTGGAAGATTCCCTGGAAAAGGAAATGGCAACCCACCCCAGTAAATATTCTTGCCAGAGAAATCCCAGGGACAGAGGAGCCTGGGCTGCTAGTCCCTGGGGTTGCCAAGAGTGGGACACAACTTAGTGACTAAACAACAACAAAGTTAAACAGCTCAAAGGAGTCCTGAAAGGAAAAAATTTGAGCATCATCGTCTTATGAAGTCTGGGGGAGAGTTTAGAAAAGCATGCATATCAGAAAGGAAAGTTACTCCTCCATGAAGCCTTCCAGCCCTCCTCGACAGCAGCAGAATTTTGTTTCCCTTTCCCATTGTGTGGATATATATTGTGTGGATGCTCAGTCCCACCTGACTCTGTCACCTAATGGACTGCAGCCCACCTCTCCTGCACTGGCAAAGGGATTCTTTACCAACTGAGTCAGAGTTGCCATAACGCTAGCACGAGCTGATTTATCAATCCCGTCATTTTCACTACATAAAGAATGAATAAATGAACTGGTGCTTCTAGCTTATCCAGGTATTTGAGGTGGCAGCCGGTATAGGAAGCTTTTGCTCTTATGCACATTACCTTAAGAATCACGGAGCCACTTAGAAACTCTCTCCATCAATTTCTGTGCATTTCACTTATTAAAGGATTTGTTGAGTCCGACGTTAACTTCTTTAGCTATCGCGGCCAACGCCAGGTCTTTCCGGTCCTGGGATGCCTTCTCAGGCCAGAGTCTCTGCAAGTGCTTTCTTCTTTGGCAGATCTGCGAGGAAGTGGGAGTCCTGCTCCCAAGCTCACTATCTTGGCAGATCTGGACTGGAGTTTTGCCAAATTTTTTAAATGTCCAATCCCCTTACAAAAGGTTTCATCAATGGCGAAACTTTATGACTGAAGACTTGCAAAGAATAAAGACAATGGGATCTTTGATTCTCAAAAGTGTGACCTACCACCTGCAGCCACAGATTTAATCGCCAACAAGAGAATAAAGATCTTTGGAACTTAAAAAAAAAAAAAATTGCCAGTTTTGTAAATGTCGACATCAATGTCCATAGACAAAACTGACTTAAACAAAAGATCTTTGGGGCCCTCTAATTTCAACAGCGGGCTCCCCAGGCTTCTCAGTGGTAAAGAATCTGCCTGCCAGGCAGGAGAGGTGGGTTCTATCCCTGGGTGTGGAAGATTCCCTGGAAAAGGAAATGGCAACCCACCCCAGTAAATATTCTTGCCAGAGAAATCCCAGGGACAGAGGAGCCTGGGCTGCTAGTCCCTGGGGTTGCCAAGAGTGGGACACAACTTAGTGACTAAACAACAACAAAGTTAAACAGCTCAAAGGAGTCCTGAAAGGAAAAAATTTGAGCATCATCGTCTTATGAAGTCTGGGGGAGAGTTTAGAAAAGCATGCATATCAGAAAGGAAAGTTACTCCTCCATGAAGCCTTCCAGCCCTCCTCGACAGCAGCAGAATTTTGTTTCCCTTTCCCATTGTGTGGATATATATTGTGTGGATGCTCAGTCCCACCTGACTCTGTCACCTAATGGACTGCAGCCCACCTCTCCTGCACTGGCAAAGGGATTCTTTACCAACTGAGTCAGAGTTGCCATAACGCTAGCACGAGCTGATTTATCAATCCCGTCATTTTCACTACATAAAGAATGAATAAATGAACTGGTGCTTCTAGCTTATCCAGGTATTTGAGGTGGCAGCCGGTATAGGAAGCTTTTGCTCTTATGCACATTACCTTAAGAATCACGGAGCCACTTAGAAACTCTCTCCATCAATTTCTGTGCATTTCACTTATTAAAGGATTTGTTAAGTCTGACGTTAACTTCTTTATCTAACGCGGCCATCGCCAGGTCTTTCCTGTCCTGGAATGCCTTCTCAGGCCAGAGTCTCTGCAAGTGCTTTCTTCTTTGGCAGATCTGCGAGGCGGTGGGAGTCCTGCTCCCAAGCTCACTATCTGGCCGGCTGTACCTTCTGTTACAGACCTACCTGGACCAGAGGTCGTGGTTCGAACTCTTGCAACTGTGCCCAAAGGTGTGCCCCTCGCTTCGAAATGGGGACTCCTCGATGCCCGCCGCGGCCCTCGGAAGCAGAGGGCTGGACTGGGGCCAAAGAGGGAGCATCTGGGGACTGCCCCGCACCCCCGTCTGTGCTCCCGTTGTTGCTGCTAGGCCGGCGCGCCCCGCGCCGAGGTGGGTTCCACGCAGGTTCCTGAAGTCCCGGGACGAGGCACAGTCCCTTCTCCCAATCTCGTTCGCCCAGGCAGCTCAGCTCCAGCCCCAGGCGCCGAGATCGCCAGTTCCGAGAGCGGGCGCCGCCTGGTTCCCAGCCCCCGGGGGCGGTGTGCGGCTCGCCGCTCGGCCCCGCAGCCTCGTCGCCGGACCAGCCGAAGCCCGGCGTGCACTCACCTCGAGGCCGGCGGCAGGCGGGGCGCAGCGCGGCCGCCCCACAGGCGCAGGGCCCCGCGGAGGAGGCGTGTGGCCATGGTTGGGGACAACGAGGAACCGGAAGGGTGACGGACAGCTCTCCTCGGTGACTCGAGCGTGCACGGTGAGGATCCGGGCCAGCGAGCTGCCCTGGGCCTTCCCCGGGGCAGTCCCGCTCGAAAAGCGTCGCGCAGCCGCCCTGGTACGAGGCCCTGCGTGCCCTTCCGAAGCCGACTCGGCGATCCACATCCTCCCGGCCTGCGGTGGAGGGTCGCTCTGCTTTGGGACACGCCCCTCCCTGGAAGCGTTCCAATGGACAGTCATTTTCACAAATAAAAAAATTGCCAGGTATTTGAGGTGGCAGCCGGTATAGGAAGCTTTTGCTCTTATGCACATTACCTTAAGAATCACGGAGCCACTTAGAAACTCTCTCCATCAATTTCTGTGCATTTCACTTATTAAAGGATTTGTTAAGTCTGACGTTAACTTCTTTATCTAACGCGGCCATCGCCAGGTCTTTCCTGTCCTGGAATGCCTTCTCAGGCCAGAGTCTCTGCAAGTGCTTTCTTCTTTGGCAGATCTGCGAGGCGGTGGGAGTCCTGCTCCCAAGCTCACTATCTGGCCGGCTGTACCTTCTGTTACAGACCTACCTGGACCAGAGGTCGTGGTTCGAACTCTTGCAACTGTGCCCAAAGGTGTGCCCCTCGCTTCGAAATGGGGACTCCTCGATGCCCGCCGCGGCCCTCGGAAGCAGAGGGCTGGACTGGGGCCAAAGAGGGAGCATCTGGGGACTGCCCCGCACCCCCGTCTGTGCTCCCGTTGTTGCTGCTAGGCCGGCGCGCCCCGCGCCGAGGTGGGTTCCACGCAGGTTCCTGAAGTCCCGGGACGAGGCACAGTCCCTTCTCCCAATCTCGTTCGCCCAGGCAGCTCAGCTCCAGCCCCAGGCGCCGAGATCGCCAGTTCCGAGAGCGGGCGCCGCCTGGTTCCCAGCCCCCGGGGGCGGTGTGCGGCTCGCCGCTCGGCCCCGCAGCCTCGTCGCCGGACCAGCCGAAGCCCGGCGTGCACTCACCTCGAGGCCGGCGGCAGGCGGGGCGCAGCGCGGCCGCCCCACAGGCGCAGGGCCCCGCGGAGGAGGCGTGTGGCCATGGTTGGGGACAACGAGGAACCGGAAGGGTGACGGACAGCTCTCCTCGGTGACTCGAGCGTGCACGGTGAGGATCCGGGCCAGCGAGCTGCCCTGGGCCTTCCCCGGGGCAGTCCCGCTCGAAAAGCGTCGCGCAGCCGCCCTGGTACGAGGCCCTGCGTGCCCTTCCGAAGCCGACTCGGCGATCCACATCCTCCCGGCCTGCGGTGGAGGGTCGCTCTGCTTTGGGACACGCCCCTCCCTGGAAGCGTTCCAATGGACAGATTCCAAACCCGAAAGCGTTACTGTTTCCTGCTGGGTGGTTGTGTATCTAAGCAGTTCTCGTGTTCTGAACGGTTTGGGGAACCGGTGTTAAGTCCTGGAGCCTCAGAAATGGACCCAAACACAACTGACAAACTTTTAGGAAGTGTCTTTTCTTTTCTTCTTTATTACTATTTTTTTTCTTTTTAGGATTTTCTTCCTTTTTTTTTTTTTTTTTTTTGTTAAATTGAAGTATAGTTGATTTACAATATTAGTGTCAGGTGCACAACATACCGATTCAAAATTTGTGTAGCTTATATTCCATTTTAAAAACATGTAATTGGAATATAATTGATTTACAATGTTAGATTCGTTTCTGCTGTATAGCAAAGTGAGTTAATTACACACACACACACACACACACACACACAAACATCTACTCTTTTTAAGATTCTTTTCCTATATAGGTCATTATAGAGTATTGAGTAGAGTTTCCCGTGCTATATAGCAGTCCTTATTATTATCTTTTTTTTTTTCAAAACTCATCTATTTTATATATAGTAGTGTGTATATGTCAATACCAGTCTCCCAATTTATCCTTGTCCACTTTCTCCTCTGGTAAGCTTGTTTTCTGCATCTATGACTCTATTACCCTTTTGTAAATAAATTCATTTGCATCATTTTTATATTGCACATATAAGCAATATTATATGTTTTTGTCTTTCTCTGACTTACTTTACTTAGTGTGATAATCTCTAGGTCCATCCATGTTGCTGAAAATGGCATCATTTAATTCTTATTTATGGTTGAATAATATTCCGTGTATATATGTGCCACATCTTCTTTACCCATCTCTCTGTGGATGAACATTTAGGTTGTTTCCATGTCTTGACTATTGTGAATAGTTCTGCAGTAAACACTGGGGTACATGTATTCTTTCACATTATGGTTTTCTCAGATATACACCCAGGAGTGGGGTTGCTGGATCATGTGGCAGTTCTATTTTTAGTTTTTTAAGGACTCTCCATGTTGTTCCATAAAGTTTATTTTCTAATATTGGATTGTTCACATACGAGGCCCTGCGTGCCCTTCCGAAGCCGACTCGGCGATCCACATCCTCCCGGCCTGCGGTGGAGGGTCGCTCTGCTTTGGGACACGCCCCTCCCTGGAAGCGTTCCAATGGACAGATTCCAAACCCGAAAGCGTTACTGTTTCCTGCTGGGTGGTTGTGTATCTAAGCAGTTCTCGTGTTCTGAACGGTTTGGGGAACCGGTGTTAAGTCCTGGAGCCTCAGAAATGGACCCAAACACAACTGACAAACTTTTAGGAAGTGTCTTTTCTTTTCTTCTTTATTACTATTTTTTTTCTTTTTAGGATTTTCTTCCTTTTTTTTTTTTTTTTTTTTGTTAAATTGAAGTATAGTTGATTTACAATATTAGTGTCAGGTGCACAACATACCGATTCAAAATTTGTGTAGCTTATATTCCATTTTAAAAACATGTAATTGGAATATAATTGATTTACAATGTTAGATTCGTTTCTGCTGTATAGCAAAGTGAGTTAATTACACACACACACACACACACACACACACAAACATCTACTCTTTTTAAGATTCTTTTCCTATATAGGTCATTATAGAGTATTGAGTAGAGTTTCCCGTGCTATATAGCAGTCCTTATTATTATCTTTTTTTTTTTCAAAACTCATCTATTTTATATATAGTAGTGTGTATATGTCAATACCAGTCTCCCAATTTATCCTTGTCCACTTTCTCCTCTGGTAAGCTTGTTTTCTGCATCTATGACTCTATTACCCTTTTGTAAATAAATTCATTTGCATCATTTTTATATTGCACATATAAGCAATATTATATGTTTTTGTCTTTCTCTGACTTACTTTACTTAGTGTGATAATCTCTAGGTCCATCCATGTTGCTGAAAATGGCATCATTTAATTCTTATTTATGGTTGAATAATATTCCGTGTATATATGTGCCACATCTTCTTTACCCATCTCTCTGTGGATGAACATTTAGGTTGTTTCCATGTCTTGACTATTGTGAATAGTTCTGCAGTAAACACTGGGGTACATGTATTCTTTCACATTATGGTTTTCTCAGATATACACCCAGGAGTGGGGTTGCTGGATCATGTGGCAGTTCTATTTTTAGTTTTTTAAGGACTCTCCATGTTGTTCCATAAAGTTTATTTTCTAATATTGGAGATTGGCTTACTTAAACATAGGTGACTACGTCGGGGCTTCCTTGGTGGTTCAGTGGGTAAGGATACCGCCTTGCAGTGCAAGGGGTGCTGGTTCAATCCCTGGCCTGGGAAGATCCCACGTGCCACAGAGCAGCTGGACTGATGTGTATGTACAACTATTGAGCCAGTGCTCTGGAGTGCATGCGCTCAGAGCCAGTGCTCGGCAACGAGAGAGGCCACTGCGATGGGAGGCTCACACAGGCCCAAAAACAAAAGATAAATAAATGAAAGACCAATAGAAGTGGCCCCCCCAAAATAAATAAATAAATAACATAGGTGACTATGCAAACACTATTTTCAAAGAAGTGTGGTATTACCAGTTTTTTTTTCTTGCAAAAAATAGTAGCCAGTTCCTGGAAAAAATTAAAACATTCAGTATGCAAATTAAAAATTTTAGTTCAACTCTTCAGTATTATTTTATTTGAATTCATGTCTTGCCATTTCCTTTCACTTCAAACCATCACATACTCTTTAATAATCTACATTTCTTTTTTAAAGAAAGAATCTGTCTGCATACAGGAAACCTGGATTTGATCCCTGGGTTGGGGAGATCCCCTGGAGAAGGGAATGGCTACCCACTCCAGTATTCTTGCCTAGAGAATTCCATGGACAGAGGCGCCTGGTGAACTACAGTCCATGGGGTCGCAAAGAGTTAGACATGACTGACACTTCTATTTATTTACTCATTTGACCTTTTTCCAGCTTCAGCTATTACCCTTTTGTAAATAAATTCATTGCACTTTACTTAGTTTTTTTTTTGATAATTTTTTTCTCTAGGTCCATCCATGTTGCTGAAAATGGCATCATTTAATTCTTATTTATGGTTGAATAATATTCCGTGTATATATGTGCCACATCTTCTTTACCCATCTCTCTGTGGATGAACATTTAGGTTGTTTCCATGTCTTGACTATTGTGAATAGTTCTGCAGTAAACACTGGGGTACATGTATTCTTTCACATTATGGTTTTCTCAGATATACACCCAGGAGTGGGGTTGCTGGATCATGTGGCAGTTCTATTTTTAGTTTTTTAAGGACTCTCCATGTTGTTCCATAAAGTTTATTTTCTAATATTGGAGATTGGCTTACTTAAACATAGGTGACTACGTCGGGGCTTCCTTGGTGGTTCAGTGGGTAAGGATACCGCCTTGCAGTGCAAGGGGTGCTGGTTCAATCCCTGGCCTGGGAAGATCCCACGTGCCACAGAGCAGCTGGACTGATGTGTATGTACAACTATTGAGCCAGTGCTCTGGAGTGCATGCGCTCAGAGCCAGTGCTCGGCAACGAGAGAGGCCACTGCGATGGGAGGCTCACACAGGCCCAAAAACAAAAGATAAATAAATGAAAGACCAATAGAAGTGGCCCCCCCAAAATAAATAAATAAATAACATAGGTGACTATGCAAACACTATTTTCAAAGAAGTGTGGTATTACCAGTTTTTTTTTCTTGCAAAAAATAGTAGCCAGTTCCTGGAAAAAATTAAAACATTCAGTATGCAAATTAAAAATTTTAGTTCAACTCTTCAGTATTATTTTATTTGAATTCATGTCTTGCCATTTCCTTTCACTTCAAACCATCACATACTCTTTAATAATCTACATTTCTTTTTTAAAGAAAGAATCTGTCTGCATACAGGAAACCTGGATTTGATCCCTGGGTTGGGGAGATCCCCTGGAGAAGGGAATGGCTACCCACTCCAGTATTCTTGCCTAGAGAATTCCATGGACAGAGGCGCCTGGTGAACTACAGTCCATGGGGTCGCAAAGAGTTAGACATGACTGACACTTCTATTTACTTACTCATTTTTGACTGTGCTTGGTCTTTGTTGCTGCCAGGTCTTCAGCTGCAGAGAGAGAGGGAGTTACTCTCTAGCTGCAGTACATGGGCTTCTTGCAGTGGCTTCTCTTGTTGCAGAGCAAGGGCTCTAAGGCACACACACTTCAGTGGTTGTGGCTCCCAGGCTCTGGAAGACAGGCTCAATAGTTGGGGCTCATGGGCTTAGTTGCTCTGTGGCAAGTGGGACCTTCCTAGACCAGGGATCCACCCTGTGTCTCTTGCACTGGCAGTGGATTCTTTATCACTGAGCCACTAGGGAAGCCCAGTAATCTACATTTCAATTTAATGAAGTAAGGAAGTAAGAGTTTTTCAAATTTTGTGGATATGTGTTTTTTGGATAGGAAGTCTCTAAAAGCTTTTGAAATCTATAGTTTGTGGAGTGGATTTTTAAGGGGGTAAAGCAGGACATAAAGGCCATTTGAATAGTCGAGGATAGTTATCATGTGTCTGTAATGGTACAAGTGAAAAAGAGACATACTGTGTTAGAAACTCACTTTATACAGTTTGTCATGATCCACACAGTCAAAGGCCTTAGCATAGTTGGTGAAACAGAGATAGATGCTTTTCTGAAATTCTCTTGCTTTCTCTATGATCGAGCGAATGTTGGCAATTTGATCTCTAGTTTCTCTTCCTTTTCTAAACCCAACTTGGACATCTGGAAGTCCTTGGTTTGCATAAGGCTGAAGCCTAGCATGCAAGATTTTAAGACTGACTTTATTAACATGGGAGATGAGTGCAATTGTCTGATGGTGAGCACACTATTTACTTACTACTATTCTTGGGAACTGGGATGAGGATTGACCTTTTCCAGTCCTGTGGCCACTGCTGGGTCTTCTAGATTTGCTGATATAATGGATGCAAAACTGTGATGGCATCATCCTTCATGGATGTGAACAATTCTACTGGAATTCCATCGCATCCACTAGCTCTATTAACAGCAGTGCTTCTTAAGGCCCACTTTACTTCACATTCCAGAATGTCTGGCTCTGGGTGACTAAGCACACCATCATAGTAGTCCATTTCATTGAGGTCTTTTCTGTACAGTTCTTCCGTGTATTCTATCTCTTCTTGACCTCTTCAGCATCTACTAGGTCTCTCTCTACCATTTTTATTCTTTATTGTGCCCGTCTTTGGGCAGAATGTTCCCTTGATGTTTCCAGTCTTCCTGAAAAGATCTCTAGTCTTTCCCCCTTTGCTGCTTTCTTCTATTATTAAGTACTATTCACTGAAAAAGGCCTTCTTGTCTCTCCTAGCTGTTTTTTTGGAACTCTGCATTTAGTTGGATGTACCTTTCCCTCTCTCCCTTGCTTTTCACTTCTCTTGTTCTTCTATTTGTAAAGTCGCCTAAGATAACCACTTTGGCTTCTTGTTTTTCTTTTTCTTTGGGATGGTTTTGTTCACTGCCTCCTGTCAGTATTACAGACCTCTATCCATAGTTCTTCAGCCATACTGTTAGCTAGATCTAGTCTCTTGAATCTATTCATTACCCCTACTGAGAATTCATATGGGATTTAAGTCATATACCTGGCTAGCCTAGTGATTTTCCTGGTTTTCTATGGTTTAAAGCTAAATTTTGCCATGAGAAGCTGAAGATCTGAGCCACTGTCAGCTCCAGGTCTTGCTTTTGCTTTTGCTGACTGTATACAGTTTCACCAGCTACAAAGAATGTAATCAGTTTGATTTTGGTAATGACCATTTGGTGATGTCTATGTGTAAAGTCATTTCCTGTGTTGCTGAAAAAGGGTATGTGCTATGACTAGTGCATTCTCCAGGCAGAATTCAGTTAGCCTTTGCCCTTCTTCATTTTGTTCTCCAAGGCCTGAAATTCTTGACTGGATAAACCAAACTTGGACATCTGAGTCGGTTTGCATAGCATGAGTTTGCAATTGGGTCTGATGGTGAGCACACTATTTACTTACTACTATTCTTGGGAACTGGGATGAGGATTGACCTTTTCCAGTCCTGTGGCCACTGCTGGGTCTTCTAGATTTGCTGATATAATGGATGCAAAACTGTGATGGCATCATCCTTCATGGATGTGAACAATTCTACTGGAATTCCATCGCATCCACTAGCTCTATTAACAGCAGTGCTTCTTAAGGCCCACTTTACTTCACATTCCAGAATGTCTGGCTCTGGGTGACTAAGCACACCATCATAGTAGTCCATTTCATTGAGGTCTTTTCTGTACAGTTCTTCCGTGTATTCTATCTCTTCTTGACCTCTTCAGCATCTACTAGGTCTCTCTCTACCATTTTTATTCTTTATTGTGCCCGTCTTTGGGCAGAATGTTCCCTTGATGTTTCCAGTCTTCCTGAAAAGATCTCTAGTCTTTCCCCCTTTGCTGCTTTCTTCTATTATTAAGTACTATTCACTGAAAAAGGCCTTCTTGTCTCTCCTAGCTGTTTTTTTGGAACTCTGCATTTAGTTGGATGTACCTTTCCCTCTCTCCCTTGCTTTTCACTTCTCTTGTTCTTCTATTTGTAAAGTCGCCTAAGATAACCACTTTGGCTTCTTGTTTTTCTTTTTCTTTGGGATGGTTTTGTTCACTGCCTCCTGTCAGTATTACAGACCTCTATCCATAGTTCTTCAGCCATACTGTTAGCTAGATCTAGTCTCTTGAATCTATTCATTACCCCTACTGAGAATTCATATGGGATTTAAGTCATATACCTGGCTAGCCTAGTGATTTTCCTGGTTTTCTATGGTTTAAAGCTAAATTTTGCCATGAGAAGCTGAAGATCTGAGCCACTGTCAGCTCCAGGTCTTGCTTTTGCTTTTGCTGACTGTATACAGTTTCACCAGCTACAAAGAATGTAATCAGTTTGATTTTGGTAATGACCATTTGGTGATGTCTATGTGTAAAGTCATTTCCTGTGTTGCTGAAAAAGGGTATGTGCTATGACTAGTGCATTCTCCAGGCAGAATTCAGTTAGCCTTTGCCCTTCTTCATTTTGTTCTCCAAGGCCTGAAATTCTTGACTGGATATCTGTGGCCAGGCCTGGAAACCTGATATTCCACATTCCAGGATCTACTAAGGCTTCTATCTCAACTGCAGATTCAGTCTGTCACTTTCCGATTTCTGTTAGAACCATTCGGTGATGAGGTTGGTTCCCTTGCCCCTTGAGAAACAGAGTGGCCCCTAACTTAGTCAGTAAATCTTTTCCCATTAAAGGGATGGGACAATCAGGCACAAACAGAAAGGAATGTAAAAACATCTGGCCATTAGCATTGCACAAAATGGGCTCCAGGAAAGTGTGTCCTTGTTTCTTCCCTGACAACCCCAGTACATACTCCTTATGATTGCTAAGGCTTCCAATCTTTTGGGGTAAGACTGAGAAGGTTGCAAATGGCCAGCTACATTAATGACATCTAAGGCTGTACATTTGTGGTCTATGTACCAGTTGGAAAAGAATTTTCAGACATGAGGCAGAATGAAAGGAGAATAAAGTTTATTAGAGTAGGAGACATGGTTAGAACAGTGGGCCAGCTCAAGGGAGAACTAACATTGAACAAAAGTCTTTAATCCATTTTTTTCGCCATTTTAATTATGTTACCTTTTATTATTTTACAATATATTTCAAAAAGAAAAATGCCATTACAGTTGCCTTAACTGCTCTGTATGATCTGGAATCAAAGAACACTGAGGATTAGAACACACAAATATCAAGCTGTAATACCTACTTGTGCTGAACCATTACTACAGAAGGGATGTTGTTTTTTTAAATAAGCAGGCAATGCAAAATAAAATACAAACTGGCTAGAAGGTAAACTTTGTTTCAGTGGCTATAGAAAGGAGGTGGTTCAGTTGTCATCGTTTTTCTAACACATCTCATCTGGCAGCAAGCTGGATTATGCATTTAAAGCAATACATGCCCTGAAAGCTCGTATTTTCAGAGTTGTGTGCGTCTCCTGAAATCAGAGCCCAGCTGAAAAAGGGATCGCTCTCCAAATCCTTAAAACCCCTCCCTCCATAAGGTCACAGTGCTCCTGAACTCAAGACTCTCACTGGTGAAGCATTTATACTCATCTTTCTCCAGTGACACTGGATCCTTTTAGTTGTCTCTGAAAGAGAAGCAATGAAAATGCATGGCCCCCCCGCCAGGGTCCGATTCTCACTTCACAATCCCCAAGTAGTAAAATAGCTCTGTATGTGGATGAAAAAAAAATTTTCAATTTCCTCCTGGGAGTTTTTAATCATGTTAGCATTAAAAATTTATCTGGGGTTAGTGGGATTTCCCAAATAAAATTTTTAGTTGCCAGATATTTTCAGAAATTATTAATAAAGCATTATATATATGTAATTAGCTCTTACCTATCAATATATATATATATGTATACCTATCAATATATATATATATATGTATATATATTTATATTTATCTATCTTACCTTCACTGAAGTGCTGTGTTGTTTCGTTTTTTTTTTTTCTGGCTGAACATAAGAAACAAGTTTAGTGGATGGACAAATGCTGGCTTTATTTCTTTATAAGCAACAACTGGAGTCTTCTTTTCATTCAATAGGACTACATAATAAATTCATAAAGGCAATACAAGGAGACACATACTATACAGGCATCTGCCAAGCAAGTCATGTTTTAAGCTTGGACTCTATCAAATAGCACTATGGCATTATAGGTATTCTATTTTGCTTTTTTTCAAGTTTGTCATTTCTTTACTAATGTATATATATATATATTTTTTTCCCTAGCAAGGGATCATGTGTAATCACAAAGTAAGGCCTAGAGACCATTTACAGTCACTCCCAATATTAGGGTGGACATAATCCTCAAGAGCTGATATAAACCAGACTGAACAGTACTAAGTCAACTAGAACCACACTTGGTCCCATTCAAATAGTCTCCAATAACACTTTGTTGATATATATGTTCCCCTCTTGACTGATTCTGTGTTAATCTTTAAAAACACAGATCAGGATGATGACTTAGAATTTACTGGCAGCCATCTGACAGTGAGGAATGCTGCTCCTGTGTGCTTGTGGTTTTAGCGGAAGGCCTGGACATTAAACTGAACAGGGCATGGCTGCTCCTGTGTGCGTTTAAAGCAATACATGCCCTGAAAGCTCGTATTTTCAGAGTTGTGTGCGTCTCCTGAAATCAGAGCCCAGCTGAAAAAGGGATCGCTCTCCAAATCCTTAAAACCCCTCCCTCCATAAGGTCACAGTGCTCCTGAACTCAAGACTCTCACTGGTGAAGCATTTATACTCATCTTTCTCCAGTGACACTGGATCCTTTTAGTTGTCTCTGAAAGAGAAGCAATGAAAATGCATGGCCCCCCCGCCAGGGTCCGATTCTCACTTCACAATCCCCAAGTAGTAAAATAGCTCTGTATGTGGATGAAAAAAAAATTTTCAATTTCCTCCTGGGAGTTTTTAATCATGTTAGCATTAAAAATTTATCTGGGGTTAGTGGGATTTCCCAAATAAAATTTTTAGTTGCCAGATATTTTCAGAAATTATTAATAAAGCATTATATATATGTAATTAGCTCTTACCTATCAATATATATATATATATGTATACCTATCAATATATATATATATATGTATATATATTTATATTTATCTATCTTACCTTCACTGAAGTGCTGTGTTGTTTCGTTTTTTTTTTTCTGGCTGAACATAAGAAACAAGTTTAGTGGATGGACAAATGCTGGCTTTATTTCTTTATAAGCAACAACTGGAGTCTTCTTTTCATTCAATAGGACTACATAATAAATTCATAAAGGCAATACAAGGAGACACATACTATACAGGCATCTGCCAAGCAAGTCATGTTTTAAGCTTGGACTCTATCAAATAGCACTATGGCATTATAGGTATTCTATTTTGCTTTTTTTCAAGTTTGTCATTTCTTTACTAATGTATATATATATATATTTTTTTCCCTAGCAAGGGATCATGTGTAATCACAAAGTAAGGCCTAGAGACCATTTACAGTCACTCCCAATATTAGGGTGGACATAATCCTCAAGAGCTGATATAAACCAGACTGAACAGTACTAAGTCAACTAGAACCACACTTGGTCCCATTCAAATAGTCTCCAATAACACTTTGTTGATATATATGTTCCCCTCTTGACTGATTCTGTGTTAATCTTTAAAAACACAGATCAGGATGATGACTTAGAATTTACTGGCAGCCATCTGACAGTGAGGAATGGCTGCTCCTGTGTGCTTGTGGTTTTAGCGGAAGGCCTGGACATTAAACTGAACAGGGCAGTTTGGCAGGTTTGCTGCACAGCCTCAGGATGTGAAGGGATTGCTGTGAACACCCACTCCACCAGCCAGACCTTTATCTATAAATGCGATGCAGATCTTTGCACCCTTCCCTTGGGTGTGATGAAACAGCAGTCACCAGCTGTCGAGTTTGTGCCACCTCTTTCCTGAGTGGAAGACATCTGCAGTCCAAAGGATGGGATCTGGCAACCTTAACAAAGTCGTGTTGTGTTTTTTTTTTTTTTTAGAGGAGGGCAGGTTGCGGAGGGAGGGGGTTGGACGGGCCACTTCTCTTGGTCTTTCATTTATCTATTTTTCATCCACCTTTGTTCTTTGGCCCGTGTGGGCCTCCCATCCCGGTGGCCTATGTCATCGCTGAGCGCCGGCTCTGGGCGCATGCGCGCCAGAGCTCCTGCTCGGTAATTGGACACATCCGTCCAGCCGCTCCGCGGCACGTGGGATCCTCCCAGGCCAGGGATCGAACCGGCGCCCCTTGCAGTGCAAGGCGGTGTCCTTACCCACTGGACCACCAGGGAAGCCCTCGTGTTGTGTTTTGACCGGGTGTTCTGGGACCCGAGTGTCAATTTGTTCGGGCATGTCGGCAGTACGACCACAAGCAGGGGTGAACTCTTCCTCTTCTGGAACCTGGAAGACTCATGCTTCCCCAGAGGGTTAATTCCTGCTGGGACCAATCTTCCCAAGTTATTAGGGCCAATTTGAGCCCTTTCTGGTCTGACTTTTGGTTAAAAAGTTAAAAAGTTCTTGCTCTGAGGAAATAACTCCTCCTGTGCCTTGAGACCACTTATCTAGATCATCTCTAATTCTTGAGAAAAAACAAAAGAAGAAGAGAAAAGGGAATGAAATTTCAGTTTTCTTTTCCAACTTATTTACTATTAGTGAGTTTTCTGATTCAAATAGTCTCCAATAACACTTTGTTGATATATATGTTCCCTCTTGACTGATTCTGTGTTAATCTTTAAAAACACAGATCAGGATGATGACTTAGAATTTACTGGCAGCCATCTGACAGTGAGGAATGGCTGCTCCTGTGTGCTTGTGGTTTTAGCGGAAGGCCTGGACATTAAACTGAACAGGGCAGTTTGGCAGGTTTGCTGCACAGCCTCAGGATGTGAAGGGATTGCTGTGAACACCCACTCCACCAGCCAGACCTTTATCTATAAATGCGATGCAGATCTTTGCACCCTTCCCTTGGGTGTGATGAAACAGCAGTCACCAGCTGTCGAGTTTGTGCCACCTCTTTCCTGAGTGGAAGACATCTGCAGTCCAAAGGATGGGATCTGGCAACCTTAACAAAGTCGTGTTGTGTTTTTTTTTTTTTTTTAGAGGAGGGCAGGTTGCGGAGGGAGGGGGTTGGACGGGCCACTTCTCTTGGTCTTTCATTTATCTATTTTTCATCCACCTTTGTTCTTTGGCCCGTGTGGGCCTCCCATCCCGGTGGCCTATGTCATCGCTGAGCGCCGGCTCTGGGCGCATGCGCGCCAGAGCTCCTGCTCGGTAATTGGACACATCCGTCCAGCCGCTCCGCGGCACGTGGGATCCTCCCAGGCCAGGGATCGAACCGGCGCCCCTTGCAGTGCAAGGCGGTGTCCTTACCCACTGGACCACCAGGGAAGCCCTCGTGTTGTGTTTTGACCGGGTGTTCTGGGACCCGAGTGTCAATTTGTTCGGGCATGTCGGCAGTACGACCACAAGCAGGGGTGAACTCTTCCTCTTCTGGAACCTGGAAGACTCATGCTTCCCCAGAGGGTTAATTCCTGCTGGGACCAATCTTCCCAAGTTATTAGGGCCAATTTGAGCCCTTTCTGGTCTGACTTTTGGTTAAAAAGTTAAAAAGTTCTTGCTCTGAGGAAATAACTCCTCCTGTGCCTTGAGACCACTTATCTAGATCATCTCTAATTCTTGAGAAAAAAAACAAAAGAAGAAGAGAAAAAGGGAATGAAATTTTTCAGTTTTCTTTTTTCCAACTTATTTACTATTAGTGAGTTTTCTGATTCATAAAGTAAGTTTAAGAAACAAAGCTATAGGATCTCTTGCTGTGTCTATTTGGTTATATGTATGTCTCAGTGTGTGTCTTTGTTTTTTGGATAATATTGCCGATTGCTGAGATCAGTTTGGAATGAGCTCTAGTTTAATTGGCCTAAAAAAGCGCTTACAGATCAAGCAATTCTAAATAAAAGAGAAATTAAAACCTAAATGATTTTTCACGTTCATGTGAACTAGGAAATATTCAAAATTCAATACCTGGTATTAACACTTGTTTGTTGATCTAATATAGACATGTCTAAGAGTCATTAAGAATATTTTCATTGTGCCTAGGCTTCATATATGTTAAATATTATATCTGTTACAAATTTGTCAGCAAGGAAATTAACTCAAGTGAAGAAACTTACAGAAAAAAAAGAGGTTAAATGAGATATGAGCTACTATAATAAGATAATAGATGGATCTATTGGGAATAACTGTGCTTTGGGAATGTCTAGAATAGTCTCTCCAGAATGGGATAACTTAAATTTTTAAAAGTTGTACTAAGTGATGAAAGTCTATTGAATAGCTAGGTTATTTTAAAAATAACATTAGGTTTTGAAACATTTATTACTGAACACTAATTTCCTCTTAGAAGCTAAAAAGATTTGGGACTGTTAGTGAATAATGTTTGGTGCTATCCTGAGATATTATCTATAAGAAAACAAGTGTTTTTAAAAAATTATCATTGGTATGTATGCTCCCCAATTAAAATACTAATATAAAGGTCAGTTTTGGTTGTTTAAAGAGAGTAGGATGACTGTTTTTTGGTAAAGAAGATATAAGGAATGGAATTACATCTTGTGAAGGAAAAAAGAAGTAGGTCTGACTTAGAGATGGCTATTTCAAGATGAGAGAATAAATCAATGGGTATAGAAAGTGATAAGGTTTGTGAAAGTGGACTCTGAGTAAAAGGTTTTTTTGTGCTGTTTTAAAGAAAAGTAAATGCTCTGAGGAAATAACTCCTCCTGTGCCTTGAGACCACTTATCTAGATCATCTCTAATTCTTGAGAAAAAAAACAAAAGAAGAAGAGAAAAAGGGAATGAAATTTTTCAGTTTTCTTTTTTCCAACTTATTTACTATTAGTGAGTTTTCTGATTCATAAAGTAAGTTTAAGAAACAAAGCTATAGGATCTCTTGCTGTGTCTATTTGGTTATATGTATGTCTCAGTGTGTGTCTTTGTTTTTTGGATAATATTGCCGATTGCTGAGATCAGTTTGGAATGAGCTCTAGTTTAATTGGCCTAAAAAAGCGCTTACAGATCAAGCAATTCTAAATAAAAGAGAAATTAAAACCTAAATGATTTTTCACGTTCATGTGAACTAGGAAATATTCAAAATTCAATACCTGGTATTAACACTTGTTTGTTGATCTAATATAGACATGTCTAAGAGTCATTCAGAAGATTTTCATTGTGCCTAGGCTTCATATATGTTAAATATTATATCTGTTACAAATTTATCAGCAAGGAAATTAATTCAAGTGAAGAAATTTATAAAAAAAAAAAAGAGGTTAAATGAGATATGAGCTACTATAATAAGATAATAGATGGATCTATTGGGAATGATTGTACTTTGGGAATGTCTAGAATAGTCTCTCCAGACTGGGATAACTTAAATTTCAAAAAGTTGTACTAAGTGATGAAAGTCTATTGAATAGCTAGGTTATTTTAAAAATAACATTAGGTTTTGAAACATTTATTACTGAACACTAATTTCCTCTCAGAAGCTAAAAAGATTTGGGACTGTTAGTGAATAATGTTTGGTGCCATCCTGAGATATTCTCTATAAGAAAACAAGTGTTTTTAAAAAATTATCACTGGGGTGTATGCTCGCCAATTAAAATACTAATATAAAGGTCAGTTTTGGTTGTTTAAAGAGAGTAGGATGACTGTTTTTTGGTAAAGAAGATATAAGGAAAGGAATTACATTTTGTGAAGGAAAAAAGAAGTAGGTCGGACTTAGAGATGACTGTTTCAAGATGAGAGAATAAATCAATGGGTACAGAAAGTGATAAGGTTTGTGAAAGTGGACTCTGAGTAAAAGGTTTTGTGCGTGGTTAAGACTGACAATGTTTAAAATTTAATTAAGTTTACCTTCAAATAAATGGATGCTAAATTGTCTTTGGTAATAGACAATTTGTCTTTGATAATAGATCTAAGTTTATTTACCTTAAAAGATCTGTTCTATATTTGGCTTTGGCCATGTGAATAAGCTATTGCTTCACAGTGACCTATAATCCTTGAGTGTTCTAAATCTTTTGATATTTATTGACAAAACTTCCTAAATTGTTCTAAGTGAAGTATTTTTGACTTCTAGTTAACTTTGTGATGCTTCAGAGGGCCCCTGAAACATCTCAAAGAGAAGCATTACACCAATTAAGTTCATTTTGTATGTTAAATTACATGGGAGGTATTGTCAAATGAGTACTAAGTCTCCAGTTATATGATGAATGTTACTAAAATGTTTAGATAAAATGTTATTAGGGGCTTCCCCTGGTGGTCCAGTGGATAAGGACACCGCCTTGCACTGCAAGGGGCGCCAGTTCCATCCCTGGCCTGGGAAGATCCCACGTGCCGCGGAGCGGCTGGACCGATGTGTCCAATTACCGAGCCAGAGCTCTCGAGCGCATGTGCCCAGAGCTGGCGCTCTGCAATGACAGACGCCACCGCAATGGGAGGCCCACAGGAGCCAAAGAACAAAGACGGATGAAAATAGAGAAATGAAAGACCAATAGAAGAGGTCTGCCTGCTCCCCTCCCTCCCCAACCCGACCGCCCAAAATAAATAAATAAATAAATCTTAAAAAAAAAAATGTTATTAGTCGTAATTCTAGTTACAATCTTAAAATGTCATAATTATTAGTTTTCTAGAAATGGTTTCTCTTTAAGAAGATCAATAGAAAGGACCCTTGAATAATTACCAGTTTCTGAACTGGGTAAGAAATTTAAGAATTCTGATAGAAAACCTGATGACTTCACAAAGATTGACAAAAGGACTAAATGAACTGGCAAATATGCTTATAACTTGGTGGCTTCTATCTGAAAATCGCTAGTTTGAATCTATGTTTTCCAGGTGTAAGAAAAACTTCCCCTCAAACTAATTCTCTTTTCTCTGTCGCTGACCCCTCCAGAGACCGGAAATTCTTGGCTTTCAGTAACTTTATCAGGTAAGTTAGGAAAGTTGTCTCACTAACAGGTACAGAAGTCTAAAGGAATTTTGGAGAACTTGAGAAGGGAAAAATTCAACTGGATCTGTTTAGTAAAATCTGTGATAAGCCTTTGGCCTAACTTTCCTAGTTCTGAAAGGCTGTATTTAAAAAGTTCATTGTGAGACTGTAAAGTTTCAATAAGGCAAGAAGGTCTACAATCAATTATGATTATATAAATAATCAGGCTAAGCTTTTGAGGCCAGATCTATATCAAAAACAAGTCTTAATTTGGTTACACTTAGAAAAATTGAAGGTAATTTTATGGACAAAAAGATGCTTCGATTAATGTTAAACCCCAGTTTGTTAATAGAGATATATATCTGTTAAGACCCATTTTCTGGGCAGTTCTTTGCTGTTAGGATATATTAATTATTGAAGGACAGTCTAGGTTTGTTTCTGAAGCTTGTCTTAGTAGCTTCAGATCTTTGGATATCTTTGGGTGAAGAACGGTTGCCACATAACCTGCAAACAAGACTGGAAAAGGATATAATTTAAGGGACTGTCTGACTGCCTTTGACCTGGATGGAAGGATGTTTTTATCAGGTACTCTTAACTAGTTCATACACAGTGAAATTAAAGGACAGTTTGACTCTTGGATTTGTTCCCTCTTCCAAAGATCCCCACACTGGACTCATAGAGACGTCTGCTGACCTCGACTCACCTTAAAACAATGCTGGAAGAGAGGAAACTGCGCTACGCCAAGATGAGAAGACGACATTAGAAGTAGAAAGCTCGCCCAAGATGCTGGGCCTGACTCGTATGATCTTTTACAATGTTTCTTGATTTCTTGGACTTTTATGTCAAATGTTTTCTATCATGGGCATAATTCTATGCTAGTTTAAATCTCAACCCAATAGTTAGGTTGTGGGCTATTACCTGTGTCTAGTATTCTGGATTACTTTGGTGGATTTCTCCTTGTCATGGTTCTGATTAGATACCCCTTAAGAAATTTATTTTAGAAAAGAGTTCGGTTCTGCTCAGACATCATGGTATTACTAGATGAGATCCTCTCAGCGGTTCAATTAATACCTGCTCTGACCCAGTTCTCTTAGGGTCATTCAAACTCAATCAAAGTGATGAAGCTAAGTCTTAATACAGACTATGGTCATTTAAGCTTAAAATGTTTGGAACAATTAAATCATGATCAACCTAGTAATATTAGATGATCAACCTAGTAATATTAGAAAGCTAGGCTGTATACTTTATGAACTATGCCAAGAGACAGTGATTGGTATGAGATTCAGTGGATTTATGACAATAATTTATGGCCTTGATATTTACAGAGATGAGTGTAAAAGGTCTAGCCTGGGATTCACATGAATTTAAGGTCATACGTGTTAACAAATTAGGGGTAACTCTAACCAATCTACGATTAGCATCAGCCCAGTGGGTGAAAAGAACTATATTCTACGGGTATGACAACTATTCTTCGTGCCTTCAATGGAAAAAATATAATTGGCCATATCAAAGACTTTGTAATTTTCATAAGCTTTAAATGATAGTAACTGGGCTATTAGCCTATGAAATTCTGAGATGTCTATGTTGAGAAAGGCAATGTTACACAACTGCAAGGCCCTTGGCACCATATAGCATCTCAGGGAGGTTATCTGTGCTTTAATACAAACTGAATGCTGTATTTCCATACCTGATGAATCTTTTTATTTGAACCATATGAAAAATCAGATTTCTGCCTTAAGTGACAATTCCCTAGTCTTAACTATCTTTTCAAAAACTGCTTTGGTTTGGGAGGTTCGTGGCTAGCGTATTCACTTATACTATCTGTATTTTGCCTGTTTTACAAGATTATTGTTTCTTGTATTGCCAAGTGTTATGACTGAACTTCCAACAAAAATGAGAATGAATAAGACTTAAAGCAGTTGATCAAATGTTTAACTAGGTATACGATCAATGATTGTAATAGTGTAACTCTATGTGTGAGAAGATGCAACGAGAGAATACTATCCTGGACCATAACTAGGAGACAGGTGTCCAGAGAACTTTGATGATTAAGACCTAGCCCATAATAGCACATTGAGTGGCCTATCAACAATACCTTCTTCGCGAGACCTGGGAATGAGCCTTCCCAGCAACATGGGACAAAATAGTCATGAAATGCCCCCAAAGTATGGTCAGATTTATGACCACAAGGGGGGAGTGTCGACTACAAACTGGCATTTACCAATTACATTGCCAATGTGTGGACAACAAGGACATCTGCAGTCTGCCTCTGCAGAGACCAGACCCTGTGCTGTTGAGAGCTGTTGACCTTCAATACCCCCTGAAGGAGATCAGGGTGGGGCTGAGACCTGGTGCTGTTGAGACCTGCTGATTTTCGATACACCCTGATGGAGATCAGGGTGGGGTAGAGGCACTCTGTGCTCCAGGGAATCTGGTTGGGCAGGTCTTTAGATAGATGGATGCTTTTAGGAACAGCTTTTGTTATCTCAATCCTTGCATCCCCTCATATTTGGAAAAGCACTAAATCTTCTCATGGTGACATCAGATCCTCGTGACTGGGGACCTTTGTAAAATGACTGTTTAATGATATGAAACTCCCCCCTCACCCAAACCCTTAAATATTGGCCCTCCTCCTGCTGCCTCTTTGGAGCAGTTTCTCAGAGCTATCTGGGGTGCTGTCTCCTGGGCTGCAGTCCTAATTATGACCCAAATAAAACTTAACCCACAACTCTCAAGTTGTTCCTTTTTTAGTCAACAATATAATGTTCAGTGGTAATTATCTGTCAATTTTAAAACAATGGAAAAGAGTCTGCCCATAGCCACAAGCAGGTAGATGATCAGAAAGCTTATGTATCTCAACTTTGGCTCTGAGTACAGGAAGATTATTCTCCTAAGTGAAAGGGGTGAACAGGCAGACTTGATAAGAAGGCTTCCAAGGAGGAAGAGCAGGAGGGGGAAAAACATTTTCCAGATAAAGATTAACCCTGAAACTAACATTTACATTGGAATATCTCATGGAGCCTTGAAGCCAGGAGACCATCCTCTGGCTAATCTTATGTCTTTTTTGGGGACAAAGCTTGATCAAATGTTTAACTAGGTATACGATCAATGATTGTAATAGTGTAACTCTATGTGTGAGAAGATGCGAGAGAATACTATCCTGGACCATAACTAGGAGACAGGTGTCCAGAGAACTTTGATGATTAAGACCTAGCCCATAATAGCACATTGAGTGGCCTATCAACAATACCTTCTTCGCGAGACCTGGGAATGAGCCTTCCCAGCAACATGGGACAAAATAGTCATGAAATGCCCCCAAAGTATGGTCAGATTTATGACCACAAGGGGGGAGTGTCGACTACAAACTGGCATTTACCAATTACATTGCCAATGTGTGGACAACAAGGACATCTGCAGTCTGCCTCTGCAGAGACCAGACCCTGTGCTGTTGAGAGCTGTTGACCTTCAATACCCCCTGAAGGAGATCAGGGTGGGGCTGAGACCTGGTGCTGTTGAGACCTGCTGATTTTCGATACACCCTGATGGAGATCAGGGTGGGGTAGAGGCACTCTGTGCTCCAGGGAATCTGGTTGGGCAGGTCTTTAGATAGATGGATGCTTTTAGGAACAGCTTTTGTTATCTCAATCCTTGCATCCCCTCATATTTGGAAAAGCACTAAATCTTCTCATGGTGACATCAGATCCTCGTGACTGGGGACCTTTGTAAAATGACTGTTTAATGATATGAAACTCCCCCCTCACCCAAACCCTTAAATATTGGCCCTCCTCCTGCTGCCTCTTTGGAGCAGTTTCTCAGAGCTATCTGGGGTGCTGTCTCCTGGGCTGCAGTCCTAATTATGACCCAAATAAAACTTAACCCACAACTCTCAAGTTGTTCCTTTTTTAGTCAACAATATAATGTTCAGTGGTAATTATCTGTCAATTTTAAAACAATGGAAAAGAGTCTGCCCATAGCCACAAGCAGGTAGATGATCAGAAAGCTTATGTATCTCAACTTTGGCTCTGAGTACAGGAAGATTATTCTCCTAAGTGAAAGGGGTGAACAGGCAGACTTGATAAGAAGGCTTCCAAGGAGGAAGAGCAGGAGGGGGAAAAACATTTTCCAGATAAAGATTAACCCTGAAACTAACATTTACATTGGAATATCTCATGGAGCCTTGAAGCCAGGAGACCATCCTCTGGCTAATCTTATGTTCATGTTGTGGGTGTGGGTTTAGCAAGGCCTTAACAACCTTAAGATATTCTTTTGATTTATTGTTAATAACCAACTGGAAACTACAACTTGCCTTGACTAAACTAGCTTCTGGGGGTATTCTTCCATCCCCCTCTTCCTGTGTCTATGCTGAAAGTTTTTTCTATCCTTTCTTTCTTATTAAAATGTTTCCTGCACGAAGGTCTGAGTGACCAAAGCCAAGCCTTTTGATCCAACGTGAATTCTTCTCCTTTGGAGATCAAGAATCCGACACCATTCATAGCAAGCTATCTACCATTACCTATCATAAGGATTCATAATTATTGGCTTGACCTCACTTGGGCTAGGCTTCAAATATGCCCCCACAAGAATGGCTATAATTTAGAATAAGGCCAGGTTACCCTTTATCGCCATATTATTAAACAGTTTACTGGAGTCAAGAGAAAATAAATGTATACATAAAAACACAAAATCGTGTACAGAAATGATAATTTTCCTATATATAAACAAGTAGTATGAAAGTACTACATACTTTCATACAAGTAGTATGAAAAAGTAGTAGGAAAATATTTTGAGCTGATGGAAAGAAGACACAAATACATGAAAGACATCCTCTGAAATATAAGTGAGTTAAGCTTGCCAATTGAAAGACAAGACATTATCTGGGTGGATTAAAGGCATTAAAACAATAATAATAAACTCCTAAAAAACCCACTCAAATTCAGCTGTAAGCTGTTTGTAGGAGACACAGTGAAAACATAAGAACCTGGGAAGTTTGGAAGTAAAAATACAATAAAGTATGTTAGGTAAGAATGAGGCAGTGGAAAGTCAGTGTAGCTATATCAAGATGAGACAAAATAGACTTATGTACAAAATTATTAGGAATAAAAAGGTAATTTGATAGTATCCAATTTTAACCATCATAAAAACCTTTAGTAACATAAAAGTAGAAGAGGAAATCTTAAACCCAATAATGGGTGCATACAACATAATCTGCAGCAAATATTACAATAAATGTCAAAATCTCATGGAGCCTTGAAGCCAGGAGACCATCCTCTGGCTAATCTTATGTTCATGTTGTGGGTGTGGGTTTAGCAAGGCCTTAACAACCTTAAGATATTCTTTTGATTTATTGTTAATAACCAACTGGAAACTACAACTTGCCTTGACTAAACTAGCTTCTGGGGGTATTCTTCCATCCCCCTCTTCCTGTGTCTATGCTGAAAGTTTTTTCTATCCTTTCTTTCTTATTAAAATGTTTCCTGCACGAAGGTCTGAGTGACCAAAGCCAAGCCTTTTGATCCAACGTGAATTCTTCTCCTTTGGAGATCAAGAATCCGACACCATTCATAGCAAGCTATCTACCATTACCTATCATAAGGATTCATAATTATTGGCTTGACCTCACTTGGGCTAGGCTTCAAATATGCCCCCACAAGAATGGCTATAATTTAGAATAAGGCCAGGTTACCCTTTATCGCCATATTATTAAACAGTTTACTGGAGTCAAGAGAAAATAAATGTATACATAAAAACACAAAATCGTGTACAGAAATGATAATTTTCCTATATATAAACAAGTAGTATGAAAGTACTACATACTTTCATACAAGTAGTATGAAAAAGTAGTAGGAAAATATTTTGAGCTGATGGAAAGAAGACACAAATACATGAAAGACATCCTCTGAAATATAAGTGAGTTAAGCTTGCCAATTGAAAGACAAGACATTATCTGGGTGGATTAAAGGCATTAAAACAATAATAATAAACTCCTAAAAAACCCACTCAAATTCAGCTGTAAGCTGTTTGTAGGAGACACAGTGAAAACATAAGAACCTGGGAAGTTTGGAAGTAAAAATACAATAAAGTATGTTAGGTAAGAATGAGGCAGTGGAAAGTCAGTGTAGCTATATCAAGATGAGACAAAATAGACTTATGTACAAAATTATTAGGAATAAAAAGGTAATTTGATAGTATCCAATTTTAACCATCATAAAAACCTTTAGTAACATAAAAGTAGAAGAGGAAATCTTAAACCCAATAATGGGTGCATACAACATAATCTGCAGCAAATATTACAATAAATGTCAAAATCTCACAAGCACTTCTTTTAAATTCCTTTCTAATATTACTTCTACCTAACATGAAATTCCAGTTATTAGAGTGATAAATTGGGAAAAGAAAAGTTGTAAAGATTGGAAAAAAAGTACAAAAGTTATTATTAGCAGATAAAGATTGCCTATATGGAAAAATCCAAAAAAATACTGGGACAAATGATTAGACATAAGGCCTCATAATGTTTACTGTATATGAGATCAATATTAAACACTCAATTGGGTTCTTATACATCAGCAACATTCAGAAAATGTGAGTGTGGAAAAGGTGACTGTGAACCTGACCAAACACCTGGTCTTCATTATCAAGACTTTGTTATGTAACCTGCAACTGATAAGTAATCAATCAGTGCTGATGAAACGCAGTTTCACAGAAAAATGGGCACTAGTCCCATAGCCTCAGGACTTCCCTGGTGGCTCAAATGATACGGCCACCCACTCCAGTATTCTTGCCTGGAGAGCCCCATGGACAGAGGAGCCTGATGGGCTGCAGTCCATGGGGTCACAAAGAGTCAGACACAACCAAGTGAGTAAGTACAACAACACACACATAGCCCTGAGGCTTCAGGAGCCTGTAAAACCTGGAGGACTTCAGCCCTGATGGCTTGACCGAGCTGCACTGTTCTTGCATACTCTGTTTTGTTTTTCATGACCACACGGCTTCCATTTTTTTGGAAATTAGAAAGCTAGACCTGTTAGTTACCCAAGTTCTCTGTGTTGCCACACAAACTGCACTATTGACTATTATACATTCTTTCTTCAAATAAAGCAAACTTGGTGCGATGAAGGCAATTGTTTCGTGCGAATTCAATTGCCAGTCCAAACCCAAGACTACTACTGGTTGAAAGGGGAGTGTCTTCTTCCAAAATTATTTTGTAAATTGAATAAAATTCCCATGAGAGTAAAAATTCTGTAATATATACAAAATGGCAAAGGATCAACAAAAAAGTAGAAGAGGAAATCTTAAACCCAATAATGGGTGCATACAACATAATCTGCAGCAAATATTACAATAAATGTCAAAATCTCACAAGCACTTCTTTAAATTCCTTTCTAATATTACTTCTACCTAACATGAAATTCCAGTTATTAGAGTGATAAATTGGGAAAAGAAAAGTTGTAAAGATTGGAAAAAAAGTACAAAAGTTATTATTAGCAGATAAAGATTGCCTATATGGAAAAATCCAAAAAAATACTGGGACAAATGATTAGACATAAGGCCTCATAATGTTTACTGTATATGAGATCAATATTAAACACTCAATTGGGTTCTTATACATCAGCAACATTCAGAAAATGTGAGTGTGGAAAAGGTGACTGTGAACCTGACCAAACACCTGGTCTTCATTATCAAGACTTTGTTATGTAACCTGCAACTGATAAGTAATCAATCAGTGCTGATGAAACGCAGTTTCACAGAAAAATGGGCACTAGTCCCATAGCCTCAGGACTTCCCTGGTGGCTCAAATGATACGGCCACCCACTCCAGTATTCTTGCCTGGAGAGCCCCATGGACAGAGGAGCCTGATGGGCTGCAGTCCATGGGGTCACAAAGAGTCAGACACAACCAAGTGAGTAAGTACAACAACACACACATAGCCCTGAGGCTTCAGGAGCCTGTAAAACCTGGAGGACTTCAGCCCTGATGGCTTGACCGAGCTGCACTGTTCTTGCATACTCTGTTTTGTTTTTCATGACCACACGGCTTCCATTTTTTTGGAAATTAGAAAGCTAGACCTGTTAGTTACCCAAGTTCTCTGTGTTGCCACACAAACTGCACTATTGACTATTATACATTCTTTCTTCAAATAAAGCAAACTTGGTGCGATGAAGGCAATTGTTTCGTGCGAATTCAATTGCCAGTCCAAACCCAAGACTACTACTGGTTGAAAGGGGAGTGTCTTCTTCCAAAATTATTTTGTAAATTGAATAAAATTCCCATGAGAGTAAAAATTCTGTAATATATACAAAATGGCAAAGGATCAACAAAAATCAAGATAGTTCAGAAGAAGGACAAGAAGGAGACAAGTCCTTACAAAATCATACTAAGAAAGTGAATTAGTAATGAAGAGATAAATACATTGACCAAGAGAATTACTTATCTTCAGAACAAACCTTCCTATTTATGAAAACTTTATATACGACAGTGTGTGCATGCGTGCTGAGTCACTTCAGGTGTGTCTGACACTTTGTGAAGTCAGACTGTAGTTGACTGGCTACAATCTGTAGCCCGCTAGGCTCTTTTGTCCATGGGATTCTCCAGGCAAGAATACTGAAGAGGATTGCTATGCCCTTTTCCAGGGGATCTTCCCCACCCAGGGATTGAACCCAGGGAGATTCCTGCAGCTGCTGCATTGCAGGAGAATCCTTTACTGCTGAGCCACCAGGGAAGCCCCCAATATATGACAGAGATAGCGTTAAAATGTAGTGTGAAAATGGGCGAATTACTCCATAAATGGTGCTGGGATAATTCTTTATCTATATGGAAAAACAAAATAGATTCTTAACTCATACTATTCCTAAATCAATTTCGGGTATAAAGAAAAGTTATAAAACATTTAGAAGAAAAGAGAATATCTTTATGGTCTCAAAGTAGATCTTCTTGACACATTCTTAAAAACTCTTCAAGGAAAGGATTGATGCATTCTATTACGCTAAAACTGAAATATTCTATGTATTAAAAGACACATTGGATTATTACCCAGATTATTAAACATACTTTCACAAATCAATAAGAAAATGTCAAATGACCCTCCCCCAAATGGACAATGTGATAATATTTAAAACCCTACAGATTGGCAAACATTATAAATATGAAGTATCAAATGATGAACAGAGATGATTTATAAAATGGATAATGAGACTAACAATTGTTAAAGTGTCTTTGGAGGTGCAGTGCAGCAATACTTAAGTTTAAAGTATATTTATCTTGATGTGATGCTACTCCTCAGTATAAACTGAATAGGAGTAGTTCCAAAGTGACCACCAGCAGCAGCAGTGTCATTGAAGAACTGTTAGAAATGCAAATTATAGGTCCCCAACTCTGAATCTCATTGGACCTACTTGGGGGCTTCCAGGGTGGCTCAGTGGTAAAGAATCCACTTCCCAATGCAAGAGATGCAGGATTCCATCCCTGGGTCAGGAAGATGCCCAGGAGGAGGAAGTGGCAACCTACTCGAGTATTCTTGCCTATAAAATCTCACGGACAGTAAGGAGATCAAACCAGTCAACCCTAAAGGAAATCAACCCTGAATAATCATTGGAAGGACTGATTCTGAAACTGAAGCTCCAACACTTTGGGAAGAGCTGCCTCATTGGAAAAGACCCTGATACTGAGAGAGATTGAAGGCAGGAGGAGAAGGGGATGACAGAGGACAAGATGGTTGGGTGGCATCACTGACTCAATGGACATGAGTTTGAGCAAACTCCGAGAGATAGTGAAGGACAGGGAAGCTTGGTGTGCTGCAGTCTAGGGTGTCACACAGAGTTGGACACAACTGAGCAACTAAACAGCAACAAGAACATTTACTGAAGAATTCTTTAAAATAGTAGAAAAATTAGAATCATCCTAAATATTCATTTATAAAATAATATATAAATGATTTAATAATCTAAAGAATAAATAATGTAAGGATGTATATTCTGTCATAGTCCTGCAATAGACTACTATGCCAGAGTTAAGAGGCTGAACTAGAATCAGATGTTTTCTATGCATTTGTATGTCTTAATATTTCATTGAAGGGAGAATAATTTTACATATAAAGTGGATTATACGGGGAGATATGGTGGGGATGAAGGCAAACCGGGAATCTGCCCTATCCAAATGGGACAGCCTCTACTCAGGGCTAGCTCCTTGTTATCATGCAGGAGTGTACACCCAACTGCAGATCCTCCAATTTTTTGAAGCATGTGAAAAATTAATTTTTTTACATTAAATATCCTAATCTTTAAATATTTGTAATAATCAAAAGGAAATCCACCATGTATACCTAGTCGGGTAAGATTGTCGTTGCATTCAGTTGGCAGTTTACTAACTTGCTTCCTCCTTTGTAGTATGGATAGGCCAACTCTAAGGCATTAAAAGTTCTGATTTCAGATTTGTCTTGTTCTCCTAAATATACATTCAAGTTTATTGGATGGCATTATAGGTATAGTTTTAAATATGTCTCAAGTATAATAATGGAGAGTGTCACTCAGCTTGTGTGCAGCTGAGTATAATGCTTCAATAACGGCGGGCATTAAGTTCAAAGGGAAGAATGGTGGCATGTAAGAGTTTTCTTGTTTTGGTCACGCTGAGTGGTATGTGCGATCTTAGTTCCCCAACCAGGGATTGAATCCATGCTGCTTGCAATGGGAGCACAGAGTCTTATACACTGGACCTCTAGGGAAGCCCCATGATAGTGTTTTCATGTATTGCTTTTATATGACAATTCAAAGAGTGCTGAACTGCTTCATGGGCTTTCCTAGTGGCTTAGACAGTAAAGAATCTGCCTGCAATGCAGGAGACCCAGGTTCGATCCCTGAGTCAGGAAGATGTCCTGGAGAAGGTCATGAAAACCCACTCCAGTATTCTGGCCTGGCAGGCTACAGTCCATAGGATTGTACAGAGACAGACATGACTGAAGCAACTGAGCATGCACGCATGCAAAGTGCTTCATGTAACATGTATACATGTGTCATGTGGGAATAAACTCTGGCTACCATGTGTTTGCAGAATATCTGGATGACTTTGAATAAGACTTTTACTTTCTTTAAGGCTCTAGTATTTCCTGATGGATTGTACCATATCTTGGGTGTCCCTGTCACAGAATCTCAGCTCAGTCTCCAATTCCTTAATATTTCTTTAATTCACAAATGCATTAACAAATAAACTGATACATAAACATTCAGAGCTTAGTCTAAAGTTAGGCTGTCTGTTGCAAACTTCAGAATTTACATTCTGTGATATATAATGCTATGAAAATATTTCCTACCTATCTGTACAACCAGATTAACATCTATAAAATGCATTTTAGAATAAAACCAGAAGATGGCAATAGAGTAGCATAAATCTAAACACTAGAGGCAGTTTCTGTAGACTTATGTAGCCTTTGTCCTTCAATATACTTGTATTGACTACTTTAACCTTTTATACAAGTGAGTTGAACACTTTAAAAGCCAAGGACAACAAAACCCACACAGTCATTTATACTGTTTCAGTTCAACTCTAAGGCATTAAAAGTTCTGATTTCAGATTTGTCTTGTTCTCCTAAATATACATTCAAGTTTATTGGATGGCATTATAGGTATAGTTTTAAATATGTCTCAAGTATAATAATGGAGAGTGTCACTCAGCTTGTGTGCAGCTGAGTATAATGCTTCAATAACGGCGGGCATTAAGTTCAAAGGGAAGAATGGTGGCATGTAAGAGTTTTCTTGTTTTGGTCACGCTGAGTGGTATGTGCGATCTTAGTTCCCCAACCAGGGATTGAATCCATGCTGCTTGCAATGGGAGCACAGAGTCTTATACACTGGACCTCTAGGGAAGCCCCATGATAGTGTTTTCATGTATTGCTTTTATATGACAATTCAAAGAGTGCTGAACTGCTTCATGGGCTTTCCTAGTGGCTTAGACAGTAAAGAATCTGCCTGCAATGCAGGAGACCCAGGTTCGATCCCTGAGTCAGGAAGATGTCCTGGAGAAGGTCATGAAAACCCACTCCAGTATTCTGGCCTGGCAGGCTACAGTCCATAGGATTGTACAGAGACAGACATGACTGAAGCAACTGAGCATGCACGCATGCAAAGTGCTTCATGTAACATGTATACATGTGTCATGTGGGAATAAACTCTGGCTACCATGTGTTTGCAGAATATCTGGATGACTTTGAATAAGACTTTTACTTTCTTTAAGGCTCTAGTATTTCCTGATGGATTGTACCATATCTTGGGTGTCCCTGTCACAGAATCTCAGCTCAGTCTCCAATTCCTTAATATTTCTTTAATTCACAAATGCATTAACAAATAAACTGATACATAAACATTCAGAGCTTAGTCTAAAGTTAGGCTGTCTGTTGCAAACTTCAGAATTTACATTCTGTGATATATAATGCTATGAAAATATTTCCTACCTATCTGTACAACCAGATTAACATCTATAAAATGCATTTTAGAATAAAACCAGAAGATGGCAATAGAGTAGCATAAATCTAAACACTAGAGGCAGTTTCTGTAGACTTATGTAGCCTTTGTCCTTCAATATACTTGTATTGACTACTTCTTTAACCTTTTATACAAGTGAGTTGAAATGCATACTTAAAATAAAAAGCCAAGGACAACAAAACCCACACAGTATCAGAATTCTCTTGCTCTGCAGAAAAGACTATTTAGGATTCTTTCTCAGCAAGTTTTATTTTCAAAAAGTTTGCGGGAATACAAAAGAGTAAAGCCTGTCCAGAAAAAGAACCACACCCTAGAATAATCAAGAGACTTGCATGCAGGGATTGCTTTCAGCCTTAATTTTTGATAGGTAATAAAATGTCATGGGCTTCCCAAGGGGCATAGTGGTAAAGTGCCTGCCTGCCAATGTAACAGGCACAAGAGGTGTGGGTTTGATCCCTGGGTCACGAAGATCCCCTGCAGTAGGAAATGACAACCCGTTACAGAGACTGAGTGACTGAACACGCATGCATGCATACAATATAACATCAGGGTAAGTAGTTGAGCTTGATGAAAGAATATGGTTCAACCCTGATTTTTATCATTTTATAGGCTCTGTGAAAGTTAATTTCCTTTTCTGTAGAACACAAACAGTAAAAGCTGTCATCTTAAGGTGATACTATGGATAAAGTGATACATTCAGTTCAGTGCCTGACATGTAATGAGAAGCTAAAAATCATTCTTCCCATTAAATATGGATAAAATAAATTTGCTTTCCGATTGATTTTCAAAGAATACTAATAACTGGCTTGTATCAGAATATTTTTATTGCTTGTTAAGTGTTAAGCATGCAATTGAAACAAAATAAAAGGGAAGTAAAAATTTCCTTAAACATGTTGCAAGTTTCTATTTATAGTGGATTGACTTCTGTCATTGTCAGAGCTAGGCAGAGACTGGTATTTTATTTAAAGTTTCTCTCTATCTCTGTCTTTTTTTTGGCCACAGATATTTTATCCTTACACTGCATATAGTCTCCTGGGCTTCTCTAGTGGCTCAGATGGTAAAGAATCCCCCTGCAATTTGGGAGACTTGGGTTTGATTCCTGGGTTGGGAAGATCCTAGAGAAGGAAATAACAATTCACTCCAGTGTTCTTGCCTGGAGAATCGCATAGACAGAGAAGCCTGGTGGGCTACAGTCCATGGGATGGCAAAGAGTCAGACATGACCAATGACTAACACTTTTACTTTCAATCAGTTTGTCAAGTAAACATAGGTTCATTTTCAGTCACTGATGATATGATTAGAGCTTTATCAAGCAGGACTATGTGAAGTAATCTTATTTGTGTCAGTGCTAGTAAAAATATAATAATAAGCCAAGCTCTTCCTTTTGCTCTCTCTTTGCTGTCTGGTATTGAGCAGGAACATGGGAAGTTTTGCATTTTAATTTGCAAACTGTATTCAGGCCAGCAGAGGGGCTCTGACCTCTCTCAAGTAGAGAGAGAAACAGAAAGGTACCATTAAGATATCACTTCATAAATGTTTGCGAATCTGTAGGGAAAACCGGCACCATAATTGATAATTTCTTTAAAAGTAGTTGAAGCAGAGATGAGAGTCAGTGAACTGAAATATATAGAATTATTCTGTTTGCTGTCTTTATAGGCAAAAACAGTAGACTTGTCTACTGTCATTTTTTTCTCTCTTTGAAATCCAGATAGCATCAATAATGGATGCTAAGCACTCTCTGTTTAAATCCCAAAGTCAGAAGTTGTTATCTCACATTAGCAATACCTGAGGGTTTTAAAAATGACAAAGCCAGGGTGTCATTCTAGTTCTCCTATATCAAAACTTCTGCAAGCAAGGACATACATTATCTTTTTATAAAAAGTTACCCAAGTTGACTATAATATGCATCTAGGGTTGAGAACAACTGAGCAAGTATTCTGAAGTTAACTCTTCTACTTGACTCTGAACAAGCTTTTTATTAATTCCCTATCCCATTTTCTCTAACTCTCTTGCAAATGTATTCCTTGTTGCATTTGCTTTCTTGCTAATCAGATCCAGCACATCTTACAGAATTCATTCAGCTTCCATCTGTCTACAGCCCAGTGTGCCTCTACTTTATGGGACCAGTTTTCACCCTTTGCCTCAAAGACAGAAATGTCCTTTCTGCTTTGTTTTCAAAGCTTTATCTTCCACCCTAAAGTCACCTACTTCCTTTAGGGCCATGCTCCTTCAACCATCTACTTTCAAAATCAGAGAGCCTGGTGGGCTACAGTCCATGGGATGGCAAAGAGTCAGACATGACCAATGACTAACACTTTTACTTTCAATCAGTTTGTCAAGTAAACATAGGTTCATTTTCAGTCACTGATGATATGATTAGAGCTTTATCAAGCAGGACTATGTGAAGTAATCTTATTTGTGTCAGTGCTAGTAAAAATATAATAATAAGCCAAGCTCTTCCTTTTGCTCTCTCTTTGCTGTCTGGTATTGAGCAGGAACATGGGAAGTTTTGCATTTTAATTTGCAAACTGTATTCAGGCCAGCAGAGGGGCTCTGACCTCTCTCAAGTAGAGAGAGAAACAGAAAGGTACCATTAAGATATCACTTCATAAATGTTTGCGAATCTGTAGGGAAAACCGGCACCATAATTGATAATTTCTTTAAAAGTAGTTGAAGCAGAGATGAGAGTCAGTGAACTGAAATATATAGAATTATTCTGTTTGCTGTCTTTATAGGCAAAAACAGTAGACTTGTCTACTGTCATTTTTTTCTCTCTTTGAAATCCAGATAGCATCAATAATGGATGCTAAGCACTCTCTGTTTAAATCCCAAAGTCAGAAGTTGTTATCTCACATTAGCAATACCTGAGGGTTTTAAAAATGACAAAGCCAGGGTGTCATTCTAGTTCTCCTATATCAAAACTTCTGCAAGCAAGGACATACATTATCTTTTTATAAAAAGTTACCCAAGTTGACTATAATATGCATCTAGGGTTGAGAACAACTGAGCAAGTATTCTGAAGTTAACTCTTCTACTTGACTCTGAACAAGCTTTTTATTAATTCCCTATCCCATTTTCTCTAACTCTCTTGCAAATGTATTCCTTGTTGCATTTGCTTTCTTGCTAATCAGATCCAGCACATCTTACAGAATTCATTCAGCTTCCATCTGTCTACAGCCCAGTGTGCCTCTACTTTATGGGACCAGTTTTCACCCTTTGCCTCAAAGACAGAAATGTCCTTTCTGCTTTGTTTTCAAAGCTTTATCTTCCACCCTAAAGTCACCTACTTCCTTTAGGGCCATGCTCCTTCAACCATCTACTTTAAAATCTTCAGTTCAAGCTCTACAAACTCTTGAATGTCTGCTATGTGCCAGGTGCTAGGTCCTCAAAGGAGAGACAGTCAAGGGGATCAGTCAGGAAGGGAGAGACAGAAACACAGACCTAATAATACTGTGGTGTGATGTAGACATTGGGGAAATATGTAAAGAACATGGAAGGAGCAAAAAATCCTTTTTTTCCCCTGTACTCAAATCCTCCTATGGTAAAAAAAAAATAAATAAAATAAAAAAAATTCAGTTTTATATATCCTAAATAGCAGTTGATTTTCTTTTATTCTTTAAATTTTTTGGATGTGGACCATTTTTAAAGTCTTTATTGAATTTGTTAACTACATTGCTTCTGGTTTATGTTTTGTTTTTTTCTTGGCCATAAGTCATGTAGGATCTTAGCTCTTTGACCAGGGATCAAATCTGTACCCCCTACATTGGAAAGTGGTCTTTATTTAAAAAAAAATATAAGAAAATAAATATTTTCATTGAATGAATCAACTGGGTAAGTGTGAAAACACTACTCTTTTCTGGGAGATGAAGTCTTTGACCACTGGACAGCCAGGGAAGTCCCAAATTTCCTTTATTTTTAAATTAACTTTCTGAAAAATTTTTGGCTGTACTCAGTCTTTGTTGCTGTTTGAGCTTTTTCTAGTTGCAGCATGCAGGGGGCTACTCTCTGTTCGATGGGTTTGCATTGTGGTGGCTTCTCTTGTTGCAAAGCACAGGCTCTATAGAGCTGGCTCAGTAGCTGTGTTGCACAGGCTTAGTTGTTCCAAGAGGCACGTGGGATCTTCCACAACCAGGGATCAAACCCAGGTCCTCTGTTTTGGCAGATGGCTTCTTAACCACTGGACCATTCAGGAAGCCCCAGCTGTCATTTTTTTTTCTGCCTTTTCTTTCAGTGCCAAGTTTCTTCAGAGGGTAACTGACATTCATGTCTTTAGTTCCCCATGCATTTCTTCACCTTTTCCATTTTACTATCTGTTTTTACTGTTAACATTTTCTGGCTCACCAACAATCTGCTTTGTTTTCAAAGCTTTATCTTCCACCCTAAAGTCACCTACTTCCTTTAGGGCCATGCTCCTTCAACCATCTACTTTAAAATCTTCAGTTCAAGCTCTACAAACTCTTGAATGTCTGCTATGTGCCAGGTGCTAGGTCCTCAAAGGAGAGACAGTCAAGGGGATCAGTCAGGAAGGGAGAGACAGAAACACAGACCTAATAATACTGTGGTGTGATGTAGACATTGGGGAAATATGTAAAGAACATGGAAGGAGCAAAAAATCCTTTTTTTCCCCTGTACTCAAATCCTCCTATGGTAAAAAAAAAATAAATAAAATAAAAAAAATTCAGTTTTATATATCCTAAATAGCAGTTGATTTTCTTTTATTCTTTAAATTTTTTGGATGTGGACCATTTTTAAAGTCTTTATTGAATTTGTTAACTACATTGCTTCTGGTTTATGTTTTGTTTTTTTCTTGGCCATAAGTCATGTAGGATCTTAGCTCTTTGACCAGGGATCAAATCTGTACCCCCTACATTGGAAAGTGGTCTTTATTTAAAAAAAAATATAAGAAAATAAATATTTTCATTGAATGAATCAACTGGGTAAGTGTGAAAACACTACTCTTTTCTGGGAGATGAAGTCTTTGACCACTGGACAGCCAGGGAAGTCCCAAATTTCCTTTATTTTTAAATTAACTTTCTGAAAAATTTTTGGCTGTACTCAGTCTTTGTTGCTGTTTGAGCTTTTTCTAGTTGCAGCATGCAGGGGGCTACTCTCTGTTCGATGGGTTTGCATTGTGGTGGCTTCTCTTGTTGCAAAGCACAGGCTCTATAGAGCTGGCTCAGTAGCTGTGTTGCACAGGCTTAGTTGTTCCAAGAGGCACGTGGGATCTTCCACAACCAGGGATCAAACCCAGGTCCTCTGTTTTGGCAGATGGCTTCTTAACCACTGGACCATTCAGGAAGCCCCAGCTGTCATTTTTTTTTCTGCCTTTTCTTTCAGTGCCAAGTTTCTTCAGAGGGTAACTGACATTCATGTCTTTAGTTCCCCATGCATTTCTTCACCTTTTCCATTTTACTATCTGTTTTTACTGTTAACATTTTCTGGCTCACCAACAATCTGCTTTTCAGTAACCCAATTTCTCAACACTATGACACACACTGAAACCTTCACTTCTGTTGGCTTCTGTGACATTACACCCTCTCCATTCCCCCATTATATTTCACCATTCTGACCTTTTAGAGAACTCTTTGTTTATCTCTCTTTTAGCTCTTCTTCTCATCCATTAATTAGGTGTTCTTAAAAAGTCTATCAAACTTCTGTCTTTTCCCTCCTTGAAGATCTAATTACATGATCACTTTTATCCAGAAAAACAATCTGACTATGAATTTCCAGTCAAATAAACCATTAGCACATCCAGGGTAGGAACAGTATCTTACTATTCTGTCTCTTACTATTCTTTTCTAAAAAACCTTAAATCCTAGTGTATTTAAAAAGACACAATAAATGTTAGATCAATTCAATACAACCTCCCAAACTGATTCTCACAAAAATCTTGACAGTCTGCCAAGGTTCAGTTCTTTCTTTCTGTTTCCTGGTTATCACTACTCTTTTTTTTTTTTTTTTTTTAAAGATTTAATTATTTATTTATTTTGGGCGGGGGTCGGGTTGGGGAGGGAGGGGAGCGGACGGGCCACTTCTATTGGTCTTTCATTTCTTTATTTTCATCCGTCTTTGTTCTTTGGCTCCTGTGGGCCTCCCATTGCGGTGGTGTCTGTCGCTGCAGAGCGCCAGCTCTGGGCGCAGGCACTCTAGAGCTCCGGCTCGGGAATTGGACACATCAGTCCAGCCTCTCCGCGGCATGTGGGATCTTCCCAGGCCAGGGATGGAACTGGCGCCCCTTGCACAGAAAGGCGGTGTCCTTATCCACTGGACCACCAGGGGAAGCCCATCACTACTCTTAAAAGTTTAATTTGCCCTGAGTTTCCCTGGTAGCTCAGTGGTAAAGAATCTGCCTATCTAGCTGAGGAAAGATGGATTCGATCCCTGGTCTGGGAAGACCCCACATATGGTGGAGGAACTAAAGCCATGAAGTGTAGCTGGCCAGGTTTATCGGTCCATGGAATGTTTCAGGCAAAAATACTGTAGTGGGTTCCCATTTCCCACTGCAAGGTTTTTTTTTTTTTTTTGACCCAGGGTTTGAACCTGAGTCTCTTGCATCTGCTGCATTGGGTGCCTGCATGCTAAACTGCTTCAGTTGTGTCTGACTGTGCGACAATATGGACTGTAGCCTACCAGCCTCCTCTGTCCATGGGATTCTCCAGGAAAGAATACTTGAGTGGGTTTCCATGCCCTCCTCCAGGGGATCTTCCCCACCCAGGGATGGAACTCGAATCTCTTACCTCTCCTGCATTGGCAGGCAGATTCTCTACCACTGTGCCACTGTGCCAGCTGGGAAGCCCTAATTAAGCCCCTGCACCACAACTGTTGAGCCCAGGAGCTGAAACTACTGTTGCCCATGTGCCTTAGAGCTTGTGCTCCACTAGAAAAACCTGAAGAGCACAATGAAGAGTAGTGCCCTCTCACCACAACTAGAGAAAAGTCCACAAAGCAATGAAGACCCAGCACAGCCATAAATAAATAAAGTTATGTTAAAAATGCAGTATGTCTTAAACCTATCTTTTAATTCATTATCTTAATTAATCTATTCATTTTTTCAACAAATATGGACTGAATGATCACCAGACACCATACACGCTGCTAGGGATATGTCCACTGGTGAGCAAAGATGCTGTGGCCCACTTTCTTAATAGATTACCCTCTAAAGCAGTTCCTAATTACAATATTGCTACCATTTTTTTTCATTATCTAGGCCTAAAAAGGTTAAAATAATACACAACTTCTTCTCATTCATTGAACAAGTCCTTAATAGTTTACCTTCCCATCAGCTCTAGTACAACTGAATCATTGAGATATTCTTCCAAGTATTTTTCAATTTCTTCTTTTTCTAAACATATGCCTAGAGCCCCACTCCAAGTGCTTTATGTTTCTCTTGAAATAACCTTCAGTGTTTTCCATCTCACCTCTCTACTCACTTTCAGCGTGCTCAGCACCCATAGGCCAATATGCAGTGTCCTTCAGGCCCCACCCACTTCTCTTGCTGCCATTCTCTTGTGCTGCTCTGTAACATTTATGTTCCCATTCCACCCAAACTGGTCTCCTTGCTGCTCCCTGAGCACAGATTACACTTTCTTACCTCTGGGCCTTTGCTCTTGCTCTGTGTGCTGTGGAAATACTCACTTTTTTTCTCTTCTTCTTCATGGGAACGCAAGCTACCCTTAACATTTAGTTAAAATGTCTCTTTCTTTCTGGCCCCTTTTATCTCTACTCAACGTAACCTCTACTTGGAAACTGCTACAGGGATTTGTTGTAATCACTGAAATTTTTTTCCTAGAGCTTTGTGATCATCACCTATTGTACTGATCACATATTACCTGCATTTATTTTTTTCTGGTAGCAATATTAATACATAAGACAAACAGCTCTAATTCAAATTACCTTTTCTATATAACATATCTCTTTTATTGCCCAAGTACACCAAGTTATTTTTTACTATTAGGTTTTTCTGTATACTCTTACGAGAGAATGACACAAAGAACACAGATTGCTCATCAGTAACTGAGTCATAACACAGTATATTCTTTGAATTGTAATTATTCAAAGAATTCCCTGTGGGCTTATAATGTTCCATGTTAGTCTGTTCATGGTTTTTAAGACTGACTTATGATTTCCTTTTGAAATCAGAAGATATTAGGAAGCCACTATGTACACTGAAGTGTTCAGGAATGGAGAGTGATGTCTGCAATTTAGTGTCTTGTGTGTTATGAAAATATTATTGGCTCTGAGTATGGTGAAGAATAGATGGGAGTTGTCTGTATTATTCTTGCAACTTTTCTGTTAGCTTGAAATTGCTCAATGATAAAACTGAAAAAAATTGTTCTGAAATAAATATCTTTCCTTCAACTTTTTGTGTTGAAAATAATGCCTAAGGAGTTTCTTCTTAGTTCAGTGGTTAGGTCTCTATGCTGTTACCACTGAAGACCCCAGTTCAGTCCCTGGTTGGGGAACTAACATCCCACAGCTGCTTGATTGGCCAATACCGAACAAAACACTAAAACATGTTTCTTCATCTTTAAAAATAATTTGGATCTAACCCCTTTTTTTTTTTTTAGGCCCTGTCACAGTGCTGAATTCAATGGGAACTGCTGCTCTTCTCTGTGCTGCTCTGTAACATTTATGTTCCCATTCCACCCAAACTGGTCTCCTTGCTCCCTGAGCACAGATTACACTTTCTTACCTCTGGGCCTTTGCTCTTGCTCTGTGTGCTGTGGAAATACTCACTTTTTCTCTTCTTCTTCATGGGAACGAAGCTACCCTTAACATTTAGTTAAAATGTCTCTTTCTTTCTGGCCCCTTTTATCTCTACTCAACGTAACCTCTACTTGGAAACTGCTACAGGGATTTGTTGTAATCACTGAAATTTTTTTCCTAGAGCTTTGTGATCATCACCTATTGTACTGATCACATATTACCTGCATTTATTTTTTTCTGGTAGCAATATTAATACATAAGACAAACAGCTCTAATTCAAATTACCTTTTCTATATAACATATCTCTTTTATTGCCCAAGTACACCAAGTTATTTTTTACTATTAGGTTTTTCTGTATACTCTTACGAGAGAATGACACAAAGAACACAGATTGCTCATCAGTAACTGAGTCATAACACAGTATATTCTTTGAATTGTAATTATTCAAAGAATTCCCTGTGGGCTTATAATGTTCCATGTTAGTCTGTTCATGGTTTTTAAGACTGACTTATGATTTCCTTTTGAAATCAGAAGATATTAGGAAGCCACTATGTACACTGAAGTGTTCAGGAATGGAGAGTGATGTCTGCAATTTAGTGTCTTGTGTGTTATGAAAATATTATTGGCTCTGAGTATGGTGAAGAATAGATGGGAGTTGTCTGTATTATTCTTGCAACTTTTCTGTTAGCTTGAAATTGCTCAATGATAAAACTGAAAAAAATTGTTCTGAAATAAATATCTTTCCTTCAACTTTTTGTGTTGAAAATAATGCCTAAGGAGTTTCTTCTTAGTTCAGTGGTTAGGTCTCTATGCTGTTACCACTGAAGACCCCAGTTCAGTCCCTGGTTGGGGAACTAACATCCCACAGCTGCTTGATTGGCCAATACCGAACAAAACACTAAAACATGTTTATTCATCTTTAAAAATAATTTGGATTGCTAACTATTATATTTTTGTATCAGAAATAAATATTTTCCAAAAAATATGGAGAACCTACTCTGTACTAGGCCCTGTTCACAGTGCTGAACATAGTTCCTGCCATTATAGAGGGGAGGAAAATGCTGAGAATAAACAAGCACATAACGGCATATCTGAGGATGATAAGGTCTAAAGAATACAGGAAGCAAGAAAAATAAAAAAGGGAGGTTAGGGTTGGTGATAGGGTATATTTAAGGAGAGAATCAGGGAAAGTAAAGGAGTGAGCCAAAATGTAGCCAGTGGGAGGGTTGTCCAGGTGGCGGAACAACAGGTGTTAAGTCCTTACATGTTTATCATGTTCAGGACGCAGCAAGGGAACTGGAATAGCTAGAAGAGAATAAGGAAGAGGGAGAATGATTAAGGGAGGAAGTGAAAGGTACAGTGGGTGCCAGATGATAGGGCAAGGTATGTAGAGGTGTGATTATCATCTGGGACTGTGGAAGCTAAACCAGATGAAGTGTCAAGTGTGGACACTAGGGGCAGTGGAGAAGCAAATGGAACTAAGATCAGAGGTTTGCAGAGACTGGAATCAATCTACTAAAGTGGTTGAGGTAGACAGTAAGGAAATGCTGTGATCTTTTAATTTGAGATTTCAGAGGATATGTAGTTACTACGAATGGCAACGTCTAGGGGAATGTCCACATGAGTAGGTGACTGAAGTAAGAGCAGAAGACATGATCATCGGAGTAGAAGAGGCCATGGTACTATAAGGTCAACTGTTGGAGGGATCATCTGCATGGGTATTTCCATCTTCAATACTTGTGAGGGTGAGTGATCCTGGAATCTGTAGAGGATTCCAGCAAGACACAGTTGACATGGCTTGATGGCAGGAACTTCAAAGCTAGAGTGTTCTAGGAGGCAGAAGAATGCTCAGTTCATTTCCAGACCTTGTATGTAGGTGGTGCAGAAAGTGGAGACAGAGTTCTCAGGGAAAGAGAAGGTTGCAAAGAGTCAGACACAACTGATACTTGCTTTTTTGCGGGGGCAGACAGAGGCAGTCTCAGGAGCTCAGGGCTCAGTGGCTCAGGAAGATGATGCAGGCTTTGTGGGAAGAAAAAGACTTCTCCAAGGAGAAGCCCTTCACCAATGGGCTGGCCTGTAGTGCAAGAGCTAACAACTACTCTGCGCTTCATTTGGGCAGAAATTGTACAGCCATGCAGTGCCCCATGGGTGCCGTCTTGTGGGGCTTGTATAAAATCATATCTTAACGAAACTTAATTTTGTCTAAACTGTAAAATATTGACAACACCAGTAGCAGTCTGTAGAGACTTTTTACTAGTATATATCATAAGGGACGAATGGCATTGGCTCCTATTTTTCAAAATAATTAACTAGTTTATTTATTATATTTGGCTGTGCTGGGTCTTCATTGCTGCAAGGAGCTTTGTGCTAGTTGTGGAGAGTGGGGCATATTCTTCACTGCCATGTGCAGCCTTTTTGTTGCAGATTCTCTTGTTGAGGAGCTGGGGCTCCTGGGCCTGCAGGCTTTAGTAGCTGCAGCTCCTGGACTCTAGAGCAGAGTCTTGATAGTTGTGGTGCTTGGACTTAGTCGTTCCTTGCCATGGGATCGTCTCGGACCATGGGTCAAATCCGTGTTACTTGCATGGTCAGGCAGATTCTTTACCACTAAGTCACCAGGGAGGCCTTGGCTCCTACTTAAAAAAAAAAACAAACTATGTTTCACTGACAATATAAAAGACTTCAATGACTCAATAGGAGCAGGAAATAGTGGTGACCAGCTGACATGGCCAAATACAGCAGACACACAGTGGCAAATTGTGACATGCTGGTGCCCACTGGGTGCTGGTGGAAAATGCCAAGTATCAGGCTTCCCCTGGTGGTCCAGTGGGTAAGGACACCGCCTTGCAGTGCAAGGGGCGCCGGTTCGAGCCCTGGCCTGGGAAGATCCCATGTGCTGCGGAGCGGCTGGACTGATGTGTCCAATTACCGAGCCAGAGCTCTGGAGTGCATGTGCCCAGAGCCGGCGCTCTGCAACGACAGAGGCCACCGCGATGGGAGGGCCACAGGAGCCAAAGAACAAAGACGGATGAACATAGAGAAACGAAAGACCAATAGAAGTGGCCCGCCTGCTCCCCTCCCTTCCCAACCCGACCCCCACCCAAAATAAATAAATAATTAAATCTTTAAAAAAAGGAAAAAAAAAAGAAAATGCCAAGTGTCCAGCAGATTTGGTAGCATTCAGCAGGTGCCACCACACTAAGTTGTTCAGTAAGGCAGCTATGAAGCTAGGCAGGATAGACATGCAAGTGTATCTGGGCGTCCCTGAGAACCCCCAGAACACTTGTTAAGGGCAGAGTGAGGGGAATACCCTCAGTAAAAGCCAGAACTTGTCTGAATGTGATGGTGGTGGGGTAGGAGACATCTAGTGAGATTGGGGCTTTTTGCTGTTATTGTCTGTCCATCTGTTCCCACAATCTGGTAGGAAGCCTAGAGTAAGTCAGGTGGCACAAATAAAACATTAGAGATACACTATATAGTGAGGCCCATCCTCAATATCTTGCTTAAGATCAAACATTAAAATTTAGGGAAAAATTGTGACCTGGTGGTATTCCTATAGGAATGCTGTAATTTTTTTTCTGAGAAAGAAAACTTAGTGTTTTGTACTTTTGCACGGTGAAAGTCAGTGAAAGTTGCTCAGTCATGTCTGACTCTTTGAAACCCATAGATGAGCCATGGAATTCTCTAGGCAAGAATACTGGAGTGGGTGGGGTAGCTTTTGTCTTCTTCAGGAGATCTTTCCAACCCAGGGATCGAACCCATGTTTCCTGCATTGCAGGCATAGTCTTTATTGTCTGAGCCACCAAGAAAGTGAGCCACCAGGGAAGCCCAAGAATACTGGAATAGGTAACCTTCCCCTTCTCCAGAGGATCTTCCTGATGCAGGAATCGAACCAGGGTCTCCTGCATTGCAGGCGGATTCTTTACCAGCTGAGCTACAAGGAAAGCCCACTTTTGTACAAGCCACATCCAAATAATCCTACAGTTAATTCTTAATGTAAGAATAAATGATCATCCACGCCCCATAAATAACTTTAATAAAAGTGTGCTAGCTGAACAGGTACAAACTGACAAGGAAATGACAGGGGAAGGGCTCATTGAGTAAGTGATGAACAAATAGAAATTAACCGGCTGATCAATTTCAGTGAAGAAGAAAATGACTTTTGGGGAGGTGAGAAAATGATTTAGAAAAGTTCTTTTGGTATTTGATTTAGTGATTAATTTTGCAGAAAGATGGCATGCCCCTATACGGAGGCAGTGCTATTGCTGCACAGTCATAATTGTCTTTTTATATGAAGAAGACAGGATAAAAAGGAATTACAGTCCAGAAATAACTGTGTTTTAAGTGAGCTGGCCTTGAGGGGATGCAGACAGGAAACAGTTTGGTTGTCTCACCACTCTCCTTTGGAGAGTCTCTCTGTTGAATATCTTCCCTCCTAGATCACATCTTCCATCATTTACAAAATGAATTTTCCATCCATTCTTAGGTAGTAAATGTTTTCGGTAGTAAAAACATTACTGTTAGGCATTAACCTATTTAAAGTATTCCTTAAAGGCATCTACAACATTCTTTCCCAGAAATGTTCTCCTCACTGTAGTTTCTCCATCTCATGACATTAAAAACATGAGTGGGGCTTCCCTGGTGGTCCAGTGGGTAAGGAGTCTGCCTGGCAGTGCAGGGGGCACTGTTTCGATCCCTGGCCCGCGAGATCCCACGTGCCACGGAGCAGCTGGACCGGTGTGTCCAATTAGGAGCCAGCACTCTGGAGTGCATGTGCCTAGAGCCAGTGCTCTGCAGCAAGAGAGACCACTGCAATGGGAGGCCCACACAGGCCAAAGAATTAAGACGGATGAAAAAAATTGAAGGACCAATAAAAGAGGCCAAAATTTAAAAATATTAAAAAAAAAAAAAAGAGGGCTCATTTGTTCCTCTTCAAAAAAAAAAAGAGTGGTAAAGACTAATAGATCAGGAGACTGGAAGTTGTGAAAAACGATCCTTTCATTTGTTGACTTTGTCTCTTTCTGACGGGATATGCATTGGATTAGAGGAGTCTTCCGGACAAAGAACATCTCCAGTTAATAAGTGATTTAATGGCTATCCTGTTTCGAAATAGCACTGTTAAAGGGAACCACCAGGCTTAGTTGAACAGGTACAAACTGACAAGGAAATGACAGGGAAGGGCTCATTGAGTAAGTGATGAACAAATAGAAATTAACCGGCTGATCAATTTCAGTGAAGAAGAAATGACTTTTGGGGAGGTGAGAAAATGATTTAGAAAAGTTCTTTTGGTATTTGATTTAGTGATTAATTTTGCAGAAAGATGGCATGCCCCTATACGGAGGCAGTGCTATTGCTGCACAGCCATAATTGTCTTTTTATATGAAGAAGACAGGATAAAAAGGAATTACAGTCCAGAAATAACTGTGTTTTAAGTGAGCTGGCCTTGAGGGGATGCAGACAGGAAACAGTTTGGTTGTCTCACCACTCTCCTTTGGAGAGTCTCTCTGTTGAATATCTTCCCTCCTAGATCACATCTTCCATCATTTACAAAATGAATTTTCCATCCATTCTTAGGTAGTAAATGTTTTCGGTAGTAAAAACATTACTGTTAGGCATTAACCTATTTAAAGTATTCCTTAAAGGCATCTACAACATTCTTTCCCAGAAATGTTCTCCTCACTGTAGTTTCTCCATCTCATGACATTAAAAACATGAGTGGGGCTTCCCTGGTGGTCCAGTGGGTAAGGAGTCTGCCTGGCAGTGCAGGGGGCACTGTTTCGATCCCTGGCCCGCGAGATCCCACGTGCCACGGAGCAGCTGGACCGGTGTGTCCAATTAGGAGCCAGCACTCTGGAGTGCATGTGCCTAGAGCCAGTGCTCTGCAGCAAGAGAGACCACTGCAATGGGAGGCCCACACAGGCCAAAGAATTAAGACGGATGAAAAAAATTGAAGGACCAATAAAAGAGGCCAAAATTTAAAAATATTAAAAAAAAAAAAAAGAGGGCTCATTTGTTCCTCTTCAAAAAAAAAAAGAGTGGTAAAGACTAATAGATCAGGAGACTGGAAGTTGTGAAAAACGATCCTTTCATTTGTTGACTTTGTCTCTTTCTGACGGGATATGCATTGGATTAGAGGAGTCTTCCGGACAAAGAACATCTCCAGTTAATAAGTGATTTAATGGCTATCCTGTTTCGAAATAGCACTGTTAAAGGGAACCACCAGCACATTTGCTTTACATAATTAGAGCTTGCAAGGTGAGATAATAAGTGTCAGTAATTAAGTAAATTGAGGCTTTTTGCTTGGAGGAACACTTTTATTCTACTTCTGGAAGCCCATTAATCCCTCTTCCACTCTCTCCCACATCAAAGGCTTGGGTCATTGCAATGACATTCTCTCAGATCTGCCTGCTGCCTTCTGCATGTTCAGCTTTGTGCTTCTGCTGTACCACAGGGCATCTCTACAGACTGACTCGGATTTCTCCTTTCAGGCAGGCCATTTTCTTAAGCTTCTAGGTATTTGTGAAGATGCCAATTCTTATATTTTTTCTTTCCAAAATTAGTTTAGAATCGGTCAATACGGTGACAGGCATCTTTAGGATGACAGACAACCAAATAAAAGCTCAGGTAAAAGCCATGATCATTCACTCCCAAATATCTTTTATATTAAATTTCAAAAGAAACTTTCAGAAAGATTTAGCCACAAGCATTTAAAGAAAAGTTACCTGAAGAAATTAGAAATGTTTGCTGTGATACACACACACACACACACACACACACACACAAAATAGGAGCTTATGTTAATTACTAAGAATTATCTGATTTATATATATATATATAAAATTACTGACAACAATGTATTTTATATACCCATATGTACCTCTATATATTTATACCTATATATACAGAGAATAACTACTACATATGCCAGATTCAGGCTAGGTCACCTAGTGGATAGGCTGTCTAATCTCTACCATATCTGGGGAGATGTTTTTATCCCTGTTTCTAAAGCAAAGGAAAATGAAATTCAGCAAGATTAAGTGGCTTACCTATCATCTCATATCTAAATCTTCCTGGCTTTTTAGCACATAACCTTCTTATTACAACAGTCTGCTCAAAGAGCAAAACAAATGCAAATAACTTTCCTTAGTACTTTATCAAATGGTAAACAAGCCATCATTTATTCAGTGAATATTTAATTGATAATAGTATGCTCCACCTTGTTCCAAAAAGGATGAGGAAGCTTATCAAAGCAAATAAAGTCATTGTGCTAAACAAAACTATCCTGTTTCGAAATAGCACTGTTAAAGGGAACCACCAGCACATTTGCTTTACATAATTAGAGCTTGCAAGGTGAGATAATAAGTGTCAGTAATTAAGTAAATTGAGGCTTTTTGCTTGGAGGAACACTTTTATTCTACTTCTGGAAGCCCATTAATCCCTCTTCCACTCTCTCCCACATCAAAGGCTTGGGTCATTGCAATGACATTCTCTCAGATCTGCCTGCTGCCTTCTGCATGTTCAGCTTTGTGCTTCTGCTGTACCACAGGGCATCTCTACAGACTGACTCGGATTTCTCCTTTCAGGCAGGCCATTTTCTTAAGCTTCTAGGTATTTGTGAAGATGCCAATTCTTATATTTTTTCTTTCCAAAATTAGTTTAGAATCGGTCAATACGGTGACAGGCATCTTTAGGATGACAGACAACCAAATAAAAGCTCAGGTAAAAGCCATGATCATTCACTCCCAAATATCTTTTATATTAAATTTCAAAAGAAACTTTCAGAAAGATTTAGCCACAAGCATTTAAAGAAAAGTTACCTGAAGAAATTAGAAATGTTTGCTGTGATACACACACACACACACACACACACACACACAAAATAGGAGCTTATGTTAATTACTAAGAATTATCTGATTTATATATATATATATAAAATTACTGACAACAATGTATTTTATATACCCATATGTACCTCTATATATTTATACCTATATATACAGAGAATAACTACTACATATGCCAGATTCAGGCTAGGTCACCTAGTGGATAGGCTGTCTAATCTCTACCATATCTGGGGAGATGTTTTTATCCCTGTTTCTAAAGCAAAGGAAAATGAAATTCAGCAAGATTAAGTGGCTTACCTATCATCTCATATCTAAATCTTCCTGGCTTTTTAGCACATAACCTTCTTATTACAACAGTCTGCTCAAAGAGCAAAACAAATGCAAATAACTTTCCTTAGTACTTTATCAAATGGTAAACAAGCCATCATTTATTCAGTGAATATTTAATTGATAATAGTATGCTCCACCTTGTTCCAAAAAGGATGAGGAAGCTTATCAAAGCAAATAAAGTCATTGGGCTATAAAATACAAAGGAAAACAGGTGCAGAGAAAATGAAGACAAAAATAGGTGAATCAAGAGAGATAAATTACTGTCAGATATGCAGAAAAGCTGTGTTGCAAGTGTGGACCTAAAGACTTACATAATAAGGGAAACCCTCCTTGTCTTTTAGTCTCAGCGTTAAATTATACAATCCCAGTATTTCATAAAAGTACTTTAATTTTGTCCTTTTACTGTAATTGAATAGCTAGTCAAGCAACATATGAGTAAAGAACTGAGACTTATTTGCTGCTTATGTACTTTATGATTTCCATCCTTGTTGACCTGTTTTGGATTTATGGACACTATGCTTCTTATATCATAAACACTTTCAGTTTCAATTCATTGTATAGAATATGTACCAAATGCAGTACATATTCAAATAATTTCAGAGCGACAGGTACAATCCATTGCACAACCCCAGATAGTATTGCTGGACAAAAGGGATCGTTAGTTGGTAAGAAATGGCTCAAAAAGAGTTGGAAGCAGCGATCTGACTGGAGGGTCCCTCCCCAACAAAACCAGCATTTAGTATAAGAGAAGTGATTTAAAAATCACTAAATAGTGTCCAAAAGAATAAGATATACAAAAGTAGAAACTCAAAAAGTCATACACAGACACTCATGTCACAGAATTCTGCCTACAGATGCTAGGGGTGGGTTGTAAATGCGTTTGAAAGATCACCACAAAGAGTAAAGAACACCTGTTACAGATTTTACAGTAAACTGTAAAAAAAAATCCATGTCTAAGACAACTTTTCTTGGCTTGGATAGAGCTTTTATCAAAGAGGAAACGTATGTGATATGAATACTTATGTGTTTCCCTTTAAGAATAGAGCATTTACCATTTAGAAAAAAATGTCTCCAACGTGTATAATTGATATTTGTTCTCCAAAAGCTCTCCCATAAAGTTCAAAAATTTATCAAGTGATGAGATTGACCTCTAAGCCTATCCAAGGTTCTGGAATAAAGCTTTTTTTTCCCTAAAACTCACGAAAGCCATCATTTATTCAGTGAATATTTAATTGATAATAGTATGCTCCACCTTGTTCCAAAAAGGATGAGGAAGCTTATCAAAGCAAATAAAGTCATTGGGCTATAAAATACAAAGGAAAACAGGTGCAGAGAAATGAAGACAAAAATAGGTGAATCAAGAGAGATAAATTACTGTCAGATATGCAGAAAAGCTGTGTTGCAAGTGTGGACCTAAAGACTTACATAATAAGGGAAACCCTCCTTGTCTTTTAGTCTCAGCGTTAAATTATACAATCCCAGTATTTCATAAAAGTACTTTAATTTTGTCCTTTTACTGTAATTGAATAGCTAGTCAAGCAACATATGAGTAAAGAACTGAGACTTATTTGCTGCTTATGTACTTTATGATTTCCATCCTTGTTGACCTGTTTTGGATTTATGGACACTATGCTTCTTATATCATAAACACTTTCAGTTTCAATTCATTGTATAGAATATGTACCAAATGCAGTACATATTCAAATAATTTCAGAGCGACAGGTACAATCCATTGCACAACCCCAGATAGTATTGCTGGACAAAAGGGATCGTTAGTTGGTAAGAAATGGCTCAAAAAGAGTTGGAAGCAGCGATCTGACTGGAGGGTCCCTCCCCAACAAAACCAGCATTTAGTATAAGAGAAGTGATTTAAAAATCACTAAATAGTGTCCAAAAGAATAAGATATACAAAAGTAGAAACTCAAAAAGTCATACACAGACACTCATGTCACAGAATTCTGCCTACAGATGCTAGGGGTGGGTTGTAAATGCGTTTGAAAGATCACCACAAAGAGTAAAGAACACCTGTTACAGATTTTACAGTAAACTGTAAAAAAAAATCCATGTCTAAGACAACTTTTCTTGGCTTGGATAGAGCTTTTATCAAAGAGGAAACGTATGTGATATGAATACTTATGTGTTTCCCTTTAAGAATAGAGCATTTACCATTTAGAAAAAAATGTCTCCAACGTGTATAATTGATATTTGTTCTCCAAAAGCTCTCCCATAAAGTTCAAAAATTTATCAAGTGATGAGATTGACCTCTAAGCCTATCCAAGGTTCTGGAATAAAGCTTATGGTAGGTAGAGATTTTATGTTTGTATTCAACCTTAGAGAAGCTCACGAGAAAATGACATACATGAGGAAGTGCTGGTACCACAATCAAGCAAAGAAATGCCATGCCATTTTAATTTCAATTCTGGTTACTTATAGGCTATTATGAAGGACCTGTCAAATATCAATTTGGCCTCTGAATGAAGGAAGCACACAATTAGTCCATTTTATCATTTTTACTCCCTTCAGCGTCTTCATATTTTCTATCACATTATTATGTCACTTCTCACTTTTGATGCTTTTTTTCAGTTGGAACAGAAAACAGTGAGTTTTTTTTTTTATTGTTTATGAAACTTTAATTCTCTTTTTTTTCTGGGTTTAGCAAACTCAGCAAATAACGTGTTAAACTCTTAGTCTAAAACCATGTGAATTTCAAGGAAGATTAAATCTGTCTGATCGTCATACATTACTCATTGAAATATTGTTTGGTAGGAAATTCTTGATGTCCAGAAACCTTATGAATCATTTTATCATCTTCTCTTCTTTTTTGATTCAGAAAGTTGTTTTTCATGGGTAGCAAATAAATTTTATATCTGGAAAGATGAAACCACCAAGCCTATCAATATGGTTATTATAGTTTATATCACCGATTTTTCCAAACAGATTTGATATACTCACAATGAAAGTGCTTTTTATAGAGGAGTTAAAAATAAAAGTAACAACTGAGACAAAAGATTTAAAGAAAAAAATAATATATGGGGAGAATAGTAAAATGTATTAAATTTGTTCTGAGCTTTTTTTTAAAAAAACTTCTTTTAAAAATTTTACTTTTTTTTCTTTTACATCTAAGTCATCATTTATTTTTCATTCATCTGTATTCTTTGGCATGTGTGGGCCTCCCATCTCAGTGACCTCTCCCGCTGCAGAGTACCAGCTCTGGGCACTTGTGCTCCAGAGTGCCGGCTCTCAATTGGACACACTGATCCAGCCATTCCTCCGCACGTGGGATCTTCCTGGGCCAGGGATCAAACTGGTGCCCCCAGCACTGCAAGGCAGACTCTTCACCCAGTGGACCACAAGAGAAGTCCTGTTCTGAGCTTTCTGACTGCCAAAGCAAAAGTTAAGTGAAAAGATTTTCCTTGGAAGAAGTCTGACACTTGGCTTTATCTTCAGCTTGGATAGCACACAAATCAGATTATGGTGAGGAAAAGCTAAACACAAAGAAACCAACAAACCAGGAACACCTTGCTTAGCAAAGTTTTCAAAAATAAATGAAAAGTTGAACCTTCTTATACTTCTTAACAGGAATAGTTTAATTTCTGTCTTTTGAAGTCATGGGAGAAATTTGTTTGTTTGTTTTCAGTATACACAAACCGAATGAAAACTGGGTTATTTGGTAATGGTATGGAAGCTTTCATTAAATATTCGATTTTTATTTGGACACCCATTCCTTTTAAATCTTAAACTTCCCTTAGATCCTTCTATCAAAGTATTTGTCTTTTAAAAAAAGGTTTTATTACTGAGTCTTTCTTTTGGTATTAGTTATACTACCTTTATGTGATTTAAAAATTAAAATAAACTTTTATTTTGTTTCTGATTGCTAACTACAAAAGCAATATATCCCTTATTATGCAGTCAAGAATGCCTATATAAAGTAAACATACCAACAAATGAAAATCAGATAGTAAAGCAATTGTTTTCCAATTAAAAAAATTTAAAAAAAAGGAAGAGAAAGAATATTTAAAAAATTAACACTGGTATGTTTCTCAGCCCTTTGAATACACGTGTATATTATATAGCATAAAGTTTTATCGTATTTTATTTGTTAAAACTAATGGAACTTGAATTTGAGAAAAAAAATCAACTTCAGAGATTCATTAATTTTACTGGATTAATACTGGTAGATTTTACTTGCTGTGCAATTTCAGGGAGTACAACTTTGACAGATGAACTCTGAACTCATTTGGTAAGGGGAAATAAAAGAATAATTAAGATTACTATAGAGAATAAACTATTTTTGGAATTAAAAAATGTTCAGCAATTGGTAAGTAAATAAGCTAACTTACTATGAGTTTTTTCCCTCAACTTTCTCTGGCTTTTCATGGTTTTCCTGTCCCTAACCCATCCCTTTCATTGGGGCTTCCCATTCCATCTCCCCTAATTTATACTTTTTTCTAGCATTATTATTTTCTAATTTCCTGTCCTGTGCTGTTTACTTATATATTTGGTTGATTATTTTTTCTCCATCAACAGACTATAAATTCATGAGGAATGCTGTTTTTTAAAAATATTTTCTTCACTTACATGTCTACATAGAGGAGAGCCAAACTGAATGATTTAAAAAGTGATCAGTGCAATGATGTCTTCATAATATTTAATGAGACTGAAATAGACTCATTTGATGAAGAAAATTCCTTAGACTCTCAGGAGCAGCAAATTTGAAACTTCCCTTAACAGGAATAGTTTAATTTCTGTCTTTTGAAGTCATGGGAGAAATTTGTTTGTTTGTTTTCAGTATACACAAACCGAATGAAAACTGGGTTATTTGGTAATGGTATGGAAGCTTTCATTAAATATTCGATTTTTATTTGGACACCCATTCCTTTTAAATCTTAAACTTCCCTTAGATCCTTCTATCAAAGTATTTGTCTTTTAAAAAAAGGTTTTATTACTGAGTCTTTCTTTTGGTATTAGTTATACTACCTTTATGTGATTTAAAAATTAAAATAAACTTTTATTTTGTTTCTGATTGCTAACTACAAAAGCAATATATCCCTTATTATGCAGTCAAGAATGCCTATATAAAGTAAACATACCAACAAATGAAAATCAGATAGTAAAGCAATTGTTTTCCAATTAAAAAAATTTAAAAAAAAGGAAGAGAAAGAATATTTAAAAAATTAACACTGGTATGTTTCTCAGCCCTTTGAATACACGTGTATATTATATAGCATAAAGTTTTATCGTATTTTATTTGTTAAAACTAATGGAACTTGAATTTGAGAAAAAAAATCAACTTCAGAGATTCATTAATTTTACTGGATTAATACTGGTAGATTTTACTTGCTGTGCAATTTCAGGGAGTACAACTTTGACAGATGAACTCTGAACTCATTTGGTAAGGGGAAATAAAAGAATAATTAAGATTACTATAGAGAATAAACTATTTTTGGAATTAAAAAATGTTCAGCAATTGGTAAGTAAATAAGCTAACTTACTATGAGTTTTTTCCCTCAACTTTCTCTGGCTTTTCATGGTTTTCCTGTCCCTAACCCATCCCTTTCATTGGGGCTTCCCATTCCATCTCCCCTAATTTATACTTTTTTCTAGCATTATTATTTTCTAATTTCCTGTCCTGTGCTGTTTACTTATATATTTGGTTGATTATTTTTTCTCCATCAACAGACTATAAATTCATGAGGAATGCTGTTTTTTAAAAATATTTTCTTCACTTACATGTCTACATAGAGGAGAGCCAAACTGAATGATTTAAAAAGTGATCAGTGCAATGATGTCTTCATAATATTTAATGAGACTGAAATAGACTCATTTGATGAAGAAAATTCCTTAGACTCTCAGGAGCAGCAAATTCATGGCATGCATGCCACTGCTTCTTCTTCCTACCTTATGCCAGACTCCATAACATTCACAAAAATTCTTTCAATTCTACTCAGGCACAACATTCTTTCATACTAAACTTGGGCATAGCTATATAATGCTGACTAAAAAAATGTGTTTCAGACAAACAGTACCAATTAAAAAGAGTTTGTGTCCATTTGCCATTTGGTTCTAGAAGGCAGATATATACTTCAGGGTTATCTTACCTGTAATTGTGGGAATTTTCATTTATTAATACATTCTTATGTTCATTAATGTATCAGTACACTTGTAAACCTTTTATTGCGTATCTTCTGTTTTTTTATTACTCAGTTAAACGTTCAGGAGTGTTAATATTTATTTAGTGCCCGTCATATATCAGGCACTGTTCTAGGTTCTAAGGGAACAGCTATGTCGTGATACAAACAAGTAATTATACTATACTGGGGCTTCCCTGGTGGCTCAGACAGTAACAAATCTGTCTGCAATGCAGGAGACCTAGGTTCGATCCCTGGCTTGGGACGATGCCCTGGAGAAGCGAACGGTAACCCATTCCAGTATTCTTGCCTGGCAAATGCCGTGAAAGGAAGGGCCTGGCTGTTGCTGCTGCTTAGTTACTTCAGTTGTGTCCTACTCTGTGTGACCACAAGAACTGCAGCCTGACAGGCCCCTCCGTCCATGGAATTCTCCAGGCAAGAATACTGGAGTGAGTTGCCATGCCCTCCTGCAGGGGAATCTTCCCAACCCAGGGATGGAGTCCAGGTCTCTTGCACTGCAGGCAGATTCCTCACCACTGAGCAACAGGGAAGGGAATTTTCCAAGGAAGAATACTGGAGTGGGTTGTCATTTCCTTCTCCAAGGAAGGGCCTTATAAATACGATAATAGGCATAAGGTGCTATAGGCACACATTGGTGGGTGTTCGTGGGTGGATGAAGTGAGGAAAAGTCAGTGGAAGAAAGGATACTTGAATGAAGCCTTGGTAGATATAAAATAATTTTTTCTGAATAGGCATTTTCATAAAAATTTCAAGAGGTGATAATTATAATAAAAACCACAAGTTCATTTGTTTATTCCTTATAATAAACAAGCCTTACATAGGCACTTTATCTGTGCTGTCTCATTTAATTCTTACATCAGGGCTCCCTATTTATTTTATATACAATATTAATAGAATTAAAGTTACCCAGGTAGGATGTGACACAACAGACTGAAACCCAAGTCTGTGCTTCTACCACCTACATCATTCAGCAGAAGAACACTAATTAAGAAAAAAAAATAGCAGGAGACAAAAATTGAAAATTTTCCTAGAATATCTTATATGTCTTGATAATCTTTGAACTTTATCCTCTAGGCTGTGGGGAGTTATTACAGATTTAATCCAATACTTCATTAAAAAACCCAGAGGATAGTAGTAGAGAAATCAAGAAGAAACATATTTGAGTGCTTGTTACGTTCCAAATAATTCACATTCTTAATTTATTTTAATTCACAAAAGAGCCTTTATCAATGCCATTTTATGGAAAATAAACTTGCAAAGGTCACATAATTGCCCCATGGTCACACAGCTCAAAAGTGGTAGCAGTAGGATCCAAACCTAAACCTGACTTTAAAGCACCTGCCCTTTAAGGTATTCTTCCTAAGAAAGTCTAACAATGGTAGTCTAATGAAAGTCTAATGATGGTAGAAAAGGAAGCGATAGTGAATATATGTTTGCCACTTGGCCGTTTTTGCTGAATTATATTTCCAATGAAACTTTCCTGCTTTAGGCTTTCCCTTGTGACTTAGATGGTAAAGAATCTGCCTGCAATGCTAGACACTTGGGTTCAGTCCTTTGGTTGGGAAGATCCCCTGGAGGAGGAAATGGCAATCCAGTATTCTTGCCTGCGAAATCCAAAGGACAGAGGAGCCTGGTGGGGTCACAGTCCACGGGGTCACAGAGTTGGACACAATTGAAAGGACTTTCACTTTTCACAGTTGGTATTAAATGACTTACTATTCAGTATGCTTTCACAGATGAGCTGCCATTAATACACTTTAAAAAGTACAAAAATATTTTCCCCGTATTATTTTTACTTATTAAAAAAAATTGTACTACCAGGCATTATTGATTATCTACTATCCCTACAATTTTTCTCACCCTCTACAATGATGAGTTGATTTTCTCCTTCACAATCTGGAGAAATAAACTAGGAAAAATTCTTTTTTGTCTTTTCAAGGATACAAAGAAAAGCCTAACCTACTTGTTACTTGAATTCTTTTTTGCCACCTATATGATCATTGATGAAGGAATTTACTATTATAATTTTAAAAGGTTTCCTAGGTGAGGCTACTGCCAAAGAACCTGCCTGCCAATGCAGGAGACATGGGTTCCATTTCTGGGTCAGGAAGATTCTTTGGAGTAGGAAATGGCAACCCACTCCAGTATTCTTGCCTGGAGCATCCCATAGACAGAGAAGCCTGGAGGGGTCACAGTCCACGGGGTCACAGAGTTGGACACAATTGAAAGGACTTTCACTTTTCACAGTTGGTATTAAATGACTTACTATTCAGTATGCTTTCACAGATGAGCTGCCATTAATACACTTTAAAAAGTACAAAAATATTTTCCCCGTATTATTTTTACTTATTAAAAAAAATTGTACTACCAGGCATTATTGATTATCTACTATCCCTACAATTTTTCTCACCCTCTACAATGATGAGTTGATTTTCTCCTTCACAATCTGGAGAAATAAACTAGGAAAAATTCTTTTTTGTCTTTTCAAGGATACAAAGAAAAGCCTAACCTACTTGTTACTTGAATTCTTTTTTGCCACCTATATGATCATTGATGAAGGAATTTACTATTATAATTTTAAAAGGTTTCCTAGGTGAGGCTACTGCCAAAGAACCTGCCTGCCAATGCAGGAGACATGGGTTCCATTTCTGGGTCAGGAAGATTCTTTGGAGTAGGAAATGGCAACCCACTCCAGTATTCTTGTCCGGAGAATCCCATGGACAGAGGAGCCTGGAGGGCTACAGTCCATGGAATTGCAAAGAGCCAGACACAACTGAAAGCGACTTAGCATGCACAATTTCAAAATTTCTTCATTGAAATTCTGTTGCCATAACAGGATTATGTAGTTTCAGGTGTTCTCACAGTGACTTGATATTTACATCCATTATGAAATAATCATCACCATAATTCTAGTAACCATCTGCCCACATACAAAGTTATTGCACTATTATTGACCCTATTTCTTATGCCGTATTTGTTTCGTAATTGGAGGTTTGTGTTTCTTAATCCCTTTACCTATTAAGCAACCCAACCCCACCCTCCACAGCTCTGGCAACCATTTGTTTGTGCTCTGTATCTGACTCTATTTGTTACGGAACTTTCACTCGGGGCCCCAACAAGAGTTCTCCTACCTGGTGTCAGCAGTATCAAGAGATGGAACCTGAGTTTAGTTCAGAAGCAACCGAATGCCTTATTCTTTCCCGGGAGAATGGAGAGTTCTGAGTTCATGCGTTAACAGAGATCCTCAACCCCCCTTATCTGAGGCCTGATGATCTGAGGTGGAGTTGATGTAATAATAATAGAAATAAAGTGCACAATAAATGTAATGCCGTTGAATCATACTGAAAACCACCTCTTGCTCCCATGGAAACATTTTCCTCCGCGGAACCAGTTGCTGGTGCCAAAAAGTGCGGGGGACCACTGCTGTAGAGCACCGGCTCTCCCAGCAGGCCGAGGGCGGGGCTGCTTTATAGGGGTTCCCCGGCTGCATTCTCACGCGGAAGGGCGGAGTGCTGCTCCCCTTCCAGATCACAGCGCCTTGCCCCACCCAGCCTGCCGGCCCGGGGCTCTCCGCCATCTCCAGTAGCCCTGTTTGCAGGCCTGCGAGCTGAGCTGTCGGGAGCAGCAGATTCTGTGCTGGGAGCTCTAAGCCAACATGTCACATGGAAGGCCTCTGCCCACGGCCCCCTACGAGCAAGTGAAAACTAACGAAGCACAAAACAAGAGGTTAGACCTTATCCCTTAGGTTCCATCTTACCTTTCCCGGAAATTGTTAATGCGCTTCGGTATGGTGAGAAATCCCTCCTCTGCCTTTTGTCTTGATACTCATTATTGGAGTCGGTTGTGGAAACTTTAGGGCGGCACAGGTGGTTAGGATCACCAAGCGGGACCGTTTCCTTGAGGAGTGAGCTGACCTTGCACGCTGTTGGTTTTCCGGTTTCTTGGTGTACCCAGTTTTCCAAGCTACCTGAGAGGGACATGGAGCTTGTGGTGGCTTACAGGTGGGTGGGGTGGGGCCCCTGCATGACTATCTAGATGGCTCAGACTGCACTGGACTAGTACCCCGTTGCTGGTAGGGTGGGTAGGCTCCAGGCACTAATGAGGCTAGAGGAAGGATTCCAGAATGGTGCTCGTCAGTACCAGTGTTACTGCTCTAGAATGTGCTCCCCAAATCGAGTGCTGCTAGCATCTTCATCCTCAGGGGGAGTCCCAGGGTGCTTTCCCTCTCTTTGGGAGGGTTTCCAAGATAAACAAATAGGTCTGACTATGGCTTGTTTCAAACTACCGCCTCTGCACAGTGATTGAGAACCTGTGAAATTTTGAGCACACCGTCTGAGAGCAGTCTTTGATGTTTGTCGTTTGCTACTTTCTTCTGAATGTAAGTCTTACTGGTTTTCAAAGCTAGATGTCCTGGAGACTTATCTTCATGATAGAAGACACTTAGGCAGAGCGTGCAGCTATGGAAACATTTTCCGAACCAGTTGCTGGTGCCAAAAGTGCGGGGACCACTGCTGTAGAGCACCGGCTCTCCCAGCAGGCCGAGGGCGGGGCTGCTTTATAGGGGTTCCCCGGCTGCATTCTCACGCGGAAGGGCGGAGTGCTGCTCCCCTTCCAGATCACAGCGCCTTGCCCCACCCAGCCTGCCGGCCCGGGGCTCTCCGCCATCTCCAGTAGCCCTGTTTGCAGGCCTGCGAGCTGAGCTGTCGGGAGCAGCAGATTCTGTGCTGGGAGCTCTAAGCCAACATGTCACATGGAAGGCCTCTGCCCACGGCCCCCTACGAGCAAGTGAAAACTAACGAAGCACAAAACAAGAGGTTAGACCTTATCCCTTAGGTTCCATCTTACCTTTCCCGGAAATTGTTAATGCGCTTCGGTATGGTGAGAAATCCCTCCTCTGCCTTTTGTCTTGATACTCATTATTGGAGTCGGTTGTGGAAACTTTAGGGCGGCACAGGTGGTTAGGATCACCAAGCGGGACCGTTTCCTTGAGGAGTGAGCTGACCTTGCACGCTGTTGGTTTTCCGGTTTCTTGGTGTACCCAGTTTTCCAAGCTACCTGAGAGGGACATGGAGCTTGTGGTGGCTTACAGGTGGGTGGGGTGGGGCCCCTGCATGACTATCTAGATGGCTCAGACTGCACTGGACTAGTACCCGTTGCTGGTAGGGGGGGTAGGCTCCAGGCACTAATGAGGCTAGAGGAAGGATTCCAGAATGGTGCTCGTCAGTACCAGTGTTACTGCTCTAGAATGTGCTCCCCAAATCGAGTGCTGCTAGCATCTTCATCCTCAGGGGGAGTCCCAGGGTGCTTTCCCTCTCTTTGGGAGGGTTTCCAAGATAAACAAATAGGTCTGACTATGGCTTGTTTCAAACTACCGCCTCTGCACAGTGATTGAGAACCTGTGAAATTTTGAGCACACCGTCTGAGAGCAGTCTTTGATGTTTGTCGTTTGCTACTTTCTTCTGAATGTAAGTCTTACTGGTTTTCAAAGCTAGATGTCCTGGAGACTTATCTTCATGATAGAAGACACTTAGGCAGAGCGTGCAGCTATGGAGGTATGGGGCTTGCAGCTCATGCCCTTTAAGGAGGCCTTTACAATTATGCGTGCGTGCAAGCTCTTTTGTGTTGGACTCTTTTGGAACCCCATGGACTGTAGCCTACCAGGCTCGTCTGTCCATAGGATTATCCTGACAGCAATACTGAAGCGCGTTGCCATTTCCTATTCCAGAAGATCTTCCCAACCCAGGGACTCTAACCTGCGCTCCTGTGGCTCCTGGATTGGCAGACAGATTCTTTACCACCGAGCCAGTGATTTTCCTTCTATTTGTGATTTGTTGACTCGCGTCCAGACTATATCACGTCTCTTCGCCTCCTACCATCTCACTGTGAATTCTTCCTTTATGTCTTTAGCTGTGGAGAATCTTTTCTGTTAGTTTTCAGGTTGTTCTCATAGCTGCTCTGTAAGTAGCTGTCAGTTTGGTGTCTATGAGAGAAGGTGACTTCAGGGTCTTCCTACTCTGCCATCTTAAGGGCAGTTAAGGGCAGTACTGGTAGTACTGCTTTTTTTTGTTGTTAAAAGTGCCTTTAATTGAATTTCTGGGAAGGTCATTATATAGTATAAACCCCACTTAGAAACAGAGCTTTAAAGAGTGGATGATTATCTATCTGCAGACAATACTGTTAGCACATTTTCTTTTGTTTTTAATTGATGGATAATAGCTTTACAGAGTTTTGTTGTTTACTGCCAGACATGAACGTGAATCAGCCATAGGTATGCATATGTTCCCTCCTTTGCTATTACTTTTTAAAAACGTTCCAGTGTACCAGGAATACTTCTAGTATTTATTGAAGTATTAATGGGCAACTTAAAGATCTGTCTCTGAAAAGTCTGAGTTCTGTCTTATCTCAGCAGGTCCACCCATATTTTTGCAGTCTTCTAGGACAAGAAAATTCAAAATACTTAAAAGTGTCTGATGGCTTGTTTCAAACTACCGCCTCTGCACAGTGATTGAGAACCTGTGAAATTTTGAGCACACCGTCTGAGAGCAGTCTTTGATGTTTGTCGTTTGCTACTTTCTTCTGAATGTAAGTCTTACTGGTTTTCAAAGCTAGATGTCCTGGAGACTTATCTTCATGATAGAAGACACTTAGGCAGAGCGTGCAGCTATGGAGGTATGGGGCTTGCAGCTCATGCCCTTTAAGGAGGCCTTTACAATTATGCGTGCGTGCAAGCTCTTTTGTGTTGGACTCTTTTGGAACCCCATGGACTGTAGCCTACCAGGCTCGTCTGTCCATAGGATTATCCTGACAGCAATACTGAAGCGCGTTGCCATTTCCTATTCCAGAAGATCTTCCCAACCCAGGGACTCTAACCTGCGTCTCCTGTGGCTCCTGGATTGGCAGACAGATTCTTTACCACCGAGCCAGTGATTTTCCTTCTATTTGTGATTTGTTGACTCGCGTCCAGACTATATCACGTCTCTTCGCCTCCTACCATCTCACTGTGAATTCTTCCTTTATGTCTTTAGCTGTGGAGAATCTTTTCTGTTAGTTTTCAGGTTGTTCTCATAGCTGCTCTGTAAGTAGCTGTCAGTTTGGTGTCTATGAGAGAAGGTGACTTCAGGGTCTTCCTACTCTGCCATCTTAAGGGCAGTTAAGGGCAGTACTGGTAGTACTGCTTTTTTTTGTTGTTAAAAGTGCCTTTAATTGAATTTCTGGGAAGGTCATTATATAGTATAAACCCCACTTAGAAACAGAGCTTTAAAGAGTGGATGATTATCTATCTGCAGACAATACTGTTAGCACATTTTCTTTTGTTTTTAATTGATGGATAATAGCTTTACAGAGTTTTGTTGTTTACTGCCAGACATGAACGTGAATCAGCCATAGGTATGCATATGTTCCCTCCTTTGCTATTACTTTTTAAAAACGTTCCAGTGTACCAGGAATACTTCTAGTATTTATTGAAGTATTAATGGGCAACTTAAAGATCTGTCTCTGAAAAGTCTGAGTTCTGTCTTATCTCAGCAGGTCCACCCATATTTTTGCAGTCTTCTAGGACAAGAGTTCAAATTCAGGTCCATTAATCATAAATTAAAATACTTAAAAGTTATCAATCAAACTAACAAGCTGTAACATAATATCTATTCTGGTATTCCCTTGATAAACATAGCATCCTAACAGCTTTGAAGGCCAAGTTAGACTTCTTGGACTCCTGGGTGGTATGGTGGCTTGCCCTCCTTCAATTCCCACCTCTAGTTCCAGCCTGCACTGCAGGGACCTTAAGGTTAATTCTGTCCTCACTTTAAGCAAAACAAAATAGAAACAGCTGGCTTTGGCCAACTCCTAATGTTTGGTTTGTAGTCTTCCTATAAGAGGGTAGACCTAGAAAGGTCTCACCTATATTCTGGAACATATCTTGGGGCCATTTGGCCAGGGAAGTCTGAGGGTCAAGGGTATGTGGATGGTGTAGAGTGGGACATTGGTTCCAGAAGTGACCCACTCTATTTCTGGGTAGATTCCTTGGTTCTGAAGGAGAACCAGAGTGTGAGGTCTACAGTGTGGGGTCCAGGTCACGGCCAGCGTCTGCTCTGGCCACAGAGAGGTTCTGCCTCTCAGAGGCATGGTAGCAGCAGACTCTGGCCAGTCAGAGTACAGGAGTGGAAGGACAAAGTTGGGTATAGCTAGTGCTTTTTCCTTCCATATATTAATGAGTAACTGAAAAAGCTATCTTGATATGAGGTTTATGGAAAAATTCTCAGCAGGTATTTGGAAGCCCATCACTCTTCCTTTTGCACTGGCTCTCCTTAGCCTGGGCCTCACTTATCAGATTGCAAAATTGAGATCATTGCTTGAATTATTCCAGGTTATCTTGATAATTCAAGAGAGTGTAACTATTTAGTCTGGATTTCTTATATTTGCTGTTTAATCTCTCCTTTTATTTTTGTTTTAATTGATGGATAATAGCTTTACAGAGTTTTGTTGTTTACTGCCAGACATGAACGTGAATCAGCCATATTACTTTTAAAAACGTTCCAGTGTACCAGGAATACTTCTAGTATTTATTGAAGTATTAATGGGCAACTTAAAGATCTGTCTCTGAAAAGTCTGAGTTCTGTCTTATCTCAGCAGGTCCACCCATATTTTTGCAGTCTTCTAGGACAAGAGTTCAAATTCAGGTCCATTAATCATAAATTAAAATACTTAAAAGTTATCAATCAAACTAACAAGCTGTAACATAATATCTATTCTGGTATTCCCTTGATAAACATAGCATCCTAACAGCTTTGAAGGCCAAGTTAGACTTCTTGGACTCCTGGGTGGTATGGTGGCTTGCCCTCCTTCAATTCCCACCTCTAGTTCCAGCCTGCACTGCAGGGACCTTAAGGTTAATTCTGTCCTCACTTTAAGCAAAACAAAATAGAAACAGCTGGCTTTGGCCAACTCCTAATGTTTGGTTTGTAGTCTTCCTATAAGAGGGTAGACCTAGAAAGGTCTCACCTATATTCTGGAACATATCTTGGGGCCATTTGGCCAGGGAAGTCTGAGGGTCAAGGGTATGTGGATGGTGTAGAGTGGGACATTGGTTCCAGAAGTGACCCACTCTATTTCTGGGTAGATTCCTTGGTTCTGAAGGAGAACCAGAGTGTGAGGTCTACAGTGTGGGGTCCAGGTCACGGCCAGCGTCTGCTCTGGCCACAGAGAGGTTCTGCCTCTCAGAGGCATGGTAGCAGCAGACTCTGGCCAGTCAGAGTACAGGAGTGGAAGGACAAAGTTGGGTATAGCTAGTGCTTTTTCCTTCCATATATTAATGAGTAACTGAAAAAGCTATCTTGATATGAGGTTTATGGAAAAATTCTCAGCAGGTATTTGGAAGCCCATCACTCTTCCTTTTGCACTGGCTCTCCTTAGCCTGGGCCTCACTTATCAGATTGCAAAATTGAGATCATTGCTTGAATTATTCCAGGTTATCTTGATAATTCAAGAGAGTGTAACTATTTAGTCTGGATTTCTTATATTTGCTGTTTAATCTCTCCTTTATTTGGATTTGGTTTGTTGACTAAATCTCTGGATTCCTGATTTTCTCTAAACTTAGAATTTAAAGGAAGATAGTCTTCCTTCACTCTATTAAGGTCTAAGGTATATTTACCACCATGGAAATAGACATTTAAATCTAGTTAGAGAAAAATACATCAAGAGTTATTTTGGATATAATGTTGCTTGAGAAAAATGAAATTTCGTTTCTCTAATTTAATAATCATTATTTCATTCATACGGAAACAAAATTAGGTTCCTATGTGTTATTTGTTTTAAATATGCTTTAAGGCAAGAAATTAACATGTAATATTCTGTTATATTAATACATGTCAGGAAGGTAACTTGAAGATAGTTAAAAAAGAAACTTGAAAATATTTGCTTTGCTGTGCAGGCTTTTCATCAGTTATTTTTAAAGACTGAGGAATTAAGCACCTGTCATTTTTGCCAGCTGGTGTAGATGTTAAAAATTACTTGTCACTCTTCCTACTGCTACTCTATTTTGCACCTGCTACAACTTGAGTCATGGGCATCTCACACGTGGTAATTTAATAAGGTGAGGTCCCATGACAGTGTACTAGATGTTATCCCACGGGGATTTAAAGCAGTTTTATAAGGTCTTGAGGGGAAAATACTAAATATGAAGCCTGAGAACTAAGATTTAGTGCCTTGGAGACCTCCCATTTTTCTAACTGAAAAGTATTAAAGGAGTGTTAAAGATGAGAGATTTAGCCACATGTTCCAAAACAAAAATGAGCTTTTAGGATTGGATTGTTTGTACCAATCAATTTCTCTACATGGTGACATCTGTAATTTTTAAAAACACGGTTTATTTCCTGATGTAACAATCAAATATAAATGTGTATTGAGAGCAGATCCATTCAGTATGGTACTCATGACTCTTGCTATTTTATTAATTAAAATGAGATACAATTATAGATGCAATTCTGCAGTCACACTTGCCACACTTCACATGCTCTGTCACCAGATGTGGTTAGTGGTTACCATACAAGACAATGTAGACAGAGATTTCCATTTTTTGTTGATGGTTCTTTTGGATACTACTATGTAAAAATTCCAATTTTGGGTCTTAGGCTGACTTGACCTTAAAGGTCTATTGTCCTTAAAAAGAATTTTGGTAATGTGCCAACCTTACCTTGGCTACAAAAATTTCTACAGAAGCTTTGGTCAAAGTTAAGGCTGTTAGCTACTGAAATCAGAGTGACCTTTGCTAAATATAGAAACACGATGACCTGAAGTGCCTGACACCAGGACAAAACTGTTTCAGCTTCCATAAATGTATAGGCAGGCATCTTATATCTTCTCATTGTCTCTATACAGTCTCATTGTCTGTCACTTCTCAACAATTTTAAGATCCCATATATTTTAGATATATCTCTTTAGAGAGTAAGAAAAGTACTCATCTAATTTATTCTAAATATCTAACTACTAACTAGCAAATTCTGCTTCTATTCTAAAGAAAAAGTGGTACTCAAGACCAGTGTGACAGGATGAAGTAAGGTTCTCTCTGAACATATCTTATCAGTTAATCTTACCATTTAGAGCACATGTTAAAAGATGGAACCAAGAGTTTGGGACGTGAGCATAAAGTAGAAGGAATCGTGGCAAAAGAGAGGATATTAATAGATAGAGTCTTGAGTAAGAGTGTTTAAGTGACAGCTGAAAGGTCAGTTTAAGTTTTATCCTTGAAGATATTCAGTGAGGCAGATTAAAGACTTACTAGAATTTTCTAATAAGCCAAATTGTCACTAGCGGTGAAATAATTCAAGCAATGTATACAACGATTTACTCAAAAATGAAGAAATCTGCTTTCAGTTAAATTGCCTGGATGTTGTTGTTGTTTAGTTGTGGAGTCATGTCTGACTCTTTTGAGACCCCGTGAACTGTAGCCAGCCAGGCTCCTTTGTCCATAGGATTCTCTAGGCAAGAATACTGAATTGTGTGGCCATTTCCTTCTCCAGAGTATCTTCCTGACCCAGGGATGGAACCTGCATCTCCTGCTTGGCATATGGATTCTTTACCACTGATTGCTATTTTATTAATTAAAATGAGATACAATTATAGATGCAATTCTGCAGTCACACTTGCCACACTTCACATGCTCTGTCACCAGATGTGGTTAGTGGTTACCATACAAGACAATGTAGACAGAGATTTCCATTTTTTGTTGATGGTTCTTTTGGATACTACTATGTAAAAATTCCAATTTTGGGTCTTAGGCTGACTTGACCTTAAAGGTCTATTGTCCTTAAAAAGAATTTTGGTAATGTGCCAACCTTACCTTGGCTACAAAAATTTCTACAGAAGCTTTGGTCAAAGTTAAGGCTGTTAGCTACTGAAATCAGAGTGACCTTTGCTAAATATAGAAACACGATGACCTGAAGTGCCTGACACCAGGACAAAACTGTTTCAGCTTCCATAAATGTATAGGCAGGCATCTTATATCTTCTCATTGTCTCTATACAGTCTCATTGTCTGTCACTTCTCAACAATTTTAAGATCCCATATATTTTAGATATATCTCTTTAGAGAGTAAGAAAAGTACTCATCTAATTTATTCTAAATATCTAACTACTAACTAGCAAATTCTGCTTCTATTCTAAAGAAAAAGTGGTACTCAAGACCAGTGTGACAGGATGAAGTAAGGTTACTCTCTGAACATATCTTATCAGTTAATCTTACCATTTAGAGCACATGTTAAAAGATGGAACCAAGAGTTTGGGACGTGAGCATAAAGTAGAAGGAATCGTGGCAAAAGAGAGGATATTAATAGATAGAGTCTTGAGTAAGAGTGTTTAAGTGACAGCTGAAAGGTCAGTTTAAGTTTTATCCTTGAAGATATTCAGTGAGGCAGATTAAAGACTTACTAGAATTTTCTAATAAGCCAAATTGTCACTAGCGGTGAAATAATTCAAGCAATGTATACAACGATTTACTCAAAAATGAAGAAATCTGCTTTCAGTTAAATTGCCTGGATGTTGTTGTTGTTTAGTTGTGGAGTCATGTCTGACTCTTTTGAGACCCCGTGAACTGTAGCCAGCCAGGCTCCTTTGTCCATAGGATTCTCTAGGCAAGAATACTGAATTGTGTGGCCATTTCCTTCTCCAGAGTATCTTCCTGACCCAGGGATGGAACCTGCATCTCCTGCTTGGCATATGGATTCTTTACCACTGAGCTACCTGGGAAAACCCAAATTGCCGAGACAGTTTATATTAAACCATTGCAGATCCTCTGATTCTCAGTTTTCTGTTTTGCTTTTTCAATAATATATGATTATCATTATTATTCAGTTTGGTATTGCTCTATAGGCTGTAATTATTTTCTTAAAATTTTACAATTCATCACAGTTGGAATTTTGAAAAATTAGTTTCTCTAAGCAGGAAGATAAAAATGCAATGCAACTTGAACATTTCAGACTGACCAAAATTATTTATTGATATATTACTTTAAGGATGTTCTTCGACCCATGGTAGAAAATAAAGAGCAGGGCTCAGATTTGAAATAGTCAGCATTTTACCCTTCTTGTCTAGAGCAGCAGACACTTGGTTTGTGTGGCATATATATAATTCAGAGAGACATGTAAGGTGTATAAAAATCCAGCGGGTCCTTCAGTATAGAATGGTACAGATTGTTTTGTTTTTCTAAATGATGGCAAACAGATTTGGACAGTTAGTCATGGGTGTTCTTAAAATAAGGTTCCAGCCAGTCTTCAATGCTTGATCTATAAAGGAAAAGGGGAAAATAATTAGATGTTGATTACATATTTTCAGAAAGAAAATGAGGAAAGAAATAATTTAAAGTGAAAAAGAAGAAAAAGCATGAAATGAACCATCAATTCCAAGGGAAGGCATTTCCTTGGTGCACGAACCTGGTTTCAAGTGCTGCTCTTTGGACTGTGATGATGCAGAGCAGTAGTTATTACAAACGACTTTAATCATTCAGACAACCCAGGATAATGCTGTTATTATTATCTTCCAGTTAACTGAATTAATAGTGGAGTGTTGATGCTCCACTGCATAGTTATAGTACAGACAAAGATATGGTTGATTTGTTGTTGTTCAGTTGCTAAGTCATGTCTGACTCCTTTATGACTCCATGGACTGTAACCTGTCTGACTCTTCTGTCCGTGAGATTTTCCTGGTAAGAATACTAGAGCGGTTTGCCATTTCCTTCTGAGGGATCTTCCTGACTGAGGGATTGAACCCATGTCCCCTGCATTGGCAGATGGGTTCTTTACCACAGAGCCACCAGGGAAGCACTGATATGGTATATAAATGGAAGCAAAAACCTAAAAAGTTTTTGCTTGTACACTTATACCAAAACACTCTATTTCTAAATAACCCATCTCAAGGAGATGGGTTAATATGACTCATTAATATTAATATAATATTAATGTGTTCTGGTTAATGTGAATAACTCTTTATTCTAGCTCTTTATTCATAACTAATATGAATAACTCTTTACATTAAATACAATATTGAGAAAGCTTTATATATTAAAAAGGGAACAGATGAATACCTTGAGAGCTCCATTTAGATAGACATGATGTGCTTGACAAAAGCTGTAGGGATAATACAGTTTAGAGTTAAAAAAGAGTCCAATTTAATAAAAGAGCAGTATAGTTAGTTCATTCTATTTTTAGCTATAACTCTAGGGTTTATTTATTTAAGTTCTGTATAATCCACTATTCTTATTACTGGATTTGTGGATTTCCCCTGATCCTGTAAGTTTAGCTTTTTAAGTGTTACATTCACATGCTTAAATGTTTTTCTTGAAAGTATGAAAGAGTTTATAACAACAACAACAAAATGTTCCTCCCCACTGTCTCCCAGTTATCTAGTTCTTCTCTTTATAGCTAAGTGGATGGAGTTATTTTGCTTGTTTAGTAAGGTTACTGGAGTGGTTAGCCATTCCCTTCTCCAGGGGAATTTTCCCAACTTAGGAATCATACCCAGGTCTCCTGCATTGCAGGCAGATTCTTTCCCATTTGAGCCACCAGGGAAGTCTCCTCCCCCCAAATATAAATATATCTATACAAAATTTTTTATTCAAATGGTGGCATGTACTACAAGCCCGCTTGCTCTTGCTTTTCTCACTTCATAGTGTACTGTATCACCATAACTGTAAACAAGGGTGTCCTTATTCTTTTTTAGGGGTATAGGAAATTTCATTATGTAGATGTACTAAAATCTATTTGATACATTCTGTATTGATGGACATTGTTGTTTGTTGTTGTTTAGTTGCTTAGTTGTGTCTGACTCTTTGGAACTCCATGGACTGTTGCCTGCTAAGCTCCTCTGTCCATGGGATTTCCTAGATGGCAACTACAAATTGGCATTTACCAATTACATTGCCAGTGACTGAACAACAAGGGCATTAGCTGTCTGCCTCTACAGAGATTGAACACTGTGCTTTTGGGAGCTGCTGACCTTCAACACCCCCTGAGGTAGTTCAGGGTGGAGTGAGGCACTCTGTGCCCCAGGGGATCTGGTGGAACAGGTCTTTAGATAGGTGGATGCTTTTAGGAACAGATTTTATTATTTCAATCCTTGCATCTCCTCATATTTAGAAAAGCACTAAATCCCTTCACGGTGACATCAGATCCTCGTGATTAACTGAAAACCCTTTGTAAAATGACTGTTTATTGGTATGGAACTCCCCCTTCCTCAACACCCTACATATTGATTTTCCTCCTGTTGCCTGTTTGGAGCAGTCTGTCAGAGCTGTCTGAAGTTCTGCCTCCCAAGCTGCAGTCCTAATTGTGCCCCCAATAAAACTTAACCCGCAACTCTCAAGTTGTTGCCATTTCCTTCTCCAGGAGACCTTCCCACTTATGGCAGTTCTAAGTTGCTGTAATCATCAGAGCACATGAGATTATACCTTCATAGTTGATGCAGCCATTGGAGTCTTCTTGACCTGCCATCAAGGCTTCCACTTCTTCCTCTTTCATCTTTTCACCTGATGAAGCAAAAATCTTTGTTCAAAAGGAGAGCCAGAGAATATTCTTAAAATTCTATCATCAGTGATAAGATTTGAACTCCTGGAGACTATAACTAATCTCTTGGAAGATAGAAACCAAGCCTTCTCTGTTCCTTTGGCAGGAAGTCTGCCAATAAATTGTTTTTGAATAAACGAATAAAAGGTACATTATACCTGATCATCCACACTCTATCCTAGAAGAACTACAATGCCATATGTTACTTATTCATTACCAATAATTTATTAATACCATTTGCCCTCAAAGAACTCATTGACATTGAGGGTAATTGAAGTCATTAAGTTTTGACTATTCCTTTTCATTTCCCCTTTGTAGTCTTTTCTCTACTTATTTTGATTCCTCTCAGTCATGGTCTTTCCTATATACTCTGTCCTGTTAAGTTCACTGAAATGAATTTTTCTTACCTAGTGTGGCTAGAACATGACGAAGTTCAGCGCCCATGACTGTGCCATTGCCTTCCTTGTCAAAGACACGCAGACCCTCAACAAAGTCTTCATAGGTGCCCTGGTCCTTGTTGTTGGAAATAGCTTGCAACATGGGCAGAAATTGTTCAAACTCAATTTTCTTGGCATTCATCTCTGAAAGAAATTGCAATTGGGAAAGTTACTGGCTATCATAAAATGCCACCACTGTGTTACAAATTAAGCTTGAATGTTCATTCTAGATCATCTGAAAAATCTTCATACCACTTCAGTCTCACTAAATGGCTTGGTAAATGGCTGATGACAGAAAGTATGTAATAGGGAATAGCATGACCTATGGAGTCCAGTGCTTGAGCTTTTATCCTTAATTCACCATTTACAAATATGTGACCGTGGGCAAGTTTCTTAACCTTTTTGTGCCTCAACTTTTTAATATTTTAAAAGAGATACTGGGGCTTCCCCTGGTGGTCCAGTGGGTAAGAACACCGCCTTGCAGTGCAAAGGGCGCCAGTTCGAGCCCTGGCCTGGGAAGATCCCATGTGCCGCGGAGCGGCTGGACTGATGTGTCCAATTACCGAGCCAGAGCTCTGGAGCGCATGCGCCCAGAGCCGGTACTCTGCAACGACAGACGCCACTGCGATGGGAGGCCCACAGGAGCCAAAGAACAAAGACGGATGAATAGAGAGAAACGAAAGACCAAGCTCCCCTCCCTCCCCAACCCGACCCCCGCCCAAAAATAAATAAATAAATAAATCTTTAAAAAAAAAATAATAAAGATGAGACCTTTAAAAAAAAATAAAAATAAAAAAATAAAAAAATAAAAGAGATACTTTGTAGTGTTTGTGTGAGCATTAAATAATACATGCACAGTCTATTACTGTACCTGGAACAAACTGAATGCTTAATCAGTATTAGCTACTATTTTATTAGTATTGTCAGTTAATAAATACTGTAAATACTAGGGAAGCAATATAGAAATGTCCTGACAGCAGACCCATCGGCATATAAGTATAGCAAAAGCTAACTGAATTTTAATATGGTCTCCACCATAGTCTGAGCTTTTGCAGTGCCAATTTCTTTACATTTTAACTGAAAGAAAAAAAAAGAAGAAGAAGCCCAAGAGTAGAGGAGAATGTGTATGTTAAATGCTTTGTGATCTCCTGACTGCTTTGTTCTTTTAGAAATCTGGAGATAAGAATTTCTTCCTTCTGACAAGGTAAATAGTATTCATAGCAAAAATATAAAACAGACTAACCAGATGTACACATATGGATAAAGTTATGTACCCCTATAATCAAAATTCCATTTTTCCAGTCTTTCCTCAGTGTAGAAATCTAGTACATTGAATAATATTAAGAAAATTAAATTTGAATGCTGAATAAATGAACATTTGTCTAATAATTCCATTAAAGACAGAAGTTTGTTAAGTTGGAAAATGGCATTTAAAAATAAATTTGACTTACTGAGCTCTTACTTATCTGATGCTCTCAGCTACTTTTTGAATGAGTTATGTGGACATTTTCCTCCATCGAAAATATAGTTTGAGGAAAATTCCAGGAGACTGATTTAAAGGTAGTTGTTTTTCAAATCAATTTTTTTTCCTTTTGTAACAAAGAGGAAAATTGTCTTTTCTGGAAGAAAAGAGATTGCCTTCCCTTTCTTATTTTCCTTAAGGGAAAGATAAAGAGCAAGATATCTACTTGAAAAAACTTCAGCTTTGTTTCTTCTTTTTGTTCAGAGTGGTATTTTCCAACAGACTATTACACTTTGCCATGAACCATGGGATTAGAAAAAATTTTCTTGTTCCTAACTAGTGACTGGATTACTCTATCCAGCAATGACCTGTGCAATTTTGCCACTTATATATTTCATTAGCTTTGCCTTAGGATTTAACTTGGGCGCTGAATGCAGGTTTTGGTTTAAGATTTTTAAGCCAAAAATTCATAATTCTTGGAAACAGGAAATACTTTTGTTAAGGTGTCAACTGTCTATTCTTATTTAAGATAGCTGAGTTTCCTTTAAGACGGACACAGAAGCAGGGTGCATTTAGATAGCATGATGATGATGTTAGCATTAGGTAAAAGCTGAGTTTTCAAAGGAAGGTTAATTTGTCTTATGGAGGGAAAAACTGAGACTAGACAACCAAAAAGCAGACATCGGCATATAAGTATAGCAAAAGCTAACTGAATTTTAATATGGTCTCCACCATAGTCTGAGCTTTTGCAGTGCCAATTTCTTTACATTTTAACTGAAAGAAAAAAGAAGAAGAAGCCCAAGAGTAGAGGAGAATGTGTATGTTAAATGCTTTGTGATCTCCTGACTGCTTTGTTCTTTTAGAAATCTGGAGATAAGAATTTCTTCCTTCTGACAAGGTAAATAGTATTCATAGCAAAAATATAAAACAGACTAACCAGATGTACACATATGGATAAAGTTATGTACCCCTATAATCAAAATTCCATTTTTCCAGTCTTTCCTCAGTGTAGAAATCTAGTACATTGAATAATATTAAGAAAATTAAATTTGAATGCTGAATAAATGAACATTTGTCTAATAATTCCATTAAAGACAGAAGTTTGTTAAGTTGGAAAATGGCATTTAAAAATAAATTTGACTTACTGAGCTCTTACTTATCTGATGCTCTCAGCTACTTTTTGAATGAGTTATGTGGACATTTTCCTCCATCGAAAATATAGTTTGAGGAAAATTCCAGGAGACTGATTTAAAGGTAGTTGTTTTTCAAATCAATTTTTTTTCCTTTTGTAACAAAGAGGAAAATTGTCTTTTCTGGAAGAAAAGAGATTGCCTTCCCTTTCTTATTTTCCATAAGGGAAAGATAAAGAGCAAGATATCTACTTGAAAAAAACTTCAGCTTTGTTTCTTCTTTTTTGTTCAGAGTGGTATTTTCCAACAGACTATTACACTTTGCCATGAACCATGGGATTAGAAAAAATTTTCTTGTTCCTAACTAGTGACTGGATTACTCTATCCAGCAATGACCTGTGCAATTTTGCCACTTATATATTTCATTAGCTTTGCCTTAGGATTTACCTTGGGCCGCTGAATGCAGGTTTTGGTTTAAGATTTTTAAGCCAAAAATTCATAATTCTTGGAAACAGGAAATACTTTTGTTAAGGTGTCAACTGTCTATTCTTATTTAAGATAGCTGAGTTTCCTTTAAGACGGACACAGAAGCAGGGTGCATTTAGATAGCATGATGATGATGTTAGCATTAGGTATAATATCTTGTCATTAACATGAAGACATACTTACAAATTCTCAAAGGAAGGTTAATTTGTCTTATGGAGGGAAAAACTGAGACTAGACAACCAAAAAGCAGTCACCATCAGGAATAAATTAAATCCTATTCTATGGAACTTACTTCTCAACAAATCTCTCTTATACACAGACACACACACACACACGGAGACACACATACACACACACACACACACATCCAGCTTCTTGGAAAAACATGTGGTTACCTTCATTGCTGGGGTTTCCCAACACTTTCTTGACCTCTGCATTGGTGGGATTTGTGCCCAGAGCCCGGAGGACATCACCAACCTGGCTTAAGGTGATCTTGCTATCACCTGTTCTGTCAAACAGCAGAAACGCCTCCTTGAATTCTGCAAGAAGCAAGAAACATTTGGTTGCTTTTTTTTTTTTTTTTTAAAGATTTATTTATTTATTTATTTTTGGGGAGGGAGGGAAGCAGGCGGGCCACGTCTATTGGTCTTTCGTTTCTCTCTGTTCATCTGTCGTTGTTCTTTGGCTCCTGTGGGCCTCCCATCGTGGTGGCGTCTGTCGTTGCAGAGCGCCGGCTCTGGGCGCATGCGCTCCAGAGCTCTGGCTCGGTAATTGGACACATCAGTCCAGCCGCTCCGCGGCACGTGGGATTTTCCCAGGCCAGGGCTCGAACCGGCGCCCCTTGCACTGCAAGGCGGTGTCCTTACCCACTGGACCACCAGGGGAAGCCCTGCTTTTTTTTCTGTCTCGAACTTATAAAGTAACCCAGTCTTCATCAAGGATCTGGTTCAAACTCTCCTCCATTTTATAACTTTTGCCAGTCTTTTAAGTTACTATCTTTGGACTTTCCCTTTTTCAAGCTCTATTACAGCTCCCTTTTGACTTTTCTTTTGGGGACACTTTTTTTCCTTTTTCCCCATCATGCCTCTTTTACTTATATGTACTTTCATCCATCTTTTTATTCTTTGGCATGTGTGGGCCTCCCATCGCAGTGGCCTCTCTCACTGCAGAGACTGGCTTTGGGTGAACCTGCTCCAGAGTGTTGGCTTGTAATTGGGCACACCGGTCCAGTTGCACCACGGCACATAGGATCCTCTTGGGCCAGGGATCAAACCAGTGCTCCTTGCACTGCAAGGCGGACTCCTTACCCACTGGACCACCAGGGAAGCCCTCTTTTTGGGACGCTTTGAAAACAACATTTCCAATTTTAAGTCATAGTCATATATTATTATTCATTAGATATGGAAAGTGAAATTCCTCATCATATTTGTTCATATCTCCTTCAGCTGCCTCGGAAATAGGACTAGGTTAAGAAATTCTGAGACCTGGAGAAATCTTAAGAATTCCTCATAAGATCTGTCATATAATTAACAAAGTTAGTAAAATTTCAAGAAAACAAATATTCAATTGGGGTTGTGTCATGTGAATTTAACCCAGCTACTCAAGTTACATAGAAAAACCTACTCTTGAGGTACAAATTTCCTACACTCCACTCTTAACTAGTTGCCTTCAGGAATAACTTCATTCTTTAGGAAAAGTTTAGAAAAACAAGACAAATCTTTAAGTTCTTTCTTGTCCTTTAACCACTTCAGTGTATGACTCTAATTGGCTCCTGGCATAACAGAGTCAGAAGGAAACATTTGAATCTATTGCTATGGTGATTGTTTTAAACTTCACTCTTTGTTTCTGGTGCTACAACATATGATAATGTTGCTGCTTTGGCTATATTATGCAGATACACATTTTAAATTCAAATTTTACAGAGATAATTGTAGATTCACATGAAGTTTTACCAAAAAATACAAAGAAATATCTTAAATAGTCTGTTTTCCCTCAGTGTTAAAATTTTGCAAAATTATGGTATATAATCACAACCAGAATATTCACATTGATAGAGTCCACCTATTTTACTCAGATTTTGCTAGTTTTACTTGTATTCATGTGTGTATGTAAGTACACATTTGAGAAGTGTTGTCTGTTTTTATCACTCTTTTGCTTACTTGGCCTACATTTTGTCATTCTCCTTTGAGAGAATTGGATGTTCCTTTCAGAATGGCATTAACCCCAAAATGAAGAAGTACATACCAAAAATAGACCGAAAGAAGTGCTACTGTGGATATAGGAGCAAGTAAAGACTTTTAATTGACCTTTCAAAACTTAATTAATACAAAAAATTAAATCAGTTTTATGGATAACCTAAGTTCTGGTGGCGCCCCGTTGGAGTTTAATACCAACACTGAAAAACTCATTTGTGAATGAGGAATGAGAACATTCTTTTTAAGTGATTACTAGCCTCAGATCAAGAGATACTATCTCGATAGATGACTCAGCAAAATATCCTAGTTAACTATCCCTTCCTCCTTTAAGACTACTAGATGTTAGGTTCACAATCAACTAGAGGTCATGTTACCATCGTTTGCTGAAATTTCCCCTCAAATTCTATGCAAATTGACATCACAGATCATTTCCCTTACCTAAAAGACATACTGTGGGTAGTGTGGGGTCATTAGTCAAATATAATTTTCCGTATTTCTAAGGGACGTGTAAGACTGAGCTATTCTTATTACTGGTCCAGGCTTTCATGCAGTTTGCTCAGAGGGCTCACTATTACTCTGGTCAGATGCTGATATAGAAATAGGGTTTTATGGGCTGTAATAGAATCTCTTTGACATTAACTCTTTTGTGGATTTAAAGGCCAAGGCCAGAAAGACGTTGCTGTTTCTACCCCAGGTTTCTAAGGCTTAGGTACTCTCTTGAAGAGTCTAGAACACGGGTTAGCCCATGCCTGCCTACAGTGTGGCCATCTGTTTTTGTAAATAAAGCTTGATTGGATACAGCCACTCTCATTCATTTATGTGTTGTCTATGACTGTTTTCATACCTCAGGGACTGAACTGAATTGTTTTACAGAGACAGTACTGCCAACAAAGACTTAGACACTTACTATTCAGCCCTCTTAAGAAAATACAGAATATTATGTGTTTTACTTTTTTTTTATTTTAAAAAATTGGTTTTGTTAAGTAATCGTAAGTACATGTGTGTATGTAAGTACACATTTGAGAAGTGTTGTCTGTTTTTATCACTCTTTTGCTTACTTGGCCTACATTTTGTCATTCTCCTTTGAGAGAATTGGATGTTCCTTTCAGAATGGCATTAACCCCAAAATGAAGAAGTACATACCAAAAATAGACCGAAAGAAGTGCTACTGTGGATATAGGAGCAAGTAAAGACTTTTAATTGACCTTTCAAAACTTAATTAATACAAAAAATTAAATCAGTTTTATGGATAACCTAAGTTCTGGTGGCGCCCTGTTGGAGTTTAATACCAACACTGAAAAACTCATTTGTGAATGAGGAATGAGAACATTCTTTTTAAGTGATTACTAGCCTCAGATCAAGAGATACTATCTCGATAGATGACTCAGCAAAATATCCTAGTTAACTATCCCTTCCTCCTTTAAGACTACTAGATGTTAGGTTCACAATCAACTAGAGGTCATGTTACCATCGTTTGCTGAAATTTCCCCTCAAATTCTATGCAAATTGACATCACAGATCATTTCCCTTACCTAAAAGACATACTGTGGGTAGTGTGGGGTCATTAGTCAAATATAATTTTCCGTATTTCTAAGGGACGTGTAAGACTGAGCTATTCTTATTACTGGTCCAGGCTTTCATGCAGTTTGCTCAGAGGGCTCACTATTACTCTGGTCAGATGCTGATATAGAAATAGGGTTTTATGGGCTGTAATAGAATCTCTTTGACATTAACTCTTTTGTGGATTTAAAGGCCAAGGCCAGAAAGACGTTGCTGTTTCTACCCCAGGTTTCTAAGGCTTAGGTACTCTCTTGAAGAGTCTAGAACACGGGTTAGCCCATGCCTGCCTACAGTGTGGCCATCTGTTTTTGTAAATAAAGTTTGATTGGATACAGCCACTCTCATTCATTTATGTGTTGTCTATGACTGTTTTCATACCTCAGGGACAGAACTGAATTGTTTTTACAGAGACAGTACTGCCAACAAAGACTTAGACACTTACTATTCAGCCCTCTTAAGAAAAATATTTCCAGCCTCTAGTCTAGAATAACACTGTTCTAGGACTTGTTGTGATGATTGAAATGTTCTCTATCTGGGCTTCCCAAAAGGGTACTACCTACCAGCTGCCTGTGGCTCTTTCAGCACTAGCATATGACTTGTGCAAAACAGAAAGTAGACTTTTAAATGCATTTACTTTTACAGGTTAAATTTAAATAGCCTCATGTGGCTAGTGGCAACTTTTGGATGGCACAGGCCTTATACCTTTAGAATGCTACAATTTTCTAGTGTTTTTGTCTTTACTCCAAACTCGTGATCCATTCAAATAGAACAGCCATGAGAAAAACTCTAATCATTGAAGAAGGAAGCAAACAAAGTGTGTATTTATTTCTTAAAATGTAAGATGCCCTTTTAATTTAAAATGCTTACATTCATTTTCCTGGCACAAGAGAAAACCAGTCCACCCCACCACTGAACCTCTATATCTAAAACTTATTTCACATAATGGAACAATAGGCTTAATGTTCAAGACCCAAGTCCTGCTGTCTCTGAAAGGGTTTTTAAGTCATCTGTTACTTGGTTCTACCATCACAGAACATAGTAGAACATTTGGCAGCCACAATGACATTGTAAATTAGATATTTGAGAGGATTGGGAGACAGTAGCAGATAATATAGCAGCATCACTAGTTAAAAGATACATTAAAGGTAGTGTTAAATAAAATAAATTTTATTAGAAGACTCCACATCTTTATGTCCCTGCAGAAGGAAATGGCAACCCACTCCAGTATTCTTTATGGTCAGGGGACCATGGCAGGCTACAGTCCATGGCCAGAAAGACGTTGCTGTTTCTACCCCAGGTTTCTAAGGCTTAGGTACTCTCTTGAAGAGTCTAGAACACGGGTTAGCCCATGCCTGCCTACAGTGTGGCCATCTGTTTTTGTAAATAAAGTTTGATTGGATACAGCCACTCTCATTCATTTATGTGTTGTCTATGACTGTTTTCATACCTCAGGGACAGAACTGAATTGTTTTTACAGAGACAGTACTGCCAACAAAGACTTAGACACTTACTATTCAGCCCTCTTAAGAAAAATATTTCCAGCCTCTAGTCTAGAATAACACTGTTCTAGGACTTGTTGTGATGATTGAAATGTTCTCTATCTGGGCTTCCCAAAAGGGTACTACCTACCAGCTGCCTGTGGCTCTTTCAGCACTAGCATATGACTTGTGCAAAACAGAAAGTAGACTTTTAAATGCATTTACTTTTACAGGTTAAATTTAAATAGCCTCATGTGGCTAGTGGCAACTTTTGGATGGCACAGGCCTTATACCTTTAGAATGCTACAATTTTCTAGTGTTTTTGTCTTTACTCCAAACTCGTGATCCATTCAAATAGAACAGCCATGAGAAAAACTCTAATCATTGAAGAAGGAAGCAAACAAAGTGTGTATTTATTTCTTAAAATGTAAGATGCCCTTTTAATTTAAAATGCTTACATTCATTTTCCTGGCACAAGAGAAAACCAGTCCACCCCACCACTGAACCTCTATATCTAAAACTTATTTCACATAATGGAACAATAGGCTTAATGTTCAAGACCCAAGTCCTGCTGTCTCTGAAAGGGTTTTTAAGTCATCTGTTACTTGGTTCTACCATCACAGAACATAGTAGAACATTTGGCAGCCACAATGACATTGTAAATTAGATATTTGAGAGGATTGGGAGACAGTAGCAGATAATATAGCAGCATCACTAGTTAAAAGATACATTAAAGGTAGTGTTAAATAAAATAAATTTTATTAGAAGACTCCACATCTTTATGTCCCTGCAGAAGGAAATGGCAACCCACTCCAGTATTCTTGCCTGGGAAATCCCATGGTCAGGGGACCATGGCAGGCTACAGTCCATGGGGGTCACTAAGAGTTGGACACGACTGAGGGAGTAACATACACATCTTAATGTACAAATGTCGTGCAGATGGCTGCAGATGTTCATCCTCTTACCTCCTATATTGACAACACTCACATGGCCATGGTTCTTCTCCTTTATTCCTACTAGAAACTATTTCTTTCCTGTCATCATTTCTGGTGGCTCTACTTTTCATTATCATTTATGTAACTTATATGGGTAATTTCTCATCCCTCCTTTTGGAGCTTCTCATCTAAAACCATTTTTGCATCTCTCCTTTTTCTTTTTTTTTTTTTAACTTTTTAATCTTCTTTCAGTTTTCTTTTTTTTATAATACATGACTTCCGGAATTTTCTTTCTTTTTTAACAAATATATCTTGTAACTTTTTAAAAAAATTTAATTTATTAATTTATAATTAAAAAGTCAAGCAAATTACAGTAGAGTTACCAGCTGTTTTCAATAAGAAAACTAACTCTATTAGTATAATTTCAAACAATATTGAGTTGTGAGTCATCAGCTCATCCAGTTTGTCTACATTAAAGCTTTAACCATGAAGCAGATATATGTGAGTCTGTACTGTAACAAACATCCTTTTATTTTCTTAAGTTATGTCCAAATATGAGATATTCCTGACACTGAAGACTGAAGAATTAGGTAGAGAACTGAGTATAATTATAATTATATTCTTATGACTACTGCCACAATTATTTACATGCATACCTTTATGACCAATATTTCTATAATATTATATAACTAAAATGTTCTTCCATCCCTTCTATAGATGTATTTTTGTCTCAGTTTACTTTAGCATGTGACTCTTTTCTATGAAAATATTCTGCCCTACACTTTCTAGTGAAAAACCAAGATTCACAGGACATGGAATTTCTTAGATCCAAAGACCTGAAGAAGAAAAAATAGGAAACTATTCAGATTCTTTTGACTCTCCAAAGTTTGAAATCTTCTAGTTAGAAACTTTCTATGAAATAAATTCCTAATTAATTTAGCTAATTTTCGGGATTAAGTTTGAAATTCTAGGTAGTGTTAAATAAAATAAATTTTATTAGAAGCAGATGGTTCCCAAGAAGGGGCTACAGTCCATGGGGGTCACTAAGAGTTGGACACGACTGAGGGAGTAACATACACATCTTAATGTACAAATGTCGTGCAGATGGCTGCAGATGTTCATCCTCTTACCTCCTATATTGACAACACTCACATGGCCATGGTTCTTCTCCTTTATTCCTACTAGAAACTATTTCTTTCCTGTCATCATTTCTGGTGGCTCTACTTTTCATTATCATTTATGTAACTTATATGGGTAATTTCTCATCCCTCCTTTTGGAGCTTCTCATCTAAAACCATTTTTGCATCTCTCCTTTTTCTTTTTTTTTTTTTAACTTTTTAATCTTCTTTCAGTTTTCTTTTTTTTATAATACATGACTTCCGGAATTTTCTTTCTTTTTTAACAAATATATCTTGTAACTTTTTAAAAAAATTTAATTTATTAATTTATAATTTAAAAAAGTCAAGCAAATTACAGTAGAGTTACCAGCTGTTTTCAATAAGAAAACTAACTCTATTAGTATAATTTCAAACAATATTGAGTTGTGAGTCATCAGCTCATCCAGTTTGTCTACATTAAAGCTTTAACCATGAAGCAGATATATGTGAGTCTGTACTGTAACAAACATCCTTTTATTTTCTTAAGTTATGTCCAAATATGAGATATTCCTGACACTGAAGACTGAAGAATTAGGTAGAGAACTGAGTATAATTATAATTATATTCTTATGACTACTGCCACAATTATTTACATGCATACCTTTATGACCAATATTTCTATAATATTATATAACTAAAATGTTCTTCCATCCCTTCTATAGATGTATTTTTGTCTCAGTTTACTTTAGCATGTGACTCTTTTCTATGAAAATATTCTGCCCTACACTTTCTAGTGAAAAACCAAGATTCACAGGACATGGAATTTCTTAGATCCAAAGACCTGAAGAAGAAAAAATAGGAAACTATTCAGATTCTTTTGACTCTCCAAAGTTTGAAATCTTCTAGTTAGAAACTTTCTATGAAATAAATTCCTAATTAATTTAGCTAATTTTCGATTTTGATGCTATTATTAATTCTTTGGCTCTTGGAGTCAGTCTCAGCATCTCTCTGGGAGCCTGTCCTGCATCTCTCCAGATGGACCAGGAGACGGCTAAGTCTCCTTCCACAGGGTTTTTTAAAAATAAATCATTTTGCTCTCTTTATCTCTGAATGTCCTTTTTTCCTGCATCTACTTCACCAGCTAGTTCTCTCGACTCACTATGATGCCCATTTAAATTATGTCTATTTGGTAACTGGGTAGTTTTAAAATCAATTTTGTTTTCCCAAACGAACAATTTAGACCTGTCCCATTTCTCTTTAGGGATTTGATGAACAAATTAGCTATCCCAAGCCCACTTCTTCTTTTGGTGTATATATATATATAGTATTACCTTCTGTATCAAATCGGTTCTGTTTAGAGATCAGTGAATACAGGGAGTTATTTTGTGGTTAACTTTTGTTTGCTCGTACCTTTGATTACTGATTATACATGAAGGGTTCCTGTTGAGAACATTTATATTTAGAGGGAGCGAGAACACTTATATTTAGAGTGACTGCACCAGTGGGGATAATTAGAAAGAGCTAATCTCATCTCAAGGGAGTTGGTTTTCTCACATGCCATCTTTACAAGTGTGTACACATGAACAACTATAACCTTTAAACTTACCATCCTGCTGCTCCTTAGAGAACTCGATCTGTTAGAAAGAAATTAATCACAAAGAATATTTTAACCAAACAAAACTGTCCTGAGTTTTTAAACGTATCCAAGCTCATTCCCTGAGTAATCTGCCATGTAAGCTCAAAAAGTATGCCTACTTTTCAGAGTTCAGGCAGAGCTTGGATACTCATAGGTCGAGCCACGCACCAACATGCTTTGGAGACAAGTGTTATTTCAGAAACTAAGCAGTACTCTGCCTACCTCTGGAGTAGAGACGCTCAATTCACTTACCAGCAATCTGGTCAGCACTGAAGGACTGCAATGGTGAGAGAGAGGAAGAAAGAAAGAAACAACTAGTACTCTTTCAAATGCATTGACAGAAGGGAGTGTCTTCTAGTTAGAAACTTTCTATGAAATAAATTCCTAATTAATTTAGCTAATTTTCGATTTTGATGCTATTATTAATTCTTTGGCTCTTGGAGTCAGTCTCAGCATCTCTCTGGGAGCCTGTCCTGCATCTCTCCAGATGGACCAGGAGACGGCTAAGTCTCCTTCCACAGGGTTTTTTAAAAATAAATCATTTTGCTCTCTTTATCTCTGAATGTCCTTTTTTCCTGCATCTACTTCACCAGCTAGTTCTCTCGACTCACTATGATGCCCATTTAAATTATGTCTATTTGGTAACTGGGTAGTTTTAAAATCAATTTTGTTTTCCCAAACGAACAATTTAGACCTGTCCCATTTCTCTTTAGGGATTTGATGAACAAATTAGCTATCCCAAGCCCACTTCTTCTTTTGGTGTATATATATATATAGTATTACCTTCTGTATCAAATCGGTTCTGTTTAGAGATCAGTGAATACAGGGAGTTATTTTGTGGTTAACTTTTGTTTGCTCGTACCTTTGATTACTGATTATACATGAAGGGTTCCTGTTGAGAACATTTATATTTAGAGGGAGCGAGAACACTTATATTTAGAGTGACTGCACCAGTGGGGATAATTAGAAAGAGCTAATCTCATCTCAAGGGAGTTGGTTTTCTCACATGCCATCTTTACAAGTGTGTACACATGAACAACTATAACCTTTAAACTTACCATCCTGCTGCTCCTTAGAGAACTCGATCTGTTAGAAAGAAATTAATCACAAAGAATATTTTAACCAAACAAAACTGTCCTGAGTTTTTAAACGTATCCAAGCTCATTCCCTGAGTAATCTGCCATGTAAGCTCAAAAAGTATGCCTACTTTTCAGAGTTCAGGCAGAGCTTGGATACTCATAGGTCGAGCCACGCACCAACATGCTTTGGAGACAAGTGTTATTTCAGAAACTAAGCAGTACTCTGCCTACCTCTGGAGTAGAGACGCTCAATTCACTTACCAGCAATCTGGTCAGCACTGAAGGACTGCAATGGTGAGAGAGAGGAAGAAAGAAAGAAACAACTAGTACTCTTTCAAATGCATTGACAGAAGGGAGTGCTCTCTGTTCTGAGGTTTTTAGGAAGCCATGTAGGTGTCAGAGAATAAGAAGGTTGCCTTAGGATACTTTTGAATCTAGGAAACATAAAAAGCTATTGCAAAAGATAGTTAGGGAACATCTCTCTGTGTCTTAATCCATGAGTCAACGATTTAACAAATGCTAAGTCAAGTTCTTCCCGAAACAGTATGATAATCTATGGTGCATTTAAGATATATCTAGTACAGAAACATTGTATTAAGAAGTACAGACATGCTGCATTAAAAAAGATTGCTTTAAGTCTTTCTTCTGTTTAACCAGTATATTTTTACCCAATGCATCAAAAAGCAGTTTATTTAATTTTAGTTATCAACATCATTGGATTTTTTTTTAAAGGTATAATATCTTGCTATAGTTGTAGGGTTTTTTCTAAATTTAGATATAATATACTTTATTTGATGTAGAAAGTTGGTGAAGCATAAAATACTGCTTTTGCAAGTAAGATGTATTTCTCTAGTTGACATAATTGCTTGAATTAATCTCTTCTAGCTTCAGCGCACCTCAATAAAAACCAGAAGTAGATTCTACAGACTCACAATGAATATATTCTCTCCTCACTTTTATTCATATCTGCTCTCTCTTTCTGCTTATAAATTATAAGTAGTTTTCTCATAGGACCCACCATGATGGAATTGCTGGGCTGCAGACGGCGGCGAGGCTGAAGAGGGAGTTGAGGGCTGCTCCGGTCCCTGATGTGGCCTCGCTTGCTGAGGCTGCTTTTTATTTCTGGAGAAGCTGTGACCTCACAGCTAGCATCAGGTTTCAGAGAGAAGTAACCACTCCTCTTGGAGGGTTTTTTAGCTTTCTTAGGGCAAAGGGAAAGAGAGATCTGTACCCTGAGGTCTATTTTTAGGAAATCAGAACCTAAGAATGGACAGCCATGGTGAGACCAATGCCCATCAGTACTTTTATGGCCTTTACCCCTGCGATATTCTCTTTGAGTGTCTTCCTTGAAGACGCTTCTTATTTGTTCAGTGGCAGAGGACCTTAGAATTTCTCTAAAGGCTCCGGCTGATCCCTTCTCCTAGTGAATTATGGACTTAGCAAACTTTAAGTCAGCAGTTTGGGTATAAATGGAACTTACTGGATGGGACTGCTTTGGGGTTTCAAATGGCAACTGCTATAGAAGGAAGAGCCTCTGGAGCTCTCCCCTGTCATTAAGTTCAGAGGACTTGAGAGGGACGCATTCCTTCTATGTGCTTCTTAGGGTCCCTGCAAGTGAAAATCTGATCAGTTTGTGAAATCTTCAACTAAAGACCATGCTTTCGCAGATTGTATTCCAAGAAGTGTAGAGTTTATCTAAGCCAAGGATGGTTTTAATCTCCATTTTCACCATTCTCCCCTAGTGTTCTCACCTTAGGGTGAAATTCATTCCCTGTTCTCTTTAGGATTAGGAAATGGCCACCCACTCCAGTATCCTCAACTGGAAAATTCCATGGACAGAGGAGTCTGGAAGGCTACAGTTCATGGGGTCGCTAAGAGTTGGATACGACTGAGCAACTGAACACACACTGTTCTCTTTATGGTGGTTGACTAGTCATATTTCTTGAATTTATGAAATTTTTCTAGGACGGAAAGCCGATGGACCATTTTGTGTTCTTTTTCTCTCATTCTTTACATATTCTTTTAACAATTTTTAAATGTTGCTATTTTTCTTATTAGAACATGCTGATTCTCTTTGTGCCATGTCAAACATTTTGTGATTCAGTCACCAGACTAAGAACCTAAAGAATCCAAAGCAGGGGCTCATGGGAATGGAATTGCTGGGCTGCAGACGGCGAGGCTGAAGAGGGAGTTGAGGGCTGCTCCGGTCCCTGATGTGGCCTCGCTTGCTGAGGCTGCTTTTTATTTCTGGAGAAGCTGTGACCTCACAGCTAGCATCAGGTTTCAGAGAGAAGTAACCACTCCTCTTGGAGGGTTTTTTAGCTTTCTTAGGGCAAAGGGAAAGAGAGATCTGTACCCTGAGGTCTATTTTTAGGAAATCAGAACCTAAGAATGGACAGCCATGGTGAGACCAATGCCCATCAGTACTTTTATGGCCTTTACCCCTGCGATATTCTCTTTGAGTGTCTTCCTTGAAGACGCTTCTTATTTGTTCAGTGGCAGAGGACCTTAGAATTTCTCTAAAGGCTCCGGCTGATCCCTTCTCCTAGTGAATTATGGACTTAGCAAACTTTAAGTCAGCAGTTTGGGTATAAATGGAACTTACTGGATGGGACTGCTTTGGGGTTTCAAATGGCAACTGCTATAGAAGGAAGAGCCTCTGGAGCTCTCCCCTGTCATTAAGTTCAGAGGACTTGAGAGGGACGCATTCCTTCTATGTGCTTCTTAGGGTCCCTGCAAGTGAAAATCTGATCAGTTTGTGAAATCTTCAACTAAAGACCATGCTTTCGCAGATTGTATTCCAAGAAGTGTAGAGTTTATCTAAGCCAAGGATGGTTTTAATCTCCATTTTCACCATTCTCCCCTAGTGTTCTCACCTTAGGGTGAAATTCATTCCCTGTTCTCTTTAGGATTAGGAAATGGCCACCCACTCCAGTATCCTCAACTGGAAAATTCCATGGACAGAGGAGTCTGGAAGGCTACAGTTCATGGGGTCGCTAAGAGTTGGATACGACTGAGCAACTGAACACACACTGTTCTCTTTATGGTGGTTGACTAGTCATATTTCTTGAATTTATGAAATTTTTCTAGGACGGAAAGCCGATGGACCATTTTGTGTTCTTTTTCTCTCATTCTTTACATATTCTTTTAACAATTTTTAAATGTTGCTATTTTTCTTATTAGAACATGCTGATTCTCTTTGTGCCATGTCAAACATTTTGTGATTCAGTCACCAGACTAAGAACCTAAAGAATCCAAAGCAGGGGCTGTGAAATGCACAGTTGTAATTTAGAATTTTAAAGGTATCCATAGGATTGGTGCTAAGTTTTCATGCCATCTTACCTGAAAATAGGTACTTTCCTTTCCTACCTTTCCTAGAATGAGAGAGATTAGTCTAGATGTCCACTAAAGTTCATACATGTTTGTCAGTTTTCATCAGTTTTCTTCAATATTTAAAGCAATTCAAAGGCACAAAGAATGTTAGTTTAAGTACTGTTCAGCAACTAGTTTTAAGCAGATGGTCATAAAAAGCAGTTTCTCTCTGCTAGACAGATGCATACTTTGCAGCTTCCCCTAAGCCATTTGAAAGAAATCAATATTTAAATGTACATCATTTTTTTCTGTCCAAAGCTTGAAGATAGTGAAGAAAGTCTCACAGAGTCTGAGTCCCAAAATGAAGATTGAAAATATAACTTAAAAGTATTAGCAGGGCTTCCTTGGTAGCTCAGTGGTAAAGAGTTTGTCTGCCAATGCAGGAGACACGGGTTCGATCCCCAATCTGGGAAGTTCCCACACGCTGCAGAGCAACTAAGCCTGTGAGCCACGACTGTTGAGCCCATGTGCTGCAACTACTGAAGCTCCTGGGCCCTAGAGCCCAAGTTTCACAACAAGAGAAGACAATGCAACAGGAAACCTGCTCACCTCAGCTAGAGAGTAGTCTCCACTGCCTGCAACTAGAGCAGAGCCTGCAGCAGCAGTGAATACCCAGAATAGCCAAAAATAAATAAATAAATAAATAAAATTAAAAAAGCAATTCTTAAAAAAAGAAAGAACACCTGTCACTGATATTTTCCTCTTCCTTCTCTTGAATTCTGTAACTGGACTAATCATCATTGTCATCATCATCATCATAAAGTATTAGCTGCCAGGTAAACATGTCTTCATGATACATGGACATATTTTAAAGATTGTTGGGAAATAGAAGTTAATAGAAGAAATTTAAGTCCTTTGAATAATTAGGGGAAAGAGAAGAACCAAGGGGGAAAGAGAGGGACTAAGGGGGAAATTTGTCACCATTGATAACTGTGTAATTTGGAGTCTCATGACTTTCGATAAACAGATGAAAGCCATTGCAGCACACCATGTTTCTTCATGTTTTAGTCTTGTATTCAGGTATTATGTCATCAAATTTGAATTGCCCTATGATCAATATTGAGAACTATCATATTCTTTAGTAAAATTAGTAGCTCTAAATAATGCAAAGCATACTCATCAAAGTTATCCTATATAATGCCAATATATACCCTTTTTTCAGATAGAAAAATGTGTTCTTGAGTACATATAAAATGCCATTTGTGTAAAATTGTCATGTAAACTGGAAAGTCATTTTATTAACTGTATTTATGTTATAAACAAGTTATTCATAGCCACTTGCACACTATGTAAAGGTTTATTATTTATTAAAGTAGAATGGAGGCAGTTATCAAACTACTTTACTCTAGTTTTTAACTCACATGTTTATCACATAGAGAATGAGAGTTTAGATTTTTTACACTTATTCAGAAAAGTAAACACTTAAATAAGTGTTGGCAGTGGTAGAGAAGGCTCCAGTCTAGCCTAATCTAGAGAATAAACTATAGTTTAAAAGTCAGGAGACCTAGATGCTGACCTCATAGAATAAATGGGAGATACTTTTTATTCTCTGGTACACTTTTACACTTTGACAAATGGCAAAAACTTTCTCTTGTACCTCTTCCTGGGTGTTATAATTATCAAGTAATCAACCTTTTGAACAAAGGCATGATATGAATATAAAATGTCAGCTGATTTTGTACTCATTTGACTCTGGCATCATTTTATTTTGAAAATTAGATTTAAGTCTTTTCTATTTAGAATATTCTATTATCTTTGTTTCTGAGAAATTATCTTTCAGAGCCCTTGAATGAACCTTTTCTATTTACCTATCTCCTTTTCCTCACTTCAATATGTTTAACTTTCCTTAAACATACTGATTGTAAACTTCTGGGAAGCACAGGCTGCTACTGGAGATGAGTTCCCTTGGTTCATGATGTGAAGTTGAGTGTGAGCCAACCAATCCCTCCGGGAGTGCTGCTCCTGCCTTATTCATAGATCCTATTCCCCATAACCCTATAGAATGCCTTCTCTGTATTAGATGCTCAACAGTATTTTCATTAAATTAAAATATTTAGAACAGGTGTACAGTCAGTTCATCCTTCAAACACAGTTCCTCCTCTAGAATATTATCTTCCCTGAGTGAAGAGACCTCGTCGGTTCCTTCAAGGAGCTTTCATCCTAGAGGAGGGGCACTCATTCTCCTTTGGTACTGCATCTCCAGCACCTAAAACACATCTGCCAAACACATAGTAGGCATACTTATTTAAAATGATTGATGTGTGTGCATGTGCATGTGCTAAATCGCTTCAATTGTGTCCAAATCTTTGTGACCCTGTGGACTGTAGCCCACCAGGCTCCTCTGTCCATAGGATTCTCCAGCAAGAATACTGGAGTGGGTTGCCATACCATTCTCCAGGGGATCTTGCTGACGTAGGCATCAAACCCGCATCTCCTACACTGTGGATGTATTCTGGAAAGTCTTTATACTGTATTTATGTTATAAACAAGTTATTCATAGCCACTTGCACACTATGTAAAGGTTTATTATTTATTAAAGTAGAATGGAGGCAGTTATCAAACTACTTTACTCTAGTTTTTAACTCACATGTTTATCACATAGAGAATGAGAGTTTAGATTTTTTACACTTATTCAGAAAAGTAAACACTTAAATAAGTGTTGGCAGTGGTAGAGAAGGCTCCAGTCTAGCCTAATCTAGAGAATAAACTATAGTTTAAAAGTCAGGAGACCTAGATGCTGACCTCATAGAATAAATGGGAGATACTTTTTATTCTCTGGTACACTTTTACACTTTGACAAATGGCAAAAACTTTCTCTTGTACCTCTTCCTGGGTGTTATAATTATCAAGTAATCAACCTTTTGAACAAAGGCATGATATGAATATAAAATGTCAGCTGATTTTGTACTCATTTGACTCTGGCATCATTTTATTTTGAAAATTAGATTTAAGTCTTTTCTATTTAGAATATTCTATTATCTTTGTTTCTGAGAAATTATCTTTCAGAGCCCTTGAATGAACCTTTTCTATTTACCTATCTCCTTTTCCTCACTTCAATATGTTTAACTTTCCTTAAACATACTGATTGTAAACTTCTGGGAAGCACAGGCTGCTACTGGAGATGAGTTCCCTTGGTTCATGATGTGAAGTTGAGTGTGAGCCAACCAATCCCTCCGGGAGTGCTGCTCCTGCCTTATTCATAGATCCTATTCCCCATAACCCTATAGAATGCCTTCTCTGTATTAGATGCTCAACAGTATTTTCATTAAATTAAAATATTTAGAACAGGTGTACAGTCAGTTCATCCTTCAAACACAGTTCCTCCTCTAGAATATTATCTTCCCTGAGTGAAGAGACCTCGTCGGTTCCTTCAAGGAGCTTTCATCCTAGAGGAGGGGCACTCATTCTCCTTTGGTACTGCATCTCCAGCACCTAAAACACATCTGCCAAACACATAGTAGGCATACTCATTTAAAATGATTGATGTGTGTGCATGTGCATGTGCTAAATCGCTTCAATTGTGTCCAAATCTTTGTGACCCTGTGGACTGTAGCCCACCAGGCTCCTCTGTCCATAGGATTCTCCAGCAAGAATACTGGAGTGGGTTGCCATACCATTCTCCAGGGGATCTTGCTGACGTAGGCATCAAACCCGCATCTCCTACACTGTGGATGTATTCTTCACCACTGAGCCAAAGGGAAGACCTTATTGATGTATATGCCTTTATATTTCCAGAATCTTTCCTTAGATTTTATATAAATGTTATGATCAGGACTTCTGATTTGCTATCCCCCCATTTTTCAGTGGTTTCTTTTTTTCATTTTAGCCTACATACTTGTCTTAGACTGTTGGTAAAATAACTACATCCCACATTTGTATGATTCATGTACTGCATAGCATTGGATTTAGGTATATAGTAGACAACAAGGTACTGGTACTAAAAAAGATTCTTATTGCTGTGTTTTCAGATTATTTCTCACTTTGAGAAATATTTTTCTAATAGTAATCATGAGGCTTGGTTGACTGCTTAAAGACAAGACAAAGTTTTTGGTATATAGAAAGAGTTGATTTATAGGAAAAATATTAGTATGCATTTAATCAGACAGGCTCTGGAATTGATGTCTGTTAAGCTTTAGTATGATACAAAGAGCTACAATTAAAGATGAACTGGGAGATTATGAGATGTTGAATGCTGAAGGTTTATACTCCAAGAAGGAACATAGGCTACAGTCTTTAAAGAACTTCATCATCACTGCTAGATCACGTATAGACCTTAATCGAACCCATTTTCAATCAAGAGAACACTGTCGCATGTTCGTTGAGTTAATGCCTGGCAAGGAGAAACTGGAGGTATTCAAACCCTAACAAAAACTTAATTTTCACTCCAATCTTATAGTTAAGAGGAATTATTGTAAAAGGCAGGAAGAAATACCATTTTGGAACTCTGAGAGTTCTGTGCTTCAGAACAATTCACTCAATTTAAAGGAAATATATACATATATATATATATATATATATATATTGCACTTTTTATTTCAACAAAGGATTTCTTCAGGCTGGTGGCTCCAATATGGTGTAAAAAGGAGAAATAAAGAACGCATGAATTTCTTGAGAAATTAATGAGAATATAGTACCAGCCTGAGTGTCTAATATAAGAGAGACTAGATGGCTATATTGGATAAATTGATTGAATAGAAGAGGAAATGTGTAATTCTGCACTTAGGATGTCTAAGCTAGTCACTCATATTTACTCATATTAGAACAAAGGCCAAATAATTAAAATAATATATTTCAGACCTATAGGACTTAACAGAGATGTTCAAGTGAATTTTGATAACAAATTTAAAATGTTACCTAAGTCTGTACTTTGAATTTCTCATCAGCTTTCCCATTGTCAATAGTTTATGAACAAATTTAAGATTTTTTGAGAGTTGCTTCTGCTTTACTTTGTGCATCTGTTTGTGCATAATTTAATTAAAAATCCAAGTTGTATTTATGTCCTTTCCTTTTTTTTTTTATTTTAAAAAATAAGAGCATTAGAAAAATTCTTCATGTATGTGTTTGAAGAAATTACAAACATCTGCTTTTTCCTACTTCTCCAGAGTAGAAGTTCCTTTTATGAACCAGGGATTATATAAGCATTGACGTTATTATTTTGGAGATTTCAGGTCTTTTGATATGGTGCGAAAAGACCTAGACGGGGCTTGAGGTATTCAGAATTTTGTTCTGGCTCTCCTGTAACAAATCATGTCTTTTGATTAAATAAATTCTCTTATTTGTGTTATAGCTTCCTGAAATAAGAAATATTATTCTGCATAGTTTCTGGGATTGCTTATGGTTCTATAATGTGGAGTTTTTCAGTGTATTCTCAGTAATATCTATAGAAAGTCACATTTTTAAATGGAAAAGGTCAAATGGCTTAAAATTTTGATATGTGATATTATTTTGAACTAATTTAGATAAAGAGAAGTTGAGCAAAACAAAATTTCATAACACTGTTCCAGTGAGTGTTTTGTATTTCATTTATATCAGAAGATGGTGTATCATTGGGTGTTTACTAGGTACAATGAACCTCACTTGCCACAGTGACAGGAAGAAGGTAAAGTTGAATAAGAAATGGTTTTATCGCTAGGAAAAATTTTCTACTCTGGCTTCAACTTACTATTATTAATATGTGGTCAGGATAACAAGAGTTTATCATTTAATGAATGAAGCCATTACTACTTTATATTGAAATTTTTGATCTCCAGATTTTGATTTGGGAAGAGAAACAAACTGTATAACTTGATGTAGAAACAAACTATAGAAAATCTCATTTTCATACAAAAAGTATTCGAGTATGACGGGAAGCAAAAAAAAAAAAAGTGTAGTATCAGCAGACTAAATATAATCCTTTCCACAATTTCCATGAGTCAGATGGTGCTTAATGCTGGGTAATTATGGAAAGGCTTCTAAAGACAACTTGCCAGGGGGTTCATTTGCGGCACTAAAATGTCGAGAGGCTAAATTTGGCACTGTCACTTTGGTCTCCCTGTCTTACAAAGTAAATTCATACTTTATGAACAAATTTAAGATTTTTTGAGAGTTGCTTCTGCTTTACTTTGTGCATCTGTTTGTGCATAATTTAATTAAAAATCCAAGTTGTATTTATGTCCTTTCCTTTTTTTTTTTATTTTAAAAAATAAGAGCATTAGAAAAATTCTTCATGTATGTGTTTGAAGAAATTACAAACATCTGCTTTTTCCTACTTCTCCAGAGTAGAAGTTCCTTTTATGAACCAGGGATTATATAAGCATTGACGTTATTATTTTGGAGATTTCAGGTCTTTTGATATGGTGCGAAAAGACCTAGACGGGGCTTGAGGTATTCAGAATTTTGTTCTGGCTCTCCTGTAACAAATCATGTCTTTTGATTAAATAAATTCTCTTATTTGTGTTATAGCTTCCTGAAATAAGAAATATTATTCTGCATAGTTTCTGGGATTGCTTATGGTTCTATAATGTGGAGTTTTTCAGTGTATTCTCAGTAATATCTATAGAAAGTCACATTTTTAAATGGAAAAGGTCAAATGGCTTAAAATTTTGATATGTGATATTATTTTGAACTAATTTAGATAAAGAGAAGTTGAGCAAAACAAAATTTCATAACACTGTTCCAGTGAGTGTTTTGTATTTCATTTATATCAGAAGATGGTGTATCATTGGGTGTTTACTAGGTACAATGAACCTCACTTGCCACAGTGACAGGAAGAAGGTAAAGTTGAATAAGAAATGGTTTTATCGCTAGGAAAAATTTTCTACTCTGGCTTCAACTTACTATTATTAATATGTGGTCAGGATAACAAGAGTTTATCATTTAATGAATGAAGCCATTACTACTTTATATTGAAATTTTTGATCTCCAGATTTTGATTTGGGAAGAGAAACAAACTGTATAACTTGATGTAGAAACAAACTATAGAAAATCTTATTTTCATACAAAAAGTATTCGAGTATGACGGGAAGCAAAAAAAAAAAAAGTGTAGTATCAGCAGACTAAATATAATCCTTTCCACAATTTCCATGAGTCAGATGGTGCTTAATGCTGGGTAATTATGGAAAGGCTTCTAAAGACAACTTGCCAGGGGGTTCATTTGCGGCACTAAAATGTCGAGAGGCTAAATTTGGCACTGTCACTTTGGTCTCCCTGTCTTACAGAAATTTCATTATCTTTAGAGTTAAAAGTGCTAGGCTCTGTTAATTGGTGAACATACCTATTCCTTTCCAAACTGCCTTTACTTTGCAAAGACATTATCCAGTTACATATTATTTAAAATATAATTTTAGAGTTACACAATGGCCTTTAATATTTTCTCACTCTACTCCACCTGTTCTCTTCTTTTACAGGGTAGAGGTTTCAAAGTGGGAACTTGATACTGATACTTAATGATAGTCTCAAATAATTTTTGATTTGCTTCTGAAGTTATAGTCATGCTGTATGTGGATGAGTATTTCAAGTGGTTGCATTTTAGTTGTATTAAAAGTAAGTGTGTATTAAAAGGCCAGAATAAAATGTGATAGGTTCTTAAAATTATATAAAGAAAACTTAGAAACAACTGTGTCTTCACATAGCCCTTCTAATTAGAAATTGACTGTACATCTTCTTTCCCTCTTCCTTTTCCTCAGACTAGTTAAGAGTTAATCATTATACATGTGGCATTCTGTTTCTACATATCACCCCAAAGAATATTTGGTTGAGAAATCTGATTTAAATCATGATATTTATTTGTGAACAAAACATAAGACCATACTGTTCTTAGAATATTAGTCTGATGGCAAAATTTGAATTTCAGGTTTGACATGTGTGCATGTTTGATTAGACAAAAGCAAAATAATTTAAAAATTCAATAAGTTTCACTACACTTAACAACATTTAAAAATACTTTGGTATAATTTTTCCAGCTTTATTAAAATATAATCAACATATAATATTGTGTACGTTTAAAGTATACAGCATGAGAATCAACATGTCTTGAGGATTACTGCAGTAATGTTAGTTGGTTAATATAACCATCATACTACATAGTTATCTTTTTTGTGATGAAAACCACAAAATTTGTTCTTCTAGCAGTTTTCAAGGATACAGCATGCAGTACTGTTAACTGTAGATACAGTACTGTTAACTGTAGTCACTATGTTATATTTTAGATTGATCTTGAAATTGAAAGTTTGTACCCTCTAAACAACCTTTACTCTTTTCTCCCATCCCAACCAGCTACCAGTCCACTCTAATAACAACATTTTTAATATCCATGTTCCATTTACCACTTTTTTTTTTACAGGATGCCAGACTAAAGTGACTAGGAGTTCTTTCTAGGTTCTAATATCTCACTTTCCATCTGTAAATGAGAACATTCAACCTGTCAGCAGCAGGGGCTAAGATAGGGGAAAGCTGAGGAAAACAGAACAGTAAGGAACTGCCAGCATCAAGTCTTGATGAATTAGTTCTGAAAAGTACCTGTGACCCCCTCTCCTGGCTATGGAAGGCCTGTGCAGGGTAATATGAGAGTCTTCCATTGACCACTCTTAACCTTACATCCTTAAGAGCAAAAAAGACTCCTTTTCACATTCTTGGAAATGGCAACATACCTTTTATAAACAGGAGGTAGTTTAGGATGTGGTTAACACATCTGACTCTGGATTTGGCTTGCTAGGTTATATCCTAGCTTTATCCATTAAACTGAAAATTTAGGTCTTCCTAAGCACATGGTCAGTTGTTGCTATGAGATTTGTTATTTGATGAGTTTCTGTCAATGCATTCTGTACCTTCACCACTTTTTTTATAATGTCACTTGCAGTATCCAGTCAGAGATGACTACAATGAGAATGAAAATTTAAGCAGCACAATGACAGATGTTTAAAAATTCAATAAGTTTCACTACACTTAACAACATTTAAAAATACTTTGGTATAATTTTTCCAGCTTTATTAAAATATAATCAACATATAATATTGTGTACGTTTAAAGTATACAGCATGAGAATCAACATGTCTTGAGGATTACTGCAGTAATGTTAGTTGGTTAATATAACCATCATACTACATAGTTATCTTTTTTGTGATGAAAACCACAAAATTTGTTCTTCTAGCAGTTTTCAAGGATACAGCATGCAGTACTGTTAACTGTAGATACAGTACTGTTAACTGTAGTCACTATGTTATATTTTAGATTGATCTTGAAATTGAAAGTTTGTACCCTCTAAACAACCTTTACTCTTTTCTCCCATCCCAACCAGCTACCAGTCCACTCTAATAACAACATTTTTAATATCCATGTTCCATTTACCACTTTTTTTACAGGATGCCAGACTAAAGTGACTAGGAGTTCTTTCTAGGTTCTAATATCTCACTTTCCATCTGTAAATGAGAACATTCAACCTGTCAGCAGCAGGGGCTAAGATAGGGGAAAGCTGAGGAAAACAGAACAGTAAGGAACTGCCAGCATCAAGTCTTGATGAATTAGTTCTGAAAAGTACCTGTGACCCCCTCTCCTGGCTATGGAAGGCCTGTGCAGGGTAATATGAGAGTCTTCCATTGACCACTCTTAACCTTACATCCTTAAGAGCAAAAAAGACTCCTTTTCACATTCTTGGAAATGGCAACATACCTTTTATAAACAGGAGGTAGTTTAGGATGTGGTTAACACATCTGACTCTGGATTTGGCTTGCTAGGTTATATCCTAGCTTTATCCATTAAACTGAAAATTTAGGTCTTCCTAAGCACATGGTCAGTTGTTGCTATGAGATTTGTTATTTGATGAGTTTCTGTCAATGCATTCTGTACCTTCACCACTTTTTTTATAATGTCACTTGCAGTATCCAGTCAGAGATGACCTGATTGAGTGATGACTACAATGAGAATGAAAATTTAAGCAGCACAATGACAGATGTATTCAAAATCCCATCACCTGAGAGCAATCTCAACATACCGGCTAAGGCATGCATCATGCAGAAAATTCACTTAAACATTGAAGATCTTTTAAAAACTAGGCAGATGGTCATCTCATTATTTATTTAGTTTTCTTATTTCATTTGGTTGTAGTTTTGGGCAATAGGTGTTTGTTCTTGTGTTTGTACTTGCAACTGAACTCATATAGGTTTTATTTCCTATACTTGTGATTCTCTTAGGCCTTGTTCTCTTGTCTGGGCATCGCTGTAGGAAGTATCAGCTCTCTGAAAGCAAAGAGTGCTTAGAGCTTCCCAGGATAGTAGCTTTAATGTTCAGATATCATATTGTGTTTTGGAAAAGGATGCTTACAGAATCCATGGGACTAGGGCATCAAGCAAGCAATCCCTCAGAAAATATCAGACGTTTAATGTCAGAACAACCAAAGAAATTCCCTAAACAACCAATGTAGGAGAAAATCAGGTTGGAAAATACATTTCAGAAGCTGATAAAACTAATTCATGTTGTTCACAGTTCATGGAGAATCAAATATATGGATAGGAACATAGTATATTATAATATGGGTATTAATATGGGTATTAATAGGTATTAACTGGGATAGTATTAGTATTGAAGGATTAAGTATTATGATTGCCATGGTTATACTACACAAGGATAGTTCCACTTAAACTTCAGATCTACTCAAAGTATAAAGGACAGCTAGATTTCTAATCTTATATGATTTATGAAAGACAGTGTAAAATCCAATTAAATTTTGTTCTTTATCAAGGTTTCAGAAAGTTAATGAACATATATGATAGCTCTGTTAATTTCTTTAAAGTTCATTTTCTCTGCCTGAAATAAATTTATAGCTTCTATGACATATCATTGAGTGATTAAAAGCATCATAATACGAAATGTTTTAATGCACATTTAAATAGTCTTCTAACCTATTGAGATGAAATTAGATTTTATAAATTTCTCAAGTTGCATCACATTCTTTGGTGATGTTATAATATCTGTAATTATGCACTGATACATATTGTTGAATGCATATCTTTGATGATGGATTTAATGCCATTTAAATTAAATTAAATGGCATGCATCATGCAGAAAATTCACTTAAACATTGAAGATCTTTTAAAAACTAGGCAGATGGTCATCTCATTATTTATTTAGTTTTCTTATTTCATTTGGTTGTAGTTTTGGGCAATAGGTGTTTGTTCTTGTGTTTGTACTTGCAACTGAACTCATATAGGTTTTATTTCCTATACTTGTGATTCTCTTAGGCCTTGTTCTCTTGTCTGGGCATCGCTGTAGGAAGTATCAGCTCTCTGAAAGCAAAGAGTGCTTAGAGCTTCCCAGGATAGTAGCTTTAATGTTCAGATATCATATTGTGTTTTGGAAAAGGATGCTTACAGAATCCATGGGACTAGGGCATCAAGCAAGCAATCCCTCAGAAAATATCAGACGTTTAATGTCAGAACAACCAAAGAAATTCCCTAAACAACCAATGTAGGAGAAAATCAGGTTGGAAAATACATTTCAGAAGCTGATAAAACTAATTCATGTTGTTCACAGTTCATGGAGAATCAAATATATGGATAGGAACATAGTATATTATAATATGGGTATTAATATGGGTATTAATAGGTATTAACTGGGATAGTATTAGTATTGAAGGATTAAGTATTATGATTGCCATGGTTATACTACACAAGGATAGTTCCACTTAAACTTCAGATCTACTCAAAGTATAAAGGACAGCTAGATTTCTAATCTTATATGATTTATGAAAGACAGTGTAAAATCCAATTAAATTTTGTTCTTTATCAAGGTTTCAGAAAGTTAATGAACATATATGATAGCTCTGTTAATTTCTTTAAAGTTCATTTTCTCTGCCTGAAATAAATTTATAGCTTCTATGACATATCATTGAGTGATTAAAAGCATCATAATACGAAATGTTTTAATGCACATTTAAATAGTCTTCTAACCTATTGAGATGAAATTAGATTTTATAAATTTCTCAAGTTGCATCACATTCTTTGGTGATGTTATAATATCTGTAATTATGCACTGATACATATTGTTGAATGCATATCTTTGATGATGGATTTAATGCCATTTAAATTAAATTAAATGGCTTTAATACCATTTAAGTTCTTTTACAAAAATACATTTCAGTTCTCTTCTTTTTTTCTCTTTCCATTAAGAATGGGCTGTCTGAATTAAATACAATGTTTCTTCTAGATTCATTTTAATGACTTATTTTTGGTTGTGTCCCATATCAGAATCTATCACATCTTTCATTCTACAATGAAATAATGAAGATGGATTATATCCCATTTTTCAGAGACTCTCCAGGAGAAATTCCTTTTTTTCCTTAGTTGTACTAGCTCATAGTACCTTAATTCAAAATATAGATGAAAAGATAACCTAATTTTAAAGACATGGAAAAAAATCACTTCTCTGCTATGAAGAAGCAATCAGTTTAAATTTGGATTTAAAAAATGATTGTTTATTTGCCTTTTCTTGGAGACTTTTACCTGCCAAACTAAAATTTCATTTATTTACTTTTTTCTTACACAGTTCCTTGGGGAAGAAAATTAATGCCTGTTTTCATTAGTGGGATACTTCATTTTCTCCTTAAGAAGCCACATTTCTTACTTTCCAAATGCTTGAAGTCCCAGATACAAAAGGGTGATATTGTCTTATAAATCACAATAAATATAAAGAGGAATAGCTTTGACACTGATTCATATCTTTAGTGTTAATGTAAAATGGAGAGTCCAAGAATGGAGACAATTGCAATTACTTTAGTGGCTGTAGTCACGCTTATTCTATAATCTAGTCACTGTGCATCTATAAGATACATTAACTGTTATTGTTGGAGATGAAAAATTTGATTTTCTCATAATGAACTGTATGCATGCAGTCCTCAAGATAGAAAAACATTTATTGGAAGACATAACATTCATTTCTTCTAAGTGGATTTTTTTTTTAAGTGGATGTTTATTAAGAATACTTCCTAACCAGTATTAGATGCTATTGCCAACTTTTTTGACTTATGACTCCAGTGACTTACAAACTGAAGATAAAATATCTGTGATGCTCTACTTCTACTTTGAAACATAAACTTTCATGTTTAGACCTATTGAGATGAAATTAGATTTTATAAATTTCTCAAGTTGCATCACATTCTTTGGTGATGTTATAATATCTGTAATTATGCACTGATACATATTGTTGAATGCATATCTTTGATGATGGATTTAATGCCATTTAAATTAAATTAAATGGCTTTAATACCATTTAAGTTCTTTTACAAAAATACATTTCAGTTCTCTTCTTTTTTTCTCTTTCCATTAAGAATGGGCTGTCTGAATTAAATACAATGTTTCTTCTAGATTCATTTTAATGACTTATTTTTGGTTGTGTCCCATATCAGAATCTATCACATCTTTCATTCTACAATGAAATAATGAAGATGGATTATATCCCATTTTTCAGAGACTCTCCAGGAGAAATTCCTTTTTTTCCTTAGTTGTACTAGCTCATAGTACCTTAATTCAAAATATAGATGAAAAGATAAACTAATTTTAAAGATATGGAAAAACATCACTTCTCTGCTATGAAGAAGCAATCAGTTTAAATTTGGATTTAAAAAATGATTGTTTATTTGCCTTTTCTTGGAGACTTTTACCTGCCAAACTAAAATTTCATTTATTTACTTTTTTCTTACACAGTTCCTTGGGGAAGAAAATTAATGCCTGTTTTCATTAGTGGGATACTTCATTTTCTCCTTAAGAAGCCACATTTCTTACTTTCCAAATGCTTGAAGTCCCAGATACAAAAGGGTGATATTGTCTTATAAATCACAATAAATATAAAGAGGAATAGCTTTGACACTGATTCATATCTTTAGTGTTAATGTAAAATGGAGAGTCCAAGAATGGAGACAATTGCAATTACTTTAGTGGCTGTAATCACGCTTATTCTATAATCTAGTCACTGTGCATCTATAAGATACATTAACTGTTATTGTTGGAGATGAAAAATTTGATTTTCTCATAATGAACTGTATGCATGCAGTCCTCAAGATAGAAAAACATTTATTGGAAGACATAACATTCATTTCTTCTAAGTGGATTTTTTTTTTAAGTGGATGTTTATTAAGAATACTTCCTAACCAGTATTAGATGCTATTGCCAACTTTTTTGACTTATGACTCCAGTGACTTACAAACTGAAGATAAAATATCTGTGATGCTCTACTTCTACTTTGAAACATAAACTTTCATGTTTAACTGGACTGCTATAAACAATTTGAGTAGATTTACTTAATATCATCACATACATCTAAAGGTGATCTAATTCAGATCTAATGTCAGAGTATTTAAAAATCTACTATTATTGTCAATGAATAAAGTAGTCAATGAATTATTTATAGGTTAGCTTGGTTGTTGTAAGTAAACAACATATTAAATATTAACAAGGATTAAGTTAGCAAAATTCAGATTTATTAAACATAGAATTTTTGGCTTAAGTGAAATGATCAGCCCCTAGGCACTTTCAGCTACTATTTTTCCATATAAGGCAGGGTTCCCTTGATGAAGATTTTCAGACTGTCATTTGGACCAATCAGAACCCAGTGAATGAGGAGACAGTGCACATTTGATAGGTCACATCACCAAGAAGTAACAGGCACATCCATAGCATCATTTTTCCAAAAGCAGATAATCTTTCAGGAGTTGAGAACGTTGATCACAGCAAAGTGTTGACACAAAAAGTAATCACATTCTCCTTAGTTCAAGATCAATATGCAAGGAAGACCTCAAAGCCAGAAGCTAAAAGCCATATAACTGATAAGTTTTATAATATTTGGGGGAGTTAGTTTCATTTAGAAGCAACTCACATTCTGAGTTAAATACTGTATATAAATAAGCAAGATGACTGTCATAGTCACTGAAACACTTGAATGCATAGTTGTCTGTGCTGAGATCTCATTTAGTGTTGTATCAAATTTTATTAACCAAAACTGGAGGGGGATTTAACTTGAGTTGAAAAAGTCTTTTTTTTTTTTTTTTTTCAGAAGTACAGCAGCTGCCAAATACATCTAGGACAGCTGGGTCATTAGCTGTTTTTAAACTTTTGGAAACAAGTAGGGACCAAAACTTTCTTTTCGATGTAGTTTTAAAGAAGAGTTCCAGTTTTCAGAGATTTTATTAAAAAAAATAAACCACTGATTCAAATGTTTGTAAAATGTATACATGTTGCAAGTTGAAAATTTAGGGAAGAAAGGAAATGGAAAAAGAGTACAGCAAATACAGGTTTCAAATATAATGCCATACTCATAAGAATTTTACCAAAATTATATGCTGCATTGTGTTCTTAAATCAGCATTCTTTTCTACCCAAATCAACCAGTTTGTTTAGTAGTTCCGTTCCTCTCAATGAATAACATGCCCCCTCTGAAAGTTCCTAGTGTTCCCTACTGTTGAAAGATGTTTCAGTGACCAAACAATTCACCCTTTTTGTTACCTTAATGGCAGAGAGGTCAATCTTTGCTTCTTTGGGTGGGGCAGGTGCAGGTGCCGGGGCAGGGGCAGGGGCTGGGGCAGCAGCGGCGGCAGGTTTCTTCACGTCCTTCTTTGGTGCCATTTTGTTTAAAAGGATGAGTTAAAAAAAGAGAGAGAAGGAGCACCTCCAAAAGAACCTGTCAAAGTGATTCTTGGAAGACGAGTGGTGGTTCGGTTGATCCACAGCCCAGTGTCTTGAAGGTGGCCCCAGAGTGTTAAATGGTATAAGGGCATGCATATATATTTCACTTAGTGCCTAACAGAATCTTGACACTTGTGGCTGGATTGGACAGTTCCCTAGTCCAGGGGGATGGCATTCCGGTTCAGACTATAAATGGAATCAAAAGGGTCAGAGCTTCATCAATTTTTTTAACTCCTCTTGCCTCCCCCAACCCCCCGCCTCCTGCCACCTCCATATATAAAGGAGAGAGAAGTATGACAAAGCCAGCCAGCTTCACATCCTTTGGTGACAGTAAAGGAGATTGACTGATGCTGTCTCTTGGTAGAATTACAGTTCTGAAGTTGTAAATCTTTTTTTTTTTTTTTTCTTCCCCTATGCCTAAGAAACTTTAGTGAAGGATTTGATTTCAACTTGGAATTTTGGCAGGGAGTATCACCAACTTTCAGCCAGCTCTTTGCCCATGCTCCTCCTCCCTTGCCATAATTTGCAAAAAATACTCGTCAGCAAAGAGGTGGTGGTGTTTAAAAATAAAACCCAGACGTATAAGGAAAGCCAATTAAGTCTTCAAGTGGTTTCCCTTCTAGGGAGCACAAAGTCTGACTCTCTCTCTCTCTTAAATTGTGGTGAACTGTATGCTAACAAAAATAATTCAAAACTCCTCCTTACCATTTATATTTTCTCTATAAAAAAAAGTATAAAATGGGATGGAAATAACCAGAGGATTTACCCTCTCACCAAACATTTTTTCCAAGAGTTAAATAACTTTCAATCACAGTAAATATGTATCCTTTTTACTTCCTAAAGGGTCTAATTATTTATCACCTTAAGTTTTCAATCCATACTAGGGAGGTAAGATGCTATTTTACATTTACCTAAGTGACCAGAGAGATAAAGAGAGAAAAGACCTTTATCATTAGGTGAAAATTTTCGTGAGTAATTTGAAAGTTTTTCCTTTTCGGTCCTTGACTTTCACAGTTTGCAAGAGTAGACTCTCTTATATTAAGAAACATGTGATTAGCCAATGTGCCATCCTTGCTCTGTTAACTTGTGAGGTATCTATTTACTGAGTAGTTATTAATTAGTACAAAAAAATTCAGTAGCAAGTTTGAGGTTTTAAAGGAGCATATTTATACATTATATGTATAAAAATATATATTATAAGCATAATTACATGTGTTTTATATATATGTATGTAAACACTATATATTCTAACTGTTGAATATAATTGTGCTTAAAGATACAGATTTTAGCCATTTTCTTTTGGTCTGATATAAAAGCACTCCAACTTGGAGAAGATCACTATTCCTCTGAAAGGAATTAAGACTCATATTAACAATACTTAACTCACAACTGATCCACATGGTGGCCTGATCTACTGGGTTATGTTATTCATGTAGGTTCAAGAGAAGCCTTTTTATTACTCCCTCCTCCATGTTGCCCCCATCAAGGACTCAGTCATTACCTAAGTTACCTGCTGATAGTCATTTCTTAGATATAAGACCATTATGAGAATCTGAACATATTTTACCTAAGAATATTGCTTGTCTAAAATTAAAAATAATTATAATTCAAAAAGTAATGCTCTATTTTATAATAGAAGCTATTTTTATAAATACAAGAAATTTGTCCACCAGTTTGTTTTTCTTTGGATTATCAAAGAAAGTACTGAGTGATAGATATGTTCTTTTTTTTTTTTTTTGATGGATATGTTTTTTAACTCACAGCCTGTATTAATACTTTGTTCCTTGTGCAGAAAACCCTTAACATATGTGACAGGCTTACAAGTAAACGAGCTTTATCGGTTCTGAGCAAAACAATTTGAAAATGGAATACTTCATTTCATGTTAGGGAAAATGACTTGATCTCACTATCTGTCTAAATCCTTTTTGCTACCAAATAAACATCACAGCTTATGAATTCACAAAACCTAATTTCAATCCATACTAGGGAGGTAAGATGCTATTTTACATTTACCTAAGTGACCAGAGAGATAAAGAGAGAAAGACCTTTATCATTAGGTGAAAATTTTCGTGAGTAATTTGAAAGTTTTTCCTTTTCGGTCCTTGACTTTCACAGTTTGCAAGAGTAGACTCTCTTATATTAAGAAACATGTGATTAGCCAATGTGCCATCCTTGCTCTGTTAACTTGTGAGGTATCTATTTACTGAGTAGTTATTAATTAGTACAAAAAAATTCAGTAGCAAGTTTGAGGTTTTAAAGGAGCATATTTATACATTATATGTATAAAAATATATATTATAAGCATAATTACATGTGTTTTATATATATGTATGTAAACACTATATATTCTAACTGTTGAATATAATTGTGCTTAAAGATACAGATTTTAGCCATTTTCTTTTGGTCTGATATAAAAGCACTCCAACTTGGAGAAGATCACTATTCCTCTGAAAGGAATTAAGACTCATATTAACAATACTTAACTCACAACTGATCCACATGGTGGCCTGATCTACTGGGTTATGTTATTCATGTAGGTTCAAGAGAAGCCTTTTTATTACTCCCTCCTCCATGTTGCCCCCATCAAGGACTCAGTCATTACCTAAGTTACCTGCTGATAGTCATTTCTTAGATATAAGACCATTATGAGAATCTGAACATATTTTACCTAAGAATATTGCTTGTCTAAAATTAAAAATAATTATAATTCAAAAAGTAATGCTCTATTTTATAATAGAAGCTATTTTTATAAATACAAGAAATTTGTCCACCAGTTTGTTTTTCTTTGGATTATCAAAGAAAGTACTGAGTGATAGATATGTTCTTTTTTTTTTTTTTTGATGGATATGTTTTTTAACTCACAGCCTGTATTAATACTTTGTTCCTTGTGCAGAAAACCCTTAACATATGTGACAGGCTTACAAGTAAACGAGCTTTATCGGTTCTGAGCAAAACAATTTGAAAATGGAGTACTTCATTTCATGTTAGGGGAAAATGACTTGATCTCACTATCTGTCTAAATCCTTTTTTGCTACCAAATAAACATCACAGCTTATGAATTCACAAAGGAAAAATACCTTGGTGTAGAATTTTCTGCTTGAAAAGTGGAAATCACAAAGGTATGATGCCGTTCATGTCTTATCGAGGGAACACTCTGTCAAAACATGACATTACTCTTTATATTAGCGTTGACCATGAGGCTTAGGTAGTATTTGTTGAGCTCTTCCTCAAAACCCACAACCTAGTCTATGTGAAAAAACCAAGCCCCAACTGAGGGACACTATACAGACTTCCTGAAAAGCACTTTAAAATATAGTCAAGATGATCAAAATCAAGGAAAGCCTGAGAAACTTCCACAGCTTAGGGAAGCCTAAGGAAACATGATGAGTAAATGTAATGTGGTATCTGAGATGAAATCCTAGAATAAAAGAGGGATATTGCGTAGAAACTAAGGAAATCTGAATAAAGCATAGACTTCAGTTAATACTAGTACATCAGAATTGGTTCATTAATTGTGACAGATGTACCATATTAAAGTAAGGTGCTGAAAATAGAGGAAACTGGATATGGAGTACATGAGATCTCCCTTCAACTTTTCTATAAGTCTACAACTTTCCTAAAATAAATAATTTATTTAAAAAGTCCAAGAATGAAAAAGCCTAAAACTAATTTTCCCTGAAACTTCAAAGAAAGGGAGTGTAAGATCTCATTCCTGTTTCACCAACAGTGTGTTTCAGTCAGGCATCTTACAGAAGGAAAGACTAAAATGTGTCCACAATTAAAGTAACTGAAGCCTTCTTCGAAATGGCTAGTCCTATGGGCTTGATGTTTATGTTACTTTGTTCGATGTTACTGACTAGACAAGAGAAACTGTATGTGAAGAAAGAAGAATTTAGAGCCTTTCTGCCACTACGATTCTGAATACTTGAATATCATTGTTAGAATCAAAGTGAAATTTCTCTCTTGACTCTTCCTTTTTATAGACCATGTGACAATACTTACTTGTAAGGAGAAAGAAGGGCAACAGCTGAGGAGTTGTGTTCTCAGTGACAGCTGATTCGCCTGTGTGCAGGTCTCCAAGTGTTCTTCACGCTTAACTGTACCATTTGCTGTAGAAGGTTTTTTATCAGAGGCTTACTGAAGCTCAGGGGAATGACAGAGAAGGGACACATTCACTACTTAAAGGTGAATCACATCCCAGTTTCTAATCCCTTTGCATTTTTTTTTTTTTTTACTACACAGTCAAAATTCGACACAACATTAATCTTTTTCTTATGTAATGGTGTAGGTTTTTAGGTTCTTTTGGACTAAGATAAAGTCTTTGTTTTCTATTTGGTAATTTGGAGCCTGGGAAATGAGAGGAAGCAGTATTTCCCCTTCTCTGCACTGGTCCTTATCACAGCCTAACATGCTTACCCACGAACCAGGCCACCACAGGAATTTATTTATCACACATACTGGCCCCCTATAATATGTGAGGTGTTTTTATAATAGCATTAGGCTTACTGGGTGAACAAGATGGATTTGGTTTCTGTTCTCTTGGAGTTTTGCTGGAAATTGAGGGTTGTAATAAACAGTAATCAAATAAATAAAAGGATGGCAAATCGTCACAAGTGATAAGGAAGACAAACCAGTTGCTATGAAAATAGTTATTTGAGGCAGAGTGGACACCCTTTTTATATATCTGAGGAGATGCCATTTTAGCTTAAAAGGAGACCCTTTTCTTGTATTCGATTTATACTTTTAGATTTTCTGAGACTTAGAGCAGAATAAGTAATGATATTATAAAGTTTGCAAGTATATGGCATTTAACCATTCACAAAATGAGTTCAAAATGTAAAATGTATATATCCTTCAACTCAGCAGTGCTGATTCTTCACAGTTATTAATGACTCTCTACCCTGGTTGGATACTAAAGTTACTTGGGGAGATTTTATTAAATCCTCATGCCTGGATTCCACTTTCAGAAATTCCGATCTAATTGATCTGGTGAGGGACCGGGGTGAGGAGTGGATTGTGGGCAGCAGTATTTTTAAAAAGTTCAACAGATGATTCCTATGTAAGCTAGTTTTGATAAATACTAGCCAGAGTGAAACACTCATGCCTATGAACCAAGACCCTGTACAAGGGCATTACTACAATATTGTTCCTAGTAGGAAAAAATCACAACAAAATGCCTGTCAGTGAACTCTGGTTAAGTTCATGTGGTACATGTGGTAGTTTTCTGTGCAATTCCATGGAGTAAGGAAAGATCCTTAAGACATGAAAATAGCAAGTTGCAGAATATGATGTAAATATATATGTAAATATACCCACAAAATCTACATAATTCTATATAAATGAATATATATGTAAATAATGGATTTCATGTAGGTTTTTAGGTTCTTTTGGACTAAGATAAAGTCTTTGTTTTCTATTTGGTAATTTGGAGCCTGGGAAATGAGAGGAAGCAGTATTTCCCCTTCTCTGCACTGGTCCTTATCACAGCCTAACATGCTTACCCACGAACCAGGCCACCACAGGAATTTATTTATCACACATACTGGCCCCCTATAATATGTGAGGTGTTTTTATAATAGCATTAGGCTTACTGGGTGAACAAGATGGATTTGGTTTCTGTTCTCTTGGAGTTTTGCTGGAAATTGAGGGTTGTAATAAACAGTAATCAAATAAATAAAAGGATGGCAAATCGTCACAAGTGATAAGGAAGACAAACCAGTTGCTATGAAAATAGTTATTTGAGGCAGAGTGGACACCCTTTTTATATATCTGAGGAGATGCCATTTTAGCTTAAAAGGAGACCCTTTTCTTGTATTCGATTTATACTTTTAGATTTTCTGAGACTTAGAGCAGAATAAGTAATGATATTATAAAGTTTGCAAGTATATGGCATTTAACCATTCACAAAATGAGTTCAAAATGTAAAATGTATATATCCTTCAACTCAGCAGTGCTGATTCTTCACAGTTATTAATGACTCTCTACCCTGGTTGGATACTAAAGTTACTTGGGGAGATTTTATTAAATCCTCATGCCTGGATTCCACTTTCAGAAATTCCGATCTAATTGATCTGGTGAGGGACCGGGGTGAGGAGTGGATTGTGGGCAGCAGTATTTTTAAAAAGTTCAACAGATGATTCCTATGTAAGCTAGTTTTGATAAATACTAGCCAGAGTGAAACACTCATGCCTATGAACCAAGACCCTGTACAAGGGCATTACTACAATATTGTTCCTAGTAGGAAAAAAATCACAACAAAAATGCCTGTCAGTGAACTCTGGTTAAGTTCATGTGGTACATGTGGTAGTTTTCTGTGCAATTCCATGGAGTAAGGAAAGATCCTTAAGACATGAAAATAGCAAGTTGCAGAATATGATGTAAATATATATGTAAATATACCCACAAAATCTACATAATTCTATATAAATGAATATATATGATTCAGATGAATGCATGTGTGGATACATGTCTAGATCGGTTACTGTTCAGATAGGTGAGAAAAGTATAACAGGGACTTCAAGCTGAGTGTTTCAAGCACAAGCTGAGCATTGACTGAGGAATTCTGGAGAAAGAATAGGAAGGCTACCTCCTATTACGCCTCTTCTGAACACTGAAGCAGGTTATCATGATTTAGGATATGACTTGAAACTGTGCTTCTCAGAATTCTCATGGCTGTGTACGTCACAGTAGAAAGGTAATAAAGTATGAAGGGACTTGGGATCTGGGAAGAGAAGCCGCAGGGATTTGCTTTCATGATTTCATTTGCTGTGATGCTCTCTTTGATGGCACTGTTCCTTGCTGTCTACTCTTTCTCATTTGTGCCTGAACTGTGGATGTCTTGGATACATACTCTACACACACACACACACACACACACACACACACACACACACACAGAGCACTACAAGGACACACACCTTTCTTCACCAGCCAAGCATGTGCGTCCAGGTGTCAGTCCCTCAGTCGTGTCTGACTCTTAGAAAAGATAGCCCTGAAGAATTATATCATGCTAAGAGCTTCTTATTCTTTATCAAGGGAGATGAGTTTTGAATGCTTATAAATGTAGTCCTCTCTAGGAGTGAAAGAGAGAGGAAAAGACTTTGGAGTTTCGAAGTACTAGAGACTGAGGTGACAAAAAATTATAAGTGCTGTAATGGACTTAGCTGTTGGACTTTTTTTGATGTTTTAGAGAAAGAGAAATGAATAAAATGTAGAGATGACTGTTTAGGTTGGATTTCTTTAACTTCTCCCAACACTCAGTGTATATTAGATGATCAAAACTTATGGTGAATAGATAATTTTGGATAATAACATATATTAACCTGAAATCACAAGGAAAAACAGGATGATTTTTATAAAGTCAGTGTAATTAAAAATGTGTCAACTAGCATGTGAATAAGTGGCAACAACCTTCAATAGAATTTGTGGATTTCTCTTTTATATCAGGACTGTGAACTACTTTGGTACATGTGGTAGTTTTCTGTGCAATTCCATGGAGTAAGGAAAGATCCTTAAGACATGAAAATAGCAAGTTGCAGAATATGATGTAAATATATATGTAAATATACCCACAAAATCTACATAATTCTATATAAATGAATATATATGATTCAGATGAATGCATGTGTGGATACATGTCTAGATCGGTTACTGTTCAGATAGGTGAGAAAAGTATAACAGGGACTTCAAGCTGAGTGTTTCAAGCACAAGCTGAGCATTGACTGAGGAATTCTGGAGAAAGAATAGGAAGGCTACCTCCTATTACGCCTCTTCTGAACACTGAAGCAGGTTATCATGATTTAGGATATGACTTGAAACTGTGCTTCTCAGAATTCTCATGGCTGTGTACGTCACAGTAGAAAGGTAATAAAGTATGAAGGGACTTGGGATCTGGGAAGAGAAGCCGCAGGGATTTGCTTTCATGATTTCATTTGCTGTGATGCTCTCTTTGATGGCACTGTTCCTTGCTGTCTACTCTTTCTCATTTGTGCCTGAACTGTGGATGTCTTGGATACATACTCTACACACACACACACACACACACACACACACACACACACACACAGAGCACTACAAGGACACACACCTTTCTTCACCAGCCAAGCATGTGCGTCCAGGTGTCAGTCCCTCAGTCGTGTCTGACTCTTAGAAAAGATAGCCCTGAAGAATTATATCATGCTAAGAGCTTCTTATTCTTTATCAAGGGAGATGAGTTTTGAATGCTTATAAATGTAGTCCTCTCTAGGAGTGAAAGAGAGAGGAAAAGACTTTGGAGTTTCGAAGTACTAGAGACTGAGGTGACAAAAAATTATAAGTGCTGTAATGGACTTAGCTGTTGGACTTTTTTTGATGTTTTAGAGAAAGAGAAATGAATAAAATGTAGAGATGACTGTTTAGGTTGGATTTCTTTAACTTCTCCCAACACTCAGTGTATATTAGATGATCAAAACTTATGGTGAATAGATAATTTTGGATAATAACATATATTAACCTGAAATCACAAGGAAAAACAGGATGATTTTTATAAAGTCAGTGTAATTAAAAATGTGTCAACTAGCATGTGAATAAGTGGCAACAACCTTCAATAGAATTTGTGGATTTCTCTTTTATATCAGGACTGTGAACTACTTTGGTACATCTCTTTCTTAGGTATAGGGTAAATCATTACTGAATTCAGAGTCAGATCATTCCATAAGCCATGGGCAGAGGGTAAAGATTTACTTTATATTCCTGTTTTGGTGATAATATACTGTCTAGACCCTGTTATATGTATTACTATTTGAACTAGGTTTGTAGTAAGGTGTCTTGTTAAAGAGGGATGACTCCCTTTAGACATAGAATTGGTAAAAGCAATTTTACATGGGAGTCTTGGAAAATTATATTAATGCATGTGTGTAGTAGTTCCTTAGTGCTGACCTGAAAGCCACACATGTAGTATACACTACATCTACCTTGTAGACAACACTGCATAAAGATTGGGGATGTAGCTAAATTGTTGTTGTTCACTTGCTGCGTCATGTCCAACTCTTTGCAACCCCATGGACTGCAGCACGCCAGGCTCCGCTGTCCTTCACTTTCTGCTGAAGTCTGCAATCAAATTAGGTCAAAATTTTCTAAAGAAATTTTACTCAACAACTATTTATTAAATTATAAACCATTTATTAAATATTTGCTATGTCTTGTGCCCCATGCTGGGCACTGTGAATACAGTTGTGTGCAAAAATTTTAGGGTATAGTCTGTTGAGGGAGGGTTTATGTAGGTGTATCACCTACATAAAGCTGAACTTATACTGAGATGAATATTGAAAGAGCATATAGACAGCATATAAACTCTTAACGGGGTTTATGTAGGTGCATCACTTACATAAAGCTGAAATTGTACTGAGATGAATATTTGAAAGAGCATATAGACAGGGTTATGAGAACATGGAGTTGGAAGAACTTGAGGGCATCAGTGAAGTCCTCCCAAGGGAAGGGATAGTTGGGTTGAGAAGAGGAAGAGAGGCAGTAAGATGTGAAGGGGAGGGGATGAGGAGTCCAGCCAACAGGAGCAACAGTGCACAAGCCATTGTAACAAGGGTTGCCATACACAATAAAACAAATATATGTATAAATAAATATTAAAGCAAATGAGAAAACTTAAATGGAGGTTAAAATTAAAAAGGCATCGAAAGTAGCCACATCAGTTATCCTTCATGACAAATCAAAAGGACATTTAAATTTTAAAAATTCGTTTCCTTGACTGAGTCTGTATCTACAAAGTAACTTAGAAATCTCATCTGTCCAGCAAGTTGGAATAAAAGTAGGTGCCAGAAAACTCAGAAGTATCTTGAGAATGCAAAGTGTATAATGGATTTTACCTATCTTTCCTCTTATGAGGAAAGAAGAGACAGGTTATACTATTACAACTTCATAGCTAAGACTTTGAGAAAGACAGACATTGACCTGATCAATTTGAAAAACTCAATGTATTTTTCTTGTCTCCTATCAATTATTTTGCCCAAGTAATTGGAGGTTTTCGTGTGTATTCTCTGCAGATGTAATTTCTCAAAATCACAGACAGTTATTATATATTTTCCCATATAAAGTGAAACTTGACGTCAGTCAGTCACGTCTGACTCTTTGCTACCTCATAGACTGTAGCCTTTCAGGCTCCTCTGTCCATTGGGACTCTCTAGGCAAGAATACTGGCGTGGGTAGCTGTTAGCTTCTCCAGGGGATATACCCAACCCAGGGTTGGAACCCAGGTCTCCTAAATTGCAGGTGGATTCTTTACCAGCTGAACTACCATATTGGGACCAATAAAGGTTTTTAGTAAAATCTTCTTGAATTAGAATGGAATTTGTTACCTTACCTCTCTTAAACATTCTTGAAGAAAAGTTGTTAATTAATTGAGTTGAATTGACTCCCCATAGTCATGATTCTGAATGCTTGAAATATCTGAAAAAAATTCCACAAAGTTCCAAAAAGTAAAACGTGAATTTGCCACATGTCAGCAATAATCTTGGAAGGACACGACAACCCACTTCAGTATTCTTGCCTGAGAAATCCTGTGGCGAGAGGAGCCTGGCAGATTACTAATAGTCCATGGGGTCGCAAAAGAGTCAGACACGATTTAGTGACTAAACAACACAACGATTTACATAGAATTTCCATTGAGTTATGTATTATAAGTAGTATAGAGATGATTTAAAATATATAGGAATATGCACATAGGTTGTATTCAACTACTACACCATTTTATATGAGATTGGAGCATTGGTATCTGCTGCAGCATGTCAGCTTGGTGCATAGAGAATAGTGGATATGAGGAGACATTAAGAAATACACACACATGCATACAGGTAGAGAGAAAGGATGGGAACAAGGGGCTCAAGACCTCTTGGTTCAAGGCCCTGAACATATTCACCACTCCACTTTTATTGCGAGCTTAAGCATCCAGGTGTTTGCAGGGAATAATAGCACAGGCTGGGACCCATTCACAGTCCTGGCCAATAATTATTCCCATGACTCTTAGGAATGGGAAGCACATGCTGTAGCTGGGGACGGGGAGGGGCAACTAGACCAGCAAGAAGTTAGAGAGTCTGTTCTGTGTGCACATGTGGCATTCTAATGTGCACAGATCTGGCGTTCCAAAGTCCACAGCAGATCTCCCACCTGTTACTGATCAGTATGACCCCAGCTAATGAGCCAGTGTGAATCGAGTTGACTTGTTTTTGTCTTAGTTCATTTCAAGATGTTTTTCTCCTGGCTCGGTCAAAGCTGCAGAAACCTTCACTGGCTTATTTGCCCATGGGTATCTTTGCATAAGGAAGGATTCCTGAGCCAGTCTTCCTTGAAGACTGACAGATGACTGTATGTAGTAAACAGTAATTGTGCAAATTTTAATTTCTCCATATGAAATTTCTTTTTCACTTGTGATAATTATTTTTTTCGGTTTAGAAGTTTGTCTCAATTTCTTTTGCTGTATCTCTTATTTTAAGTAAAATGAGAGTTAACTTGGATGTGTAAAGAATTAATGTATTTTGTGGTCCAGTGAGTAAGGACACCGTGCAATCTGAAAAATTCCACAAAGTTCCAAAAGTAAAACGTGAATTTGCCACATGTCAGCAATAATCTTGGAAGGACACGACAACCCACTTCAGTATTCTTGCCTGAGAAATCCTGTGGCGAGAGGAGCCTGGCAGATTACTAATAGTCCATGGGGTCGCAAAAGAGTCAGACACGATTTAGTGACTAAACAACACAACGATTTACATAGAATTTCCATTGAGTTATGTATTATAAGTAGTATAGAGATGATTTAAAATATATAGGAATATGCACATAGGTTGTATTCAACTACTACACCATTTTATATGAGATTGGAGCATTGGTATCTGCTGCAGCATGTCAGCTTGGTGCATAGAGAATAGTGGATATGAGGAGACATTAAGAAATACACACACATGCATACAGGTAGAGAGAAAGGATGGGAACAAGGGGCTCAAGACCTCTTGGTTCAAGGCCCTGAACATATTCACCACTCCACTTTTATTGCGAGCTTAAGCATCCAGGTGTTTGCAGGGAATAATAGCACAGGCTGGGACCCATTCACAGTCCTGGCCAATAATTATTCCCATGACTCTTAGGAATGGGAAGCACATGCTGTAGCTGGGGACGGGGAGGGGCAACTAGACCAGCAAGAAGTTAGAGAGTCTGTTCTGTGTGCACATGTGGCATTCTAATGTGCACAGATCTGGCGTTCCAAAGTCCACAGCAGATCTCCCACCTGTTACTGATCAGTATGACCCCAGCTAATGAGCCAGTGTGAATCGAGTTGACTTGTTTTTGTCTTAGTTCATTTCCAAGATGTTTTTCTCCTGGCTCGGTCAAAGCTGCAGAAACCTTCACTGGCTTATTTGCCCATGGGTATCTTTGCATAAGGAAGGATTCCTGAGCCAGTCTTCCTTGAAGACTGACAGATGACTGTATGTAGTAAACAGTAATTGTGCAAATTTTAATTTCTCCATATGAAATTTCTTTTTCACTTGTGATAATTATTTTTTTCGGTTTAGAAGTTTGTCTCAATTTCTTTTGCTGTATCTCTTATTTTAAGTAAAATGAGAGTTAACTTGGATGTGTAAAGAATTAATGTATGGGGCTTCCCTGGTGGTCCAGTGAGTAAGGACACCGCCTTGCACTGCAAGGGGCGCCGGTTCGATCCCTGGCCTGGGAGGATCCCATGTGCCGCTGTGCGGCTGGACTGATGTGTCCAATTGCTGAGCTGGAGCTCTGGAGCGCATGCGCCCAGAGCCGGTGCTCTGCAATCACAGGGGCCACTGCGATGGGAGGCCCACACGGGCCAAAGAACAAAGATGGATGAAAATAGAGAAATGAAAGACCAATGGAAGTGGCCTGTCCACCTCCCTCCTTCCCGCGCCCCCCCCACCAAAGAATTAATGTATGTCTGTGTGTGGGTAAAGAGCATGATGTTAATAGTAGTTATTTCCAACAAAATTGTGAATGAGTTCTTTTTGCTGATCTACATTTTCTGTTTATCTTCTGTAGTTACAAACCCAACAATAAGGATTAGATATGGGAACAACACACAGAGTTCATGTAAAAGCCCACTTATTAAAGTTTTGCTTAAGATTCAGGAATTTTTCCCTTTTATGTTTATACAGCTAAATTCAAATTTGTGTGATAACTACACGAAAACTTGCCAGTGACAGGCACTTGGAATAAGGGGGCTTCAGACAATTCCATACCCCAACAGCTACTTCTCTGGATTTTAGTTGATATATCCACAAGGCCCTAGTATTTGCTTACTATAGCTCTTCTGTCACCAACAATTTATTTCCTTGTCTGATGTTTGTCTGTAAATTACAATCCACATTTAGTGAGTGAGATATGGATGGAAATCACATCTTTTAAACTTTTCCCACTTAATAAATTGAATAAAAAGTAGAGTTCATGTTTCTGAGTCTCAAGCCTTCATAAGTAGTGTGTATTAAATGCTTCCATTCCTTCAATCACAGTCTTCCCCAACAGGAGAAAGACCATATTTGTGATTTATTTAGGTAATGATTGTGTAGTTCCTATAGCCCAGTCTCACAACTAAAGCAAGCAGTGAATTGTTGAATTATTTCTCCATGACTCTATTGATTATGGAAATCTGGTTTAATTCATAGGAAGGAAGGAAGCAAAGTAGGAACAGAGGAAGGAAGGAAGTTACCATTGACAGTTATTTTAGTTTCAGAGAGGCTTAAATACAAAAGGAGAGAAATTGGCAAGGTATGATCCATCTTCTCTTACTGCAAAGTTCTATGGATTTTGCTTGTTGAGCAGCATTATTATAGGGACTCTCTGTTGAGGGTTACTGTGTATTATCTTTGTCAAGACTTGCAACAATTTTTAGGTGGGGATATATCCTACTGTCCGTTTTACAGACCAAAAGACTCAGCAAGGTAATGTAATGTACTAGTTACAAACAGTAAAAGTGTCAAAGCCAGAAACAGAACCTGGTTTTGATAAGTAAAAGCCTAAGCTCTTAACTATTGCTTCTTATTGACTGAGAGAAGAAAACGTACATGTGAAAAACTATGTGGATTACATATCAGCTGCTCACTTACGTTAGAATCAAGTCTTGTTGATCCATTTGAATGTTATGTTTCAGTAGTGAGGCTTAAAGATGGACAAGAACTACCCAAAGGCTAGAGATGCCAATGGCAGAGAGACCTTGGGAGTACTGGAAACCACCAAGTGGAGTAGAGTGATAGGATCATACTCTTAGCATACCTTTGAATGTTTTAATGAATGGGAGTGTGCATTTTATTTTACTTATTGTTTGGCCACACCATGCAGCATGTCGGATCTTAGTTCCCCAACCAGGGTTTAAGTCTGTGCTCTGCATTGGGAGGGTTGGGTCTTAACCACCAGACTGCCAGGAAAGTCTTCTGTCACCAACAATTTATTTCCTTGTCTGATGTTTGTCTGTAAATTACAATCCACATTTAGTGAGTGAGATATGGATGGAAATCACATCTTTTAAACTTTTCCCACTTAATAAATTGAATAAAAAGTAGAGTTCATGTTTCTGAGTCTCAAGCCTTCATAAGTAGTGTGTATTAAATGCTTCCATTCCTTCAATCACAGTCTTCCCCAACAGGAGAAAGACCATATTTGTGATTTATTTAGGTAATGATTGTGTAGTTCCTATAGCCCAGTCTCACAACTAAAGCAAGCAGTGAATTGTTGAATTATTTCTCCATGACTCTATTGATTATGGAAATCTGGTTTAATTCATAGGAAGGAAGGAAGCAAAGTAGGAACAGAGGAAGGAAGGAAGTTACCATTGACAGTTATTTTAGTTTCAGAGAGGCTTAAATACAAAAGGAGAGAAATTGGCAAGGTATGATCCATCTTCTCTTACTGCAAAGTTCTATGGATTTTGCTTGTTGAGCAGCATTATTATAGGGACTCTCTGTTGAGGGTTACTGTGTATTATCTTTGTCAAGACTTGCAACAATTTTTAGGTGGGGATATATCCTACTGTCCGTTTTACAGACCAAAAGACTCAGCAAGGTAATGTAATGTACTAGTTACAAACAGTAAAAGTGTCAAAGCCAGAAACAGAACCTGGTTTTGATAAGTAAAAGCCTAAGCTCTTAACTATTGCTTCTTATTGACTGAGAGAAGAAAACGTACATGTGAAAAACTATGTGGATTACATATCAGCTGCTCACTTACGTTAGAATCAAGTCTTGTTGATCCATTTGAATGTTATGTTTCAGTAGTGAGGCTTAAAGATGGACAAGAACTACCCAAAGGCTAGAGATGCCAATGGCAGAGAGACCTTGGGAGTACTGGAAACCACCAAGTGGAGTAGAGTGATAGGATCATACTCTTAGCATACCTTTGAATGTTTTAATGAATGGGAGTGTGCATTTTATTTTACTTATTGTTTGGCCACACCATGCAGCATGTCGGATCTTAGTTCCCCAACCAGGGTTTAAGTCTGTGCCCTCTGCATTGGGAGGGTTGGGTCTTAACCACCAGACTGCCAGGAAAGTCATTCTCCTGGCATTTATTATCCAGAGAAAAACATGTATATAATCTCTTAGTAATGGAATCATGCTCTGTGGCACTTGCAGATGAACTCCTAACATTGTTCAACAAGATGGATTTGACCTTAGTTCCCACTTGCCTCCCTTCACTGCTCTTACCTTTGCAAATCATGCCATAATCATCCTGAGCATCCCACCTTAGGGCTGTATTTTGTGGTATATAGGCTGTTGTTGCTTTATCTTTGCCTGGAATACTTTTCCAGATACTTTTTCTTGCTTGGCTCCTGTGATCATTGAGATTTTAGTCTAAGTGTTGCCTCTTCAGAAAGATCTTCCCCAGTTATGTTATCACAAGCAGTCCCTATCTTGTTATTATTTAGGCCAGCATTTGGTTTCATTTTCCTCGTAGCCTTTACAAATTTCACATTTTATCATTTGTCTTCTAATATGTTTTAGGATGTGTGCTGCTCCGTGAGATCAGGGACTCCTCTGTTTGGTTCTACACCGACTCTCAAGCTCTCAACATATAGTAAGTTCAAAACAAATATTTACTTATTGAATGAATGCATGCATAAATGAGTGGTGTGGGTTTTGGTGTTAGTGAATTATAATCAAATGACTCAGGCAGTTTGGAGGTCTAATTTTTGAGAGCTAGGAAAAACTTGGATAGCTAGATTAGAATGGCAGTGCATAGAGAATTGACTATTTGAAGCCATTCTGAGATGGTAAAGACTTTGGTATTATGTAGTGGAAGGAAGGGAAAACAGTGACTTAAAAGCAATTTTCATTATGTAAAATATGACAAGAGAATATTTATCAGTGGTTCTAAATATGAGACTAAGATGAGTATAGAGATTTTCTGATAAAGATAAATAATTTACCATCTGGGGATTATGAGATACTCTAAAAGTGTTCTGAAATGTTGTAAACTGTTTCTTAAGAGTAGATAGGTATTGAAGTGCAAGCTTGCTAAGGGGCTAGGACTGGGCAATAAAGAGGAGTTTTTTGTTTTGATATTTACACTCCTTTCATCGCGGAGTTTTTAACCAGTGTTATTTATGTAAGTCTCAGTAAATCCCATCCTTGTGTCAGTATCAGCCGGTAGGTTTTTTTTGCTGCCCTTAGAGTTACCTTGTTAGAGGTCATGCCACATCCAGGGCAAGCTGGAATCAGTGCTTAGGAATCCTGCCTTCAGAGGGAGATGGTGAGCCATGTGGAAACGGAGTCAGCGGGATTCTTTACATGGTTAGCAGGCTGCTTCCCGTGGGGGTGGGGTATAAGGTTTCTTAAGGAAGGACATTTAGTGTGATTAAAATTGCTCAGAGCTTGCTTCATTGTGTAATTCTGATACTATAGTATGTGATTTTGGCAAGAAGGGAGTATGAAAGGGACAGAAAATCCCAGACAGTGACATAGAAGGGCACACGGTGTAGCCGCTACCTCAAGTAAAGGGGCTGACCACGCGTGCCGACTGGTCAGACACCGGGTCAGAAATGCGTCCTGGTCATCTCCGGAAGGACAACGGAGAGCACAGAAATTGCCCAAGACAATGATTTGTGAGATCAGGGACTCCTCTGTTTGGTTCTACACCGACTCTCAAGCTCTCAACATATAGTAAGTTCAAAACAAATATTTACTTATTGAATGAATGCATGCATAAATGAGTGGTGTGGGTTTTGGTGTTAGTGAATTATAATCAAATGACTCAGGCAGTTTGGAGGTCTAATTTTTGAGAGCTAGGAAAAACTTGGATAGCTAGATTAGAATGGCAGTGCATAGAGAATTGACTATTTGAAGCCATTCTGAGATGGTAAAGACTTTGGTATTATGTAGTGGAAGGAAGGGAAAACAGTGACTTAAAAGCAATTTTCATTATGTAAAATATGACAAGAGAATATTTATCAGTGGTTCTAAATATGAGACTAAGATGAGTATAGAGATTTTCTGATAAAGATAAATAATTTACCATCTGGGGATTATGAGATACTCTAAAAGTGTTCTGAAATGTTGTAAACTGTTTCTTAAGAGTAGATAGGTATTGAAGTGCAAGCTTGCTAAGGGGCTAGGACTGGGCAATAAAGAGGAGTTTTTTGTTTTGATATTTACACTCCTTTCATCGCGGAGTTTTTAACCAGTGTTATTTATGTAAGTCTCAGTAAATCCCATCCTTGTGTCAGTATCAGCCGGTAGGTTTTTTTTGCTGCCCTTAGAGTTACCTTGTTAGAGGTCATGCCACATCCAGGGCAAGCTGGAATCAGTGCTTAGGAATCCTGCCTTCAGAGGGAGATGGTGAGCCATGTGGAAACGGAGTCAGCGGGATTCTTTACATGGTTAGCAGGCTGCTTCCCGTGGGGGTGGGGTATAAGGTTTCTTAAGGAAGGACATTTAGTGTGATTAAAATTGCTCAGAGCTTGCTTCATTGTGTAATTCTGATACTATAGTATGTGATTTTGGCAAGAAGGGAGTATGAAAGGGACAGAAAATCCCAGACAGTGACATAGAAGGGCACACGGTGTAGCCGCTACCTCAAGTAAAGGGGCTGACCACGCGTGCCGACTGGTCAGACACCGGGTCAGAAATGCGTCCTGGTCATCTCCGGCGAAGGACAACGGAGAGCACAGATGCCCAAGAACAATGATTGTCCGTTAGCTCACTCTTATTCTATAATATTTAGCATCACTCCAGGAATAAACTGGCAAAGCAAACCTTTGCAGTTTTTCTAGGAAATAAAGTACAAATTATCTTCTGGGGCAAAAATATGGAGAAGAAATTCTAGTTATATGCTTTTCTTAAAAGCCAGTAATTCTATTCCTATGAACGTATCTTACAACAATGTCTACACATGGGCATAAACCGTCTTAGCAACGTTATTCATAGTAACACAAAGCTGAAAACAATTCAGATGTCCATCAATAGCAGAGAACACAAGTACTGTATATTCATATACTGATGCATTACATAGCAGTAAGAAGGAACAAACTAATGGTGCATATAATAACATGATCAGTTTCACGTAGTGTTAACTCTGGTTAAAAAAAAAACCACAGTGTATATGTACTATGATTCCATTCATAAAAAGTCCAAGACGAAGTGAAACGAGCTGATTGACTAAGGAGATAGGGTCATGGTTACCTCGGAGAGGAGGGTGGGGTAGTGGTGGTGAGTGAAGAGATTGGTAGCTACATGAATATATTCACTTCATGATTGTTCCTCAAGCTCTACATTTGTTTGGGCACTGTCCCCGATGTATAACTTAAAGCTCAATAATGAAACGAAGTAATACTGGCCTTCAAAATAGAATGAGGAAGCGTATACTGACTCAATGGACATGAATTTCAGCAAATTCCGGGAGATGGTGAAGGACAGGGAAGCCATGCAGTCCATGGGGTCGCAAACTGTTGAACACGACTCAGTAACTGAACAACAACAGATGAAATCAAAGGGATGGAGGGCCATGTTTTCAAGCGTGTGTTGTAGGCTTCAGGGGGCCTAAGTGTGACTGCCTCCATTTGGAGGATGGGCGGCAACCGCAGGGACAGGAATAGCTGTAGCTGACAGTGCATTTGCTACTTCTCCCAGTCAGGGTTTTCGAATTCGGGCCAGGAGAGTATCTGTGGCACGTTAGACATTCTGTAGGGACTGGCAGCCTCAGCCTGTGTGTCTGGAGGAGTTCTAGAAGAGAGGACAGCACAAATGTGGGACAGCATGCGGGTCCCACTCCAAGTTGGCAACAGAGTCTAAAATGTGCCAGACACCTGTTCCCAGTAACAGTAAATCTCGTGTGAGGTCTAGCATGTAAATTCCTCATACATTCTTGTATATCACTTAAGTACATAAATAAAGTATTAGTCGTTTATTTGTGTAATCTCTGTGACCCCATGGACTGTAGACCACCAGGTTCCTCTGTTCTTGGAATTCTCCAGGCAAGACTACTGGAGTAGGTTGCCATTTCCTTCTCCAGGAGATCTTCCTGATCCAGGGATCGAACTTGGGTCTCCTGCGTTGCAGGCGGATTCTTTACCATCTGAACCACCAGGGATGCCCTGTATATCACACAACGGTGGGCTTTTCTGACATGGAGGAAATTAGGACCATGAAAGCTGGGAAGAAGGCAAAATGGAGCTGCAGTGGCTTCTTTCTCAGTGTGTAATGAACTATTTGTAGTCAAGACCAAGTGAAACGAGCTGATTGACTAAGGAGATAGGGTCATGGTTACCTCGGAGAGGAGGGTGGTAGTGGTGGTGAGTGAAGAGATTGGTAGCTACATGAATATATTCACTTCATGATTGTTCCTCAAGCTCTACATTTGTTTGGGCACTGTCCCCGATGTATAACTTAAAGCTCAATAATGAAACGAAGTAATACTGGCCTTCAAAATAGAATGAGGAAGCGTATACTGACTCAATGGACATGAATTTCAGCAAATTCCGGGAGATGGTGAAGGACAGGGAAGCCATGCAGTCCATGGGGTCGCAAACTGTTGAACACGACTCAGTAACTGAACAACAACAGATGAAATCAAAGGGATGGAGGGCCATGTTTTCAAGCGTGTGTTGTAGGCTTCAGGGGGCCTAAGTGTGACTGCCTCCATTTGGAGGATGGGCGGCAACCGCAGGGACAGGAATAGCTGTAGCTGACAGTGCATTTGCTACTTCTCCCAGTCAGGGTTTTCGAATTCGGGCCAGGAGAGTATCTGTGGCACGTTAGACATTCTGTAGGGACTGGCAGCCTCAGCCTGTGTGTCTGGAGGAGTTCTAGAAGAGAGGACAGCACAAATGTGGGACAGCATGCGGGTCCCACTCCAAGTTGGCAACAGAGTCTAAAATGTGCCAGACACCTGTTCCCAGTAACAGTAAATCTCGTGTGAGGTCTAGCATGTAAATTCCTCATACATTCTTGTATATCACTTAAGTACATAAATAAAGTATTAGTCGTTTATTTGTGTAATCTCTGTGACCCCATGGACTGTAGACCACCAGGTTCCTCTGTTCTTGGAATTCTCCAGGCAAGACTACTGGAGTAGGTTGCCATTTCCTTCTCCAGGAGATCTTCCTGATCCAGGGATCGAACTTGGGTCTCCTGCGTTGCAGGCGGATTCTTTACCATCTGAACCACCAGGGATGCCCTGTATATCACACAACGGTGGGCTTTTCTGACATGGAGGAAATTAGGACCATGAAAGCTGGGAAGAAGGCAAAATGGAGCTGCAGTGGCTTCTTTCTCAGTGTGTAATGAACTATTTGTAGTCAAGACCAAGCACCCGTATTGATTCTCAGCAAGTGAGATTCTTTGCAGAGTGAGAGCGTCACCTGCCTTGGAGGTCAGCCCCATGGGACTGTGCCTGCTGCACTCTTTCAAATGAACAGATAAAACTCCTCATAAGACACTTCTGACACATCTGCACTGTATCTGTGAAAGTCCCCTTGGTGTCCTTTGGCAGTGAAGATGCTTGTAGCTTCAGTGCTCTGCAGCCTGTGCAGCAGCTGGCAAGGTGATTTTTTTTTCCTTCCCAGGAATGTGTAAAGGAAGAATTAGATTGCTGTTTGTTGAAACAGACTGTATATCTCACAAGTCCCATTTCAATAATCTTCTAGAGGCGAGAATGAATTTGGGATTGGAAAGGGCATTACAACGTGGCTAAGTAAATAGCACGAGGCCCCTCGGCACCTAGCCAGCGAGCAGAGCTACAATGTGACTTCCAGCCTTTACATTTCACAGTCTCTTTCTTGAGCAAACAGAGTCTGAAAGGTCTTTCACAGAGGCAGAATTTTAAGTCTGAACACTCAGGAAACTTGGTCGTCGAACTCCAAAACTGTCACACACTCCCCGGAGAAGTACCAGAAACTTTCCAACTGAACTTTTATGTCTCCAATAATTGTTAAATCCAGTATGCCTTAGGTTTCCCCTCAAATTTAGTCTTTGAGCTGCATGTGTATTCCTGTACATTTCTCCAGCTTTAAGACCTTCAGAGGTATATGAAGCCCTCCTTTAGGGCTGTTCATTGATACTGAGAGTCTAGAAACTCAAGTTATCCTGGTAGAGGGAGAAAGACCTTTGGTTGGGGCTTGCAGGAATGGAAAATCTGAGTTCTCAAGTGTGATTTGTGGTTTGATTCCATTTCTTTGTTGTTGTTTACTTACCAAGTTGTGTCTGACTCTTTGCGACCCTGTGGACTGCAGCACGCCAGGCTTCCCTGTTCTTCACCATCTCCTAGAGTTTGCTCAAACTCGTGTCCATTGAGTCCGTGATACCATCTGACCGTCTCATTCTCTGTCGTTCCCTTCTCCTGCCCTCAATTTTTCCCAGCATCAAGGTGTTTTCCACTGAGTCAACTCTTCCCAGCCCGGTGGCCAAAGTATTGGAGCTTCAGCTTCAGCATTGGTCCTTCCAATGAGTATTCAGGGTTGATTTCCTTTAGAACTGACTGGGTTGATCTCCTTGCTGTCCCATTTCTTTCTCTTTTTTTTTTTTGTCTGCTTTTTTGCTTTTACAGAGTTTTGTTGTTTACAGATACTTATAATCCAAGATTAGTCATATGTATATCCCATCCCCCGCCATCCCACCTCTCCAGGCCATCGTATAGCCTCCCTGTAAGATCCCTGAACCCACAGTGCATTGACAGTAGTTACTCTTTTACATATGCTAGTATAGGGCTCCATGTTACTCTTTCTATATCTCTCACCCACTCTTCCCTCTTCTTTCCTCAGTTTATATTTCTTCAGGTATGAAGGATTGGGGCTATCTAAAGCAGGCCTTCTGTGTGAGTGGAATTATTTTATAGTTTGCTTTCTCACAGTGAACCTTTTTTTTTTGCTAGAATGTTGAAGAAAAATGGATGAGCTCCCACCTTACCTCACGCCACTCTCCTCCTCACACACTGGACGCTTGTCATTCTGGCTGTTCAGTTCATTCATCATGTTTCTGTACCTCAGGACCTTTGGATATGCTACTCTGTCTCCTTGAACTGATCCTCCCACCTTTCTTTCAGTGACTGTTTTTTCCTGTCTTTTACGTGTTATCTTAGATGTCATCTCCTCAGAGAAGTCTTACCTATCACATTATCAAAAGCAGGTTTAACTTCCCCTATTCCATGTTGCAATACTTTGTTTGATGGAATTATGGCATTTATAAGAATTTAAGTTATTTACTTGATTATGGTGCATTTTACCTATTCTAGTATGAATTCTGTGAGGCAGCACTCATGGCTATCTGGTTTACTGTTGTAGTTCTCTGACATGGAATGTTATCTGATATATATATTTTGCTTAATAAATATTTGTTGAATAAATAAATGAATAAACTCATTTTGGGTGATACCTTTTTCTTTTTACTGTGCAGTGTTTTTCCTGAGGCTAGTGTCTTAGATATAATTCTCTCTTGAAGAATGTTATAATCCTTTTTTCAAAAAAATTAATTAACTAGTTAATTTTTGGCTGTGCTGGGTCTCTGCTGGTGTGCACGGGCTTTCTCTGGTTGCATTGAGCAGGGTTCCTCTCTAGTTGTGGTGCAGGGGCTTCTCATTGCAGTGACTTCTCTTGCTGTGGAGCACAGGCCCAAGGGCATGCGCAAGCAGCAGTTTTGGCTCACGGTCTTAGTTACCTTCCGGCATGTGGATCTTCCCAGACCAGGGATGGAACCTATGTTCCTGCATTGACAGGCAGATTCTTAATCACTGGACCACTAGCAAGGTCCTATAATCCTTTAAATAGAAAAAGTAAAGAGAAACATAAATTACAGTTTTGGAGAAAGGAAGAAAGAGAGTTGGTCTTATATCTCTTTTCCAATAGTGTTAGTCATCCATTGCTGTATCACAAGCTGCCCCCAAATGTAACTGGCCTAAAGCAACCATAAACATTCATCTCACATGGTTTCCATGAATTGGGAACTTACAACCAAGTTCAGTGAGTATTTCTGCCTCAGAGACTCTCATGAGGTTGTAACTAGATGCTATCCAGGACTGCAGCCATCTGCAAAGGCGCTGGTGGTCCAAGCCAGTGGCTAGCCACTCTCCTCCTCACTCACTGGACGCTTGTCATTCTGGCTGTTCAGTTCATTCATCATGTTTCAGCACCTCAGGACCTTTGGATATGCTACTCTGTCTCCTTGAACTGATCCTCCCACCTTTCTTTCAGTGACTGTTTTTTCCTGTCTTTTACGTGTTATCTTAGATGTCATCTCCTCAGAGAAGTCTTACCTATCACATTATCAAAAGCAGGTTTAACTTCCCCTATTCCATGTTGCAATACTTTGTTTGATGGAATTATGGCATTTATAAGAATTTAAGTTATTTACTTGATTATGGTGCATTTTACCTATTCTAGTATGAATTCTGTGAGGCAGCACTCATGGCTATCTGGTTTACTGTTGTAGTTCTCTGACATGGAATGTTATCTGATATATATATTTTGCTTAATAAATATTTGTTGAATAAATAAATGAATAAACTCATTTTGGGTGATACCTTTTCTTTTTACTGTGCAGTGTTTTTCCTGAGGCTAGTGTCTTAGATATAATTCTCTCTTGAAGAATGTTATAATCCTTTTTTCAAAAAAATTAATTAACTAGTTAATTTTTGGCTGTGCTGGGTCTCTGCTGGTGTGCACGGGCTTTCTCTGGTTGCATTGAGCAGGGTTCCTCTCTAGTTGTGGTGCAGGGGCTTCTCATTGCAGTGACTTCTCTTGCTGTGGAGCACAGGCCCAAGGGCATGCGCAAGCAGCAGTTTTGGCTCACGGTCTTAGTTACCTTCCGGCATGTGGATCTTCCCAGACCAGGGATGGAACCTATGTTCCTGCATTGACAGGCAGATTCTTAATCACTGGACCACTAGCAAGGTCCTATAATCCTTTAAATAGAAAAAGTAAAGAGAAACATAAATTACAGTTTTGGAGAAAGGAAGAAAGAGAGTTGGTCTTATATCTCTTTTCCAATAGTGTTAGTCATCCATTGCTGTATCACAAGCTGCCCCCAAATGTAACTGGCCTAAAGCAACCATAAACATTCATCTCACATGGTTTCCATGAATTGGGAACTTACAACCAAGTTCAGTGAGTATTTCTGCCTCAGAGACTCTCATGAGGTTGTAACTAGATGCTATCCAGGACTGCAGCCATCTGCAAAGGCGCTGGTGGTCCAAGCCAGTGGCTAGCTGCTGGGGGCTGGGTTACCTGCCTTGTGAGTTTCCTGTGTGGCTGGATGAGTGTTTTCACAAACTGGCTGCTGGCTTCCCACAGAGTAAGTGATTCAGGGCTGCAAGCTGAAGCTGCAAACTCTTTCAAGGCATAGCCTCAGGCCTCAGGTATTTTATTCTCAGTATTTGTTATTCATGGCAGTTCTGTTTGAGTGGGAGGGGACTACAGGAGGTGTGCAAGGCAGGAGGCAAGAATTCTGGAGACCATTTTGGAGGCTGGCTTCCTCTAATCCCCATGTGGTTGTGTTTCTGGATTTCTGGGGTTTTTCATCCTGTTTCTCTACTTCAATCAGCTAACAGCAGCGTCAACCCTCTCAGAAGATGTCTCAGGACCCAGAGACAGCATAATAGACACCTGCTTGCAAGAAAACAGCGTGGTGTGTGCTGACTAAAATCCATTTCTGCATGCACAGAGATCTCCTTAGGTCTATCACTGTGCCTGCACAATGTAAAAAATACACAGAAAGTTCTCCACTGGTATAATTTTTTGAATGAGAGAATGAAAAAATAAAGGGATCTTTGTATTTTTCTCTCATGAACCTGAGATCTCATTTTGTGCTATGACTTACATACACAAATTCCAGCCTTCAGAAATGCACATCAATTTTAATCAAAAAGAATTAAACATGCCATTAACTTTTCACTTTCATAGTCTGGGTAGATGCCTATCAGACCTGAAACCTGTTCAGCACAAACCAAAAAATTCTTCTCCTTTCACAATTGGGTAGTTTTATCCTTCTCTTTTTTTAAAGTATTTGCATTCGATGAAATTTATTCTGGCCATTAAATGTAATGCCTAATACACAGAATGGATATTTTACCTACTTGCCTTAGTTATAATCAATCACCAAAACTATTCTATAGATCATCCATTGCTGTATCACAAGCTGCCCCAAATGTAACTGGCCTAAAGCAACCATAAACATTCATCTCACATGGTTTCCATGAATTGGGAACTTACAACCAAGTTCAGTGAGTATTTCTGCCTCAGAGACTCTCATGAGGTTGTAACTAGATGCTATCCAGGACTGCAGCCATCTGCAAAGGCGCTGGTGGTCCAAGCCAGTGGCTAGCTGCTGGGGGCTGGGTTACCTGCCTTGTGAGTTTCCTGTGTGGCTGGATGAGTGTTTTCACAAACTGGCTGCTGGCTTCCCACAGAGTAAGTGATTCAGGGCTGCAAGCTGAAGCTGCAAACTCTTTCAAGGCATAGCCTCAGGCCTCAGGTATTTTATTCTCAGTATTTGTTATTCATGGCAGTTCTGTTTGAGTGGGAGGGGACTACAGGAGGTGTGCAAGGCAGGAGGCAAGAATTCTGGAGACCATTTTGGAGGCTGGCTTCCTCTAATCCCCATGTGGTTGTGTTTCTGGATTTCTGGGGTTTTTCATCCTGTTTCTCTACTTCAATCAGCTAACAGCAGCGTCAACCCTCTCAGAAGATGTCTCAGGACCCAGAGACAGCATAATAGACACCTGCTTGCAAGAAAACAGCGTGGTGTGTGCTGACTAAAATCCATTTCTGCATGCACAGAGATCTCCTTAGGTCTATCACTGTGCCTGCACAATGTAAAAAATACACAGAAAGTTCTCCACTGGTATAATTTTTTGAATGAGAGAATGAAAAAATAAAGGGATCTTTGTATTTTTCTCTCATGAACCTGAGATCTCATTTTGTGCTATGACTTACATACACAAATTCCAGCCTTCAGAAATGCACATCAATTTTAATCAAAAAGAATTAAACATGCCATTAACTTTTCACTTTCATAGTCTGGGTAGATGCCTATCAGACCTGAAACCTGTTCAGCACAAACCAAAAAATTCTTCTCCTTTCACAATTGGGTAGTTTTATCCCTTCTCTTTTTTTTTTAAAGTATTTGCATTCGATGAAATTTATTCTGGCCATTAAATGTAATGCCTAATACACAGAATGGATATTTTACCTACTTGCCTTAGTTATAATCAATCACCAAAACTATTCTATAGATGTTGTCCCTATGGACCCAACTACTGCCGTCAAATGTATATCCTACTTACCTGTAAAATGCTTTTGAAATTTAAAAAATACCCCCACTCCAATAATACCTACCCAAGTTATTTTTCCTTAAAAGGTTCAAAACTTGTAAGATCCTTCTTTAGCAATGGAACATCAAGTGACATTTTATGTAATAAAAATACCCTTTATTATGATTCTCATGTACCTGATTTGGTGGCTAGGCTTTTCTAAAGTTAATTTTAGAGCACTACCAGAGAATTAAAATTGAGAACTCTTATCCAGTGCTTGTGGGAGTATCCATTTATGATGTAACTACTTTGTAGATCAATTTAACAGTATCTAGTGGAATTGAAATTGTATATTTTCTGTGGACCAGTAATTCCAGTCTGGTTTATATATATTGGTTCATACACAAAAATGTGCACTGCAACATTATTAAAGTCAAACATTTGGAAAGTCTAAAAGGCAAAAGCACAGATGAATGATGACACAAACCATTACCAATATAAAATATTGATGTAATTCATGCAACAGAATATTCTACAGTAACAAAAATCAATAAAATAGTATATATATCAACTTAGGTGAATCTCATAAACATCACACTGAAAGATAAAAAGTAGGTTATACAAGCATACACAGTGTCTGATTTCATTTATACAGCCTAAAACATCTAACCAGTATTATGTTTGTAGTCTAAATAGAGTAAAAATACAACAATATTATGAAAATTTCAAACCAAAGATTTAATATAGAAATGTTTCTCCTAAGAAGGAAGGGAGGGTAAATAAGATCTGGGCTGGGTAGACAGAGGGATTTAATTATAGTTGTAATGTTTTATTTCTTGAGCTAGCTGGTAGTTTTCTGGATTTTCCTTTTGCTATTTGTACTTTGCAAAATAGTTCATAATTTAAAAAATTCAAGTGAAGTGGTGAAATCTTCTGAGAACTGTCTAAGTTTGGTTGCTTGCTGGTAAGAATTGAGACAGTTTTTTTTTTTGTTCTTTTTTTTGGCGGGGAGGGGGGCACTTCTATTGATCTTTCATTTATCTTCGTTCTTTGGCCTGTGTGGGCCTCCCATCGCAGTGGCCTCTCTCGCTGCAGAGTACCAGCTCTGGGCGCATGCGCTCCAGAGTTCCGGCTCGGTAGTTGGACACATCGGTCCCGCCACTCCGCGGCATGTGGGATCATCCCAGGCCAGGGATCGAACTGGCGTCCCTTGCACTGCAAGGCGGTGTCCTTACCCACTGGACCACCAGGGAAGCCCGAGACAATTATTGATATAAGAATGGTCAGTATGTGTACAAATAACATTTTATGTGTTTTTTAAAACTGGTGTGTCCGTGTTTTTATATATACTTCTCATGCTGTCAGTATTGATTTCTCCTTTTATCCAAATGATCACTTTGAGTAAAATCAAATGAGCTGTTTCTCACTTTGATCTGTAAAACTGCATTGGTTGCATTAAGTCATTTTGGTCTAATGTATTGTTTGACTAAAAAAAAAAATGGGCTTGTAGCTTCACAAATGCATGCAACATTATTAAAGTCAAACATTTGGAAAGTCTAAAAGGCAAAAGCACAGATGAATGATGACACAAACCATTACCAATATAAAATATTGATGTAATTCATGCAACAGAATATTCTACAGTAACAAAAATCAATAAAATAGTATATATATCAACTTAGGTGAATCTCATAAACATCACACTGAAAGATAAAAAGTAGGTTATACAAGCATACACAGTGTCTGATTTCATTTATACAGCCTAAAACATCTAACCAGTATTATGTTTGTAGTCTAAATAGAGTAAAAATACAACAATATTATGAAAATTTCAAACCAAAGATTTAATATAGAAATGTTTCTCCTAAGAAGGAAGGGAGGGTAAATAAGATCTGGGCTGGGTAGACAGAGGGATTTAATTATAGTTGTAATGTTTTATTTCTTGAGCTAGCTGGTAGTTTTCTGGATTTTCCTTTTGCTATTTGTACTTTGCAAAATAGTTCATAATTTAAAAAATTCAAGTGAAGTGGTGAAATCTTCTGAGAACTGTCTAAGTTTGGTTGCTTGCTGGTAAGAATTGAGACAGTTTTTTTTTTTTTTTTTTTCTTTTTTTTGGCGGGGAGGGGGGCACTTCTATTGATCTTTCATTTATCTTCGTTCTTTGGCCTGTGTGGGCCTCCCATCGCAGTGGCCTCTCTCGCTGCAGAGTACCAGCTCTGGGCGCATGCGCTCCAGAGTTCCGGCTCGGTAGTTGGACACATCGGTCCCGCCACTCCGCGGCATGTGGGATCATCCCAGGCCAGGGATCGAACTGGCGTCCCTTGCACTGCAAGGCGGTGTCCTTACCCACTGGACCACCAGGGAAGCCCGAGACAATTATTGATATAAGAATGGTCAGTATGTGTACAAATAACATTTTATGTGTTTTTTAAAACTGGTGTGTCCGTGTTTTTATATATACTTCTCATGCTGTCAGTATTGATTTCTCCTTTTATCCAAATGATCACTTTGAGTAAAATCAAATGAGCTGTTTCTCACTTTGATCTGTAAAACTGCATTGGTTGCATTAAGTCATTTTTGGTCTAATGTATTGTTTGACTATAATGCTTGGTTTAAGTAAGTATAAAAATTTGAATGTTAAAAATAAGGACCTGAAGGAAGAAATCTAGATTCACAAAAGGGATAATCAGCCTCTTCAAATTTTCTAAATTGCTTCCCGCACATATTCTAAATAATCTTTAAAACATAAACACTTAACAATTATTGCTCTTCTGATCTTTCCGTTTGTCTTTCTAGTGTTACAGAAGAGTTCTGAAAAAGAAAGGGAGGAAAAGATGAAGGAAGGGACATTCCTAGGGTGGCTAGTTTTGTTTGTTTTTCCGTATAGGGTAGAATTGCTGACTTTTATCACCAGGCAAGTGAACAGAGGTTTGCAGGCTAAATTTCTGCAAGTACTTTGGAAATTGCCTCATACGGTCTGTGAGCGTTCTACCCTTAGTTGGAGAAATACAGGTTTGACCCTTGGCCTGGGCTGTCCTGGTATGGCTGTGCTATTCTAATGACTATATTTAAGTCTCTATAATCTTAAGAACATGATATCTCATATTATTGCCTGAAATTTCCAGCATTCTAGCTGTCAGCAATATGGCAAACAAACAGACAAAACCAAAACCCAAATCCCACAAATGAAAAACCGAGGGAATAAGGAAAAATAAATCCCAGATGCAAAGATATAGTTGTCGCAAGTTTCATTAAACTATTGGCTCTCAAACTTGACTGCACATTGAAATTACTTGGGGAGTTGTAAAAGAACACTGATGCTTGGTCTTGTTCCCAGGCATTCTGATTAAAGCCTGGGAATCAGAATTTTTTAAAATTTATTAATTTTTAATTAAAGAATAATTGCTTTACAATATTGTGTTGGTTTCCGCTATGTATCAGCATGAATCAGCCATAGATGTACATATGTCGCCTCCCTCTGAACCTCCGTCCCATCTCCACCCCTTCCCACCCCTCTAGGTTGTTACAGAGCCCCTGTTTGAGTTCCCTGAGTCATACAGCAAATTCTCATTGGCTCTCTATTTACATATGGTAGTTGTATATGTTTCCATGCTACTCTCTCTGTTCTTCCAACCCTCTCCTCTGCACACTGCCATAAGTCTGTGTACCTCTGCGTTGCTGCTGGGCATCAGACTTTCAAAGACTCTTCCAGGTAATTCTAATGTAAAGTTTATGAATCACTGCATTAAGTTAAAAAATTATTTTTTCTGTATGAGAAGGCCTGAAAGTGGGGTTCAAAACCTACTCTCAATTCACATCAGTTTATGCAGATTAAAGGTAACTAATTAAATCAGTGCTATTGTGAGCCAGGCCCATGCACACAGAAATGAGAGCTGGCAGCCAGGATGCAAGGGAGGAGTAATGTCCATTTTCCCCTCTCCTTGCAAAAGAATCAGACAGGACTGAAGGACCAAACAACAAGTAGAAGCGGAAACTTATGAGTGTTTCTGAGTGTAAAGCATCTATGACATGGTATCATGATTCCTTAGCAGTGCTTTGGACACAGTGAGCATTGAATATACATTCATAGAATTAATGGATGAATACATCAGTAAAAGAATGGAGTGTTGAATACAAGGAATACTCAGCAAAAGTATCATGCTGGTGAGAAATGAAATTATCTAGAAATTCTGTAACACTTCTTAAAAACAGTTGAAAGTCCCGCATCTCTATTCTATTTATTCCCTTGGCTTTTGTTGAAAGGAACTGTATCTTTGTAATGTTGATTCCCCCTAATCCTAAACAAAATGGAGATCGCTGCTCATCTCAGTTCTGGTTTCTCTCCCAGGACGCTGGAAAAAGGGAAACTCCATCTTCACAGCTATCCCAAGATCAAGAGGTTCCCAAAATAAATTTAAACACTGAACATTCAAGGACATTTCAAGATGAGATATACTTCTTTTTTTTACTTTCTCAGCGATACCTTAAGTATTGAGAAGAGCACTTGATAAATGATAGTTCTACAGCTATTTTTAATTTCCTTACCAGCTGAAGAAGCTGTGTTCTGTTTCCCACTCCCTACACTGGCACCTCTGCCCTTCACTCCAGACTCTTGTAAACTGGTTCACAGAAGACGTACTTTTGCTCTGAGACCCCGACAAAGCTTCCTTCCATCAGTTCAATTAAAGAGGCTTCATCTCAGGATAGTTCACCACTTCAGGTTGAATTAAGTTCTCTTTAACCTGTCCAAGGAAGTCGGGGAGATATTGAAGTGCTTACCTTATCCCTCTGCTAAATCAATACTGCACTTGACTGGTTTCCACTTGACTTATTATGTGAGCATTGGAGAAAAAATTTTTTCAACTACCACCCAGGAGGATCAGACCAAAATAGAGGTACCGAAGTTTGTGAGACTAATAAGCACAGGAAAAAAAAACCTGGGAAGTAATTTTTAGTTGACTATTTTTGCCTTTTATATGAGACTTAATGTCCTGATACCAGGTTACTGTTTCCTTAGGGAACCCAAGGAAAGAAAAGAAGAGAAGAAAGGCATGGAAAGTGTTGGTTTCTTTTTTTTAACAGTAAAATTACTGTTTACCTTCACTCATTTACCTTCATAAAAGTCTTATTTTTTTATACTAGACAAATGTAAAAATTTTAATACGAAAGCAATAGTGGACCTGTGGCTGATTCCAGTTGGTGTATGGCAGAGGCCGACATAATACTGTAGAGCAGTTATCCTCCAATTAAAAAAAAATAGTGGGAAAGAGACTCCAAGTCTCAAGAGTCTTTGAGTTAGTGTATTTTATAAAAATTTTTAATTGCTTTTCTTTTGTATAATTAACATCTGAACATTTAAATACTACAGAAGTCTATAATTTAGAAAGGATAAATTGTCCATAATTCCACTCCCAGCAATAATAGTTTAGCATATATTTTTCACATTTTTTTCTATATGTAGCCTAACATTCACAATAACAATCATGGTATTTTTATAAAAAATTATATATTACATGGGCAACACTTTTGGTTTTGTTTCCCAATATATACTAGTTATCTTTTTCTCTACACTGGGGTATGTTGTATTGCCACTTTTAGACTACTTCATACAAAAAATGTGTGTCAAGTTTTCATGTCTCAACTGGATTCAAAAACCTTCACCTCACGCACACATGTGAGAAGGATTTTGTCATCAGGATTGTTTATTTGCATTCACACAAATAATAGTCTTGATCCATTTGGAAAGGCAGCACAAGCATTTATTGCACATACACCATCTGCTGTGTGTAGGAGTGGTACAAAGGTGAATAAATTGTGTTGCCTTATCCCTCTAGCTAAATCCAATAGGAAGTCGGAGATATTGAAGTGCTTACCTTATCCCTCTGCTAAATCAATACTGCACTTGACTGGTTTCCACTTGACTTATTATGTGAGCATTGGAGAAAAAATTTTTTCAACTACCACCCAGGAGGATCAGACCAAAATAGAGGTACCGAAGTTTGTGAGACTAATAAGCACAGGAAAAAAAAACCTGGGAAGTAATTTTTAGTTGACTATTTTTGCCTTTTATATGAGACTTAATGTCCTGATACCAGGTTACTGTTTCCTTAGGGAACCCAAGGAAAGAAAAGAAGAGAAGAAAGGCATGGAAAGTGTTGGTTTCTTTTTTTTAACAGTAAAATTACTGTTTACCTTCACTCATTTACCTTCATAAAAGTCTTATTTTTTTATACTAGACAAATGTAAAAATTTTAATACGAAAGCAATAGTGGACCTGTGGCTGATTCCAGTTGGTGTATGGCAGAGGCCGACATAATACTGTAGAGCAGTTATCCTCCAATTAAAAAAAAATAGTGGGAAAGAGACTCCAAGTCTCAAGAGTCTTTGAGTTAGTGTATTTTATAAAAATTTTTAATTGCTTTTCTTTTGTATAATTAACATCTGAACATTTAAATACTACAGAAGTCTATAATTTAGAAAGGATAAATTGTCCATAATTCCACTCCCAGCAATAATAGTTTAGCATATATTTTTCACATTTTTTTCTATATGTAGCCTAACATTCACAATAACAATCATGGTATTTTTATAAAAAATTATATATTACATGGGCAACACTTTTGGTTTTGTTTCCCAATATATACTAGTTATCTTTTTCTCTACACTGGGGTATGTTGTATTGCCACTTTTAGACTACTTCATACAAAAAATGTGTGTCAAGTTTTCATGTCTCAACTGGATTCAAAAACCTTCACCTCACGCACACATGTGAGAAGGATTTTGTCATCAGGATTGTTTATTTGCATTCACACAAATAATAGTCTTGATCCATTTGGAAAGGCAGCACAAGCATTTATTGCACATACACCATCTGCTGTGTGTAGGAGTGGTACAAAGGTGAATAAATTGTGTTGCACCCACAGTCTGGTGCTGGTGACAGACAGGGCTAATTGTTGTTGAAAGCCATTGAGTTTAGGTTCCCCAAGAGTGGTCTAAATGGACTTTCATGATAGAATAGAAAAGGGAGAGACTAATTCTGACTGAGGGGATTGAGTGAAATTTTGGGAAAGAAGTATGTTTTGCATTAGACCTCAGACGTTGTGTCCAATTTTGGTGAGTGGATAAAAAAGGCCTGGCGGGAATAGTGTGATATAAAGCATGTGATCCCAAAGGACATGAGATGTTCAAGGAAATGTGAGAGTTGAAGAGCGTGTACAAAGGGAAAGGTAGAAAATAAAGCTGCAGAGACATCTCCAGGCTAGATCATGAAAGTGAAAGTCGCTCAGTCCTGTTTGACTCTTTGTGACCCATAGACTAGGCATGGAATTCTCCAGGCAAGAATGTTGGAGTGGGTAGGCTTTCCCTTCTCCAGGGAATCTTCCTAACCCACGGATCGAACCCGTATCTCCTCCACTGCAGGTGGATTCTATACTGTCTGAGACACCAGGGAAGCCCTAGATCATAGAAGGCTAAAGCATGTGACACTTGATGTAAAAGACATGGAAGGTCTGATCATGATTTCTGATCAGTGGCTGACTACATCCTCCATACACAACTCTGTTACAGAATGTTGCAGACTGTGTTGTGATTGTTTGCATATGTGGTTTGTAAATATCATAAATATCTTCCGCCCACAAAAAGTGAGCTCTTTAGGAACAAGAGATCATTAAAAAAAAATTTTTTTTCAATTTGTGACCTATTTTATTTATTTATTTTCATCCATCTTTATTCTTAGCCTGTGTGGGCCTCGTATTGCAGTGGCCTCTCTAATTGCAGAGCACTGCTCTGGGTGCATGTGCTCCAGAGCATTGGCTCATAATTAGACAGACTAGCCCAGCCACTCCTCGACACGTGGGATCTTCCTGGGCCAGGGATTGAACCAGCACCCCTTGCACTGCAAGGTGGACTCTCAACCCACTGGACCACCAGGGAAGCCCCAAGAGATCATTTTTTAAAAATTCATCTTTATAGGCCCAGTACTGGTAAAGGGACTGTCTGTCGTATTGAGCATTCATAATTGTAAAATTGGTTTGTAAAAGCAATTCATTGAGTAACTACTGTGAGGCAGATTCTTAACACATGCTGTCTCAGTCACTCTTACAAGTAGTCAAGCCCTGTTTTTTTGTTCTTTATATTTTTCTTTTCTACTCCACATTACTTCTTAACAGAAATTCCCAGGCTTAGAATCAGTTTTTGAATTATGAGAGTGCCTTTATATTAGGATATATTTATACTAGAAAATTATTTGTTGTTTATCTGAAATTCAATCTTAACTAAGCACTCAGTATCTTTATTTGTTAGATCCTGCAACCCTACCTACATGTAGTTAGCCTTCCCTAGTTAGTCCAGTTGATATCTTCTTTCCTTTTCTTTTGATTTTTCTTGAGCACTTCCAGATGCAGCCTCTAACAGATGTGCCATGAAACACTGATTCACTGTGCAACTTTAAAGGGGTAATATTGAGGCTGCTGCACCATTTGCTTGCTTTTAGTGTTGTCAGACTCCTATCCCTTTGGGAAAGGAGATTTTGTGTGTTTGCTTTAAATTTTGTGTGTTTGCTTTAAAATGGATAACCACATGTAAATACAAATTCTCTCTCAAGAAATTTTTGGTGACATAATACCCATTCTGGACTTTTGAGATAACCCTGTGCCTACTATAGCTATCATGGGACACAGGGAAAATGACTACTGGTTGTCTACTACCTCTACTCATAATGAAAGTCTTTACTCTGTTTCCTTGCCTATACAAATTAGAAAGTATTTACTTCATATAACAATATAGGGACTTATAATAAATTATGTATACACTTCTGTATCTTGCTTCATATATTTAGCATTGTTTGAGATTTATTCATATTGATATGTGTTGCTCTAATCAGTTGTTCTCAGGACTGTATCATGTTTCACTGCACAAATACCACATTATTTATTTATCCACTCTCCTGTTGAAACTGTTTGAGCATTCTTTTTTTAAAAAAACTTTTATTTTACTTTTAACTTTTACAGAGTTTTGTTGTTTACAGATATGTATGTTCCCAGATTAGTCATATGTATATCCCCCCATCCCACCCCTCCGGACTGTCACACAGCACCCCTGCAGGGTCCCCTTTTCTCACAGAGCAATGACTATAGCTATTTTCTTCACATATGATAGTACAGTTTTTCATGCTACTTCCTTTAGGCCTCCCACCCACTGTTCATTCCCCACAATGTCCATATGTCTATTGTCCATGTCTGTTTTTCCTTCACTTCACTGCATGTGTGAGCATTCTTTTATGTATGTCTTTGTATACCTGCAAGAGTTTCTCTAAGGTATATAGAATGGACTTGCTAGTTCATAGGATACAGGTATGAACTTTGTTAGATATTGTTGGACTGATCTCCTAAGGCAGACCTTAATTGTATATTTCTGTCATATTTGAGAGTTCCAAGTTCTCTCTAAAACTTGGGAAATAATTAGGTTTTAAAAATATATGTCAGTCTAAATGGGATAAATTAATAGTCTTACTTTAGCATTTAAATTATTAATGAGGTTGAGTATTATTATGAATAGGCTTATTGACCATTTAGAGTTACCTTTTTAAATTGCTTGTGTATAAGCTTTGCCCATTTTATGGTTAGGTTTTTTGTCTTTTTCTTATCCATTTGAATGAACTCTTTATTCTGAATATAAATAATTTTGTATGGTTTGTAAATATGCTCTCTTTGTGACATCTCGTTTTCTTCAAATGCTGTTATATACAGGTTTTTAATTTCAAAGTTGTCAGTTTTACTAACTATTTCTTTTAGAACCTCTGCTTTTTATTTAATAAATCATTCTAGAGAAATTTATACTTAATCCAGGTTCTTTAAGATATTAATATTTTCCTATATTTTTTTCTATATTTCTGTGTTTTTGAGTATGTTGTAAAATAGTGATTTTTTTAATATATACATAATAAAATATTTTAAGGCTTTCTATTGAACAGTCTATTTTTCCACTTACTGGTTTGTATTGTGTCCATATACCTTGTAATGCTTCTGGAAATTTCTTCTGTGCCCTTTTTCTATATGCCTGAGCTAAAATCTCAAGGGACAACTACTATAATGGTATAATAACCATGCTCTACAGAGCGTTGTTTTCCTAGTGATTCCATTTTGAGAGAAAAATCATTTTCAAATATGTACATGGTTATGTTTACATTAAAATACATTTAGTGCTAATTGTATGATAAATAGAAGAAACCAAGTACCTCCTTATTCCTTCCAGTTCCCTCAGTTTATATTTGTAAAGAAGAAATTAAATTCTCAGTTATAAGATCTCTTTCTCTAAATTCAAGCTTTGCAAAGGGTACTTAGCATGCTTGAAGGTCACTGCTGATGAACAGCTTCAGGCTATTAATATTCACAGAACATGCCTATGCTAAGTGTTCTTTGTCTTTGTATACCTGCAAGAGTTTCTCTAAGGTATATAGAATGGACTTGCTAGTTCATAGGATACAGGTATGAACTTTGTTAGATATTGTTGGACTGATCTCCTAAGGCAGACCTTAATTGTATATTTCTGTCATATTTGAGAGTTCCAAGTTCTCTCTAAAACTTGGGAAATAATTAGGTTTTAAAAATATATGTCAGTCTAAATGGGATAAATTAATAGTCTTACTTTAGCATTTAAATTATTAATGAGGTTGAGTATTATTATGAATAGGCTTATTGACCATTTAGAGTTACCTTTTTAAATTGCTTGTGTATAAGCTTTGCCCATTTTATGGTTAGGTTTTTTGTCTTTTTCTTATCCATTTGAATGAACTCTTTATTCTGAATATAAATAATTTTGTATGGTTTGTAAATATGCTCTCTTTGTGACATCTCGTTTTCTTCAAATGCTGTTATATACAGGTTTTTAATTTCAAAGTTGTCAGTTTTACTAACTATTTCTTTTAGAACCTCTGCTTTTTATTTAATAAATCATTCTAGAGAAATTTATACTTAATCCAGGTTCTTTAAGATATTAATATTTTCCTATATTTTTTTCTATATTTCTGTGTTTTTGAGTATGTTGTAAAATAGTGATTTTTTTAATATATACATAATAAAATATTTTAAGGCTTTCTATTGAACAGTCTATTTTTCCACTTACTGGTTTGTATTGTGTCCATATACCTTGTAATGCTTCTGGAAATTTCTTCTGTGCCCTTTTTCTATATGCCTGAGCTAAAATCTCAAGGGACAACTACTATAATGGTATAATAACCATGCTCTACAGAGCGTTGTTTTTCCTAGTGATTCCATTTTGAGAGAAAAATCATTTTCAAATATGTACATGGTTATGTTTACATTAAAATACATTTAGTGCTAATTGTATGATAAATAGAAGAAACCAAGTACCTCCTTATTCCTTCCAGTTCCCTCAGTTTATATTTGTAAAGAAGAAATTAAATTCTCAGTTATAAGATCTCTTTCTCTAAATTCAAGCTTTGCAAAGGGTACTTAGCATGCTTGAAGGTCACTGCTGATGAACAGCTTGGAATCAGGCTATTAATATTCACAGAACATGCCTATGCTAAGTGACATGATTGTAAAATATTCTGGAAGCCAACCTTGTAGTGCTTTCTGGTAGCATTAAGTGTTTCCAATAAAATCCTATTAAAGAAGGGAGATGAGTGTCACTTGTATCAACTTTGTACATTTCATCTTTTCACTATAATTTTATTTTAAAAAATCTAGCATACATAAACCTTTCTTCTGTCTTTGAAAATTGATCATATCCTCTTTACTTAATTTTTTGCTTTTTTATTTGTTTGCTAGCTACTTAGGAATTTTACACCCAGTGTTAGATAACTTTACCTTATAGATACTTACAAATATACTTCAGGATGAACTTTAACAATTAAGCAGTGTCTACTGGCTTCTCCCTGAGAAATATCAATATTTAAGTACACATTTACCTTCTCATTTCCTAGAATTTGTTGATGTGATCTGGATTTGTTGATTCAGAGCATTATTTTTCATCATGAAGATTCTTAAAAAACATTTTATATTAATAATTATACACATAATTCTGAAATTCATTTAATTTTGTCCTCTGCCTCAAATTACTTTTCCCTGTTACTAATCTATTTCAGGTTACCTTTTTATAACAGCTTTACTAGGCTTAATTTGTGTACAGTAGACTGAACGGGTTTAAAGTGTACAATTTGTTATATATGTATATATCTATATCTGTGTCCGTGAAACGATCACTTCCATCAATATAATCAACATATCTGTTACACATAAGTTTCCTTATGCCTCCTCAAACCTTTATTTGGATTTGAATGGTTCATGGCTTTGAATGAAAATTTCAAAACAAGATTTCTAGGAATTTTGCCTAACCATACAGTCTTTTCATGTAGGTTGTAGAAAGTTCATGGGTCTCCATTCAGTGCAGACTCCAGTACCAACCTGGAGATTCAGACAAGATAGGGTTTCTTGCCACAGTTACGCTCCATTCTCTTCTTTCTCATTTCCATTTTATCTTCTGATTGAGAGAGTTTTAGTGAACAGATCAGGGACAGAAGAAATTCATTTTGTTTCCTTCTGGTTGGCTTATCCCATGACTGTGACCAGTGTTGTTTCCCCACAGTTGCTATATTTCCATGGAATTTACTCCAGTTGTCATGTTTTTGGTGGGACTCTAATTTCCTTCAGAGGTAGTAAGGGTTGTTTAAACATACAGTAAGGAAATGCTTCATGTGTTTCCAGGTATGGGTAATGCTGTTATCACATGGGATTGTGGGTGTCAGAACTTGAATAGACCTGGCAGAAATGTTTCATGAACATGCATTGAATAAATAGTAAATGAGTTCCAGTTGGAGGAGGGGTAGGGGGGCTAAACCACATTCTAGGGTTTCCTACACCGAGGAAACACCAACTTGTGAGAAATGCTTCAGTTTCATTTTTGCCACTTTCTTTATTGATGGGTTTCTGATTTTAGTCTTTTCTAAATTACATAATGCTGTTGCAGAGCTTTCCTTGAATTAAAATACAAATATCAGTTTATTTAGTATATGCTGCAAATCAAATAAGTAACTTGTAAAGTGCAAGTCACTCAGTCGTGTCTGACTCTTTGCGGCCCAAGGATGAGTCATGGAATTCTCCAGGCAAGAATACTGGAGAGGGTAGGCTTTACCTTCTCCAGGGGATCTTCCCAATTCAGGTATCAAAATGGGATCTTCTGCATTGCAGGTAGATTCTTTACCACTGAACTACAAGGGAAGCCCAAGTAACTTGTAACAAGAGTTACTATATCGTAATAAGTATTAATATGCACCCAGAATGGCTTAAATATTTTAAAAATTTAGTGCTTTTAATAACTAAATTCAGTGACGAATGTTTATAAAGATTTGAGGGTCTCTTTGAAATAATTAATACCAGCATTTTGTGTGGACCTCTCTAGACAAGCACATTTGCTTTCTAACTGGAGCTTTTGAGTCACTGCAAAGCTGTCTTTTAAATTCAGTTCCATTGCATTTAATTGAAGACTATTGTAGAATATAATGGGCTTAAGCTGGTATTTGTGTAATTAGTCCTGAAACACATCTTGATGATTGTGTGAAGGACTGAAAGGGAAAGGGACAAAGCTTCAGCTCTGGTATTAAAATGAACACCAGCAGAATATTTCTGAGCCCTCTTTTCTGAATCTATTTGTTCTCCATTCTCAGAGATTATGTGAACAATATTCTTTTCGTCTAAGCAGCTCATAATAAAATGAATGAGGGAAAAAGTCCAAAAAAATGATGCTGGGAAATGTTCAGATCAATAGGACATCTGGAACCAGGAAGACTTTCCAACCAGAAATCTAGATTGCTCAGAAATATAGAGTTTTACCACAAGCACAATTTAGTGTGGAGGCTATTAAGAGCTTGATCTCAATGGAATCTCTTTTGGAACTCATGTCACCCATTTATTCATTGTTTTAACAAATGTAATGGTGACGTAATTGTAGGATTTGTAACACTTTGCGCTTTTCCTGCCAAGTTTGAGTATGATTTGTTTAGCAGATGTACCAATTTCTTTTTTACTTCTTTGTTAGAACTCTTGTTCAGACAGATTTTAATGGCAGAAACTATAAATAATTGACAGGGGTGAGTGTCTAAGTGTGTGAGTGCAAACATGGGTCTTGACACCACACGGCCACTATTGCTAGAATCCTGAGAAATGCTCCAAGCTTGCATACAGCTTCTTAGTCTTTAGGGGCTGATTAGTCTGAATCCTTGTGGTCTTTGTTTTTTAAACCCTACTGTCCTTAATTGCTGTTTTGTTAAGTGCCTTTTTTTTTTTTTTTCATCTTCATGCTATGAGCTCTGTTATTTATTTATTTATTATTTTCATCCATTTTTATTTCTTGGCATATGTGAGCCTCCCATTGCAGTGGCCTCTCTCATTGCAGAGCACTGGCTCTGGGTTCATGCGCTCCAGAGCACTGGCTCTCAATTGGACACACTGGTGCAGCCATTCCTCTGTGTGTGGGATCTTCCCAGGCCATGGATTGAATCTGTGCCCCTTGCACTGCAAGGTGGACTCTTTACCCACTGGACCACCAGGGAAAGCCCCTTTTGGTCTTTTATCTTACTTTACTCTGTCTGATCAATGTGAGTTTTGATGACTCCTTTTACTCTTTCACCTTAAGATCTGATGCAGGAGAAAAGGACTTGTTTTATTTTCTTTTTGCTGAGGTCTTAGTGAGACTTTTTGGTTTACCTTTCATTGCTAGAGAAGCAGGTAAGGAAATATGCAGAAAAATCAGAAAAGAACTGGCCTGAACCTTAGTTTATCTTCATGTGGTTCTATTGGGTCTTGTCAGACATCCAAATGGGATAGGAGATGCTTCCAAGCCCCGTTTACCATACCAGCCAGCTGCAAGGGAGAGAGAGAACTAGTGCTTATAAAGGGGAATTCTGGGAGGAACACAGTACCTCTATAAAGTGTTTGCTCTAGTACCTTTCCACTGAATCTTTGTGATTTACAGGGTCATGTATGTGTGTCTTATGACTCCATTTTGCCTAAGGCTTAGATCTAAGCTTCTGGTCCTGGGGAGAAGGGTGGAAGAGGGTACAATGGGAGGTCAGTGTTGATCCTTGGAGAGTCACTTTCATTGCTGATTCAACAGTCCAAACAGTGTATTTGAATATGTAGTACAGACTTTATAGATATAATGCATATAAAATGTATTGTCTGTGTTTATTTGTAAATGTTCAAATACTTTAAAACAGGGAGTATGATACATACATGGGCTTCCCTGGTAGCTCAGCTGGTAAAGAGTCCACCTGCAATGCAGGAGACCACGGTGTGATTACCTGGGTTGGAAAGATTCCCTGGAGGAGGGCATGTCAACCTACTCCAGTATTCTTACATTGAGAATCCCCACGGACAGAGGAGCCTGGCAAACTGCAGTCCATGGGATTGCCAAGAGTCAGATATAACTGAGCGATTCAGCACAGTACATATGACTGACATATGCATGAGACATATGTACATAGTTCCTTTTAATATATTCCCTAGGAGCAGGAGTGCTCCTTACGTAAGAGGTCCCTTAGCATTTGAAACTTCATGAGTGTGGACTCCAGAGACAATAAGGCCTTCAAATGTGGCTCTCTGGATCCACATTAAAGAGTTAATTAATTTGTGTAAGAGGTGGTGTTGTTCAGTCCCACAGTCATGTCTAACTCTTTGCGACCCATGGACTGCAGCACACCAGACTTCCCTGTCCTTCACTACCTCCCAGAATTTGCTCAAACTCATGTCCATTGTGTTTACGATGCTATATAACCATCTTATTTTCTGTTGCCTGCTTCTCCTCCAGCATTCAATTTTTCCCAGCATCATGGTCTTTTCCAGTGACTCAGCTCTTTGCATCAGGTGGCCAAAGTATTGGAGGTTCAGCTTTAGTGTCAGTCCTTTCAATGAATATTCAGGGTTGATTTCCTTTAGGATTGACTGGTTTGATCGTGCAGTCTAAGGAACTCTTGAGTCTTCTCAAGCACCACAATCCAAAGGCACTCAGCCTTCTTTTTTCAATTATTATTATTTTACCTTTTTTTTTCTTTTTTTTTGGTGGTGGGGCGGGTTGCGGAGGGAGTGGGGCAGGCAGGCCACTTCTATTGGTCTTTCATTTCTCTGTTTTCATCCATCTTTGTTCTTTGGCTCCTGTGGGCCTCCCATTGCAGTGGCCTCTCCTGTAGAGATTGCTGATTCAACAGTCCAAACAGTGTATTTGAATATGTAGTACAGACTTTCTAGATATAATGCATATAAAATGTATTGTCTGTGTTTATTTGTAAATGTTCAAATACTTTAAAACAGGGAGTATGATACATACATGGGCTTCCCTGGTAGCTCAGCTGGTAAAGAGTCCACCTGCAATGCAGGAGACCACGGTGTGATTACCTGGGTTGGAAAGATTCCCTGGAGGAGGGCATGTCAACCTACTCCAGTATTCTTACATTGAGAATCCCCACGGACAGAGGAGCCTGGCAAACTGCAGTCCATGGGATTGCCAAGAGTCAGATATAACTGAGCGATTCAGCACAGTACATATGACTGACATATGCATGAGACATATGTACATAGTTCCTTTTAATATATTCCCTAGGAGCAGGAGTGCTCCTTACGTAAGAGGTCCCTTAGCATTTGAAACTTCATGAGTGTGGACTCCAGAGACAATAAGGCCTTCAAATGTGGCTCTCTGGATCCACATTAAAGAGTTAATTAATTTGTGTAAGAGGTGGTGTTGTTCAGTCCCACAGTCATGTCTAACTCTTTGCGACCCATGGACTGCAGCACACCAGACTTCCCTGTCCTTCACTACCTCCCAGAATTTGCTCAAACTCATGTCCATTGTGTTTACGATGCTATATAACCATCTTATTTTCTGTTGCCTGCTTCTCCTCCAGCATTCAATTTTTCCCAGCATCATGGTCTTTTCCAGTGACTCAGCTCTTTGCATCAGGTGGCCAAAGTATTGGAGGTTCAGCTTTAGTGTCAGTCCTTTCAATGAATATTCAGGGTTGATTTCCTTTAGGATTGACTGGTTTGATCGTGCAGTCTAAGGAACTCTTGAGTCTTCTCAAGCACCACAATCCAAAGGCACTCAGCCTTCTTTTTTCAATTATTATTATTTTACCTTTTTTTTTCTTTTTTTTTGGTGGTGGGGCGGGTTGCGGAGGGAGTGGGGCAGGCAGGCCACTTCTATTGGTCTTTCATTTCTCTGTTTTCATCCATCTTTGTTCTTTGGCTCCTGTGGGCCTCCCATTGCAGTGGCCTCTCTCGCTGTAGAGCACCGGCTCTGGGCGCATGCGCTCCAGAGCTCTGGCTCGGTAGTTGGACACATCGGTCCAGCCGCTCCGTGGCACGTGGGATCTTCCCAGGCCAGGGATCCAACCGGCACCCCTTACACTGCAAGGCGGTGTCCTTACCCACTGGGCCACCAGGGAAGCCCTATTATTTTACTTTTTACTTTTACAGTGTTGTTTACAGATACGTAAAATCTCAGATTAGTCATATGTTATCCCTGGCCCCCTCCCTGTCCCCCCCCCCCCCAGCACCCCTCATCCCATCCCTCCAGGCCATCACATAGCGCCCCTGCAGGATCCCCTATTCTCACAGCGCAATGACAATAGCTATCTTTTTTCACATATGATAGTGTAGGTTTCCATGTTACTCCCTCTATGCCTCCTACCCACTGTTCATTCCCCACAATGTCCATATGTCTGTTCTCTATGTAGCCTTTTTCATGGCCCAATTGTCATATCTATACGTGACTTCTCGAAAAACCATAGCTTTGACTATATAGACCTTTTTCAGTAAAGAGATGCCTCTGCTTTTTAACACACTGTCTAGGTTCGTCATAGCTTTTCTTCAAAAAAAGCAAGTTTCTTTTACTTTTGTGGCTGCAATCACCATCTGCAGTGATTTTGGAGCCCAGGAAAATAAAATCTGTCACTGTTCCCATTTTTTCCCCACCTGTTTACCATGAGGCAATGGAACTGGATGTCATGATCTTACTCTTCTGAATGTTGAGTTTTAAGCCATCTTTTTCACTCTCTTCTTTCACCTTCATCAAGAGGCTCTTTAGTTCCTCTTCACTTTCTGCCATCAGGGTGGTATCATCTGCATATCTGAGGTTGTTGGTATTTCTCCTGGCAGTCATGATTCCAGCTTGTGCCTCATCCAGCCTGACATTTTGCATGATGTACTCTGCATAGAAGTTTAATAGCAGGGTGGCACTATGCAGCCTTGATGTACTGTTTTCCCAATTTGGAACCAGTCCATTTTTCTATTTCTGGTCCTGTTGCTTCTTAATCTCCATACAGGTTTTTCAGGAGGCAGGTAAAGTGGTCTGGTATTCCCATCTCTTTCAGAATTTTTCACAGTTTGTTTTGATCCACACAGTTAAAGGTTTTTGTGTAGTCGATGAAGCAGAAGTAGATGTTTTTCTGAAATTTTGTTGCTTTTTCTGTGATCCAACGGATGTTGGCAATATAATCTCTGGTTCCTCTGCCTTTTCTAAATCCAGCTTGTACATCTGGAAGTGTTCAGTTCATGTTCTGTTGAAGCCTAGCTTGAAAGATTTTGGGCATTATCTTGCCAGCATGTGAAATGAGTGCATTTGTGAGATAGTTTGAACATTCTTTGACATTGTCTTTTTTGGGGATTGAAATGAAAACTCTTCAGTTCTGCAGCCACTGCTAAGTTTTCCAAATTTGTTGGCATATTGAGTGCAGCATTCTAACAGCATCATCTTTTAGAATTTGAAATTGCTGAGTTGGAATTCCATCACCTCCACTAGCTTTTTTCTTAGTAATTCTTCCTACAGCCCAGTTGACTTCACACTCAAAGATGTCTGGCTGTAGGTGAATGACCATATCATTAACAGCTTTGTTGTAAGAGAAGTTAGAGATATTTTTTCCATTGATCAATTGAGTGGTCCTAAAGTTATGTTGTGATCTTCCTGACCTAGGGATCAAATCTGTGTCTCCCACATTGCAGACAGATTCTTTACCATCTGAACCACCAGGGAAGCCCCGAATATATGCAGTTTGGCTGGAAATATAGAATGGGCACCTCTGGGAAGGGGTTTATAAATATGACAAAATCAACCATTCATACCCGTTGGAAGGTGCTCTGTTGCAGGAACCGATTCTTTGCTGGTCCCTAGAGTGTAACCTAGAATTCAATTGATGGCCCTGACCCCACAGTTGCCGATCATGCATGTAGAGTAACATCATATCTGAGGTTGTTGGTATTTCTCCTGGCAGTCATGATTCCAGCTTGTGCCTCATCCAGCCTGACATTTTGCATGATGTACTCTGCATAGAAGTTTAATAGCAGGGTGGCACTATGCAGCCTTGATGTACTGTTTTCCCAATTTGGAACCAGTCCATTTTTCTATTTCTGGTCCTGTTGCTTCTTAATCTCCATACAGGTTTTTCAGGAGGCAGGTAAAGTGGTCTGGTATTCCCATCTCTTTCAGAATTTTTCACAGTTTGTTTTGATCCACACAGTTAAAGGTTTTTGTGTAGTCGATGAAGCAGAAGTAGATGTTTTTCTGAAATTTTGTTGCTTTTTCTGTGATCCAACGGATGTTGGCAATATAATCTCTGGTTCCTCTGCCTTTTCTAAATCCAGCTTGTACATCTGGAAGTGTTCAGTTCATGTTCTGTTGAAGCCTAGCTTGAAAGATTTTGGGCATTATCTTGCCAGCATGTGAAATGAGTGCATTTGTGAGATAGTTTGAACATTCTTTGACATTGTCTTTTTTGGGGATTGAAATGAAAACTCTTCAGTTCTGCAGCCACTGCTAAGTTTTCCAAATTTGTTGGCATATTGAGTGCAGCATTCTAACAGCATCATCTTTTAGAATTTGAAATTGCTGAGTTGGAATTCCATCACCTCCACTAGCTTTTTTCTTAGTAATTCTTCCTACAGCCCAGTTGACTTCACACTCAAAGATGTCTGGCTGTAGGTGAATGACCATATCATTAACAGCTTTGTTGTAAGAGAAGTTAGAGATATTTTTTCCATTGATCAATTGAGTGGTCCTAAAGTTATGTTGTGATCTTCCTGACCTAGGGATCAAATCTGTGTCTCCCACATTGCAGACAGATTCTTTACCATCTGAACCACCAGGGAAGCCCCGAATATATGCAGTTTGGCTGGAAATATAGAATGGGCACCTCTGGGAAGGGGTTTATAAATATGACAAAATCAACCATTCATACCCGTTGGAAGGTGCTCTGTTGCAGGAACCGATTCTTTGCTGGTCCCTAGAGTGTAACCTAGAATTCAATTGATGGCCCTGACCAGAAAGTTGCTGATCATGCCTTTAGAGTATCATCATATCTATCTTGGGAAAGGGTTTTTTGCTAGGTGCTCATTTGTGTGCTTAAAGGAAAGAGAATCAGATTTCACAAAGCTTCCCCAAGCTGGCTGCATGCCTGTATGGTGGCTTTTGTGATTGCTGATCAATCGATGTCTGTATGAATAGATTTGCTTCTTAGATCATATTCCAACGTAGTAGCCAGGTTACCAGGAGATTTGGCTCTGATCTCTCTCTTTTCACTGTCAGAGTCTACTGATATCTATGAAAAGAACCAACCAATTGTGAAGCTTAAATTGGCTTTTTTATTTTTTTTACTGAGGTGTAATTCACTTAAAGTGCACAATGAGTTTTTACTTCCACCTAGATCAAGTTATAGAATACTATCAGTACCTCAGAAGGTCTTACGTCATCTCCTTTGAAAGCCATTTTGAATTATCTTCAGGTGAAGTTGATTATCAAGATTCATTGTCAAGTTTTCTATCTTGTTTCAAATCCTTTGAATTCAAAGGCCTGTGAAACTGCTTTAGCAGTGGGGAGTGGTGATTTCTTGCCATGATTCCAAGGAAGGTAGAAAAGCAGCAGCATGGAGAAAGTGCCCACAGGTAGTGGGATACCCATAGAAGAATAAGGACAGCCCAGCTTTTCTTTCTCCTCACTGCTTCCAGAAGGGATAAATAGCTAGCTGTCTGCATTTAACATCCTATTCTCTAAAAGAAAGAAAGGGAGGAAGGAAGGAAGGAAGAGAGATAAAGAAAAGAAGAAGAAAGAAAGAAAAGGGATGAAAAAAATATAATTCACAAAGTGTTGACCAGGACCTTAGGTTTCAGGCATCATACTAGACTTCATGCATATTATCTGTTGGCTTCCCTAGTGGCTCAGATGGTAAAAAATCTGCCTGCAATGCAGGATACCCAGGTTCAATCCCTAGGTTGGGAGGATTCCCCTGGAGGATGGAATGGCAACCCCATCTAGTATTTTTGCCTGGAAAATTCCATGGACAGAGGAGCCTAGCAGGCTACAGTCCATGAGGTCACAACAAGTTGGACACGACTGAGTGACTAACACTTGCACTTTCAGATCCTACCAGCTGCCCCGTGAAGTGGAGGACAGTGTCCCTGTCTCCATTTTGCACCTTGGGAATCTTTAGAAATGCTAAGCACTTTGTCCTAAAACGCACAACTTGAAAGCATTGAAACAAGAATTGCAATCTTTCCTGCCATTGTAACCAACCTTCTGCTAGAAATGTAAATGCTGTTCCAATGCCAATGTTTCGTCTGTAAAATAAAAGATAGACTTAGCATTGGTGAAATGACTTTTTGGCATCAGATTTTCTCTAGTCAATAGCATGGGTTCATAGCTCATAGCGAACTAGGCAGATAGGAAGAGAGAGAAAACAAAACTAATGGCAATTAGTATTGCTTTCTTTTATTCCACGTCCACCCACTTGTATTTTCTTTATATATATTTGAGGGCAATATATGAACATACAAAGAGAAGCTATTTTGTGCCAACATTGGATCAACTACAACAATAGAAGAAGGTTCCTAGTAATCAAGTAAACCCAGAACAATGCCATTTGTAGTTTTTTTGTGGTTATGGGATTTTACCTGCTAAAAGGAATTCTAAGAGGTATCTACTTAGGGAAGGAAAAGAAGAATGCTGAACCAATTATCTGAAGACACCAATATATATTTATGTGAACTATATAAAATTATAGTTTTGCAGGTCAGAAACAGCAGAATATCATCCGCAGTAATGTGATTCAACTGAATGTTACTGCAGTGGAGGAAAAATTGTGATTTGAGTAGCAACTGTCTTCAAAGATGAAATTAGGTATTATTCTTAAACTCTGACCTTATACTGTCTCTACAAACAGAGCCAGTCTGTCTGCCCAAACTTGACATCATCCCATTCTTGAGAAGCCCTTTCACTCTAAAAAGTCACCTAGGGCTTGTTCTCACTCTCAAGAAGACCTCATTGGTTTATTTTCGAAGGGTGATGATTGTAAGCATGTCAAGACAAAGAGATGTCCTCTGTGATGTTACAGAACAGCTGCGCGATTGGTTTGCTGCACCCCGGCGTCCCTCAGGATGGCTATGGCTTGTGGTGCTTCTCCTTGAGGAAGTTTTCTCTGAGTGACACGGCAGGGTGGGCTTCGCCAGTGAGAAAGTGCCAGGCCTTAAAATGAGAGCAAGGGGACTTGGGGGCTAAAATAAAACTGAACCAAATGGTGGCAACATGCTCAGCCCCTTAATTTATCTGATTAGAGCCAGCAGGCGCCACTGTGTAGAACATTTGCTCCAGTCCCAAATGCCGTTGAAGCAGCAGTGGAACTATTTCTAGGCTCCACTCCAGATGGAGCGGGGAGTGACTAACGGTGGATTTGGTTTCAGCTTGGAGTCACAGGGAGATGGTGACAGGCTGCAGTTACTGCAGAAGTCTGGGGGCATCAAGTGTTCCCCGGGGCACATGCCTGCCTGGAGGAGATGGCGCAGCCCCTGAGGCACATTCCTCTAGCTCTAATTTCAAGCCAACCTCAACTCCTACCCTCTATTACTCTGCTTTATTCTCTTAATATACGACTGCATTGGTTGTTTAGACTTTAGAGTTTTGCAAAGACCTTAGTGACTAGGCTAGTTTGATATACTGGGCTCGTTTAATAGTTAATCCAAACTTGCATGTGTAAAGCATACAAAGATGGTTAGACCTATCCTGTCCTATTCTGGGATAGTAGTTACCAGTAAGAGGCAAAAAAAACCCAGAAGGCTTTGTTCCAGGAAATGAATAGAAATTCTGACAATCCTCCTCTGACCTCTGAAATCAGAACTTTGTACCCTCCACCCCCAATCAATCTGCCACTAGCTGTGTGTCCTTGAATTGCTCCAGCTCTTTGGGACTGACTGTTCACACATTTGCAGAAGGAAATGTTCAGAGATCTCTAAGGATCTTGAAAGTGCTAACATGCTGAGTGTAAGTGTAAAAGTACCTTTTTTTGAAAGTGCTAACAATCCAGCTCTGTCTGCCCAAACTTGAAAAACCCTTTCACTCTAAAAAGTCACCTAGGGCTTGTCCTCCCTCTCAAGAAGACCTCATTGGTTTATTTTCGAAGGGTGATGATTGTAAGCATGTCAAGACAAAGAGATGTCCTCTGTGATGTTACAGAACAGCTGCGCGATTGGTTTGCTGCACCCCGGCGTCCCTCAGGATGGCTATGGCTTGTGGTGCTTCTCCTTGAGGAAGTTTTCTCTGAGTGACACGGCAGGGTGGGCTTCGCCAGTGAGAAAGTGCCAGGCCTTAAAATGAGAGCAAGGGGACTTGGGGGCTAAAATAAAACTGAACCAAATGGTGGCAACATGCTCAGCCCCTTAATTTATCTGATTAGAGCCAGCAGGCGCCACTGTGTAGAACATTTGCTCCAGTCCCAAATGCCGTTGAAGCAGCAGTGGAACTATTTCTAGGCTCCACTCCAGATGGAGCGGGGAGTGACTAACGGTGGATTTGGTTTCAGCTTGGAGTCACAGGGAGATGGTGACAGGCTGCAGTTACTGCAGAAGTCTGGGGGCATCAAGTGTTCCCCGGGGCACATGCCTGCCTGGAGGAGATGGCGCAGCCCCTGAGGCACATTCCTCTAGCTCTAATTTCAAGCCAACCTCAACTCCTACCCTCTATTACTCTGCTTTATTCTCTTAATATACGACTGCATTGGTTGTTTAGACTTTAGAGTTTTGCAAAGACCTTAGTGACTAGGCTAGTTTGATATACTGGGCTCGTTTAATAGTTAATCCAAACTTGCATGTGTAAAGCATACAAAGATGGTTAGACCTATCCTGTCCTATTCTGGGATAGTAGTTACCAGTAAGAGGCAAAAAAAACCCAGAAGGCTTTGTTCCAGGAAATGAATAGAAATTCTGACAATCCTCCTCTGACCTCTGAAATCAGAACTTTGTACCCCTCCACCCCCAATCAATCTGCCACTAGCTGTGTGTCCTTGAATTGCTCCAGCTCTTTGGGACTGACTGTTCACACATTTGCAGAAGGAAATGTTCAGAGATCTCTAAGGATCTTGAAAGTGCTAACATGCTGAGTGTAAGTGTAAAAGTACCTTTAAAGATGAAAGGATTTGTATAGCAAATTGTTACTGTATAAAAATCTTCCCCAAATTAATCCTTTCCAAGTCTGCTGTTGGTGACTAATCAACTCTATTTTAGAAGTGGAGTTTGGTTTTCTAATAATTTAATTGAAATATTTATTGAGCAGCTGTGCTAGGTACAGAAGCTTAGCCAGATTTGTTGGAACTGAATCTTCTATCATTTGGGGGACCCAGTTTACAAAAAAGCAATTACATATACAGACTTAGGTGCACAAGTGAATACACAGAATGAGAAAAGAAATCATAAGAAGTGACGTTTAGAGATTTAAGCCTCTTTCTTTTGAGCTTTCTTTAGACAATTTACCAAAGTTGCTTACACAGAAATTCCTCTGAATGCAACATGGCTTTTTTCTCACTTGGAATAGAACATTCTACAGCCCCCAGAAACTTCTAGTGTTTACTGGGACCTGTACAAGTGAGCACCTCTGAAGTTAAAGCTTCATGAAGCTTTGAAGTAAATCTTCGAAGTAAATCTTGCTTCTAGGGCTTTGTGGAATCAAGAAACAATAGGTAGGTTTCCCAGCCTCGTGGGCTTTCTTTATGGCTCAGATGGTAAAGAATCTGCCTACAGTGCAGGAGACCTGGGTTCAATCCCTGGGTCAGGAAGATCCCCTGGAGAAGGGGCTAGCTACCCACTCCAGTATTGTTGCCTAGAGAATTCCATGGACAGAGGAGCCTGGCGGGCTACAGTCCATGCGGTCTCCAAAGAATTGAACACGACTGAGTGACTAACTCTTCCCACTTCCACTTCCCAGCCTCAAGATGATTATGGTGAGTTGTAGCCATTAGACCTCCTAAGAAAAGAGTGACTGGTGTTATTCATCTGAATGTATCAGTTCTACAGGTCAGCAAGAGGATTCAAATGACAGTTATTTAATGCATTTGAAAATTTAATTTTGAAATAAATTTAGACTTGAAGATTATAAAAATAGTATGTAGAGCACTTGTATAGCCTTCATCCACCTTCCCTTAATATAGAACCTTACAATGTACAATTATTGACACTAGGAAATTAACACTCTTACAATGTAAACTCCAGACCTTCTTAACATTTTACCTGGTTTTCACCAGATTTTCCCCACTAGTCTATTTCAACTTTAGGATGAAATTCAGGATCCCACACATTTAGTTGTCACATTTAGTTGCCCTCTAGTCTCTTCCTATTTGTGACAGTCCCTCAGTCACTTTTTTACTTTCACGACCTTGACACTTTTGGAAGTACTGCTCAGTACATTGTAGAATGTTCTCAATTTTTTTTGTCCATTGTTTCCTCATAATTAGATTGAGGTTATATGTATCTGTTTCTGGCAAGATTTACTGCAGAAGTGATGTAGTCCTGGGTTGTCATCCAGTATAGGCATACCTTATCTTATTGAATTTTTGCTTAATTATGATTTGTGGGTATCACATTTTTTTTTTTTTTTGGATTTTTTTTACAAGTTGAAGGTTTGTAGTAACCTTGCATCAGGTAAATCTGTTGGTACCATTTCTTTGTCAATGGCATTTGCTCACTTCTATTGATAAGTCTACAATATTTCAAGCTTTAAAATTTTATTGTTGTTGTTATAGTGATCTGTGGTCAGTGAATTTTGATGTTACTACTATGACTTGGTGAAGGCTTGGATGATGAGCATTTTTCAGCAATAATTTTTTTAAAAATTTATTTCTAATTGGAGGATAATTGCTTTACAGTGTTGTGTTGGTTTCTGCCACACATCAGCATGAATCAGCTGTAGGTATACATGTGTCCCCTCCTTCTTGAGCACTGGGTTTGAGCTCCCTGCATCATAAAGCAAATTCCCATGGCTATTTATTTTACAATTGCTAGTTGTATGTGTTTCAGTGCTACTCCTTCCATTTGTCCCACCCTCTCCTTCCCCCACTGTGTCCACAGATCTGTTCTCCATGTATGCCTCTCAACTACTGCCCTGCGAATAGGTTCATCGATACCATTTTTCTAGGTTCAATATATATGCATTAATATATGATATTTGTTTTTCTTTTTCTGACTGACTTCACTCTGTTTAACATCCACCTCATTAGAACTGACTCAAATGCATTTCTTTTTATGACTGAGTAATAGTCCATTGTATATATGTTCTACAACTTATAGTAAGGAGTTTTTTAAATTAAGGTATGTACATTGTTTTTTAGACACAGCAGTATTGCAGACTTAATACACTAGAGTATGCTGTATACATAACTTTTATATGCACTGGAAAACTAAGAAAGTGGTGTCATTTGCTTTGTGATACTCACCTTATTGCAGGGGCTGGGAACCAAGCCCCAAATACCTGTGTTACACTTGTACTATTATTTTCTTGCTAAATTATTTCAGCATATATGGTCCCTAGGAGTTGTGACTTCTGTGTCATTTCAGTATTGCCTCAACCCTTTTTCAAGCGTTTCTTTGCTTTGTGGCACCAAAGGATGTCCCAGCCTCCTGTTGCGTTTCCTTTCCTCGGCCCTGGAATCCATCACTTCTACAAGAAGCCCAATATCAAGTCTTTTTGATGAGTATGTTCTTCTTTTTGTTCTGACAGTTGTGTGTCTTGGATAAGCTGTTTCTCTAAGCAGTGTAAACGTGTTTGCTCACTTCTATTGATAAGTCTACAATATTTCAAGCTTTAAAATTTTATTGTTGTTGTTATAGTGATCTGTGGTCAGTGAATTTTGATGTTACTACTATGACTTGGTGAAGGCTTGGATGATGAGCATTTTTCAGCAATAATTTTTTTAAAAATTTATTTCTAATTGGAGGATAATTGCTTTACAGTGTTGTGTTGGTTTCTGCCACACATCAGCATGAATCAGCTGTAGGTATACATGTGTCCCCTCCTTCTTGAGCACTGGGTTTGAGCTCCCTGCATCATAAAGCAAATTCCCATGGCTATTTATTTTACAATTGCTAGTTGTATGTGTTTCAGTGCTACTCCTTCCATTTGTCCCACCCTCTCCTTCCCCCACTGTGTCCACAGATCTGTTCTCCATGTATGCCTCTCAACTACTGCCCTGCGAATAGGTTCATCGATACCATTTTTCTAGGTTCAATATATATGCATTAATATATGATATTTGTTTTTCTTTTTCTGACTGACTTCACTCTGTTTAACATCCACCTCATTAGAACTGACTCAAATGCATTTCTTTTTATGACTGAGTAATAGTCCATTGTATATATGTTCTACAACTTATAGTAAGGAGTTTTTTAAATTAAGGTATGTACATTGTTTTTTAGACACAGCAGTATTGCAGACTTAATACACTAGAGTATGCTGTATACATAACTTTTATATGCACTGGAAAACTAAGAAAGTGGTGTCATTTGCTTTGTGATACTCACCTTATTGCAGGGGCTGGGAACCAAGCCCCAAATACCTGTGTTACACTTGTACTATTATTTTCTTGCTAAATTATTTCAGCATATATGGTCCCTAGGAGTTGTGACTTCTGTGTCATTTCAGTATTGCCTCAACCCTTTTTCAAGCGTTTCTTTGCTTTGTGGCACCAAAGGATGTCCCAGCCTCCTGTTGCGTTTCCTTTCCTCGGCCCTGGAATCCATCACTTCTACAAGAAGCCCAATATCAAGTCTTTTTGATGAGTATGTTCTTCTTTTTGTTCTTACAGTTGTGTGTCTTGGATAAGCTGTTTCTCTAAGCAGTGTAAATACGTGCATTATAAATCACTAAGGATGGGCTTATGTAGTCCTGTTCTAAATTTTGATTTTACAATAAAAGAACTAGGGATATGAGTTCTGGCCACACTATCAAAAGCCAGTTGTGCTAGCCTCCGCCCAGACTTCCTAACAAGACTCTCAGGGTAGTTCCTAAAGAGAGAGATCCTCCGTGACCTTTTCCTTCCTTCCTTTCCTATGTCCTCTTGGCTGCCACCCATCATTCTCACGAGTCCATCTCCGCTGCTCCACCTCACTGCTGCTTTCAGGGTCCTAGTCCTTCCCTGGGGCTTCCCTGGAAGCCTCCTAATGACCTGCCTGCCCCCAGCCTTTCCTTTCTCCCACTCATCTTCCTTGTGGATGCATAAGTCTTCCATTTGCAAATCCACCCTTATCTTTTACTCTGCTGAAGATAGAAGAGGATGGTCTTCTGACATCTTGATAGTTTTTCTGAACACCTATCATTGGTGATATGGCCCCCTAATATATATGGTAGTGGTTCTCAAACTTCACCGTAAATCAGAATCAGCTGGAAGACTTGTTAAACCACAGATTGATAGATTCCCCCTGCTAGATTTCAGAGTTACTAGGTCTATGATGGGGTCTTACAATGTGTACTTCCAACAGATTCCCAGACAATACTGATGATGCTGGTTCAGATAACCCTGGTCAACAAGATAATATCCAGACTCCTTAACAAGAAACCCAAGACTCTTTCACAGTTATGTCCTCGGACATACCTCTCATCTGTCCCCTTTCCTCAAAGGTGTCATCCCTTTTCACATCTTTTATTTATTTATTTATGGCTGTACTGGGTCTTCATTGCTGCGCACAGGCTTTCTCTAGTTGTGGTGAGTGGGGACTGCTCTTGTTGGGGTGCATGGATTTTTCTTGTTCCAGAGAGGGCACAAGCTCTAGAGTGTTGGCTAAGTAGCTGGCTAAGGACACAGGCTTACTTGCCCTGTGGTCATTGAACCTATGCCCTCTATATTGGCAGGCAGATTCTTAACCACTGGGCCACCAGGGAAATCCTCTTTTCACATCTTTGCACAGCCCCTGAATGTCCTAACCCCTTTGACTCATCTGTCTCTTTCTTCTTGTCTTCCACATTTCTCTACATTTGTGATGACCATCCTGGCTTTCCTTTCCACAATTGTCTCTATTTCTCTAGCCTAAGGAGGACTGTCTTATCCTTAGTACTATTATTATGATAGTACTATTTGTACAATTGTACTTAGTAATATCTATATGAGAATTACAAGTTAGTGTTGGATTTGGTGGCTTACTCATTTGATTCTTCCAGTAGTTTATGAGTTCTCTGCAGGCAGGCTAGTTCCAAAGTCAGCTTTCACTCCTTAGCACTCAGCCCTCACAGCTTTGGCATAGAATAGGGCCTGAATAAATGCTGTTGAATGAAACACCACCTTTTCAAGGATGGTATTATGCTGTTTACACTAAAGATGGTAATACAAAGAGTTTATAAGAACACTTCTAGATTTATTACTGCTTTATTCCTTTGCAAACCCTTATCTTTTACTCTGCTGAAGATAGAAGAGGATGGTCTTCTGACATCTTGATAGTTTTTCTGAACACCTATCATTGGTGATATGGCCCCCTAATATATATGGTAGTGGTTCTCAAACTTCACCGTAAATCAGAATCAGCTGGAAGACTTGTTAAACCACAGATTGATAGATTCCCCCTGCTAGATTTCAGAGTTACTAGGTCTATGATGGGGTCTTACAATGTGTACTTCCAACAGATTCCCAGACAATACTGATGATGCTGGTTCAGATAACCCTGGTCAACAAGATAATATCCAGACTCCTTAACAAGAAACCCAAGACTCTTTCACAGTTATGTCCTCGGACATACCTCTCATCTGTCCCCTTTCCTCAAAGGTGTCATCCCTTTTCACATCTTTTATTTATTTATTTATGGCTGTACTGGGTCTTCATTGCTGCGCACAGGCTTTCTCTAGTTGTGGTGAGTGGGGACTGCTCTTGTTGGGGTGCATGGATTTTTCTTGTTCCAGAGAGGGCACAAGCTCTAGAGTGTTGGCTAAGTAGCTGGCTAAGGACACAGGCTTACTTGCCCTGTGGTCATTGAACCTATGCCCTCTATATTGGCAGGCAGATTCTTAACCACTGGGCCACCAGGGAAATCCTCTTTTCACATCTTTGCACAGCCCCTGAATGTCCTAACCCCTTTGACTCATCTGTCTCTTTCTTCTTGTCTTCCACATTTCTCTACATTTGTGATGACCATCCTGGCTTTCCTTTCCACAATTGTCTCTATTTCTCTAGCCTAAGGAGGACTGTCTTATCCTTAGTACTATTATTATGATAGTACTATTTGTACAATTGTACTTAGTAATATCTATATGAGAATTACAAGTTAGTGTTGGATTTGGTGGCTTACTCATTTGATTCTTCCAGTAGTTTATGAGTTCTCTGCAGGCAGGCTAGTTCCAAAGTCAGCTTTCACTCCTTAGCACTCAGCCCTCACAGCTTTGGCATAGAATAGGGCCTGAATAAATGCTGTTGAATGAAACACCACCTTTTCAAGGATGGTATTATGCTGTTTACACTAAAGATGGTAATACAAAGAGTTTATAAGAACACTTCTAGATTTATTACTGCTTTATTACAGGTGAAAAGGGTATTTTAAGTAAGAGAGTACCCTAAGATATAGAATTAGCTAAATCCTTAGGGACTCTGATCAGGTCTTTAAAACAGGTAATTAGCATCAATCTGGGCTAAGCCACATCACACAAAGTGAAAACAGAGATTTAGCAGCTCTGTGATCAAAATGGGTAATTTAAACCTTATATTATCTGTCCAGGTTGTTAATTAGCTAGCTAAGAAACTGCTAGATTTGCATTCTATTTTTTCAGTATGTGCCATTGAGCATCCCTTAGTCCTTTTAAGTGCCTCATAGTTGTCTGTTTTATTATAGAATTGGAGTTCTTGAACAACCCTTAAATCTGTTAGTTGCCCAGTTGTGTCTGACTCTTTGTGACCTCATGCACTGTAGCCTGCCAGGTTCCTCAGTCCATGGAATTCTCCAGACAAGATTACTGGAGTGGGTTGCCATTCCCTCCTCCAGGGGATCTTCCCAATGCAAGGATTGAACCTGGGTCTCCTGAATTGCTGCTGGATGCTTTTCCATCTGAGCCATAAATGCAGGAGTTCGATCCATGGGTCTGGAAGCCCTGGAAAAGGCAATGGCAACCCACTTCAATAATCTTGCCTGGGAAATCCCATAGAAAGAGGAGCCTGGCAGACTATATCATCCATAGGGTCACAAAGAGTTGGACACAATGGAGCAACTAAGGCTTTTACTGACCAACCCTTGGTGGTTGTTAAATAGATTTGGTGACCAACAAACATGGATGGCAAACAGTCCTGTATTAATTTTCATCAAGTTCTAATTGAAATTATGCATTTCCCTCAGTTGTTAATATAGACAACAAATATAATTGTGTTTGACTACCCGAGGCCTTATCATTGATACAAATCACCCGTATTTTTATAGTCTGTGATATCAGTTATTTCTTTTCATCAGTGCTTCAATATTGCAGTAGTCTTTAGATGTGTCACCAGGTTTTGTTATTAGATGTCTTAATAAAGAAGCACACGTACTACATCACATCTAAAGCTCCTTTGTCATCTGTGTTTCTGTGCAGTCGATTTCTTTTGTAATCCTCCATATGAAAATGTTATTTACATACATTAAACAAAAACCCTAAGTTTTTTACTTTATGTAACATTATTTTGAGAAGGAATCATAGCCTTCAACAGACAGTGAAGAGCATCCATGACCTCAGAAAGGTCAAGGCCTCCAATGTAGAAGGTGAGGTTAGGACTGAATTCTGTTATCATGTCACTTTGCAGCATAAATCTGGTAGGAGAATTTTAAAAAGCAGCAACAAAGAATTAAGGTTCTCTGGAGGCTTATGTTTCCATTTAAGGACTTCATGAAAGAATAGAACCCTTAATGCATCGTAGCGGAACGTTTTCTTCTATTATTGTGTACAAACTGCAGATGAAACATTTTTTCATTTCTTGGGCCACATGGTTACAGTGCAGTAATAGTTAGATTAATTTCTAATATGTCTCATCTCATTATAGACCTATGCAATCGTCTCTTTCAATTTAAATTGAGCTTCAGGGAAGATTAAATACTTAGGTATTTATTCCAGTTTGTATAAAATCTCTGGACCCATACAAATTAAACTTCCTCTGTCTAAATGACCCTAATCATTCTAATTTAACTAGATAGAGCTTATTTCCTTTTGACAGAGCTTGTCATGTTGAATCTTATCCCTGGAGATGAACTGCATGCCAAATAGGTAATAAGTATTCCAGATGTTGCCTTGCCACTTTCCAGCAAAGTTATTAATAAAAGTCAGTTGCTTCCTGTCTTTTTTTATCTTATAATATTGCTGAAAATGTAAGCTTCCATTTTTCCCACTAAGATACGGTAATTTAAAACTACAGGAACTGGGCTGCCACAGAGGAGGGAGATCCTTATAAAGTTGGCTTTCTGTGGTGCTTGGTACATCAGGTGCTCTTAGGACAATCTGAGGGACTGTGGGTGTGAGAGAGTAAAGGAGCATATGAAGAAAATTGTGACAGAGCTCTGAGTCTGATACTGTGTGTGCACTGGAGGGCACTAAGCAGTATCAAAAAAAAAAAAAAATCCATTTCATTTACTTTTGGCTAGGAATAAACCAGTAAAGTAGGAGTAGCTATCATAACAGCCACTGGGTTAGAATGGACCTTCCCTAGTTAAAGGGCTTCCCTGGAGGCTCAGTGGTAAAGAATTCACCCATGATTCAGGAGCTGCAGAAGACTTGGGTTCAAACCCTGGGTCAGGGAAGATCCCCTGGAGGAGGAAATGGCAACCCAGTCCAGTATTTTTGCCTGGAAAAACAAAATCCCATGGACAGAGGAGCCATATGGACTACAGTCCATGAGGTCACAAAGAATTGGACACGGCTGAGCAACGAAGCACAAGCATGTCCTAGTTAAAGTGAGGCAGGATGCCGGAAAGAGTCTTTTTTAAAATTTAGAAAAAACCCATGTATTTATTTTGGCTGCACTGGGTCTTGGTTGCTGCTCATGAGTCTTCTCAAGTTGCGGAGAGTGAGGGCTACCTTCTAGTTGGGGGCCCGTGGGTTTCTGGGCAATAATCTAGTCTAATATGTCTCATCTCATTATAGACCTATGCAATCGTCTCTTTCAATTTAAATTGAGCTTCAGGGAAGATTAAATACTTAGGTATTTATTCCAGTTTGTATAAAATCTCTGGACCCATACAAATTAAACTTCCTCTGTCTAAATGACCCTAATCATTCTAATTTAACTAGATAGAGCTTATTTCCTTTTGACAGAGCTTGTCATGTTGAATCTTATCCCTGGAGATGAACTGCATGCCAAATAGGTAATAAGTATTCCAGATGTTGCCTTGCCACTTTCCAGCAAAGTTATTAATAAAAGTCAGTTGCTTCCTGTCTTTTTTTATCTTATAATATTGCTGAAAATGTAAGCTTCCATTTTTCCCACTAAGATACGGTAATTTAAAACTACAGGAACTGGGCTGCCACAGAGGAGGGAGATCCTTATAAAGTTGGCTTTCTGTGGTGCTTGGTACATCAGGTGCTCTTAGGACAATCTGAGGGACTGTGGGTGTGAGAGAGTAAAGGAGCATATGAAGAAAATTGTGACAGAGCTCTGAGTCTGATACTGTGTGTGCACTGGAGGGCACTAAGCAGTATCAAAAAAAAAAAAAAATCCATTTCATTTACTTTTGGCTAGGAATAAACCAGTAAAGTAGGAGTAGCTATCATAACAGCCACTGGGTTAGAATGGACCTTCCCTAGTTAAAGGGCTTCCCTGGAGGCTCAGTGGTAAAGAATTCACCCATGATTCAGGAGCTGCAGAAGACTTGGGTTCAAACCCTGGGTCAGGGAAGATCCCCTGGAGGAGGAAATGGCAACCCAGTCCAGTATTTTTGCCTGGAAAAACAAAATCCCATGGACAGAGGAGCCATATGGACTACAGTCCATGAGGTCACAAAGAATTGGACACGGCTGAGCAACGAAGCACAAGCATGTCCTAGTTAAAGTGAGGCAGGATGCCGGAAAGAGTCTTTTTTAAAATTTAGAAAAAAACCATGTATTTATTTTGGCTGCACTGGGTCTTGGTTGCTGCTCATGAGTCTTCTCAAGTTGCGGAGAGTGAGGGCTACCTTCTAGTTGTGGCCCGTGGGTTTCTTATTGCGGTGGTTCTCTTGCTGCAGAGCAGTCTTCAGGCACTCTGGCTTCAGTGGTTGCAGCACGTGGGTTCTAGAGCATGTGGCATACGGGCTTAGCTTAGTTGCTCCACAGCATGTGAAATCTTCCCATCGCAAGGATCAAACCCGTGTTCCCTGCCTTGGTAGGCAGATTCTTTTCTTTTTTTGGAAGGGAGGGGGCACTTCTATTGATTTTTCATTTATTTATCTTTGTTCTTTGGCCTGTATGGGCCTCCCATTGCAGTGGCGTCTCTCATCGCAGAGCACCGGCACTGGGCGCATGCTCCCCAGAGCTCCGGCTCGGTAGTTGGACACATCAGTCTAGTCGCTCCGCGGCACGTGGGATCTTCCCAGACCAGGGATCAAATCAGCACCCCTTGCAGTGCAAGGCGGTGTCCTTACCCACTGGACCGCCAGGGAAGCCCAATAGGCAGATTCTTAACCACTGGATCACAAGGAAAGTCCCTGAAGGGCTCTTAATCCATCTTCTACCTATTGTTCAGTCGCTAAGTTGTGTCTGACTCTTTTCCACCCCATGGAGGCTCCTCTGTCCCATCTCTGAGTTTGCTCAAATTCATGTCCATTGAGCCGATGATGCTATCTAACATCTTCTGCCACTCCCTTCTCTTTTTGCCTTCAGCCTTTCCTAGCATCAGGGTCTATTCCAATGAGTCAGGTGTCCAGAGTACTTCACATCAGGTGGACAAAGTATTGGAACTTCAGAAGACTTGGGTTCAAACCCTGGGTCAGGGAAGATCCCCTGGAGGAGGAAATGGCAACCCAGTCCAGTATTTTTGCCTGGAAAAACAAAATCCCATGGACAGAGGAGCCATATGGACTACAGTCCATGAGGTCACAAAGAATTGGACACGGCTGAGCAACGAAGCACAAGCATGTCCTAGCTAAAGTGAGGCAGGATGCCGGAAAGAGTCTTTTTTAAAATTTAGAAAAAACCATGTATTTATTTTGGCTGCACTGGGTCTTGGTTGCTGCTCATGAGTCTTCTCAAGTTGCGGAGAGTGAGGGCTACCTTCTAGTTGTGGCCCGTGGGTTTCTTATTGCGGTGGTTCTCTTGCTGCAGAGCAGTCTTCAGGCACTCTGGCTTCAGTGGTTGCAGCACGTGGGTTCTAGAGCATGTGGCATACGGGCTTAGCTTAGTTGCTCCACAGCATGTGAAATCTTCCCATCGCAAGGATCAAACCCGTGTTCCCTGCCTTGGTAGGCAGATTCTTTTCTTTTTTTGGAAGGGAGGGGGCACTTCTATTGATTTTTCATTTATTTATCTTTGTTCTTTGGCCTGTATGGGCCTCCCATTGCAGTGGCGTCTCTCATCGCAGAGCACCGGCACTGGGCGCATGCTCCCCAGAGCTCCGGCTCGGTAGTTGGACACATCAGTCTAGTCGCTCCGCGTCACGTGGGATCTTCCCAGACCAGGGATCAAATCAGCACCCCTTGCAGTGCAAGGCGGTGTCCTTACCCACTGGACCGCCAGGGAAGCCCAATAGGCAGATTCTTAACCACTGGATCACAAGGAAAGTCCCTGAAGGGCTCTTAATCCATCTTCTACCTATTGTTCAGTCGCTAAGTTGTGTCTGACTCTTTTCCACCCCATGGAGGCTCCTCTGTCCCATCTCTGAGTTTGCTCAAATTCATGTCCATTGAGCCGATGATGCTATCTAACATCTTCTGCCACTCCCTTCTCTTTTTGCCTTCAGCCTTTCCTAGCATCAGGGTCTATTCCAATGAGTCAGGTGTCCAGAGTACTTCACATCAGGTGGACAAAGTATTGGAACTTCAGCTTCAACATCGTTCCTTCTAATGAATATTCAGGGTTGATTTCCTTGAGGATTGTCTTGTTTGACCTCTTTGCCTTCTACCTGTACCTCTGCCCCGTCCCTGAGGCAGCCCTGATAGACATCTAGGTAATGGCTAGGGTGTTGAGGAGATTTCCTGTAGCATCTGCCTCAAGGCACTGAAAAAAAGATGTGGTTGGAGTGGGGAGAGAACAGTGGAGGCTGGTAGGGCGTAGGAGCCTGGAAGGAGAGTCAGAGGCCGAAAGATTCCAGGACACAAGATAAAGATAGGCTTTTAATGCTCACTAGAAAGATCTTTCTTAGTTATGAAAAAAATTAGACTTGCAGAGCTAAGAAAATTGCAATAATACAAATGATAATGATAATTTTTCAGTGTGATGGCTTGATCAGTCCCTTTTGGGGTCTAATGAATTTTCCTCCAATTAAAAAGATAATTTGGGCTCCCTTTACCTTGCCTTCTTTCCTTTTAAATAAAGTCATGAAAAAGCCTCTGTATTTCTAAAAGTATAAATATTTCAGTATTACTCTCAAGGTAGAAAATGATCCAAATAAGTACCGAAGTGAAGTCCGATCTATAGAATCTCAACCAGCGTCATAACCACATTTATATAACCTTCTATATACAGCCCTGCCCTCTCCTCATCTCTCACAGTTTTGGGCCTGGTTAACAATAAATTAATGTCCATTTTAAACTGCTTTGAACTCTGAAGTGGGAGAAATTCACCACTGAGGCAATAGTTGTTTTAGAATCAACACTTGTAGTATTTTCAAAATGCCTGAATGGCTGTGTGGATTTTTTTGATGTAGAAGCCATTTCCTCAAATGTCAACAACAAAAATGTCACTCTGGCTTCAAGTATTTCTCCCTGCTATCATCTTCATTAATTGTTCAAGTTCATTAACAATTGAAATTATTAAACTGAGCTCTACTGACATCTGCTGGTCAAAATTTGATTTTTCATTATATTATCAATGATTAATGTTTACTCTTTAATAGCTATTAATAGATGGTTGCTTGTGCTTAGTTGCTCACTTGTGTCCAATTCTTTTGCCAGCCCATGGACAAGGTTCTTCTTTCCATGGGGTTCTCTAGGCAGCAATACTGGAGTGAGTTGCCATGCCCTTCACCAGGGGATCTTTCCGATTCGGGGATTGAACTCATATCTCTTATGTCTCCTGAATTGGTAAGCAAGTTCTTTACCACTCGGCACCACCTGGGAACCAACCAGGTGGTTACTACTAATTGAACCAATCAAGTAAAGCTGTACTAAAAACAAACAAACAAAAAAACCAGAAAATAGAACTAAACATAAGATCATTCATCAGCAGACACTAAATCGAAGTGAAGATTTCTAAGTCCATTTTTTTCAGCTGGTTGAGCCATGTTCGGTTTGGTAGTTTAAAACACACTTTCTGAGGGCTCTCTAAGCACTGTCCTCTCTATACACACAGTGGGTTCAGTGCTTGGACAGGGCCCTTTTCAAGGAGTGGAGCTTCTGGTGGAGGAAAACATGTATCTAAACAAATGACTTCAGAATCTATTCTATCCAGAGTGCTTCCTTTTTTTAGCAGCAAAACAATCATGCGGTGCCTATTTGTTCCAAGAACATCTTTGCAGAAAGAATAAACCAGAACAGTATCATTTTGCCCATTAGGCAATACATAGTGCTGTGGGCCTAGGTATTTTTCATGGGCCTACAGATAGGTGTGTGTGTTCTAAAATACAACCAGAAAACAGAAAATACTAAATTTTAAATTCTGTGTCTATATAATATATAATGTTAACCTCATTATTTTTAAATTTTTCTCTTTTTTTTTTTTTTTGGGTCTTTAATTTTCTTTCTTTTTTTTTTTTTAATTTTTATTATTTATTTATTTATTTTTGTACATGTATGTTCCCAGATCATTCATATGCATATCCCTTGCTTGACTATGATCAGAATTATCTGGGGCTGTTAAAGCAGATTGCTTTCTATATCAGTGTATCAGACTTTGTCTTGGTTGGGTCCTAGAATTTGCATTTCTTACAAAGTTCCAGACGCTGCTAATTAACCTTGCTGGGCCAGAGACTGCACTTTTTAGAACCAACAGTCTGAGAATGTTAAGTCACGTTTTTTGGCTTGAGTACCTAGGTAGTTAGCAACATCATTAAGTGAATTAGGAAACTCAGCAGAAAGGGCAACTTGAGGATATGACAAGTAGAAACATGATAAATTTGGCTCTTTCAAGGAAACAGATGAAAACACCATCAAACTCAGATCTACCAAGGGTCATTAATATATTTCAACAATATGCAAATGAAGCTAATTTTTAACTGGGCAGGTGAGAACTGGTGAAAGATGAAATACATTGTGCTGTCCATTCACTCTAAGTGTTAAAGACAGTGCATTGGTTATGTGAGTCATCTAATCTTAGATTGATTCCTAGTACAGAAAATTCCCTGGAGGAGGAAACTGGTTACCCATTCCAGTATTCTTGCCTGGAAAAAAATTCCATGGATAGAGGATTTGGCGTGCTACAATCTGTGGGGCCCCAAGAAGGTGGACACAACCGAATGACTAAGGGTGATCATGAGCATGAGTACAGAGCATGCAGGCAATATACTTATACGAACAAGAGTGTCTGCACCAGGCTCCCTTGTATCAGTCTTTCAATTTAGCAGTTGAGAACAAATGAGTTTTTCCTATTTCTAATGGCACTTCCAGGCTTCCTGGTTCAGCCTTGTTTTTATGCACTGAAGTGTCCATGAATAAATGATCCCTGTGGCATTACAGATCCATATTACTTTGTGAAATTCTCATTTAGGAAACATGGCAAATGACAGATGGCAGCAAATAAGGCTAAATGACACCTCTGGTGTACATTTACTACTCAGAACATGCTAAGAGAAAAAGAAAGAGATGTGATTGATCTTTTGTATTTAAACACAAAAATCAGCTGACTAATTGTGGATCCTCATAAATTCTAAACAAGGGCTAGGGTCTGGTTTTCCTCTTACAAATCTTGATTCTACAAATCTTAATTCTACAAATTATTTAGTATAGATTATCTTCCACATGATTCTTGTATTACCAGAAGCTTAGGATGCTGGATTGAAAGATTCCAAATCCTTGGCAATTTTTTCATGAAAATTATAAACACATATTTGTTTCCAGTCCATTCCTTTCACTTGCTACAATCACAATCATAGAATATTGATCACTTCATGGCTATACTCTTTGCTTTGACATTATTTGGAATTGTGTCACATCAGTAATCAGATTCCAATCACTCCAGCTCTTTCATGCGTTTGCTATTAGTGCATGTGCTCTTTTATTATTTTTTAAAGATTTATTTATTTATTTATTTTGGTGGGGGTGGGGGTGGGGAGCAGGCGGGCCACTTCTATTGGTCTTTCATTTGTCCATTTTCATCCATCTTTTTTCTTTGGCCCTTGTGGGCCTCCCATCGCGGCAGAGCACCGGCTCTGGGCGCATGCGCTCCAGAGCTCCGGCTCGGTAGTTGGACACATCAGTCCAGCTGCTCCGCGGCACATGGGATCTTCCCAGGCCAGGGCTAGAACCGGTGCCCCTTGCACTGCAAAACGGTGTCCTTACCCACTGGACCACCAGGGAAGCCCCTGCATGTGCTCTTTGATCACAAACATCAATCGTCTCTCAACTCATCAGCCAGCTCCTGACCTTCCTTCTTTCTTCTCTACTGAGTCGGGATTTCATGATGCATTTTCTCGTCCCATGGTACTCAAAGACTCTGTGGCCAGTAGCCTGGCATCATCTGGGAGCTTGTTAGACATGCAGACTCTGAGGCCCCACCAGATTGGCATTTTAGAATCATCCTAACAATATTCTAAAGGATCTATATGCACATAAGGTGGGCTTCCCTGGTGGCTAAGATGGAGAATCTGCCTTCAATGTGGGAGACCCAGATTCAATCCCTGGGTCTGGAAGATCCCTGGACAAGAAAATGACAGATGGCAGCAAATAAGGCTAAATGACACCTCTGGTGTACATTTACTACTCAGAACATGCTAAGAGAAAAAGAAAGAGATGTGATTGATCTTTTGTATTTAAACACAAAAATCAGCTGACTAATTGTGGATCCTCATAAATTCTAAACAAGGGCTAGGGTCTGGTTTTCCTCTTACAAATCTTGATTCTACAAATCTTAATTCTACAAATTATTTAGTATAGATTATCTTCCACATGATTCTTGTATTACCAGAAGCTTAGGATGCTGGATTGAAAGATTCCAAATCCTTGGCAATTTTTTCATGAAAATTATAAACACATATTTGTTTCCAGTCCATTCCTTTCACTTGCTACAATCACAATCATAGAATATTGATCACTTCATGGCTATACTCTTTGCTTTGACATTATTTGGAATTGTGTCACATCAGTAATCAGATTCCAATCACTCCAGCTCTTTCATGCGTTTGCTATTAGTGCATGTGCTCTTTTATTATTTTTTAAAGATTTATTTATTTATTTATTTTGGTGGGGGTGGGGGTGGGGAGCAGGCGGGCCACTTCTATTGGTCTTTCATTTGTCCATTTTCATCCATCTTTTTTCTTTGGCCCTTGTGGGCCTCCCATCGCGGCAGAGCACCGGCTCTGGGCGCATGCGCTCCAGAGCTCCGGCTCGGTAGTTGGACACATCAGTCCAGCTGCTCCGCGGCACATGGGATCTTCCCAGGCCAGGGCTAGAACCGGTGCCCCTTGCACTGCAAAACGGTGTCCTTACCCACTGGACCACCAGGGAAGCCCCTGCATGTGCTCTTTGATCACAAACATCAATCGTCTCTCAACTCATCAGCCAGCTCCTGACCTTCCTTCTTTCTTCTCTACTGAGTCGGGATTTCATGATGCATTTTCTCGTCCCATGGTACTCAAAGACTCTGTGGCCAGTAGCCTGGCATCATCTGGGAGCTTGTTAGACATGCAGACTCTGAGGCCCCACCAGATTGGCATTTTAGAATCATCCTAACAATATTCTAAAGGATCTATATGCACATAAGGTGGGCTTCCCTGGTGGCTAAGATGGAGAATCTGCCTTCAATGTGGGAGACCCAGATTCAATCCCTGGGTCTGGAAGATCCCCTGGACAAGAAAATGGCTGCCCACTCTAGTATTCTTGCCTGGAGAATTCCACAGACAGAGGAGCCTGGCAGGCTACAGTCCATGGGGTTGCAAAGATTCAGACACAACTGAGCAGTTAACACTTCTACTACTTTCAAGGTGAAGAAGTCCCGGCCTCAAGGCTTCTTTAAACAAGTTTACACGGCTCTCACTTGTTTATCTCCTGGTTTCAGCAATCTTTTTTAAGCAGGCATTACCTCATCTCCATAATCTAGTTAAACACTGTACCTATCAAATTCTAGCAGCACAATTAACACTGTGTGGGACTGAAGTCCTTCAAGTTAATTGCTACATGGGTCATGAATAACTTCCTAAGGTCTATAGCATATTGATAAACTCTTTGAAAACATTTGCATTTTAACTGGATTTCTGAAGGAAATGTATTTAACCTCAATCATTAATAAACTAAATAAATAATTATAATTGTTATGTTATCCTAATAAATCAACAATTATAATTACTATATTATTATAACAAATAAGCTAATGCCAGGAATTTTGGAGAAGTTGTTCAACTACGCAAGTAATTTTGGGGGCAAGTGCCTTTTTTTCCCTCAAATTTGCCTCCACTTTGCAAATCACCAAGATGGTCCAAGTGAAAGATCTCTGAGTGCTTCTGTACTGGCTGAGTGGCTGTCAAGTGTCTTGAAATCCCATGGACAGAGGAGCCTGGAGGGCTACAGTCCATGGGGTCAAGAAGTTGGACATGATTTCATGACTAAAAATAACACCTCCCTGCAGGAGTACTAAGCTCCAGTATCTACAAATACACATAGAAACTGTGGGTCACAGGAGAGACTGGACATACTTGAAGTCTGTGGAACAAGGGAAAGAGTAGCTGGAGGGGTGAACAGAAATATTCAAAAACGTTTCCTTGCAATTGCTTGTCTCTTCACCTGCCGTCTTCTTCAGTAGACTCTGAGTTGTCAGGGTGGGGGTGTGTATCCCCTCATGCACACAGAATCCCCCACCAGGCATCTTACTTATTACAACGTACACGCTGAATGAATTTGGGGAATACAATGCTTTTAAAGCATTGCTCAAGCATGATTAGATCAAATGGTAGTCTGAAGCATATTCGCAGTGTCAGCAGTTCAGATTATACCAGCCAGGGGGTGATGTTCATTCCTGAACGCCAAATCCTCAGAGAACAATCATAACTAAAAAATCAGCTTTCACTGGGAGCCGTTATCAGTGTTTCTCTGGTTACAAAGACCTTTCTTAATGTCCCAGTTCCATTAGAGAAGTTAGGCAACTACTTTACAAACTGATTTATCAAGAGTCCTGCCTCTCCCTGCATAATGACCAAGTGCCTCATAAACACTGTACCACTTACGTGTAGAGTGATAGAACATTAGTTGATGATTTCATGTTGCTGTGGTTGTAATTTGCATGTGGATGAAAAGTTAACATAATGTAGAACTGTGAAATTAAGCTGGTCGACTATGCGCAGCGGTCCTGCTAAGATCGATTCGTCTATCCTCATTATTGCACCTCGTGGCTGGTTGTGTTTGCTGCTTTCTTCCATTACTCACAAAATTGTCAAATAAGTCCCAGAGGAGACACTGGCACACGGCTTCTGGAAAACAGTGTTTGGAAAGCTTATGTAATGGGACCACTGAAGCCAACATGTTCTTCACTGTAAAAAAGCCCAGTGTTCTCTCGCCTTGTTCACTGACCCTCGGCTTCAGGAGGAAAAGGGTGAATTTGGATGGGAAACAAAATGAGAAAATAAATGATCAGGAGACTGATGTATAGTTTTTTTCTTACTATTAATGATGCTTCTAAGGGTAGAAAATACATGAGACTTTATAACAACACAGTCCACAGTGGGATCTTGGGGAAAAAGAAATGGCACGGCAATTATTATTCTCTTCAGAGAGTACGAGAAGCAGGTGGGGGCAGAGACTTTTTTTAATGCAAAGTTTAGGGGAAAATAAACTACTATGGGTAAGTCACAGGAGATGAATTACTTCTTCAAGTTTTGTTTGCTCATGAGGTTACAACTGTGGCGCAACTGAAAGAGCTTGTCATTATTTTTCTTCTGCTGGAAGATGAGCCTGGGAACAGTAAACCGGAGAGCAGAGCTAGCTGGCCTTACCAACTGAGATGTAATCTTGCGGAGAGGTGGGGGAATGCTCCACACATCGCTTTGGAGTCTCCAGGTGACCTCTGAAAAGAACTGTCTTCTTCAAAGCCCTGTGCCCGCATCTAGAGACGGGATGCCCTCATCTATACCTTCATTTGATCAAAGGAGCAAAATAAAAATAACTGCATTAAGCCTTTGTAATATAAGTCATTCAAACAGTAGACAAGGGGAATGAGGGGCAATTTAATCATAGGTGCTAAGGGACAAAATGTAACTTGGGGATGGAAACAAGTGTTTTATAATTTGGCAAATTCTGGTATGCTGAGTGACACCAAGTGGCTGAGTCATGAAAGGAAGGAGTATGCCTGGTGACTGAGCAGACCTCCTTTCCAACCTCTGTACATTCATTTTATAATTATGCCCCATTTAATAAACCCCCTTCATTCAAAGTTCCTTTCAGAAGTGGTCAGTAGGGAAATCAATTTCTAGAAAGAGACATTTAGTTACTAACCGCAGGGTGGTTCTAATTGGTATGGGATGGCTAATATACTGCCCTGCTTGAAGCCTAGTAGATTCCTCCTAATTCTGTAATGATCAGATTTTAAAATATTTTCCTCTCATAAATCTTTACCTTCATAAAGTACTTCAAATCTTGTTTGACTCAACAATGAAGAAAAAGTCAGAAGCAAACCCTAGGGAATGAGTGTATAAAGAAAAATCCATCATTTACCACTGAAGGAAAAGTTTAACCCCCCGAGCAAACAAGAAGCACATGACAATATATGGTCCTAATAAAATTTTATTGAGAACCAGTATGTTAAATCCTTTATAGAACACAGAAATACATACAATTCCAGACCTTTCCAGTAAATGGCAATGTAACATTGGTGTAGGATTCCTGAATATCCCGAATGCTTTGCTTTATACCTGGAGGAGAGAAACAGCTCTTCTATGGCTTAATAGCACAGACTTGGGGTGCTCTGACCTATTTAGGGTAGGAAGCTTTGGAGTCAGAATTCAGTATGTGTGAAGGACTACAACAGAGTTCAAGTAGCTGAAGGAGCACATGAATAAATGTTCACTCTTCACGTTTTGTGCTTCAAACTAAGAGAAGGCAAGGCATTATAAAATCAGACACAAATTCACCTGCAGAAATATGAGCAAAGTGTATCTCTTAATTAAGTTATGCAGGGAAGCTGCAATAAGAGAGAAAATGGCCACTTTTACCTAAAACTCCACCTACCGTGAAGGCTTTTGATGCCAAATAATTGGAACTGACATCAAAGATGAAAAGGGAGTCAAAACTGACTCTAAGGATTAAAGACCGACTTCTTGATGGGACCAGAGATCAATAGGATTGATGTAAATAATTGATCATGATGTTCACAGAAACACACGACAGGATAAATGAACACTGCCTGACAAGGTTTTTAAGGTTTTACTACCCTAGTCTTTACATGGAGATAAAAGATACTATTGAGTTTTCTGGGAAGCAGTGGTGAGAAGTTTTTCATTTTTTTTTTTTTTTAACAAAAAGAAAAATATAACAGAAATAGAACTGAAATGATGCGTCTTCCTTTCAGAACTAAGGCTAGTGTAAAATATGTTTCAGTTTCTATCACAGTGTTAGCCTGAGTTTTACAGCCTTTGCCTGAGTTTAATATACTATCAAGCTTTCTGAGCTCTTAGACATCAATAAACAATGGTACAAGTATAAAATCTTGCCAGTTTAATAATTTCAAAAGTTTGAAGAAAAAAATAACTGAGTTTTGTTTCTTCTGGTAAATTTGTTAATGGATGGCAGTAGCTAAGAAGGAATTTGCAACCCAAACATGAATAAGAATCTTATCTAAAATGTTCTCCCTGCCTTGATGTCTTGGGGTTAAATTGATTAAGCTGCTTGGTGAAGCACTGGGACCAGTCTCCTCTGGTTAGGAGAAAGTGTTTTGTTCTTTTTCCTTTGGTTAGTAACTGTAGTAGCTAAATGTGGAAGTAGAGCATAGTAAGACATTTAACTAAACCAAACGGACCCTATTCTTTATTCTTTTCACGCTGGACACCCATCCAAAGGCAAGTTAGCTTCACTGTGAATGCTCACACCACTGATGTGAAATGCTCACGAAAAAGGCACCGCTTGTGCACAGCTTTCCAGCAGCACTTAACAATTGGAGAGGCACAACGTTGTCCCAAAGAACACAAGTCACAGAATAAGCAAAGCCTGGGGACTGGGCAGTGGGTTGTGGTTTAGATCCCCCTGTCAGTAGCCTTTAAAGGGTCAGGCAATTTCCAATAATATTAGGTATTTTGATGCTAAATGGAAAGTAACAGGGGACTGCTACCCATGGGAACCAGCACACACTCAGTGGGGATTTGGTTCAACGTTCCAGTAAAAAGCGCATGTTTTTGTGACTGAGAGAGCCGTGAAATAAGCACATTAAAAATTCTTAGAGCCTCTTTTTTAAAAGTGGCAAAATGTTTCAAAATCAGTCAGAATATACAGAAAAGAGGAAACAAGCCTGGGAAAGTCAGCCATGGAAGGAGAAGGAATGGGAGCTGAGAGCTCAAAACATTTGTATAGAACTTGAAGCATGGAGAACTCTTTACCTACCATATACTAACTGATCCTGAGGGCTCAGACATGGGCGAGTGTTAAAGCCTACCGTATCCAGAGAGATTCTGAGATTGATTACTGGGTAACACATTCTCAATAACAGCATTTCTATCAAAAGCTTATTGATTTTGCAATAGAGCACCCCTCTCCCTTTTTTAAACAAGTAGAATGCACTACTATTTACTGAAAAGACCACATCTAGATAGGTAAGAAGGAAAATATCTTATGGCTTGTACCAAGCAGGCAACACGCTATAAAGCACAGACATTGCAAGAAAGGTAAAATACAAGTCAAAGTTTAGAAGGTCAGTTAGAAAGGGGTGGACTCAAACCCGGGGCCATAATGTATTCACACAGAGACATTTCATTTCCTGATCTCGACACTAATCCCAAAGAAGAACAAATTTATGTAAGTAGTTCCAAAACATGTTACCTTTCTGGTTAGGAGAAAGTGTTTTGTTCTTTTTCCTTTGGTTAGTAACTGTAGTAGCTAAATGTGGAAGTAGAGCATAGTAAGACATTTAACTAAACCAAACGGACCCTATTCTTTATTCTTTTCACGCTGGACACCCATCCAAAGGCAAGTTAGCTTCACTGTGAATGCTCACACCACTGATGTGAAATGCTCACGAAAAAGGCACCGCTTGTGCACAGCTTTCCAGCAGCACTTAACAATTGGAGAGGCACAACGTTGTCCCAAAGAACACAAGTCACAGAATAAGCAAAGCCTGGGGACTGGGCAGTGGGTTGTGGTTTAGATCCCCCTGTCAGTAGCCTTTAAAGGGTCAGGCAATTTCCAATAATATTAGGTATTTTGATGCTAAATGGAAAGTAACAGGGGACTGCTACCCATGGGAACCAGCACACACTCAGTGGGGATTTGGTTCAACGTTCCAGTAAAAAGCGCATGTTTTTGTGACTGAGAGAGCCGTGAAATAAGCACATTAAAAATTCTTAGAGCCTCTTTTTTAAAAGTGGCAAAATGTTTCAAAATCAGTCAGAATATACAGAAAAGAGGAAACAAGCCTGGGAAAGTCAGCCATGGAAGGAGAAGGAATGGGAGCTGAGAGCTCAAAACATTTGTATAGAACTTGAAGCATGGAGAACTCTTTACCTACCATATACTAACTGATCCTGAGGGCTCAGACATGGGCGAGTGTTAAAGCCTACCGTATCCAGAGAGATTCTGAGATTGATTACTGGGTAACACATTCTCAATAACAGCATTTCTATCAAAAGCTTATTGATTTTGCAATAGAGCACCCCTCTCCCTTTTTAAGCAAGTAGAATGCACTACTATTTACTGAAAAAGACCACATCTAGATAGGTAAGAAGGAAAATATCTTATGGCTTGTACCAAGCAGGCAACACGCTATAAAGCACAGACATTGCAAGAAAGGTAAAATACAAGTCAAAGTTTAGAAGGTCAGTTAGAAAGGGGTGGACTCAAACCCGGGGCCATAATGTATTCACACAGAGACATTTCATTTCCTGATCTCGACACTAATCCCAAAGAAGAACAAATTTATGTAAGTAGTTCCAAAACATGTTACCTTTCTGGAGAAAGCAAAGTTTTTGTTAGCTTATCTTGAAGTAACCACCAAATCAGAATTTTCATATAACGACTATCACATTTCAGAAGTTTTTGATAAAGACACTGGATTACAGAGCTTGAATGCTCTACTAACAAGAAGAGGCAAATTTGAAAGTATGTTAATCTCTAGTTTAAATAAGAATTGTGAATTTGAACAACTGTGTTTAGATCCCTAGCCCTGTCAACAACCTTTCAACTTTTGTCCCCTTTCATAAGCAACCACTTAGAGAAAAGCAAAGTCATAAAACTATTAAAAAATTACTCCATAGTAGAGGTAGAGGGCAATATCCAACAACAAGCATGTCTTTATCTACATTTAGTTTCTTTTAAATATTTTTAGAACAGTAACAGACAATTATATTCATAAGCCTAAGTAAGAATATACCTGCCTCCAAGTTCAGAAATATATACATATATGCCCTCAAAATACTATACATGTCACCTACCCTCCCTTTCAGAGAAACTGAAGTTAAGATTTTCTTGGATATTTTAGAGTAAGACTCAATAATAAAAAGGAACGGAACTGAAGACATATTCTGAAAAAAAAAAAGTCACCTAAATCATGTACAGAGTTGGACTCTACCGTTGCTGCTTTAGCCCAGGTTTGAAAACAGAAAAGGTTCATGCAGTGAGTTGCGGAGGGGTGGGCGGGGGAACCTTCTTCTTACAGTTCAAATGCAGGGAACCTGGCTTTCGTGGGCACTAGGAGGTCAGCCAAGAAATATATTGTTCCGGCCATTCCTGAAGGAAAAGAAAGAGGCAAAAGTTATTCCAACAAAGGATGACATTTTTTTTTTATAGAGTGGCTTCATTCTGTAGCATAAACAACCCTACCATATTAATTTAAACTAATTGATTTCAATGAAGCAGGCATCTATTTTTCTATGTTGCCATTCATTAAGGAGATCACTAGTGAGATGCCCAGCCTCTTGATGCAGGTGGAAGACAGGAGGGAGAGTGGAGCCAGACGAGTTCAAGGTACAGCCCTACCATCCACCACAGCTGACATAATGTATTCACACAGAGACATTTCATTTCCTGATCTCGACACTAATCCCAAAGAAGAACAAATTTATGTAAGTAGTTCCAAAACATGTTACCTTTCTGGAGAAAGCAAAGTTTTTGTTAGCTTATCTTGAAGTAACCACCAAATCAGAATTTTCATATAACGACTATCACATTTCAGAAGTTTTTGATAAAGACACTGGATTACAGAGCTTGAATGCTCTACTAACAAGAAGAGGCAAATTTGAAAGTATGTTAATCTCTAGTTTAAATAAGAATTGTGAATTTGAACAACTGTGTTTAGATCCCTAGCCCTGTCAACAACCTTTCAACTTTTGTCCCCTTTCATAAGCAACCACTTAGAGAAAAGCAAAGTCATAAAACTATTAAAAAATTACTCCATAGTAGAGGTAGAGGGCAATATCCAACAACAAGCATGTCTTTATCTACATTTAGTTTCTTTTAAATATTTTTAGAACAGTAACAGACAATTATATTCATAAGCCTAAGTAAGAATATACCTGCCTCCAAGTTCAGAAATATATACATATATGCCCTCAAAATACTATACATGTCACCTACCCTCCCTTTCAGAGAAACTGAAGTTAAGATTTTCTTGGATATTTTAGAGTAAGACTCAATAATAAAAAGGAACGGAACTGAAGACATATTCTGAAAAAAAAAAAGTCACCTAAATCATGTACAGAGTTGGACTCTACCGTTGCTGCTTTAGCCCAGGTTTGAAAACAGAAAAGGTTCATGCAGTGAGTTGCGGAGGGGTGGGCGGGGGAACCTTCTTCTTACAGTTCAAATGCAGGGAACCTGGCTTTCGTGGGCACTAGGAGGTCAGCCAAGAAATATATTGTTCCGGCCATTCCTGAAGGAAAAGAAAGAGGCAAAAGTTATTCCAACAAAGGATGACATTTTTTTTTTATAGAGTGGCTTCATTCTGTAGCATAAACAACCCTACCATATTAATTTAAACTAATTGATTTCAATGAAGCAGGCATCTATTTTTCTATGTTGCCATTCATTAAGGAGATCACTAGTGAGATGCCCAGCCTCTTGATGCAGGTGGAAGACAGGAGGGAGAGTGGAGCCAGACGAGTTCAAGGTACAGCCCTACCATCCACCACAGCTGAGCTCCTTCCCCGGGGCCCCCACCTACATGTTGATAAAACTCAACACATTAGTTTAGCAGAGAAGCAGATGCTGATACTATAAGGCAAATTAGTAATGTGTGAAAAATACCTTCAAAGAGGGAGAAGGGGGTATCTGGTGTTCGGCATCCGTGTTCTCCATAATCTAAGCACCATTCAGCGAACTGAAGATGAGACCAAGTTAAATTACTGAAGTGCTTTCTCCTAGAGACTCCTAAAAGTTAATAGAGGTTGCCTCTAAGATTTACTCTGCAAAGTCAAAAACTTCTCAAGGCAGAGAAAGGGGTGAACACAAAGAAACCAAAGGTCTTAAATGAAAGTCTGAAGCATGGGAGGAATTAAATGAGCTTCTGAGCCGTGTCACCAAGGTTATCAAAGAAGAAAGGAACAAAAGCACCTTACAGCTCCCAGCAATACAACACCCTCCTCCCCCAGTGCTGTTGAGGAGAATTATGTTCTTAAAAAAAAAAAAAGCTAATTCAATAGAATAGCTTTTCTTACGCTGTATTTGTTCTACAGACTTATGGTTAAAAAAAAGAGACTGAATTAATTGGATTAACTAGACATTTCTACAACCTCCTGGGCAAAGGTGCGCTCTGTTTGGCGGTTCTAACTCCTACCTTACAGGCCCTGTACAGGTATTTCGCATCTTGCGTGAGGTTGTACAGTGACAGGAAGGCATAGGCGTTCCCTGCAGTGCCGTGGCACAGCCCGTAGCCCTTCTTTAACAAGCCGTACTGCCAGATCACATCAGCACACCGATAGGCATCATTGAGATACCGTTCCTCTTTGAACACCTGCAGAGTGAAGGGACCGAGATTATTGTAAGGGATATAAAAGCCACTTCTGTTGACTGTCCTTTCTGACAGGAAAGAAAAGATAGGAAAGGGAGGAGGAGAAAGGGGAGTGGCTAGCAAGAAAAGATAAGGAATTCAGAGACACAGAGATTTATTATATTGATGGGGAAAAACTGTAATAATTCACTAGCATTTTTTTTGCTGTAAATAGTTAACTGGGCATAAGCCTGTCTGCGTGGTCTGAGTTTGATATGTGTGTGTGTTTGTGTTGTTGCTGTTTAGTTGGTAAGTTGTGTCCGACTCTTTGCGACCCCACGGACTACAGCCCACCAGGCTCCTCTGCCCATGGGATTCTTCAGGAAAGGGTACTGGAGTGGGTAGCCATTTCCTTCTCCAGGGCATCTTCCCAACCCAGGGATCGAACCCATGTCTCCTCCATTGGCAAGTGGACTCTTTACCACCAAGCAACTGTGTTTGTATAACTGGGTGTTATTAGAGAAGTAGCCTTGTTTACTTGCAATTTGCTGTTACCATGAGTCCCTTTCCAAAGAATAAACACTATCTTCTCTGTAACAATGTCTCTCACTATTAGACAGATTCTCCATATACTGGAGAAAAAAACTGTTTATAGAACTGATTATAAAATCTGATTTGATTATAAAATACTATACTTGCCAGGAAAATACAGATACATCTTTACAATCTGTTGCGACCTCCTGTGTCTTGATCAAAGATTTGAAAAACATTCATTTTTTGCCACACTGTGTAGCTTGCCAGATCTTAGTTTCCTGACCCAGGGATTGAACTCATGTCCCCTGCAGTGGAAGGATGGAGTCCAAAGCACTGTACTGAAGGAATTCCTGAGAAATATTTTCTGAGTAGACATTTTAAATATCTCATTGCAGTATAAAAGTAGAAGACAGTTTTTAATGTTTTTGCATTATATTTGACTTTCTGAAGGCAAAATGTGATATACTAAGAGCTTGTTTGACCATAAGATGCCAAGGCCTATTTAGAGTCTACAGATTTGTAATTCGGAGAACAGGTACCAGTGAACACAGATATCTTGGCTTTTGCCGTTGTTTAGTTTCTATATCGTGTCCAACTCTGTGTGACTGCATAGTCTGCAGCACCCCAGGCTCCCCCATCCTTCACCATCTCCAGGAGGTTGCTCAAATTCACTGAGCACTGGCCACTGTCCACTGAGGCAATGATGTTCTCCAGCCATTTTCATCCTCATATCTCGGTTTACTTCCATTTTTTCCGCTTCAAAGAAAAACCTTTTCTTCTTTAATTATGGTTCTGTCATAATATGCTTTTTAGAAGTGATGTTGAATTTTTAAATTATGGTAAATATATACATATATATTACCACTTTAATGATTTAAAGTGGGCAATTCAAATGGCATCAATTACATCATGGCCTATGTTGTATTAATTTAACCATCATCTATTTCCAAAACATTTTCAATATCCCAAACAGAAACTTTGTAATCATTAGGGAATAATTCTCACCCTCCCAGCCACTGTAAGCTTTACTCTGCTCTTTCACTATGAATATGCCTATTCTAGGTACTCCATAATAACCATCACATCAGGTAAGTGGAATCATACATTATTTATCCTTTTGTTTCTGGTTTATTTTACCTGGCATGTTTTCAAAGCTTATGAATATTGTAGTATGGATCAGAAGTTAATTCCTTTTTGTGACTAAATCATACTCCATTCCATATATATACCATATTTTGTCCATCCATTCATCTGCTGATGAACACCAAGATTGTTTCTAGTTTTCAGCTACTGTAAACAAGGCTGCTACAGACCAGTGGTGTACAAGTATCTCTTTGAAACCTTGTTGTCATTTCTTCTGGGTATATATATAGGATTGGGATTGCTGGATCATGTTAATCCACTGTTTAATTTTTTGAGGGAGGAACCGCCAAACTGCTTTCTATAGTAGTGGTACTATTTTCTATTGCCACCAGCAATGCCCAAGGAGAATCCTTTCTAGTTTTAATTGAGCTCCTGGGATATTTATCTTGGCTCTGCCAATGATGCTATAAAAACTGGCTACTCTAGCTGTCAGTGAGGTGGTTCCCTAGTGCTATGACATAATGTGTGCTGTGGTACAGATGGATACGTTGAGAATGAATTGTGATTTGTCTAGCAGAGTGATTTTCGGTCCAACAAATGATTTGTCTATATATCCTTCAAGAATTATACAGAACATGAATTAAAGTGATAGGATTTTATATGTGCCAATTTGTTTCTAAAAATGAGGCAATTCATGGTACCTTATAGGCCTGAATGCATGTAGAATCCCGTTTTCATCCTCATATCTCGGTTTACTTCCATTTTTTCCGCTTCAAAGAAAAACCTTTTCTTCTTTAATTATGGTTCTGTCATAATATGCTTTTTAGAAGTGATGTTGAATTTTTAAATTATGGTAAATATATACATATATATTACCACTTTAATGATTTAAAGTGGGCAATTCAAATGGCATCAATTACATCATGGCCTATGTTGTATTAATTTAACCATCATCTATTTCCAAAACATTTTCAATATCCCAAACAGAAACTTTGTAATCATTAGGGAATAATTCTCACCCTCCCAGCCACTGTAAGCTTTACTCTGCTCTTTCACTATGAATATGCCTATTCTAGGTACTCCATAATAACCATCACATCAGGTAAGTGGAATCATACATTATTTATCCTTTTGTTTCTGGTTTATTTTACCTGGCATGTTTTCAAAGCTTATGAATATTGTAGTATGGATCAGAAGTTAATTCCTTTTTGTGACTAAATCATACTCCATTCCATATATATACCATATTTTGTCCATCCATTCATCTGCTGATGAACACCAAGATTGTTTCTAGTTTTCAGCTACTGTAAACAAGGCTGCTACAGACCAGTGGTGTACAAGTATCTCTTTGAAACCTTGTTGTCATTTCTTCTGGGTATATATATAGGATTGGGATTGCTGGATCATGTTAATCCACTTTTTAAATTTTTTTGAGGGAGGAACCGCCAAACTGCTTTCTATAGTAGTGGTACTATTTTCTATTGCCACCAGCAATGCCCAAGGAGAATCCTTTCTAGTTTTAATTGAGCTCCTGGGATATTTATCTTGGCTCTGCCAATGATGCTATAAAAACTGGCTACTCTAGCTGTCAGTGAGGTGGTTCCCTAGTGCTATGACATAATGTGTGCTGTGGTACAGATGGATACGTTGAGAATGAATTGTGATTTGTCTAGCAGAGTGATTTTCGGTCCAACAAATGATTTGTCTATATATCCTTCAAGAATTATACAGAACATGAATTAAAGTGATAGGATTTTATATGTGCCAATTTGTTTCTAAAAATGAGGCAATTCATGGTACCTTATAGGCCTGAATGAGCATGTAGATTACCCCAGGAGCGCCGTGGCACCAGTGGACTAGAAGATCCCGACTGTCGTCCACACAAGGAGGGTAGTTGCCTGAAGGGAATTTCAGCTGGCAGACGTAGTCTACACTAGGCTTGACCAAACTGTGTAGCTTTGATGGGCTCACTTGAAGGCTAGGCTGGAAACAAAAAAAGGGGATGATCACTTCTGCTGAAACAAACAGTTCTTCTTAAGGTTTAGGGAAATTGGTTTAAAAAGATAAGAAAGAAATAAGAAAGAAAACATGACCAAAATGAACTTACAGTAATTAAGAAGTTTTGGATTCTACTCAATTTTTTCACCTACTGGAAAAAGCTGAAATTAGGCTGTCGGCACCCAGAGCCTTAGGCTCCTATTATTTTTCAATATTTATTGTTATCTACATATATATAAAACATTTTCTGAAGTCAATGCTTAAGAATATGAGTTAAGAGAGGTTTCAGAATATTTTAATATCTTTATATACTTTAAATACCACAAAGAGATGCATTAGATATGTGCCTGTTACTCACTCAGTTGTATCTGACTCTTTGCGACGCCATGGACTGTAGCTCACCAGGCTCCTCTGTCCATGGGATTCTCCAGGCAAGGATACTGGAGTGGGTTGCCATGCCCTCCTCCAGGGGATTTTCCTGACCCAGGGATCGAACGCAGGTCTCCTGTGCTGGCAGGTGGACTCTTTCCCATTTGAGCCAAAACAAGAACACCCAGTGTCTTTGTCTTTGCCAGGCAGAGGTCAGCCTTTGGGTAGGAGGGAAGCAGTGCTGGGGAGCCCGCCAGGAGGCAGTGGAGGCAGGGATCTAGGTGATACTGACCATGAGGCTTTCATGGACAGTGAATGTGCGGTAAGTAATGTAGGCACATTCAGATTCCATGTTATGCAAAGAATACTGTTCAAGCTCAGTTTAAAGTGCTAGACTTGAATGACTGAATTCTCCTCAAACTTGCAGAAGTTCTCCAAAATAACCTAAAAATAATGTTTTATGTTTATACACATGCATGTAGCAGAATGAACTTTGAGGCTTAAAACCTAAATCATTTCAAATAGTTAACAATGTACAAATGGAAAAAGCAATACTTGGCTTTCCAGATTTCTTATTAGCACCAACACATGGAAGTAGAGGTTAAGACACCTCCACTGCTGATGCTCTGCTCCAAAGAAAGTTCATGAGGCCATTCATTCACTGACATGTATGACTTTAACTCACCTTGACACTTCAAGGTTCTTCTTTCCTGAAAACTTTCAAGAATCTGTATTTACTTCTGAAAATAGACAGTCAGTGAGGGAGTGTGCCAGAAAATAAGGGAATTTAAGCCTAAGTTGTCAAAATGTCTAATTATAAACCTCTGAATTGAGAAGTGCAGAATAAATGTTAACAGTTGGCCTCTTACTGCCAGTAACATTCCAAGTGTGATTCTGCATTGAAAAGCAACAATAACCTTTTATTTTTCAGCTCTGCTGTCCTTGTTTAGCTACAGGGAGAAGACAGGTCTGGGGTTGATCTTGCATTACTATAGCCAGTTACTCAATGAGCTAAGGGTATTTATATCCAAGCTCTCTTGTTGAACATATCATTGAAACATTTTTCTTTATGTACTTTGTACATAAAATACTTTAGTGCTTATGAACTACATTGTACTTTGGGAAGCTGAAGGGAGCACCTTTACCATCATTAAAAAGCAACTATTTTTGGCCATGAATTCTTATTCTTGAGCACAAGTGCAGATTTCTCCTTCAGAAGAGTTAAACAAGCCCCTGGAAATGATGCTCTCATGAGAAGCCCCCTTCTGATCTCCCCTCCAGGTTGCACTTGGTGCAATACTCTATTTGTCTTAGTCTATCTGGCTTTGGCTGATGTCCCCCAATAGTATCAGAGCCAAAGAACCGTCAAGCATGGGATACTCATCTATTTTTCAGCTAAGTTACACAACGTCCATTGAAAACGCTCCTTAGTTTTGCTCTCTAACTGAGCTTTAGGCAGCTGATCCTCCCTTGTTTTCTACCGATTTTATTCTTACTCTGGGAATCTGTTTCAGTGGGTTGTGCCTTATATTGAGGAATAATATTAATTCAAGGCCTCTGCTGAAACAGAAGAGTGGAGCAGAAGGCATTTCATATAGAGGAACAGGTCAAAACGCTTCAGTCTCCAAAACTGGCACGAGGTGGGCAAGTGTGGTCACTTACAAACCAAACTCCATCTCAAAGCTCAGTGCCTTTTACATTTATACACTTCAAATGCACTTTGGTAAGCACTGTTGTTGTTGTTTCGTTGCTAGGTCGTGTCCAATTCTTTGCGACCCAATGGATTGTGGCCCACCGGGCTCCTCTGTCCATGGGATTTCTCAGGCAAGAACACTGGAATGGGTTGCCATTTCCTTCTTCAGGGGATCTTTCTGACCCAGGGACCGAACCCGCCTCTCTCGTATCGGCAGGCAGGTTCTTTACCATTGAGTCACCAGGGGAAGCCCTTGGCAAGCATTACCCTTGTTACTCTAGGCCAGGTAACTACCAGGTGGGTGATGCCACAGTTGACAGAATGAAATAGTAGAGCCTGTACACCTGTCTTGGCCTAGACAGTATAGTTAGGAACCACATTTGAGTTTCATCATCGTCACTTCTTACCTGCATCAGGTAGTAATAAATTCCTGCCAGGCCATGAGCAGCCCCCACATAATATTCCTGGTACCATTCATACATCAGTGGAGTCTTCCCTGTAAACTTTCTTCTTCTAGCTAGGTCTTCTCCAGAAGTTAAGACAGCTTCACAAATCTGCAAGGATAAACCCGATCAAAATAAGGAAAGAATTAGAATGGAGCCAAGGGATGTTTGCTGAGAGGCACTGGGGAGCATGGCACATTAGACAACATTGTATGGCCACAAACGGGCACAATCTGATCTGTAATCAGAGAAGCGCATGGGATTATTCTGCCTAAAGAGAGAGAGTCTGGAAGATTTTGAACTCTTTACTACAGCTCACCAGAACTCCCTGTCAAAGGAGAGCAAACCTCCTGCAGGTACAAAAATACTGTGCCTCAGAGGTCAAGCATGGGACTCATCTATTTTTCAGCTAAGTTACACAACGTCCATTGAAAACGCTCCTTAGTTTTGCTCTCTAACTGAGCTTTAGGCAGCTGATCCTCCCTTGTTTTCTACCGATTTTATTCTTACTCTGGGAATCTGTTTCAGTGGGTTGTGCCTTATATTGAGGAATAATATTAATTCAAGGCCTCTGCTGAAACAGAAGAGTGGAGCAGAAGGCATTTCATATAGAGGAACAGGTCAAAACGCTTCAGTCTCCAAAACTGGCACGAGGTGGGCAAGTGTGGTCACTTACAAACCAAACTCCATCTCAAAGCTCAGTGCCTTTTACATTTATACACTTCAAATGCACTTTGGTAAGCACTGTTGTTGTTGTTTCGTTGCTAGGTCGTGTCCAATTCTTTGCGACCCAATGGATTGTGGCCCACCGGGCTCCTCTGTCCATGGGATTTCTCAGGCAAGAACACTGGAATGGGTTGCCATTTCCTTCTTCAGGGGATCTTTCTGACCCAGGGACCGAACCCGCCTCTCTCGTATCGGCAGGCAGGTTCTTTACCATTGAGTCACCAGGGAAGCCCTTGGCAAGCATTACCCTTGTTACTCTAGGCCAGGTAACTACCAGGTGGGTGATGCCACAGTTGACAGAATGAAATAGTAGAGCCTGTACACCTGTCTTGGCCTAGACAGTATAGTTAGGAACCACATTTGAGTTTCATCATCGTCACTTCTTACCTGCATCAGGTAGTAATAAATTCCTGCCAGGCCATGAGCAGCCCCCACATAATATTCCTGGTACCATTCATACATCAGTGGAGTTTTCCCCTGTAAACTTTCTTCTTCTAGCTAGGTCTTCTCCAGAAGTTAAGACAGCTTCACAAATCTGCAAGGATAAACCCGATCAAAATAAGGAAAGAATTAGAATGGAGCCAAGGGATGTTTGCTGAGAGGCACTGGGGAGCATGGCACATTAGACAACATTGTATGGCCACAAACGGGCACAATCTGATCTGTAATCAGAGAAGCGCATGGGATTATTCTGCCTAAAAGAGAGAGAGTCTGGAAGATTTTGAACTCTTTACTACAGCTCACCAGAACTCCCCTGTCAAAGGAGAGCAAACCTCCTGCAGGTACAAAAAAATACTGTGCCTCAGAGGTCAGATCTAGCCCCTGTCTTCCTCTGAATGGCTCCTAAACTCTGAAATGGAGCAGCTGGACCTCTTACCTGAGTCACTCGCCTCAGGTTCTAACAATGCCCCCAGTGAAGCTGTTGGTTCTCTGATCACGCCTGACCCTCCTGAGGTTAAGCTATACCTTCCCTGCCAGCTGCCCGGGATGAGACAACTAGGGAAACAAACCCAACAATTCGGGCAGATAGGAAGTGACAGCCTAAAATGACTCCAGAATGCACAAAAGTGTGGTACCTGCTGAATGTGGTTCTGAGGAATCTTTTCCTCTTCAAAGTTCTTATTCACAAACAGAAGAGCACTGACATAGCCCATTCGTCCATAGAGCATTTCATTTGGAAGTTGGGGATCAATCTTATTTAAGTGAATCAACCTGGGAATAAAAGTACATACCTAAGGTAATGTGAAAGGGATCAGCAAGAAATATCTACTTAAAAATGGTACACACACAAATATGTACAGTTATATATATATAGGCATTTATGGAGTTATTATTTGTATTACTTTAAATATATAATAAAATCTTTAAATATAGTTTCATATTATAACATATTGAAAGTGAAAGTCACTCAGTCATGTCCGACTCTTTGCAACCTATGCATGAGCCATATAGTTCTCCAGGCAAGAATACTGGAGTATAGCCTTTCCCTTCTCCAGGAAATCTTCCCAACCCAGAGATCAAACCCAGGTCTCCCACACTGCACTGTCTTCACATCTTCACCATCAGAGTCTCCAGGGAAGTCCAGGAATACTGGAGTGAGCAGCTTATTCCTTCTCCAGGAATTTGAAAGGGTAATCAGGGCTCAGAAATTAACCATCAACTACATTTCTTTGTTTCAGTTCACAATGGAACTGACAAACAAGAAATTCAAAGAATGAGGAATACATGAGTGTGACTGGGACCACATGCTGTCTCCCTGGCCCCGCATGGCAGTTATACCCTGGGATCAGCAGTTGGCATCTGAGAATCCAAGAACTACTGGCTTTTATAACATTCAGTCTGAGGAAAGGAGAAAGTCAACACTCAAAGGGCCACGTATTTCCATAAAATGAAATGCCTACTGCATGCCAGCGATCGCCTTTCCTGGTTATTTCTTAAATGTGTCCTCTGGCTGGGCTGACGTGTTTGTACGGCAGCCTGATCTACCACATTCAGTAACACATACAAACAGCATGCAGGCCCTGGCCAGGCTCCCTGTGTCCTCGGTCTCCCAGCTCCTAGTCCTTCCTTTCAAAATCATCGTGGTTACCAGTTTCTTGTCTAGTTCTAGGATTACTTTACGCACAGATAAGAATACATAAACTTATGTATAAACTTATTTCCCCAAATGTTTTGTGACTCTGCTCCTTAAGAATACATCTTGACAACCATGCCTTATCAGCACACACAGAATGAGTAATCTCATTCTCTATCATAGATGCGTAGTATTTCACTGAATGAATATATTATAATTTGTTCCCTATTGATAGACTCAGTTCAGCTTCTCAAAAAGAAACAACGTATTTTTGGTTCTGGTTCCAGGTGAGATGGAGTAAAGCATATGCCACCCGGCCTCTCAAGTATACGAGGTCCTAGGGCTTCCCTGGTGGTCCAGTGGGTAGAGTCCACCTTGCAGTGCAAGGGATGCCGGTTCTATCCCTGGCTGGGGAAGATCAAACATGCTGCAGAGCAGCTGGACCGGTGTGTCCAACTACGAGCCAGCATTCTGGAGCACACGCGCCCAGAGCCTGTGCTCTGCAATGAGAGAAGCCAGTGCAATGGGAGGCCCACACAGGCCAAAGAACAAAGATGGATGAAAATGGATAAATGAAAGACCTACAGAAGTGGCAAAAAAAAGAGAAAGAATCAAGTATAGTAGGTCCAGAACCTAAAGAGAATGTGTGACACTACTTGGGAACCCTGGAAAGTAAACAGTAGCAGGCAGAATGGGGATGACTAGAATCTGAAGTACTGCCAAGTCAGTGCTGGGTTTACGTTTTTCCCTCTGGTATTTCCTGGCCCTAATTCAGTGCTGCTTGAAGCGTGGAAGTGGGCTGGGACCACATGCTGTCTCCTGGCCCCGCAGGCAGTTGGCATCTGAGAATCCAAGAACTACTGGCTTTTATAACATTCAGTCTGAGGAAAGGAGAAAGTCAACACTCAAAGGGCCACGTATTTCCATAAAATGAAATGCCTACTGCATGCCAGCGATCGCCTTTCCTGGTTATTTCTTAAATGTGTCCTCTGGCTGGGCTGACGTGTTTGTACGGCAGCCTGATCTACCACATTCAGTAACACATACAAACAGCATGCAGGCCCTGGCCAGGCTCCCTGTGTCCTCGGTCTCCCAGCTCCTAGTCCTTCCTTTCAAAATCATCGTGGTTACCAGTTTCTTGTCTAGTTCTAGGATTACTTTACGCACAGATAAGAATACATAAACTTATGTATAAACTTATTTCCCCAAATGTTTTGTGACTCTGCTCCTTAAGAATACATCTTGACAACCATGCCTTATCAGCACACACAGAATGAGTAATCTCATTCTCTATCATAGATGCGTAGTATTTCACTGAATGAATATATTATAATTTGTTCCCTATTGATAGACTCAGTTCAGCTTCTCAAAAAGAAACAACGTATTTTTGGTTCTGGTTCCAGGTGAGATGGAGTAAAGCATATGCCACCCGGCCTCTCAAGTATACGTAGGTCCTAGGGCTTCCCTGGTGGTCCAGTGGGTAGAGTCCACCTTGCAGTGCAAGGGATGCCGGTTCTATCCCTGGCTGGGGAAGATCAAACATGCTGCAGAGCAGCTGGACCGGTGTGTCCAACTACGAGCCAGCATTCTGGAGCACACGCGCCCAGAGCCTGTGCTCTGCAATGAGAGAAGCCAGTGCAATGGGAGGCCCACACAGGCCAAAGAACAAAGATGGATGAAAATGGATAAATGAAAGACCTACAGAAGTGGCAAAAAAAAGAGAAAGAATCAAGTATAGTAGGTCCAGAACCTAAAGAGAATGTGTGACACTACTTGGGAACCCTGGAAAGTAAACAGTAGCAGGCAGAATGGGGATGACTAGAATCTGAAGTACTGCCAAGTCAGTGCTGGGTTTACGTTTTTCCCTCTGGTATTTCCCTGGCCCTAATTCAGTGCTGCTTGAAGCGTGGAAGTGGGCATCAGTGGGCTGAAAGAGTCCTGGAAGAAGCCCTTTAGTTATGTCTCAGGAAAGAAGAGGAAAGGGAACTCTTAACAGCAGAGAGAGGGTAAAACACTTCATTCTTCTGTTCACTCCCCAGGCCACAAGGAATCTCATAGTGGCAGCAGAGGCGAAGGCAACAGGAGCCCACAGGGGCCAGAACTCGGGGGGAGGGACTTGTGCCCGCGGATTGGAGAGGCTGTGGTCCCTGGAGTGTTGGGTAGAAGCCCCTTGGCCTCACTTCTCTTTTCCAGCTTCCCCATCACTTGACCCTCTCAGATGCAGCCACGTTTCTGGAAAGTGTGTGGCTGAGTAGGGTAATCAAAGCCTCATTTCTTTTCAGAGAACTAAAAAGGAAAGCCTCAGGGAACCAGAAAGTAGGTGGAGTTCACAGAGGGAAAAGAGCTCAGGGAAGCAACTGTACTTGTAGGCTGAACTCTGAGAATGAACCTTTATTCTTTTTTTTTTTTTTTTTTGGTTGGGGGCAGGAAATATGCTGGGTAGGGAACATGTCCTTGCTATTTTACATTTTTTCATCAAGTTAAATTTTGAAAGCACATCTCAATTATCCCTAAATCATCCTATAAATTCAATGTGAGACCACCTGAATGATTAAAACAATTTAGGTTTTGGTGAAACTAGACAAAATGTTATTATAAAAAAGTATGGAGAGAGACAGAGTCAGAGGGGACTTCTGGAAACATGCTGCAGAGCAGCTGGACCGGTGTGTCCAACTACGAGCCAGCATTCTGGAGCACACGCGCCCAGAGCCTGTGCTCTGCAATGAGAGAAGCCAGTGCAATGGGAGGCCCACACAGGCCAAAGAACAAAGATGGATGAAAATGGATAAATGAAAGACCTACAGAAGTGGCAAAAAAAAGAGAAAGAATCAAGTATAGTAGGTCCAGAACCTAAAGAGAATGTGTGACACTACTTGGGAACCCTGGAAAGTAAACAGTAGCAGGCAGAATGGGGATGACTAGAATCTGAAGTACTGCCAAGTCAGTGCTGGGTTTACGTTTTTCCCTCTGGTATTTCCCTGGCCCTAATTCAGTGCTGCTTGAAGCGTGGAAGTGGGCATCAGTGGGCTGAAAGAGTCCTGGAAGAAGCCCTTTAGTTATGTCTCAGGAAAGAAGAGGAAAGGGAACTCTTAACAGCAGAGAGAGGGTAAAACACTTCATTCTTCTGTTCACTCCCCAGGCCACAAGGAATCTCATAGTGGCAGCAGAGGCGAAGGCAACAGGAGCCCACAGGGGCCAGAACTCGGGGGGAGGGACTTGTGCCCGCGGATTGGAGAGGCTGTGGTCCCTGGAGTGTTGGGTAGAAGCCCCTTGGCCTCACTTCTCTTTTCCAGCTTCCCCATCACTTGACCCTCTCAGATGCAGCCACGTTTCTGGAAAGTGTGTGGCTGAGTAGGGTAATCAAAGCCTCATTTCTTTTCAGAGAACTAAAAAGGAAAGCCTCAGGGAACCAGAAAGTAGGTGGAGTTCACAGAGGGAAAAGAGCTCAGGGAAGCAACTGTACTTGTAGGCTGAACTCTGAGAATGAACCTTTATTCTTTTTTTTTTTTTTTTTTGGTTGGGGGCAGGAAATATGCTGGGTAGGGAACATGTCCTTGCTATTTTACATTTTTTCATCAAGTTAAATTTTGAAAGCACATCTCAATTATCCCTAAATCATCCTATAAATTCAATGTGAGACCACCTGAATGATTAAAACAATTTAGGTTTTGGTGAAACTAGACAAAATGTTATTATAAAAAAGTATGGAGAGAGACAGAGTCAGAGGGGACTTCTGGAAAAGAGTATTAATGAGAGGACACTGGCCTTACCAAAAAAATGACCTTGTCCTCAGGTAGCTATGAAACTAAATGTGCTATTTAATCTCTATACTTTAAATTTCTCATCTATAAAGTGAATGATCCCTTCCAATTTAGACATTTACCTTTAAAGTAGCTAAGTATAAACAATGCCTATGTATGTTTATTATCTAACTTTAGCCTACATACTAAAAATGGTTAATAGCATTTGAAGTATCAAAAATCACATCCCTGGAGTGACTTATTATATTTGAAGTATTCTGGTAAGGGGTCAACATTGAGAGATACTTGGGACTTTAAACAACTTTATCAAAATGTACACCAGAGGATTTGATAATATACGGAGAAAAGAATGTTAGGAAACATTGGTGGAGTGAGTGGTGAAGAGGGCGGCAGGTCTGGGAGATGGCACAGGCTCTAGCACCTGTGAGATGAATAAGATCCAGGAAGGATTAGAGGATGTGGCTTTCGCTGAGCCACAAGAATAGGGCAGAGTGATTGCCTGTGTGTGTGTTTTATTCCTAATAAAATGTTTGTACATTTGGTAGAGTCTGCTTAACGGCTTGTGCCTTCCTTTACTCAGTGGTAAGGTCTTACCTGAGAAGGGTGGACAGCCCCTACCTCTAATCTCTGGACCCCACCAGAATCTACAACCAACCAAAACAAATGAGAACCTAACACCTGCTACCATTGGCTCTCGATAAGTAGGCAGAGAGTCCTAGCTCTGAAGGGAAGATACTTGTAAAAGAAAATAATCTGCTCCTCACAACCCCTCCCCACCACTTCTACAAGCCTGTGTTGAGAGGGGAACACTGAGGATTAAAAATGAAGAAGACATGTGTTAATAAGCAGAAAGAGCAGACTTCTGTTTGTTTACAGCAACATTACTCATAATTACCCAAACTCGGGATCAACCTAGTAGTAGTCCTTCAGTAGGTGGCACATCCAGATGAATAAGATGATTTTAGTGAGTTAAAAGGGCTGACAGTTATGAAAGAATGACTGAGAAAAAGTTAGGAAAGCATCCTTAAGGGAGCCTACTTCCTGATAGGACAGAGGAGTTTGAAAAAGCTTGGCTAGCTGCAGTTACTGACAAAGTTAAACAAGGTTATCTGGGTGGGGATAGGCCATTTTTTTTTTCTACTTTAATACCTGCCACCCCAAACATATACAAATCCCTAAATTTTTAAATAATTTAAAAACATTCACTAAGAAAAATTCTATTTTTTTTCGCATGCCAGAACTGGAAGCTCAGTAATGTTGAGATCCTAAGAAAATAAAGTCTGTTTACTAGATACAGGCTCAACTGTTGCAGTAAACAAAATGAAGATGCCAGAGCTTTCATAAGAATATACTATCAAATATTAATATAAATACATCAAACTGTAGAGCTAGAAAAGCACTTTTGATTTTTCTAAAGGGTACAAAAAGAACTATTCAAAGAGGGAAATAACTATCAATTTTTTAAACAAACACTGCTCTATGGAAGTTACTAAAAACAATTTCTACATATTGCATTAACTACAATGATGTTCTCATTTAAATAAAATGTGTTTGAACAAAGGCATTAGAAAATACCATTCCTTTATTTGTCAATGTCATGACCTGAGTTACCACTAGGTGGCAATATATAATTAGCATACCAATTATTTTGTAACCAAATACACTTGCAACTGGGAAGTTCAAAGTACATAGCAAGTACTTTTTATTAAATACTCAAAAATAAAGAATTGTTCAGTTCATCTCTTTATAATACTACTCAAGAAGGAAGTATCTCATTTTTTTCTGGATTTGAGTTCATTAAAACTCATTAGTTGAATGTATGCAACCCAGTGTTCACAGTGCACAAGAGCCAGGACATGGAAGCAACCTAAGACTTCAGGGATAGATGAGTGGGTAAAGAAGATGTAGTACATATACACAATGGAATATTACTCATAAAAATAATGAAATAATGCCATTTGCAGTAACATGGATGGACCTAAAATGATGTAAATTGGGCAAAGAGAGACAAATGCAGACTATATGTAGAATTTAAAAAATTACACAAACAAACTTATTTACAAAATAGAAGTAGTCTCACAGACATAGAAAACAAAATTATGGTTAGTGGGAAAGGGGGGCTGACAGTTATGAAAGAATGACTGAGAAAAAGTTAGGAAAGCATCCTTAAGGGAGCCTACTTCCTGATAGGACAGAGGAGTTTGAAAAAGCTTGGCTAGCTGCAGTTACTGACAAAGTTAAACAAGGTTATCTGGGTGGGGATAGGCCATTTTTTTTTTCTACTTTAATACCTGCCACCCCAAACATATACAAATCCCTAAATTTTTAAATAATTTAAAAACATTCACTAAGAAAAATTCTATTTTTTTTCGCATGCCAGAACTGGAAGCTCAGTAATGTTGAGATCCTAAGAAAATAAAGTCTGTTTACTAGATACAGGCTCAACTGTTGCAGTAAACAAAATGAAGATGCCAGAGCTTTCATAAGAATATACTATCAAATATTAATATAAATACATCAAACTGTAGAGCTAGAAAAGCACTTTTGATTTTTCTAAAGGGTACAAAAAGAACTATTCAAAGAGGGAAATAACTATCAATTTTTTAAACAAACACTGCTCTATGGAAGTTACTAAAAACAATTTCTACATATTGCATTAACTACAATGATGTTCTCATTTAAATAAAATGTGTTTGAACAAAGGCATTAGAAAATACCATTCCTTTATTTGTCAATGTCATGACCTGAGTTACCACTAGGTGGCAATATATAATTAGCATACCAATTATTTTGTAACCAAATACACTTGCAACTGGGAAGTTCAAAGTACATAGCAAGTACTTTTTATTAAATACTCAAAAATAAAGAATTGTTCAGTTCATCTCTTTATAATACTACTCAAGAAGGAAGTATCTCATTTTTTTCTGGATTTGAGTTCATTAAAACTCATTAGTTGAATGTATGCAACCCAGTGTTCACAGTGCACAAGAGCCAGGACATGGAAGCAACCTAAGACTTCAGGGATAGATGAGTGGGTAAAGAAGATGTAGTACATATACACAATGGAATATTACTCATAAAAATAATGAAATAATGCCATTTGCAGTAACATGGATGGACCTAAAATGATGTAAATTGGGCAAAGAGAGACAAATGCAGACTATATGTAGAATTTAAAAAATTACACAAACAAACTTATTTACAAAATAGAAGTAGTCTCACAGACATAGAAAACAAAATTATGGTTACCACAGTGGAAAGTGTCAAAAGGAGGAATTAATTAGGAGTTTTGCGTTAAAATATAAACACTACTATATATAAAATAGATAATCAACAAAGACATACTGTGTAGCACAGGGAACTCTCTCTTTCATAAACATATGAGTGGTATAGTAGTCACAATAGTTGTTTAGTTGCTAAGTTGTGTCCAACTCTTTTTAAAATTATTATTTATTTATATGACTGCACTGCTTCTAGCTGTGGCATGTGGGATCTTTTAGTTGCAGATGCCGACTCTCAGTTGGGGTCTATGGGATCTAGTTCCCTGACCAGGGATCGAGCTCGGGCCCCCTGCCTTGGGAGCTTGGAGTATTAGCCACTGGACCACCAGGGAAGTCCCGTGTCCAACTCTTGAGACCCCAGAGACTGTAAGCAGCCCACCAGGTTCCTCTGTCCATAGGATTTCTCAGGCAAGAATACTGGAGTAGGTTGCCATTTCCTTCTTCAGGGAATCTTCCTGACCCACAGATTCAATCCACATCTCATCTGGCAGGTGGATTATATATATAATCAATTATATGTAAATAAAAATTTAAAAAAAATCAGGAAGATTTTTAAAAACCTATTGGTACATTCTCTAAAAAGTAAAATTTGTTAGTCGAATCTGACAGTTACTAAAACTAGGACTTTTAACTCCATGCTTTACATGCTATATTATTAAGAAAAAATAAAGAAATGACAGCAGTGGTTATTTAATGTGTTTTCAGGAATTCTCAAACCCAGAACCACACCACTGAAGCTTCACTTATTTGTTTTGCTATGTTGATATTAACAGCAGTCAATCTTTAGAAGAGACAAGTCATTGAAATGTCACTTAAGGAAGAATAAAGACATAAAAATAGGATAATTCTGTTCCACTCCTAGCAATATTCCCACAGGGTGTTACTGGGAAGTCTTTGCCTTTTATCATCAAAAGGTCTGTAACTGGTTTTTTTTTAACCTCATGCCACAAGCTTTTTCTTAGTTATTTTTTATTTTCATCCATCTTCTTTCTTTGGCCTGTGGGCCTCCCATCGCAGTGGCCTCTCTCATTGCAGAGCACTAGCTCTGGGCACATGTGCTCCAGAGTGCTGGCTCGCAATTGGACACACAGGTCCAGCCTCTCTGTGGCATGTGGGATCTTCCTGGGCCAGGGATCAAACTGGTGCCACTTGCATTGCAAGGCGGACTCTTTACCTACTGGACCACCAGGAAGCCCAGGTTTGTAACTTTTTAAGAAGAAGTCCTTTCCTTATTTATTGCTACAAAAGAGAGAAGGTACACATTTTCTGATCGGAAAGCCACAGCTTTTCATCACTGTTTAAGTATTGGCCTGATAGTGCGTTGTATGTGAGGGTAAGTCACTTAACGGGGCACAAAACAGGCCAGGCTCTTTATTCATGTAGTAGCACCAACTATCTCCATGTAGAAGGAAGGGAGAAACAGTGTAAATCAAGCATCAGAAGAATTAGCACTATTTATGATCTTCCTTGCCATTTGCACAACAGTTTGAATGTGAACAAACAAACACAGACACACACACATGTACACACATTCCTTTTGGGGAGTCACAGACTCCTCTACGAAAAGTGTAAATATTTCTCCATACTGAAAACATAATTAAGGGGTTTCTATATACCTCTGGAAGCCCTAAGGGTCTCAAAATTCCAAAGCTAAGAATGTCTACCTTAGGAAAACAGATTTCTCTGCATTTCAGTTTGTCTAAGGATTAATCCTAAAGGCCCTTTAGATTATGATTCTACAAGACCATTGTATCAAGAAAATACAGGATGGTAAGCTGAGATACAGTGCCATGGAGGGCAATAGGACTTTTAACTCCATGCTTTACATGCTATATTATTAAGAAAAAATAAAGAAATGACAGCAGTGGTTATTTAATGTGTTTTCAGGAATTCTCAAACCCAGAACCACACCACTGAAGCTTCACTTATTTGTTTTGCTATGTTGATATTAACAGCAGTCAATCTTTAGAAGAGACAAGTCATTGAAATGTCACTTAAGGAAGAATAAAGACATAAAAATAGGATAATTCTGTTCCACTCCTAGCAATATTCCCACAGGGTGTTACTGGGAAGTCTTTGCCTTTTATCATCAAAAGGTCTGTAACTGGTTTTTTTTTAACCTCATGCCACAAGCTTTTTCTTAGTTATTTTTTATTTTCATCCATCTTCTTTCTTTGGCCTGTGGGCCTCCCATCGCAGTGGCCTCTCTCATTGCAGAGCACTAGCTCTGGGCACATGTGCTCCAGAGTGCTGGCTCGCAATTGGACACACAGGTCCAGCCTCTCTGTGGCATGTGGGATCTTCCTGGGCCAGGGATCAAACTGGTGCCACTTGCATTGCAAGGCGGACTCTTTACCTACTGGACCACCAGGGAAGCCCAGGTTTGTAACTTTTTAAGAAGAAGTCCTTTCCTTATTTATTGCTACAAAAGAGAGAAGGTACACATTTTCTGATCGGAAAGCCACAGCTTTTCATCACTGTTTAAGTATTGGCCTGATAGTGCGTTGTATGTGAGGGTAAGTCACTTAACGGGGCACAAAACAGGCCAGGCTCTTTATTCATGTAGTAGCACCAACTATCTCCATGTAGAAGGAAGGGAGAAACAGTGTAAATCAAGCATCAGAAGAATTAGCACTATTTATGATCTTCCTTGCCATTTGCACAACAGTTTGAATGTGAACAAACAAACACAGACACACACACATGTACACACATTCCTTTTGGGGAGTCACAGACTCCTCTACGAAAAGTGTAAATATTTCTCCATACTGAAAACATAATTAAGGGGTTTCTATATACCTCTGGAAGCCCTAAGGGTCTCAAAATTCCAAAGCTAAGAATGTCTACCTTAGGAAAACAGATTTCTCTGCATTTCAGTTTGTCTAAGGATTAATCCTAAAGGCCCTTTAGATTATGATTCTACAAGACCATTGTATCAAGAAAATACAGGATGGTAAGCTGAGATACAGTGCATGGAGCACATGGGTACCACGTGGAGAGTAGGACTGTCTGTGGATCCAAAGGGGCTGTGTGCTGTGAGGAAGAGCTGAGGCACAAGGTAAAACCAGTAAGTAGGTTTATTAAACAGCTGATGCACTACAGACTTAGGTTGTACGATGTGTCAGTGCAGGTTCATCAACTGCAGTAGTGCACTCCGTGGAGGATGCTGATCACAGGAGGCTATGCGTGGGCAGGGCAGGGGGTGTATGGAAAAGCTCTGTAGCTTCCTCTCCATTTTGCTGTGAACTGAAAGCTGCTCTGAAAAGTCAACCAAAAAAGCCTTTGCTGGAACTGCAGCTCTCTGCACGTCCGAGTACTTGTGGGGAGCCTAACAGTATGCCACGCAGTTGCGTGGCAGACGGATTTCTTAATAGAATTCTGAAGGAGTGTTCAGTTACTCTAGTGAAGTACAAAAACTAGTTTATTAGGATAAAAGTCATAATTCCTCATTATTCACAAGCTTCTTGGGAGTTGCTCTGATTTATATTAAAAACGGAACTCTGGATTTGCATTTTGTTTGCTCTTTAGAAAAGCTATTCTGACTCTGTATTCCCTTAGGGAGGCCTCCCCCGGTCCACTACAGCAATGTGCACACTTCTTCCAATTACTGATCTTGGGTCGCACCCTGGACTAGTCATCACATGACTAAGCTTTTGATCTCATTAATGTTAACTGACATTTGATGTGCAACATGTCAGTGTCATTACATCTTACAATAAATAATGATTATAATGGTTGTCATGATTGTTTCTTAACTACAACTCAGGAATCATGTGAGAATTGATCAAATGACAACTGTAAGATTTACTGCCAAGAGAAAAGTCAATTCAACAAAGTGTTCTTTTGCGAACACACACAGAATTAAGGCCTAATGTCTAGATAATAATTCTCAAAAAGAAACACGATTACCGGCTGATACAGTCTTCCGCCTGCTTCCCATTGTTCATCTTGTGATGCACCACAGCAGCCACTGACAGGGGGCCCCCAGCCCCACAGAGGAAGGTGATGGAATGCTTGCTCAGAGAGCTCAGACTTTGCTTTACATAGCCATGTGCCATCTGTAGGTAGGCAGGGTCCCCGAACACATCGTAGAGGTGTAAGTAAAGCACAGCAATACCTGAAAAGAAAAAAAAATCATGTATAGATGAGGAAAGTGCAATTGACTATGCTATTCTGGTGGACTGGCTACTTGGCAGTGTTGATTTTTGATAAGCTAACAGCAAATATGTAAATTATCTGGAAATTCAGATGACTTTAGTTCTAGACTCAGCTTTATTATTAAGCAGCTCTAAGAACAGCAGGAAAGCGTTTGTTCTCATCAGTTCCCTCATCATTTCAACTTGAAATTAGAATAGGAACTCTAAGAACTCTAAACCTGAGTTTGCTATGAATTCTTGTTACATTCCAGCCGTTGTGTGCATGTATCTTTTTGATGGTTAAAATGACAGGTCATCAACCTTTGCTAAATCATCACTTATTTATTTTACAAATAATAATTTACTAAATAATAAGCAAGAAGTGTTTTTTCTTTTGAGCTGAAAATATTCAAAGACTAGGGAATGCAAAACTCAGTTTTTCTTCATATAGAAGATCACTTTTTGTATGAGAAAGTAGGCAGATTAATAACCAAATTCTCTAGCCCAGTATCGTTCCAGGCAGGGATCATATGAAAACTATTACGTTATTTGAGATCTAATAAAATAAATTCAGTTTCTCGATTTCTTTTTTTCTCACTGTTGAGGACCCAGCCACTTTAGGAACTATACTAGAAAAGCTGCCAATAACTCTTGCTTTGGGCTTTACTTGATGTGCTTCTTATCCTGCTCTTGAAGCCTGCTACATTTAATTGAGGCCTCGTCTGCATGTCCTCATTCCAAAGTGAGAAGAAAAATGTAAGTTCTGCCAAGAGAGAAGTCAATTCAACAAAGTGTTCTTTTGCGAACACACACAGAATTAAGGCCTAATGTCTAGATAATAATTCTCAAAAAGAAACACGATTACCGGCTGATACAGTCTTCCGCCTGCTTCCCATTGTTCATCTTGTGATGCACCACAGCAGCCACTGACAGGGGGCCCCCAGCCCCACAGAGGAAGGTGATGGAATGCTTGCTCAGAGAGCTCAGACTTTGCTTTACATAGCCATGTGCCATCTGTAGGTAGGCAGGGTCCCCGAACACATCGTAGAGGTGTAAGTAAAGCACAGCAATACCTGAAAAGAAAAAAAAATCATGTATAGATGAGGAAAGTGCAATTGACTATGCTATTCTGGTGGACTGGCTACTTGGCAGTGTTGATTTTTGATAAGCTAACAGCAAATATGTAAATTATCTGGAAATTCAGATGACTTTAGTTCTAGACTCAGCTTTATTATTAAGCAGCTCTAAGAACAGCAGGAAAGCGTTTGTTCTCATCAGTTCCCTCATCATTTCAACTTGAAATTAGAATAGGAACTCTAAGAACTCTAAACCTGAGTTTGCTATGAATTCTTGTTACATTCCAGCCGTTGTGTGCATGTATCTTTTTGATGGTTAAAATGACAGGTCATCAACCTTTGCTAAATCATCACTTATTTATTTTACAAATAATAATTTACTAAATAATAAGCAAGAAGTGTTTTTTCTTTTGAGCTGAAAATATTCAAAGACTAGGGAATGCAAAACTCAGTTTTTCTTCATATAGAAGATCACTTTTTGTATGAGAAAGTAGGCAGATTAATAACCAAATTCTCTAGCCCAGTATCGTTCCAGGCAGGGATCATATGAAAACTATTACGTTATTTGAGATCTAATAAAATAAATTCAGTTTCTCGATTTCTTTTTTTCTCACTGTTGAGGACCCAGCCACTTTAGGAACTATACTAGAAAAGCTGCCAATAACTCTTGCTTTGGGCTTTACTTGATGTGCTTCTTATCCTGCTCTTGAAGCCTGCTACATTTAATTGAGGCCTCGTCTGCATGTCCTCATTCCAAATGTCTGCCACAGTAGATAGAACCTTTCCTTGGAAACCGACTGGTCTCAGGGCAGACTCAAAGAGGTGGGGTAGAGAGCCTGCCTGCCTGAAGCATTTCCAGAAACATATTTCTGCCCTTAAAGTACATTTTCCATCTCATTTACCGTTTTTAGAAGATACAGAGCCTCTGTTTAAATCTAAATTAATAGAGCCAATCTCTTCATGGATTTCAGTGCTGTAAAAATGCAGTTTGTAAAATTACTTTTCACTGTACTGAGGACAATTTTAAATTTAGACAGTTTTTTTCATTTTGCATGGGTAATCTCCAAAGCTTTGTGCTACAGACAATTCAATTTCGCATGTATATTAAGGCCAAATTTTCATTTCCTGCCAAAGTTAATAACCTTGTCTGCTCTTTCAAAGTGGCCTGGTGTTAGTAATTCCACAAGCTGCAGATCAGATGTATCAATGCTTAAGGTTTGTAGGCATAAATGTACAAAACCATGTATGTGGATAGAGAAAAAATTCTTCTTTTCACAAATGATCAACGTCAAGGGCTTCTTCTAGAATTAGGTTCTTAATAGGCTTCATCTCCATCCATAGCAGGCATCTGCAGACAATCCATTTAAATTGTTACCCTTTGATTTTGCCCTTCTGTTCCCATCACTGCCCGAACTCCCCTAATTAAGTTATGTAGGCAGCAAAGCCAGCTAATGACATGACTGAGATCCAAGAAAATCAAAAGTGATTAAATAGAAGTCCAATGATTGTTTCCCTTTTCAGACCTTCGTTTCTCATTATCAGCAATTTCTCTTGGCCTAAACATTTAACGAACAAAACTCATTAAGGTGTGCAATTTTAAGGCTTGAGGCATTTCTCAAGGAAAAAGGTAATCATGTATCAAGTCTCATGATACTTCACTTAGATGGAATTTTTTTTTTCTTTTTGATCAGCAGAAAATTAGCTTTCCACCACTTCAAGCTCTACTTCTGTCTTTCACTCTCTCATTCAGGGGCTCTGTGTCCACATATTTTGATTAAGCCATCTTCTGCAGGTTGTTCACGCTGCCCACCAGCTTCCCTGCTAGGAGATACTCAGGATGAAAAGGAGTTCTAGTGAGGAGCGCTGCTGCCTATTAGAAACATTTTCCTGGACAAGCTTCTTAAACATCAGTCTAGGTCAGGAAAATAAGACAAGATGCATTAAGCCAAAGACACTTAATGCCTCGTCAATATTTTAAACCCCTGGGAGTTTAATTGAATAGAAAAAGTGGGGGAATTGCCTGTGACCAAATATCCTGAACTGCATTCTTATGATCCTCTAACCTTTGACAACAGTCGTGCATACAGTATCACCTCTGGATAAATACTGATGGCTGAGCGATAACTGGCAAGGAGAGAAATAAAGACACAACCTCAAGGGTAAACTCATCCAGTCCCTACCTCTCCTCACAACCCTGGCCCCAATCCAGGCTTTAAATGACTCTTTTCGAATGGAATTTTTATCAAACTAAAAGTGTTCTTCATGGAAAGAGTCAAAAAGTACTGCAAGGCTTAATATACATTTGCAGTCTCTTACCCTACTTCTATTCCTGCCTCCCAGAAGCAGACGTCTTCAATAATTTTAGCTATTTCCTTTAGTATCTGCTTTCATATTTCCAATAATATGCTATGTGCTTTCTCTTGATTTTTCTTCATCAGATACTTCGGATTCATATTTTCATCGGAAAATAAGGATTTCACTTTTGTAACAGAGACTGCTGAGTGGACCCTCAAAATTTACCTCCCTATTCTCTAAGCAATAGTGCCCTGGATTTTAACCAGGCTCAGAACAGTCTCCTTTGCAGCTGGGTATGACTGGGTGCACGGGTTCTGACCAGAGACAAGAGTGGGAATAACAGGGGTAACTTCTGGAAGTGTTCTTGAAGGGAGGGAACTTGGCATTTCTCTCCTCCTGGCTGGAATGCAGGTGTGACAGTGTACCTAGAGCGGCCATTTTAGACCATGAAGTGGCAGTTCTGTGATGAGATGGGTAAAGCGTCAAGCTCAAAGACGCTTAGAACCCACAGGACTGGGAAGGTGCCACACCGTGACTGTCTTACACGAGACAGAAACTCTGTTGCATTAAAGCCACTGTTGCTTTAGGTGTATTCCTCTTATGCTAGTGACCCTAATCCTGAAGAACACAGCTCTCTTCAGAGCTGGGGAGGCAGGTAGAAGGTGGACCACACAGGGCCTTGTAAATCAGTTCAGGACCTGGGGTTTGATTTGAAGAGCCTCATTTAAGATCATAATTAAATTGGCGTTTTTTAAAATTTCACTGCAACAGCACTGTAAGGTTTAGGAAAGAGGATATGGAAGAGTGGATGCAGTAGCGGCAGTTAGGAGCGAGCTCAGGAGTACAAGGGAGAGACAGAGTCGCTTCAGTAGGGGTGGAGTAGGACTGAACAGGAAAGATACCTGGCTGGAAGGTAACAGTCAACAGGACCTGGTGGGGAACGACAGGGAAATGTCAAGATGACTCTCAGACGCCTGGCTTCAGCAGCTGGCTGGGCGACGGTGCCACCCTCTGAGATGGCAAACACGTTGTGGGAGGCCATACAGGGAGGAAGACTACAGCTGTACCTGCTCACAGACTCATCCACAAGTGCAACTCCAGGCCCTAGAGGACACTTGTAAGAAAGAATATTTCTTAGTGGCTTCTAGGATAAAAGCCATCAGAACTGGTCATGAGGCTCAACGCAGGATGATATACGGAGCTCAAATTTTTTAATGTCTTCTTCAAACACAGAATATGTTACTTAATTGAGAATATTCTCGGGCTCCAATTTGAGGAGCAGATAAAATGTCCTTCTCTACTGTTTGATAAGCAAACGGTAGAATAATCAAGATTTTCTTTTTCCTTCTTAACCCTTTCACTTCTAAACTGGAAAAGACTGAAAGGAGATTTTAAAATTTGGTTTAATTGTAAAGAAAAAAATGCTCTAAATTGTTTTAGACTTTAGAATTATTTTGTTAAAAAAAAGGACTGCCTCACCTTTTATGAATCTAGATGACGTTTCACCTTTTCATTGATATAAAATTTAAGTTACATATTCTTCTGTTTTTTAGCTGATCCATTCCATGATAAATATTGTCACTAAGCTATGAAAACTAATGCTTTTTGGTCTTAATTTTACTATCTTGTTAGATTTGCTCATTGTTGTGGTTCAGTCGATTGGTCATGTCCGACTCTTTGCGACCCCATGGACTGTAGCACACCAGGTTGCTCCATCCTTCACCATCTCCTGGAGCTTGCTCAAACCCATGTCCATTGAGTCAGTGATACCAGTCAATCATCTGATCCCTCTGTCATACCCTTCTCCTCTTGCCTTCAATCTTTCCCAGCATCAGGGTCTTTTCCATTGAGTTGGCTCTTTGCATCAGGTGGCCAAGGTACTGGAGTTTCAGCTTCAGCATCAGTCCTTCCAATGAATACTTAGGGCTGATTTACCAGTCAATCCTAAAGGAAATCAGCCCTCAATATTCATTGGATATTTGCTCATATGTATGACTTAAATATACTGACACATTTTAAAAAGAGAAAATCATCTACATGAAGAGTGATATGTTGCAAAATTAGTAAAGCAAAATCTAATCCATTATTTTCCTATTAATCCTCAAGTCATTAAAGGTGGTTTTATAAGAAGTATTGTGCATAATATCCTATTCTGTTAATCAATAAGTGCTTTCAGGAACAAGAGATTATTCCTATTCTGGATGGTGTCTTGCTTTATTTCCCAAAGGGTATAGAAAAGTTGTTATTGGGGTGCCACCTCTCTTTTACATGTCAAATCAGACAAATTTAAGTAATATCTGTAAAAAAGTCAATCAATATGTTGCCATTTGGAAAGCATGTGAAGTCAGTAATTGCTTTAGAAACAGCATGTTCTTCAGTTATTCACAGCCTCAGAAGCTGACTTGGAGAAGGAACAGACAGGTGTGCAGAGTATCCCCTTTGCTGCAGAGAGGGGAAAACCTACCATCAGGAAGTAAGTATGGGCGGAGTGTAGACTGAAAGGGGAGCTTCATTTATGGGAAGCCTGAAATGGAGCAAATGCAGAGAGTGTTCCCAGCACGTGGAACAAATTCCATGTGGACAGGAAGACTAAAGGATGACCTGGCTAGTAAAGCTGAACTTGTTGGGGGTTCAAATTATTAAAAACTAGACACAAAAATTTACATTTAATGCTAATCTACTTTCAGTTTATGTGGAGAAGGAATATTCAAAGACAGCACTTTTCAAAGATTAATTTGGCTCTATGTGTTACTCCAGGTGTTCCAAGATGGGACTGAACATGCAGGACTTTACTAGGGACATACAAAACAAGAAGGGTACTGCAGGGCATCATGCCAGCAGCTGTATGCTCTGACTTGGAAGTGAAACATAGTACTTCCACCTGCAGCCGCTGGACCAGAAGAGGTGGCCTTGCCTAACTAGAATGAAGTCAAGCGGTCTAATGCTCCCAGGAGCCCAGAAGGAGAAGGACAACCAGGTAGGGATGAGCCCTGGAAGGGACTAACACAGGGGTGTGCCAGGAGGCGGCAGAAGGAGGAAGCCAAACCTTGGCCAGGTCAGGTCTGAGATGTTCATTAGACATCCTGGTGCAGATGTCAAGTAGGCAGCTGAGTTTAGGGTAGAGGTTGGACAAATGCCCTCCAAAAACCCCCCCCCAAACCTACCTATCCCCTGTGATCTCAGTGGCCAGTAGAAACCCAGATATCTAGTATTTTGATCTAGTAACTTCTGGAGTCTGGTGGCTCAGAACTGCCTTATTCACTGCAGCAGACTGCAACCATAAGTATCTACAGAAACTTTAGTAAAAATAGACAAATTTAAAATTCAGTTTCTCAGTCACACTAGCCACATTTCCAATGCTTGATGGTTACATGTGGCTAATGGCTGCTGAACAGACAGCAAAGAAACGTACCCATCACTGCAGAAAGGTCTCAGGACGTCACTAGAACATGAGGACAGATGTCCTTCCTTATAGAAAGTTCAGGATGGGGCTTCCCCTGGTGGTCCAGTGTATAAGGACACCGCCTTGCAGTGCAAGGGGCGCCGGTTCGATCCCTGACCTGGGAAGATCTCACGTGTCGCAGAGCGGCTGGACCGATGTGTCCAATTACCGAGCTGGAGCTCTGGAGCGCATGCGCCCAGAGCCGGTGCTCTGTGACAACAGAGGCCACCGCGATGGGAGGCCCGCAGGGGCCAAAGAACAAAGACGGATGAAAATACAGAAATGAAAGACCAATGGAAGTGGCCCGCTTGCTCCCCTCCATCCCCAACCCGACCCCCGCCCAAAATAAATAAATAAATAAATCTTAAAAAAAAAAAAAAAAAGTTCAGGATGTCTGGTGCTGCCTCACAGATCACTGTAGGAATCTCTTGGTTTTACAATGCTGAGACTAATTTACTTGAAAGATGAAAAGACAAAACTCTGCTGCAACAGGAATCCATTCTGGCTTTCGGTATTAAAGCTCTGAACCAGATTTTTTTTCTGCTCCGTTTCCTTCTGTAGCTACAACTCTGGGAAAGGGAGGGTGAATTGTTTAGGGACATTTCTAAATCTGCAGTTTCCTTACTCAGCTCCTTCTCCCCAGTAGTACTACAAATATAGCCAGCTGTTGAGGAGTAATTAATAGGAAGCCTTTGAATTTCTGAGGGATCATTAGTCCTATTCATCTTGACCAATCAAGACCTTGATGCATCTCAAATATCCATGGAGATGATAAAAGTCTCCACAGATGCACGAAGCTCTCAAAGCTCGTCTCTGTAATTCTACATCGTAGAGATTATTCCTTAACATTATTCACTTATTTTACATCCAGCCTATACTGATATAAAAACCTCTGCCATGGTACTCAGCTCTGCAGGGCATTTCCTCATAGGTTAGGTGCTTCTGAAGACTCTCTTCATGTATATTCTGGTGGGCAAAATCATGTTCAGATGATGGACACTGCCAGGACCTCAAGAGATGTTCAGCTAATGCGCAAGCATGGGTCTTAATAGTTTTCAGTGTGATGGAGACAAGAATGTCCTAAATCTTGGGAGAGGGGTTGTTCCACCCTAAATTTCAAATAAACTGTTCCCTAGTTGAAACTTTAAAAAGTTCATCAATTGCTTAATGTTTGTTTCTTTTGGATTAATGGAAATACAAGAAATGAATGTTTTCTTTGATTAACCCCATATAGTATGATCACTTGCTTTCTAAGCAGGTTGGTACTTTCTAATGCATTATTTTTAATAACCGTCTTAATCTGGTGTGTGCCTTTGAGTGTGTGCATTTCCATTTCTTCAACAGAATGACAGTGTCTTTAGGGCAGGGTCTCCATTCTCAGTCCCTGCAGTTACTTACGTTCCACAAAGCCTGGAGGGAAACACTGCACTGACTAGTACATCCAGTCAGTCTTTAGGTTAAAGCGGGGCACAGGGCTGGCTTTTCAAAGACTCTAGTATTTTTAATACAGGTAACCTGGGGAGGAAACTAGCTGTGACTTTACACCCTTAATTTAATAATATTGACCCAAACAAAGAAGAGGAGATGTAAAATAAAAAAAGGCAAATATGCCCTCTGAAGATGTGTCTTTTTTTCTCTGTTATCTATTTCTGGAGTTAAACAGAAGGAGATTAGAATTTTTGAAAGAGGGATATCTTTTCCTCCTCCTTTCCGTTAGTGCCCTGCAGTCTGTTGCTTCCTAGCTGCCAGATTAGGAAGTGATTCTGTTCTTTTATTCAGACTACCATAACTGGTGATAAATCCTTCAGCAAAGTGATCATTAAGAGCACAGGTTCATGAATCACTGCTTGGTATTAAAGCCTAGCTCTTCTATTTCCCAGCTGTGTGAAAATTTTCATTTTCTACATCGTAGAGATTATTCCTTAACATTATTCACTTATTTTACATCCAGCCTATACTGATATAAAAACCTCTGCCATGGTACTCAGCTCTGCAGGGCATTTCCTCATAGGTTAGGTGCTTCTGAAGACTCTCTTCATGTATATTCTGGTGGGCAAAATCATGTTCAGATGATGGACACTGCCAGGACCTCAAGAGATGTTCAGCTAATGCGCAAGCATGGGTCTTAATAGTTTTCAGTGTGATGGAGACAAGAATGTCCTAAATCTTGGGAGAGGGGTTGTTCCACCCTAAATTTCAAATAAACTGTTCCCTAGTTGAAACTTTAAAAAGTTCATCAATTGCTTAATGTTTGTTTCTTTTGGATTAATGGAAATACAAGAAATGAATGTTTTCTTTGATTAACCCCATATAGTATGATCACTTGCTTTCTAAGCAGGTTGGTACTTTCTAATGCATTATTTTTAATAACCGTCTTAATCTGGTGTGTGCCTTTGAGTGTGTGCATTTCCATTTCTTCAACAGAATGACAGTGTCTTTAGGGCAGGGTCTCCATTCTCAGTCCCTGCAGTTACTTACGTTCCACAAAGCCTGGAGGGAAACACTGCACTGACTAGTACATCCAGTCAGTCTTTAGGTTAAAGCGGGGCACAGGGCTGGCTTTTCAAAGACTCTAGTATTTTTAATACAGGTAACCTGGGGAGGAAACTAGCTGTGACTTTACACCCTTAATTTAATAATATTGACCCAAACAAAGAAGAGGAGATGTAAAATAAAAAAAAAAGGCAAATATGCCCTCTGAAGATGTGTCTTTTTTTCTCTGTTATCTATTTCTGGAGTTAAACAGAAGGAGATTAGAATTTTTGAAAGAGGGATATCTTTTCCTCCTCCTTTCCGTTAGTGCCCTGCAGTCTGTTGCTTCCTAGCTGCCAGATTAGGAAGTGATTCTGTTCTTTTATTCAGACTACCATAACTGGTGATAAATCCTTCAGCAAAGTGATCATTAAGAGCACAGGTTCATGAATCACTGCTTGGTATTAAAGCCTAGCTCTTCTATTTCCCAGCTGTGTGATCTTACCCCACTTACTAAACTTCTCTGAGCATCTTTATCTATAAAGTAGGAATAACAGTAGCTACTACTCCATAGTTACTGTAAACCATTCTGATCAATACAACAGTCCCCAGAACCCAGGAACTACTCAATAAATGCTGACCCCATTAGACGCTGAATCTCTATGAGTGTGGAATGAGTCGCTGTCTCTTCACCACGATGCCTGATCTAAAGGGACAGGCAGTAGATGAGGGTACCATGCTCTTCCTCCTCCCATCCCCGGCCTCCCTCCTCCCTCCTGACTCCTCTGACTGAAGACGAGGCTTAGCAAAGTGTTCCCTGCACATGTTCCCTCTCTTGAGCTTTCTGGGAGTCTTTCCCACGTAAGGCCCTCTCCTCCTCAATCCTGTTTCTTGTGTCGTAATCCACTCCTTGGCTGTCCAGATGTTCTTTGAGTCTAGGGAGTTCTCAGGTGATGTAGTGGTAAAGAATTCGCCTGACAAATACAGGAGATGCAAGCGAATTGGGCTCGATCCCTGGGTCAGGAAGATCCCCTGGAGTAGGAAATGGCAACCCACTCCAGTATTCTTGCCTGGAAAATCCCATGGACAGAGGAGCCAGGTGGGCTATAGTCCACTGGGTCACAGAGTTGGACAAAACTGCACACACACACACACGCGCGCGCGCACGCGCGTGCATGAACATCTTAAGATGTGGGCACGAAGGAGGATGCCCACTTCATGTCCAGGTCTAAGCGATATGCTCTTTATCCAGCTTTGCCAAGTATAAAGTGAATATTATAAGCCCTGTTTCATTTGAGTTCACTTCTCAGTTGCATCAGAGAATGAATGGAAAGAGATGTGATTAACTCTTTTACATCCTAGAAGATATGAAATTGTTGGATTCCCATCCTTTCCACATCCCACCTAGTTTTGTTTGTTATTGTTTTTAGTTTGCACAGACAGTAGCTGAGTTGTAAAGGCAGGTCAGTTTCCTTTCATTCATCCGTTTGTTCATTCAACAAATATTTATTAAGCACCAACTATGGACCTGGCATTGTGTCAACTGCTAAAGTTAATGGAATGAAAATGACAAGACGTGGCACTTGGTACTGTCTGTAAAAATCAAAATGCTTAGGTATGTCTTCTTTCTTCACCTCCTGCGAATAACAGTAGCTACTACTCCATAGTTACTGTAAACCATTCTGATCAATACAACAGTCCCCAGAACCCAGGAACTACTCAATAAATGCTGACCCCATTAGACGCTGAATCTCTATGAGTGTGGAATGAGTCGCTGTCTCTTCACCACGATGCCTGATCTAAAGGGACAGGCAGTAGATGAGGGTACCATGCTCTTCCTCCTCCCATCCCCGGCCTCCCTCCTCCCTCCTGACTCCTCTGACTGAAGACGAGGCTTAGCAAAGTGTTCCCTGCACATGTTCCCTCTCTTGAGCTTTCTGGGAGTCTTTCCCACGTAAGGCCCTCTCCTCCTCAATCCTGTTTCTTGTGTCGTAATCCACTCCTTGGCTGTCCAGATGTTCTTTGAGTCTAGGGAGTTCTCAGGTGATGTAGTGGTAAAGAATTCGCCTGACAAATACAGGAGATGCAAGCGAATTGGGCTCGATCCCTGGGTCAGGAAGATCCCCTGGAGTAGGAAATGGCAACCCACTCCAGTATTCTTGCCTGGAAAATCCCATGGACAGAGGAGCCAGGTGGGCTATAGTCCACTGGGTCACAGAGTTGGACAAAACTGCACACACACACACACGCGCGCGCGCACGCGCGTGCATGAACATCTTAAGATGTGGGCACGAAGGAGGATGCCCACTTCATGTCCAGGTCTAAGCGATATGCTCTTTATCCAGCTTTGCCAAGTATAAAGTGAATATTATAAGCCCTGTTTCATTTGAGTTCACTTCTCAGTTGCATCAGAGAATGAATGGAAAGAGATGTGATTAACTCTTTTACATCCTAGAAGATATGAAATTGTTGGATTCCCATCCTTTCCACATCCCACCTAGTTTTGTTTGTTATTGTTTTTAGTTTGCACAGACAGTAGCTGAGTTGTAAAGGCAGGTCAGTTTCCTTTCATTCATCCGTTTGTTCATTCAACAAATATTTATTAAGCACCAACTATGGACCTGGCATTGTGTCAACTGCTAAAGTTAATGGAATGAAAATGACAAGACGTGGCACTTGGTACTGTCTGTAAAAATCAAAATGCTTAGGTATGTCTTCTTTCTTCACCTCCTGCCAATTCTTCTGATGTGTCTACAGATGCTCTCACCCTGCTTATGCTTGACTCAAGCACACAGATAATATCTAAACCCTACAGCTGTTTCAAGCCTGTGTCTCAGCCATTTATTAATAAAATCACTGACAGCACCATGACATCAGCACCATATAAAATGCAGGCACAAAGAAAGCAGGCAACATTCATGGTGCATCCATCTATCTAGCGGTTGCTGTGATGGGCTCTCATAGACCCGGTGGAGATCCATGCCACTGATTCCTTCCATTTGTCCTAACAGGGCTGGCTGGGAGGCACAGGTGCGTGTCATGATGGTGAAGGACACTTGGTCAGGGCTCATATTAGACAGTGAAATGCTGGCTCTGACGAAGAGCTACTTAGAAGAATATCAAGTTTCAAACAAAAGACACCTGGCCAGAGCGATTCCTTTTGAATAAGTCTGGTATCAGCAGAAACTAAAACCCACATGCTAAAAACTGTAGCTCAGAGGTTATACATTTGGCAGATCAGAGAGCAGCACCTTGAAACACTTTAATAACCTGCATTTAGAGCGTGAGTTAATATTACACTAGGGATTATGCTGCATGTCCTCTTATTTAAACTGTTATCTAATACTTGAAAAGAGGAAATATATGCCAGTCTTAGCCTCATTAACTTTGTGAGCTGGTACAGAAGACTGGGTCATGTCTTTTAGAACTAAAGCTCCTAGCACCTGTATGTAGTTTTTAAGTGTGAGCGGATCATTATTTCCCTTGGGAATTATCGTTTAAGAGTGGGAAAAAGTGAAATTAAATGAGGGCTAGCACTTTCCCTCATTCTCTCTGAAAGGCACTAGTGAGATCAGCCATCCCCTGGGCTTACTTAACTTTCCTACTTTGCTATCTGCAAGGGAAGCAATCTTTCCTACTAAACGCTAATATCTAACATGAGAATACTTCATCTGCTCATTTAATCCTGTATAATAAGAGCACCTCACCAGTGTTTTCCATTTTCCATTTTATAAAACACTTTAAAATCTTCTCCCTCCTAGAACAAATCTACTTGGGAGCAAAACCCAGATGGCAGGGGGTGTCCTGTCCTCTGGTGAGTCCCCATAGATCCCTGGACACCACCTGCATGCCCGTGTGCTCAGTTGTGTCCGACTCTTTGCGACCCCACAGACTGCAGTACACCAGGCTCCTCTGTCCATGGGATTCTCCAGGCAAGAATACAGGAGTGGTTTGCCATTTCCTCCTCCAGGGGATCTTCCTGCCCCACAGACTGAACCTGTGTCTCCTGCATCTCCTGCACTGGCAGGGAGATTCTTTACCACTGAGCCACCTGGGAAGCCCACTGTCAAGGAAGTCCCAATTCATTTTTAAAACAAGAGCAAATTATTAGATGAATTTTTTAAAGTTAACTCATTTAATCATAATTTACTTAAAAGCTGGTATTCTGTCAGTGCTTCAGGGTAGTTCAAACAACATGCTACTGAATGGAAACAGATTAATTGGTGCTGGGTCTTTGATTCGGAGTTATTTCTGAAAACTAGCCTTTGAAACCAATCTAAATTTGTGATTAAGAATATTTACCAGTATAGGAATTTCCTGGCAGTCCAGTGGTTAGGATCCCACAATCCCACTGCAAGGGGCACAGGTTCAATCCCTGGCAGGGACACCACCTACCACCCAATAGCTGGCCTTCAGACTTGATGTTAAGGAGCTTATATGCCTGCTCTTTTTCTGCACTATCTACTATGTGTATGGGCATACTGAAGGGTTCTTGACGAGGCACCTAAAGCTCGAAATGGCTTCCCTTACCTCCCAAGCTGGGAGCACATAGCAAAGAACTCTTGAAAATCTACCAGGAAAGGATTAAAGCTATAAATGAACAACTCAATGCTTACTACTGGTGTATGTCATACATCAATATCATGATGCACTGCACTTCAGTGTATTAGATTTTATAAAGGAGGATTTAAGTGAAAAGAACTAGGCTGTTCGTTTCAAATATCGCTTATTAACAGTTGTAAGAGCTACTGATTGCTTTCATACTATGGGTAATATTTTACACAAGAGGATTTTCAACAAGCCTTTTCAAATTCAAGCAATTACAAGGAAAAGCTTCTGTTTTGGCCCAGCTAGTTTTCTATCCTGAAGCCATGCTCTGAATGTATTAATTTAGGATTAGGAAGGGGAAGAATACTTTATGGAGGTTTTTTTTTTTTTTTCCTCTAGTTGCAAATGCCCATAAATCTTTGTAGGGTTTAACTCTTTGTCCAGCATCAAATAACTTTTTCCTGTTGGCATTTTAACAGTAATTACTCTTGCCTGTCTAAGAAGCTATGATTCCCCCTATCCTTCCAAATTCCTGTCATGTTTTCACAGGGTTTATTCTGATTTTTTTTCCCCTAAAACACTTGTAATTGACTAATCATGACCCATTTCTAAAAAGTTTCCACAGCATGAATATCATCATGTTGGTATGGCCACATTACTTCATCTTACATCTTCTTCACTTATCTTCTATACCTGTCAAATGTGTGCAGTAACCCTCTTGCCGCCACCACACACACGCATGCACACACACATGCGTGAGCACTCATGTGGTAAAGAGCAGGGCTCTATCTTATCTTTGTCCATTACTAGCTGTGTAACCTTGATGGCATACAGGCACACACACACTGGCTGCTGTCATTCAAATATCAATCCTATTAACATTTTATTAATAAGAACTGTGTTTTAATCTTTCCTCTTATCTTTCCACAGTCAAATGATCATGAAATTGAATATTGATGATCCTCAGGCTTATGTTAAGGAGCTTATATGCCTGCTCTTTTTCTGCACTATCTACTATGTGTATGGGCATACTGAAGGGTTCTTGACGAGGCACCTAAAGCTCGAAATGGCTTCCCTTACCTCCCAAGCTGGGAGCACATAGCAAAGAACTCTTGAAAATCTACCAGGAAAGGATTAAAGCTATAAATGAACAACTCAATGCTTACTACTGGTGTATGTCATACATCAATATCATGATGCACTGCACTTCAGTGTATTAGATTTTATAAAGGAGGATTTAAGTGAAAAGAACTAGGCTGTTCGTTTCAAATATCGCTTATTAACAGTTGTAAGAGCTACTGATTGCTTTCATACTATGGGTAATATTTTACACAAGAGGATTTTCAACAAGCCTTTTCAAATTCAAGCAATTACAAGGAAAAGCTTCTGTTTTGGCCCAGCTAGTTTTCTATCCTGAAGCCATGCTCTGAATGTATTAATTTAGGATTAGGAAGGGGAAGAATACTTTATGGAGGTTTTTTTTTTTTTTTCCTCTAGTTGCAAATGCCCATAAATCTTTGTAGGGTTTAACTCTTTGTCCAGCATCAAATAACTTTTTCCTGTTGGCATTTTAACAGTAATTACTCTTGCCTGTCTAAGAAGCTATGATTCCCCCTATCCTTCCAAATTCCTGTCATGTTTTCACAGGGTTTATTCTGATTTTTTTTCCCCTAAAACACTTGTAATTGACTAATCATGACCCATTTCTAAAAAGTTTCCACAGCATGAATATCATCATGTTGGTATGGCCACATTACTTCATCTTACATCTTCTTCACTTATCTTCTATACCTGTCAAATGTGTGCAGTAACCCTCTTGCCGCCACCACACACACGCATGCACACACACATGCGTGAGCACTCATGTGGTAAAGAGCAGGGCTCTATCTTATCTTTGTCCATTACTAGCTGTGTAACCTTGATGGCATACAGGCACACACACACTGGCTGCTGTCATTCAAATATCAATCCTATTAACATTTTATTAATAAGAACTGTGTTTTAATCTTTCCTCTTATCTTTCCACAGTCAAATGATCATGAAATTGAATATTGATGATCCTCATTCCTTTAGGAGCCAAAATTCATTCATTCAATGTATTCTATTATTAAAGTATTGAGTTCCTGTGTTTTGAATATTAATGTAAAGTAATAATGTGTTAACTCTCAATTCCTGATTGAAAAAATTGATTATTCACAACACTTCATTCCTGAATAAGAACAAAGAGACCAGAGGAATTTATGATAATAATTGCTCCGTCTGTGAAAAAGAGACAGCTATGGAGTCTTAAAAATTCTTCCTTTCTTTCTTTCCTAAGGTCTTAGCCCAAATCATCTCTGCTGTGAATAAAAAACTGCCAAGAATACAGCTTGTAAAACTGCACTATGACAACCCACATACATAAATAAATATATAGGCTTCAGAGATGATATCTGAATCCTGTTAAAAAAGCATATGTTAACCACTCTTATTGCCATATTATATCCCTGCTTTAATTTAAGAATAAGAGCCAAGATAATTTCAGTTGTAAAAGAGTTTGTAAAGCTGCTGTTAAGTATTTTCTAAAGCAGTGATTTGCTTCTTTTAAATGTCAATTCAAACTTGTATATGACATCCTTACCATTAAAGTATTATAGTGTTTTCTAAAGCACCTACAACACACAAGGTATGCTAGCAGAAAAGTACCCTATAATTGTCCTAATTTTTGTTGGAAAAAAATGACACAAATCCAGTTTTTCAATTTTAAGTACATATGTGACATTAAAAACCTATCAGTGCTTCCTCTCTTCACAGAAATTCTTTCAAGATCAAGTGAACACCTGAGGTAAATCTAGGCATAGCATGAATGAGGTATCACGAAGCTGGGCAGCCTAGCTCTGTAGCCTTCTTTAGACTCATGAACCAGAAATACAGATACATGTCTATGGGGTGTACTGTGTTTTAATGTTTCAAACAAATCAAGGACTTTATAATCCTGTGACAAACAAGAAAGACTTTGAGAGGAAGTGGAAAGGAGAGGCAGAGAGCTGTTTAATTAAGCTGAGAAAACAATAATGTTCATAGTATTAAATTTAGAACGTGTTAATAGCCACTTTTCTAAATTTAAGTTATATGTGGCTCTAGAAAAATTATTTAAGATTTGGCATTTCTATGGAACTTCCTTTCTATAGAAGGTTTTATGAAAAGATTACTACTTACAGAAATTAAGGAATTTAAAAGTGAATTAGAAATTTTCAGTCAGAATCCAAATATTAATCTCCTTAGAAATACAGAACAGGTAAAAATATTGCTTAGTTTATTCACACATTTGTACATAAGAAGTTTTAAAATTTAAATGCTAATTGCTCCGTCTGTGAAAAAGAGACAGCTATGGAGTCTTAAAAATTCTTCCTTTCTTTCTTTCCTAAGGTCTTAGCCCAAATCATCTCTGCTGTGAATAAAAAACTGCCAAGAATACAGCTTGTAAAACTGCACTATGACAACCCACATACATAAATAAATATATAGGCTTCAGAGATGATATCTGAATCCTGTTAAAAAAGCATATGTTAACCACTCTTATTGCCATATTATATCCCTGCTTTAATTTAAGAATAAGAGCCAAGATAATTTCAGTTGTAAAAGAGTTTGTAAAGCTGCTGTTAAGTATTTTCTAAAGCAGTGATTTGCTTCTTTTAAATGTCAATTCAAACTTGTATATGACATCCTTACCATTAAAGTATTATAGTGTTTTCTAAAGCACCTACAACACACAAGGTATGCTAGCAGAAAAGTACCCTATAATTGTCCTAATTTTTGTTGGAAAAAATGACACAAATCCAGTTTTTCAATTTTAAGTACATATGTGACATTAAAAACCTATCAGTGCTTCCTCTCTTCACAGAAATTCTTTCAAGATCAAGTGAACACCTGAGGTAAATCTAGGCATAGCATGAATGAGGTATCACGAGCTGGGCAGCCTAGCTCTGTAGCCTTCTTTAGACTCATGAACCAGAAATACAGATACATGTCTATGGGGTGTACTGTGTTTTAATGTTTCAAACAAATCAAGGACTTTATAATCCTGTGACAAACAAGAAAGACTTTGAGAGGAAGTGGAAAGGAGAGGCAGAGAGCTGTTTAATTAAGCTGAGAAAACAATAATGTTCATAGTATTAAATTTAGAACGTGTTAATAGCCACTTTTCTAAATTTAAGTTATATGTGGCTCTAGAAAAATTATTTAAGATTTGGCATTTCTATGGAACTTCCTTTCTATAGAAGGTTTTATGAAAAGATTACTACTTACAGAAATTAAGGAATTTAAAAGTGAATTAGAAATTTTCAGTCAGAATCCAAATATTAATCTCCTTAGAAATACAGAACAGGTAAAAATATTGCTTAGTTTATTCACACATTTGTACATAAGAGTAAATTTGTCCTTATAAAAATTTTCCTAAATTAGACAGCCAGGTTAGAGAGCGTTTCACAGATGGAAAAAGTGTGGTTTACTGCCTACATGCCTTGTACAAGCATAGGAACAAAAAAGGATCATTTTTCATGTTATATAGAATTTATAGCAGAGACTGCTAGGTCTTAGCCCAAATCCACACTCCTCTTTACTTTAGTAACAGAGCCCAGCTAATAGACTTCATTCGCCATCCTTCCTAGCATATGACCATGTGATTATGCTACAACCAATGCAAAGAAAGTAGAACTGAAATGCTGAATAGGACTTCCTGGAATTCTCTTTAAAGGAAAGAAGTGTATTTTTCTTTTCCTTTTTCCTCCCTGAAGCCGTATGTATGGGTATTCATTTGCTACTTGGTCAAGGGTTAGCATCTAGTTGTTAAAGGATGAAGGAGCAGAAGGAGCCTGGATATTCCTTTTGACATCCTAAGGGCATCACGGCAGTTCTGGACCACCTCCCTCTGGCTTTCTTTTACTTTTTGTTTTGTTCAGTGGCCAAGTCATGTCTGACTCTTTGCTCCCCCAGGAACTGCAAGATATCAGGCTTCCCTGTCGTTAGCTCAAACTCATGTCCACTGAGCCAGTGGTGCTATCTAACCATGTTATCCTCAGCTGTCCCCTCTCTTGCCCTCAATCTTTCCCAGAATTAGGGTCTTTTCCAGTGAGGCAGCTCTTTGTAGCAGGTGGGCAAAGTACTAGAGCTTCAGCATCACTCCTTCCAATACACATTCAGGGCTGATTTCTTTTAGGGTTGACTGGTTGGACCTCCTTGTTGTTTAAGGGACTCTGAAGAGTCTTCTCCAGCACCACAGTTCAAAAGCATCAATTCTTTGGCGCTCAGACTTCTTTGTGGTACAACTCTCACATCCATACATGACTACTGGAAAAACCATAGCTTTGACTATATGGACCTTTGTAAGCAAAGGGGTGACTCTTCTACATTAGAGAGAGAGGAAAAAAGCAAACAAAATACCTTGTATCATGTCTGAGCCACTGTAATTTTGATTATTTTGGGTATATGCAACTGGACCCGACTTACAGAAATTAAGGAATTTAAAAGTGAATTAGAAATTTTCAGTCAGAATCCAAATATTAATCTCCTTAGAAATACAGAACAGGTAAAAATATTGCTTAGTTTATTCACACATTTGTACATAAGAGTAAATTTGTCCTTATAAAAATTTTCCTAAATTAGACAGCCAGGTTAGAGAGCGTTTCACAGATGGAAAAAGTGTGGTTTACTGCCTACATGCCTTGTACAAGCATAGGAACAAAAAAGGATCATTTTTCATGTTATATAGAATTTATAGCAGAGACTGCTAGGTCTTAGCCCAAATCCACACTCCTCTTTACTTTAGTAACAGAGCCCAGCTAATAGACTTCATTCGCCATCCTTCCTAGCATATGACCATGTGATTATGCTACAACCAATGCAAAGAAAGTAGAACTGAAATGCTGAATAGGACTTCCTGGAATTCTCTTTAAAGGAAAGAAGTGTATTTTTCTTTTCCTTTTTCCTCCCTGAAGCCGTATGTATGGGTATTCATTTGCTACTTGGTCAAGGGTTAGCATCTAGTTGTTAAAGGATGAAGGAGCAGAAGGAGCCTGGATATTCCTTTTGACATCCTAAGGGCATCACGGCAGTTCTGGACCACCTCCTCTGGCTTTCTTTTACTTTTTGTTTTGTTCAGTGGCCAAGTCATGTCTGACTCTTTGCTCCCCCAGGAACTGCAAGATATCAGGCTTCCCTGTCGTTAGCTCAAACTCATGTCCACTGAGCCAGTGGTGCTATCTAACCATGTTATCCTCAGCTGTCCCCTCTCTTGCCCTCAATCTTTCCCAGAATTAGGGTCTTTTCCAGTGAGGCAGCTCTTTGTAGCAGGTGGGCAAAGTACTAGAGCTTCAGCATCACTCCTTCCAATACACATTCAGGGCTGATTTCTTTTAGGGTTGACTGGTTGGACCTCCTTGTTGTTTAAGGGACTCTGAAGAGTCTTCTCCAGCACCACAGTTCAAAAGCATCAATTCTTTGGCGCTCAGACTTCTTTGTGGTACAACTCTCACATCCATACATGACTACTGGAAAAACCATAGCTTTGACTATATGGACCTTTGTAAGCAAAGGGGTGACTCTTCTACATTAGAGAGAGAGGAAAAAAGCAAACAAAATACCTTGTATCATGTCTGAGCCACTGTAATTTTGATTATTTTGGGTATATGCAACTGGACCCGATCCTATTTCAAAACCAACCTATCTGAATCAGTACAAAAATCAGATCATATTTCTACTGAGGAATGAAGTTTAACAAAATAAGATAGGAATTTAAGGTTCCAATTGTAACAACCATGTAGTTTCTGAAATAAACTGTGTTTTGTATGCAAAAGCTTTCATTGCGAACACATAAATTTTTTTTTTTTAATTTTTACCACTTTTATTTTTATATTTATTTTCCTTTACTCTTTGGCATGTGTGGGCCTCCCATCTCAGTGGCCTGTCTCCTTGCAGAGCACTGGCTCTGGGCACATGCACTCCGGAGAGCTGGCTTGTAATTGGACACATCGGTCCAGCAGCTCTGTGCCATGTGGGATCCTCCCCGGCCAGGGATAGATCTGGTCCCCCCTGCAGTGACAGGCGGACTCTTTACCCACTGGACCACCAGGGAAGCCCTGATAACAAATATTTAATAAACATGAATGCTGAATAAGGAAATAATGTTTTAAAAGATTTCTACAATTAGTGTTTCCCAAAGTAATGTTATTTTGGACTGATTAATAACAAGCAAATAATAAGTTAATATTCATAGAAATATGATCCTAAATTTGGCACACAAAGTTAAAAACACATAGTCCTCTTTTCCTCAAAAGTATTACTTTTTCAAAGATAATGAGACACAAAAATAACATACACAGCCACACATAATTATGTAAACATTTCTTTGAGATGTAACAAAGTATTTTTACTGTGTTGCAATATTTGTGAATGTATTTTGATAATAAAACTGCAGATATGAATAGATGATACTTGATAAGACATAATATAATGGGAAAAAAGATTATTATGATACTCCGTGGTTGAATCAGCTTTAGTTTCTCCTGCAACTCAAAAGAGTTTTTATGCGATTCAGATGGAACATTTGCATAGGAAAGCATTTTACTTAGGAAAACCCTGGAGGAAACAGTCCATTTTATGGGGGAACAATGGCTTTTTAATTGTGCTTGATCCAAAGACATTAGGAGTCTTGCCTTGAAAGCCATTAGCAAATTTATCTAGAAAATTTTATGCTACATCATAAAATAACCAGCAACTGACGACATCCTAAACTGCTTAGTATGCCAGCTTGCCCCAGACACTTGTCACATAAGCTTTCAGGAGACAGCAATGAATGCCACAGACACTGAAGGACAGTAAGTTGAAGGACATGGCGCTTCAAAGAAAATGATGCCCCCAGCTCCATATTGCCAAAGCATTTTAAACTTGCATTCTACTCTGCAGTGATCTTTCTTTTTGTCTATTTCCAAGGAAATTTTACCTTCATTTCTCAATTAGCCTGCCAATTGTGGAGTTTTCCCTTAAGCTGTCAAACTATCAATTCAAGCTTGAAATCAATCATCACTTATTTTCTACCTTATAATATATAATAAGCTTACCTGAAGGATTTCAAGTCAGGCTTGTAATTGGACACATCGGTCCAGCAGCTCTGTGCCATGTGGGATCCTCCCCGGCCAGGGATAGATCTGGTCCCCCCTGCAGTGACAGGCGGACTCTTTACCCACTGGACCACCAGGGAAGCCCTGATAACAAATATTTAATAAACATGAATGCTGAATAAGGAAATAATGTTTTAAAAGATTTCTACAATTAGTGTTTCCCAAAGTAATGTTATTTTGGACTGATTAATAACAAGCAAATAATAAGTTAATATTCATAGAAATATGATCCTAAATTTGGCACACAAAGTTAAAAACACATAGTCCTCTTTTCCTCAAAAGTATTACTTTTTCAAAGATAATGAGACACAAAAATAACATACACAGCCACACATAATTATGTAAACATTTCTTTGAGATGTAACAAAGTATTTTTACTGTGTTGCAATATTTGTGAATGTATTTTGATAATAAAACTGCAGATATGAATAGATGATACTTGATAAGACATAATATAATGGGAAAAAAGATTATTATGATACTCCGTGGTTGAATCAGCTTTAGTTTCTCCTGCAACTCAAAAGAGTTTTTATGCGATTCAGATGGAACATTTGCATAGGAAAGCATTTTACTTAGGAAAACCCTGGAGGAAACAGTCCATTTTATGGGGGAACAATGGCTTTTTAATTGTGCTTGATCCAAAGACATTAGGAGTCTTGCCTTGAAAGCCATTAGCAAATTTATCTAGAAAATTTTATGCTACATCATAAAATAACCAGCAACTGACGACATCCTAAACTGCTTAGTATGCCAGCTTGCCCCAGACACTTGTCACATAAGCTTTCAGGAGACAGCAATGAATGCCACAGACACTGAAGGACAGTAAGTTGAAGGACATGGCGCTTCAAAGAAAATGATGCCCCCAGCTCCATATTGCCAAAGCATTTTAAACTTGCATTCTACTCTGCAGTGATCTTTCTTTTTGTCTATTTCCAAGGAAATTTTACCTTCATTTCTCAATTAGCCTGCCAATTGTGGAGTTTTCCCTTAAGCTGTCAAACTATCAATTCAAGCTTGAAATCAATCATCACTTATTTTTCTCCTAAAGCAAGGTACCTTATAATATATAATAATATAAGCTTACCTGAAGGAGGTGAATTTATGTCATTCTTTTAACAATCAGTTACAGACTTAAATCCAGCCATCTGTCTCAGTTGTCCTGTTCTGTTCAAATCCTCATAATTTTAAATAAAGAACAGTCATACTAATCAATGAGATTCATCTACCAATGACAGCACCCTGGAACACAGTAGCTCCTCAATAAATGACAGCTGTTGCTAGGATGTCTCTCCTGAAGCAAAGTACTTTCATTTTATTCCCATCTTAACATTTCTCGTGTTAAGTTAAAATCCACAAACCTACTAACAGTGAACTACAAAAGGCAGGGTCCAACACTATCTAGACCATTCCTTTTGTTTTATAAAATACTGACCTTTAACGTCCCTGAGAGATAAAAATCTTATTGATTCTATCAGCCTTTCCATCCTCCTGAGAAGGAATAGAAACACTTGCCATGGAGGACTGCTAAGAGACTGCTATTATTAATAGTGACTTCTTCTCCTAGAAAAGCTCTCAAAGCATGCTCTAAGGGTGACCGTCTGCACCAGGACCCCAGAGGCTTGTAAACTGCTGCTCTCTGGGTCCTGCTCAAGACTGCTGAAGTAGAATCTTGTTGCGAGGCCCAGGAAGCAGCATTTTTATGATAAGCACCATTGCCTTAAAATCAAATCCAAATTTCTTAAGCTAAAAACCCGTTCTTCCTGTCTGCTTTTCAGAATAACTGGGAAATGCTGAGTCTCTCAACTGTGCTTTCTTCAAGCTTAGAATGCTGTCTTCTCTCTCTCTGCATGAGTAAACTAGCTGTAGTTCTTCAATTTTCCTTCTTTGGTTTCCCTCTTTCTCATTTTTTTTTTTTTTGACGCCTATGTACAGTTTCCTCCCAAACTTTCTCTGCCTCTCAATGACCAACAAAACACTGTTTGTACACCAGCCAGCAGCGACTCTATTGGAAGATTAGTTCATGGAATCTATATTCTACCCCGAGTTACTATATGGACACCTGTTATACAATAACTTAAAAAAGAAAAAAAAAAAGACAATTCTGGACATGTTTTATTTTCCATGGGTAAATGCTCCTGTTTGATTCTGGGAATCTTCCCAATTCTTCTCAGTAAAGTTTCATTTCTAACTATGTAATGTGGAACATCAATTTTTCATCCAAGGATGAAACGCATCCAAATGAGTGTCAGGTATGAATTCCAGAAATAGGCTTACCCTGCTCTAACTTCTGAACCCTGCTGAAGATCTGGAAGACACCAGGTTAGGCTGCGGGCACAGCCTTCTCCCCAGTAGCCGCACTCCTCTGCGGATGTGGCAAGCATTCAAGGATGGACCACTCAGCCACGCAGCTCTCCTCTACCACGATAATGCCACTCCCAGCCAGCACTTCATACCTGCCCAGCCAGTGTACACAGTGCTGTCCCGCGGGTCTGCTGACTTCAGGCCTCTCTCCATTTGCTGAAGAAGCTCTCGAATCTTATTGTTTAAGCGTTGGGAGAACTCAGGAGTCAGCTGTTGGTATTAAAGAGAAAACAAATATCAAAAAATATGGGACACTTGGTCTCCAGGACATAGAGGCTATTTAAAATAGGAAGGTATTTCATTTCCTTTCAGGCTGCAGTCTTTTGCTTGAGAGAATTAGACATCCATTTTATTTTAAACAACAATCATGAATTAACAAAATGTAAAAGTACTACTGTGTTTTCTTACTCAAGTTAGGAACTATTTTTGATGTAACTTAAATGTTTTACATAATTAAATACTAATTAAATACTAAAATAGACTGCCAGTGATAAACTGGATCACAGTAATTTCTATTTACTAGGAATAATCTATTATTTAAACCAATATTTTTATTATAATAAAAATCATTTTATTAAACTAAGCACGAAACAGAAGATATTTGCTGTTTTCAAGCAACTGGATTTTTAGTATTCAAGCAGACACAATGTTAATTCCCTAAAGTAACACTCTAATCGTTTCTGTTATTTAAAAAATGAGGATAAACATTTGTAAAAAATCCATTTAGGAAAAAAACATACTCACAGTTAAAAAGAAAACAAACTGTACAAGCAGCATAAGAAAAGCAAACTAAATTCATAGATATCTGGCGCCTCGAGCAGAGTGGAAGCAACACGAGAGCAAGAAACAAAAATCCATGCCCAGCAGTGCCCACCCGGCAATGGGCCTCATAAATACCGCTCAGTGAATAAGCCAGGCCACATCTTTATCTGCTATTAGCTGAGTGACCATGCTCAACCCTCAAGTGTAGCTCCTTTATGCTTCAGCTGCCTCTGTAGAGACAATAAAATCTGTCCCACCAATGACAAAGGTCCCCTGAGGATCAAATGACATTGCTTCTCTCATATCCTTTGCATGCAGGGATGTAAATGTTGACTTTTTTTTTTTTTTTTTTTACTATTTTAAGCAATCCAATGGCCTGTAACAATAATTTGGATATAGACTGAAAACGCCCCAAGGATAGGCTGTGGGCTGGTGACCGCCCACATCAAGGCCCACAGATACAGGGCAGATGGTGAGGATGACTAAGTAACTATGTTACTTGTTTTAAATAACTGGAAAACATTATGGAAGTTGTGTATACACTGAATTACTTCTTAAAAGGTCACCTTAATGTAGATCTCAATATTTCTAGGCATCTGCTCCAATTCCCAGACTTGGATGTCACAAAGCAATAAAATCGTGAAAACAATGTGGATCATTACAAAGGTTCAAACACTGCATTTCCTCACAGAGAGACTCTAGAAACAAACCTAACTATGACCCTGTAAGCATCCTAACTTCATAATTAAAAAAAGGAATTTAAACACCGAAAGAAGTAGGCAAGGCAGTATCAGAATTATCCATGCTAATAAACGACATTAAGTTTTACTGATCCGTTGAAGAGCATCTCTGATACTCAGGTAAACCAGACAATCAACCATATCTGGGTCATTTATTCTGAAGCTCTGCTAGCATCCCTGTTCATTCTGAAGAAACCACATTGTCTGACAGACACTCTCCCATCATTTAACAGGTCTGCCAAGAGGTTAGCATTTCAACAAGCCTTAAAACTACATTTAGTAAGATAAAAATATACTTCAGTATTAATATAAAAGGTCTATAAATCTTAACTAGATAGAAGAGTGCATCCACATAAGAACATGTCATATTCCGCTCATAGATCATGGATAATTTATCCTCTTGCCTGGCCTTTACTGTAAGCGACCAAGAATAATGAGAATGCCTCAGCGTCAAGAAGGGACATTACCTTCTATTTGGCACATAACTGCATTTAATAAAAGTGAGCTGCCTCAGAATATTGATTGCTTGAGGCAGATCACAAAATTATTCAAACCTAGCAATAATGTGAAGAGTCTCTAAAAGCCCTTTTTTCACTAGAGGCCAGGAAACAGAGATGTTCCTTATTGAAATCTTTGCATTAACAAGGAGCACAGATCTCCAGGGTCTGTTCCTTAGTGTTTCAACATTAAACAATTTCAGAAGTGATAGGTGAGTTTCTTTCTGGGTTCTGTCCAGAAACCATGTGTTAGGCAATAATTTACACTATTATTTGGGGGCCAGAGTTCAAATTTATGAATATCGTTTTTTTTCTCTCCTTTAGAAACAGAGTTAAATGTGTAAAAAGCATTTACTTTATAAATGGCCAAAAGAGTGAGCTACATTTTATTGAAGTCTTCTGTCATTAGAATCTATCCTCAAGTATTCTCTTTGCCAAGTAAGCATGAAGCAGCAGGTCTTCCTCCAACAAGACAAGACAAGACAAAATGCTGCAGCTTCAACATCTGCAGAGCTAAGCAGAACACAGGTCCAAAAAAACAAAAGGAAGCCACCTGACTTCAAGCTAATGATTAGAGGCTTTGTTTGGGCAGTTCAAAAAGGATCAGATTGATTTCAGCTCCATACACACTTAGGCGGCCTTCTATCTTAAAACTCTCTGCCACCTCTCTCGTTTCTACTCCTTCCATTACTTGCCCAAGTTAAACTACATGCCAAATGTTTTAAGGAAAGACCCAACCGAATCACTTAAGTTCACTCTGGATATGAAATCTCTAAGGCCCTTATATCACAGGCAAAATGCTTTTCGTATGGCTGACTTAAATAAGCTGGTAAAATTTAAAAATGTGTGCACATTTAAGAGATCACTCCTCCTACCTCACTCACTCTTAGGATTTCTTAACTAGGTATTCTTAAAAAGAACTGTATTCCTTAACAATTATGTTCACAGGCATGAGAAAACACAGGCTTCTGGAATCTCAAGTCCAGGTTCTCTGTGTAATCTTACAGTGACTTGTGAGGTGCTCACTAGCTTAACTGACCAGTTTTACACATTCATTCATTCACTTATTTTCCAGTTGTGGGAATGAGTGGACATGGGACAAAGATCTCAAGCCTGTGTCCCAGATGTCTCTTAGCAGCTGTAGTTTCAAGATGTCTTCACCAGGTTGTGATTTACCCTCCCCCTTACCCTGCCCTGACTCCTGTTCAGTCCTAACAGTAACACTGCCCACGTGAGAAACCATCAGCACTTCTCACCTTAAAAAAATAAACGAAAAATGATAAAAAATGCAAGATTACATAGTTAACTGCAGAGCTGCCAATTTCAGTTACCAGTTACTATTATAATACTAACAAAAACTCCTTATATAAATTCAACGTGTTACAGATAAAATTCTATATTTTCATATTACTTTGTACATTTAAAATGTTTCATCTGTTTATACTGATATTCTTTATTTTTTAAAAAAGAGATGGTCATCCCTTTCTTTCAGGCAAAACCGAACTTCTTTCCAAACATTGGGGTTGTAGGTAGGAAGGGAGGCAGATTATTTCCCAAACTCACCCTCCCAGCAGAATCAAAGTAGCCTTCGGCCAGGGATTTGTTATAATCTGCATAAGGATTCGGGAAGGCCCTTTGCGCCATGATGCCAGAAACGAGCCTGCAGAACAGGGGAAAAAGAGAATCTACGTTGAGATACGGGCCAAGGCCGAGCAGCGAAGGCGGCGGCCAGCGCCCGGGAAACACCTTCCTTCTAGTCCCCGGGCCAAGGCGCGGTCCCGGCAGTTCGAGTGGACCCCTGGCCCACCGCGGCCGAGCTGTAAGGGCGTGGCACCTCGGCAAAAGGGCTGCCGGGGCCCGGAACCCACCGCGATGAAGGGGACCCGTTTTGCACCCCGCGTTCCCACGCCTGCGATCTCCAGCAACTGCTCGTCCAAGGTGCCAAAACCCTGGACGGTCTACGGCCACTCACCCCGCAGCCTCCGGACGAAATCAGAAGACGCTTTCACTGCCCACTTCCTGCCGGTTGGGCCAATCAGATCCTTCGCTACTCCGGAGGCCCACCCCCTTCTCATTTTCAGTTTGTTAAAGAGACAGAAGTGTGGTTTCTAAAGGATGGGTCAGGGTAATTTAGTCACTGGAGAGCAGGAGTGGGAATATATCTTTGAGTGAAGTGCACTGTGCCCAATATTTCCTACCTTCATTCTCCTTTAGACTAAAAATTAAATAAACTAATTCAAGTCCGGATGATTCATAAGATTTAGATTTTTTTTTTTTTTTTTTAAATTATGGAAGAGAAGAAAAAGCCTACTTTTAAAAGATCTAAACACATTCATAGTCCTACTGCTGGGAGTGAATACAATTGGGAAAGATTATGCCTCTCTAGAAACGTGTCAAGTTTTTTTGTGTGTTTGTTTCTTTTCTTAAACAAACAAAAAATATGAAACAAAATACTGTTGTCACTCTTAGTGACAAATATTTCTGGAGATAATATATGTTATCAGATATTCCCCTTTCTAAAACTAAAAAGAAAAAATTTAATCACTGATATTCTTTATTTTTAAAGAGATGGTCATCCCTTTCTTTCAGGCAAAACCGAACTTCTTTCCAAACATTGGGGTTGTAGGTAGGAAGGGAGGCAGATTATTTCCCAAACTCACCCTCCCAGCAGAATCAAAGTAGCCTTCGGCCAGGGATTTGTTATAATCTGCATAAGGATTCGGGAAGGCCCTTTGCGCCATGATGCCAGAAACGAGCCTGCAGAACAGGGGAAAAAGAGAATCTACGTTGAGATACGGGCCAAGGCCGAGCAGCGAAGGCGGCGGCCAGCGCCCGGGAAACACCTTCCTTCTAGTCCCCGGGCCAAGGCGCGGTCCCGGCAGTTCGAGTGGACCCCTGGCCCACCGCGGCCGAGCTGTAAGGGCGTGGCACCTCGGCAAAAGGGCTGCCGGGGCCCGGAACCCACCGCGATGAAGGGGACCCGTTTTGCACCCCGCGTTCCCACGCCTGCGATCTCCAGCAACTGCTCGTCCAAGGTGCCAAAACCCTGGACGGTCTACGGCCACTCACCCCGCAGCCTCCGGACGAAATCAGAAGACGCTTTCACTGCCCACTTCCTGCCGGTTGGGCCAATCAGATCCTTCGCTACTCCGGAGGCCCACCCCCTTCTCATTTTCAGTTTGTTAAAGAGACAGAAGTGTGGTTTCTAAAGGATGGGTCAGGGTAATTTAGTCACTGGAGAGCAGGAGTGGGAATATATCTTTGAGTGAAGTGCACTGTGCCCAATATTTCCTACCTTCATTCTCCTTTAGACTAAAAATTAAATAAACTAATTCAAGTCCGGATGATTCATAAGATTTAGATTTTTTTTTTTTTTTTTTAAATTATGGAAGAGAAGAAAAAGCCTACTTTTAAAAGATCTAAACACATTCATAGTCCTACTGCTGGGAGTGAATACAATTGGGAAAGATTATGCCTCTCTAGAAACGTGTCAAGTTTTTTTGTGTGTTTGTTTCTTTTCTTAAACAAACAAAAAATATGAAACAAAATACTGTTGTCACTCTTAGTGACAAATATTTCTGGAGATAATTTATGATAATTTAATCTCAAAGGCCCTCAGTCGATGTGAGTGGCCAAGGGCGACATGTCAAATGGCAACTGCTAAAACTTCAAGGAAAATAATATGAAAACACAAATCACAGCTCTTAAGAACTTTAATCTTGCTCCTTTAGTCTAAATTAGACCATAATGCTGTATAAACAAGCAAGCCCTTTAAAAAGATAGCAGTGTTCAATAGAGCAAGACATCCATAACATTCAATTTCAATGTTTAACAGTTTCTAGTATTTGGAAAAAAAAAAATCCCACCTGGTACACAGTAGGCCCATTCCGTTGTGGGGATTTTGAATTTCAGTTAAATGATCAGAAATAGTCACTTTCTCTTCTATTTCCTTTCGTCTTGTTCCAGTGAAGAACCCTAGCCCCGAACTTCTCATAGAAGCTCAACCCCCACCCCACACCCACGTTGGCCCAAGTTTGTCCCTCTGTGGCTGCCATCCCAAAGTCTCCTTCTGACCCTGCTCTGGTTCATTTTGTTCTTTAGAACAACGGCCCTGCTCGTACACTGGTTAGCTCCTTCACCAAATTCATGAAGATTTAGTAGACGCCCTCAGTGAATCTTAAATTGGAAAACCTTTCTTATTTTAATAGATGGGTATGTGGAGGAGCAACTCGTAAGAGAAAAGGAACAGAATGAGAGGCATTTTCAATTATTTTTATTTAATTATTAAAGGCTTGCTATCAGTTTATACTATTGACAGTCTATGAGCAATTAAAATCAGAGTGATATTTATCTATATTCACAACTAATATGAAAGGAGATGGGCTTCCCAGGTGGCTCAGTGATAAAGAATTCGCCTGCCATTGCAGGAGACTAGGATTTGATCCCTGGGTGGGGAAGAGTCCCCTGGAGAAGGAAATGGCAGCCCATTCCAGTGTTCTTGCCTGGGAAATCCCATGGACAGAAAAGCCTGGTGGAGTCCATGGGGTTGCAAAAGAGTCATACACAACTTAGCTACCAAGAGGAAGGGGGGCATCATAAAACAGTAGATTGTGCTTGAGCAGAAATGAAACAAGAGTGGGAAGAGAATGGAAGGAGAGAAAGCGGAAGAGTAAGATGGGAGCATCTCAGTCAACCTGAAGGGCAGCTTCTCAGCTAAAGAAAGCAGTGGATAGTGTGGTACGATAGTGCAGGGACCCTCATGCTCACACTTTTAACATTTTAGAGATGATGACTGTTTGTTGTGGAAACTTTCGGCCCCTGACCATTAGATACCGGTAGCACCATGCCTGCAAGTGGTCTAAACTAACAATGTTTCCAGACCTTGCCAAATACCAATATCCCTGGGAAAAAGGAGGGACAGAATTGACTATACAAAAAAATGTAGCTATGCATTTTTAACAAGTGGGGTAGTGTGATAAATAACAACTTGTATTTCATATCTATGCATTTTGCTCTATGTACACTTGGTTGTTTTAGATACTTATATACTTGATATTTTTATGGTATGTCTCCACTTTTCCCTCAAGGATCGTCATTGTTTCTAACTTCGACATTAAAAATAGTACAACCAGGAATATCCAAGTACCTGTTCTAAAAAGGATCTGGATGTGAATATTTCTGAGATATATACTGTAAGTGGATTGCAAGATTATAGGATATCTTACTTAATTTCCCCAGAACTGTTAGGCTGCTTTTCAGAACTAATGGACATGTTAATATCCCCTCCTTATCTAACAATTTCTGTCATTCCCATGTCTTCTCCAACACTTTTTTCTAGAAAATTTCTCCCCTCTCATAACAAAACAAATTGAAACATATACACAAAATTAGACAAATGGCTATGATTGTTTTCACTTTTGTCTCAAGTATTACCCTCTTCTGCGGAGAGTACCCTATTTCCATTTCAGCTCGAAGAAATATAAAGGAAGAATTATCTAAGTTTGAGTTTAATATCACCATGCTTTTGGTCTAACATCCATCTAAGACTGTGTAATATTGAAGCAATTTTCAGTTTTATTTACAGTGCAGAATTCATGGATTGACAGCAGCTATTGTCAGTGGAGGAAACAACCACATGAACAGACATGCACCACATACACTATGATACACTTTTAATTTCCCAGAGATAGTATTTCCTAAGGTACTGGTAGCATTTCCTCTCTCCCTTGTCAGGAGTGTTATTAGTGTGCTGTCAGATTCCTTTCTGTAACTGTACCTGCTGGGTGAGAACTGCTATTATTATGAGACAGGTGTGCTGGGGTTTCCCTGAGAGATTAAAGACTGTGAGTATAGAAAGTTGGTCAAAAAAACCCCCAAACATTTAAACTGTCTTTTTCTCTCTATGCTTCATGTTTCAGAAAAGATCTTGATCAATAGTGTTAGTTTATATCTTTACAAGCAAAAAATTAAAAAAGGGGTTTTCTCCTTTATTGTTGAATCTATGCTGGTCATTACATTTATGCAAGATCTCCATTTCTTTATATGCTTAAGATGCATAATGAAGGTAGAAATGAACAGCCTTTTCTTGACAATGAATCATTAATCAGGTGGATTACCTTTGCTTCCATCCCCACTCAGGCATATAAAATTCACCTATGGGATGAAATGATTTATTACCAAAGCCTTGCAAAATGTCGTCCCACTTCAAGGTGTTTCTTTGGCGTATCTGGCAGGCCTACTTCTCAACAGAGAGGCACTCGGGTTCATACAGTCCTTCATTTAAGCTTCAGGATTACCTCACAGTAGGTACCTTTCAATCACTTGAAAGAGAAACTTAAAAATTACCTGACTTGCCTGGTAGCCAAAGTTATTTGTACTTCATTTTTTCTTTCTATTTGTCATAAGAGGTGAGAGTTCAAATGGAAGGGGGAGTAAACATGTGAGTAGATTAGTTCGTAATAAGAGGTGGGAGAAATTGCTACTTCAGGGCAATATGGACTTTGCTGAGCAACGTATAAGGAATCCTTATAAGGATTCATATGGAATGGGGGCATCAGAAAATGTCACAACATTGTTAATTGGCTATACTCCAATATAAAATAAAAAGTAAAAAAATCAGCTTGTTCACCATGTTACTGCCACTTGGGGTTATCTGGAACTGACCACATTACTGGTCAGCCAGTGGCTTTGGTGCAGAGGAGAGGGGGTGCAGACCCAGGAGGGGTTGGTTCCTTTGCTACTTCATAACATCTGGGGTGACCCTCTAATCCTGGATCCAAAGTTTCTCTTAGAGAAGGTTGAGAAAGCCAGGAGCAGACTCCTGACCCCAGAGTTACAGGACTTGGAATTTAAGTTTATACAAAACTTTTCACCCAGGTAATTGCAAGTTCTAGAATAACTGACAATATTGTCTCAACTTGGAACTTATTAAAAAATGCATATTTTCTAACTTCACTCCCAAAGACTTTGATTCAAGAGTTTTGGGTTGAATCCGCATTTTTAAAACACAAGTTCTCCATAGGATTCTCCTGTAGAATATAGGATTTTCATATATTCTAAAATATGAAAAACGCTGGAAAGAGAGGGAGAGAGAATATGAAAACTATAGCTCTAAATGGCAACAAGTAGACTGAAATTTTGTGAGTTATCATATTTTCCAATTTACATTTGGTGTATCATAAACCTTAAAGTATTTCCTGGGTCTACTGTTAAAAAAACAAACAGAAAAACAACTCCCTTGGAAAAAAAGAGAGGTTGCTCACTCCAACCTAATACAACCTGCACTTCCAGGGAGCTGTTTCACCCTAGATCCTTCCAGATCATAACTTCTTTTTTCTTTTTTTTTTTTTTTTAATATTTATTTATGTATTTATTTTGGGTGGGGGTCGGGTTGGGGAGGGAGGGGAGCGGGCGGGCCACTTCTATTGGTCTTTCATTTCTCTGTTTTCATCCGTCTTTGTTCTTTGGCTCCCGTGGGCCTCCCATCGCAGTGGCCTCTGTCGTCGCAGAGCGCCAGCTCTGGGCGCATGCGCTCCAGAGCTCCAGCTCGGTAATTGGACACATGGGTCCAGCCGCTCCGCGGCACGTGGGATCTTCCCAGGCCAGGGATCGAACTGGCGCCCCTTGCACTGCAAGGCGGTGTCCTTACCCACTGGACCACCAGGGGAAGCCCCATAACTTCTTTTGACAGTCAATTAGAATTTTAAAATATCCTTGGTGGCTTTAGTGGTAAAGAATCTGTCTGCTAGTGCAGGGGACTCAGGAGGCATAGGTTTTATCTCTTGGTCAAGATTTCCCAGAGAAGGTCTTCCTTGGTGGTCCAGTGGGTAAAGAGTCTGCCTTGCAGTGCAAGGGGCACCGGTTCGATCCCTGGCCCAGGAAGATCCCATGTGCCACAAAGCAGCTGGACCTATGTGTCCAATTATAAGCCAGTGCTCTGGAACGCATACACCCAGAGCCAGTGCTCTGCAAGGAGAGAGGCCACTGCAGTGGTAGGCCCACACATGCCAAAGAATAAAAATAGATGAATGAAAATAAATATAAATAAAAGAGGCATGATGGAAAGGGAAAAAAAAAATCCTGGAGGAGAAAATGGCAACCCGCTCCAGTATTCTTGCCTGGAGGATCCCTTGGACAGAAGAGCCTGGTGGGCTACAGTCCATGTGGTTGCCAGGAGTCAGTTACAACTGAGCAGTGAGCACATACAGCACACACACGTGATTTATAGGAGTTCTTTCTTAGATCTAACCTACATATTTCTCAATAAGAAGTTCAAACATCTTTTGAGCAAGATGGTCAGAACAAATCTTTTTGAAACTTTAACTTACTTTTCTTTAGGCAGGATAATTGCATTTTATACCTTTTCATCAGGGGGCTAACTAAAAGCTCTTTAATAAAACCCTGACTCATCAAGCTGGGAACCAGGCAGATAGTGCTGAGGGGACCAGGAGGTTGCTGTCACTCATAAACCTGCCAGAGCATTTGATGTTGCTGACAGGGCTATAGAATGCCAAAGAAGAGAGACTGGTCCCTAGCCTCTTTCTAATAATAACATCTACTGTATTCAGAGCCTTTACTGGGAATTTTACTGAGCTTCCTCGGTGGCTAGTGAAGAATCAGCCTGCAATGCGGGAGACTTGGGTTTGATCTCTATGTCAAGATTCCCCTAGAGAAGGGAATAGGAATGGCAATCCACTCCCGTATTCTTGAAGCTTCCCTTGAGTTTCTTTTGCTACTTGGAGCAGTCTTATGGGTAGTCACTACTATTAATGTCCTGCTTTTGCAGGTGAGCAAGCTAAGACTTACAAAGTGGGGAGTCTTTTCCAAGGCCACCACAGAGCAAGGGTGGCCCCAGACTTTGCAAATGGAGAGCCAGGGTGCTCCCACGTGATCCTGCTCACTCGACCCAGGCAGCGCCAAGCCACTGTGCTTCTGCTGTACCCCAGTGCTGCCCCATGGTGCCTCACAACCCCTGTCATTCCTTGTAAATTCCCATTTATTCTTCCTGCTCCAAATCTTTATTTCTCTCACCGGAAACAACAGAGTTCAAATAAACTGATGCAGATGTATGTGATGGGAGGTAAAATTTTACACTTGTCTGCAAAAATCACATTTTCTCTGTTTCTATGCAGTTGGTTTGCACACATGTTTGTACACAGGTATGGGCTCTAACGTGCCTCCAAATTATCCTCTCTGATTCATTTGTTGATTCTTTTGTTTATCCATTCACCTTTTTACTTTTCAAATAGATGTTTCGAGGTACTTTTGGGACATCTCTTTTGTCTTAGGTTTTGGGAATAGAAGACTAAAAGGTGTGGTGTTTTATCTAAAGTATCAATTTAGTAAGATGAACAAGTAAGTAAATTGGTACAATCGGCATACAGGTTATGCTGTAAGACGCGCAGGAAACTATGAGAACTTACAGCAGGGGCACCTAGCTGCACCTGGGGCAGCCTGGGAAGTTTCTTGACAGGTGATATCTGAGCTGAGTCTGGAAGAGCAATGAGCTAAATGATTCCATTTTCCATATTATATACATATGGAATTATATGGTATGTATTCTGCCTTTTTCCCCACCCAGAATAATTGTTTGAGATTTATCCATCCTAAAAATATTAATATCCTTTTTAATGTTTGGTTTTATTCTATTCTGTGCATATACCACAATTTGCTTCTTCATGAACATTTATTTGGGTTATTTCCAGTTATTGGTTATTTGCAAATAAAGGTGATAGGAGAATGTACAAGTCTTTATAAGGGTATCCTCTTGTTTCTCTTGAGTTAAAACGTAAGAATGGAATGACTGGGTAAAGTGTAAAGAATGTGTTTGACATTAAGAAATGAGCAGACTCTTTACTAAAATGGCTATACCATTTCACTTTCCCGCAATCAGTGTGAGAGTTCCAGTTCCTCCACATACTCATTGACACATAGTGTGTTCAGTTCATTTAATTCTAGCCATCTGAGTGGACTCGTAGTAGTATCTCATTATGGTTTTAAATTTTAGTCCTCTAGTTACTAACGCTATTGAACATCTTTTCATATGCTTATCTGCAAACCATGTAGCTCTCTTTGATGTTGTGCCTGTTCAATCTTTTGCCCCTCTTTCTGTTAGAATATTTGTTTTCTTCGTAGCTTTGAGAGTTCCTTATATATTCTGGGCACATGTCCTTTATGAGATGTGTGATTTGCAAATGTTTGTTCCCAAGCTGTGGCTTGTCTTTTCATTTTTTTAAAGTGTCTTTGAAGAGCATCAAATGGCTGGTTATTTAGAGGAGTATAAATGCTCAGGACCCTTGCTGCAATCTAGGATGACTCTGAAGGGACATCTTAGATCCAGAGCTCCCAGTAGGATGGGCAGAGGCTTCTGTTGTGATTAGATTATGGGCCAGTTCTCCATCTGTTCAATGTGCCTTCTCTCTTCTTCACAACACTTATTCCAAAAGATACTCTACAATAACCTCTTCCATGTAAGTTTCTTTCTGAGTAAGTTTCTGGGAACCACACCTCAAGCAGAACTGGTGACCATTTTGTTTTAAATCCTTATATCTGTAATTGAATCCTACCCTTCACACACACATACATATAGACACACACACACACACACACACACACACACACACAATGCTCACTGAAGCACCTTTCTGTCCCTACTTACAATTTCTGGAAATCAAATCTAACATAATATTCATAACCTTCTTTTATCTTCTTGTTTTCTTAAAGTAATCTATACATTACTTTCTCAGAAGCATCTATGGAACCATGTACGGCTCTACGTGCTTTTCATGTGGCTCTAGTTTTAGGGCCCCCGCCTCCAAACTTCCTTTCTGCCAGAATGTTGTCACTTTTCTGAGTGTAGCATTTAGGTATTCAGTACAGGGCTTTATATTCTGGTGTCTTACAACTAGCCATGCCACAGAACATGCATGGATTCTATTATAGGACAGATTTAGTCTGAGTCATCAGAATTTTGTGGCAGCTCTGTTATTCATACAGGCGAGTGGCTTGGGCAGCTGTCTTATGGGATGGAGCACAGACTGAATTATCTGAACCTGCGTTGGCAACACATTTTCCCTAAGAAAGAAAAAGCATTGATTGTGTGTAGGAAGGAATAAAACATGAGACAGTTGATGGCAATTATGCTAATGTTCTTCCAAGCCACCTCTAGGCACTGGCATTCTTTGAATGACTTCTCTCTTTATATTTATCTTGTGTGTGTGTGTGTGTGTGCTTAGTTGTGAATGACTCTTTGTTACCCCATGGACTATAGCCCATCAGGTTCCTCTGTCCATGGGATTTTTTAGGCAAGAATATTGGAGTGGGTTTCTTTCTCCAGGGGATCTTCCTGACTGAGGGATCAAACCTGCATCTTCTGTGTCTTCTGCATTGCAGGCGAATTATTTCCTGCTGAGCCATCAGGGAAGCCAAGTTTATCATAAGGGTTGTTTATTACATTGTGATGCACCCCACTCTCCTGCCCTGTTTATAAAATGAAGTCTGATTTCTGTTGTTTAGTTTTCTTCCCCCATCCCCGTTTGTATTTCCGTATTCAAGTGTTTGGATAGTAAGTAAATTCACCTTTACACATGTTTGTGCTCCCAGCCATATGTATCAATTTGTTAAAAACTAAATGGAGAACAGTTTAGCATCAGTGAAATGTCAGGAAAATGCCCAGAAGGCACCAATGCAATACTGGAGTTTCAAATTTTGAGAATGGAATTAGGCCACTAAATCAGTTTTCTTTCCTGTGTCAGGGACCATAGGGATATGTCCTAGTTCATTAAAAAAAAAAGCGCAACTGAAACTCACTCAGTATAACTCGTAGTCTGTACTGGGGACCTGTGGGAAACCTTTGGACTTGAAACTAATTGAATCTACATTGAAATGGCCTTTTTCTTTCTTTATTAAATATCTGATTTGTTCGACAACCTTTTACTTTAGCTTGCTTGCATTATTCTTTTTTGGCTGCACAAATTGGTTGTTCTCCAAGGTTGAAAGAGAAGGGAGAAAAAGAAAAGAAAAAATGGGGACTGACTCTTACTGTTAGTTAGATCACAGGCAGACCCTTTCCCTTCTTATTAGAGGAAAAGATACACCTGTTCTGGTTTAAATGGGAGATGAACTAGTTGTCAATATAAAGTGTTATTATAATGTCTCTAGTGCTATAGTGCAAGCAAAAACAATCTTTCTATTTGAAAAGTGAAGATGACAACATATGTCTGGGTCCATCTTTCTCACGTGGACCCTTACCGTAAGAGCCCTGCTTCTCATTGCAGGCTGAATTGCTCATGACCACATTTCTTTTCTAGGGCTTGACAGATTGTGGTTTTTCTAGCAGTCTCATTATTAGCATGCTGCCTGTTCCCTCTGTGCACTCCTGTTGCCCTGATGTGGTCCTGATTGCTTTGTGTGTGTAGATACCATTGCCCTCAGAGACTAAGGGCACATTGTGAGCAGAAATAAACCAATGGATCTATTAGTGACTGTACAAATTCTACCCACCTTTCAGACAATAACTGAAAGATCTCTCTTGGGAAAGTAATGTTTCCTTTGGGAATTGGGGATTTAAAAATTCATGTGTACAATTTCGCCCGCGTCACATTTTTCACTCCCTTGACCAGTCAATCCTAAGGGAAATCAACTCCAAATATTCACTGGAAGGACTGAAGCTCAAGCTCCAATACTGTGGCCACTGGGTATGAAGAGACGGCTCACTGGAAAAGGCCCTGATGCTGGGAAAAATAGAAGGCAGGAGGACAGGGGATGACAGAGGATGAGATGGTTGGATGGCATCACTGACTCAGTGGACATGAGTTTGAGTAAACTCTGGGAGATGGTGAAGGACAGGGAAGCCTGCTGTTCTGAAGTCTATGGGGTCTCAAAGAGTCAGACACAATTTAGTGACTGAACAACAACAACAGCATCTTTTTTTATTTTTTGTTTATAACTGCAATTAATAGCTAGAAAAATCATAGGAAGTTTAATTTTTCTCTGTTCTAGAGGGAGAATAGTGAATAAATTTGCCTGGGTAGATTTACTGAGATTTTTCTAGCAAATGTAAAAGAATTCTTAGTGGACCGCAGATTCTTACTTTCACAAATATCCCTCTAATCATTACTTTCATACAGATCTTGGAAATTAAAGTTATAGTAGATTATTAAGAACATTACTATTTGGGCATTAGGGCATTAGAGAGCTGAGTAAGAAAATTATTATTCTAACATTTGAAAACTTATGTGGTCTAGACTGCAAATGTGTAGATTATGGGTAAATGTGGAAAGGGGCTGGATCACTGCAAGCAGGCCAAGAAGGAACTCTTTGGTTTGATTTACTTTTTTAGGAATGAAGGATATTTAGCCCAGGGTTAAAAGTGAAGATGACCACTCTTTGTGGACCCTTACCGTAAGAGCCCTGCTTCTCATTGCAGGCTGAATTGCTCATGACCACATTTCTTTTCTAGGGCTTGACAGATTGTGGTTTTTCTAGCAGTCTCATTATTAGCATGCTGCCTGTTCCCTCTGTGCACTCCTGTTGCCCTGATGTGGTCCTGATTGCTTTGTGTGTGTAGATACCATTGCCCTCAGAGACTAAGGGCACATTGTGAGCAGAAATAAACCAATGGATCTATTAGTGACTGTACAAATTCTACCCACCTTTCAGACAATAACTGAAAGATCTCTCTTGGGAAAGTAATGTTTCCTTTGGGAATTGGGGATTTAAAAATTCATGTGTACAATTTCGCCCGCGTCACATTTTTCACTCCCTTGACCAGTCAATCCTAAGGGAAATCAACTCCAAATATTCACTGGAAGGACTGAAGCTCAAGCTCCAATACTGTGGCCACTGGGTATGAAGAGACGGCTCACTGGAAAAGGCCCTGATGCTGGGAAAAATAGAAGGCAGGAGGACAGGGGATGACAGAGGATGAGATGGTTGGATGGCATCACTGACTCAGTGGACATGAGTTTGAGTAAACTCTGGGAGATGGTGAAGGACAGGGAAGCCTGCTGTTCTGAAGTCTATGGGGTCTCAAAGAGTCAGACACAATTTAGTGACTGAACAACAACAACAGCATCTTTTTTTATTTTTTGTTTATAACTGCAATTAATAGCTAGAAAAATCATAGGAAGTTTAATTTTTCTCTGTTCTAGAGGGAGAATAGTGAATAAATTTGCCTGGGTAGATTTACTGAGATTTTTCTAGCAAATGTAAAAGAATTCTTAGTGGACCGCAGATTCTTACTTTCACAAATATCCCTCTAATCATTACTTTCATACAGATCTTGGAAATTAAAGTTATAGTAGATTATTAAGAACATTACTATTTGGGCATTAGGGCATTAGAGAGCTGAGTAAGAAAATTATTATTCTAACATTTGAAAACTTATGTGGTCTAGACTGCAAATGTGTAGATTATGGGTAAATGTGGAAAGGGGCTGGATCACTGCAAGCAGGCCAAGAAGGAACTCTTTGGTTTGATTTACTTTTTTAGGAATGAAGGATATTTAGCCCAGGGTTTAAAGGGAAAGGGATCCTCCCTTCATGCTTTGTCCCCAGTGTTGGTTTGACTTGAGGAGTGAGGTGCTCAACTGTTGATGACTTTGCTCTGAATTTCTGGCTAGAGAGCTTTTAGAGAACAGAGTGCATCCCTTGTTGGGTGCAGTATGGGTGTGTGTGTGGTGGTGCTGGTTCACCCCCAACATGTGTCAGGAATGAAGACTTTCCTCCCAGTACACGGACCCCATACTAGTGGAGCAACCCAGAAAGAAGGCTGCTCCACTTCTCGTGTGAGCAGGAGAGAAACTTCCCTTCCCTGGCATAGTTATCTCCTAGCACTTTGACATTTTCCAATGTGGAGGTCATAGGAGCAAGGGAATGCATGTTAGATAAGGAGCCATCAAAGATATAGACATCTAGTTTAAGCCAAAGATCATAAAATGGGGAGACAGAGCCATAAACCAGTCACAGGACCTTGATCATACCCTACTGGCTTTTCCATATACTGCCCTAGTAGTGAAAGAGAGGAAGAGAAGAGAGAGGAAAGGGAGGAAGGAAGACAAGACTAGAAAACGAAGAAAGAGAAGAGAGGAAGAAAATTTAAGTTTATATATAGCCTTGCCTCAGTTAGAGAGTGATCCAATTGTTACCAGCATTCTGTGGGTTGTGTTAGCACATAACAATGTTATCAGCATCGTTCTGCTGTTAACTGAGATATAGGAAGTTTAATTTTTCTCTGTTCTAGAGGGAGAATAGTGAATAAATTTGCCTGGGTAGATTTACTGAGATTTTTCTAGCAAATGTAAAAGAATTCTTAGTGGACCGCAGATTCTTACTTTCACAAATATCCCTCTAATCATTACTTTCATACAGATCTTGGAAATTAAAGTTAGTAGATTATTAAGAACATTACTATTTGGGCATTAGGGCATTAGAGAGCTGAGTAAGAAAATTATTATTCTAACATTTGAAAACTTATGTGGTCTAGACTGCAAATGTGTAGATTATGGGTAAATGTGGAAAGGGGCTGGATCACTGCAAGCAGGCCAAGAAGGAACTCTTTGGTTTGATTTACTTTTTTAGGAATGAAGGATATTTAGCCCAGGGTTTAAAGGGAAAGGGATCCTCCCTTCATGCTTTGTCCCCAGTGTTGGTTTGACTTGAGGAGTGAGGTGCTCAACTGTTGATGACTTTGCTCTGAATTTCTGGCTAGAGAGCTTTTAGAGAACAGAGTGCATCCCTTGTTGGGTGCAGTATGGGTGTGTGTGTGGTGGTGCTGGTTCACCCCCAACATGTGTCAGGAATGAAGACTTTCCTCCCAGTACACGGACCCCATACTAGTGGAGCAACCCAGAAAGAAGGCTGCTCCACTTCTCGTGTGAGCAGGAGAGAAACTTCCCTTCCCTGGCATAGTTATCTCCTAGCACTTTGACATTTTCCAATGTGGAGGTCATAGGAGCAAGGGAATGCATGTTAGATAAGGAGCCATCAAAGATATAGACATCTAGTTTAAGCCAAAGATCATAAAATGGGGAGACAGAGCCATAAACCAGTCACAGGACCTTGATCATACCCTACTGGCTTTTCCATATACTGCCCTAGTAGTGAAAGAGAGGAAGAGAAGAGAGAGGAAAGGGAGGAAGGAAGACAAGACTAGAAAACGAAGAAAGAGAAAGAGAGGAAGAAAATTTAAGTTTATATATAGCCTTGCCTCAGTTAGAGAGTGATCCAATTGTTACCAGCATTCTGTGGGTTGTGTTAGCACATAACAATGTTATCAGCATCGTTCTGCTGTTCTGAACGGCATTTAGGAAACATCTTAGAATGTGGGCCTTATTGCTGGTAGTGATATTCTCGAAGTTTGTGATATGTATACAGACTTACTTCTGACCCAGAAACTGTCCCCAGTATAGGTTATCATTGTACATAGTTCCTTCTTTTTCTGCCTGCACAGCCATGGTGGGTCTCTCTATATGAGATTATATGAATTTGGTAGGTCAGTCTTAGCTTTGCTTGTAAGAAATAATTTTGCATCTAATATATGCGTCTGACCGTAATAAATAAATCAAGAATTATGTCTTAAGTGATTATAACAATAGCATTTTTTTTAACAATAGCATTTTTAATTGCAGAATTAGTTTCTTAGTAACTGTATTTATTTGTTCAGTTTTGGCTGCACTGGGTCTTCATTGCTGCTTGGGCTTTCCTCTGCTTTTGATGAATGAGGCTACTCCACAGTCGTGGTACTGGGGCTTCTCACTGTGGTGGCTTCTCTTACTATGGGGCAAAGGGTGCTGTGGCTCTGTAATTGTGACTTACAGGCTTAGTTGCCCTGTGGTATGTGGAATTTACCTGGACCAGTGTCCCCTGCATTGGCAGGCAGATTCCTAACCACCGAACCACCAGGGAGGTCTGAAAGTTGATAATTTTAAAATAATGTTGCTACCATCTAAATTTGCCACAACAACTTGAATTCCTGTTCTGGTTGTGGGGTTAGGAGCACTGGATATGCAGAAAGAGGATTTCAGGGAATTTGGAAAAGGCAGTGCGGATGTGACAGAGGACATCTATTGGCCTAATTAATGGTGACAGTGTATATCCAAAGTGAGAAAAGAGGCTCTTTTCCTTCAGTGGTGAGATATGGCTATACTTAACAAAAGCTGGATTTCTTGGAAAATTAAAAGGGTTGTCCAATTTTTGTACCATGAAACTAGCATCTAAAACATGGGCCACATGATACATGTGAATTTGTTGGTCTGTTAATGTCATTCTTTAAAAAGCTCAGTTTATATTTTTTCTTATGTGTGTGAAGTAAGAATATTGTCCACAGAGCCCAACTTGGGATTCTATTTCTGTTTTACCTCGAATCTTTTGTCTCAGAGAAATCCCTTAAAGCCCCGTGGTCTCTGGATTCTTCATCTATAAGATGAATAATAAGTGGGGACAAAGTTGGAAAATCCCCTTGAGGGCTGTGATGCTCTGGGACACTTTATAGTGTTTCCATGGGGCTATTTCTAAAGGGGATTAGTTGGTTTATAAACAGATTCTTTCAATGAGAAGGCTTAAATTGTATAATGGCAGGAGTTGTTTGAATAATTGATTTGAGTGAGTTTAATTGGTTATAAAAGAGTATTTTGTTTCTTTGGATGATGTAATTATTGCCCGTGTTTATTTCCTGTAGGAATGATTTCAATGTCAGATGTATTTGAACTACATTGGTTGTATAAGTGTATGTTTGATATCTGGGAGTTGTTTAGTTCCCCTTTGTGTTCTGAGTGTCCTGTGATGATAGGCAGTTACCATCTGGCCACCACTATTAAGGCACCAAGTGTCCACCAATTCCCACTTAAAAAGGGATGTAGGATGGCCTGTAGCAAGCACTGAGGAGTTGTGGGTGGCTCCCTCCTATGAGGAGTCTTCTGCAGGGAGCCCTTTGCCTGTTGGAGGACCGAAGCTTCCTTTATGCCTATTAACCTGAAGAATAGTCATGTCATTCCACTCTCTTAGGTCTTCCTCCTTAACTAAGCAGGAGCTTCAGTGGAGATTGAACAGTGGTGGTAGGAAAGCTGGTGACAGGGCCATGGAGTCACTGGCAGCAACCAACACTGTGGTATTAGGAACTGCTGATAACCAAGAACCTCATGGTAGGACAGAAGCCAACAAAGTTGACTGTTATGAATTTAGGTTGAAGCCAACCTGACACACCGATTGACAGGAGTTAGACTTCACTATCCTGCCAGAGTTCTTTTTCTGTGCTATAGCTTGTTTTGGGGAATATGGCTATACTTAACAAAAGTTTTGGAAAATTAAGGTTCCAATTTTGTACCATGAAACTAGCATCTAAAACATGGGCCACATGATACATGTGAATTTGTTGGTCTGTTAATGTCATTCTTTAAAAAGCTCAGTTTATATTTTTCTTATGTGTGTGAAGTAAGAATATTGTCCACAGAGCCCAACTTGGGATTCTATTTCTGTTTTACCTCGAATCTTTTGTCTCAGAGAAATCCCTTAAAGCCCGTGGTCTCTGGATTCTTCATCTATAAGATGAATAATAAGTGGGGACAAAGTTGGAAAATCCCCTTGAGGGCTGTGATGCTCTGGGACACTTTATAGTGTTTCCATGGGGCTATTTCTAAAGGGGATTAGTTGGTTTATAAACAGATTCTTTCAATGAGAAGGCTTAAATTGTATAATGGCAGGAGTTGTTTGAATAATTGATTTGAGTGAGTTTAATTGGTTATAAAAGAGTATTTTGTTTCTTTGGATGATGTAATTATTGCCCGTGTTTATTTCCTGTAGGAATGATTTCAATGTCAGATGTATTTGAACTACATTGGTTGTATAAGTGTATGTTTGATATCTGGGAGTTGTTTAGTTCCCCTTTGTGTTCTGAGTGTCCTGTGATGATAGGCAGTTACCATCTGGCCACCACTATTAAGGCACCAAGTGTCCACCAATTCCCACTTAAAAAGGGATGTAGGATGGCCTGTAGCAAGCACTGAGGAGTTGTGGGTGGCTCCCTCCTATGAGGAGTCTTCTGCAGGGAGCCCTTTGCCTGTTGGAGGACCGAAGCTTCCTTTATGCCTATTAACCTGAAGAATAGTCATGTCATTCCACTCTCTTAGGTCTTCCTCCTTAACTAAGCAGGAGCTTCAGTGGAGATTGAACAGTGGTGGTAGGAAAGCTGGTGACAGGGCCATGGAGTCACTGGCAGCAACCAACACTGTGGTATTAGGAACTGCTGATAACCAAGAACCTCATGGTAGGACAGAAGCCAACAAAGTTGACTGTTATGAATTTAGGTTGAAGCCAACCTGACACACCGATTGACAGGAGTTAGACTTCACTATCCTGCCAGAGTTCTTTTTCTGTGCTATAGCTTGTTATGATTATATAACAGTCATCATCTGGAATTCTCAAAATATGTTATAAGCAACAGGAAGATTTGATGGCTAGAGAACCTTTAGACATACTCATATAGTTTAATGACCTACAGCCTTTTGTTTTTTGTTTGTTTGTCTTTTGCTTTTTACATGTAAAGAAGTAGAGGTTCTAAGATGTTAATTGCTCTAGACCTCTAGCAAATCACTAGAGAAGTTAGAAATAGGATAACTACTGTGAATGGGTAACAGACAATTTTTCCTTTTTTAAGAAATGCAGACACAAGCATTTAATGCCATTGACATTTGATCATATGCAGAAAGTAACTTTAATGAGTTATTTGGACAAAGCATAGAGGCTATCTAGCTTCTTTATCCCACCTCGAACCCCAAGGGCTAGCCTGGATAGTAGCAGAGAATTTTGCTATTTTGTTTCTTGTCTGTGTTGCTGATATGAATTTTAGGATGATACACTTGAGATGTGTGGTAAGAGTACACACAGGTTTAATTATAATGAAAGGATACGTTTATTTCAGGGATTCTTAATTTTTATCACGTGTCGTGACTGTTTTGCAGTCTGCTGAAGATTGTCGCTTCTCCTTGGAATAATGTTTTAAAATGCACAATATGGCATACAAAGGATTCAAAGAAACACATCACACTGAAATAGTTACCCAAATAATGCAAATATTGTCATACAGTTATATGCATGCTTCTTATTTATGCATTAAACAACAAAATCTAAGTGCTGGCCTTAATCAATCAAATTTATAAATTCTCCTTAACTAAGCAGGAGCTTCAGTGGAGATTTTGAACAAGAATAGTCATGTCATTCCACTCTCTTAGGTCTTCCTCCTTAACTAAGCAGGAGCTTCAGTGGAGATTGAACAGTGGTGGTAGGAAAGCTGGTGACAGGGCCATGGAGTCACTGGCAGCAACCAACACTGTGGTATTAGGAACTGCTGATAACCAAGAACCTCATGGTAGGACAGAAGCCAACAAAGTTGACTGTTATGAATTTAGGTTGAAGCCAACCTGACACACCGATTGACAGGAGTTAGACTTCACTATCCTGCCAGAGTTCTTTTTCTGTGCTATAGCTTGTTATGATTATATAACAGTCATCATCTGGAATTCTCAAAATATGTTATAAGCAACAGGAAGATTTGATGGCTAGAGAACCTTTAGACATACTCATATAGTTTAATGACCTACAGCCTTTTGTTTTTTGTTTGTTTGTCTTTTGCTTTTACATGTAAAGAAGTAGAGGTTCTAAGATGTTAATTGCTCTAGACCTCTAGCAAATCACTAGAGAAGTTAGAAATAGGATAACTACTGTGAATGGGTAACAGACAATTTTTCCTTTTTTAAGAAATGCAGACACAAGCATTTAATGCCATTGACATTTGATCATATGCAGAAAGTAACTTTAATGAGTTATTTGGACAAAGCATAGAGGCTATCTAGCTTCTTTATCCCACCTCGAACCCCAAGGGCTAGCCTGGATAGTAGCAGAGAATTTTGCTATTTTGTTTCTTGTCTGTGTTGCTGATATGAATTTTAGGATGATACACTTGAGATGTGTGGTAAGAGTACACACAGGTTTAATTATAATGAAAGGATACGTTTATTTCAGGGATTCTTAATTTTTATCACGTGTCGTGACTGTTTTGCAGTCTGCTGAAGATTGTCGCTTCTCCTTGGAATAATGTTTTAAAATGCACAATATGGCATACAAAGGATTCAAAGAAACACATCACACTGAAATAGTTACCCAAATAATGCAAATATTGTCATACAGTTATATGCATGCTTCTTATTTATGCATTAAACAACAAAATCTAAGTGCTGGCTTAATCATCATCATAAATTCAAAGTAGCGACATATAGAGTATTTCAGTATATCTGCAAAAATTGCAATGAGAGGTAGAATTATCAGTAAATTCTGCCTATAATAAAGTTACAGACGCTGCTGATACTATGGTGGTTTGGTACCTGCATTTATATTTGAATGAAATACTAAATTTCAATTAGGTGTTAGTAAAAATAAATTATGTAGTTGAATTAAAAGCTCAAGTTCATGAATCCTTTGAATTCTATCCATGGGCTCTTCCAGGTGGGTTCAAGATGAAAAACCTTTGGGTTACTAAGTCACCTTTCCTTACCTGTTTCTCTGAGGTGATCTTCAAAGAGGGATTCCCAACAGGTTTTCAAATAGGGGGCAACCTGATGGCTTCATTGGAGGAGAACTGATTGAAGTTAGCAGGGGATTGCAGTCAGAGGATAGGCTGGGTGAATCCCAGATCAAATTATAATGTAATAAGGCTTTTTTTTTTCTACCCGATCACTGTTCTTTCTGCACAGTCTTCCTCTAAGTCAGGTGCTCAGTGCTTCTGAGTGATATGAAGCCATTCAGTTAGCTGTAACTGTTAGTGACAATGCATTAGCTTTTAATGGGCATATTAAGTATGTATGTTTACATACAGTCTATAAGGAAAAGGTGCTATTAATCCAAAGGAACTCAGTACCAGTGATGGACTTTTGGGTTCCTTGACAGCTGGGCATAGATGGGTAAGGCGATATTTTTGGTCGTTACTGATACCTTTGAGTGTCATCCTGTTTGACTGTTTCTCTAGTTTACCTGATATGTAAGGATGATACACTTGAGATGTGTGGTAAGAGTACACACAGGTTTAATTATAATGAAAGGATACGTTTATTTCAGGGATTCTTAATTTTTATCACGTGTCGTGACTGTTTTGCAGTCTGCTGAAGATTGTCGCTTCTCCTTGGAATAATGTTTTAAAATGCACAATATGGCATACAAAGGATTCAAAGAAACACATCACACTGAAATAGTTACCCAAATAATGCAAATATTGTCATACAGTTATATGCATGCTTCTTATTTATGCATTAAACAACAAAATCTAAGTGCTGGCTTAATCATCATCATAAATTCAAAGTAGCGACATATAGAGTATTTCAGTATATCTGCAAAAATTGCAATGAGAGGTAGAATTATCAGTAAATTCTGCCTATAATAAAGTTACAGACGCTGCTGATACTATGGTGGTTTGGTACCTGCATTTATATTTGAATGAAATACTAAATTTCAATTAGGTGTTAGTAAAAATAAATTATGTAGTTGAATTAAAAGCTCAAGTTCATGAATCCTTTGAATTCTATCCATGGGCTCTTCCAGGTGGGTTCAAGATGAAAAACCTTTGGGTTACTAAGTCACCTTTCCTTACCTGTTTCTCTGAGGTGATCTTCAAAGAGGGATTCCCAACAGGTTTTCAAATAGGGGGCAACCTGATGGCTTCATTGGAGGAGAACTGATTGAAGTTAGCAGGGGATTGCAGTCAGAGGATAGGCTGGGTGAATCCCAGATCAAATTATAATGTAATAAGGCTTTTTTTTTTCTACCCGATCACTGTTCTTTCTGCACAGTCTTCCTCTAAGTCAGGTGCTCAGTGCTTCTGAGTGATATGAAGCCATTCAGTTAGCTGTAACTGTTAGTGACAATGCATTAGCTTTTAATGGGCATATTAAGTATGTATGTTTACATACAGTCTATAAGGAAAAGGTGCTATTAATCCAAAGGAACTCAGTACCAGTGATGGACTTTTGGGTTCCTTGACAGCTGGGCATAGATGGGTAAGGCGATATTTTTGGTCGTTACTGATACCTTTGAGTGTCATCCTGTTTGACTGTTTCTCTAGTTTACTGCTATGCCAGGTGTAGGTTTTATTTGGCAAACAGATAAAGTAGTTCTTTTTTAGTTTGCTCTTGGTTCTACTATCCTTGCAGTAACATTTTCCTAAGGGCAGGTGAATACTTCTTCAAGTTGAACATCTCATTTACAGTGCTGTCATCTGAGGTGATGGTCATTTGTAGTTTGCCAAGGAATGACTTTGTTCATATGAGTGAACAGATGGGTTAATAAAGCGGTCTGAGGTTGTAACCTGGTTCACAAGCTATTTTCAGGACGTCCATCTTGGTAATGATGTTGAATGTCGAACCACCAATAGTCTGTTAGATTATAAGCATGTTGAAAACCAGGGTTAAACTTGATGTAAACCAGGCCCTTTTCAACACAGAGTAGACAAGTATGTTTCACCTCTAAGCTTGAAAATATAAAGGTTGATGCAATGTTTGTTATTGTCATGTAGCACGGAGAAAATATTTAAGCCCTGACAATAAATGAATTTCATAAAAAAGAATAAAATGAGTTTTGTGCTATTTTATTCTAAATGTATTTTATTTATTGCCTAACTTCTCTAACTATAAAATGTCTTTGGCCTCTCGAAAGAAATGATCTCATAAGTGCCAGCACACTTTTTAAATAGTTGACATCTTATGAGCTTTAGGTGAGGACATTTAAATTTGTTGTTTTAATTACACTCTCAAGCTCTCCTGCTTTTTGTAGTGCACTTGGGTTTGATTTATGGTTCACTGCAGTATGGACTGAATTTGTTTTGAAGCCACATGAGAAGCAGTATGGCAAGTCAGGTGCTCAGTGGTTTTTCTGACGTTCTTTCTGCACAGTCTTCCTCTAAGTCAGGTGCTCAGTGCTTCTGAGTGATATGAAGCCATTCAGTTAGCTGTAACTGTTAGTGACAATGCATTAGCTTTTAATGGGCATATTAAGTATGTATGTTTACATACAGTCTATAAGGAAAAGGTGCTATTAATCCAAAGGAACTCAGTACCAGTGATGGACTTTTGGGTTCCTTGACAGCTGGGCATAGATGGGTAAGGCGATATTTTTGGTCGTTACTGATACCTTTGAGTGTCATCCTGTTTGACTGTTTCTCTAGTTTACTGCTATGCCAGGTGTAGGTTTTATTTGGCAAACAGATAAAGTAGTTCTTTTTTAGTTTGCTCTTGGTTCTACTATCCTTGCAGTAACATTTTCCTAAGGGCAGGTGAATACTTCTTCAAGTTGAACATCTCATTTACAGTGCTGTCATCTGAGGTGATGGTCATTTGTAGTTTGCCAAGGAATGACTTTGTTCATATGAGTGAACAGATGGGTTAATAAAGCGGTCTGAGGTTGTAACCTGGTTCACAAGCTATTTTCAGGACGTCCATCTTGGTAATGATGTTGAATGTCGAACCACCAATAGTCTGTTAGATTATAAGCATGTTGAAAACCAGGGTTAAACTTGATGTAAACCAGGCCCTTTTCAACACAGAGTAGACAAGTATGTTTCACCTCTAAGCTTGAAAATATAAAGGTTGATGCAATGTTTGTTATTGTCATGTAGCACGGAGAAAATATTTAAGCCCTGACAATAAATGAATTTCATAAAAAAGAATAAAATGAGTTTTGTGCTATTTTATTCTAAATGTATTTTATTTATTGCCTAACTTCTCTAACTATAAAATGTCTTTGGCCTCTCGAAAGAAATGATCTCATAAGTGCCAGCACACTTTTTAAATAGTTGACATCTTATGAGCTTTAGGTGAGGACATTTAAATTTGTTGTTTTAATTACACTCTCAAGCTCTCCTGCTTTTTGTAGTGCACTTGGGTTTGATTTATGGTTCACTGCAGTATGGACTGAATTTGTTTTGAAGCCACATGAGAAAGGAAGATATGGAAGACAGTAGGGGACGCTGCCATCCTGCCGGACCTCTGCTAGGCTCACTGTCCGCAGTGCACATTGTAGGCCCCATTGAAACTTAACAGCATAAAGCAGTAGTTTTAAGCCCTGACTGCATGTTAAAATAATTTGAGAATCTTTTAAAATATGCCAGCTGAGTCAGAACCTCTGGTAGGACTTTGTCTTCAGTATGTATTAAAATACACTAGATGAAAAAAAAAATACACTAGATGATTCTAATGTGTGGCCAATGTTGGAAATTATTGGTAAAATGGATGTGAATATCAGTGTTTGAACTCAAATAGGCAAGAAACTGAACTCAAATTACTTTTTGTTCCTAATCTCAAGTTTGCTATTAACTTCAGTCTTTCTTTTGGTTTACTTACCCACCCATCAACATAGTTCAAAGTTGTTACATAGTACAAAACTGGGGGATCCAAGGAGACTATTTGCAGGTCATCTGTCCTGTGAAGTTACCTTTGGGTGTCCACCCTCCCCTTTTCATGGCACGAGGGGTCTGGTGGTGTCACAGTGCTGGTGTGGAAGTGTGGAGCACTGGAGTCTTTCTGTGTTGTACTTCATTCAGCCACCAGGACGAGGGCAAAGGAGGTGCCACAACATTCAGTTATTGCACAAGTCATATTTTAATGCAAAATTCACAAAATCTAAGTTATTGCAGAAAACCCATGATGAACAGTATGTCAAAATTTTTAAGAAAGATGGGACCTATATGCCCTCTATCACTGGGCATTCTCCTGGGAAACAGAGCCTCTCTAGTAACATGGGTATTTAAGCCCTGACAATAAATGAATTTCATAAAAAAGAATAAAATGAGTTTTGTGCTATTTTATTCTAAATGTATTTTATTTATTGCCTAACTTCTCTAACTATAAAATGTCTTTGGCCTCTCGAAAGAAATGATCTCATAAGTGCCAGCACACTTTTTAAATAGTTGACATCTTATGAGCTTTAGGTGAGGACATTTAAATTTGTTGTTTTAATTACACTCTCAAGCTCTCCTGCTTTTTGTAGTGCACTTGGGTTTGATTTATGGTTCACTGCAGTATGGACTGAATTTGTTTTGAAGCCACATGAGAAAGGAAGATATGGAAGACAGTGGGGGACGCTGCCATCCTGCCGGACCTCTGCTAGGCTCACTGTCCGCAGTGCACATTGTAGGCCCCATTGAAACTTAACAGCATAAAGCAGTAGTTTTAAGCCCTGACTGCATGTTAAAATAATTTGAGAATCTTTTAAAATATGCCAGCTGAGTCAGAACCTCTGGTAGGACTTTGTCTTCAGTATGTATTAAAATACACTAGATGAAAAAAAAAATACACTAGATGATTCTAATGTGTGGCCAATGTTGGAAATTATTGGTAAAATGGATGTGAATATCAGTGTTTGAACTCAAATAGGCAAGAAACTGAACTCAAATTACTTTTTGTTCCTAATCTCAAGTTTGCTATTAACTTCAGTCTTTCTTTTGGTTTACTTACCCACCCATCAACATAGTTCAAAGTTGTTACATAGTACAAAACTGGGGGATCCAAGGAGACTATTTGCAGGTCATCTGTCCTGTGAAGTTACCTTTGGGTGTCCACCCTCCCCTTTTCATGGCACGAGGGGTCTGGTGGTGTCACAGTGCTGGTGTGGAAGTGTGGAGCACTGGAGTCTTTCTGTGTTGTACTTCATTCAGCCACCAGGACGAGGGCAAAGGAGGTGCCACAACATTCAGTTATTGCACAAGTCATATTTTAATGCAAAATTCACAAAATCTAAGTTATTGCAGAAAACCCATGATGAACAGTATGTCAAAATTTTTAAGAAAGATGGGACCTATATGCCCTCTATCACTGGGCATTCTCCTGGGAAACAGAGCCTCTCTAGTAACATGGGATTTTCCTCCTGACTTCTAGTTGAGGAACTCTCATTTAATCCAAGAAAAGTCCTTTTGCCATCACAATTGCATATTTGCGTTCTATATTTGATCTCTTTAAGAGTATTTGATCTCCTGGGGCTTCCCCTGGTGGTCCAGTGGGTAAGGACGCTGCCTTGCAGTGCAAGGGGCGCTAGTTCGATCCCTGGCCTGGGAAGATCCCACGTGCCGCTGAGTGGCTGGACTGATGTGTCCAATCACTGAGCCCGAGCTCTGGAGCGCATGCGCCCAGAGCCAGTGCTCTGCGACAACAGACGCCACCGCGATGGGAGGCCCGCAGGAGCCAAAGAACAAAGACGGATGAAAACAGAGAAATGAAAGACCAATAGAAGTGGCCCGCCTGCTCCCCTCCCTCCCCAACCCGACCCCCGCCCAAAATAAATAAATAAATAAATCTTTTTTTTTTTTTTTTAAAGAGTATTTGATCTCTTTAAGAGTATTTCCTCTTATCCCTGTCCCCAAAATGTGCTTAGACATGTGGAAGCAAAGTATATGAACAAAGGTATTTAGTGGGCAACTTTGAATTTTTTTCCATTTGCCACACCTCTCTTTGTCACTGAGCATTGAGTACATTACCTGAGGTATGTATGTGTGTAGTGTGTAGTGTGTGTGTGGGGGGAGAAAGTACCCTAAGTTCTTTTCTCTTTTCCTTTCTTTCTATCAACATAGTTCAAAGTTGTTACATAGTACAAAACTGGGGGATCCAAGGAGACTATTTGCAGGTCATCTGTCCTGTGAAGTTACCTTTGGGTGTCCACCCTCCCCTTTTCATGGCACGAGGGGTCTGGTGGTGTCACAGTGCTGGTGTGGAAGTGTGGAGCACTGGAGTCTTTCTGTGTTGTACTTCATTCAGCCACCAGGACGAGGGCAAAGGAGGTGCCACAACATTCAGTTATTGCACAAGTCATATTTTAATGCAAAATTCACAAAATCTAAGTTATTGCAGAAAACCCATGATGAACAGTATGTCAAAATTTTTAAGAAAGATGGGACCTATATGCCCTCTATCACTGGGCATTCTCCTGGGAAACAGAGCCTCTCTAGTAACATGGGATTTTCCTCCTGACTTCTAGTTGAGGAACTCTCATTTAATCCAAGAAAAGTCCTTTTGCCATCACAATTGCATATTTGCGTTCTATATTTGATCTCTTTAAGAGTATTTGATCTCCTGGGGCTTCCCCTGGTGGTCCAGTGGGTAAGGACGCTGCCTTGCAGTGCAAGGGGCGCTAGTTCGATCCCTGGCCTGGGAAGATCCCACGTGCCGCTGAGTGGCTGGACTGATGTGTCCAATCACTGAGCCCGAGCTCTGGAGCGCATGCGCCCAGAGCCAGTGCTCTGCGACAACAGACGCCACCGCGATGGGAGGCCCGCAGGAGCCAAAGAACAAAGACGGATGAAAACAGAGAAATGAAAGACCAATAGAAGTGGCCCGCCTGCTCCCCTCCCTCCCCAACCCGACCCCCGCCCAAAATAAATAAATAAATAAATCTTTTTTTTTTTTTTTTAAAGAGTATTTGATCTCTTTAAGAGTATTTCCTCTTATCCCTGTCCCCAAAATGTGCTTAGACATGTGGAAGCAAAGTATATGAACAAAGGTATTTAGTGGGCAACTTTGAATTTTTTTCCATTTGCCACACCTCTCTTTGTCACTGAGCATTGAGTACATTACCTGAGGTATGTATGTGTGTAGTGTGTAGTGTGTGTGTGGGGGGAGAAAGTACCCTAAGTTCTTTTCTCTTTTCCTTTCTTTCTCTCTCTCCCTTTCTTTCCTTCCTTTCTCTCTCCTTTCACATAACAAAAGCAAATTGCAGAGATGTGGATGGACCTAGACACTGTCATACAGAGCAAAGTAAGTCAGAAACAGAAAAACAGATACAATATATTAATGCATATATGTAGAATCTAGAAAAATGGTAAATATGATCTTATTTGCAAAGCAGAAGTAGACACAGACGTGGAAAACAAACCTATGGATGCCAAGGTGGGAGGGAGGTGTGGGATCAATTTTAAGATTGGTATTGATATATATTCACAACTATGTATAAAATGGGTAACAATGAGAGCCTAATGAGAACCTACAGTATATCACAGGGGACTACTTGGTGCTCTATGGTGACCTAAATGGGAAGGAATCCCCAAAAGAGGGTATATATGTACACATATGGCTGATTGACTTTGCTGTACAGCAGAAACTGACAAGGCAGAGTAAAGCAACTATACCTTGATTTAAAAAAAAGGCGAATTGGGGCTTCCCTGGTGGTCCAGTGGGTAAGGACACTGCCTTGCAGTGCAAGGGGCGCCAGTTTGATCCCTGGCCTGGGAAGATCCCACGTGCCGTGGAGCAGCTGGACCGACGTGTCCAATTACCGAGCCGGAGCTCTGGAGCGCATGTGCCCAGAGCCAGTGCTCTGCAACTAGAGAGGCCATTGTGATGGGAGGCCCACACAGGCCAAAGAACAAAGGTGGAAATAAATGAAAGACTGATAGAAGTGGCCAAAAAAAGAAAAAGAAAAAATGATGAATTGATGGAGAACACAAAGCATTTATATTACTTTTCAAAAATTCAAATTTTTGTCACCAAAATGCCCTGTCTCTTGTGCCTGCTTTGAGTAGGTCTTACATAGATTCCTCACCCAAAATTTCAACCCAGAATGGCACTGCCAATGCACTAGAAGCATCTATGGTATCTGCTGCCCCCTTAGACATACATGAAGGAATGCTCAACTTTCCCACTCGACATTTTACTATTTGAAGAATTAAAAAAATCTTTGTACGTCTCTGTCTCCAGAGCTCTTTTGGGAAGGAAGTCCTCCGTCCATCTCTCAGGAGAATTTTGAGGTCTAGGAAGAACCACTATCTTGTTGTTAATATTTCCTACCTCTGTTCCCTGGGTTCCTGTGAACAAAAATGTTCCTTCTCTTCTGGCCACATGTGACTTAAGAACCACGCAGGAATTAACTCAGGCAAACGGAGTCTTCTCAAGGAGGCCCTGGGCAGGAATGATCAGATATCAGCAGCTCATCTGTCTTGGCTTTAGGTTTGATTCTGCTCTTTCTCATGTACTCCACAGCCGTCTCTTCAGTAAAACTTATCAACTGTAACTCAGCATACACCCTGAATTCTTTTAGTTTTCACCAGCTCAACTGATAGGGAACTTGGCGGCTCATGTGGTAAAGAATCTGCCTGCAGTGCAGGAGACTCGGATTTGATCCCTGGGTCTGGAGAATCCCCTGGAGAAGGGCATGGCGACCCACTCCAGTATTCTTGCCTGGAGAATCCCCATGGATAGAGGAGCCTTGCAGGCCACAGCCCATGGGGTTGCAGAGTAGGACATGCTGAGCAACTAACACTTAGCTCAACGGTCATGGCCCTGGCTCCAATCAACCCAATTTTCCCTCTGGATAAGTGCAGTAACTTCCTAGCTGGTTATGAGCAGGAGCTGCTAGTGCCCATTGGTGCATGTTCTTCCCCCCTTGGTTGGCACAGCACTTGTCTACACGGCACCCTGGGGGAGCTATAAGACTGTCCTCACCATTGGTGTGGTGAGAGCGGACGTTGCCTGCCTCCTCAGGTGGAGGAGTGTGTGTCCTCCTCACACTCTTTCTTCATTTTTCAGATGGAGAGAAGAACACTAAGACCTGGGGGAGAGCTGGGCCACAAGGTGGAAAAAACGCTGGATTACTGTGTGCCCTGAATGTGGATCAGAATCATCTCTTGAGTAGAAGGTAAACCCATCATGCTGATCCATGCTTGGGTCTGTGCCTTGTTTTCTCAGCAACACCTGCCTGTTCCATTTAATTTTTTTTTTTTTTTTGGCCACTTCTATTGGTCTTTCATTTATTTATCATCCATCTTTGTTCTTTGGCCTGTGTGGGCCTCCCATTGCAGTGGTGTCTCTCGTTGCAATGGCTCTGGGCGCATGTGCTGCAGAGTACTGGCTCAGTAGTTGGACTCATCCGTCCAGCCACTCTGCAGTACGTGGGATCTTCCCAGGCCAGGGATTGAAATGACACTCCTTGTACTGCAAGGCAGTGTCTTTACCCATTGGACCACCAGGGAAGCCCCGTTCCATTTAATTTTAATATGTAATGCCTGTCTTTCTTCATTCTAGTTTTACTTCCTGGCACTTATCACCATCTAATACTATGTGTTACAGATTTGCTTCATTTTCTGTCAAGGAATACCAAAGAGCTGATCTGTTTTTATCAACTATGGAATGGGAATCTTTTTTAACTGATTCTATTTCCTGCCCTCCTCTTTTTAAAAATTAGCTCTAATAAGCTCAGCAGAATTGGTACAAGATCTAATTAAGGAACTGTGTATTGACTCTTCCTGATTTTGTCTTTTTGTTTGGTCTTCGTTACCCTTCATGCTGATTTAAAATGAAACAAAAATACTGTCTTACATTTACTTTTGTTACAGATCTTTTTTGAAGTGGGCAAGTTGTAGTTAAGGAATTTATCTTAATACTTGCTAATACGAGCAAACTTGGTGCACATAGAGGTATTTTAAAAAGAAACTGAGTAAATATAACTAAATTGTTAAAAGATTCCTACATTCTATGTTTTGGAAAGTTTGCACTTTATTGTAAAGAGCATCTTTTCAAATGAATCCAATGTTAGTTTATATCAGCATACATTGATTTAGTTTGAACAGTTTGGGGGCATATTTTAAGACAGGGGAGAGAAAAAAGAAAAGAGAAAAGCCAAATCCACGCTAAAGGGAAGCCATAGTTTCAGTCTGGATGGTGTTCCTATTTCCCCTTTGGCCCAATCCTTCCACCCTTCGTAGCATCATGATTTTCACCTTGGTCTAAGAAGACCTCACAATTTGAAGAGGGCCTTGATTCCTCAGTCAGCTCCTCCAGAAACTCAGTGAGGAAGGGTCATTCGTACCTCCTTTTCAAACACTTTGAAAGAAGGAGGGGTTGGGTTACCTCAGCAGTTCTCAAGGCTGGATTTGGCTTATGTGACCTGAAGAGCTTTTAAAAAGTACCATTTCCGTGGAAATTCTGATCATTTTGTTTAAACAAAATGAATTACTTTATTTAAAAAATATTTTTTATTACAGTAAGCATTTGGGCATAAGTGTATGCGTGTTAGTTGCTCAGTCATGTCCGACTCTTTGTGATCCCACGGATTGTAGCCTATCAGGCTCCTGAGTTCATGGAATTATTCAGGCAAGAATACTGGAACGGGCAGCCATTTCCTTCTCCAGGGGATATTCCTGACCCAGGGATCAAATCCAGGTTTTATGCATTGCAGGCAGATTCCTCACATCTGAGGCTCCAGGGAAGCCCTTGGACATGAAGCCTGAACACCAAAATACTTTTTAAAAGCTCTCCCTTCTTTTGTGCAGTCAGAGTCTAGACCATTGGTATCACTGGTGTCTCTCCCGCCATCGACAGCCTGTGACTGGGTGAATAATTTAGGTCTTTCTTGTTGTTCAGTCGCTCAACTGTGTCCAACTTTTTGAGACCCCATGGACTGCAGCATGCCAGGCTTCCCTGTCTTTCACTATCTCCCTAGTTTTGCTCAAATTCATATCCATTGAGTTGGTGATGCCATCCAGCTATCTCCTCCTCTGTTTCCCCCTTCTCCTCCTGCCTTCAATTTTTCCCAGCATCAGGGTCTTTTCCAAGGAGTCAGCTCTTTGCATCAGGTGGCCAGAATACTGGAGCTTCGGCTTCCGTGTCGATCCTTGCAATGAATATTCAGTATTGATTTCTAATTCTGTGGAAAACAGAATCAGAATCAGAATCACACATGCCAAAGAATAAAGATGGATGAAAATAAATAAATAAATAAATAAAAACAAGACCAAAAAAAAAGAGGAAAAGAATCCCTTGGGATTTCCACCAAGCCCCTCTTGGTCGTTATATTACATGCTGCCACTAGATGGCGATGACAACTTTTGGGATGGAGGAGATTCTAGTTATTTGAGATTTTTGCTTTCCGTGTGTAATATTCTTGAAACACCGTGCTAAGGAAGCTTTGTGGGGACATGACTCTTTAGTTACCTTCCCTGAGCTAGAGGCCCAGAAGGTGCAGCTGTTTTTCTTGACAAGTTGATAGAGAGACACTCATTAAATAAACGTTCTATCGTTTGAAGGGAGAAAGTGAGACCCTGCATAACTATTAGCTTACATTTTTCTTATTCTTTTCAGCGTGTGTGCTCCTTCCATGTTCTCTGTATTTTTCTCTCTCTGTCAATGGCCTCTCTTTTCCTTTCTTTCTGTTTTTTCTTGGTCTTTGTCTCTAACCACTTATGTATAATTTGGTTGAAACAACTAATGAGGCAGTACAATGTCTTTTGCTACCTTTGTGGTTGATAAAAATGTCAGGAACCTAAAAATGATTCAGACCCAGCATTTTTAGAAGGGTGAACATATTCAGGTTACAATGGGCAAATTCTTATTCAGGGGACTTCTTCTGTAACAGCTGCGGCAGCACCAGCCAAATCCAGGAAGAAAGGAAGAATTTTATGTGCCCTATCACGGAAACACAGTCAAAATCCTCTCCTTTTTACAGCACAATTCGGGTGAGGGCCAAAGCTCTGGGTGCACATGTAAGTAGGGGTTTTACACAATAATAGGGTGTGCTCCTCCGCTGCTTTTCATCCCACAATCTCAAAGCGTGAACTTGCTGCCTTAATCTGTAGAGCTGCCTCTTTTCCCTGGGCTGTCAAAATAGGAAGATGTGTTGTGATTTTTTTTTTTTTCAGAGAGATTGCATTTCTTCCCTGGCTTTGTTCCAGTCCAGCTGCTTGTCGTTCAGAGAGATGCGATGCTGTTGGTGCCAGGGTATACCACTGTGCTTTCTTTCTTCTTCCCTGAGTGACACATACTGATGGGTCACTGCCTGGAACCATGGAGCAAAGCATGGTGTGTGTCCATCCGTGAAGAGCTCTTGTTGTTTAGTATTCTCTGATCTCCGTCTGGCAGCATCAGATACCAATCTTCATTAAAAAAACAAAACAATCAACCATGGCCACCAACAAAAAACACACTAACAAACCAAGCAATGTTCAAAAACAAAAAATACTATAAAAAACCTTTCTTTAAATATATAGTTAATGTTTGTTGAGTGCTTGCTGTACGCCAGGTATTGTTTTAAGCACTTGACTGATATCCTATCATTGATCCTTACATCAGTGACATGACCTAGGGTCTATTAATATCCCCGTTTTACAGATGAAGAAACTGAGTAAAGTAGGAGTGAGGAAATTTCTCAGTGCCACGCAGCTTAAAGTAGATGAGCCAAGCTCTGAGCCCAAGCAACCTGACATCAGAGATCACGATCAGTTAACCCTACAGCTGAGTTCTAAAGGGTCAGGCATTAGAATCTCACAGAAATAAAGGATAAATTTTCAATCAGATAGTCATTAGGAGAGGGTGTATTTCCTGTTAACGTAACTATGATCTCTTTAGTGTAAGACTGTATAGATGCCCTGAACCCAGTTTTGGAGGATCTGAGTGCATTTGGATATTCCCACTTCTTTTTTTTTAAAAAAAAAAAAAAAAACTTTTATTTTACTTTTAACTTTTACAGAGTTTTTTTTTTTTTTTTAAGATTTATTTATTTGTTTATTTTTTGGGGGGTGGGAGAGGGGTGACTGGGCCACTTCTATTGGTCTTTCATTTATCTGTTTTCATCCATCTTTTTTGTTCTTTGGCCTGTGTGGGCCTCCCATCACGGTGGCCTCTGGAGCACCCGCTCCAGAGCTCCGGCTCGGTAATTGGACACATTGGTCCAACCACTCCACGGCACGTGGGATCTTCCCAGGCCAGGGATGGAACCGGCGCTCCTTACACTGCAAGGTGGTGTCCTTACCCACCGGACCACCAGGGGAAACCTTTTTACAGAGTTTTGTTGTTTACGGATATGTATGTTCCCAGATTAGTCATATGTATATCATCCCCATCCCACCCCTCCAGACCATCATACAGCACCCCTGAAGGATCTGCTTTTCTCACAGAGCAATGACTATAGCTATTTTCTTCACATATGATAGTACAGGCCTTCATGCTACTTCCTTTACACCTCCCACCCACTGTTCCTTCCCACTTCTTATTGATAAGGTGATCAAAGGAGGGAAACTTATTTCTTCATTGTGATTGGCATCGGGGTGTGTGTGTATGTTAGTCACTCAGTCATGTTCAACTCTTTGCGATCCCAGGGATTGTAGTCCCCCAGGCTCCTCTATCCATGGAATTTTTCCAGACAAGAATACTGGAATAAGTAGCCATTCCCTTCTCCAGAGGATCTTTCTGACCCAGGAATCGAACCCAGGTCTCATACAGATTCTTTACTTGGGGAATAACTGAAGTGAATAAGTAGCCATTCCACTTCTCCAGAGGATCTTTCTCAGTGCCACGCAGCTTAAAGTAGATGAGCCAAGCTCTGAGCCCAAGCAACCTGACATCAGAGATCACGATCAGTTAACCCTACAGCTGAGTTCTAAAGGGTCAGGCATTAGAATCTCACAGAAATAAAGGATAAATTTTCAATCAGATAGTCATTAGGAGAGGGTGTATTTCCTGTTAACGTAACTATGATCTCTTTAGTGTAAGACTGTATAGATGCCCTGAACCCAGTTTTGGAGGATCTGAGTGCATTTGGATATTCCCACTTTTTTTAAAAAAAAAATACTTTTATTTTACTTTTAACTTTTACAGATTTTTTTTTTTTTTTTTAAGATTTATTTATTTGTTTATTTTTTGGGGGGTGGGAGAGGGGTGACTGGGCCACTTCTATTGGTCTTTCATTTATCTGTTTTCATCCATCTTTTTTGTTCTTTGGCCTGTGTGGGCCTCCCATCACGGTGGCCTCTGGAGCACCCGCTCCAGAGCTCCGGCTCGGTAATTGGACACATTGGTCCAACCACTCCACGGCACGTGGGATCTTCCCAGGCCAGGGATGGAACCGGCGCTCCTTACACTGCAAGGTGGTGTCCTTACCCACCGGACCACCAGGGAAGCCTTTTTACAGAGTTTTGTTGTTTACGGATATGTATGTTCCCAGATTAGTCATATGTATATCATCCCCATCCCACCCCTCCAGACCATCATACAGCACCCCTGAAGGATCTGCTTTTCTCACAGAGCAATGACTATAGCTATTTTCTTCACATATGATAGTACAGGCCTTCATGCTACTTCCTTTACACCTCCCACCCACTGTTCCTTCCCACTTCTTATTGATAAGGTGATCAAAGGAGGGAAACTTATTTCTTCATTGTGATTGGCATCGTGTGTGTGTGTGTATGTTAGTCACTCAGTCATGTTCAACTCTTTGCGATCCCAGGGATTGTAGTCCCCCAGGCTCCTCTATCCATGGAATTTTTCCAGACAAGAATACTGGAATAAGTAGCCATTCCCTTCTCCAGAGGATCTTTCTGACCCAGGAATCGAACCCAGGTCTCATACAGATTCTTTACTGTCTGAGTCACTGAACATCTGAAGTGTATATACACCATCTAAGCAACTAGAAGCATGATTCCTATTTGTTTTTTGTTGCCTTACTTCTGTATTACCTGAGAGGGAGCAGAGATAGGGATCAGTATACATAAAACTCTGGCTTCCCTGGTGGTGCTAGTGGTAAAGAACCCACTCAACAGTGCAGGAGACATAAGAGATGCAGGTTTGATCCCTAGATTGGGAAGATCCCTTGGAGAAAGTAATGGCAACCCACTCCAGTATGCCTGCTTGTAGAAGTGTATGGATGGAGGAGACCGGCAGATTGCAGTTCATGGTGTTGCAAAGAGTCAGACATGACTGAGCCACTAACACTTCAACTTTTTTTGTTGTTGTTCATATGTAAAACTCTAACAGATGGCATTTGGAAGCTTTTCCTGCTAGCAACACACTGACTTCTTTAGATCAACAGAAGTCTGTAGGAAAGACAGCCACATGTTTGGAGAGAGCATTCTTAGTGTAATTCATGTGATTTAGGGCCTGCAGAGAGCAGACACTACTAGCTCTCTGAATGAGGTATTTAGAGGGGCACATAATAGTATTATAAATAGAGGACCTAGAAGGAAGGAACTCATAATGTTTGTGGCGTGGAAATCCCTTCGATCAACATATCATGAAGAATCTAGCTACTTAAAAGAGAAAAGGAACTGAGTCCCTGCTATAGAACAATAATAATCCCAATAAAAGGATCCAAGGGTCAGCATCATTCTGCAGACATCCAAGGGAGCTGATGAAGAGGCACTAAAGATTCAGACCTTTACGACTCCATAAACAAAGACTGAGGCTTAGGAATAAGTTCACATTATACTGCTGGCTTAGCCAAATGGGATGGTAAGTCTAGAACAACATGGAAAGCTTTTTAGAGAGACTCTTTCCTGAACCACATCAATTGATGGTCAATACCAATTCCTTAGTGAGAAAGGACTAGGTGAAGCCCCAAATTGACTGATACATTTGACAGTTGGAGCATATTTTTTTCATTTATGCATTAAAGATTTATGCATGTGCTTCCTTGGTTGTTCAGATGGTAAAGAATCTGCTTTCAATGCAGGAGACCTGGGTTCAGTCCTTTTGTAGGGAAGATCCCCTGGAGGAGGAGGAGGAAATGGTAACCCACTCTGGTATTCTTGCCTGGAGAATTCTATGGACAGAGGACCCTGGTGGTTCTCTTGTGGTTTCTCGTGGAATCTGATGGTCCTCCACATTTATACACTGAAGTTTTGATTTTTCGCAGCAAACTTACTCATAATTCTCTGATTAAAACATTTCTTTCAGTTTTGTTGTATGTGAGTTACTGTACCACACATCATACTATTTCAGATTTGCAGTTGTCCCTTGGCATTACCTTATGACCCACAGGCAGTTCAGACTGAATTCTAGCTGTAATCAAAAGGAAACTGACCATTGTTCCTCTCGTTCTCATAATTTTCCTGGAAACCACATTTGAGAAAATGACAAAACCAGCTGACTTCTTTAGATCAACAGAAGTCTGTAGGAAAGACAGCCACATGTTTGGAGAGAGCATTCTTAGTGTAATTCATGTGATTTAGGGCCTGCAGAGAGCAGACACTACTAGCTCTCTGAATGAGGTATTTAGAGGGGCACATAATAGTATTATAAATAGAGGACCTAGAAGGAAGGAACTCATAATGTTTGTGGCGTGGAAATCCCTTCGATCAACATATCATGAAGAATCTAGCTACTTAAAAGAGAAAAGGAACTGAGTCCCTGCTATAGAACAATAATAATCCCAATAAAAGGATCCAAGGGTCAGCATCATTCTGCAGACATCCAAGGAGCTGATGAAGAGGCACTAAAGATTCAGACCTTTACGACTCCATAAACAAAGACTGAGGCTTAGGAATAAGTTCACATTATACTGCTGGCTTAGCCAAATGGGATGGTAAGTCTAGAACAACATGGAAAGCTTTTTAGAGAGACTCTTTCCTGAACCACATCAATTGATGGTCAATACCAATTCCTTAGTGAGAAAGGACTAGGTGAAGCCCCAAATTGACTGATACATTTGACAGTTGGAGCATATTTTTTTCATTTATGCATTAAAGATTTATGCATGTGCTTCCTTGGTTGTTCAGATGGTAAAGAATCTGCTTTCAATGCAGGAGACCTGGGTTCAGTCCTTTTGTAGGGAAGATCCCCTGGAGGAGGAGGAGGAAATGGTAACCCACTCTGGTATTCTTGCCTGGAGAATTCTATGGACAGAGGACCCTGGTGGTTCTCTTGTGGTTTCTCGTGGAATCTGATGGTCCTCCACATTTATACACTGAAGTTTTGATTTTTCGCAGCAAACTTACTCATAATTCTCTGATTAAAACATTTCTTTCAGTTTTGTTGTATGTGAGTTACTGTACCACACATCATACTATTTCAGATTTGCAGTTGTCCCTTGGCATTACCTTATGACCCACAGGCAGTTCAGACTGAATTCTAGCTGTAATCAAAAGGAAACTGACCATTGTTCCTCTCGTTCTCATAATTTTCCTGGAAACCACATTTGAGAAAATGACAAAACCAGCTATCTTGTTGCTTGAACCTGCAATATAGTTGGTAGCATATTATGCTACTCTCTTACGACTTCATCCAGTCAGTGTATCCGTCCTTCAATTTCTATCTCTTGATACCTCTTGAATCTATCTTTGCCTTTAAGTTCAAGATCTTGTCACTTCTCATTTGTATTATTGCCTTTTATTCTTCTCTTTGACAACATACCTATGCATCCTTCTCTTTGGTTGTGTCTTTTGAAAAAATGAACATCTGATTATGTTACTTCTCTGCTTAAACACTTTTAACAGTTCTGTAAAGCTTTTAGGATAAAGTGAGCTCTGCCTTACTGCCTGGAGCCCTTGCAGCTCTGAGTCCTGGCCTTCTCTCTACCTGTACACCCCATCTCACCCGTTTGTTAGCTAAGTTGTTGTGGCACATTTGTATTCACACATGGTGACCCTCTACAAACTCCTGTTTGTCCCTCAAAACTCAGCTCATGCCTTCGCCTCCAGAAAACTTTTAAATGGTAGACCGCATCTGTACAGTTAAGACTTCAATTTTTCTTTGTTTCTCCAATATTTTTCATTCCTCTCTTTCTCATTTCCTTGAGGTCAGGATTTTCTTCCTCTTTATCAGCTACTTATTAAAATATTAGCTTCCTTTCTACTATTCTCTTTAAAAGAGTATTTTGTTATTTTACTGTTTATTTATTGATTTAATTTTTTGGCTGTGCTGCATGGCATGTGGGATCACAGTTCCCCAACCCAGGATTGAACGCATGCCCTCTGTGTTGGAACCACCATCTTAACTACTGGACCACCAGGGGAGCCCCTCTATATCCTTTTATTAATTTCTCTCATCCTTATCTTTATGTATAGATTAATAAGTGCTATGCTTTGGTCTACTCTTTTCTATGCCCTTTCTTTATTTCTGTACATATTTGTCCTATAATCTTTTGAATTTTTAGTCTTACTTAATCAATGATATTAGCCTGAGGAAAATCCAGAAATAGACACATTGAACTTTTCTACCTAATTCCTTTCAATTAATCTTTTTACTGTAATAATACTGTTCTCAGCAGTTACAGGTTTGTCTATATCAAAGGTTAAGGCAGTTTATTGGTGCATAATCTTCAAAGAGAGTCTTAAGGTCTACAAACCAGAGAACTGGCACGGGGATGAATCAGAAGTCCAGGGTGCACTCGTGTGTGTGACTTATGGCAAGGTAAAAGTTTCTATTTGTCAGTGATAAGATGGGTAGGCCAAGAGCAGCCCCATTCATAAATTTGGTCTGGGTCAAATCCAATTCATAGATATTCAACCAACAGAAGTGTGAGTTGCAATTGTTCATGGCCTTGAACTGCCCCACCTTGGATCCTGGGAAATCAATGTGGTTCTGTTCAGCAGTGCCTGCCTGAAAGGACCATAAATCAGGAGCTTCCATACAAACCTTTTATTGTCAAGGTAATGGCAAAGAAAAATGATAGCAGTTATTGCTCTTACACAGTTTAAGCTTTTTTCTTTCTCACTGATGTTTCTTCTAATTTTCTTTTGTTTCTTTTTTTAAATCTGACTGGTAGGAGTATATAGCTTTGACTTTCTTGGAGGGGGGGCTATGTGATACAAAACAGCGCATGGTTCTTAGAGGGATATTTTAAATAATTTTATCTGTTGAAACTTGTCCTGAGTATGTTGCATTTTGAACTCGTCCACCAAGTGATGATCCAAAATGGGAGTTTTTTGATTTTGATAACTGCAAGCCATCTTCCATAATTTCATGTCTAATTATATTATCAGACTCAGAACATTATGCATTCTATCCCTGTGGGTTTTATTATCAGCTCTTTTTGATTTTATTGATTTAATTTTTTGGCTGTGCTGCATGGCATGTGGGATCACAGTTCCCCAACCCAGGATTGAACGCATGCCCTCTGTGTTGGAACCACCATCTTAACTACTGGACCACCAGGGAGCCCCTCTATATCCTTTTATTAATTTCTCTCATCCTTATCTTTATGTATAGATTAATAAGTGCTATGCTTTGGTCTACTCTTTTCTATGCCCTTTCTTTATTTCTGTACATATTTGTCCTATAATCTTTTGAATTTTTAGTCTTACTTAATCAATGATATTAGCCTGAGGAAAATCCAGAAATAGACACATTGAACTTTTCTACCTAATTCCTTTCAATTAATCTTTTTACTGTAATAATACTGTTCTCAGCAGTTACAGGTTTGTCTATATCAAAGGTTAAGGCAGTTTATTGGTGCATAATCTTCAAAGAGAGTCTTAAGGTCTACAAACCAGAGAACTGGCACGGGGATGAATCAGAAGTCCAGGGTGCACTCGTGTGTGTGACTTATGGCAAGGTAAAAGTTTCTATTTGTCAGTGATAAGATGGGTAGGCCAAGAGCAGCCCCATTCATAAATTTGGTCTGGGTCAAATCCAATTCATAGATATTCAACCAACAGAAGTGTGAGTTGCAATTGTTCATGGCCTTGAACTGCCCCACCTTGGATCCTGGGAAATCAATGTGGTTCTGTTCAGCAGTGCCTGCCTGAAAGGACCATAAATCAGGAGCTTCCATACAAACCTTTTATTGTCAAGGTAATGGCAAAGAAAAATGATAGCAGTTATTGCTCTTACACAGTTTAAGCTTTTTTCTTTCTCACTGATGTTTCTTCTAATTTTCTTTTGTTTCTTTTTTTAAATCTGACTGGTAGGAGTATATAGCTTTGACTTTCTTGGAGGGGGGGCTATGTGATACAAAACAGCGCATGGTTCTTAGAGGGATATTTTAAATAATTTTATCTGTTGAAACTTGTCCTGAGTATGTTGCATTTTGAACTCGTCCACCAAGTGATGATCCAAAATGGGAGTTTTTTGATTTTGATAACTGCAAGCCATCTTCCATAATTTCATGTCTAATTATATTATCAGACTCAGAACATTATGCATTCTATCCCTGTGACTGAGATTTGTTCATTTGCCCCCATACAACATGCTTAATAACCTCATATGGTTGTGCTGTGATAGTTTAACCACCATCAGTGAGGCTCTATGTACTCATGATACCCTGACAAATAGATACGTTGTATCTGTTGTGTCTTACAAGTAATTGGTGACTAAAAATGAAGACACCCAAGACTGTGAAAGATTTAGTTTTACAATAAGATTGGATCCACAGTGATTCTTTGGATGTTATTGTTACTGTCACTTTCTTTAGGGGAAGAAATGGGCTGGGGCCATTTATCCTAGGTTTCTTTGTTAAGTGCTAATTATTACTCAACATCTGTTCGCTTCCTTTCCATTAAAGAAGCCATGGTTCTTAGCTGAGTACATGCATGGTTGGGATAAAGACCATATAAAAATTAAAAGATAAAAAAGAATAAAGAAACTGTATTTCCCAGCCATTCTTATAGATAGATGTAGCCATTGACTAAACTCTGGCCGATGGGATGAAAGTGCCGGTGGTATGTGCAGTTGATAGGAGATGTTTCTAAAGGGAGAGGCCATCTCTTTTGTCTTCTTTCCTTTTCTGTTGATTGGAGTGTGGATATGAGGGTTGCATCTCCAGCAAACTCCTTGAGCCACGAGATAACTTTGGGAAAAGAAGTCACTTAAGAAACACGACTGACTCCCTGATTTTGTGAAGCCTTCCACCAGCACAACTTCTGGATTTAATGAATGTGAAAGAGAACCGTCTTTCTAATTTGTTAAACTTCCACTACTTTGTTTTTCCTGAACCTAATTCTCGTTATAACAAAATCCAGGTAAAAGAAAGGTTGAGAATTGAAAGTAATGTGCCCATGATTCCTAGAATTCAGACCAAAACTTCTGATTTCTGAGCCTTTCCTTGTGCATGACCCAAATTGAACTCATTAGCTTCTTTTCCAAATTTGTTCCTATCTTCATCTCTGTTAATTCTAAACTAAACCTTGAAAACATCTTTAGTTCTTTTCTTTCTCATGCCATTGTGAGAGAATTTACCACAGTTAAGATTTTCTCCCTGAAATGGTCTTGAAAAATCAGAGTACATTGTTGATAGAGTTTCTTGATCAGTTTCTACAGAAAAGTGAATGTGCTTACCAAGTTGTGCCAAGTTGTTACTTAAGATTTGTATACCTACCTTGTTTTCTTTATCCTGCATCATAAATTAATTCTTCCTAACCAAATAGAGTTGCTATTTAATACTTTAATTTATTGTCTGAAAACCTGATTGTATTTTGCCCAAGGTGTGAACATTGCTTTTTGAAATTACAAGTAAATTATGTGAAAATCCCTAAAAGATGTAAAGAACACATACATCTAAATTACTCTAATATATTTCGTATTTTTGATGCAATTCTGAAAGTAAAGCTATTTAATCCATCTCTGTAGTGTCACTTCTAAGCATTAAATTAAGAAAAATATTATATCTAAAGTTTGAAGTATTGAAATTTACAAAACTTTCTTCTCTAGAAAGTGATGTTTAAGGAAATGTTAGTAGTTTGGTTTAACTCTAATCTGAATAACAATTGTGGTGGACATCTGTCATTATTTATAGCTGCCGATTAAGTTCTCAACTCCTTTTCTGCCTATGGAAAAACTGACTTATCAGAAGTATGTCTTATCCTAGTTGGATTTTGAAGCATCTCCCCGGGGGGGGCAAAAACTCCTTGAGCCACGAGATAACTTTGGGAAAAGAAGTCACTTAAGAAACACGACTGACTCCCTGATTTTGTGAAGCCTTCCACCAGCACAACTTCTGGATTTAATGAATGTGAAAGAGAACCGTCTTTCTAATTTGTTAAACTTCCACTACTTTGTTTTTCCTGAACCTAATTCTCGTTATAACAAAATCCAGGTAAAAGAAAGGTTGAGAATTGAAAGTAATGTGCCCATGATTCCTAGAATTCAGACCAAAACTTCTGATTTCTGAGCCTTTCCTTGTGCATGACCCAAATTGAACTCATTAGCTTCTTTTCCAAATTTGTTCCTATCTTCATCTCTGTTAATTCTAAACTAAACCTTGAAAACATCTTTAGTTCTTTTCTTTCTCATGCCATTGTGAGAGAATTTACCACAGTTAAGATTTTCTCCCTGAAATGGTCTTGAAAAATCAGAGTACATTGTTGATAGAGTTTCTTGATCAGTTTCTACAGAAAAGTGAATGTGCTTACCAAGTTGTGCCAAGTTGTTACTTAAGATTTGTATACCTACCTTTTTTTTTCTTTATCCTGCATCATAAATTAATTCTTCCTAACCAAATAGAGTTGCTATTTAATACTTTAATTTATTGTCTGAAAACCTGATTGTATTTTGCCCAAGGTGTGAACATTGCTTTTTGAAATTACAAGTAAATTATGTGAAAATCCCTAAAAGATGTAAAGAACACATACATCTAAATTACTCTAATATATTTCGTATTTTTGATGCAATTCTGAAAGTAAAGCTATTTAATCCATCTCTGTAGTGTCACTTCTAAGCATTAAATTAAGAAAAATATTATATCTAAAGTTTGAAGTATTGAAATTTACAAAACTTTCTTCTCTAGAAAGTGATGTTTAAGGAAATGTTAGTAGTTTGGTTTAACTCTAATCTGAATAACAATTGTGGTGGACATCTGTCATTATTTATAGCTGCCGATTAAGTTCTCAACTCCTTTTCTGCCTATGGAAAAACTGACTTATCAGAAGTATGTCTTATCCTAGTTGGATTTTGAACTCAAATTCCAAGCCTTGCATGTAGCTGAGTACCAGACATGTGACCCAAGCTTCAAAGTGGGCAGTACAAGATATCAGTGGCGAGAGGTATTTGGTTTTAGGAAGAGTCAGTGGGATTTGGTAAAAAAGAAAAAGTGTCATTGGTTTTGGTGGTTATAGTGGTATTGTCAGAGACGAGTGTCAGTGTGCAGTGTTCAGAGACAATAGTGACAACTGTGGTTTCCTCACTGGCCCGAGTTTCTGGCATGTTCCCTAAAGCATATCCATATGTTTATTTTTATATCCCTCAAAACAGCTCTGAGAACTATATATTATTATTTATTTACTTATATTTTATCAGTTTTTAAATTTGTTTTTCTATCCTAGTTCATGATAAGGTGGTGATGCATGCTTTGATATTGATTTTGGCTAAATTTATTTGATTTCAAAGTATGTATATGTATGAAACAGATATACTTATTCACTTAACAGACGATGAGATATAATTGACACCCAAGAAACTACATTTAAAAAGCATTTAATTTGATATGTTTACATATGTGTAACTCTCACTACCATCAAGATGATGAGCATATCCATTGTCCCCAAAGTTTCCTTATGCCCTTTTGTAATTTCTCTTTTTATGTTGCTTTTTGGATCCATGGATCTCATCCTATTTTTTAAAATAATTAGAAACAAACAGCATATCATTTGGTGAGATCTCAAATGGAAAAATAGTACCCCTATTTAAAACCTCTTATGATAAAATCATGATTTGGTCTCTATGGTTCTTATGAGAAGTTAGTGTTCCATTTCATTGGGTTAAATTTCGATTGAGAAAAATAGTTCTGAGAGATTGAGGGGAATAATTAAATCAAGTGAAAAAAAATACTATTTAATAAACAATTAAGGTAGTTTCCTACTCTATTGTAAACAACTGAAAGACACCATGGGATCTCAACATCTGAGCGAACTTCACTGAAGTAAGATGAGAGACCTCAACCTAAGACTAACTAACTTTGAGATATTCAGTAACTCCCTTTTCTTATCTGAGACTCTGATCTGTTGTTTTCAGCATGGACTAGATATTGCAGAGTTCTTTAGGCTTAAATCTGCTGATAAATAATTGTCTGGAAACATTTTCTTTTCTACCTCCAACCAGCAGTCTATTTTAGGACAGGGTAACCTAATGTTTTTCCACTTTATGTCTGGGAGAAGAAGAAAGTTCCTGAAAAGGTGAGCTAACTACTGTCTGTACACATTTAAGGAGACTCATATAGGCATATGTATAAAGTGCTTGGTGTTATTTCCTGCAGTGGGTGTGCTTAAGAGTGAGGCAAAAATGGGCTGGAAAACTGTTGTTCTTCTGAGCTGTGAATGTTGACCCTTTGCTGTTTATCAAAACTAAGGACCCCAATGTGCGTATAAATAAATATGTGCTCAGTGGAGGCCAAAAGCCAGCCGTACACACAATTATGAAGTAAATGAAGCTGCATTCTGCAATGGTTGTCATTATTTGTATACTACCTGAAGGTTTTTGTTCATATATATATATTTATTTATTTATTTTTGGCTCTTCTGGGTCTTTGTTGCTGCATGAAGGCTTTTCTCCAGTTGCAGAGAATGGGGGCTGCTCTCTAGTTGTGGTGAGCAGGCTTCTCATTGCAGTGGCTTCTCTTGTTGTGGAGAAAGGGCTCTAGAGTGCACAGGCTTCAGTAGTTGCTACATGTGGGCTCAATAGTTGCAGCTCTGAGCCTCTAGAGCACAGGCTCAATAGTTGTGGCCTACAGTCTTAGTTGCTCAGCAGTATGTGGGATCTTCACAGATCAGGGATCGAACCTGTGTCTCCTGCACTGGCAGGCAGATTCTTTACTGCTGAACTACCAGGGAAGCGCCCTGAATTTTGTTATATCATATATAGTGATCACATATGTAAACATGTCTGCCACAACAACTGTCAGAGAGTAGGCACTCAGTGTATATTGCTCTCCTACCTTCATCTATCCTGTGCCTTGTCCACAACATGTACTATGTTATTTATATTTTGTAAACATTGTTTTCAGTTCATTCATATTTCTCAAGTAAAATCTGCCTCAGGTTTTGACTCTTTTTTAAAAAAAATTATTTATTTTATTATTTTTAAATTATGACAGAGTTTTGCTGTTCACAGACATGTATGTTCCCAGATCAGTCATATGCATATCCCTGGCCCCCTCCCCTCTCCCAGCCCTCTCTGCCATCCCACCCCTCCAGGCTGTTGCACTGTGCCCTTGTAGGAACATTCCCACAGGACAATGACAATAGCTATCTTTTTCACATATGATAGTGTAGGTTTCCATGTTACTGCCTCTATGCCTCCCACCCACTGTTACTGTGGGCTTGGTGTTATTTTTCCTTCAGTGGGTGTGCTTAAGAGTGAGGCAAAAATGGGCTGGAAAACTGTTGTTCTTCTGAGCTGTGAATGTTGACCCTTTGCTGTTTATCAAAACTAAGGACCCCAATGTGGCTATAAATAAATTTGTGCTCAGTGGAGGCCAAAAGCCAGCCGTACACACAATTATGAAGTAAATGAAGCTGCATTCTGCAATGGTTGTCATTATTTGTATACTACCTGAAGGTTTTTGTTCATATATATATATTTATTTATTTATTTTTGGCTCTTCTGGGTCTTTGTTGCTGCATGAAGGCTTTTCTCCAGTTGCAGAGAATGGGGGCTGCTCTCTAGTTGTGGTGAGCAGGCTTCTCATTGCAGTGGCTTCTCTTGTTGTGGAGAAAGGGCTCTAGAGTGCACAGGCTTCAGTAGTTGCTACATGTGGGCTCAATAGTTGCAGCTCTGAGCCTCTAGAGCACAGGCTCAATAGTTGTGGCCTACAGTCTTAGTTGCTCAGCAGTATGTGGGATCTTCACAGATCAGGGATCGAACCTGTGTCTCCTGCACTGGCAGGCAGATTCTTTACTGCTGAACTACCAGGGAAGCGCCCTGAATTTTGTTATATCATATATAGTGATCACATATGTAAACATGTCTGCCACAACAACTGTCAGAGAGTAGGCACTCAGTGTATATTGCTCTCCTACCTTCATCTATCCTGTGCCTTGTCCACAACATGTACTATGTTATTTATATTTTGTAAACATTGTTTTCAGTTCATTCATATTTCTCAAGTAAAATCTGCCTCAGGTTTTGACTCTTTTTTAAAAAAAATTATTTATTTTATTATTTTTAAATTATGACAGAGTTTTGCTGTTCACAGACATGTATGTTCCCAGATCAGTCATATGCATATCCCTGGCCCCCTCCCCTCTCCCAGCCCTCTCTGCCATCCCACCCCTCCAGGCTGTTGCACTGTGCCCTTGTAGGAACATTCCCACAGGACAATGACAATAGCTATCTTTTTCACATATGATAGTGTAGGTTTCCATGTTACTGCCTCTATGCCTCCCACCCACTGTTCATTCCCCACAATGTCCATATGTCTACTGTCCATGTCTGTTTTTCCATCAGTTCACTGCGCATGTTATCATTACCCTCTAACTAGGTTCCATATATATGTCTTAGTATACTGTTCTTGTCTTTCTCTTTTTGACTTCACTGTTTATGATAGGTTCTAGATTCAACCACCTCATTAGGGCTGATTCTTCTGCATTTCTTTTAACAGTGGAGTAGTATCCCATTGTGTATATGTACCAGAGCTTCTTTATCCATTTATTCATCGATGGTCATCTAGGTTGCTTTCATGTTCTAGCTATTGTATAGAGAGCTGCAATGAACGTTGGGGTACAGGTGCTTCTTTCAGTTTTGATTTCATCAGGGTACAAGCCTAATAGTGGGATTGCTGGGTCATATGGTGCTTCTATTTTTAGTTTTTTAAGCAATCTCCAGACTGTCTTCCATAGCGGCTATATCAATTTACATTCCCACTAGCAATGCAAGAGTGTTCCCTTTTCTCCATGCCCTCTCCAACATTTATTGTCTGTCGATTTGTTGATGATGGCCATTCTGACTGGTGTGAGGTGATATCTCATTGTAGTTTTGATTTGCATTTCTCTAATAATAAGTAAGATTGAGCATTGTTTCATGTGCCTTTGGGCCATCTGTATGTCTTCTTTTGTGAGATGTCTCTTTAGGTCCTTTTCCCATTTTTTGATTGGGTTGTTCATTTTTCTGGTACTGAGTGCTCTGAGTTGCTTGTAGATTTTGGAGATTAATTCTTTGTCTGTTATTTCATTTGCTATTATTTTCTCCCATTCTGTGGGCTGTCTGTTTACCTTTTTGTAATTTCTTTTGTTGTACGAAAGCTTTTAAGTTTCATTAGGTCCCACATGTTAATTTTGATTCTTTTTTAAACTTTCACTTTTACTTAAAATTTACCCACTGTATGTATTTTTTCTTCTTGGACACTCTAGGTAACTGGCTAATAGAACCAAATGGCAATTTATTTAGAGACAGGAATTAATTTAACACATACTTACTGAGTGCTTACTGCATGCTAGGCAATATTCTAGTGATGAGGATACTTTTAGGAACAATGCAAATAACAGTTATTGTCTCCTTGGAGCTTACATTCTAAATAGTGGAAACTAGGGCTATGAATCTATGTAGATGTGTCACTCTTACTGTCCATGTATCTATTTATAAGAAAAATAGCCCATTTAACTATTTTCTTATTTCATGATAACTATGCCCCAATATTTCTATGGCAAGCTTGTCATCTTCCTTTGATTCAAGTCTTAGTTGAACTGACCCTCAAGCTACTCCCTTAGCCAATTTGTGGACACATGGCCATGCTGGACCAATCAGATGCTTTAACAAATTGCATAATGAAAGGACTGAAAATTGTTGGAGTGAATTCAGCTCAAAGCTGGCACTCTGACAAAGGCCACTGATTCATGTTACCTAGTACTTCAGAGCTTGATTATTTCCTGTTGGTTCCAAAGGCCTTATTCTTTGACTGTTCCTTCTCTGCACTTCTCCTTCAATGTTTCTTGCTTAAGTTATTGACCTCTGTGTTGTCTGGAACCCAGCAATCCTAACCATTGGTTAAGGAAGAAGTATCATGTTTCTTTACCTCTCTTTATTAACTTAAATTCATCTCAGTCTTACCCACTGTGTTGGCAGGAAATTAACTTTAATTTTTATTAGCAAGTCCTCCTCCCTTTTCAGGATAAGAACTCAGGAGGTTTCCTTTGTCTTCAGCCACTTGTGATTGGGTTGTTCATTTTTCTGGTACTGAGTGCTCTGAGTTGCTTGTAGATTTTGGAGATTAATTCTTTGTCTGTTATTTCATTTGCTATTATTTTCTCCCATTCTGTGGGCTGTCTGTTTACCTTTTTGTAATTTCTTTTGTTGTACGAAAGCTTTTAAGTTTCATTAGGTCCCACATGTTAATTTTGATTCTTTTTTAAACTTTCACTTTTACTTAAAATTTACCCACTGTATGTATTTTTTCTTCTTGGACACTCTAGGTAACTGGCTAATAGAACCAAATGGCAATTTATTTAGAGACAGGAATTAATTTAACACATACTTACTGAGTGCTTACTGCATGCTAGGCAATATTCTAGTGATGAGGATACTTTTAGGAACAATGCAAATAACAGTTATTGTCTCCTTGGAGCTTACATTCTAAATAGTGGAAACTAGGGCTATGAATCTATGTAGATGTGTCACTCTTACTGTCCATGTATCTATTTATAAGAAAAATAGCCCATTTAACTATTTTCTTATTTCATGATAACTATGCCCCAATATTTCTATGGCAAGCTTGTCATCTTCCTTTGATTCAAGTCTTAGTTGAACTGACCCTCAAGCTACTCCCTTAGCCAATTTGTGGACACATGGCCATGCTGGACCAATCAGATGCTTTAACAAATTGCATAATGAAAGGACTGAAAATTGTTGGAGTGAATTCAGCTCAAAGCTGGCACTCTGACAAAGGCCACTGATTCATGTTACCTAGTACTTCAGAGCTTGATTATTTCCTGTTGGTTCCAAAGGCCTTATTCTTTGACTGTTCCTTCTCTGCACTTCTCCTTCAATGTTTCTTGCTTAAGTTATTGACCTCTGTGTTGTCTGGAACCCAGCAATCCTAACCATTGGTTAAGGAAGAAGTATCATGTTTCTTTACCTCTCTTTATTAACTTAAATTCATCTCAGTCTTACCCACTGTGTTGGCAGGAAATTAACTTTAATTTTTATTAGCAAGTCCTCCTCCCTTTTCAGGATAAGAACTCAGGAGGTTTCCTTTGTCTTCAGCCACTTGTGTGCATGGGACATTGTTGAAATATCCAGCACCCCAGCATCTGTGCCATACCAGGGGTAAAGAATTCTTTTATGGCTGGACATCCTGAGTTAGGGTTCAGTTTCTATAGGTACACCATGTAAAACTTAGTATATGTAAATATATATAATTTCTCTGAAACTTTGTACTCTCTAGGTAATTATTCTGATGTAAAACCTCCCTCAGACAGTTCACTTATCTGAGAGCCTATGCAATCTTCTAGGAACAAAGGGCAAAATGTCATGTTCATTCTATCTTGCTCACTTACCTGGATTTGTGTAGTGAACTCTAGGGAACAATTCAATTATGTATTCACTTAGTATGTATTTATTAAGTTTCTGTGCTCTCACAGGCCCTGTATGAGGCTCTGGAATTACAGAGAATAATTTATTACAGTTTCTGGTTGACTGTGACTCATAGTCAAGGAGAGAGAAGTTGATTAGCAGCAGCGTGATGGCTGAATAATCAAATAACTATGACAGTGATAAGTGCCACAATAGACACATAAAAATAAGAAGAGGGGAACATAAAGGAAGCTCTTGAATCTGTTTGGGAGATGTCCAAGGATGGTGTCCAGAAAAAGAGGATAACTGGACTAAGTCTTAGGGAGCATATAGAGGCTTGATGAATATACAGGTAGAGCAAGAGTAGGGCTTCCCAGGTAGCTCGGTGGTAAAGAATTGGCCTGCCAATGCAGGAGACGCGGGTTTGATCCCTGGGTCGAGAGGATCCCCTGGAGGAGGAAATGGCAACCCACTCCAGTGTTCTTGTCTGAGAAATTCCATAAACAGAGGAGCCTGGAGGGCTACAGTCATGGCGTTGCAGAAGAGTCAGACACTATGTAGTGACTGAGAACACATCGAGTAAGAGTAGTACATTCCAAAGTAAAAGACAAAGACAGAGAGAAAGAAAGAGAGGTAAAAGGGAGATAAAAGAAGAGGAGGAAGCGGAGGAGGAGGAGGAGGTGGAAGAGAAGCTTGAGAAGGGGAGATGAGATGAAAGCAAAAGTGGTCTGTGCTAGAAAATGCTGATAGTTGAATATGACTGGTGTGATGGGAGTGAAGAGTTCACTGGGGGACCCGGGGGAAATGAGCCTGGAAGGTAGGCAGAGGACAAAGCAGAGTGGGTAAAGGAGTTTTATAATTCAGTGGTCCTTTGTGAAAATTCAAAAGTTTGCCCCTCTGATACCATCAAATCAAAAAGTCACTTAACCCAGTATCCTTATCTATAAAAGTAAAAAGGTGGCCATACCTCCTTTTCAGCATTATTGTAAGGATTACATGGATTCATGAATGCAAAGTACTTCGAATGGTGTCTGCCACATAGCAGAATCCAAGAAATCCTTCTCTTTCTCCACCCCCCACACACCTTGAAATTTATCACAAAAGCCATAAAAGCTGAAGGTTGCTGATAAAAAGTGCTTGCTGGATGCATTTGGGAAATAGTGAAAAATTGATTGAAGAGAGAGGATGAAGCTGGCTTAAAGTGAGCCTTTGAAGCTGGGTGGAAGCTTTTGTGAGTTAAAGTCACAAGCTTAAAAATTACTTAATTGAAAGCCTAGTATTAAAAATGAAAACAGAAATCAATGATACAAATTGTTACAATCTTGTTAGCTAATCAGTCAATAACTGTCTTTTATCTCTGATGTTTCTATTAGGTAAAGAACAAATGTCTACTATTTTCAGCTTTTACAGCTTTTCAGAAATAGTATATATGCAATATTTACATTTGAAGTTTTATTTAAAATTAAACTAGGATATTTTTTCAGTTACTGACAGTCTTTTTTTTTTCTATATTTTTTCTTATTTTCTTCCCCTTAGTAAATCATTGTTAACAACTTGGTGTGTTTCCCTCCCATATATTTCTCTATGTTCCTAAAGTAGTATACAAACAAAAGCATCTATACTAAAGTGTTGTTCGTTTTCCCCAAAATGGAATAACCATGTATGTTTTCTGTAACTTACTTCTATTAATAAAAATACATCAAAGACATCTAGCTAATCAAAGGACTCCTATAATATGCAACATTATGCACATATTGAAAAAACCTATAGAATCTTTAGATCTATTACAGGCCTTAGAGATTACCTAGTTTAGTAACTTCCATAGATATGTCTCCTAGTGGGCAGAGATTTTTACCATAAGAGAAGTGTTGAAAACTCTATTAGAGATTACTGCGGCAGTGCTGGGAAAAAACAGTTTGTAGGGAGGAATCCAAGGCCATCTTGCAGGACTCAATTCTTTTTTTTTTTTTTAACTTTTATTTTACTTTTAACTTTTACAGAGTTTTGTTGTTTACAGATATGCATGTTCCCAGATTAGTCATATGTATATCCCTCACTTCCCACCCCTCCAGACCATCACACAGCACCCCTGAAGGATCTCCTTTTCTCACAGAGCAATGACTATAGCTATTTTCTTCACTTATGATAGTACAGGCCTTCATGCTACTTCCTTCACGCCTCCCACCCTCTGTACCTTCCCCACAATGTCCATATGGCCACTGTCCATGTCTGGCAGGACTCAATTCTAATCTTATTTCCCTTGGGGGAAGCATTCCCTGGTACTCCTGACTGGGATAAAGTCACCCTCTTATGTGTCCAAATAGAATTTCTGTTTGTTATTTGTTTCATTCACTGGCATAATATGAATAAATTATTAGTTATGAATAAACTACTTATTGTCCATCTTTTCTCCTGGAGAAGGAAATGGCAACCCACTCCAGTATTTATGCCTGGAGAATCACATGGGTAGAGGTGCCTGGTGGGCTACAATTCATGGGGTCCAAAGAGTAGACACAACTGAAGCGACTTCACATGCACACCATCTTGTTTTGCTTATTATATATTCATTCCATACTACAATGCTTGACAGATTAAAAAAAGATTCAGAAATGAATGAATGAGCAGGGGAATTTTTTGCAGGGGGGCAATTATCCAGATGTTGAAATTTAATGCAGCAGAGTGAAAATGAAGGATGACTCAGTGACAAGAAGGTTGCATCAAGGACTCAGAGATTGATACTTTCCTTGTGAGTTCATGGCAGTTATATTCCTTAACATTTTAGGGGCATACTCTAGTCTTCTCACAGCTTCCCAGGTGATGCTAGTGGTAAAGAGTCAGTCTGCCAATGCTGGAGACATAAGATATGCGGGTTTGATTCCCGGGTCAGGAAGATCCCCTGGAGGAGGGCACAGCAACCCACTCCAGTATTCTTGCCTGGAAGATCCCATGGACAGAGCAACCTGGCAGAGTGCCGCTCATGGGATCTCAAAGAGTCAGACATGACTGAGAGACTGAGCACACACAGACAGTGGCTAACTGAATATGGGTTAGGAAAGAAAAGAATGAATTGTAAAAAAGGGTTAACTTTCATAGCCTGGGTGATTGGGAAAGAGTAGTGCCAGGAGAGAAGTTAAAATGTAAAAGGTTATTTATGGGAGGAGGAGGGAGGAAATTGTTGTATGTTTGGCTTTATGCATATTTAAATTTAAATTTATCGTGATGATGAGATGTCCAAGTTAAGATTTTTATAAGGAGTTAATGTGAAAATAGGACTGGAAATAAGTCAGCTGTTTGTGTAGCCATGAGAATGGAATACTCCACTTCCTGGCATAGAGTTTGTGCACCTTTGACTCTTATAGTTTCCTTGAACATAGGAATCATGCCTTACCCACCTTTCAGGTTCCTAAGGCTTAGCACTTAGTAGGTTCAAGAGAAGTCATTCTGACAATAAATGGAATAGAGATTTAGAGAGAGACGAATAGGGTGCTAAGAAATTCTTACTTTCCGAACTGGTTCAAAATTTCATCTTCATTTTCTAGGGCTCTCTAAGTGTAAACTGATTTTAGAGGCTACCTTTTTCGATAACCAGAGAGAGTTCATCTACACCATTTGTTTCCTTCTGTCAGATTTATCGGGCTTCTCTGGTGGCTCAGATGGTAAAGAATCTGCCTTCAATGCAGGAGACCCATGTTCAATCCCTGGGTCAGGAAGATCCTCTAGAGAAGGAAATGGCAACCCACTTAGGTATTCTTACCTGGAGAATTCCATGGACAGAGGAGCCTGGCAAGCTACAGTTCATGGGGTCACAAAGAGCCTTGCTTGTTGGGTTTATTGTATGATGGATGCTTAAGACCTAAACATTAGCATCTTGAAAGAAAACATTGAGAAACATTTGTATGGACTTTTCTTCAATTCTGAAAAAAAGAAAACATCTGGAAAAATAGCACTCCAGAATATTTTTGCTTACTCTTCACTATTTAATCAATACATTCACCAGCAGCCAGAGACAGGATGTTTTCCTTCACAGTGAAAGTAGAAACTAGGTTAGACAACATGATGATAAGTGACAGTGCTGTGGAGATGGATGGGGAGGGATAAAATACAGATTTTATTTGGTTTCATCTTAACAGCATTTATTCAATCCCCATTTTATTGTTCATTCATTGCTCTATGTCAGTTCAATTCTATTCCATTTCAACTTGAGATATACACACAATATAATGCTAGGCATTTTCACACAAAAGCATTTTCAGATCTTGTCACCAGCTAAATTCGCTTCTTATGGATTTCAAGTTCTGTAATGAATTTTAGGGATTTTAAACTTGTACTTTTAGAAACATGTAGACTTTAAACATTTTATTAAAAATGTATTACTATGGGCTTTCCAGGTGGTCCAGTGGGTAAAGAGTTCTCCTTGCAGTGCAAAGGGCACCAGTTCGATCCCTGATCCGGAAAGATTCCACATGCCATGGAGCAGCTAGACCAGTGTGTCAAATTAGGAGCCAGTGCGCTGGAGCTCATGTGCCCAGAGCTAGTGCTCTGTAATGAGAGAGGCCATTGCGATGGGAGGGCCACACAGACCAAAGAGTAAAGATGGATGGGGAAAAAAAAACACAATAAAAAATGCCTCCCCCCGCCGCCTCCAAAATTACTATAATATCTAGGTAAGGGTTGCCTATCCGTCTTCTGTGTGCTCAGTCTCCCAGTTGTGTCTGACTCTTTGTGGCCCCATGGACTGTAGCCCATCAGGCTCCTCTGTCCATGGGATTTTCCAGGCAAGAATACTGAAGTGAGTTATTTCCTTTTTCAGGGGATCTTCCTGACCCAGGGATCAAACTGGCATCTCCTGTGTCTCCTGTACTAGTAGGTGGATTTTTTTTTTACTACTAGCACCACTTTATAATTATTTTCACGATAGTTGATAATTTAGGGACTTGCATAAAGGATGAGGTCACTTATCTGAAAGTTGTCCAAAGTTATCAAATTCCTTTAGAGAACTGGTTGTTTATACTATTAAGTGAAATACAATATTTGATGGGTGGAATTACTAGACTATGTGGGTTTGAATCTTCTGAGTCATGTTTGTGGAAAATGACAACAATGGCTTTCCTAAATGCCATTTATTTTTAGTAAGGTAATTTGCCTCATCTTTTCTTCTATCCTCAACTATAAAATTATTCCCTCTTCTCCATCAAATTCTCTTTCATATGTCACAATAATATCGAAACAATTGAGCATTGACTGGAACTCTGTTAACCATTATACAAAAGGTAGGTACTCATTATGCTGATTTCATAGAGGAAGAAACTAAGACATATAAATGTTCATTGATTTGCTCAAATAACCAGTGGCATTAACATTCAAATGAATCAGCATTTTTCACTTCTATTGCCTCCCATTTTTGAGATAGTTGTCTTTGGCATACATATGAAAGACATGATGAATATCACAGTTCCCAAAGCAAAGATTTTTTGTTGTTGTTTTTCTGGCCTCTGCAGTTACCTTTTATTGGGGGCTTCACTTGTGGCTCAGATGGTAAAGAATCATCTGCATTGCAAGAGGTCTGGGTTTGATCTCTGGGTTGGGAATATCCCCTGGAGAAGAGGAAGGCTACTCACTCCAATATTCTTGCCTGGAGAATTCCATGTGTCACAAAGAATCAGACACGACTGAATGACTTCACTTTCACTTTCATCTTTTATTGAGTATTTTCAGTACTGTAAAGCCATCTTTGCAATAGTGCTGTGAGGTAGGTATTAGTGTTTTTAATTCCTCAGATGAGGAAACTGAGCCTGAGGAGCTTATATAGTTTAAGCTCAAGAAGTAGTTGTGACTGATAATGGTAATGTCTGTGGATAAGCCAAGTTCCAGAATCTCCCTTCAGCATCCCAGATGTGCTCAGTTGCTCAGTTGTGTCTGACTCTTTTTGACCCTTTGGACTGTAGCCCTCCAGGTTCCTCTGTCCAGGGGATTGCTCAGGCAAGGATACTGGAGTGGATTTCCTTCTCTAGGGGATCTTCAGACCCAGGGATTAAACCTGTGTCTCCTCACTGTAGTTGGATTCTTTGCCCACTGAGACGTCAGGTAAGCTAGCATCACAAATAATAACTCTATTTGTTTTAAACTCAACTTGCCTTCACACTCTAGTTCTCAAGTGTGTGTATCTGACAACCACCTGCTTCAGAATCAACTGCTATGCTTAATCTCTCAGTTGTGTCTGACTCTTTGGGCCCCATGAGCTGTATAGCCCACCAGGCTCTTCTGCCCATGGAATTTTCCAGGCAAGAATACTGGAGGGGGTGCCATTTCCTACTCCAGAGGATCCTCCCAACTCAGGTATCGAACCCATATCTCTTGAGTCTCACGTGTTGGCAAGTGGATTCTCAACTGGCATGCTGGTTAAAAATGCAGCTCCCAGTTCCAACTGTAGCCATTGAAATTCAGTAGATTCTTACAGTGGCCCAAGACTTAAACTATTATTTCTTGCCTTTTCTGTGTACAGTAAGCTTGGAAAATAGCTGTCTTATTTAATATTAGGACAGTGTTCATGAGAAAGATAATGACTTTTTAATCTTGATTTTTGTTTGTCTTACATATGCATTTTGAAAAATCTGGCCTCTGCAGTTACCTTTTATTGGGGGCTTCACTTGTGGCTCAGATGGTAAAGAATCATCTGCATTGCAAGAGGTCTGGGTTTGATCTCTGGGTTGGGAATATCCCCTGGAGAAGAGGAAGGCTACTCACTCCAATATTCTTGCCTGGAGAATTCCATGTGTCACAAAGAATCAGACACGACTGAATGACTTCACTTTCACTTTCATCTTTTATTGAGTATTTTCAGTACTGTAAAGCCATCTTTGCAATAGTGCTGTGAGGTAGGTATTAGTGTTTTAATTCCTCAGATGAGGAAACTGAGCCTGAGGAGCTTATATAGTTTAAGCTCAAGAAGTAGTTGTGACTGATAATGGTAATGTCTGTGGATAAGCCAAGTTCCAGAATCTCCCTTCAGCATCCCAGATGTGCTCAGTTGCTCAGTTGTGTCTGACTCTTTTTGACCCTTTGGACTGTAGCCCTCCAGGTTCCTCTGTCCAGGGGATTGCTCAGGCAAGGATACTGGAGTGGATTTCCTTCTCTAGGGGATCTTCAGACCCAGGGATTAAACCTGTGTCTCCTCACTGTAGTTGGATTCTTTGCCCACTGAGACGTCAGGTAAGCTAGCATCACAAATAATAACTCTATTTGTTTTAAACTCAACTTGCCTTCACACTCTAGTTCTCAAGTGTGTGTATCTGACAACCACCTGCTTCAGAATCAACTGCTATGCTTAATCTCTCAGTTGTGTCTGACTCTTTGGGCCCCATGAGCTGTATAGCCCACCAGGCTCTTCTGCCCATGGAATTTTCCAGGCAAGAATACTGGAGGGGGTGCCATTTCCTACTCCAGAGGATCCTCCCAACTCAGGTATCGAACCCATATCTCTTGAGTCTCACGTGTTGGCAAGTGGATTCTCAACTGGCATGCTGGTTAAAAATGCAGCTCCCAGTTCCAACTGTAGCCATTGAAATTCAGTAGATTCTTACAGTGGCCCAAGACTTAAACTATTATTTCTTGCCTTTTCTGTGTACAGTAAGCTTGGAAAATAGCTGTCTTATTTAATATTAGGACAGTGTTCATGAGAAAGATAATGACTTTTTAATCTTGATTTTTGTTTGTCTTACATATGCATTTTGAAAAATAAGTGGTAGTATTTTTTTTTTTTTTGGCCACTTCTATTGGTCTTTCATTTATTTCCATCTTTGCTTTTTTTTTGGCCTGTGTTGGCCTCCCATCGCAGTGGCCTCTCTTACTGCAGAGCACTGTCTCTGGGCGCATGCTGTCCAGGGCTCCGGCTTGGTAGTTGGACACAGTGGTCCAGCTGCTCTGCCGCATGTGGGATCTTCCCAGGCCAGGGATCAAACCAGCACCCCTTGCACTGCAAGGCAGTGTCCTTATCCACTGGACCACCAGGGAAGCCCAAGTGGTAGTATTGTACTAAAAATTCTGTTATGTCACCAATTTAATGAAAGTACAAGGCTTGAAAACTCTTTAAGACCTGACTTAAAATTTCTGGTTTCTTATATAGGAAAAATGATGACAGGAAGAACAACTTGTATGCCAGTTGAAAGATCATGGCCTCGGGACTGAAAGCCATAGGGAATTTATTTTAGCCAGAGTGGGCAAAGATAGAGAAAAAAAGTATGAACTCTGCAGAACAGATGATTCTATGTTCAGTTTGAATTTGAACGGAGATCTTCTTAATTCCTGTTGTTTCTATTTAGCATTGTGTAATGGTCTCTCAATTGTCCAGTGATTTGCCAGTTATTTTAGGATTTCTGTTTCTTTGGTACATATCATCCCTGCCTACTGAAAAAGTGAACAATAAAAGTAATCAATTCGGAACATTTTAATGAGGCAGTCCAACCCAAATGCTATGCTTAATCTCTCAGTTGTGTCTGACTCTTTGGGCCCCATGAGCTGTATAGCCCACCAGGCTCTTCTGCCCATGGAATTTTCCAGGCAAGAATACTGGAGGTGCCATTTCCTACTCAGAGGATCCTCCCAACTCAGGTATCGAACCCATATCTCTTGAGTCTCACGTGTTGGCAAGTGGATTCTCAACTGGCATGCTGGTTAAAAATGCAGCTCCCAGTTCCAACTGTAGCCATTGAAATTCAGTAGATTCTTACAGTGGCCCAAGACTTAAACTATTATTTCTTGCCTTTTCTGTGTACAGTAAGCTTGGAAAATAGCTGTCTTATTTAATATTAGGACAGTGTTCATGAGAAAGATAATGACTTTTTAATCTTGATTTTTGTTTGTCTTACATATGCATTTTGAAAAATAAGTGGTAGTATTTTTTTTTTTTGGCCACTTCTATTGGTCTTTCATTTATTTCCATCTTTGCTTTTTTTTTGGCCTGTGTTGGCCTCCCATCGCAGTGGCCTCTCTTACTGCAGAGCACTGTCTCTGGGCGCATGCTGTCCAGGGCTCCGGCTTGGTAGTTGGACACAGTGGTCCAGCTGCTCTGCCGCATGTGGGATCTTCCCAGGCCAGGGATCAAACCAGCACCCCTTGCACTGCAAGGCAGTGTCCTTATCCACTGGACCACCAGGGAAGCCCAAGTGGTAGTATTGTACTAAAAATTCTGTTATGTCACCAATTTAATGAAAGTACAAGGCTTGAAAACTCTTTAAGACCTGACTTAAAATTTCTGGTTTCTTATATAGGAAAAATGATGACAGGAAGAACAACTTGTATGCCAGTTGAAAGATCATGGCCTCGGGACTGAAAGCCATAGGGAATTTATTTTAGCCAGAGTGGGCAAAGATAGAGAAAAAAAGTATGAACTCTGCAGAACAGATGATTCTATGTTCAGTTTGAATTTGAACGGAGATCTTCTTAATTCCTGTTGTTTCTATTTAGCATTGTGTAATGGTCTCTCAATTGTCCAGTGATTTGCCAGTTATTTTAGGATTTCTGTTTCTTTGGTACATATCATCCCTGCCTACTGAAAAAGTGAACAATAAAAGTAATCAATTCGGAACATTTTAATGAGGCAGTCCAACCCAAAGCTTTTCATTCAATGATTTATACAAATTTGCGGAGGTTATGCCTCCAGTCCTGTTTTAGTTGGCCTAATGAATGGGAAAAGAAAAAAAGAAAAAAGATTAGAGGATTTTTGGTAACTTGGAGAGGCACAAAAAGTCATTTATGGGAAGCAGTTTATAGTAGAATACTCTTTGATCAGATGGTTTCTTTAAATTGTTTACAATGCACTACCAAAGAGGATATGGGAACAAGATTATAATTTGGTCTTGAAATGAGGTGTGACTTTAGTCATGTTGTGGCATGTCCTGAACGTTAAGATTTAAGCACAAGTGGATTAATCCTATTTTTCTGTTCCTCTATGTGGTATCTATACTGTATTTTTCTTGGGAGGCGGAGACTCTGACTATAATTTTCCCTATTTAATTGTTGGTAAAATGTACACTTGTGCATTAGGTTATCCACTCTTGGTCCCTAAGGCAGTGAGAAGAGAAAGGTTTCCTGATTGGTCCATACAATGCCCTCTTCCTAGGGTGCAGGGTTTTGCTAACTCTGAACACAGTTCTCTGGTAATCTTATTTAGTTATGAGATAAAATCCTAAAGGAAATCAACCCTGCATATTCATTGGAAAGATTGATGCGGAAGCTGAAGCTCTAATACTTTAACTTTGAAAAGATCCCATGCTGGGAAAGATGGAGGGCACAAGAAGGAGGAGGAGGCGCAGAATGAGATGGTCAGATAACATCACCAATTCAATGGACCTCAAAAGCTCCGGGAAGCCTGGCATACTGCAGTCCATGGTGTCACAGAGTTGGGCACTACTTAGTGACTGAACAATAGCAACAATATAGCCTTGAAGATCATACTCCTTTACTGTGATTGGCTGAGTCTTCTAGGTTAAACAGGTCTTCAAGAAAATGATCCTGCAAGAACTAATCTCAGTTATTATCTAGCTCAAGTGGGCAACCCTGTGAGAGTGAGTGACTGATGAAGTTGAGAGAAATAAAGTAGGAAAAGAGGTAAAGCCAAAAAAGTGCCAATGAAGTTGAGAGAAGTAGAGGTAGTGCCAAAAAAGGAAGTGACTTTGGGTGAAAGATTTTCTTGGAGAGTGGCATAAGCATACAGAACAAGAAACTCACATCCCCAGGCCTGCCATTGTCATCCTCCCATGCTCAAATAGGTGGAATCTATGGACTCAAAGAAGACCCTACAAATGAATATGTTTTCTGATTTTCTGAAGGCTTAAATTTAGGTCAGAGATTTAAAAATAAACCTTCTCATCAGTAGAGTGTCTTGAGATTGCAAAAATAACAATAATGACAATGATAAATAAATTAACATGTCTATGGCACTTATTTTATGCAGGACACTGTTGTAAGCATTCTGTCTACATTACATGGTTTCCCTGGTGATTCAGACAGTAAAGAATCTGTATGCAATGCAGGAGATCTGGGTTCAATCCCTGGGTTGGGAAGATCCCCTGGCGAAGGGAATGGCAACTCACTCCAGTATTCTTGCTTGGAGAATTCCATGGACAGAGGAGCCTGGTGGGCTACAGTCCACAGGGTCACAAAGAATCAGAAACCGAATGACTAGCACTTTCATTTTTTTTTTTCCTTACAGTGCCTGCGTGCTCAGTCACCCATTCCTGTCTGATTCTTTGTGACCTTGTGGATTGTAGCCTGTCAGGCTCCTCTGTCCATGGAATTTTTCAAGCAGGAATTCTAGAGTGGATTGCTATTTCCTCCTCCAGGGTATCTTCCCAACCCAGGGATTGAACCATGTCTCCTGTGGCTCTTACATTAGTTGGAAGACTGTTTACCACTGAGCCACGTGGGAAACCCTTCCATCTACAAAGTACTCATTTAATTCTCAGTATAATCCTATTGGATAAGTGATGTCTTTTTTTGGTTTTTTTTTTTTGGAGTATAGGTAATTTATAGTGTGTTAGTTTCAAGTATACCACAAAGTTATTCTGTCATGCATATACATATATTCATTATTTTTAGTTGATGGTCTCAGATAGATTATCACAGAGTACTGAGTAGAGGTCCCTGTGTCTAGAGTCCATCCTTGTTGATTATCTATGTTACAGATAATAATGGATAAATAATGTCTTCATTCTAACTATACAGATGAGAGACTGGTGCACAGAAAAGGCAAACAGGCAGTTTTCCAGAGTTCACACCTTTAACAAGTGATAAAGTCAGAAAGTGAATCAGGTATTCAGACTCCCAAGTCTGTGTTCCCAGTTACAAATAGGTGGAATCTATGGACTCAAAGAAGACCCTACAAATGAATATGTTTTCTGATTTTCTGAAGGCTTAAATTTAGGTCAGAGATTTAAAAATAAACCTTCTCATCAGTAGAGTGTCTTGAGATTGCAAAAATAACAATAATGACAATGATAAATAAATTAACATGTCTATGGCACTTATTTTATGCAGGACACTGTTGTAAGCATTCTGTCTACATTACATGGTTTCCCTGGTGATTCAGACAGTAAAGAATCTGTATGCAATGCAGGAGATCTGGGTTCAATCCCTGGGTTGGGAAGATCCCCTGGCGAAGGGAATGGCAACTCACTCCAGTATTCTTGCTTGGAGAATTCCATGGACAGAGGAGCCTGGTGGGCTACAGTCCACAGGGTCACAAAGAATCAGAAACCGAATGACTAGCACTTTCATTTTTTTTTTTCCTTACAGTGCCTGCGTGCTCAGTCACCCATTCCTGTCTGATTCTTTGTGACCTTGTGGATTGTAGCCTGTCAGGCTCCTCTGTCCATGGAATTTTCAAGCAGGAATTCTAGAGTGGATTGCTATTTCCTCCTCCAGGGTATCTTCCCAACCCAGGGATTGAACCATGTCTCCTGTGGCTCTTACATTAGTTGGAAGACTGTTTACCACTGAGCCACGTGGGAAACCCTTCCATCTACAAAGTACTCATTTAATTCTCAGTATAATCCTATTGGATAAGTGATGTCTTTTTTTGGTTTTTTTTTTTTGGAGTATAGGTAATTTATAGTGTGTTAGTTTCAAGTATACCACAAAGTTATTCTGTCATGCATATACATATATTCATTATTTTTAGTTGATGGTCTCAGATAGATTATCACAGAGTACTGAGTAGAGGTCCCTGTGTCTAGAGTCCATCCTTGTTGATTATCTATGTTACAGATAATAATGGATAAATAATGTCTTCATTCTAACTATACAGATGAGAGACTGGTGCACAGAAAAGGCAAACAGGCAGTTTTCCAGAGTTCACACCTTTAACAAGTGATAAAGTCAGAAAGTGAATCAGGTATTCAGACTCCCAAGTCTGTGTTCCCAGTTACAAAACTGCCCAAAGAACCAGATTCCTAAGATATATCACCAAGTGAAGTTGTGTGTGTCTAGATGCATAGGTCTAGAAGCAGTGGGAACACACTATATATCTGCATTTCCAACGCAATAAAAAGTCATCTGTTTTTGGAAAGGAATCATTTTGGGTTATTTCCTAGCTTTTCAATGTAGGGGCTTCTCAAAATCTATTTCTGGACGGCACCTGAGCGATCATGCACCAGCTGCCAGTGGCCAAGGGGAAATCGATCAAATGATCATTAATTAACACCATGGGAACAAGCTCATTTCAGAGTTATCAAAAATGATCCTTTGTTCTCTTTCTCTTCAAAGGAAAGCCGTTGGGAAAGAGGGAAACCAACTGCTAGAACTCTCTCTGTCTGGTTTAATCAGACAGTGAACCGTTGAATCAAGCCAGTGTCCTTAACTGCCCCTTTTCAGCTGCTCCTTGATTAGGCCAAGTGTAATGTGAGTGACAGAGCCAGGCTGGATGTCCTACCACATATTCTGATGAGCTAGCACTTGACTGCTGCTGTCACGCAGCTTCTTAAAAGGACCATTAGAGTATCCTGTGGGGAAATAAGCCATATTTCAAATGCAAAGAGGCTGCTTGAGAAGGGACTGCCCGCTGGGGCACAGGTTTGCTTAGGCACACAGCCAGCCCTGCAGCGACTGATGGATATGCTGCTCCCTTCTGGGAAAGGGATGAAGGGCACCTTTGAAGGAGGAGGGACCATGTATAATTGCACCATCATTCTTTTGTTTTAAAGCAAATTTGTTATGGAAAGAAAAATGACTGTCCAGTCTTGTAATAATGATCAAAACCCACTAATACACACGACTGTGGGTCAGATTTGTACATGTCTAGGAGTGTTTTGTGGGGATAGATTTATTGGCATAGATTACATGCTTTTGTTAACTTGAAAGTGTCTTAGGAGAAATAGGCAGGGAGTCTCCAAGAGTTCTTGGTGGATGTGCCTCACATGGAAATATATGGTTGATAAGATATTAGAATTAAAACTTACAGTCATAACTCAAGTGTATGGAAATGATCGTTTATTTTTCTATTGTTGTTTAGTTGCTTAGTCATGTATGACTCTAAGACCCCATGAACTGCAGCACGCTAGGCTTCCCTGTCCTTCACTCTTTACCATTGCCCAAACTCATGTCCATTGAATCAGTGATGTCATCCAACCATCTCATCGTCTATCACTCCCTTCTCCTCTTGCTCTCAGTCTTTCCCAGCATCAGGTCCTTTTCCAAGGAGTTGACTCTTCGCATCAGATGGCCAGAGTATTGTAACTTCAGCTTCAGCATCAATGTTTTCCATGAATATTCATAATTGATTTTCTTTAGGATTGACTGACTTCATCTCTTTGCTGTCCAAGCGACTCTCAAGAATCTTCTCCAGCAGCACAATTTAATCCCCTACTCACTCTGTTGGTTAAAACTGGTTACTTTTGCCACTTTATCTTCAGCTATTTCTGGTTTATTCTGTCAAATTCTGAGGTTATCTTTCTGGCTCCCTGCTTTGATTGTCTCTAGAAATGTTCTAAGTTGCTGGGTGGCTTATCCTGCCATTGGGAGAGGAGTGTCTTAGTCCTTGCTGGCTTCCACTGAGGTAGAGCAGATCTTCCCAGCCCTTAGTCCTCATGTGCACATCTGGTGCTGATGTACTTGGGTGGACTCTCTGAGGCTCTCTTAGGCCACAGGCTCTCTGAGTACTTCTCTTCTTTTCCATAGAGGATGCTCAAAAACCCACGGCTGCTTTTTGCACAGAAGGTGGACTTTGTGGCACTCTAGGATGCTTTCTCTGTCTCAACTGTCTACTGCCTTGTCCAGCCATTGTGGTGGCCCTTGCACCATGTTGCTTTGGTGGCACACCAAGTCTTCTTAAGACCTCACAATGTTCCCTGACTGTGCTTTGAGAAACAAAGCATTTGAATCCCTGCTGTGGGTATTTTAATTGCTCTTCTATTCTGGATTCTTAATCATAGTCAGGTAGGTGGGTACATAGGTTATGCATTCACCTATGTCAGTGTGATATAATATGCCCAAACTCTGTAAGCCTCTCACAGGGCTCCTCTCCTTCTCTTCCTGACCAATCTCCTATTAAAGGCTTTATCGACCTTTCAGTGTTGGAGAAACCTCATGTTTTATCCCTAAGCTTTATACTATAAATACTATGCTGAGTCACTTTAACTCTGGCGTATTGGGACCCACAAATCCATTTTCTCACAATAAAACCTGAAAGCTTTACCTTGCTTTACAGACTGTTGTCTCAGCTAGTGACTTTTTTGTATGAGAAGAGTATTATCTTTCTTTCGATTGTTAATGTCTTTTTCACCGTGTAAGCAGACACTCATACCTGAATTTATTGTCTGAGCATTTTTTGGTATTTTTTTAGAGTTTATTTTTAATTGGTGGATAATTGCTTTACAGTATTGTGTTGGCTTCTGCCATACAGTAATGTGAATCAGTCACAAGTACGCATATGTTCCCTCTCTCCTGAATGTGTTGCCCCACCTCACCCCCCTTCTCAGTTGTCACAGAGCCTTCTCTGCCCCCACTCCTGGCGCTTTACACATGGTAGTATATTATGGCTCCCTGCTTTGATTGTCTCTAGAAATGTTCTAAGTTGCTGGGTGGCTTATCCTGCCATTGGGAGAGGAGTGTCTTAGTCCTTGCTGGCTTCCACTGAGGTAGAGCAGATCTTCCCAGCCCTTAGTCCTCATGTGCACATCTGGTGCTGATGTACTTGGGTGGACTCTCTGAGGCTCTCTTAGGCCACAGGCTCTCTGAGTACTTCTCTTCTTTTCCATAGAGGATGCTCAAAAACCCACGGCTGCTTTTTGCACAGAAGGTGGACTTTGTGGCACTCTAGGATGCTTTCTCTGTCTCAACTGTCTACTGCCTTGTCCAGCCATTGTGGTGGCCCTTGCACCATGTTGCTTTGGTGGCACACCAAGTCTTCTTAAGACCTCACAATGTTCCCTGACTGTGCTTTGAGAAACAAAGCATTTGAATCCCTGCTGTGGGTATTTTAATTGCTCTTCTATTCTGGATTCTTAATCATAGTCAGGTAGGTGGGTACATAGGTTATGCATTCACCTATGTCAGTGTGATATAATATGCCCAAACTCTGTAAGCCTCTCACAGGGCTCCTCTCCTTCTCTTCCTGACCAATCTCCTATTAAAGGCTTTATCGACCTTTCAGTGTTGGAGAAACCTCATGTTTTATCCCTAAGCTTTATACTATAAATACTATGCTGAGTCACTTTAACTCTGGCGTATTGGGACCCACAAATCCATTTTCTCACAATAAAACCTGAAAGCTTTACCTTGCTTTACAGACTGTTGTCTCAGCTAGTGACTTTTTTGTATGAGAAGAGTATTATCTTTCTTTCGATTGTTAATGTCTTTTTCACCGTGTAAGCAGACACTCATACCTGAATTTATTGTCTGAGCATTTTTTGGTATTTTTTTAGAGTTTATTTTTAATTGGTGGATAATTGCTTTACAGTATTGTGTTGGCTTCTGCCATACAGTAATGTGAATCAGTCACAAGTACGCATATGTTCCCTCTCTCCTGAATGTGTTGCCCCACCTCACCCCCCTTCTCAGTTGTCACAGAGCACCTGGTTGAGCTCCCTGTGCCCAAACAGCAGCTTCCTGCTGGCTGCTTTACACATGGTAGTATATATATGTCAGGGCTACTCTCTCAATTTGTCCTCTCTCTCCTTCCCTTGTTGTGTCCAAAGTCTATTCTCTATGTCTGCATGTTTATTCCTACTCTGCAAATAGGTTCATCAATACCGTTTTTCTAGATTCCGTGTATATATAATATATAAAATATGAATATACACAATATATATATATATTAATGTACACAATCTGTTTTTCTCTTTCTGACTTACTTAATTCTATATAACATACTCTAAAAAATATGAATCTACACAATATATATATATTAATATACACAATCTGTTTTTCTCTTTCTGACTTACTTAATTCTATATAACATACTCTAAGTTCATCCACCTCACTAGATCTGACTCAGATGCATTTCTTTTTAAGTCTGGGTAATGTTCCATTGTATATATGGACCACAACTTCTTTATCCATTCATCTACTGATGAACATCTAGGTTGCTTCCATGTCCTAGCTATTGTAAATAGTGCTTCTATGAACACTGGGGTCAGTCAGTTCAGTTCAGTTGCTCAGTCAGGTCTGACTCTTTGCTATGAACTGCAGCATGCCAGGCTTCCCTGTCCTTCACCATCTCCCAGAGCTTTCTCAAAGTCATGTCCATTGACTTATTAATGCCATACAACCATCTTCTTTGTCATTCCCTTTACCTTCTGCCTTCTGTTTTACTCTACATCAGGGTCTTTTCCAATGAGTAGTCTCTTTTCATTAGGTGGCCAAAGTATTAGCTTCAGCTTTAGTAACAGTCTTCCAATGATTATTCATTGGATTGATTGATTTCCTTTGGGGTTGATTGGGTTGACTCCTTGCATTAGGGTACATGTGTCGTTTTAAATTATGGTTTTCTCAGGATAAATATACAGTAGTGAGACTATAAATTGATACATGGAGAACTGAATGAAAATTCCTTAAAAACATAGGAACAAAACTACCACGTTGGGCTTTCCTGGTAGTTCAGTGGGTAGAGAGTCCGCCTTGCAGTGCTAGGGGCACCAGTTCGATTCCTGTCCCGGGAAGATCCCACGTGCTGCGGAGCGGTTGGACCGGTGTATCCAATTGCCAGCTGGCGCTCTGGAACGCATACACCCAGGGCCAGTGCCCTGCAGTGAGGGGCCACTGCGATGGGAAGCCCACACAGGCCAAAGAATAAGATGGATGAAAACAATAAATAACTAAGAAAGAGCTCATGGCATGAAGTTTCAAAAAAAAAAGAAAAAGAAAAAACTACCACGTGTGTTCTGTGTGCTCAGTCATGTCAGACTGTTTGTCACCCTATGGACTGTGGCCGCCAGCCTCCTCTGTGCATGGGATTCTCCAGGCAAGAATACTAGAGTGGGTTGCCATGCCCTCCTCCAGGGGATCTTCCCATCCAGGGTTTGAACCTGTGTCTCCTGCATTGAAGTGGATTCTTTACCCACTTAGCCACCCTGGGAAGCCCCTCCAAACTACCATATGACCAGCAGCCCCACTTCTGGACCACAACTTCTTTATCCATTCATCTACTGATGAACATCTAGGTTGCTTCCATGTCCTAGCTATTGTAAATAGTGCTTCTATGAACACTGGGGTCAGTCAGTTCAGTTCAGTTGCTCAGTCAGGTCTGACTCTTTGCTATGAACTGCAGCATGCCAGGCTTCCCTGTCCTTCACCATCTCCCAGAGCTTTCTCAAAGTCATGTCCATTGACTTATTAATGCCATACAACCATCTTCTTTGTCATTCCCTTTACCTTCTGCCTTCTGTTTTACTCTACATCAGGGTCTTTTCCAATGAGTAGTCTCTTTTCATTAGGTGGCCAAAGTATTAGCTTCAGCTTTAGTAACAGTCTTCCAATGATTATTCATTGGATTGATTGATTTCCTTTGGGGTTGATTGGGTTGACTCCTTGCATTAGGGTACATGTGTCGTTTTAAATTATGGTTTTCTCAGGATAAATATACAGTAGTGAGACTATAAATTGATACATGGAGAACTGAATGAAAATTCCTTAAAAACATAGGAACAAAACTACCACGTTGGGCTTTCCTGGTAGTTCAGTGGGTAGAGAGTCCGCCTTGCAGTGCTAGGGGCACCAGTTCGATTCCTGTCCCGGGAAGATCCCACGTGCTGCGGGCGGTTGGACCGGTGTATCCAATTGCCAGCTGGCGCTCTGGAACGCATACACCCAGGGCCAGTGCCCTGCAGTGAGGGGCCACTGCGATGGGAAGCCCACACAGGCCAAAGAATAAGATGGATGAAAACAATAAATAACTAAGAAAGAGCTCATGGCATGAAGTTTCAAAAAAAAAAGAAAAAGAAAAAACTACCACGTGTGTTCTGTGTGCTCAGTCATGTCAGACTGTTTGTCACCCTATGGACTGTGGCCGCCAGCCTCCTCTGTGCATGGGATTCTCCAGGCAAGAATACTAGAGTGGGTTGCCATGCCCTCCTCCAGGGGATCTTCCCCATCCAGGGTTTGAACCTGTGTCTCCTGCATTGAAGTGGATTCTTTACCCACTTAGCCACCCTGGGAAGCCCCTCCAAACTACCATATGACCAGCAGCCCCACTTCTGGACATAAACCCAGCTAATGACTTTGTTTTTTTAAAGATCTATATATATGTTTTAAAATTTGTCCTCTTTTTATTGTTTTTTATTTATTTATTTATTTTCATCCATCTTAACTCTTTGGCCTGTGTGGGCCTCCCATCGCAGTGCTCCCTCTCACTGCAGAGCAATGGCTCTGGGTGCATGCGCTCTAGAACACTGACTGATAATTGGACACACCCGTCCAGCCGCTCCGCGGCAGTGGGATCTTTCTGGGTCAGGGATCAAACTGGTGCCCTTTGCATGGCAAGCCGGACTCTCTACCCACTGGACCACCAGGAAGTCCCCAGCTAATGACTTTTAAGAAGCCAGTTTTGAATACCAAAGCTGAGGAATGTCACTTTAGTTCTCTGCTGTACTCATCCTCTCCTTGAAGTAAAGAATGTCATTCTCTGATTCAGTGGGTAGAATAAGAAACATGAGGGACTACTGGGGAAGAAAATGCATAAGTTTCTATTTCAGAAATATGGTCCTAGCTTTAACACTTTTTTTTTTTTTCACTTCATGCCTTTTAAAAAAAGTTCAGTTCTCTCCTCCGTTATTTATCGTCTCCATTCTTTGATGACATTGAAATGTCCACATTACTGGATAGAGTCCTGTGCAGCTGCAGCTAACCCCTGCTCCCCCAAGCCAGGTTGCTGCTCCTCTACACACCATCTAAAGGGATGCTGACCATGAGGAGGCACTACTATCAGTTTTCATTTTCTGATGAGAAAACAGATTTAGAAAGATTATTTCCAGGTTCACTCAGCTAGTAAGTGACAAAGCTGAGACTCAAACCTAGGTCTATAACTTCCTCTCCAAAATTTCTGAAGTTGGTTTTTCCTTAAAAAAAAGCTGGGTACCACGTGTGTTCTGTGTGCTCAGTCATGTCAGACTGTTTGTCACCCTATGGACTGTGCGCCAGCCTCCTCTGTGCATGGGATTCTCCAGGCAAGAATACTGGAGTGGGTTGCCATGCCCTCCTCCAGGGATCTTCCCATCCAGGGTTTGAACCTGTGTCTCCTGCATTGAAGTGGATTCTTTACCCACTTAGCCACCCTGGGAAGCCCCTCCAAACTACCATATGACCAGCAGCCCCACTTCTGGACATAAACCCAGCTAATGACTTTGTTTTTTTAAAGATCTATATATATGTTTTAAAATTTGTCCTCTTTTTATTGTTTTTTATTTATTTATTTATTTTCATCCATCTTAACTCTTTGGCCTGTGTGGGCCTCCCATCGCAGTGCTCCCTCTCACTGCAGAGCAATGGCTCTGGGTGCATGCGCTCTAGAACACTGACTGATAATTGGACACACCCGTCCAGCCGCTCCGCGGCAGTGGGATCTTTCTGGGTCAGGGATCAAACTGGTGCCCTTTGCATGGCAAGCCGGACTCTCTACCCACTGGACCACCAGGAAGTCCCCAGCTAATGACTTTTAAGAAGCCAGTTTTGAATACCAAAGCTGAGGAATGTCACTTTAGTTCTCTGCTGTACTCATCCTCTCCTTGAAGTAAAGAATGTCATTCTCTGATTCAGTGGGTAGAATAAGAAACATGAGGGACTACTGGGGAAGAAAATGCATAAGTTTCTATTTCAGAAATATGGTCCTAGCTTTAACACTTTTTTTTTCACTTCATGCCTTTTAAAAAAAGTTCAGTTCTCTCCTCCGTTATTTATCGTCTCCATTCTTTGATGACATTGAAATGTCCACATTACTGGATAGAGTCCTGTGCAGCTGCAGCTAACCCCTGCTCCCCCAAGCCAGGTTGCTGCTCCTCTACACACCATCTAAAGGGATGCTGACCATGAGGAGGCACTACTATCAGTTTTCATTTTCTGATGAGAAAACAGATTTAGAAAGATTATTTCCAGGTTCACTCAGCTAGTAAGTGACAAAGCTGAGACTCAAACCTAGGTCTATAACTTCCTCTCCAAAATTTCTGAAGTTGGTCTTATACCGCCAGTTCCAATGTGAGTCTATTTCAAAATTATTGCACAGACATTAAGCTAAATCCATCCTGAATACATTACAAGGAAGGTAATTTCCTATAAAAGGACCTTTTATATATGCACAAGTAAGATATTACATATAATTTTTAAATTTGAAAGAAAATCAGCTCTTTACTTTCTAGCAATCTCAGAGTCTTTTTCAAAATAGGTAAAAACATCTTTTTGACTAAAAAGTTCTTAGGTAACTCTGTAAATATAAGCCCAGTTGACTGGCAATTTAAAATGAACCAGCACTTTGAAGACCCAGTTCTTCAAAGAACATTGGAATTAACAAATACCTGCTGTATGTACTTCCATCATAACGCATTCATAGAGAATTTAATTTGCCTGATAGATCCTTTATCCATTAAGAAGGAAATAAGAGTAAGAGAGAAAGAAACATAAGAATAAGTTATTGGATTTCCTTGAATAATTTTTAGATTACTTCTAAGACTAAAATTAAACAATACAGGATAAATAAACATGAATAGAAAAAAAGCTCATGTAGTATTAATAGGCGATCTCACTGTTTCAAGTAGTAGAAATGTCAGTGGTTGAAATCTGTGATCAATTTATGTCATATTCATGAACATATCAGAAACCCACTCCCTTTCTTACTGATACCAGGTGCATTTAAAGAGGGATTTTTAAGACTCTTGTACTTTGAAATGCTGATAAGCTCTAGAGGTGTATCATACATTATCTAAAAATGAATTATCAGTTTTGGATTTCTATTTCCTCAAGTCACCACCAAGATTAGTTACAGCACATTGCTAAGGGTTAATTTTATCGTCTCCATTCTTTGATGACATTGAGATGTCCACATTACTGGATAGAGTCCTGTGCAGCTGCAGCTAACCCCTGCTCCCCCAAGCCAGGTTGCTGCTCCTCTACACACCATCTAAAGGGATGCTGACCATGAGGAGGCACTACTATCAGTTTTCATTTTCTGATGAGAAAACAGATTTAGAAAGATTATTTCCAGGTTCACTCAGCTAGTAAGTGACAAAGCTGAGACTCAAACCTAGGTCTATAACTTCCTCTCCAAAATTTCTGAAGTTGGTCTTATACCGCCAGTTCCAATGTGAGTCTATTTCAAAATTATTGCACAGACATTAAGCTAAATCCATCCTGAATACATTACAAGGAAGGTAATTTCCTATAAAAGGACCTTTTATATATGCACAAGTAAGATATTACATATAATTTTTAAATTTGAAAGAAAATCAGCTCTTTACTTTCTAGCAATCTCAGAGTCTTTTTCAAAATAGGTAAAAACATCTTTTTGACTAAAAAGTTCTTAGGTAACTCTGTAAATATAAGCCCAGTTGACTGGCAATTTAAAATGAACCAGCACTTTGAAGACCCAGTTCTTCAAAGAACATTGGAATTAACAAATACCTGCTGTATGTACTTCCATCATAACGCATTCATAGAGAATTTAATTTGCCTGATAGATCCTTTATCCATTAAGAAGGAAATAAGAGTAAGAGAGAAAGAAACATAAGAATAAGTTATTGGATTTCCTTGAATAATTTTTAGATTACTTCTAAGACTAAAATTAAACAATACAGGATAAATAAACATGAATAGAAAAAAAGCTCATGTAGTATTAATAGGCGATCTCACTGTTTCAAGTAGTAGAAATGTCAGTGGTTGAAATCTGTGATCAATTTATGTCATATTCATGAACATATCAGAAACCCACTCCCTTTCTTACTGATACCAGGTGCATTTAAAGAGGGATTTTTAAGACTCTTGTACTTTGAAATGCTGATAAGCTCTAGAGGTGTATCATACATTATCTAAAAATGAATTATCAGTTTTGGATTTCTATTTCCTCAAGTCACCACCAAGTTTAGTTACAGCACATTGCTAAGGGGTTAATTTTCAAACCACTGAGTGGGGAGAAGGGCTACTGAACACAAGATGGAGACAAAAGCAGTTATAATTGGTAAAATTCTCTGCATGTGAATTTATTTTCTTTTGTAATTGCTGTGTGTTCCAGAAGGAATGACGATTTTCTAATTTAGTGTGGTTGGAGTAACAAGCATGAGGTTTTTGTAAACACTCTATGCACAGGACCGCAAGTTTGCTCCAGCATAGAACCGCCACCCCTTCCAAGGGTGGGCCTGCCACAAGGAAATAACAAGCATGCCAAAGCAGCCCCCTACGGTACAGAGTACTGACATGCCCCAGTGTTCTCTACCTGTTACAGCAGCAATATTTGACTCTTTTTAAAAACTTAAGATGAAAAACAACATTGAATTTGTTACAGCATTGCTTTGTTTTTTTCAGGCTGCAAGGCATGTGGGAATCTTAGTTCCCCAGCCAGGGATCCAACCTGCACCCCCTGCATTAGAAGGCATAGTCTTAACCACCAGACTGCTAGGGAAATCCTGACTTGTCGTCCTAATCAAATATGATGCCCTGATTCCAAGGTGAATGTTTTATACCACCCATTTGTAGTAAGCTATCACGTTTCCCTGAGTGGTGCATCACTCTGTATGATAACTCTAAGACAGCTAGTGCTTCTTTTAGGACCGCTAGGCGTGATTATCGAGTACTGTTGACAGATGGTGTGCTGTGTTTAGTCTGGTCTTGCACAGAGGCTGCAGCAGTCTGTTATCCTATAAAACACATGCCATTTCCTCTTCCACACTAGTCTCCTGTACTACTGATCTTTGCAGGCTGAGAGAACAGTACTGTAGCAATGGATTCTCTTCCTGTAGAATATGGGTTCTTTGATCCTTCTGGCCTGGGGAAGGCAGCATAATTCATGATTCTTTTATAAGATCCTCTTGCGCGATCTATTTTTGTTTGTGGCAGGATCTGAAATAACAGTAGCGATTGTATAGTCATATGATGAAAATATCTTTGAAAATGCTGATAAGCTCTAGAGGTGTATCATACATTATCTAAAATGAATTATCAGTTTTGGATTTCTATTTCCTCAAGTCACCACCAAGTTTAGTTACAGCACATTGCTAAGGGGTTAATTTTCAAACCACTGAGTGGGGAGAAGGGCTACTGAACACAAGATGGAGACAAAAGCAGTTATAATTGGTAAAATTCTCTGCATGTGAATTTATTTTCTTTTGTAATTGCTGTGTGTTCCAGAAGGAATGACGATTTTCTAATTTAGTGTGGTTGGAGTAACAAGCATGAGGTTTTTGTAAACACTCTATGCACAGGACCGCAAGTTTGCTCCAGCATAGAACCGCCACCCCTTCCAAGGGTGGGCCTGCCACAAGGAAATAACAAGCATGCCAAAGCAGCCCCCTACGGTACAGAGTACTGACATGCCCCAGTGTTCTCTACCTGTTACAGCAGCAATATTTGACTCTTTTTAAAAACTTAAGATGAAAAACAACATTGAATTTGTTACAGCATTGCTTTGTTTTTTTCAGGCTGCAAGGCATGTGGGAATCTTAGTTCCCCAGCCAGGGATCCAACCTGCACCCCCTGCATTAGAAGGCATAGTCTTAACCACCAGACTGCTAGGGAAATCCTGACTTGTCGTCCTAATCAAATATGATGCCCTGATTCCAAGGTGAATGTTTTATACCACCCATTTGTAGTAAGCTATCACGTTTCCCTGAGTGGTGCATCACTCTGTATGATAACTCTAAGACAGCTAGTGCTTCTTTTAGGACCGCTAGGCGTGATTATCGAGTACTGTTGACAGATGGTGTGCTGTGTTTAGTCTGGTCTTGCACAGAGGCTGCAGCAGTCTGTTATCCTATAAAACACATGCCATTTCCTCTTCCACACTAGTCTCCTGTACTACTGATCTTTGCAGGCTGAGAGAACAGTACTGTAGCAATGGATTCTCTTCCTGTAGAATATGGGTTCTTTGATCCTTCTGGCCTGGGGAAGGCAGCATAATTCATGATTCTTTTATAAGATCCTCTTGCGCGATCTATTTTTGTTTGTGGCAGGATCTGAAATAACAGTAGCGATTGTATAGTCATATGATGAAAATATCTTCCAAATGAATAAGGTGCTATTTTCAGATTTCCCATCTTGTCTCAATACACTAGTCAGGTTTTAAAGGTCGTTATAAATTTTATAGCAGCTCAGATTTTACATTATAGTAATAAAGCCTGTATCCTTAATTCTTTCCATATTTATGTATATGTGTACACAATGATGCCACACTTGAAATGTTCAACTTTTCTGTTTTAAAGATTGTATAATACAGCCCAAGAGTGAAGGTTCATTTGACCCTTTTTTTTAAAATTTAAAGGTCTTTTTTTGCCTCTAAGTCATCATTTATTTTTCATTCATCTTTATTCTTTGGCGTGTGTGGGCCTCCCATTGCAGTGATATCTCTCATTATAGAGCACCTGCTCTGGGCGCATGCTCTCCAGAGCACTGGCTCCTAATTGGACACACCAATCCAGCCACTCCTTGGCATGTGGTGTCTTCCCAGGCCAGGGATGGAACCGGTACCCCTTGCACTGCAAAGCGGACTCTTTACCCACTGGACGACCAGGGAAGCCCTCATTTGATCCTTGAGAAAACAATTAGGAAAACCAAATTTTATAGTGTTTAAACTAATTTAAATTAATTTATATTAATAAGGATAGGCATTTGAATACCAATAATTTACTTCACATTCTTGTATTTTTTAATAGAAATGATCTTGTCTTTCTGAGGAACTATTTTTGTTTGTGTTAGTGTTCTTGGGAGAATGCCATTGATTCCCGTTAGATTACTATTGCATGATTTAAAATCAGTCGCTACACCTGGAGGGTATGGTAGGATGAATATTGTGCAATTTATTAACTTTCATATTACATATGCTTGCATTTTCTTGTAATTTCCTGTAATCTAAGAATACTGCAGATAATGTAGAAGATAAAAAATTCCTTATCATCATACTCTAATACCACCATATTTTAGTATCCTATATTTTATCAACTTGAGGAGCAACATGGGGAATACATTGCTTAGTCTCAATGTGAAAAATTAAAACATATGACTAAAGCTAAAATCTTCTTGGACAACACTCTTCTCTATGCAAAAAGCCCTTCCTGCTACAGAGAAAAATGTTACCAATTTGATGTATCCTTTTCGACCTTTTTCCAGGTGCTTACAGACAAAAATCACATGGTGGTGGTTTTCTTAACATGTGTGAAAACACATGTGTGTTTTCTTAACATTACACAGTAGGTGTTCTGTAAATTGCCTTTCTCCCTCACCAGTGTGCCTCATAAATCTTTCCTTCTAGGCTTCAGCACCAATTAGCAGAAGAATCTTGAGAAGACTATGTAATTTTTGTGCCTCAGTTTCCTCACACATAAGGTGAGAATAAGAATGGAATCAGCATGACGTGCTTATTGAAGGAGGAAGTGGGTTAACACATGTGCATCCTTGAGAACAGAGCCAGTTCACAGAGCAAACGCTGCGTCAGTGTTTGCTCTTACTCTTTGTGTGTAAAGAACTGCTTTCATTTCTTAACTTGCTGCTAAACAGTCCACCCAGTTGGCACACTGTGTCGTATTTCCATTGGATATTTTGAAGTAAGGCTTGAAATTACCCACAGAAGGCTTAATGTTGCAAAGAAAAGATAGCTTATGTTTTCATTTATTTAAATGATTAACCCGATCTGTTTTACCTGCTAAATGTTAAACTTTTAATCTGGTAAAGCTGTTAATTCAAACATTCCTTTTAGGTAACTCTGACCTGAGTTAGGAAAACCAAATTTTATAGTGTTTAAACTAATTTAAATTAATTTATATTAATAAGGATAGGCATTTGAATACCAATAATTTACTTCACATTCTTGTATTTTTTAATAGAAATGATCTTGTCTTTCTGAGGAACTATTTTTGTTTGTGTTAGTGTTCTTGGGAGAATGCCATTGATTCCCGTTAGATTACTATTGCATGATTTAAAATCAGTCGCTACACCTGGAGGGTATGGTAGGATGAATATTGTGCAATTTATTAACTTTCATATTACATATGCTTGCATTTTCTTGTAATTTCCTGTAATCTAAGAATACTGCAGATAATGTAGAAGATAAAAAATTCCTTATCATCATACTCTAATACCACCATATTTTAGTATCCTATATTTTATCAACTTGAGGAGCAACATGGGGAATACATTGCTTAGTCTCAATGTGAAAAATTAAAACATATGACTAAAGCTAAAATCTTCTTGGACAACACTCTTCTCTATGCAAAAAGCCCTTCCTGCTACAGAGAAAAATGTTACCAATTTGATGTATCCTTTTCGACCTTTTTCCAGGTGCTTACAGACAAAAATCACATGGTGGTGGTTTTCTTAACATGTGTGAAAACACATGTGTGTTTTCTTAACATTACACAGTAGGTGTTCTGTAAATTGCCTTTCTCCCTCACCAGTGTGCCTCATAAATCTTTCCTTCTAGGCTTCAGCACCAATTAGCAGAAGAATCTTGAGAAGACTATGAAATTTTTTGTGCCTCAGTTTCCTCACACATAAGGTGAGAATAAGAATGGAATCAGCATGACGTGCTTATTGAAGGAGGAAGTGGGTTAACACATGTGCATCCTTGAGAACAGAGCCAGTTCACAGAGCAAACGCTGCGTCAGTGTTTGCTCTTACTCTTTGTGTGTAAAGAACTGCTTTCATTTCTTAACTTGCTGCTAAACAGTCCACCCAGTTGGCACACTGTGTCGTATTTCCATTGGATATTTTGAAGTAAGGCTTGAAATTACCCACAGAAGGCTTAATGTTGCAAAGAAAAGATAGCTTATGTTTTTCATTTATTTAAATGATTAACCCGATCTGTTTTACCTGCTAAATGTTAAACTTTAATCTGGTAAACGTGGTCTTGAGTCCAAAGCTGTTAATTCAAACATTCCTTTTAGGTAACTCTGACCCTGTTTAGTTGACCTATGCAGATGCTCAATTTTTCCACATCCCATGTGCTCACTGAATTCCTCTTCTTGAGGGCATCTGGTTGTTTGGTTTACATGATTTAATGGTGGAGAAAGGAAGGGTGTCTGGATTGATGTATTGTCTCTAGATCCTAGTTGATATATACAGAGGGACTGAGTGATCTCGGTGCTCTCTATCTGCCTATGATCTTGTTCATGCTTTAGTATTTCTTGAAATTGTATGTCTATGTGCTCACTTGTGTCTGACTTTGTTATCCCTGAAATGTAGCTCACCAGACTCCTCTGTCCATGAGATTTCCCAGGCAAGAATACTGGAGTGAGTTCCCATTTTTTGTTGCAGGCTATCTTTCCCACCCAAGGATCGAATCCGTGTCTCTTGGGTCTCCTGCATTGGCAGGTTAATTCTTTACCACTGTGCTACCTAGGAGACCATCTCTTTAAATTACATACTGAGAAATGTAACTGCCATAGAGTATGCACATTTTACAGTATATATTTTACAATGTAATGACAAATTGTGCTATGCAGTGACTAGACCAATTTACACTCACACTATGAATGACTGAGAGGATCCTTTATCACCAGGCGTTTTATATAACATTCCACTTACATTCTTTCAGCAATCCTCCACAGGAGGAATTCTATTCCCATTTTATATATGGAAACAATGAGATTCAAAAAAGTCAAAACCACCAGTTCAAGGTCACACAGATAGTAAGGGGCTATTTTGGAAACCTTTTAAAGCAAACCGTAAGACACCTCGTATTTAATCTCTCCATTTTAGACATCTGGTTCTATGAGGGGTTAAGTTTTATGATATTGATTACTACTGTTTTCTCATGTCCTAGTTAATAATCTATGATAAAATGTTAAATGGTATGCAAGTCATGGACAAATGATGCTATTTTCTTAGTTAGCTCAAACACCTATTTACTGGTCAAGGGCAAATAGTTGCCCTCACATCTTTTTGACTCACAGTCCTTAGTGATACAGAAGAAGAAGAACACAACTCAGCTGGATGAAGGACTGGCTCTGCAAGTAGTTTAAGCACCAGGAATTGTAAGGCCTGAGGCATAGCCCCAAGACTAATCATCAGGGCTGCATGGAGCAGAGGAACGCACCCATTGCTAATGCAGGGTCTAGTCAAAGCTGTTAATTCAAACATTCCTTTTAGGTAACTCTGACCCTGTTTAGTTGACCTATGCAGATGCTCAATTTTTCCACATCCCATGTGCTCACTGAATTCCTCTTCTTGAGGGCATCTGGTTGTTTGGTTTACATGATTTAATGGTGGAGAAAGGAAGGGTGTCTGGATTGATGTATTGTCTCTAGATCCTAGTTGATATATACAGAGGGACTGAGTGATCTCGGTGCTCTCTATCTGCCTATGATCTTGTTCATGCTTTAGTATTTCTTGAAATTGTATGTCTATGTGCTCACTTGTGTCTGACTTTGTTATCCCTGAAATGTAGCTCACCAGACTCCTCTGTCCATGAGATTTCCCAGGCAAGAATACTGGAGTGAGTTCCCATTTTTTGTTGCAGGCTATCTTTCCCACCCAAGGATCGAATCCGTGTCTCTTGGGTCTCCTGCATTGGCAGGTTAATTCTTTACCACTGTGCTACCTAGGAGACCATCTCTTTAAATTACATACTGAGAAATGTAACTGCCATAGAGTATGCACATTTTACAGTATATATTTTACAATGTAATGACAAATTGTGCTATGCAGTGACTAGACCAATTTACACTCACACTATGAATGACTGAGAGGATCCTTTATCACCAGGCGTTTTATATAACATTCCACTTACATTCTTTCAGCAATCCTCCACAGGAGGAATTCTATTCCCATTTTATATATGGAAACAATGAGATTCAAAAAAGTCAAAACCACCAGTTCAAGGTCACACAGATAGTAAGGGGCTATTTTGGAAACCTTTTAAAGCAAACCGTAAGACACCTCGTATTTAATCTCTCCATTTTAGACATCTGGTTCTATGAGGGGTTAAGTTTTATGATATTGATTACTACTGTTTTCTCATGTCCTAGTTAATAATCTATGATAAAATGTTAAATGGTATGCAAGTCATGGACAAATGATGCTATTTTCTTAGTTAGCTCAAACACCTATTTACTGGTCAAGGGCAAATAGTTGCCCTCACATCTTTTTGACTCACAGTCCTTAGTGATACAGAAGAAGAAGAACACAACTCAGCTGGATGAAGGACTGGCTCTGCAAGTAGTTTAAGCACCAGGAATTGTAAGGCCTGAGGCATAGCCCCAAGACTAATCATCAGGGCTGCATGGAGCAGAGGAACGCACACCTTCAGAGTCTGTCACCTGCTATTTCAAGCATCTTTATTGAGACTGACAGAGTCACTTCCTCAGGTCAGAAAATAGAAGAACTCTTTCAGCTGAGTCGGGATATTTAGAAGTCTCTCTTTTGGTCTCTTGCCTGGCCAATCAAACTGTCCTGGCAGAACAAACTGTTGGATAATGAAGCATAGATACTGTAGCTGGGAAGTGCTGTCCTATTTACAGCACCCACTTCAGCCGGAGGCACATCTCTGGTGGCTCCATTTCTATCTATAAGTTAAAGCAGTGGCCTCGGCGAGCAGTACACTCTGTACAGCAGCTGCAACTCGTTATCGGCTTTGTCCAGAATAACAAACAGAGCAAACACATTTTGCAAGGACTTTCCCCCCCCTCTTCTGTAGAGAAGAAGGAATTGAGCAATCAGTGAAACACTGATTGATCAGTTGTGCTGACTTAGAGAAGTTCAAGGCTGTATTAGTACTATTAACCCCTGAAAAACAAGAACAAAAAAGGTTTTAGAACTTTCTTTGAACCTATATTTTTGAGCTTAAAGGTTATAACTTTCGTCAAAGGGAAAAGTGGGAAAATATTTGTTCTTCCCTGAGCACAATTTACTCATTGAGACTATTTTGCAATGCTATGGTGGTTAATAATTTTTGTAAAGGGAGTGCACGTTATCTGGCAATGTTGGTTAACCACAGAGTACTGGAGTTATGTGAACGGAAGGGTATGATAAAAATCATATTTAGCAAAGCAACTTACTCCTGTACCTTAACTTTGACTCTAGCCACCAAGTCCTGTGGCCACACTTAGACCTCTCTCTCTTTTTTTTTTCCTTTGGCCACTTCTATTGGTCTTTCATTTATTTATTTTCATCCATCGTTTTCATTCTCTGGCCCGTGTGGGCCTCCCATTGCGGCGGCCACTGTTGTCGCAGAGCACCGGCTCTGGGCGCATGTGCCCCAGAGTTCCGGCTCGGTAATTGGACACATTGGTCCAGCCACTCTGCGGCACGTGGGATCTTCCCAGGCCAGGTATCGAACCGGCGCCCCTTCCACTGCAAGGCGGTGACCCTACCTACTGGACTACCAGGGAAGCCCCTAGACCTCTCTTTACCAGAAATTGAATCACCTCCAGAACTCTAGCATGCCTCTTCCCATATATCATTTTCTTTGTTCTTTGACCTCATCTGCTCAAGTATTCCCAACCTTAACAGTTTTTTGAGCATCTAGTCTGATGTAACTTAGAGTCTAGGGTCTACCATTAGAGTTGTTCTTTTGCAGATATTCTCAACTGTCCCATCCCTGTTTCTCTCTAAATGACCCAGCAAAACTCAAACGTTTGGTGAACAGTCCTCCATCTCCATGTATTTGAACATGGCTGTGCTCATGTATTTGAACATGAGTTCATGGCTGGAGAAAATCACATACATGAACATTCTGATGTCATTATTAACTCATGATCACCAGCCTCCAATGGGGATCTAACACTCTTGGATCTCCTGTTGTAGTTCTTTAATGAGAGCATGATCCGTTTCTTCACAGGAATTATTTTGAACCTTTCCATCCTCAGTGAAAGACCGTGCATTCAACTTCATTGGAAAGTGGGAAGCATAAAGTGACCGTGCTCACATCTTTATACTACAGAGTCTACCAACATTTAGCTAGACAAGGAATAAATATTTCATACATCTACTCTTATGACCCTCTGGTTACAATGGCAGAAATGTCCTCACCCCTATGACTTCTTCATCATGTTCTCTAGACTTCATCTTAACTCTCTCAAAGCCTTCACCTTTTGGTCATACTCTCATGAAAATTTACCCTTCCCTTTCAGATAGAGCAGTCACTGCAAATATGTCTTGATCACTTTTCATTTAAATACACACATACAGTAAATAAACTCTTTCTTACTTCACAATCTCATCCAGTTTCTATTATATTGCTCAACTGCTTTTCTTCTCATGTTGTCTCACTTTGTTATGTCCCATTCACTCTATGCACTTCAATCTGGCTTGTCCCTTCAACACTTCAATAAAATTAAATATGTGGTCTCAGATGAATTCTAGCCTTGGTATAATCCACCAGGGGAGTGCTCTGGGGCACACATCATGTGGCAGAGTTGTCCCCTTTGGAGTGAAAACGGTTTGATGTGATGCATTCTCTCTAAAGCAACTAGATCTCTTTGTGACATTTTATTTATTTTAAATTTCTTTGTGCTACATAATGAACTTTTATGTCCCTCCTGCCTTCTACCCCTACCTAACTCCCCCTCCATACAAGTTCAGGTGTTGAGACTCTAATCGTCAATGTCACTATTTGCAGATGTGACCCTTTGGGAAATAATTATGTCATGAGGGTGGATCTGTCTTGATGGAGTTAGTGCCCTTGTAAGAAGAGACACAAGAGTGCTTGCTCCTTCTTTCCTCTCTGCTTTGTGAGAAATCTAGAAAGGCTGTCACTAACGCCTGAGTTTGTTGGCACCTTAATATTAGAATCTCTAGCCTCTGAAACTGTGAGAAATCAATGTGTGTTGTTTGAGCCACTCAGTTCGTGGTATTTATTTTAGCATGACATGACATTAAAGTCCTTTGGTGACTTCCTATTGTACGATGAATGATAAATCTACATTTTAACATGTTCTACCAACTCCTATCCCCTATATGAATCACAGCCTTGTCGTGGCATAGGGGCTTGCATAACTCAGTGACTCTATGCCATGCAGGGCCACCTAAGATGGATGGGTCATAGTGGAAAGTTCTGACAAAACTTGGCCCATTGGAGGAGGGAATGACAAACCGTTCTAGTATTCTTGCCCCTAGAACCCTATGAGCAGTGTCAAAAGAAAAAGAATTATGACATTGGAAGATAAGTCCCTCCAGGTCAGAAGATGTTCAGTATACTACCTGGAAAAGAGCAGAGGTCAATTACTAATAGCTCCAGAAAGAATGAAGTGGCTAGACCAAAGTGGAAACAAAGCTTAACTGTGGATATGTCTGGTGGTGAAAGTAAAGCCTGATGCTATAAAGAACAATATTGCATAGAAACTTGAAATGTCAGGTCCATGAATCAAGGCAAATTGGATGTGGTGAAGCAGATGGCAAGAGTGAACACTGACATCTTAGGGGTCAGTGAACTAAAATGGACAGGAATGGGTGAATTTAATTTAGATGACTCTTTTATCTATTACTGAGGGCAATAATCTCTTAAAACAAATGGAGTAGCCTTTAGAGTCAACAAAACAGCCTGAAATGCAGCCTCAAAAATGACAGAATGATCTCGGTTTGTTTCCAGGACAAACTGTGGGGAAACAAACCAGTGATGGTTTTTGTGGCTTTGGCTGAGCCAGGGGAAAAGTAAATTGGGAATGAGAAATATACTAGAAAGATCTAAGACAAACAAGTGATCTGATTCACATGGGCTCATTAGCTGGGGATATACTGATCAGCAACAAGTGGGAGATCTGCTATGGACTTTGGAACACCACAGACTCCTTACCTTCTTGCTGATTTAGTTGACCCCCAGCTGCAACAAGCCCTTTCCATCCTCAAAGCCATGAAAATAATCATTGAATAGGGCTGTGACTGAAAGTAGCGGTGCTAGTATCATTCCCTGTAAATACCTGGAGGCTTCAGCACTGAATAAAAGCAGACTGGTGAATGTATTCAGGGCCTTGATTCAGGAGGTCTTGAGCCTCCTGTTCCCATCCCTTCTTTCTGTGTATGAGTGTGTGAGTGTGTGTGTGTGTGTGTGTGTTCCTTAAAGTCTTGTCACACCCGCTATTCTGTATGCACCCGACTGACGAGCTGCGGCAACAAACCATTCAGCATCACAGTAATCCAAGTCTGTGCCCAGCCACTAGTGTGAAAGAAATTGAAGTTGACCAGTTCTATGAAGACCTATGAGACCTAGAACTAACACCAAAAAATATGTCCTTTTCATCATAGAAAAATAGGATGTTAAGAGATACCTGGAATAACAGGCAAGTTTGACTTTGGAGTACAAAATGAAGCAGAGAAAAGGCTAACAGTTTTGTCAAGAGAATGCACTAGACAGAGCAAACACCCTGTCTCAGAACCCAAGAGACAACTTTACACATGGGCATCACCAAATGGTCAATACCAAGGTCAGATTGATAATATTATTTGTAGCCAAAGATAGAGAAGCTCTGTATACAGTCAGTAAAAATAAGATGTGGAGCTGACTGTGACTCTGATCATGAGTTCCTCATTGCAATATTCAGACTTAAATTGAAGAAAGTAGGGAAAAAGGTTAATCCATTCAACTATGACATAAGTCAAATCCCTTATGATTATGCAGTGGAAGGACCAATAGATTCAACAGAGTGCCTGAAGAACTATGGACAGGGGTTTGTAATGTTGTACAGAATGCAGTGACCAAACCATCCTGAAGAAAAGAAATGCAAAAGACAAAGTGGTAGTCTGAGGAGGCTTTACAAATGGCAGAGAAAAGAAGAGAAGTGAAAGACAAGGGAGAAAGGTGAAGATACACCCAAATGAATACAGACTTTCAGAGAATAGCAAGGAGAGATAAGACGGCCTTCCTAAGTGAACAGTGCAAAAAATAGAGGAAAACAATAGAATGGAAAGACTAGGGATCTCTTAGAGAAAACTGGAGATCCAAGGGAACATTTCATGCAAAGATGGACACAATAAAGGACAGAAATGGCAAGGACCTAACAGAAGCAAAAGAGATTAAGAAGAGGTGAAAAATGCACAAAAGAACTACACAAAAAAATCTTAATGACCTAGTTAAGCATGATGTGACCAGTCACCTAGAGCCAGACATCCTGGAGTGTGAAGTAAGTGGGCCTTAAGAAGCATTACTTTCAATAAAGCTAGTGTAGGTGATGGAATTCCAGGTGAGCTATTTCAAATTCTAAAAGATGATGCTGTTAAAGTGCTGCACTCAGTATGTCAGCAAATTTGGAAAACTCCACAGTAGCCACAGGACTGGGAAAGATCAATTTTCATTCCAATTCTAAAGAACGGCAGTGCCGAAGAATGTTCAAACTACTGTACAATTTCATTCATTTCACATGCTAGCAAGGCAATGCTCAAAATCCTGCAAGCTAAGCTTCAGTAGTACATGAACTGAGAACTTCAAGATGTACAAGTTGGATTTAGAAAAGCAGAGTAACCAGAGATCAAATTGCCAACATCTCTTGAAACATAGAAAAAGCAAGGAAATTCCAGAAATATATCTACTTCTGCTTCATTGACTACATTAAAGCTTAGACTGTGTGGACCCAAGCACTGTAGAAAATTCTTAATGAGAAAGGCATACCAGATCACCTTACCAATATCCTGGGAAACCTGTTTGCAGGACAAGAAGCAACAGTTAGAACCAGACATGGAGTGATCGATGATTTCAAATTGGGAAAGGAGTATGTCAAGGCTGTATATTTTCACCCTGCTTATTTAACTTACATGCAAAGTACATCATGTGAAATGTTGGACTGGATGAATCACAGCTGGAATCAAGATTGCTGGGAGAAATATCAACAATGTCAAATATGCATGTGACACTAATCTAATGGCAGAAAGTGAAGAGGAACGATAGAGCCTCTTGATGAGGGTGAAAGAGGAGAGTGAAAAAGCTAGCTTAAAACTCAGCATTCAACAAAGTAAGACCATATTATTTGGTGCCATCACTCCATAGCAAAGAGAAGAGGAAAAAGTAGAAACAGTGACAGTTTTCTTTTCTAGGGCTCCAAAATCACTGTGAGTGGTGACTGTAGCCATGAAATTAAAAGATATTTGCTACTTGGAAGGAAATCTATGAGAAACCTAGACAGCATATTAAAAATCAGAGACCTCACTTTCACTGTTACTTCTTGGAAGGTAGCATCAATTCCCAAAGCAAAGTCTTCATGAATGGTGTTCCTCCTGGCTAGAATGCTTTTCCTCTCACGTTACCCATTTAATTAATATGATTAGTTAAATCACATTACCCATTTATTTAGTATCATTCCATCTCAGCTTACATATCACTTCCTCAGACTGTCCCTAACCATCAAATCTAAATTTTGCTCCCCACTACTATTTTCTAGCTAAATGCTCTGCTTTTCTCCTATAAAGCTGTAATTATACATTGTAACATAATTTGTAATTATATGTTGTGTGGCTGATTACTAAACTGTCTTAATACACTGAAAACCCTGATTCATTCATATTTGTTAAGCATCTCTGATGTGGTACTATGAGATTTGGGGCCATGTCAATTCATTTCACCATTGCCTAATGGAGTATCAGGTATATTGTAAAATATATTCAACTTGTTGAATGAATGAATGAATAAATGATGAATTCATTAGACATACAAAACCTGAGGATAAAGAAACACTTTTGTGATCTCTGGTTATCCCTTAAAAATTCTACTAAGACTATTAATATAAGGTCATCTGATGTTTAATCAAATTGGTGTCCTTTGGTGATTGCTTCTGAGATCATAGCATTTGATAGTGATCGATGATTTCAAATTGGGAAAGGAGTATGTCAAGGCTGTATATTTTCACCCTGCTTATTTAACTTACATGCAAAGTACATCATGTGAAATGTTGGACTGGATGAATCACAGCTGGAATCAAGATTGCTGGGAGAAATATCAACAATGTCAAATATGCATGTGACACTAATCTAATGGCAGAAAGTGAAGAGGAACGATAGAGCCTCTTGATGAGGGTGAAAGAGGAGAGTGAAAAAGCTAGCTTAAAACTCAGCATTCAACAAAGTAAGACCATATTATTTGGTGCCATCACTCCATAGCAAAGAGAAGAGGAAAAAGTAGAAACAGTGACAGTTTTCTTTTCTAGGGCTCCAAAATCACTGTGAGTGGTGACTGTAGCCATGAAATTAAAAGATATTTGCTACTTGGAAGGAAATCTATGAGAAACCTAGACAGCATATTAAAATCAGAGACCTCACTTTCACTGTTACTTCTTGGAAGGTAGCATCAATTCCCAAAGCAAAGTCTTCATGAATGGTGTTCCTCCTGGCTAGAATGCTTTTCCTCTCACGTTACCCATTTAATTAATATGATTAGTTAAATCACATTACCCATTTATTTAGTATCATTCCATCTCAGCTTACATATCACTTCCTCAGACTGTCCCTAACCATCAAATCTAAATTTTGCTCCCCACTACTATTTTCTAGCTAAATGCTCTGCTTTTCTCCTATAAAGCTGTAATTATACATTGTAACATAATTTGTAATTATATGTTGTGTGGCTGATTACTAAACTGTCTTAATACACTGAAAACCCTGATTCATTCATATTTGTTAAGCATCTCTGATGTGGTACTATGAGATTTGGGGCCATGTCAATTCATTTCACCATTGCCTAATGGAGTATCAGGTATATTGTAAAATATATTCAACTTGTTGAATGAATGAATGAATAAATGATGAATTCATTAGACATACAAAACCTGAGGATAAAGAAACACTTTTGTGATCTCTGGTTATCCCTTAAAAATTCTACTAAGACTATTAATATAAGGTCATCTGATGTTTAATCAAATTGGTGTCCTTTGGTGATTGCTTCTGAGATCATAGCATTTGATAGATATTCTCTCATTAACTTTTACACATCCCTTCATTTATGTGATATTGACTTGTCCAGTTTTTAGATAAACTGGGATATCAAAAGGTTAATTGACTTGGCTAAGGATGGATATGTTTACAACAGAGCCAGGGATAGAATTTACCTTTTTTTTTATGGAATTATTTTTCTTATTATTTCAATAGCATAAGTATGTAGACCATACATTTCTCTTTTTATTTCAATAGCATTTAAGTATATAGACCATACATGCTATATTTGTAATTTGATAGTTTCTCTGTAAGTATATTTAAATTATCCATATAAAGATAATTTTGTTTACACCAACAAAAACAAATATCTTGAGAATTTCTTTTTCTTTTATGTAGCCTGATAGTATTCTCTATACAATCTCTTTAGTTTAGCATTTTGCATGCTTAGTCATTAAAGACACTATATCGGGAATGTATCTACTCAGGTTTGTAAAACTGAAATTCCTTCTGAAATGTACTACTATCAATATTCCTTTTATGCACATACCGCATTTGATAAGATACACCTTTAGGCCAAGAACTCTTTCTTTCATGCTCATTAATCATTCTCGGTTTCCTTGTGAGAAAATGATGAGGACAAAGGTTAAATAACTCAATCACTGTGGTAGAATGAATTCCTGTTAAAGCTTCGTTCTGGGATTTTGAGTTGACTTGTATAAACACACAACTATACTTTTCATCCTTATTTGTAGAATGGTGTATATATTTAATATTAAAAAATTCTAATTGTGCCATTGCTAAGACTTTAACATATGAAAGGGCTTCCTTCCCTGGTGGCACAGTGGTAAAGAATCTGCTGTCAAGAGATGCAGCAAGAGAGCAAGAAGGCGCAAGAGATGCAGTTTCTGAGATGTGACTGAGCACACACACATACACATATGAAAGGAAGATTAATAGGAATGAGGGTGCTTTGAGTCTTGCTAAGGAAACATTTTGCTTAACCTTTTACTTAACTCTTTATGTATTATTCATACACGTGCTGTGCTGTGCTCAGTCACTTAGTTGTGTCTGACTCTTTGTGACCCATGGAAAGTAGCCTACCAGGCTCCTCTGTCCATGAAGTTCTCTAGGCAGGAATAATGGTGTGGATTGCCATTTCCTACTCCAGAGGATCTTCCCGACCCAGAGATCAAACCTGTGTCTCTTGTGCTTCCTGCACTGGCAGGCAGATTGTTTACTACTTTGCCATGTGGGAAGCCCCATTCATACCTAAAAATATTGCTTAAAATAAGTTTAAAGCCATGCATTATTTTCAACTGGCTTTAATGAGAATTTTTTTCACATTAGTCACATTACTTTCAGCGCATATATAATCCTTGAAGTAAAACGATTACATCAGACTTTAAATATAATTGCAAATAAAATTTGGAGTGTATTTCTGCTGGTTAAGTCAAAGTATGGTGTTATATTTGAAGTATAATGTATTAGGTATGTCAAAGAATGGTTGTCAAATTTCATCCTGGAATTTATTAAGATATATAGGGGTATATTTACTGAGGAAATATGTAATTTTTTTAACAAAATGAAGAATTATTTTATTGAATTAAAATGTCTAGTACTTTTTTTTTCAAACTATACTAATTCTAGGTCAGGCAATCTGGCAAGACCTCTAATTCTATTGGTATTAGAATATAGCCTGGACTTTGAAACCGTGTCTTTTCTTCAAAGGAGATAAGCAAAAGTCTCTTATCTTAGGTCTGGAAGAAACACAGAGTCCAGTATCAAGGAGTGGAGTAGTTATTTTCCCAGACATAGCACAAGGTTTTCAAGCCTGAAGAAAAAGATTAATCTTCTTAGAAAAGGACTTTGCTAACTTGGGCCTGGACATGGCAATCCTGTTTCCAGCCATCCTATATATAAGCTTTAGCAGTCAAAAGTTTGTTTGCTGTAATTTTGATGTGGCTCGTCTTTTCTTAACTGCTCATATTCAAGGTTTGGAAAAGAAGGAACAGTGGTGAGCTGAGTGATTCATTGGATTCTGATGAGGAGCTTTTGAGAAATTTTGTTATTCCTGAGTTTTAAATTTGTATTATTCATACACGTGCTGTGCTGTGCTCAGTCACTTAGTTGTGTCTGACTCTTTGTGACCCATGGAAAGTAGCCTACCAGGCTCCTCTGTCCATGAAGTTCTCTAGGCAGGAATAATGGTGTGGATTGCCATTTCCTACTCCAGAGGATTTTCCCCGACCCAGAGATCAAACCTGTGTCTCTTGTGCTTCCTGCACTGGCAGGCAGATTGTTTACTACTTTGCCATGTGGGAAGCCCCATTCATACCTAAAAATATTGCTTAAAATAAGTTTAAAGCCATGCATTATTTTCAACTGGCTTTAATGAGAATTTTTTTCACATTAGTCACATTACTTTCAGCGCATATATAATCCTTGAAGTAAAACGATTACATCAGACTTTAAATATAATTGCAAATAAAATTTGGAGTGTATTTCTGCTGGTTAAGTCAAAGTATGGTGTTATATTTGAAGTATAATGTATTAGGTATGTCAAAGAATGGTTGTCAAATTTCATCCTGGAATTTATTAAGATATATAGGGGTATATTTACTGAGGAAATATGTAATATTTTTAACAAAATGAAGAATTATTTTATTGACTTAAAATGTCTAGTACTTTTTTTTTAAAACTATACTAATTCTAGGTCAGGCAATCTGGCAAGACCTCTAATTCTATTGGTATTAGAATATAGCCTGGACTTTGAAACCGTGTCTTTTCTTCAAAGGAGATAAGCAAAAGTCTCTTATCTTAGGTCTGGAAGAAACACAGAGTCCAGTATCAAGGAGTGGAGTAGTTATTTTCCCAGACATAGCACAAGGTTTTCAAGCCTGAAGAAAAAGATTAATCTTCTTAGAAAAGGACTTTGCTAACTTGGGCCTGGACATGGCAATCCTGTTTCCAGCCATCCTATATATAAGCTTTAGCAGTCAAAAGTTTGTTTGCTGTAATTTTGATGTGGCTCGTCTTTTCTTAACTGCTCATATTCAAGGTTTGGAAAAGAAGGAACAGTGGTGAGCTGAGTGATTCATTGGATTCTGATGAGGAGCTTTTGAGAAATTTTGTTATTCCTGAGTTTTAAACCCTTGTGACTTTAATATAAATTGGGTATGAACCTTTACTTTTTTCTCTGCCATTTAGTAATTATATTTCAACATTCCTATTGACTGTGATGATAACTACAAATTTATAATTCATGGGTGTTTGTGATTGTATTTATTTTAAAATTTGCTATTTTTAAAATATGATGCCTTGTTTGTAATTCAGTATTAAACTAAACTTGCTTAAAATTGTATTTTATCACAAATATCTCTGTCTTTCATGTTTTCAGAATGCATTTTGTTTCTTAAAGATATTAACATGAAAGTTCATGGTTTAGACCTTGTCCTTTGTAGTCACACGTGGTGTGGATATTTACAGTTTTCTCTAGTTAATTTGTTTAGTGTTGATCACTACATGCTTGAGCCAAAATTGGCTGCTGAAGAAGTGCTTATCTTTTTGTTCTCTTAAGTTGCTGGATCTGAAGTAGTTTCGACGGTGTGGGTCAACTCATTTGGGAAATGAAAGATGATATGAGGGCTTTTTACTTTGTAAAGTGTCCTCAGCAAGTGATCACATTTCATCCTGGGAGTGCTGCTGAAGAGGAAGGTGTTAACTTGAGTCTTACATGTCTTGAGTTTCTTAGGTCTTAAGTTCTTTTTGTTATTCTTTATTGTTCAGTTTGAGAGTAGAAATACACCTGAAAGATTTTTCAAGAGTGAGATTTTAGGGGGCAAATCTGTATTCTAGTCTTATTTCTATTTTAGGATTTAGTACCGTCCCTGGCATGTAACAACCTTCTGTAAGTATTGACAGGAAGAGTTAGAGAAGAGGTCGCAGTTGCTACTATTCTTAACACGTTGATATAAAACAGAGACAATGAAGAAACCACTTAGGATCATACAAATGTGAAAATAAGTTGCTTGGGCCTGGACATGGCAATCCTGTTTCCAGCCATCCTATATATAAGCTTTAGCAGTCAAAAGTTTGTTTGCTGTAATTTTGATGTGGCTCGTCTTTTCTTAACTGCTCATATTCAAGGTTTGGAAAAGAAGGAACAGTGGTGAGCTGAGTGATTCATTGGATTCTGATGAGGAGCTTTTGAGAAATTTTGTTATTCCTGAGTTTTAAACCCTTGTGACTTTAATATAAATTGGGTATGAACCTTTACTTTTTTCTCTGCCATTTAGTAATTATATTTCAACATTCCTATTGACTGTGATGATAACTACAAATTTATAATTCATGGGTGTTTGTGATTGTATTTATTTTAAAATTTGCTATTTTTAAAATATGATGCCTTGTTTGTAATTCAGTATTAAACTAAACTTGCTTAAAATTGTATTTTATCACAAATATCTCTGTCTTTCATGTTTTCAGAATGCATTTTGTTTCTTAAAGATATTAACATGAAAGTTCATGGTTTAGACCTTGTCCTTTGTAGTCACACGTGGTGTGGATATTTACAGTTTTCTCTAGTTAATTTGTTTAGTGTTGATCACTACATGCTTGAGCCAAAATTGGCTGCTGAAGAAGTGCTTATCTTTTTGTTCTCTTAAGTTGCTGGATCTGAAGTAGTTTCGACGGTGTGGGTCAACTCATTTGGGAAATGAAAGATGATATGAGGGCTTTTTACTTTGTAAAGTGTCCTCAGCAAGTGATCACATTTCATCCTGGGAGTGCTGCTGAAGAGGAAGGTGTTAACTTGAGTCTTACATGTCTTGAGTTTCTTAGGTCTTAAGTTCTTTTTGTTATTCTTTATTGTTCAGTTTGAGAGTAGAAATACACCTGAAAGATTTTTCAAGAGTGAGATTTTAGGGGGCAAATCTGTATTCTAGTCTTATTTCTATTTTAGGATTTAGTACCGTCCCTGGCATGTAACAACCTTCTGTAAGTATTGACAGGAAGAGTTAGAGAAGAGGTCGCAGTTGCTACTATTCTTAACACGTTGATATAAAACAGAGACAATGAAGAAACCACTTAGGATCATACAATGTGAATGATGTATAAAGCTCCTCAAGTGCTGTAAAATAGTATATGTTGTATTTTTAGCTTTGTGCTTAGGCAAGAAGCAGTGTGGCGCTATTTAATGTTTTAATCAGTGTAATCAGTGTAAGTATCAGTGTAAGAATCAGTGTATGAAATAAGAATATGTAAATGGCAACTATATGGTACTGACAAGATGTAGATAAAGTTCATAAGGTAGGGTTTCATATAACTTTGAAGGATTGACAGGATGTAGACAAGCTGGAAAACCTTACAAATGTACAGCCTTAAACTTCTTCGTTAGGTAAAATATTACATCATCTGATGTTGGCTAAATGATTCACAACCTGTTTTGTTAATTATTCCTCATTGTTTTCTTTATTAACTGCATTTTATAAAGAGAAAACTTCTGTAAACAGAAGTTGCGCTGTCTTTGACATCACTGGCTGTGTGTCAAGACACTGTAAGATAGATTTTAAATGTATAATTGGAAAATCACACATCCCTTCTTTGACTCCCCCTTTTCCTATTCCTTGTAGTTACTCTATCATGTCCTAAGCATTTTTCTGTGGTAAAATTTGTGTGGGGAAATGAAAAAAGAAAATAAAATAGTAGTCAGAGTTGGAGAGAATTAAGATGCCTTGATTCTCACTGCTGGCCATAGCTGAAGGTGATGAATGCACATCAGTAGAGCTGCACCCTCCTTTTACTGAATGGCTTTGAGTCTCTGACAGGAACTGTCTTGATCGTCAGTGTTAATATTTTTAATTTGTGTAGGACTTTGTCTTGATTCCTTATAGTAATTTTGGGAAATACCTATGTGCGCCACCTTGGGTGTTCAAGGATCATCTGGGTCTGTTACTATACCCACATCCTTATGTTTGCCCAGAAGTTGAGCCAAAGACCCTGCTTATAAATTGCAAGGACTGAAAATAGCACCTAAAAAATGGTGATGCTTTAGAGATACATTTAGTGGGTTTTTTGATCTGTTAGCATGGTAAATCACTTTTATTTAAATGTAAACATTATTTTAGAAAAAAAGTATGTTCTCTTTAAAAGACTAATTTTCATTGAAATTGATTCTGGCCTCTAAGTAGAGAGGCAAAGACAAATTCAAAATATGCCGCCAATTCAGGAGTTTAATTTAAAACATTTTTAAGGTTATTTTCAGATTTGAACGCTGTTTTGTCAGTTCACTGTGACAGTTCAGTTGCTTGTAAGTATTACCAAGGCATGTATTGGGATATTTTCACAATAAAGACATTTCCAGTTTTTCTTATTCTGTACACTAACAATGAAGGTAAAATGAGACTTATGTGGTCTAGTGAATAGCAGTTCTTTTCATATAATGTTCACAGAATGGTCATTAGATTAAAGGTTCTCTGATTTGCATGTGAATGGGGAAATTAACACTCCTGAAAGTCCTTTAGTTGAAAGTTTCAGTAAATTTTATTAGATGTTAAGTCTTCAAAACTTATGTGAATGAAAAATAAGAAAATAATTATGTCCTAATAAAAGGCCTGTTTTTTATTTAAAGGTTTCTAGTCAATTTAGCTAGAGGATATATAATTTTACTATCTGTGAGTTTAGAGAATTAGACATAGTTTTGAGAGAATCTTTGGTTTGTGTTGGGAGTAGTAATAATTGAACTAATCTATATCCCTAAGGACTATCTTTGTTTTGTTTTAAAAAAGTATTAATTGATTAGTTAATTAACTATTAATTAATCCAGTTAATTAATGGTAGAAAATCAGACATTTATGGACAAGTGAGTTTTAAGAAATTAGTAGTCATGCCTTGATTCTCACTGCTGGCCATAGCTGAAGGTGATGAATGCACATCAGTAGAGCTGCACCCTCCTTTTACTGAATGGCTTTGAGTCTCTGACAGGAACTGTCTTGATCGTCAGTGTTAATATTTTTAATTTGTGTAGGACTTTGTCTTGATTCCTTATAGTAATTTTGGGAAATACCTATGTGCGCCACCTTGGGTGTTCAAGGATCATCTGGGTCTGTTACTATACCCACATCCTTATGTTTGCCCAGAAGTTGAGCCAAAGACCCTGCTTATAAATTGCAAGGACTGAAAATAGCACCTAAAAAATGGTGATGCTTTAGAGATACATTTAGTGGGTTTTTTGATCTGTTAGCATGGTAAATCACTTTTATTTAAATGTAAACATTATTTTAGAAAAAAAGTATGTTCTCTTTAAAAGACTAATTTTCATTGAAATTGATTCTGGCCTCTAAGTAGAGAGGCAAAGACAAATTCAAAATATGCCGCCAATTCAGGAGTTTAATTTAAAACATTTTTAAGGTTATTTTCAGATTTGAACGCTGTTTTGTCAGTTCACTGTGACAGTTCAGTTGCTTGTAAGTATTACCAAGGCATGTATTGGGATATTTTCACAATAAAGACATTTCCAGTTTTTCTTATTCTGTACACTAACAATGAAGGTAAAATGAGACTTATGTGGTCTAGTGAATAGCAGTTCTTTTCATATAATGTTCACAGAATGGTCATTAGATTAAAGGTTCTCTGATTTGCATGTGAATGGGGAAATTAACACTCCTGAAAGTCCTTTAGTTGAAAGTTTCAGTAAATTTTATTAGATGTTAAGTCTTCAAAACTTATGTGAATGAAAAATAAGAAAATAATTATGTCCTAATAAAAGGCCTGTTTTTTATTTAAAGGTTTCTAGTCAATTTAGCTAGAGGATATATAATTTTACTATCTGTGAGTTTAGAGAATTAGACATAGTTTTGAGAGAATCTTTGGTTTGTGTTGGGAGTAGTAATAATTGAACTAATCTATATCCCTAAGGACTATCTTTGTTTTGTTTTAAAAAAGTATTAATTGATTAGTTAATTAACTATTAATTAATCCAGTTAATTAATGGTAGAAAATCAGACATTTATGGACAAGTGAGTTTTTAAGTCAGTCTTTAATAATTTGAGGAATGCAGTCTCCAATTTTAGTACAAATATTCTAACCTGACAATCCTTTCTTGTTCCAAGTTACATGCTGGTGTACCATCCAGAGTAACTAACATAGTGCTAGTACTTCTTCCTTTATACAGCTTTATTTCTTTCATTTTTCTTCTTACAAAATGCATAATCATGTCTTTCATAGGATTTTTATTATTACTGATTGACTTCATCTTCTAAATGTAGTCAGTTAGCTTTTAAAAACAAATTTTTGAAAGCCATGAGCTTTTAACAATCAATCCTTTGCTTTTTCAGTCCATAAAACATTCAAGAATATTCTCTTGAAATAACCAATCCTTTAATTTGAGTTCAATTTGTAACAGCATTGTATATTTCCCTCTTCCTATCAGCTGAAGATGATCTTGCTTAAGGCAAGTAGAGGTTTAAAATAAATGACATCAAGTAAGCAATACCAGAATTAAACATTTACTTCTTCAGCCCCTCAGGGGATGTCAGAAATTAACATCCAAAAAGGCATTTTTTGATTGTTAGCAGTTTGTAGAATTCAAGGATCAGAATTTTTTTATTCCTTTTATTTTTTCCCTTCTCTGTCTCCTTGGTTTTCTTTTTTTCCCTGTAGAGCATTACATTTCTCCATTTTTTTTTTTTTTTTACCTTGATAAAACAAAAAGGGCACCCTGTCTTTAAACAACTCAACTTAGACATCTCTGCTCAGTGTTATGTGGCAGCCTGGATGGGAGGGGATTTTGGGGAAGAATGGATACATGTAAATATGTGACTGAGTCCCTTTGCTATTCACCGGTAACTATCAGAATGCTGTTATACAGCTATACTTCAACATAGAGTTAAAAGTTTAGAAAAAATAAGAAATTTCCAAATCTGAAAGAAGAAATTGCTCTATAGTCCATTCATGGGAATTTGCAGTAATAGTTTAGAAAGATGGAATTCTACTGTTTGGAGTGTGGTGGTCTGATCCTTAGGAAGTCAGAATACATCTTCTTGGACCAAATTCCCTTGAAAACAAGAGGTCATGAAGGAAATCAGATTTAATGTAGCAAATGTTCTATGAGTGGATAGAGTAGGAATGTGTGTGGGTGACCTGTTTTTTGATAAAAAAAAAGTCTACGTCATTTCCATGTAACCTGTCACCCCTCACTCGGTAGTTTCAAGATTCATTGCACAACTTGCTTCTTTGTAATCCTCAAATATGTTTAATTAAAAGAAGTTCCAACACTCTCCTAGCCCATGACCTAGATAACTGTGGGTAACTCCTCCTCATGGCTAGGGTTGCTCTTTAGAGCCTTGCAAAATCTTTTGTGTTTACTTTGGGCATAAGTTAAGAATTAACAAGCCCATCGGAGTTGTTCATTCTGTTCAGCACATTAAATGATGATTTAGTTGCTGTGATAATCATTGTGCAAAAAAGGCTGATGATGAATTAAATTTTAAAATTTTCCTTAGAAATATTTTATTCTTTAGAATGACAATTAATGATTCAACCATTCTTTTTTTTAGATACTTAAAATGACATCAAGTAAGCAATACCAGAATTAAACATTTACTTCTTCAGCCCCTCAGGGGATGTCAGAAATTAACATCCAAAAAGGCATTTTTTGATTGTTAGCAGTTTGTAGAATTCAAGGATCAGAATTTTTTTATTCCTTTTATTTTTTCCCTTCTCTGTCTCCTTGGTTTTCTTTTTTTCCCTGTAGAGCATTACATTTCTCCATTTTTTTTTTTTTTTTACCTTGATAAAACAAAAAGGGCACCCTGTCTTTAAACAACTCAACTTAGACATCTCTGCTCAGTGTTATGTGGCAGCCTGGATGGGAGGGGATTTTGGGGAAGAATGGATACATGTAAATATGTGACTGAGTCCCTTTGCTATTCACCGGTAACTATCAGAATGCTGTTATACAGCTATACTTCAACATAGAGTTAAAAGTTTAGAAAAAATAAGAAATTTCCAAATCTGAAAGAAGAAATTGCTCTATAGTCCATTCATGGGAATTTGCAGTAATAGTTTAGAAAGATGGAATTCTACTGTTTGGAGTGTGGTGGTCTGATCCTTAGGAAGTCAGAATACATCTTCTTGGACCAAATTCCCTTGAAAACAAGAGGTCATGAAGGAAATCAGATTTAATGTAGCAAATGTTCTATGAGTGGATAGAGTAGGAATGTGTGTGGGTGACCTGTTTTTTGATAAAAAAAAAGTCTACGTCATTTCCATGTAACCTGTCACCCCTCACTCGGTAGTTTCAAGATTCATTGCACAACTTGCTTCTTTGTAATCCTCAAATATGTTTAATTAAAAGAAGTTCCAACACTCTCCTAGCCCATGACCTAGATAACTGTGGGTAACTCCTCCTCATGGCTAGGGTTGCTCTTTAGAGCCTTGCAAAATCTTTTGTGTTTACTTTGGGCATAAGTTAAGAATTAACAAGCCCATCGGAGTTGTTCATTCTGTTCAGCACATTAAATGATGATTTAGTTGCTGTGATAATCATTGTGCAAAAAAGGCTGATGATGAATTAAATTTTAAAATTTTCCTTAGAAATATTTTATTCTTTAGAATGACAATTGCCTAATGATTCAACCATTCTATTTTATGAAATTTATGTTGTAAGCATACTTAGGCCAAAATGTAAGAAAATGGTTAGGCCAAAATCAAGTGTAGAGTTTGATTTATGAAACTAGTATTTTCTTTCACTGACTGTTCCATCATTTACAAAACTATTTCAATTTGAAATGTAGTAATTGTTAGGAACTTATGTTTCTACAGTGATTTCTACTAAAGGCTTTAGATTTGGTGTTAAATAACCCAAAAATAATGAGATGAGTTTATTCAATTAGATATCTATTTCTTATATCTATAAAAGAGAGCAATTGGTAGAGATGATTCTAAAAATTACTTTCAGATATATAAAAGTATTGCATAATTATGTTCTCTGATGAGTATTTAGGCAATATATTTAACAAGAGATTAATTTCCTACAAAGTATATTTTAGCTGAGAACAATCTTGTTTTCAGTCATACAGCATCTGATAAATAGAAAGCATTCAACCTAAGACTAGTTCTTTTTGAAATCCTAAACTTTATAAGCAATCGTGAAAATTCAATGGCATTAAATTATTCAGATTCTGAAACAAGTAGCTTAAAACTATAGGATGTAACAGAAAATATAAAATTTCCTTTGCTATTTTAGGTAAGTCGGGCTGAGTTATTAGCTAACTAGAAGTATGGCTCCCAGTTCAATATAGTTATATTTCTGTATTACCTTCTTCATGTTTATATTATTTTAATTTTAAACATGATAATAAAAGATGATCCTTTCACTCGGTAGTTTCAAGATTCATTGCACAACTTGCTTCTTTGTAATCCTCAAATATGTTTAATTAAAAGAAGTTCCAACACTCTCCTAGCCCATGACCTAGATAACTGTGGGTAACTCCTCCTCATGGCTAGGGTTGCTCTTTAGAGCCTTGCAAAATCTTTTGTGTTTACTTTGGGCATAAGTTAAGAATTAACAAGCCCATCGGAGTTGTTCATTCTGTTCAGCACATTAAATGATGATTTAGTTGCTGTGATAATCATTGTGCAAAAAAGGCTGATGATGAATTAAATTTTAAAATTTTCCTTAGAAATATTTTATTCTTTAGAATGACAATTGCCTAATGATTCAACCATTCTATTTTATGAAATTTATGTTGTAAGCATACTTAGGCCAAAATGTAAGAAAATGGTTAGGCCAAAATCAAGTGTAGAGTTTGATTTATGAAACTAGTATTTTCTTTCACTGACTGTTCCATCATTTACAAAACTATTTCAATTTGAAATGTAGTAATTGTTAGGAACTTATGTTTCTACAGTGATTTCTACTAAAGGCTTTAGATTTGGTGTTAAATAACCCAAAAATAATGAGATGAGTTTATTCAATTAGATATCTATTTCTTATATCTATAAAAGAGAGCAATTGGTAGAGATGATTCTAAAAATTACTTTCAGATATATAAAAGTATTGCATAATTATGTTCTCTGATGAGTATTTAGGCAATATATTTAACAAGAGATTAATTTCCTACAAAGTATATTTTAGCTGAGAACAATCTTGTTTTCAGTCATACAGCATCTGATAAATAGAAAGCATTCAACCTAAGACTAGTTCTTTTTGAAATCCTAAACTTTATAAGCAATCGTGAAAATTCAATGGCATTAAATTATTCAGATTCTGAAACAAGTAGCTTAAAACTATAGGATGTAACAGAAAAATATAAAATTTCCTTTGCTATTTTAGGTAAGTCGGGCTGAGTTATTAGCTAACTAGAAGTATGGCTCCCAGTTCAATATAGTTATATTTCTGTATTACCTTCTTCATGTTTATATTATTTTAATTTTAAACATGATAATAAACCAGAGAAGCATGGATCCTTTCTTCTCTTTCATTATTTGATTTTTACTGAACTTACATTTTATCCATATCGAGATCATGTCATAGTATTTCTGAGCATTGTAACCTCTACAGTCATGGATTCTTCCTGAGAAATTCATCTTAACCAGTCTACTCTTTCGTTTCATGCTGTTGCCTCTGTTTTTCCCAGATATAGTTGGCATACTGGAAAGAGGATGGACATTGGCTAAGAGCTGAATTCTGAGCTTGGCTTTGCAACTGATTAGCTGTGTGATCATGGGCAGGCTACTTAACTCCCTGAGACCCACTCAACATCTTCATCTGTGAAACGGGGATATCATTGGCCATAGTTAGTACAGAGATTGCTCTTAAGATGAGCAACAAAAGGCATTCCAAGTGGCTAGCTCCAATGATGGCACTTAGTAGGTGATTTAAAAATGGCAAGTATCTCAGTTGTCAAGCAGCATCATATTTATCATAATCGGACTCATTAAAATTGATTTATTTAAGCACTTATTTGCACTTGCTGGCATAATAGTGAGTAGTGTATATACATCTCTCTATAGATGTACATATATGCTAACATATCATAGTTATACATTCCAGTGTTTAAATTCTGTTGTAGGATCTTAAAATTTTATTACCCAAGAATTTTCTCTTTAAAACATTTTTTTTAGGAACTTTTAAGAAGACTGAAAATTTTTGATTAGGAATACTACATGACATGGTTTTAAATCTATAGTTATCTCATGGTCAAGATTTCTTTTTTTGTTGTTTCGGGTTATTCAATTTTTAATTTTCTAGTGAACTTTGAGTTTTCTTTCTAAAATTTCACTCTAAATTCTGCCTTTTATGTATGATTTATGATTTAATGATTTACAGTTTTAGTGATTACAGCTCACTATGTCTAACTTTGGCTAGCTGCTATATTTTATGACTGCTATATATGCTTTTTGGCCTGTTTCTATATAATCCTCCATAACTTGTGTTTGCAGCTTGCTTTTCTTTCTCTCTTTGGACTGACTTACACTTTACCTCACTTTGCTTGTACTTTAACCTATTGTTTGACTATGTCTTAGTTTGCCAAGGTCACTCTGAATTCTAATCAGCTTTCTAAGGCATTGCCCACTATGTTCTTCTCATCCCACAAACAGCTTGTTTTGTTCACTGTGTAATTCACTGTATCCTCTTACATTTATATACATTCTCCAGTAAATGTACATGCACCTAGTAATGGCCTAGAATACATATTTGATGCACTTGAATTAAAGTAGATTATGTCTAACATTTCTGCATAGTCTACTAATAATGTCTATTTTTTAAAGGCAGAAATTAGTATGACAAGAATTATTCTTTGGAAATACATGCTGCTTGTACCATGTAACCTGTTCTATTTAAGTTTTTTTTTTTTTTCAAATAGCATCATATAAAGGCTTGCTTTTTTATTGTGCTAGAATGTAATCACATGTGTCTTGAATTTTAATATGTGAAATCATTTTGACAAGGTCTCTTTTCCAGCTTCATTTTTTCTCTTACTTTGAATCACTTCAGCCTTTCTGCTATCAAACATTAGCCTGATAGGCACATTCATGAAAATTGGTTCTTCACCTTCTATTCCTCAAAATGCCAATTGGATCTGAATGAATGTGTCTTACTTGATTGGATTTTCAGACATCTGGTTTTTTAAAATGTTTTTGGCTACTTCTATTGGTCTTTCATTTATCTAATTGCATACATCTTTTGTTCTGTTGGCCTGTGTGGGCCTCCCATCTCAGTGGCCTTTGTTGCTGCAGAGCACCAACTCTGGGCGGATGCACCCCAGAGCTCCAGCTCAATAGTTGGACACATCAGTCCAGCCACTCTGCGGCACATGGGATCTTCCCAGGCCAGGGATCGAACCGGTGTCCTTTGCACTGCAAGGCAGTGTCCTTACCCACTGGACCACCAGGGAAGCCCAGACATCTGGTTATTTAAAAAACCCCTCATCTGACAAGTTAATATATATTGTTATTGTTGACAAGTCTTCTCCCTGGCCAAGCTATGAAGAATCCTTCTACCAGCTTATCCCAATTTCTACGATGAGAGAAAGTATGCCCTTTTATGGAAGGACAAATCTGAACTAGTCTTTCTAGTCCATATCCTCATGTGTGACAGTGTTCCTTGTTATATTGGACTAAAAATAACCAGAATCGAGCCATAATAATCACTTTTATCTTTTCTATTCTATTTTCATACATCCTTGCTCAGATACTATATAGAACTATTTTGGAGGGAGGGAGTGGTTCTTTACCTTCTTCTCTGAATTACCTGTTCTCCAGACATACTTTGCTTTTAGCATTAAATTTATCTCTTCAAAATAGCCTTTTGTAGCATTCTTAATTGACAACTTTCTTTTCCTATTGCTAAACATCTTTATTTCTTCTTATGTTCATCTGACATAATTTTGTTTCTGCTTAAATAAGCATCATTGACCAGGCAAGAACTCAATACACAGGAATCCATTCATTCATTCAATCATTTTTCAAACATGCCTCTTGCATGTCTGTTATATTGAGACTTTTTGAAAGATACATAGCTTTCTTAGAGTGTCTCTGACTCATTACTTAGCAAGACACACTTCAAGAAAGCTGTTGGCAGTTTCTGTATTTTTTCAGAATTTCTAGTGCCGTATTTTCTGTTTGCTTTCATATCTAAAGCCTTTATTATCCAGAATGTGCTGGTTTCATTTTTTTCCAGTTGGTAGCAGGTCTCCTTTACTTTTATCAATGGATCATCCAAAAGAAGAGAATTAGTACACTTGACATTAGTGGAAATACAGGTTGTCAATCAGTGTTGCTTTATGTTTCCTTTTAAGAGGTTTCCCTGATCATTAATGGAGATGGATTAATAGGAGCAAAAGTATATAAGAAAAAAAGGAACAAATAGTACTAAGTTAAGGCAGGTGAAAGTGTTTGACTTCATGAGTAATTTTAAAATTCAAATGAAATCAAAATATAATTTCCTGTGCTCAAATAAGCTAATAAGATGCCTAAAGTTGACAAACTGTATTGAAAGGGACATTCATATATCGTGATTGGTATGTTGATGGATGCATTGTTTTTGGAGAGAGATTTGGCATTGTTTATGCAAAATGGCAACATTGATATGCATTGTATCAACAATAGAAGCAATGAAAATGAAAGAGTTTGAGGCCATTTCAGTAAAATTTGGAAAGAACATGTAATAGCTCTGAACATGACTTAAATATAGTATTGCCCCACAAAAGAATAATGCAAACTGATCACTCTTTTCAGAACTATGACTTGGTATGTGGAAATAAACGCTAGAGGAACATATGCTAAAACACGAACAGGTTATATGTGGGTGGATGGCTGTTACCTATTTTTCAGCATTTTGTAGGCATTCTTAATTGCTACAACTTTGCTTTTAGCATTAAATTTATCTCTTCAAAATAGCCTTTGTAGCATTCTTAATTGACAACTTTCTTTTCCTATTGCTAAACATCTTTATTTCTTCTTATGTTCATCTGACATAATTTTGTTTCTGCTTAAATAAGCATCATTGACCAGGCAAGAACTCAATACACAGGAATCCATTCATTCATTCAATCATTTTTCAAACATGCCTCTTGCATGTCTGTTATATTGAGACTTTTTGAAAGATACATAGCTTTCTTAGAGTGTCTCTGACTCATTACTTAGCAAGACACACTTCAAGAAAGCTGTTGGCAGTTTCTGTATTTTTTCAGAATTTCTAGTGCCGTATTTTCTGTTTGCTTTCATATCTAAAGCCTTTATTATCCAGAATGTGCTGGTTTCATTTTTTTCCAGTTGGTAGCAGGTCTCCTTTACTTTTATCAATGGATCATCCAAAAGAAGAGAATTAGTACACTTGACATTAGTGGAAATACAGGTTGTCAATCAGTGTTGCTTTATGTTTCCTTTTAAGAGGTTTCCCTGATCATTAATGGAGATGGATTAATAGGAGCAAAAGTATATAAGAAAAAAAGGAACAAATAGTACTAAGTTAAGGCAGGTGAAAGTGTTTGACTTCATGAGTAATTTTAAAATTCAAATGAAATCAAAATATAATTTCCTGTGCTCAAATAAGCTAATAAGATGCCTAAAGTTGACAAACTGTATTGAAAGGGACATTCATATATCGTGATTGGTATGTTGATGGATGCATTGTTTTTGGAGAGAGATTTGGCATTGTTTATGCAAAATGGCAACATTGATATGCATTGTATCAACAATAGAAGCAATGAAAATGAAAGAGTTTGAGGCCATTTCAGTAAAATTTGGAAAGAACATGTAATAGCTCTGAACATGACTTAAATATAGTATTGCCCCACAAAAGAATAATGCAAACTGATCACTCTTTTCAGAACTATGACTTGGTATGTGGAAATAAACGCTAGAGGAACATATGCTAAAACACGAACAGGTTATATGTGGGTGGATGGCTGTTACCTATTTTTCAGTATTTTCCAAATTTCTTTAAATAACAGATGAAAATAAATACCACTTACTGCTGGATATAGTACCATTTTAAATACCAGATATCCTAATGAAAATTCATCATATTAATTCTTCTCAGGTATTTGGAAGACTGAATGCTTCCATTTTTCTTAGGAAATGATGAATATGGCTTCCCTTGTGGTCCAATGGGTAAGGACACCACCTTGCAGTGCAAGGGGTGCCAGTTTGATCCCTGGCCTAGGAAGATCCCATGTACCGTGGAGCAGCTGGACTGATGTGTCCAACTATCCAGCCGGAGCTCTAGAGCGCATGTGCCCAGAGTCGGTGCTCTGCAGTGACAGAGGCCACTGAGATGGGAGACGCACACAGGCCAAAGAACAAAGATGGATGAAAAAAAAAAAAAAAAAAAGAAAGACCAATAGAAAGTGGCCAAAAAAAAAAAAAGAAATGATGAATTTATGAATGAATATTAGTCAGGGTTACTTTTTTTGCCCTCTCTATAAATACATATTTATTTTAATCTCTTTATATACGTACATATTTATTTATATAGATATTTAAGACATTTTCCAATTTATGGAAGAAATAACATGTTTTATCAGTACTAGATTAAAAAATACTAGAATGTGTTCCATTTAGAATTGATAAACAACAAAATCCTAATGTATAGCCAAGGGAAATATATGGTGGTAAACCATAATGGAAAAGAATATTAAAAGAATGTGTATATGTGTGTAATTGAGTCAGCTGTTTTGGAGAGAGATTTGGCATTGTTTATGCAAAATGGCAACATTGATATGCATTGTATCAACAATAGAAGCAATGAAAATGAAAGAGTTTGAGGCCATTTCAGTAAAATTTGGAAAGAACATGTAATAGCTCTGAACATGACTTAAATATAGTATTGCCCCACAAAAGAATAATGCAAACTGATCACTCTTTTCAGAACTATGACTTGGTATGTGGAAATAAACGCTAGAGGAACATATGCTAAAACACGAACAGGTTATATGTGGGTGGATGGCTGTTACCTATTTTTCAGTATTTTCCAAATTTCTTTAAATAACAGATGAAAATAAATACCACTTACTGCTGGATATAGTACCATTTTAAATACCAGATATCCTAATGAAAATTCATCATATTAATTCTTCTCAGGTATTTGGAAGACTGAATGCTTCCATTTTTCTTAGGAAATGATGAATATGGCTTCCCTTGTGGTCCAATGGGTAAGGACACCACCTTGCAGTGCAAGGGGTGCCAGTTTGATCCCTGGCCTAGGAAGATCCCATGTACCGTGGAGCAGCTGGACTGATGTGTCCAACTATCCAGCCGGAGCTCTAGAGCGCATGTGCCCAGAGTCGGTGCTCTGCAGTGACAGAGGCCACTGAGATGGGAGGCCCACAGGCCAAAGAACAAAGATGGAGAAAAAAAGAAAAATGAAAGACCAATAGAAAGTGGCCAAAAAAAAAAAAAGAAATGATGAATTTATGAATGAATATTAGTCAGGGTTACTTTTTTTGCCCTCTCTATAAATACATATTTATTTTAATCTCTTTATATACGTACATATTTATTTATATAGATATTTAAGACATTTTCCAATTTATGGAAGAAATAACATGTTTTATCAGTACTAGATTAAAAAATACTAGAATGTGTTCCATTTAGAATTGATAAACAACAAAATCCTAATGTATAGCCAAGGGAAATATATGGTGGTAAACCATAATGGAAAAGAATATTAAAAGAATGTGTATATGTGTGTAATTGAGTCACTGTTGTACAGCACAGAGATTGGCACATTGTAAATCAACTATACTTTAATAAAAAATGTAAAAAAAGAGAAAAGTACTAGAGTGCTGCTCCCTCAGAGTTGAGAAATATTTAGTTTAATAATTCTTAATTTTTCATATGGCATTGTACAGAAGGAAGTAGTCTAGTGCTGTAAACAGTGATAACTATGACAAATGTATCAGTAGAAAAGAAAGGGTAAATTTGGTAGCACTATTTTGCTGTTTTGAGTGAATGACTTATAAAATTAGAGGACTGTTAATGACCTGGCTCATAAAAAATACATTTCACCTTCTACAATACACCTTCTGTGTGTACATGAGTGCATGCCTTTACCCTGCAAACAGCCTACATGAGAGGAGGTTGATGTAAATATGACTAGAGAAAAAAATTATTCCAGCCTAAAAAATACTTTCCTTTAAGATGTGTTGAAAATGTCTTTTACAAAAATATAATATTTCTACTGAAATTTTTAAGTCTTTCACATTTCCTACTAATTAACTCTTATTACTCTACCCCCTTGATCTATTCTTATGCAAACTTCCTCACTAATGTAATTTCCTTTTTCAATTTGGTTGTAGATTTCAGTCTATCTTGATAGCTCAAATCTGAATCTACCCCCATTTAATTTATTGGTCTTTCCAACCACTGAGATGATTATAGAATCATGACAGATGAATTTTCAGAATATTTAACCAAACTCTCCAATCTTCTGCCCCTTCTCCTTTCATTATGGTGACTAGAAACATGGACCATATCCTACATCCAAGATGCTTTATTGGAAGAAATAAAAGCCCATTACAACTCTCAGGCTTATAGTTTTTGGTAGATTCTAGAGGCATGGAATTATATCCTAAAGCTGTCAACATCTTTTGGTAAACCATGTTTAATTCACGATGCTTTTTTGTTGACTGTTAGAAGTGGTTTTAAAGCTACTTAATCATGTATTTTCCTTGTTTAAGTTCTGGACTTCTCAGTATCTAAACTGTCAAATTTAATCAAAGTACAGGGAATAAAGGCAGGATACATACCACAGTGTTCACTGGGGTACCTCTGGGTAATGGAGATATGATTGTTTTAAACTTACTGATCATCGTAAATTTTTTTCATGATGAAACTGAAAGTGTTAGTTACTCTGTCATGTCCTACTCTTTGCAACCCCATGGACTGTAGTCCACCAGGCTCCTCTGTCCATGGAGTTATCCAGGCAAGAATGCTGGAGTGGGTTACCGTTTCTGTCTGCAGGGGATCTTCCCGACCAGCCGATATTAAAGGAAATCAACCATTAATATTCATTGTTAAGGACTGATGCTGAAGCTGAAGCTCCAATACTTTGGCCACCTGATCCCACCTCATTGGAAAAGACCTTGATGGTGGGAAAGATTGAAGGGATAAGAAGAGGGGGCAGAGGATGAAATGGTTTGATAGCATCATCGACTTAATGGACATGAGTTTGGGCAAACCCTGGGACACAGTGAAGGACAGGGAGCCTGGCATGGCAGAAACCTCCATGGCATTCCATGGAGTTGCAAAGAGTTGGATGCGATTGAACGAATGAAAAATGTTTCTAATTAGAGAAAGACTAACCTCATATATATACATTATGTATATAGACAGGGTGAGTTCAAGGCCCAATGTACTTACTGTTGTAAGTCAGTAGTTGATTTTTAGTTCTCTCAGCTGGTAGTTCTCTGGCTGCTAGTTTCATCTTCATTCATTTTATTTTCCATTATCTTTCTTTCACATTAATTTCCCCTTTATTCAAAACACTTCCATGACTACCGTGAACACTATTTTTGGATTGAGACCAACCACTTTAAAGCACACAATGTCTTCTGTTTTATGTCTCCTTTTCATTCCTCTGACCTGTACTGCAATCTAGGCTATAGCAGACTGTTTTAGCCTTTATTTTTTTTAATATGCCACATGATTTCATATGAGTTGTTGCTCATGCTGTCCCTTCTGCTTTTTTCTATCTACTTTGTTTACTCTTTTCATCCTTCAAGATAATATCATTCCAAATAATCACATATTTAAATTTTACTGGATATACACAAGGGAATTGATCTTTTCCTTCCTTCCCCCCTTTCTTCCCTCCTTATTTCCTCATCTCTCTTCCCTCTCCCTCTCTTCCCTCCTTCTTTCTGTCTACTATTCTTTCTTTATTTCTCCATTGTATTTGGACATAATATTGCTTATGTTCTTAATTATGTAGTCTAGATTGAGACTTTATTCACTTTTCTGCTGCCAGATCTTATGAGTAGTGTGGCTTCAGAGAATACTTGTACATGAACACATTAAATAAGACAGAAGAAGAATGAGTTTGAATTTTGTTTCTAAAAAAACAAATTCTCATCGTCCCCTCCTCTCACTTCTAGCACTCATCCTACCTCAGTGAAGTTTATAATCTTTATGCCATTCTGTTTCACCTTTTTCCATTATGAAAAGCTCTAGGAGGAAGCCTTTACTTCTTGGCCTCCTTTCCAAGAAAATTGAAGGATAGTGAGTGAATGAAAGTTGCTCAGCTGTGTCTGACTTTTTGCAACCCCATGGACTGTAGCCTGCCAAGCTCCTCTGTTCATGGAATTCTCTAGGCAAGAATACTGGAAAGGGTAGCCATTGCCTTCTCCAGGGCATCTTCCCAACCCAGGGATCAAACCCAGGTCTCCCTCATTGCAGGTAGATTCCTTACTATCTAAACCAGCTAGGAAGCCCTAACAGTGCTTCCTAACCTACATAAACACATGACTTAAGTGAGAATTTCCTTCAGCCAATGAGACCCTTTGAATGCCTAATTAAACATGGGATTGAGGGCTCAGTGAGTTGATCTCAACTCAGATTGAAACACAAATGTTTGCATTTTGAGAATTTCATATCTGACAGTTTGAAAACTAAAAAATTCAATTTAGGAATGAGTCCTCATTAAAATCAATATTTACCATTATTCCACATACTTAGATAAAACATAGACTACTTTGCTCCAGTTATGTTTTAGCCTTTATTTTTTTTAATATGCCACATGATTTCATATGAGTTGTTGCTCATGCTGTCCCTTCTGCTTTTTTCTATCTACTTTGTTTACTCTTTTCATCCTTCAAGATAATATCATTCCAAATAATCACATATTTAAATTTTACTGGATATACACAAGGGAATTGATCTTTTCCTTCCTTCCCCCCTTTCTTCCCTCCTTATTTCCTCATCTCTCTTCCCTCTCCCTCTCTTCCCTCCTTCTTTCTGTCTACTATTCTTTCTTTATTTCTCCATTGTATTTGGACATAATATTGCTTATGTTCTTAATTATGTAGTCTAGATTGAGACTTTATTCACTTTTCTGCTGCCAGATCTTATGAGTAGTGTGGCTTCAGAGAATACTTGTACATGAACACATTAAATAAGACAGAAGAAGAATGAGTTTGAATTTTGTTTCTAAAAAAACAAATTCTCATCGTCCCCTCCTCTCACTTCTAGCACTCATCCTACCTCAGTGAAGTTTATAATCTTTATGCCATTCTGTTTCACCTTTTTCCATTATGAAAAGCTCTAGGAGGAAGCCTTTACTTCTTGGCCTCCTTTCCAAGAAAATTGAAGGATAGTGAGTGAATGAAAGTTGCTCAGCTGTGTCTGACTTTTTGCAACCCCATGGACTGTAGCCTGCCAAGCTCCTCTGTTCATGGAATTCTCTAGGCAAGAATACTGGAAAGGGTAGCCATTGCCTTCTCCAGGGCATCTTCCCAACCCAGGGATCAAACCCAGGTCTCCCTCATTGCAGGTAGATTCCTTACTATCTAAACCAGCTAGGAAGCCCTAACAGTGCTTCCTAACCTACATAAACACATGACTTAAGTGAGAATTTCCTTCAGCCAATGAGACCCTTTGAATGCCTAATTAAACATGGGATTGAGGGCTCAGTGAGTTGATCTCAACTCAGATTGAAACACAAATGTTTGCATTTTGAGAATTTCATATCTGACAGTTTGAAAACTAAAAAATTCAATTTAGGAATGAGTCCTCATTAAAATCAATATTTACCATTATTCCACATACTTAGATAAAACATAGACTACTTTGCTCCAGTTATGTTTTAGTTACTATTACTGATTGCTTTAAAATTTGGAACAAAAATTAATGCAATAGTAAGAATTTAATACACTATTAAACTAAAAAACACACAACGTAGAAATATTTGTTCTGTATTTTTGGAGTAAAGCTTATTCTGATGTCCTTCTTCCTATATGTGGTTTCAGTTGTTTTTTCCAAACAGAAAATGGCAAGTCTTGCACTTCTTTGGGAATTCAAAGTGTCCTTTAAAGCAAATTAGACATCACATCTAACATAAGCCAAAAACTTTGACCCTTAGCATTATTAGGAAGTTGCTACTCTTTAGGGTAAGTGATATTCCTGAGGTTGTCCACTTTGTCTAGGTCATTCTATTCAGCTGTATAAGCAATTCCTTTGACAGATGACTAGTTTTCCACAACACTAGCATTATTTCAGCAGGAGAAGGTAGTGTTTGATGTGTTGCAATTTGTATTACATGTCCATGAAACGTCTCTGGACATTACCTTGGGAGGAGGGCTTAAGAGAAGGAGGAGCCATGGCTGAAGACATTTAATGACAGAATGAATGGAAATCCAAAGATCACTGTGCAGTCAGCCTTAACACAACTGCATACCCCTAGCTTTCTTTACATTAATTAAAAATACTTATAACAAAATTCTCTTAAAATATATGTAATTTCATTTGATTTTAGTCACAAATCACCATCTTCAAAATGACGAGGATTTTGACAGCTTGCAAAGTGGTGAAGACCCTGAAGACAAGTTTTGGCTTAACCAATGTGACGGCACACCACCAATGGAAATTTGCAAGACCTGGCGTCAGACTCCTTTCTGTAAAGGTAATATTCCCATGTTCATTGTTTCTAAATAAATTATATGGGGTATAGTTTAGCATGAAGTAAAGGTGTCACTAACAAGAAAAGCATAGTTATGAACTGCTTACTTTTTATTATTTACTTTGCTAGAGAACCTACTGAATCAGCAAATAATCATCTGCTCTGATAATTATGCTCTGAAAATTATGCAATTTTAACCCATTATAAGGAGGAATCAGAAGTGCTCTGAATATGTAAAATGTAAGTGTTCTGTTTAGAAAACAATTAAAAAAAAAGTCTATCAGGGCACTGTTAGTGCCCAGGCACTATTGCTCACAGTTTGGGCTCAAGCATGGAGTTGCACATATGTACATGACCCAGATGGCAGTAGGTAATGTGTTAAACCCTATTCTCTCTGGGTTCACTGTAAATTTTTCTGGGAAAAGATTTTGGAAAGAAAATTATTATTCTACATTATTTTGGTATTTACAGATCATTATATAGACACTGCTTTTTTTCCCTCTTTTTCCTCTCAGCCCCTTTTTTAGAAGGAGGAATTTATTATTTTTATTTTGAAGATTAAGACACTAAGGCAGTTAGTAGCTGATGATCCTGTCTCTGTGAGTGTACATCACTGGGGAGCAGGTCCAGGAAGAGAATATTAAATGCTCTTACCTCTCCTCCACCACTGAGTTATGAAATTCCAGTAGGAACTTTTGTTACTTCCTATGCTTTTATGAAGACATTTATTATCAGAGAAGTGTGAAATTACTACAAGGGAACTTTGCCAATTAAAATCATCTTTATTTTGCTTTTTTGATTTTACAGAGTTTTGCTGTTTATAGATATGTGTAATTCCAGATTAGTCATATGTATATCCCATTCCCCCCATCTCACCCCTCTAGGCTGTCACATAGACCCCATGTAGGATACCTTAGTCCCACAGCACACTGACAGTAGTTTAGACAATGTCTTTTACATAAGATAATATAGGGTTCCATGTTGCTCTTTCCATAAAAAATCTTGTGATTGTGTGAAAAAAAAAATACTCTAAATGATAGCGATTGTCATTGTGCTAAGGGAATAGGAGTGCTCACAATGACTTGGGGCGATGGTCCAGAGGGGTGGGATGGGGGGAACTGGGGTGGTGGGGACCAGGGATATGCATATGACTGATCTGGGAACATACATGTCTGTGAACAACAAAACTCTGTAAAACCTTTAAAATAAAGAATTTAAAATAAAAAAAATACTCTAAATGATATATGATTATATATTCTTCCTAATACATTATAAGCTTATTTACCTTATAGTAAATCATTTTAAGAACTCTTTTCTTGACATATATAGTGTCACAATTTATATACTGTTACTCTTTCACTTATACTAGAAAAAAAATCATCTTAGTGAATATAAAATTTGAGTAATCACAGTAGCTGTGATATTGCTTAAATATATTGCTTCTATGGTAGTAAGAGTTGTAAAAAGTGAAGTAGGAAAAAAATCCCAAACAACCTCTATCTGTTGATGTAAAAGTAGGTTGTACTATTTTGAGGGATCTGTTTCTACTTTGTGTGTTCCGTGTGTTGACTAAAAATCCTCCAAATACTTTCCCAGCTCTACGTGCATAGGTTGCTGAAGTAAGTATTCTGTATAATTTCAGGCCTACATGATAGCTTCAGGGCTAAGCAATGCCCATAGATTATTGTGACCTTCACTGAAGGAAGTGGGAAAGAAATAGGTATGAAAAAGAGTGAAGAAAGAGGGAGATAGAAAGGAGGTGTGAAGTAGGAGGTATGATGGGGGCAGAGAGAGAAATAAAAAAGAGAATGAGAGAGCTCAAGATCTCAGGAGAAAGTAAGAGAAACTTCCATTTTAGGGACTTCCCTGATCTGATGACTCCATGCTTCCACTGCAGGGGGCCTGGATTTGATCCCTAATTGGGAAACTAAGATCTCATGCTTAGCATGGCCAATAAAATAAAATAAAATAAATTTAAGAAGAAACTACCATTTTAAATTAAGAGGTTCATGAACAGTCATTTTCTTGAGTTTAATTGTAACAAGAGAATCAGAAGGAGATGTCTTCTAAACCATCATCAAAGAGAGTGACTACTCGCTATCTATTCACTATCAGAGTGAATATTTGGTTTCAGTTTAGTGTTATTCATATTTCAGGAGTACTCATACATCAGTGCAGAGAATAAATCGTGGTGAATAGTATTTCTGAAAGTTAGATATGCCTTTTAAGACATCAGACTTGGAATATCTTTTCCTTTTCACAAAAATAGGTAGACAGAGTTAGGTGTATTTCCATAATAAAAAAATACTCTAAATGATATATGATTATATATTCTTCCTAATACATTATAAGCTTATTTACCTTATAGTAAATCATTTTAAGAACTCTTTTCTTGACATATATAGTGTCACAATTTATATACTGTTACTCTTTCACTTATACTAGAAAAAAAAATCATCTTAGTGAATATAAAATTTGAGTAATCACAGTAGCTGTGATATTGCTTAAATATATTGCTTCTATGGTAGTAAGAGTTGTAAAAAGTGAAGTAGGAAAAAAATCCCAAACAACCTCTATCTGTTGATGTAAAAGTAGGTTGTACTATTTTGAGGGATCTGTTTCTACTTTGTGTGTTCCGTGTGTTGACTAAAAATCCTCCAAATACTTTCCCAGCTCTACGTGCATAGGTTGCTGAAGTAAGTATTCTGTATAATTTCAGGCCTACATGATAGCTTCAGGGCTAAGCAATGCCCATAGATTATTGTGACCTTCACTGAAGGAAGTGGGAAAGAAATAGGTATGAAAAAGAGTGAAGAAAGAGGGAGATAGAAAGGAGGTGTGAAGTAGGAGGTATGATGGGGGCAGAGAGAGAAATAAAAAAGAGAATGAGAGAGCTCAAGATCTCAGGAGAAAGTAAGAGAAACTTCCATTTTAGGGACTTCCCTGATCTGATGACTCCATGCTTCCACTGCAGGGGGCCTGGATTTGATCCCTAATTGGGAAACTAAGATCTCATGCTTAGCATGGCCAATAAAATAAAATAAAATAAATTTAAGAAGAAACTACCATTTTAAATTAAGAGGTTCATGAACAGTCATTTTCTTGAGTTTAATTGTAACAAGAGAATCAGAAGGAGATGTCTTCTAAACCATCATCAAAGAGAGTGACTACTCGCTATCTATTCACTATCAGAGTGAATATTTGGTTTCAGTTTAGTGTTATTCATATTTCAGGAGTACTCATACATCAGTGCAGAGAATAAATCGTGGTGAATAGTATTTCTGAAAGTTAGATATGCCTTTTAAGACATCAGACTTGGAATATCTTTTCCTTTTCACAAAAATAGGTAGACAGAGTTAGGTGTATTTCCATAATCAGAAACAGAGAAGTTCAGTCACTGCCTGAGATGGCATAGATGTGACGGATATGAGGAGCCAGTTCCCCACTGTCATCATCAGTGCTCTCTACAACCACAGCTGCAACAGAATGATTTAATTATGTGGATGGTCCACTGTGAACGTAGTTCTAACTCAGGTGGCAGATACGTTTTAAGGGTCTGCCAAAGTTCACAGCTAAGAATGACAAATTTGTAGGAGGAATAAGTCATCATTTCGTAATGTAAAAGTCATTACTTACACTCAGTCATTTCTGGCCAAAGTCTTGGAGGAATGCCAGCTATGAAAAATAGAAGTTCTCAACCTTCACAATAGTGAATTAAAATTCTATACAGCAGGCAAAGGGGAATTGTATTATTATTCATTTATTTGGAAAAAGTCCTCTTCCTGCTTGTGCTCATGCTTTCTCTTTTAAAACTCAATTGCCATAGAAAGGTATATTTAAATTTATTCTTTTAATATGAACATCCTATTTTAAAGATAGTTAAAATCACTAGGGTATTGTTATACATGGTCAACCAAGGGCAATGAGAACAGTCACTTAAGGTTAATAGCATTACAGCCAGTTATAGATAGCAAATGAATTGTAGAAGATGCCTTGGGTTCAGACCTATAAACACTGCAGTGTAAATGGTTTGCCTTTTCAGTGTCTTTGGAGGCTGCCTTCCCCTTTGTGATGGACAAAGAGTGAGGTTGACGACAGCAGTGACGCACTTGTACTTTTTTATGTGGCCCTTCCTCATGTATCTGTTTGTAGCTAATATTTATGGAGGGTACCTTGCTAATAGACACAGTTGTATGGCACTTATAAGGAAGAAGAAATAATTTCAGAGTGTTCTGCTTTTAAAGGAATATGATATCAAAGGTATAAGTGCTCAACGACCATAACACATAAAATCTTTAGAGATACTAATCTTAATATTGATTATTACATTCAGTCATTTGTACCTGTGCAGTGGAAAACACACTGGATAGCAATAAAAAGACCTGGATTCTAACCTTTCTTGTGCATTTATCAATATGCTAAACTTAGATCACATAGTCTTTGTGAGCCTGACTTTTGTCATCTCTTGTGTGGAAGCAATTCTTGATTTATTCTAAGAATTGTGTGACCATCACACATGATCAGTGCTTAAATATCTATAAAATATTTTAAACCTTAAGGCTTATGTTCATAGAAGTCACAGGATACAATATTAACAGACAGAGATTGGTTGTATTTCTTTATACTAACAATAAATGACATATCAGAAAGGAAATGTAAACAATCCCTTTTAAAATCACATTAAAAAATGAAAAAAAACTTAGGAGCAAACCACACCAAGGAGGTAAAAGAAATATATTAAGAAGCATAACACGTAATGGAAATTGAGTCATTGCTCAAAGAAATGGAAAGATGTAGCTATGCTCTTGAATTGGAAGAATTAATATTATTAAAATGGCCATAATATCCAAAGCAATTTGCAGATTTAATGTGCTCATGCTTTCTCTTTTAAAACTCAATTGCCATAGAAAGGTATATTTAAATTTATTCTTTTAATATGAACATCCTATTTTAAAGATAGTTAAAATCACTAGGGTATTGTTATACATGGTCAACCAAGGGCAATGAGAACAGTCACTTAAGGTTAATAGCATTACAGCCAGTTATAGATAGCAAATGAATTGTAGAAGATGCCTTGGGTTCAGACCTATAAACACTGCAGTGTAAATGGTTTGCCTTTTCAGTGTCTTTGGAGGCTGCCTTCCCCTTTGTGATGGACAAAGAGTGAGGTTGACGACAGCAGTGACGCACTTGTACTTTTTTATGTGGCCCTTCCTCATGTATCTGTTTGTAGCTAATATTTATGGAGGGTACCTTGCTAATAGACACAGTTGTATGGCACTTATAAGGAAGAAGAAATAATTTCAGAGTGTTCTGCTTTTAAAGGAATATGATATCAAAGGTATAAGTGCTCAACGACCATAACACATAAAATCTTTAGAGATACTAATCTTAATATTGATTATTACATTCAGTCATTTGTACCTGTGCAGTGGAAAACACACTGGATAGCAATAAAAAGACCTGGATTCTAACCTTTCTTGTGCATTTATCAATATGCTAAACTTAGATCACATAGTCTTTGTGAGCCTGACTTTTGTCATCTCTTGTGTGGAAGCAATTCTTGATTTATTCTAAGAATTGTGTGACCATCACACATGATCAGTGCTTAAATATCTATAAAATATTTTAAACCTTAAGGCTTATGTTCATAGAAGTCACAGGATACAATATTAACAGACAGAGATTGGTTGTATTTCTTTATACTAACAATAAATGACATATCAGAAAGGAAATGTAAACAATCCCTTTTAAAATCACATTAAAAAATGAAAAAAAACTTAGGAGCAAACCACACCAAGGAGGTAAAAGAAATATATTAAGAAGCATAACACGTAATGGAAATTGAGTCATTGCTCAAAGAAATGGAAAGATGTAGCTATGCTCTTGAATTGGAAGAATTAATATTATTAAAATGGCCATAATATCCAAAGCAATTTGCAGATTTAATGCCATACATATCAAAATACCCATGACATTTTTTCATAGAAGTAGAACAGATAAAATTAAAATTGATATGGAACCGTACGAGACCCACAATTGCCAAGACAATGCTCAGGAAAAAGAAGAAAGTAGGAAGCATAACCCTTTCAGACTTCAGATAATCCTGCAAAGCTACAATAATCAAAAGAGTGGCACAAAAACAGATATATTGATCAATGGAATAGAATAGAGATCCCCCAAATAAACCTACACACCTATGGACAATGAATCCTCAACAAAGGAGACAAGAATGTACAATGGGGAAAAGGCAGTCTTTTCAACAAGTGATGTCTTTGCAGTTGGACAGACATATGTAAATCACTGAAGCTTAGAATCCTCACATCATGCACAAAAATACTCAAAATGACTTAAAGGCTTAAATAAGCATTATAAGCCTTCTAGATGAGAACACAGGCAAAACATTCTTTGATATCGTTGTACCAGCATATCAGTATTTTCTTAGGTCAGTCTCCCAAGGCAATAGAAAATAAAGCAAAAATTAACAAATGGGATGTAATTAATTTTATAAGTTTTTGCACAGCAAAGGAAACCATAACTGTAATGAAAAGACAACCTACAGACTGGAAGAAAGGATATGTAAGTGGTGCAACTGAGGAAGTAAAAAAAGTAAATCTGGATACTTAGAAAAAAATATATTCTATGCATTTTAGTAGAAGGACTTCATAGAGACTTAGATCAGAGTTTATTCATGTTTTCATGGGCTCAGAATTATTACAGTGACACAATAGCTGATACAAATTCTCAAATATTTACAGTGATTTTTTTTTTTACCTTTGTCTTGATAGCAAATCTATCTCTAGGAAAATATTCCTTTTAAGGAATTAGACTCAAAGACTATAAAGCAAAGTCAGAATGTATATCTTTGTATTCTGTGTATTTATTTATGTAAGCAATAAATATGAAACTTGTATCCTGGGAGTATACAGGGAGAATAATAAGTGGGTAGTCTCTGACTATAAGGGCACTTACAAATGAAAAAATTTTGAGTTCACAAGTCTTAGAAAGTCAGTAAGACTAAATAAATAGTTTTATTTTTACTTGCAAATGAATTTGAAAATTAAAGGTATTAAATTGAAAAAGGTTAAGTTTCTTACGAATAGAAAATGATTCAATAAGTACTACTTCCAACGTTAATCCACTCATTTCTAAAAAATGGTGACCTGTGTTACAATTAAGCCAAGAACCTAACAGTCTAAGTGTCCTTCTCTCTGGTACTTCAAATACAAATGAGCTCCTGGAATCACTATTCCCTTGGAAAGGTTTTCATTTTGTAAGGCAGTATATTCTGATTCTATCATAGAAGTAACTATTTAGTTCAGCCTTGAGGAGCTATTGTCATTTGATTAGAAACTGGCAACTACAAAAACTCTTGCCATTAGAAACATTCAGTTATCTTTCAGTAGTTTTAAAGACATTCATAGGAAATAGAATTCATTATTATATAGGAGGGTCTTTGTACATATTAGAGGTGGAGACAGGGATAAATTTATTATATACTTTTAAGAACAACTATCGACATTTTTACTACATATAGACACATTTTAGGGCTGGATTTCTTTCCATGATAATTCAATTTTTGAATAATAAATTGTGTTCCAGTCCCAAATGAAGAGTTGCAGAATTAATTCAGATGATTTAGCTACTTTGCATGCTTTTGGTGGACAATAGTTATTAACGGAGAGGGAGCCTCTCTTTTGAACATTTTTATATGCTCTATCTTTTAACTTCCCTTTCTAAGGTATAGATTCATCTGCTTGCCATCAACAGTTTCTTGACAATTATCTGGTTTTTGCCATAAAGCCCTTGAAAAAACTATTGTTGGACAGAGCCTAGGCTAAAGCAGTGAAACATTTAATGTACAACCATGAAGAGGGTTCACACTACGGGACCCATGGTGTGACCCTTGGATGTTGTGCCCAGGGCACCTCACTGGCCTCCCTGGTCCCAGCCCTGGGTCAGAAGCTAAGAATACTGGCTGGGAAATCCCAAAACTGTCTTCCCCAGGTCCCATGCCCTGGTCAAAGACTATAAAGCAAAGTCAGAATGTATATCTTTGTATTCTGTGTATTTATTTATGTAAGCAATAAATATGAAACTTGTATCCTGGGAGTATACAGGGAGAATAATAAGTGGGTAGTCTCTGACTATAAGGGCACTTACAAATGAAAAAATTTTGAGTTCACAAGTCTTAGAAAGTCAGTAAGACTAAATAAATAGTTTTATTTTTACTTGCAAATGAATTTGAAAATTAAAGGTATTAAATTGAAAAAGGTTAAGTTTCTTACGAATAGAAAATGATTCAATAAGTACTACTTCCAACGTTAATCCACTCATTTCTAAAAAATGGTGACCTGTGTTACAATTAAGCCAAGAACCTAACAGTCTAAGTGTCCTTCTCTCTGGTACTTCAAATACAAATGAGCTCCTGGAATCACTATTCCCTTGGAAAGGTTTTCATTTTGTAAGGCAGTATATTCTGATTCTATCATAGAAGTAACTATTTAGTTCAGCCTTGAGGAGCTATTGTCATTTGATTAGAAACTGGCAACTACAAAAACTCTTGCCATTAGAAACATTCAGTTATCTTTCAGTAGTTTTAAAGACATTCATAGGAAATAGAATTCATTATTATATAGGAGGGTCTTTGTACATATTAGAGGTGGAGACAGGGATAAATTTATTATATACTTTTAAGAACAACTATCGTATTACTTTTACTACATATAGACACATTTTAGGGCTGGATTTCTTTCCATGATAATTCAATTTTTGAATAATAAATTGTGTTCCAGTCCCAAATGAAGAGTTGCAGAATTAATTCAGATGATTTAGCTACTTTGCATGCTTTTGGTGGACAATAGTTATTAACGGAGAGGGAGCCTCTCTTTTGAACATTTTTATATGCTCTATCTTTTAACTTCCCTTTCTAAGGTATAGATTCATCTGCTTGCCATCAACAGTTTCTTGACAATTATCTGGTTTTTGCCATAAAGCCCTTGAAAAAACTATTGTTGGACAGAGCCTAGGCTAAAGCAGTGAAACATTTAATGTACAACCATGAAGAGGGTTCACACTACGGGACCCATGGTGTGACCCCTTGGATGTTGTGCCCAGGGCACCTCACTGGCCTCCCCTGGTCCCAGCCCTGGGTCAGAAGCTAAGAATACTGGCTGGGGAAATCCCAGACTAACTGGTGCTTGTCTTGGCCCACGCAGGCCTCTCTTGCTGATGGCGCCTTGAGTTTCTAGCTGATCATGCTTAACCAGATTTACTGGTGATTTAAACAAACTTATAGATCTTACTGCTGTGGAAATAGAGAATATTCCTCTACTCTCACATCTTCATTAGACTTTCTTCATGTTCCCAACTAGTATCAAAGGTTGGAGGATGTAGTAGAGAGTTTCCAGTCTCTCTTGGGCAACGGTCATACCAGAGCTCACTTCAGAGCTTTTGGAATTTGCTATGCAAGACTGAATATGCTTGATGTGACCAGTATTTCCTACAGTTTTTACAATGACCAAGGGTTCAAGAAAGCTACTTGGCCCAAGGTCAGGCCTGGTGTTGGACTGCTCAGCGCTAGCAGTTCCTAGATTACACTTTATGTCCTTCATCTGGTCTAAATGAGTTCAACTTATGAAAATATTTTCAAGGCTCCTTGATTATTTTTCCTTTTCCAACTTAATAAATGCCACAATGGTGCTACTGAGTTGTTCAGTTGTGATGGACTCTTTGAAAGTCTGCTCCTCCGTCCATGGGATTTCTCAGGCAGAAATACTGAAGTGGGGAATAATGCTATATTGATCTAAATTTCATAGGGAGGTTACTGGTAAGGTGAAGTTCTTATGAATTAATTAATAAAGTTGCTGTATCACTAAGAATTTTACTGAATAAATTTCTTCTATGATGTACAACTAAACATAAGACCCATAATAATTTATAATCATAAAATAAACATTAGCTTACAATATGGCAGAGTCTTCCTAGATTCAGAATGATTTACCACATAGCAAATGCCCATTAAGTGCTTGTTAGTAAACCTATACTTTATATGTGTATTTTGTGGTAGAATTTTCCTGAATGCTATATTTTATTTATAATAAGAAACATAGTTAGAATAAAAATTACTTAAGAATTTGACTCATTTGTTTCTAAATGTCCAGAACATAGAACTATTCAAGTAAATTAACCTTGTAATTTTTTCCCCAACATTGGCTTATGTTTAACCAGAGGCAGATGACTTAATATTAACTTAGGATGTCATAAGGCTATTAACCTAAGATGTTGTAAGACTTAATCAATTACTGCTGTTACAGTACTTTGAAATCCTGAAGTATTAGGCACTGTAACTGCAGGGAAGTCTCATTAAATATTCTAGATGTAGCAAATTGTGCTGTAATTCTGAATTTTAAGTATCCATATTTTGGAAGTATTAACTCTAAAATAGAAAAATAAGATTTCATCTACCAATAAAAGACACTTCAAGATTTTAACTTTTTACCATATTATCTGTGCAGTAATAAACTAAAATACATTCTGACTTTAAGTTTCCTACCTCCCAAAGCTTCGTTTAGATTAATTTTATTTCTTAAGAGGATGAGTACTGATGTCAACTAATAATTAAGAAACCTCAGGTGAGCCAGAATTTATCTTATATAGCTTTCCAGTCCCTTGGGACTGCTCAGCGCTAGAAAGTGATTGCTACCAGTATTTCCTACAGTTTTTACAATGACCAAGGGTTCAAGAAAGCTACTTGGCCCAAGGTCAGGCCTGGTGTTGGACTGCTCAGCGCTAGCAGTTCCTAGATTACACTTTATGTCCTTCATCTGGTCTAAATGAGTTCAACTTATGAAAATATTTTCAAGGCTCCTTGATTATTTTTCCTTTTCCAACTTAATAAATGCCACAATGGTGCTACTGAGTTGTTCAGTTGTGATGGACTCTTTGAAAGTCTGCTCCTCCGTCCATGGGATTTCTCAGGCAGAAATACTGAAGTGGGGAATAATGCTATATTGATCTAAATTTCATAGGGAGGTTACTGGTAAGGTGAAGTTCTTATGAATTAATTAATAAAGTTGCTGTATCACTAAGAATTTTACTGAATAAATTTCTTCTATGATGTACAACTAAACATAAGACCCATAATAATTTATAATCATAAAATAAACATTAGCTTACAATATGGCAGAGTCTTCCTAGATTCAGAATGATTTACCACATAGCAAATGCCCATTAAGTGCTTGTTAGTAAACCTATACTTTATATGTGTATTTTGTGGTAGAATTTTCCTGAATGCTATATTTTATTTATAATAAGAAACATAGTTAGAATAAAAATTACTTAAGAATTTGACTCATTTGTTTCTAAATGTCCAGAACATAGAACTATTCAAGTAAATTAACCTTGTAATTTTTTCCCCAACATTGGCTTATGTTTAACCAGAGGCAGATGACTTAATATTAACTTAGGATGTCATAAGGCTATTAACCTAAGATGTTGTAAGACTTAATCAATTACTGCTGTTACAGTACTTTGAAATCCTGAAGTATTAGGCACTGTAACTGCAGGGAAGTCTCATTAAATATTCTAGATGTAGCAAATTGTGCTGTAATTCTGAATTTTAAGTATCCATATTTTGGAAGTATTAACTCTAAAATAGAAAAATAAGATTTCATCTACCAATAAAAGACACTTCAAGATTTTAACTTTTTACCATATTATCTGTGCAGTAATAAACTAAAATACATTCTGACTTTAAGTTTCCTACCTCCCAAAGCTTCGTTTAGATTAATTTTATTTCTTAAGAGGATGAGTACTGATGTCAACTAATAATTAAGAAACCTCAGGTGAGCCAGAAATTAAATATCTTATATAGCTTTAGGCCTTGGTGAAAACTGAAATAAACACATGGGGCTTCTACCTTTTTAGGTATGTGAATAATTTACATAGACAAATCATTTAACAGCAATACAGTTAGATTCCCAGAGTAAATAATCTTCATTTCTACTACTAGCTTATGGGGATTATTGTGTTGAATAGCTATAATGCTTAATATTCAAATCTTTTATGGAACTTATTGCTAGCTTGAGGTTTTACATTCAGAACACTTTGCTGGTGATTTCTCACACCCAGGGGAAGAAACAATGCTGTTATTCCTATTTCATGGATGTGTAAGTGTTGAAATCAATGCAGTTTACGTGCATGTCTGTTTCTGCATACAAAATTAATATACATGTAGCAAATCTGGCTATAATTTTAATTAGGCCTCAAACCTTACATGAATATTTAATTCAGCATTATGTTAGCATGCTTATATGTGTATTTATATATATCTCAAGCTATATTTGTTGCTTAAATGGCTTCAGAATGATCTAGTTTTTATTTCTTGAGTCCATATATGTATTCACTACTGTATTTTAATACAAAATAAATCAGGTTCTCCCTTTCCATTTTTGCTTTCTTGATTCCATTTCAAGAACAGGTTGTTTAAATCAAAATAACAGTGAGAATTCCTGATTTATATGTCTGTTGGTAATTCTATAAATATAATATTTTAGGGCACTACTATTTTGTTGACATATTTCTTCTATTTCAACCTAAAAGTTGTCATGTTTTTGTAACAAAACATGCTGTTTTTCAATCTTTTTCTTTCTCTTACAGTCCTGTAAATACCACATACACAAAATTCTAATGTGGCGCATGTTCACATAAGCAATTGTTGACTTTAAGAAAAGTCTTATTTTGGCTTATGTGAATCAAAGGATTCAAAGAAAACTGGTTTAGAGTAAATAATTGATATTCTCAAAGTTAGTCCTGAATGATATTAGGATCTGAAATGATAAATGAACATGTGGATAATGTATAATAACACCCTGTTATTAGGCAAAGGAAAACCTAACAACAGTGACACATGCTTGGCTGTTTAAAAACTTTTACAGGTCAAATTATAAATCCTGTATCAATTTGACTCTTTCTTCTTAATACAAAGCCCTCTAAGTCAATTGAGCATAGGTACCAGGGACATCTTTTCAAAGCTTTTTGAAGGAGAATTTAGTTGTGTGTCTCCCATTAATTGTTGTTGTGTTGTTCTTCTCCTTAAAAAATGCTTTGAAACATCTACCTTTTTAAACTTGATCTCAGACTGAGAGTATTAGAGTGTAAAATTCTAATCACTTATTTGTTGTCCCTTAGAGCTATTTAGGACTTCCCTGGTGGCTCGGATGATAAAGAATCTGCCTGCAGTGCAAGAGACCCAGGTTCAATCCCTGGGGTGGGAAAATATCCTATTTCATGGATGTGTAAGTGTTGAAATCAATGCAGTTTACGTGCATGTCTGTTTCTGCATACAAAATTAATATACATGTAGCAAATCTGGCTATAATTTTAATTAGGCCTCAAACCTTACATGAATATTTAATTCAGCATTATGTTAGCATGCTTATATGTGTATTTATATATATCTCAAGCTATATTTGTTGCTTAAATGGCTTCAGAATGATCTAGTTTTTATTTCTTGAGTCCATATATGTATTCACTACTGTATTTTAATACAAAATAAATCAGGTTCTCCCTTTCCATTTTTGCTTTCTTGATTCCATTTCAAGAACAGGTTGTTTAAATCAAAATAACAGTGAGAATTCCTGATTTATATGTCTGTTGGTAATTCTATAAATATAATATTTTAGGGCACTACTATTTTGTTGACATATTTCTTCTATTTCAACCTAAAAGTTGTCATGTTTTTGTAACAAAACATGCTGTTTTTCAATCTTTTTCTTTCTCTTACAGTCCTGTAAATACCACATACACAAAATTCTAATGTGGCGCATGTTCACATAAGCAATTGTTGACTTTAAGAAAAGTCTTATTTTGGCTTATGTGAATCAAAGGATTCAAAGAAAACTGGTTTAGAGTAAATAATTGATATTCTCAAAGTTAGTCCTGAATGATATTAGGATCTAAAATGATAAATGAACATGTGGATAATGTATAATAACACCCTGTTATTAGGCAAAGGAAAACCTAACAACAGTGACACATGCTTGGCTGTTTAAAAACTTTTACAGGTCAAATTATAAATCCTGTATCAATTTGACTCTTTCTTCTTAATACAAAGCCCTCTAAGTCAATTGAGCATAGGTACCAGGGACATCTTTTCAAAGCTTTTTGAAGGAGAATTTAGTTGTGTGTCTCCCATTAATTGTTGTTGTGTTGTTCTTCTCCTTAAAAAATGCTTTGAAACATCTACCTTTTTAAACTTGATCTCAGACTGAGAGTATTAGAGTGTAAAATTCTAATCACTTATTTGTTGTCCCTTAGAGCTATTTAGGACTTCCCTGGTGGCTCGGATGATAAAGAATCTGCCTGCAGTGCAAGAGACCCAGGTTCAATCCCTGGGGTGGGAAAATATCCTAGAGAAGGGAATGGCCACCCACTCCAGTATTCTTTCTTTTTTTTTTTTTTAAAGTTTTTTTTTTTTTTTTTTTTTTTTGGGGGGGGGGGGGGGGGGGGGGGCAGGGAGCAGGCGGGCCACCTCTATTGGTCTTTCATTTGTCCATTTTCATCCAGCTTCATTCTTTGGCCCATGTGTGCCTCCCATTGCGGTGACCTCTGTTGTCGCAGAGCACTGGCTCTGGGCGCATGCGCTCCAGAGCTCCGGCTCGGTAATTGGACACATGGGTCCAGCCGCTCCACGGCACGTGGGATCTTCCCAGTCCAAGGATCGAACTGGCGCCCCTTGCACTGCAAGGCGGTATCCTTACCCACTGGACCACCAGGTATGCCCCACTCCAGTATTCTTGTCTGGAAAATTCCATGGACAGAGAAGCCTGACAGGCTACAATCCATGGGGTCGCAAAGAGTTGTAGACAACTGAGTGAGTGACAGGCTACAATCCATGTGGTCGCAATGAGTTGGACATGACTGAGTGAGGTGTAAATATGACACCTATGATGATACTTAAAGCTGATCAATTATCAGGAAATGAAAATAGGCCCTCAAATATTGGTTTGCAATAAATCTTAATTTTATGGAAAAATGAAAAATCCTGAAGAAATGATATATTTAGGGAAAATGTTAGGTCTACCCACAGTATCACATTCTTTAAAAAATTTTACAGGTCAAATTATAAATCCTGTATCAATTTGACTCTTTCTTCTTAATACAAAGCCCTCTAAGTCAATTGAGCATAGGTACCAGGGACATCTTTTCAAAGCTTTTTGAAGGAGAATTTAGTTGTGTGTCTCCCATTAATTGTTGTTGTGTTGTTCTTCTCCTTAAAAAATGCTTTGAAACATCTACCTTTTTAAACTTGATCTCAGACTGAGAGTATTAGAGTGTAAAATTCTAATCACTTATTTGTTGTCCCTTAGAGCTATTTAGGACTTCCCTGGTGGCTCGGATGATAAAGAATCTGCCTGCAGTGCAAGAGACCCAGGTTCAATCCCTGGGGTGGGAAAATATCCTAGAGAAGGGAATGGCCACCCACTCCAGTATTCTTTCTTTTTTTTTTTTTAAAGATTTATTTATTTATTTATTTATTTTGGTGGGGGTGGGGTGGGGAGGGCAGGGAGCAGGCGGGCCACCTCTATTGGTCTTTCATTTGTCCATTTTCATCCAGCTTCATTCTTTGGCCCATGTGTGCCTCCCATTGCGGTGACCTCTGTTGTCGCAGAGCACTGGCTCTGGGCGCATGCGCTCCAGAGCTCCGGCTCGGTAATTGGACACATGGGTCCAGCCGCTCCACGGCACGTGGGATCTTCCCAGTCCAAGGATCGAACTGGCGCCCCTTGCACTGCAAGGCGGTATCCTTACCCACTGGACCACCAGGGAAGCCCCACTCCAGTATTCTTGTCTGGAAAATTCCATGGACAGAGAAGCCTGACAGGCTACAATCCATGGGGTCGCAAAGAGTTGTAGACAACTGAGTGAGTGACAGGCTACAATCCATGTGGTCGCAATGAGTTGGACATGACTGAGTGAGGTGTAAATATGACACCTATGATGATACTTAAAGCTGATCAATTATCAGGAAATGAAAATAGGCCCTCAAATATTGGTTTGCAATAAATCTTAATTTTATGGAAAAATGAAAAATCCTGAAGAAATGATATATTTAGGGAAAATGTTAGGTCTACCCACAGTATCACATTCTTTAAAAAAATTTTTTGGATGCATTGTGTAGCATACAGGATCTCAGTTCCCAGACCAGGGATTGAAACCATGTCCCCTGCAGTTTGAATGCAGAGTCTTAAGCACAGAATCACAGTATCACATTTTTGAAAACGTCATACAATAGCGACATCCATGGCAGAGAAGCCAACAAATAGAGAATTTATTGGAATTTCTATTTATATGCAATCTTCTTTACAAAAATGTATTTTCATCAAATATCAATTAGAATTTGTGAAAAAAATCCATGCTTTACAAATACTAGAAAGTGTAGTATCCAAAGATTGTCCAGTATATTATTTTTAAAATAATAAAATAGGGATAATATATTTATATTATCTAGTTTAATTTTGAGAAAGAAAAAATTATAAAATAAAAGATTAAAAATTAGGTAATTACATATGCACAGAATATTCAATTTTAAATTTAAATATTATGTGTGGAAAAATTTAGTCTTATAATGATCCACCAAAAATTTTACAGATAAAAGTAATATTTAGTAACATATAAAGAGTACTATTTCATATAAAGAGTACTTTTAATCTTCAAAACCAAATGAAGTCATTAGGAAATATAATTTTTGACTACTTATTTTATAATCTGACTCTCAAATCCTCCGTATATGAATGCTTTAAGCTAAAAGAAATGAAACCATGAGTATAAACTACTTTTCATATGTTTTCCTTGCTATCCTTATTGCTTACAAATGCTAGGCCTATTTTTATTTTTTTTTTACAAATTCTACTCAAAGTGGGGGCTGGTTTATGTGTTTTCCACACATAACAGCATGAATAGGAGAAGGTATAATTCTGATGAGGTAGAGGTAATTTTTTAAGTTGCAGATACAATTTAAACATTGGCTCAAAGTCAATCAAGACCTTTTTAAAGGGTATAGAGAAATGTTTTCCTGTGTGTACATGTGTGTGTCTGTGAATTGTATTAACATAACTGCAAGTTTAGCTTGTACTTAAAGGGCGCCCCAAAGTAAATGTCTACTGCTAAACATGAAGCAGCTCAAGGATACTGTTAGTTTTGGCTAAGGACCTTGACTGACTTAAGTGTAAAATTCATTCAAACTTTGGGTCAGTTCTTACATTATAGAGATATATGAAGAAAGAGAACCATTCATACGTCCTGCAGTATTCTACATGCCTCTGGTAGCTTCTTAGAACCTCGTAAATAGCAGAACTTCTTTTTGAGACTCTCTGAAGCCTTTAGATTCTTATCTAGGCTTATTTGGTTTAGTTATCTGTCATGAGCTAGCTTCTCTGAAAATAGACACAGAGATGTTTGGGGAGTCAGAAAAACCATGATTGAGCAAAGGTGAAGGAAAATTGTGTTGATGGTTTGAGAAAACCTGATAGCAAGTCTTGTCCTTCAGAGTTTCTTATGTTGAGCTCATGCCTTTATACCCCTGTCTAGTGTGGGTGTGGCTATTCCAGGAAGGTCAAGACAGCCTTCTGCAAAGCCTCCTGTAGGAAGGTAGACCCTTCTGACCATCCACTGACCTTGCTCCTTGTGGCAGGGTGGCAGGTCTTTCCTGGAGGAAGATTGAGAGGAGCAGTTATAGTGTCTATGATCCTAAAAATCTTAAGAGCTCAAGGGCTTGGAATTAGTATGAAGGGTTCTCAAAACCTGCTGGTTCTCTTCAAGTTATAGGATGTAATTCATGATTTGACATTTCACTCTGATGATTCATAGGTTTATAGATAGGTAATTCTTGGTTGATCTGGTTATATTGTGGCTTACCTGTGGCAGTTTTGAATTAAAATTCTTATAAATAAATTGAAGTAAATCTTATGATTGAATTGCTTTTTTATCCCTATTTTATCAGATAAGTGAAATCATGAAGTGTTTGTCCTTCTATAACTGGCTTATTTCACTTAGCAAAATATCCTCAAGGACCATTCATGTTGTCCTATATGGCAGATTCTCCTTCCTTTTAAAAGGCTGAGTAATATTCCATAGTGTGTTTATGCTACATTTTCTTTACCCATTCATCCACTGACAGATGTCGATTGATAATTCATTTCCATGCCTTAGCTATTGTGGATAGTGCTGTGATGAACACTGGAGTGCTGATATCTCTTTAAGGTCCTGATTTCAATTTTTTGGAGATATTTCTAGAAGTAAGATCACTGGATCAAATGTCTCCTGTTTTAATGTTTTCAAGGAATCTATGTACTATTTTCCAGAGTGACTGTACCATTTTATATTGTCATCGATTGGAATTATTTTCAACTAGAGCAATGATTATTGAAGTAACTTTATTCCTAGTTTGTAGGCTCAGATCTAAAACTTGAAAGTTTTACTCCCAAGAAGTGTAAGGAAAAAGATGCCAAAAGCAGAGAAACTATAACTCTAATATCTTATTACTACATTTAATATCTTTGGATTTGAAAGGTTTGTAAGGCTAACCACTACAAGAAAAATATTGAATGAGAAATCTATGTTTTAGAAACAAGTTCAACCCAAAATAAAAGAGTTACATTTAATTTTGAAATGTGGTAACAAATAAATATTATACCAAGTATAAAATGAAAAAATGAATGTTTAATATGAATTGAATATGAATGAATGTTTAAGTATGAAAAGAAATAATAGGGAAGATGCATGTAGGGTAAGAGAGTATATAATTTTATTATTTCCTTCTGTAAGTTTTCCTCTTTCACTGAGTTTGTTATTTAATCCTAGTTAATTATACTCTGTTAAATAGTTAGTAGATTATTTGACTAAAGTAACTTTAATGTGAATAAAGTTTAATTATGATGTAATGGCTTTATCAAAAGGAATTGGTATACCCACTAACATCTCTACTTGGTGGACTATGGAAGAAAAAAATACTGTTGAAGCAGGTGTTCTGTACTCCCTTAACTAGTTCCCCAGTTAATAAATCACATAGAATTAAATACAGCTATAAATTGCCCATTGCTTCTCACATTTGTGAGTAAAGCCTAAAAGGAATCGTTAAAATACAACTGGAGTAAAGCAGAAGTACAATTTATAGGCCAGTTATGTCTCAGAGAAACAAAAGTAGAATTACGCAGTGTCTTTGCCACCTGATAGTCATTCATTCATTCATTCATTCATCCATTCATTCAACCAGCCAGTATTTGCCAGGTGTTTACAAGAAGTAGGATTCTAGGAGTGATAATTAATCACACCTCCTCCTCAACCTCTAAATTTAGGATCAACTGAGAAACAAGAGTATTCAAAGACAGAGAGATCTGAATATCAGCTTGATTACTCTTAAAGCTATTTGGAAAACAGGGCCTAGATTTGTACCCAAATGACTTCTTAGAACCCCATCCCTATTGCCTGAACCAAATGTATTTGCTCACAACTGCAAATTTCCCACATTGATATGCAACGTTAAATAGAAAAAAATGCCAAAAGCAGAGAAACTATAACTCTAATATCTTATTACTACATTTAATATCTTTGGATTTGAAAGGTTTGTAAGGCTAACCACTACAAGAAAAATATTGAATGAGAAATCTATGTTTTAGAAACAAGTTCAACCCAAAATAAAAGAGTTACATTTAATTTTGAAATGTGGTAACAAATAAATATTATACCAAGTATAAAATGAAAAAATGAATGTTTAATATGAATTGAATATGAATGAATGTTTAAGTATGAAAAGAAATAATAGGGAAGATGCATGTAGGGTAAGAGAGTATATAATTTTATTATTTCCTTCTGTAAGTTTTCCTCTTTCACTGAGTTTGTTATTTAATCCTAGTTAATTATACTCTGTTAAATAGTTAGTAGATTATTTGACTAAAGTAACTTTAATGTGAATAAAGTTTAATTATGATGTAATGGCTTTATCAAAAGGAATTGGTATACCCACTAACATCTCTACTTGGTGGACTATGGAAGAAAAAAATACTGTTGAAGCAGGTGTTCTGTACTCCCTTAACTAGTTCCCCAGTTAATAAATCACATAGAATTAAATACAGCTATAAATTGCCCATTGCTTCTCACATTTGTGAGTAAAGCCTAAAAGGAATCGTTAAAATACAACTGGAGTAAAGCAGAAGTACAATTTATAGGCCAGTTATGTCTCAGAGAAACAAAAGTAGAATTACGCAGTGTCTTTGCCACCTGATAGTCATTCATTCATTCATTCATTCATCCATTCATTCAACCAGCCAGTATTTGCCAGGTGTTTACAAGAAGTAGGATTCTAGGAGTGATAATTAATCACACCTCCTCCTCAACCTCTAAATTTAGGATCAACTGAGAAACAAGAGTATTCAAAGACAGAGAGATCTGAATATCAGCTTGATTACTCTTAAAGCTATTTGGAAAACAGGGCCTAGATTTGTACCCAAATGACTTCTTAGAACCCCCATCACTATTGCCTGAACCAAATGTATTTGCTCACAACTGCAAATTTCCCACATTGATATGCAACGTTAAATAGATTTCTTTGAAAAAAATTATTGAAAACAATTGAGCTAGTCTTGCTCAATTCCATTTCCCAAAGTGATCAATCACACCTGATACTCTTCCTTGTGGACCCGGGGTTAAATGATCTTTGCAAAATCCTTGAAAGTTAGCATCATTGGCCAAGGTTTGAATCCACAGAGGGACAAAGTGGCTTCCCCAGTCACCCACTGTGTGCCAGATGCTGTGTTATGTGCTGGTGATACTATAGTGGATTTTTGAGAACCCGGGGTTTTGCTTCTTGATGTTGTCTGGTGCTGACTATAATCTGTTAGAGAAATTACCAATATACTTGAATATAGGGCAATAAACTTTAAGTGCCAATTTTTATTTAACCTTGAATTTATTTATTTACTTTTGACAACACAAGAACATTTATTGCCCCAAAAGAAACTCCACTCTTCCTGCAGGACCAGAGAAAAGGGGCCTTAGAGGCCAGAACATTAACACACAACATCAAGGGTCTTAATCCAGCAGGAAGCAATCCCGCCTAGGACTTGCTCATCCTGGGTGGGAGCTGGCTCCCCCATGGGATGCTGGGAGACCGTGGAACTGCAAGCAGCGTGAGGGAACAGAAACGGAAAGGAGAGAGCTGAAGTCCTGAGGGAGGCTGGGCTGTGGAGCACAGGCCACCACAGCCAGCCACAGGCAGGTGGGAAGCAGGGGTGCTTAATTCTTCTTGTCCGTGGGGCCATCTGCCACAGCCTGTAGCTTTGCATGATCCTCCAACAGGTGGTCGTACTCCTTGGTCAGGCCCTCAGACTGCTTCCACATGGGCAGGGCTTCATTTTTAGCCTTTTCTAGTTTTTGCTTGCTGACAGCTTGTCCTTCAGCCTCTGCAGATCAGCCTTCAGGCCCTATTCTCTTTCTCCACCTTCGCTTCTGTGTCCCTGTCATTCAACTTGATTCCACCGACAGCTTTCTTCTTTAGCTAGTCATTCTCTTCCATGTACTTCTTGGTCACAGCACTAGCGTTCTCTGCCTGCTTTTTAAAGGCTTCATTGGAGGCCAGCAGTGTGGCCTGCTGGGAGATGACAGTCACCAGGTGTCTTAGCAGGAAGGATAGCAGCAAGGAAAAGCCAGCACTTTAGAAGTTCCTTTGGGCCCGAAAAAGCTTCATGGGGAAGTGTTCCACACCCTGGGGTTGTTCTGGAGGTTCACCTTCTCCTTCACGTCATCATACTTTCAAATCTCACAAACAGCATCAGTGACCAGGAGCACAAGGATGACAATGAGAACCACAAAGAAGGTGTTGCCATAGGTCGCTGTCAACTCTACCAGGCACGCCTTGAAAGTCTTTTGCCGTCTTTTGGGAGAAATGAAGGGAATGCAGAGAAGCAGCACAGCGAAGACTGCCGCATAGAGGAAGAGGGTGACTGCAGTCCACTGCGGACTCATCGTGTCGCTAGCAGCTTGCCAACGGAGATGTGAGTCTGTTCCGAGTCTCCCACAGCCACAGTGCACACCTGCTCATCACTAAAACTGAACCTTTACTTTAAGTGGGACAAGTTCTTCAATGCTTGTGTAGTTAATGCAAAGATGAGAAGCTTGAGGGGTTTTTTTTTTTTTTAATTTTGGCCTCTTTTATTTTTTTATTTATTTATTTTCATCCATCTTTATTCTTCAGCCAGTGTGGGCCTCCCATCACAGTGGCCTCTCTTGTTGCAGAGCACCAATTCTGGGCGCATGCGCTCCAGAGTGCTGACTCATAATTGGACACATCGATCCAGCTGCTCTGTGGCACGTGGGATCTTCCCTGGCCAGGGATCCGAACTGGTGCCCTTTGATAACTAGTCCTTTGACTTTGAGGTACTTAGACCTAAAGTTAGATAATGAATTAAAAGTTGAATTTTTCTAACTGGCTATGATCTTGACAGTTGAAGAATATTCTTATAATTTCATATGCACTTAAATAGTGATGAAGAATTAGACTATCATGAAAATGAGTACCCAATTAAAATTAAGTCACTAAGTGGATCCTCTCGCATGTGGAGCTTAATTTACAAGATTTTGCTGAGAAAAGTTATTGGAATTTTAGTAAGATACCCAGAGGGTAAAGAGTGAAATGAAGAGCTGTAAGGACATATTAAAAGAATTGAGACTGCTTATTTTATATCAGGGAAAAAGGTAAAATAGAGGAGAAAAAACCCTAAGTAGTCATCTGAAAATAATACTTGCATACATATTCAGAATTTGGAAAGAAAAAAGTTGTTCTTTGTGTCTAGCGAGAACAAACTGAGCAAAATCCTTCTCAATTCCACTAAAAGGGAGTCAGATTAAACTCACCTTAAAGTTCACTGTCTGCTTGTATTGCCTTGTAGTGATCAACCTAGAGAGAAGCAGCAGATTCAAATTTCAAATCGAACTGGGTGAATCATAATCCATGCCTATTCAACCAATTTTGTTGATTAAAAAGTTAATTGATATCAGTGTTCAAAATAGCTTTTTATCTCTTTGAATGTGAGTTAGACCTTTCTCTTGAATTTGCTATAGCAAAAATATAAGGAAATAATATGAGAAAGATTTTTCTGTGAGATTCATTTGTATAAGCGATTCTAAACCTAAGTAGAATACAGAATTTTCTTTCCATACTCATGTATGTTAGGATACACTGGGTAGGGAGAGCTTTCTAATTTTTTTCCTATATTTTCAAAGTAAAAAGGGGACTGAAATAGGCTGTTACATCATTGAAACACTGTCAGTCTCTCTGACATGAAATCCCCAGTAAATTGATGTAAATGATCCTTTTGCATTAAATTACCATGGTATTTGTTTTAACTCTGTGTAAGGTGTATTTGAACACTCACATGAAACATATTCAATATGCATACACTGGGATAACCATCCACTAACCTTTCTCCTTCAATGTCAATCACATATCTTTCCTGCCATAATATCTTCAAGTTGACTACACTTAAGACACTGTAGTGAAAAGGCAACTCAAAACAAATATTTGCTATTTTAAAATTTATTATCTAGAACAAACTGAAAACTGAATGGATAATCATGCTTTTCAGTATTTTTAAAATGGTATTTTCTTTAGATAATCACTTAGTGATAATTTATTCCTCCAACAAAATTTAAGTGATTGTCTACTCTGTACCAGGTACTGATGCTGGCCCTGGAGGGAGGCACATCAATGAACAAAGCAAACCAAATCCTTGTCCCACATGAAGTTCACTTTCTAGTGGGATAAGGCAGATGTTTCAAATAAGATACTGGATGATATGTTAGAAGGCAATGTGTGCAGTGAAGAAAGAGTAGACTAAGGAAATAGAGTTCTGAGGGGCATATTATTGTTTATTTATTTCCACTTTTTTTAGATTTTATTCCCATTTAGGTTAGTATACAGTTTTTAGTAGAGTTCTCTGTGCTATAAAGTAGCTTCTTATTAGTTATCGATTTTATATCTAGTAGTGTGTATATGAAATTTCAATTTCCCACTTTATTCTTCCCCTCCTTAATCCCCTCTCTAACCATAAGTTTGTTTTTCTATGTCTGTGTCTCTATTTCTGTTTTGTAAATAGGTTCATTTGTACTACTCTTTTTTTTTTTTTTTAGGATTTCACATATAAGTGATATCATATTATATTTGTCTTTGTCTGACTTACTTCACTCAGCATGATGGCCCCTAGGACCCTAACTGCTTCACTCAGTATGACAATCTCTAGGTCCGTCCATGTCACTGTAGATGGCATTATTTTGTTCCCTTTTGTGGCTGAGTAATATTCCATTGTGTATATACTACATCTACTTTATCCATTCCTCTGTCAATGGACATTTAGACATATAGCAGTTTTAAATAGATCTTGCCAAGAAGATGAATGACTTCGAGGAAAGATTTGAAGGAATCTTTAAACTTTAAGACTTTAGATTCAAATTTTGATGTTACTTCTTAAAATTGTAATTTTTATTACTGAAATCATTGTACTGCAAGGAAATCAAACCAGGCATTCCTAAAGGAAATCATCTTTGAATATTCATTGGAAGGACTGATGTTGAAGCTGAAGCTTCAATACTTTGGTCATTTGATGTGAAGAGTCGACTCAGTTGGAAACACCCCTGATGCTGGGAAAAACTGACGGCAGAAGGATCAGGGTGCAAAAAAGGATGAGATGGTTGGATGGCATCATCAATACCATGGACGTGAATTTGAGCAAACTTTGAGAGGTAGTGAAACACAGGGAAGCCTGGTGTGCTGTAGTCCTTGGGGGTAGTAAAGAATTGAGCATGACTTTAAGACTCAACAACAAATGAAATCATGAATGTGAAGGAAAAGGTAAATTATTCTATTAAAGAGAAATCTCCTAAAGGAAATAATATATTTTTGTCTTTGTATTTCCAGGTGCTTCAAAGGTTATATTCTTGAATTTTTCTCTATTTTTCTCTATCCCAGCACATATTTAGCCTTTTTCACTAAATTGAGTGCAAGGGGGACTGGGGACATTTATCCATGTATATCCAGAACTAAGCATGGTACTTGGCACATGGTAGGAGTTAACTGATGTGACCTGAAAATCTGAACTGTTTTATTGACATGTGCATTTTTTATTAAACAGTTAGGGACCTCTTTGAAAAGCTTCTTATTAGTTATCGATTTTATATCTAGTAGTGTGTATATGAAATTTCAATTTCCCACTTTTTTCTTCCCCTCCTTAATACCCTCTCTAACCATAAGTTTGTTTTTCTTTTTCTGTTTCTCTATTTCTTTTTTGTAAATAGGTTCATTTGTACTTCTCTTTTTTTTTTTTTTTTAGGATTTCACATATAAGTGATATCATATTATATTTGTCTTTGTCTGACTTACTTCACTCAGCATGATGGCCCCTAGGACCCTAACTGCTTCACTCAGTATGACAATCTCTAGGTCCGTCCATGTCACTGTAGATGGCATTATTTTGTTCCCTTTTGTGGCTGAGTAATATTCCATTGTGTATATACTACATCTACTTTATCCATTCCTCTGTCAATGGACATTTAGACATATAGCAGTTTTAAATAGATCTTGCCAAGAAGATGAATGACTTCGAGGAAAGATTTGAAGGAATCTTTAAACTTTAAGACTTTAGATTCAAATTTTGATGTTACTTCTTAAAATTGTAATTTTTATTACTGAAATCATTGTACTGCAAGGAAATCAAACCAGGCATTCCTAAAGGAAATCATCTTTGAATATTCATTGGAAGGACTGATGTTGAAGCTGAAGCTTCAATACTTTGGTCATTTGATGTGAAGAGTCGACTCAGTTGGAAACACCCCTGATGCTGGGAAAAACTGAGGGCAGAAGGATCAGGGTGCAAAAAAGGATGAGATGGTTGGATGGCATCATCAATACCATGGACGTGAATTTGAGCAAACTTTGAGAGGTAGTGAAACACAGGGAAGCCTGGTGTGCTGTAGTCCTTGGGGGTAGTAAAGAATTGAGCATGACTTTAAGACTCAACAACAAATGAAATCATGAATGTGAAGGAAAAGGTAAATTATTCTATTAAAGAGAAATCTCCTAAAGGAAATAATATATTTTTGTCTTTGTATTTCCAGGTGCTTCAAAGGTTATATTCTTGAATTTTTCTCTATTTTTCTCTATCCCAGCACATATTTAGCCTTTTTCACTAAATTGAGTGCAAGGGGGACTGGGGACATTTATCCATGTATATCCAGAACTAAGCATGGTACTTGGCACATGGTAGGAGTTAACTGATGTGACCTGAAAATCTGAACTGTTTTATTGACATGTGCATTTTTTATTAAACAGTTAGGGACCATGTCATGATAAGGTCATTTATTTATTTATTTATTTTTAAAAAAGATTTATTTATTTATTTATTTTTGGGCGGGGGTTGGGTTGGGGAGGGAGGGGAGTGGGCGGGCCACTTCTATTGGTCTTTCATTTCTCTATTTTCATCCATCTTTGTTCTTTGGCTCCTGTGGGCCTCCCATTGCGGTGGCGTCTGTCATTGCAGAGCGCCGGCTCTGGGCACATGCACTCCAGAGCTCTGGCTCGGTAATTGGACACATGGGTCCAGCCGTTCCACGGCACGTGGGATCTTCCCAGGCCAGGGATCGAGCTGGCGCCCCTTGCACTGCAAGGCGGTGTCCTTACCCACTGGACCACCAGGGGAAGCCCAAGGTCATTTATTTTTATAGATATCATATTTATATAGCCTTTGGTTACTTTTCCTGACATTCTATGAGTGTATAGACTTCCCTTCATTAAGGTTTCTTTTGCATCTTCATCATTCAAACTACCAAAGTGCTCTGGCAATATGCATTTAAATGATCACTTAAGGTTATAGTCTAATTCCTAGACTGTGCATCCCTTTCTACCAGGACTGAGGCTACTAAAATATCCTTCAGTGGTAACAGGGTGATTTCTTCTAGACTCGTTGGAATGAAACAGCATTTGGGGACCTGTTAGCTAGAAAAGGGGATTCCGAATAACAGCTCTGTGTTCAGAATCTCTCCAGCAATTCATAGATAAGTCAATTGGCACTCATCATTTGAAACTCATTGGAGGCCAATGTAGCTAAGTGGAACATAAAGGGTAGTATAGGCAGTAAACAGAAGCCTTGTAACAATATAATGTTCAGTGGAAAAGAGAAATCTCCTAAAGGAAATAATATATTTTTGTCTTTGTATTTCCAGGTGCTTCAAAGGTTATATTCTTGAATTTTTCTCTATTTTTCTAGCCCAGCACATATTTAGCCTTTTTCACTAAATTGAGTGCAAGGGGGACTGGGGACATTTATCCATGTATATCCAGAACTAAGCATGGTACTTGGCACATGGTAGGAGTTAACTGATGTGACCTGAAAATCTGAACTGTTTTATTGACATGTGCATTTTTTATTAAACAGTTAGGGACCATGTCATGATAAGGTCATTTATTTATTTATTTATTTTTAAAAAAGATTTATTTATTTATTTATTTTTGGGGAGGGGAGTGGGCAGGCCACTTCTATTGGTCTTTCGTTTCTCTATTTTCATCCATCTTTGTTCTTTGGCCCGTGTGGGCCTCCCATTGCGGTGGCGTCTGTCATTGCAGAGCGCCGGCTCTGGGCACATGCGCTCCAGAGCTCCGGCTCGGTAATTGGACACATGGGTCCAGCCGTTCCACGGCACGTGGGATCTTCCCAGGCCAGGGATCGAGCTGGCGCCCCTTGCACTGCAAGGCGGTGTCCTTACCCACTGGACCACCAGGGGAAGCCCAAGGTCATTTATTTTTTAGATATCATATTTATATAGCCTTTGGTTACTTTTCCTGACATTCTATGAGTGTATAGACTTCCCTTCATTAAGGTTTCTTTTGCATCTTCATCATTCAAACTACCAAAGTGCTCTGGCAATATGCATTTAAATGATCACTTAAGGTTATAGTCTAATTCCTAGACTGTGCATCCCTTTCTACCAGGACTGAGGCTACTAAAATATCCTTCAGTGGTAACAGGGTGATTTCTTCTAGACTCGTTGGAATGAAACAGCATTTGGGGACCTGTTAGCTAGAAAAGGGGATTCCGAATAACAGCTCTGTGTTCAGAATCTCTCCAGCAATTCATAGATAAGTCAATTGGCACTCATCATTTGAAACTCATTGGAGGCCAATGTAGCTAAGTGGAACATAAAGGGTAGTATAGGCAGTAAACAGAAGCCTTGTAACAATATAATGTTCAGTGGAAAAGAGAATTGGAAGATCTATAAAAGCTGCAAAAAAAGAACAAACGATATAATTAAAGGAGCAATAAGACATATTGAACGCAGTCTCAGGGACTATTTTGGGCAACAGTAAATGTCTCCTCAAATATATCTTTAAAAGACAGACAGCAAAGTAGATAGTCCCATGGACAGTGGAAGAGAAATACCAAATAGAATTGCAGAAACAGGCTAACAAAACTCAGACTGCTTATGCTAATTTTTACCTTTCTTTAAAATAATTAGATGGTGTCCAATAGACCACAGAATTTGAAATTATTAGTTGAGAAAAGCATAGCAAAAGCAAGAGGAAAAATATAAACAGAGGTGTTATTTTAGGCAGGTATGTCTCAGAGAATGGTAGATAAATTGGTATATAGAAGACAATTGAAATTTGCAGTTCACATGCCAAATTTTGCTACTTAAGTACAGTTATTTTAGGTTCTATCAAAGTTAAATATTGTTTAAGAAAATGTTTTTGGCATTTCCTCCATTTTTTGAAAGTGTGTAGGCTGCACATGACTTCCTCAAGTATGGAAAATAATACTTTCCATAGAATGTATTTTTGACAGTGAGTTTCCATTACTTGGATCAAAGGTTTTCACCCAGTGAAACATGTCAGAGTTACCTAGGACATTTTCCAAATAAACTTACCCTTCTTGAGAACCATCACCATAGGCATTTGAGTGACTTATAATGTTCTTTGGAAATGCACTGAATATAATCACTCTTACTTTGTAAAATTATCAACCTGTATCCTTAATTATAAACAGACAAACAATTATTGACAAAACATGAAGTAAATGTAAATAATAATATAAAATATGAAGTTCAAAGATGCTTGCTCCTTGGAAAAAAAGCTATGACGTTAAAAAGCAGAGAAGGGCTTCCCCTGGTGGTCCAGTGGATAAGGACACCACCTTCCAGTGCAAGGGACGCGGTTCGATCCCTGGCCTGGGGAAGGGGGGCACCGACCTTCCCCCCCATGCATGCGGATTCGAATAACAGCTCAAATTGGAAAAAGAGCCAATTTTTGCTAGGGGCATAAAGTGGAACATAAAGGGTAGTATAGGCAGTAAACAGAAGCCTTGTAACAATATAATGTTCAGTGGAAAAGAGAATTGGAAGATCTATAAAAGCTGCAAAAAAAGAACAAACGATATAATTAAAGGAGCAATAAGACATATTGAACGCAGTCTCAGGGACTATTTTGGGCAACAGTAAATGTCTCCTCAAATATATCTTTAAAAGACAGACAGCAAAGTAGATAGTCCCATGGACAGTGGAAGAGAAATACCAAATAGAATTGCAGAAACAGGCTAACAAAACTCAGACTGCTTATGCTAATTTTTACCTTTCTTTAAAATAATTAGATGGTGTCCAATAGACCACAGAATTTGAAATTATTAGTTGAGAAAAGCATAGCAAAAAGCAAGAGGAAAAATATAAACAGAGGTGTTATTTTAGGCAGGTATGTCTCAGAGAATGGTAGATAAATTGGTATATAGAAGACAATTGAAATTTGCAGTTCACATGCCAAATTTTGCTACTTAAGTACAGTTATTTTAGGTTCTATCAAAGTTAAATATTGTTTAAGAAAATGTTTTTGGCATTTCCTCCATTTTTTGAAAGTGTGTAGGCTGCACATGACTTCCTCAAGTATGGAAAATAATACTTTCCATAGAATGTATTTTTGACAGTGAGTTTCCATTACTTGGATCAAAGGTTTTCACCCAGTGAAACATGTCAGAGTTACCTAGGACATTTTCCAAATAAACTTACCCTTCTTGAGAACCATCACCATAGGCATTTGAGTGACTTATAATGTTCTTTGGAAATGCACTGAATATAATCACTCTTACTTTGTAAAATTATCAACCTGTATCCTTAATTATAAACAGACAAACAATTATTGACAAAACATGAAGTAAATGTAAATAATAATATAAAATATGAAGTTCAAAGATGCTTGCTCCTTGGAAAAAAAGCTATGACGTTAAAAAGCAGAGAAGGGCTTCCCCTGGTGGTCCAGTGGATAAGGACACCACCTTCCAGTGCAAGGGACGCCGGTTCGATCCCTGGCCTGGGAAGATCCCATGTGCCGCGGAGCGGCTGGACCGATGTGTCCAATTATCGAGCGGGAGCTCTGGAGTGCATGGGCCCAGAGCCAGCGCTCTGCAACTACAGATGCCACCGTGATGAGAGGCCCACAGGAGCCAAAGAACAAAGACGGATGAAAATAGAGAAACGGAAGACCAACGGAAGTGGCCCGCCCACTCCCCTCCCTCCCCAAACCCGACCCCCGCCCAAAATAAATAAATAAATAAATCTTTAAAAATAAAATAAAAAGCAGAGAAATCATTTTGCTAACAAAGGTCTATATAGTCAAACTATGGTTTTTCCAGTCGTCAAATATGGATGTGACAGTTGGATCATAAAGAAGGCTGAGCACCAAAGAACTGATGCTTTTGAATTGTGGTGCTGGAGAAGACTCTTGAGAGACCCTTGGACTGCAAGGAGATCAAACGAATCAATCCTAAAGGAAATCAGTCGTGAATATTCATTGGAAGGACTGATGCTGAAGCTAATACTTAGGCTGCCTGATGCAAAGAGCCGACTGACTGGAAAAGACCGTAATGTTGGGAAAGGCTGAGGACAAGAAGGTGGTGACAAAGGATAAGATGGTTGGATGGCATCACTGACTCAATGGACATGAGTCTGAGCAAACTCTGCCAGACAGTGAAGGACAGGAGGCCTCCTGGCAGGCTGCCGTCCATGGAGTCCCAAAGACTCAGACATGACTTAGTGACTGAACAAGAAAATAAGAAAATCATATTATTAGAAGTGACATGCAAAGATGATTTTCTGGATATAGAAGCAGAATTCACAACTTGTGTGTTGAGCCAGTCTCTGTCAGGGAAATCTTGTCATCATGCCTATTACATTAATTACTTATAAAGTATAATTAATTGTCTATTAATTATTTGTTTGCTCTATGCTAATTTCAGAAGCTTGTTTAGTTTAGTGGCTGAGAACATAAACCATGAGTATTTAAACATAAAGTATCAAGCTTGAGATCTTGAAAACTGGTTCTAAAGCTGTAGATATAAGAAAACTTTATCTTAAAGATTACTTGATGAGTTAGGTGAAGGATAACATTCTTTTGGCTAACTTGCTCAGGGACACTCATGTACACATTGATACAAACCCATATAAAATGCGTCAGATAGCACTTTGTCCAACCTTCTTTGAAATATAAATTGAAATTAATGCATTGTGCCTCGAATTTAAAAAATAAATGTATTGTTGAGAGGAGTACCATAAACATCAATTTTAATAGGAGCTATTAAAAAGGTTTTGTATGTAAATATAAATAAATGTTTATGCACACTACACATAGACAATATATAGGCACATGGTAAATTGGTTTAAAGATAAACACTATACTGAAAAGAAGTCATTTTAATGTCAAAGGACTCGTGTACTTTGTAACTAAAGAATACATTGTATTTCTAAATAGAATGTTATGATAGCAAAATAATGTAATTTTACAATTTTAACACTTGAAAAGGGGAGTGCATTTTGCAAAAGGTAGAAGAACCCAGAAACAGAAACAGAAGTCTAGGAATAATGTGTTGTGTTCCTACTGTATACCAAAGTTTGTGTGTGTGTGTGTGTGTGTGTGTGTGTGTGTGTGTGTGTGGTAAGACTGGAGATGGGTGGTATGATAGAAAAGTATTAGACACCATGGATCCAGAGCTAAAAATGTTTGGGAAGAAAGTATAGAATTAGTATGTTTCTATCTTTAATGGCTGTGCTTCACACAGAGAGAACAGCACGGTGATCTTCCTTATTTCAGCAATTTCAACTCTCAGCCAAATTTATTTCATTCATATCCCTATTCATTCCCCCAACTTCTGATTATTTTGAAGTGAATTTCAGATATCATATCAGTCAACGCTTAGTATTTCAGTATACAGTATTTCATATACATTTTTCAAGGCAAATCCTTGTGTGTTGAGCCAGTCTCTGTCAGGGAAATCTTGTCATCATGCCTATTACATTAATTACTTATAAAGTATAATTAATTGTCTATTAATTATTTGTTTGCTCTATGCTAATTTCAGAAGCTTGTTTAGTTTAGTGGCTGAGAACATAAACCATGAGTATTTAAACATAAAGTATCAAGCTTGAGATCTTGAAAACTGGTTCTAAAGCTGTAGATATAAGAAAACTTTATCTTAAAGATTACTTGATGAGTTAGGTGAAGGATAACATTCTTTTGGCTAACTTGCTCAGGGACACTCATGTACACATTGATACAAACCCATATAAAATGCGTCAGATAGCACTTTGTCCAACCTTCTTTGAAATATAAATTGAAATTAATGCATTGTGCCTCGAATTTAAAAAATAAATGTATTGTTGAGAGGAGTACCATAAACATCAATTTTAATAGGAGCTATTAAAAAGGTTTTGTATGTAAATATAAATAAATGTTTATGCACACTACACATAGACAATATATAGGCACATGGTAAATTGGTTTAAAGATAAACACTATACTGAAAAGAAGTCATTTTAATGTCAAAGGACTCGTGTACTTTGTAACTAAAGAATACATTGTATTTCTAAATAGAATGTTATGATAGCAAAATAATGTAATTTTACAATTTTAACACTTGAAAAGGGGAGTGCATTTTGCAAAAGGTAGAAGAACCCAGAAACAGAAACAGAAGTCTAGGAATAATGTGTTGTGTTCCTACTGTATACCAAAGTTTGTGTGTGTGTGTGTGTGTGTGTGTGTGTGTGTGTGTGTGTGGTAAGACTGGAGATGGGTGGTATGATAGAAAAGTATTAGACACCATGGATCCAGAGCTAAAAATGTTTGGGAAGAAAGTATAGAATTAGTATGTTTCTATCTTTAATGGCTGTGCTTCACACAGAGAGAACAGCACGGTGATCTTCCTTATTTCAGCAATTTCAACTCTCAGCCAAATTTATTTCATTCATATCCCTATTCATTCCCCCAACTTCTGATTATTTTGAAGTGAATTTCAGATATCATATCAGTCAACGCTTAGTATTTCAGTATACATTTTTTAAAAATGAAAGTTCTCAAAAATATAACCAGGCCACTGGATTTGCTCTGCCATGGCCCACACTCTGTCTGTGGAGTGTGCTTTCTCTGAATCTGAATAAATCCATTTCTTACCTAAAATATATATATATATATATAACCACAATACTATCAATGTTTAAAATTACATTGAATACAATAAAATATGAATTTATTTTCAGAGTTTCTCAACTAGGCTAAGATGTTTTCCTTTAGAGTTTATTTTTAAAAAAAGCAAAATGTTGGGGGCTTCCCCGGTGGCTCATTGGTAAAGAATCCACCTGCCAATGCAGGAGACACAGCTTCAGTCCTTGGTTTGGGAAGATCCCACATATTATGGAGCAACTAAGCCCATAAGCCACAACTGTTGAGCCTGGGCTCCAGAGTCCAGGAGCAGCAACTACTGAGCCCACACACTGCAACTGCTGAAGCCAGAGCACCTTAGAGTCCATGTTCCACAAGAGAAGCCTGCATACTACAGTGAAGAGTAGTCCCTGCTAGCTGCAACTAGAGAAAAACCCATGCAGAAACACAGCCCAGCCCAGTCAAAAATACATGAATAAAATCAAAATGTTCCCATTATTTTGTCCTATTGTATTTCTAGAGTCTATATTTTGTACCCCAAAGTACGGTATAACACAGTCCTCTCTTCCCTGAGTTGTATGGTAATTAAGAATTAGACCCAAATTGTTTCAACAATAGAATTTAGAATATTTTTATTTGTTTATAATTTATTCTTATTTTAACACAATTAAAAAGTTATACAAAAGTTACTATTAGATGGAAAAAGAACCCCTTATTTTCCTGACCCATTTGAGTGTATGTTGTCATAAAGGAGTGGGTAGCCATTCTCTTCTCTAGGAGATCTTCCCAACTCAGAGACTGAACTCCAGTTTCTTGCGTCTTCTGCAGGTAGATTCTTTACTGTGTGAGCTACCAGGGAAGTCCCTGATGCTTACTACCCATGAATTGCTTGTATTTCCTACAAACCAGGACATCCTTCTGTATAACCACAACACAACCAACAAATCAGGAAATAAACATTAGTACATCGTTTCTGACTGATGCGTAAGCTCCCAATCAAGTTTTGCCAACTGGCCCATTAAAGTCTTTTATAGAAAAAGGATTCAGTTCAGAATCGTGAGTTGCATTTAATTGTCATGTCTGACTTTAGAGTGTTTTTGAAGGATAAATGATGCCTGCTTCTGAGATGTTTCTCTAATTGTCCGTCTTCTTAGCAAGAATTTTATAGAAGCTTGTTCAAAGATTAGTATGATGAAGTAATCAAATTCACAATGTCCTGTAGTCTAAACTGGGTGTAATTGATGTTGCTGTTTACTTTCTAAGTCATGTTTGATTCTTTTGTGAGCCCGTAAACTGTAGCCCTCCAGGCTCCTCTGTCCATGGGGTTTCCCAGTCCAGAATACTGGAATGGGTTGCCATTTCCTTCTGCAGGGAATCTTCCTGACCCAAGGACTGAACTCACATCTCCTGCATTGGCAGGCAGATTCTTTACTATTGGGCCACCAGGGAAACATAGATATAATTAACTCTATAAACAAAGCAAAATGGATGTATTTTCAGATGTTCTGTTATGCTTGCTTTTGTATCAGTATTCATAGAACCATAACGTTTCAGTTTCTTCATGATCCTAAAGCTTGGGGAAGGGGCAGCACTTGAGACAACTCCATTCAACACAAAAGGTCTGTGGAACACAGTTTGATAGATAAGCTTCAAGCTTCCTTCTAATGCTAAGCCTCCAAACACTGAAGAGCTGCATGGTACAATTCACAGTGTTTTTGCAAACTCATGAATTTCCCTTAAGTTATACTTGAGCAAAGCTAGGGAATATCAAGAGGTAAAAGACAGACATATAGCATTTCAGGTAAATTGAAGTACTTCTGGTTTGTCAATAATTGTACAAGTGGACTTAGGATAGACAAAGTATTGACATGCTTCAGTTCCTCTTTCAAGCAAAACAAAACACCTGGCAGTGTCAAGAGCCGTACATTTGAAGAAAAATCACAACAGGATATCGACTCCAAATCTAAACAGTATGGTTTCATCAACTATACTGTGCATTTATGTAAACCATTTGCATATTGTACTTTTGAATTTTTTTCAACTAGTTGTGCTTTATGTTTTGTATTCTGCTTAGATTCATGGATCTGTTTCTTTAAACATTAGTACATCGTTTCTGACTGATGCGTAAGCTCCCAATCAAGTTTTGCCAACTGGCCCATTAAAGTCTTTTATAGAAAAAGGATTCAGTTCAGAATCGTGAGTTGCATTTAATTGTCATGTCTGACTTTAGAGTGTTTTTGAAGGATAAATGATGCCTGCTTCTGAGATGTTTCTCTAATTGTCCGTCTTCTTAGCAAGAATTTTATAGAAGCTTGTTCAAAGATTAGTATGATGAAGTAATCAAATTCACAATGTCCTGTAGTCTAAACTGGGTGTAATTGATGTTGCTGTTTACTTTCTAAGTCATGTTTGATTCTTTTGTGAGCCCGTAAACTGTAGCCCTCCAGGCTCCTCTGTCCATGGGGTTTCCCAGTCCAGAATACTGGAATGGGTTGCCATTTCCTTCTGCAGGGAATCTTCCTGACCCAAGGACTGAACTCACATCTCCTGCATTGGCAGGCAGATTCTTTACTATTGGGCCACCAGGGAAACATAGATATAATTAACTCTATAAACAAAGCAAAATGGATGTATTTTCAGATGTTCTGTTATGCTTGCTTTTGTATCAGTATTCATAGAACCATAACGTTTCAGTTTCTTCATGATCCTAAAGCTTGGGCAAGGGCAGCACTTGAGACAACTCCATTCAACACAAAAGGTCTGTGGAACACAGTTTGATAGATAAGCTTCAAGCTTCCTTCTAATGCTAAGCCTCCAAACACTGAAGAGCTGCATGGTACAATTCACAGTGTTTTTGCAAACTCATGAATTTCCCTTAAGTTATACTTGAGCAAAGCTAGGGAATATCAAGAGGTAAAAGACAGACATATAGCATTTCAGGTAAATTGAAGTACTTCTGGTTTGTCAATAATTGTACAAGTGGACTTAGGATAGACAAAGTATTGACATGCTTCAGTTCCTCTTTCAAGCAAAACAAAACACCTGGCAGTGTCAAGAGCCGTACATTTGAAGAAAAATCACAACAGGATATCGACTCCAAATCTAAACAGTATGGTTTCATCAACTATACTGTGCATTTATGTAAACCATTTGCATATTGTACTTTTGAATTTTTTTCAACTAGTTGTGCTTTATGTTTTGTATTCTGCTTAGATTCATGTATCTGTTTCTTTAGGCACAGACAGCACACATTGTCCTGGAAGATGGAACTAAGATGAAAGGTTACTCCTTTGGCCATCCATCCTCTGTTGCTGGTGAAGTGGTTTTAATACTGGCCTGGCTGGGTAAGTAATGCTCTCTTCCACGGCTTTACTCTTCCTTGATATAGAGGAATAACGGGATGATCTGACTCATGGTGGGAAGTTCAAATCAGTGCATCATCATCATGATACTCCACACTGCCCTGAAATTGCCTTGTGATTGCACATAGCTTGGGCCTTAGCCACAATCTCCTTCCTGTGGCTGTAAATGAAAGAGGATACAGAAACTAGTGTTCTCCTGCTAAAAAAGAACAAAATTAATTCTAGAAACTTAGGGTACAAAGACACAAATTATGTTGATATTGCCAAGTGACTTCTGTAAGGCAGGAGTCGGTATCAATCTGGTTTATGATGAAAACTGGAACAAGGAAAAGAGTGGGTAGCACACTCTGGTGCCACTCCATTAGTGAAGAGAAGAATCAGCTTTGCACATCTAATATTAACTACTGTAAGGGGCTAAAGGGCTTCCCAGATAGCCCTAGTGATAAAGAACCTGCCTGCCAATGCAAGATATATAAGAGACATGGGTTTGGTCCCTAGGTATAGAAGATCCCCTGGAGGAGGGTGTGGCAACCCACTCTAGTATTCTTGCCTGGAGAATTCCATGGACAGAGGAGCCTGGTGGGGTATAGTCCATAGGGTCACAAAGAGCTGGACATGACTGAAGCAACTTAGCATGCACGTATAAGGAGTTAAGGGAGTCCTTAGATATTTTATACAATTTTGGACTCTAATAAGAAAAGTGAAATAGCAAATATATTTTATTATCTTAAAGTAACTCATGGGAGAGCAGGCGCATAGATCAGATATTTTCAAAATATATCAAGTGAGACTGAATTTAGTGTTTAGGATCTGCTAATAGATGTACAGCTATAAAGGCTAGAGTTGCTACAGAAATTATGGTTTCATCAACTATACTGTGCATTTATGTAAACCATTTGCATATTGTACTTTTGAATTTTTTTCAACTAGTTGTGCTTTATGTTTTGTATTCTGCTTAGATTCATGTATCTGTTTCTTTAGGCACAGACAGCACACATTGTCCTGGAAGATGGAACTAAGATGAAAGGTTACTCCTTTGGCCATCCATCCTCTGTTGCTGGTGAAGTGGTTTTTAATACTGGCCTGGCTGGGTAAGTAATGCTCTCTTCCACGGCTTTACTCTTCCTTGATATAGAGGAATAACGGGATGATCTGACTCATGGTGGGAAGTTCAAATCAGTGCATCATCATCATGATACTCCACACTGCCCTGAAATTGCCTTGTGATTGCACATAGCTTGGGCCTTAGCCACAATCTCCTTCCTGTGGCTGTAAATGAAAGAGGATACAGAAACTAGTGTTCTCCTGCTAAAAAAGAACAAAATTAATTCTAGAAACTTAGGGTACAAAGACACAAATTATGTTGATATTGCCAAGTGACTTCTGTAAGGCAGGAGTCGGTATCAATCTGGTTTATGATGAAAACTGGAACAAGGAAAAGAGTGGGTAGCACACTCTGGTGCCACTCCATTAGTGAAGAGAAGAATCAGCTTTGCACATCTAATATTAACTACTGTAAGGGGCTAAAGGGCTTCCCAGATAGCCCTAGTGATAAAGAACCTGCCTGCCAATGCAAGATATATAAGAGACATGGGTTTGGTCCCTAGGTATAGAAGATCCCCTGGAGGAGGGTGTGGCAACCCACTCTAGTATTCTTGCCTGGAGAATTCCATGGACAGAGGAGCCTGGTGGGGTATAGTCCATAGGGTCACAAAGAGCTGGACATGACTGAAGCAACTTAGCATGCACGTATAAGGAGTTAAGGGAGTCCTTAGATATTTTATACAATTTTGGACTCTAATAAGAAAAGTGAAATAGCAAATATATTTTATTATCTTAAAGTAACTCATGGGAGAGCAGGCGCATAGATCAGATATTTTCAAAATATATCAAGTGAGACTGAATTTAGTGTTTAGGATCTGCTAATAGATGTACAGCTATAAAGGCTAGAGTTGCTACAGAAATTATGTAGCTACTTTTATCCAGGCAACAAGTGTTCATCTGGGAACCAGGAGGGTGAAGTTCTGGACTCGGTTCTAATTGTAACTGATGATGCAATATTGAGAAAATCACTTAGACTTTCTGAGTGTTAGTTTCCACATGTAAAGAGTGAGGGATTGGACTAGATAGTAATTTATGGCTGGGGATTTGAAAAATTATGTCTTAAAAAATTAGATGGTTTCAAAAGTTTTCTATTACAGAATCAACAGACTAGACTGTAAAATATTTGATGAAATCTTTAGAGAAAGTCAGTTAGCCTTGCCTTATAAAGACAAAGAGGTACTGGGTTAACTGGTATTAAACATATTGATTGACCAAACTTCCATTATATTGTTGTTAATGCACATTCTTTGTTAAACTCTTAGCTTCCTGTTTGAAATAAAGAATGTTAGGTTTTAAAAATAGTTTCACTGGTGAGAACATTAAATTACAGTGTATAAAACCTGTTTGAAAAGTTTTGCTTCACTAGGCAATTATTTAAGCCTTTCGACAGCACTAATTACTAGCTGTGTTAATATACCTGCCAACAAACAACTGTTTAATATAGATCAGAATGATGGAGGGCACTAGAGTTTTCTTCTCTGTGATAGATTACAGGTAATAAATCTTGTCACATCAAGAAAGTCAAACAGGACCTGATGGATTAATTTGCTTCCAACACTGCAGTTCTCTAGAATAAGGTATAGAAGATCCCTGGAGGAGGTGTGGCAACCCACTCTAGTATTCTTGCCTGGAGAATTCCATGGACAGAGGAGCCTGGTGGGGTATAGTCCATAGGGTCACAAAGAGCTGGACATGACTGAAGCAACTTAGCATGCACGTATAAGGAGTTAAGGGAGTCCTTAGATATTTTATACAATTTTGGACTCTAATAAGAAAAGTGAAATAGCAAATATATTTTATTATCTTAAAGTAACTCATGGGAGAGCAGGCGCATAGATCAGATATTTTCAAAATATATCAAGTGAGACTGAATTTAGTGTTTAGGATCTGCTAATAGATGTACAGCTATAAAGGCTAGAGTTGCTACAGAAATTATGTAGCTACTTTTATCCAGGCAACAAGTGTTCATCTGGGAACCAGGAGGGTGAAGTTCTGGACTCGGTTCTAATTGTAACTGATGATGCAATATTGAGAAAATCACTTAGACTTTCTGAGTGTTAGTTTCCACATGTAAAGAGTGAGGGATTGGACTAGATAGTAATTTATGGCTGGGGATTTGAAAAATTATGTCTTAAAAAATTAGATGGTTTCAAAAGTTTTCTATTACAGAATCAACAGACTAGACTGTAAAATATTTGATGAAATCTTTAGAGAAAGTCAGTTAGCCTTGCCTTATAAAGACAAAGAGGTACTGGGTTAACTGGTATTAAACATATTGATTGACCAAACTTCCATTATATTGTTGTTAATGCACATTCTTTGTTAAACTCTTAGCTTCCTGTTTGAAATAAAGAATGTTAGGTTTTAAAAATAGTTTCACTGGTGAGAACATTAAATTACAGTGTATAAAACCTGTTTGAAAAGTTTTGCTTCACTAGGCAATTATTTAAGCCTTTCGACAGCACTAATTACTAGCTGTGTTAATATACCTGCCAACAAACAACTGTTTAATATAGATCAGAATGATGGAGGGCACTAGAGTTTTCTTCTCTGTGATAGATTACAGGTAATAAATCTTGTCACATCAAGAAAGTCAAACAGGACCTGATGGATTAATTTGCTTCCAACACTGCAGTTCTCTAGAATAAGCTGCATTTATTCATTTACTGGAGAGAGCATTGTAAGCATGTGTTTAAAGGGAACGGCCAGCTCTTTTATGGAGAGAAAAAAGAAAGGATGTAAAATTAAATCAATTAAAGGATTTTTTTTTTGATGTAGAGAAAGGTTTCATTAATAAGGTTAGTCCGCAGATCCTATTTTCCATTGAGATATGCTGCTTTCATTCACTGAGTGGCTCACTCAGTAAGGCAGCGGATAATTAAGAGGGTTATTTTGTTTTTCATCGTCAAGAAATGCATTTATAGCATGTGTAAGCCTTGGTTAAAAAATTATTAGTTCCTGTCAGGTAAGAGGCATTTGAGAAATTAGCTGATAGAGGTGTGCATAAATATCACAGCACTATAGTCACCTAAGAGGTTGCTAAGCAGAGAAACTATTCTGTCGACAAAGGGAGTTCTGGGAGGGATAGTCTGTGTGGGGACTGAAGAATTCATGTTGACTCTGCCAGAGTTGAGCTTAATTGGCTTTGAGGTTGTCATTCTGTCCCCCTTAGCACCTAAATTCACTTTCAGTAGTAATCCACAGGAAAGATTAACTTTAATTCTATCTGTGGGAAGTGAAAATGTAGGAGGGTGGAAAAAAATCTCATTGCAATGTATTCCAGTGCATGTAGCTGTAGATCGATCCTGAATAATGTTTCCTAATAATGTTAATAAAAAGAATAAAAATGTTATATATAATTTTATTGATATATATAATAAAAACAAGATTACATTTATTTATTTTTTCCTTTCTCACACTTTACAGTCTTCCTGCATTTATTCTTAATTTCACATCAGTACTTTAAAATAGCTATTTGGAATCTTTTAATTTAGAAGGCAGAAATGCTTGGGTCAATTTTATTCTATAGTAAAATGATCATTATCAAACAAATGGTAAAATGATAAAATTATACTATCAATAATAACTTGGTAATAGTTATCAAACATATGCCTCTCTATATAACTAAAATGTTTGAAAATAAATTTTATTATTTCTTTCATAGAAAATAAGTCAGTATTTTAAGTGGTCAATGAATTTTTATAAACACATATACCCGGAAAGTCACCATTGATGTCATCAATATGCTCTTCAGTTTCCTAAAAGATCAAAAGATTTTTCAAGTTTCAACAGTTAATATTTTGGAAAAACTGTCAGACTGAAGTAGTAAATATCAGTTTGGATTCACTCATGTCTGATAGACTAGGGGAATCTTCAGGATATCTACAAACTGAAATAGAACAATGGAATGGAAAATTAAATGAGAATATTACATAGCACTTAAGAGTATTTTCATATCCGTAAAATCATGGGATAAATTTCTGTATTTGATCATAAAATCTCCCTAAGTTTGAGAACATCTACAGCCAAGGTGGTGGGGTTTTATTGTCACATTCTTTGATTTTCAAGGGTTCAATTATTAAGATCATGTATGTAAAATGCAGGTATATATACATATATATATTTTTTTATCCGTTGGTAATTTTTTGGCATCTTTACTCAGGTACCCGGAAGCTCTTACTGACCCTGCTTACAAGGGACAGATTCTCACCATGGCCAATCCTATCATTGGGAACGGTGGAGCCCCCGACACTGCTGCACTGGATGAACTGGGACTTAGCAAATATTTAGAGTCTGATGGAATTAAGGTAGGAACAGTGATGACTGTTTAAAAAATAGAGTTGGTTTATTTTAAGAATCTAGGCTGGACAAAGTTTCAGCCTCAGTCCTGTAGTACAGATAATTAAATTTATAGTCTAAATTTCATTCCCAGGTATATGAGAGTAATCTTTAACATGACGTTATTCTGAATTTCATTGCTCAGGCACTTTGAATTTATTCTTAATGCCATGGATGAAACTTGGCTTCATTTGGAAAAATGTTAAAAGTTCAGATAAGAGCTATACTATAAGACTTGGTGTTGAATCACCTTTTAAAAGGATTTTAAGAATCAACTCTGTGTCAGTTGTTTACCTTTTAAATCTTATCCTCTATGGGAGATGAATAAACAATAGCTTGTATGCCAATCTAAAAGTAAACACAATTAAAATTTTCTATTGAACATAAATTTGGATAATATCTTCGGGATGTGAACCATATAAACAATTCAAAAATCTACACTCCAACTTCACCACTTTATTTTTGAGTGACTTGGACTGATCACTTATTTTAGCCCCGCATCTCACCTTCTTCCCCCAATACTTAGCAAACTTAAAAATTATTTTATTCTCTATTTACATTAGGTACATAATTAATAATTAGATTATTAATCAGTGCCATAGAGGAAAAATATAGGGTGCTAAGAAGGGAGACCTAGTTTAGTCTCAGGATTTGGCAAACCAGGTAAGACTGGCACCTACATGATAATTAAGGTAATAAGTATATCTCTTATGAAAAAATTTATGTCTGATAGACTAGGGAATCTTCAGGATATCTACAAACTGAAATAGAACAATGGAATGGAAAATTAAATGAGAATATTACATAGCACTTAAGAGTATTTTCATATCCGTAAAATCATGGGATAAATTTCTGTATTTGATCATAAAATCTCCCTAAGTTTGAGAACATCTACAGCCAAGGTGGTGGGGTTTTATTGTCACATTCTTTGATTTTCAAGGGTTCAATTATTAAGATCATGTATGTAAAATGCAGGTATATATACATATATATATTTTTTTATCCGTTGGTAATTTTTTGGCATCTTTACTCAGGTACCCGGAAGCTCTTACTGACCCTGCTTACAAGGGACAGATTCTCACCATGGCCAATCCTATCATTGGGAACGGTGGAGCCCCCGACACTGCTGCACTGGATGAACTGGGACTTAGCAAATATTTAGAGTCTGATGGAATTAAGGTAGGAACAGTGATGACTGTTTAAAAAATAGAGTTGGTTTATTTTAAGAATCTAGGCTGGACAAAGTTTCAGCCTCAGTCCTGTAGTACAGATAATTAAATTTATAGTCTAAATTTCATTCCCAGGTATATGAGAGTAATCTTTAACATGACGTTATTCTGAATTTCATTGCTCAGGCACTTTGAATTTATTCTTAATGCCATGGATGAAACTTGGCTTCATTTGGAAAAATGTTAAAAGTTCAGATAAGAGCTATACTATAAGACTTGGTGTTGAATCACCTTTTAAAAGGATTTTAAGAATCAACTCTGTGTCAGTTGTTTACCTTTTAAATCTTATCCTCTATGGGAGATGAATAAACAATAGCTTGTATGCCAATCTAAAAGTAAACACAATTAAAATTTTCTATTGAACATAAATTTGGATAATATCTTCGGGATGTGAACCATATAAACAATTCAAAAATCTACACTCCAACTTCACCACTTTATTTTTGAGTGACTTGGACTGATCACTTATTTTAGCCCCGCATCTCACCTTCTTCCCCCAATACTTAGCAAACTTAAAAATTATTTTATTCTCTATTTACATTAGGTACATAATTAATAATTAGATTATTAATCAGTGCCATAGAGGAAAAATATAGGGTGCTAAGAAGGGAGACCTAGTTTAGTCTCAGGATTTGGCAAACCAGGTAAGACTGGCACCTACATGATAATTAAGGTAATAAGTATATCTCTTATGAAAAAAAATTTATCATGTTTATTCTTCAAGTCTCCAAAATTTTAAGCATTTTATTGATGGGTATGATAAAGCTTAAAACATGCAAATTGACCAGATTACAAAGGTTGGATCATATTTTTTGATCACTTTTAAAAAATGACTGCCTTTCTTTCTAGGTGGCAGGTTTGCTGGTGCTGAGTTATAGTGATGACTACCACCACTGGCTAGCTACCAAGAGTCTAGGACAATGGCTACAGGAAGAAAAGGTGAGAAATATCCAGCATCCAGCATCACCTAAGGATGACTGGTAGGGTCCCTGGAAAGGTGTATGCAATCACAAAGGGCCAGACCGATGAGGCTGATCACGCAGTATGGGATCCTTTTGTTTCTGAGAGCACTTCTTTCCATCACTATCTGAAGAACGGTCGAGAACTCATTCTTTAACCACTGAGGAGCTTAAATTTTCAGTTTATCCACTAGGTGGCACTCGTACATGCTTGGTAGACTTTCTCAGGCTGGAAAGGGATTAGAAAATTTTAGAATTCTCTATTCTATGGAACAACTTAATCGTCCCCTCCCCTTTTAACCAGGATCTAGGTATGTAAGTTGTGTCATGGATTCCAGGACCAACTCAGTCATTAACTAGCCATGTTACCTTGCTCAGTTTGTGTAATCATGCCATACTTTATTTATTTTTTTCTTTTTCTTTGCGGAAACAGAACTCCGGCCATTTTTTAATAGTGATAAACATCTTCATTAGAAGTTTTAATAAGAATATAAACACAGCAAACCCAAGTTATAATGCTATATATATATTTTGATATTTATTTTTTATATGAAGGGTACTTGATTTACAGAATTTTGTTGTTTTCTGTCAAATATTAACATGAACCAGCCGTCAGTTCAGTTCAGTTCAGTCTTTTTATTTCATGGCTGCAGTCACCATCTGCAGTGACTTTGGGGCCCAAGAAAATAAAGTCTGTCACTGTTTCCATTGTTTGCCCATCTGTTTGCCATGAAGTAATGGGACCGGATGCCATGATCTTCTTTTTTGAATGTTGAGTTTTAGGCCAGCTTTTCCACTCTCTTCTAATCCTCTTTGCTTTCTGCCATAAAGGCAGTGTTTTCTGCATACCTGAGGTTATTGATATCTCTCCAGGCAATCTTGATTCCAGCTTGTGCTTCATCCAGCTTGGCATTTTGCATGATGTATTCTGCTTATAAATTATATAATTAGATATCATTTGAAGTAATAAATGAAAAAGGTTACTAACTTTATCTTATATCTACCTTACTTTGAGTATGATTTTCTAATCAGATAAGGGGATTCTCCTGGGTTGAATGTCAGACATACTTAAAGTTAACGGATCTGATATACTAAGCTTCATTCTACAAGTACTATAGCTGCTTTTTGTTAAGTTGCTATTGAGCCTGTAATTGACAGAATATTATTCTGAAAAAGCCCCACCTCTCTGATGAACATCTACTGTATGATATGCATAGTCTTGTCCGAGTCTTTGGGACGCTCTGGACTTTAGCCCTCCTGGCTCCTCTGTCCATGGGATTCTCTAGACAAGAATACTGGAGTGGGTATCCATTTCCTTCTCCAGGGGATCTTCTTAACCCAGGAATCGAACTCTGATCTCCTGCATTGCAGGAGGTTTCTTTACCGTCTGAGCCACCAAGGAAGCCTGAAGATCTACTAATTGGAGTTAAATGTTGCTTCTTCCTAACAAATGAAAAAAATCTTGATCTTGGTTTCCTGGATATCATTCTTGCTAAATGTTAAAAGAGAGAATAAGGCATCTGTATTATCTCCCTGGTCTTTTCTGGTTTCTTATCAATCATTATCTGAATGTACCACTCTGTAATTGTCATTCAGGAGACACCACCCTCCTTCCCTTAATGTTTCCTTTGTATTATTTAAGCACCTTATATTATAGTTGCTTTGTGTCAAAATTAATGCTTTCAGTATACACTTAATCTGTGGTTGTTAGTTTGTTTTTGAAATGTGCTTTGAATATTCTTCCATGATCATAGATGCATAGAGTAGAACAGGGTCTAAAATTATAACCAATAATAAATAATTAAAGCCAATAATAAAATAATTACCTCCTATGTACCAGTGTGGGAAAACATCTTGCTCAAACATCACTCAGATAGTTGGTGGATGAAAAGGAACTAGAACCTCTTTCTGCATTCTTAACTCATTGTTCTTTCCCTTTTTATCCACGGGAAATATGTTTCAAGACCCCCATTAGATGCATGAAACAGTGGATAGTACCAAACCTTGCATATATTAATACATTTTTCCTATATATACATACCTATGATAAATTCTGATTTATACTTTAGGCAAAGTAAAAGAGTATCTGAATTTCCAGCCTCACTACTCTTGTGCTTTGGAGATATTATTAAGTAAAATAGGGTTCCTTGAACATAGCACTGAGATACTGGAGCAGTAGACCTGATAATTCAGGTTGCTCCTAAGTGACTCACAGGTGGCATTTTCTGGACAAAGGGGTGGTTCCAGTCTGGAGTGAGCCAGAGCAGGATGGTGGGAGATTTCATCACACTATTCAGAATGGCAAACAATGATAAACTTATGAATTGTTTATTTCAGAAATTTTCCATTTAAAAATTATTTTCAGACTATGGTTGATAGCAGGTAACTGAAACCATAGAAGGCAGAACTGGATATAAGAGGGGACCTACTGTCCCACATCTACCCCTGTCTAATCTAGCCAAAGAAACTAAAGCACATGGAGGTGTTGCACTGAAAAAATCTTGATCTTGGTTTCCTGGATATCATTCTTGCTAAATGTTAAAAGAGAGAATAAGGCATCTGTATTATCTCCCTGGTCTTTTCTGGTTTCTTATCAATCATTATCTGAATGTACCACTCTGTAATTGTCATTCAGGAGACACCACCCTCCTTCCCTTAATGTTTCCTTTGTATTATTTAAGCACCTTATATTATAGTTGCTTTGTGTCAAAATTAATGCTTTCAGTATACACTTAATCTGTGGTTGTTAGTTTGTTTTTGAAATGTGCTTTGAATATTCTTCCATGATCATAGATGCATAGAGTAGAACAGGGTCTAAAATTATAACCAATAATAAATAATTAAAGCCAATAATAAAATAATTACCTCCTATGTACCAGTGTGGGAAAACATCTTGCTCAAACATCACTCAGATAGTTGGTGGATGAAAAGGAACTAGAACCTCTTTCTGCATTCTTAACTCATTGTTCTTTCCTTTTTATCCACGGGAAATATGTTTCAAGACCCCCATTAGATGCATGAAACAGTGGATAGTACCAAACCTTGCATATATTAATACATTTTTCCTATATATACATACCTATGATAAATTCTGATTTATACTTTAGGCAAAGTAAAAGAGTATCTGAATTTCCAGCCTCACTACTCTTGTGCTTTGGAGATATTATTAAGTAAAATAGGGTTCCTTGAACATAGCACTGAGATACTGGAGCAGTAGACCTGATAATTCAGGTTGCTCCTAAGTGACTCACAGGTGGCATTTTCTGGACAAAGGGGTGGTTCCAGTCTGGAGTGAGCCAGAGCAGGATGGTGGGAGATTTCATCACACTATTCAGAATGGCAAACAATGATAAACTTATGAATTGTTTATTTCAGAAATTTTCCATTTAAAAATTATTTTCAGACTATGGTTGATAGCAGGTAACTGAAACCATAGAAGGCAGAACTGGATATAAGAGGGGACCTACTGTCCCACATCTACCCCTGTCTAATCTAGCCAAAGAAACTAAAGCACATGGAGGTGTTGCCTGACTGACTAATAGACTGGGCAAAAGTTAACACAGCACGACTACTTAACAAGTACCTCCAGGAAAACACCTTGATTGCCTACTATGTGCCAGGAACATGTGGCTCACAACATGGATTTGCATATTATGTACATAATTTTGCTTATGGATTTCATTCTGTTATTTTAAAATATGCATGTATATATAAAATTATGTTTCTTATTTAACATCCTGAATTAAAAGCAAGAAAACTGTAGTAGACCACTGATGTTGAGAATTTCTCATTTTTCATTCTGAGGAAGGGTCTGGGTTATAAGAGTCCTGTGGAACAGCAATTTACCTTGTTCTCACAACACAGTCACCCGGAATCTGAAAAAAGAAAGAGTAGGGAAATTATTTACTGCTCAAGAAGATAGATGACCTTAAGTTTGTAACTTGAAAATACTATGCTGGACCTCAGTGGCTCTAATTTTACTCTCACTACAATTTTTTTTTTTTTTTTTCCGTACAGGTCCCTGCAATTTATGGAGTGGATACAAGAATGCTGACTAAAATAATTCGAGATAAGGTATGACAATCGTATTTTGCAAAATCTGTGTTTATATATATGTATGTATATATGTACATATATATATATATATATATGTATTTTTTATTCAGTCATTTGGTCGTGTCTACTCTTTGCAACCCCATGGCCTACAGCACGCCAAGGCCTCTGTGTCCTTCACTGTCTCCTGAAGTTTGCTCAAACTCATGTCCACTGAGTCGATGATGCCATCCAACCATCCCATCCTCTGTCACCCTTTTCTCCTCCTGTCCTATCATATATATATAATGTATATGTTATTTTCTCAGTGCCCAAGGAACCCACTGGTATGTAAAAGAACAAATCCAGCCCATTTATGTCATTTGGGTCTCTTTCATTCTGTTTTACGATTTCTGATGTAAATTTCAAGATGGAATACTTGGGATTCCATAGATTGGGATGTTTGTTACTGATCGGTTTTGAAATTCATTCACTCAGCAATAGTTTACTGAGTGCCTGCTCTATGTTCACTATCCCAAATGACACATTAAAGGCTTGGTGATTCAGCTTCTGTGACAGGGCCAGTGAAATAAGTGGAGAGTGTAAGTAGGTGCATAAGAATTTTGCCTCAGTTGAAAAGCTACCTGCTGAAAAATGCAAACCAGGAAGTGTGCAGCACGGGGACTGCTATTTGTTTAGTCCTCTTGAAGGAGTCTGTGAAATTCATGAATGTATTCAGTGAGCCTTCTATGTGTTACCTCAATTAGTCTTTGTTAAAATTGTTCTAATGACCAAGATGAAGGTAAGTTTATCTTTTGCTTTTCTATCTGCTTGCTGAAATATTTGACCCTTCCTCTGAAAATATCTCATCACCATCTGCTTCCTTCTTCTTGTTATAAGAGGTGGGCACTATTTTTTCAAACGTGAAATCTTCATATTCCAGACCAGAAAGAAACTTGATCTCATGAATGTTAACTAAATTCCTTAAATGCCATTAAAGTTTTCTCATTATATAATAGGTATTTTCTTGAAAAAGAAAGATACAATTTCAAAGTGAAAAAGATTCTCTGTGAAAATCTGCTGTGGATTCCCTGTTAAAATACATATTGACGCAGGATCTCTGTAAGCAGAAAGAAAACTTTAAAAATAAGAACATAGCCACATACTTATGACCAGAAGAAAGACAGAGAGAATTTATACAGTCCTTCTGCTCTACCCCAGATTTGAATCCCTTCTCCATAGTTTTCCTGAGAATAGAATATATATGTAGATTATACATTCCAGGTAGACTTTTGCCGTTTCTTAGCCCAATGATATTGTGAGAGTAGTAAACAATGATGAGACTATTAGAATGGGAAGGGAATAAAATTGAGAAATTCATTTCAAGCTGTAGAATTGGCTGGTTGGATAGAATATAGTCAGGCCTAGTCATTTGGGAAAATACAAAACGATATTATGTTTTTCATGTGACACATTAGTTTAAGGTGAACCATGCTTTTATCAGTGGAATAGGAAATTGCAGCCCACTCCAGTATTCTTGTCCTGAAAATTCCGTGGACAGAGGAACTGGCAGGCTGCAGTCCATGGGATCTCAAAAAGTCAGTCATGACTGAGCAACTGAGCTCTGCGTTTATCAGAAGTAGTTAGGTTTTCAAAATCTGGCTGAATAAGTTAGCAGAAACAAAATATTAGTATTGCCTGTTATATTGATTATGAGAGATATGGCCTCATATTAAAAATGTATGCTGTGACTTTTAGTTCTATTCGTCTTAGGTTGAAGTGTAAGGGTGTTTTTTGTTTAACATGTTTTAAGAAAAAGGAAATGAGAACTGAAAATCCAATTTCAAAATTAGGAACCCATAAATATAGTCAAGGAGTTCTGTGATTTGGACTATAAAAGTTAAGTAGAGACCACCATGAAACTTAATAATCCAGTATGGAAGTGAAAGGTGGTTTTCAGTGTTTTTCCCAGAGTCTGAGATAGTGCTGTGGTTTTAATAATCACACAGAAATAACTGTTTGAATGATGTGGTAGCACCAACTCGCTTCCAAGGTACTTCTTCCCGCAATCTATAAACAACAACACTCTGTAAAATCAAAAAAGCAAAATAAAAAAACCCTTGGGATTGTGAAGGAAGAAAAAGAAATACATTTCAATGGGAAATGTGCAATTCCCTTCAGTGCAATAGTTTCCTTGGAAAAAAGTGAATCAATGAATTATTTTTGAACTTTTCCCCTCTCAATAACGTCTTCATCACTAAACATAACATACCATTTTTCTAAATAGGTCAAGCTAGATTTACTGACAAATAAGCTAATCTCAGGACAGCAAAGAAATAAATATTTAAACTTGTGAAAACTTTACTTATGACCAAGAAAACAAGTTGTAAAATTCTTTTTTTGGGCTTTTGGCCGTTTCTTAGCCCAATGATATTGTGAGAGTAGTAAACAAGGATGAGACTATTAGAATGGGAAGGGAATAAAATTGAGAAATTCATTTCAAGCTGTAGAATTGGCTGGTTGGATAGAATATAGTCAGGCCTAGTCATCTGGGAAAATACAAAACGATATTATGTTTTTCATGTGACACATTAGTTTAAGGTGAACCATGCTTTTGCAGCCCACTCCAGTATTCTTGTCCTGAAAATTCCGTGGACAGAGGAACTGGCAGGCTGCAGTCCATGGGATCTCAAAAAGTCAGTCATGACTGAGCTCTGCGTTTATCAGAAGTAGTTAGGTTTTCAAAATCTGGCTGAATAAGTTAGCAGAAACAAAATATTAGTATTGCCTATTATATTGATTATGAGAGATATGGCCTCATATTAAAAATGTATGCTGTGACTTTTAGTTCTATTCGTCTTAGGTTGAAGTGTAAGGGTGTTTTTTGTTTAACATGTTTTAAGAAAAAGGAAATGAGAACTGAAAATCCAATTTCAAAATTAGGAACCCATAAATATAGTCAAGGAGTTCTGTGATTTGGACTATAAAAGTTAAGTAGAGACCACCATGAAACTTAATAATCCAGTATGAAAGTGAAAGGTGGTTTTCAGTGTTTTTCCCAGAGTCTGAGATAGTGCTGTGGTTTTAATAATGACACAGAAATAACTGTTTGAATGATGTGGTAGCACCAACTCGCTTCCAAGGTACTTCTTCCCGCAATCTATAAACAACAACACTCTGTAAAATCAAAAAAGCAAAATAAAAAAACCCTTGGGATTGTGAAGGAAGAAAAAGAAATACATTTCAATGGGAAATGTGCAATTCCCTTCAGTGCAATAGTTTCCTTGGAAAAAAGTGAATCAATGAATTATTTTTGAACTTTTCCCCTCTCAATAAAGTCTTCATCACTAAACATAACATACCATTTTTCTAAATAGGTCAAGCTAGATTTACTGACAAATAAGCTAATCTCAGGACAGCAAAGAATAATATGAAAACATTTGCCATGTTCTGACTAGCAAGGCTAACTTGTGAAAACTTTACAGACGATTAAGCACTCTCTAAAGTTCAAGCCCTTATTAGCATATCTGAATAAACAAACCTTTTCATTGCCATTTCTCAAAGTTTCTGACTTACACCACATTTCACATTGTTTTTTTGCATGAGAATGCCACTCTTGAAAACATTTCTATTCTTTTTCAATTTTTAGCCATTTTTAGATTTCCATTCTCTTTCTCAATCAATTATTTTGCCACATCCCAAACGAAATAGCTTTAGGTCACAAATACTCAAAATACTTTGATTTGTACTGCCTAGTGATCCAAAATTGTCTTGCCCTTTGAGTTTGCTTGCTTCAGGTGACTATCTCAGCCCTAAAAGAAGTAATTGTACTTCCTAGCATGTTTCCCAAAATGTACCATGCAAACTGCTTCCTCTTTTCAAGTTGTGAAGATGATCTGCTGATGGCTGTGAGTGGTCATACAGATGTCTAAATATTAGAGCACTTGTGTACCTTCCTGTGAGTTTATCTTGTCAGTACCTGTGTCACTGCCCCTGGTTAACTGTGTAATTTTTTAATTTGATAGGGTACCATGCTTGGGAAAATTGAATTTGAAGGTCAGTCTGTGGATTTTGTGGATCCAAATAAGCAGAATTTGATTGCTGAGGTTTCAACCAAGGTGAGAGATTTTCCTTCCTATTTTGTGGTTTTATTTTTTACTTGGTATGGAAGTGAAAGGTGGTTTTCAGTGTTTTTCCCAGAGTCTGAGATAGTGCTGTGGTTTTAATAATGACACAGAAATAACTGTTTGAATGATGTGGTAGCACCAACTCGCTTCCAAGGTACTTCTTCCCGCAATCTATAAACAACAACACTCTGTAAAATCAAAAAAGCAAAATAAAAAAACCCTTGGGATTGTGAAGGAAGAAAAAGAAATACATTTCAATGGGAAATGTGCAATTCCCTTCAGTGAAATAGTTTCCTTGGAAAAAAGTGAAACAATGAATTATTTTTGAACTTTTCCCCTCTCAATAAAGTCTTCATCACTAAACATAACATACCATTTTTCTAAATAGGTCAAGCTAGATTTACTAACAAATAAGCTAATCTCAGGACAGCAAAGAATAATATGAAAACATTTGCCATGTTCTGACTAGCAAGGCTAACTTGTGAAAACTTTACAGACGATTAAGCACTCTCTAAAGTTCAAGCCCTTATTAGCATATCTGAATAAACAAACCTTTTCATTGCCATTTCTCAAAGTTTCTGACTTACACCACATTTCACATTGTTTTTTTGCATGAGAATGCCACTCTTGAAAACATTTCTATTCTTTTTCAATTTTTAGCCATTTTTAAGATTTCCATTCTCTTTCTCAATCAATTATTTTGCCACATCCCAAATGAAATAGCTTTAGGTCACAAATACTCAAAATACTTTGATTTGTACTGCCTGGTGACCCAAATTGTCTTGCCCTTTGAGTTTGCTTGCTTCAGGTGACTATCTCAGCCCTAAAAGAAGTAATTGTACTTCCTAGCATGTTTCCCAAAATGTACCATGCAAACTGCTTCCTCTTTCCAAGTTGTGAAGATGATCTGCCGATGACTGTGAGTGGTCATACAGATGTCTAAATATTAGAGCACTTGTGTACCTTCCTGTGAGTTTATCTTGTCAGTACCTGCGTCACTGCCCCCGGTTAACTGTGTAATTTTTTAATTTGATAGGGTACCATGCTTGGGAAAATTGAATTTGAAGGTCAGTCTGTGGATTTTGTGGATCCAAATAAGCAGAATTTGATTGCTGAGGTTTCAACCAAGGTGAGAGATTTTCCTTCCTATTTTGTGGTTTTATTTTATTCCCTTTAGGTCTTCCTTTTTTGTAATATACAAATCTTCATTTAGGCAGAAATCATCTTCCAGAAGCATCAGAGTTGCAAGGAAAAGGGATTATAAACTGATGTATTACAGAGGCAGTGTATTTAGAGTTAGCAACTTCTACTTACAAGGAAACTTTCGTGGCCTGATTTAAAATCTGTTTACTATTATTTTAACTTTTCTTCTTTCCTCTTGTGGTTCCTTCACTCAAAACTTTAACAATGTCAAATAAAAGGGCTATTCAATTGCCAAAGATAGGTATAGTGACAATCAGGAGTCAGAGCTAATGGTCTGCCAGAGAGTTGAGAGCAGTTTATAGAAATCAGACTCAATACAGTAATCAGAATCTGGGTTTATTTTGGGCAGGGAAGAGAATTCCTGTGCACACTGAAGATTTAGTATAGTATAGCTCAATTCAGAAATTAGGGTTCTTGATGGTTGGCTGTATCACCCCAAAGTGAGAGATATTTACAAGAAGGCTGAGAGTGCATCTATGTATTCTACAGAATCAATGCATGTGTTGATTTCAATTGAAGTTGTGAGTCTCTTGCGCTACAGTCTCTGTTCTTGGAGGCCATAGAGTTTGGTGGGGTAGGCAGACAAAGAGTCACCAGGAGAGAATACTGTAACAAATGCTATCCTTGGAATGTGCACTAGGTACCGTAAGGGCATGTGTGGGAAACATCCAACAAAACAGGTAGATAAGGGGACGCACTTCAGAGGCGTTAGGCTTGTTCTGAGACATAAAGAGCAAGTAAGTAGATGCACAACCAGAGGAACTTTGTTTCAGGCAGAGAACATAGGAAATGGAAATGTTGAAAGGCATAGAGTATGAAATGATCTGGAGAGTTATGCATAATTTGAGATGATCTGCCGATGACTGTGAGTGGTCATACAGATGTCTAAATATTAGAGCACTTGTGTACCTTCCTGTGAGTTTATCTTGTCAGTACCTGTGTCACTGCCCCTGGTTAACTGTGTAATTTTTTAATTTGATAGGGTACCATGCTTGGGAAAATTGAATTTGAAGGTCAGTCTGTGGATTTTGTGGATCCAAATAAGCAGAATTTGATTGCTGAGGTTTCAACCAAGGTGAGAGATTTTCCTTCCTATTTTGTGGTTTTATTTTATTCCCTTTAGGTCTTCCTTTTTTGTAATATACAAATCTTCATTTAGGCAGAAATCATCTTCCAGAAGCATCAGAGTTGCAAGGAAAAGGGATTATAAACTGATGTATTACAGAGGCAGTGTATTTAGAGTTAGCAACTTCTACTTACAAGGAAACTTTCGTGGCCTGATTTAAAATCTGTTTACTATTATTTTAACTTTTCTTCTTTCCTCTTGTGGTTCCTTCACTCAAAACTTTTAACAATGTCAAATAAAAGTGCTATTCAATTGCCAAAGATAGGTATAGTGACAATCAGGAGTCAGAGCTAATGGTCTGCCAGAGAGTTGAGAGCAGTTTATAGAAATCAGACTCAATACAATCATCAGAATCTGGGTTTATTTTGGGCAGGGAAGAGAATTCCTGTGCACACTGAATATTTAGTATAGTATAGCTCAATTCAGAAATTAGGGTTCTTGATGGTTGGCTGTATCACCCCAAAGTGAGAGATATTTACAAGAAGGCTGAGAGTGCATCTATGTATTCTACAGAATCAATGCATGTGTTGATTTCGATTGAAGTTGTGAGTCTCTTGCGCTACAGTCTCTGTTCTTGGAGGCCATAGAGTTTGGTGGGGTAGGCAGACAAACAGTCACCAGGAGAGAATACTGTAACAAATGCTATCCTTGGAATGTGCACTAGGTACCGTAAGGGCATGTGTGGGAAACATCCAACAAAACAGGTAGATAAGGGGACGCACTTCAGAGGCGTTAGGCTTGTTCTGAGACATAAAGAGCAAGTAAGTAGATGCACAACCAGAGGAACTTTGTTTCAGGCAGAGAACATAGGAAATGGAAATGTTGAAAGGCATAGAGTATGAAATGATATGGAGAGTTATGCATAATTTGAGGTGTCTGATGAAAGAGTTCACAAATACAGGATCTCACATTTGGCTAAGGATGAGTTGAGATGGACGGGGCTAGAGCTAGAGGGTTTAGTGCCGTTGACTCAATAAATCAACTGAATTGGAGACCACCAGGAACTGACTCAGCAGTATTTTGGAGCAAAGTAAACTGGATAAAAGAGCAGGTAACAAGAAAGAGCAGGTAACAACAAAAGTCATGAAACCCCAAACTGAACAACAGTGGCAGGAAAGGAAACAGCAGGGTGGCTTAGACAAATAGGAGAAAGAGGTTTTAATATACTTCCCTACAAAGTTATTTTGTTTGAGACACAGCATGATAGAGGGCTATTTTTAATAGAATTTTAGAGTTTAGAGCTACAATAGGGCAGCATTTTCTGAATGTGAGAAGCACTGGCCCGGAGAAAGTCATCCTAAAAAAATTCTATGGTCAAATAAGGTTGAAAAATAGTGCAAAATGTATTTCTGTCTCAGAGAGTCCCAGCAAATTCATGTATTCCAGTTTCTGTGAGGTCTTGCTTGCTTCTGTCATTCTGTATGGAGAGTATGTGGCACATTTGTGAAGAGACCAGATTGCAAATTTCATCTGAAACCTTTAACAAGCTACAAAATCATCCTAAATTCAGAATGTGTTTGCTGACTTTTGAAGCTGGAACCAGTGAGGGCACCCAGCCCTCTAGGCTTCTTTTCTATTTCTATTATTTCTTCATTTAAGACATTGGAGAACTGCTTCTTGGGTAAATGCCTGTGAAAATGGATCTGACTCCAAGCAGTGCTTAAAATGTAGGTGAAAATTGGATCTTTTACTCCAAGATGTGAGCACTTTTTAGGCCATAGGGGGGGCAGACAAACAGTCACCAGGAGAGAATACTGTAACAAATGCTTTCCTTGGAATGTGCACTAGGTACCATAAGGGCATGTGTGGGAAACATCCAACAAAACAGGTAGATAAGGGGACGCACTTCAGAGGAGTTAGGCTTGTTCTGAGACATAAAGAGCAAGTAAGTAGATGCACAACCAGAGGAACTTTGTTTCAGGCAGAGAACATAGGAAATGGAAATGTTGAAAGGCATAGAGTATGAAACAATATGGAGAGTTATGCATAATTTGAGGTGTCTGATGAAAGAGTTCACAAATACAGGATCTGGCTGTAGATGGCTAAGGATGAGTTGAGATGGACGGGGCTAGAGCTAGAGGGTTTAGTGCCGTTGACTCAATAAATCAACTGAATTGGAGACCACCAGGAACTGACTCAGCAGTATTTTGGAGCAAAGTAAACTGGATAAAAGAGCAGGTAACAAGAAAGAGCAGGTAACAACAAAAGTCATGAAACCCCAAACTGAACAACAGTGGCAGGAAAGGAAACAGCAGGGTGGCTTAGACAAATAGGAGAAAGAGGTTTTAATATACTTCCCTACAAAGTTATTTTGTTTGAGACACAGCATGATAGAGGGCTATTTTTAATAGAATTTTAGAGTTTAGAGCTACAATAGGGCAGCATTTTCTGAATGTGAGAAGCACTGGCCCGGAGAAAGTCATCCTAAAAAAATTCTATGGTCAAATAAGGTTGAAAAATAGTGCAAAATGTATTTCTGTCTCAGAGAGTCCCAGCAAATTCATGTATTCCAGTTTCTGTGAGGTCTTGCTTGCTTCTGTCATTCTGTATGGAGAGTATGTGGCACATTTGTGAAGAGACCAGATTGCAAATTTCATCTGAAACCTTTAACAAGCTACAAAATCATCCTAAATTCAGAATGTGTTTGCTGACTTTTGAAGCTGGAACCAGTGAGGGCACCCAGCCCTCTAGGCTTTCTCTTTTCTATTTCTATTATTTCTTCATTTATGACATTGGAGAACTGCTTCTTGGGTAAATGCCTGTGAAAATGGATCTGACTCCAAGCAGTGCTTAAAATGTAGGTAATGATTATGATATGCTCTGGGATCCTTTTATGAACTCTACCATTTAAATGCAAATGATTGCACAGTAACCTAAAGGGACCAGTGGTCTATACTAGCTTAGCAATTCTTCTGAATCGGTCTGACTTTTTCCATTAGCCCTACTGCGTAAGCCTAATTCACAATAGCTCTGCCTCATCCAAACTTTATTGCAAGTTGAGGATCAAGCAGTGTTTAAAGCATGATGTATCTATTACTACATCAGTTTAGTCTGAATCAGGCAATGATACTTGGAAATTTCATTGCTGCTGGTTGTTAATGAGGCAAAACATGGGAAAGACGGTTATTAATTATGGAAGCAACCAATTTCTTAAGGATAATTGTTATTACTATAATCAATATTTTACACTAAACAGCAAAATACTTTTTCTCTCGAATGAAACAGAGTTTATGGCATTTGCCATGCCCTTCTTACAAATGATTATTAACTGCCAGCCACTCCCTAGTAGTTAGCTATCATCAATCTGTCATCAAGTGAAGAGTTTCTGAGATGCGTTCATGATATTGGTATGTTGCTCATAGCTGGACCTTCTCTCTGACTGTCTGGTTTTTAAAATGGCAGGATGTCAAGGTGTACGGCAAAGGAAATTCCACAAAAGTGGTAGCTGTAGACTGTGGCATAAAAAACAATGTGATCCGCTTGTTAGTAAAGGTAAGTAATCTGTTCCATCTCGAGGATAGGGATTTGTAATTTTTTTGTTTCATAGAAAGCTTGTGTACTTTTAGAAGTTAGGATCTGTCTCAGAGAGTCCCAGCAAATTCATGTATTCCAGTTTCTGTGAGGTCTTGCTTGCTTCTGTCATTCTGTATGGAGAGTATGTGGCACATTTGTGAAGAGACCAGATTGCAAATTTCATCTGAAACCTTTAACAAGCTACAAAATCATCCTAAATTCAGAATGTGTTTGCTGACTTTTGAAGCTGGAACCAGTGAGGGCACCCAGCCCTCTAGGCTTTCTCTTTTCTATTTCTATTATTTCTTCATTTATGACATTGGAGAACTGCTTCTTGGGTAAATGCCTGTGAAAATGGATCTGACTCCAAGCAGTGCTTAAAATGTAGGTAATGATTATGATATGCTCTGGGATCCTTTTATGAACTCTACCATTTAAATGCAAATGATTGCACAGTAACCTAAAGGGACCAGTGGTCTATACTAGCTTAGCAATTCTTCTGAATCGGTCTGACTTTTTCCATTAGCCCTACTGCGTAAGCCTAATTCACAATAGCTCTGCCTCATCCAAACTTTATTGCAAGTTGAGGATCAAGCAGTGTTTAAAGCATGATGTATCTATTACTACATCAGTTTAGTCTGAATCAGGCAATGATACTTGGAAATTTCATTGCTGCTGGTTGTTAATGAGGCAAAACATGGGAAAGACGGTTATTAATTATGGAAGCAACCAATTTCTTAAGGATAATTGTTATTACTATAATCAATATTTCAGCAAAATACTTTTTTTCTCTCGAATGAAACAGAGTTTATGGCATTTGCCATGCCCTTCTTACAAATGATTATTAACTGCCAGCCACTCCCTAGTAGTTAGCTATCATCAATCTGTCATCAAGTGAAGAGTTTCTGAGATGCGTTCATGATATTGGTATGTTGCTCATAGCTGGACCTTCTCTCTGACTGTCTGGTTTTTAAAATGGCAGGATGTCAAGGTGTACGGCAAAGGAAATTCCACAAAAGTGGTAGCTGTAGACTGTGGCATAAAAAACAATGTGATCCGCTTGTTAGTAAAGGTAAGTAATCTGTTCCATCTCGAGGATAGGGATTTGTAATATTGATCATTAGTAGTAACCTGATTTTTCTCTATCTGTTTCATAGAAAGCTTGTATACTTTTTTAGAATGTCATAGGATACACTCTCTTCTTACTATCTTCAATTTATGAGATAATACATTTATCCCGTTAAAATTAGAGATGTAAATTGCTATTAAAAAATCTCTTGAGGGGCTTCCCTGGTGGTCCAGTGGGTAAGAACACTGCCTTGCAGTGCAAGGGGCGCCGGTTCGATCCCTGGCCTGGGAACATCCCACGTGCTGTGGAGCAGCTGGACTGATGTGTCCAGTTACCGAGCCGGAGATCTGGAGCACATGCGCCCAGAGCCAGTGCTCTGTGACAACAGAGGCCACTGCAGTGGGAGGCCCACACAGGCCAAAGAACAAAGATGGATGAAAATAGAGAAATAAAAGACCAATAGAAGTGGCCCACCCGCCCCCCTTCCTCCCCAACCTGCCAAATCCCTTGATGGCCAAAAACACAGAAGGAAATGATGACTGTTCTTTTCACTTATGGACTGACATTCTGAGACATGACACATGCGCTGGTCAATTTTATTAACAACAATGTGAATGAACTCTTAATTAAACAGTAGGTGCTGTATATGGCCTAGGCATGTCACCCTCTTATTTTGTCATTTTAAGGCATTTTGTCCATCTTCCTGTTGCAAGTGCCTGTATCTCATTGCCTGAGGCCTCTCTTAGGTTGGTTGGAGGGTGCTGACAGGCAGGAAATGGCATAGAATTAATGATTCCTGGAGTAGCCCCAATCAGTGACAGTGTGTCAACTCTGCAACTCCTTTGCCACATGGCAGGGCTGTTTGGGGGCCTTTCCTGGTGACTCAGATGGTAAAGAATCTGCCTGGAATGCAGGAGACCCAGATTCAATCTCTGGGTCAGGAAGATTCCCTGGAGAAACGAATGACTGCCCACTCCAATATTCTTGCCTGGAGAATTCCATGGGTAGAGGAGTCTGGTGATCTACAGTTCATGGGATGGCAAGGTCAGATATGACTGAGCGGCTAGCCGTAGGCTGTTTTTACGTGAATATTCCACACTAACTCTCAGCATTCCCCAGTGGTAGTTGAAGCTCTATGTATTGTAGTACCTGACCGATAATACATACTTTATTAGGGTCTTTCCTCATGTTGCTTGCTATTAGTATTTCTTGAAAACCTTTCCAAAGAAACTTTTTTTCTCTCTCAAATTCTTGTCTCAGGAAATGTTTCTAGCTAAACAATCAAAGCCATCTACCCATCTACTTCTGTATAGAAAAGCTCTAAGTTTTCTGTCAGAATATAGATATTATAGATAACCTGAAAAAAAAAACAGGAAAGAGGGCTGATTAAAATTTGGTAAGATAAAAAAATGCAGAATTGAAAAAAAGTGAAAGCCAGACCAAAATAAATTCTGGAGAAAATGGATTTATCTTTTTTTTTGCAACTCCCTTTGCTGGAGTCAGTTAAGATACCTTGTGTTCTTGTGTGCCCAGTCATGAACCCCTTAGGTCTGCATCCTCCTAAAGTGCGAGGAAGTGTGGGAAAGTGCATTATTTATTTATTTTTTTCAGAATGAAAACTTAAATGCTGGGGTTTTTTTTTTCTCCATATTTTATTCTAGGGTTCATTTACATCACTTAAAATATGAGTCACCCAGGAGTTTTTTGCTCAGCATTATTTATTCAAATTGTGCGCTCTGTTTCCCTTCCCTTTAGGGAGTAATCATCCAAGAGAAGATTTACCACTTTTGCAAAGAAAAATGTGATTAAGTTGGCCATTCTTTAAAAAAAATTTTTTTTGATGTGGACTATTTTAAAGTCTTCATTGAATTTATTAAAATATTGCTTCTATTGTTTAAGTTCTATTTTTTGGCCATGAGGGATGTGGAATCTTAGTTCCCCAACCAGAGATCGAACCTATACCCCTTGAATTGGAAGGTGACGTCTTAACCACTGGAATGCCAGGGAGATCCCCAAATTGATGATTCTTGTGTTTCTTTTCCAGCGAGGGGCAGAAGTGCATGTAGTGCCTTGGAATCATGATTTCACCAAGATGGAGTATGATGGGCTTTTAATTGCTGGAGGACCTGGCAACCCAGCTCTTGCACAACCACTAATTCAGAATGTCAAAAGGTGCAGTGAACCTGGATAGTGTGTGTTTGTGTGTGAAGTGAAGGGAGACTATTCTGTAATATATTTTATTTATACAAAATGTTTTAGTTTTACCTTTGGGGCAATGTCAGCACAGATAATACATACTTTATTAGGGTCTTTCCTCATGTTGCTTGCTATTAGTATTTCTTGAAAACCTTTCCAAAGAAACTTTTTTTCTCTCTCAAATTCTTGTCTCAGGAAATGTTTCTAGCTAAACAATCAAAGCCATCTACCCATCTACTTCTGTATAGAAAAGCTCTAAGTTTTCTGTCAGAATATAGATATTATAGATAACCTGAAAAAAAAAACAGGAAAGAGGGCTGATTAAAATTTGGTAAGATAAAAAAATGCAGAATTGAAAAAAAGTGAAAGCCAGACCAAAATAAATTCTGGAGAAAATGGATTTATCTTTTTTTTTGCAACTCCCTTTGCTGGAGTCAGTTAAGATACCTTGTGTTCTTGTGTGCCCAGTCATGAACCCCTTAGGTCTGCATCCTCCTAAAGTGCGAGGAAGTGTGGGAAAGTGCATTATTTATTTATTTTTTTCAGAATGAAAACTTAAATGCTGGGGTTTTTTTTTTCTCCATATTTTATTCTAGGGTTCATTTACATCACTTAAAATATGAGTCACCCAGGAGTTTTTTGCTCAGCATTATTTATTCAAATTGTGCGCTCTGTTTCCCTTCCCTTTAGGGAGTAATCATCCAAGAGAAGATTTACCACTTTTGCAAAGAAAAATGTGATTAAGTTGGCCATTCTTTAAAAAAAATTTTTTTTGATGTGGACTATTTTAAAGTCTTCATTGAATTTATTAAAATATTGCTTCTATTGTTTAAGTTCTATTTTTTGGCCATGAGGGATGTGGAATCTTAGTTCCCCAACCAGAGATCGAACCTATACCCCTTGAATTGGAAGGTGACGTCTTAACCACTGGAATGCCAGGGAGATCCCCAAATTGATGATTCTTGTGTTTCTTTTCCAGCGAGGGGCAGAAGTGCATGTAGTGCCTTGGAATCATGATTTCACCAAGATGGAGTATGATGGGCTTTTAATTGCTGGAGGACCTGGCAACCCAGCTCTTGCACAACCACTAATTCAGAATGTCAAAAAGGTGCAGTGAACCTGGATAGTGTGTGTCTGTGTGTGAAGTGAAGGGAGACTATTCTGTAATATATTTTATTTATACAAAAATGTTTTTAGTACTTCTGTTTGTGACCTTTGGGGCAATGTCAGCACAGATAGTGTGTAGGAGGAACAAGCGGTGAGAGAGTTCTACCCAATGAAGAGCAAAGAACTTTAAAAAAAGTAACCAGGATTGTGCCCCTGAGTACCAAGGGAGAGCTGGAGTCTGTTTTCCAAATGTGTTGTCTGAACAGTTGCAAAAAAAATGACAACTTGTGTTCCTCATCCTGACTGTTGGATGGATAAGACCTTCAAGCTTCTAGAAAAATAATACAGTAGATTTAATTTAGTATGGATATAAAGTACGTTCTACTGAATTTTAATGCTATAAATGATCAATCCTGCCCTTATTTATAGCCTAACTTTTTATTTGATCACTATTCTCTTTACCTAGTAAATTAAGGGGAAAAATAGGATGCTTCATTTTTATTGCTTCAGAGGTTGCATTTTTTTTGCAAATGTTCTTTGGGATTAATAAAAATTTCCCCTGATTTAGATCTTGGAGAGTGATCGCAAGGAGCCGTTGTTTGGAATCAGTACAGGAAATTTAATAACAGGACTGTCTGCTGGTGCCCAAGTCTACAAGATGTCCATGGCCAACAGGTAAGGCAGTTATGCTTCCATTTACATGACAAACTGGCTCTGAACTACTGTTAGTAACTAAAGCAAAAAAGTTTAGAGGACTTTCATGCCATTTTCTTTAGAATAAGTAGATAACCACATTATTACATGGTTCACAATTGTCAGATTTTTATTGCATTTTGGAAAGGCATCCTTCTCTAATGATAACTTTGCCATAATTTAAAGTTATTTTCCTTTCCTGGCATAAATTGAAGTTATAATACTCAGTCAAATGATATTCCAAAGGAAATTGTTCTTATTTTAAGCCTGATTCCAGAGCACTGATAATATTGTAAACCTCTAGTATGACTCACGAACCCAGAAATCTTCAGATCCTGTTGGTTTTACTTCCTTACCCTAAGTGGTGTTAATTTATTTAGCATGTAACTTTCCCTTACAATCCACCCTCTGCATAAAGTATAATTTAAAATGACTCAGAACTGAGGATTATCTCTTCATTATCCTCTAAGAACTCTCCTTGGATAAAATTACGTAGCTCCTAAAATACATTGCTTATATTTGCCTGTCTCCATTAAGCTAGTGAGCAGATCTTTAGGTTTTTGTTATGGGTGCCATTCCCTTTTTCTAAAACCAATTATATAGGTTAAAAGACCTGGTATTGAGCACACAACAAAGCTACCTGAATTGATTTTTGTTGCTAAAGTTATTGGGATTAACAGTCTGTGATTTTGCTCTTGAAGTAACTTTGATGAAGAGGTTGAGAATTTTGAATTTTAATATGCTTTTCTTGCTCACTGTTTTACAACTAATGCATTTATATTCTTTTCTTCACTTTTCCTTTTTCATATTCTTTTTCACCTTTTCTATCCAGAGGGCAGAATCAACCTGTTTTGAATGTCACAAACAGACAGGCTTTCATTACTGCTCAGAATCATGGCTATGCCCTGGACAGCACCCTTCCTGCTGGCTGGAAACCACTTTTTGTGAATGTTAATGATCAAACAAATGAGGTAAGTGCTCTCATTAAACCTGTTGAGGGAGTGATGAGAAATGCAGGACTATCAATACTCTGTTTTACAAACACCTTTCTCTGATTTGTGTGGGCTATTCTGGGGTATGTATATGGAAGAATTCTTGTAGATTATTTCCATTAGCCGTCTGCTTTTTAAAAACTCATTTCTCTTTGTCTTGTTTTTTCATCAGTTGAATCATTAAAAATCCACAATTTGAGTGATATCAATGACTGTCTTCCACATTCATTGCTAATGGGTGCTTGGTGGAGGGAGGTCTTTTTGGGCCCAGTCTATGTGGGTGTCTGGGACTTACTCAGCACCAAGGTAGCCTTTGAAAAGACCCTTGGAAAAGTAATTTAGTAGTTGGAGAAAAGAGAGGATTTGAGTTGATTCTGAACAGAGCCTAGAGGGTCTTCAAAGGTTATAGACCAAATCAGCTTTTTTCTTTTTTCTAAATAAGGGAACCACATCAGTTGAGTCTTTCTTGGCCTATTTTTATTAGTACTGTTTATTTTTAGCATGTTCTCAAATGTTTAACTTAGTTTTAAAAATTTGAACTTTATTGTCCCCTGAATCATACCTAGTCATGGTTGAAATTCAGTGTTAGTGAATGAATTTCTTTTTTTAGGGATTACGTAGCTCCTAAAATACATTGCTTATATTTGCCTGTCTCCATTAAGCTAGTGAGCAGATCTTTAGGTTTTGTTATGGGTGCCATTCCCTTTTTCTAAAACCAATTATATAGGTTAAAAGACCTGGTATTGAGCACACAACAAAGCTACCTGAATTGATTTTTGTTGCTAAAGTTATTGGGATTAACAGTCTGTGATTTTGCTCTTGAAGTAACTTTGATGAAGAGGTTGAGAATTTTGAATTTTAATATGCTTTTCTTGCTCACTGTTTTACAACTAATGCATTTATATTCTTTTCTTCACTTTTCCTTTTTCATATTCTTTTTCACCTTTTCTATCCAGAGGGCAGAATCAACCTGTTTTGAATGTCACAAACAGACAGGCTTTCATTACTGCTCAGAATCATGGCTATGCCCTGGACAGCACCCTTCCTGCTGGCTGGAAACCACTTTTTGTGAATGTTAATGATCAAACAAATGAGGTAAGTGCTCTCATTAAACCTGTTGAGGGAGTGATGAGAAATGCAGGACTATCAATACTCTGTTTTACAAACACCTTTCTCTGATTTGTGTGGGCTATTCTGGGGTATGTATATGGAAGAATTCTTGTAGATTATTTCCATTAGCCGTCTGCTTTTTAAAAACTCATTTCTCTTTGTCTTGTTTTTTCATCAGTTGAATCATTAAAAATCCACAATTTGAGTGATATCAATGACTGTCTTCCACATTCATTGCTAATGGGTGCTTGGTGGAGGGAGGTCTTTTTGGGCCCAGTCTATGTGGGTGTCTGGGACTTACTCAGCACCAAGGTAGCCTTTGAAAAGACCCTTGGAAAAGTAATTTAGTAGTTGGAGAAAAGAGAGGATTTGAGTTGATTCTGAACAGAGCCTAGAGGGTCTTCAAAGGTTATAGACCAAATCAGCTTTTTTCTTTTTTCTAAATAAGGGAACCACATCAGTTGAGTCTTTCTTGGCCTATTTTTATTAGTACTGTTTATTTTTAGCATGTTCTCAAATGTTTAACTTAGTTTTAAAAATTTGAACTTTATTGTCCCCTGAATCATACCTAGTCATGGTTGAAATTCAGTGTTAGTGAATGAATTTCTTCTCATTTCTTCCTTTAGGGGATTATGCATGAGAGCAGACCCTTCTTTGGTGTGCAGTTCCACCCAGAAGTCAGCCCAGGGCCAACAGACACTGAGGTATGTCAGAAAGATGAGATCTATTACATATTAAAAGTTTTTAAAATCAGAAATGTACTATGTGAAAAGTTGAGAAACTGAAATAATTACCTAGGTGGTCTTGGCACAGAACATTTATAAAAAGAGTGCTTTTGGTAAGGCCTGTGTTGTAGGAAAATTTCCCCATGAATATCAGGGAGGAGGTTTCTATCTTTGTTAAAATTAGAGTGGGAAGCCCTTAAGAAACCAATGTAATGTGATTTTTAAAAAAAATGATTATCATTTTAATATATTTAGTTCTGAAATTTACAATTGTTGTACTATGCAAATGAATTCCCTCTTGCTCTCTGGTTCTCATAACTGAAATGAAATTTTAATCCCCCATCTGTGACTTCACAAAAATCCCTATGGCAACTGGTTGTGTAGCCATGAAGGGAGAATAAACAGTAGCAGGAGCAAGAAGAAGAGCAGGGATGTGGGGAAGGGGGAGGGTATGCTTACACATACACATGAGTCAGATGGCTTAAGCAAAGAACCATAAGGAATGCCTAGAGGAGTTCCATTTTTAATTTAATATTTTTTACTTTTTTGTGTGAGTGTTTGGTTCAGTGTTCAAGCACATCTTCCCAAATCAGAGCCTGCAGAGATATTCAGAAAAGTCTGGAAAATCTGAAGTGACTTTTCCTCTTGCACACTCTAGGGGCTATGTAGTACTGCTGACAGTTCTTCCTTGTCAGCAGATGATCTCAGAAAAGACAGCTAACCAAAATGAAGAGAATAGGAATTTTCCCTTTGTAGACTCTACTTCCTCATCCTTGAATGCCCTTTTCAGATATTTGTATTTTGTTCTTGTTTTAATATTATTAGGAAGGAATGGTTCTTAATAGACAAAATCAGTATAACAATATCACCTACCCATGATGACATTCAAAAATAAAATTTAGTTACATACATCTATTGCCTAATTTTTAACTTAAAATTTAAATTATTTGCCTATATTAGTACTTCAGGTTAGCAACACTGAAATTAAGATATGTGATATCCAATCTCATTTAGCTCTCTTTTTTCCCCTTGTGCTACCACATAGTTGCAAAATGTGTATATTTGTTGAAATTTGTCATGTGTAGTCCAACAGATTGAAAAAAAAAACCTATGTGAAAAGTTGAGAAACTGAAATAATTACCTAGGTGGTCTTGGCACAGAACATTTATAAAAGAGTGCTTTTGGTAAGGCCTGTGTTGTAGGAAAATTTCCCATGAATATCAGGGAGGAGGTTTCTATCTTTGTTAAAATTAGAGTGGGAAGCCCTTAAGAAACCAATGTAATGTGATTTTTAAAAAAAATGATTATCATTTTAATATATTTAGTTCTGAAATTTACAATTGTTGTACTATGCAAATGAATTCCCTCTTGCTCTCTGGTTCTCATAACTGAAATGAAATTTTAATCCCCCATCTGTGACTTCACAAAAATCCCTATGGCAACTGGTTGTGTAGCCATGAAGGGAGAATAAACAGTAGCAGGAGCAAGAAGAAGAGCAGGGATGTGGGGAAGGGGGAGGGTATGCTTACACATACACATGAGTCAGATGGCTTAAGCAAAGAACCATAAGGAATGCCTAGAGGAGTTCCATTTTTAATTTAATATTTTTTACTTTTTTGTGTGAGTGTTTGGTTCAGTGTTCAAGCACATCTTCCCAAATCAGAGCCTGCAGAGATATTCAGAAAAGTCTGGAAAATCTGAAGTGACTTTTCCTCTTGCACACTCTAGGGGCTATGTAGTACTGCTGACAGTTCTTCCTTGTCAGCAGATGATCTCAGAAAAGACAGCTAACCAAAATGAAGAGAATAGGAATTTTCCCTTTGTAGACTCTACTTCCTCATCCTTGAATGCCCTTTTCAGATATTTGTATTTTGTTCTTGTTTTAATATTATTAGGAAGGAATGGTTCTTAATAGACAAAATCAGTATAACAATATCACCTACCCATGATGACATTCAAAAATAAAATTTAGTTACATACATCTATTGCCTAATTTTTAACTTAAAATTTAAATTATTTGCCTATATTAGTACTTCAGGTTAGCAACACTGAAATTAAGATATGTGATATCCAATCTCATTTAGCTCTCTTTTTCCTCTTGTGCTACCACATAGTTGCAAAATGTGTATATTTGTTGAAATTTGTCATGTGTAGTCCAACAGTGGAAGTAAATTCATAATAAAATTGAATCTTAGAAATATTTTTACGTGTAACACAATTTTTAGAGATATTTTTAGATCTGATAGATAATTGAAAAGTCCAGTTATTTCTAACTTTAGGGTGCCTAAGTAATATAACTGCCATTTTTTTGCATAGCTAGAGTTTTATTTAAAAGAAGAAAATGATTCATAATTAAGGAGCTGAAAACAACATTCTCAGATTGTGTTACATAAAATGTTCATTGTCTGCTGAAAATTTCTTTTAATGGATTTGACATGAGCATCTATAAGTGTTTATTTGATCAAATTCTTATAGTAGTAAATATTTAGTTTTGCTAGCTTTGGCAATCCCTCCCCTGCAAAACCCACAAATATTGCATAGGAATACTTACTGTAAAAAGTTATTTGTTACTTATCTGAAGTTCAAATTGAACTGGACATACTATATTTTATATGACAATTTTATGAGCTTTGAAACTTCTAACTAGTTGACTATGCTTTTTTCTAGTATCTCTTTGATTCCTTTTTCTCACTGATAAAGAAAGAGAAAGGAACCACCGTTACATCGGTCCTACCGAAGCCAGGCCTAGTAGCATCTCGAGTTGAGGTCAGTATATGTGGACTTCTTTTTGGTTTCTGTATTTTGGATTTTCCCTATTGGATGATGACTTTTTTAAGTGAATGAAGTAATCTATTTTGATGTCTATGAAAAGAGATTGGTAATATTACAATCACCCATCATTTTAGCACTTAGTTATTTGGTCTGTTATAGATGAGTCATTGGATGTTCATTGGAATCTTCATGTTGCATTTTAAAAATTTCATCTTTTAAAGTCCACATCTTCTAGAATGTTTATAATAAAAATAATTTAATGAAGAGTAAGGTTTAATTTAGTTTAAAATTGGATATATTTTCCATTACTCAATAAATCATAGCCCCATGTATGCTTGAGATACCGATTACAGAATCATCATAGATGACTATTTTTTGTTTGTTTTAACTAGAAGATCTATTATTTAATATCATGAGTGGAATAATATTATTTTACCTCTAAAGAGCAGATAGATGTGGATTAATATAGTCTAAGACTTGAATCCTTATTTGTTGGGGAATACAACAAATATTAATTATTAAATATTAAGTATGAATATGAAAATGTTTCACCCCTTTCTCTCAAAGTTAAGACACACCCACACCATTATTATATGAAATTTAAAAGAATGTATGTGTATTTTTATGTGTATATATATATGTACACACACATATATGTATAGTCCTCTTTTCATGAGCAAAAATAATTGATTTATATGTTTACATGAAATGATAAGTTGAGTTAGAATGATTTGGTTTAAAGATTTCTATGATAGCCTCTTTTCCTGAGATGGAGAGATCGGAGGTATTCCAACCACTCAGTGTGGAATCAAACTGTGGATTCTTGGTAGCTGAAGAAACAATCCACCATAGTGCTTTTCATAGAATATCAACTTATATTTTTCAGATGCTCGCTTTTGTTTAAATGGTGACGGAAAAATTTAATTTGGCATTCTACATTGCGTTACACATAGTAGGCTCTCCATTAATACAAGCTAAGTTTATCAAGTCCTTGTCTCTTGCAGTGACCTAAGACATCTTTTTCCTCTGAAGGACTTGGCAGTTGTAGTTAAAAATAAGCAGTATTATTACTTGCTTGAAATCATATATATAACTTATATGAATTTATGTTGCTAAAATATGATCTTTTTATTATTGTATTTTCTGTAAATATTTCTGGCCTAAACTGCAAAGTGAAGGCAAAATGTAAATATAAAGGTGTCCTGCTTCCCTTGCCTTCTGTAGTCTTTGTCCCCTTTTGATGCAAAAGAGATTGGTAATATTACAATCACCCATCATTTTAGCACTTAGTTATTTGGTCTGTTATAGATGAGTCATTGGATGTTCATTGGAATCTTCATGTTGCATTTTAAAAATTTCATCTTTTAAAGTCCACATCTTCTAGAATGTTTATAATAAAAATAATTTAATGAAGAGTAAGGTTTAATTTAGTTTAAAATTGGATATATTTTCCATTACTCAATAAATCATAGCCCCATGTATGCTTGAGATACCGATTACAGAATCATCATAGATGACTATTTTTTTTTGTTTGTTTTAACTAGAAGATCTATTATTTAATATCATGAGTGGAATAATATTATTTTACCTCTAAAGAGCAGATAGATGTGGATTAATATAGTCTAAGACTTGAATCCTTATTTGTTGGGGAATACAACAAATATTAATTATTAAATATTAAGTATGAATATGAAAATGTTTCACCCCTTTCTCTCAAAGTTAAGACACACCCACACCATTATTATATGAAATTTAAAAGAATGTATGTGTATTTTTATGTGTATATATATATGTACACACACATATATGTATAGTCCTCTTTTCATGAGCAAAAATAATTGATTTATATGTTTACATGAAATGATAAGTTGAGTTAGAATGATTTGGTTTAAAGATTTCTATGATAGCCTCTTTTCCTGAGATGGAGAGATCGGAGGTATTCCAACCACTCAGTGTGGAATCAAACTGTGGATTCTTGGTAGCTGAAGAAACAATCCACCATAGTGCTTTTCATAGAATATCAACTTATATTTTTCAGATGCTCGCTTTTGTTTAAATGGTGACGGAAAAATTTAATTTGGCATTCTACATTGCGTTACACATAGTAGGCTCTCCATTAATACAAGCTAAGTTTATCAAGTCCTTGTCTCTTGCAGTGACCTAAGACATCTTTTTCCTCTGAAGGACTTGGCAGTTGTAGTTAAAAATAAGCAGTATTATTACTTGCTTGAAATCATATATATAACTTATATGAATTTATGTTGCTAAAATATGATCTTTTTATTATTGTATTTTCTGTAAATATTTCTGGCCTAAACTGCAAAGTGAAGGCAAAATGTAAATATAAAGGTGTCCTGCTTCCCCTTGCCTTCTGTAGTTTTCTCTTTGTTACAAAAGACCCACAGGCTTGTTTGTGCTTATGCCTATTATTTTTCCAGCAGAAACCAATGGGATAATAGTACACTTAGTCAATTAAATATTAAGGAGATTTTTTGATCTAAAAATTATATATAAATTATATTTTTTCTAAACACATATAGATATATATTTTCATATATATGTAGCTATTTTTTTGATATTTATATATAAATAAAATGTAGACCTTTTCCAAAATTTTTTACTTGTGTGAAAAAAATCATGATCTTTGGAAACTGCTTTTTGAAACTAGGGATGTTTAAATTGTTAGTCTTATACTCATATATTGTATATATTTTAAAACATTCTACTCAAGTTTTCACCACATAAGGCCAAACAATGTATTTTATCTTTCCCATACTTAAAAATGACTAATTTCCCCATCTTAATAATAAAACTGACATCATTTTCTTATTGCTTACAGGTTTCCAAAGTCCTTATCTTAGGATCAGGAGGTCTGTCCATTGGTCAAGCAGGTGAATTTGATTACTCAGGATCACAAGCTGTAAAAGCCATGAAGGTGAGAGACTATGATCTTTGCTGGAATTAATACACTCCCTTTAATGAGTCTAATTAGTATTTTATAATTTAGATTTATGACACTACTCTTTTCAAAGTCACTATAATTAATTTCCTCATTATTCTTTGTACATCTTTTATTAAAGGAATTTTGATCACAGATAAGATTTTTAACTTTCTCAAATGTGGGCACCTGAAAAACTAAGAAGATTGGATTGGTCTCCAAAATTGTCTGTTATTACCTGTTTATATTGAAAACATATACATCTCTACTATAGATGTTAACTCATGAAGGCAGTGAGCTTTTAAAGCATATTTGTTTTTTGCATAAAAGAGAATTTGAGCATCCATCCCTGATGCTCTAAACTACTTTGAGTGTTCTATGGGATGCTTAAAGCATCGCTTTGGTTGAAATGGGGGAAAATCCAGTTGGATGAACGACGGCAACAATGTCTTTTGTTCAAGCTTTAGAAGTTATTATGGGTCACCTAATTCCCCCATCTGTGACCTGGACTGGATGACCTATCAGGATGTAGGCAGTTTGACAGAGAGTTTGATAACCAAGTTGGGACGAATATCCTTCCTGTTTTCTCAGAATCTTTGGAAATCTTTCTCATAGTGAAAAAAGCCTGAAGAAAGCTCTCACTGAATGTGTAACATATGTCTATTGAAGAGCTAACTTGGTTTCTCTTTGGTATCCTTATTTTACAGGATAGTCTGCACTTTGGTGCTAATCAGGCCATCCAAAGGCAATGTGCACTCTCTGTGACCTTGCCGCAGGCTTTGTGGTGTCAGGTCACTCTCATGAAGAGACCTGGCTAGGAAAGAGCTACATAGGAAAAAACATCAGGAGACTAGGAAAACCAACATGGAAGATGGCCAAAATGTTCCTTTTCTTTGTTTTATTCAGTATTCTATATGTTTCCTCCTTTGACTAATTTCCCATCTTAATAATAAAACTGACATCATTTTCTTATTGCTTACAGGTTTCCAAAGTCCTTATCTTAGGATCAGGAGGTCTGTCCATTGGTCAAGCAGGTGAATTTGATTACTCAGGATCACAAGCTGTAAAAGCCATGAAGGTGAGAGACTATGATCTTTGCTGGAATTAATACACTCCCTTTAATGAGTCTAATTAGTATTTTATAATTTAGATTTATGACACTACTCTTTTCAAAGTCACTATAATTAATTTCCTCATTATTCTTTGTACATCTTTTATTAAAGGAATTTTGATCACAGATAAGATTTTTAACTTTCTCAAATGTGGGCACCTGAAAAACTAAGAAGATTGGATTGGTCTCCAAAATTGTCTGTTATTACCTGTTTATATTGAAAACATATACATCTCTACTATAGATGTTAACTCATGAAGGCAGTGAGCTTTTAAAGCATATTTGTTTTTTGCATAAAAGAGAATTTGAGCATCCATCCCTGATGCTCTAAACTACTTTGAGTGTTCTATGGGATGCTTAAAGCATCGCTTTGGTTGAAATGGGGAAGATCCAGTTGGATGAACGACGGCAACAATGTCTTTTGTTCAAGCTTTAGAAGTTATTATGGGTCACCTAATTCCCCCATCTGTGACCTGGACTGGATGACCTATCAGGATGTAGGCAGTTTGACAGAGAGTTTGATAACCAAGTTGGGACGAATATCCTTCCTGTTTTCTCAGAATCTTTGGAAATCTTTCTCATAGTGAAAAAAGCCTGAAGAAAGCTCTCACTGAATGTGTAACATATGTCTATTGAAGAGCTAACTTGGTTTCTCTTTGGTATCCTTATTTTACAGGATAGTCTGCACTTTGGTGCTAATCAGGCCATCCAAAGGCAATGTGCACTCTCTGTGACCTTGCCGCAGGCTTTGTGGTGTCAGGTCGCTCTCATGAAGAGACCTGGCTAGGAAAGAGCTACATAGGAAAAAACATCAGGAGACTAGGAAAACCAACATGGAAGATGGCCAAAATGTTCCTTTTTCTCTTTGTTTTATTCAGTATTCTATATACAGAGATTTTCACCTGACAGATAATCGATTGAAAATAGATACAACACTCCCCCAATTGGAGTGTTGGGGGAGTGTTACTCCTCCCACTTATTTTTATCTCTAATACTCTTCTCCATACACCCAGGTATGTTCACGCACATGCACACATAACTTTGTGTACATTTTCAAAATGTGCTTTATTTCACTGTATTGAGGTTCAATTTATCCTTCAATAGATAATTAGTGAGTGTCCAATGGTTTAGATTGGTTAGAATGCAATCTAAGTGTGTTCAGGGTTTAGAAAACATTTAACTAGCACGCAATATTTTTACCTTATTTGCCAGTTTTATTAAGACCTAAATATTATAAGACCTAATATTTTCATAGGTTGTATTAATATTTTTCTGTGCATTACATCCAAAAGGTGAAGTTATATATTTTAAATGAAGAATAGGAATTATTAGATATAGTATTATGATTAATTAAGAGATTAATAGAGATGAATTTAATGAACTAAACATTTTAAAAACTTAGATTATGCATATATCATAGCTGGAACTATATTAGAAAAAGATAATGTAATATTTGTTACAGTGGTTTGAAAGTGTTTTAAAGTTTTTAAATGAATAGACACTCACAGCATGCATTCATAGGAACTTTTCCTATATAATCCTTTTGTCCCTTTTCTTTTTTATTTATTTATGTTTATTTATTTGCAGAGTTTTGTTGTTTACTGCCACACATAAACATTAATCCACCATATAAAAAATAGCTACATTCATTGTTATGCACATTCGGAAAAATACTTCACAAATATACATTTCTGTTGGTATTCTTCTGTAGTAGTGAGACCTCCTATAACTTCTGTTAATGATGTGTTCTCCATTTGAACTCAGTTATTTAAATTATAACCTATATTTTAAATGCATCTGCTTATCTATATGTGTTAAGGGGCTCAGTTGTGTTTGACTCTATGACTCTATGACTGTAGCCTACCAGGCTTCTCTGTCCATGGAATTCTCCAGGAAAGAATACTGGAGTGGATGGAATTTTCCTGACCCAAGGATTGAACCCATCTCTCACATTGCAGGCAGATTTTTTACCATCTGAACCACCAGGGAAGCTGTTTCTGTTCAATATTTTGTTAAAAATACTCTTTTTAAAAAAATTCCTTACAATCTTAGAGAGGACTTATATTGAGGAAAGAGCGTAGAATTTTTGAATCCTAAGACTTGGATTGGAGTCCTAATTTTTTTTTTTTTTTTATCAGTTATGTGATCTTTGGCGAGTCATTTAATCTTATTAAATCTTAATTTATTTATCTGTAGGGTGAAAATTTCTTTCACTATCTTACTATAAAAATTAGGTAAATTACCTAAAAGTACATTACAAGTGTAAGGTACTATTTGAACTTAAAGTAGAATGAAATATATTTAATTTTTTTTGGGGGGGCACTCCTATTGGTCTTTCATTTATCTATTTTCATCCATCTTCATTCTTTGGCCTGTGTGGGCCTCCCATCGCAGTGGCCTCTGTCACTACAGAGTCCCAGCTCTGGGCACATGCGCTCCAGAGCTCTAGCTCGGTAGTTGGACACATCAGTCCAGTTGCTCCGCAGCACGTGGGATCTTCCCAGGCCAGGGATTGAACTGGCACCCCTTGCACTGCAAGGCAGTGTCCTTACCCACTGGACCACCAGGGAAGCCCCTATTTAATTTTTTATCCAGATCCTTCTCCTAAGTATAAGCAGTGCTTTCAAGGGTGATTTCTATATTTCATTTATATTTTGTTCACTTTTTAGAAGAGTTAAACATTGACATGCTGATGGGTAAAAAATGAGAACCATCTGGCCATATTTCATAATAATTATTTTACTAAGTGTCACCCTTATACTGGTTTATAAAGCTATTATCTTTAGTAGCCTACCCTCCAGTTAAAAAGAAAAATATACATTTCTGTTGGTATTCTTCTGTAGTAGTGAGACCTCCTATAACTTCTGTTAATGATGTGTTCTCCATTTGAACTCAGTTATTTAAATTATAACCTATATTTTAAATGCATCTGCTTATCTATATGTGTTAAGGGGCTCAGTTGTGTTTGACTCTATGACTCTATGACTGTAGCCTACCAGGCTTCTCTGTCCATGGAATTCTCCAGGAAAGAATACTGGAGTGGATGGAATTTTCCTGACCCAAGGATTGAACCCATCTCTCACATTGCAGGCAGATTTTTTACCATCTGAACCACCAGGGAAGCTGTTTCTGTTCAATATTTTGTTAAAAATACTCTTTTTAAAAAAATTCCTTACAATCTTAGAGAGGACTTATATTGAGGAAAGAGCGTAGAATTTTTGAATCCTAAGACTTGGATTGGAGTCCTAATTCTGTTTTTTTTTTTTATCAGTTATGTGATCTTTGGCGAGTCATTTAATCTTATTAAATCTTAATTTATTTATCTGTAGGGTGAAAATTTCTTTCACTATCTTACTATAAAAATTAGGTAAATTACCTAAAAGTACATTACAAGTGTAAGGTACTATTTGAACTTAAAGTAGAATGAAATATATTTAATTTTTTTTGGGGGGGCACTCCTATTGGTCTTTCATTTATCTATTTTCATCCATCTTCATTCTTTGGCCTGTGTGGGCCTCCCATCGCAGTGGCCTCTGTCACTACAGAGTCCCAGCTCTGGGCACATGCGCTCCAGAGCTCTAGCTCGGTAGTTGGACACATCAGTCCAGTTGCTCCGCAGCACGTGGGATCTTCCCAGGCCAGGGATTGAACTGGCACCCCTTGCACTGCAAGGCAGTGTCCTTACCCACTGGACCACCAGGGAAGCCCCTATTTAATTTTTTATCCAGATCCTTCTCCTAAGTATAAGCAGTGCTTTCAAGGGTGATTTCTATATTTCATTTATATTTTGTTCACTTTTTAGAAGAGTTAAACATTGACATGCTGATGGGTAAAAAATGAGAACCATCTGGCCATATTTCATAATAATTATTTTACTAAGTGTCACCCTTATACTGGTTTATAAAGCTATTATCTTTAGTAGCCTACATGAAGAATTATTTTAGGGATCTCTCCAGATGTCAGGAATGAGATAGGGCTATGAATATCTTCACACACACATACAGACACACACAACATTTTTTTTTTCATTTTTTTGCCATATGGTCATTTTCTTTTTGTATACTATGTGTAAACAATTGTATAATGCTCTTTGTCAAAGCACTATAGCAGGCCTGAAGATGTAAGGAAAATGGAAACCAGCAGAAGGCTCTCAGTGCTTCCAGTTAGACAGGAACACATTATCTTGCAGGGGGATATACATATGACTAATCTGGGAACATACATATCTGTAAACAAAAAAACTCTGTAAAAGTTAAAAGTAAAATAAAGATTTAAAAAAAAATAAAATAAAATTGAAGCATACTCTTAAAAAAAAAAAGTATACTCTCAATGTGATTCTTCAGCAAACGTTAGAAAGGGAAGCAGCTTCGATGTTTCTTTTTTCCATTTTATATTTTACTCATTCAAAAAATTCAGAATATTTTATTCTTTTAAGCTGTAACTATTTTATTCAGTTGAGCTGTAAATTTGAATAGTATTTGTGGACGTCTGGTCAAATTCTGTAGAAAACATCTCCAGCTTTGCTTGATACCCATCGTGACAAGAATTTAGGATGATTGTCATGAGGCAGCTGGCTCTTTCTGGATAGATTTATTTTCAAGAAATTTTCTTTCTTCCTCTCACCAAATGTTTGTCATCTTTTGACTTTCATTCACACTGGTCCCTTTACTGATCTCTACACCCCACAGAATAACCTAAAAGTTTTGTTACCCGATAATACTTTTCATTTGAATATGGTTATTTGCTTTAGACCATGTGTTAAGATTCTAGATTCTTTTCTTTCTTTCAGGAAGAAAATGTCAAAACTGTCCTGATGAATCCAAACATTGCATCGGTGCAAACCAATGAAGTGGGCTTAAAACAAGCAGATACTGTCTACTTTCTTCCCATCACCCCTCAGTTTGTCACAGAGGTCATCAAGGCAGAACGGCCAGATGGGTTAATTCTAGGCATGGGTGGACAGACAGCTCTGAATTGTGGTGAGTTCTTTTAGTTGCAGTTTTGGTTTATGCACTCTTATATAATATTTTTTGTTTGAATTTATTTAGCAGTTGTGCTCTGTGTGTTCCTAAAAGCTTTCCTTTGTGTGAGGAAGCTTAGCAAATAGCCACTTGAAAATGTGACATGATGAATATTACTAGTTTGTTTCACAGAACAGCTAGAGAACAGAAAGAAACCTTTGGCCTTAATGTTTCAGGATAGCTGAGTAGGTTTATTGAGTCTCCCTCCTCCATCCCACGCTACTGCTTTTCTCTGTTACCAGTGAGACTCTGAGGACTATTATGAATGAAAAATGAGAATTAACGTTGATTAAGTGCTCGGTGCTCTTATGTGTCACATATATTTTCATGGTAACATATATCAGTCTATCATTCCTTTACACATCTGCTGAGTCCAATGTTCTGTCCTATTTAAAATGTTTCCAAGCTTTAGAATTAGATCATGAATGAGCATCATTCATCTGGGCTTTACTCATTCAAAAAATTCAGAATATTTTATTCTTTTAAGCTGTAACTATTTTATTCAGTTGAGCTGTAAATTTGAATAGTATTTGTGGACGTCTGGTCAAATTCTGTAGAAAACATCTCCAGCTTTGCTTGATACCCATCGTGACAAGAATTTAGGATGATTGTCATGAGGCAGCTGGCTCTTTCTGGATAGATTTATTTTCAAGAAATTTTCTTTCTTCCTCTCACCAAATGTTTGTCATCTTTTGACTTTCATTCACACTGGTCCCTTTACTGATCTCTACACCCCACAGAATAACCTAAAAGTTTTGTTACCCGATAATACTTTTCATTTGAATATGGTTATTTGCTTTAGACCATGTGTTAAGATTCTAGATTCTTTTCTTTCTTTCAGGAAGAAAATGTCAAAACTGTCCTGATGAATCCAAACATTGCATCGGTGCAAACCAATGAAGTGGGCTTAAAACAAGCAGATACTGTCTACTTTCTTCCCATCACCCCTCAGTTTGTCACAGAGGTCATCAAGGCAGAACGGCCAGATGGGTTAATTCTAGGCATGGGTGGACAGACAGCTCTGAATTGTGGTGAGTTCTTTTAGTTGCAGTTTTGGTTTATGCACTCTTATATAATATTTTTTGTTTGAATTTATTTAGCAGTTGTGCTCTGTGTGTTCCTAAAAGCTTTCCTTTGTGTGAGGAAGCTTAGCAAATAGCCACTTGAAAATGTGACATGATGAATATTACTAGTTTGTTTCACAGAACAGCTAGAGAACAGAAAGAAACCTTTGGCCTTAATGTTTCAGGATAGCTGAGTAGGTTTATTGAGTCTCCCTCCTCCATCCCACGCTACTGCTTTTCTCTGTTACCAGTGAGACTCTGAGGACTATTATGAATGAAAAATGAGAATTAACGTTGATTAAGTGCTCGGTGCTCTTATGTGTCACATATATTTTCATGGTAACATATATCAGTCTATCATTCCTTTACACATCTGCTGAGTCCAATGTTCTGTCCTATTTAAAATGTTTCCAAGCTTTAGAATTAGATCATGAATGAGCATCTCATTGGCTAGTTCTGGGAAGCAGTTGGTGATATAATTTGTATGTCAACTATAAAAAGTAACCAAAATTAGATGTCAAGTTAGTGGGAACACAAACAATTTTGATAATTTTTAACCTGGATCAATATTCACATCAGTGTGATTATTTACATAAAAGACATTCATTATAGGAATTGACCTTCCTCAGAAGGAAAGGCAATGTACTAAAAGCTTAAGGTTTGCTGTTGTCCTATGATTTTTATTAATGAGAATAATAAAAAACACTTGGAGAAGGTGAAAATACATGTAATAGTAGCACCAACAAAGTGTATGTGCTTGTTAAGTTGCTTAAGTCATGTATAACTTTTTGAGACTTTATGGACTGTAACTGTCAGACTCCTCTGTCCAGGGGATTCTCAAGGCAAGAATACTGGAGTGAGTTGCCATTTCCCCCTCTAGGGGATCTTCCCAACCCAGGGATGGAACCCGTATCTCTAAGCCTCTTTTTTCAGGCAGGTCCTCCATTAGCACCACCAGAGAAGCTCAGCGCCATTGAAAATCTTTTTGAAAGAATTTTGAAGACATTTTAGCATCCACAGAATATTTTGAAAAAATATCTTTAGAATTTTTCTTTCAAATTTTTTTTTATCCTAGTGCAATTCTGTTGTGGACTCTGGGGCTTTTTGAAGTTAAGATTAAAAAAAAAAGTTGTATTTAGATATCTGTTATAGAAAACATAAGATATTTACAAAACAGATTGATGTGACTTAGTTGTTATTTATTTGTGGATTTTGTTTTTCTGTAGGAGTGGAACTTATTACTAGTTTGTTTCACAGAACAGCTAGAGAACAGAAAGAAACCTTTGGCCTTAATGTTTCAGGATAGCTGAGTAGGTTTATTGAGTCTCCCTCCTCCATCCCACGCTACTGCTTTTCTCTGTTACCAGTGAGACTCTGAGGACTATTATGAATGAAAAATGAGAATTAACGTTGATTAAGTGCTCGGTGCTCTTATGTGTCACATATATTTTCATGGTAACATATATCAGTCTATCATTCCTTTACACATCTGCTGAGTCCAATGTTCTGTCCTATTTAAAATGTTTCCAAGCTTTAGAATTAGATCATGAATGAGCATCTCATTGGCTAGTTCTGGGAAGCAGTTGGTGATATAATTTGTATGTCAACTATAAAAAGTAACCAAAATTAGATGTCAAGTTAGTGGGAACACAAACAATTTTGATAATTTTTAACCTGGATCAATATTCACATCAGTGTGATTATTTACATAAAAGACATTCATTATAGGAATTGACCTTCCTCAGAAGGAAAGGCAATGTACTAAAAGCTTAAGGTTTGCTGTTGTCCTATGATTTTTATTAATGAGAATAATAAAAATCACTTGGAGAAGGTGAAAATACATGTAATAGTAGCACCAACAAAGTGTATGTGCTTGTTAAGTTGCTTAAGTCATGTATAACTTTTTGAGACTTTATGGACTGTAACTGTCAGACTCCTCTGTCCAGGGGATTCTCAAGGCAAGAATACTGGAGTGAGTTGCCATTTCCCCCTCTAGGGGATCTTCCCAACCCAGGGATGGAACCCGTATCTCTAAGCCTCTTTTTTCAGGCAGGTCCTCCATTAGCACCACCAGAGAAGCTCAGCGCCATTGAAAATCTTTTTGAAAGAATTTTGAAGACATTTTAGCATCCACAGAATATTTTGAAAAAATATCTTTAGAATTTTTCTTTCAAATTTTTTTTTATCCTAGTGCAATTCTGTTGTGGACTCTGGGGCTTTTTGAAGTTAAGATTAAAAAAAAAAGTTGTATTTAGATATCTGTTATAGAAAACATAAGATATTTACAAAACAGATTGATGTGACTTAGTTGTTATTTATTTGTGGATTTTGTTTTTCTGTAGGAGTGGAACTATTCAAGAGAGGTGTTCTCAAGGAGTATGGTGTGAAAGTCCTGGGAACTTCAGTTGAATCTATTATGGCCACAGAAGATAGACAGCTGTTCTCAGACAAACTTAACGAGATTAATGAAAAGATTGCTCCAAGCTTTGCAGTGGAATCGGTAAGAAATCTTTGTTCTGGAGAAAAAGGGCCATTATGTGTCTTGCGCGGTAGAGAGAATGATGCCTAAAAATCATGCCTAAAAATAAAGTGTTATATTTGCCTATATTTTCTTTCAGAAATGTGTCAGTTCTTCAGAGACACTGTGTATTAACTGCACCATTCAATGCTGAAACATTAGGATAGGTATTAATCATTTATTTTATGTAATGGGAAGCATAAACTCAAAGATGACATGGATTATCAGTGGTTGACATGCCCTCAGTATCAAATCCTCTGTATCAAAACAAAGAACCATATCAACTTGCAATGCCAAGGTCATTTTTACCTTCTTCCTGGGATCAGTCTCACATTTTCTAAGTATGAATATCCTGCAAATGGGAAATGGTTGAATTTCAATTTTTTTGTTAGAATGGAATACACATTTTACAATAAAATTGTCTAGGAAAAAAGACATTGAATCTAATCAGTAGTATTTATGACCGAGAATCTGTGGCTTAGTTATTTAAAGAGGAAAGATTGTTTGGCATTTCTCTTTATTATGTTCCATTGTGTCCTGTGCCTATTGCTAGGCTTTTACCAGGTGCCAGGAAAAGGTCCAGCATCCTATACATCTTTTTTTGTCCCTGACTTTATTCCTGGTTTCAGGCACACAGTCAGTGAAATGGGAGTAGTGGAAGCAGTTTCTGATGCAAATTCCCAATCGTAGAAATAGGCAAATCCTCTAGGATAAGGCAAGTCCTGCAGGGACAACTAAAATCAGGCTATGCATGCTTTCAGAAAAGAGTGTTATCAAGTACATAGCAGGTTGCAAAACTGTCAATCAGAAATAGTCCCAGGATAGCTCTGCTGAACATTTGGAAAACTCCTGCTATACATTTTTTCTTTCATTGCCAGATTTAATTATATCCTAGCTTCCTCAGGATGAGAAACAGGCATATGGGAAAGGTGTAATTACACTCCCATTGGTAGTGTAATAATATTCCATGACAGAAAAATATAGCCACCATATGTTGTATTCTGTAAGTTAAAAAAAAATTTCAAGCTTCTGGGACTACTGTTTGACTGAACTTGAAAAATGAAAAATCTCTTTTAATATAGCGATCCTAATGGCTTATTGTGGTAATACCAAGCTAGATTCTGTAGTGGAAACCTTGTTTTGTTGAGATAAAGAATTTTAAACTGAATTAAAAAATTCAATATGGCACCCATTCTCAAATTAATGATAATTATTTCACCATTGTTTTATTTTTTATATTGCAAAGTAAAATTTACCCTGAAAGGCTTTGAAAAGAGTCTTCCCTGTACATTAAAAATCCTAAAACTTAGCATAAAATTTTTAATACTTGCCAAAAAGTAAAATTTCCATGAAAATGGTTGACATGCCCTCAGTATCAAATCCTCTGTATCAAAACAAAGAACCATATCAACTTGCAATGCCAAGGTCATTTTTACCTTCTTCCTGGGATCAGTCTCACATTTTCTAAGTATGAATATCCTGCAAATGGGAAATGGTTGAATTTCAATTTTTTTGTTAGAATGGAATACACATTTTACAATAAAATTGTCTAGGAAAAAAGACATTGAATCTAATCAGTAGTATTTATGACCGAGAATCTGTGGCTTAGTTATTTAAAGAGGAAAGATTGTTTGGCATTTCTCTTTATTATGTTCCATTGTGTCCTGTGCCTATTGCTAGGCTTTTACCAGGTGCCAGGAAAAGGTCCAGCATCCTATACATCTTTTTTTGTCCCTGACTTTATTCCTGGTTTCAGGCACACAGTCAGTGAAATGGGAGTAGTGGAAGCAGTTTCTGATGCAAATTCCCAATCGTAGAAATAGGCAAATCCTCTAGGATAAGGCAAGTCCTGCAGGGACAACTAAAATCAGGCTATGCATGCTTTCAGAAAAGAGTGTTATCAAGTACATAGCAGGTTGCAAAACTGTCAATCAGAAATAGTCCCAGGATAGCTCTGCTGAACATTTGGAAAACTCCTGCTATACATTTTTTCTTTCATTGCCAGATTTAATTATATCCTAGCTTCCTCAGGATGAGAAACAGGCATATGGGAAAGGTGTAATTACACTCCCATTGGTAGTGTAATAATATTCCATGACAGAAAAATATAGCCACCATATGTTGTATTCTGTAAGTTAAAAAAAAATTTCAAGCTTCTGGGACTACTGTTTGACTGAACTTGAAAAATGAAAAATCTCTTTTAATATAGCGATCCTAATGGCTTATTGTGGTAATACCAAGCTAGATTCTGTAGTGGAAACCTTGTTTTGTTGAGATAAAGAATTTTAAACTGAATTAAAAAATTCAATATGGCACCCATTCTCAAATTAATGATAATTATTTCACCATTGTTTTATTTTTTATATTGCAAAGTAAAATTTACCCTGAAAGGCTTTGAAAAGAGTCTTCCCTGTACATTAAAAAATCCTAAAACTTAGCATAAAATTTGTAAAATAATACTTGCCTTTCAGAAGGAAATGAGAGAATAATAGAACATTTCTGTAGTATTTTCTGCCAAATAAACTGATTTACTTGAATTGCCAGACTCTCTTGGTTGGCCTTTTTTTCTGCTAGTGTGGTCAGCATTTAAAGCGTCGATTCCTTGTTCTTGCTGACAGATTGAGGATGCGCTGAAGGCAGCAGACACCATTGGCTACCCAGTGATGATCCGTTCTGCCTATGCCCTGGGAGGCTTAGGCTCTGGCATCTGTCCCAATAAGGAGACCTTATTGGACCTCAGCACAAAGGTATGTGTTTTTCCAAATTAAATTCTTACCAACCAAGAAAACTCCCTGATATACTCTCTCAATTAAAAAAAGTTATGTAGATTTAAAAAATGACCTTTTCTTGGTTTATAAATCGCCATTGTATCTCTCAATTGTCATCCAAGAGATGCCACTTTTGAAAGGGAAGTACAGTGCAATTATTTTCAATGGGACACAGTACTGTCTGTTGATCTCATTGACAGGTAGTGAATCCAGTTCCATCTCCCTCTGCTTCAGGATTTGCTCCAAAGCACTGATGATCTTTAATTTTTTTTTTTAGTGGTTTAAAAAGAAAACCAGAATATAATGTCCCATGTTCCCATTATCTTTTGAAACAATATGACATGGGTGGCATCCACTTAAGAAAATGAAGTACAGTGAGTAGCTTAGCTTTATCTCAAATTTAGGTGTCTAAACTAAATACAATATAAACCTCTTAGTATCAGGAATGAGTGACTTCACTGCCAACTGCCATACATACATATAAGCAAAAGTGAGATCTGAGGGCTTACAATTTACTTTTTATCAGAATCCCTCTAGTGCATTTCTGAATACTTCTTATTCTTAATTATTCAAATCTTGAGAAAATTAAGAAAGGCTCCAAAAAATACAAGATTAGAAATAATATACCATGAAAGCAGTGACTTTTGCTTCCACTTAATGAATGTGTGTGTGGCCAAGAGGCTCATGTACATTTTTGTGTGACAATTATGGATGTATAGCTGGCAAAATTATTGACGGCTCTTTTGGTGGGTCCTGAGTAAATATCAAGCAGAGTTTATGCCTTTATCATTACTTTTTGGAGTGAAACAAAATGAGGCCTTGAATTGTTGATGTAAGAGTTTGAGAAATAGCTAATAAAGTTAAGTGTATTTAAATAACTTCAGGGCTTCCCTAATGGCTCAATGATAAAGAATCCACCTGCCACACAGGAGACATGGGTTCGATCCTTGGGTTGAGCCCTTGGAGGAGGAAATGGACACCCATTTCAATATTCTTCCCTGGGAAATCTCACGGACAGAGGAGCCTGAAGGGCCACAGTCCGTGGAGTTGCAGAGTTCAGACATGGACTTAACAAGTAAACAACAACAAAGTAACGGGAGTGACACCTTTATAAATTTACACATCTACAGCTCAGACTCAGTTTTTCTAAACTTGCAAAAACAGACCCCCAAAAGGGAAACCTACTTAATGTAAATGTTTCTTGTTTCCATTCTGGACTACTGAATCATGTAATTAAAGAAAAGACATTTATGTAGTATACATGTTTTTCTCTAGCATATTAGATGTTCCTAATGTTTTTAATATTAATAACCTCATTATTAATGTCAATAGTACCACTGTATGCTTATTCTCCATTAAAAAAATATCTTTTACAGTATAAAAATATTCTGAATACTCAGTCATCTAAAATATTTGCAATGAAGACAACTTTGGAATTGGTTTGTTTTTTAGTTTTGGTCTCTTTTATTGTTTATTTATTTATTTATTTATTTATTTTCATTTGTCTTTATTCTTTGGCCTGTGTGGGCCTCCCATCGCAGTGGCCTCTCTCACTGCAAAGCACCAGCTCTGGGCACATGTGCTCTGGAGCGCTGGCTTGTAATTGGACACAGGAGGAGCGTGGGATCTTCCCGCACCAGGGATGGAACCGGTGCCCCTTGTACTGCAAGGTGGACTTTTTACCCACTGGACCACCAGGAAAGTGGAATGGGATATTTTTTAAATTATTTGTACTCCTCTCAAATAGTGCATAAGCCATGAACGATTTTCTTTGTTGAAAAACTAGCTTTTCCTTTGAGTATAATGACTTGTATTGGTATATCCTAAGCTACCTCTTCCTCTCCTGAGTTATATTTAGCATCATTAGAAACTGCATTAACCTGATCTAAGTCCCTAAATTAATCTTTGTATGAAATCGGAGACTTGAAAGAAAATGAAGCTGAAGCAGCAGAAGAAGATGATCTTACTCGTCCTTGGGCCCAGTCTATTCCATTAGAATGCAGAAGTCATCCCCAGATTCATCTCCTTTGTTTCCCAGATTTCTTCTATTAGCAGGCTAATGATAAATTAATCATTATTATGTTGTTCACATTGGCTACAGAGTTTCCTAGCCCCTTTGAAAACCTCATCAGTAGCAGCCATGAGGACTAAAGTGTTAAATTTTCAAGTGCGTGTGCCAGAGCCCGCAGTGTTGACGGAGGTTAAAAAGAGACACAAAATAACTTACACTGGGTCATTATTTCATTATGCTGCCTGCTAATAATTCAAAAAAAATCAAACTACTTTCTTCAGTGGCTTTCATTGCTATTGCGGATCAAATCTATTATGAGACAAAGGGACATTTCTTTCTTGGATTTTTCAGCCATGAAATGTCCTAAGGTTAGAGACTGCCTCTTTCAGATTTTGGATTCAGCATTCTACCCACCAGTGGGTACAGAATAAATAAGGAATGATAATTATACTAATTCATATCTGTTTAATCAGGCATGTATGATGTATGACTCAGTATTTAAGCACTTAGGCAGTGATTACCCATAATAATAGCTGCATATGATTCTTCTAATTCCCAAGTTTCATATGCCATCTTGGCTAACTGTTTACAACCATCATCATCTCCTTTCTTCTCCTCATCAACATCGACTGACTTTTATTGTGTGTGTTCTTTACAAAGAATCCTCAGCTATTTTAGAGAAAGACAGTCTTTAGACTTATTTTTCCATATTTATTTGCACTTATCACATTTTCTAGTTTCACAGAAGCCGAGCTGCTGAAATAATTTCATTTTCCTTTGCCTGATTGCTCAATTATTTTCTCTTTTTCCTAAATTAGTTTGATTTAATGTCATATCAGCACTTTGAATGGAAAACCTCAATAATGCAAATCAAGCATATTCACTGCAGGATGCTATTCCTAGTACCTCACTGATTTTCTGACACATTGTGCCTTCTGGTGCATAGAGGAGGATGGAGACTAAGCTTGAGACTTCAGTGTGACCAGGATTTAGGCTGGGACACTGCCAAATATTCATGTTAAAGCTAGTCTCTTTTCTTACTCATTGACTTCCTTTTTTCACCTGTTTCCAGGCCTTTGCTATGACCAACCAGATTCTGGTGGAGAAGTCAGTGACAGGTTGGAAAGAAATAGAATATGAAGTGGTCCGAGATGCTAATGACAATTGTGTCACTGTCTGTAACATGGAAAATGTGGATGCCATGGGTGTTCACACAGGTAGGCAAGGAATCTTCAAGCACTGTGATAATGCCTGTAACTCCTGGCTCATAGCACTCTTAATATATTAAGTTCCTTTCTTTAAACTGTTATTATTAGTGGACACATTAGTGGTAAGTTTTATACATATATAGTATTTCACACTCTTCAAAATAGCCTCATGTTTAATTTGATATTCACAAAATCCCTCTGAAGTAGAGGGAGGTATTATCATCCTAATTTTATTTAAGGAGGGAGTGAAATATTAGCAATAAAGTGAAGGTAAAATATGTTAAGCCTGGGTGTTAAAAAGTACGGTATGCAATCAAGAAGGCTTATAGCAGGCTGTTAGTAACCAAGCGTATGACAAAGTAGCCATAGTAAATAGAAACATGAAATAAAGAGGTTTCTCAGGAAGGAAAACTAGCTAGATGAGAGGAAAATGATGATGACTTAAGATTTAGAAATACTGAATTCAAAGGGTGGGCGGAAATCTCAAGTAGAGGTTTTGAGAATGTGGAGTTGAAATTTAAAGATAAAGGATAGAAATAAGCTTATGCAAGGTCATTGGCAGTCTTGGTATAAAGGAAATATGGTGGAAGTTGGAAGCATATACTAAGTATTCAAGGAAATAGGTGTGGAAAGAAATCTAATTATTTTCCTTTGCCTGATTGCTCAATTATTTTCTTTTCCTAAATTTGTTTGATTTTATGTCATATCAGCACTTTGAATGGAAAACCTCAATAATGCAAATCAAGCATATTCACTGCAGGATGCTATTCCTAGTACCTCACTGATTTTCTGACACATTGTGCCTTCTGGTGCATAGAGGAGGATGGAGACTAAGCTTGAGACTTCAGTGTGACCAGGATTTAGGCTGGGACACTTTGCCAAATATTCATGTTAAAGCTAGTCTCTTTTCTTACTCATTGATTTCCCTTTTTTTCACCTGTTTCCAGGCCTTTGCTATGACCAACCAGATTCTGGTGGAGAAGTCAGTGACAGGTTGGAAAGAAATAGAATATGAAGTGGTCCGAGATGCTAATGACAATTGTGTCACTGTCTGTAACATGGAAAATGTGGATGCCATGGGTGTTCACACAGGTAGGCAAGGAATCTTCAAGCACTGTGATAATGCCTGTAACTCCTGGCTCATAGCACTCTTAATATATTAAGTTCCTTTCTTTAAACTGTTATTATTAGTGGACACATTAGTGGTAAGTTTTATACATATATAGTATTTCACACTCTTCAAAATAGCCTCATGTTTAATTTGATATTCACAAAATCCCTCTGAAGTAGAGGGAGGTATTATCATCCTAATTTTATTTAAGGAGGGAGTGAAATATTAGCAATAAAGTGAAGGTAAAATATGTTAAGCCTGGGTGTTAAAAAGTACGGTATGCAATCAAGAAGGCTTATAGCAGGCTGTTAGTAACCAAGCGTATGACAAAGTAGCCATAGTAAATAGAAACATGAAATAAAGAGGTTTCTCAGGAAGGAAAACTAGCTAGATGAGAGGAAAATGATGATGACTTAAGATTTAGAAATACTGAATTCAAAGGGTGGGCGGAAATCTCAAGTAGAGGTTTTGAGAATGTGGAGTTGAAATTTAAAGATAAAGGATAGAAATAAGCTTATGCAAGGTCATTGGCAGTCTTGGTATAAAGGAAATATGGTGGAAGTTGGAAGCATATACTAAGTATTCAAGGAAATAGGTGTGGAAAGAAAAAGGGTGAAGGACCAAATCCTGGGAAACATTTAGATTTATAAGGCAGAAGAAAAAAGGAAACACTGGTGTTGAAGAAAAAGACGGGAGTGATAGTTACCAAGTAAGTCAATGCAGGCAAATATTTTATAAAAGAGCTTTGGTTTTGACTGTAGCATATACTGTAAAAGATCAGGAATGAGGAATTAATGTCTTTGGATATTTAGGGGGACAGTTTCAGTGTAAGGTTGGTTATGTAAGCCATGTGGAAAGGAACTATATGGCTATGAGTGATAAGTAGAACTGGTAAAATCATTAAGTAATGACAGAGATGTTTCTTGTAACCATCTGGCAGTTGGGAGAGGGACTTCTTGACCTTGTAGTGATTTGAGCTTTTTCGTAGGCGGAAAGGATGGTGACTCAGGACAAAGGGACTGAAGATACAGGGGGCCGTGACACGAAATAAATGAGAAAATGGGGAGGGATGTGATATAGAAAATTGGTGGATGAGCAAGTCTAGGTAAAGAGGAGTTGATATTTTATGGAAGGAAGAACTAGAGAGATGCTCTATAATATATCAGAGAAGAGAAATTGTAAAAGTTAATGGCAATTTAACCAGTAGGTGACTAAGCCTTGATTGCTAGTTGAGCTTGGGAAAGCTTAGAGTGATTTCTGTAAACATGTCCAAGTAATACAGGCACAACAAGCGGAGAGAATGTGCCTTGTATGTATTTCCTTAAGATAATTCTTTTCCCAGCAAGCCCTTAGCCTATACTTTGTCTTGCATCATGCAAAGAGATTAAGTCACTAAAGCTGATTGTTTAGATATGCTACCAATTAACAAGTGTTTCTTGGATGTACAGGTGATTCGGTTGTTGTGGCCCCTGCCCAGACACTCTCCAATGCGGAGTTTCAGATGTTGAGACGTGTTTCAATTAATGTTGTTCGCCATTTGGGCATTGTGGGTGAATGCAACATTCAATTTGCCCTTCATCCTACCTCAATGGAATACTGCATCATTGAAGTGAATGCCAGACTGTCCCGAAGTTCTGCCCTGGCTTCAAAGGCTACTGGGTAAGACCAGAACGGCTGACCATGGCTTTGCAAATTCTTTACAGATTGAATTGGAAACTTGACAGCTAGTGGAAGGCTATGTTGCATTTGCAAATTATAGTCCCCATTTCTGTATGCTGGCTCCCAGTCATGTCCTATGGACATGGTTATTAATGAGTTTGCTGCCAGATTGAGGCAAATGGTATTGTGAACTGGCTTTGTTTGCTGGCTAATCATAAACTAATCAAAATCTGGGTGGTCAAAACCGGCTGTGAAAAATCTGTTTCTTAATTGCACTTTGCAGATGTCATTAAAAACTGCAAATTAATCCTTAATTTTAGTCCTCAACTATCTTTTTCAGGTGTATAACAAACGTTAGACAAAAAATACAGTTCACTTGATTGAAGCATGCTATACACATTATTTTATTTTAGCAAAACTTCACAAAACCAAACATCATGGGATTTGTCTATAGGTAAATTTCTCAACTAAATGAATTTATATCTGTTTAACAATGGCTAGCAAGCATAACTGGGAGGAAAATTCATTAATGCCATTGTATCTATTAACATATTTAACATCTGGTTTTTAGATTCTATGGCATTTAAATGAAAAAATATTTACCTTTAAATTTATTTTGGGCACTTCCCTGGTAGCTCAGATGGTAAAGAATCTGCTGACAGTGCAGGAGACCCAGGGTCAATCCTTGGGCCAGGAAATATCCCCTGGAGAAGGGAAGAGCAAATCCACTCCAGCATTCTTACGTGGAGAATCTCATGGACAGAGGAACCTGACAGGTTACAGTCCACATGGTCACAAAGAGCCAGACATAACTGAGTGACTAAGCACACACAAAGATATTACTATGTAGAATTTCCCCCGATTGTTTCATGCAAAGAGATTAAGTCACTAAAGCTGATTGTTTAGATATGCTACCAATTAACAAGTGTTTCTTGGATGTACAGGTGATTCGTTGTTGTGGCCCCTGCCCAGACACTCTCCAATGCGGAGTTTCAGATGTTGAGACGTGTTTCAATTAATGTTGTTCGCCATTTGGGCATTGTGGGTGAATGCAACATTCAATTTGCCCTTCATCCTACCTCAATGGAATACTGCATCATTGAAGTGAATGCCAGACTGTCCCGAAGTTCTGCCCTGGCTTCAAAGGCTACTGGGTAAGACCAGAACGGCTGACCATGGCTTTGCAAATTCTTTACAGATTGAATTGGAAACTTGACAGCTAGTGGAAGGCTATGTTGCATTTGCAAATTATAGTCCCCATTTCTGTATGCTGGCTCCCAGTCATGTCCTATGGACATGGTTATTAATGAGTTTGCTGCCAGATTGAGGCAAATGGTATTGTGAACTGGCTTTGTTTGCTGGCTAATCATAAACTAATCAAAATCTGGGTGGTCAAAACCGGCTGTGAAAAATCTGTTTCTTAATTGCACTTTGCAGATGTCATTAAAAACTGCAAATTAATCCTTAATTTTAGTCCTCAACTATCTTTTTCAGGTGTATAACAAACGTTAGACAAAAAATACAGTTCACTTGATTGAAGCATGCTATACACATTATTTTATTTTAGCAAAACTTCACAAAACCAAACATCATGGGATTTGTCTATAGGTAAATTTCTCAACTAAATGAATTTATATCTGTTTAACAATGGCTAGCAAGCATAACTGGGAGGAAAATTCATTAATGCCATTGTATCTATTAACATATTTAACATCTGGTTTTTAGATTCTATGGCATTTAAATGAAAAAATATTTACCTTTAAATTTATTTTGGGCACTTCCCTGGTAGCTCAGATGGTAAAGAATCTGCTGACAGTGCAGGAGACCCAGGGTCAATCCTTGGGCCAGGAAATATCCCCTGGAGAAGGGAAGAGCAAATCCACTCCAGCATTCTTACGTGGAGAATCTCATGGACAGAGGAACCTGACAGGTTACAGTCCACATGGTCACAAAGAGCCAGACATAACTGAGTGACTAAGCACACACAAAGATATTACTATGTAGCCACATGCTTCATGGAGTGTGAAAGAAGTGTTGCCCCAAACAAGTGTCAGGGAACTTGAATTCTCCTTCTCACTCTGTGGAACTTTGGACACATCAATATTGTCTCTGTCAGTTTCCTCATCTGTTAGACTGAGAAACTGTACTGAAGGACTCATATAAAATTCTATAGTTCAATGAACTGATTTTTCAAATATAGTTACCCAAACCAGCATTCCAGAAGAATATAGTCAAGTTTTCAGAATGTTAGCTGTGTAAAGAGCCCAAAGTTCAAAGCTAATCTGGAGACAGAACGAGGACCCAAACTTGCAAGGACTGAATTTTATGACAGTTACATATTCCATTGTTGGTGGTGGTGGTTAGTCGCTAAGTCATGCCCAACTCTTTCGAAGCCCATGAGCTGAAGCTCGCCTGGTTCCTCTGTCTATGCAATTTTCCAGGCAAGAATACTGGAGTGGGTTGCTATTTATTTCTCCCAAGGATCTTCCTGACTCAAGGTTCAAACCAGCATCTCCTGCGTTGGCACGTGGATTCTCTGCCCCTGAACCACCTGGGAAGCCCACATGCTCCATAGTACCAGTTAACTCTACTGTCTTCCCGTGTATATATTTTTAGAAAAGAATATTTTGCAGATTCTTAGTGAAGTTTATACACACGTGAGTACTTGATTTATCAAGGAAACTATTGATTTTGGGCTGAAGAAGTGAAGGTTGTCAAGGCAAAACTTTTTTTGCAAAACTTCACAAAACCAAACATCATGGGATTTGTCTATAGGTAAATTTCTCAACTAAATGAATTTATATCTGTTTAACAATGGCTAGCAAGCATAACTGGGAGGAAAATTCATTAATGCCATTGTATCTATTAACATATTTAACATCTGGTTTTTAGATTCTATGGCATTTAAATGAAAAAATATTTACCTTTAAATTTATTTTGGGCACTTCCCTGGTAGCTCAGATGGTAAAGAATCTGCTGACAGTGCAGGAGACCCAGGGTCAATCCTTGGGCCAGGAAATATCCCCTGGAGAAGGGAAGAGCAAATCCACTCCAGCATTCTTACGTGGAGAATCTCATGGACAGAGGAACCTGACAGGTTACAGTCCACATGGTCACAAAGAGCCAGACATAACTGAGTGACTAAGCACACACAAAGATATTACTATGTAGCCACATGCTTCATGGAGTGTGAAAGAAGTGTTGCCCCAAACAAGTGTCAGGGAACTTGAATTCTCCTTCTCACTCTGTGGAACTTTGGACACATCAATATTGTCTCTGTCAGTTTCCTCATCTGTTAGACTGAGAAACTGTACTGAAGGACTCATATAAAATTCTATAGTTCAATGAACTGATTTTTCAAATATAGTTACCCAAACCAGCATTCCAGAAGAATATAGTCAAGTTTTCAGAATGTTAGCTGTGTAAAGAGCCCAAAGTTCAAAGCTAATCTGGAGACAGAACGAGGACCCAAACTTGCAAGGACTGAATTTTATGACAGTTACATATTCCATTGTTGGTGGTGGTGGTTAGTCGCTAAGTCATGCCCAACTCTTTCGAAGCCCATGAGCTGAAGCTCGCCTGGTTCCTCTGTCTATGCAATTTTCCAGGCAAGAATACTGGAGTGGGTTGCTATTTATTTCTCCCAAGGATCTTCCTGACTCAAGGTTCAAACCAGCATCTCCTGCGTTGGCACGTGGATTCTCTGCCCCTGAACCACCTGGGAAGCCCACATGCTCCATAGTACCAGTTAACTCTACTGTCTTCCCGTGTATATATTTTTAGAAAAGAATATTTTGCAGATTCTTAGTGAAGTTTATACACACGTGAGTACTTGATTTATCAAGGAAACTATTGATTTTGGGCTGAAGAAGTGAAGGTTGTAACACTGTGTGACAGGCATAAAGTGTGAACTCTTTTGTGATCCATGCCTCTATATTTTGTTGTGACTCACGATATTTTATAAAGGGCTATTAAACTTTCACACAGATCCAAGAATCAGGTATGTTTCATACCCTGACGTGAAATAATATAAGAATTTCTAAGAAAAATCAATTCGTATTTTGAGCTGTTTTTAATGCTTACTGCTAAAAGAAAAAAAAATGTCTCCTCCTTTACAGCTACCCATTGGCATTCATTGCTGCAAAGATTGCCCTGGGAATTCCACTTCCAGAAATCAAGAACGTTGTGTCAGGGAAGACATCAGCCTGCTTTGAGCCTAGCCTAGATTACATGGTTACCAAGATTCCTCGCTGGGATCTTGATCGTTTTCATGGGACTTCCAGCCGAATTGGCAGTTCTATGAAAAGTGTAGGAGAGGTGAGTTCTTAGTTAATTCTGCTATTTCACTCTTCTCAATTATTTTGTCAAAACCTTAATGTCATTGAAAGTCTTAAGTTTCCTTGGATACTAGGTTCTTGACTGGAGGATACATAGGAATTTCATTTCCTCCCTAGTGCTTCAACATAAGGCATACTGTTTTAAATCTTAATTTTTTATCATGCTTCATTGTGCATAATTGAATTACAACTAAAATGTCAAGAAAGACATTTGAGTTATAAGTTCTTTCTATTAGAGTTTTTACCATATAAATAGCATTTATTTAGCTTACATTTCATGGAATGATTCTTCTCTCACAATGTTCATGGTAAAATCTGTAGGCCAAGGAATATGAGATTATTTAGTAAGGTGTTCATTTAGGGTCTATTATCTGAACAATTTTTGTTTTCAGTGAATATTTAACACATAACATTTAGTTCAATCCAAATTGGTAGACATTTCTGAGTTCTTGCTCCACATAAACATTGGAATGATAAAACTAGTGAATGAAGCATAGATAATGGTGACACATTACCTCCAGTTGGTAAATTCAGAATATCTTAACAGAACTAAGTATACTATGAATTAAATGCTGGTAAAAGTTAAAACGCAGTATTTACAGGCAGGCATTACAAGAATGCAGTGGGATAGAGTCAGGGATAGCCACAATAGTTATTCCATTGAAAAATGGTGGAATCTTTACTTAATGAGTGTGAATTTGAATAATGTAAAGTATTGAAAGCACAAGTTTTAAGCACAGTTATATATTCTTTTATTACTATGTTTACTTCCCTTTTATTGAATATACTCCATTTACTGTTATGTACTCAAAAATAATAAAAATTCATGATGAGGTGTTTTAATGCTTACTGCTAAAAGAAAAAATGTCTCCTCCTTTACAGCTACCCATTGGCATTCATTGCTGCAAAGATTGCCCTGGGAATTCCACTTCCAGAAATCAAGAACGTTGTGTCAGGGAAGACATCAGCCTGCTTTGAGCCTAGCCTAGATTACATGGTTACCAAGATTCCTCGCTGGGATCTTGATCGTTTTCATGGGACTTCCAGCCGAATTGGCAGTTCTATGAAAAGTGTAGGAGAGGTGAGTTCTTAGTTAATTCTGCTATTTCACTCTTCTCAATTATTTTGTCAAAACCTTAATGTCATTGAAAGTCTTAAGTTTCCTTGGATACTAGGTTCTTGACTGGAGGATACATAGGAATTTCATTTCCTCCCTAGTGCTTCAACATAAGGCATACTGTTTTAAATCTTAATTTTTTATCATGCTTCATTGTGCATAATTGAATTACAACTAAAATGTCAAGAAAGACATTTGAGTTATAAGTTCTTTCTATTAGAGTTTTTACCATATAAATAGCATTTATTTAGCTTACATTTCATGGAATGATTCTTCTCTCACAATGTTCATGGTAAAATCTGTAGGCCAAGGAATATGAGATTATTTAGTAAGGTGTTCATTTAGGGTCTATTATCTGAACAATTTTTGTTTTCAGTGAATATTTAACACATAACATTTAGTTCAATCCAAATTGGTAGACATTTCTGAGTTCTTGCTCCACATAAACATTGGAATGATAAAACTAGTGAATGAAGCATAGATAATGGTGACACATTACCTCCAGTTGGTAAATTCAGAATATCTTAACAGAACTAAGTATACTATGAATTAAATGCTGGTAAAAGTTAAAACGCAGTATTTACAGGCAGGCATTACAAGAATGCAGTGGGATAGAGTCAGGGATAGCCACAATAGTTATTCCATTGAAAAATGGTGGAATCTTTACTTAATGAGTGTGAATTTGAATAATGTAAAGTATTGAAAGCACAAGTTTTAAGCACAGTTATATATTCTTTTATTACTATGTTTACTTCCCTTTTATTGAATATACTCCATTTACTGTTATGTACTCAAAAATAATAAAAATTCATGATGAGATGCTTATAGAATTAGTTACTTTAGGGCCAACTTTTAAATGTGTAATACTAAAAATTTTAGTAGGTATTCTGAAAATATTTTATTAATTTAATAATGCTATAAAATACCTTATTTTTGCTACTCTCTCCTATGCTTAGGCTAGCAAATCTATGAATGCATTGTCTAAGTCTTCAAATATCACTGTCTCACAAATTGCATATTTGAATTGGACTAACATTTTCTTTATCCTTGCTCTTGAGACTCTTCCCTTATTTCTAATTAGATTTGGAGCAGTGTGAAAAGGTTATCTGTTTGACTTTAGTGATCTTTGAATATGTAGCTTGTCACACAACTGACATGAAGATTTACTAAACTGACATTAATGGGAATTCAGGCCTATTTGAGGCATCATGGAAGTTTACTGAAACCAGCATTATGACTGTTATTATTTTAAACTGTAGACAAAAAATGCATAGCAATCTATTATTCCATGGAAAGAATCAAAGACAGTGTTTATCCACTGAAAATAACTGGGTAGGCTTCAAAGTTAATTTTAGTTCTCACTTGTAACTTGTCCAAACGAAGCCAGCACATGGTTTTCCTAATTGATTAGCATACAATCAGCTACAAAGATTGTGGAAAGATACGTTGAATTTGTCATGAGGAATTTAGCCTCCACGTATATTCAAAATCTGAATCTGTCAGTATTTGTTATGGTTCTCAAGGTTCTGTTAATATTAATGCTTAGTTATAAAGAAAGCCAATCTATCTTGGACATTGACTGGTGCCCATTTAGAAACAGTCCTATTTTTGTGTTTATATATGTCTGTTTTCATCTACTGTTTTATTCTAAAGGACATCTGTGTGAAAGCAAGATCTTATTAAGGAAAAGTATTAATATTTTGGCCACAGATTCTTTCCTTTGATGCTATGGTTCAGAGCAAGTACAGGTGATCTCCTCATCAGTCTCAGTAAATCAAGCTAAATTCCCTAAGTGGTAAGAAGACTGACCTAATCATTACATCAAAACCATGGCAAAAAGGCATGGAAGACCTATGACTGATTCATGCTGATATACGGCAGAAACCAGCACAATATTCTAAAGTAATTATCCTCTAATTAAAAATAAATAATTTTTTTCAAAAGGTGAGGATGAAAAATAAATTTTAGGAGCATTCTTGCTTTATATGTCTTCTAAGTCTTTTCTGAAGTGTTCCATTTCTAGCTTTATTACAAATTAAAAATAGTCAAGCTTTCTTTAAAAATATGAGTCTTAAATGTGTGTTATAGGTCATGGCTATTGGTCGCACCTTTGAGGAGAGTCTCCAGAAGGCATTACGGATGTGCCATCCATCAATAGATGGTTTCACTTCCCGTCTTCCAATGAACAAAGAGTGGCCATCCAACACTGACCTCAGAAGAGAGCTGGCTGACCCATCCAGCACCCGCATCTATGCCATTGCCAAGGTAACATGTGACTTTCAGAATATAGTCAACCTGGACTTGAATGCAAGACTAAATCATAAAGTGGCCCTGTATTCAGGGATTTTAGGGAAGTTTTTAATTCTCTTTAATAGTATTAAACTGCAGATTTATTTCTCTGGATTTCATTAGGTCATTCTATAATTAATGAAAAAATTACATTGTTTTTATTTCACTTTAAACCTGGACTTAAGGGGAACATTGCAGGATTTTTTTCAACATTTTAATTTTGATGTGAACCATTTTTTAAGTCTTTATTGAACTTGTTACGATACTGTTTCTGTTTTACATTTTGGGTTGTTTTTTGGCCATGAAGCATGTGGAATTCTAGCTCCATGGCCAGGGATTGAACCTGTAACCCCTGCATTGGGAGACAGAGTGTTAGCCACTGGATTGCCAGGAAAGTCCCAACATTGCAGTTTTAAAGAATAATCGCACAGATAAAATGTTCTTTGCTTTTAGTACATATATTATTAATACTCTTTTAAATACTTGATAATATGGACTTATGATTTCCCATCACTCTCATTACTTGTCATTGAAAATGTTTAAAATTGTATTTTGTAAAGAATGATGCATAGAATGACATCACTTTGTATGCCCTACCTAAGACTCTAGAATAATATTTATTTATTTGGTTCTTCTGTATTTAAACAACAAACTCTAAAGAACTTCCATGATTATAGACTTTTCTATGTAATTATTTTACTGGTCTTACTTACAGAACAAAAAAGCCCCACATTTCTCACTTCCCCTACTGTTTCCTTTAATGCAAATTAAATGCCATCTTAATCTCCTTTCATGCTTTATATGTCTTCTAAGTCTTTTCTGAAGTGTTCCATTTCTAGCTTTATTACAAATTAAAAATAGTCAAGCTTTCTTTAAAAATATGAGTCTTAAATGTGTGTTATAGGTCATGGCTATTGGTCGCACCTTTGAGGAGAGTCTCCAGAAGGCATTACGGATGTGCCATCCATCAATAGATGGTTTCACTTCCCGTCTTCCAATGAACAAAGAGTGGCCATCCAACACTGACCTCAGAAGAGAGCTGGCTGACCCATCCAGCACCCGCATCTATGCCATTGCCAAGGTAACATGTGACTTTCAGAATATAGTCAACCTGGACTTGAATGCAAGACTAAATCATAAAGTGGCCCTGTATTCAGGGATTTTAGGGAAGTTTTTAATTCTCTTTAATAGTATTAAACTGCAGATTTATTTCTCTGGATTTCATTAGGTCATTCTATAATTAATGAAAAAATTACATTGTTTTTATTTCACTTTAAACCTGGACTTAAGGGGAACATTGCAGGATTTTTTTCAACATTTTAATTTTGATGTGAACCATTTTTTAAGTCTTTATTGAACTTGTTACGATACTGTTTCTGTTTTACATTTTGGGTTGTTTTTTGGCCATGAAGCATGTGGAATTCTAGCTCCATGGCCAGGGATTGAACCTGTAACCCCTGCATTGGGAGACAGAGTGTTAGCCACTGGATTGCCAGGAAAGTCCCAACATTGCAGTTTTAAAGAATAATCGCACAGATAAAATGTTCTTTGCTTTTAGTACATATATTATTAATACTCTTTTAAATACTTGATAATATGGACTTATGATTTCCCATCACTCTCATTACTTGTCATTGAAAATGTTTAAAATTGTATTTTGTAAAGAATGATGCATAGAATGACATCACTTTGTATGCCCTACCTAAGACTCTAGAATAATATTTATTTATTTGGTTCTTCTGTATTTAAACAACAAACTCTAAAGAACTTCCATGATTATAGACTTTTCTATGTAATTATTTTACTGGTCTTACTTACAGAACAAAAAAGCCCCACATTTCTCACTTCCCCTACTGTTTCCTTTAATGCAAATTAAATGCCATCTTAATCTCCTTTCATGTTTATTATGCTTAGAGTTTTGAAATTTCAGATCATTTGATTTTATAAAAGGTGATTTAGGCAGCTGGGATCTGTGTGGTCAGAAATCCTTGAATTGCTTTTTGACATTTACAGAAACTTAGGTATTAATCCTGCAACAGTATCAAACCACACAGAAGCTGCAAAGCCCCTCTGACCATTTTATGTATGTGTATGTACATGTGGAATGAACTGAGGAAAAACAAAATTTGTCATAGGAATCTTTCTTTGTAACTTGTCTTTTGTGTGTGCGTGCACTTCAGTCGTGTCTGACTTTGTTACACCATGGACTGTAGCCCTCCAGGCTACTCTGTCCATGGGATTCTTCAGGCAACAATACTGGAGTGGGTTGCCATGTCCTTTTCCAGAAAGTCTTTCCAGCACAGGGATCAAACCCATGTCTACCATGTCTCCTGCATTAGCAGGCAGGTTCTTTACTACTAGTGCTATCTGGGAAATCCCAACTTGTCTTTGTTGCAACAGAAAAAGGCTGTTAGTGATTTCAGACTCTGCAACTTTTATGAGCATATATAGAAGGAGGGGAGGAAATGTTTCCTTCTTTACATTTAGTGTATAGCTTTCTCAGCCTTACAGTTTCTAAGTCCAGAGTATCTCATTTCCATTGAAATTCTGAAGTAGTCTGAGAGATACTAGTATGTTTTGATAGGCATTTCTCGGTGTTGAGTCTCAAGATAATCGAGAATTAACCTTTTTACATGATGGTGGGAATGATATTAGTAATGAGAGGCTATTCTAAAAGCCATTCCAGCTTCTTTACTGGTCTTATTTCAGTCTTCTGTTTAAAAAGCAATCTGTTGCATTTATACATGTGTGTGTATGTTCATATATGTGTGTGTGTACCTATATTTTTTCTTTCTCCAAACAAAGGGAAGTCAGTCATTTTTTTTTCCCCTCGAGCCTAGTCATCATCTTTCTGCCATTTTGAGGTGGATGAAAAAGGGAAGTATTTCTAAGTTCCTGGTGAGTCTGTAAAACTCAAGAATATCTTTCATTCTTTTCTAACAGACTTATAAAGGATGAGTATTCAGGGAAAATGTGGAGAGATTCTTTCTTGCACAGAGCATGAGCAAGAAGTGCAGGGTCTAAGGTATAAATTATTGCCTGCCAGCGTGCCGGGAAAAGGAATGGATTTCTGTTTGTTAGAGGTCATCATTACTGTTCATTTCCACAGCAACCAGGAACTTGGTGATTTTGACAAAGAGTGTAAGGTGTGTGGAGGGCTGAGGGGAAGAAGAATGAAGGCAGTGAGTAAATCTTCACTTGCTGTCATGATTCTTTGAAAGGGCAACTTGCTCTGAGGTCTAGTTTTCGCAGCAGTCTTATTTCAGGATGACTGGATCATCACCTCTTTTGATTTGGGGAGCATGCAGGACATTATTTTTGATTTGGGGAACATTAGAGTAACCTCAAACGTGTTTGGGGTTGTTATGAACTTCATGACTGCTGTGTGTCATGGCCAAGCTGCAGGTTTGAAAGACGGGAAGAATCTTGCTTTCTGTTCAAAACTGTGGATGTGATTCTAGCAGTCCTTCCTCATAGAAAAATGACTACAGATTCTAAGTCCTCCATCAATTGAAGATAATTACTGTGTGTGATTGTGTGAAAATGTCCTTTGATCTGTCAAAAGTTTTTAGTTCAAAGGCTGCAACTTTATGAGCATATATAGAAGGAGGAGGAAATTTTTTTAGTGTATAGCTTTCTCAGCCTTACAGTTTCTAAGTCCAGAGTATTTCATTTCCATTGAAATTCTGAAGTAGTCTGAGAGATACTAGTATGTTTTGATAGGCATTTCTCGGTGTTGAGTCTCAAGATAATCGAGAATTAACCTTTTTACATGATGGTGGGAATGATATTAGTAATGAGAGGCTATTCTAAAAGCCATTCCAGCTTCTTTACTGGTCTTATTTCAGTCTTCTGTTTAAAAAGCAATCTGTTGCATTTATACATGTGTGTGTATGTTCATATATGTGTGTGTGTACCTATATTTTTTCTTTCTCCAAACAAAGGGAAGTCAGTCATTTTTTTTTCCCCTCGAGCCTAGTCATCATCTTTCTGCCATTTTGAGGTGGATGAAAAAGGGAAGTATTTCTAAGTTCCTGGTGAGTCTGTAAAACTCAAGAATATCTTTCATTCTTTTCTAACAGACTTATAAAGGATGAGTATTCAGGGAAAATGTGGAGAGATTCTTTCTTGCACAGAGCATGAGCAAGAAGTGCAGGGTCTAAGGTATAAATTATTGCCTGCCAGCGTGCCGGGAAAAGGAATGGATTTCTGTTTGTTAGAGGTCATCATTACTGTTCATTTCCACAGCAACCAGGAACTTGGTGATTTTGACAAAGAGTGTAAGGTGTGTGGAGGGCTGAGGGGAAGAAGAATGAAGGCAGTGAGTAAATCTTCACTTGCTGTCATGATTCTTTGAAAGGGCAACTTGCTCTGAGGTCTAGTTTTCGCAGCAGTCTTATTTCAGGATGACTGGATCATCACCTCTTTTGATTTGGGGAGCATGCAGGACATTATTTTTGATTTGGGGAACATTAGAGTAACCTCAAACGTGTTTGGGGTTGTTATGAACTTCATGACTGCTGTGTGTCATGGCCAAGCTGCAGGTTTGAAAGACGGGAAGAATCTTGCTTTCTGTTCAAAACTGTGGATGTGATTCTAGCAGTCCTTCCTCATAGAAAAATGACTACAGATTCTAAGTCCTCCATCAATTGAAGATAATTACTGTGTGTGATTGTGTGAAAATGTCCTTTGATCTGTCAAAAGTATTACTGCCTTAAGGTTCTAGCCTCCCTCTACAGTATTGATGGCTAAATAGCTAATAGACCCTTTAATCACTTGGCAAATAAGGCAGAATATTAAGTCTTTGGAAATCTGGCAGTAGTTACAGGGAGAATTAAACAAACAAAAAAACCAAAAAGGCTTATGAAATAAATATATCTTTGAGTATTCACATTTGATGTCATTTTATTTTAGTCTATCGAATTATGAGTTATGTTGTCTCTCAACATGTACAGTTATAGTTTCTCTTATGCTAGAAATGAGTAAAAGTTTTTTTTTTTAAATTAAGCTCCCAGTGTTGAAATATAACAGCAGTTATTAGTTGTGTGTATTTCTTTTTAAAAACTTTTTTTTACAATTTTGACCTCTTTTATCTGTTTTTTATTTATTTATTTTCATCCATCTTTATTCTTTGGCCTGTGTGGGCCTCCCATTGCAGTGGCCTCTCTCATTGCAGAGCACTGGCTCTGGACACATGCGCTTCGGAACGCTGGCTGGTAATTGGACACATCCGTCCAGCTGCTCTGCAGCATGTGGGATCTTCCTGGCCAGCGATCGGATTGGTGCCCCTTGTACTGCAAGGCAGACTCTTTACTCACTAGACCACCAGGGAAGCCCCTAATTATGTGTGTTTCTTAATGGGCTTTAAACATAGTGTGCCATTCTAAAAAATGTTGTTTTGAAGTATTTGATTATCATTTTTCATTGAGTATAAATATCTAAGCATAGTATAAGTACCTAAACACAGTAAAGAATTAAGAGTAGGCATCTTTTGAATATGAAGGTTTTGGCTTTGAGTTTCTCTCTTCTTTCAGCTGCCTTTTGTACTCAGCTTAATGACCCATAGTTGTAATTTTACTTTTGAGAAATTGCTAAAGTAAGCTTGAATAAAAAGCTGAACAGCCTATCAGAACAGAAGTTATTACTACATTGTTTTGGAATATAGTAGGGTATTATAAAATGCCTGTCTTAGCACAAAAGTCATAGTAACTGATTTAAAATAATTTTTTTGTTTGAAATCCTTTGTGAGGAAATTTTTGAGAGAAATAACCCCAAACCAGATATGAGCCATAAATTCTCAGTGACTGGTTTGTGTGACTATGGAATGAAGTGATAAAAGTTTGCTAAGTATGCTAAAGGGTAATTATCCAAAATACAAGTTAAATGATCATTCTATTGATTCTGCATTTTCTTACCAATTTGGCATAACTGTAGTTTTAAGAGATTCTCTGTAATGCCAGAAAGATGTGGCAGATTTAGAACATAATTGGTAACACAGTCATATAAAAACCAGGGAAGCAGAGCTTGTTAGGGGGATTTTTCTGAGCACACACTGCTCTGATGAACTCAGGGCACCTCCTGTGTATGCCATTTGTGGATATAGTTGGCCATATCTGTGGGTGTACTGGGAGAAATGTCAATGATACAATATCAGTTTCATTCTCAGTCTGTAGCTTCAGGCTCTCTGAGTAACAGGGAGAGGAGTGCCTGCTATGTTTTTAACCAAATAAGCTATTTAGTAGATGTTTGCCAAAGAAAGTGTCTCTTCTCTTTTTGACAGGCCTTGGAAGACAACATGTCCCTTGATGAGATTATGAGGCTCACATCCATTGACAAGTGGTTTCTGTATAAGATGCGTGACATTTTAAATATGGAAAAGACACTGAAAGGGCTCAACAGGTAAGGCTCTAATGCTCTGATTCACTCCAGTTGTCTTCTGTGCAATTTTGTCTTCCTCTTCCCCTTACACATTTGGCCAAAATTCTGCTCCAATGAAACAAGTAGTGTGAATGTTGGGAAGACATAGCTATAGCCAGAAGAAATGGTAGTTTTTAGATGCTTACCTTTTAAAAGGTATCTAATAATAATTTTAATTTTCTTGTACCCCTACTCTTGGCATGAAACATAGTTATATTTTTATTAGGTCTTTTGAATTTATGAAAATCAGTGTACATTTATTAATTGATGTGCTAATTACCAAACATGAAATGTGTGCATGCTGTCACTTCAGTCGTGTCCAATTCTTTGTGACCCTATGGACTTTACATCGCCAGGCTCCTCTGTCCACGGGATTCTCCAGGCAAGAATACTGAAGTGGATTGCTCCAGGGTGTCTTCCTAACCCAGGAATCGAACATGTGTCTCTTAGATCTCCTGCACTGGCAGGCGGGTTCTTTTCCCACTAACGCCACCTGGGAAGCCCACTAAACATGACCTAGTTTTAAATTTTATTAATCAATAATGAATACGATTTCTGCTTTCTATACATTTTCCAAGTTCTGAAGTCTGTTTCTGTCTTTTAATATTAACCTACACATTTCTGTTTCTTGATGAGCAAACATATTCCTCTTGCGTTTTACTGATATTTTTGACATTCGGACATCCAGTTCATCATACAAATAAGCCAGGCTCAAATTTTTGTTAATAGACTTTTACCTCTCACTGATTTGCATTTTTATCTCCTTCATGGCCAATTATTTGAAAATTTTTATTTTATGTTCAGAATATTCTGATTATTTTTCTATTTCCTGAGAAGATTGTTTTTTGAGGCAATCCAGGCATCTGAAGTCATAATAGATTTTAACCTTGGATCTGTGGTAATAGGAGCATGTATTGCCAATTTATGAAAGACAGTGTAATTCTCTTCAACTTGTTCCCTTCAAGAAGGCTTTGAAATGTATTACTATTTGAAAAAATCTCACCTATAAACCTAGGCATATTTTAGAGAGGGAAAATTTGTGTTTGCAGAAATTATTCTCAAATGATTTTAGCAAAATATAGAAGAATTAATCACTTAAAACATTGAAGACAGTGGTAGTTCTCAAAGCCTGGCTTTCTTGACTATTTAGAAACTGCAACATATAATTGGGTTACTGGGTTTACTTTATCAAAATGTACACAAACTGGGAAATAAAAATTTTTTTTAAAAGATATCTAATAATAATTTTAATTTTCTTGTACCCCTACTCTTGGCATGAAACATAGTTATATTTTTATTAGGTCTTTTGAATTTATGAAAATCAGTGTACATTTATTAATTGATGTGCTAATTACCAAACATGAAATGTGTGCATGCTGTCACTTCAGTCGTGTCCAATTCTTTGTGACCCTATGGACTTTACATCGCCAGGCTCCTCTGTCCACGGGATTCTCCAGGCAAGAATACTGAAGTGGATTGCTCCAGGGTGTCTTCCTAACCCAGGAATCGAACATGTGTCTCTTAGATCTCCTGCACTGGCAGGCGGGTTCTTTTCCCACTAACGCCACCTGGGAAGCCCACTAAACATGACCTAGTTTTAAATTTTATTAATCAATAATGAATACGATTTCTGCTTTCTATACATTTTCCAAGTTCTGAAGTCTGTTTCTGTCTTTTAATATTAACCTACACATTTCTGTTTCTTGATGAGCAAACATATTCCTCTTGTGTTTTACTGATATTTTTGACATTCGGACATCCAGTTCATCATACAAATAAGCCAGGCTCAAATTTTTGTTAATAGACTTTTACCTCTCACTGATTTGCATTTTTATCTCCTTCATGGCCAATTATTTGAAAATTTTTATTTTATGTTCAGAATATTCTGATTATTTTTCTATTTCCTGAGAAGATTGTTTTTTGAGGCAATCCAGGCATCTGAAGTCATAATAGATTTTAACCTTGGATCTGTGGTAATAGGAGCATGTATTGCCAATTTATGAAAGACAGTGTAATTCTCTTCAACTTGTTCCCTTCAAGAAGGCTTTGAAATGTATTACTATTTGAAAAAATCTCACCTATAAACCTAGGCATATTTTAGAGAGGGAAAATTTGTGTTTGCAGAAATTATTCTCAAATGATTTTAGCAAAATATAGAAGAATTAATCACTTAAAACATTGAAGACAGTGGTAGTTCTCAAAGCCTGGCTTTCTTGACTATTTAGAAACTGCAACATATAATTGGGTTACTGGGTTTACTTTATCAAAATGTACACAAACTGGGAAATAAAAAAAATTTTTTTTTTTTTGAGTGAAATATTACTTTTCACTGTTCAACAGTCACCCACAACAAATGCTTAGTTTTGAAAATGGGAGATTCCAATCTGTCAAAAATGAAACTATTTGCTTGTAAGTCATCCTTTGTAGTGATCACATAAAATGAACAATAGATGGAAGTTAAGAATTGAGCCTGTACATTCATTTTAGGATTTTGCTGACTTGAGGTTTCCTTTCTTGGTTTACGATACCAGCAGACCTTCTCTGTTGAATTATAGTCTGTTCTACTCTTTTCAGTTTCAGACATCTGATTTCAAATGCATTTGAAGCCACTCCAATTAAACCACATGAGGGTGCTAGAAACTTACACTATGCCAGTTGTAGCAGTGGAGGAGACCTGGGGTGAAAAACAGCAGATGTTATTGTGATTTAAATTTCCACTTTTATACATTCTGATTTCTGGACAAATTCACTGTTTTAATTGAATAGTTTTTGTTACAACCAGAAGGCAGATTGAAATTCTAACTAAACAGAAATAAGTGTGTATTGATAGTGAGAAAGCTGCTTGGAGGATTGTTAGAACCATTCACTTGTTTGTGCACTCACAGCATGATTCTGACTTCCAAATTCTCCTGTATGTTTTTGCTCTTAATTTGACATTTTAAAAGAAAGTCACCATTTTCTGTCATAAATATAATTGTAAATAGAGATTTTTCTACTGTTCATAATGATCTACAATCAATTTTTATGTAAAACTTAATAATTTAAAAGATTCTAAAACATACAACTTAACTATTATCTCTTTGTTTCAAGACCTCAACAGAGGATCCATGGTGTTGATAAACCTAAAACCTGGACTTATTATTATGTGATGGGCACTTCACTGTTTATTATTTTAAGTATCTGAGAAGCACACATAGCAATTCAATAATAATTGCTATTTAGAAGTGTAGTATAAATGAAATAAGAATAGATGACTCTGGAAGCTACCTGTGAGGAGGGAAAATTGGACTGGGTTTACTTAAAACATTGAAGACAGTGGTAGTTCTCAAAGCCTGGCTTTCTTGACTTTAGAAACTGCAACATATAATTGGGTTACTGGGTTTACTTTATCAAAATGTACACAAACTGGGAAATAAAAAAAATTTTTTTTTTTTTGAGTGAAATATTACTTTTCACTGTTCAACAGTCACCCACAACAAATGCTTAGTTTTGAAAATGGGAGATTCCAATCTGTCAAAAATGAAACTATTTGCTTGTAAGTCATCCTTTGTAGTGATCACATAAAATGAACAATAGATGGAAGTTAAGAATTGAGCCTGTACATTCATTTTAGGATTTTGCTGACTTGAGGTTTCCTTTCTTGGTTTACGATACCAGCAGACCTTCTCTGTTGAATTATAGTCTGTTCTACTCTTTTCAGTTTCAGACATCTGATTTCAAATGCATTTGAAGCCACTCCAATTAAACCACATGAGGGTGCTAGAAACTTACACTATGCCAGTTGTAGCAGTGGAGGAGACCTGGGGTGAAAAACAGCAGATGTTATTGTGATTTAAATTTCCACTTTTATACATTCTGATTTCTGGACAAATTCACTGTTTTAATTGAATAGTTTTTGTTACAACCAGAAGGCAGATTGAAATTCTAACTAAACAGAAATAAGTGTGTATTGATAGTGAGAAAGCTGCTTGGAGGATTGTTAGAACCATTCACTTGTTTGTGCACTCACAGCATGATTCTGACTTCCAAATTCTCCTGTATGTTTTTGCTCTTAATTTGACATTTTAAAAGAAAGTCACCATTTTCTGTCATAAATATAATTGTAAATAGAGATTTTTCTACTGTTCATAATGATCTACAATCAATTTTTATGTAAAACTTAATAATTTAAAAGATTCTAAAACATACAACTTAACTATTATCTCTTTGTTTCAAGACCTCAACAGAGGATCCATGGTGTTGATAAACCTAAAACCTGGACTTATTATTATGTGATGGGCACTTCACTGTTTATTATTTTAAGTATCTGAGAAGCACACATAGCAATTCAATAATAATTGCTATTTAGAAGTGTAGTATAAATGAAATAAGAATAGATGACTCTGGAAGCTACCTGTCTCGGTCGTTCTGGGGCACACTGAGATCTGAAGTGGGAAGGATATTGCAGTTGATGGAGGACGAGTGTAGGACTTTGTTGTTGTTGTTGTTTTTGTTTTTCTCCCTATTGTGATTATCTTCATGATTAGCCTATATTATGACATCTCCTGCTTTTTTGTTTTCCATCTCTGAATATCCAGGGAAGCTTGGTCATCCAGGCAGACACTGCTGTAATAGTAATAGTTCTCTAATAACAGCTGGCATTAGATGGCTGAGTATGTATTGTCAGTTAGGAAGAAGGTCAAGGTCAGCTGGTCCTTTTTTAATCTGTGGCTCACTTTGTTTCAAAATTTCAACTGCTCCCATGTTGGAAAGACTGATTTTAGATGTAGGCCCAGGAGGTAGCTATTTATTTGGTCTGATTTGGGTCAACCCCCAAATTGCCTTGCTTAAACACATCCTTTGTACTTATGTGCCCAATTCCCTCAGCAATTTGTTTTTAAATACCTGGAAAAAAGAGGTAATGGGGATCTTTAATTAGGAGAAAAGGAAAAACATAAAGAGAGGATAACGTATAGAATGGTAGATGTGGGTTAGAATTTCACCTGGGTCCTGTCTTGTGCATTGGAAGGAGCACAGGCTGTGGAAGCAGTCAGATAGGTGGGTCCATAGTCTCACCCAGTGCAGAATCATGGGCAGGTCAACTCCCTCACTTCTCCAGTCTCTTGCTGCTAATGTCTGGTTTGTAGTTTTGTTGTGAAGTTTACATTATAAAAGAAAGTCACCATTTTCTGTCATAAATATAATTGTAAATAGAGATTTTTCTACTGTTCATAATGATCTACAATCAATTTTATGTAAAACTTAATAATTTAAAAGATTCTAAAACATACAACTTAACTATTATCTCTTTGTTTCAAGACCTCAACAGAGGATCCATGGTGTTGATAAACCTAAAACCTGGACTTATTATTATGTGATGGGCACTTCACTGTTTATTATTTTAAGTATCTGAGAAGCACACATAGCAATTCAATAATAATTGCTATTTAGAAGTGTAGTATAAATGAAATAAGAATAGATGACTCTGGAAGCTACCTGTCTCGGTCGTTCTGGGGCACACTGAGATCTGAAGTGGGAAGGATATTGCAGTTGATGGAGGACGAGTGTAGGACTTTGTTGTTGTTGTTGTTTTTGTTTTTCTCCCTATTGTGATTATCTTCATGATTAGCCTATATTATGACATCTCCTGCTTTTTTGTTTTCCATCTCTGAATATCCAGGGAAGCTTGGTCATCCAGGCAGACACTGCTGTAATAGTAATAGTTCTCTAATAACAGCTGGCATTAGATGGCTGAGTATGTATTGTCAGTTAGGAAGAAGGTCAAGGTCAGCTGGTCCTTTTTTAATCTGTGGCTCACTTTGTTTCAAAATTTCAACTGCTCCCATGTTGGAAAGACTGATTTTAGATGTAGGCCCAGGAGGTAGCTATTTATTTGGTCTGATTTGGGTCAACCCCCAAATTGCCTTGCTTAAACACATCCTTTGTACTTATGTGCCCAATTCCCTCAGCAATTTGTTTTTAAATACCTGGAAAAAAGAGGTAATGGGGATCTTTAATTAGGAGAAAAGGAAAAACATAAAGAGAGGATAACGTATAGAATGGTAGATGTGGGTTAGAATTTCACCTGGGTCCTGTCTTGTGCATTGGAAGGAGCACAGGCTGTGGAAGCAGTCAGATAGGTGGGTCCATAGTCTCACCCAGTGCAGAATCATGGGCAGGTCAACTCCCTCACTTCTCCAGTCTCTTGCTGCTAATGTCTGGTTTGTAGTTTTGTTGTGAAGTTTACATTATATCAATGCAAAGGACCCCTTGCATGTGATAAGTGTCCAAGAAAGTTTTCTCTTATTTCCCCTGAAAATGAAAGTGTTACTTGTTATACTGGATTATTTTGTGATTTTAGATATATGCTCATTTTCAGAGTCATGACTTATATTTGCATATGTATTTTATAATGTATCATTTCTTAATTTTCTATATGATACATAATCACTTAATTTAATACCAGACCTATTTTTTTTTAACGAGGAAGCAAGGGATAGCTAGTGATACAAATTCCTTCTTACAAAAAGATAAATAATACTCCAATACTAGTGAATAAATATTCCCAATCATGCTAAATTTTTTCTAAAATGCAGTAAACACATTCACTAGCAGAAGATGAAAACAGCACTTAGACTGATGGCAGTTTGTTAGTTGTATTTACATATAGTCACCTGAAATGAAGCCCAGAATTTGAATTCCAAATGGAATATACCCATGTATTAGGTATACATGTGATTGTCTACAGTCTAGGGTAGAGAAAACAAACAATGATTGTAACAAGGTTAGCATTATGGAAATAACTGATGTGTTTAATGTGTCTGTTAGGGTTTTCTTACTTTCTTAATGAGTAGAGATAAACATGTATCATATTGCACATGAGTTGTGAATCCCAATCTTCAGTGACGAGCCAAGTTAGGTGTTAGGGTAATCAATTCAGTATTCCTTAGCATTCCAGCTCTGAGTACTTGCTTCCATCAGAACTTGGTTTACTGTCTTCAGTGTCTGAACACAGTAGTGGCAACCCTTTGGAAATTTCCAGAGCAATATTGATGATTCCCACCTTTTATTTATTTTTTTTTAAACCTTTATTTTACTTTTAACTTTTACAGAGTTTTGTTGTTCACAGACATGCATGTTCTCAGATTAGTCACATGTATATCCCCCCCTTCCCTCCCCTCCCGACCATCACACAGCACCCCTGAAGGATCCCCTTTTCTCACAGAGCAATGACTAGAGCTATTTTCTTCACTTATGATAGTACAGGCCTTCATGCTACTTCCTTTACGCCTCTCACCCACTGTTCCTTCCCCAAAATGTCCATATGTCCACTGTCCATGTCTGTCTTTCTGTCGCTTCACTGCATGTGCCATCATCACCATCCTACTAGATTCCATATATATGTGTTAATATACTGTATTTGTTTCTTTCTGACTGACTTCACTTTTTAGGATACGTTCTAGATCCAGCCATCCCTCACTTCTCCAGTCTCTTGCTGCTAATGTCTGGTTTGTAGTTTTGTTGTGAAGTTTACATTATATCAATGCAAAGGACCCCTTGCATGTGATAAGTGTCCAAGAAAGTTTTCTCTTATTTCCCCTGAAAATGAAAGTGTTACTTGTTATACTGGATTATTTTGTGATTTTAGATATATGCTCATTTTCAGAGTCATGACTTATATTTGCATATGTATTTTATAATGTATCATTTCTTAATTTTCTATATGATACATAATCACTTAATTTAATACCAGACCTATTTTTTTTTAACGAGGAAGCAAGGGATAGCTAGTGATACAAATTCCTTCTTACAAAAAGATAAATAATACTCCAATACTAGTGAATAAATATTCCCAATCATGCTAAATTTTTTCTAAAATGCAGTAAACACATTCACTAGCAGAAGATGAAAACAGCACTTAGACTGATGGCAGTTTGTTAGTTGTATTTACATATAGTCACCTGAAATGAAGCCCAGAATTTGAATTCCAAATGGAATATACCCATGTATTAGGTATACATGTGATTGTCTACAGTCTAGGGTAGAGAAACAAACAATGATTGTAACAAGGTTAGCATTATGGAAATAACTGATGTGTTTAATGTGTCTGTTAGGGTTTTCTTACTTTCTTAATGAGTAGAGATAAACATGTATCATATTGCACATGAGTTGTGAATCCCAATCTTCAGTGACGAGCCAAGTTAGGTGTTAGGGTAATCAATTCAGTATTCCTTAGCATTCCAGCTCTGAGTACTTGCTTCCATCAGAACTTGGTTTACTGTCTTCAGTGTCTGAACACAGTAGTGGCAACCCTTTGGAAATTTCCAGAGCAATATTGATGATTCCCACCTTTTATTTATTTTTTTTTAAACCTTTATTTTACTTTTAACTTTTACAGAGTTTTGTTGTTCACAGACATGCATGTTCTCAGATTAGTCACATGTATATCCCCCCCTTCCCTCCCCTCCCGACCATCACACAGCACCCCTGAAGGATCCCCTTTTCTCACAGAGCAATGACTAGAGCTATTTTCTTCACTTATGATAGTACAGGCCTTCATGCTACTTCCTTTACGCCTCTCACCCACTGTTCCTTCCCCAAAATGTCCATATGTCCACTGTCCATGTCTGTCTTTCTGTCGCTTCACTGCATGTGCCATCATCACCATCCTACTAGATTCCATATATATGTGTTAATATACTGTATTTGTCCTTCTCTTTCTGACTGACTTCACTTTTTAGGATACGTTCTAGATCCAGCCATCTCATGAGGGCTGATTCTTCTGCATTTCTCTTTACAGCTGTGTAGTATTCCATTGTATATATGTACCAGAGCTTTCCCACCTTTTAGAGTTAATCATTATTCAGACAGCCCTAGCAAAAAATTTCTCTTCTATACTTCAGTTCACAGACTCTATCTTTTTACATTGTTTATTGCTCCCCAAAGGCATGCTAAGAAAGTTGGCCGTCCTGAGCACTCTCCAAATTTATAAGCTGGTGTAGTGGCATGAATCGACCTAAGAGTGATAATGTATTTCCCAGTAAATTTCTTTAGGTTTGGAAGAGTTTTTATTAAAAGTGGTGAGTTGTATCATGGAGGATTCCAATGCTTATTACACTTAGGTATTGGGATTTAAATGTTTGATCTCTTAACTTCATATTACCAGATCACTTTGCAAGAAGATTAAGGAAAATTGATCTTGTCAGAATTTTCAGCATAACTGCAATATTTGCAAAACCTCTTCTCAGTGACCTTCACTATCAAGCTCTAAAGACTTGAGTGTATCTGTTTTTCCCATGCTCACTCATCTTACCAACACTGACTCTTTTACATATAGTGGTCTTCCCATATAGCATTTTCACTAGAAGAAAAATACGTTTATTTTGGTCTATCAAAAATTACAAAAACCTCACCTAAAATTTTCTCCTCAGTACATAGATTAAGTTTTAGTTGGGTAGGTAAAACTGGACTGGAGGGCAAAAGTGTGGGTACTCTAAGTCCAACAGATAAATATGTCAAATGTCTTTATCAACTAGGTTCTCTTGATATAATAGGTTCTCTAATAAAAGAATGGATTTAGAACTTGGTTAATATGGAAACTGGAACTTTGATTCAAACTCCTTCCGAGTGTAAGGTATTGGGCTGGTCAAAAGGTTCCTTTGGTTTTGAATAAAAATAAAAGACACAGTTTTCATTTTCACCATGAATGTTATTGGACAATGTACTCACCTGACAGAGCAACATTTTGGCAAACCTAATAACAATCACTGAATTTATTGACTGTATATCAGATACTATTCTAATTATACTCCATCCTTACCACAACCTAAGAAAATCAGTAATTATCCCAGTTTAATAGATAGTAAAGTGAGACTCTTGATGTCCCATGCTGATAAATGACAGAATTGAGATCAAACCTGGGCAGGACTCTAGAGCCTAGAATGTTTGATATTAAGCCCCTAATATATATATAAGTGTGGGCACATACACATGTTTAGATATGTATAAAGGTGAATTATATAACATCTGGAGGAAAGCAGACTACATGTATTAGATACTTTCAATACAGTAACAATATTTGACAAAGGGATGATAATCCTATATCGCAGATCTAGTATCATCATAGAACTAACACATTTGGTATAGGTTTCAACAATACTAGTAATCAAGAGATAAGCACAGAGAAAAAGACATCACTGTCATCATAGGTACAAAATACTACTTTCACTATAAGTAAGGAAGTCAACCGTAGTAAAGCTTCTTTGTGAGCAAGAATGTTTCAAGACACGACGCCCCAACCTTTCTTATTTATAATATTAGGGTGCATTAGCAATTTTAGATTGAAAGACAATTCTGATTGTCTTTCATGATTAAAAACCCAACCTGAACAGGCAAGAAAAAATGTGAATGTGCTAATTACCAGCTTTGATGCATCATCATCTGCCTATAACTCTTTTTAATTTTTTTATTTCATTCTTCTAATTTTTAGGTTGTTTTGCTATTTCTGGCTGACATGTCTAGCTCAAAAATTTTGTTATACCCCTCCGAAGTTGTTACTTTGGTATTTACTTCTGTGCTAATTTTACTGGCTTTTTTAAAACTTACTGGACTGGAGGGCAAAAGTGTGGTTCTTCAACAGAAAAATAAAAATAAGGGAAAGGTTCTCTAATAAAAGAATGGATTTAGAACTTGGTTAATATGGAAACTGGAACTTTGATTCAAACTCCTTCCGAGTGTAAGGTATTGGGCTGGTCAAAGGTTCCTTTGGTTTTGAATAAAAATAAAAGACACAGTTTTCATTTTCACCATGAATGTTATTGGACAATGTACTCACCTGACAGAGCAACATTTTGGCAAACCTAATAACAATCACTGAATTTATTGACTGTATATCAGATACTATTCTAATTATACTCCATCCTTACCACAACCTAAGAAAATCAGTAATTATCCCAGTTTAATAGATAGTAAAGTGAGACTCTTGATGTCCCATGCTGATAAATGACAGAATTGAGATCAAACCTGGGCAGGACTCTAGAGCCTAGAATGTTTGATATTAAGCCCCTAATATATATATAAGTGTGGGCACATACACATGTTTAGATATGTATAAAGGTGAATTATATAACATCTGGAGGAAAGCAGACTACATGTATTAGATACTTTCAATACAGTAACAATATTTGACAAAGGGATGATAATCCTATATCGCAGATCTAGTATCATCATAGAACTAACACATTTGGTATAGGTTTCAACAATACTAGTAATCAAGAGATAAGCACAGAGAAAAAGACATCACTGTCATCATAGGTACAAAAATACTACTTTCACTATAAGTAAGGAAGTCAACCGTAGTAAAGCTTCTTTGTGAGCAAGAATGTTTCAAGACACGACGCCCCAACCTTTCTTATTTATAATATTAGGGTGCATTAGCAATTTTAGATTGAAAGACAATTCTGATTGTCTTTCATGATTAAAAACCCAACCTGAACAGGCAAGAAAAAATGTGAATGTGCTAATTACCAGCTTTGATGCATCATCATCTGCCTATAACTCTTTTTAATTTTTTTATTTCATTCTTCTAATTTTTAGGTTGTTTTGCTATTTCTGGCTGACATGTCTAGCTCAAAAATTTTGTTATACCCCTCCGAAGTTGTATACTTTGGCTATTTTACTGGCTAAAACTAAGTTGCATTAAGTTTTGCATTGCACATTGTTGCTATTTATGTTAGTAACATAATGCTTGAGTGTTTAAAAGGACTCTGTTTTTATTTATTTTTACATGTTGAAAAGTAGCGGGTATGATCAATGTGATACAGTTTATACCATATATAAGGCTAAAATTGGGATCTATTTCTCCAATAATTGTTTTTATTTTATTTTTTATTGGAAAAGAATGATTTTACACTATTAATTGTTGATATAAACTTAATTTGCTATGGATTCATGTGCAAACTATTCAGAAATTGTTTTTGTCCACTCTTCTATAGCCTCAAGTATTGGTTTAAAACTAGTTTCAAAATAGACTATTTAAAAAAATTAAACTATTTTAAATGTGATAGTATTAATAGTCTCTTCTCTCTTCTTGCCACTTATTGCTATAATCTATATTGTCAAAAAGAAGAACGTGTGCTTCTGAAGGACCTAATTTTCATCTGAACATCACAATATTCACTGTGATAAACTCCATGCATTGATGAGTGCTGAAAAGTCATAGGCGTGTCTATAACTTAGGAAAACAATCTAAGGCAAGCCTGGTGAGTTCCACTTGGGCATTCAAGTGCTAAATTGAGCTCAGTAAAGTTGGCCATTTCCCTTCAGTCACAAACTTCTGGCAGATGTAATAATGCAGATGTCACCTTAGCTGGAACACTCCCTTCGAATGTCCTCTCCTACTCGTTAGTTTCTATTGACTTTTTATGTAACTTGCTCAGGAGGCATGGCAAAACCAGACAAAAATGTTTTGTGCTTGTATTTGATTGACCTCTTCCAGGCAGAAGATACTAAAAAAGTGAGCAAGAATGTTTCAAGACACGACGCCCCAACCTTTCTTATTTATAATATTAGGGTGCATTAGCAATTTTAGATTGAAAGACAATTCTGATTGTCTTTCATGATTAAAAACCCAACCTGAACAGGCAAGAAAAAATGTGAATGTGCTAATTACCAGCTTTGATGCATCATCATCTGCCTATAACTCTTTTTAATTTTTTTATTTCATTCTTCTAATTTTTAGGTTGTTTTGCTATTTCTGGCTGACATGTCTAGCTCAAAAATTTTGTTATACCCCTCCGAAGTTGTATACTTTGGCTATTTTACTGGCTAAAACTAAGTTGCATTAAGTTTTGCATTGCACATTGTTGCTATTTATGTTAGTAACATAATGCTTGAGTGTTTAAAAGGACTCTGTTTTTATTTATTTTTACATGTTGAAAAGTAGCGGGTATGATCAATGTGATACAGTTTATACCATATATAAGGCTAAAATTGGGATCTATTTCTCCAATAATTGTTTTTATTTTATTTTTTATTGGAAAAGAATGATTTTACACTATTAATTGTTGATATAAACTTAATTTGCTATGGATTCATGTGCAAACTATTCAGAAATTGTTTTTGTCCACTCTTCTATAGCCTCAAGTATTGGTTTAAAACTAGTTTCAAAATAGACTATTTAAAAAAATTAAACTATTTTAAATGTGATAGTATTAATAGTCTCTTCTCTCTTCTTGCCACTTATTGCTATAATCTATATTGTCAAAAAGAAGAACGTGTGCTTCTGAAGGACCTAATTTTCATCTGAACATCACAATATTCACTGTGATAAACTCCATGCATTGATGAGTGCTGAAAAGTCATAGGCGTGTCTATAACTTAGGAAAACAATCTAAGGCAAGCCTGGTGAGTTCCACTTGGGCATTCAAGTGCTAAATTGAGCTCAGTAAAGTTGGCCATTTCCCTTCAGTCACAAACTTCTGGCAGATGTAATAATGCAGATGTCACCTTAGCTGGAACACTCCCTTCGAATGTCCTCTCCTACTCGTTAGTTTCTATTGACTTTTTATGTAACTTGCTCAGGAGGCATGGCAAAACCAGACAAAAATGTTTTGTGCTTGTATTTGATTGACCTCTTCCAGGCAGAAGTATCACCTAAAAGTTGTGAAAACTTAGGCAGAACTACTATGTATAAAATAGATAACTCATGAGAACCTATTGGTTAGCATAGGAAAGTCTGTTCAATAATCTGTGGTGACATAAATGAGAAGGAGATCTTGCCAGAGTAGATACATGTAACTGAGTCACTTTGTATATGTATCCTTATAACTGAGTCACTTTGTATATGTATATACAAAGTATATATAAAGTATATATATATATATGCATATATATAAAAGTATATGTATTACTGAGTCACCCTGCTATGCAGTAACAAACTAACATAACATTGCAAAACAACTCTACTCCAATACGAATTAAAAAAAAAAAAAAACTTTAAGCAGACTTCATAGAAAGGTCTGTACTTTCTAATGATGACTTCTACTTTCTGGTAGATAAAAATAGCATTAATGTGTATTAAATATAGAAGTGAGTTAGGGGAAGAAACATTTCATTATATGAAACAATAACATGCTATAACTTTTATGATCCTTTACTATGATTTATGGGGTTTCCCTGGTGACTCAGTGGTAAAGAATCCACCTGTCAGTGCAGGAGACACAGGTATGAACTTTGGATAGGAAGATCCCTGAGAAGGAAATGGCAACCTAATCCACTATTCTTGGCCCTGGAAGATGGCACAGTCTCTTCTCTCTTCTTGCCACTTATTGCTATAATCTATATTGTCAAAAAGAAGAACGTGTGCTTCTGAAGGACCTAATTTTCATCTGAACATCACAATATTCACTGTGATAAACTCCATGCATTGATGAGTGCTGAAAAGTCATAGGCGTGTCTATAACTTAGGAAAACAATCTAAGGCAAGCCTGGTGAGTTCCACTTGGGCATTCAAGTGCTAAATTGAGCTCAGTAAAGTTGGCCATTTCCCTTCAGTCACAAACTTCTGGCAGATGTAATAATGCAGATGTCACCTTAGCTGGAACACTCCCTTCGAATGTCCTCTCCTACTCGTTAGTTTCTATTGACTTTTTATGTAACTTGCTCAGGAGGCATGGCAAAACCAGACAAAAATGTTTTGTGCTTGTATTTGATTGACCTCTTCCAGGCAGAAGTATCACCTAAAAGTTGTGAAAACTTAGGCAGAACTACTATGTATAAAATAGATAACTCATGAGAACCTATTGGTTAGCATAGGAAAGTCTGTTCAATAATCTGTGGTGACATAAATGAGAAGGAGATCTTGCCAGAGTAGATACATGTAACTGAGTCACTTTGTATATGTATCCTTATAACTGAGTCACTTTGTATATGTATATACAAAGTATATATAAAGTATATATATATATATGCATATATATAAAAGTATATGTATTACTGAGTCACCCTGCTATGCAGTAACAAACTAACATAACATTGCAAAACAACTCTACTCCAATACGAATTAAAAAAAAAAAAAACTTTAAGCAGACTTCATAGAAAGGTCTGTACTTTCTAATGATGACTTCTACTTTCTGGTAGATAAAAATAGCATTAATGTGTATTAAATATAGAAGTGAGTTAGGGGAAGAAACATTTCATTATATGAAACAATAACATGCTATAACTTTTATGATCCTTTACTATGATTTATGGGGTTTCCCTGGTGACTCAGTGGTAAAGAATCCACCTGTCAGTGCAGGAGACACAGGTATGAACTTTGGATAGGAAGATCCCCTGGAGAAGGAAATGGCAACCTAATCCACTATTCTTGCCTGGGAAATCCCATGGAAAGAGGGACCTGGCAGGCTACAGTTCATAGGGCCACATAGAGTCAGACGTGATTTAGCATGCATGCACTATTATTTATGTTTGTAATAGCATGTATTGCTTTACCATATGTATGTATACATATTCACATACATACATGTATATACACAGTAGGTATGTGGGTGTTTATTATTTTGTATGTAGAATGAGAATACAGATGGTTGTTCACTTTAGTGGAACCCATTGATCTGATTTTCAGAAGATAGGTTATATCCTCTAACTTCAATCAACTCATACGCTATTTCCAAGTCTCAGTTTCACCCTAGTTTAAAAAATATAGTCTTTTCTTTTATTAGTTAGCCATGATGCTAAGGTAAACATACAATTATTATGTATAAATTAATTGATTCTAAAGAGAAATAATTATATTAGTTACTGCATATTACTATCCAACGGTTTAATTTTCATACCCCAAGCCATTTATTTAATAAACCTCTTCATGAATAACAAACGCTCAATCAGTCATGTGCAACTCTTTGTGATCCCATGGACTGCAGCACACCAGGCTTCCTTGTCCTTTGCAACCTCCTGGAGTTTGTTCAAACTCATGTCCTTTGAATCAGTGATGATATCCAACCATCTCATCTTCTGTCCTCTTCTCCTCCTCCTTCAATCTCTCCCAGCCTCAGAGTCTTTTGCAATGAGTTGGCTCTTTGCATCAGGTGGCCACAATATTGTAGCTTCAGCTTCAGCCTCAGTCTATTCACTGAATATTCAGGGTTGATTTACTTTAGGACTGAATGCTTTGATCTCCTTGCTGTCCAAGGGACTCTCAAGAGTCTTCTCCAGCTTTACAGTTCAAAGGCACCAACTCTTCACCTTCTTTATGGTCCAACTCTCAAATGCATGCATGACTACTGGCAAAACTATAGGTTTGACTATATGGAGCTTTGTTGGCAAAGTGATGTTTCTGCTTTTTAATACACTGTCTATGTTTGTCATGGCTTTTCTTCCAAGAAGCAAGCATCTTTTACTTTCATGGCTGCAGTATTTTGGAGTCCAAGAAAGTAAAGTCTGTCACTGTTAACACTTTTTCTCCATCTGTGAAGTGATGGGACTAGATGCCATGATCTTAGTTTTTTGAATGTTGTGTTTTAAACCAGCTTTTTCACTCTCATCTTTCATCTTCATCAAGAGGCTCTTCAGTTTCTCTTCACTTTTTCCTGTAAGGGTGGTGTCATCTGCATTTCTGTGGTTATTGCTGTCTCTCCCAGCAATCTTGATTCCAGCTTGTTCTTCATCCAGCCTGACATTTTGCATGGTACTCTGGATGTAAGTTAAATAAGCAGGGTGATGATATACAGCCTTCACGTATTCCTTTCCCAATTTTGAACCAGCCTGTTGCTTCATGTCTGGTTCTGTTTCTTCCTGACTTGATTACAGGTTTCACAGGAGGCAGGCAATGTGGTCAGTTTTTCTCATCATTTTAAGAATTTCCCATAGTTTGTTGTGATCTACATGTTCAAAAGCTTTAGAATAGTGAATGAAGAAAAAGTAGATGTTTTCTGGAATTTCCTTTTTTTTTTTCCTATGGCTCAATGGTTGTTGACAATTTGATCTCTGGTTTCCGCCTTTTCTAAATCAAGCTTGTACATCTGAAATTGTTTTGTGATCCCATGGACTGCAGCACACCAGGCTTCCTTGTCCTTTGCAACCTCCTGGAGTTTGTTCAAACTCATGTCCTTTGAATCAGTGATGATATCCAACCATCTCATCTTCTGTCCTCTTCTCCTCCTCCTTCAATCTCTCCCAGCCTCAGAGTCTTTTGCAATGAGTTGGCTCTTTGCATCAGGTGGCCACAATATTGTAGCTTCAGCTTCAGCCTCAGTCTATTCACTGAATATTCAGGGTTGATTTACTTTAGGACTGAATGCTTTGATCTCCTTGCTGTCCAAGGGACTCTCAAGAGTCTTCTCCAGCTTTACAGTTCAAAGGCACCAACTCTTCACCTTCTTTATGGTCCAACTCTCAAATGCATGCATGACTACTGGCAAAACTATAGGTTTGACTATATGGAGCTTTGTTGGCAAAGTGATGTTTCTGCTTTTTAATACACTGTCTATGTTTGTCATGGCTTTTCTTCCAAGAAGCAAGCATCTTTTACTTTCATGGCTGCAGTATTTTGGAGTCCAAGAAAGTAAAGTCTGTCACTGTTAACACTTTTTCTCCATCTGTGAAGTGATGGGACTAGATGCCATGATCTTAGTTTTTTGAATGTTGTGTTTTAAACCAGCTTTTTCACTCTCATCTTTCATCTTCATCAAGAGGCTCTTCAGTTTCTCTTCACTTTTTCCTGTAAGGGTGGTGTCATCTGCATTTCTGTGGTTATTGCTGTCTCTCCCAGCAATCTTGATTCCAGCTTGTTCTTCATCCAGCCTGACATTTTGCATGGTACTCTGGATGTAAGTTAAATAAGCAGGGTGATGATATACAGCCTTCACGTATTCCTTTCCCAATTTTGAACCAGCCTGTTGCTTCATGTCTGGTTCTGTTTCTTCCTGACTTGATTACAGGTTTCACAGGAGGCAGGCAATGTGGTCAGTTTTTCTCATCATTTTAAGAATTTCCCATAGTTTGTTGTGATCTACATGTTCAAAAGCTTTAGAATAGTGAATGAAGAAAAAGTAGATGTTTTTCTGGAATTTCCTTTTTTTTTTTTCCCTATGGCTCAATGGTTGTTGACAATTTGATCTCTGGTTTCCCCGCCTTTTCTAAATCAAGCTTGTACATCTGAAAGTTTCTGGTTCACATACTATTGAAGCCTAACTTTTGAGCATTCCTTTGCTAGTATGTGAAATGAGTGCAGTTGTGTGGTAGTTGAACATTCTTTGGCATTGTCCTTTTTTGGGACCTTATACAAATGGGTTATTTTTTCCTCTGAAAATAGGGGCATTACTATAGGAATTTCCATGCCTTTGAACTAATTTCAAAAATTCATTTTGTTTTAAATTTGCTTGTATGTTCCATGTGGTAAGATAAGATATTTTATGCAGTGTCACAGACTTGACAGGTCTTTATTAATTCTTAACTAATAATATATTGTATCAGTTATATCATGAATAAATTTTATATCAGATATTTAATGTTCTGAGAACCTTCATTGACTTTATTATTTAAACACTGTTTTCATAGTTTTGACAAGTAATTATGCCTTCTGAAAGTATGTGAGAAAACTTGAATCTGGCATGGGTGAGATGCATTTTTCTCATTTAAAATGTTTTCAGAGTGATATTCATATCACTTACAAAATAAATATTTATTTTCTGCATATGGTTTGATATTTCCAAAACTGTTGACTTAAAATAACTCATACTCATAATTCCTATGTGTATATGTATGTGTTAATACTCAGGATTTAATAGATTATCCCTATGTTAATGTCTGTGATCTCAGCAAGATAGGTTGTATTTGCTTGATGACATTTCTTTTTACTAGGAACTGTTAGACCAAATTGTACTGTTAGTTGCCATCAGTAGATTTGTAATCCATTTTTGAAAATGTGTATGATCACATTTGTATTTGAAAATTTTTATTTTTGAAGATTTGTGCACACTTAGGTATACATAAGACAAGATGCTTTTAATGGATCAACATGAAGCAGAAATACAAAGCCAGGAAAGTACAATGCAGGTTAAAATCCAAAGCTCTAAGACCTTTGTGTAAGCTACTTAAGTCACAGTTTAGGAGTTCATAGGTCTGTATCCCTACCCCATACTTTGTAAACAAAATGTTGGCTTGGAATGTTTAAGTAAATTTTTCAAAATTTCAGGGGAAGTGCATCTGGAATCCAGGATTTGAGTTCAGGACTTTTGGACTCCTAGGGCAATATATACCCTCTACAATATATAGCAATGTCATAGGAACCAAACGAAAGGAGACTTATAAATAAATAATATAGAAAAATACACTTTTACGAATATGCCATGGCTTAGGGATAGCAAAAAGGGAGAGAATTGAGTAAGTCCACCAAAATTGATGATGGGGAAGTTAGAATAGAAGCTACATTATGAGGGCCAAATGTGCAGTGAAAAAGAGGAATTAGGTAAAGGGATAGATTCTACAGAAGTGACAAACTGTGTTTGCTCTTAATTTGTTATATTTCTGCTGCATTTCATAAAAGCAAGACTCTTACTATAAGAAAATTAAAGCTATGAAGAGAAATTAAGGTGAATATTATCTACCTATTTGCTCAATGTAATAGTTGAAAGTGAAAGTGAAGTCACTCAGTCATGTGCAATTCTTTGCAACTCATGGACGAGCTATGGAATTCTCCAGGCAAGAATACTGGAGTGGGTAGCCGTTCCCTTCTCCAGGGAATCTTCCCAACCCTGGGATCGAAGCCAGGTCTCCTGCATTGCAGGCAGACTCTTCACCATCTGAGCCACTGGGGGAAACCCATGTAATAGTTGGAGCCACACAGTTTCACTCATTGCTTTGTAATTACTGCCTGCCGGCTATTAGCATCCTCCAATTAAACTGTAAATTCCGTTAGGTCAAATTTTAAAGGCCATAACATCTTACGTTACTTTTACTAGGAGATTTTCTTATGAGCTTTTGCTGATTTATGGGAGTGAAGAATGGAGTTGGCCATTCTAAAGTATAGTATCAGTTCTGAAACAGGTAACAATGGCTTCCAATTCTTTATTTACTATATATTTTCTTGGGAATTGATCTTGCATAGAGTCAAAACTTAATAATGTTTTTAGCATAATACTGCCATTAAATGAAGAAATAGTCTTCGTAGAAAATAAAAATCAGAATTTCTCAGTAACAAAAAAAATGTATACATTATCCAAAGGGCCCCCACTCTGGAAGTCACAGTTAGGATTTGGAAAGTCTTCTTCGAATGTTTAAGTAAATTTTTCAAAATTTCAGGGGAAGTGCATCTGGAATCCAGGATTTGAGTTCAGGACTTTTGGACTCCTAGGGCAATATATACCCTCTACAATATATAGCAATGTCATAGGAACCAAACGAAAGGAGACTTATAAATAAATAATATAGAAAAATACACTTTTACGAATATGCCATGGCTTAGGGATAGCAAAAAGGGAGAGAATTGAGTAAGTCCACCAAAATTGATGATGGGGAAGTTAGAATAGAAGCTACATTATGAGGGCCAAATGTGCAGTGAAAAAGAGGAATTAGGTAAAGGGATAGATTCTACAGAAGTGACAAACTGTGTTTGCTCTTAATTTGTTATATTTCTGCTGCATTTCATAAAAGCAAGACTCTTACTATAAGAAAATTAAAGCTATGAAGAGAAATTAAGGTGAATATTATCTACCTATTTGCTCAATGTAATAGTTGAAAGTGAAAGTGAAGTCACTCAGTCATGTGCAATTCTTTGCAACTCATGGACGAGCTATGGAATTCTCCAGGCAAGAATACTGGAGTGGGTAGCCTTTCCCTTCTCCAGGGAATCTTCCCAACCCGGGGATCAAACCCAGGTCTCCTGCATTGCAGGCAGACTCTTCACCATCTGAGCCACTGGGGAAGCCCATGTAATAGTTGGAGCCACACAGTTTCACTCATTGCTTTGTAATTACTGCCTGCCGGCTATTAGCATCCTCCAATTAAACTGTAAATTCCGTTAGGTCAAATTTTAAAGGCCATAACATCTTACGTTACTTTTACTAGGAGATTTTCTTATGAGCTTTTGCTGATTTATGGGAGTGAAGAATGGAGTTGGCCATTCTAAAGTATAGTATCAGTTCTGAAACAGGTAACAATGGCTTCCAATTCTTTATTTACTATATATTTTCTTGGGAATTGATCTTGCATAGAGTCAAAACTTAATAATGTTTTTAGCATAATACTGCCATTAAATGAAGAAATAGTCTTCGTAGAAAATAAAAATCAGAATTTCTCAGTCATGCCACAGAAGGGAAATTGGAGTGGAAGAAAATGTATTACAATTCCTGATCACCCAAGAGGCCCACAAAATTATTAATTCAAAAATATGTAGTCCAAAATATAAACCATGTGTTGGAAAACACTGGAAAAACTCTAGGTTTTCATTATTTAAGTGACTATGTATTTATTAGGAGGGGATTCCCACGTGGCGCTAGTGGTGAAGAACTCGCTTGTCAGTGCAAGAGACTTAAGAGATGCGGGTTCGATCACTGAGTTGGGAAGATCCCCTGGAGGACGGCATGGCAAATCACTCCAGTATTCATGCCTGGAGAATTGCATGGACAGAAGAGCTTGATGGGCTACGGTTCATAGAGTTGCACGCCTTGGCACATACACACGCACACATATTTACTAGGAAGGCTCTGAATAAGCTTTTTTCTAATAAAAGGAGATTTATCAAATTGTTTTTTGTTGTCCAATAGAGATTATATACACTGGGAGCATTATAATACTTAGGTGGATATTATAAACTTTGAGGACTTAAAGAGAATTTCCTGTTGAGAATAAGCCAAAATTCTCAAAATTTTGACTTAAAAGAGTAAGTTTTGGGGCTTCCCTAGTGGTCCAGTGGGTAGGGAATTCGCCTTGCCGTGCTAGGGGCACTAGTTCAATTCCTCGCCCGGGAAGATCCCACATACCAGGAGTGACTCGACCGGTGTGTCCAATTGCAAGCCAGTGTGCTGGAGCGCATTTGCCCAGAGCTGGTGCTCTGCGACAAGAGAGGCCACTGTGCGGGGAGGCCCATACAGCCGAGGAATTAACATGGATGAAAATAAATAAATGAAGGATCAATAAAAGAGGCCAAAATTAAAAATACATATATATTAAAAAAGTAAGTTTTCAAAATGAAAAATTTTTAGAAAAGTGTTTCTGAGGAATAGTCATAAATATGTATGATGGTAGTGAAGACTCTGATTTAATTAACCAGCAAAGAGAAGGCAAAAGTACATAATTATAACATTCACAATACAGAGATTTGTATTTCTCTTGTGAGAAAGTACATTTCTGTTATAATACAGGTGGAAAATAATCACTATCCTATTTTTGTAGATGGTGAAACTGAGTCACACAGAGGTGTGTATCATGCTGTATGTCACACCAGTCAGAGGCAAGTAAGAAATCTAGCCCAGGGCTTCCTCCTTCAATTCTAGTCACTAACCCTTTTCAAAAGCTTCTTCTTAGTGATATGACTTTTAAATCAGACAGCTGGAGATCAGTTCCTCCTTAGCTGTCAAGTTGTGCACTGCAAGTGTTTTCCTGCCTGAATTGTTGACCTCACTTAGAGCAGAAACCTTGTAAGAGATGCGCCCTTCTCTAGAACTCTTGTGAGGAAAACACAGGGGCCTGGCAAGAAGAAAGTCTGGGTGAGTCACCTTTAAAAACTGTAAACAGAATTTTCAAGGGTAAGGAGAGCTAGCATAAGAATTTTCTTTGAAGATTTTGCTCTCTTTAACATACAGTGTATGTGTGTGTGTGTGTGTGTGTGTGTGTGTGTGCACATACATACAAATAGATATATTTTTTCTTTAAATGAAATATAAATGTCTTGCCTTCCATGTTAATGCGGGTGTAGTTAAAACCTCCTGAAGTGTACTATGGAAATTAAATTTAGGCAAACTAGTCTACCTGAGCAATAATTACAGATGCTGGATAATCACTCATTGATCCCCAGGATTTTTCATCTGCTCCTTCATTCCTGAGATGCCTTTATGGGCACAGGACTTCCACCAGTGTGCTGGGAGCCAAAGTGGATGATACCTCCCTCAAGGCTTGAGGCAGTGGTCTTGCCTCCGGACAGCGGAGTAGAAGCCTTGGTGAACATTCTCTCCAGGAGATCGTTAATGCTTTGCAAAGGGCACACAGTATGGTGGGCCTCAGCCCCTCAAGGTCTGGATGCAGAAATGCTACAGAGAGAGTGAGGAGACAGAAGAGCCAAGGAGCTGAGGCCACGTATTCAATCTTGTTTTTCTAAACTCCTCTTGCTCCTCCTCCTCTTCTTTCTCCTCTCTTTTGCCAAATCCTCCTCCTTTCCTTTTCTTCTGGCACTGGTATTTATGAAGCATTTATTACCTGTTGACACTGTAAACATTTGACATGTTTATCCTTTCATCTGATTAACAAGATTTTTATCTTAGTGTAGTTGGAACTAACTCTAGATTCAGACAGTAATATTGGCTTATTTCAGGATGGAGTAGGCAATTAGGGACTGTTTGCCCATGTAAGTACAGTGATGGTGAAGTAATATTCATCACATGACTATGTTGCTGTTACCCACACTGCCTCTTACTGTACCTACAACCTACTACCTTTGGCTGATGGTCTGGTTTAATTGAGCATCCTTTGCTCTAGCTAGCTTGAAGATGGAGCTAGTGAGTTAATCCTTGAGTCTACAGTCATAACTATGAAATAGATGAGAATGTTTGCTATCTAGATCTTATATTTCTTCTGAAAAGCTCTCAGTGGTAAATATTTTTGACTTCCATATAGGTGGTAATCCTCAAATTAGCACAGATCTAGTGTGACCTGTCTCCAGGATTTTAATCCTAGAATTTCGCTACATCCTCCTAAAAATGGCTTCATATTTTTCCCCTTCCTAGAAAAGGCTTACATTTTCTTATTCAAGAACCAGAAGCAATTGCTCAAAAATTAATCCTACATATGTTATACTTAGCAAGAAAAAAAGTCTACACATTACTTATCAGTAGATAGGCTTCACTTAAATAATTAACTTTAATGAGATTCTAAGTAATAGTTTTTAGAAGCTGAAGAAAGTTACATGTTGAAAATTGAAATACATTTGTTGCTTGGAAAACGTATGTGATATTTGGGAAAATGCACTGTGAAAACATAATTTGCTTTTTTTAAAAAAGTATATTTTTTTATGTGGACCATTTTAAAGTCTTTGTTGAATTTACTTCCCCAATCAGAGATCAATCCCACATGCCCTGCAATGGAAGTCAGTCTTAACCACTGGACCTCCAGGGAGGTCTCATGTTTTAAACAAAGATGATGGTGAAATTTTAAAATATAAGGCTTCCAAATAGACTTATTTGAGAAACAACAAATTTTAACACATCAAGGATGAAAGTCAGTTTCTCTTTTGCCAAATCCTCCTCCTTTCCTTTTCTTCTGGCACTGGTATTTATGAAGCATTTATTACCTGTTGACACTGTAAACATTTGACATGTTTATCCTTTCATCTGATTAACAAGATTTTTATCTTAGTGTAGTTGGAACTAACTCTAGATTCAGACAGTAATATTGGCTTATTTCAGGATGGAGTAGGCAATTAGGGACTGTTTGCCCATGTAAGTACAGTGATGGTGAAGTAATATTCATCACATGACTATGTTGCTGTTACCCACACTGCCTCTTACTGTACCTACAACCTACTACCTTTGGCTGATGGTCTGGTTTAATTGAGCATCCTTTGCTCTAGCTAGCTTGAAGATGGAGCTAGTGAGTTAATCCTTGAGTCTACAGTCATAACTATGAAATAGATGAGAATGTTTGCTATCTAGATCTTATATTTCTTCTGAAAAGCTCTCAGTGGTAAATATTTTTGACTTCCATATAGGTGGTAATCCTCAAATTAGCACAGATCTAGTGTGACCTGTCTCCAGGATTTTAATCCTAGAATTTCGCTACATCCTCCTAAAAATGGCTTCATATTTTTCCCCTTCCTAGAAAAGGCTTACATTTTCTTATTCAAGAACCAGAAGCAATTGCTCAAAAATTAATCCTACATATGTTATACTTAGCAAGAAAAAAAGTCTACACATTACTTATCAGTAGATAGGCTTCACTTAAATAATTAACTTTAATGAGATTCTAAGTAATAGTTTTTAGAAGCTGAAGAAAGTTACATGTTGAAAATTGAAATACATTTGTTGCTTGGAAAACGTATGTGATATTTGGGAAAATGCACTGTGAAAACATAATTTGCTTTTTTTAAAAAAGTATATTTTTTTATGTGGACCATTTTAAAGTCTTTGTTGAATTTACTTCCCCAATCAGAGATCAATCCCACATGCCCTGCAATGGAAGTCAGTCTTAACCACTGGACCTCCAGGGAGGTCTCATGTTTTAAACAAAGATGATGGTGAAATTTTAAAATATAAGGCTTCCAAATAAACTTATTTGAGAAACAACAAATTTTAACACATCAAGGATGTGCATTCAATGTCAGTTTTCCACTGAGATCTTAGTATTTTTTTGTTGTTGTTGCTGTTGGATTTAAATTCTGGACATATAACAAACTTATGTTCATGGAAAAATCTATGATTTTTCTTAGTGAATATGGTCTCTTAATTTTTTAAAAAAAAGGCACTGAATGCATTTAGAATTATAAATAAGTGTGCTAAGCAGCAATAATAGAAGTACTATCCTATAGTATAAACTTTGCCTTTTAGCTCAGTCTGATCAGGTGATAACTATGTTCTTAGTAAAAACACGCTCTTTTGAATGTAGCAGAACACTTTTTTATATGCTAATAGACCGGGTGGCTCAGGGGTGAAGAATCTGCCTGCAATGCAGGAGACATGGGTTCAATCCCTGGGTTGGAAAGATCAAGAAAATGGCAATCCACTCTAGGATTCTTGCTTAGGAAATCCCAGGAACACAGGAGCCTGGCAGGCTATGGTCCATGGGGTAACAAAGGAATGACTGAGCGTGCATGTTCATAGAATACAATTCTGGCATTATAATCAACAGTATGTAAATATACCTGGTTAAAAGTCATATAACAATATTTCTGGATTATTAGGATCACTGAAACATTGGTTAAAAGTGAATATAATATTCAGGAATCTAAATATTTCCCAATTAAAATACCTATAGTATCAATTTCTCTTAAGGGTTTTTTCTTTTCTGTTTTGATTTATAATAGCCTTTATTTATTTATTTTTTAATGATTTATTTATTTATTTATTTTGGGCGGGGGTCAGGTTGGGGAGGGCGGGGGACGGGCGGGCCACTTCTATTGGTCTTTCATTTCTCTATTTTCATCCGTCTTTGTTCTTTGGCTCCTGTGGGCCTCCCATCGCAGTGGCGTCTGTCGTTGCAGAGCGCCAGCTCTGGACGCATGCGCCCAGAGCTCCGGCTCGGTGATTGGACACATCAGTCCAGCTGCTCCGGCACGTGGGATCTTCCCAGGCCAGGGATCGAACTGGCGCCCTGCACTGCAAGTCAGTCTTACCACTGGACCTCCAGGGAGGTCTCATGTTTTAAACAAAGATGATGGTGAAATTTTAAAATATAAGGCTTCCAAATAAATTTTGAAACAACAAATTTTAACACATCAAGGATGTGCATTCATTGTCAGTTTTCCACTGAGATCTTAGTATTTTTTTGTTGTTGTTGCTGTTGGATTTAAATTCTGGACATATAACAAACTTATGTTCATGGAAAAATCTATGATTTTTCTTAGTGAATATGGTCTCTTAATTTTTTAAAAAGAAGGCACTGAATGCATTTAAAATTATAAATAAATTTGCTAAGCAGCAATAATAGAAGTACTATCCTATAGTATAAACTTTGCCTTTTAGCTCAGTCTGATCAGGTGATAACTATGTTCTTAGTAAAAACACGCTCTTTTGAATGTAGCAGAACACTTTTTTATATGCTAATAGACCGGGTGGCTCAGGGGTGAAGAATCTGCCTGCAATGCAGGAGACATGGGTTCAATCCCTGGGTTGGAAAGATCAAGAAAATGGCAATCCACTCTAGGATTCTTGCTTAGGAAATCCCAGGAACACAGGAGCCTGGCAGGCTATGGTCCATGGGGTAACAAAGGAATGACTGAGCGTGCATGTTCATAGAATACAATTCTGGCATTATAATCAACAGTATGTAAATATACCTGGTTAAAAGTCATATAACAATATTTCTGGATTATTAGGATCACTGAAACATTGGTTAAAAGTGAATATAATATTCAGGAATCTAAATATTTCCCAATTAAAATACCTATAGTATCAATTTCTCTTAAGGGTTTTTTCTTTTCTGTTTTGATTTATAATAGCCTTTATTTATTTATTTTTTAATGATTTATTTATTTATTTATTTTGGGCGGGGGTCAGGTTGGGGAGGGCGGGGGACGGGCGGGCCACTTCTATTGGTCTTTCATTTCTCTATTTTCATCCGTCTTTGTTCTTTGGCTCCTGTGGGCCTCCCATCGCAGTGGCGTCTGTCGTTGCAGAGCGCCAGCTCTGGACGCATGCGCTCCAGAGCTCCGGCTCGGTGATTGGACACATCAGTCCAGCTGCTCCGCGGCACGTGGGATCTTCCCAGGCCAGGGATCGAACTGGCGCCCCTGCACTGCAAGGCGGTGTCCTTACCCACTGGATCACCAAGGGAAGCCGTATAATAGCCTTTAAAGTGAAGTATAGTTTAAGTGTGTCATCAGCACTTGCAATTCCATAGCATTACTGTGATAGTGTTAAAAGAACTTATGTCCTATTAATACTTTTCATACTGATATGCTTTCACATGAACATCAGATTAATTGTTTGTCCTGGACATGAGAGACAAAGGCCAAGATTTTCTTTAATCCCTCCGAAGACCTCATTGCTGTACAGAAATAAGGCATGGTGCTCTCTGAAATTCAGAGAAAATAGTAGTATTTACCCAATTTCCTGGGTTTTCCAATTTGCTTTTCTAAAAGCTATGGCTGGTTTTTTTTTTTTTTTTGGCCTCCAAGTCATCGTTTTTTGTTTTTCATCCATCTTTATTCTTTGGCCTGTGTGGGCCCCAATTAAAGTGGCCTCCCTCTTTATAGAGCACTGGCTCTGGGCACATGCACTCCAGAGCACTGGCTCGCAGTTGGACACACTGGCCCAGCTGCTCCTGGTATGTGGAATCTTCCAGGGACAGGGATTGAACTAGTGCCCCTTGTACTGCAAGGCAGACCCTCCACCCACTGGACTACCAGGGAAGCCCTACGCCTGTTTTTGAAAACTGTCTTTCTCGTTTCTCTCAAGGAAATAGATAATAACCTATCTCCTTGAAAGAAAAGAAGACAAGTAACTTGTCCACTTGATTGCATTATTGAGATTGTGGCATGGGCTTGAACCCATGAAATGCCAAAAATGATTGGTGAAGAACTCAGAGGAGAGGCTGGAGAGGGGTCTTGGGTCACAGAACATACATCTTACTCAGTTTTCTTCCCTTATGAAAGTTGGTGTCATTACTGAACATCAGGCCTGGTTTTTCTTAACTCTTGCCTTTCAGGGGATTTCTTAAAAGAAGATAATAATTCAGTTGCAAGCCCATCCCATAATTGCAAGCCAACTGGTATGCCCATTTTCACATTAGAGCCTGTGCAATCTGGAGGGAAATTTGTTTAGTATTACTTGTGAGTTGGTGAATCAGATAAAAGCCAGTCAAGTAGAAGAGAGAACTGTGTGAAGCACATGGGCTCCCTGGTGATTGCAATACAGCAAGGCGGTGTCCTTACCCACTGGATCACCAAGGGAAGCCGTATAATAGCCTTTAAAGTGAAGTATAGTTTAAGTGTGTCATCAGCACTTGCAATTCCATAGCATTACTGTGATAGTGTTAAAAGAACTTATGTCCTATTAATACTTTTCATACTGATATGCTTTCACATGAACATCAGATTAATTGTTTGTCCTGGACATGAGAGACAAAGGCCAAGATTTTCTTTAATCCCTCCGAAGACCTCATTGCTGTACAGAAATAAGGCATGGTGCTCTCTGAAATTCAGAGAAAATAGTAGTATTTACCCAATTTCCTGGGTTTTCCAATTTGCTTTTCTAAAAGCTATGGCTGGTTTTTTTTTTTTTTTTTTTTTTGGCCTCCAAGTCATCGTTTTTTGTTTTTCATCCATCTTTATTCTTTGGCCTGTGTGGGCCCCAATTAAAGTGGCCTCCCTCTTTATAGAGCACTGGCTCTGGGCACATGCACTCCAGAGCACTGGCTCGCAGTTGGACACACTGGCCCAGCTGCTCCTGGTATGTGGAATCTTCCAGGGACAGGGATTGAACTAGTGCCCCTTGTACTGCAAGGCAGACCCTCCACCCACTGGACTACCAGGGAAGCCCTACGCCTGTTTTTGAAAACTGTCTTTCTCGTTTCTCTCAAGGAAATAGATAATAACCTATCTCCTTGAAAGAAAAGAAGACAAGTAACTTGTCCACTTGATTGCATTATTGAGATTGTGGCATGGGCTTGAACCCATGAAATGCCAAAAATGATTGGTGAAGAACTCAGAGGAGAGGCTGGAGAGGGGTCTTGGGTCACAGAACATACATCTTACTCAGTTTTCTTCCCTTATGAAAGTTGGTGTCATTACTGAACATCAGGCCTGGTTTTTCTTAACTCTTGCCTTTCAGGGGATTTCTTAAAAGAAGATAATAATTCAGTTGCAAGCCCATCCCATAATTGCAAGCCAACTGGTATGCCCATTTTCACATTAGAGCCTGTGCAATCTGGAGGGAAATTTGTTTAGTATTACTTGTGAGTTGGTGAATCAGATAAAAGCCAGTCAAGTAGAAGAGAGAACTGTGTGAAGCACATGGGCTCCCCTGGTGATTGCAATACAGCAGGCTTCCTCCAGTCCGGTAATAGATTTCCCCAGTTCCTCTGTGCCAGGTGAAAATTTCCTCATTAAGGAGAATTTATTCCATTTCCCTTTATCATTTATTATTGAAGACTAAGTGTGAGTGGAGGAAACCTCAGCGATGACAGGGCGGAATTTTATAAAAGAACAACAAAATCTACACCGGAAGTGGAAGAGAAAGAGGAGAGAAGCTTGCTTTGTTTATAAAATGAGAGAACACATAGGAGACTTCTTGCTGTAGAAGCTAAACTCTTCTGTCTCACCCTAAAGGATGATGGCAGAGTGTGTCAGAGTCTGATTGTCTGTTTTTAAGTCACTTTTCCACCTCTAAAATTTCAGAGCATCATTTTGTGCAGCTAAGGAGAGAAAAACTGAACATGGTGAAAAGGCCAGCCTCAGAGCTGTTTGGTGTTTCTTTGTTTTATTGTTCATATTATATTAAGTGCTATTGAAAATGTAACCTTTGAAGAGTTTGCCCTTGAACTCTGCGAGCAAGGAAAACTCTTAAGAGAAGGAAAAGCTGTATAAGAGAAGGAAAAGCTGTATACATTGTATATTTTAGAGGACACAGTTCTGAAATACGGATTTAATGTGTTCATATTAGAAGTAAAGATAAATATAGACTTACAAGTACACACAAATACGTATCAACTAACAGAAGGGTAATTTATTTATTATACTTATTTTAAAACTGTGTGTAATATGTTCCATTCTGCTGAGCACATTTCACACTTGGTATAATGCTTCCTCATTTGACAATATAATGGAAATGGAACATTTCCTATTGAGGATTCAAAAAACAGTTTTGAATGACAAATTCAAAACTTATCTTTCTTTTAAATTATTCTTTTCTTAAAATGATAGCTCTCTCTCTTTTTAATATACAATTTTGTCTATTTATTTTTGGCTGTGCTGAGTCTTCTTGACTCTGCAGGTTTTTCTCTAGTTGTGGCAAGCAGGAGCTACTATGTTTAGTTGTGTGGCATGGGCTTCTCATGGTGGTGGCTTTTCTTGTTCCAGAGCATGGGCTCTAGGGCACTGAGGCTTCCATGACTGTGACTCATAGGCTCATTAGTTGCGGCTCCTAGGCTCTAGGAAATGGTGTGGTGCATGAACTTAGTTGCTCCATGGCACGTGGGATCTTCCCAGACAGGGATTGAACTCATGTCTCCATTGCTGGCAGGTGAATTCTCTGCCACTGAGTCACCAGGGAAGCCCAATTATTCTGTTTTTAAGTTTGTTCCAAATTAAGATTTTCCTTTAAAACAACAACAACAAAAACTATTATAGCCCATCCCTAAAATAAGCTTCTACCTAGCGTGATTAAAAAAAAAAAAAAACTCACTCTGATGCAAGTTCTTTTTAGCAGACAAGATGGAGGGAAGCCCGATATAGGCAGACAAACATGAAGAGGTATGTCTAAATCTCTACATTGTTAAAGGCTTATATTCACCTAAGATTATTTATCTTGTATCTGACTCCAAAGAGGTTTAACCTTTTCTAAATCACTGGCCCAAAGCTAATGAATTGTCTCTTCAAACTGTCTCTTCTTTTATTTTATTATAATGGAACTCAAAATTTTGTATCCGAACAAGTAGGAAATGGAATGAATTTTCTACTGTGTGTCATGACATGCCAGCCAACCTTGTGTGAAGCAGAAGCAGTGGCCAGAGTGAATGAGGGGAATTTGGAGAGCAGCCACCTAGGTTGTCCTATCCTGGAGTTAGGGGTACCCCACAGAGTTAGGACTGAGGTCAGCATAGGGAGAAATCTACTTGTCTGTGTCTTCGTGACTGCCATGTTGAGTCAGGATCCACATCTCTTTTCTTAGTGAGGATAACAAAGGGTTTTGCATTAGTTCATAAACATGTCCAAAAAGTAGAAATTATCAACCAGAGAGGCTATGAGTGAAATACTATGGAAGACATATCACTTTGAACTTCATAGGACCGTATTGACCCGATATTTGCATTCAGGTTGAAATAGATGAACATGAATATATTCATATGTCATTACAGTTTAGTACACCCTAATTTTTAAGATGTTTAAAAATATCATGCTATTGATCTAGTTATTTGAATATTGAGCAAAAGTTAAAGCAGTTTTTGGCTCACCAGGAAAATCTTATGAGCTTAAAACATATACTCTGCAGGTCTGCCTTGAAGCATCTGTTTTAGAACTCTCACCTGGTATGATTTGAGGGGGCACCTATGGAGAAATAGTTTCCCCCCCTATTCTGAAACTCTGTCATTCATTATTCATTATTTTCTGTTACTGTTGCTTTTCTCAGCATCCCCCTTAAATAATGGAAACTCTCCATGGTGGGGAGCAGTAATGATTGAGTTAGTTTTAGCTATTTTTTGCCACAGAGCTGAGCACAAAATTAATTCAGTTTACTTTTACATGCAAAAGTCCAATTCTATCAATCAGCCTTTCTTTCCTTTTCTTCTTTTTTTTTTTTATTTGTTTGTTGGTAAGAGTCCAGTTTTATCTGGTGGGTATAGGAGAAAGACTTTGTATATTTGCTGGAGATGTTTTTATATGCACTATTGGACTGTTCTGCTGGAATAGAATAGAGGAATTATGCGTATTTCAACAATAGAAAAGACTGTGTTACTGAATGTGGACAAAACAAGTGCAAATTTCAGCATCCTTAATAGAAATTTGAAGAATCTGAATGATTTCTTTGTTTGTTTAATGCCATTATTTATAATCTTTATTTAGACCATTATTGCAGACTTTGAGGAATTGACTGATCCTTCATATAATAAGAAATAAAAATAAATCATTTGAAGTAAAAAAAAAAAAGAAAGCTCACCAAAAGAGCTAAAGATAAATATATTATACTTCCAGTTATCTTTGGACTTGAAGAAACTGCTTCTGCTAGTCCATAATCATAATTAGAGGTGTGATGGTTCTTTTCAAGGCATGTTTTTTATGTGTGTGTGAACCGTCGTCATTTGGGGTTAGGATATAGTCATTTTAGTTAGTGTGGTTGTCGATACAGTAACATAGGTTTTTCCTCAGGTAGTTTTTCGAATAAAGAAATATCTCATTGAAGATGTATTTATTTTTTGCTTGTTTTTTCTTTTACTTCTGTCCTACAATGATGGGAAAATGTTCTGGCAGGTAGCTATAAAATTCTGTGGGTGAGAATTCACTCAATCTTATATGTACAGTGTTTCTACCCCTAACTCAAGCTTCATGCCATGCTTATAATAAGATTGCAGATCACAGAGAAAATGTGTAGCCTCTCCTCACACAGGTAAACATGATTTGAAACTGTTCAGGGACCTCATGATTAAAATAGAACATCATTCAAAGTTTTAATTTAGGAAAACAGTTTATTTGTCAAGCACTTCCACTTTGAGGCTGAATGGACATTGGCACATCAACAAATGAGCAACTGGTAGGACATGGTCTTGGCAAGGAAAGTAGACGTATATATTTCTAAAACCGAGGAGAAACAGCAACAAAATATCCTTTCTCTGCTTTTGTCTCGAACTTTTTTTTGGTAAAACTAAAAGCAAACACCATCGATTTGAGTGTTTCAAGGGCCCTCAGATGCTCATCAGTCACCTGTTGGGTGAAACCTTTCCAGACGTCCCCAGTGGAAGCTGGGAGCCTTTCCTCTGAACCACATTCTCCTCTTGTGTGCATTTATCTCATAGCACCTCTCACTGTGCTGAGAAACAGCTATTCATTTTTCATCTAATAGATTTTAACTTCATAAATGTAGAGATTTGATATTTTAATCTCTAGAGCTTTGATACACAGAGCGCTTGTTCACTAAGTGTTCAAGCACTAGTGAAGGAAGGACAGTGAGTGTTGCCCCACCCTCATCGCCCACAATTCCCTACTAACTCTTTCCAACAACAGATCCCCAGTATGTACCTCTACCAGCCATGCCCACAACTTCCTCCCATTATTGCAGACACAGTGCCCTTGCCCTGCCAACCCCTTCATCTCTATAAAGCTGAACTGTGTAGTAGAAATTTTTGTGATGATAAACTATTCTATAATATTCACTGTCGAACATGGTAGCCACTAGCCTGTATGGTTACTGAGTACTTGAATGTGAGTAGTGAAAGTGTGGTTCTGAATAATTTTAAAGAAATTAAGCTAATGAATGTCTAAATTTACATAGTCATATGTGGCTAGTGGCTGCCATATTCGACGACAAGAGTTCTACCGTGCTTGGCACATAGTAAGTGACTAATAATACTTAATAGGCTGATTGCGTTCAGAAATTGGACAGGAAAATGTGTTGTTCTGGGGAGAATGCTTACCAAATACTTGGGAAGATGAAGAAATCAAAATGGAATAGGAAAATAGAAATAAAAGTTACTAGGAAAAATAACAGATTTGAGAGATAGAAGAGAAAGTCGATCTCATTGAGAACACGAATTGACTAGGAAGAGCTGTAGCTTCAGAAATCCAAACTAACTCTGATACACAAAAACTGGAGAAATAGTTATTAAATGTACCAGCTTTATTCTTTCTTCTGTGAACTCAGAATATGAATTAATTAAATTAAGAAGATTAAAGGATAGAATGAACGAGGAGAAACAGCAACAAAATATCCTTTCTCTGCTTTTGTCTCGAACTTTTTTTTGGTAAAACTAAAAGCAAACACCATCGATTTGAGTGTTTCAAGGGCCCTCAGATGCTCATCAGTCACCTGTTGGGTGAAACCTTTCCAGACGTCCCCAGTGGAAGCTGGGAGCCTTTCCTCTGAACCACATTCTCCTCTTGTGTGCATTTATCTCATAGCACCTCTCACTGTGCTGAGAAACAGCTATTCATTTTTCATCTAATAGATTTTAACTTCATAAATGTAGAGATTTGATATTTTAATCTCTAGAGCTTTGATACACAGAGCGCTTGTTCACTAAGTGTTCAAGCACTAGTGAAGGAAGGACAGTGAGTGTTGCCCCACCCTCATCGCCCACAATTCCCTACTAACTCTTTCCAACAACAGATCCCCAGTATGTACCTCTACCAGCCATGCCCACAACTTCCTCCCATTATTGCAGACACAGTGCCCTTGCCCTGCCAACCCCTTCATCTCTATAAAGCTGAACTGTGTAGTAGAAATTTTTGTGATGATAAACTATTCTATAATATTCACTGTCGAACATGGTAGCCACTAGCCTGTATGGTTACTGAGTACTTGAATGTGAGTAGTGAAAGTGTGGTTCTGAATAATTTTAAAGAAATTAAGCTGAATGTCTAAATTTACATAGTCATATGTGGCTAGTGGCTGCCATATTCGACGACAAGAGTTCTACCGTGCTTGGCACATAGTAAGTGACTAATAATACTTAATAGGCTGATTGCGTTCAGAAATTGGACAGGAAAATGTGTTGTTCTGGGGAGAATGCTTACCAAATACTTGGGAAGATGAAGAAATCAAAATGGAATAGGAAAATAGAAATAAAAGTTACTAGGAAAAATAACAGATTTGAGAGATAGAAGAGAAAGTCGATCTCATTGAGAACACGAATTGACTAGGAAGAGCTGTAGCTTCAGAAATCCAAACTAACTCTGATACACAAAAACTGGAGAAATAGTTATTAAATGTACCAGCTTTATTCTTTCTTCTGTGAACTCAGAATATGAATTAATTAAATTAAGAAGATTAAAGGATAGAATGAACAAAATGCAGTCAATTTAATTCAACCACATTCTATTAGCAGAATTTCAATGAAAATGTTTTATTTATTATTAGATCTTCTGACAAATATTGTTATATTTTAATTTCATTGTATTGACTATCAAACTGTTGTAATTGAATTTTATTGTATTGACTACTGCTGGAAACAGATTGGCCACAGCTATTCAGTTAGAGATGCTTTTTGTAGTATTCAGTTCTTTTGTACCTCAACCCTTTGCAAATTATTTTGTGTACATTTTGAGTTCTAGTTATAATTTAGTTTCAATAACTTCTCTCTCCTTCCTATAAAGTAAAAAAGCTCTAGAGTTACAGTTGCCTTCATTCATGTTACAAATATTGAATGCTGTCTGTGAGCTTTGGGAATAATATGGTAAATGAGCCAAATATATTTTTTGCCCTCATGGAACTTGAATCTAGCAGGAAAAATGTCTGGCTGCTGAAGAAAAACTAAGAAACATGAAAAATATCAGGAAATAATGACATGCTAAAGAATATAATTCCAGCTATGCCCCTGGCTCTAAGAAGAGAGTCAGTTAAAAGCTCAGAAAGATCCATGGGGGTTAGGGCAGACTAAGAAGGCTTCGAGGATGAGCCTTGGCCTTAGCTGACCTATGAGGCAAGGCTGAGAGTTGAAGAGACGATGGGTAGTTGACAGGAAAGTCAAAGACATTGCAGGTAAGAGAAATAACAAGAATGGTGCCTGTAATGTAGAAATAAGCATGGCAAGGAAAAGTGTTGAATTATTTGGCTGATTGCTCAGAAATTGGACAGGAAAATGTGTTGTTCTGGGGAGAATGCTTACCAAATACTTGGGAAGATGAAGAAATCAAAATGGAATAGGAAAATAGAAATAAAAGTTACTAGGAAAAATAACAGATTTGAGAGATAGAAGAGAAAGTCGATCTCATTGAGAACACGAATTGACTAGGAAGAGCTGTAGCTTCAGAAATCCAAACTAACTCTGATACACAAAAACTGGAGAAATAGTTATTAAATGTACCAGCTTTATTCTTTCTTCTGTGAACTCAGAATATGAATTAATTAAATTAAGAAGATTAAAGGATAGAATGAACAAAATGCAGTCAATTTAATTCAACCACATTCTATTAGCAGAATTTCAATGAAAATGTTTTATTTATTATTAGATCTCCTGACAAATATTGTTATATTTTAATTTCATTGTATTGACTATCAAACTGTTGTAATTGAATTTTATTGTATTGACTACTGCTGGAAACAGATTGGCCACAGCTATTCAGTTAGAGATGCTTTTTGTAGTATTCAGTTCTTTTGTACCTCAACCCTTTGCAAATTGTTTTGTGTACATTTTGAGTTCTAGTTATAATTTAGTTTCAATAACTTCTCTCTCCTTCCTATAAAGTAAAAAAGCTCTAGAGTTACAGTTGCCTTCATTCATGTTACAAATATTGAATGCTGTCTGTGAGCTTTGGGAATAATATGGTAAATAAGCCAAATATATTTTTTGCCCTCATGGAACTTGAATCTAGCAGGAAAAATGTCTGGCTGCTGAAGAAAAACTAAGAAACATGAAAAATATCAGGAAATAATGACATGCTAAAGAATATAATTCCAGCTATGCCCCTGGCTCTAAGAAGAGAGTCAGTTAAAAGCTCAGAAAGATCCATGGGGGTTAGGGCAGACTAAGAAGGCTTCGAGGATGAGCCTTGGCCTTAGCTGACCTATGAGGCAAGGCTGAGAGTTGAAGAGACGATGGGTAGTTGACAGGAAAGTCAAAGACATTGCAGGTAAGAGAAATAACAAGAATGGTGCCTGTAATGTAGAAATAAGCATGGCAAGGAAAGTGAGGAGATAATTTCTCAATGCAGAGAAATACGTGATGTTATAGAGACCATTCATGAAGAGGACTCCCAGTCCAATGCCATGTTGGGATGCCCAGGTGAAGATATTCTAATAGGCCATAAAGCCTGGTCAGACACTAGAGAAGGGGCTACGGGTTTGGGGATTATCAACTAGTTATGTAGGATAACTAGTCCTTATGAGCCAATGACAGAGACTAAATTTAGGAAGGAAGAGAAAGTAACTAGATGTAAGTAGGCAACAGAAGACAGAGCTGTGAATAAACTGTAGATAGTTGTAATAAAGTAGGGTGAGAAGCAACTTTTTGCGAAAGACAAATATATTTTTTAAAGAATGAAACATCAGAAGTGTCACATGGTGATGGACAGCAAAGATGAAAATTCAGAAAGAGCTCCTGGATTTAGGAGATACTAACTATCTTTGAAAAAATAAATTCGTTAGGACAGTAGATACAAAAGCCACTTTTCAGGAAATAAGAAGAGAAGAGGATACATAGGGTGTGGAAGTGGGAAACCACATGTTTGAGAAAGTCAGAATTAAAATAGTAGACTTCATAAAGGCTAGACCACTTAATGAGTTATTTGTGTATTTTTAAAAATTTTTTATTTTTTAAAAATTATTTATTTTTAATTGGAAGGTAATTGTTTTACAATATTGTACTGGTGTCCGCCATATATCAACAGGAATATATATTAGTGTTTTCTGCCATATATCAACAAGAATTGTGTATTTTTAAAAGTAAGGAGACCTACTTGGAAATTTGGAAAATAGGGAGATTGGTGATTTTGAGATTGATAAATTCATTGCTTCTTATTATGTCTGGTCTAAACTTGAACCCTTTTTCTTCATTAAATCCTAGTGAGTCCATTACAGAAGAAACCCTGAAAAAGGCAAAGGAGATTGGGTTCTCAGACAAGCAGATTTCAAAATGCCTCGGGGTGACTGAAGCCCAGACAAGAGAGCTGAGGTTAAAGAAAAACATTCATCCTTGGGTTAAACAGGTAAAGAAGGAGTTTTTTCTTTCTTCCTAGGATTCCTCAGTTGAAATATAGGCACCAATCATAGAGCCATTTTTTTAAATTTAAAGGGGTGGAATTCAAAAGTGATTTTACTTGTCCAACCATTGCTCATGACACCACTTATTTCATTCAGCAAGAATTGATCTATGCTTTAAAGGAGAAGGTATATAAGGGCATTGGGATATAAAGGGAAGAGTGAGAACACGATTTTCTTGGCCTAAAAGCCTGGTCAGACACTAGAGAAGGGGCTACGGGTTTGGGGATTATCAACTAGTTATGTAGGATAACTAGTCCTTATGAGCCAATGACAGAGACTAAATTTAGGAAGGAAGAGAAAGTAACTAGATGTAAGTAGGCAACAGAAGACAGAGCTGTGAATAAACTGTAGATAGTTGTAATAAAGTAGGGTGAGAAGCAACTTTTTGCGAAAGACAAATATATTTTTTAAAGAATGAAACATCAGAAGTGTCACATGGTGATGGACAGCAAAGATGAAAATTCAGAAAGAGCTCCTGGATTTAGGAGATACTAACTATCTTTGAAAAAATAAATTCGTTAGGACAGTAGGTACAAAAGCCACTTTTCAGGAAATAAGAAGAGAAGAGGATACATAGGGTGTGGAAGTGGGAAACCACATGTTTGAGAAAGTCAGAATTAAAATAGTAGACTTCATAAAGGCTAGACCACTTAATGAGTTATTTGTGTATTTTTAAAAATTTTTTATTTTTTAAAAATTATTTATTTTTAATTGGAAGGTAATTGTTTTACAATATTGTACTGGTGTCCGCCATATATCAACAGGAATATATATTAGTGTTTTCTGCCATATATCAACAGGAATTGTGTATTTTTAAAAGTAAGGAGACCTACTTGGAAATTTGGAAAATAGGGAGATTGGTGATTTTGAGATTGATAAATTCACTGCTTCTTATTATGTCTGGTCTAAACTTGAACCCTTTTTCTTCATTAAATCCTAGTGAGTCCATTACAGAAGAAACCCTGAAAAAGGCAAAGGAGATTGGGTTCTCAGACAAGCAGATTTCAAAATGCCTCGGGGTGACTGAAGCCCAGACAAGAGAGCTGAGGTTAAAGAAAAACATTCATCCTTGGGTTAAACAGGTAAAGAAGGAGTTTTTTCTTTCTTCCTAGGATTCCTCAGTTGAAATATAGGCACCAATCATAGAGCCATTTTTTAATTGAAAGGGGTGGAATTCAAAAGTGATTTTACTTGTCCAACCATTGCTCATGACACCACTTATTTCATTCAGCAAGAATTGATCTATGCTTTAAAGGAGAAGGTATATAAGGGCATTGGGATATAAAGGGAAGAGTGAGAACACGATTTTCTTGGCCTAAGTAAAAAGAAAAAATTAAAATGACCTCTCCTCTACTTTTTGACCCATGTGCAAATATGTCTCTAGTAAGAGAAATCCTTAGTAATAGAAGGACTTGAAATGCCCTAGTGTAGTGACTGGCCCTCTCGAAAAGAATAGTTATATTTCTTGGCACTGATTTCTTACAGGGTAATACTTTATTTTAAGTGCTCCATCATTACGGTTCATTTAGTATTCATTGTGATAGGGTTGGACATAATGAGCTCATCTAGTATTCATGACAATCACACAAGAACTTTCAAAGGTGTGCCGTTGTGATTTTTTTTGGGCCTTTAGTATAAGAGATGCTTTGGCTTAAAGTACCACCAGCTGGTTTTTGTCCTTTAAAATCATTGGTTTTTCTCATGTGCTCAGGGGGCATACGTATAACCTTAGGTCAAAGGCTTGATACCGAATATTTTCTACTCAGCAATTATTATCTTTCTTCCTTCTCACTTGTCTTACATTAGCTTGCCCTGTTGGCCCCAAAATCTTGCTCACTAAGCTGAGCTCTTGGCCCTAGAGAACTGAATTGATTTACTTTTTCCAAATATGTTCAATGAGATCTGGTCCCATTCCTTACTTCTCTATACTCTGTGATATTTATGTCATCCCATTGCTCAGTGCTATAGGTGACTTCAATCCTATGCATTAATTTGCAAACCAAAGACATCCTTATATATAGATCATTTTGTTCTGATTTTAGATTTTTATTTGTAGTTGCTTGAGTTAGTTTTCCTGGTAACCAGTTGACTATATGATCATTTTGTTTCCTGAGAGCTAGTATGTAATAATCAGTTGATCTGGAATGTGTATTGCCATTCATTGCCCAAGAGATAGTTAAGTCATATCATTGCTTTTTCTCCACTCTCACTTCTAGAATAAGTGAGAATTGGATGGTACATGCATTTTTATTATCTTTCTTTTTGATAGTAATGGACATTAAAGGGATATGAATGTAGAATCAAAAAAAAATCCACAAGTGTTCTTGAAAAAATTATATTAAAATACAGTAAAAATCCCCATGTATGTGTGTATGCATTTTATGTGTGTATGTATTTTTTCTCCCTTGCAGATTGATACACTGGCTGCAGAATACCCATCAGTAACAAACTACCTCTATGTTACCTACAATGGTCAGGTAGGAACTGCCAAAGCTATATAACATAGAAAGCTCTAGATTTGGTAAATAGTCCACATGGGAAGAATATATGTTTTGCGTGTCTTTGGTTATCTAGCAATCTTGATAATAAAAATGACATCATTTGAATTGAGTGTGATCATGTGCTTCTGTACTCAGTCTTTTAAGAACTGTGTTAAGATAATAAAGTAAAACAAATGAAGAGATAAAGATAGTGGTTGCATGACTGACATGACATTATAAATTAAGAAAAAAGACAATGATTACATGAACATACAATTATACTCTATTCTCATGACTAATTAAAAATATTGAATACTTTTTTATGAATACGTAGGGCTCATATAACTTTTTATACATTTATGGGTTCCCAAAGACTAATAGAAGATGCATATCAACAAAGTAAAAAATGGGAAACACACTCAAAGGCAGGACATAGTTTATTTTGAGGGAAAAATAACATAATTGCAACATTCTCCTTTTTTCCACTTTCAGGAGCATGACATCAATTTTGATGATCACGGAATGATGGTGCTGGGCTGTGGTCCATATCACATTGGTAAAGTGATAACGTATATTTCCATAGGACTTTAAGTTTATACTGTACTTTTCACATATGTTAATTCCATTATTCTATGAACTATGTAAAGTAAAAGCTGTCATAATAAAAATTTTACAGATTAGGAAACAGGTTCAGAGCCATGTAACCCAATTTATACCGTTAATTAAACAAAAGAAGTAGGACTCAAATATGGGTCTCAACCACAAATTCCATTTCCTTTCATTTTATCATGCCATCCCTTTATCATTTTCATCCTCATGAACTAAACATAGTCTGTTACTCAAGTTGGGAACTGAATTACATTTTGACTTTTGCTCTTCCTGCATAGTTTTCCACAAAGATCTATATTTTCTCAAGGACTTTGTACATCAACCAGTAATTGTGTTTGTAGATCCAGTGTCTTACCTAACGTATGATTTGTATTGACATCAGATGCAAAGAATTCATTTCCCTGGGGACACAGGAGTATTACATAATTTATTAAAATGTTCTCACCAGAATTTGTTATATTTCTCCAAGTCACTTAAAATTAGATATTTAATAACAAATCAAGATGTATTACAGTTACAAAGTATATATTGAAATAGGCAATGTTTCTTAGCAGATGTATCTAACATCTAGTCTCTGCAAGGTGTTTTAATTTGGGAATGATGAAATATATGATATAAATATATGTGGTCTTGTTTTTTGTTACTCTAAGCATAGTTTATTGTAGTTCTAAAAATTGTTTCAGGATATGGCAGTTTGGCAAATTTTGGTCAAATTTTTAAGTAGGCCTGAAGTGTTTATACCTTTTCCACTTCAGTTATCTTATGGGTTAAATGACCTGAACATTTTCACTAGGATCTACCCTTCTCCTCTCCAAACCTTTCTTCTTTTGTCTTCAAATTTTGCTTAATTTATGCAACCATTCTACATTATTTTAGCACCTAAGAAAGATTAGCCTAGCTAATGATCAAATGTATACCTAATTGATAGTGAAATTTAACATGCTACTATATTTGGACAACTTGTTCTGACAAGCATTTTTAGGAGACAAAGGTCTAATGCAAAAGATTAGCACAAATCCCAGAACTTTCAGTTCTATGGCATCCCAGTAGAGGTGATATTTTGAGGCATTTAGGCCATTATTATAACTTCAAATTGCTTCCTAGAAGGTCATTCACTCTGCATGGGGTGGCCTTGCCAAACTTGAAAGGATATGCTTGGAAAGGCCAGAACTTTCCAATCAATCAAGACATGTCAGGGCTGCAAGGCACCTCAGGGATCATTGGGCTTGGCTCTGAGACATCAGGGTAGATGGAAGGACTGAAACACGAACTCAAGTGTTCTGATCACTAGTTTAACTATTTTTTGTGCTAAGGTTAATATGTTCACTTTGCATTTCTCTTCAGTAAATGAGGTTTTCTAAAAATTATTATTACAGTTAACCTCCATTAAGTTTGAGTTCTGAATGTTCTGAATAGGGAGTTACCTCTTGCAGAACTTAGCATACAAACCAAGTCAACTGGTCATTGTTGTTTAATTAGTTCCTGTTTTCCCTACAAATAATATAGTGTGCATAATATCAATAGATCGGACCTTTATACTTTGGAAAAAGATTGAATTGAAAGGGTAGTAACTCCCTTAGCCTTGATTGACTGGCAATATTCTTCTCTTTGTATTATAACTTCAGGCTTCTCTTCTCATTGTCTCTGCAGGCAGCAGCGTGGAATTTGATTGGTGTGCTGTCTCCAGTATTCGCACTCTGCGTCAGCTTGGCAAGAAGACAGTGGTGGTGAATTGTAACCCTGAAACCGTGAGCACAGATTTTGATGAGTGTGACAAACTGTACTTTGAAGAGCTGTCTTTGGAGAGAATCCTAGACATCTACCATCAGGAGGTAAAAAAAAAAGAAAGAAAAAAATATATGCACTGCATACTTTATATGTGTCTTCATGTATACAGATTTATATTGTAATTTCCCTTCAGAGAAAGAGCTGCTGGTATCTTTCACTGTTTAGTTTTATAGGTAAACTAAAAAAATCACCCCAGCCTTAGATTCTTGAGACCCTAACACAGAGTATTTATTTTTCATATAAAATACACCTTTTCATTCTAAACATTCCAATTATACTGAAAATTCTTCTTGGTAACATGTGCCAGATGCATATTAATTAGCACAAGGCAGCCCCGGTAAATATTTTACAAAGTCATTTAACTGATCGTGTAGACATATGATAAGCAGCCTCTCTCTGGTTCAGACTATTGTGGTTTAATGATGACCAGTTCTCAGAGGAGGCAAATCAGTCATTCACAAAGGACCGGTTAGTTCTTCATGCTACAGATGAAACCAATAGTCTTCAATTTTAAATCAATGATTTCATTCTAAATGATTTAGGTACCGTTATAATCTTCTCCTAAGTAGCTCTTTCTACCTCCACTCCAATATTATTGAATGTATCTTCATGGTGGATTTATATGATCCTAGGTTAACCATACGTCTATAAAACAAATCATTACAATTAAAATAAATGCCTACTTGAAAATTTTACAGTGATGCATAGTAGATGTGCTTTCTGAGGCTATTATAATTAATTTCCTTCTACAGAGAATCATCCCTATGTACAAAATGTAGTCACTTAAGGAAACAAATATTGACTTCGAGACACAAGACTTGAATTTTTGACTTGAAAATTTGTTGATTTTTGCCAGTTACTTAAATTCTCTGTGTTTCACCTTTTATTGTTGTTGTTGATGAATCATATGAATGTTAAAACATGGTACATATAAGTACTGTGATGGTAGCCTGAGATTTGTGGTTGAGATTGTATTGTCAAGTACAAAGTATAGTGCTAAACTTATGTGATGATTTTATTATTGAGAAGAAAATAGACAAATTTGGGATCAATATATGATCATAGTTTTCTATTTGGGCTTGGCCTACTAATTTTTTAATATAATGAAACTAAACCATTAGGTAAGGCTTCTCGAATGGCTCAGTGTTGAGTGAAGAATTCAGTTGCCAGTGCAGGAGATGGGGGAGATGTGGGTTTGATCCCTGAGTCAGGAAGATCCACTGGAGGAGCAAATAGCAACGTATTACAGTATTCTTGTCTAAAAAAATATCTCGGGGACAGCGGAGATGGGCTACAGTCCATGGAGTCTCAAAAAGTTGGACATGACTGAGCATAGCACACAAACCATTAGGTAGAACATATATGATTTTTAGTTCTTTCTCTGATCAGATTTTTCTCGTAGTTTCTTTATTCATTTTAGATACATAGGTGGGGATCAAAACAAGTACATTCAACAAATATTTCTTGAGTACCCTTTAAAAATCAGCAGGAGAGAAAAGCCTGTAAAAGCATGGTCTTTACTGGTTCAAAACCTCTCTCTGGTTCAGACTATTGTGGTTTAATGATGACCAGTTCTCAGAGGAGGCAAATCAGTCATTCACAAAGGACCGGTTAGTTCTTCATGCTACAGATGAAACCAATAGTCTTCAATTTTAAATCAATGATTTCATTCTAAATGATTTAGGTACCGTTATAATCTTCTCCTAAGTAGCTCTTTCTACCTCCACTCCAATATTATTGAATGTATCTTCATGGTGGATTTATATGATCCTAGGTTAACCATACGTCTATAAAACAAATCATTACAATTAAAATAAATGCCTACTTGAAAATTTTACAGTGATGCATAGTAGATGTGCTTTCTGAGGCTATTATAATTAATTTCCTTCTACAGAGAATCATCCCTATGTACAAAATGTAGTCACTTAAGGAAACAAATATTGACTTCGAGACACAAGACTTGAATTTTTGACTTGAAAATTTGTTGATTTTTGCCAGTTACTTAAATTCTCTGTGTTTCACCTTTTATTGTTGTTGTTGATGAATCATATGAATGTTAAAACATGGTACATATAAGTACTGTGATGGTAGCCTGAGATTTGTGGTTGAGATTGTATTGTCAAGTACAAAGTATAGTGCTAAACTTATGTGATGATTTTATTATTGAGAAGAAAATAGACAAATTTGGGATCAATATATGATCATAGTTTTCTATTTGGGCTTGGCCTACTAATTTTTTAATATAATGAAACTAAACCATTAGGTAAGGCTTCTCGAATGGCTCAGTGTTGAGTGAAGAATTCAGTTGCCAGTGCAGGAGATGGGGGAGATGTGGGTTTGATCCCTGAGTCAGGAAGATCCACTGGAGGAGCAAATAGCAACGTATTACAGTATTCTTGTCTAAAAAAATATCTCGGGGACAGCGGAGATGGGCTACAGTCCATGGAGTCTCAAAAAGTTGGACATGACTGAGCATAGCACACAAACCATTAGGTAGAACATATATGATTTTTAGTTCTTTCTCTGATCAGATTTTTCTCGTAGTTTCTTTATTCATTTTAGATACATAGGTGGGGATCAAAACAAGTACATTCAACAAATATTTCTTGAGTACCCTTTAAAAATCAGCAGGAGAGAGAGCTGTAAAAGCAGGTCCTTATATTAAAACAATGAAATAAAACTGAGATTCATGGCAAAATATGTGAAACCTTATATGATTATTTAAAAGAAACATTAACAGGCATTGCAAACAATAGCTGCAGGCATTTTACACATAGATAATAATTTTCCTATGAAATGATTTAAGGAAAGATGAAGAACACAATTGCCTTTTTGCACAAGGATGTTAATGAGGTCCTTTTACTATAACTGAATTCAGTATGATAGAAATAAATAGATTAGCCCTTATTTGAAGCTAAAGCTTTTTTTTTCAGTGCTACTATATATAAGGTAATTTTAAATGCTGTATTGAAGAACATAAGAACAATATGCCATTGACATATTCTTTAAGCTACCCTACAAGAATCGTTATGTTAATGTATCATATGCACATATCATACACATATGTACATATATTTGTGTATGTGTTTCCTTATGTAAGGTTGTTGTGTGTCTCCTCACAGCAGGCCTTATAGGCATTGTCTCTTATAACTGAGATTTAACCTTCAGGAGGCTGCCCTAGTTCGACCTTGGATGCCCCTAGTGATACTGAAAGCACTGAAGCATTCAGTGGTAAATTTGCAGAAAATTGGAAGCACGTCTAATCTTATTTAAAAGCACACGTTTGAGTCACTTAGAAGGGCAATAGGCTTTGCCAAGGATACATAGCTACATGGTATGATAGAAAGCGTGATAGGTCCCTTGGTCCAGGTCCTTGGTCTAGTTCAGGCTCAGGCTTGTTTCCATGGCATCAAAGGAGAACCTTTAAAGAAAACCTTAAGAGAAAGTCAGGAAAGTGATGTGCCCTGTGAGAAAAGGAGGGAGGTCTGGATCAGAAGTTGAGTGAGAGAGATGCTAGACATGCTGAAATCTCCTTCCCACTTGTTCTTTTTTGATAGAAAAATTTATAGCGTATATCCCTTTAGCTGCAGGCATTTTTTATACTTTGTAAAGAGAAACCCTTTAAACTGAGGTAATTAATTCCTTACAATTGTGTTCTGCTCCTTGAGAAGAGCTTTGCATTTTTATTTTTTATGTTTTGGTGTGTGAACGTGGAGAAGAACAAAGAAAGTGAGAAGTTTTGGGTGTCTGCCGTCTACAAAGCTTCCCAGTTTGCTCTAGGGGTAAAGAACCCACTTTCCAGTACAGGAAACTAAGAGACATGGCTTCAGTCCCTGGGTTAGGAAGATCCCCTGGAGAAGGGCAAAGCAACCCACTTCAGCATTCTTGCCTGGAGAATCCCATGGACAGAGGAACCTGGGGGCTACGGTCCATAGGGTCACAAAGACTAGGATAGAGCTGAAGGGGCGTAGCATGCCATCTACAAGGCTTTGACAGATGATAGTTTTTGCCTAGGTCAATTTTGCTTAGGACACTCTTTAAAAAGTAAAAAGATGTCTCGAATTATTTTCAGGAACATGAGTTGAAAATTATTACATTGTTTATAGAAGAGCTAATACTGCTCTTCTCTTTTATTACTGTGCTTAGTCACACAGTCTTGTCCAATTCTTTGCCACCCCATGGATTGTAGCATACCATTTTCTTTAAGCTACCCTACAAGAATCGTTATGTTAATGTATCATATGCACATATCATACACATATGTACATATATTTGTGTATGTGTTTCCTTATGTAAGGTTGTTGTGTGTCTCCTCACAGCAGGCCTTATAGGCATTGTCTCTTATAACTGAGATTTAACCTTCAGGAGGCTGCCCTAGTTCGACCTTGGATGCCCCTAGTGATACTGAAAGCACTGAAGCATTCAGTGGTAAATTTGCAGAAAATTGGAAGCACGTCTAATCTTATTTAAAAGCACACGTTTGAGTCACTTAGAAGGGCAATAGGCTTTGCCAAGGATACATAGCTACATGGTATGATAGAAAGCGTGATAGGTCCCTTGGTCCAGGTCCTTGGTCTAGTTCAGGCTCAGGCTTGTTTCCATGGCATCAAAGGAGAACCTTTAAAGAAAACCTTAAGAGAAAGTCAGGAAAGTGATGTGCCCTGTGAGAAAAGGAGGAGGTCTGGATCAGAAGTTGAGTGAGAGAGATGCTAGACATGCTGAAATCTCCTTCCCACTTGTTCTTTTTTGATAGAAAAATTTATAGCGTATATCCCTTTAGCTGCAGGCATTTTTTATACTTTGTAAAGAGAAACCCTTTAAACTGAGGTAATTAATTCCTTACAATTGTGTTCTGCTCCTTGAGAAGAGCTTTGCATTTTTATTTTTTATGTTTTGGTGTGTGAACGTGGAGAAGAACAAAGAAAGTGAGAAGTTTTGGGTGTCTGCCGTCTACAAAGCTTCCCAGTTTGCTCTAGGGGTAAAGAACCCACTTTCCAGTACAGGAAACTAAGAGACGTGGCTTCAGTCCCTGGGTTAGGAAGATCCCCTGGAGAAGGGCAAAGCAACCCACTTCAGCATTCTTGCCTGGAGAATCCCATGGACAGAGGAACCTGGGGGCTACGGTCCATAGGGTCACAAAGACTAGGATAGAGCTGAAGGGGCGTAGCATGCCATCTACAAGGCTTTGACAGATGATAGTTTTTGCCTAGGTCAATTTTGCTTAGGACACTCTTTAAAAAGTAAAAAGATGTCTCGAATTATTTTCAGGAACATGAGTTGAAAATTATTACATTGTTTATAGAAGAGCTAATACTGCTCTTCTCTTTTATTACTGTGCTTAGTCACACAGTCTTGTCCAATTCTTTGCCACCCCATGGATTGTAGCATACCAGGCTCCTCTGTCTATGGGATTTTTCAGATCAGAATACTGGACTGGGTTGCAATTTCCTACTCCAAGGGATCTTCCCAACTCAGGGATAGAACCCACGTCTCTTGCATTAGCAGGTGGATTCTTTACCACTGCACCATCTAGGAAGCTCCTCTTTTATTAGACCTATTGCTAAATCTATTTCCTGGGGATAGGTTATGCTATAATCTTTATAGACTATGACGATAAGATAGATTCTCATACATTCTTGCTAACTTCACAATTTCCCTTTCTTTCTTTGGAGACTCATGGTTTGAAGGTTATATAACTAAACCACATTAACTTTCTTTCACTTCCAAACCCTATTTAGGACCCATTTCTTAATTCTTTTTGTATTTTTTAATTAAAAAACAGGTTGAGTTTTAAAATGCAGATAATATATTTGACATGTCCCTGTCTGATTTGAGACCTGATTATGTATTTTTTTCTTTCTTTTACAATGTATAATTTACTGGATCATACTGTATAAAGATGTACTTTGATTAAATATTTAATTCTCCTATTTTTAACACCTAATACCATATGTATATGCAGACAGTGGTACCTCTGTACTACACCTGGAATTAAGCGAATGACAGAGTGATAGACATGAATTATTAGTGATGAATAAAGGGAATGCATCGCTCTAAACTAGAACTGGGTCTTGTTCCTAGCATTTGATTTTATTGTAATTAAATATAATCTTAAGATTCTGTCTGAAATGTTAAAAATGCTTTATTAATATGTGAATTACTGAAATGTAATGCATGAGCAACTTCACTGATAGAAGTATCAATAGTGAAGACTTGGAAATTAGAGATAATACATGAAATTATAAAAATCAGGGCTATTTTTTGGTGAAGTAAGGTGATATTTCTATTAGTTAAACAAAATTCCTTACATTGCATTCTGTCTATATTAAAGAATTTAATTTGTCTGTAAAAATAAGGACTGACCAAGCAGATTAGTTTATAATACAAACTGATATGATCTCAAATATATCTGAAAAATGTTCCTCACTGCTAAAAATAACTTTGTAATGTAATTTCAGCTTAAAGATTATTTCAGAAAGATTTTTGTATGATAATACCTTAGTTCATGATATCAGGTTTAACAAACTAGGAAACTAAGATACAAACAAATTTAGGTAAGATCAGTGAAACTTTGGGACCCTAATGGAATTATTTTAGGCCTACTGTATTAGGAATCTGTGAACCAAATCTGAATTTTAGACTATTTTACTTCAGAAAATTACTTGAACTCAGGGATAGAACCCACGTCTCTTGCATTAGCAGGTGGATTCTTTACCACTGCACCATCTAGGAAGCTCCTCTTTTATTAGACCTATTGCTAAATCTATTTCCTGGGGATAGGTTATGCTATAATCTTTATAGACTATGACGATAAGAGAGATTCTCATACATTCTTGCTAACTTCACAATTTCCCTTTCTTTCTTTGGAGACTCATGGTTTGAAGGTTATATAACTAAACCACATTAACTTTCTTTCACTTCCAAACCCTATTTAGGACCCATTTCTTAATTCTTTTTGTATTTTTTAATTAAAAAACAGGTTGAGTTTTAAAATGCAGATAATATATTTGACATGTCCCTGTCTGATTTGAGACCTGATTATGTATTTTTTTCTTTCTTTTACAATGTATAATTTACTGGATCATACTGTATAAAGATGTACTTTGATTAAATATTTAATTCTCCTATTTTTAACACCTAATACCATATGTATATGCAGACAGTGGTACCTCTGTACTACACCTGGAATTAAGCGAATGACAGAGTGATAGACATGAATTATTAGTGATGAATAAAGGGAATGCATCGCTCTAAACTAGAACTGGGTCTTGTTCCTAGCATTTGATTTTATTGTAATTAAATATAATCTTAAGATTCTGTCTGAAATGTTAAAAATGCTTTATTAATATGTGAATTACTGAAATGTAATGCATGAGCAACTTCACTGATAGAAGTATCAATAGTGAAGACTTGGAAATTAGAGATAATACATGAAATTATAAAAATCAGGGCTATTTTTTGGTGAAGTAAGGTGATATTTCTATTAGTTAAACAAAATTCCTTACATTGCATTCTGTCTATATTAAAGAATTTAATTTGTCTGTAAAAATAAGGACTGACCAAGCAGATTAGTTTATAATACAAACTGATATGATCTCAAATATATCTGAAAAATGTTCCTCACTGCTAAAAATAACTTTGTAATGTAATTTCAGCTTAAAGATTATTTCAGAAAGATTTTTGTATGATAATACCTTAGTTCATGATATCAGGTTTAACAAACTAGGAAACTAAGATACAAACAAATTTAGGTAAGATCAGTGAAACTTTGGGACCCTAATGGAATTATTTTAGGCCTACTGTATTAGGAATCTGTGAACCAAATCTGAATTTTAGACTATTTTACTTCAGAAAATTACTTGAAACTATTTAAGTGTGAGTGATTAAGGTATTAATTCACCTATGTAGGACACCGGATTCTCTTTTATAAGTCCTTACAAGCTCTCTGCTTAGAGTTAGAACCAATCTAAGATAAAATTCTTCCACAAAAGTCTCCTCTATTAACTTTTTCCCTGAAATGTGTTCTCTTCTACTGAATTCCCTTTGCTGTACGGGCAAAACCTGCACTCAACCATCACACCATTACTCTAAAACATTCTTGTGGATGTGATTTGTCTTCCAAGTGATGGTCTTTATTTCTGGAGGTCAATGATGAAGATAGGATACTGGAGTGAAAGCTTTTCTATCTGCCACTTCCCCAAAAAGAACGTTTTAGAAATAGCTCTTCTCCTATCCTTTAGCATTCACTACCTTTGAAACAAGGCAGAAAAACAGTTAGCTTAAAATTCAGATTTGGCATATCAGGTAAGCATAGTTGCTTTTCAATATGTAGAAGTAAATTCAAGTCATTTTGTGTTTGCTAGAAAGGGAATATGGGCAAGTCACTTTACCTTCACCAAGGCTATGTTTATTTACCTGCAAAATGGAAATAAGTAATAACTGTCTCAATGTGATACCATGATGGTGAAAACATAGTTTAGGAATGTAGTAATAAACTTAATATGTAGTAGTAGTAGTAATGTATGTAATGATGCTTCCTGGGTAGTTCGGTGGTAAAATATCCACCTGCCAAGCAGGGAACCCTGTTTTGATCTCTGGCTCTGGAAGATCTCCTGGAGAAAGAAATGCAACCCACTCCAGTATTCTTGCCTGGGAAATCCCATGGACAGTAGAGCCTGGCAGGCTACAGTCATAGAGTCAAAGAGTTGGACATGATTTAGTGACTATATAACAGCAGTTTATATTATTATTGGTTTTTTTCGCAGTGTGTGGTGTTAACATTAGAATCTGCTATTTTTAAAGTTGTTACTTTATTGCAAAACAGAAATCAATTTCATAGAGTTATTTTGGAAAATACTGATGTATTTATTATATAGAAACTTTTTATTCAACTTAAAATGCCTATTTTAGTGCAATTAACTCTAATATGTGCTCATATCTGGTTATTTCTTTCCTAATTTTAGAATTTATTTTTGAAGACTTTCACATAAGAGAATTTTTGTGTATATATTTAATATTTAATTAAGGAATTAGTTTCTAGGCCTCTAAAATAGTAATGCTGCTAATAAACTAAAAATAATAAACAAATAAAAATAGTATGGTTAAGAGAATAATTTTTATTAAAAGTTTTGCAGGAAATGGATATTGAACATAAAAATGATGATAAAAGCAGCTTAAGTGTACTTATAAACATGCAGAAATGTGGAGTATTACTTTCCATAATGATTACAATGCATTTAAGTACTCAATTGCAGGGTGTTTCTTAGGCAGTACATAATTTCTCTTAACAGAGAGAAATTAGTTTCACCCCATTTAATAATATTTCAGAATAATTGTAAACAGTGACAAAATACATTTGCATGTGTGCTAAGTTCCTTCAGTCATGTTAGACTCTTTGCGACCCCATGGACTATAGCCCCCCAGGCTCCTCTGTCCATGGAATTTTCCAGGTGAGAATACTGGAGTGGGTTGCCATTTCCTCCTTTAGGGGATCTTCCTGAGTGAGACCTACATCTCTTATGTTTCCTGCTTTGGCAGGCAGGCTCTTTACCACTAGTGCCATCTATTGCTTCACAATATTCCTTTGTAGGTTGTTAAGGCAAATACAAATTATGCCAACATCAGTGGCCTACCAGATATTATATTTTCTAATATAAATAATAATGTCTTATTCACACACTTACAAGGCATAATATATGGGTTCCTTAGACAGGTGCCAAGGAGTAAAGGAGAGAGGACGAGATGAGAGGTAGGATTTAGACTTCACTTTAGGGATAGTTAGAGTTTAGGTAAGAGGAAGGAGATGGGAGGAAGGAAACAAGACCAGGAAAGGTTAAATGGTGACAGAGCTTGCTGGTAGGAATGCATGCGTGTAGGTGGGGCAGTGGATAGGTGGTCTTCCTGGGGCTGAAAGGAACAATTTAGATAAGATTGAAAAGTCTTAATGGCCCTAGTGGTAATGAGTTAGCACTTTATCCTTTAGGCAATGGAAACCTTTGGAGCATGCTGAATATATGAGTAACTTGGTGAAGGAGTCTTGTGTAAGATTAATCTGAATGTGAAGTGCTGCAGTGGAGAGAACAGCAGAGATGAATGTTAAAGAGAGATCTGTATTCATTTAGAAAATTACAATAGTAGTTCAAGAATTAATTGATCTTTGTGCATGGTGTCAGGGAATGTTCCAACTTCATTTTTTTGCATGTAGCTGTCCCATTTTATATGTTCACCTCCTTTGTCAAAAATAAGGTACCCACAGGTTCATTTTGGGGTTTCCTATCATTCATTAGGAAAATATGAACATAAAAATGATGATAAAAGCAGCTTAAGTGTACTTATAAACATGCAGAAATGTGGAGTATTACTTTCCATAATGATTACAATGCATTTAAGTACTCAATTGCAGGGTGTTTCTTAGGCAGTACATAATTTCTCTTAACAGAGAGAAATTAGTTTCACCCCATTTAATAATATTTCAGAATAATTGTAAACAGTGACAAAATACATTTGCATGTGTGCTAAGTTCCTTCAGTCATGTTAGACTCTTTGCGACCCCATGGACTATAGCCCCCCAGGCTCCTCTGTCCATGGAATTTTCCAGGTGAGAATACTGGAGTGGGTTGCCATTTCCTCCTTTAGGGGATCTTCCTGAGTGAGACCTACATCTCTTATGTTTCCTGCTTTGGCAGGCAGGCTCTTTACCACTAGTGCCATCTATTGCTTCACAATATTCCTTTGTAGGTTGTTAAGGCAAATACAAATTATGCCAACATCAATGGCCTACCAGATATTATATTTTCTAATATAAATAATAATGTCTTATTCACACACTTACAAGGCATAATATATGGGTTCCTTAGACAGGTGCCAAGGAGTAAAGGAGAGAGGACGAGATGAGAGGTAGGATTTAGACTTCACTTTAGGGATAGTTAGAGTTTAGGTAAGAGGAAGGAGATGGGAGGAAGGAAACAAGGCCAGGAAAGGTTAAATGGTGACAGAGCTTGCTGGTAGGAATGCATGCGTGTAGGTGGGGCAGTGGATAGGTGGTCTTCCTGGGGCTGAAAGGAACAATTTAGATAAGATTGAAAAGTCTTAATGGCCCTAGTGGTAATGAGTTAGCACTTTATCCTTTAGGCAATGGAAACCTTTGGAGCATGCTGAATATATGAGTAACTTGGTGAAGGAGTCTTGTGTAAGATTAATCTGAATGTGAAGTGCTGCAGTGGAGAGAACAGCAGAGATGAATGTTAAAGAGAGATCTGTATTCATTTAGAAAATTACAATAGTAGTTCAAGAATTAATTGATCTTTGTGCATGGTGTCAGGGAATGTTCCAACTTCATTTTTTTGCATGTAGCTGTCCCATTTTATATGTTCACCTCCTTTGTCAAAAATAAGGTACCCACAGGTTCATGGATTTATCTCTGGGTTCCCTATCTTATTCCATTGGTCTATATTTCTGTTTTTGTGCTAGTACCATACTGTCTTGATAACTGTTGCTTTGTAGTAGAGTCTGAAGTTGGGAAGGCTGATCCCTTGCACCATACGACCCAGCAATCCCACTCTTAGGCTTATACCCTGATGAAATCAAATCTGAAAGAAGCACCTGTACCCCGATGTTCATTGCAGCTCTCTATACAATAGCTAGAACATGGAAGCAACCTAGATGTCTATTGACAAACAAATGGATCCAAAAGCTCTGGTACATATGTACAATGGAATACTACACAGCTGTAAAGAGAAATGCAGAAGAATCAGCCCTAATGAGGTGGCTGGATCTAGAACGTATCATCAAAAGTGAAGTCAGTCAGAAAGAGAAGGACAAATACAGTTTATTAACACACATATATGGAATCTAGTAGGATGGTGATGATGGCACACGCGGTAAAGCGATGGAAAGACAGACATGGACAGTGGACATACGGACATTGTGGGGAAGGAACAGAGGGTGGGAGGCGTAAAGGAAGTAGCACGAAGGCCTGTACTATCATAAGTGAAGAAAATAGCTCTAGTCATTGCTCTGTGAGAAAAGGAGATCCTTCAGGGGTGCTGTGTGATGGTTGGCAGGGGTGGGAAGGGGGGGAAATACATATGACTAATATGGGAACATACATATCTGTAAACAACAAAACTCTGTAAAAGTTTAAAGTAAAATAAAGGTTTTAAAAAAAGAATTAATTGAATATAATGTAACGTACGGGAGAGAAATATTCAGTGACTTTATTTTGTTTTTCTAATTGTGACACATGCAAATGTCTCACATTTACATGAAATTGCATGGAAGTTGTACATGATAATCATGTATAGGAGTCGTACATATTAATCACATGTATTTTTCTGGGAGTCTTATAAGGATTCTAGCTGGTAAGTACCTGGGGGCTTCCTTGGTGGCTCAGAGGGTAAAGAACTGGCCTGTAATGCAAGGCTCGACCATGGTTTGATCCCTGGGTTGGGAAGATCTCCTGGAGAAGGAACTGGCAACCCGCTTGAGTATTCCTGCCTGGAGAATTCCATGGACAGAGGAGCCTGGAAGACTACAGTCCGTAGGGTTTCAAAGACTGAGTGACCAGTGTGCATGTTTATGTGTGTACCTGGATAGTCAGGACTAAATCCATTTATCTCTTTGTGGCATAACTTAATATTATCCACTGATGGGAATAATGAAAATATCACAGTCAAGTTCAGCATTTTCATTAAACAGAGGTAGTATTAGCACAGCTGTTCATCCTCCAATGGCTGATATTGAGGACATATTTTTCAGGCATGTGGTGGCTGCATCATATCAGTTGGAGGCCAGATTCCAAACAACCTGGCGGTCCCCTTGTACAAGAATGGTGTCAAGATCATGGGCACAAGCCCTCTGCAGATCGACAGGGCTGAGGATCGCTCCATCTTCTCAGCCGTCTTGGATGAGCTGAAGGTGGCTCAGGCACCGTGGAAAGCTGTTAACACTTTGGTAAGGAAAGAAACACGTGTTTGTTTTTTATGCTCCCTTTTGAAGAGTCATGACCTGAATGTTAATTACTGCAGATGTTAACTGCAGGGCAGATAGAATGCACTATACTGAGTGAATTTACTTTTTAAAGATGCTGTATTTCTGTGATTGCAGTTAAATGTTGGTTATAAATTGATAGGAGTATTCTCATTAAGATTCCAACAATGGAAAGAAGTTCACACTATTTTTGAACTAGACTTGATATTTAGAATTAGAAACTAGAAATTTTATGTATTTCGATGTCCAATTTACATTTTAATGGGGTCTTTTGAGAGGAAGAATAAAAAGGCTTGAGTTACCACTTGTTCTAACTATACCATTCTGCATTTTTATTGAATATTTTATACTATTCATGCATTTTGTTGTTTTTCCTATTAATTAGAATGAGGCATTGGAATTTGCGAAGTCTGTGGGCTACCCCTGCTTGTTGAGACCTTCCTATGTTTTGAGGTAATATATTGTTTTCTAAAACAATGATATAAAAATAAGAGACGTCAAACTGCATTCTGTATGCTAGGAGCACTTGGCTTTGATGTGTAGTAATTTGTAAATTCATCTACAATCCTCATGCCAGAAAAGTCAGAGTGAAGACTTGAGCACGGTCTTTCAGTTTAGTGGGTTCCTTCTGCGAGGGACAGTAAACTGTCTCCAGTTCTACATCTTAGAAGCATGGCTGGCCTATGGCATTTCATTGCCAAATGGAGGAAGGGTAGCTTTACATTAGAGAAGAGGACAACTAAAAAAACCAAAGAGCAAAAAATAAGAAGCTTGGGGTGTCTCTCACCAGCATCTGTTTTCTGATACCCAGAAATGATGGTTTATCTTTGACTCTTATCAGCATCTTCCCATGGTGCCTGTGGTTCGAATATTGTCGACTTGTTTTTTGAGAACAGAAGTTTTAATAAATGAATTATAATGGTGGAGGACATGGACAGTAGTGTTTTTTATAATAAACTTTAAAACTAAGTTCTATCATCAAAGGAGACGTTGTCAATTGTCACCTATTCTCTTCAAATGTTACCACATGTGCAGAACGACTTCACCAAAACAAGAGATAATAAGAGAAGTGTAATTTGCTGTTCACAATTTGAAAGTGTAAATGGAATTTGAGATGAGATCCTTTAAAATAATGAAAAATTTCAAATGAGGTGGAAAACTTTCCTTTTTATTTAAATGACATTTGGGGTAAACCACAGTCTGATAATACTGTGTCTCTGAGGTATTAATGTAAGTTAAACAACACAGACATTTAAGGAGGATTGCAGAAAGGAACTCTGACATCTGTGCTTCTTCTCATCATTGCAGTCTGTATCTTTTAGTTTCTTATGCTGTGAACTATCAACATTATCATTACCTTAGCCTTCCTGCCATAAATAGATGAAAAAATTGAAAATTCTTTATGCATAACATTTACAGAATGGTAGAAAAGCTAAGGAGAATACTACTTTTTAAAAGGAAGTGGAAAGTGATATATTTTTTTTCCTTATTTCTTCCCTCCCTCTTAATCTTCCTTCTTTCCTCCCCTCCTATCCCATTCTGCAAATGCCAGCATTCAGAGTAAATTGGTTTCAGATAGTATTCTTTCTCAGGAATTTGAAAGGACACAGTTGAATACATTTCAGTCAGATACTGTACATTATATTTGCAAATGTTACTAAAAAAATGGACTCTTTTGTAGCCCAGCTGAGATAGTAGAAAGGCCTGCTTTGACAGCATACTTGTGGATTAAGATCAGCTGTTGGTAGTGAACTCAGAAGACACAAGTTTAGAAAACTATGTCCTGGCAGGAATATTTTTGCAGTTTGAGTATTATCTGGAACCAGATGAGAGTTAAAACCATAAACAGAAAGGATGAACTTTGAGGATGTGTCATCTCTAAGACCTACCATGGTTCTCTTTGGGCATTATCACAGTTATCACCCCACTTCTCATCTCCAACCTGGGTGCCTTTTTACTTTGGTTAGTTGCACTGTTGATGATACTAGGTTTTAATAAATGAATTATAATGGTGGAGGACATGGACAGTTGTGTCTTTTATAATAAACTTTGAAGCTAAGTTCTATCATCAAAGGAGACGTTGTCAATTGTCACCTATTCTCTTCAAATGTTACCACATGTGCAGAACGACTTCACCAAAACAAGAGATAATAAGAGAAGTGTAATTTGCTGTTCACAATTTGAAAGTGTAAATGGAATTTGAGATGGGATCCTTTAAAATAATGAAAAATTTCAAATGAGGTGGAAAACTTTCCTTTTTATTTAAATGACATTTGGGGTAAACCACAGTCTGATAATACTGTGTCTCTGAGGTATTAATGTAAGTTAAACAACACAGACATTTAAGGAGGATTGCAGAAAGGAACTCTGACATCTGGGCTTCTTCTCATCATTGCAGTCTGTATCTTTTAGTTTCTTATGCTGTGAACTATCAACATTATCATTACCTTAGCCTTCCTGCCATAAATAGATGAAAAAATTGAAAATTCTTTATGCATAACATTTACAGAATGGTAGAAAAGCTAAGGAGAATACTACTTTTTAAAAGGAAGTGGAAAGTGATATATTTTTTTTCCTTATTTCTTCCCTCCCTCTTAATCTTCCTTCTTTCCTCCCCTCCTATCCCATTCTGCAAATGCCAGCATTCAGAGTAAATTGGTTTCAGATAGTATTCTTTCTCAGGAATTTGAAAGGACACAGTTGAATACATTTCAGTCAGATACTGTACATTATATTTGCAAATGTTACTAAAAAAATGGACTCTTTTGTAGCCCAGCTGAGATAGTAGAAAGGCCTGCTTTGACAGCATACTTGTGGATTAAGATCAGCTGTTGGTAGTGAACTCAGAAGACACAAGTTTAGAAAACTATGTCCTGGCAGGAATATTTTTGCAGTTTGAGTATTATCTGGAACCAGAAGAGAGTTAAAACCATAAACAGAAAGGATGAACTTTGAGGATGTGTCATCTCTAAGACCTACCATGGTTCTCTTTGGGCATTATCACAGTTATCACCCCACTTCTCATCTCCAACCTGGGTGCCTTTTTACTTTGGTTAGTTGCACTGTTGATGATACTAGGTTTCAATGTAGAAAAAGACTCCTTCTTACTTAGCCTAGATTGGAACTACAGGTTGCATGGAATTGTTCTGAGAAGTAATCGTGTGTAGCATGCTTTACTTCTGAAGTGGTGAAAGAAACTGACCTCTTTGTTTTTCTTTTTGTTTTTCCCTTCTTACCCAGTGGGTCTGCCATGAATGTGGTATTCTCTGAGGATGAGATGAAAAAATTCCTAGAGGAGGCCACTAGAGTCTCTCAGGTAGTGTCCTGTTGCTTCCTTGTGATTTACCTCTTCTGTTAATTGCTACCTTGTTTTATATGTTGTTTTTCTTTGCACATCATGTTGTTATGACATTTACCCTTTTTCCTTCTACCCATTATTCTCCTAAATATAGAAATGAGAAAACAAAAATGTATTTAATTATAATTGGATCCTTTGGGGTTAGTGGGAGAAGGGGAAGACCAGTGAATGTTTTATCAGAACAGAGTTTTATATGACTTTGGTTTTCAGGAGCAAAGCTGAATAAACATAAGCCTTGTCTGTTCATGAATTAGATGCTGGTCAAGTTGCCCCTGGGATTCCCAGCCTGACGGGCAGCCCAACAGTGGTCATCATGAAAAAGCGACGGCTTCCTCTCCCTTATTTTTAATTCTCACACCTGGAGAGACGTTCTTTGCCTTAGTCAACTCTGCAACTTTAATAGTAAATCCCCTTACTCACCTATTGATTCTTTTTCTAATTCTGGTACATTGCATTTGTAAGTTAATGAAAATGTTTATAATTTTCTGGCCACTCAACCACCTTCCTCCACTGCTCCCAGCTTTTACTTTCTCCTTGGGTGTTACCTCAGCATGATCCATTTAAGATTTACCCAGTGGGGTTATTGATCTGCAGACCTCATACTGTAGAGGATAAAAGTAACATTTTCTTTTTAAAAGCTTTCAAAAGCTAGTTGGCGCTAAAAAAAAAAAAAGAGAGAGAGAAAGCACAACTCATGGAGATCAGTTTGAAGTTAGGCAAGAGGAGTTTGGAGGAGGCCAAGAAGTGAAATCAGAGGGACTTCAAAGAGGAATAAAGAGTGTGGATAGTTCCTGCACATATGAAGCGGGGCTTCCTCTCTGTGGTAGCTGCTCCCTGTGGAAATTTGTTCAGTATAAAGAGTGGATAAGGATAAAGAGTCAGAAGAGACAAAGATTATTAAAAAAGCAACCGGGTAGACTTTTGAATGCACTTTTGTGTGAAAGTGAGATAACAGAGGAGGGACTTTCTCCAACAGACCAGTTTTCATTAATGTGCACTAGAGTCAGACCTTGTCCTCTGCTTCTGGGGGCCTTGCTGCACTCATGTTCTGAGAAGTCAGCAGCCAGACCCAGCTGGTCTCATGTGAGTGATGCAGCAGGAAGCTCTCTATCTGGGACATTGGATTTCATGGGACCTCTGCTTGGCAGAATATTTTAAAAATAGTTTGTTTCTTTTTTCTGCTAGCATATGGATAGAATTCTTACAGGCCCAAAGTTTTTCCATAGAGATGTCCTAATGGAGTACTACTTGTTCAAACCTCCCATCAAACTACAGCAGAGCCTGAGAGTCTCAACTCAGTGAACTTAGAGTGAAACTAGCTCCCACTGATCATTGATCTAGTATGTATCCATTCACATTTAGCACATGCTCTGTAATGGCATTATTCTCAGTATCAGGAATTACATTCATGGAAAGAGAGTCTCTGCTCTCACAGACAACTCTCTTTACTAGGAACACCAGACATCAAATAATTATGATTAAATATAATGAAAGAATATTTACGATGTTGAGTTTAAAAGAACTGGGGACCAGTTTTGAAGAAGGGGTTTCTAAATTGATTCAAAATTGTTGATTGAGTTAAAAGGTGTGTGTTGTAAGTGTGAGTTGGAAGAAAGAATAGCATGTGTAAAGGCCTGAAGCTAAGAAGGAGCATAGAGTTTCTAGAAATTGATAAAGCATTCAGTTATATGGCTAGAATGCCAAACATGGTGGTAAGTGTTGACTATAATGATGATGGAGAAGTAGAAAGAGAAGGAGCAGATAAAGAAAACCTTGCCAGTCATTATATTGAGTTTATATTTTAGTCATATTTTCTGAATACTGAATCATTATGCTGTATGCCTGAAACTAACACAATAGTGTAAATCAACTGTACTTCCACTTAAATAAAGACCAATTGAAAATTTTAAAAATTGCTCTTCTAGGAGTACAGAGAATGAAATAAACCTGGGACAAGACTGAATTCATAGAAAGAGGTTAGGGGGCTGTTGTGTAGCTCAGGGAAGAGATGACAGTGCCTTGGATCAGAATAATGATAGTAGCGCTTCCCTGATTGCTCAGTGGTAAAGAATCTGCCTGCCAATGCAGGAAACCTGGGTTCATTCCCTGATCCAGGAAGATCGCACATGTTATGAAGCAGCTAAGCCCTTGCAGGCCCTTGCAGCCTTAAGCCTGTGCTCTAGAGCTGGGAGCTGCAACTACTGAGCCTTTTTGCTGCAATTGCTGAAGTTTGCACACCCTAGGGCCTTTGCTTCACAGCAAAGAAAGCACCACAATAAGCTCCCAAGCACCACAACTGGGGAACAGCCCCTGCTCACTGCAATTAGAGACAAGCTGTTGGAGCAATGAAGACCTGGCATAACCCCAAATAAACAAATATATATGTATGTATAAAAGAGTGATGATAGTAAAGGAACTTCCCTAGTAGTCCAGTGTTTAAACTGCACTTCCAAGACAAGAGGAGCAGGTATGATCCCTGATTGGGGAACTCAGATCACTCTTGCCATATGTTAGGGCCAGAAAAGAAAAAAGAATAATGATAGTACGGATGGAAGGAAGTACATGTGTTCTAGAAATATTGAGGATGTGTATTCAGGATGTGAATGGATGGAGGTGGAGGACGAAAAGGTATTGAAGGATAATTCCTGAGTTTCTTCCCTAGACAACTGGATGGACTGAGGTAGCATTTATTGAAACAAGAAACACTTAAGGAAGAGGAATTTTTGAGGGGAAAATCATAAATTTAATTTCTGACCTCTTGAATGTGAGGTGGCCTTTTTTTTGAAGTAGAGTTTCTAGTTAAAAATGGCTAGAATGCCAAACATGGTGGTAAGTGTTGACTATAATGATGATGGAGAAGTAGAAAGAGAAGGAGCAGATAAAGAAAACCTTGCCAGTCATTATATTGAGTTTATATTTTAGTCATATTTTCTGAATACTGAATCATTATGCTGTATGCCTGAAACTAACACAATAGTGTAAATCAACTGTACTTCCACTTAAATAAAGACCAATTGAAAATTTTAAAAATTGCTCTTCTAGGAGTACAGAGAATGAAATAAACCTGGGACAAGACTGAATTCATAGAAAGAGGTTAGGGGGCTGTTGTGTAGCTCAGGGAAGAGATGACAGTGCCTTGGATCAGAATAATGATAGTAGCGCTTCCCTGATTACTCAGTGGTAAAGAATCTGCCTGCCAATGCAGGAAACCTGGGTTCATTCCCTGATCCAGGAAGATCGCACATGTTATGAAGCAGCTAAGCCCTTGCAGGCCCTTGCAGCCTTAAGCCTGTGCTCTAGAGCTGGGAGCTGCAACTACTGAGCCTTTTTGCTGCAATTGCTGAAGTTTGCACACCCTAGGGCCTTTGCTTCACAGCAAAGAAAGCACCACAATAAGCTCCCAAGCACCACAACTGGGGAACAGCCCCTGCTCACTGCAATTAGAGACAAGCTGTTGGAGCAATGAAGACCTGGCATAACCCCAAATAAACAAATATATATGTATGTATAAAAGAGTGATGATAGTAAAGGAACTTCCCTAGTAGTCCAGTGTTTAAACTGCACTTCCAAGACAAGAGGAGCAGGTATGATCCCTGATTGGGGAACTCAGATCACTCTTGCCATATGTTAGGGCCAGAAAAGAAAAAAGAATAATGATAGTACGGATGGAAGGAAGTACATGTGTTCTAGAAATATTGAGGATGTGTATTCAGGATGTGAATGGATGGAGGTGGAGGACGAAAAGGTATTGAAGGATAATTCCTGAGTTTCTTCCCTAGACAACTGGATGGACTGAGGTAGCATTTATTGAAACAAGAAACACTTAAGGAAGAGGAATTTTTGAGGGGAAAATCATAAATTTAATTTCTGACCTCTTGAATGTGAGGTGCCTGTGAAGAGTTCAAATAGAACATTTTGAAAGGAGAGGTTATGTAGATTTGAAATTGAAGCTTAAGATCATAGCTAAAGAGATAAATATGGATTTGGAAAACAGCGTATTATTGTAACTGACACTTTGAGATTGGAAGTAGTCACTGGGGAGAGTATCAAGGAAAAGGAACAGTAAAGACAGAGATGAAAAGAGGAGCGACGTTAAGGGCTGAGTAGGGAAGAAAGAACCACAAAGAAGCAGGAGAAAGAAGTGTAAAAATGTCATCATGGACACCTAAGGAAGGAAGTACTTTAAGAAAACCAACTGATGAAAGGTTGACATTTATTAAGAAATCTTCTTCCTCAGCATAGTAAGGGTTGTTTATAAATGTATGTAACTGGTCAAGATGGAGAATGCTGTTGTTGTCCTTTACCTGTGCGAGTACCCATCCCCCAAGTGCTATGATATTAGCGATGATACCACCTATCTACACTTGGATAACTCTTTGTTGTTCAGTTGCTTAGTTGTTTCTAACTCTTGACTCTATGAACTATAGCCTTCCAGGCTCCTCTCTTCATGGAGCGGGTTGCCATTTCCTACTCCAGAGAGTCTTCCTGATCCAAGGATCGAACACTTACCTCCTGCACTGGCAGGCAAATTCTTTACCACTGCACCACCTGGGAAGTCCACTTAGGATAGCTATTCTCAGTCAAATGGGAGCCTCTGGCAACCAGGAAACAAGACCCCTCACCTCATCATCACCCTAAAAACTCTGGACAACGACAGACCTTTGCCTCAAGATAGGACTTACTCTGTGCTACTAATCAGAGGTTCCCTGTGTGGGTGAGGCCAAATCCCCAGGAAGACCACAGACTTTCTAGTTTTGAAAATCTTGCTGCCAGATCTTGCTTTTCTCAATCTCTCAATAAATCACTTGAACAAGAACTCCTGTCTTAGTCATGGCTAGAGACACTAAAAGCTTTTAAGCTTTACTGATTTTTTGTTTTTGTTTTTGTTTTTTTTTTTGCAGTTATATAGTTACCATCATAGTATAGGGAAAAAATTCCCACAGAAGTCTTGATACAGGTCTACCATGTCTGCCAGCAGTAAATAGCCAATATTTTAAATAGAGGGAACAGAGATGAAAAAGCTTTTTTGCTTTTTTGGCTAATCAACAGTTGCATAGGTGTTGGAAGAAAATAGTATTAGACTTATTTAATAATATTTTTAAGAAGAGAGCAACTTATTTATGGCATAAGACATAGGTTATTTTTGAAAATCTCACAAAATTTCATTCTAAATGCTCTGTTGAAAAAGATAAGATATATTAAATTTAGCACACTTGCATAGGATGATGAACTCCATGAGAGTGAGTGAGCAGAAAGGGATTTGTGTTCACAACGAAAAGAGATGTTTAGAGAATGCTTCAGGGAGATGGTAGCACTGGAGCTGATAGGTTGAAATTTGAAAGATGAAGTGAGGAGAGAAGTTGGTGCGCATTTGGGGATGAGAGGCATGGAGATAGGTAAAGGCAGGGTCTGATAAGGAAACAGCAAGTGAGGAAGTGGGCTAGAGCACAGAGAAGAGATGCTTAAACTCTGGAGGTATTCATTCAGCCATCTCACTTAGTTTGGAGGAAGCAAGTAGTGTTCAGACTGGGGAGGGCATTGAAGCACCATTGTGGAGGAAATAAGTGTGGGAAGATGTTCAAGAATAATAAGGGGCCTAAAATAAGTGAGAAAGGAAGAAAATTTTGAGATTAATAGAGAAGAATATTTGATTTTTCAGTTGCAAATGTCATAATTTGGAAGTGATTTAAAACGTATCAGTTCCAGGTAAATAATTCCATTGTTGGCCTAATGAAAACAGAAACAAAATGCTACTCTCCTTCTAAGTTCATTCACAGTTCTCCAATAGAGAGGTGACTGAGGAAATTGTAGTGCTTAGAAAAGATAAGTGTAGAAAGAAAAAAAAATCTGAACAAAAACTGATACATAATCAGAAGTAAAATAGAAATTTATACCCCTGGAGATAAGAAAGGCAACCTCATTCTGCCCTCTCCTTTGCCTCCTTTTTTCTCTAACTCATCTAGAATTTACATTTGAAATTTCAAAATTCATGTTCAATTCACTGAGGACTCAAAATTGGTGAAAGATTTCCTTTTCCTCACTGAGAATAACCATGTATTTACAAAACAAATTGGATAATGAGTTTGTGTTGTATGTTGAACATTTTTTTTTTTTAAGTATTGCCCAAGTATTGACTTAAGGTACATGATTTTCTTGACACTATACATAAAATTTCAGTTAAAGTTTCTGCTCTCTTTGTTTTCCATGGTGACAGGAACACCCCGTGGTGCTGACGAAATTTATTGAGGGGGCCCGGGAAGTGGAAATGGATGCTGTTGGCAAAGATGGACGGGTAAGTGCTTTACCACTCCACTCTTCCCCCATCCCTGCCTTCCCATCCAATGTTTTTTTCTTGGCAATTTAGAAATGTAGCACAGATTAGAGCTCATGATTTCTACAAAATAGATCTCTATGAATAACGAACAAGCTGCTCAGTCAAAAAAATGTTCAGATTCACTGACAATTCAGTTGTGTCATGGGTATGATATCTTTTGCTTTTCATACTGTTAGGATTTCTCTTTGATGATGTTCAGAATTAATTATCATCCTATACCCATTCTTTTTGAATAGATTTTTCTCTCTCATTTTCTTTTGTCTGTGGGTTTCCTTTCATGTTTCAATGGATGTTATAAAAACATCTGATACTTTTCTTTCTGAAGTTCTTAATTGAATCCCTATTTTTCTTCTCTTTTGATTTTCCACTCTCCCCCTTTTCAACTGGGTTAATCAAGACAAAACTAAACAGTGCAGGGTGGATAAGAATTAAGGTTGAAAAAAATTAATAAGAGAAGAATATTTGATTTTTCAGTTGCAAATGTCATAATTTGGAAGTGATTTAAAACGTATCAGTTCCAGGTAAATAATTCCATTGTTGGCCTAATGAAAACAGAAACAAAATGCTACTCTCCTTCTAAGTTCATTCACAGTTCTCCAATAGAGAGGTGACTGAGGAAATTGTAGTGCTTAGAAAAGATAAGTGTAGAAAGAAAAAAAAATCTGAACAAAAACTGATACATAATCAGAAGTAAAATAGAAATTTATACCCCTGGAGATAAGAAAGGCAACCTCATTCTGCCCTCTCCTTTGCCTCCTTTTTTCTCTAACTCATCTAGAATTTACATTTGAAATTTCAAAATTCATGTTCAATTCACTGAGGACTCAAAATTGGTGAAAGATTTCCTTTTCCTCACTGAGAATAACCATGTATTTACAAAACAAATTGGATAATGAGTTTGTGTTGTATGTTGAACATTTTTTTTTTTTAAGTATTGCCCAAGTATTGACTTAAGGTACATGATTTTCTTGACACTATACATAAAATTTCAGTTAAAGTTTCTGCTCTCTTTGTTTTCCATGGTGACAGGAACACCCCGTGGTGCTGACGAAATTTATTGAGGGGGCCCGGGAAGTGGAAATGGATGCTGTTGGCAAAGATGGACGGGTAAGTGCTTTACCACTCCACTCTTCCCCCATCCCTGCCTTCCCATCCAATGTTTTTTTCTTGGCAATTTAGAAACGTAGCACAGATTAGAGCTCATGATTTCTACAAAATAGATCTCTATGAATAACGAACAAGCTGCTCAGTCAAAAAAATGTTCAGATTCACTGACAATTCAGTTGTGTCATGGGTATGATATCTTTTGCTTTTCATACTGTTAGGATTTCTCTTTGATGATGTTCAGAATTAATTATCATCCTATACCCATTCTTTTTGAATAGATTTTTCTCTCTCATTTTCTTTTGTCTGTGGGTTTCCTTTCATGTTTCAATGGATGTTATAAAAACATCTGATACTTTTCTTTCTGAAGTTCTTAATTGAATCCCTATTTTTCTTCTCTTTTGATTTTCCACTCTCCCCCTTTTCAACTGGGTTAATCAAGACAAAACTAAACAGTGCAGGGTGGATAAAGATAATAACATAAAATTGACTTACCATACACATCGTTTATCACTAATACAATCAATACCTGCAACTTCAGGGAGAAATAAAATTATAAAAATGCCTTTCTTTAGGTTTCAGGTTGTACTAATAAGGCATTTATGACTTGAAACAGAGAACGTTATATTTCACTGATTCCATGCCATTTTTTTTGCTTTAAGGAAATAAAATGGATTTTATCTTGAACTTTATCTTCTACTTTGCACTCAACTGAGAATGTTAAAACTTTTTTGTTTGTTTTTGTCTTCCAGATTAACAGTTCAAATTAGCATTGTTAATGCATAATATATAGTAATGATGACCTGTTATCGTATCATCTAGACTTTAAGTATGCTTTTGTTGTTGTTCAGTGGCTAAGTTGTGTCCAACTCTCTGTGACTCCATGGACTGCAGCACGACAGGCTCTCCTGTCCTTTACCATCTCTTAGAGTTTGCTAAATTCCATGTCCAATAAGTTGGTGTTGCTATCTGTCTCATACTCTGATGCCCCCTCCTCTGGTTGCCTTCAATCTTTCCCAGCATCTGGGTCTTTTCCAATAAATTAGCTCTTTGCATCAGGTGGCCAAAGTATTGGAGCTTCAGTTTCAGCATCAGTCCTTCCAATGAATATTCAGGGTTGATTTCCTTTAGGATTGATCTCCTTACTGTCCAAGCGACTCTAAAAAGTTTTCTCTCCCACCACAGTTGTAAAGCATCATTTTTCAGTGCTTAGCCTTCTTTATGGTCCAACTCTCACATCCATACATAACTAATGGGAAAAAATAGCTTTGATTATATGGATTTTATTGGCAAAGTGGTATCTCTGCTTTTTAATATGCTGTCTTGGTTTGTCTTCATTTCCTTCCATCCCCTGCAAAGTGGTCATTTGTTTGCTAACTCTTTGGATTTAGGGCTTCCTTTGTAGCTTAGCTGGTAAAGAATCCACCTGAAATTCAGGAGATCCTGGTTTGATTCCTGGGTCAGGAGGATAGGAGAAGGGATAGGCTACCCACTCCAGTCTTCTTAGGCTTCTCTTGTGGCTCAGATGGTAAAGAATCTGCCTGCAGTGTAGGAGACCTGGGTTGGGAAGACCCCCTGGAGAAGAGAAAGGCTAGCCACTCCAGTATTCTTTTTTTTTTTCCCTTTTTTGGTAACTTCTATTGGTCTTTATTTATTTTCATCCATCCTTGTTCTTTGGCCTGTGTGGGCCTCCCATCGCAGTGGCCTCTCTTGCTACAGAGCACCAGCTCTGGGCGCATGTGCTCCAGAGCTCTAGTTCAGTAATTGGACACATCCGTCCAGCTGCTCCATGGCATGTGGGATCTTCCCAGGGCAGGGATTGAACCAGTGCCCCTTGCACTGCAAGGCGGTGTCCTTACCCACTGGACCACCAGGGAAGCCCTCCAGTATTCTTTTTTTTTTTTAAAGATTCATTTATTTATTTTGGGCGGGGGTTGGGTTGGGGAGGGAGGGGAGCGGGCGGGCCACTTCTATTGGTCTTTCATTTCTCTATTTTCATCCATCTTTGTTCTTTGGCTCTTGTGGGCCTCCCATCGCGGTGGCCTCTGTTGTCGCAGAGCAATGGCTCTGGGTGCATGCACTCCAGAGCTCCGGCTCGGTAATTGGGCACATTGGTCCAGCCACTCCACGGCACGTGGGATCTTCCCAGGCCAGGGATCGAACCGGCGCCCCTTGCACTGCAAGGCGGTGTCCTTACCCACTGGACCACCAGGGAAGCCCTCCAGTATTCTTTTTTTTTTTAAAGATTCATTTATTTATTTTGGGCGGGGGTTGGGTGGGGGGGGGGGGGGGGCGGGCGGGCCACTTCTATTGGTCTTTCATTTCTCTATTTTCATCCATCTTTGTTCTTTGGCTCTTGTGGGCCTCCCATCGCGGTGGCCTCTGTTGTCGCAGAGCAATGGCTCTGGGTGCATGCACTCCAGAGCTCCGGCTCGGTAATTGGGCACATTGGTCCAGCCACTCCACGGCACGTGGGATCTTCCCAGGCCAGGGACCGAACCAGCGCCCCTTGCACTGCAAGGGGATGTCCTTACCCACTGGACCACCAGGGGAAGCCTCCTCCAGTATTCTTGACTGAAGAATTCCTTGGCTCATCCATGGGTCGCAAAGTGCTGGACATAACTGAGTGACTTTCACTTTCTTTTGGTTTTGTAGAGCATAAAAAGTTGTAAGATGACACATATGTATGTATGTATATATGCATCTACATATTATTTTTGCTTTTATTTATTGGACATCTGATATATTCTTCTCTGGAACTAAGGTACACTTTCCTAGAATTTTCACCCCTGACCTCCTGGCCTCCAGAGTAATCGAGCATATGTATAATTATTTCCCCTTTTCAACATTTTACATATTTGAAACTGAGGTATAAAATAAGAGGAATGTGACCAGGCCATTGTGGAAGCAGAGGATGTAAGACTGGCCTGCAGACATTTGTGTTTTTTAAAATATTGTACTGGTAAAGTAATGTTGGTCTGTTGGCCTGATTTGGTTCGAACTTGCTAAGATATGCTCTTGGCCTGAGCTTATCTTAGACAACAGCATTGCTTATCATTCTGAATTCCTTCTTTTTGAAGCATTCCAGGTTATTCACATAATTTTTAAACAGTTATACTCAGAAATGGACATAGTACTTCTGATGTATAAATAATATTTTCAGAGCTCAATGGTACATTGTTATTCAGTGGCTAAGTTGTGTCCAACATTTTGGGACACCATGGACTGCAGTATGCCAGGCTTTCCTGGCCTTAGCTGTCTCTTGGAACTTACTCAAACTCATGCCCATTGATTCGATGATGCTATTCAACCATCTTATCCTCTGTCACCCCCTTCTCCTTCCCTCTGTCTTTCCCAGCATCAGGGAAAGATGTCAGCTCTTTGCATCAGGTGGCCAAAGTATTGGAACTTCAGCTTCAGCCTCAGTCCTTCCAATGAATATTCAGGGTTGATTTCCTTTAGGATTGACAGTGGGATGTTGCCTACCCATTTTTAGACAGTATAAAAAATTTGACTGCTTACTCTGTACTAAATATCATTCCAAACACTGTACATGTGTTCTCTTTCATCCTTAAAACATTCTATGAGGCAGATACCATTGGCATTTCTATCTTATCAGAAACCAAGGCTAAACATCTAAAGTAACTTGGCCAGGTCACAGAACTCATAAGTGACATCAGGAGTACTGGCACTCAAATGCCACCCTGTTTTCAGTCATCTGTAAATCTGGCCAACATATCTTCACTGTAATTTATTTAAGTCTTTTACAGTTACCCAATTATTCTCCCCCACTCTCCATGTTATCATTTTTTCAAGACACAGAGGTTATAGTGACTGAGGCCATAAACTTTATAGCCTGACAGATAATGGTCCAAAATTCTGACTTGGTCACATAGTAGTCACTTGTACTTGGATTATCTATTCTTTTTGCCACCTTGTTTTTCTTACCTTTAAAAGAGCACAAGAATATTTCCCTCTTACATTCCCCCTGTCAGAGGGAAGATTTCCTGGAGGAGGAAATGGCAACCTACTCCAGTATTCTTGCCTAGAAAATCTCACAGACAGAGGGACCTGACAGGCTACAGTCCATGGGTTGTAAAGAGTTGGACATGACTGAACGACCTAGCACACACTCTCTCCTGTCTCAAATTTCCATTTAAAGATCTCTTATAGAATTCCTTCTTTTTGAAGCATTCCAGGTTATTCACATAATTTTTAAACAGTTATACTCAGAAATGGACATAGTACTTCTGATGTATAAATAATATTTTCAGAGCTCAATGGTACATTGTTATTCAGTGGCTAAGTTGTGTCCAACATTTTGGGACACCATGGACTGCAGCATGCCAGGCTTCCCTGGCCTTAGCTGTCTCTTGGAACTTACTCAAACTCATGCCCATTGATTCGATGATGCTATTCAACCATCTTATCCTCTGTCACCCCCTTCTCCTTCCCTCTGTCTTTCCCAGCATCAGGGAAAGATGTCAGCTCTTTGCATCAGGTGGCCAAAGTATTGGAACTTCAGCTTCAGCCTCAGTCCTTCCAATGAATATTCAGGGTTGACTTCCTTTAGGATTGACAGTGGGATGTTGCCTACCCATTTTTAGACAGTATAAAAAATTTGACTGCTTACTCTGTACTAAATATCATTCCAAACACTGTACATGTGTTCTCTTTCATCCTTAAAACATTCTATGAGGCAGATACCATTGGCATTTCTATCTTATCAGAAACCAAGGCTAAACATCTAAAGTAACTTGGCCAGGTCACAGGACTCATAAGTGACATCAGGAGTACTGGCACTCAAATGCCACCCTGTTTTCAGTCATCTGTAAATCTGGCCAACATATCTTCACTGTAATTTATTTAAGTCTTTTACAGTTACCCAATTATTCTCCCCCACTCTCCATGTTATCATTTTTTCAAGACACAGAGGTTATAGTGACTGAGGCCATAAACTTTATAGCCTGACAGATAATGGTCCAAAATTCTGACTTGGTCACATAGTAGTCACTTGTACTTGGGTTATCTATTCTTTTTGTCACCTTGTTTTTCTTACCTTTAAAAGAGCACAAGAATATTTCCCTCTTACATTCCCCCTGTCAGAGGGAAGATTTCCTGGAGGAGGAAATGGCAACCTACTCCAGTATTCTTGCCTGGAAAATCTCACAGACAGAGGGACCTGACAGGCTACAGTCCATGGGTTGTAAAGAGTTGGACATGACTGAACGACCTAGCACACACTCTCTCCTGTCTCAAATTTCCATTTAAAGATCTCTTATAGATGGCAAGTTAGCTCAATTGGTTATGGTGTGATGCTGATAAGGATCTTTTAATCTTTAGATCCTACATTTTATTTCTGGTCTACTAAGTTATGAAATTTGCCTAAGCTTGATACTCACCTCTCCTCTTCTTTTCCAGTGTGTTAAAACTTAACCTGGAAAGAAATGATAAAGATGTCTCCAATACACCCACTCCCAAAATGCTTTAGTTTCTTACCTAGTCTTAAAGGTCATTACAAGTTGGCTTAGTTCCCTTCTTCTCCTAGTATTGATGCCTCCTCTAATCAATGGAATAGGGAGGTAAGCTCTTAGACAGTCTCAGCTTCCCCTCTGGGTGATCTGCCACTGAACAGGTAGGCTTGGTGAGACCGCATGTGCGGCTCCTTCTACTCCTCTAATCATAGACTTAGCAGAGGAACTGCTTAATGCTGGAGGCATCTGTTAGAATTAAGGGGATGGGCCAAGCAGCAGCTTCACTGAAGAAGAGCTGACAACTCTCAAATCTTCTTTTGGCCAGGTCATCTCCCATGCCATTTCCGAGCACGTGGAAGATGCAGGTGTCCATTCAGGAGATGCTACTCTGATGCTGCCCACACAAACCATCAGCCAAGGAGCCATTGAAAAGGTCATCATTTATCAGTAAAGGTGGAAGAGGGGAAGGGAGTGAAAACATTTTTTTTTTAGAACTAAGTAGCAGTGGAGGACATGCCCCAGGTAAAATTTAATTATGAGGGTGACTTCCTCCTCTGAGTTTGCTGTGTATTTTATTTTATTTTATTTTTTCAATTTTGAATCAGTTGGTTTAGCATTTCTTTTTTTTTTTTTTTAAAGAGGGTTTATTGGTTTTTTTTTTTTTTTTAAAGATTTATTTATTTATTTATTTTGGGCGGGAGTCGGATTGGGGAGGGAGGGCAGCGGGCGGGCCACTGCTATTGGTCTTTCATTTCTCTATTTTCATCCGTATTTGTTCTTTTGGCTCCTGTGGGCCTCCCATGGCGGTGGCGTCTGTCGTCGCAGAGCGCCGGCTTTGGGCACATGCGCTCCAGAGCTCCGGCTCGGTGATTGGACACATCAGTCCAGCCGCTCCGCGGCACGTGGGATCTTCCCAGGCCAGGGCTCAAACCGGCGCCCCTTGCACTGCAAGGCGGTGTCCTTACCCACTGGACCACCAGGGGAAGCCCTGCTGTGTATTTTAAAGATAACAAATTCCTTTACTGCCCATTAGAGCTCATTTGATTGTGTGCTAGTGCAGTGGTCCTCTGTTTGCACTCTAACCTCCAGGGGAACTTGTTAAAATATAGATTGTGGGACTCCAGCCCCAGATTCCGTAGTTCTGGGTGGGACCCCAGAATTTGCATTTTTGTTCAGTGCCCTTGTGATACTATTGCTGCTGGTCTGGGGACCACATTTGGATAACTCCTGCTGAGGATGAGGCTAATGCTTGAGCCACTCTAAAGCAGTGTTTCTCAGTGAGGAGAAGGTATCCAGCAATCCCGTGAGAACCTTTTGGAACTAATGCTTTCGCTGTCTGCCCTTGCCTCACTCAGACAGTACTTTGTGATACATTTCTTCTAGTCCCTCTTTTGGAACTGCTACTTTAAATACCTTTCCAGGAATGATGATTCTGCCCCAGTATTCAATATGCATCTGTTAGAATTAAGGGGATGGGCCAAGCAGCAGCTTCACTGAAGAAGAGCTGACAACTCTCAAATCTTCTTTTGGCCAGGTCATCTCCCATGCCATTTCCGAGCACGTGGAAGATGCAGGTGTCCATTCAGGAGATGCTACTCTGATGCTGCCCACACAAACCATCAGCCAAGGAGCCATTGAAAAGGTCATCATTTATCAGTAAAGGTGGAAGAGGGGAAGGGAGTGAAAACATTTTTTTTTTAGAACTAAGTAGCAGTGGAGGACATGCCCCAGGTAAAATTTAATTATGAGGGTGACTTCCTCCTCTGAGTTTGCTGTGTATTTTATTTTATTTTATTTTTTCAATTTTGAATCAGTTGGTTTAGCATTTCTTTTTTTTTTTTTTAAGAGGGTTTATTGGTTTTTTTTTTTTTTAAAGATTTATTTATTTATTTATTTTGGGCGGGAGTCGGATTGGGGAGGGAGGGGAGCGGGCGGGCCACTGCTATTGGTCTTTCATTTCTCTATTTTCATCCGTATTTGTTCTTTTGGCTCCTGTGGGCCTCCCATGGCGGTAGCGTCTGTCGTCGCAGAGCGCCGGCTTTGGGCACACGCGCTCCAGAGCTCCGGCTCGGTGATTGGACACATCAGTCCAGCCGCTCCGCAGCACGTGGGATCTTCCCAGGCCAGGGCTCAAACCGGCGCCCCTTGCACTGCAAGGCGGTGTCCTTACCCACTGGACCACCAGGGGAAGCCCTGCTGTGTATTTTAAAGATAACAAATTCCTTTACTGCCCATTAGAGCTCATTTGATTGTGTGCTAGTGCAGTGGTCCTCTGTTTGCACTCTAACCTCCAGGGGACCTTGTTAAAATATAGATTGTGGGACTCCAGCCCCAGATTCCGTAGTTCTGGGTGGGACCCCAGAATTTGCATTTTTGTTCAGTGCCCTTGTGATACTATTGCTGCTGGTCTGGGGACCACATTTGGATAACTCCTGCTGAGGATGAGGCTAATGCTTGAGCCACTCTAAAGCAGTGTTTCTCAGTGAGGAGAAGGTATCCAGCAATCCCATGAGAACCTTTTGGAACTAATGCTTTCTCTGTCTGCCCTTGCCTCACTCAGACAGTACTTTGTGATACATTTCTTCTAGTCCCTCTTTTGGAACTGCTACTTTAAATACCTTTCCAGGAATGATGATTCTGCCCCAGTATTCAATATGCATTGCTGGGTGTCATCTTAGTGGCTGCCAACTTAAGTAACTTGGGGATATTCCTTCAGTCTTCAGACTTATGAGGTTAGGCTTAGCTTTTTTTTTTAGTGAGACTTTCCAATAATCCTGCTATTAGAATGTTGGTAGCCTGACTGGTTGTACATTGGGCTGGCTTCTGAAGGTTTTCCCTTGTTCTAGAATGTGAAGGTAGCGGGTTGCTTTGCAGTAGCAGCAGCCTGAAGGAGCAACATCCTGGGATTTCAAATGTGCTTTAGCTTTTCATATTGGGATAAATGACCTAAACAACTAAGATTTTTCCAAATCTCACAGAGCTCACAGAGTGTGCCATGGATCCTTGCATCCTTTTGTAACCAATTATGTTGCTGAACCATGAAGGCTTGTAAGCATAGTGGAAGAGCTCTGGATTCCAGCAGCCAGAACCGTCTCTTTGCATGAGAATCTTCTGGCTCTGGTTGAATATGTGAATTCCTGTATGTGGCACACAGAGCCTCTCTGCAAGGGGATATGTTTTCTTCTGACCATAATAGCTACCCTTGCTGAGTTCAGGGCAAAAGAAAAGCACATAAACAAAATCTCCCTGGTCTATTTGCAGTATCGTGTAATTTCAGGGCCTATACATCTCGGCAAGTAGGTCATTAGATTGATAGAGTTTGGACTGAGGTTTTTGGTTCTGAAGCAACCAGACTGAAATGATTCTATTTAGCCCTCAAAAGGAAATCAGAGTATATAATTGTAGGTAGATAGCAGCATTTGGCAAAAAGATTGTCCTGTATGATTATTTGTTCTATCCTCTGCTATCCTGTTGTGAATATATAGAACATTTAGTATGAATATTATTTTATTAATAGAAGCCTAAGAATGGCTTCTATTGCCATTATTATTATTATTATTATTATTATTATTATTATTATTAGTGGGGACGAGGTTCTTTGTAAAGAGAAATGAACAGAATCTAAATCTAAGGTGCTGTACCTTTTTTGTTTGTTTGTTTTGAAACTACGGAATGTTCTTTAGCAATGTATCATTATCCTTTTGATCTAGGTGAAAGATGCAACCCGAAAGATCGCAAAGGCTTTTGCCATCTCTGGCCCATTCAACGTCCAGTTTCTTGTCAAAGGAAATGACGTCTTGGTAAGAAAGGCTAAGCTGTTTGAGAGGACACCTTTGCTGTGCTAGATCATGTTGGGTTGTGTCCCTTTGGTCATCTCTGTGAACACAGCCACAGAGCAGCTGAGATACCTGCAGCTGATTGTGTCTGAGTATGGGGCATTGCCCAACATATAGTGCCTGCCTTGTTTGAAGGCACTGGTCTTGGTGGCACAGATGTGTCGGTCACAGCTTTGTGAAGCACTCTGATCCAGTGGAAAGAAGTGTACTGTCTGCCACCTACAGTACAGCGTAGACAGATGAAGTGACCATCATAATCTAATCTCTTCAGATGACTGTTGAATAGTCATAATTACGTGCACTAGAGTTTTGCTTTGTTCCTTTATTGGAGGGGAGAGCTGTTTTAGATATCATTTGCCAAAAATATAAAAAAATGCTAAGGCAATTAGGTTAGTCTTAATTAATTTAATCTGTTTAATGAAACTAATCAGTAACCAATACTGTTTCCTCAGCTACCATGCAACATCATAAGGTGGCTACAAAGGTAAATAGAGCCCAGTTTCTGCTCTCAATGATTTATAATTTAGTGGGAAGAGGATGAATTTACAGATAACCAGAATAGAAGCTAGAATATAATAGCTGCTAGAAGGACTGTATAAATAAAGTGATATCAGAGGCATAGAACAGACAGAGGCTCTGTGTGAGTGTGTGTGTGTGTGTGTGTGTGTGTGTGTGCCTGCACATGTGTACATGAGCATGAATTTGAGAGTCGTATGCCTGGTTTGGGGTGGATAATAAACTGTTTCAAGAAAGAGCTTGTAATATGAGCTGGGTCTTAATGTACGAATGACAAGTAAAGGAAAATATAGAGGGCAGTACACATACAACATCTATGGGAAAGTTTGGTGCATTTTAGGAAATAGTGACTAACAGTTCTCAAATTTTAAGGTGCTGTACCTTTTTTGTTTGTTTGTTTTGAAACTACGGAATGTTCTTTAGCAATGTATCATTATCCTTTTGATCTAGGTGAAAGATGCAACCCGAAAGATCGCAAAGGCTTTTGCCATCTCTGGCCCATTCAACGTCCAGTTTCTTGTCAAAGGAAATGACGTCTTGGTAAGAAAGGCTAAGCTGTTTGAGAGGACACCTTTGCTGTGCTAGATCATGTTGGGTTGTGTCCCTTTGGTCATCTCTGTGAACACAGCCACAGAGCAGCTGAGATACCTGCAGCTGATTGTGTCTGAGTATGGGGCATTGCCCAACATATAGTGCCTGCCTTGTTTGAAGGCACTGGTCTTGGTGGCACAGATGTGTCGGTCACAGCTTTGTGAAGCACTCTGATCCAGTGGAAAGAAGTGTACTGTCTGCCACCTACAGTACAGCGTAGACAGATGAAGTGACCATCATAATCTAATCTCTTCAGATGACTGTTGAATAGTCATAATTACGTGCACTAGAGTTTTGCTTTGTTCCTTTATTGGAGGGGAGAGCTGTTTTAGATATCATTTGCCAAAAATATAAAAAAATGCTAAGGCAATTAGGTTAGTCTTAATTAATTTAATCTGTTTAATGAAACTAATCAGTAACCAATACTGTTTCCTCAGCTACCATGCAACATCATAAGGTGGCTACAAAGGTAAATAGAGCCCAGTTTCTGCTCTCAATGATTTATAATTTAGTGGGAAGAGGATGAATTTACAGATAACCAGAATAGAAGCTAGAATATAATAGCTGCTAGAAGGACTGTATAAATAAAGTGATATCAGAGGCATAGAACAGACAGAGGCTCTGTGTGAGTGTGTGTGTGTGTATGTGTGTGTGTGCCTGCACATGTGTACATGAGCATGAATTTGACAGTCATATGCCTGGTTTGGGGTGGATAATAAACTGTTTCAAGAAAGAGCTTGTAATATGAGCTGGGTCTTAATGTACGAATGACAAGTAAAGGAAAATATAGAGGGCAGTACACATACAACATCTATGGGAAAGTTTGGTGCATTTTAGGAAATAGTGACTAATTCAGTTCATCAAAGATTATTTTTCCAGGAAAATAATGGAAAGTAAACTTAGGAAGAAAGACTAAGGCCAGGAAGGTGGTACAAGCTAACATGGAGGGGTGTACTGAGGCAAGAGGACAGGAGGCTTTCAAGAAATTGACATCAGCCTCGGGGCCAGTAGCAATCCACTGAAGACTTTCAAGTAGGGATGTGACATTACCTGAACTCTGCATGAAAACAAATCTGACAAGAGCTGTGGGGCTTCCCAGGTGGCGCTAGTGGTAAAGAATTCTCCTGCCAATGCAGGAGTCTCAGGTTTTGATCCCTGGGTCAGGAAGGTTCCCTGGAGGAGGAAATGGCAACCCAATCCACTATTCTTGCTGGAATAATGCCACGGACAGAGAAGTCTAGCAGGCTACAGTCCACGGGGTCTCAAAGAAAAGAACACAACTGAGTGATTGGCCAAACAGTCAAGCTTGCAAGTCAAGAGCATGTGGGGATGGAACTGTAGAAAGGTAATGAGAGAAAAAAAAACAGAGTTCAAAGATACTAAAAGGAAACCAGTTAGCAAAAGTCTAGCGGTAAGGAGACAGGGAAAGAGCTGGCAAAGCAAGAGCTGGGCCCAGTCAATAACAACTCAAACCCAAGCAGCAGGGAGCATCTGAATATTGTTGTTGTCTCTCACCATCTTTTCTCTTCTTTTGAATGTTGTTACCTCTCCAGGTGATTGAGTGTAACCTGAGAGCTTCTCGGTCCTTTCCATTTGTTTCCAAGACTCTTGGAATAGACTTCATTGATGTGGCCACCAAGGTGATGACTGGAGAGAGCATTGATGAGAAACCCCTTCCAACACTGGAGCATCCCATAATTCCTGCCGACTATGTTGCAATTAAGGTACTATTTTTAAAAATATTAATCATTTTTTTAAGTTCCAAAGAAATTAAAGGAATAATTTTTATTAAAAAATAATCTTGGGACTTCCCTGGTGGTCCAGTGGTTAAGAATCCATCCACCTTCCAATGCAGGGGATGTGGGTTCGAACCCACATGCCATGGGGCAAAAAAGACCCAGGAGAGCCAAAAATAATTAACAAGTAATCTTGATACTTTCTAACTAAAGTGCTTTATTAGAGACTTGGTTGATATAAGGTTGCCACAAACCTGCAGTTGCTCTATAGACAACTTTATGTATACTCTTGTGCATTTCAAAAATTAAAAAAGTTTAGGATTACATAACATCGTAACCAATTAGCTTAGTGACTTATAAATGACATTTATGAAGCTGATGCTTAATGATGCCAGTTGAGTTGGTAAACAGAAATTATGGATATATTATTTTAGGATAAGGCTTAAATTATGCCAAGAATTTCAGAATGCATGAATCTTGTAAAAGTATTACCTTGTGATGTTGCTTACATTTAAACTCCTTTGGCCACCTTTGCTTATTAGTTCCTGTTTTCTTTAGTGGTATCATTTTTTATAGTGGTACTGTGAGGGTTATGAAGAGTGACCAGGAAAATTTGTTCACCAAATATAAACATGCCTTGGAGATATTGTGGGTTTGGTCCCAAATGACCACACTAATTCCACACTAACTTTTTGGCCTTCCAGTGCATATAAAACTTATATTCACACTATACTGTATTTTGTTAAGTATGAAATAGAATTATGTCTAAAGCAACAATGCACATATCTTAATTAAAAATGACTTTATTGGGCTTCCATGGTAGTCCAGTGGGTAAAGAGTCTACCTTGCAGTGCAAGGGGCACCAGTTCGATCCCTGGTCTGGGAAGATCCCATGTGCCTCAGAGCTGTTGGACTGGTGTGTCCAGTTAGGAGCCAGCACTCTAGAGTGCTTGCACCCAGAGCCAGTGCTCTGCAACAAGAGAGGCCACTGCAGTGGGAGGCCCACACAGGCCAAAGAATAAAGATGGATGAAAATAAATAAATAAAAAACCAATAAAAGAGAACAAAAATTTTTAAAAAATGATTGTATTGCTCAAAAATACTAATCAGTACCTGAGGCTTCAGTGAGTCATAATCTCTTTTGCAATCATAGCATCAATGATCACTGATTATAGATCACCAAAAAAAAATAATATGTATCCATCCACCTTCCAATGCAGGGGATGTGGGTTCGAACTCACATGCCATGGGGCAAAAAAGACCCAGGAGAGCCAAAAATAATTAACAAGTAATCTTGATACTTTCTAACTAAAGTGCTTTATTAGAGACTTGGTTGATATAAGGTTGCCACAAACCTGCAGTTGCTCTATAGACAACTTTATGTATACTCTTGTGCATTTCAAAAATTAAAAAAGTTTAGGATTACATAACATCGTAACCAATTAGCTTAGTGACTTATAAATGACATTTATGAAGCTGATGCTTAATGATGCCAGTTGAGTTGGTAAACAGAAATTATGGATATATTATTTTAGGATAAGGCTTAAATTATGCCAAGAATTTCAGAATGCATGAATCTTGTAAAAGTATTACCTTGTGATGTTGCTTACATTTAAACTCTTTTGGCCACCTTTGCTTATTAGTTCCTGTTTTCTTTAGTGGTATCATTTTTTATAGTGGTACTGTGAGGGTTATGAAGAGTGACCAGGAAAATTTGTTCACCAAATATAAACATGCCTTGGAGATATTGTGGGTTTGGTCCCAAATGACCACACTAATTCCACACTAACTTTTTGGCCTTCCAGTGCATATAAAACTTATATTCACACTATACTGTATTTTGTTAAGTATGAAATAGAATTATGTCTAAAGCAACAATGCACATATCTTAATTAAAAATGACTTTATTGGGCTTCCATGGTAGTCCAGTGGGTAAAGAGTCCACCTTGCAGTGCAAGGGGCACCAGTTCGATCCCTGGTCTGGGAAGATCCCATGTGCCTCAGAGCTGTTGGACTGGTGTGTCCAGTTAGGAGCCAGCACTCTAGAGTGCTTGCACCCAGAGCCAGTGCTCTGCAACAAGAGAGGCCACTGCAGTGGGAGGCCCACACAGGCCAAAGAATAAAGATGGATGAAAATAAATAAATAAAAAACCAATAAAAGAGAACAAAAATTTTTAAAAAATGATTGTATTGCTCAAAAATACTAATCAGTACCTGAGGCTTCAGTGAGTCATAATCTCTTTTGCAATCATAGCATCAATGATCACTGATTATAGATCACCATAATAAATATAGTAATGAAAACATTTGTAATACTGTGATACTGTGAGAACTACCAAAATTGTGACACAGAGACACAAAGTGATTAAATGCTGTTAGAAAAACTGGTGCCAAGAGACTTGGTTGATGTAAAAGTTGCCACAAGCCCTCAGTATTTTAAGAAAGCAGTATTTGTGAAGAACGATAAAACAAAGTATCGTAAGACAGGATACACCTGTATATACTTGTATATTTTGAATAAGAACTTGATAATAAATCTATTATGCTTCTCTCGCTGCCTCAGTATGCCAATGAACAGAATATTTATAATTATGACCTTTAACTACCTCACTGAACAATATGAAGATTAGTGAGATATTATGTAAATTTATTATTTTTTTTTAGATTAAGTACGCAATAAAATTAATTTATATTGTATAGTATATTTATGTGATATTTGCATATTCTGGACACCTTCAGAGTTTTCCATTATATATACTAGTGACCTCAATAACTGTGTTACAATTGAGACTCTAACTTCTGACTTAAACAGTGGAAGTTTTAAGTTGAAGCTATAAATCAAAAAGTATTTATTAATTATATTTAAGTTAATAATTTAGGATGCCCTGAATTTTCAAATGCACTGAGATAGAATGTCACTTCTTTTTTTAGGGTAACATTTTATTCCTGGAGGCTATGACATTATGTAAATTGTTAAAGCTTTCAGTGGGACTATATATATATACACATACACACACACACACATAGGGTTTTATTGCTTGAGACCAATAAGTAGAAAGCCTCCCAAAATATTTTTCCCCCGGAGATTCTATATATGAATTTCAAATTCATATTTCTTTATTCTTAGACTCAGGAATGCCCGCAAACATACACACATGTATGCGTATGAAACAATTTCTAACTAATAGTACTACTGATGGATATATATGAAATTTTCAAAATGCGCTGTATTTTCCAGTGTACTTCTTTCCTAGTTATCCTTCTGCATGAATCTTAACATTTCTGTCAAATTGCTTTTTCATAGTTGATCTCAATATTGTCCTAGTGACGTGGGTGGATATCAGTGTATGAGGGAGAGAGAGTCCGGAGGGCAAGAATGTAATATAATAACTTCACTAAAATGAGCCAGTGAAATAACCCCAAACTAGAATTCCCATGATGACTTAGAGGCATGCCAGAATCAAAGAAGGAATAGTCTAGACTGGATAAATAGATAAATGACAGAAACAAGGATTTGATTCTTAATGAATTACATAGATAAAATAAATGAAAATAAAGCACTTCTATCTATGCTCTAGTTCATAGGAAAGTTCTGGGCAAAAGTGTTGCCAAGCAGAATATTTTTCAAAGCTTTTTAAGAGGTGTCAACAACAGTTGAATGTCTCAGAAGTCAGCTTGCAGACAGACATTTCTGGCAAGGTGGCTTGTTGTGAGTCCAAATGATCAGAACAAGATGAAGAATGTTTCAAAAGACTACCAAGGAAAAAGTGTGTTTGAACTCTGTGTTTGGGGAGACCAATGCCCAATAGACTTCGTCTGAAATCATTCCAGTAAGAATATGTGTAGGCCAGATTAAAAACACTGGCTTAGACTGGTCACTGGGGCCCTATTTACAGAATTTGTGATTATTTAACCCAATTTTGGGCCAAAAGCTCAAGAAATTCTTGGACCAGAGGTTTAAAGTTATTTTTCAAGTCAGATTCTTGGACCAAAGACATTTTTTACGTGTCTACTGTAGAGTCGAAATGAATTCTCTGAGAGATGAGTCTCTAAATATATTTATCCTCCTTTATTCTTCGTATACCCTTCTCTCACATACTCTCTCTACCTGTTATTTTTGACAGGCTCCAATGTTTTCCTGGCCCCGGTTGAGAGATGCTGACCCCATTCTGCGATGTGAGATGGCTTCTACTGGAGAGGTAACTACTTAATGATCCATGAACACTTTCATTAAATCTACTTTGAAATCTATGGTTTTGTGATCAGAATGTAGTAAAGACAGTAAGTAGCAAGCAGGACACTTCTTTCGTGATCAGAGTTAAGTCTGAAAGGGCTGAGGAATCTTAAGCTAAGAAAAAAAAAATCCTTGACTTTTGTCTCCCAGAGTATAAATTCTCACTTATAGTTCGACATGCGACTATAATACATGTGTTTGTCATTCATTTCCACATTATCCATTGAGAACATCTTTCAAATATTTCTGTAGATGTCTAGGTAAATACCTTCCAAGCCTTTTATTTTTAGGTTTCTCAGGTCTCTCTGTAAAGCACTTCTCATCCCCCTAACTTGCTTTGCTACTGTGAAATTAGATTATTGAGCTTTTACTAGCAATATGCCGAATGAATGTACAACAATAGAAAGATAATGGGGCCATACTATCGTGGGATCTATGGGTCTATGCAAAATTCCAGTACCACTTTGAAAGCACAACTCCTGGAGATTATCTAAAAATTATAATGAGACTGGCCACTGGATGTCCCTCTTCACTTGTGTTGGGGCCTATGTCAGCTGGAGGTTTCTTTAAGAATTTGAAATGTGTTTCTTGTAGAAAGCTGTCAGATTCCAGAGAGTTCCCTACATGTCAGTGTCAGGACATTTTATGAATCACCTAGCCTTTGACAGACTGACTCGACACAACCTTCAGATTCTCATCAGTGCACACGGGAGTGGCAACCTCAGACCTGGAGGCATCATTGTTTCCTCTCAGTGTTGAGGAAAATCTGAGAGGGAAAAATACTTAATTGCAACGAGTAAGTGATGTTTTCTGTGGTTGCCTGGTTACGAGCAAGATCTGTGATGAGAAGCCAAGTGAGACAGGAAGGGAGGCAGTGAGGAATAAATGGCTATCTCGTTTTTATTTGGACTGATGACTGTCTTCTCTTAGCACCTTTGTTGCTTCTGTTAATTTAATAGATGAGAAAACCTAACTTGAAAACAAGGGCCATAACATTTCTCTGCTGTTTAAGAAGATCCTCTGATGTTCATCTTGATCCCATGGTCACTCAGTAGCAGGGCTGTTTTCAGCTAGCCTAGGGTTCATTCAGTCAGGGAGAGATCTGTTTTCCTTCATGCTATTTCTCTAGTGTGGCAACTCTGTTATATAGCTCCTGCTTCTAGACACACGTTATTGGAGTTGTTGAAATCCAGACGTATGAGAGAATTAAAAGCTCAGCTCTCCTTCGTTGTGTCTGTTGCAGAAGTACAGAGAAATAATTCTTCTTGCATTATTAGAGTCATATGTTCACTGAGAGAAATTTGAAATATTTCTGTAGATGTCTAGGTAAATACCTTCCAAGCCTTTTATTTTTAGGTTTCTCAGGTCTCTCTGTAAAGCACTTCTCATCCCCCTAACTTGCTTTGCTACTGTGAAATTAGATTATTGAGCTTTTACTAGCAATATGCCGAATGAATGTACAACAATAGAAAGATAATGGGGCCATACTATCGTGGGATCTATGGGTCTATGCAAAATTCCAGTACCACTTTGAAAGCACAACTCCTGGAGATTATCTAAAAATTATAATGAGACTGGCCACTGGATGTCCCTCTTCACTTGTGTTGGGGCCTATGTCAGCTGGAGGTTTCTTTAAGAATTTGAAATGTGTTTCTTGTAGAAAGCTGTCAGATTCCAGAGAGTTCCCTACATGTCAGTGTCAGGACATTTTATGAATCACCTAGCCTTTGACAGACTGACTCGACACAACCTTCAGATTCTCATCAGTGCACACGGGAGTGGCAACCTCAGACCTGGAGGCATCATTGTTTCCTCTCAGTGTTGAGGAAAATCTGAGAGGGAAAAATACTTAATTGCAACGAGTAAGTGATGTTTTCTGTGGTTGCCTGGTTACGAGCAAGATCTGTGATGAGAAGCCAAGTGAGACAGGAAGGGAGGCAGTGAGGAATAAATGGCTATCTCGTTTTTATTTGGACTGATGACTGTCTTCTCTTAGCACCTTTGTTGCTTCTGTTAATTTAATAGATGAGAAAACCTAACTTGAAAACAAGGGCCATAACATTTCTCTGCTGTTTAAGAAGATCCTCTGATGTTCATCTTGATCCCATGGTCACTCAGTAGCAGGGCTGTTTTCAGCTAGCCTAGGGTTCATTCAGTCAGGGAGAGATCTGTTTTCCTTCATGCTATTTCTCTAGTGTGGCAACTCTGTTATATAGCTCCTGCTTCTAGACACACGTTATTGGAGTTGTTGAAATCCAAACGTATGAGAGAATTAAAAGCTCAGCTCTCCCTTCGTTGTGTCTGTTGCAGAAGTACAGAGAAATAATTCTTCTTGCATTATTAGAGTCATATTTCCAAGTGTCCCTAAGTGTAATGTTACAAGTTCTGTTCTATAACTGAAATCAGAATAATTCTAGTTTAGTGAAATCTCAGTTATGCTTCAGACATTTTCAGTGTGAAAATGGCTTGTTGTGGGATTAAATAAAGCTTTAACTTTCCTAGGAATCAGGTGGGGATGTTAGTCTTAATCTTTATGCTTGGTCACTCAACAGTGTCCTGCTGTTTGCAACCCCTGCAGACTGTAGAATGCCAGGATCCTCTATCCATGGGATTTTACAGACAAGAATACTGGAGGGGATTGCCATTCCCTTCTCCAGGGAATCTTCCCAACCCAGGAACTCTTGCATCTCCTGCACTGAGAGGCACACTGAGAGGCAGATTCTTTACCATAAGCACCACCTTAACTACTTTCTATGTTTTTTTGTAGAAAACTGCTGAAACCCCTTATGTTTGTATATGCACTTATGATGAAATTGCCTAGGTACTTGCAGTAGGCTTACTTAAGTTGGTTGGGCAAAGAAAATGTTCATGGTGGTGTGAAAAGCAGCATATACTGGTGGGAGACAAATCCTAGTCATGAGAACTTTCCTTTGACAGTAAAGGAGTCATTTGCTTAAAGAATGAATTTAGCCATCAGTGTTATTTACTCTAATGGTGGCTCTGTAGCTGTGCCAAGTGATGATGCACATGGCAGGGCTTACTTCTCTCACGCTTGGATATACCCCTTGTCCTATAGTTAGGTTGGTCATTGGATGTGTAGTTATATTGTAGCACAGTTACCCTGGAGGAACTTTCTGTATGTCCTAACGTTATATGTTACTTTGGATGTTTCTTTTTACTTCCGGCTATAATATTCAGGACTGGTAGCAAGGTATGTTGGCTCATTTTATTAAAGGAATAATAATAACAATAAAGAGCAAATTCCTTTGAGATTTTTTTCACAGACTTATCCTAGGGTTCATTCAGTCAGGAGAGATCTGTTTTCCTTCATGCTATTTCTCTAGTGTGGCAACTCTGTTATATAGCTCCTGCTTCTAGACACACGTTATTGGAGTTGTTGAAATCCAGACGTATGAGAGAATTAAAAGCTCAGCTCTCCCTTCGTTGTGTCTGTTGCAGAAGTACAGAGAAATAATTCTTCTTGCATTATTAGAGTCATATTTCCAAGTGTCCCTAAGTGTAATGTTACAAGTTCTGTTCTATAACTGAAATCAGAATAATTCTAGTTTAGTGAAATCTCAGTTATGCTTCAGACATTTTCAGTGTGAAAATGGCTTGTTGTGGGATTAAATAAAGCTTTAGCTTTCCTAGGAATCAGGTGGGGATGTTAGTCTTAATCTTTATGCTTGGTCACTCAACAGTGTCCTGCTGTTTGCAACCCCTGCAGACTGTAGAATGCCAGGATCCTCTATCCATGGGATTTTACAGACAAGAATACTGGAGGGGATTGCCATTCCCTTCTCCAGGGAATCTTCCCAACCCAGGAACTCTTGCATCTCCTGCACTGAGAGGCACACTGAGAGGCAGATTCTTTACCATAAGCACCACCTTAACTACTTTCTATGTTTTTTTGTAGAAAACTGCTGAAACCCCTTATGTTTGTATATGCACTTATGATGAAATTGCCTAGGTACTTGCAGTAGGCTTACTTAAGTTGGTTGGGCAAAGAAAATGTTCATGGTGGTGTGAAAAGCAGCATATACTGGTGGGAGACAAATCCTAGTCATGAGAACTTTCCTTTGACAGTAAAGGAGTCATTTGCTTAAAGAATGAATTTAGCCATCAGTGTTATTTACTCTAATGGTGGCTCTGTAGCTGTGCCAAGTGATGATGCACATGGCAGGGCTTACTTCTCTCACGCTTGGATATACCCCTTGTCCTATAGTTAGGTTGGTCATTGGATGTGTAGTTATATTGTAGCACAGTTACCCTGGAGGAACTTTCTGTATGTCCTAACATTATATGTTACTTTGGATGTTTCTTTTTACTTCCGGCTATAATATTCAGGACTGGTAGCAAGGTATGTTGGCTCATTTTATTAAAGGAATAATAATAACAATAAAGAGCAAATTCCTTTGAGATTTTTTTCACAGACTTATTGAATTTCTCAGAAGGTTTTCCCATATGTATGAAATGACTCCTAACTAACTGATCAACAGTTATGCATTTGTGCTACTGACTCATGAATTCATGCACTGTTGAATAGCATATATGACATTCCTGTTATTTAAACATTAAGTCATATTAACATTTGGTAACTCACCATATTATGGGCCAGAAGCTGTAATTTGTATCCAGATACCTCACAGTAGAATCCAGTTATGTTGCTCCATGGAGTGTTGTTGGATAGAAAAAGAATTGCTTATTCATCCATTATGTTTAATTAAAAACATAAGATACATCTGCCCTAGCCAGACTTTCAATCCCTGGATTCAGATTGCACGATCTTTGGGCAACTCAATAAAATCGAGCCTAGGGGTCTATGACTTCATTTGTGTTTATTTTTTTTTTTTTGGTAATGTTGAGTGACTTTCATTTTCTTCTTTTTATTTTATTTTTTCCATTTCTCCTGACCAGGTGGCTTGCTTTGGTGAAGGTATTCACACAGCTTTCCTAAAGGCAATGCTTTCCACAGGATTTAAGATACCCCAGAAAGGCATCCTGATTGGAATTCAGGTAAGTAGTGTGTGGTTGTGTACATGTCTGGAGGCACATGCTGGGAACTGGTAGGGGAGGTGACCTTAATGGTGCTATGGAAGAGGGGAGATTTGTTTAAAATTCCACTAAAAAACCCAGCAACTTCTAGAAAGAATGGACATTTGTTCTCAGTATGTTCCTTGATTTTTGCTTTTTTTGATTGTAGCAGCCAGTACAAATAAGTGAAGAAACAAAACAAACGAAAGAAAGAAAAGAACTCTAATGAAGAATATTTATTCTAATTGGGACTTGAGATACCGTGAAAAGGATTCTGTTACAGAGTGAACTTGGTTCAATCTTTGCTACATGGTTTGCCCTTAGTTCTACCTCCTTAGCCTCTGCACATGGGCTTTCCATAAAGTTGGTCTCAGGTCTTCTTTCTACTCCTGTATCTATGTCTAGCTTTTTCTCTTCACTTTCCCCTTTGCCAGTTCATTCATGTTTATCCACTCACCCATCTCAGCCTATCCAATTTTAATCTTTATCTTCATCCACCCCTTGTTTCCAGCAATTTGCTGGATACCTCTATCTTGGTGTCTCAAACCCAACATGTCCCAAACTCAAGTCAGTATTAGCCTCTCCTGACCTCTGCTCCTTCTTCCTTACATTCATTCATTTGCATTTAAATTCCTACTAAGTGTCAAAGATTCAAAGTTGAATAAGACATGGGCATTATTTGAGAAATTTTCTTAACCTGATTAAAAGTTCTCTGTGATTAATTGAAAGTTCTTAAAGAGCAGTGTCTTAATGGGCTTAAAAAAGTCAGCATATCCCATAGTGTACAGTCAAAGTTCTTGAAATATTATTATTTAGGAAAGCTTCTAAGTCAAAGCAGGGTGTAGTAATTACAAGTGAATGTCTTCCATACAGTGAAAAGGACATTATTGTTTTATTATTGCAAATCAGATGTAAATCTTAGGGCAAAACAAAACCAAGGAAACTCTTATTACTCTTGGAATAATTATTGCAAGGATATACAAACTGTTTATTAATTTTCTAAAAAATACTAGATGTTTCCTGACTGATCATTGGGGGTTAGTAATCCTTGGAGCCAGTAAAAATAATAGATGCTCTTATCTCTCACCTCTGCTCTACAAGATCCCCAGAAAGGCATCCTGATTGGAATTCAGGTAAGTAGTGTGTGGTTGTGTACATGTCTGGAGGCACATGCTGGGAACTGGTAGGGGAGGTGACCTTAATGGTGCTATGGAAGAGGGGAGATTTGTTTAAAATTCCACTAAAAAACCCAGCAACTTCTAGAAAGAATGGACATTTGTTCTCAGTATGTTCCTTGATTTTTGCTTTTTTTGATTGTAGCAGCCAGTACAAATAAGTGAAGAAACAAAACAAACGAAAGAAAGAAAAGAACTCTAATGAAGAATATTTATTCTAATTGGGACTTGAGATACCGTGAAAAGGATTCTGTTACAGAGTGAACTTGGTTCAATCTTTGCTACATGGTTTGCCCTTAGTTCTACCTCCTTAGCCTCTGCACATGGGCTTTCCATAAAGTTGGTCTCAGGTCTTCTTTCTACTCCTGTATCTATGTCTAGCTTTTTCTCTTCACTTTCCCCTTTGCCAGTTCATTCATGTCTATCCACTCACCCATCTCAGCCTATCCAATTTTAATCTTTATCTTCATCCACCCCTTGTTTCCAGCAATTTGCTGGATACCTCTATCTTGGTGTCTCAAACCCAACATGTCCCAAACTCAAGTCAGTATTAGCCTCTCCTGACCTCTGCTCCTTCTTCCTTACATTCATTCATTTGCATTTAAATTCCTACTAAGTGTCAAAGATTCAAAGTTGAATAAGACATGGGCATTATTTGAGAAATTTTCTTAACCTGATTAAAAGTTCTCTGTGATTAATTGAAAGTTCTTAAAGAGCAGTGTCTTAATGGGCTTAAAAAAGTCAGCATATCCCACAGTGTACAGTCAAAGTTCTTGAAATATTATTATTTAGGAAAGCTTCTAAGTCAAAGCAGGGTGTAGTAATTACAAGTGAATGTCTTCCATACAGTGAAAAGGACATTATTGTTTTATTATTGCAAATCAGATGTAAATCTTAGGGCAAAACAAAACCAAGGAAACTCTTATTACTCTTGGAATAATTATTGCAAGGATATACAAACTGTTTATTAATTTTCTAAAAAATACTAGATGTTTCCTGACTGATCATTGGGGGTTAGTAATCCTTGGAGCCAGTAAAAATAATAGATGCTCTTATCTCTCACCTCTGCTCTACTTTTAATAAGTTCAAACCCTACATGGTTACATACACATCAATAAAACTACGATTAGGATAATACCAGGTATTTTCAAGTGGTGGGTAATTATTATAAATGGTGTGAATTTGGGTGCCTTTGTATCAGCAAATTAGACTCTGGATACTGGGGATGGGTGGTTTTGGAAAAGTTTCTGCAAAAAGTAGCATGGGATTGTGCTTCATAAAGGTGTTGGAAGGGCGATGGTGACCAGTTAGAACAGGGGCTAACAAGATGACTTGCAATTGTGAAGCTTAATGGCAGTTTAGAGGCACATCACACCATGTGAGAGACTCATCACATTATAATGGGTATTAAGTATTATTAAGCCACAAGTATGAGAGTATTTGTCCAGCTTCCAGTTAAGGCTTAAAGTTTAATGTGAGGCCTGGGGGCAATCAGAGGAGACCATGCCCTTAGCCTCCGTCCTCACAACTAATCATAATAGTGCTAACATTTTACAATACCACTTTAAGAAGGCAGTGATGTATAAAATTGTGCCTTTCTGGTTCCAGGGCTGCAGGGAAATGTAAAGCAAAAATTAATTTGATCCCTATGAAGTACTAGTTTGGTTTTGGCATCAGCGAACAGAATTGTTATTTTGTAGAGAAATGAGGTTCATAGGAAAGAAAAAACGTTTTCTTAAAGCAATGTTCTACCTTTCAGTATATTCTTTTTTTTTTTTTTTTATAATTGGGCTGTCACGTCCGATCATTTTTTTTTTAATTTTTTTTTTTTAATGGTTTCTTTTCGAGGAGGGGGCGGGTTGGGGAGGGAAGGGGGTGGGCGGGCCACTTCTATTGGTTTTTCATTTATTTATTTTTCATCCATCTTTGTTCTTTGGCCCATGTGGGCCTCCCATCGCGGTGGCCTCTGTTGTTGCAGAGCCGGTGCTCCAGAGCTCCGACTCAGTAATTGGACACATCGGTCCAGCCACTCCGTGGCACGTGGGATCTTCCCAGGCCAGGGATCGAACCGGCACCCCTTGCACTGCAAGGCGGTGTCCTTACCCACTGGACCACCAGGGAAGCCCTTCAGTATATTCTTTTTTAAAGACATCAGTACTGTAGCAGCTACATGAATTTTTGCAAAGAACTTTCTTCATGTGCATGTGTGCATAGCATTAGCAATTTAAATATATAAGTATTTTAATTACAGAATAAAATATTTAAAGAAATATTTAATATAGTGACATTTAACAAAATATTTGCAGCTGTGGTAAAATTGATCATTAAGTTTCTAAATCTCTAAAGATAGGTAAGAACCATTTTCTAACCTACTTTATAAGGAAGCAAAGAAAAGCTGCCATCACCAATGCTCAATGTACAGTCTCTTCATCGATCTATGGAAGATTTCATAAATTTGACTAAACAATATGACAGAATATACTAACCAGAGAGTTATTAGCTAAAATCATTGGGCATCTTCTTAGTTAGAATGGGATCAAATCTGCCTAAACTTCATAGAAGCTGTGAATAAAGTAATTGGAATCTATATTTCAGGATACACTGTACCAAAAAATCATTTTATTTAACGCAATTCCACTTAGCCAAAAGAATTCATATAAATTCATTCAAATATATGAAGTCAGAATTGAAAAAGACCTAAAATGGTACTGCTAATGCATAAAATGGAGGTTAGGGCCAGTAAATATAAGAGAAGGCATTAAATTGTTATATAATGAAGCACTAAGAAAAAAAATAACCCACCATTGCATTTTGATTTCTTGAGATTCATTCAACATGATGTTGTGTAGACTTCACTCACAGAAGAACACTGGTAACCAGCATCGTTACAGACAATTTGCTTTATTATTCCTTCATGTGTAAGTGGGAAGATTGATCAATATCTGCTACATTTATTTCAAATAAATACCTTCTTTTCTCTTCATCACCCCATCTTGACCCAAGAGCCTGCTAGAAGTAGAAGGATTTAATTGAAGAAATCTTGGCTTTAATTTTTCACAGCATGTTGCAAGAGAAGAGTTGGGGAAAAAGAGAGCTGTGGAGGGAAGGCAAAATTGACTCTGATCCAGGAGATATAGTTTCTTATTGTTGGTAGTTTAACAAATATTTTTAATAGCAATTCATCACTAGCAAGTATTAAGCACTTCTCAACATTTAGTAAATAGACTCTGTGTGTGTGTGTGTATGTGTGTGTACACATGAGTGTGTATATGCACTTGCTGGTTATATTTGTTTTCCTAATTTTTATTTTTTATCCTACTTTTTTATGTGCATAGGCTCTTTCTGTTCTTTCAACGTTCATTCTATGGTCAAATAACCTGGGAAATTTGAAACATTTTTGTAACATCCATCTTGTATAACTAGGATTTAGGGGAAAAAATCAAGATCTAGATTTTGTCAAAGGATTCTTGCCAACTAAACCGTTATAGGCACTGTGTGTTTACCAAGAGATTTTTAAAGCATAGATCTTAATATAAGAAGGGCATAATGTAGGTTTATGTGGCAACAAAATCATCTTTGATTTTCCTACAGTATTTCCAGCCTCTTTTCATCCCATCAGGATTTATTTTTAGTTGCTGTGAGTAGGCAATCTGCCTTGTTTTGAAGTTTTCTGGAACACCCTTCAACAATAAGTGCTTTACTCTAGAGCAGATCAAGAGCCCTCACTATTTTTCCCCTTCTGATTGGGCTATTCAGTGAAGCTTGTGGAGTGTAGAGCCCCATCCTGACATCTGTGCTTCACCAGGGCTCAGAAACACAAAGCAAGCATTTCATTTGAAAAAGACAACTCCAAGTGACATGAATAACCTTTTATCTTCTATACAGAATCATTAGGAACAACCATAGAGTTGTCAATCCTGACGTCCCTGTAGAGTCCACAGACAATACAGAATCTTGGCTTTCAGTTCAGTAGCTGGAATTGGGATTAATGTGAAAATGATAATTGGAGGATATATATATGTATATATATATCCTTTTAAAGCATTTTTTTTTCTTATAAACGTCTTACAGGAAATAAATCAGCTTGTACTTTTCACCTCTAGCAACAAATGGTGTCTTACCCAGGTAGTTTCAATCAGCTATTAAATCTGGGGCTACTCAGATGCAAGCTGACAGCTGTAATTTCTTTTTGTAGGGAGGCTATTTTATGTGTCACAAGTGTTCAATACATGTTTGATAGAAGTTTGTAATGTGACTATGAAAGCCAACACCCCAGACCAGAAGGCAGAGTAGTTCCTTGGCTGGAAACTGCCAATACTGTCATGTCGGATATTTATCTTTTCCACTTGGGGGACAACACTGAAACAGCTCCATAATGAGGTTCTGACTGGTGTCTGCAGGTCTTAGAGGACTTGCTGACTTATTTTACTTTAAAATGGCAAAGAAAAAGAATTACAGTCTAATACTCCTGCCTCAACTTTTGGGGACTTTGGCCAAATGACTTTGGGCAAGGTTAATGCATCTTCACCTTGAATTACAAAGTGAATGTAATCCCCTCTTCCCTCCTATTCCTAAATGTAAGTATGCATCAGAATAACCTGGAGGGTTTGTTAAAATGCAGATCCCTGGGACCCAACCCCAGAGTTCCTGATTCCATAGACGTATGTGGCAACAAAATCATCTTTGATTTTCCTACAGTATTTCCAGCCTCTTTTCATCCCATCAGGATTTATTTTTAGTTGCTGTGAGTAGGCAATCTGCCTTGTTTTGAAGTTTTCTGGAACACCCTTCAACAATAAGTGCTTTACTCTAGAGCAGATCAAGAGCCCTCACTATTTTTCCCCTTCTGATTGGGCTATTCAGTGAAGCTTGTGGAGTGTAGAGCCCCATCCTGACATCTGTGCTTCACCAGGGCTCAGAAACACAAAGCAAGCATTTCATTTGAAAAAGACAACTCCAAGTGACATGAATAACCTTTTATCTTCTATACAGAATCATTAGGAACAACCATAGAGTTGTCAATCCTGACGTCCCTGTAGAGTCCACAGACAATACAGAATCTTGGCTTTCAGTTCAGTAGCTGGAATTGGGATTAATGTGAAAATGATAATTGGAGGATATATATATGTATATATATATATCCTTTTTAAAGGATTTTTTTTTCTTATAAACGTCTTACAGGAAATAAATCAGCTTGTACTTTTCACCTCTAGCAACAAATGGTGTCTTACCCAGGTAGTTTCAATCAGCTATTAAATCTGGGGCTACTCAGATGCAAGCTGACAGCTGTAATTTCTTTTTGTAGGGAGGCTATTTTATGTGTCACAAGTGTTCAATACATGTTTGATAGAAGTTTGTAATGTGACTATGAAAGCCAACACCCCAGACCAGAAGGCAGAGTAGTTCCTTGGCTGGAAACTGCCAATACTGTCATGTCGGATATTTATCTTTTCCACTTGGGGGACAACACTGAAACAGCTCCATAATGAGGTTCTGACTGGTGTCTGCAGGTCTTAGAGGACTTGCTGACTTATTTTACTTTAAAATGGCAAAGAAAAAGAATTACAGTCTAATACTCCTGCCTCAACTTTTTGGGGGACTTTGGCCAAATGACTTTGGGCAAGGTTAATGCATCTTCACCTTGAATTACAAAGTGAATGTAATCCCCTCTTCCCTCCTATTCCTAAATGTAAGTATGCATCAGAATAACCTGGAGGGTTTGTTAAAATGCAGATCCCTGGGACCCAACCCCAGAGTTCCTGATTCCATAGACGTATGGGTAAGGCCCAAATTTTCATAGTTTAAGCAGATTCCCAGGAGAAGCTGATTCTCTGGGGACCACATCCTGAGAACTGTTATATTTGTGAATTTGTATTTTAGAAAACTGACTCAATATTATGGTATCACATGGCCATATATTATTTGTGACTTTTTGCTAAGGGGAAATGTAAGCAATTGAGAATAGTACATAATTAATGTATCAGTTGATCAATAAGTGTTTGTTGTGCTTTGGTGCTTTATGTCTCTTTTATGTTTAGCAGGTCACAATGTGATGTTCCATTTTAGGTGGGCTTGATGCAATTCATAGGTTCATTTCAAATATTTCACATATATTTGCTGTATTTCAAGGAATCTAACGAGGGAGAAAACCTAAATGCCATTTAATTCAGTCCCTTGCTTTCTAAGCAGAATCAAATAAGTAAATGATGGCCCTAATCTTTTGCCTAATCTATTCTTAAAGAGACTGCCACAAAACTCATTAAATTGCCTTAATGTCTTGAATTACTCTCTGATTTTAAACTTATTTATTTATTTATTTTTATATCTAGCCATGAGCTCCTTGCCTCTAAGTCCATTTCTTCCTGTTGGGCCCTAAATGGGAATGAAAAGCTACTACCTTGAGCATGGATACAATTTTTGTTTTAGAAAGCTGTCATGAATAACCCCTGAGCCTGCTTTAGCCAAGATTCATCCAGCCAGTTGCATTTATCTTTTCTATTTGCTGATAGTTTCCTCTCATAAAACTGCAGTTCTGGGATTGGGGGGGAAATTGAAAAGGGCCCTTTACTAAACCCCAAGTAAATATTAGGAGATTTTGACTGGTGTCTGCAGGTCTTAGAGGACTTGCTTACTTATTTTACTTTAAAATGGCAAAGAAAAAGAATTACAGTCTAATACTCCTGCCTCAACTTTTTGGGGGACTTTGGCCAAATGACTTTGGGCAAGGTTAATGCATCTTCACCTTGAATTACAAAGTGAATGTAATCCCCTCTTCCCTCCTATTCCTAAATGTAAGTATGCATCAGAATAACCTGGAGGGTTTGTTAAAATGCAGATCCCTGGGACCCAACCCCAGAGTTCCTGATTCCATAGACGTATGGGTAAGGCCCAAATTTTCATAGTTTAAGCAGATTCCCAGGAGAAGCTGATTCTCTGGGGACCACATCCTGAGAACTGTTATATTTGTGAATTTGTATTTTAGAAAACTGACTCAATATTATGGTATCACATGGCCATATATTATTTGTGACTTTTTGCTAAGGGGAAATGTAAGCAATTGAGAATAGTACATAATTAATGTATCAGTTGATCAATAAGTGTTTGTTGTGCTTTGGTGCTTTATGTCTCTTTTATGTTTAGCAGGTCACAATGTGATGTTCCATTTTAGGTGGGCTTGATGCAATTCATAGGTTCATTTCAAATATTTCACATATATTTGCTGTATTTCAAGGAATCTAACGAGGGAGAAAACCTAAATGCCATTTAATTCAGTCCCTTGCTTTCTAAGCAGAATCAAATAAGTAAATGATGGCCCTAATCTTTTGCCTAATCTATTCTTAAAGAGACTGCTGCAAAACTCATTAAATTGCCTTAATGTCTTGAATTACTCTCTGATTTTAAACTTATTTATTTATTTATTTTTATATCTAGCCATGAGCTCCTTGCCTCTAAGTCCATTTCTTCCTGTTGGACCCTAAATGGGAATGAAAAGCTACTACCTTGAGCATGGATACAATTTTTGTTTTAGAAAGCTGTCATGAATAACCCCTGAGCCTGCTTTAGCCAAGATTCATCCAGCCAGTTGCATTTATCTTTTCTATTTGCTGATAGTTTCCTCTCATAAAACTGCAGTTCTGGGATTGAGAGGGCCAGAATCTGAAAGAATTTTATATTTGGACATAGTATTGGGGCCTTTTCCTAGGATTTAGATCTTTTCTCAAAAACCCTCTGCAAGTAAATATTAGGAGATTTTGTGGGCTGAACATTAACAAAATTGTGCAAGGATCTTGATACATTTTATCACAATTCTTAGTTTCTCTGAAACTGAAATAAGTCATATCCATGATTTTTTTCAACTATTCCTAATATGGTTTCTAATAGATTATAAAACATTTTCTAAAGTAACCAAATTATGTCATCTGTTTATGAACTTTTGACAAAGGCGAACAGTCAGAATTTTCTTACTTGAAGCAGAATAGGTATGTTTTGTAACTTTGTGTAATTTTGAACATTCTGTTTAGCTAGATTACTCAGAAACCCATGTTACTGGGGTCAAGGTCAGAAGTTGACCATTGGGTAGGCTGCTGAGCTTGTTTTCTTCCACCCTGACTATTGGATTGCAAAGACTCACTTTTGGTTACAGGAAGGAGGTGTGTTCAGAACTGAGCAACCCTGATGGCAACAGACAGTTCAGGGGAAGGCAGCACCCAGAAATTGGATGGGTCCAGCTGGGGTTTTCAAAACAGCATAGCAGTGGGCTCCAAGAAGATATCTGGACAGCAAGAATGAATGTTAAGGAGCCTGGCAGGAAGGAAAACATATGTGAGGAGAAAATTTGTTTGTGTTGTGTGACAGCCAATAGAAGAATCCAGGCTTGAGAGCTAGAGGGGCAGGAATCTAGTCTATGAGGCTGAAAAACCAATTATTTTAATAATAATAATATTTAATAAGCACTATTAATGAGAAAGTAATTGTGCTAAATTGTGGGCTTCCCAGGCTCAGTGGTAAATAATCCATCTACCAGTGCAAGAAATGCAGGAGACACAGGTTCTATCTGTGAGTTGGGAAGATTCCCTGGAGGAGGAAATGGCAATTTACTCCAATATTCTTGCCTGGAGAATCCCGTGGACAGAGAAGCCTAGTGGGTTACAGTCTATGGGGTCACAAAGAGCTGGACATGACTGAGTGAGCATGATCACTATACTAACACCTATGGAGGACTTTGCTCATTGAATACCCACAGGGACTCTATGACATTGTGTTGTTGTTCAGTCGCTCAGTCATGTCCAACTCTTTGTGACTCCATGAGTCCCATGGACAGAGGAACCTAGCAGGCTTTGGTCCATGAGGTCACAAAGAGTCAGACACAACTGAGCAGCTGAAAATAAGAACTTACACTTACTGTAGGAGGATAAAACTTGTCATCTCAGAATATAAAGCACTTTGGCAACACACAGCATTTCCTTTTATGACATGGGGGAATGCTGTATTCCATGACTAAAACACGTATATCTAGTAAGTGAATTTTGTTAAATTTCTTTAATTTCAGCAATCATTCCGTCCACAATTCCTTGGTGTGGCTGAACAGTTGCACAATGAAGGTTTCAAGGTATGTGATATCATTTTTTAAAGTTGTTTTCTGTTAGTAATCTATCCACATAAAAGAATGTTGAAGAATACTGGGGAATAAAATCATACAAAATATGACCTCTTCATCTGAAATCTACAAATAACTTGATTGCAAAGACTCACTTTTGGTTACAGGAAGGAGGTGTGTTCAGAACTGAGCAACCCTGATGGCAACAGACAGTTCAGGGGAAGGCAGCACCCAGAAATTGGATGGGTCCAGCTGGGGTTTTCAAAACAGCATAGCAGTGGGCTCCAAGAAGATATCTGGACAGCAAGAATGAATGTTAAGGAGCCTGGCAGGAAGGAAAACATATGTGAGGAGAAAATTTGTTTGTGTTGTGTGACAGCCAATAGAAGAATCCAGGCTTGAGAGCTAGAGGGGCAGGAATCTAGTCTATGAGGCTGAAAAACCAATTATTTTAATAATAATAATATTTAATAAGCACTATTAATGAGAAAGTAATTGTGCTAAATTGTGGGCTTCCCAGGCTCAGTGGTAAATAATCCATCTACCAGTGCAAGAAATGCAGGAGACACAGGTTCTATCTGTGAGTTGGGAAGATTCCCTGGAGGAGGAAATGGCAATTTACTCCAATATTCTTGCCTGGAGAATCCCGTGGACAGAGAAGCCTAGTGGGTTACAGTCTATGGGGTCACAAAGAGCTGGACATGACTGAGTGAGCATGATCACTATACTAACACCTATGGAGGACTTTGCTCATTGAATACCCACAGGGACTCTATGACATTGTGTTGTTGTTCAGTCGCTCAGTCATGTCCAACTCTTTGTGACTCCATGAGTCCCATGGACAGAGGAACCTAGCAGGCTTTGGTCCATGAGGTCACAAAGAGTCAGACACAACTGAGCAGCTGAAAATAAGAACTTACACTTACTGTAGGAGGATAAAACTTGTCATCTCAGAATATAAAGCACTTTGGCAACACACAGCATTTCCTTTTATGACATGGGGGAATGCTGTATTCCATGACTAAAACACGTATATCTAGTAAGTGAATTTTGTTAAATTTCTTTAATTTCAGCAATCATTCCGTCCACAATTCCTTGGTGTGGCTGAACAGTTGCACAATGAAGGTTTCAAGGTATGTGATATCATTTTTTAAAGTTGTTTTCTGTTAGTAATCTATCCACATAAAAGAATGTTGAAGAATACTGGGGAATAAAATCATACAAAATATGACCTCTTCATCTGAAATCTACAAATAACTTGATATGGAATAAACTAATGGAATAAAACTTCAATGGAATAAACTAGTTAGAAAGACTAGTTTTAACACAGTTACCACAAAGTCACTAAACTTGCTGGCTAAAAACTTAGTTTTCCTTACACAGAATTGGAATAAAGTTTCAGTGCATTTCCATACAGTTTCCCTTTTTCCTTTTCTTGTTTCCATATGAAGTCATAGCTTCCAGAAGTTATGGTTACAGGCAAAATGAATATCTGCACATAAAGCCTGGTTCTGTAACACAGAATGAGTCCCAGGGCACAGGGTGGGCCTGTGGTCTTGAGGCCTTGTTGGCCTGATAACAGTTGAATTTTCAGTCATCAATAACTCTTATTTCTCTCTTCTACAAGAGGAGTTATAATTGAAGTTATTACATTTTTTCTTACTGCAAGTATTTTGAAAATATTTAAAGTGCCTATAACTTTAGATACCATCAATCTCTATTTATGACATCATTTTGTATTTCATACTCACCATTTTTTTTTCTGCTCTATATTTTAAATCACTCACATGTCCCAGTGGGTGCCTTTGCTTCGTGAAAGCTTTCCCTTGACACACACTGTAACTGACCTTTTCATTTTAAATGCAGCTCTTTGCCACGGAAGCCACATCAGACTGGCTCAATGCCAACAACGTACCTGCTACCCCAGTGGCATGGCCATCTCAAGAAGGACAGAATCCCAGCCTCTCTCCCATCAGAAAGTAAGAACTGGGTAGATTATTCTGAGATAACAAAACAGATGGAGGATTAACTTTGGGAACTGGTATGATAATAACATGGGGCTTCCCAAGTGGCTCAGTGGTAAAGAATCTGCCTGCCAAAACAGGAGATTTGGATTCAATCCCTGAGTCAGGAAGATTCCTTAAAGGAGAAAATGGAAACCCACTCCAGTGTTCTTGCCTGAAAGATCCTATGGACAGAGGAGCCTGTCAGGCTACAGTCCATGAAGTCACAACGAGTCAGACGCAACTGAGCAACTGAGTATGCACCCACACATGATATAATTACCTTGCCCTACTACTAGTCTTCTAAAAGTATTTTTAGTTAACCGATTTAAAATGAGGAAATTTGTGCATCACAGTAAAGCTTCCTTCTCATGACTTTTGCTGTTACTGTAAGATACATAATGCCATATATGTACATGATGATATTTAGCATCTTTTAAAATATCTCCAAGTAAACGTCCACTCCTTGATGGACACAAAGATCTCAGTGATGAGAGTCATGGGCATGAAGCAGTTTGTGTTTTATGTCAAACTTATGTATATATATATGTATGTCAAGTATAAGATTGACCAGCTGCCTTTCACTGAGGTTGTTGCAGCATTGAAGCAATTTGAGAACTTGCTACTTGCAGGACACCATGGAGAGTGATATGATAATGTCATCTATTGTATTACCTGATTTGCCATTCTTTGATCAGTTTGGTTATTATGTCTTAGGATATGTATATCATTAGGTTTTGTAAGACATTTATTTCAGCATACTGTATGAGCCTTCAGGAACACTGCTATCTTAATACTTACAGAGCTATGTGGCCTGGAAACATAGGAGATAATTCTCAATTACTCCAGGATGTTACAGCCTACTGAATGCCTAAGTTGTACCTAATAAGTAGTATACAGTAGACAATTTGTTAAGGCTCTGAATAAGAAAGTAATCTGCAAACCATTATCAAATTATGAAATTGGGCAAAAGAAGGGCAAATTATTCCAACTTTAGTAGATTTTCAATGATGATAGAAGCCCTTCTTTGTTGTTTAGACACTCGGTTGTGTCTGACTCTTTGTGACCCATGAAATGTAGCCCACCAGGCTTCTCTGTCCATGGGGATTTCCCAAGCATCTTGCGGTAGATTATTCTGAATAACAAAACAGATGGAGGATTAACTTTGGGAACTGGTATGATAATAACATGGGGCTTCCCAAGTGGCTCAGTGGTAAAGAATCTGCCTGCCAAAACAGGAGATTTGGATTCAATCCCTGAGTCAGGAAGATTCCTTAAAGGAGAAAATGGAAACCCACTCCAGTGTTCTTGCCTGAAAGATCCTATGGACAGAGGAGCCTGTCAGGCTACAGTCCATGAAGTCACAACGAGTCAGACGCAACTGAGCAACTGAGTATGCACCCACACATGATATAATTACCTTGCCCTACTACTAGTCTTCTAAAAGTATTTTTAGTTAACCGATTTAAAATGAGGAAATTTGTGCATCACAGTAAAGCTTCCTTCTCATGACTTTTGCTGTTACTGTAAGATACATAATGCCATATATGTACATGATGATATTTAGCATCTTTTAAAATATCTCCAAGTAAACGTCCACTCCTTGATGGACACAAAGATCTCAGTGATGAGAATCATGGGCATGAAGCAGTTTGTGTTTTATGTCAAACTTATGTATATATATATGTATGTCAAGTATAAGATTGACCAGCTGCCTTTCACTGAGGTTGTTGCAGCATTGAAGCAATTTGAGAACTTGCTACTTGCAGGACACCATGGAGAGTGATATGATAATGTCATCTATTGTATTACCTGATTTGCCATTCTTTGATCAGTTTGGTTATTATGTCTTAGGATATGTATATCATTAGGTTTTGTAAGACATTTATTTCAGCATACTGTATGAGCCTTCAGGAACACTGCTATCTTAATACTTACAGAGCTATGTGGCCTGGAAACATAGGAGATAATTCTCAATTACTCCAGGATGTTACAGCCTACTGAATGCCTAAGTTGTACCTAATAAGTAGTATACAGTAGACAATTTGTTAAGGCTCTGAATAAGAAAGTAATCTGCAAACCATTATCAAATTATGAAATTGGGCAAAAGAAGGGCAAATTATTCCAACTTTAGTAGATTTTCAATGATGATAGAAGCCCTTCTTTGTTGTTTAGACACTCGGTTGTGTCTGACTCTTTGTGACCCATGAAATGTAGCCCACCAGGCTTCTCTGTCCATGGGGATTTCCCAAGCAAGAATACTGAAGTGGGTTGCCATTTCCTTCTCCTGGGGATTTCCCCAGCCCAGGGATGGAACCCTTCTCGCACTGGCAGTTGGATTCTCTACTTCTGAGCCACCAGAGAAGCCCAGAGGGCCTTCTTAGGGCTTTTGTAAAACAATAATTAGCACTGATTCCTGCTTTTGACATTTAAATATCTCCTAATATGTATAGCAGCCTAGCAACTGAACCTGATGTGGTTTAATTCAAAATCAAAAGACATATTGTGGGGAAGAAATAGGGAGGGGGAGGCATGGAGGGAGTAACATGGAAACCTATATTGTTATGTGTGGAAAATATAGCTATTGTCATTGTGCTAAGGGAATAGGAGTGCTTACAATGGCATGGGGCGATGGTCCAGAGGGGTGGGATGGAGGGAACTGGGGGGGTGGGGACCCTGGATATGCATATGACTGATCTGGGAACATACATGTCTGTGAACAACAAAACTCTGTAAAACCTTTAAAATAAAGAATAATAAAAAAAAAAGATTTCCAATAAATATAACCTTATATAAAAAAAAAAACACCTGGATTTCATAGCATTAGCTGAGCACTGGGAAGTAGATAGTGAAGTAAAGTTGATCTGAGAGAGAGTGTCTGGGGTGGAATGGTCTTCCATGCTGGAAGAACCACCTTCTTGTGAAATAAGTGATTGTGTCACAACTTACCAATTCTTGCTATAGATAGCATTCTAAAGAGAAAACACATACTTCCGTGTTATTAGTTAGGCATTCACCAGTATTCTTTCAAGAACACAATAAAAAGTATAAGTCCCAAATGTTTATACTTTGAACATCTGCTTAGGAATAAAAGAGGGCAGGTATCAGTCAACTCAGTATGGCATTGACTGCTTAAGAGAGTAGTTTATGTTAGTATTTTAAAAACTGATTATGAAACACACATTGTCACCTGCAAGCTTGTGTTTATTTTTTTTAATTTCTACAGATTGATTAGAGACGGCAGCATTGACCTGGTGATTAACCTCCCCAATAACAACACTAAGTTTGTCCATGATAATTATGTGATTCGGAGAACAGCAGTTGACAGTGGAATTGCTCTCCTCACTAATTTCCAGGTATGTTCTTTTCTCAAAGACAGCCCACACAAGGCTTTTTATTTCTGGGCCTCCCTTAAGAGTACACACCTCTCTTCTTCTTCCTTGTAACTTTCTGAATGGAGAAGAATTTCTAAATAGAATCTCAACTAATGGCATATCATAGTAGGTCACGGCCCAAGACAGCTGATGATCAAGGAGTTGAGATAGCCAGAAGCCATGGATAGCCATGGTTCTCTCATTACCCATACAACTATCCTCTGAATAAAGAGTGTGATGTGGCATGGAATAAAGATAGGCAATGTTATTCCACTGTGTCTAAATGAAAACCATCACAGAAAAGCAACAGGTTAATGATAATTGAAGATGCAGATATAGTGCAAGCACTTGTCCAGTTCACAGCAAATGACTACAGAAGGCATGTTCCCCTTTTCCCCTTTAAAGTGACCCACCAAATTTATCACATGGAGAACTGTTTGTTAAGGCCCTATAAATTTCTGGCTGTTGTATTTTCCCCCCAGTCAGTTTTAAGTCTTGAGAAGAAGGATGGGGGGAAATAAGCTTGTTCATGTACAGTTTGAGATATAGGAGAAAGTCCCCATTAAATAAAAATGTTTGTGTCTTTCATCCCATGCTCCTTTGAAAATCAGGAACAGAAACTGTGACTTTTTGCTCCTGCTTCATTAAATATTCGCTTTCATTTCATATGTGTTGCTAAGCCCATCCCTACCTTTTGCGGTGAAGAAGGCTCGCAATGTTATTAGTTAGGCATTCACCAGTATTCTTTCAAGAACACAATAAAAAGTATAAGTCCCAAATGTTTATACTTTGAACATCTGCTTAGGAATAAAAGAGGGCAGGTATCAGTCAACTCAGTATGGCATTGACTGCTTAAGAGAGTAGTTTATGTTAGTATTTTAAAAACTGATTATGAAACACACATTGTCACCTGCAAGCTTGTGTTTATTTTTTTTAATTTCTACAGATTGATTAGAGACGGCAGCATTGACCTGGTGATTAACCTCCCCAATAACAACACTAAGTTTGTCCATGATAATTATGTGATTCGGAGAACAGCAGTTGACAGTGGAATTGCTCTCCTCACTAATTTCCAGGTATGTTCTTTTCTCAAAGACAGCCCACACAAGGCTTTTTATTTCTGGGCCTCCCTTAAGAGTACACACCTCTCTTCTTCTTCCTTGTAACTTTCTGAATGGAGAAGAATTTCTAAATAGAATCTCAACTAATGGCATATCATAGTAGGTCACGGCCCAAGACAGCTGATGATCAAGGAGTTGAGATAGCCAGAAGCCATGGATAGCCATGGTTCTCTCATTACCCATACAACTATCCTCTGAATAAAGAGTGTGATGTGGCATGGAATAAAGATAGGCAATGTTATTCCACTGTGTCTAAATGAAAACCATCACAGAAAAGCAACAGGTTAATGATAATTGAAGATGCAGATATAGTGCAAGCACTTGTCCAGTTCACAGCAAATGACTACAGAAGGCATGTTCCCTTTCCCTTAATGTGACCCACCAAATTTATCACATGGAGAACTGTTTGTTAAGGCCCTATAAATTTCTGGCTGTTGTATTTTCCCCCCAGTCAGTTTTAAGTCTTGAGAAGAAGGATGGGGGGAAATAAGCTTGTTCATGTACAGTTTGAGATATAGGAGAAAGTCCCCATTAAAGAAAAATGTTTGTGTCTTTCATCCCATGCTCCTTTGAAAATCAGGAACAGAAACTGTGACTTTTTGCTCCTGCTTCATTAAATATTCGCTTTCATTTCATATGTGTTGCTAAGATCCCTACCTTCACATTTTCAGGTGACCAAACTTTTTGCTGAAGCGGTGAAGAAGGCTCGCAATGTGGATGCCAAGAGTCTGTTCCATTACAGGCAGTTCCGTGCTGGGAAAGAACTGTAGAGAAATAGACACCCCCGTCTCCATTCTTAAATCAACTTAAGCCACTTTTTATCTAAAGGAACTGATTTTCAACTTTCTTTGCTAGAGACAAATTTTGATATCAAACTTTATTTCAATTTAGTTAGGTGTGCCTTAATATTCTTTTCTTTCACAATTAAATTGTCAGTCACCTTTTAAAATATTTAGAGAGTCCTCCCCAAGTTACTGTTCATGAGAGCCTTCACTTATGAATGTCTTATTTTTGGTGGGCTAAGTTTACCTACGTATTTCTTTGCAGCTAACATTGTATGGTGCTGATTAAGGATGATCAAGGTGGAAAAAGTTGCTGGTCTGTTTTCTGAACTCTGTTTTACAGACACTATTTTCACTGTTTGAAAATATCATCTGCCATCCTCAGGAAACTTTACCATAACAAGGCAGAAGACTCTAAAAATGGTTCAAATGAAATATGGATTTAATTTGTGAGCTCCTCCATCATGATGTTTGTATATGTTTACTTCTTTTCAATGATCATTCTCTCTGGCTTATCCAGGAATATCATCATCCCCTCCTGCAGTGCTGAATTTGAGAAGTGTGACAGAGGTCTTTAACGTATGGATTTCTTTAAAGGACACTGGTTTGCAGTTTTGTGTTTTGTAGTATGTCAGCAGATGGTGGATACTGCTGAAGTGGTTTTGTTTCTATTGGATTTTTAACCTGAGCCAAGTGAAATCTTCAGATTTATGCCATCTCTGCGACACACACCCTTCCTGCCAACTTTGGAACAACTTGGAAGTTATGTTCATTCCCTTGAGAGTATAGATTCTGTTGATCTACTGAGTCCCCTGATGGAATGTAAGATTAACACATTTTAAACACAAAGTCCTTGTCCAATCTCTGTACAAGAAAAGTCCTTCCTACAGGGCAGCCTTTGTTGCTTTTAAACTTTTGGTGTTATTACAAGTGCTCTAATTGTGAATTTTTAACTTTTCCTTTTTTTTAATTGTGAACTTTTAAATAAAATACTATCAAGAGAGAATACAACTGTATTCTTGCATTTATTTATTTGTTTATTTTTACATCAATACACAAAATTTGTGCATTTCTCTGTTGAAACAGGGTTTGGGACTGGGTTTATATCTGTTCTTTCTTTTTTCTACACAAAGCCATACAGGGTATGAGCATATTAATATTAAAAGTAATGAAGTGGGGCTTCCCTGTTGATCCAGTGGGTAAAGAGTCTGCCTTGCAGTGTAAGGGGCACTGGTCCAATCCCTGGCCTGGTAAGATCCCACGTGCTGTGGAGTGGCTGGAGAGGTGTGTCCAATTATGAGCCAGTGCTCTGGAGCACGTGTGCCCAGAGCCGGTACTCTGCAATGAGAGAGGGCACTGCAATGGGAGGCCCAGACAGGCCAAAGAATAAAGATGGATGAAAATAAATAAATAAATAAAAAACCAATAAAAAGAGGCCAAAATTTAAAAAAAAATGAAGCTTAACCTATTATGTTTTTCTTTTTTTCTCCTCTGATCCCTTGCTTATAAAAAACTCATCATCCTGTTATGTGGTTATATACAGTCTTTGATCTGCATTGTTTCTTTTTATTCTTATATTTTATATTTTATTTAAATGTTTTTATAATATTTATTTATTTGACTGCATCAGGTCTTAGTTGCAGCATGCAGAATGCAGGATCTTTGTCATGTCATGCGGAATCTTCTGTTGCAATGCATAGATTCTCTAGTTGTGGCACATGGCCTCCAAGTTGTGTGAACTTCAGTAGTTGTGGTACACCAATTTAGTGAAAGAATTTTGGACTTAAAAATTGCAAACATAAAAATTGTAAACCTTTTACCCAGATTTACGTCTTGGTCATATTTTATCCCATTTGATTTAATATTGCTTTTTCCATCTATCTTTTATCAATCATTTTGTTAATTATCTATCTAAACACACATATGTATATGCACACTCAGAGAAAGAGAAAAATTACACTTTGGCCAAAAGTAAGCACACTGTTAGTGACCAATTTGGAAATATTAACTCATTATTTGAAACAAACAGAATTGTTCTGGAAGTAAGAAAAGTTCAAAGCAATAGTTAAGTTTTACACTGTAGAAATGCAATAAAGACTCTCAATTTTTAAACAGGCTCTTTGTAAAATACAATAAAATGGGAAGAGTAATACTAATTAATCAAGCAGTATTGTTTCTTAAAAAATTCCTATATTTTTATTCTTGAAATTCAGAGTTTTGGGAAAACAGATCATATCCACTCTTTCCAAGGTGCTGAAAATGAAATTATATTAATTTTTGTATTTGTTACATTTGTGTGTTCCAATGTTCCAGTCTTTAAGAAAAATTATACACAAATAATTAGTGTATTCAGTTGTTTGGTTGGAGGAGGTTAATGGAAAAAAATGAAAGCAGATTTGTGCTCAGATTTGGCAAGTTTTTGTCCTTTTGGAACATTTGTATTTTTTATGTAAACAGATTAACACACTTTACAATGTATGAATCTGCTAGATATCACAAGTGCAAACAACCTAGGGGCTCTGTCTGTAGAGCTGGCTAGGAGTCGAAGAAGCAGCTTTTCCCACACTGAGGATTTAATAGCAGGCAAGGAGGACCAGCTAGTGGGTGGGGTGAAAAGGGAGCTCAGCCAGCTTGTGAAATGAAGAAGTAAGAGGACTAAAGAATGATCCAGTTAGAGACGGAGGATTTTATGACTTTGGAAAGGTAAGTAGGATATTTTAACTGTACTTCTGTGAAAATTTCCTCTTAAACAGCATTCCTACTGGAAACTTTTAAAAACAGCCACTACATTCATGTATCTCAACAGCTGCAGGTACTTGAACCTAAGCTTCTACAGTGTCCACAGCCTCTTGAACAATGAAAGTGGAAATTATCAGAGAAACAAACCAAGGCTGAATGCAGTTAAGTGCTCTGTAATTACACACCAGAGTTACCATTTGGCTGCTGGTGCAGCCCCCCCTGCAGGCACAGGTGCCAGGACTGCGCACACACACCCAATCAACTCCACAAAGACCTTTCATTACATATCACTCGAGACAGCCTTAGCTTGAAAAAAGACCGGCGTATCTTTCTTTCTTTCCCTTCTTTCTATTATGGCTTCTTTTTCTTTTGTTCTTATATATAAAATTCTATTTTCCCCTCATAAATATTACTGTGCTATTTTATGAGATACTGTTGCAATTGGTAAGTGTGAAGGAAATGTGGCAGGAGGAAGAATGTCTGTCCTCCTGAGTGGCTCCCTGGGCTCTGTGAAAAATTGGTAATAATTGTCCCTACTTCTTCTCTTGTACATAATAATGTAGAGTGCAAAGGTTCCAGGAAGAGTTTAAGTACCTACAGCTGTTGAGATCAATGTAGTAATGGAAAAAAAAAAGTCAATAAGTCAAAATTAGCACCATTTGTAAGTGCTCCTGGTTTCTTAAAGATCATTTTTTGAGTCTCTACAACTTTCATTTTATAAAGGACTTGTATTCACAAAGAAAACTATTGATTGTTGACCCAAACAAGAAAACAGGCTTTTCACTGGTTTTTTCTAAAGTCATTTTTATGTAAACAGATTAACACACTTTACAATGTATGAATCTGCTAGATATCACAAGTGCAAACAACCTAGGGGCTCTGTCTGTAGAGCTGGCTAGGAGTCGAAGAAGCAGCTTTTCCCACACTGAGGATTTAATAGCAGGCAAGGAGGACCAGCTAGTGGGTGGGGTGAAAAAGGAGCTCAGCCAGCTTGTGAAATGAAGAAGTAAGAGGACTAAAGAATGATCCAGTTAGAGACGGAGGATTTTATGACTTTGGAAAGGTAAGTAGGATATTTTAACTGTACTTCTGTGAAAATTTCCTCTTAAACAGCATTCCTACTGGAAACTTTTAAAAACAGCCACTACATTCATGTATCTCAACAGCTGCAGGTACTTGAACCTAAGCTTCTACAGTGTCCACAGCCTCTTGAACAATGAAAGTGGAAATTATCAGAGAAACAAACCAAGGCTGAATGCAGTTAAGTGCTCTGTAATTACACACCAGAGTTACCATTTGGCTGCTGGTGCAGCCCCCCCTGCAGGCACAGGTGCCAGGACTGCGCACACACACCCAATCAACTCCACAAAGACCTTTCATTACATATCACTCGAGACAGCCTTAGCTTGAAAAAAGACCGGCGTATCTTTCTTTCTTTCCCTTCTTTCTATTATGGCTTCTTTTTCTTTTGTTCTTATATATAAAATTCTATTTTCCCCTCATAAATATTACTGTGCTATTTTATGAGATACTGTTGCAATTGGTAAGTGTGAAGGAAATGTGGCAGGAGGAAGAATGTCTGTCCTCCTGAGTGGCTCCCTGGGCTCTGTGAAAAATTGGTAATAATTGTCCCTACTTCTTCTCTTGTACATAATAATGTAGAGTGCAAAGGTTCCAGGAAGAGTTTAAGTACCTACAGCTGTTGAGATCAATGTAGTAATGGAAAAAAAAAAGTCAATAAGTCAAAATTAGCACCATTTGTAAGTGCTCCTGGTTTCTTAAAGATCATTTTTTGAGTCTCTACAACTTTCATTTTATAAAGGACTTGTATTCACAAAGAAAACTATTGATTGTTGACCCAAACAAGAAAACAGGCTTTTCTGGTAGCAGTAAAGGTTTACTTTCTCTCTCAAGAAACTACCAGCCTAACTAATTATTTAAGGTGTTTCCTAGAAGAAACATAAACCCCCAGAGAAGTGCTTTTGTTCATCAAAGGAAGCAACAAGAGCTGTCTCAAACAAAAGAAGTCAAAGATGCTGTGTTCCCAAATGACAGTTTCCCACACAAAGCTTAGTGCGGTTGCAGCCACAGTAAAGGACAAGATATTAACATCAGGAAAGGAGAGTGAATCTGAAAGCTCAAAGCATGCTATTAAAAGAGAAATAACTTGAAAATTTATGTATTTTATTAATAAAAATACATTCTAATACTCAGTGTCTAGATAATTACATTTTCCTTTCTAAAATTTAAGCACATTCAGTAATCTTCTTCACAGTCTCTCTTCTACCTGCCTATGCAAGATCCTGAAGAATGAAATATGGCAGGACTTTGAGGTTATTAGCATAACAGAAATATTCTGCTAAGTGTTTACCATAACTCTTTACAAATTTCCACATAGAATGCTGCAAAGGAAATTTGTATGAAATAATTTAATTAGACTGTAACATTTATTTTAATCTCTCCATTCAAGAGAATTTCCATATGGATCCTTTTTAAAGAATGTTTTCCAATTAAACTAAGGACATAATGTCATATTATTTGCCAGGTTTGATATACTTTTCTTACCCCTCATAATTAAAATATATAGGGAGCTGCAAGGGGAAAATGGTCTCATTGCAGTGAAGATATGAGTGAGTAGGAGTTTTCAGAGATTTTTCAAAACCATGAGGCACAAGTATTTGATACAAATTAAGCTCATACTTTATTTATTATATTAGAATAAGATAAAGCAATGCTGACTTGACTTTCCTAACACTGGAAGGCCTCCAGAGCAAAAAAATTACCTTGTACTAAGTCTATCATTACCTGCCTTGGTGTACTGTGTGAAGTCCTGTTTTCTTCAGGTGTAACTCACTCACTCTACAATCTGATTCTGTTAATTATAATAGATGCTCAGAACTATGGAATCCACAAAGTTTTGACTCTAAAAAATGATTGTGGTGCAAAGTTTTTATCAGAATGATCATGCTTCGGTTCTCCTTTTGAGTTATAAGTTCCTATCTCCTCCTTTGGCTAATGGAGTTTGATCCAGCTTACACTGGGCCTCCAGTCTTGGTTTCACTGTTCATATATTCAGGGGGCTGAAGAACTTGTAAAGGACACCCTGAAAACACTAGTTTTCCAAAAGAAGTCAAAGAGCTGTGTTCCCAAATGACAGTTTCCCACACAAAGCTTAGTGCGGTTGCAGCCACAGTAAAGGACAAGATATTAACATCAGGAAAGGAGAGTGAATCTGAAAGCTCAAAGCATGCTATTAAAAGAGAAATAACTTGAAAATTTATGTATTTTATTAATAAAAATACATTCTAATACTCAGTGTCTAGATAATTACATTTTCCTTTCTAAAATTTAAGCACATTCAGTAATCTTCTTCACAGTCTCTCTTCTACCTGCCTATGCAAGATCCTGAAGAATGAAATATGGCAGGACTTTGAGGTTATTAGCATAACAGAAATATTCTGCTAAGTGTTTACCATAACTCTTTACAAATTTCCACATAGAATGCTGCAAAGGAAATTTGTATGAAATAATTTAATTAGACTGTAACATTTATTTTAATCTCTCCATTCAAGAGAATTTCCATATGGATCCTTTTTAAAGAATGTTTTCCAATTAAACTAAGGACATAATGTCATATTATTTGCCAGGTTTGATATACTTTTCTTACCCCTCATAATTAAAATATATAGGGAGCTGCAAGGGGAAAATGGTCTCATTGCAGTGAAGATATGAGTGAGTAGGAGTTTTCAGAGATTTTTCAAAACCATGAGGCACAAGTATTTGATACAAATTAAGCTCATACTTTATTTATTATATTAGAATAAGATAAAGCAATGCTGACTTGACTTTCCTAACACTGGAAGGCCTCCAGAGAAAAAAATTACCTTGTACTAAGTCTATCATTACCTGCCTTGGTGTACTGTGTGAAGTCCTGTTTTCTTCAGGTGTAACTCACTCACTCTACAATCTGATTCTGTTAATTATAATAGATGCTCAGAACTATGGAATCCACAAAGTTTTGACTCTAAAAAATGATTGTGGTGCAAAGTTTTTATCAGAATGATCATGCTTCGGTTCTCCTTTTGAGTTATAAGTTCCTATCTCCTCCTTTGGCTAATGGAGTTTGATCCAGCTTACACTGGGCCTCCAGTCTTGGTTTCACTGTTCATATATTCAGGGGGCTGAAGAACTTGTAAAGGACACCCTGAAAACACTAGTTTTCCAAAATCTTTAATCAACTTTCTCAAGACTATCATAGATCAATGGAGCCCTCTTAAACCTTGGTATTATTTCAACAATCTTATCAATGCTTGTGTATATCTCTGTGATCATATTAAGTTATATGTTTAATCATTATTTGATTTAATCATGTATTAAGCATGTGTATGTGTTGTTGTTCAGTTGCTAAGTTGTGTCTGGCTCTTTGTGACCATGTGGACTGCAGCACGCCAGGTCTCCCTGTCCTTAACTGTCTCCTGGAGTTTGCTTAGATTCATGTCCACTGAAGTGGAGATGCTATCTAACCATCTCATGTATTTATCAACCTCTAAAAGGTGTATTTAAACTGAGCCTTCATTTATTCTTTCTCCATTAGAATTTGTTCATGACCACTCACTGACCATTTTTTGTCTTTCTACTTGATTTTTATAAAATCCTTCATGCAGAATAGTCATGCAAATCTTTTTTTTTTTTTTTTTGTAGAAACTAGACAATTTCGGAGTATGTAGTTTCTTGTATATAGAATCCCTGTATTACCTTTATTCAGTCCTTTGCATCGTAAGTTCATTAATTAAATTCACAAATGTTTACTGAGTATCTATAAATAATATAGAGTACATTTGGACTTATGGCACTTATCGTTTAGGAGTGGTTGCAAAGAGTTAAAGGAAAACTATTACCATGAAGCTTGATAAATGCTGTTGTAAGGAAAGTTCAGGGGCTATATGAACACATGCCTGGGGCAAATCGTGGAAGGCTTCCATAAGAACATCTGAACTGAAATCCGAGGGATAAGTAAGAATTTTCCAGGTGAGGAAGTGTGGTGTGTTCTACAGTGTGTATGCACAGTGAAAATAATGTGTGTGAAGATCCTGAGGCAAGGAAACATATTGCATTTGAAGAACTGAAGGAAGCTGAGTGTGACTGAAGCATTGTGCATGCAGGGTCGATGATAAGGCTGAGAAATAGCACCAACTAAGCCCTAAGTGCCCTGTAAGCCATGTTAGAGAATTTGGACACTTTGCTAAGGATAGCAGGAAGCTGCTGGAAGTTGTTTTATGTGAGAAGGTGACATAATTGCTTCCCCTTTTAGAGAAAGTTACTTTGACTCAAGAATGGATTAAATGAACCAGAATTGGAGGCAGAGAGTAGTTCAGAGGCTAATAAAATGATCTGATCTAGGAAGGAGAGAGTGAGAGAGACAGAGAGGGAACGAATCGCTTGGACCAGTATAGGAAAGAGAAAGCAATTTGAAGAATGATGTCTCAATATTTGTCATGATATGTTTGGATGAGTGAGAGAGGTTACTCTGATTCAGAGCTCTGTTTGCCTGAGCAACAGGCAAGAGGTCATAGCATATTTTTGGCATTAATGAACTCAGGAGTTAGTGCTGGGTATTGGATGAAAATGGTAAGTTCTGTTTTAGGCACAAGATTTTCAGGTGTCCGTGAGAGGCAGAATGGAAATGGAAATGCTGTATAGTCAGCCAGACTCTGGATGCAGTCTTCTTGGGTTTGAATCCAAGCCCGGACACTCAGTACCTGTGTGATCCTGAGCAGGTTATTTAAATTTTTCATACTTCAGTTTTCCTTATAAAATGGGAATAATAATACCTATTCATAGGTTTGTTGTGAAGATAACTATGAGGATAAGATTGAGAAAATGTAAATTAAGTACTTCAAATAGGGTTGGGCACAGAGTAAGTGCTGTGGTTTTATTCATTTTTATAATTATTGTTGTTATTTATACAGAATATCTGAATAGAAAAAGTCCAGTGGGCAGCTCTATGTTTAGTTTTAAAAACTGAAAAGAGATTGGTTAGAACTAAGTACGCATCATATTCAATACCTATTATATTCTGAGGGGAAAAGATACCTAAAGGGAAAATTCTAATAGTTATTGCTGACCTTTTCACAATATAAAAGTGAAATTCACTCAGTTAAGATATTTAGAGATTTCTGATTAAAAAAATATTCTAGGAAGACAGAATTATAAATCGTTATTTTTCTTGGTTGGAAAGTAAGTGTTATTTCAGTATCATATTATGGTTTTTTACCACTAGTGCCGACTGGGAAGTTCTAATCAATTTTAACATTCTGTTAATCAGATTAACTAAATTTAAAATAGCTTTGATATGTCCATCAGAAATAATACAATCATATTGAACAAAACCATGAAATTAAAAAGAGTAGTTTGGTTGCATAATTTGTATTTCTGGAATGACCTCAGTGATAGTTTGGCACATAATTTCTTTGTATGTAAGGGTTGGATGTTATATTTTTTCATACATGACAAACTTTTTCTGAGAAGTGTGATTACTTTTATTTGAAGGTTTTGATTATGGTGGAAGTTGTCCTAAATGAACCCAAATGGAATTTAGACTTTTATCAGAAGGAGTTTTGACATATTGTAGAAGTTGATAGTCAGACAGATACTTATTGACATGAGTTGACTGTCAGGGCCACATTGTTTTAGGCTGAAGGATATTAGTAATGACATTAATGAGGTGAAAATAGTTTGAGTCATTACTCTCTATCCTGTGCTAACATTTACGTTATGTGACCTGAGTGGCACTGACGGTAAAAAACCTGCCTGCCAATTCAGGAGACACAAGAGATGTGGGTTTGATCCCTGGGTCAGGAAGATCCCCTGGAGAAGGGCATGGCAACCATTTCAGTATTCTTACCTAGAGAATCTCATAAACAGGGGAGCCTGGTGAGTTACAGTCCATAGGGTTAGACACAACTGAAGCAACTTAGCATGCACACACGACCTAATTTTTGTTGTTGTTGTTGTTTTGTTTTTTTTGGCCACTTGTGTTGATCTTTCATTTATCTATTTCCATCCATCTTTGTTCCTTGGCCTGCGTGGGCCTCCCATCGCGGTGGCCTCTGCTGTCGCAGAGCACCAGCTCTGGGCGCATGCGCTCCAGAGCTCCGGCTTGGTAGTTGGACACATTGGTCCTCCTGCTCCACGGCACGTGGTATCCTCCCAGGCCAGGGATGGAACCGGCGCCCCTTGCACTGCAAGGTAGTGTCCTTACCCACTGGACCACCAGGGAAGCCCACGACCTAATTTTAAAGGTCACCGCATCCCTAATTTGCAAACATGAGGAGAGGTAAAGTGACTGCCGAAGGTCAAGCAGAGGTGAAAGGAGGAGGCAGGAAAGAAGCAGAATGTTTGGGAAGGAGATGGAGCTGCAGGGAGAGAGTCAGTGTGAGCAAAGAGAAGAGCAAAGATGCTGATAGAGGAGGGCAGGTGGGACACACAGCTGAGGGAAGAGATGGATATTGTCTGAATGGGCATTTAGCCGCATGAGTTTTGTGTTCAGGTGAAGATGGCAATGAAAGTATGAATTATGGTCAGAAGCTGTGGGGACTGAAATTCTTTTAATTGACTCAAGGGATAAAGAATTCTGCTAAGGAAGCAGCCAGCTTGCAGGGACTCATTTCTTTTTCAAAATATTTATTTATTTATTTGTGTCAGGTCTTAGTTGTACTGTGTGGGGTCCAGAGCACACAGGCTCATAGTTGTACCTGTGGGCTTAGTTCCCCTTAACATGTGGGCCCTCACCTCATTCACAGCACAAAGTAATGCTGTTGAAGGCTAGTTGACACTTTAAAGTCAACTGTGGTCAAGATCTCTAATAATAGTAATTCTGACTAGTAATAGAAACTCGAAAGAAAAACAAAGAATCTTTGCCGGAGAGACCTACTTGGAAAAGGCTTAGAAAAAAGACAGACAGGAAGCTCCGAAGGAGCTGTGTAGCTACAAGTAGGGGCATACCTGTTGTTCTGGCAATAGCTTTTACTTTGGACATTGTCTATCAAAAAGGCACATATGTTTAGTATGCACACATATAGGATTTTATGGTATTGATCACAATGCTTTGTGACTGTATGCACGTGATTGGATTTAAAGGATATCTTCACTCTTGACTTGCTGTATAACACTGGACAAACTTCTTAAACTCCTTGTGTTTCAGTTTCCTCATCAGTAAAGAGGAGGCAGGAATAATATCTAGTTTATAAAATATGTTAGTTCAGGTAAATAAGATAATCCATGGAAACTGCTACAAAAATTAATAACTGTTAGTTCTTATAGTTACTTTTTAAAGAATGAACTGCTGATTTCTGAGGTCAGATTAACCTTTCGTGGATAGAAAGGTCATTAAATCTATAATGTCCTTGTTAAGGAATGATCTCACAACAATTAACTCACAACAAAATCTGAACAAATCAGAATGAATTTTGAAATGCTTTGCCATGTTTATGCTCTTGAGCACAGAGATACCTAAAAAAATCAGTGAAAAGACAGATGCCTGGCTATTCACAGATGAAAAGGAAATACTTCTTCCGATAAATAATAAAGAGAGAAAGTCTTTAAGGTGCAGAGAATGACGATTATCTAAAGACACATTCAGGAAATTAGTTCCTATTTTCCAAAATGTAGGAATTAGTTGAAATTAATGGATAAATTTGATCTACCATTAAAATCATTATACCCAAACTACTTAACTATAAATAAAATGCATTTAAAAAATGAACTGTTGGAAAATAGCCTCACAAATTTAACTTACTAGCTACAATCAAGAAAAAGCTTATTAACAACAATTGGTAGGTTTTCAGTTTTAAGAATATATAATTAAATTTTATTATCTTATAAGTGATTGTGATTAATTATGTCCATAATAGACTGATGCACATTCTCCACTTTAAGGGAGGAGATGGCTGTTTCAGAGAATCTAGTCATTTACTGCAATCCTTGAACATTTTTTTTCCTGCCAAGGCAAATCTGCTACAAAGCCCCAGTGCCTCTTAGGATTTACTGAAAAGTGACAGGTGTTGATTTGCTGGTATCTTTCTCAACAGATCCGAATAAGCTAAACAAAATGACTTTTCTACCCATTTAGGCAGAAAAATAAATGGGGGCAGCAGCTAATGAGGGAATGTGGAGTTAGCTGGACTCAAAGCATTCCAAGCTGTTGGCAGCTGAGAATCCTGTTTAGTATGCACACATATAGGATTTTATGGTATTGATCACAATGCTTTGTGACTGTATGAAAAGGATATCTTCACTCTTGACTTGCTGTATAACACTGGACAAACTTCTTAAACTCCTTGTGTTTCAGTTTCCTCATCAGTAAAGAGGAGGCAGGAATAATATCTAGTTTATAAAATATGTTAGTTCAGGTAAATAAGATAATCCATGGAAACTGCTACAAAAATTAATAACTGTTAGTTCTTATAGTTACTTTTTAAAGAATGAACTGCTGATTTCTGAGGTCAGATTAACCTTTCGTGGATAGAAAGGTCATTAAATCTATAATGTCCTTGTTAAGGAATGATCTCACAACAATTAACTCACAACAAAATCTGAACAAATCAGAATGAATTTTGAAATGCTTTGCCATGTTTATGCTCTTGAGCACAGAGATACCTAAAAAAATCAGTGAAAAGACAGATGCCTGGCTATTCACAGATGAAAAGGAAATACTTCTTCCGATAAATAATAAAGAGAGAAAGTCTTTAAGGTGCAGAGAATGACGATTATCTAAAGACACATTCAGGAAATTAGTTCCTATTTTCCAAAATGTAGGAATTAGTTGAAATTAATGGATAAATTTGATCTACCATTAAAATCATTATACCCAAACTACTTAACTATAAATAAAATGCATTTAAAAAATGAACTGTTGGAAAATAGCCTCACAAATTTAACTTACTAGCTACAATCAAGAAAAAGCTTATTAACAACAATTGGTAGGTTTTCAGTTTTTAAGAATATATAATTAAATTTTATTATCTTATAAGTGATTGTGATTAATTATGTCCATAATAGACTGATGCACATTCTCCACTTTAAGGGAGGAGATGGCTGTTTCAGAGAATCTAGTCATTTACTGCAATCCTTGAACATTTTTTTTCCTGCCAAGGCAAATCTGCTACAAAGCCCCAGTGCCTCTTAGGATTTACTGAAAAGTGACAGGTGTTGATTTGCTGGTATCTTTCTCAACAGATCCGAATAAGCTAAACAAAATGACTTTTCTACCCATTTAGGCAGAAAAATAAATGGGGGCAGCAGCTAATGAGGGAATGTGGAGTTAGCTGGACTCAAAGCATTCCAAGCTGTTGGCAGCTGGAATCAAAAGAGGAATCCTGCAGACAGTTGCTCATGTTTATTGCTGAACATGAAATTAGATGCTTCATCTTCCCCACAGGTGCAGAACATATAGTTATTAATTACAGCAAAACATATTTATTGACAACCCCAAGCATACAAAATCCCACACTCAGCAAATGGTTTTCCAAGTTCATCCAAAAAGCACTTTAGAATCAATATAAATGCACTGCAGAGTAGACGAATCTGTTATAGTAAAATTCTGTATTCTGAGAACACGGCATTGACTGTCTCTTAATATTTATATAGTTGAACATCATCAATGCTTTCTTTGTTCTTTTAGAAAACATTGTAGACAAAAAATTCCCTATTTTCCATTGCTTTGATTGGTATGATTACAGACTATTAGAAAGATTGCACTGATTTTGCTCTTTTTTCAAAGGTTTTAAAAACAACTTTATCCTTTCATTGAGTCATGGACATATTAAGCTATTTGCTCATTTACTAAATCATTTAAGGCCTATTGAATACCTCTTATGTGGCAGGTACTATTGTAAGTGCTGTGGAGAACATATGTAGATACATAAGGACTTAAAATGTTATGGAATCTATATTAAAAAGCAAGGAGAACATACTATAAGAGAGTATTTGATCGAATACTGAGTTGTAACCAGCAGACTTGATTATAAACAATGAACAACAGCCACCTTCATTCTGAAAGGGTTAATTTACAGAGATGGAGAAAAATGTATAGAGATGGAGATCCTGAGCTAGGCTGCCTACAGGCACCAAATGACATCATATTATATATAGTTCTCTTTTTTTCAACTTGAGTCATTCCAAATAGAATATAAGACAACTTACAGAAATGCATCCAGGACAACATTAAAATAAAATAAGAGATGGATAAAATAATACTACATAATGACCGTAGGCCTGAGTTCAGGACTCCAAATGGGCACCATAAATTTCTGTCTGGCTTTTGGAAGTGGGTCTCAGATTTGGTCCTTTGTTTTCTTGGCAGAAAATTACAGAAGCAAGATAGAGCAAAAGAAGTATATGATCCCAAATCAGAGCATATAAGCTATTAGCTGCTCTTGTGTATAAAATGTAAAATAAATAAATCTTATAAATACTTTATAGGAATGCTGTGGGATATACTGAATTCAGTTCTCAAATTTTTATATGATATAAAAGATTTTATGACTGCCTGTCCCTCAGTGTAAGTCAAAATCTAACTTTATTTTTTCAATTAGAAAATACTTAAAATTTTGAGCATTTGTTACATTCTGGACTCTGTTCTAAACACTGAAATTAGATAAATGAGATAGATAAGGTCTCAGAGATAATACACTATTTGGAAAACAGGCAATAAAATAATCAAGTCAGTAAATTCATTTCAAAGAATGAAAAGAGTTATGAAAATGATACAATAGGACTATGTGATGGAGAATAACTAGGAAAATGAATAAGACCTCTTTGAAAAACAATAACTGAGGCACATTTTTTAATGGTGAGAAGGAGGCAATCATGACAAGATTAGGAAAAAGATTATTAGAGAAAAGTGATTTTAAGTTTCCAGGGAAAGTTTGGTAACACCAAATTTTAACTGAGGACCTCTTATGTGGCAGGTACTATTGTAAGTGCTGTGGAGAACATATGTAGATACATAAGGACTTAAAATGTTATGGAATCTATATTAAAAAGCAAGGAGAACATACTATAAGAGAGTATTTGATCGAATACTGAGTTGTAACCAGCAGACTTGATTATAAACAATGAACAACAGCCACCTTCATTCTGAAAGGGTTAATTTACAGAGATGGAGAAAAATGTATAGAGATGGAGATCCTGAGCTAGGCTGCCTACAGGCACCAAATGACATCATATTATATATAGTTCTCTTTTTTTCAACTTGAGTCATTCCAAATAGAATATAAGACAACTTACAGAAATGCATCCAGGACAACATTAAAATAAAATAAGAGATGGATAAAATAATACTACATAATGACCGTAGGCCTGAGTTCAGGACTCCAAATGGGCACCATAAATTTCTGTCTGGCTTTTGGAAGTGGGTCTCAGATTTGGTCCTTTGTTTTCTTGGCAGAAAATTACAGAAGCAAGATAGAGCAAAAGAAGTATATGATCCCAAATCAGAGCATATAAGCTATTAGCTGCTCTTGTGTATAAAAATGTAAAATAAATAATTCTTATAAATCCTTTACAGGAATGCTGTGGGATATACTGAATTCAGTTCTCAAATTTTTATATGATATAAAAGATTTTATGACTGCCTGTCCCTCAGTGTAAGTCAAAATCTAACTTTATTTTTTCAATTAGAAAATACTTAAAATTTTGAGCATTTGTTACATTCTGGACTCTGTTCTAAACACTGAAATTAGATAAATGAGATAGATAAGGTCTCAGAGATAATACACTATTTGGAAAACAGGCAATAAAATAATCAAGTCAGTAAATTCATTTCAAAGAATGAAAAGAGTTATGAAAATGATACAATAGGACTATGTGATGGAGAATAACTAGGAAAATGAATAAGACCTCTTTGAAAAACAATAACTGAGGCACATTTTTTAATGGTGAGAAGGAGGCAATCATGACAAGATTAGGAAAAAGATTATTAGAGAAAAGTGATTTTAAGTTTCCAGGGAAAGAACAAGTTTTTGGTAACACCAGGAAACTGGTGTTAAGTGGACCATGGTGAATGGATTTGAGATGGAATTAGAGGAGGCATAGTAATCTGTGATGAAATATGGATTTTATTCTAAGGGAAGTGAGAAACAGGTTATAAGATTTGGTATATTTTGAAAAATGGGTAATTGAAATCCTCTTTAATTTTTATTTCTTGTCAAACAATTAAAAAATATGAACATCCGATGATTTGAAAATATCTTCTCTGGCAAACCATGGAAATCAGAAATTCCTTTAAGGACTCTTCCTAACTTCTACTTGTTATCTGAATTTGGGTAGAATATTTGACAAGTGATATAATCCCAACACATTTTTTAGTGTCAGGTCAATTCCAACAAATGAATGAAGGAATATTCTAGTTCCTCAAATTCTATGCCAGATAACTATATAACATACATGGTCATAACCATTTTATTTCGGAAAAAAAAAAAAAAGGCAAATCTGGTATTCCCAGTTGCTCATGGTATCCATAAAAATATCAAAAAGACAACAACAGAATACCTAATATTAATCCTCAACAATTCCCGATATATCTCCAAGATAAACTGTTATTAGAAAAATAAACATTTAGATAACTAAGTGAATTGACCTATGATATAAAGTTAACTGTAAGCCAGGTAAGCTTTGGAAGTCTGCCAAGAGTTTTAAACCTTTCAAGGAGGTGTTATTAAGCCACATTTTCTGTCAATAATTAGGTGACAGAATCAGTTGTTCACTGAGGCCATTCTTAGTTGGTGGCAATAAAAGACATGATCAGTGTAGACAGACATCCCCTCTTTCAGACTTCTGGTCTTGATGTTTCCACCAGTCAAGTCAGGCAGTGTAGAGACAGTCTGTTTTCCACAGTCTGGGCTTTTGGGCCTTCTTGATAGAGAGGGCTGCCTTGCAGATAAGAGTTAGATCATTAGGACTATGTAATGGAGAATAACTAGGAAAATGAATAAGACCTCTTTGAAAAACAATAACTGAGGCACATTTTTTAATGGTGAGAAGGAGGCAATCATGACAAGATTAGGAAAAAGATTATTAGAGAAAAGTGATTTTAAGTTTCCAGGGAAAGAACAAGTTTTTGGTAACACCAGGAAACTGGTGTTAAGTGGACCATGGTGAATGGATTTGAGATGGAATTAGAGGAGGCATAGTAATCTGTGATGAAATATGGATTTTATTCTAAGGGAAGTGAGAAACAGGTTATAAGATTTGGTATATTTTGAAAAATGGGTAATTGAAATCCTCTTTAATTTTTATTTCTTGTCAAACAATTAAAAAATATGAACATCCGATGATTTGAAAATATCTTCTCTGGCAAACCATGGAAATCAGAAATTCCTTTAAGGACTCTTCCTAACTTCTACTTGTTATCTGAATTTGGGTAGAATATTTGACAAGTGATATAATCCCAACACATTTTTTAGTGTCAGGTCAATTCCAACAAATGAATGAAGGAATATTCTAGTTCCTCAAATTCTATGCCAGATAACTATATAACATACATGGTCATAACCATTTTATTTCGGAAAAAAAAAAAAAAGGCAAAGCTGGTATTCCCAGTTGCTCATGGTATCCATAAAAATATCAAAAAGACAACAACAGAATACCTAATATTAATCCTCAACAATTCCCGATATATCTCCAAGATAAACTGTTATTAGAAAAATAAACATTTAGATAACTAAGTGAATTGACCTATGATATAAAGTTAACTGTAAGCCAGGTAAGCTTTGGAAGTCTGCCAAGAGTTTTTAAACCTTTCAAGGAGGTGTTATTAAGCCACATTTTCTGTCAATAATTAGGTGACAGAATCAGTTGTTCACTGAGGCCATTCTTAGTTGGTGGCAATAAAAGACATGATCAGTGTAGACAGACATCCCCTCTTTCAGACTTCTGGTCTTGATGTTTCCACCAGTCAAGTCAGGCAGTGTAGAGACAGTCTGTTTTCCACAGTCTGGGCTTTTGGGCCTTCTTGATAGAGAGGGCTGCCTTGCAGATAAGAGTTAGATCATTATTCTCAGGGCTCTTAGGTGGCTCAGTGGTAAAGAATCCACTCTGCCAATGCTAGTGATGTGGGATCAGTCTCTGGGCTGGGAAGATGGTAACCCATTTCAGTATTCTTGCCTGGGAAATTGATGGACAGAGGAGACTGGTTGGGCTGTAGTCCATGGGGTCATGAAGAGTCAGGTATGATTTAGCTACTAAGCAACAACAACAATTACTTTCAAGTTGTTGACAGTCTCATCAAGTCACCTGAGAAGGGGATGAGGCCAGGCAACAATAGACTTTTAGATTATGTCTCAAGAGCAGTGGAAAAATATTGCATTAAATAAAATGTCATGGGCGATTCACTTTTAAGATAGTTTATACACATGGTGCATATGATGAAAGAGTATGCTATCCTGACACAACTGTCCCCAGGATAGTCAAGTCTCTTTTCCAGTGCAGGGTAGAAAGAAGTAACAATGAATCTTGAGAAAACAGATTTTTCTCCTACAAAGTAGGAGAAAACAGACAATGACTATTTCACACTATTATACCTTTAATTATTGTAACTTCAAGATATGATTTAAGATAAGACTTGGGCTTCCCCTGGTGGTCCAGTGGGTAAGGACACCGCCTTGCAGTTCAAGGGGCGCCAGTTCGAGCCCTGGCCTGGGAAGATCCCACGTGCTGCGGAGCGGCTGGACTGATGTGTCCAATCACCGAGCCGCAGCTCTGGAGCGCATGCGCCCAGAGCCGGTGCTCTGCAAGGACAGACGCCACTGCGATGGGAGGCCCACAGGAGCCAAAGAATGAAGACGAAAGAAAATAGGGAAATAAAAGACCAATAGAAGTGGCCCGCCCACTCCCCTCCCTCCCCAACCCGACCCCCGCCCAAAGTAAATAAATAAATAAAATCTTTAAAAAAAAAAAAAAAAGAAAAGACTTGTCCCTTCTTATGCTTCAACTTTTATAATCTCCCAGCTAAATCTTATTGCTAGCTTTTGTATATAAAATTTACCATATCTTGTTCTAAACGTCTGCTTTAGTCATTTTGATTTTAAAATATACCGTATATACAGAGATGTACACATATCATGAATATGAGATGGACACATTTTTACATATGCATTTAATCATCACCCAAATCAAAAGACAGAACATAACCAGCTCCCCAGAGGCCACTTCTAGTCTCTGCTTCCTCACGAGGGTAACCATGACCCTGCTACCAACACCATAGATTCATTGGACCTGCTTTGGACTTTACAGGATTGTACACGTCTTCATTTGTATCTGTCTTCTTTGGCTAAAAATCTGGTAATAATATTCATCCACATTGTTCTATCTAGCTGTAGATTTTTCATTGTCATTGTCATATCATAGTCTGTGGGATGAATATACTATTTCTTATTTTTCCATTCTCCTCTTATAAGCATTTGAGTTATTATTAAATAGCTTTTTAAAAATTAATTTAGTTTTAATTGAAGAATAATTGCTCCACAATATTGTGTTGGTTTTGACCAAACATCAACATGAATCAGCCAGAGGTATACTTATGTATACTTATGTATACTTATGTCACCTCCCTGCCACCTTCCTCCACATCCCGACCGTCCAGCACCCTGGGTTGAGTTCCCTGAGTCATACAACAAATTGACATTTACAGTGTATCTATTTTACATATGGTAATGCATGTTTCCATGTGACTCTCTCCATGCAGCCCACCCTCTCCTTGCTCCTCACGCCTTAGTTCAAGGCGCCGGTTCGAGCCCTGGCCTGGGAAGATCCCACGTGCTGCGGAGCGGCTGGACTGATGTGTCCAATCACCGAGCCGCAGCTCTGGAGCGCATGCGCCCAGAGCCGGTGCTCTGCAAGGACAGACGCCACTGCGATGGGAGGCCCACAGGAGCCAAAGAATGAAGACGAAAGAAAATAGGGAAATAAAAGACCAATAAAAGTGGCCCGCCACTCCCTCCCTCCCAACCCGACCCCGCCCAAAGTAAATAAATAAATAAATCTTTAAAAAAAAAAAAAGAAAAGACTTGTCCCTTCTTATGCTTCAACTTTTATAATCTCCCAGCTAAATCTTATTGCTAGCTTTTGTATATAAAATTTACCATATCTTGTTCTAAACGTCTGCTTTAGTCATTTTGATTTTAAAATATACCGTATATACAGAGATGTACACATATCATGAATATGAGATGGACACATTTTTACATATGCATTTAATCATCACCCAAATCAAAAGACAGAACATAACCAGCTCCCCAGAGGCCACTTCTAGTCTCTGCTTCCTCACGAGGGTAACCATGACCCTGCTACCAACACCATAGATTCATTGGACCTGCTTTGGACTTTACAGGATTGTACACGTCTTCATTTGTATCTGTCTTCTTTGGCTAAAAATCTGGTAATAATATTCATCCACATTGTTCTATCTAGCTGTAGATTTTTCATTGTCATTGTCATATCATAGTCTGTGGGATGAATATACTATTTCTTATTTTTCCATTCTCCTCTTATAAGCATTTGAGTTATTATTAAATAGCTTTTTAAAAATTAATTTAGTTTTAATTGAAGAATAATTGCTCCACAATATTGTGTTGGTTTTGACCAAACATCAACATGAATCAGCCAGAGGTATACTTATGTATACTTATGTATACTTATGTCACCTCCCTGCCACCTTCCTCCACATCCCGACCGTCCAGCACCCTGGGTTGAGTTCCCTGAGTCATACAACAAATTGACATTTACAGTGTATCTATTTTACATATGGTAATGCATGTTTCCATGTGACTCTCTCCATGCAGCCCACCCTCTCCTTGCTCCTCACCCCCATGTCCATAACTCTGCTCTGTATGTTCACGTCCACTGCTGACCTGCCAAAAGGTTCATTTGTACCGTCTTCCTAGATTCCATATATATGCCTTAGTATATTTATTTTTCTCTTTTTGACTAACTTCACTCTGTATAATAGGCTCTAGGTTAATCCAACTCATTAAACAGCTGTTTCAACTGGCTATTCTGAATCATATTGCTATGAACATTCTCTTGTCTGTTGGTAGATAGGAATTTAGTTATGTTGGGCATTTATCTGAAAGGAGAACTGCAGAGTCAGAGTGGCCTAAACTGCCAGCTCCAGCAGATATTGCCAAGGAATTTTTCAAAGCTGTTAAAACTATTACACTCCTGCCAACAGTAAATGTTTTATTGGCTGTATACCCTCATCAAAACTTGTCTGTCTTTTAATTTATGTTATTATTATTATTATTATTTTGGAGTTTAGCTTTCCTGGTGGACCAATGATGATGCTATAATATGGTTTAAATTTGCATTTCTCTGATGATAAATGAAACTGAATGGCTTTTCATGTTTGATCACCCTTGTTTCATGTTAGAACACCCTTTATTGTAACAGCTCGTTCAAATCTTTTATTTATTCTCTATTGGGTTGTCTTCCTTTTTTTACCAATTTAAAGGAGTGCTTTATATATTCTAGATTTGAGTCCTTTGTTGAATACTTTGAATGTGTGTGCCTGTGTGTGTGTTACACATTTCTAGTTTTTTCATTGTCATATCATAGTCTGTGGGATGAATATACTATTTCTTATTTTTCCATTCTCCTCTTATAAGCATTTGAGTTATTATTAAATAGCTTTTTAAAAATTAATTTAGTTTTAATTGAAGAATAATTGCTCCACAATATTGTGTTGGTTTTGACCAAACATCAACATGAATCAGCCAGAGGTATACTTATGTATACTTATGTATACTTATGTCACCTCCCTGCCACCTTCCTCCACATCCCGACCGTCCAGCACCCTGGGTTGAGTTCCCTGAGTCATACAACAAATTGACATTTACAGTGTATCTATTTTACATATGGTAATGCATGTTTCCATGTGACTCTCTCCATGCAGCCCACCCTCTCCTTGCTCCTCACCCCCATGTCCATAACTCTGCTCTGTATGTTCACGTCCACTGCTGACCTGCCAAAAGGTTCATTTGTACCGTCTTCCTAGATTCCATATATATGCCTTAGTATATTTATTTTTCTCTTTTTGACTAACTTCACTCTGTATAATAGGCTCTAGGTTAATCCAACTCATTAAACAGCTGTTTCAACTGGCTATTCTGAATCATATTGCTATGAACATTCTCTTGTCTGTTGGTAGATAGGAATTTAGTTATGTTGGGCATTTATCTGAAAGGAGAACTGCAGAGTCAGAGTGGCCTAAACTGCCAGCTCCAGCAGATATTGCCAAGGAATTTTTCAAAGCTGTTAAAACTATTACACTCCTGCCAACAGTAAATGTTTTATTGGCTGTATACCCTCATCAAAACTTGTCTGTCTTTTAATTTATGTTATTATTATTATTATTATTTTGGAGTTTAGCTTTCCTGGTGGACCAATGATGATGCTATAATATGGTTTAAATTTGCATTTCTCTGATGATAAATGAAACTGAATGGCTTTTCATGTTTGATCACCCTTGTTTCATGTTAGAACACCCTTTATTGTAACAGCTCGTTCAAATCTTTTATTTATTCTCTATTGGGTTGTCTTCCTTTTTTTACCAATTTAAAGGAGTGCTTTATATATTCTAGATTTGAGTCCTTTGTTGAATACTTTGAATGTGTGTGCCTGTGTGTGTGTTACACATTTCTTTTCTGTGATATGCTTATTTTTCATAATTTTATGATATAATTGCTTTTTTAGTCTTGCTCATTAACAACAACAAAAAAACCTATTCTTTCTCCATTGCACTGCTTGTATTTTTTTTTTAACATTTTTCTTTCTCTATCTTGCCTCTTTTTTAAGTTTTTATATATATTTTTTCATCCATCTTTTATTCTTTGGCCTGTGTGGGCCTCCCATTGCAGTGACCTCTCACATTGCAGAGCACTAGCTCTGGACACATGTGCTCCAGAGAGCTGGCTTGTAATTGGACACACTGATCCAGATGTTCCACAGCCCATGGGCCACTTCCGGGTCAGGGACCGAACCTGTGCTTTCTGCACTGCAAGGCAAACTCTCCACCCACTGGACCACCAGCGAAGTCCACTGCTTGTATTTTTATTTAATAATGTCATCTCAAATTTATAAAATAATTCATGAAACTTTGACATCCAAGAACAGGGATTGCTTTTCTATTTATCCTAGGATTTTTGGGTCTTTTCTAAACCTTGAAGTAACACCTAAGTTTTCTACATTAAGATCTTTTACTTTTCCTAAGTGTATTTCTAGTTACAGTCCTCTTTTTTTCATGATCACCACTATAAAGAACATGTTCACTTCCTTCATAACATCTTGTAAACTTTTGTTTGTATATTGAGGCTATTATTTTCATATATTGATTTTATATCTAACCATCTTAATTGAAGTCTTTTCTTATTTATAGTTACTTTCAGTTGCTTGAGTTTTGTAAGCAAATAATAAATTCCTCTTTCTGTTCACCTTCACCCTTTTTTTTTATTAACTTTTTTTTTTTTAATTTTGGCCCCTTTTATTGGTTTTTTATTTATCTGTTTTCATCCATTTCTATTCTTTGGCCTGTGTGGGCCATCCATTGCAGCGGCCTCTCTCATTGAAGAGCACTGGCTCTGCACCTCATGAGCTCCAGAGCGCTGGCTCATAATTGGACACACTCATTCAGCCACTCTGCAGATCTTTCCGGGCCAGGGATCGAACTGGTGTCCCTTGCACTGCAAGGCGGACTCTTGACCCACTGGACCACTAAGGAAACCCTCGCCCTCACTTTTTTCACTCCTCTTTCTTCTAGCTAATTTATAATTCAAAAGAATTATAAATGATAATCATTGTCACTGATATTTTTGTTGTGTTTCTGATCTTAACATGGATGTTTCTTGGCTTCTTCCCTTAGCATAATCTTGTTAAGAAAAATGTCAGTTTCCCCTTACTATATTTAGAATTTTTTATTTGTTTTGCCTCTAAGCCATCATTTGTTTTTCATCCATTTTTATTCTTTGGCCTATGTGGGCCTCCCACTGCAGTGGCCTCTCTCATTGCAAAGCACTGGCTTCCAGAGTGCTGGCTTGTAATTGGACAAACTGGCCCAGTCGCTCCATAGTATGTGGGATCTTCCTGGGCCAGGGATTGAACCTGTGCCCTTTCCACTGCATGGCAAACTCTTTACCTACTGGACCACCAGGGAAGTCCTAGGATTTTTATATCTATATTAGTGAATGAAATTAGACTGTAATATTCTTTTCTGGTTTATCTTAGTCTGGTTTGATATCTCTAATATTTTAAGTCTTTAAAAATTAAAGACATGATATCAATTCAATATGAAGTTTCCAGGACTGGTGTATTTTGTTGTGGAGGAGGGCCTGACTTCTAAAAATCAGTTAATCTAAAACAATTTTCTATTTAGGATTTTAAAATCTCTTTTGGGGTTGTAGTTGGAACTTTGTGCTTTTCTAGAAAAGTTATTCATTTAATTTAGGTTATAGAATAAATTTGTTTACAGTTAAGCAATTGATCTCCATGTTTTACAATTTATATGTGGTTGGATCCATGTTACTCTTCTTCTTTTATGTACTTGTGCTTTTCTGCATCCTTCATTTCTTCATTTGGTTAATTAATAGTTAATGGATTCTATCATTTTTTTCCTCCTCCCCTTCATAATTAACCTACCTAGATTTATTTATAATTCTAAATGCTCTTTTTTTCCCGTCACTGATTTCTGTTATTTCCTTGACTTATTCCTCTAGTTTTCTTAGGTTATTTGTTTATAGCATTATTTGTTGATTCATCTATAAATTTATTTTCATTCTTTCTTTATAATTAATGTGTCTCCAATGCTAAAAATACTATTCTAGGCCACCATTTTATACAAATTCCTTAGATTCTTATCAGTGTTTTTAACATTAGGTATCTCCTAACTAATTTGCAATTTGAGTCCTGATTTTTAAATCAAATAACTCTCTGATAAAAAGCCTTATATTTCCAAGTATTTGAATTTTAAGTGTTTTTGACTTTCATTATTAGTATCTAGGGGCTTCCTTGATAGCTCAGTATTAAAAAGGAATCCACCTGCAATGCAGGAGTCAAGGGATGGCTCTCTGGGTCAGGAAGATACCCTGGAGAGGCAATGGTAACCTACTCCAGTATTTTTACCCAGAAAATCTCGTGGACAGAGGTGTTTGATGGGCTATAGTCCACAGGGTCACAGAGTCAAACAAGATTTAGCAATTAACAGCAATTAGACTTAAGCATCCCCAAAACCCACATTGTTTGCTATATTTATACTTTTAAATTTTTAATGGAAGCTTTTTTTGGGTGTGTGACTTTGCATATGGTGAGTATCACTGAATTTTCAAGAATATATAGAAAGTATTTATAGTGCATGATATTTATTTTGTTCACTTGATATATCATGGCTAGAGATAGGCAAATTTATTTTTGTATATTTTTCTTATAGATTTTATGCTTTGAATTTTAATGCTCTATTTACTACAAAAATATTCAAGGTGGGATGATCTTTATTGCATATTGTATATTGTATTTTGTATATGGCATATTTCATTGACATGGCATAATATCATTACAAATGTTCCACTTTATTATTAATACTTTTCTTGGTACATTCTGGTTGGTTAGCTATCATGTTTATGGCCAAATTTTGATTTGCTTACTTTTATTTATTGATTTTAAATTTACATGTGTCAGTAAGTCTTTGTTCATAATTTTGTTTTCAGTCTTCAAAGTCATTTTTATTTAAATACATGTGCATTTATTTCACATAATCAACATTTAGCCTTGATTATCATGTGTCCATTTTTTTTTTTTTTATAGCATTATTTGTTGATTCATCTATAAATTTATTTTCATTCTTTCTTTATAATTAATGTGTCTCCAATGCTAAAAATACTATTCTAGGCCACCATTTTATACAAATTCCTTAGATTCTTATCAGTGTTTTTAACATTAGGTATCTCCTAACTAATTTGCAATTTGAGTCCTGATTTTTAAATCAAATAACTCTCTGATAAAAAGCCTTATATTTCCAAGTATTTGAATTTTAAGTGTTTTTGACTTTCATTATTAGTATCTAGGGGCTTCCTTGATAGCTCAGTATTAAAAAGGAATCCACCTGCAATGCAGGAGTCAAGGGATGGCTCTCTGGGTCAGGAAGATACCCTGGAGAGGCAATGGTAACCTACTCCAGTATTTTTACCCAGAAAATCTCGTGGACAGAGGTGTTTGATGGGCTATAGTCCACAGGGTCACAGAGTCAAACAAGATTTAGCAATTAACAGCAATTAGACTTAAGCATCCCCAAAACCCACATTGTTTGCTATATTTATACTTTTAAATTTTTAATGGAAGCTTTTTTTGGGTGTGTGACTTTGCATATGGTGAGTATCACTGAATTTTCAAGAATATATAGAAAGTATTTATAGTGCATGATATTTATTTTGTTCACTTGATATATCATGGCTAGAGATAGGCAAATTTATTTTTGTATATTTTTCTTATAGATTTTATGCTTTGAATTTTAATGCTCTATTTACTACAAAAATATTCAAGGTGGGATGATCTTTATTGCATATTGTATATTGTATTTTGTATATGGCATATTTCATTGACATGGCATAATATCATTACAAATGTTCCACTTTATTATTAATACTTTTCTTGGTACATTCTGGTTGGTTAGCTATCATGTTTATGGCCAAATTTTGATTTGCTTACTTTTATTTATTGATTTTAAATTTACATGTGTCAGTAAGTCTTTGTTCATAATTTTGTTTTCAGTCTTCAAAGTCATTTTTATTTAAATACATGTGCATTTATTTCACATAATCAACATTTAGCCTTGATTATCATGTGTCCATTTTTGTTTTTGTTGTTTTGGGTTTTTTGGTAAGTCAACCTTTTTTTTAGAGTACTTTCATGGTTACAGAAAAATAGCAAAGGTAGTACAGGAAGTTGACATCTAATCTATAGTGTTTCCCCTAGTATTATCATTTTATATTCATTAATAAACCTATAGTGACATTATCAACTAAAGTCAATACTTTAGTCATAGTTCCTTAGTTTCTACTAAGGACTATGATTATATTTTGTCTCATACTGTTGTTTCAGTATATTTTTTCTCAGTTTTTGTAGCTCTACTTTGAGCTCTTTTATTAATTTATTTATTTTCCAATTCATGATACTATGCTTGGCTTACATTTTTATCTGCTTTGTGGCATTTTGTCTAGTTATTACTTTTTGTCTGCCTCTTGCTTTTTTTCTATTTTTTCCTTAAACTGTTTTAAAATGATTTTATCCAATGAAACAAATGTGTCTGGTCACAGCAAATTCGAAGTAAAACCCTGGAGAATCTGTGGTCACAGAATCCAAGGAAAAAAGTATTTTAAAAAGAGAGAGACCAATTATGTGAAATGCTTTTATGAAGCCCTGTAGAATGAAGAATCAAAACTTTGTTTGACAGACATAGAGAACTGGCTTATGGACAATAGGGTGAGGGAGGGGAATATGCTCTGGGACTAAGGGAACTCAAACAGGGGCTCTGTGGCAACCTGGAGGGATGGGATGGGGAGGGAGAGGGAAGGAAGTTTTGGCAAAGGGGTGCATATGTCTACTTATGGCAGATTCAGGTTGATGTGTGGCAGTAAGGAACAAAACTCTGTAAAAAGTTAAAAACATAAAGCAACTTTGTCTGACTCACAAAGATTATTTGCTTTATTGAGATATGCTTTCTTTGGTACTATAACAGAAGCTATACTGGAATGGTTTGGAGAGTTAATAGATAGTAGAGGTAGGCTCCTTGCCCGTTAGTGTTACTGCTTTTACTCCTGTGTGGCCCTAGCTCAGTCCCTGCCATATCCTTTCACCTTCCTGTTACTTGCCCCAAGTGCCTCCATGAGGAGATCTTCAAGGACCTGCTAGTGACAACTGCATACAAGTCACTGACAAGTCTGAGGTTGTCAGTGTTCTGTGCAACCATCTCAAGATCACAGATTCTGTTGGCCATATTCTGTGCTCCAAGGAGGATGCAACTATTATGTAGGACGTTAGACATGAGCAACAAGAGGAGGCCTGGCTGAAAGGGATATAAACTCATCTCTGAACTCCATCCCAGACACACCCAGGAGAGCTCACAGATATGTCACAAAATAAACAGAGACTTTTAAATGCCTTAGGCACACACTGGGCATAAAATAAGCAAAGGAATTTTCTGAATAACCTTAGACAGTTAGGAGCCCAGTAAGGGCTCATGAATATCCTACATCCAATTATAACAGACTGAATTATGGGAAGATATAAACAACACAACCTGCTGTTATAAAACAGAGCTGTCAGTCAGTCTTGAGTGTATGCCCATTTGCATTCCCTTTCATTAACTGGTGGTAAGTAAAAACTCTACTCAGCATACACCATAACCAAAAGGAGGAGACTGGAAGTGTGAAGGGGGGAAGCTAGTAGGAAGGATGAGGGGATGACTCCTTTGGGGTCAGGTTGCTCCCATGTCTCGAGAGTGTCTATCTCATAAAAAGATCTCTCTGCTTCAGCTGAACTGAGCTATAGCTTGTCTGTTATTTTACACCGTTTCATCCATTGCTCCAAGTTTTTGTTGTGATGGAACAAGAACTGAAAAAAAGAAACAAACTGAGCTGGCACAACCAAGGGTAAATTTGTTCTTCATACTAAAGATTGTGACGTGTTTGAAATCTGTTTTAAGAGCAAGGGAACAGGGCAGATACCTGACTCACTTGTGATCCTAGACATGAAGCATGGAATAAAGTGAAAAATTAAAGATACTGTAAAAGTTGAGAAGCTCAAACCATTGGAGGTGGAGCTACAATATCTAGAAGACCTTTAGAAATATATTCTTAATGATTTTGTTTACATGAAGAAATGAGAAGAGATACGTGATACCAATGAGTCCACAAACACTCAGGTCCTGTATGTCAGCATCTTTTCAATGTTTTGCCTCCTTGGTCTGATCACCTGGCAGATCTTCTACCTGTGTCACTTCTTCAAGGCCAAGAAGTTTATTGAGTAATAAAGCCCAGCCTCCTCTCACCTTGTATCTTGGCCAGCAGAACATCACTGGGATGTGCCTGGCATAAGGTGTCCTACCAACAGCACCATCAACAATATTGGAGCTTTCTTTCCAGAACTGATCTTTTTGAAGTGGGAGGACATAGGCTGCCACCTTCATCCAATAAGTCAAAGAGGGACTTCCTTTTAACTTGGTAGGATTTTGACTGATTTTACAACTAGACTATTATTAGAGTCACCTGTGGCAAAAACAAGCAAAGGAATTTTCTGAATAACCTTAGACAGTTAGGAGCCCAGTAAGGGCTCATGAATATCCTACATCCAATTATAACAGACTGAATTATGGGAAGATATAAACAACACAACCTGCTGTTATAAAACAGAGCTGTCAGTCAGTCTTGAGTGTATGCCCATTTGCATTCCCTTTCATTAACTGGTGGTAAGTAAAAACTCTACTCAGCATACACCATAACCAAAAGGAGGAGACTGGAAGTGTGAAGGGGGGAAGCTAGTAGGAAGGATGAGGGGATGACTCCTTTGGGGTCAGGTTGCTCCCATGTCTCGAGAGTGTCTATCTCATAAAAAGATCTCTCTGCTTCAGCTGAACTGAGCTATAGCTTGTCTGTTATTTTACACCGTTTCATCCATTGCTCCAAGTTTTTGTTGTGATGGAACAAGAACTGAAAAAGAGAAACAAACTGAGCTGGCACAACCAAGGGTAAATTTGTTCTTCATACTAAAGATTGTGACGTGTTTGAAATCTGTTTTAAGAGCAAGGGAACAGGGCAGATACCTGACTCACTTGTGATCCTAGACATGAAGCATGGAATAAAGTGAAAAATTAAAGATACTGTAAAAGTTGAGAAGCTCAAACCATTGGAGGTGGAGCTACAATATCTAGAAGACCTTTAGAAATATATTCTTAATGATTTTGTTTACATGAAGAAATGAGAAGAGATACGTGATACCAATGAGTCCACAAACACTCAGGTCCTGTATGTCAGCATCTTTTCAATGTTTTGCCTCCTTGGTCTGATCACCTGGCAGATCTTCTACCTGTGTCACTTCTTCAAGGCCAAGAAGTTTATTGAGTAATAAAGCCCAGCCTCCTCTCACCTTGTATCTTGGCCAGCAGAACATCACTGGGATGTGCCTGGCATAAGGTGTCCTACCAACAGCACCATCAACAATATTGGAGCTTTCTTTCCAGAACTGATCTTTTTGAAGTGGGAGGACATAGGCTGCCACCTTCATCCAATAAGTCAAAGAGGGACTTCCTTTTAACTTGGTAGGATTTTGACTGATTTTACAACTAGACTATTATTAGAGTCACCTGTGGCAAAAAACACAGGAGCTATCTAGACAAAGTCAAAGCCAGTATGTCTACTGGATTTCCTCTGATGATCTCATTGAACCATGTTTTCTTTCCTTCTCAAGAGCTTGAGCTTCCATTCTAGTTCTTTTACCAACATCTTTATGACCATGTTTAACTTGTTCCGTTCTGATTGTCCTGTTTGCATTTCTGTATGAAAACAGCCTTAACTTTCTCTTGACCCTTAGCTGCAATGTTTTTGTAGCTTCTAGTGATATCCTTTCAAAATTTTATATCTCTTAAAAGGGTGTTGGATGTGACACTTCGTAGAAATGAGCTTTGAACTGTAGATAACTCTTAAAGAAAATTTCACTTTAGAGAATTAAAATATTTGTGCATAGTTGCTTGAACTTTTTTTCTTTTTTGTGTATTTGCATATGTGTTTAGTTCCATACAGTTTTATCACATGTATAGATTTGTGTGACCGTGACCACTAGGTGCAGAAGCATTTCATTACATGGGTCCTTCTGGTTCCCCTTTATAGTTACAGTCACCTCCTTCTGTAACCTCAAGCCCCAACCCCTGGAAGCCACTAAGCTGTTCGCCATCTCTCTAATTTTGTCATTTCAAGAATGTTATATAAACAGAATCATATGATATAAATATATATATATATATATATATATATATATATATATATATAATCTTTTGAGATTGACATTTTTTCACTCAGTCCTCGAAATTCACCCAAGTTGTTGCATATATCAATAGTTTGTGCCCCTTTATTGCTTAGTAGTCTTTCAAGGTGTAGGTGTACCATGATTTAATTAGTCATGTATTGAAGGACATTGGTGGTATTTTCAGTTTGGGGCCATTACTAATAAAACTGTTGTGAACATTCACATATAGGTTTTTATGTGAACACAGATTTCATTTCTCTGGGATAAGTGCCCAGAATAGCAGTTACTGGGTAAACACATGTTGATTTTTATAAGAAATTGTCCTGTTCTTTATCCAGAGTGACTGTGTCTTTTACATTCCCACTAGCATTGTATGACCAATTCAGTTTCTCTACATCCTCACCACTATTTGCTATTATTTTTTAAAAAGTTTTTAAGTAATTCTGAGAGGCATGTATAATGATATTCATTGTGGTTTTTATTTGTGTTTTCCTATTAGCAAGTGATGTTGAACATTTTTTTCAAGGTTCTGTTTGCCATCTGTATATCTTCCTCAGTGCAATACTGATTGTTTTGCCCATTTTAGGATTAGATTGTATTATTTTTACTACTGAGTTTTTCTTTTTTTAAATTTAAGTATAGTTTATTTACACTATTGAGTTTGAGAATTCCTTATATATCCTAGATAAAAGTCCATTGTCAGGTTTGTGGTTGCCTAAATTTTAACATAAATTCTACAGAAGAAAAAACACTTAAAATTTGCTAAATTTTCTTATACTGTTTAAAAAAAAAAAGAAAGAAAGTAAGAGATAGTAAAGGCAGAGAACTCTTTATAAGAGTTAAAAGGAGAAAGGGAAGAATAAGTTAGGAGAACATAGGATCCAAGGATGGTTTATCTTGCTTATGTTTTAAAGGAATGATTAAGCAAGTTTACATATTAAAGGGGACTTCCCAATGGTGAAAGAATCTGCCTGACAATGGAGAAGGTCCAAGGGATGCAGATTCTATCCTGGTGATGAGAAGATACCCTGGAGTAGGAAATGGCAACCTGCTCCAGTATTCTTGCCTGGAAAATTCCATGGACGGAGGAACCTGGTGTGGTATAGTCCATGGAGTCTCAAAAGGTCCAATAAGACTGAGTGACTGAACAACAACAACTCTTCACATATTAAATTTACATTTATAAATCCATGCTTAGACTAAAACCAAGTTATTTCTAGAGCAATATGTTTTAATACTGTTTCTGTAACACATTTACAAATTTATGGTTTTGCTGATATTCTGATAATACATCTACTTAAAAAGAGCAACCAACTTCTTTTATAGAGCATAATTAAAGAGGGTAATACATAAATAATTTTTGTTTTCACTTCTGCCATGTCTGACTCTTTGTGTCTCTATGGAATGTAGTCCCTTAGTCTCCTATGTCCTCATGGGATTCTCTAGGCAAGGATATTGGAGTAGGTTGCCATCCCCTTCTCCAGGGTATCTTCAGACCTGGAGACTGAACCCAGTCTTGTGCACTGCAGGCAGACTCTTTATGTTTTGAGCCTCTAGGAAAATGCTATAAGTTCAAATTTTCTAAAATTTTATTTTTTCCTATCTGTATAAGAATTTGAAATGCTGCTGAGGAAATGTCACAAAGTTTGAAAAACTTTAAATAAATGCTTTCAAGAGGTGGTAGATAGCAAATCACACTTGAGTATGTTGTGAGCAGGAAGTGGATGCAGAGAAAATAGCAGAGAGTGATTTCTGAAGGGAAGAAAGTTAACTCTTATCGAATCTTAAGTAATGGTGTGCATGAAAAATTTTACTGTGTATATCTAAGCCTAAAATATAAAAAATGAAACGAAACCTGTCATTTTTTGATGCTTTAGGTCATCTATTCAGAATTACTGAAAAAGAGAGATGCTATAAATCTTTTTATGCAAGAATTGTTTTTGTAAAAAGCGTGTGTGGGAAGCTTTCATTTAGGACTAAAATATTTTGACAAATCAAAACTTAAACGAGAACGACTGTGACTAACTTTAAATGCATATATTAAGATATAAAATGGCACTAATCACATATTTCAGCTGTCAAAGTCCCCGGCAGAGTATATTAGTGAAAAAATGGCAACCTGCTCCAGTATTCTTGCCTGGAAAATTCCATGGACGGAGGAACCTGGTGTGGTATAGTCCATGGAGTCTCAAAAGGTCCAATAAGACTGAGTGACTGAACAACAACAACTCTTCACATATTAAATTTACATTTATAAATCCATGCTTAGACTAAAACCAAGTTATTTCTAGAGCAATATGTTTTAATACTGTTTCTGTAACACATTTACAAATTTATGGTTTTGCTGATATTCTGATAATACATCTACTTAAAAAGAGCAACCAACTTCTTTTATAGAGCATAATTAAAGAGGGTAATACATAAATAATTTTGTTTTCACTTCTGCCATGTCTGACTCTTTGTGTCTCTATGGAATGTAGTCCCTTAGTCTCCTATGTCCTCATGGGATTCTCTAGGCAAGGATATTGGAGTAGGTTGCCATCCCCTTCTCCAGGGTATCTTCAGACCTGGAGACTGAACCCAGTCTTGTGCACTGCAGGCAGACTCTTTATGTTTTGAGCCTCTAGGAAAATGCTATAAGTTCAAATTTTCTAAAATTTTATTTTTTCCTATCTGTATAAGAATTTGAAATGCTGCTGAGGAAATGTCACAAAGTTTGAAAAACTTTAAATAAATGCTTTCAAGAGGTGGTAGATAGCAAATCACACTTGAGTATGTTGTGAGCAGGAAGTGGATGCAGAGAAAATAGCAGAGAGTGATTTCTGAAGGGAAGAAAGTTAACTCTTATCGAATCTTAAGTAATGGTGTGCATGAAAAATTTTACTGTGTATATCTAAGCCTAAAATATAAAAAATGAAACGAAACCTGTCATTTTTAGATGCTTTAGGTCATCTATTCAGAATTACTGAAAAAGAGAGATGCTATAAATCTTTTTATGCAAGAATTGTTTTTGTAAAAAGCGTGTGTGGGAAGCTTTCATTTAGGACTAAAATATTTTGACAAATCAAAACTTAAACGAGAACGACTGTGACTAACTTTAAATGCATATATTAAGATATAAAATGGCACTAATCACATATTTCAGCTGTCAAAGTCCCCGGCAGAGTATATTAGTGAAAAAAAAAAGTCATAAAAGAAGAAGAAAAAAATCTGAAAAGGAAAAAAGAGATAGTTATAAATGCAACAGATTTCCTCTGTAGATCCAAATGTTTTTCCTAAACAAGTCAAGAAAGGATAATTTAAAATCTCTACAAGAGGATTTAGAAAGTCAAAACAGATGTTAAAAAAAAACCTGTACAAGTGACAGTTAAAAGAATGGGGAGAAATCCTTAATAATTTTTATCTAAATCTTTTAGTCTCATTGAATTTGAATGTGATTCTAACTTGGAGACATTAGGAAATATAAGATCAGATTTGTTTTTCCCATTGATATTCAGCTGGAAGGGTAAGACATACATTATTTAAATAAAGAATAATAAATCCATTTGAAAGGGCTAGATCAAACTCATAGAGATATGCATTATTCTCCCAGAACTTCACAAACTCCAAAGGCAAGTAGAAGACCCCAGAGGTCATGCAGTTCATTTTCCTGTTCTAAGAGCACTCCAGAAAGACAGCTTTGTTTCTTCTTATTAATTTTGCAGAGGCAGCTGCTATACTGCTAGATCAAATTCTCCCATTAAATTTTAGTTCAATGATTTATTCTCTATTGTCTTCAACATCTTATTTACTCAACAATTAGCAAACATCTAGTATATGTCAGAGACTGTAAAAATCCCTGAAGTAACATAGGCAAATAAGAGGACCACTTCCCTCGGGAAACGGATGACTAAGTGGAATGAACTGAGTGCCCTGGGGGTATGGAGAAAGAAGTATAATCAGGATAGAGGGGCCTAAGAAGATGTATTTGAACTTAATCTTGAAGGCCCAGTGTACATTTGCTAGGAGAAAGTGTGAAAGCAGAACATTTCTGGAAGTGCAAATATAAGAGGGTAAAAGAGTATGATAGAGTCCAGAAGTTTCATAGGCAGTGGAAAAAGGCTACAGCAGGTAGGGGATGGTAGAAGTTGAGACTAGCATAACACTTTCTAAATATTTTCTGAAGTATATTAGTCCTGCTAAAAGTATTGAAAACAACTGTTTTGGATGTAGTTGATTTGGGGAAATAAATAATTATATCCTTCTTCTGGGGAGATTTATAAGTACATGATCATATTATTATTTTAAGAAGCCCTATTCTACCAAAGAATTTCTTATTTTAATACAGCACTTTCGATGCACAGAAACGCATGATGTGGGAAAAAATGAACCTAGTATGGGAGAAAGGATCAAGACAGTTTCATTAGTAAGTCAAAAAAAGAAAGCTAGACTTCATTTTGTGAACATATTGGGAGACAGGGTTAAGACAGCTTCATTTGCAAGCCAAAAAAAGAAAGTTAGACTTCATTTTGTGAACACATTGGGAGACAGCTGAATGGTTTTTCAAACGAACTCAACAAATTTGCCAATATATTTAATCATCATTATTTTTTTGAAATCAGTCTTTTTATGTAGTCAAATATTTTTACTATAAAATAGTTCCTTTAGCATGATTCTGCTAGTCATAAACTTCTCAAAATTTTCTTTTTAATAATTCATTTTAACTAATGAAAAGTGCAGGGGTAATGTATAAAACTTAACAAGTTTGGAGATAAGTATACACCCGTAAAACTATTGCCACAATCTATGTCCTAAATGTACCTGGCATCTCCAAAAGTTTCCTTCTACCTCATTATTATTTTTTTGTGTGTGTATGAGATCATGTGTCTGCACACATACACCTGCTATGACCTTGCGTTGAATGGTCTTAAAGCAGGGAACAGATATGATCAGGCATTCATTTTAGAACTTTTTCTGGAAAGAGCAGCAGACGCTGTCAGCTTTGAAGGCTACATTGGAAAAGGATGAAATGAAGTAGAGAGAGTGGTTAGAGCCTGATGTGGCCTTTAAGAATAGGAATGCAGGTGTGAGCAAAAACAGTGGAAATGGAATGGGGAGGAGAGGATAAGCAAGGGGAATGTTCCTGAAGCAGGTAAAGTCTGATGGGAGAGCCCAATAAAAATATCAGATTCTGGAGGCTAAAGAGGTTGATTGGGAGGGCAGGAGTGGGAGGAAGCAGTGAAGAATGCTGGGAACAATACTGGAATAAAATTCTAGGAAAGAAAGGAAGAACAGAGGAACTTTTAAATATATGTGTGTTTATTTATTTATTTGGCTGCCTTAAAAGTGAAAGTGTTAGTTGCTTGCTCATGTCTGACTCTTTGTGACCCCATTGACAGCAAGTTCTTCTGTTCATGGAATTCTCCAGGCAAGAATACTGGAGTGGGTAGCCATTCCCTTCTCCAGGTGGTTTCCAAACCAGGGATCAAACCTGGGTCTTCTACATTGCAGGAAGATTCTTTACCATCTGAGCCACAAAAGAAGCCCAATTAGCTGGGTTGGGTCTTGTGATCACTTGGTTGTGGCATGTGGGATCTAGTTTCCTGACCAGAAATCAACCTGGGCCACTTGCTTTGGGAACTGAGACTCTTAGGACCACCAGCGAAATCCCCAGAGGATTCACTTACATTAGGAGCAGTGGCTCAGGAAGGTAAGATTGAGAGTAACATCTGGAGCTTTAGTTTCTATCACCACTTGTTGGAGGCACCATGGAGATACTATCCAAGAATATACAACATATTCCTGGTGGTTTAAACAGTAAAGAATCTGCCTGCAGTGCAGGAGACACAAGATCAATTCCTATGTCAGGAAGATCCCCTGGAAATGGGAATGGCAACCCATTCAAGTATTCTTGCCTGAAGAATTACAAGGACAGAGGAACCTGGTGGGCTATAGTCCATGGGGTGACAAAGAGTCAACACAACTAAGTGACTTTCAGTTTCATACAATGCTTCACTTCTGTGGTCTAGTCACGCTTTGCCCACTAATCCTTTCTTGGAAAATATTCTGTGTTTTGGCTTCTCCTCAAGTGGTACACACATGCCTAGCTTCTTTGATGCCTTCTTTCTGAATTGGCTGCCTGGTAGGTTACAAACTATAGAAGATTCCTCAAAAACATGTTGGAGATTCAAGGAATCTTGTTCAACTATGTCAGCTCTTCATTCAACTGATTTTCTAGCACTCCCTGTTCACAATCCAGTTCTTTTTCTCTTGCTAGTGCCTTAAAATCCTGTAATTCTCAGGCTCACCTCAATTCAGAGTGAGAAATAACATGTTGCTTTCTTCTGACCACTCTCTGAAAAATAGTTTCTAGGAAAGAAAGGAAGAACAGAGGAACTTTTAAATATATGTGTGTTTATTTATTTATTTGGCTGCCTTAAAAGTGAAAGTGTTAGTTGCTTGCTCATGTCTGACTCTTTGTGACCCCATTGACAGCAAGTTCTTCTGTTCATGGAATTCTCCAGGCAAGAATACTGGAGTGGGTAGCCATTCCCTTCTCCAGGTGGTTTCCAAACCAGGGATCAAACCTGGGTCTTCTACATTGCAGGAAGATTCTTTACCATCTGAGCCACAAAAGAAGCCCAATTAGCTGGGTTGGGTCTTGTGATCACTTGGTTGTGGCATGTGGGATCTAGTTTCCTGACCAGAAATCAACCTGGGCCACTTGCTTTGGGAACTGAGACTCTTAGGACCACCAGCGAAATCCCCAGAGGATTCACTTACATTAGGAGCAGTGGCTCAGGAAGGTAAGATTGAGAGTAACATCTGGAGCTTTAGTTTCTATCACCACTTGTTGGAGGCACCATGGAGATACTATCCAAGAATATACAACATATTCCTGGTGGTTTAAACAGTAAAGAATCTGCCTGCAGTGCAGGAGACACAAGATCAATTCCTATGTCAGGAAGATCCCCTGGAAATGGGAATGGCAACCCATTCAAGTATTCTTGCCTGAAGAATTACAAGGACAGAGGAACCTGGTGGGCTATAGTCCATGGGGTGACAAAGAGTCAACACAACTAAGTGACTTTCAGTTTCATACAATGCTTCACTTCTGTGGTCTAGTCACGCTTTGCCCACTAATCCTTTCTTGGAAAATATTCTGTGTTTTGGCTTCTCCTCAAGTGGTACACACATGCCTAGCTTCTTTGATGCCTTCTTTCTGAATTGGCTGCCTGGTAGGTTACAAACTATAGAAGATTCCTCAAAAACATGTTGGAGATTCAAGGAATCTTGTTCAACTATGTCAGCTCTTCATTCAACTGATTTTTCTAGCACTCCCTGTTCACAATCCAGTTCTTTTTTCTCTTGCTAGTGCCTTAAAAATCCTGTAATTCTCAGGCTCACCTCAATTCAGAGTGAGAAATAACATGTTTGCTTTCCCTTCTGACCACTCTCTGAAAATATAGTTTCATGCTGTGGTCATATCCTTGCTAGCATCTACATATAGTCTGTTTGGTTGAATACTCTAGTAGGATGACCAAACTGTCCTTATTTGTCCATGGATGAGGAGTTTCTGGAATGCATATCTTTCTTTGTTAAAGACAGGAAAATCCCGGACCAACAACGTCAGTTTGTCCTACTCTGCTTTAGTTGCCAGTATCTCCCAGCATAATAGCTGCCACATAATGTTGTTTATGTTATTCAGTTGCTGAGTTGTGCCTAGTCATGTTTTTTTTGTCCAGTAATCATGTAAAAATGTGAGAGGTAGACCATAAAGAAGGCTGAGCACCAAAGAATTGATGCCTTTGAACTGTGATGCTGGAGAAGACTCTTGAGAGATCCTTGGACAGCAAGGAGATCAAACCATTCAACTCTAAAGGAAACCAACCCTGAATATTCTTTTAAAGAACTGGCGCTAAATCTGAAGCTCTAATACGTTGGCCACCTGATGTGAAGAGACGACCCATTGGAAAGGACCCTGATGCTGGGAAAGACTGAGGGCCAGAAGAGAAGGGGGCAACAGAACATGAGATGCCTGGATGGCGTCATTGACTCAATGGAGATAAGTTTGAGCAAACTCCAGGAAGTAGCAAAGGACAGGGAGGTCGGGTGTGCTGCAATCATGGGATTGCCTAAAGTTGGACACTATGAGTGACAAGTTGTGTGTGTGTGTCTGACTCTTCTGTCCTCCACTGTCTCCTGGAATTTGCTCAAATTTATATCCAATGAGTCAGTAATGTTATCTAACTATCTCATCCTCTGCCTCATTTCATCTTCAATTTTTTCCAGCCTCAAGATCTTTTCCAATGAACCAGGTTGCCAAAGTATTATTAACTATGTCAAGTAAATTTTAGCTTAATTAATTCAACACTTAGATTTACCAGGTATTTGTATGCACTGTATCATTTTACCTTGATGGTAAAGAATTTTCTATTTATTTTGCATATAAGTAACTTAAAACTCAAGAGGTTATCTTCTGCTCAAGATGGACAGTGCTGGTAGGTGGCAAAGTTATGTTTTGAACCCAGATCTGTGTGCTTTTATACTTATGTTATTTCCAGAAGGCAACGACACCTGTATAACAGCCCACCATCCACCTACTTAAGCTTTTGCATTTTGCTGAGCTTTGGGAGCTGTCAGAAACAGGCTCCTAGGGAACGAGAAATGTTAATGGAGTGCAGCACTTTGTAAACTCCTAGTAATAGCTACTACCCTTTTCTCTCCAGGGCCCATTTCCCCAGGGCAGCTTGTTATCTACAAGAAACATGAATTCGTGAGAAGGAGAAAATTCCAAACTATCAGCGTGAGTTAGAAGGCAGACATTTGTAGTTACCTTTATCTTTGTGCACATATCATAAAACATATTGCTTTAATAACCCTAAGCCTTCATGTCCTCTTTGAATAACAGCTTTTATAACTGAAGTTAAGATGCTAGAAGGATAAAAGGAAATATTTCTTCTCTGTGTTTACTTGCATGTACCTTCACAAAGGAATTCGTGCCTTATGTATTTTTCTACTGATATCTCATAACAATAGTTGGCATATGATGGCTTCTATTTTGGAACGCAATAACTCTCCAATCTCTCTAATTTCTCTCTGTGGTTTAGATTTATAATGCACTGTTGAATGTTCTTAACAGAATATTATTGTCAGATTAGTTACTCTTACAGCAACTATTGTTTTAGTATAAAAACAAATGTAGCTCATAATTGTAAATTGTATTGTGATTAATGAACGTGTCATTCTCGCACAGCAGTAACATATTTGCTCTTGTTTAATCAAATTTAAAAGGAAATGGAAGAAGGAATTATGATATGACACCTACTAGAGATGAAGCTGATAATGGAGCTTCAGGTCAGTGCTTCTCTTTCCTGAATATAAGCAGTTTCCTTGATATAAATTGTGTAGTCAGTGATTACAGTGGATTGAAATGCATACAGGGTCACGCATCCATCATTAATTAAATATTCTGATGTGACAAGTTCCCTTTTTTAAACAAGAGGATGAAAATTAAAATTACTGAGCCATGGACACTCATTCAATGGTTTGCCTAATGTATATATTTCAAAACTCTTCCAAATTGTTCTTGTTTTTCTTCCCCAGTGTGTGTGAGGTGTAGGCAACACTGCAATTTGTAGATTAGTTGGTTACAATTTTTCAAAATGTGTCTATACAACAGTTGTTAGAATTTTCACTAATAAAAACAAAAGCCTAGTATAGAAAGTAATAATTGATTATCAAAATGCTTTAAGCAATATTTTCATCAATAATCTGAAGACCAATTTTAATGCCAAGTCAAAACAAAAATACCTTTGTCCCTAGAAATTGGGCCTTTTGTAAATTAAGCCCCCTTTTCTCAGGGCCCATTTCCAGGGCAGCTTGTTATCTACAAGAAACATGAATTCGTGAGAAGGAGAAAATTCCAAACTATCAGCGTGAGTTAGAAGGCAGACATTTGTAGTTACCTTTATCTTTGTGCACATATCATAAAACATATTGCTTTAATAACCCTAAGCCTTCATGTCCTCTTTGAATAACAGCTTTTATAACTGAAGTTAAGATGCTAGAAGGATAAAAGGAAATATTTCTTCTCTGTGTTTACTTGCATGTACCTTCACAAAGGAATTCGTGCCTTATGTATTTTTCTACTGATATCTCATAACAATAGTTGGCATATGATGGCTTCTATTTTGGAACGCAATAACTCTCCAATCTCTCTAATTTCTCTCTGTGGTTTAGATTTATAATGCACTGTTGAATGTTCTTAACAGAATATTATTGTCAGATTAGTTACTCTTACAGCAACTATTGTTTTAGTATAAAAACAAATGTAGCTCATAATTGTAAATTGTATTGTGATTAATGAACGTGTCATTCTCGCACAGCAGTAACATATTTGCTCTTGTTTAATCAAATTTAAAAGGAAATGGAAGAAGGAATTATGATATGACACCTACTAGAGATGAAGCTGATAATGGAGCTTCAGGTCAGTGCTTCTCTTTCCTGAATATAAGCAGTTTCCTTGATATAAATTGTGTAGTCAGTGATTACAGTGGATTGAAATGCATACAGGGTCACGCATCCATCATTAATTAAATATTCTGATGTGACAAGTTCCCTTTTTTAAACAAGAGGATGAAAATTAAAATTACTGAGCCATGGACACTCATTCAATGGTTTGCCTAATGTATATATTTCAAAACTCTTCCAAATTGTTCTTGTTTTTCTTCCCCAGTGTGTGTGAGGTGTAGGCAACACTGCAATTTGTAGATTAGTTGGTTACAATTTTTCAAAATGTGTCTATACAACAGTTGTTAGAATTTTCACTAATAAAAACAAAAGCCTAGTATAGAAAGTAATAATTGATTATCAAAATGCTTTAAGCAATATTTTCATCAATAATCTGAAGACCAATTTTTTTTAATGCCAAGTCAAAACAAAAATACCTTTGTCCCTAGAAATTGGGCCTTTTTGTAGCTTTCATTTTTGAAGAAGGTGAAATATTTCTACCACCAAGTATGAGGAATTTTGGGCAGCTGATGTGAGCATTACTAGCAATAATCTTTGTGCATGATAATCAGAAAACCAATATAGTGGTCGTTGCTTTAAAGAGATTCAAACCACTCAATTGGCATACTTGTTGCATCCCATTCTCTCTCTTTCTCTTTCACTTTTTAAAAATATTTCATTTATTTGGTTTTCTTGGGGCTCAAGGCAGGCCACCTCTAAATATGCTGCAATGGCATGTTGATTATTTTGAATTAAAATAAATTAAAAAATGGTCAACACAAGTGGGACACTGTGACACTTCTTTCTACCTCTCTGAAAGCAGGAAATAAATTTCTCATGTGAAAGATACTTTCCCCGCATCTGGAGGTACAAGGACACACTTAATTCCAGAGAAAGGGAATTTAGGACCAGAAGTCTGTATAAACATATATTACTACCTCTTTAATTTATCACCCAAACCTCAATTCTGTTTGGATGCTTCACTAATTGTGCATCAAAATCCTAAATTTCTTTGCCCTTTCAATTGCTCATATTTTATTTATTTATTTATTTGTCTAAAAATATAAAAGCTGACTGCTTTGGACACTTCTTAGGTTTCATTTCTTTGAGACTTTCACATGCCTGAATTAAAATTTGTTTCTTTTTCTTCAATTAATCTCTTTTGTGTCACTTTTATGATTAGTCTGGTCAAAAGAGCTCTGTATGGGTAGAGGGGAAAATTTCCCCTTCCCAGCAGTTTCCAATTAACCATCTACTACTTAAGTGACTTAGTAACAAAAGAGATTTTATCTAACATATTCCTCATAAAGTCCAGCATAATAACTTACATATTTTATCACTTGTATTGATTTCTTGATCTATAATTTCAGAGTAACTTTGTTAAGAACATGGAAATATTGCTATTGAGACAAGCAAAAGAAATTGATGTAACATATCTTAAAGTTAAGGGATTAATTTAAATTTATAGAAGGATAATATTTCACTAATTATCAGAATTTAATGATCCATCATGGACATCGGTTTATTGCTGCTGCCACAAGCTAGGAGAACAATTTTTAATGCCAAGTCAAAACAAAAATACCTTTGTCCCTAGAAATTGGGCCTTTTGTAGCTTTCATTTTGAAGAAGGTGAAATATTTCTACCACCAAGTATGAGGAATTTTGGGCAGCTGATGTGAGCATTACTAGCAATAATCTTTGTGCATGATAATCAGAAAACCAATATAGTGGTCGTTGCTTTAAAGAGATTCAAACCACTCAATTGGCATACTTGTTGCATCCCATTCTCTCTCTTTCTCTTTCACTTTTTAAAAATATTTCATTTATTTGGTTTTCTTGGGGCTCAAGGCAGGCCACCTCTAAATATGCTGCAATGGCATGTTGATTATTTTGAATTAAAATAAATTAAAAAATGGTCAACACAAGTGGGACACTGTGACACTTCTTTCTACCTCTCTGAAAGCAGGAAATAAATTTCTCATGTGAAAGATACTTTCCCCGCATCTGGAGGTTCAAGGACACATAATTCCAGAGAAAGGGAATTTAGGACCAGAAGTCTGTATAAACATATATTACTACCTCTTTAATTTATCACCCAAACCTCAATTCTGTTTGGATGCTTCACTAATTGTGCATCAAAATCCTAAATTTCTTTGCCCTTTCAATTGCTCATATTTTATTTATTTATTTATTTGTCTAAAAATATAAAAGCTGACTGCTTTGGACACTTCTTAGGTTTCATTTCTTTGAGACTTTCACATGCCTGAATTAAAATTTGTTTCTTTTTCTTCAATTAATCTCTTTTGTGTCACTTTTATGATTAGTCTGGTCAAAAGAGCTCTGTATGGGTAGAGGGGAAAATTTCCCCTTCCCAGCAGTTTCCAATTAACCATCTACTACTTAAGTGACTTAGTAACAAAAGAGATTTTATCTAACATATTCCTCATAAAGTCCAGCATAATAACTTACATATTTTATCACTTGTATTGATTTCTTGATCTATAATTTCAGAGTAACTTTGTTAAGAACATGGAAATATTGCTATTGAGACAAGCAAAATAAATTGATGTAACATATCTCAAAGTTAAGGGATTAATCAATTATGCTTCAAATTTGATAGAAGGATAATATTTCACTAATTATCAGAATTTAATGATCCATCATGGACATCGGTTTATTGCTGCTGCCACAAGCTAGGAGAAGGCTTGATTGCTGAATTGGTTGTCTAGACACAGGCCTCTTACTGATGCCTAATATGGTTCAGCATTTTGCCATACTTGTCAAGCACTATTTCTATTTAAAAGTCTAGTTTAGACTAGATCACAATATTATGATCATTTAAGGAACCTCAGTGTTTTAGAATAGTTTCTACAATTTTGTTTTTTGATGTGGCCTTCCTGAGGTTATTTTCAAAATGTAAACAGATATGCATCAATTATGTAACATCTGGTACCAGTTTAGAAGTCAAACGAATAATGGCTGCTGGGAGGAGGAGTTAAAAACAGTAACGGAAAAAAAATGACCCATGACTGTACTGCTCCCTTTGAAAGTGGACTTTCTGAATGACCATAATCATGTGAAAGGCATATAAGGAAAGGTGCAGAAGTTTATCTTTTCTGCTAAGTGTCGGAAAGAATTCAGAAGCTCTACACTCAAGTAGTTTCCAAAGGTAAACCAATTTTTCCCTTAATTAATGTGGACACTGATAACAGTCTGTGGCTGTGACAGAGAAGTTAAGAGATCCTTAGGCACTCAAACACTGAGCATGGTTGAGAACAAACTGCTGGTGAGGTTTTCAAGCACACGCTGAGATATTTCTAATGTGTGTGAAAAGAAAAATGTCTGAGGTCTTCCTCCATCACACTCCTTTTAAATAATTACTAGTAAAAACATCCGAGGTCTTTATTTCTGAAAGAAATCTTTTTCTAATAGAATTATGTTTCACTGGCTAATATTCCATATATTTATTTGCTTTAATAAAAAATTATGTTTCAGCATCAGAAGATATATTCCAATCTCTTTTTTAAAATATAAATAGCTAAATGTAACCACTTTTTTAAAAGTACAGATGTAGTATGGTGACAAAAAATTGTGGGTTGAATATCTTTAAGTGGTAAATAAGCCTAATTTTAAAAGTTGACTCTCCTAAACTCAAAGCACAGCATATAAGCATGTTGTATGCATGAATACGACTAATAATGAATTATGCCAATAATTGATTTGGGAACAGAAAAAAAACAACAACATGAAATTTATTAACTAATTTTATTGCCTCAAAATCTTTAGAGGCAAACCTCACATCACTGAACAATACTGAACCTCTCAGATCCTGGCCATGTGTTCATCTACAGCAATGCATACTTTACTATTGGAAAAAGAGCTGAATTGGTTGTCTAGACAGGCCTCTTACTGATGCCTAATATGGTTCAGCATTTTGCCATACTTGTCAAGCACTATTTCTATTTAAAAGTCTAGTTTAGACTAGATCACAATATTATGATCATTTAAGGAACCTCAGTGTTTTAGAATAGTTTCTACAATTTTGTTTTTTGATGTGGCCTTCCTGAGGTTATTTTCAAAATGTAAACAGATATGCATCAATTATGTAACATCTGGTACCAGTTTAGAAGTCAAACGAATAATGGCTGCTGGGAGGAGGAGTTAAAAACAGTAACGGAAAAAAAATGACCCATGACTGTACTGCTCCCTTTGAAAGTGGACTTTCTGAATGACCATAATCATGTGAAAGGCATATAAGGAAAGGTGCAGAAGTTTATCTTTTCTGCTAAGTGTCGGAAAGAATTCAGAAGCTCTACACTCAAGTAGTTTCCAAAGGTAAACCAATTTTTCCCTTAATTAATGTGGACACTGATAACAGTCTGTGGCTGTGACAGAGAAGTTAAGAGATCCTTAGGCACTCAAACACTGAGCATGGTTGAGAACAAACTGCTGGTGAGGTTTTCAAGCACACGCTGAGATATTTCTAATGTGTGTGAAAAGAAAAATGTCTGAGGTCTTCCTCCATCACACTCCTTTTAAATAATTACTAGTAAAAACATCCGAGGTCTTTATTTCTGAAAGAAATCTTTTCTAATAGAATTATGTTTCACTGGCTAATATTCCATATATTTATTTGCTTTAATAAAAAATTATGTTTCAGCATCAGAAGATATATTCCAATCTCTTTTTTAAAATATAAATAGCTAAATGTAACCACTTTTTTAAAAGTACAGATGTAGTATGGTGACAAAAAATTGTGGGTTGAATATCTTTAAGTGGTAAATAAGCCTAATTTTAAAAGTTGACTCTCCTAAACTCAAAGCACAGCATATAAGCATGTTGTATGCATGAATACGACTAATAATGAATTATGCCAATAATTGATTTGGGAACAGAAAAAAAACAACAACATGAAATTTATTAACTAATTTTATTGCCTCAAAATCTTTAGAGGCAAACCTCACATCACTGAACAATACTGAACCTCTCAGATCCTGGCCATGTGTTCATCTACAGCAATGCATACTTTACTATTGGAAAAAAGAGACCACAAAGAAGTTAATTTAAAACTGTCCCCTCTCTTTACCACACAACAAAAGAAATACTCTAAAACTTTTCAGAAAAAGCACAAAAATTCAGGTAAAATCCTAATAGTGTAAATATAATGTTTGTTCATCAAGGAAGGTAACTGGTTGAATCGCCTTTTTTTTTTTTTAAAAAAAAAAAAAAAAAACTGTGTTGGATTTTAAATTTCCTACCCTATTCCCTCATTTAAACTGTACAGTTCAATTGTACTTGGTAAGTTCTTGGCGTTGTGCAGCTATCACCACAATCCCTGGTGGCTCAGATGGTAAAGACTCTGCCTGCAATCTAGCAGACCTGGGTTCAATCCCCGGGCCAGGAAGAGCCCTTGTAAAAGGAATTGGCAACCCACTCCAGTATTCTTGTCTGGAAAATCCCATGGACAGAGGAGCCTGGTGAGCTACAGTCCATGGGGTTGTGAAGAGTTGGATGACTCGGGGACTAACATACACCCCCACACAACCAATATGAGAAAATTTTAATGTCCTCAAAAAGAAATTATGTAATTTTTTTTTTTTAAAGGTTTATTTATTTATTTTTACATTTTGGGCGAGGGTCGGGTTGGGGAGGGAGGGGAGCGGGCGGGCCACTTCTATTTATTGGTCTATCATTTCTCTATTTCCATCCGTCTTTGTTCTTTGGCTCCTATGGGCCTCCCATCGCGGTGGCGTCTGTTGTTGCAGAGCACCGGCTTTGGACTCATGCGCTCCAGAGCTCCGGCTCGGTAATTGGACACATCCGTCCAGGGCCCGAGGCGGCACGTGGGATCTTCCCAGGCCCCGGGACCGAACGCAGCCCTTTTCCATGTTTAGCTTTTCCCAAAAGAAATATAAGCATGTTGTATGCATGAATACGACTAATAATGAATTATGCCAATAATTGATTTGGGAACAGAAAAAAAACAACAACATGAAATTTATTAACTAATTTTATTGCCTCAAAATCTTTAGAGGCAAACCTCACATCACTGAACAATACTGAACCTCTCAGATCCTGGCCATGTGTTCATCTACAGCAATGCATACTTTACTATTGGAAAAAAGAGACCACAAAGAAGTTAATTTAAAACTGTCCCCTCTCTTTACCACACAACAAAAGAAATACTCTAAAACTTTTCAGAAAAAGCACAAAAATTCAGGTAAAATCCTAATAGTGTAAATATAATGTTTGTTCATCAAGGAAGGTAACTGGTTGAATCGCCTTTTTTTTTTTTTAAAAAAAAAAAAAAACAACTGTGTTGGATTATAAATTTCCTACCCTATTCCCTCATTTAAACTGTACAGTTCAATTGTACTTGGTAAGTTCTTGGCGTTGTGCAGCTATCACCACAATCCCTGGTGGCTCAGATGGTAAAGACTCTGCCTGCAATCTAGCAGACCTGGGTTCAATCCCCGGGCCAGGAAGAGCCCTTGTAAAAGGAATTGGCAACCCACTCCAGTATTCTTGTCTGGAAAATCCCATGGACAGAGGAGCCTGGTGAGCTACAGTCCATGGGGTTGTGAAGAGTTGGATGACTCGGGGACTAACATACACCCCCACACAACCAATATGAGAAAATTTTAATGTCCTCAAAAAGAAATTATGTAATTTTTTTTTTTTAAAGGTTTATTTATTTATTTTTACATTTTGGGCGAGGGTCGGGTTGGGGAGGGAGGGGAGCGGGCGGGCCACTTCTATTTATTGGTCTATCATTTCTCTATTTCCATCCGTCTTTGTTCTTTGGCTCCTATGGGCCTCCCATCGCGGTGGCGTCTGTTGTTGCAGAGCACCGGCTTTGGACTCATGCGCTCCAGAGCTCCGGCTCGGTAATTGGACACATCCGTCCAGCCGAGCGGCACGTGGGATCTTCCCAGGCCAGGGACCGAACCAGCACCCCTTGCACTGCAAGGCGATGTCCTTACCCACTGGACCACCAGGGGAAGCCCGAAATTACGTAATTTTTAGCAGCCCTTTTCCATGTTTTTCCAACAGCCTCAGCTTTAGACAGCAACTTACCTTCTGTCTCTATGGACAAATTGTGGTCTTTGTTTGAGTAGCTTATTTCATTAGTATGTTTTCAAGGTTTATTCATGTTATAGCAGTTATCAGGATCTCATCATTCTTGTTGCCAAGTAATATTCCCATTCTATGACTATATCACGACATTTTATTTGTAAATTTACCAGTGATGGATATTTGGGCTGTTTATACATTTTTGATTATTATGAATAATGTTATGAACATTTGTGTGTTCAGTAATGCCATTGAACATTGTGTACGTTTTGTGTAGAGATATGTTCTGTGATAGCTTCCCAGGTGGCTCAGTGGTAAAGAATCTGCCTGCCAATGCAGGAAAAACAGGTTCAATTCCCAGGTCAGGAAGAGCCTCTGAAGAAGGAAACAGTACCTACTCCAGAATTCTTGCCTGGGAAATTCCATGGACAGAGGAGCCTGGTGCACTATTAGTCCATGGGGTCTCAAAGAGTCAGACACAACTTAGGGACTAAACAACCACAACATGTTCTGTTAGGCTGTACCCCACAGGCCTGCAAACCTGACAGTTTTCCAGTCTTAAGACTGAACAAAGACCTTAAAGACAGGAAGAGACACCAACAGTTTATTGGACAGGGGAGTTTACGTGCCTGAACCAAAGGTCCTGGAGTGACACCCTACCGCAGATTGCAGAGGTCAGGAAGGACATGGCACTACTTCACTACTTGGTGGAGAAGGCTATTATGTATAGTGGGAACTGAGGTCAAGGTGGCCTATCAGTTACCAGAGAACTGCACCTGCGGGAGGGGGCAAGCATGTGTGCAGTTCCTAATTAAGGTCTATAAGAGGATTGGATGATCCTGTGAGTGATACAGGGCCAGTCAAGCAGGGGATGCACAGAGAGCCAGACAACAGCCATGGTGAATGGCCTACCCATACTGTGACAACAAGGAATGTTGTTCACTACCCAGTCCTACGAGAATTGAGTCATTAACCATTGCAGTCATTGACCTACAACACACCTTGAAAAGAGTTCAGGCCAGGACCGAACCAGCACCCTTGCACTGCAAGGCGATGTCCATGCCAAACCTTAAACCTTCTGTTTTCCAACAGCCTCAGCTTTAGACAGCAACTTACCTTCTGTCTCTATGGACAAATTGTGGTCTTTGTTTGAGTAGCTTATTTCATTAGTATGTTTTCAAGGTTTATTCATGTTATAGCAGTTATCAGGATCTCATCATTCTTGTTGCCAAGTAATATTCCCATTCTATGACTATATCACGACATTTTATTTGTAAATTTACCAGTGATGGATATTTGGGCTGTTTATACATTTTTGATTATTATGAATAATGTTATGAACATTTGTGTGTTCAGTAATGCCATTGAACATTGTGTACGTTTTGTGTAGAGATATGTTCTGTGATAGCTTCCCAGGTGGCTCAGTGGTAAAGAATCTGCCTGCCAATGCAGGAAAAACAGGTTCAATTCCCAGGTCAGGAAGAGCCTCTGAAGAAGGAAACAGTACCTACTCCAGAATTCTTGCCTGGGAAATTCCATGGACAGAGGAGCCTGGTGCACTATTAGTCCATGGGGTCTCAAAGAGTCAGACACAACTTAGGGACTAAACAACCACAACATGTTCTGTTAGGCTGTACCCCACAGGCCTGCAAACCTGACAGTTTTCCAGTCTTAAGACTGAACAAAGACCTTAAAGACAGGAAGAGACACCAACAGTTTATTGGACGGGGGAGTTTACGTGCCTGAACCAAAGGTCCTGGAGTGACACCCTACCGCAGATTGCAGAGGTCAGGAAGGACATGGCACTACTTCACTACTTGGTGGAGAAGGCTATTATGTATAGTGGGAACTGAGGTCAAGGTGGCCTATCAGTTACCAGAGAACTGCACCTGCGGGAGGGGGCAAGCATGTGTGCAGTTCCTAATTAAGGTCTATAAGAGGATTGGATGATCCTGTGAGTGATACAGGGCCAGTCAAGCAGGGGATGCACAGAGAGCCAGACAACAGCCATGGTGAATGGCCTACCCATACTTGTGACAACAAGGAATGTTGTTCACTACCCAGTCCTACGAGAATTGAGTCATTAACCATTGCAGTCATTGACCTACAACACACCTTGAAAAGAGTTCAGTGGGAGATCAGAAATGTCGTATTCTGTGCTCTGGGAAAACTGGCACAATAGAACCTCAGAGAGTTGAATATTTTCAGGAGACAATTTTATGAACCTGGATTATTGCATCCTCTCACACTTAGAAAAGCACTGAAAATATTCACTGAGGTATCTGTTCCTCGGCTCTTCTCCTGAGATGTATGCTGCCCCTCCCTCACGTCTTCAGAGCGGTTTCTCAGAACTATCAGATAGGCTGTCTCCTGAGCTGTAATAGTCCTCAGGAAATTGCCAAATAACACTGAAACTAATATCTTTTACATTCTGTGTATTTATTTCAGTTGACATGTGCCTTTTTTTGTGTGTGGGGGAGGAGTATACACTCAGGCATGGAGTTGCTAGATTATATGGTTTGTGCGTGAGGGCTCTGTCACTTCAGTCGTGTCTGACTTTTCTGTGACCCCATGGACTATGACTCGGCAGGCTCCTCTGTCCATGGGATGCTCCAGGTAAGAATACTGGAGTAGGTTGCCTCCTCCAGGGGATCGTCCCAATCCAGGGATGGAACCAGCATCTCCTGCATCTCCTGCATTGGCAGGTGGGTTCTTTACCATTGAGCCACTGGGGACAACCAGATCATATAGTAGCTGCCTGTTTATTCTTTTGAAGAACCATCAGACTGTTTTCCAAAGTGACTGCACCATTTTGCATTTCCATCAGTCTTCTATGTCAGCTCCATCCCTGGATATTGATATGTCCCTCCAGAACGCACTGTAGTTGTTGATATTTGTTTACATTTTTAGTTGCTTGCCTAGGTATTTCAGTGAAATCTGTTTCCTCACAAGATTCAGCCTTCTGAAGTACACACACACACTCAGGGCAGACACTGGCTTTAGTTGATCTCTCTATTTCCCTAATCTGTTAAACTGTCTGCCCCTGAGGATATCACACCCCATTGCCAGCCAAGACTAATTGCTGGCTGATTGTTCTATTGTTTTCGACAATGTCCTGGGGCATAAACCACTCCACAGCCCAATCCAATTGTAGCCCATTCTCTGCAGGGTAGCCTTCCCAGCTTGCCTGCTTGCCTTTGAGGGTTTTTTTCTGACCCCCAAAGGGATCTGTCATCTGTTTTTCTTTGGTGCTCTTGGTTAAACTCCTCCATCTATGGTTTAACTGGTTGCTTTCATGGAGCTATGGGCCTCCTTTTAACTGCTTACCACCAAACCTCTGCACCACTGCTCCAGAACTATGGGTGATGGTAGCAACCCACTTCTTCAAAGATGACATTTCTTTTTTTTACAGGTGGGCCATGGGGTGGGGCATTAGCTTCTAGCCTTAGCTTGCTTTTTCAGGTGTAGAAACTCTGGCCTCTCTACAAGCCAGTAGAGATGAGCCAATCAGGCATCAGTATTCTTGAGCCGATGAACCCGGAAGTTGGCTTCCACCATTTCAGTGAGAGCTGGGTGGAAGAAGGAAGGGTTAGACCACTCAGCCACGCTTGCCTGCAATATGTCTCCTGTAGCGGAGCTGGCGCGTGATATGCATTGGTAGCCTGTCTTGCCAGGGTAGATGGCGTGACCCTGAGGGAAGAGATTCCTGTGAACCTGCCTGGAATGGAGTTACGGTCACAGTCAAGGTAAGCTGAAGGAAGGAAGGTAGAGGGTCAAATGCAAAGACTTTCTGTGTGCTTACCAAGATTGCATAGATTTCTTAAGTGTTTCTCCATTTGCTTATGTCCTTTATGGCAGTATCCAGAAAAAAGATGTTTTCTTTCACTAATTTTCACCAGTTAACGATTGTTTCACCAATAACAGGGTCAACAGAGCTCCTATTGTGCCATTTCATAAATGTCTCTGCCTATATTTTCTTAAGAAAAAGATGCAATCCGTAGAAATCTCTATTTGGTTAAGACAAAAAGAAAATTCTAACAACTACAAAACAACGAGTGGGGAATCACTTACAAAGGGCCCTAATCAGTTTTACGTAACATTTTCTGCAACAGAGAGTTGGTTGTAAGAAGGTGATAAAGTATTACTGAAATATTGAAGGAAAAGGAAAAACCAGCTGTTCATTATCTCTCTATTTCCCTAATCTGTTAAACTGTCGAATCATGGTTCTGGCTGATTGTTCTATTGTTTTCGACAATGTCCTGGGGCATAAACCACTCCACAGCCCAATCCAATTGTAGCCCATTCTCTGCAGGGTAGCCTTCCCAGCTTGCCTGCTTGCCTTTGAGGGTTTTTTTCTGACCCCCAAAGGGATCTGTCATCTGTTTTTCTTTGGTGCTCTTGGTTAAACTCCTCCATCTATGGTTTAACTGGTTGCTTTCATGGAGCTATGGGCCTCCTTTTAACTGCTTACCACCAAACCTCTGCACCACTGCTCCAGAACTATGGGTGATGGTAGCAACCCACTTCTTCAAAGATGACATTTCTTTTTTTTACAGGTGGGCCATGGGGTGGGGCATTAGCTTCTAGCCTTAGCTTGCTTTTTCAGGTGTAGAAACTCTGGCCTCTCTACAAGCCAGTAGAGATGAGCCAATCAGGCATCAGTATTCTTGAGCCGATGAACCCGGAAGTTGGCTTCCACCATTTCAGTGAGAGCTGGGTGGAAGAAGGAAGGGTTAGACCACTCAGCCACGCTTGCCTGCAATATGTCTCCTGTAGCGGAGCTGGCGCGTGATATGCATTGGTAGCCTGTCTTGCCAGGGTAGATGGCGTGACCCTGAGGGAAGAGATTCCTGTGAACCTGCCTGGAATGGAGTTACGGTCACAGTCAAGGTAAGCTGAAGGAAGGAAGGTAGAGGGTCAAATGCAAAGACTTTCTGTGTGCTTACCAAGATTGCATAGATTTCTTAAGTGTTTCTCCATTTGCTTATGTCCTTTATGGCAGTATCCAGAAAAAAGATGTTTTCTTTCACTAATTTTCACCAGTTAACGATTGTTTCACCAATAACAGGGTCAACAGAGCTCCTATTGTGCCATTTCATAAATGTCTCTGCCTATATTTTCTTAAGAAAAAGATGCAATCCGTAGAAATCTCTATTTGGTTAAGACAAAAAGAAAATTCTAACAACTACAAAACAACGAGTGGGGAATCACTTACAAAGGGCCCTAATCAGTTTTACGTAACATTTTCTGCAACAGAGAGTTGGTTGTAAGAAGGTGATAAAGTATTACTGAAATATTGAAGGAAAAGGAAAAAACCAGCTGTTCATTATCTCACAGTGTCTGTAGGGAAAGAGTACAGGCTCAGCTAGAGTTATTCCTCTGGATCTCACAGTCTGCTCCCTCGGCACCAGCCAAGCTGCATGTTGATCAGAGCCTTGACTGAATGAAGTTCTGCTTTTCAGCTCCCTCTGGTTGTTGACACTGTTTCTCCTTGTAACTGTGAAACTGAGGTCCCCAGTTTACTGCTCACTGTTGGCTGGGCACTGCTCTTGGCTGTCAGTCTGCTTAGGTCCTTACTTAGGTGAGCTTCTTGATGAGCTATCTCATAATTTGGAAGCATTACTTCTAGGTCAGTGTGAGGATTTCTCTTTCTGGTCTTACATAACATATTCATAGGAGTGGCATTGCATCACCTTTGCTGTATAAAGCAGCTTAATCAAAGACTTGATGTCTTACCACTTTTTGCAATAATCTATCATCTAGAAGCTCTAGCAGGTTCCATCCCCACTCAGGGGAAGGTAATTATGAGGGCATGGCTCATTGGGGTCACCTTAGGGGGTGTCTTCCAAATTTCTACACTAGAAACATTTTGAAAGAATATTTAATACATGCCAGCCTACAAGGTTTTATTTAATTTACAGAGAGTCAGTGGTGAGTTACTAGTTGAACAGTCAGTTCACGGAGACGAACTGGGTGAACATCTTCCCTCCAGGTCTCCCTGATGCAGAATCTCTTCCCTCTGGGTAGTGCCCCGATCTTCCTGTATTTACTCTGGAGGCTATGATAACAATCACAATATCAGATTACAACATACATTATTTATTTTTCATTGCTCCTTTATATTTGCTTATGTCCTTTATGGCAGTATCCAGAAAAAGATGTTTCTTTCACTAATTTTAAAGTTAACGATTGTTTCACCAATAACAGGGTCAGCAGAGCTCCTATTGTGCCATTTCATAAATGTCTCTGCCTATATTTTCTTAAGAAAAAGATGCAATCCGTAGAAATCTCTATTTGGTTAAGACAAAAAGAAAATTCTAACAACTACAAAACAACGAGTGGGGAATCACTTACAAAGGGCCCTAATCAGTTTTACGTAACATTTTCTGCAACAGAGAGTTGGTTGTAAGAAGGTGATAAAGTATTACTGAAATATTGAAGGAAAAGGAAAAAACCAGCTGTTCATTATCTCACAGTGTCTGTAGGGAAAGAGTACAGGCTCAGCTAGAGTTATTCCTCTGGATCTCACAGTCTGCTCCCTCGGCACCAGCCAAGCTGCATGTTGATCAGAGCCTTGACTGAATGAAGTTCTGCTTTTCAGCTCCCTCTGGTTGTTGACACTGTTTCTCCTTGTAACTGTGAAACTGAGGTCCCCAGTTTACTGCTCACTGTTGGCTGGGCACTGCTCTTGGCTGTCAGTCTGCTTAGGTCCTTACTTAGGTGAGCTTCTTGATGAGCTATCTCATAATTTGGAAGCATTACTTCTAGGTCAGTGTGAGGATTTCTCTTTCTGGTCTTACATAACATATTCATAGGAGTGGCATTGCATCACCTTTGCTGTATAAAGCAGCTTAATCAAAGACTTGATGTCTTACCACTTTTTGCAATAATCTATCATCTAGAAGCTCTAGCAGGTTCCATCCCCACTCAGGGGAAGGTAATTATGAGGGCATGGCTCATTGGGGTCACCTTAGGGGGTGTCTTCCAAATTTCTACACTAGAAACATTTTGAAAGAATATTTAATACATGCCAGCCTACAAGGTTTTATTTAATTTACAGAGAGTCAGTGGTGAGTTACTAGTTGAACAGTCAGTTCACGGAGACGAACTGGGTGAACATCTTCCCTCCAGGTCTCCCTGATGCAGAATCTCTTCCCTCTGGGTAGTGCCCCGATCTTCCTGTATTTACTCTGGAGGCTATGATAACAATCACAATATCAGATTACAACATACATTATTTATTTTTCATTGCTCCTTTATATTCTGTGGCTTCAGTATCCAAGGTGGAAACTGCAAACTATTAGTTCCAGACTCAGTGTTCAAAATTTGGGAGAGGCAAGGTATGAAGAAGCAAGACTAGGTTAATCAGGGGGAAGATTTTAGAAGACAAATGTATACATGAGATAAACAACAGGAACAGCAAGGGAACAGAAGGATGGACTTTGTGATCTTGTTTTATGGTTTAGTAATGAATCAAAAGAGGCATAAAACCAACTCAGCTGTTGACTCACACACGTGTTTTTAAATTCTCAGTTAATCAGTTAATGAAATGTTTTAAAAAAAAGTTTAGAAGGTGTGAGGAACATCCAAGGCTAAGACATTAGTCAAGATGAACACAGTGAGTTTCATTCTACAGTCAACAGTGATTCTAACTAAAAACTAAGGTAGCCAGTGACTTTATCAGAGACACAGAAGGGATTTCTCTATACGTGTGTATGTGTGTTGTGTTTTCAAATTGTTCTGTCTTTCCCATGGTTCTAGTACTTGGTGGACTGCAGCTATATGTTAGCACTGAGGCTGTGGTTGGCTTTGATTTCCAGAAGTTGATTAATGATAGTCTACCTAAGAAAGCAGAAGTTACCAATAAAATTGACTTTAATGGGTGCTTGGGGTATCGTTATTACACAGCTGCAGACAATAAGCCAAGAGAAGCAGATGATGTACATCTTAAAGTCAAGATAAAAGGTGGTGCTTGGAGCTATGGTTTAGTAGAAACTGCAGTGTATTTATAGTGCTGATTGTATTTGTTGTGCGTCAGTTGAATTGGCAAGAGTATAGTATTGAGAGCCATGGATCTGATGCTCAAACGTATGTCAGCAGAGACTGACATTTTTTTAATTTATTTTTTTAATTGAAGGATAATTGCTTCACAAAATTTTGTTTTCTGACAAATATCAATGTGAATCAGCCATAGGTATACATATGTCCCCTCCCTTTTGAACCTCCTTCGCATCTCTCTCTTCATGCCACCCCTCCAGGTTGTTATAGAGCTTCTGTTTGAGTTCCCTGAGTCATACAGCAAATTCCCATTGGCATTCTTAAGTCTAGAATCTTCTAATATATCTAGGCTAGTCCCTGATATGAGAGAGCCTTATAAGTCAGAAAATCTGCATGTGTCTTTCATCTGCTTAATCTCTTTATTTAGTTTTTAATTTAAATTACTAGTATTACTTGATTTTAAGATGAATTCCCAGAACCTCACATAACTTGTAAGACTTCCCATTATTTTATCCTTAGTCTGTTTTCAGTCCTTGCTTCCAATGCTCCAGCCTTCCTGGATACTGTTTTCCTTCAATATATCTGGATTTTCTTTTTTGTCCTTTATTGCTGTTGACTCACACACGTGTTTTTAAATTCTCAGTTAATCAGTTAATGAAATGTTTTAAAAAAAAGTTTAGAAGGTGTGAGGAACATCCAAGGCTAAGACATTAGTCAAGATGAACACAGTGAGTTTCATTCTACAGTCAACAGTGATTCTAACTAAAAACTAAGGTAGCCAGTGACTTTATCAGAGACACAGAAGGATTTCTCTATACGTGTGTATGTGTGTTGTGTTTTCAAATTGTTCTGTCTTTCCCATGGTTCTAGTACTTGGTGGACTGCAGCTATATGTTAGCACTGAGGCTGTGGTTGGCTTTGATTTCCAGAAGTTGATTAATGATAGTCTACCTAAGAAAGCAGAAGTTACCAATAAAATTGACTTTAATGGGTGCTTGGGGTATCGTTATTACACAGCTGCAGACAATAAGCCAAGAGAAGCAGATGATGTACATCTTAAAGTCAAGATAAAAGGTGGTGCTTGGAGCTATGGTTTAGTAGAAACTGCAGTGTATTTATAGTGCTGATTGTATTTGTTGTCGTCAGTTGAATTGGCAAGAGTATAGTATTGAGAGCCATGGATCTGATGCTCAAACGTATGTCAGCAGAGACTGACATTTTTTTAATTTATTTTTTTAATTGAAGGATAATTGCTTCACAAAATTTTGTTTTCTGACAAATATCAATGTGAATCAGCCATAGGTATACATATGTCCCCTCCCTTTTGAACCTCCTTCGCATCTCTCTCTTCATGCCACCCCTCCAGGTTGTTATAGAGCTTCTGTTTGAGTTCCCTGAGTCATACAGCAAATTCCCATTGGCATTCTTAAGTCTAGAATCTTCTAATATATCTAGGCTAGTCCCTGATATGAGAGAGCCTTATAAGTCAGAAAATCTGCATGTGTCTTTCATCTGCTTAATCTCTTTATTTAGTTTTTAATTTAAATTACTAGTATTACTTGATTTTAAGATGAATTCCCAGAACCTCACATAACTTGTAAGACTTCCCATTATTTTATCCTTAGTCTGTTTTCAGTCCTTGCTTCCAATGCTCCAGCCTTCCTGGATACTGTTTTCCTTCAATATATCTGACTCATTCTGACGGGTGTTATCATATATGCTGCTCCCTCCATTACCAATACTTTCTTTCCCTGTCCTTTATTGATCCTACTCACTGTTCACCTCTCAGTTTAAATGTCCCTTCCGTGAGGAGGCCTTTCCTCATTCTCAAAGTAAAACTAGTTTCCCTGACATATGGTCTGAGAACTCCTTGTATCTTCTGTGGCCCACTTGTAATGATGCTCTAAATATATTCATTCTTTGGCTTCCCTGCTAGACTGAAAGCTCCCTGAGGACAAGTTGCTGCTTTTGCTCAGCTAATAGTAATGCTGCACACCCAGCAGGCTCCTGTGTATCTATTGCTCAGGTCAAGTGATGAGGAACAGGATTTGGGGCCAGAAATAGACAGCTGAATGCAGAGTGCCACCCTAGGCAAGCTACTTAATTTTCTTAACCTTATTTTCCTTCCCTGTAAAAAGGAATATCTTCCTTGCACAGTTTTCTGAGAATTAAATTGAATGCAATCATGCATATCAATCTGTAAGAACAGCATTAAAAACTATGGTGGCTGAATCACAGATAGCTTGGTTGTGGCTTTTCTATGATATGTACCTCATTATCTTTTTTTGTTTTTATGTCTCAAAAAAAGTCCATATCTCAGAGTAATGAGAAACATATTTCACAATATATGTAACTAATTTTTTTTTTTTTTTTTTTTTTATAATGTGACTAGTGTTTGAGTTTCTTTTTTTCTCTAAGTCATCACCCTTTATGTTGGGTAACTGTGGTCATAAGATCTATGGCTTCTTCCTCCTGTGGTCATGTATGGATATTCCTGTCACATCTTTGCAAACCTGGGTCTCTTGTGTTACCCTTGTGACAGAAAGTTGCCTTCTCTGTTGCTTTATTCTCTTTCAAGAGATTCACAGTGTTAGGAATACAGTAAAGATAAAAAGAAGGTTTAGCAACTCTAAAACTTAGCTTTTAATGAAGAGTATCTAGCATGTTGTAACTGCTTAATCTCTTTATTTAGTTTTTAATTTAAATTACTAGTATTACTTGATTTTAAGATGAATTCCCAGAACCTCACATAACTTGTAAGACTTCCCATTATTTTATCCTTAGTCTGTTTTCAGTCCTTGCTTCCAATGCTCCAGCCTTCCTGGATACTGTTTTCCTTCAATATATCTGACTCATTCTGACTTGGGTGTTATCATATATGCTGCTCCCTCCATTACCAATACTTTCTTTCCCTGTCCTTTATTGATCCTACTCACTGTTCACCTCTCAGTTTAAATGTCCCTTCCGTGAGGAGGCCTTTCCTCATTCTCAAAGTAAAACTAGTTTCCCTGACATATGGTCTGAGAACTCCTTGTATCTTCTGTGGCCCACTTGTAATGATGCTCTAAATATATTCATTCTTTGGCTTCCCTGCTAGACTGAAAGCTCCCTGAGGACAAGTTGCTGCTGTGTGCTCAGCTAATAGTAATGCTGCACACCCAGCAGGCTCCTGTGTATCTATTGCTCAGGTCAAGTGATGAGGAACAGGATTTGGGGCCAGAAATAGACAGCTGAATGCAGAGTGCCACCCTAGGCAAGCTACTTAATTTTCTTAACCTTATTTTCCTTCCCTGTAAAAAGGAATATCTTCCTTGCACAGTTTTCTGAGAATTAAATTGAATGCAATCATGCATATCAATCTGTAAGAACAGCATTAAAAACTATGGTGGCTGAATCACAGATAGCTTGGTTGTGGCTTTTCTATGATATGTACCTCATTATCTTTTTTTGTTTTTATGTCTCAAAAAAAGTCCATATCTCAGAGTAATGAGAAACATATTTCACAATATATGTAACTAATTTTTTTTTTTTTTTTTTTTTTATAATGTGACTAGTGTTTGAGTTTCTTTTTTTCTCTAAGTCATCACCCTTTATGTTGGGTAACTGTGGTCATAAGATCTATGGCTTCTTCCTCCTGTGGTCATGTATGGATATTCCTGTCACATCTTTGCAAACCTGGGTCTCTTGTGTTACCCTTGTGACAGAAAGTTGCCTTCTCTGTTGCTTTATTCTCTTTCAAGAGATTCACAGTGTTAGGAATACAGTAAAAGATAAAAAAGAAGGTTTAGCAACTCTAAAACTTAGCTTTTAATGAAGAGTATCTAGCATGTTGTAACTGAAATGTGCCAATAACTAAAACAGGATCACAACATGGATTCATTGAGACATACCTTTTAGTTTGGCCTACCATTTTTATCTGGGTAATCTTCCTTTGAATAACAGCAAGATTCAAGGCACTATATGAAGAACTTGCCATGAATTAGTATTTGTCAGAATATTTTGGGGTAAGGACACAATATTTTCATTTTAGGAACAAGGAATTAAAACGACTTGCTTAAGGTATTCTACCATCATATGGTACAAGGGAGCTGGCATTCAACCCCTTACTACTATGCTACTTAGCCTGACATTTCTTGTCCCACGTTCAGGAAATACATTTCTCAGGTTTTAGACTGAATCACAGACACCTGGAAGCACTGAAAATAAAAAGCGCTTCCCTGGACCTCATATAAATTCTGAAAATTTGATTTGGTAGCGTGGGTCAGGGCTTATAAATTTATATTTTTAAGCCATATTTCTAATGAGTTAAATGCAGGAGTTCCATGGGTCAGTTTGAGAAGCATGGATCTAAAAAAATTCTGATTTGGTAGTGTGGGTTAGGGCTTATAAATTTATATTTTTAAGGCATATGTCTGAGTTAAATGCAGGAGTTCCATGGGTCACTTTGAGAAGCATGGATCTATATAAACTTAAAGCATTTAATCCTTAGAGTTCTTCTGTAAGGTAAGATTGAAATTCAAAAGTGGTTTTCTAAGAGCAAAAGTCATTTTTCTATGCCAAAATGTTTTTACCTTGATGTAATCAAAATCAATATTAATCAGCCAGATTAACTAATATTACATTCACAAAAAAGGTTTCAGAGTAAATAATTATCTTAAACATGTTTGCTGATGGGATGAGATTTTGTCCTTAGGTTCTAGGAATAAATACTCCTGTCAGCAATATATTGTAGTTTGGGGTCCCTCAAACAAACCTGGCCATTACTGACACTTGTTCTACAAGGCTCTCTTTAGTTCCTCTTCTGGGTTGTCAGCAAGAAAAAACTTGCAAACAACAACAACACCACCACCCCAAACCCAATAAAATGCATTTGGTTAATTCAGACAAAAGAAATTCCGGGCCTATAACATAAGCCTATGGTCTTATTATAATAATTCCCTCTGTTCCACTCTAAGAAATTAGCATTGGCCTGAAATGGCTTGTTTGTGGTTGATTGTGCTGTCCCCCAATACCCTGTTTCCTTTTTAACCTTTTTTTGTGTACTTCTCACTAAAAATTATATCTCCAGTCAGATAGAAATATAGCACCTGTCCTGATTTCACTTTCTTTTGCCAAGTGTGCTTGGTGAATCCATGATCAGATTCTCCCGAGGCCAATTGAACAGAGTAATCAGCCTGCCCAGACTGACCCAATTAAGTTTAATTAGTTATTTTTTTAGCTTTAAATTTCCTAGCCAGGTGGATTTTATGATTTTTATTAAACAATGAAGAGCTGAATCTTTGGAATTGGTTGGCCTCTCAGGTGCTTTCTGCTGGTAATAAAACTCCAGGAAATCTTAGGTCTCCATAGGGAAGTCAAGTGATACTAAAACAATTTGACTCTGCTTCTCTCTGGCTCTCTTTTAAATGAAAGCGTTCCTGTCTCCATGTGTACAAACATCAATCGCATCTATGGATCCTGGACAAGATTGTGTTACACCAGTGGACTTTACATGGCAGTCTAAAGCCTCACCACTTCCCAGATGGTGAATTTTTCAACTTCTTTATTAGATGAAGGTCAGCTGGATGAGTCAGAACAGAAGCAGTAAAAGGGGGTTTCAAGGAAGTAGTGAAAGATTTTGAATGAAAGCAGAATTAAAGTAAGCCAAGAGGCAAGTTAGATGGAGAATAGGCCTCCTAGATTTGTCCTTATTTCTTGGAGAAAATAAATGGAAATAATAGTTAATAATGGAGGAAAATAAGGATTTTTATGGGTCTATGTTGAACTGTATTGAGCCAATATCACACTATTTTATAGCCAGAAATTTTATATAGATATTACCCATATTAGGTGCCAGGGCACTTGGAAAAGTGTTATGCTTTAATTTTCTCAGATGAATTCTAACAGTATTGTGAGGTAATTATCATTTACTTTGGGCTCCATGGGGGTCACAAAAGAGTAGGACATGAGTTAGTGACTAAACAACAATGCTGTCGATCACATATCCCTGTAAGTGCTCATTTGAAAGTGAAAAGTATTGGTCTCTCAGTCATATCTGACTCTTGATGACTCATCAATTGTAGCCCTCCAGGCTCCTCTGTCCATGGAATTCTCCAGGCAAGAATACTGAAATGGGTATAGCTATTACCTTCTCCAGGGGATCTTCCTGACCCAGGGATGAAACCTGTGTCACCTGCACTGCAGGCAGATTCTTTACCATCTGAGCCACCAGAGAAGTCCTACATATCCATTGAAGGACACTTGTGATTTTCTCCTTCCTACACTTGAGATCAGATTCTCCGAGGCCAATTGAACAGAGTAATCAGCCTGCCCAGACTGACCCAATTAAGTTTAATTAGTTATTTTTAGCTTTAAATTTCCTAGCCAGGTGGATTTTATGATTTTTATTAAACAATGAAGAGCTGAATCTTTGGAATTGGTTGGCCTCTCAGGTGCTTTCTGCTGGTAATAAAACTCCAGGAAATCTTAGGTCTCCATAGGGAAGTCAAGTGATACTAAAACAATTTGACTCTGCTTCTCTCTGGCTCTCTTTTAAATGAAAGCGTTCCTGTCTCCATGTGTACAAACATCAATCGCATCTATGGATCCTGGACAAGATTGTGTTACACCAGTGGACTTTACATGGCAGTCTAAAGCCTCACCACTTCCCAGATGGTGAATTTTTCAACTTCTTTATTAGATGAAGGTCAGCTGGATGAGTCAGAACAGAAGCAGTAAAAGGGGGTTTCAAGGAAGTAGTGAAAGATTTTGAATGAAAGCAGAATTAAAGTAAGCCAAGAGGCAAGTTAGATGGAGAATAGGCCTCCTAGATTTGTCCTTATTTCTTGGAAAAAATAAATGGAAATAATAGTTAATAATGGAGGAAAATAAGGATTTTTATGGGTCTATGTTGAACTGTATTGAGCCAATATCACACTATTTTATAGCCAGAAATTTTATATAGATATTACCCATATTAGGTGCCAGGGCACTTGGAAAAGTGTTATGCTTTAATTTTCTCAGATGAATTCTAACAGTATTGTGAGGTAATTATCATTTACTTTGGGCTCCATGGGGGTCACAAAAGAGTAGGACATGAGTTAGTGACTAAACAACAATGCTGTCGATCACATATCCCTGTAAGTGCTCATTTGAAAGTGAAAAGTATTGGTCTCTCAGTCATATCTGACTCTTGATGACTCATCAATTGTAGCCCTCCAGGCTCCTCTGTCCATGGAATTCTCCAGGCAAGAATACTGAAATGGGTATAGCTATTACCTTCTCCAGGGGATCTTCCTGACCCAGGGATGAAACCTGTGTCACCTGCACTGCAGGCAGATTCTTTACCATCTGAGCCACCAGAGAAGTCCTACATATCCATTGAAGGACACTTGTGATTCTCCCTTCCTCTCACTCTCCTACATCCTTGCTATTTCTTTCTCCTCCATCTTCCTCTTACTTTCCTTATCCCATTTCCCTTTTTTCTGCTCTCCCTTCTTTCTCTTGCATTCCTCTTCATTTTTTACTTTCACTCTCCCTCCTTCCCTTTTCTAGTTGGTCCTCCTCTTCTATGTTCCTTGCCTTCTCCTTTTCTTATCCTTTAGCTCAGTATCTGCCAAACTTTTCTGTGAATTGTAAATACCTGGGGAGCTTATTAAAGCACTGTTTCCTGGCCTCCACTCTTAATGCCTATTTCAGTATTAGAAATGACTATTTCAGTGTTGGAACCTGAGAATTAGCATTCCTAATGGTTTCCAGGTAATGCTGCTACTTCTGGTCCAAGGACCACACATTAAAAGCCACTTCTGATAGGATGACCTAGTTTCTGCTTCACAAGTTAAATCGACTAAACTTCAGATCCATCTTAGGATTTGCTTGTAAAATTGCCAGTACTGTCCTAGGTGATCTCTGTTATCATTCTATGTAATGAAAATTGGTTTTACAAATACTTAAAAATGAATATTTGATAGCTTTTCTGATGCAGTATTATAATATTAATGCTATTAATCAGAATCACTTTCCAAATGAAAGAAGCTCTCAAATTGGGGTAATCCCTGAGCTGTATGTAATGCTGCCTCAGTGAATTGTTGAGGCAAGAAAATTAGAAAAGCATAAAGGATTGCAATGTTTTTCACCTGATTGAAACAACTTCGAATTTTATGTCCAAGGTAATTGCTTTTTGAGTCTGTTTTTCTTTGCTTCTGCTGTCTTGTGCAGTATTAAACTATTGCCCCCTGATACATATTAAATATGATTAAGCTACCCTATCTCTTGGAAGAGATGCTAAAACATAAAGGGGCTGCTTTCCTATTTGCTAGGCAAAAACTAATTGTCAGTTGGCAGGACTACAGTGGAGACAGAATAAGGGTTTAAGGCTGGGAGTGGGGTGGCACAGAAAAATGATAGAGTTGTAGGAAATGTTTTCCAACCCTAAATTTGAAAATGAAGCACTCAGTAACATTTGGTTACTTCTTCCTCCTAGAAATATTCTCACATATTCCTTTCTGATACCTTTGGATGTCACTGGCAGCTTTTTCTTCTGTTCCTTTGCGGGATCCTCCTTTTGTCAAGCCTCTGAATACTGAAACACCTTAGAGTCCTCAGTCTCTTTTCTGGTTATACTCAGTTCGCTGAGTCATCTTACATAGTCTCCAGTCTTGAGATAATGTACACTTGCTACTGCATTCTAAATTTGTATCTTTAACCCTAACTACTCCTCTTAGCCCAGACTTCTGTATGAAAGTCTAATTTTTATCTGTCATATCATGATCATAAATAATGTCCTTATTTTCTTCTAGAAGCAGTTTCTTTTCCAGGTTTTTCCATGCTAATACATTGCATTTCTACTTCTGGTCCAAGGACCACACATTAAAAGCCACTTCTGATAGGATGACCTAGTTTCTGCTTCACAAGTTAAATCGACTAAACTTCAGATCCATCTTAGGATTTGCTTGTAAAATTGCCAGTACTGTCCTAGGTGATCTCTGTTATCATTCTATGTAATGAAAATTGGTTTTACAAATACTTAAAAATGAATATTTGATAGCTTTTCTGATGCAGTATTATAATATTAATGCTATTAATCAGAATCACTTTCCAAATGAAAGAAGCTCTCAAATTGGGGTAATCCCTGAGCTGTATGTAATGCTGCCTCAGTGAATTGTTGAGGCAAGAAAATTAGAAAAGCATAAAGGATTGCAATGTTTTTCACCTGATTGAAACAACTTCGAATTTTATGTCCAAGGTAATTGCTTTTTGAGTCTGTTTTTCTTTGCTTCTGCTGTCTTGTGCAGTATTAAACTATTGCCCCCTGATACATATTAAATATGATTAAGCTACCCTATCTCTTGGAAGAGATGCTAAAACATAAAGGGGCTGCTTTCCTATTTGCTAGGCAAAAACTAATTGTCAGTTGGCAGGACTACAGTGGAGACAGAATAAGGGTTTAAGGCTGGGAGTGGGGTGGCACAGAAAAATGATAGAGTTGTAGGAAATGTTTTCCAACCCTAAATTTGAAAATGAAGCACTCAGTAACATTTGGTTACTTCTTCCTCCTAGAAATATTCTCACATATTCCTTTCTGATACCTTTGGATGTCACTGGCAGCTTTTTCTTCTGTTCCTTTGCGGGATCCTCCTTTTGTCAAGCCTCTGAATACTGAAACACCTTAGAGTCCTCAGTCTCTTTTCTGGTTATACTCAGTTCGCTGAGTCATCTTACATAGTCTCCAGTCTTGAGATAATGTACACTTGCTACTGCATTCTAAATTTGTATCTTTAACCCTAACTACTCCTCTTAGCCCAGACTTCTGTATGAAAGTCTAATTTTTATCTGTCATATCATGATCATAAATAATGTCCTTATTTTCTTCTAGAAGCAGTTTCTTTTCCAGGTTTTTCCATGCTAATACATTGCATTTCTACTTCCTCAGTTGCTCAGGCCAAAAATGTTGGTATCATTTTAGTTTCCTGCCTTGTCCATGTCTAACCCATTGATCAATCTTGTTAGCTCATCTTTGAAATATTTCTTGCCACATTCATCCTTTCCAAAGCCACATTGTTCATCCCTTGGACTCCAGAAATAATGCTCTTACCTGATTTCTCTGCTTCACCCCATCCCCCTCTATGATTTTCAGATCATCCAGAGTGAGCTTATAAGTTTTATCATGTTACCTTTTTTTGCTTAAAATGCACCAATGATTCCACTCCACATGGTGGATCCTCTGTTATACCTATTACAATGAACATAAGAACTTTATTTCTTGACTCTCTCATTTGACCTTACTTTGTCACTAGGTCAGGACTGTGGCTCTTTGCATACGCTGTGCTGCTACTTATCTCTGTGTTCTCTACAGTGGAGTCCTCTAGTTGGAATATTTTCTACCCCTTTCTGACCTGACTTTCCATGTTGTTTTTTTGTTTTGTTTAGTTTAGTTTTACCCCCGATTGAAGTTGTTGCCTTGAAATATCTGTTTATGTTACCCTTTCTCGGTGCCTTAGAGAGTAGACATGCTTTCTTTGGAAAGCTTAGAAGAATCTATGTACTTCAGGATACACGTTGGCATCAAAAGAATGTGATATTTTAAAACATAACACAAAAGAATAAACTTTGACAAATTTATTGATAATATTTCTCTCAATATATTATGTACAATCACTCAAAAGAATTTTTTCGTGGTTTCTTCTAGTCATTCCAATAGCACCCATTCCAGGATAAGCAATGAGGTCCTTGGTATAAAAGTAAGAAGTAAAAGAGCAAGCCAACAATTGAAAACTTGTCTTCATTTCAGAGTTATTTGTCTTGGGGTCGTTCCCAGGCATCTTATCCTCCCTTCATAAGCCTGTCAAATATTCAGGCATGTTAGCCAGTTAGAACTTGGCAGTCTGATGTTGATTAAGGTAACTACTTACTTTTCTTTTATCTTTTGATCAGAAATAATGTCCTTATTTTCTTCTAGAAGCAGTTTCTTTTCCAGGTTTTTCCATGCTAATACATTGCATTTCTACTTCCTCAGTTGCTCAGGCCAAAAATGTTGGTATCATTTTAGTTTCCTGCCTTGTCCATGTCTAACCCATTGATCAATCTTGTTAGCTCATCTTTGAAATATTTCTTGCCACATTCATCCTTTCCAAAGCCACATTGTTCATCCCTTGGACTCCAGAAATAATGCTCTTACCTGATTTCTCTGCTTCACCCCATCCCCCTCTATGATTTTCAGATCATCCAGAGTGAGCTTATAAGTTTTATCATGTTACCTTTTTTTGCTTAAAATGCACCAATGATTCCACTCCACATGGTGGATCCTCTGTTATACCTATTACAATGAACATAAGAACTTTATTTCTTGACTCTCTCATTTGACCTTACTTTGTCACTAGGTCAGGACTGTGGCTCTTTGCATACGCTGTGCTGCTACTTATCTCTGTGTTCTCTACAGTGGAGTCCTCTAGTTGGAATATTTTCTACCCCTTTCTGACCTGACTTTCCATGTTGTTTTTTTGTTTTGTTTAGTTTAGTTTTACCCCCGATTGAAGTTGTTGCCTTGAAATATCTGTTTATGTTACCCTTTCTCGGTGCCTTAGAGAGTAGACATGCTTTCTTTGGAAAGCTTAGAAGAATCTATGTACTTCAGGATACACGTTGGCATCAAAAGAATGTGATATTTTAAAACATAACACAAAAGAATAAACTTTGACAAATTTATTGATAATATTTCTCTCAATATATTATGTACAATCACTCAAAAGAATTTTTTCGTGGTTTCTTCTAGTCATTCCAATAGCACCCATTCCAGGATAAGCAATGAGGTCCTTGGTATAAAAGTAAGAAGTAAAAGAGCAAGCCAACAATTGAAAACTTGTCTTCATTTCAGAGTTATTTGTCTTGGGGTCGTTCCCAGGCATCTTATCCTCCCTTCATAAGCCTGTCAAATATTCAGGCATGTTAGCCAGTTAGAACTTGGCAGTCTGATGTTGATTAAGGTATCCCTGCCAAGCTGGGGCTCAGAGGCATACTGTCCTTAATATCCAGAAGCAATTGACAGTCCCCCATCCTATGAGGAGCACTTTGACCTTGCAACAGTTTCCTCTTGTTTATGTTGCTCTAAAGTTCTCCCAATTCTAGTCTTTGTACTTTGAATCTTTCACTATCATAACTGTTCTTACTATTTCCAATGTAGTCAGACATTTTCCTTCTTCAATTTTTATGCCTTCACTAAAATTCACTGTTAAGAAATATGGTATAGAACAAGGGAAAACACCTTCAGAGTCTGCTTAAAAGTTTAGAATGCAGCCTCCCAGTTGTCACTAGATGGTGTTACAGAGAAAGCTATTCACTTGGCATACCTTTTCCTAGTGAACCCATGATGGCCATTAGTAACTTCACTTTCTTTTCTATGCACACATCATCCATTTGTTTAACAACTTGTTCTAAACTCTGGCCAGGAAGCATCACCACTGTAAACAATTGGAATATACAGATTTCAATGTTCTCTTCTTTCTGAAAATCAAGGTATTTTACAGTGTTTGGTGTTATAATACCTCTTTTAAAAGCCTCCAAAATTTAAAGATTACAAAAATGATGAAGCCTATACAAGTTCTTTCTGTTTCCTGGACTTTATTTTTCTAAAAAGAAGCTAATTATCTTCTTATCCACATTATGTTTATTTTCTGTTATCCTGTAATAATATTCCTACTTTTTCTATTTTGAAAATTATCTTATTTTTTAAAAATAAAAGAATAATTTTTACTTTCTCCCTCTTTGAGTACTATGTTATTTCTAGAAACAGCTTTAAAAACCAGAAAGTTTTTCAATGCTGTAGGTTGTTATTCACTTATCATACAGAATAATCATACATGAATATTTCACAAAGAAACCTTTGATATTTTAGTGTAATTTAGTTCACAGTACACCACTGGAATGAAAAGGGAGCAGAATACGCAAAATTTTCTTCTTACCTACTAAATTATTCTGACATTTTTAATATAAACCAGTGAAATTTGAGAGACAGTTGCTAACTCTGTGTCACCACATTCTTTTAATTTTTGATGTGTGACTGGTATGTGCTTATAGACTTGTAAAATAATTTTGTCTTCAAATTTCAATTTAAAGACAATTTTATTAGTTGGCAGATATTGTACCTGACACATTCTCCCCAGTCCTCTTTGACATTGTTTCTGTCATTTACTAAAATTCTTTATTGTTATGTAAAATTGATAAGAACTGTGGGATTATACATATTAAAAATAAATACCAGATGTTGGACTTTCAGGTTTTTTTCTCCAATACACACACAAGTTCCATGAAACATACCCTCCCTTTTCTTGGGTTAGCTAACTCAATGGATAGTTACTACTTTCCTTGTCTTAGTACTGTTCTATCTAATACTGGCCTTATGGGTAGGATATTAATTAGGTAGTTATTAATACTTCAAGAATCATTTGAGAATTTTCTGGATGCTCTCCGATCCTCAGAGCAATGCGCATAGATTCATCAGTGTACTATGTGTGTGGTATTGTGGTTGAGGGTGGGGAAATTTGATTTTTGACAATCTGAATAGTATTTGTGGAAACCAGATGAAGTACCTTTGCATTAAAGACCAATCCAAGTTGGTTCTGGAGGTATTTTTCACTCTGCTGAGATGAAGGAAGACACAGACTGTGTACAGAGAGTGTTAACACATTCTTTGCTCTGTTCAGGCAGAACAATAGCCTTTACTGTTAGTTACAGTTATCAGAACATGTAATAGTGGTTACTAACAACTGGTGTGAATATAGTCATCTTTCTTTTCCATGAAAGGATTTCACCTATGGATATGAAACAGATTCTTGCCTGTTGGGGCCTAAGGAATCTCTCTTTAAATTCAATAGAGTATGCTCCTGTGACTTTTTTATTAAAATTTCTGCCAAAGTGTGTGTGTACTCAATCATTTCTGACTTTCTGTGGCCCCATGGACTCTATCCTGCCAGGCTCCTCTGTTCATGAAATCTTCCTAGGCAAGAATACTGGAGTGGGTTGCCATTTCCTACCTCAGGGGATCTTCCTGACCCAGGGAATGAACCTGCATCTCTTGTGTCTCCTCTACTGGCAGACAGACTCTTTAACTGTGAATCTTCAATAAGTGAAGATACAGGTTTTCTTATGTTTTTTCTTTTACCTGATGAAGGTTTATATTCTGTTTTTGTTCTGTTTCCATTTCTGGGGTTCCTCCCACTCTTACTCCCCTCATCTTTCCCTGAATATTCACGTTGTGCACTCGAAGATCTGTTCATCTGCTCCAATAAATTAGATAGAAGACCTTCTCAAGAGGCCATCTCACTTCCTCTAACAAGATCAGTGGGCATGTGAAGACAGATGGCTCGTGGGAGTGTCCAGTGGGCCTGCAGACTGTTCTTCCCTGTAGGTCTGTGGAAGAGTTTCCATCGCTCTTATTTGTAGTCACAGAACTTTGTGACCTTCTCTGGGAAAATCCTTCATAAACCTCTAACAAATTGTCTATTTGTCTTAGTACTGTTCTATCTAATACTGGCCTTATGGGTAGGATATTAATTAGGTAGTTATTAATACTTAAGAATCATTTGAGAATTTTCTGGATGCTCTCCGATCCTCAGAGCAATGCGCATAGATTCATCAGTGTACTATGTGTGTGGTATTGTGGTTGAGGGTGGGGAAATTTGATTTTTGACAATCTGAATAGTATTTGTGGAAACCAGATGAAGTACCTTTGCATTAAAGACCAATCCAAGTTGGTTCTGGAGGTATTTTTCACTCTGCTGAGATGAAGGAAGACACAGACTGTGTACAGAGAGTGTTAACACATTCTTTGCTCTGTTCAGGCAGAACAATAGCCTTTACTGTTAGTTACAGTTATCAGAACATGTAATAGTGGTTACTAACAACTGGTGTGAATATAGTCATCTTTCTTTTCCATGAAAGGATTTCACCTATGGATATGAAACAGATTCTTGCCTGTTGGGGCCTAAGGAATCTCTCTTTAAATTCAATAGAGAGTATGCTCCTGTGACTTTTTTATTAAAATTTCTGCCAAAGTGTGTGTGTACTCAATCATTTCTGACTTTCTGTGGCCCCATGGACTCTATCCTGCCAGGCTCCTCTGTTCATGAAATCTTCCTAGGCAAGAATACTGGAGTGGGTTGCCATTTCCTACCTCAGGGGATCTTCCTGACCCAGGGAATGAACCTGCATCTCTTGTGTCTCCTCTACTGGCAGACAGACTCTTTAACTGTGAATCTTCAATAAGTGAAGATACAGGTTTTCTTATGTTTTTTCTTTTACCTGATGAAGGTTTATATTCTGTTTTTGTTCTGTTTCCATTTCTGGGGTTCCTCCCACTCTTACTCCCCTCATCTTTCCCTGAATATTCACGTTGTGCACTCGAAGATCTGTTCATCTGCTCCAATAAATTAGATAGAAGACCTTCTCAAGAGGCCATCTCACTTCCTCTAACAAGATCAGTGGGCATGTGAAGACAGATGGCTCGTGGGAGTGTCCAGTGGGCCTGCAGACTGTTCTTCCCTGTAGGTCTGTGGAAGAGTTTCCATCGCTCTTATTTGTAGTCACAGAACTTTGTGACCTTCTCTGGGAAAATCCTTCATAAACCTCTTAACAAATTGTCTATTTGCCCTGCCTTTTGACATCTGGACCGCTTGACCCTGTGTTGATTTACTCCCCTTCCTGTTAGGTTCTGTTGATTCATTAATCATTTGCAGCTGGCACTCACAAAAACTAGATGTCCCTTCCTTTCCTGCAGCAGACACAGAGAGACCCTTGACTTCTTTTGTATTAGTGTCAAACTGGACGTTGAGTGATTTATTTTGGTTTGGGAAAAGATAAGCTTTGTTTCTCCGCTTTGCACATGATAAAGAAACACTTCCCAGCCTGGTCAGTGAGAGTGATGGTTCTCTCACTGAGTTTGAAACTTCACTTTGGAAAGACCCATTTAGAGGGACAGAATCCAGTTGCCAGTAACATCTCATCAGATGGAGTGGGTAAAACAAGAGGCTTTGAAAACAACTGCGACTTAAAAAAAATAAATTTTGTTTTGTAAGGGTACATAGTTGATAAATAATATTGTAATAGCTTCAGGTGAACAGTAAAGGAACTCAGCCTTACATTAACATGTGTATGTTCTCCCCTAAACTCTTCTATCCAGGCTGCCACATAACATTGAGCACAGTTCCATGTGCTATACAGTAGGTCCTTGCTGGTTATCCATTTAAAATATGTGTGTACTGTATTCTTTTTTTTTTTTTTTAAGCTGTGAATCTCTCTCTTGGGTCTCTGAGGCATCAATCAAACCAAGGCATCAGTCAGATTTAAACTTTACTCTCTTCATGGCCCTCATGCTAAGTGCTAATTTCTATACTCTGTAAGGTGGTAGTAAAAAAGAAAAAATCCCATAAAGATGAATCGACAGGAGTGCTATGTGACATTTGAAACTGGAAGATTCTTAAATATTAGGAAGACTCTTATTTTCCAAATATTAACCTCCCTTCATTGATTATCTTTCTAAAGGTGGCTTTGGCCAAAGAGAATATGAAATTTGAAACATGATGAGAGTTTTACTTAGAAATGCTTCACGATTTAAAATGGCCAGTTGGATTATTTCACTTTATTTCTGGGCTTCACATATCTAGTTTTTGATGCATATACACCAAATATGAAAAACAAATTGAGAGATTGCAATTGATTACAATAGTGTTTCAGGCTCAGTATGTAGTTTTCCTTATTGATTTCAGTACATGCAAAATTAATTCATTCTGAATTACTGTTGTAATTATTAATAATTGTCAGCATGAATTTAAAACCATTCTCTCCAACAACCCAAGCATTGTACTCATTTCTCCTTTTATTTAAATACATGAATAAGTTATTAATACGTTGACCCTTGATTTCTTTTGTTTGTAAGCTTTGTTTCAAACTGGACGTTGAGTGATTTATTTTGGTTTGGGAAAAGATAAGCTTTGTTTCTCCGCTTTGCACATGATAAAGAAACACTTCCCAGCCTGGTCAGTGAGAGTGATGGTTCTCTCACTGAGTTTGAAACTTCACTTTGGAAAGACCCATTTAGAGGGACAGAATCCAGTTGCCAGTAACATCTCATCAGATGGAGTGGGTAAAACAAGAGGCTTTGAAAACAACTGCGACTTAAAAAAAATAAATTTTGTTTTGTAAGGGTACATAGTTGATAAATAATATTGTAATAGCTTCAGGTGAACAGTAAAGGAACTCAGCCTTACATTAACATGTGTATGTTCTCCCCTAAACTCTTCTATCCAGGCTGCCACATAACATTGAGCACAGTTCCATGTGCTATACAGTAGGTCCTTGCTGGTTATCCATTTAAAATATGTGTGTACTGTATTCTTTTTTTTTTTTTTTAAGCTGTGAATCTCTCTCTTGGGTCTCTGAGGCATCAATCAAACCAAGGCATCAGTCAGATTTAAACTTTACTCTCTTCATGGCCCTCATGCTAAGTGCTAATTTCTATACTCTGTAAGGTGGTAGTAAAAGAAAAATCCCATAAAGATGAATCGACAGGAGTGCTATGTGACATTTGAAACTGGAAGATTCTTAAATATTAGGAAGACTCTTATTTTCCAAATATTAACCTCCCTTCATTGATTATCTTTCTAAAGGTGGCTTTGGCCAAAGAGAATATGAAATTTGAAACATGATGAGAGTTTTACTTAGAAATGCTTCACGATTTAAAATGGCCAGTTGGATTATTTCACTTTATTTCTGGGCTTCACATATCTAGTTTTTGATGCATATACACCAAATATGAAAAACAAATTGAGAGATTGCAATTGATTACAATAGTGTTTCAGGCTCAGTATGTAGTTTTCCTTATTGATTTCAGTACATGCAAAATTAATTCATTCTGAATTACTGTTGTAATTATTAATAATTGTCAGCATGAATTTAAAACCATTCTCTCCAACAACCCAAGCATTGTACTCATTTCTCCTTTTATTTAAATACATGAAAAGTTAAATAATTAGTGTAATTCAGAGGGTTACAGAGAGACAGAGCAACAAACAAAAGTATGGTCATTTAAGGTCTTTTTGCTATAAAATCATTTTCTGAAGACTCTTCAAATTGATAACATCTAGAAAATTATTTGGACATTTGTTTTTTGGACATGATAAACTTTACACAGTCTTTGGACTATATTAATAGCATTAAAAAGTTTAAGAAGACCAGACAAAGCTTTTTAAACAATTTTCATTATTATAGGAGTGAACTTTGAACTGCAAATTTCCAGTGAAAGTAGATAGATAGATGGCTGTCTTTTTCTTCCTCCTCTTTCTTTTTAATGCCATACTTTTTTTTTTTTTTTTTTAATCTTTTGGGGGGTGGGGTGAGGAGGGAGGGGGACGGATGGGCCACTTCTATTGGTCTTTCATTTCTCTATTTTCATCCATCTTTGTTCTTTGGCCTGTGTGCGCCTCCCATTGCGGTGGCCTCTGTCGTCGCAGAGCACCGGCTCTGGGCGCATGTGTGCCAGAGCTCCGGCTCGGTGATTGGACACATCGGTCCAGCCGCTCCGCGGCACGTGGGATCTTCCCAGGCCAGGGATCGAACCAGCGCCCCTTGCCCTGCAAGGCGGTGTCCTTACCCACTGGACCACCAGGGGAAGCCCAATGCCATACTTTTTATTTCTGTTTCTTTGTATTTTGAGAGGGAACAACTTGAAACAAAACTACTGAATAGCCTAACAAGAATTCAACCCAGACTGGGAAACTACTACAGATCTTCTAATTTGGAAATTTGAAACATGATGAGAGTTTTACTTAGAAATGCTTCACGATTTAAAATGGCCAGTTGGATTATTTCACTTTTTTATCTAGTTTTTGATGCATATACACCAAATATGAAAAACAAATTGAGAGATTGCAATTGATTACAATAGTGTTTCAGGCTCAGTATGTAGTTTTCCTTATTGATTTCAGTACATGCAAAATTAATTCATTCTGAATTACTGTTGTAATTATTAATAATTGTCAGCATGAATTTAAAACCATTCTCTCCAACAACCCAAGCATTGTACTCATTTCTCCTTTTATTTAAATACATGAAAAGTTAAATAATTAGTGTAATTCAGAGGGTTACAGAGAGACAGAGCAACAAACAAAAGTATGGTCATTTAAGGTCTTTTTGCTATAAAATCATTTTCTGAAGACTCTTCAAATTGATAACATCTAGAAAATTATTTGGACATTTGTTTTTTGGACATGATAAACTTTACACAGTCTTTGGACTATATTAATAGCATTAAAAAGTTTAAGAAGACCAGACAAAGCTTTTTAAACAATTTTCATTATTATAGGAGTGAACTTTGAACTGCAAATTTCCAGTGAAAGTAGATAGATAGATGGCTGTCTTTTTCTTCCTCCTCTTTCTTTTTAATGCCATACTTTTTTTTTTTTTTTTTTTAATCTTTTGGGGGGTGGGGTGAGGAGGGAGGGGGACGGATGGGCCACTTCTATTGGTCTTTCATTTCTCTATTTTCATCCATCTTTGTTCTTTGGCCTGTGTGCGCCTCCCATTGCGGTGGCCTCTGTCGTCGCAGAGCACCGGCTCTGGGCGCATGTGTGCCAGAGCTCCGGCTCGGTGATTGGACACATCGGTCCAGCCGCTCCGCGGCACGTGGGATCTTCCCAGGCCAGGGATCGAACCAGCGCCCCTTGCCCTGCAAGGCGGTGTCCTTACCCACTGGACCACCAGGGGAAGCCCAATGCCATACTTTTTATTTCTGTTTCTTTGTATTTTGAGAGGGAACAACTTGAAACAAAACTACTGAATAGCCTAACAAGAATTCAACCCAGACTGGGAAACTACTACAGATCTTCTAATGAGGCAACCTGCTGGGAAAGCAGCCCCATTTCTTAGTCTTACCAGTTCTTTCTTGTCTTGAAAAGTGCATGTGTTCTAGCTGAATAGCGAAAATTAATGTGGTTGCTATCACATATGATTCTTTGAAAGAAACAATGTTTTGAAGAAGTTTTTCTGGTATCAGGCAATCACTCAGTTAACAGGTCCATAAAAGAATCCTCTATGTGCCCTGCTCTGTTAGTTACTATGCAAATAAAGATCCTGGTTTCCTTTTCTACACTTCTGAAATCCCACATCTCAGAAAACTTACAGTTCTTTTAAGTCGTTTGCCTGCAAAATCTACCTCAACTAAGCTGAGCGAAAGAGTATTTTGTAAAAATTTGCTCAATTTGAATGGTTATACCTTTCACCATAGAATAGTAATGTGTTTGATTATGGGGTGCTACCTCAGGCCTCCCTGGTGGTATTATATATATGGGTTTTAGTGTGTATTTTCTTTCTAAGGGCTGAATAATTCTGAATTCTAAGATTAGGCCTAAGAGTTTTAGTTGGGACCATGGGCCTGTGCTACCACCATTGTATTTGATGCTTGGTTTTCAGTACTTTTTTAAAAAATTATATATTGACTTCATATTATGCTAGATTGCTTGTTTAGGAGAAAAGCTTTCTAAGAGTAAACTATATTTTAAAAAAATCTATCTTTTGATGATTTACTATTTGTGTGGTTCCCATTTGTTTTTTATATGTGTATTGCATAATTTTTAACATATAAACAAATATGTGTCTTCCCTATCTCAAGACACTTTTCAATCCCAAGATGAGCATACTATTTATAGCTTCTGTACAAACACTGATCCACTATCTACATCTATAGATAGTTCCCTTGTATTACTTTGTGTATCACTTCTGTGAAGTAGTCTGATGTTTTCCGTTCATCCATAGTGTTGCTTCCTGATGTCTCAGTTGGGAAAGAATCTGTCTGCGATGTAGGAGACCTGGTTTCAATCTTTGGGTCAGAAAAATACCAAAAATGCCATACTTTTTATTTCTGTTTTTTATTTTGAGAGGAACAACTTGAAACAAAACTACTGAATAGCCTAACAAGAATTCAACCCAGACTGGGAAACTACTACAGATCTTCTAATGAGGCAACCTGCTGGGAAAGCAGCCCCATTTCTTAGTCTTACCAGTTCTTTCTTGTCTTGAAAAGTGCATGTGTTCTAGCTGAATAGCGAAAATTAATGTGGTTGCTATCACATATGATTCTTTGAAAGAAACAATGTTTTGAAGAAGTTTTTCTGGTATCAGGCAATCACTCAGTTAACAGGTCCATAAAAGAATCCTCTATGTGCCCTGCTCTGTTAGTTACTATGCAAATAAAGATCCTGGTTTCCTTTTCTACACTTCTGAAATCCCACATCTCAGAAAACTTACAGTTCTTTTAAGTCGTTTGCCTGCAAAATCTACCTCAACTAAGCTGAGCGAAAGAGTATTTTGTAAAAATTTGCTCAATTTGAATGGTTATACCTTTCACCATAGAATAGTAATGTGTTTGATTATGGGGTGCTACCTCAGGCCTCCCTGGTGGTATTATATATATGGGTTTTAGTGTGTATTTTCTTTCTAAGGGCTGAATAATTCTGAATTCTAAGATTAGGCCTAAGAGTTTTAGTTGGGACCATGGGCCTGTGCTACCACCATTGTATTTGATGCTTGGTTTTCAGTACTTTTTTAAAAAATTATATATTGACTTCATATTATGCTAGATTGCTTGTTTAGGAGAAAAGCTTTCTAAGAGTAAACTATATTTTAAAAAAATCTATCTTTTGATGATTTACTATTTGTGTGGTTCCCATTTGTTTTTTATATGTGTATTGCATAATTTTTAACATATAAACAAATATGTGTCTTCCCTATCTCAAGACACTTTTCAATCCCAAGATGAGCATACTATTTATAGCTTCTGTACAAACACTGATCCACTATCTACATCTATAGATAGTTCCCTTGTATTACTTTGTGTATCACTTCTGTGAAGTAGTCTGATGTTTTTCCGTTCATCCATAGTGTTGCTTCCTGATGTCTCAGTTGGGAAAGAATCTGTCTGCGATGTAGGAGACCTGGTTTCAATCTTTGGGTCAGAAAAATCACCTGGAGAAGGGAATGGCAACCTACTCCAGTTTTCTTGCTTGGTGAATTACATGGACAGAGGAGCCTGACAGGCTATAGTCTATATGGTCACAAACAGTAGGCTATAACTGAGCAACTAACACTTCCATATTGTTGCATATATACCAGTAGTTTGTTCTAACTCATTTTAAAGTTATATTTTATATGTATAGACTCTCTTGAAAGTTCTAGTGATCAGTACTACTTTTACTCATTAGTTTTTCCTTTTTATTTTTTTTCCTGTGGTTTCTTTTGGTTTGCTTTATTGTTTTAATTGGGGAATTTGATACATCTGGCTCATTTTTCTGTTTTAATTGGTGAATTTGTGCTTGTAAATTTCCATGGGATAGCTGCTTTCAGTGTAGTCCACAGGTAAGGATACATAGAAGTTTTTCAAAAGTAATGATGAATTTTATCATTTTGGATTGTATTTTGTTACTCACGCAAGAATTGTTCGATATGTCATTTAAATTTCTATATGGAGAGGCCCTTAAAAGTTTATTTATTCCTAGTTTCATTTTATTATATTTCTAGTTTTTAGAAATAACTAATATTTTCTTTATGACAAAATATGTAAAAGGCGTATGTAACTTTGTGACTATATCCTGTCTTTTTTAAAATTTATTTTTAATTTTTTATGGTTTTGTTGATTACTGCCCCACATCAACCTGAATCTGCCATAGGCATACATATGTCCCCTCCCTCTTGAACTTTCCTCCTGTTTCCCTCCCCATCGCACCCCTCTAGGTTGTTACAGAGTCCCTGTTTGAGTTCCCTGTATTTTTAAAGAACTTTTCTCTGCTAAGGTATAATGTTTAAATATACATACACACATGTGCTGACTACATTGCTATATTGTTTTGGATTTCTATATCCATGCTTGCTTTTTGTGCACTTTGTTTTGTATTGAAAGCAGTATGTTCAAATCTATTACTATTGGTGTATGTCCCCTTGTATCTTCTATAGTTTCTATTTTTTAACATGTGAGCTCTGAAGTCTTTTTCTCTGTTATTTTAGTATATGTTCAGCTGATATTTTGACAGAGATTTCCTTGAAAGTCCTGGTTCAATCAAACCTGGAGAAGGGAATGGCAACCTACTCCAGTTTTCTTGCTTGGTGAATTACATGGACAGAGGAGCCTGACAGGCTATAGTCTATATGGTCACAAACAGTAGGCTATAACTGAGCAACTAACACTTCCATATTGTTGCATATATACCAGTAGTTTGTTCTAACTCATTTTAAAGTTATATTTTATATGTATAGACTCTCTTGAAAGTTCTAGTGATCAGTACTACTTTTACTCATTAGTTTTTCCTTTTTATTTTTTTTCCTGTGGTTTCTTTTGGTTTGCTTTATTGTTTTAATTGGGGAATTTGATACATCTGGCTCATTTTTCTGTTTTAATTGGTGAATTTGTGCTTGTAAATTTCCATGGGATAGCTGCTTTCAGTGTAGTCCACAGGTAAGGATACATAGAAGTTTTTCAAAAGTAATGATGAATTTTATCATTTTGGATTGTATTTTGTTACTCACGCAAGAATTGTTCGATATGTCATTTAAATTTCTATATGGAGAGGCCCTTAAAAGTTTATTTATTCCTAGTTTCATTTTATTATATTTCTAGTTTTTAGAAATAACTAATATTTTCTTTATGACAAAATATGTAAAAGGCGTATGTAACTTTGTGACTATATCCTGTCTTTTTTAAAATTTATTTTTAATTTTTTATGGTTTTGTTGATTACTGCCCCACATCAACCTGAATCTGCCATAGGCATACATATGTCCCCTCCCTCTTGAACTTTCCTCCTGTTTCCCTCCCCATCGCACCCCTCTAGGTTGTTACAGAGTCCCTGTTTGAGTTCCCTGTATTTTTAAAGAACTTTTCTCTGCTAAGGTATAATGTTTAAATATACATACACACATGTGCTGACTACATTGCTATATTGTTTTGGATTTCTATATCCATGCTTGCTTTTTGTGCACTTTGTTTTTGTATTGAAAGCAGTATGTTCAAATCTATTACTATTGGTGTATGTCCCCTTGTATCTTCTATAGTTTCTATTTTTTAACATGTGAGCTCTGAAGTCTTTTTCTCTGTTATTTTAGTATATGTTCAGCTGATATTTTGACAGAGATTTCCTTGAAAGTCCAGGAGGGAAAAAATTGAAAAGGAAACTCGGTTTTTGCAAACTGACTTTCCATCAGTGTTTGGCAAGGTCATTTATGACTCTGACTCTAACTTCTGCTTACCCTGAGCATTGGAGGGCAGCTAGAGGTGAAAGCTTAGGGTTTTCTCAAGTCTTTCCTGAGTATATATCTTCCCCTGCATACATAAATGGTTCCCTAAATTTCTCAGTAAACACATGTGTGCTTTTGAATGCTTTCATTTCTGAAAGGAAGCTTCTCCTTAGAACTCTCTCCTCCACTTTTCCTCCCAGGCTTTCCACTTGTCTGTCTCTTCTTGCCTCAGTTATTCATTTGCCTTATAATGTTTCCAGGAATGTCTTCTGCACAGTTTATTCTTAAGTTTATTCTGAGTTAAGCAAAACAAAAATAAATGCCTTGGGCTAGTTCCTCTGGTTGGTTAGAACAATTCTCTGAGAATAAGGCCTGCTCATATTTTTGCCCCTACAGAACCCTGAGATCCTCCATTGAGAACACGGGCTGAGTCTCAAGACCACAGCTGAGTGGTGAAGGTAAGTGGGGCAATTTTCCTACCATTTTTAAGCTGTGCTTTTTTGAGTTCACTTGGTACCTAAACATCTTTGACCTTTTCCAGAGTTCTTGCAAAGTTGGTTGTTACAGTTATGCTTAAATTTTCAAATAATTTTGTGGTGGATGGGCCTTGTGAGTGACATACTTTAACATTTTTACTGTCACTGTCTATATGGTTTTTTTAAGTCATTGCTCTGATGTACTAGGGCTCTGGTTTTGTTTTAATTTTTTGTTCTTTTGTGGGAGTGTATTTTATCTCAATCCCCTCTTCTCTCTTTTGAACTATCTTTCCATATGTAATTAACTCCCTAAAAAAATTGTGGCAGGAGCTCAAGAAATAGTTCTGGTGGAAATTGGTATTTTCCACTTTAGGCAATCTGAAATTTGCTATGCTCTGTTTTCTAATTTTGCTGAAAACATGGAATTTGTGTGTTTTTATTTGTTCTTGCTGTTGATCTGTATAATTTTTATGGGATGCATGAAGAGATAAATTTAGGCATCACCATTCTCTTGGCTACCTGGAAGTCCTTTCACTCTATATTTTATTGGGAATGATTATGAAGGTGCTGACATCATTTTTATTCAAATCATTGGTGGTTGTTAACAGATAGTCAATATGTATTGAGTGTATTTTAAGTGTCAAATTTTGTATTGTATTTAGTGTTGAAAGTATGACGAGACTGTGGCATGATCGGTATTCTAAGCGGTTTGTGTTCTAGTGAAGAGATAAACAGTAATTTTCATATAATGGCATAATTGCTCTTATCACTTTCCATACTCTAGTTAAATGGGCAACGTATGTGTATGTTTCATCTTCATATTCTTAAGAGATATCTTCTGTGCAAGTGGGAAACTCAAGGCTCTTGTATATAATTCAGCAGTACAATGATTCATATCTTATACAGTTATTGGGTGCCCCCTGTGGTCAGTTTTGCATAACAATCAGATAAAGTACCATGGAGAAGATGGTTTACATTCATATCTCTGAATTTCCATGTTTCTATAATTTGATTAATTTGTACACCTCTGTTGAGTATCTGCACACATCTACATAGGATCTACATAGGAAATGGCAACTCATTCCAGTGTTCTTGCCTTGGAAATCCCATGGCAAAGGAGTCTGGAGGGCTACAATCCATGGGGTTGCAAAGAGTTGGGCATGACTGAGTGACTAATACACACGTAAGATCTATGATGGATTTGCCTTGTATGGATGAACAATAACCAATAAAAAAACCCCAAATCAACACTTTTCAGGTACCTGGTACAAATCAGTGGAGAAAAACATATGCATGTTATTTGAAACAAGACAAGATTTGTGATAAGGGCTAAAATATGAAGGTTAGGTGTTGGAATGTCATCTGGAGTTTTAGAAGCAGGGAGGCATTTTCAGAAGCTTTAGGAAATGTTAATTCTTTCACATAGTAACACTTTGATTTAAAAACTGTTAACAGTCATGCCAGACTCTATGGGAATAGACATTTCACTTGTAGGAAATCTGAAATTTGCTATCTGTTCTAGTGAACGGGATTTTTTATTTGTTCTTGCTGTTGATCTGTATAATTTTTATGGGATGCATGAAGAGATAAATTTAGGCATCACCATTCTCTTGGCTACCTGGAAGTCCTTTCACTCTATATTTTATTGGGAATGATTATGAAGGTGCTGACATCATTTTTATTCAAATCATTGGTGGTTGTTAACAGATAGTCAATATGTATTGAGTGTATTTTAAGTGTCAAATTTTGTATTGTATTTAGTGTTGAAAGTATGACGAGACTGTGGCATGATCGGTATTCTAAGCGGTTTGTGTTCTAGTGAAGAGATAAACAGTAATTTTCATATAATGGCATAATTGCTCTTATCACTTTCCATACTCTAGTTAAATGGGCAACGTATGTGTATGTTTCATCTTCATATTCTTAAGAGATATCTTCTGTGCAAGTGGGAAACTCAAGGCTCTTGTATATAATTCAGCAGTACAATGATTCATATCTTATACAGTTATTGGGTGCCCCCTGTGGTCAGTTTTGCATAACAATCAGATAAAGTACCATGGAGAAGATGGTTTACATTCATATCTCTGAATTTCCATGTTTCTATAATTTGATTAATTTGTACACCTCTGTTGAGTATCTGCACACATCTACATAGGATCTACATAGGAAATGGCAACTCATTCCAGTGTTCTTGCCTTGGAAATCCCATGGCAAAGGAGTCTGGAGGGCTACAATCCATGGGGTTGCAAAGAGTTGGGCATGACTGAGTGACTAATACACACGTAAGATCTATGATGGATTTGCCTTGTATGGATGAACAATAACCAATAAAAAAACCCCAAATCAACACTTTTCAGGTACCTGGTACAAATCAGTGGAGAAAAACATATGCATGTTATTTGAAACAAGACAAGATTTGTGATAAGGGCTAAAATATGAAGGTTAGGTGTTGGAATGTCATCTGGAGTTTTAGAAGCAGGGAGGCATTTTCAGAAGCTTTAGGAAATGTTAATTCTTTCACATAGTAACACTTTGATTTAAAAACTGTTAACAGTCATGCCAGACTCTATGGGAATAGACATTTCATGTCTGAAATAAGACGATAAGTATCAGAGATCACTACAGCCAGGATACCAGCACTGAACAGTAAAAAGAACTTCACTAGCCAAACTTCTGTGTCTTTGAGCTAGGAAGTTGACAGGACTTTTGGCTGGGTTGCATCCTATAATTGTTGTACTTGTGAAATAATTGATGTTATCTTTGCCTTTTTAAGAGGGAGGTGGGTACTTAATACAAGTCTAGAAGCTATAACTTATGTATATGTCAACTCAAGATTTATTTCTAGATAAAAAATAGCTGGTTTGGCAACAAGAATTTTAACTGTTGAATCTATTGTGATTCTGGATTTAATTAGTTGTTTATTGCTTATTTAAAACAGATTGATGATGTTGATTTGAAACTGTTCATGATCATAACAAAATTGCTTATACAGAGTTTTTCCTGATATTTTTATTCTGAGAATATGTTTTGCCTGTCAGAGCACTGTGTGTCTGCTTAATTGAAATAAGCCTACCCCAATCTTAATACATGTGTAAGGTAATATTGCTCAATCAGTTTGCATAATTTTATGAAAGGAATCAGATTTATATTCTGAATTTTGTGATTCATAACTCACAATTTTCTGTCTGAGCATCTGAGATGTCTAGGACTCTGTTTTGGTTAAGAAATTATTTTAAACATTTTAAGTCTCATTTGAATCAAATTATTAGGTTGGCCAAAAAAGTTTGTTCAGGTTTTCCTATAAGATGTTATGGAAAAGCCCAAATTAAGTCTCATTTGGCAATTCTTATAAATCCATGAGGTGGATTTGCAAAGAGGTGGGCATGACTGAGTGACTAATACAAACGTAAGATCTAAGATGGATTTGCCTTGTATGGATGAACAATAACCAATAAAAAAACCCCAAATCAACACTTTTCAGGTACCTGGTACAAATCAGTGGAGAAAAACATATGCATGTTATTTGAAACAAGACAAGATTTGTGATAAGGGCTAAAATATGAAGGTTAGGTGTTGGAATGTCATCTGGAGTTTTAGAAGCAGGGAGGCATTTTCAGAAGCTTTAGGAAATGTTAATTCTTTCACATAGTAACACTTTGATTTAAAAACTGTTAACAGTCATGCCAGACTCTATGGGAATAGACATTTCATGTCTGAAATAAGACGATAAGTATCAGAGATCACTACAGCCAGGATACCAGCACTGAACAGTAAAAAGAACTTCACTAGCCAAACTTCTGTGTCTTTGAGCTAGGAAGTTGACAGGACTTTTGGCTGGGTTGCATCCTATAATTGTTGTACTTGTGAAATAATTGATGTTATCTTTGCCTTTTTAAGAGGGAGGTGGGTACTTAATACAAGTCTAGAAGCTATAACTTATGTATATGTCAACTCAAGATTTATTTCTAGATAAAAAATAGCTGGTTTGGCAACAAGAATTTTAACTGTTGAATCTATTGTGATTCTGGATTTAATTAGTTGTTTATTGCTTATTTAAAACAGATTGATGATGTTGATTTGAAACTGTTCATGATCATAACAAAATTGCTTATACAGAGTTTTTCCTGATATTTTTATTCTGAGAATATGTTTTGCCTGTCAGAGCACTGTGTGTCTGCTTAATTGAAATAAGCCTACCCCAATCTTAATACATGTGTAAGGTAATATTGCTCAATCAGTTTGCATAATTTTATGAAAGGAATCAGATTTATATTCTGAATTTTGTGATTCATAACTCACAATTTTCTGTCTGAGCATCTGAGATGTCTAGGACTCTGTTTTGGTTAAGAAATTATTTTAAACATTTTAAGTCTCATTTGAATCAAATTATTAGGTTGGCCAAAAAAGTTTGTTCAGGTTTTCCTATAAGATGTTATGGAAAAGCCCAAATTAAGTTCTTGGCTAACCCAATACATGTTAGTGACCAGAAATCTGATGATAGGCCATTTCTAGGTTCTTATAACTTACCTATTTTGACATACCACATGGTTTTGAATGTTAAAAAGTTTATTTTGACTTTTAAAAATAATATGAAATTTTACTTTGTGCCTTTCTTGAAAATTCAGGGTGTTGGCAATGCTGGGGTTAAGTTCCTAGACTGCAGATCTCAACTGGAATACAGAAATTTCACTTCTGTTCATATGGGCCATATTTCCAATTTAACAGTCTCTGCTTTTTCTGTTTTCTTCATATTTGCCCACTTCACTGCCTGGTCACCGTAGGCATTTGGGGTTAAGTGAAAGCATTTTTAAAGCCACATTTCAAATACTACCAAAATTGCTAAACTCAAGTCTCTCTTTTCCTTATTTTATAGAATATATACACAACAAAATTTTTAAGTATAGAATATTTTCCAACAAATATATAAGTAATATTGGGAACATAAAGTATCCTGGTCAGGTACAATTTAAAAAAATCATTTAAACGTTTTAGCAAGAACCTAGGAGTGACCATATGTGTTCATACATAGAAAATACTAGAAAGCAATGAAGAAATGAGGCCCCCAAAAGCATGCGTCTAAATCTGTTCACTGTTCTGAAAATTACTCTTGAGATTCTTGATTATTATACAAATATTTAGTATGAAAAGCAATGCCATTCATTTCCTTTAAACTTTAATTTAAATCTATGTCATCTCTGTATTATAATACCTTATGTCTTACCTCTGTATCTTAGATACTGGCAGTTTTGTGTTTGCCAATACATAATTAGGTTTATAATCAAGAAAATACTGATTATAGATCTATTTAATCTTTACTTGGTAGAGATAAAGGTCTAACCACTAACTTAATGTGGCCCAATTATTTTTCATTGGCATTAAATTTAATGGTAAGAATTTAATAATATAATATCTTGATGGAATTCTGGTGAAGAAAAATGATTGCTTACATCTTAATTTCTCTTTAGCTTCACAAAGATGAAGATACAGTGAAGAGACTAGGGTGGATTTTTCTCAAAAAATTTTCTGTGGGGCTTCCCTGGTGGTCCAGTGGGTAAGGACACCGCCTTGCAGTGCAAGGGGTGGTGGTTCGATCCCTGGCCTGGGAAGATCCCACGTGCCACGGAGCAGCTGGACCAAAGTGTCCAATTACCGAGCCAGAGCTCTGGAGCGCATGCGCCCAGAGCCGGTGCTCTGCGACGACAGAGCCCGCTGTGATGGGAGGCCCACACAGGCCGAAAAACAAAGATGGATGAAAATAGACAAAATGAAAGAACAATAGAAGTGGCCCACCCGCCACCCTCCCTCCCCAAGCCGCCCCCCACCCACCCACAAAGAAAAAAAAAATTTGTGGATCAAGGAAAGATTTATAACCTTAAACTTTAAGTAAGAAATGTTAATATTCTTCAAAATATAAATCTGTAGATCAAAAGTGAGAGCATCAGGTTGAGAGGAAAACTATAAGGAACTGATAATTTTTTTAAAACTATGATTTTTCTCCCCCCTTCTTCCTTTGTTAAGAGCATAATGTAAGGTAAACCAAGTCTTACCTTTCACATCACAGATCCACATCACAGATCTATATTAAACATTAACCTTAAAATTTTTCTACTACTATAATGCAACTTTCCTCTCTCCTCTTCTGTCTCTGTTTACCAAATCAGGTTTATTAGGGCTTTTGAAAATTATAATTGTATTCAGTCGGTTCAGTTGCTCAGCTGTGTCTCTTTGCAACTGCATGGATAGTGGCATGCCATGTTTCCCTGTCCTTCACCATCTCCTAGGGCTTGCTCAGACTCATGTCCATGATTGTATTGGTTTCTATTTATTAGATTGTTATCAGTAATATTGGGCTTCCTGGTGGCTCAGTGATAAAGAATCTGCCTGCCAATGCAGGAGATGTGGGTTTGATCCCTGGTCCAGGTAGATCTCCTAGTGAGAGAAATGTCAACCCACTCCAGTATTCTTGCCTGGGAAATCTCATGGATGGAGGAGCTGATGGACTAGAATCCATGGGATTGCAAAAGAGCCAGATACATCCTAGAGACTAAACTATAACAACAGCAGTAAATGAAAGTTTAATATGCTTTAATCAGTATTTTGGATTCTTTCTGGACATTTTTTCAACGAATACTTATTGAACACCTCTTAAATCAGGTATTCTGCTTGGTGCTAGAGTTAAGTGATTATGAACCTAGATTTGTTTCTAGATCATGCTTAAAATTCCATGGAAAACTCCAGAAAAAACAGAATGAGAGATTTGAAGTACTCAAGCTATTCCCCCCCCCCCATTTTAATTACTATGCTTTCAGAGTTTATTTCCAACATACTGCTTTGATGGAGAAATATGTGGTATCATGTGAGCTGAAAATAAGAACTGTGCCCAGTTCAAACTCAAGCACTAACGGCCTATTACAAATATACAGTTATTCAAATCAACATGTATGTAAATACAGTATTTATTAAAGGTATTTTTTTTTGCTACAAGACAGTTGATTTGAAGCTCATTACTGAAACTAATTTTTTCATAAAGAGGAGGGGTGTGTTGAGAAAGATCGGCCTCAAGTATCAGTTCTAGATATAGCACTATTATATGAATTGCCTATTTGGTATCCATCACACACTATTTTATATTGTAACAGATTTTAAGGACCCTGAGGACAGAAAAGAGGCTTATGTTTACTGTTACCCTTTTGGTGATTCAGTACATAAGGGAGACCTTGTAGATAGTTATATCTGTTGAGTGTGTGTATATGAGGCTGATCGAGGGCATGTTTGTTGATAGCACTAATGTTTAATGAATCCCAGGTGCTTTGTAAGTTCAAGATGAAACTAATTACTGATTGGTTTGGGCACTTAGTCATGAACCACTGCGAGAGACAGGTGGGTTTGGCTGCCAGTCTGCACTGTGTAAGTGTTTCTGGATGTGCTAACTTGCCCTTACTGAAGGAGGGTCCGGTGACCAGACTTCTATGAGATGATTTTATGGCTTGTCCATCCAGGGATGGACTCAGAATCCAAGCTGAGAATATCAGATTCCTTTTCTCTAAATAATTAATTTATTCTTAAGAAAAACAGATACCTGAGTCAGATTTTGTTAAGCTTGGATACCTAGAATCTTGGCAAATTGGGAATACAGCCTGAGTCCTATGGCTTTATAAAACCAATCATAACCCAATGTTTGGAGCAACAATATTTAGAAGCCTTTTAGAGAGATTTGGTAGACAGAAATATGGATCAGATACACTGCAGAGTAGAAAAGAGTGAGGGAGAGCATCTCAGTGCCTATGATGGCTGGGCATCCTTCTTTCACAAGGTCTGGGCAATTCTGGAAAACTCCAGAAAAAACAGAATGATTGTCTATTTCCCCCATTTTAATTACTATGCTTTCAGAGTTTATTTCCAACATACTGCTTTGATGGAGAAATATGTGGTATCATGTGAGCTGAAAATAAGAACTGTGCCCAGTTCAAACTCAAGCACTAACGGCCTATTACAAATATACAGTTATTCAAATCAACATGTATGTAAATACAGTATTTATTAAAGGTATTTTTTTTTGCTACAAGACAGTTGATTTGAAGCTCATTACTGAAACTAATTTTTTCATAAAGAGGAGGGGTGTGTTGAGAAAGATCGGCCTCAAGTATCAGTTCTAGATATAGCACTATTATATGAATTGCCTATTTGGTATCCATCACACACTATTTTATATTGTAACAGATTTTAAGGACCCTGAGGACAGAAAAGAGGCTTATGTTTACTGTTACCCTTTTGGTGATTCAGTACATAAGGGAGACCTTGTAGATAGTTATATCTGTTGAGTGTGTGTATATGAGGCTGATCGAGGGCATGTTTGTTGATAGCACTAATGTTTAATGAATCCCAGGTGCTTTGTAAGTTCAAGATGAAACTAATTACTGATTGGTTTGGGCACTTAGTCATGAACCACTGCGAGAGACAGGTGGGTTTGGCTGCCAGTCTGCACTGTGTGTTTCTGGATGTGCTAACTTGCCCTTACTGAAGGAGGGTCCGGTGACCAGACTTCTATGAGATGATTTTATGGCTTGTCCATCCAGGGATGGACTCAGAATCCAAGCTGAGAATATCAGATTCCTTTTCTCTAAATAATTAATTTATTCTTAAGAAAAACAGATACCTGAGTCAGATTTTGTTAAGCTTGGATACCTAGAATCTTGGCAAATTGGGAATACAGCCTGAGTCCTATGGCTTTATAAAACCAATCATAACCCAATGTTTGGAGCAACAATATTTAGAAGCCTTTTAGAGAGATTTGGTAGACAGAAATATGGATCAGATACACTGCAGAGTAGAAAAGAGTGAGGGAGAGCATCTCAGTGCCTATGATGGCTGGGCATCCTTCTTTCACAAGGGGTCTGGGCAATTCTCCTGATTCATTATAGTTCATACGTTTTACTCAGTTTGGCGTGATTAAGTTTCTGATCCTTGGTCAGATCACATCCTTGCCTTTCCCCTGAATTGTTTTGTGTAGATTTATCTTTTAAAGAAGAATGTAAGTTTGAGGGCAGATCTTGGCCGTAGGCTTTCTATGAGATCTCCAGTACTCTGAAGCTGATGTTCAGTCACTAAGTCACGTCTGACCCTTTGCAGCCCTGTAGACTGCAGCATGCCAGACTTTCTTGTCCTTCAGCATCTCCTGGAGTTTGCTCAGATTCATATCAGTTGGGTCAGTGATGTTTTCTAACCATCTCCTACACTGTTGCCTTCTACATTTGACTTCAATCTTTCCTAGCATCAGGGTTTTTTCCACTGAGTTGACTCTTTTCATCAGGTGGCCCAAGTATTTGAATGTGCTTCTAACTTTGAAGTTAGAAGACCCTGATTTAAAAAAAAAAGACTTTTAGGATAAATACTAAAATATATATATTTAAACTCTTATTTCACTTGTGACTACAATCATTTCCTTATATGGACTATGCCATAATTCTTACTGAGTAATTGAGTAAAGATTCTCTTTGACATTCTGGCAAAATCTATAAACACTATTCAGAAAAAATCATACTACACACACACACACACACACACACACACACACACACACACTTGCACATAATTTCAGAGGTTTTACAGGCTTTAGGAAACCTAGCAATGAACCTCAGTAGCCCAGGTTAGAAGTCTGTTTTTTAATAGCTATATTTTTGTAAATATATTAACATTAGCATGTCAATAATTTACTATGGTGGATTTCTGTTATATTGAAGCCTACAAGGCCTTATTTTCTGGATTAAAGAACTTCTTCTGAAACACAAAAATGTTTTAAAAATTCTGCTTGCATAATCCTGAATTTTTAGGTATGCAACTTATTTTATTTAATACCAATATTAAAGAATTCTAAGCATGTATTAGATTTAAATTGCTTATATTTAGTTGGCTACGAGGCTACCTCACCATATGTCTAGTCCACAGAATGTAGTTACATCAATTTTTCATATGAGAAAAACTCCACTTACAGAAGAGTTTTAAAATTTAATATTAAATAATTAAAATCCATCCTCGCATAGACATCTCAAATTAAAATTGTTTACATGCTCTTTAATTAGGTGCAATTAAGAAGCTCTCTCAAAGTATTTAAGCCCAGAGGGAGCCTTGGTTGTGCTGATAAAATGACTCTTAATATATGAAGTTGCCTTGGTGTTTGTGGAAGAGTTTCTCATTCAAGACACGATGGGTACACTTTTATTTTTGCCACATGAGGAAACAGATGCTGAGAATTTTCATTACAGAAGGATGGATGAAAAGTTCTGCTTGACAGTCTAGGAAAGTAAGAAGGCTTCTTTGCTGTGTCATTGTCTTTCCAAACTATTTTCTCATTACAGTAATCATAGGATAGCTATGCCAGATCATGTCATTCCTTTGTTCAAATTACTTCAGTGTCATTGACCTCCTGAGAGCAAACCCAGAGCACCTCCCATGGTTGATTAGGTGCTAGTTCTCCACATGATAAGGCTTTTATATCCCCAATCAGTATTCATCTTTATGGTTCTTTCTTGATCTCAACCTCCTAAATCTCTTGCTCTAGGCTTTTTGACTCTAAACACCCCTGTTGTTTCTGCCTATAATGCTCCTTGGATAGTCACATGGATTGTTCCTTCATGTCTTTTCAATATTTCCTCACTTACTCCCTTCCAGTGTGCTTGTCCCTTGTCATCTTATTGATCTTTTTTAGCCCCTTCCCATCTTGATTCTGCTTTCCATACCCCATTTCCCTGCTTGTTTTTTATTTTACTCTGACATGTGTGACCATCTTACATACTACATGTTTTATTTTGCCCATTTATTTCATCTTTTTCTACTTAAATATAATTTATAAGAAGGCACAGATTTGACTGTTCTTTTTAATCTGTACCCAGAACCTATAAGATGATCTCAAGTAGGTGCCTATAAGATAATCCAAAGTAAGGATTTGTTGAGTAATTCAAGGATGAATGTTATTGTTTAGTGGTCAAGTTGTGTCCGATGCTTCATGACCCCATGAACTGCGACATGCCAGACTTCCCTCACCATCTCCCAAAGTTTGCCGAAGTTCATGTTCATTGAATTGGTGATGCTATCCAACCATCTCATCCACTGTCACCCTCTTCTCCATCTACCTTCAATTCTTCCCAGCATCTGGTTCTTTTCCAGTGAGTCAGTTGATTGCATCAGGTGTCCAAAAATTGGAAGCTTGGCATCAGTCCTTCCAAAGAGTATTCAGGGTCGATTTCCTTGAAGATTGATGGGTGAGACTCCTTGCTTTGAAGCATAGAATGTTGTATATAAAGCACATCTATCTTTTTGTGTATTAATAGGGATTCCCTGGATTGTAACTATTCTGTTTATATATCCAGAAGCTTAGAAAATGAGATCTGGCAAGAACATTGGAAGTTCACTGTGTGCTGTGTGTGAAAGAAAGCCACTCCTGTAGCAGGAGCAGTCAATGGGCTCTCTTTCCTCTGCCAGTGGGTCTGTCAGATCCCAACATTCTGCACCTTTTTTTAAGGGACTCAACTTGAAGTCAAATGGATGTCTCAAGAGTGGCAACTTCAACTAATTTTGCGGAAAAGGTGAGGTGCGGGGGAAGGCAGAAAATTTAGTAGTCATTACATGGATAATCTTGGCAACCTTAGAGTAAGTCAAATGACCTTGTGGAATTTAATATAAAATCCTGTGAGAAGAGAGATTTGCTTAGTTTGACTGGGGCTATTGTGATTTATTTAGTTTCCTGTTCAGTTTTACACTCCAGGGATTTGTGAAGCTGTATCACAGTCATAATCTGTTGGTGATTATTCATATAAATGAGTTTATAGATCCTGCAAGGACAAGCTTTATATTTGTTTTCTGTGAGCAAATATTATCAAAATTACTGGCATATAAAAGACTCTAGATTGGTGGTTAAACTGGCGAGTCGGTTGATTCTGCTTTCCATACCCCATTTCCCTGCTTGTTTTTTATTTTACTCTGACATGTGTGACCATCTTACATACTACATGTTTTATTTTGCCCATTTATTTCATCTTTTTCTACTTAAATATAATTTATAAGAAGGCACAGATTTGACTGTTCTTTTAATCTGTACCCAGAACCTATAAGATGATCTCAAGTAGGTGCCTATAAGATAATCCAAAGTAAGGATTTGTTGAGTAATTCAAGGATGAATGTTATTGTTTAGTGGTCAAGTTGTGTCCGATGCTTCATGACCCCATGAACTGCGACATGCCAGACTTCCCTCACCATCTCCCAAAGTTTGCCGAAGTTCATGTTCATTGAATTGGTGATGCTATCCAACCATCTCATCCACTGTCACCCTCTTCTCCATCTACCTTCAATTCTTCCCAGCATCTGGTTCTTTTCCAGTGAGTCAGTTGATTGCATCAGGTGTCCAAAAATTGGAAGCTTGGCATCAGTCCTTCCAAAGAGTATTCAGGGTCGATTTCCTTGAAGATTGATGGGTGAGACTCCTTGCTTTGAAGCATAGAATGTTGTATATAAAGCACATCTATCTTTTTGTGTATTAATAGGGATTCCCTGGATTGTAACTATTCTGTTTATATATCCAGAAGCTTAGAAAATGAGATCTGGCAAGAACATTGGAAGTTCACTGTGTGCTGTGTGTGAAAGAAAGCCACTCCTGTAGCAGGAGCAGTCAATGGGCTCTCTTTCCTCTGCCAGTGGGTCTGTCAGATCCCAACATTCTGCACCTTTTTTTAAGGGACTCAACTTGAAGTCAAATGGATGTCTCAAGAGTGGCAACTTCAACTAATTTTGCGGAAAAGGTGAGGTGCGGGGGAAGGCAGAAAATTTAGTAGTCATTACATGGATAATCTTGGCAACCTTAGAGTAAGTCAAATGACCTTGTGGAATTTAATATAAAATCCTGTGAGAAGAGAGATTTGCTTAGTTTGACTGGGGCTATTGTGATTTATTTAGTTTCCCTGTTCAGTTTTACACTCCAGGGATTTGTGAAGCTGTATCACAGTCATAATCTGTTGGTGATTATTCATATAAATGAGTTTATAGATCCTGCAAGGACAAGCTTTATATTTGTTTTCTGTGAGCAAATATTATCAAAATTACTGGCATATAAAAGACTCTAGATTGGTGGTTAAACTGGCGAGACATTAAATTAAATTCTCTTTCCGTTTTGTAAAATACAAATGACAGATTATTAGGTCATTTAAATAAAGTAAGTGTGCTGATTTGTCAACACATTTCACCACTCAGAATACTTAACAATAAATACATGATCTTCATTTTAAGTGAATGTAAAAGAGAAGCAATTGCTTTCACTAATAAAAGTCCATTCCACCCCTAACATGGAATATTTAGGATCTTTGAATCTATTTTCCAAAGTAGTGATATGTTTCATTTCAGTATTCAAGCTTTCAAGTTTAGGCATTCCTCCAAATTTGTACTACACTGGTTGTCTTCTTGGTATTGCAAGTTATCCTTACCTAATATTAAGTAAGTCAATTAATATTCATTAATATTTATTTTGGAACCTTACCCATATAAGAATCAGCTAGGTATAGAATTGGCACTAAAATTAAAAGCATCTGTCTTTAAACTTTGGTTTTGAGACTTATATTTGGAGTCACTTCTTTGTTTTTTGGGATCAAAAATATGGTATAATTCTTCTGATTAGAAGTTGAGTCTCTGACGTTGCCGGAGTTTCACCTTTTCTGGAGGGTGCTGATTTTTATCTTTGAGGAGCCTCCTTCTGAAAACTTAGAGAATTTTGAGAATGCTTTATATCCTATATTTTCAGGTACACCACATACTCTAAATCTGTACAAATGTTTGATCATTATTGCATAATATAATAATAATCCACCAAAAATTTAGCTTTCTATAAAATGTGTCTTACTCTTTGCGACCCCATGGAGTGCAGCACACCAGGCTTCCCCATCTTTTACTATGTCCTAGAGTTTGCTCAAACTCATGTCCATTGAGTCAGTGATAGCATCCAACCATCTCATCCTGTCATTCCCTTCTCCTCCTGCCCTCAGTCTTTCGCAGCATCAGGATCTTTACCAGTGAGTCAGCTCTTTGCATCAGATGGTCAAAGTATTGAGGCTTCAGCTTCACCCTCAGTGCTTCCAATGAATATTCAGGGTTGACTTGTTCTGGAATGACTGGTTTGATCACTTCTGTCCAAGGGAATATTAAGAGTCCTCTCCAGTACCACAGTGTGAAAGCATCAGTTCTTCAGTGCTCAGCCTACTTTATGATCCAAATCTCACATTCATTTGTGACTACCTTGAAAACCATAGCTTTGACTCTATGGACCTTTGTTGGCAAAGTGATTTCTCTGCTTTTTAATATGCTTTTTAGGTTTGTCATAGCTTTTCTTCCAGGGAGCAAGTGTCTTTTAAATTCATGGCTGCAATCACCATCCACAGTGATTTTGGTGACCAAGAAAATAAAATCTGTCACTGTTTCCATTTTTTCCCTATCTATTTGCCATGAGTGATGGGACCTGATGCCATGATCTTAGTTTTTTGAATGTTGACTCTTAAGCCAACCTTTTTTCTCTCCTCTTTCACCTTCATCAAGAGGCTCTTTAGTTCCTCTTTGCTTTCGGCCTGTAGGGTGGTGTTATCTATATTTCTGAAGTTAGTGATATTTCTCCTAGCAATCTTGATTCCAGCTTGTGCTTTATCCAGCCTGGCATTTCATATGATGTACTCTGCATATAAGTTAAATAAACAGGGTGACAATATACATCCTTGAATTACTCCTTTCCTAATTTTGAGCCAGTCCATTGTTCCATATCTGGTTCTAAATGTTGCTTCTTGACCTTCATATAGTTTTCTTAGGTTTTAAAAGACTTAGTCAGTTAAAAATATCACTGAGGAAATAATTCGGAAAGAATATGAACAAATTTGTTTATAAGAGATGCAGAATGACAAAATGCACAAAATCTTAGATGCCATTTTGCCATTGTAAAAATGTGGTGTTTCATATAAGAAAATAATGGAAGATTTAATATTTACTATTCTTATCAAGTATTATTATTTTACTCAGTATTTAGCTTCCCCATCTTTTACTATGTCCTAGAGTTTGCTCAAACTCATGTCCATTGAGTCAGTGATAGCATCCAACCATCTCATCCTGTCATTCCCTTCTCCTCCTGCCCTCAGTCTTTCGCAGCATCAGGATCTTTACCAGTGAGTCAGCTCTTTGCATCAGATGGTCAAAGTATTGAGGCTTCAGCTTCACCCTCAGTGCTTCCAATGAATATTCAGGGTTGACTTGTTCTGGAATGACTGGTTTGATCACTTCTGTCCAAGGGAATATTAAGAGTCCTCTCCAGTACCACAGTGTGAAAGCATCAGTTCTTCAGTGCTCAGCCTACTTTATGATCCAAATCTCACATTCATTTGTGACTACCTTGAAAACCATAGCTTTGACTCTATGGACCTTTGTTGGCAAAGTGATTTCTCTGCTTTTTAATATGCTTTTTAGGTTTGTCATAGCTTTTCTTCCAGGGAGCAAGTGTCTTTTAAATTCATGGCTGCAATCACCATCCACAGTGATTTTGGTGACCAAGAAAATAAAATCTGTCACTGTTTCCATTTTTTCCCTATCTATTTGCCATGAGTGATGGGACCTGATGCCATGATCTTAGTTTTTTGAATGTTGACTCTTAAGCCAACCTTTTTACTCTCCTCTTTCACCTTCATCAAGAGGCTCTTTAGTTCCTCTTTGCTTTCGGCCTGTAGGGTGGTGTTATCTATATTTCTGAAGTTAGTGATATTTCTCCTAGCAATCTTGATTCCAGCTTGTGCTTTATCCAGCCTGGCATTTCATATGATGTACTCTGCATATAAGTTAAATAAACAGGGTGACAATATACATCCTTGAATTACTCCTTTCCTAATTTTGAGCCAGTCCATTGTTCCATATCTGGTTCTAAATGTTGCTTCTTGACCTTCATATAGTTTTCTTAGGTTTTAAAAGACTTAGTCAGTTAAAAATATCACTGAGGAAATAATTCGGAAAGAATATGAACAAATTTGTTTATAAGAGATGCAGAATGACAAAATGCACAAAATCTTAGATGCCATTTTGCCATTGTAAAAATGTGGTGTTTCATATAAGAAAATAATGGAAGATTTAATATTTACTATTCTTATCAAGTATTATTATTTTACTCAGTATTTACTGTATCTGACCCTCATATTATTGGACATATACATTCAGAGCACTCAAAGGTTATAGTTTTACAAATTATTTATTATGAAATTATCTCTGTAGCATTTTTTATTAGGGAATCTATAAATAGAATTTTTAGGTACTCAGATGAACTTTAGAACAAGATGGTAACATGAGGGATATTCTAAGAGAAAAGATTTGTCATGTTTAGTCCCAGAGATATGGTGCATGGGTAGTAATTACACAGATCATTTTGCAAAGATGAAGGCCAAGTACTAGCCTTCAGGAAGGAATCACCTGGTAGTGCTTTTATTAGATAGTTGAACATATAAGTAAATGGTTCATAAGTTATCTTAAATTATTCCAGGGAAAGACCTATGTGAATCAAACAATAGTTATCAAATACTGTGTAACTTATCCAACCCACTTGAAAATAAAATCTGTTCGCAACATTTCTAGTATCTTTATAAATCAGAGAAGACTCAGAAAACACACTAGAAGGTTTTCTCTAATGTTTAAAATAAACTTTGTCTAGTAGTCAGTGTTTTTGGCCCCATCAGACTGACACTAGAGTGTTCAACCAGAACCAAGAACAGGGATGTTTTTGATTGATTACTGTAAGATCCTTCAAATAAGCATTAGGACTTCATTTATCAAACAGTGTGTATTAATATTTTGCAGTGATTTACCTTGTTATGTGCAGATGACCCTTCATATAATAACCCAAATATGACCATGAGCAATTTCCTAAAATTTGTTTTCTTCAACACTTTTACAATAAACATTTATTATTGTGGTTGTTCAGTTGCTATACCATGTCTGACTCTTTGCAACTCCATGGACTGCAGCACACTTCTGTGTCTTTCACTGTCTCTCGGAGTTTGCCCAAGTTCACATCTGTGAATAAGTCCATGAGTAGGTGTTTATTACTCTGAATATGAACAAATTTGTTTATAAGAGATGCAGAATGACAAAATGCACAAAATCTTAGATGCCATTTTGCCATTGTAAAAATGTGGTGTTTCATATAAGAAAATAATGGAAGATTTAATATTTACTATTCTTATCAAGTATTATTATTTTACTCAGTATTTACTGTATCTGACCCTCATATTATTGGACATATACATTCAGAGCACTCAAAGGTTATAGTTTTACAAATTATTTATTATGAAATTATCTCTGTAGCATTTTTTATTAGGGAATCTATAAATAGAATTTTTAGGTACTCAGATGAACTTTAGAACAAGATGGTAACATGAGGGATATTCTAAGAGAAAAGATTTGTCATGTTTAGTCCCAGAGATATGGTGCATGGGTAGTAATTACACAGATCATTTTGCAAAGATGAAGGCCAAGTACTAGCCTTCAGGAAGGAATCACCTGGTAGTGCTTTTATTAGATAGTTGAACATATAAGTAAATGGTTCATAAGTTATCTTAAATTATTCCAGGGAAAGACCTATGTGAATCAAACAATAGTTATCAAATACTGTGTAACTTATCCAACCCACTTGAAAATAAAATCTGTTCGCAACATTTCTAGTATCTTTATAAATCAGAGAAGACTCAGAAAACACACTAGAAGGTTTTCTCTAATGTTTAAAATAAACTTTGTCTAGTAGTCAGTGTTTTTGGCCCCATCAGACTGACACTAGAGTGTTCAACCAGAACCAAGAACAGGGATGTTTTTGATTGATTACTGTAAGATCCTTCAAATAAGCATTAGGACTTCATTTATCAAACAGTGTGTATTAATATTTTGCAGTGATTTACCTTGTTATGTGCAGATGACCCTTCATATAATAACCCAAATATGACCATGAGCAATTTCCTAAAATTTGTTTTCTTCAACACTTTTACAATAAACATTTATTATTGTGGTTGTTCAGTTGCTATACCATGTCTGACTCTTTGCAACTCCATGGACTGCAGCACACTTCTGTGTCTTTCACTGTCTCTCGGAGTTTGCCCAAGTTCACATCTGTGAATAAGTCCATGAGTAGGTGTTTATTACTCTATAGCAGATTGTGACAGGAATGGAATGACAGCAGAATATGTTACCTCAAGATATGTTGCATTGATACATGCATTGTCTTGAGCTGTAGGCACCTGAAAAATCAGAAAATCTCTCCCTGTTTTTACTCTGAACTTCTCTTACCTGCCTGAAGATGACTCCTTCAAAAGGAACTAAATCATCATCAAGCCCCTCCCCAAGAGTGTCACCAACCCAGGAAGAATGTTGTCACAGGAGAGGAGGCTAGATGCTAACACCGTATTCAGACAGACTTTATTACAAACTATCATCCCTCCCATCTGTTTTTTCTATGGGTCCACTGAGCTTTCCTAAGAATCATTTACTCTTCCCTAAAAGGCCTTCATTTCCCTTTCCCTTTCCCTAGTAAGATGCTATTTAAGCTTGAGTTCAAAAGCCACCTCATTGGGCTACGTTTTTTTTTTCTTTATGGGTATCTCTAATATGTACACAAAATATATATAAAAATTATTAGTCACTCATTTGTGTCTGCCTCTTTGTGACCGCATGGATTGTAGCCCTCCAAGCTCTGCTGTCCATGGAGTTTCCAGGAAAAAATACTGCAATGGGTACCCACTCCCTTCTCCAGGGGATCTTCCTGACCCAGGGATTGAACTGGTATCTTGCATTGCAGGTAGAATCTTTTCTGTCTGAGCCACTAGGGAAACCCCAATACATGATAGTAAACTTCTATTTGTCTCTTGAGTAATCTGTATTTATTACAACTCAGAAGGGTAGGGGAAAAATGTTTTTTCCTCTCCTACAGAACTGAGATCATAGACACAGTCAGGAAAACATGTGAATGTTGCAATATGATGTGATCATACCTATAATGAAGGGAAAATTCTGGGAGGCATTTGTTCTCCACTATGTTTGTTGGGGAAGGGTGGAGTCAGGGAAGGCCTCTTATGAAAGTGCTTCTGAAAGTGTTTTGGAAGGATGGGATTCTTTTGCCATGTGGTATAAAGATTTGTTTATTTATTTATTTATTTTCGGTGGTGGGTGGGGTGGGGAGAGCAGGCGGGCCACTTCTATTGGTCTTTCATTTCTCTACTTTCATCCGTCTTTGTTCTTTGGCCCGTGTGGGCCTCCCATCGCGGTGGCCTCTGTTGTCGCAGAGCATCAGCTCTGGGTGCATGTGCTCCAGAGCTCCAGCTCGATAATTGGACACATCGGTCCAGCCACTCCGTGGCATGTGGGATCTTCCCAGACCAGAGATCGAACTGGCGGCCTTTGCATTGCAAGGTGGTGTCCTTACCCACTGGACCACCAGGGAAACCCCTGCCATGTGATTTAAATAAAGGAAGATTAAGGATGCAGGGTTCAGAGAGACATGGATAAAATTGGGAATAATTTTGATGTGATTTATAGTGAATGGGGAAACTAAAATCAAAATTGAAAAGAAATAGCCCCAGTGAGGACAAATCTGATGAAAAGGAAAGGAAACACAAATAATTTGAAGATATATGTAGTGAAAGTTTTCGTTGCTACCCTATAGTGTAGGAGAATGAAACTCACTGAGGCCTGTATATCATTGAGTTGGAAAGTGAAGTGAGTACTTGCCAGAAGAGACATGTTTCATCCCCTGCAAGTAAGGAGAGGGTGAAGTAGAGATTTGAAAAGAACATCCTAAAGTAGTAGGTGACAGGACAGAAGGAAGGGATTATCCATCTCTAATTGGTAGAGTGGTTTGTCTTGTCTCAAGTGCCCAAAACGAGAAGAAAAAGGCATACTATGCTAAGTGCAATCAATGTGAGACATTGTTAGAAATTGAACCTCTTTTTTAAAATGAATAAATGTCCTTTACTTCTTGCTAATGAATTGATATTAATAACACTATAGTGTGTTAATACTTTCCAGTTTATTTTCTAAGAAATAAAGTATTTTTTAAATATGCATCTTAAGCATATTCAAAAGACACTACATCTGTGATTGTTTCATGCTGCAGTGAAAAGAGCTGGCAGCTGGATCCTTGTAGCAGATATTCAGCTGCCTTTTCTTCTCAGTAAGTGCAGAACCAAAGATAGGGATTACTTTTATAAATATGTAATTATGAAGTTTTTCAGTTTCTGATTAATAATTCATCTTCAACTCCTATAACATTATGTTCTGAATGTTAAACAACTGGATGAGTTAAAACTTGATATTTAAGGAGATTAAGGGGAATATTGTGCATATATTTTAGTTTTCATAGTTGCCTCGTAGAATTCTAGGTATAATTTGAAATAAATTTGTTTCTCATACTGAAGCCACATATCCATGTGTTTCACTCAAGAAAGGTCATTGTTTTGTATGGCTTTAATACTTGCAAGGACCACATGACATGGTCCTGATCCCAAACAAAGATGCTTATTTGAATCAGAAACAGATCTCGATAGAGTATGTTCTCTTACTGCCCCTCTTACTAACACGGAAGCTAAAATCTATTTTAAAAATTTTCTATGACATGACATAATGGGTAAAGGAAAATTCCTTAATTCAGATTAAGTCCAGTCTTTTGAAAGTTGGACAAAATTTGAGTGAAAAAGTACATGATCTTTCCCTGTCTCCACTGCAAATAGAAAAATATCCTTCTGTCAGTTTTTTGTAAAGATTAGAAGAAATATTATTTCTAAAGTCTTAAGTATAGTGTTTCACATATAATATGAATGAACCTATTGAACCTTAACTATTTTTATTATTTAAGAAGGGATGCAATGAAGTAAAATGTGTGTGTGTGTGTGTATGTTTTGTTAAAGGAAGAATACTCTGACACTTGTTAATGGTAAGAAGGAGTTGATTCAAACCACTGTAATAAGGGCATTGCAACAGGAAAGATTGCGGTCAATTCCAAATACAGCAAAGATAGCTAGGGATTGATAGCCAGTGAGCAATGTAGGGTTCAGTGCGAGTCAAAATTCCAAATAAAAAGCAAAAAGATAGCACTATGGCTTTCCAGTTTATTTTCTAAGAAATAAAGTATTTTTTAAATATGCATCTTAAGCATATTCAAAAGACACTACATCTGTGATTGTTTCATGCTGCAGTGAAAAGAGCTGGCAGCTGGATCCTTGTAGCAGATATTCAGCTGCCTTTTCTTCTCAGTAAGTGCAGAACCAAAGATAGGGATTACTTTTATAAATATGTAATTATGAAGTTTTTCAGTTTCTGATTAATAATTCATCTTCAACTCCTATAACATTATGTTCTGAATGTTAAACAACTGGATGAGTTAAAACTTGATATTTAAGGAGATTAAGGGGAATATTGTGCATATATTTTAGTTTTCATAGTTGCCTCGTAGAATTCTAGGTATAATTTGAAATAAATTTGTTTCTCATACTGAAGCCACATATCCATGTGTTTCACTCAAGAAAGGTCATTGTTTTGTATGGCTTTAATACTTGCAAGGACCACATGACATGGTCCTGATCCCAAACAAAGATGCTTATTTGAATCAGAAACAGATCTCGATAGAGTATGTTCTCTTACTGCCCCTCTTACTAACACGGAAGCTAAAATCTATTTTAAAAATTTTCTATGACATGACATAATGGGTAAAGGAAAATTCCTTAATTCAGATTAAGTCCAGTCTTTTGAAAGTTGGACAAAATTTGAGTAAAAAAGTACATGATCTTTCCCTGTCTCCACTGCAAATAGAAAAATATCCTTCTGTCAGTTTTTTGTAAAGATTAGAAGAAATATTATTTCTAAAGTCTTAAGTATAGTGTTTCACATATAATATGAATGAACCTATTGAACCTTAACTATTTTTATTATTTAAGAAGGGATGCAATGAAGTAAAATGTGTGTGTGTGTGTGTATGTTTTGTTAAAGGAAGAATACTCTGACACTTGTTAATGGTAAGAAGGAGTTGATTCAAACCACTGTAATAAGGGCATTGCAACAGGAAAGATTGCGGTCAATTCCAAATACAGCAAAGATAGCTAGGGATTGATAGCCAGTGAGCAATGTAGGGTTCAGTGGATAAAAAAATTACTATGTGGAGACCTCAGGAGTAAGAGGATTATCACTAAACTGTCTTAATAGGATTCTTGTTAAAGACCAGCTGAAGATTCGGACATCGAGGTGGGGAGAGGAAGAACTTGATGAGGTATCAATAATGAAGGATTATGTCTGAACGGACTTTTTAGGATTCTTTGGGAGATTGGGCTGATGAGAGATTGGGAGGTGGAGGGCAGGTCAAAAAGAGGGCTCAGAGGAACTTTTAAAGTTTGGTCAAGAAGAGTCTTTGTCAGGCTTCCCTGGCGGTCCAGTGGGTAAGGACACCGCTTTGTAGGGCAAGGGGCGCTGGTTTGAGCCCTGGCCTGGGAAGATCTCACCTGCCGTGGAGCGGTTGGACCGATGTGTCCAATTACCGAGCCGGAGCTCTGGAGCGCATGCGCCCAGAGCCGGTTCTCTGCAACAACAGAGGCCACCGCGATGGGAGGCCCACACAGGCCAAAGAACAAAGATGCATGAAAATAGATAAATGAAAGACCAACAGAAGTGGCCTGCCACCCCCACTCCCTCCCCAACCCACGCCCCCCCGAAAGAAAAAAACCATAAAAAAAAAAAGAGTCTTTGTCAATGTGTGTGTAAATGTGTATGTACAGTGGGGGTGAGGCCCAGGGAAAAGGAAAATATGGATTCTTTTGTCTAGAAATTATTATGAATTTGAAGATAAAAAAAGCAAAATGGCATTAAGTCCAGTCTTTTGAAAGTTGGACAAAATTTGAGTGAAAAAGTACATGATCTTTCCCTGTCTCCACTGCAAATAGAAAAATATCCTTCTGTCAGTTTTTTGTAAAGATTAGAAGAAATATTATTTCTAAAGTCTTAAGTATAGTGTTTCACATATAATATGAATGAACCTATTGAACCTTAACTATTTTTATTATTTAAGAAGGGATGCAATGAAGTAAAATGTGTGTGTGTGTGTGTATGTTTTGTTAAAGGAAGAATACTCTGACACTTGTTAATGGTAAGAAGGAGTTGATTCAAACCACTGTAATAAGGGCATTGCAACAGGAAAGATTGCGGTCAATTCCAAATACAGCAAAGATAGCTAGGGATTGATAGCCAGTGAGCAATGTAGGGTTCAGTGGATAAAAAAATTACTATGTGGAGACCTCAGGAGTAAGAGGATTATCACTAAACTGTCTTAATAGGATTCTTGTTAAAGACCAGCTGAAGATTCGGACATCGAGGTGGGGAGAGGAAGAACTTGATGAGGTATCAATAATGAAGGATTATGTCTGAACGGACTTTTTAGGATTCTTTGGGAGATTGGGCTGATGAGAGATTGGGAGGTGGAGGGCAGGTCAAAAAGAGGGCTCAGAGGAACTTTTAAAGTTTGGTCAAGAAGAGTCTTTGTCAGGCTTCCCTGGCGGTCCAGTGGGTAAGGACACCGCTTTGTAGGGCAAGGGGCGCTGGTTTGAGCCCTGGCCTGGGAAGATCTCACCTGCCGTGGAGCGGTTGGACCGATGTGTCCAATTACCGAGCCGGAGCTCTGGAGCGCATGCGCCCAGAGCCGGTTCTCTGCAACAACAGAGGCCACCGCGATGGGAGGCCCACACAGGCCAAAGAACAAAGATGCATGAAAATAGATAAATGAAAGACCAACAGAAGTGGCCTGCCACCCCCACTCCCTCCCCAACCCACGCCCCCCCGCAAGAAAAAAACCATAAAAAAAAAAAGAGTCTTTGTCAATGTGTGTGTAAATGTGTATGTACAGTGGGGGTGAGGCCCAGGGAAAAGGAAAATATGGATTCTTTTGTCTAGAAATTATTATGAATTTGAAGATAACAACAAAATGGCATTAGGTCAGGACTGGGCTCTACTAAGCCTGTAACCTGAGTGACTCAGAGCTGAATCAAGGTAGAAGCAATAGGCAGCACGAAGACCTATTTTAAGTAAAAAGTCAGAGAAGTAGACTTATCTGTGTAAGGTCATAGAAATTTTCCTTGGTTGTATTTCTGAATTATTGCGTTAAGTGGTTACTGGGGAAAAACTAAATGAAAGAAATATAGGGAAGACGCAAGTTACATAGTGAGGGCTGTGATTGTTTTACATGAATTCAGTCTTTTAAGAAGCATATGTCTGTATTAGGGCCCAGTTTTCGGCCAGAATCTATTTTTTGAGACTTGACATTTTTAGAGACTATCTAAGAAAAGTTAGAAAAATCTATATATCATTAACTTGTTTTTATTTTTAAAACCTTATTATGGATTTCCACTGTTGTATGAAGAAAATAATTCAAACTTCTTACCAGCATTTACAAGGGTGTACTAGTTGGGATTGGGCTTCCCAGGTGGATCAGTGTTAAGAATCTACCAGCCAGTGAAGGAGATGGAGGAGACTGGGTTCCATTTCTTGTTTAGGAAGATGCCCTGGAGGAATAAATGGCAACCACTGTAGTTTTATTGCCTGGGAAAATCCCATGGACAGAGGAGCCTGGTAGACTGTAGTCAAGGGGGTTAAAAATAGTCAGACCTGACTGAGTGACTGAGCACACACACTAGTTAGGACAGTGTCAACTGCTATAACAAACCATTCCAGTGGTTAGCACAGTTAAAGTGTTCAGGTGATCATACGTTTTCAAAAGGAATAAAACTGAAAAAAAAAGCTACTTCTTTGTTTTTTCACTAATTTACCAAACTTGATTCGAAGAACCAAATGAGCCTTTTCCAAAAATACAGTGGTATGCCTTCAGCAAATCAAAGCTATTGTTCCTTATTTATTCTGACAATGCTGACCTCTTTGAAATGCTTTGCCCAGCTTAGTGCATTCCTTAGCTTAGCTTAGTGCATTCCTTAGCTTAGTGCATCAGTATAACAGAGAATAGTATTCATTTGCTCATCTAACTTTAGGTCTGATTTGAGCCATAAGTGTACATACAGTATTATAGCAGAAATAGTTATAGGAGTTCCAGATGGCAAACTTTTAAACCACGTTGTCTGGAAAAACAGTAAGAATTTCCACAGATTGTTCTCTCAGGTGATCAAGAAAGATGCTTCCCCACAAACATCTCCTCATCTTTATTGAGATATGTGGATCATGTCCCCATTTCTGAACCAATCACTGTGACTAGGGGCATGCACTTACTTTACATCAGTAAATCAAAACTTTCCTTTGCTTCCTCATCTTCACAGAGCATCTTCTGAAGCACAGGAACTACTTGTAACTGAAGCATATGCTGAACAAGTTGACAGGATTGTGAGAGTGGGGAACAAAAGGTGTCAAAGATGACTCCTAGTTGTATTTACAGGAGCAGCAAGAAGATACTATCAGTGAAGAATAGATCAAGGAACAATCAAATAATTAAAAAGCTGGCATACTGGAAGCTTCTCTGTGTAACTATGTGGAAATTGAAATACCAGTTGTGACACAAGTAGTTATTTGTGGGAGCATCAATGAGTCAGGGTCTTAAGTTTCATGAAATAAAAGGAGTAATGATCATCCCCCTCTCTAGTCTGTGGATTACTGTGCTAAGGGGGTGAAAGTGGGTGGCCAGAGCAGGAGTGTGTTTCTAAGGAAATTGAAGGAGCAAGAACACCTACTACACCTCCAAAGGCAGTACATGTGCAGAGTATGGAAGGAAAAGCCACTGCCACTTACAGGCCATGTCCTCAAGACAGAGCCAGTTTTTAGAGCAACTAACAGGAGAGTTAGAGGAAAATCTGTGAATATAAGAGATATACATATGAAGAGCCATGGGTTTCAGAGGCCTCTATTGATGCCTTGTTTTTACTGCAGGCCCGTGCTAGTCTATTGGGCTTCTCATACATATGAGCCCAGGGCATGCTTGTCCCCAAACCTACACAACATGAATCCTTTGCTGTTTCTCTGCATATTTATCTGAAATGTGCATGGTTCAGGAAACTGCTCAGGTACCTGCTCAGCCACAGCTACTTTATGGAGAGAATGTCATGCCATTTTGGATTCAGGACTGTACCCAACCCAAGGCTTCCCTACAACAGTTGCCCTTTAGTCTATGTGCAGAACAGTGGGGCCCTGGTTTCCATGTTCTTGAATATCTCCAAGGGATAGATATGCTATGTCTACATCTAGCTTTTCCTTCTCTATCAACCCCTCTCTTCATGTCTTGAGCTTAAGGAAGAGAGTGAAAATAGTTACATCTCACTCCTTAATTTGTCACTTCTTTTTTTCTCCAGCCTCCACCATCCCTTCTCCCAAAACACATACAGCAGCTGACTCTAAAAGAAGGTTTTTTTCCCCTTAGTTTTTATGCCTTTGAAGTGGATCACTTTCTATACTATATCTTACTTTTTCCTTCTTTTTGTCAAAAAGTCTCTAAGCCATCCCCAACGGTACAAGATTCAGAAGAGGGGAAAATCTGCATGGAAACAAAGATAAAATTCATCGGAAAGTTTTTCAGAATATCATCCCCATTGAATGAATACCTTTCTAGACAACACATCCACATATGAAGCAAATTATGCTCGTTTTCGTAGAAACTGATCTGAAAGTAGCTCTGTGGGACAATGTTTTATTGCTATATTTCTGTATTTGCCTAAAAGTATATGAAATGTATGGAAATTTTCACCCAAGTGGGGCAATTCTCCCTGCCTATCTTCTCTGTATTTTGAATTACTTAGATTTTATGATATTAGATGATTGCTTCCCTTTCTTGAATTGTTTGTCATCATCTGTGAATAAGTATTTCTTACTGTTTCAGTGATTCTCCAGCACTGTATCTGCATAAATGAGCTGAACAACATATATAAAAATAGGGAAAGAAAACACACATGCCTGGGAGTCTAGTGATGTTTCATTCTTTGTCAGCCACTAACTTTCTGGTTAAATTGGAGACAGTCAATTTGTTTGTTGAAGAAGTGGTAGCTCAGTGTTTATCTGTGTGCTAGCTCTGTAAGGCATTTGCTTCCCAGAGCTCTTGTTTCCCTTCTCAGTAAATGGAGAAAGTTAATCCAGATAATCCCTAGGGTCTACTCCAGTTCTTTGGTCTATGAACTGAATGTTTACCTTTATTCTCCAAATGTTTATAAACCATGAGTTCATAAAATTAATTTATTGTTGACATGAAAGCCATAGGATTCATTAAATATAAATATGCAAACAAGTATGTTTTTCTTTTTTCTTCTCCCCTCCTTTCTAATTTTGTGGAAAGGATTACTTCATAAATCCCTTTCCCTCTCTTCTATGGAAACATTACCTCCAGCAACCACTCAGTGCATATTTGTTAATTACACCCCATTGATCTACTTCCTGTGTGTCTCAGAGTCGAGGAGAAACAGCAAAACTGAGGCTTTATTTCTGCTGGCTGCCTGCTGAAGAGTCTACTGAGGAAAGTCCCAGGCGGTTGCCCTTTCTGAGTCTGGCCAGGAGCCTTCAAATGCTGCCCTCAGGGCTCCACACTGGGGATCACCTACCACTAGTTCTTAACAGATTCATTTATCTGCAAGACTGGAACATATTGATATTTAAAGGTTAATAGACTGATGTGACTTATGAAAACTGCCCTTGCCCCTCACAAAGTGTGACATGAAGAGAGTGCTGAGAGGAACATACTGATCTACAACAGGGGTATATCCATCCTGGATTCTCAAACCAGGTGGTACAGAGAGACAAGAACGACTGACAAGGCTGGAATTTGCCACAGGACATTTCTGACTGTCTCAGGTGACTAGATAGCATCTTGCAGTTTGCCATGGGGTTTTCTTTAATGATATGTAAATGCAGTAACACTCCTACTCCCTCAAGGTTGCCGTGAATCCACATTAAGAACTCCCATTTGGGGGCAGTTAAATACTCTGGGAAAATGACTAGGCAGGCAGCTGCTGCCTTCCCTTCAGGAAGTCTCAGAAGACTTTGTTCCAATAACAATTGATCATTAAGGAAAGTGAGAATTGGATTCCGTGAGAGCAGTAGGTAGGATTCCAGAGAGAGCTAGAGCATTTTCAGAGCTCCAGGCTGAAATCCACTCGCTGTACTTGCTAGAAGTTCTGAGCCACCTTGATGGTCATTATCTGGTGACAGTTTCACAGGCTGTCAAGGAAATGTTGTGCCTGACTGGTCCTGCTGAAGGTTAATGGGGTTTAATTGCTCTTTAGGGGGAGGTTGTGCGGATTCTTGGGGGTGAAGAGTGGTTGAAGAGTTGTTGGATGGATGGTGAGGAATCAAAATCTATATTCAGTTACAGAGTGGGATGGTTCTGTTTAAAATAACCTGCAGTCTTCTAAAATACTTTAAAGTAAAAAGGATTGTACCAGGTTTTGCTTCTTTTTGCTTCATACTGGTGGGTTGTTGAGGACTTTTTGCTGCTAAGTGCTGGGGAGGATTCCTGAATCAGCCGTGCTTCCATGATTTAGCCAAGAAGCAAGGGTACATGGTCCGGCCTGTACTTCTTCATTCAACTCCCACTGCACCACTTTTGGCATTTCTTCCTGTTTTAGGACCCAAGTGGAATGAGTGTGACAGTCTCCCTGGTGTCCCTAGAGAACTCCATGGCTTTATTTCTGCTGGCTGCCTGCTGAAGAGTCTACTGAGGGATCCCCAGCTGGCCAGGAGCCTTCAAATGCTGCCCTCAGGGCTCCACACTGGGGATCACCTACCACTAGTTCTTAACAGATTCATTTATCTGCAAGACTGGAACATATTGATATTTAAAGGTTAATAGACTGATGTGACTTATGAAAACTGCCCTTGCCCCTCACAAAGTGTGACATGAAGAGAGTGCTGAGAGGAACATACTGATCTACAACAGGGGTATATCCATCCTGGATTCTCAAACCAGGTGGTACAGAGAGACAAGAACGACTGACAAGGCTGGAATTTGCCACAGGACATTTCTGACTGTCTCAGGTGACTAGATAGCATCTTGCAGTTTGCCATGGGGTTTTCTTTAATGATATGTAAATGCAGTAACACTCCTACTCCCTCAAGGTTGCCGTGAATCCACATTAAGAACTCCCATTTGGGGGCAGTTAAATACTCTGGGAAAATGACTAGGCAGGCAGCTGCTGCCTTCCCTTCAGGAAGTCTCAGAAGACTTTGTTCCAATAACAATTGATCATTAAGGAAAGTGAGAATTGGATTCCGTGAGAGCAGTAGGTAGGATTCCAGAGAGAGCTAGAGCATTTTCAGAGCTCCAGGCTGAAATCCACTCGCTGTACTTGCTAGAAGTTCTGAGCCACCTTGATGGTCATTATCTGGTGACAGTTTCACAGGCTGTCAAGGAAATGTTGTGCCTGACTGGTCCTGCTGAAGGTTAATGGGGTTTAATTGCTCTTTAGGGGGAGGTTGTGCGGATTCTTGGGGGTGAAGAGTGGTTGAAGAGTTGTTGGATGGATGGTGAGGAATCAAAATCTATATTCAGTTACAGAGTGGGATGGTTCTGTTTAAAATAACCTGCAGTCTTCTAAAATACTTTAAAGTAAAAAGGATTGTACCAGGTTTTGCTTCTTTTTGCTTCATACTGGTGGGTTGTTGAGGACTTTTTGCTGCTAAGTGCTGGGGAGGATTCCTGAATCAGCCGTGCTTCCATGATTTAGCCAAGAAGCAAGGGTACATGGTCCGGCCTGTACTTCTTCATTCAACTCCCACTGCACCACTTTTGGCATTTCTTCCTGTTTTAGGACCCAAGTGGAATGAGTGTGACAGTCTCCCTGGTGTCCCTAGAGAATTTCTATCTCTGTCAGGAGAACAAATCATGCTCGCAAAAGCACAAAGTGAATTTAGCATGTAGCATTGTCAGCAGTCTCTGTGCGATCCTACGTTAGAGAAAAATAGAGTGAGGCAAGGGGTGTTTTTGTTGAAGTCTTTCACTCTTGAATTCTTTGCATAAGGGTTTGTTTCCCACACTTAGAACAAAAATATCAGTCTCCATGCTGGGTAAATGGAGGCAAAGAAATGTTTTCCTAAACTGCATGCATTAACATTGCCTAAAATGGGACAAAGCCATGTTAACTTTTTCTCTTTGTTCTCCTTCCCTGCTTCTCTGACTGGGAATGCAAGCTCTGGCAAGTCCAATTTGTTTATTCATTTTTCATTCTTAACTGTGTATTTGAAACCTTAACTAGATTGTGGGAAATGAGCCATACTTTCTGAGCACTGGTCCCGTTAGGACTAAGCTCTAGTCTGAGTTACGGAGAGATGTGAAATCTAGATGGAAACACTGGGCTGTACTTTTAAAATAACTAAAAATGTCCCTAAGCTTATACCAGGGAAATTGCTTAAATGTTGTTAAAAAGAAAAAGACAATAGGCCCCAAGTGGAGTTCCTTATACTCAGCCAGTCCCATATCATTAAATCAAGACTTAATTATAGTTTCAGCTTTTCCAGAAATGGAATTTTAAGCCAGTTGATCAGGAATTGCCTGATTAGCACTAGTTAGATAATCTGCTTCGTAGACCCGTGTAACCCCCAAAGGGAAGAAAGTTTGCAATAATCAATCCACCTTTTTGCTTAGTGTTACTTTGATTTTTTCTACTGTGTTCTGTCTATGAAACTCTTTTGGAGTTTCTTTTTATCTGCTAGATTGGATACTACCCAATTTGAATCACTTTTTGCTCAGATAAACTCTAAAAATTATATTATATCACAGTATATTGAGTATCAACCAAAATCCCTACTTGGTTTAAAATTTTGAAATAGCAATTTAACAAATATAAGAAATGCATTATACTGTTTATTTCAGGTCTGCAAACAATTGCAATTTTATTCCATTAAAAAAAAGCCCGGAATGAGTGTGACAGTCTCCCTGGTGTCCCTAGAGAATTTCTATCTCTGTCAGGAGAACAAATCATGCTCGCAAAAGCACAAAGTGAATTTAGCATGTAGCATTGTCAGCAGTCTCTGTGCGATCCTACGTTAGAGAAAAATAGAGTGAGGCAAGGGGTGTTTTTGTTGAAGTCTTTCACTCTTGAATTCTTTGCATAAGGGTTTGTTTCCCACACTTAGAACAAAAATATCAGTCTCCATGCTGGGTAAATGGAGGCAAAGAAATGTTTTCCTAAACTGCATGCATTAACATTGCCTAAAATGGGACAAAGCCATGTTAACTTTTTCTCTTTGTTCTCCTTCCCTGCTTCTCTGACTGGGAATGCAAGCTCTGGCAAGTCCAATTTGTTTATTCATTTTTCATTCTTAACTGTGTATTTGAAACCTTAACTAGATTGTGGGAAATGAGCCATACTTTCTGAGCACTGGTCCCGTTAGGACTAAGCTCTAGTCTGAGTTACGGAGAGATGTGAAATCTAGATGGAAACACTGGGCTGTACTTTTAAAATAACTAAAAATGTCCCTAAGCTTATACCAGGAAATTGCTTAAATGTTGTTAAAAGAAAAGACAATAGGCCCCAAGTGGAGTTCCTTATACTCAGCCAGTCCCATATCATTAAATCAAGACTTAATTATAGTTTCAGCTTTTCCAGAAATGGAATTTTAAGCCAGTTGATCAGGAATTGCCTGATTAGCACTAGTTAGATAATCTGCTTCGTAGACCCGTGTAACCCCCAAAGGGAAGAAAGTTTGCAATAATCAATCCACCTTTTTGCTTAGTGTTACTTTGATTTTTTCTACTGTGTTCTGTCTATGAAACTCTTTTGGAGTTTCTTTTTATCTGCTAGATTGGATACTACCCAATTTGAATCACTTTTTGCTCAGATAAACTCTAAAAATTATATTATATCACAGTATATTGAGTATCAACCAAAATCCCTACTTGGTTTAAAATTTTGAAATAGCAATTTAACAAATATAAGAAATGCATTATACTGTTTATTTCAGGTCTGCAAACAATTGCATATATTCATTAAAAAGCTAACTTTATAAAACATATCCTGATGTTAAAAAGGAAACTTGATGTTTATCTAACCATCTATTTACCACACATTCTGATTTTTATTTTAACTCCAAGTATCATTATAGTTTAGTTTTAATATAATAATTTTGTTGTTTGTCAAAAGCCTTCATAAATGAAAAGTCTTAAAGGGAAGCAATGAAAATAATATGAGTAATTAAGCTTCTACTTTAAGACATAAAAATGCTACATGTAACAGCTCTGAGCGTTCCCCCATGACTCCATGCTGTATACCTGCCAGAAAGTGTCAAGATTAAGTTGGAATGTGCTGTTCTGAGATTTATTAATATTGTCTAGAGGCTTCTTCTGGAGCACAATAAATATTTCTTTAAATGTAGAGTGGAATTTTATGAGGAAAGAGAAATCATATCTGAAATATGATTTTAGGACTATATGGCTATAATGTTCATGTTATGCCTTATAAATTGTAATTTTCTTGTTCATCTCCTTCATCATTTTTGCTTTGAGGGTCATAGGATTTGGAATGAATGAATTTGAAAGTCAACCTCCTACTCTGAACCTATTCTCAAAGGAGTCACTGTAATGTGAGTGACATGAAAACCATATATATTATATTCCTTGATTCAAGTCCGTTTTAAAATATCCCAGTTGGAAAAGATTCAGATTTTTTTAAGGTAGATTCTAAGGGCCTTTGTCTCATTCAGTTCTAGCCATTTGTTAAGCTCATTTGATTCCTATAAGGAAGATATATGTGTGTGTGTGTGTGTGTGTGTGTGTGTGTGTATAAAACCTTATACTTGTAATAAATTCTATCCTATAATTCTAGAAAAAGCTCATCTTCCAATGATATTTAATTTTTATTTTGCAACCTTTAAAACTTGAATATATTTCTACATGTGTATTACTTATGAAGTATAATAAACATCTCTGATCTCATTGTAGGAACTACAAGTTCTTCCTAATAATGTTGCTCAATGTGTTAGTTGCTCAATTGTGTCTGACTCTTTGCAACCCTATGGACTATATCCCTCCAGGCTCCCCTGTCCATGAAATTCTCTAGACAAGAATACTGGAGTGGGTAGTCATTCCCTTCTCCAAAAATATTCCTGACCCAGGGATTTAGCCCAGGTCTCCAGTACTGCAGGAAGGTTTTTACCATCTGAGCCACCAGGGTAACTTCACGCATTCTCTCTGCTCTCATCTAACTTCAGCCATTCTTCAAGTTTCAGGTCAAATTTCAGTTCCCCAGCAAGACATTCCCTCATCTCCCAATGGATAGCAATTCCTTCCCTTATAATAGCATTTTTTCCCCATACCATTTCTCACACTTTATAATTATGGATCTTTAATATTTCTTTTCTCAAATGTAAACTTCCTGAGAATAGACACTGTGTCCTCACAGATTATTCATGATAAATACAGTGAGAATTGTCCCCACCTAGTAGATCGTATGAGATAAAAGAGAGAGATCATTTTTACAAGGACAAAGAGAAAGTTATCATATGTGGAGCGTTTAATGGGTAAATACTCAGAATATTTTAGTACAATGATAATAGTTGGGATAAAGGCCAGATTATGGCACAAAACACTGGTTAAAAAAAAAAAAGTAGACGTAAGTACTACAAACTGCTTGTTCCAATCAAAGGGAAGGAAGAATTGTGTCTATTGTAATATAATAATAAATTGGTAGCAATGATCAGAAAGGCAACAAGGTCATGGGTATTTCCTCATCAATTTCCTCTTCTATCTAAAGCAGATTAAAGATTTCAGAAACAAGACCTTTAATGGCCTATTGGCTTTTGTCAAATCCCACTTGTTCTCTGCTATAGTGTACGGTTATCCTTTCAGAGAGACAGCTTTTAGAAATAGCAACACAGTGATGTTGTATTAGTCTATAATTTTTCTATGGTTATATCTTTCTTAGGAAAAGTAAAATATAAACATACAAAAATATGCATAGCATTTATTTTTACATTAAATATGAATTTCCTTATTTGAAAAAAAAAGTTTAGTGTGAATAAACTGCTTTCATTCATGTAGGCAGCATACACATCTCTAATGAGAACAGATTCTGTAAATTAATCCCTTAGTGACAGGACTGTATGAATTGTCTTTGCTTTCACTTTTAATTCCAGTCTAACCACTTTAGTGGTTGTGCCAGCTACTTGGCAAACGAAGGAAGTCATTTAGCAATCCTGGCCTCATGCAGTCATTTAAGCACTTTGAATCAAGGTTTAAATTAGTTAAGTTGCTGTAGTTGTTTCTTGTTAAAATTAAAGAAAAAAATCTGCTTTGCTTTCATACATTACTGGTTAGGACTGAGCTACCTCCTCTGAAATCTACATTTCCTCTGTCAAGAATGACTATTCAGGGCTTCATGTTAAATGCACAAGTGGACTAAGAAGAAATGTTATGAATAGATATAGATTTGTAGGCAGGACCATGTTTCCAATTTTCACATTATAATTTTTGTTTCCCACTTTTAAAGGATCTTTAATATTTCTTTTCTCAAATGTAAACTTCCTGAGAATAGACACTGTGTCCTCACAGATTATTCATGATAAATACAGTGAGAATTGTCCCCACCTAGTAGATCGTATGAGATAAAAGAGAGAGATCATTTTTACAAGGACAAAGAGAAAGTTATCATATGTGGAGCGTTTAATGGGTAAATACTCAGAATATTTTAGTACAATGATAATAGTTGGGATAAAGGCCAGATTATGGCACAAAACACTGGTTAAAAAAAAAAAAGTAGACGTAAGTACTACAAACTGCTTGTTCCAATCAAAGGGAAGGAAGAATTGTGTCTATTGTAATATAATAATAAATTGGTAGCAATGATCAGAAAGGCAACAAGGTCATGGGTATTTCCTCATCAATTTCCTCTTCTATCTAAAGCAGATTAAAGATTTCGCAGAAACAAGACCTTTTAATGGCCTATTGGCTTTTGTCAAATCCCACTTGTTCTCTGCTATAGTGTACGGTTATCCTTTCAGAGAGACAGCTTTTAGAAATAGCAACACAGTGATGTTGTATTAGTCTATAATTTTTCTATGGTTATATCTTTCTTAGGAAAAGTAAAATATAAACATACAAAAATATGCATAGCATTTATTTTTACATTAAATATGAATTTCCTTATTTGAAAAAAAAAGTTTAGTGTGAATAAACTGCTTTCATTCATGTAGGCAGCATACACATCTCTAATGAGAACAGATTCTGTAAATTAATCCCTTAGTGACAGGACTGTATGAATTGTCTTTGCTTTCACTTTTAATTCCAGTCTAACCACTTTAGTGGTTGTGCCAGCTACTTGGCAAACGAAGGAAGTCATTTAGCAATCCTGGCCTCATGCAGTCATTTAAGCACTTTGAATCAAGGTTTAAATTAGTTAAGTTGCTGTAGTTGTTTCTTGTTAAAATTAAAGAAAAAAATCTGCTTTGCTTTCATACATTACTGGTTAGGACTGAGCTACCTCCTCTGAAATCTACATTTCCTCTGTCAAGAATGACTATTCAGGGCTTCATGTTAAATGCACAAGTGGACTAAGAAGAAATGTTATGAATAGATATAGATTTGTAGGCAGGACCATGTATAGTTGCTTCCAAACAGACTGAGAACCCTTTAAATAAATAGTCCCATGGGCTTCCTCCAGTTAGTATGAAGAACACACATCGGTAGGGCTGCTTCTATTGTTAAATTCTATTCTTGCTAACAAAACTCACGTCTGTTAGTTTCTTGAATAAGCTCTGGTATTTTACAAAGAAATGCATTCTTTGGCTTGGATCATAAAAGGCCTTCTTGGTGTGTAGTGAAAGATACATTTACCAAGGTATTTTATTACTCCACGGTTGGAATTAATCTCTCCCTGCTTTATGCTTCTTTAGCACATTGTAAGTACCTCTATTATAGCACTTATCACCATCTGCCTCCATTCAGAGTTGTTAATATGTATTTTTAGATTATGAGATCCTGAAGGGCAAGGACCATGCCTTTCTCATTTTATGTCTCCTCTAAGGCTGTATGCAGTGACTTGTATTTAGTTGGTGCTAAATAAATGTTTATTAAATTGACTGAGTAGGTGGCATATACTTAGAAATAACTGCTGTTTTTTGAAAGGACTATTTCATTTCAAAATCTTGGTTGTCAGGAAACCTTGGAAAAAATAAGCAGGCTAAAGTATTATGGGGACATTTGTAGAATAAGTGCCCTCTCTTGGCCAGTTTTCTTTAATATCGTGTTTTAATAGGTAGTAATCTGCCACTATCCATAAGCTAAAGATCCAGGAAACCTGATGGTGGAGTTCCCATTTAAGCCCAAAGGCCTGAGAACCATTAGAAATGATGGTTGAGGTTTCAGTCCAAGTCTAAAGATCTGAGAACCAGGAATGCTGGTGTCCAAGGATGAGAGAAGATGAACATCCAGATTAAACAAGAAAACAAAATTTCCCACCTTTTAATTTTTTCATGTTTTCAATGGATTGAATGGTGCCCAATAATGTTTTTGAGGCAGATTTTACTCAATCTGCTGATTCAGATACTAATTTTTTTTGGAGATACCATTACAGACGTACCCCAAAATAACATTTTATCAGCTATTGGAGCATCCTATTCAATCTGACACAAAAAAATTAACTGTCATATATGTAGAATGGCGTAAAGACAAACTTTGGAGTCAGACAACTCTGAAATCAAATCCTTTTCACTCTTTCTAGACATCCAATCCCATAGGATTTACCTAACTTCTGTGTGCCACAATTTCCTAACTGTAAAATGAGAACAATGTTATCAGTGTCTGATCTTTTGAGACTCATATAGGCTGTGTATAGAAGCCAGTTAGCATGTTCTGGGATCTAAAAACTATAGTTTCTTTCTATTTCATTTTCTCCTCTCTTCCATTGGTCTATTTTTTTTTTTTTTTGGATGAATTAAGATCTTTATATGAGGAAAGCTTTGATTCAATACTAATTTATCTAACACTGTCTGTGCCTATGATAAGCCCTGGAGACACAAGAATGATGAAAAAGCATCTTTTGACTATTCACAGTTGAATATGAAACAGTCATTTTAAAAGATAACATCAGTGCAATGTTGTGTTATGGTAGAGATGTAATAGGGGCTTTCCTAGTGGCTCAGTGGTTAAGAGTCTACCAACAACGCAAGAGACACAGGAGAAGGAGTTCTATCCCTGGGTTGGGAATATCTTCTGGAAAAGAAAATGGCAAACCACTCCAGTATTCTTGCCTGCAAAATCCCATGGACAGAGGAGCCAGGTGGGCTACAGTCCATGGGATTGCAGAGTCAGATACAACTGAGTTACTCAACAACATAAGTATTATGGGGAAGTAGAATCTTTGCCATTTATCCCATAAAGCTAAAGATCCAGGAAACCTGATGGTGGAGTTCCCATTTAAGCCCAAAGGCCTGAGAACCATTAGAAATGATGGTTGAGGTTTCAGTCCAAGTCTAAAGATCTGAGAACCAGGAATGCTGGTGTCCAAGGATGAGAGAAGATGAACATCCAGATTAAACAAGAAAACAAAATTTCCCACCTTTTAATTTTTTCATGTTTTCAATGGATTGAATGGTGCCCAATAATGTTTTTGAGGCAGATTTTACTCAATCTGCTGATTCAGATACTAATTTTTTTTGGAGATACCATTACAGACGTACCCCAAAATAACATTTTATCAGCTATTGGAGCATCCTATTCAATCTGACACAAAAAAATTAACTGTCATATATGTAGAATGGCGTAAAGACAAACTTTGGAGTCAGACAACTCTGAAATCAAATCCTTTTCACTCTTTCTAGACATCCAATCCCATAGGATTTACCTAACTTCTGTGTGCCACAATTTCCTAACTGTAAAATGAGAACAATGTTATCAGTGTCTGATCTTTTGAGACTCATATAGGCTGTGTATAGAAGCCAGTTAGCATGTTCTGGGATCTAAAAACTATAGTTTCTTTCTATTTCATTTTCTCCTCTCTTCCATTGGTCTATTTTTTTTTTTTTTTGGATGAATTAAGATCTTTATATGAGGAAAGCTTTGATTCAATACTAATTTATCTAACACTGTCTGTGCCTATGATAAGCCCTGGAGACACAAGAATGATGAAAAAGCATCTTTTGACTATTCACAGTTGAATATGAAACAGTCATTTTAAAAGATAACATCAGTGCAATGTTGTGTTATGGTAGAGATGTAATAGGGGCTTTCCTAGTGGCTCAGTGGTTAAGAGTCTACCAACAACGCAAGAGACACAGGAGAAGGAGTTCTATCCCTGGGTTGGGAATATCTTCTGGAAAAGAAAATGGCAAACCACTCCAGTATTCTTGCCTGCAAAATCCCATGGACAGAGGAGCCAGGTGGGCTACAGTCCATGGGATTGCAGAGTCAGATACAACTGAGTTACTCAACAACAGCACAAGTGAAGAGGATGAAAATGTACCTTTCTTGTGTTTTTAGAGAAGGCTTCCTTGGAGAGAATGATGTCTAAGTTTATTTTTGACACAGATGTGTTTAGATAGGAAGTGGGATGGACATTCCAGGCAGAGGGAAAAGTGTGAATCAAAGCCAGAATCTGAATAAACCAGAGTGCTCTATGTTGTGAACTATTAGAATATAAAGAGAAGAGATAGATAGGCAGGGCACATATTTCAGGGGATCTTGACAAGCTCAGCTAAGGAACTTTGACATTATTCTGTAGGCTAGTGTTTTTCAACTTTTCTTAGATAAAGAACATCTTTCTTTTACCAAAAAGATATCAACAAGGAAATTTTGTGTAATAAGAATAGAGAATAAAACAAAATCCCATATTCTCCCAATTAGGATATAGCAACTCCTTTTCCTCTACATGAACCACTGAAGCAGTTCCAAGGAAATCTCAGGGTTCGAGGATCTAGTTTGAACCACTGCTGCAGAATATGAAGTGTATCTAGAGAGTTAAGCATGTTGTTAAATGAAATGGAAGTAGTAATAGCAATTCTTTGGGCATTTAACTTGAGTTTTTTGTTTTTTTTTTTAAGATTTATTTATTTATTTATTTTGGTGGGGTGGGGAAGGAGGGGAGCAGGCGGGCCACTTCTATCGGTCTTTCATTTGTCCATTTTCATCTGTCTTTGTTCTTTTTGCCCCATGTGGGCCTCCCATTGCAGTGGCCTCTGTTGTCGCAGAGCACCAACTCTGGGCGCATGCACTCCAGAACTCGGGCTCGGTAATTGGACACATGGGTCCAGCTGCTCTGCGGCACTTGTGATCTTCCCAGGCCAGGGATCGAACTGGCGCCCCTCGTCCTGCAAGGCGGTGTCCTTACCCACTGGACCACCAGCGAAGCCCCTTTACTTGAGTTTTGAACTCTGGAAAATATCTCTACATGCTATCAAAGGTCCTATCTCAGTTATCATGGGTTCCTTTGAGGTCAAAGAATTTTTTAAATAAAAAAGAATTTTATCCCATATATCCTGGTACCAGGTGATTTGGTTGGCTGGAGTTTTTTTTTTTTTTTACCTGGATGCTACTTTGGATCTCATATTTTGTGTCAAGTTTTACAGGCATACAGTAAATGTACAGGGTAAAAGCACTGTGCCTGCTTTTAGAGATCTAGTACTCTAGGGATGGTGAGAGGAGTGAAACTAGATATTTTAGTACTTGGAAAAAAATAGATAAATCAGTAAGTATTATGCGTTATAGTAATTTATATAATAATGTAATTTATTATGTGTGTGCACAGCAGAGAAATCCTTCCCACAAGAGATGATAATGTAGTAAAGACTGAGATTGACAAAATTTAGTCAAGGACATGTGAGAAGACTAGTGTAGATAAATGAAGAGCAGGCCAAGGGAAGAGCGTGGACACACACATTTAGTAAAGAGTGTATGTAGAACCTCAAAGTACATCAATGTAGTACAGGACGATTGTGCATCAGATGTCAGTCAGGGTTACAGTCAGGTGGGCTTACAGAATAAGGAATCTGTCATAAGAATTGGACTTTACACAGATGTAGGACTTAGATCCAAAAGAGAACTGAAGGAGAAGAAAAATAGCACCCATCAACCTTAGTATGGAGCTGACAAGAAAATCTGTGAATAGAAACTGCTTCTGGAGTTGAACTACTAAGGAAGCTGGGACGGGCAAAAGTCTGCTCATCTGCGGGGTCCTTCTGCAGAAAGGAAGGCAGTGGGATTGGCCCCAGCTGAACTGGGAGATCTTGGAGAGAGGTGGGTCTTGCTGCCATGCCCCCCAGCCTGCTGGCGCATGCCGGGGACAATCAGACATGGCAGGGGTTCTGTCGAGGCAGTTCCGCTTTATTAGTGTAGATTCACAGCTTTTATAGGCAAGTGAAGGGGGTTTTGCACGGGACTTCCTATAGATTACACCAATCAAGCTAAAGGTCAAGCAATCATCCATGAGTGCAGAAACCAAGGGAACCAATTAGAAATTTTGACCATCCCCTTTACTTGAGTTTTGAACTCTGGAAAATATCTCTACATGCTATCAAAGGTCCTATCTCAGTTATCATGGGTTCCTTTGAGGTCAAAGAATTTTTTAAATAAAAAAGAATTTTATCCCATATATCCTGGTACCAGGTGATTTGGTTGGCTGGAGTTTTTTTTTTTTTTTACCTGGATGCTACTTTGGATCTCATATTTTGTGTCAAGTTTTACAGGCATACAGTAAATGTACAGGGTAAAAGCACTGTGCCTGCTTTTAGAGATCTAGTACTCTAGGGATGGTGAGAGGAGTGAAACTAGATATTTTAGTACTTGGAAAAAAATAGATAAATCAGTAAGTATTATGCGTTATAGTAATTTATATAATAATGTAATTTATTATGTGTGTGCACAGCAGAGAAATCCTTCCCACAAGAGATGATAATGTAGTAAAGACTGAGATTGACAAAATTTAGTCAAGGACATGTGAGAAGACTAGTGTAGATAAATGAAGAGCAGGCCAAGGGAAGAGCGTGGACACACACATTTAGTAAAGAGTGTATGTAGAACCTCAAAGTACATCAATGTAGTACAGGACGATTGTGCATCAGATGTCAGTCAGGGTTACAGTCAGGTGGGCTTACAGAATAAGGAATCTGTCATAAGAATTGGACTTTACACAGATGTAGGACTTAGATCCAAAAGAGAACTGAAGGAGAAGAAAAATAGCACCCATCAACCTTAGTATGGAGCTGACAAGAAAATCTGTGAATAGAAACTGCTTCTGGAGTTGAACTACTAAGGAAGCTGGGACGGGCAAAAGTCTGCTCATCTGCGGGGTCCTTCTGCAGAAAGGAAGGCAGTGGGATTGGCCCCAGCTGAACTGGGAGATCTTGGAGAGAGGTGGGTCTTGCTGCCATGCCCCCCAGCCTGCTGGCGCATGCCGGGGACAATCAGACATGGCAGGGGTTCTGTCGAGGCAGTTCCGCTTTATTAGTGTAGATTCACAGCTTTTATAGGCAAGTGAAGGGGGTTTTGCACGGGACTTCCTATAGATTACACCAATCAAGCTAAAGGTCAAGCAATCATCCATGAGTGCAGAAACCAAGGGAACCAATTAGAAATTTTGACCATCACTTAACAATTTAGATCACACCCTCATCTCTTCCTGTAGGCGCCATCTTAGCTCCAAACTGCAAACATGTGCTTAAGCTTCTTTAAACAACGTGCTTAAGCTTGCTTTCACTCCCACGTCCATTCCTGTAGGTGCCATCTTAGCTCTAAACTGAAACAATGTGCTTAAGCTTCCTTATGCTTGCAATGATCCTCTTTCAATTCAGAGCCCCACACCCATCTAGGAATATTTGTTAATCTTTGTGGCTACTACTTTTGTGGATTTATAGGTCACTGCATTATTGTCAGCTCTATGTCCGCTGTCACTCAGCATGATCAGCAATCATGAATGAAAGCTGGACATAGAAGGGAAAGAGACCAAGCTGAGACTTTCCACATGTCTGCATCTCTCTCTCTTGGCCTCTGAATATCAGTGACCTTCAAGTTTGTTGTTTCCTTCACTTCTGTTTCCCAAGTCTCTTTTGATCTTATTTTTGGTCAATTCTAACCTGGAATTTTATATGGGAAAGGGGATTCTAGAAAACAGACTCTAGTGTATCCAAGCTGACAAATGATCATTTAGCACACCAGAGTTGGTGGCATGCCATAACTCTTGAAAATGCTGATAGAGAGATCTAATCCAAAAAGATCTTTTTACTAAGTGAAAGAATTTGACTTTTATCCTGAAGAAATTCTAGCTTGTTCTCAGGAGAATGACGTGGTCAGATTTGGATCTAGAATGTGGCATACAGATTGTCAAGGCATAGGGTTGAAGATGGCAAGATCATGTCTCAAAGCAAGGAGTTGATATGAGGCTTTTAAATTATCTAAATGAAGGAAGCTATATAAGGCAGTAGTCTCAGAAGACAGAGGAAATTGGGGTTATGCTTCTGGTTTGGGATATAGTGTTGATGATGACATTACCCTGGGGATTTAGCAGAAGGAGCTAACTCTTAATGAGCAGGGTTGAGGTTTTGGAGAGGTGGTCCGCATGATTATTCAGACATGGCAGGGGTTCTGTCGAGGCAGTTCCGCTTTATTAGTGTAGATTCACAGCTTTTATAGGCAAGTGAAGGGGGTTTTGCACGGGACTTCCTATAGATTACACCAATCAAGCTAAAGGTCAAGCAATCATCCATGAGTGCAGAAACCAAGGGAACCAATTAGAAATTTTGACCATCACTTAACAATTTAGATCACACCCTCATCTCTTCCTGTAGGCGCCATCTTAGCTCCAAACTGCAAACATGTGCTTAAGCTTCTTTAAACAACGTGCTTAAGCTTGCTTTCACTCCCACGTCCATTCCTGTAGGTGCCATCTTAGCTCTAAACTGAAACAATGTGCTTAAGCTTCCTTATGCTTGCAATGATCCTCTTTCAATTCAGAGCCCCACACCCATCTAGGAATATTTGTTAATCTTTGTGGCTACTACTTTTGTGGATTTATAGGTCACTGCATTATTGTCAGCTCTATGTCCGCTGTCACTCAGCATGATCAGCAATCATGAATGAAAGCTGGACATAGAAGGGAAAGAGACCAAGCTGAGACTTTCCACATGTCTGCATCTCTCTCTCTTGGCCTCTGAATATCAGTGACCTTCAAGTTTGTTGTTTCCTTCACTTCTGTTTCCCAAGTCTCTTTTGATCTTATTTTTGGTCAATTCTAACCTGGAATTTTATATGGGAAAGGGGATTCTAGAAAATAGACTCTAGTGTATCCAAGCTGACAAATGATCATTTAGCACACCAGAGTTGGTGGCATGCCATAACTCTTGAAAATGCTGATAGAGAGATCTAATCCAAAAAGATCTTTTTACTAAGTGAAAGAATTTGACTTTTATCCTGAAGAAATTCTAGCTTGTTCTCAGGAGAATGACGTGGTCAGATTTGGATCTAGAATGTGGCATACAGATTGTCAAGGCATAGGGTTGAAGATGGCAAGATCATGTCTCAAAGCAAGGAGTTGATATGAGGCTTTTAAATTATCTAAATGAAGGAAGCTATATAAAGCAGTAGTCTCAGAAGACAGAGGAAATTGGGGTTATGCTTCTGGTTTGGGATATAGTGTTGATGATGACATTACCCTGGGGATTTAGCAGAAGGAGCTAACTCTTAATGAGCAGGGTTGAGGTTTTGGACATGGTGAGTCTGACATATCTAGAGAACAATCATATCAGGCTGAGTAAGTAGTGGGCAGTTTGAAATACAGGTCTGGAGCTTGAAAAGAAGATACGGGCTAAAGCTATAGATTCACTAGCTGTAAGCATAGAGGAGGTCATTTAAGTAATAAATGGGATTGACCATGGAGACTGCATAGTATGAAGACATTCAAGGCAATGCTGACTGTTTTTTTTTGCAGGGGGCCACTTCTATTGGTCTTTCATCTATCTATTTTCACCCATCTTTGTTCTTTGGCCTGTGTGGGCCTCCCACCGCAGTGGCCTCTGTCGCTTCAGAGCACTGGCTCTGGGCACATGCACTCCAGAGCTCCAGCCCAGTAGTTGGATGAATCAGTCCAGCTGCTCCACGGCACATGAATCTTGCCAGGCCAGGGATCGAACCGGCACCCCTTGCACTGAAAGTGGGTGTCCTTACCCACTGGACCACCAGTGAAGCCCCAATACTAACATTTAAAGAGGACACAGAGAAAGGAGCCAACAGACAGGAAAGGTAAAGGTGAGAGCTGAGGACAGAAACAAGTATTTTTTGAAAGCCAACATTGTAGAATATTTCAAGTAGAGGGAAGTTTCATTGTGTTCAGCTAAGCTTAGAGATAATATAAGAAAGCCGCAACATTGTAGAATATTCAAGTAGAGTGGACAAATGATCATTAGCACACCAGAGTTGGTGGCATGCCATAACTCTTGAAAATGCTGATAGAGAGATCTAATCCAAAAAGATCTTTTTACTAAGTGAAAGAATTTGACTTTTATCCTGAAGAAATTCTAGCTTGTTCTCAGGAGAATGACGTGGTCAGATTTGGATCTAGAATGTGGCATACAGATTGTCAAGGCATAGGGTTGAAGATGGCAAGATCATGTCTCAAAGCAAGGAGTTGATATGAGGCTTTTAAATTATCTAAATGAAGGAAGCTATATAAAGCAGTAGTCTCAGAAGACAGAGGAAATTGGGGTTATGCTTCTGGTTTGGGATATAGTGTTGATGATGACATTACCCTGGGGATTTAGCAGAAGGAGCTAACTCTTAATGAGCAGGGTTGAGGTTTTGGACATGGTGAGTCTGACATATCTAGAGAACAATCATATCAGGCTGAGTAAGTAGTGGGCAGTTTGAAATACAGGTCTGGAGCTTGAAAAGAAGATACGGGCTAAAGCTATAGATTCACTAGCTGTAAGCATAGAGGAGGTCATTTAAGTAATAAATGGGATTGACCATGGAGACTGCATAGTATGAAGACATTCAAGGCAATGCTGACTGTTTTTTTTTGCAGGGGGCCACTTCTATTGGTCTTTCATCTATCTATTTTCACCCATCTTTGTTCTTTGGCCTGTGTGGGCCTCCCACCGCAGTGGCCTCTGTCGCTTCAGAGCACTGGCTCTGGGCACATGCACTCCAGAGCTCCAGCCCAGTAGTTGGATGAATCAGTCCAGCTGCTCCACGGCACATGAATCTTGCCAGGCCAGGGATCGAACCGGCACCCCTTGCACTGAAAGTGGGTGTCCTTACCCACTGGACCACCAGTGAAGCCCCAATACTAACATTTAAAGAGGACACAGAGAAAGGAGCCAACAGACAGGAAAGGTAAAGGTGAGAGCTGAGGACAGAAACAAGTATTTTTTGAAAGCCAACATTGTAGAATATTTCAAGTAGAGGGAAGTTTCATTGTGTTCAGCTAAGCTTAGAGATAATATAAGAAAGGCATTGAGACATTCCTGTTTTTCAGTGAAAGGATGAAAGAGCATGATTTGGGGAAAGAGAGTGAGGAGAAAAATGGAAGATTCAGTGTAAATTACTCCATCTAGAATTTTCAAAAGTTAGGCAGAGGTAAATAGTATTAGGAAATGTGTCTGTAGTATGTGTGTATTTTTGTTTCTACATGGGAAAATTTAGTGTGCATGAATGAAAAAGTGAGAGGTAAATTTGAAGTTGCTTTTTAGTTGCCTAAAAATATATCTTGTTATTATCATATATGCTCTTAGTGTGCTGTTCATTTCATGTGTATGATCTGTGTACCTGAGGCAGGCTATTAGGAATATGGTGGTGATCTAATAGAATGACTGAAATTTTTCACCAAGGACAACCTCCTTCTACACACAGAACAGGTAAAATAAAGATTTTGTAGGAAGTCAAATGTGACTTCTGCAATTAATTTCTTTCTGTGGTTACAGAGAATAGAGTACCAAAGAACTTTATAAACCTTTATTTGATAGAAGACTTAAGGCTATAGTAGCATCAAATCTTTTCAACCTCCTCAGTTTGAACATGTTTTTTAACTTTATTCTTTTGTATAGATAACAATTAGAAGTAGTTTTATCTGAGAATTTAGTTCTTGTGTGGTGACTCAGATGGTAAAGAATCTGCCTACAATGTGGAAGTCCTGGGTTCAATCCCTGGGTCAGGAAGATCACCCAGAGAAGGGAATGGCAACCCACTCCAGTATTCTTGCCTAGAGAATTCCATGGACAGAGGAGCCTGGCAGGCTACAATCCATGGGTTCACAAAGAGCTGGATATTACTGAAATGACTAACATTTTATCCAAATATTACAAATATGGAAATGAGCAAGAAGACAAATGTTTTCCCACTTAGGTTTTACAGGACTTGAGGTCTTGACCATTTTCTAGTTACAGATTGAAACTTACTCTCTATGTAGACAATTGACAGGTCTACATTCTCTAAAGTCTCAAATTTGAATAGAAATGTATTCTCTAAAAGTCTCGAGCCAACAGACAGGAAAGGTAAAGGTGAGAGCTGAGGACAGAAACAAGTATTTTTTGAAAGCCAACATTGTAGAATATTTCAAGTAGAGGGAAGTTTCATTGTGTTCAGCTAAGCTTAGAGATAATATAAGAAAGGCATTGAGACATTCCTGTTTTTCAGTGAAAGGATGAAAGAGCATGATTTGGGGAAAGAGAGTGAGGAGAAAAATGGAAGATTCAGTGTAAATTACTCCATCTAGAATTTTCAAAAGTTAGGCAGAGGTAAATAGTATTAGGAAATGTGTCTGTAGTATGTGTGTATTTTTGTTTCTACATGGGAAAATTTAGTGTGCATGAATGAAAAAGTGAGAGGTAAATTTGAAGTTGCTTTTTAGTTGCCTAAAAATATATCTTGTTATTATCATATATGCTCTTAGTGTGCTGTTCATTTCATGTGTATGATCTGTGTACCTGAGGCAGGCTATTAGGAATATGGTGGTGATCTAATAGAATGACTGAAATTTTTCACCAAGGACAACCTCCTTCTACACACAGAACAGGTAAAATAAAGATTTTGTAGGAAGTCAAATGTGACTTCTGCAATTAATTTCTTTCTGTGGTTACAGAGAATAGAGTACCAAAGAACTTTATAAACCTTTATTTGATAGAAGACTTAAGGCTATAGTAGCATCAAATCTTTTCAACCTCCTCAGTTTGAACATGTTTTTTAACTTTATTCTTTTGTATAGATAACAATTAGAAGTAGTTTTATCTGAGAATTTAGTTCTTGTGTGGTGACTCAGATGGTAAAGAATCTGCCTACAATGTGGAAGTCCTGGGTTCAATCCCTGGGTCAGGAAGATCACCCAGAGAAGGGAATGGCAACCCACTCCAGTATTCTTGCCTAGAGAATTCCATGGACAGAGGAGCCTGGCAGGCTACAATCCATGGGTTCACAAAGAGCTGGATATTACTGAAATGACTAACATTTTATCCAAATATTACAAATATGGAAATGAGCAAGAAGACAAATGTTTTCCCACTTAGGTTTTACAGGACTTGAGGTCTTGACCATTTTCTAGTTACAGATTGAAACTTACTCTCTATGTAGACAATTGACAGGTCTACATTCTCTAAAGTCTCAAATTTGAATAGAAATGTACTGTGCTGATGGCCTAAAATGCCCATGTACAGAAACAGTGCTCTTTAATAAAGTATTTTTTTTATTCCCACTGAGCCTGGTGGCCTTAGTTTGATCTCTACAATCAGCACATATAGAGTTTTTATCATTGTTATATGTAGCTCCCACGTAAAGAATCACTTATAACTATCACAAAGCCAAATTATTCCCTCATATTATCCCACGGAAGAGCAACTCAAATCCTATAGCAGCCAGCTCCAAAGGGATAATGCTTTTGTCATGTTGAAAACGGATTTTGAAATTTCCTTGAAATAGATGAACTCCTGGCTGGAGTTGAGACACGCAGGGTTTTCAGCTGGCTTGGTGTTTGCTGGGATGGGATTTGACCTGGTATTATGTAAACAGATTTTGGTTCATGTAATCATATTGGCAGTTAATCCAGAAGCATAGAGATAGAGAAAATCTTTGGGAATTTTAAAAGCCAGTTCTAGTAAGTTCTTTCTCAATGACATAAATAGAATTTCTTAAACTTCATCAGCCTGTTCAGTAAACAAGCTTGCTCTGTAGGAATGTGCTTTCCTTTACCTGAATCCTAAATAGGATGTTTATGTTTGGCCAGATGTTAGTTAATTGAAACTAATTACATTTCCAGAATAATCCTAGCATCTGGAGTCAGTCAAGCTATAAAGTAAAGCTATTTCAAATCTTTTCAACCTCCTCAGTTTGAACATGTTTTTTAACTTTATTCTTTTGTATAGATAACAATTAGAAGTAGTTTTATCTGAGAATTTAGTTCTTGTGTGGTGACTCAGATGGTAAAGAATCTGCCTACAATGTGGAAGTCCTGGGTTCAATCCCTGGGTCAGGAAGATCACCCAGAGAAGGGAATGGCAACCCACTCCAGTATTCTTGCCTAGAGAATTCCATGGACAGAGGAGCCTGGCAGGCTACAATCCATGGGTTCACAAAGAGCTGGATATTACTGAAATGACTAACATTTTATCCAAATATTACAAATATGGAAATGAGCAAGAAGACAAATGTTTTCCCACTTAGGTTTTACAGGACTTGAGGTCTTGACCATTTTCTAGTTACAGATTGAAACTTACTCTCTATGTAGACAATTGACAGGTCTACATTCTCTAAAGTCTCAAATTTGAATAGAAATGTACTGTGCTGATGGCCTAAAATGCCCATGTACAGAAACAGTGCTCTTTAATAAAGTATTTTTTTTATTCCCACTGAGCCTGGTGGCCTTAGTTTGATCTCTACAATCAGCACATATAGAGTTTTTATCATTGTTATATGTAGCTCCCACGTAAAGAATCACTTATAACTATCACAAAGCCAAATTATTCCCTCATATTATCCCACGGAAGAGCAACTCAAATCCTATAGCAGCCAGCTCCAAAGGGATAATGCTTTTGTCATGTTGAAAACGGATTTTGAAATTTCCTTGAAATAGATGAACTCCTGGCTGGAGTTGAGACACGCAGGGATTTCAGCTGGCTTGGTGTTTGCTGGGATGGGATTTGACCTGGTATTATGTAAACAGATTTTGGTTCATGTAATCATATTGGCAGTTAATCCAGAAGCATAGAGATAGAGAAAATCTTTGGGAATTTTAAAAGCCAGTTCTAGTAAGTTCTTTCTCAATGACATAAATAGAATTTCTTAAACTTCATCAGCCTGTTCAGTAAACAAGCTTGCTCTGTAGGAATGTGCTTTCCTTTACCTGAATCCTAAATAGGATGTTTATGTTTGGCCAGATGTTAGTTAATTGAAACTAATTACATTTCCAGAATAATCCTAGCATCTGGAGTCAGTCAAGCTATAAAGTAAAGCTGTACTGAAGCGTGGTGTTTTGCCTGTATTTCCACAGATGGAAATACTGCTGGAAAGTAGAGATCAGTGGTGTAAGTACTTTAAGTCAAATAATCCAATTCAGTTCATTTATTTTATTTTATTTTTTTATAAGTAACAAGGACTATCCTGCTTGGTTATTGATGAGCAAGCTTAGCATGTTGAGACTAAAGACAAAAAATCTTTAAAACATGTGAGTGGAAAACAGAATTGAGATCATGTGTTGCTTTTTACTGAGCTATTTTATTCATGCCCTGGTTGCACACACATTAGTGCCAAAGATGTGGTCTCATATGGTTGTATTTCTAGGCTATAACCACTACAGTTTGCATTCCAGAAAGGAGGCTTAGGATTTCAAGACATGAACTCTGCTTAACAACATCTTCATGAAGAGACTCATGAAAAGATTTTTTAAATTGTCCAATTTTTACATCACAGGTGTTTTCATTAACTTCCAAAAAGCTGGAGAATTTTTAGTGGCTCTTAATTATTGATGAGTTTCATGTGAAATCCTTCTGCAGTAAAAGAACTTTGTCAGAGATGCAATGTTATTTTTGCCATTTTGGCAGCAGGCTGCCAAGTATGGGAAATAGTTGGCCTTCTGATGAGACTAGCTGATAAGGCACTGAAGTTCGGATCACTCTTAACACCTAAAGCAAAAAGGGTATCCATTCATCCAACAGTGAGTAAGTGAATGAGTGAGTGAGTGAAGTAATTTTTATGGCATCCTATAGTAGACATTAATATATCAGTGCTGAAAAACTTTGAGATCTCTAGAAACATGATGGGTAAGTCTTTTCCATCTAGCCATACCTATCATTGATACTGCTGGTATTTATCAACAGGACCAGACCGCCAGTAAGAAGGAAGCCAAGAACTGGCAAGAGAAACCCTGAAAAATAAAATTGCTTTTGATGTTTGTTCCAATAGAGGTAGCACTGAGATATAAGAAAAACTTGGGTGAGATGTTATCTGGAATATAGGTCCATTTATAATGCTAGTAGGAAGTTTAAGATGACTGTATCGCATTATTACCAAACTTGGGGCTGTTCACCTGATATGCAGAAAAGCCAATCTACTGACACTGGGTTGTAGTGAAGAAAAATACAGTGTTTGCTGCAGGGCCAAGCAAGGAGAACAAGCAACTCATGTTCAAAAGACTCCCTGATGGCTTTCAAGGTTTAGGGATGTGGGTTGCAGGCTGCCTTATCAGCGCAGTTCTCTGATTGCTTGATGGTGAGATCACAGGGTGATGTGTAGGAAGTCTCAGTGACCATTTTTTCTGGCTCCAGCGGGTCTGGAGTCTAAGTGCTGGTGATCAGCATACAGCTAACTTCTTCCACCTGGAAGGGGTTTTAGTATCAGTGAAACAACTCAAGGATATGGCTCAGGATATTATCTGTAGCTCTTGAGGAGAAAGTAAAGGTCCTTGACTTTGATTTATGAGTAAACTATTATTATTTTGTTTTGATTATTTGCTTTTGTTTCTTCATTTTTACATTTTTATGATTAAATTAGCTCTTTGGAACTTGGAGAAGGCCTAGGAGGCTAGACCTTTGCTGTGAGTAAGAGGTGGAGATTCTACAAGGAATTATTTTTTGATGAGTTTCATGTGAAATCCTTCTGCAGTAAAGAACTTTGTCAGAGATGTGTTGGCAGCAGGCTGCCAAGTATGGGAAATAGTTGGCCTTCTGATGAGACTAGCTGATAAGGCACTGAAGTTCGGATCACTCTTAACACCTAAAGCAAAAAGGGTATCCATTCATCCAACAGTGAGTAAGTGAATGAGTGAGTGAGTGAAGTAATTTTTATGGCATCCTATAGTAGACATTAATATATCAGTGCTGAAAAACTTTGAGATCTCTAGAAACATGATGGGTAAGTCTTTTCCATCTAGCCATACCTATCATTGATACTGCTGGTATTTATCAACAGGACCAGACCGCCAGTAAGAAGGAAGCCAAGAACTGGCAAGAGAAACCCTGAAAAATAAAATTGCTTTTGATGTTTGTTCCAATAGAGGTAGCACTGAGATATAAGAAAAACTTGGGTGAGATGTTATCTGGAATATAGGTCCATTTATAATGCTAGTAGGAAGTTTAAGATGACTGTATCGCATTATTACCAAACTTGGGGCTGTTCACCTGATATGCAGAAAAGCCAATCTACTGACACTGGGTTGTAGTGAAGAAAAATACAGTGTTTGCTGCAGGGCCAAGCAAGGAGAACAAGCAACTCATGTTCAAAAGACTCCCTGATGGCTTTCAAGGTTTAGGGATGTGGGTTGCAGGCTGCCTTATCAGCGCAGTTCTCTGATTGCTTGATGGTGAGATCACAGGGTGATGTGTAGGAAGTCTCAGTGACCATTTTTTCTGGCTCCAGCGGGTCTGGAGTCTAAGTGCTGGTGATCAGCATACAGCTAACTTCTTCCACCTGGAAGGGGTTTTAGTATCAGTGAAACAACTCAAGGATATGGCTCAGGATATTATCTGTAGCTCTTGAGGAGAAAGTAAAGGTCCTTGACTTTGATTTATGAGTAAACTATTATTATTTTGTTTTGATTATTTGCTTTTGTTTCTTCATTTTTACATTTTTATGATTAAATTAGCTCTTTGGAACTTGGAGAAGGCCTAGGAGGCTAGACCTTTGCTGTGAGTAAGAGGTGGGGGACCTAAGAGGGAGATCTGTCCTGGGAAATGTTCTACAAGGTCCTGCTGTTTTCATGATTAAGAGAGGGTATTAGTCAGTGTAACTTGGAAAATCAGAATCTCTTGAGTTGTACTAGTAAGTATTTTGACCACTAGAGTGCTACTCAGATTGATGACTTTATATAGAAAAAAGTATCAAATTCTTTATTAACACATTTTGCTGTCCGTCTATATATAATGTGTGCTGCTTGTATGAAATACTGTCATTTTACGACTTAAAAGGAGAAGTTCAAACTCTGTTTAAGAAGTTTGATCTTTATCTGTGCAAATTAGAAAGGAAGAATAAGAAATATGTATATGTGTTTCTAGCAGGGGTTTTTTTGTGTGGGAATGAACTTCAGGAGATGCTTGGAGTGAAGGAGTTTTGAGACAACAGGAGTCATTTGGGAGTTCTTCAGTTGCCCAGTTGTGTCCAACTGTTTGAGACCTCGTGAACTGCAGCACATCAGGCCTCCTTGTCCTTTACCATCTCCCAGAATTTGCCCAAGTTCATGTCCATTGCATTGGTGATGCCATCCAGCTATCTCATTCTTCCTTGCGCTCTTCTTCTGCCCTCAGTCTTTGCCAGTATCAGGGGCTTTGCCGTTGAGTTGGCTGTTCACATCAGGTGACCAAAATACTGGAGCTTCAGCATCAGTCCTTTCAATGAGTATTCAGGGTTGATTTTCTTTTGGATTGACTGGTTTGATCTCCTTGCTTTTCAATGGACTCTCGGGAGTCTTCTCTAGCACGACAGTTCATAGGTGTCAGTTCTTTGGGATGCTGCCTTGTTTATGGTTCAGCTCTCATGACTGTATGTGACCACTGGGAAGACCATAGCTTTGGCTACACAGACTGGTCAGCAGAATGATGCCTCTGCTTTTCAACGCACTATCTAGGTTTGTCATAGCTTTCCTGCCAAGAAGCAACCGTCTTCTGATTTCATGATTTCATGGCTGCAGTCATCATCTGCAGTGATTTGGAGCCCCCAAAGGAGGAAATCCGTTACTGCTTCTACCATTTCCCCTTCTATTTGCCATGAAGTGATGGGACCAGATGCCATCATCTTAGGGTTTTTTTTTTAATATTTAGTTTTAAGCTGGCTTTTTCTCTCTCCTCCTTCATCTTCATCAAGAGGTTCTTTAGTTCCTCTTCACTTTCTGTCAGTAGAGTGGTATCACCCACATATCTGAGATTTTTGATGTTTCTCCATCTATCTTGATTCCAGCTTGTGACTCATCCAACCTGGCACTTCTCACGATGTGCTCAGTATATAAGTTAAATAAACACAGTGACAAGAGACAGCCCTGTTGTATTCCTTTCTCAATATCAAACCCATCAGTTGTTCTATACAGGGTCTTAACTGTTGCTTCTTGACCTGCGTACAGGTTTCTCAGGAGACTGTAAGATGATCTGTTATTCCCAGATCTTCAAGAGCTTTCCACCATTTGTTGTGATCCACACAGTCAAAACCTTTAGTATATTAGATGAAATAGACGTAAATGTTTTTCTGAATTCCCCTTTCTTTCTCATGATGAACTTCAGGAGATGCTTGGAGTGAAGGAGTTTTGAGACAACAGGAGTCATTTGGGAGTTCTTCAGTTGCCCAGTTGTGTCCAACTGTTTGAGACCTCGTGAACTGCAGCACATCAGGCCTCCTTGTCCTTTACCATCTCCCAGAATTTGCCCAAGTTCATGTCCATTGCATTGGTGATGCCATCCAGCTATCTCATTCTTCCTTGCGCTCTTCTTCTGCCCTCAGTCTTTGCCAGTATCAGGGGCTTTGCCGTTGAGTTGGCTGTTCACATCAGGTGACCAAAATACTGGAGCTTCAGCATCAGTCCTTTCAATGAGTATTCAGGGTTGATTTTCTTTTGGATTGACTGGTTTGATCTCCTTGCTTTTCAATGGACTCTCGGGAGTCTTCTCTAGCACGACAGTTCATAGGTGTCAGTTCTTTGGGATGCTGCCTTGTTTATGGTTCAGCTCTCATGACTGTATGTGACCACTGGGAAGACCATAGCTTTGGCTACACAGACTGGTCAGCAGAATGATGCCTCTGCTTTTCAACGCACTATCTAGGTTTGTCATAGCTTTCCTGCCAAGAAGCAACCGTCTTCTGATTTCATGATTTCATGGCTGCAGTCATCATCTGCAGTGATTTGGAGCCCCCAAAGGAGGAAATCCGTTACTGCTTCTACCATTTCCCCTTCTATTTGCCATGAAGTGATGGGACCAGATGCCATCATCTTAGGGTTTTTTTTTTAATATTTAGTTTTAAGCTGGCTTTTTCTCTCTCCTCCTTCATCTTCATCAAGAGGTTCTTTAGTTCCTCTTCACTTTCTGTCAGTAGAGTGGTATCACCCACATATCTGAGATTTTTGATGTTTCTCCATCTATCTTGATTCCAGCTTGTGACTCATCCAACCTGGCACTTCTCACGATGTGCTCAGTATATAAGTTAAATAAACACAGTGACAAGAGACAGCCCTGTTGTATTCCTTTCTCAATATCAAACCCATCAGTTGTTCTATACAGGGTCTTAACTGTTGCTTCTTGACCTGCGTACAGGTTTCTCAGGAGACTGTAAGATGATCTGTTATTCCCAGATCTTCAAGAGCTTTCCACCATTTGTTGTGATCCACACAGTCAAAACCTTTAGTATATTAGATGAAATAGACGTAAATGTTTTTCTGGAATTCCCTTGCTTTCTCTATGATCCAGCAAATATTGGCAAATTGATCTGATTCTTCTACCTTTCTAAACCCAGCTTGGATGTCTGGAAGTTCTTAGTTTACATAATGCCAAAAGCTGATACTCAAAATATTGAGCATGACCTTACTAGCACGCGAGATGAGTGCAATTGTGCAAAGGTTTGAACGTTAATTAGTACTGCCTCTCTTGGGAATTGGGATGAGGATTGACCATTTCCAGTCCTGTGGCCACAGCTGGGTCTTCCAAATTTGGTGATATATTGAGAGTAACACTTTGATAACATCATCTTTTAGGGTTTTGGATAGCTCTTCTGGATTTCTGTTGCATCCAATAGCTTTATGAAGTGCTTCCTAAAGCCTACTTGACTTCATATTCCAGAACATTTGGCTCTGAGTGACTGGCGATACCATTGTTATCTGGTTCAATAAGGTCTTTTTTGTACAGTTCTTCCATGTGTTCTTTCTACCTCTTCTTGATCTCTTCCATTTCTACTGGGTCTCTATCATTTCTGTATTTTATTATGCCCATCTTTGTGTGAAATGTTCCCTGATGTTTCCAATTTTCCTAAAGAGACCTCTGGTATTTCCCCTTCTGTGTTTTCTCTATTTTTGTGCATTGTTCATTGAAGAAGTCCTTCCTGTCTTTCCTTACTATTTCTCTCTCCTCCTTCATCTTCATCAAGAGGTTCTTTAGTTCCTCTTCACTTTCTGTCAGTAGAGTGGTATCACCCACATATCTGAGATTTTTGATGTTTCTCCATCTATCTTGATTCCAGCTTGTGACTCATCCAACCTGGCACTTCTCACGATGTGCTCAGTATATAAGTTAAATAAACACAGTGACAAGAGACAGCCCTGTTGTATTCCTTTCTCAATATCAAACCCATCAGTTGTTCTATACAGGGTCTTAACTGTTGCTTCTTGACCTGCGTACAGGTTTCTCAGGAGACTGTAAGATGATCTGTTATTCCCAGATCTTCAAGAGCTTTCCACCATTTGTTGTGATCCACACAGTCAAAACCTTTAGTATATTAGATGAAATAGACGTAAATGTTTTTCTGGAATTCCCTTGCTTTCTCTATGATCCAGCAAATATTGGCAAATTGATCTGATTCTTCTACCTTTCTAAACCCAGCTTGGATGTCTGGAAGTTCTTAGTTTACATAATGCCAAAAGCTGATACTCAAAATATTGAGCATGACCTTACTAGCACGCGAGATGAGTGCAATTGTGCAAAGGTTTGAACGTTAATTAGTACTGCCTCTCTTGGGAATTGGGATGAGGATTGACCATTTCCAGTCCTGTGGCCACAGCTGGGTCTTCCAAATTTGGTGATATATTGAGAGTAACACTTTGATAACATCATCTTTTAGGGTTTTGGATAGCTCTTCTGGATTTCTGTTGCATCCAATAGCTTTATGAAGTGCTTCCTAAAGCCTACTTGACTTCATATTCCAGAACATTTGGCTCTGAGTGACTGGCGATACCATTGTTATCTGGTTCAATAAGGTCTTTTTTGTACAGTTCTTCCATGTGTTCTTTCTACCTCTTCTTGATCTCTTCCATTTCTACTGGGTCTCTATCATTTCTGTATTTTATTATGCCCATCTTTGTGTGAAATGTTCCCTGATGTTTCCAATTTTCCTAAAGAGACCTCTGGTATTTCCCCTTCTGTGTTTTTCTCTATTTTTGTGCATTGTTCATTGAAGAAGTCCTTCCTGTCTTTCCTTACTATTCTTTGGAAATCTGCATTTAGTTGGGTGTACTTTTTCCTTTCTGCCTTGCTTTTCATTTCTCTTCTTTCTTCAACTGTTTGTAAAGCCTTCTCAGATAACCACTTTGCCTTCTTTTCTTCTTCTTTGGGATGGTTTTGTTCACTGCCTCCTGTACAATATTATGGACCTTCAGTTCATAGTTCCTCAGAGCCACTGAAGAATAAGATCTAATTACCAGATCTAATCCCTTGAATCTATTCATCACTTCTACTGCATATTCATAGGGGATTTGATTTAAGTCATACCTGGCCGGCCTAGGTATGGCTGGGCCTGCTTTCTTTAAGTTTGAATTTTGCTATGAGAAACTAATGATCTGAGCCATAGTCAACTCTGGCTCTTCTTCATTGCTGACCGTGTACAGCTTCTTCATCTTTGGCTACAAAGAATGTCATCAATTTGATTTTTATATTGATCATTTGGAGATGTCTGTGTGTAAAGTCATCTCTTGTGCTGTTGAAAAAGTGTTTGCTATGATCAGTATATTCTCTTGGCAAAATTAGCCTTACCCTTCTTCATTTTGTATTCCAGGGTCAAACTTGCCCGTTACTCTGATATCTCTTGACTTTCCACATTTGCATTCTAATCCCAAGTGATGAGTTGAATATCTGTTTTTTTGGTATTAGTTTTAGGAGGTCTTTTAGGTCTTCATAGAACTGATCAACTTCAACTTCTTTGGCATCAGAGGTAGGGGCATGGACTTTTGAATTACTGTTGTGTTGAATGGCTTGCCTTGGAAAATACTGAGACCATTCTATCATTTTTTGAGGTTGTACCCAAGTACTGTCCTTTGGACTTGTCTGTTGATTATGAGGGCTACTCCATTTCTTCTATGAGATTCTTGCCCACAGTAGTAGGTTCAGTGGACGTCTTAATTAAATTTGCCCATTTCCATCCATTTTAGCTTGTTGATACCTGATCATTAAGATGTCCATGTTTATTATTACCATCTCGTCCATTTGGGGGTAGTGGTGATCTGAAATATGATGCTACCTGAAGACTGAGAATCCCTAAATTTCAGGTTGATTTGTCTGATGCTGTGAATAGATTGAATGCAAATGAAGAAGGGGGAAGCAGAGAATGAGATGGCTAACATTACTGACTCAATGAATATGGATTTCAGTAAATTTCTGGAGATAGTGAAGGAGAAAGGAGCCTTGTATGTCATACTCCATGTGGTTGCAAAGAGTGACAGTTCCTCCCCGATTGCCCCCACTTTTTTTTTAAAGAGATAAGGGATGGTTTTGTTCACTGCCTCCTGTACAATATTATGGACCTTCAGTTCATAGTTCCTCAGAGCCACTGAAGAATAAGATCTAATTACCAGATCTAATCCCTTGAATCTATTCATCACTTCTACTGCATATTCATAGGGGATTTGATTTAAGTCATACCTGGCCGGCCTAGGTATGGCTGGGCCTGCTTTCTTTAAGTTTGAATTTTGCTATGAGAAACTAATGATCTGAGCCATAGTCAACTCTGGCTCTTCTTCATTGCTGACCGTGTACAGCTTCTTCATCTTTGGCTACAAAGAATGTCATCAATTTGATTTTTATATTGATCATTTGGAGATGTCTGTGTGTAAAGTCATCTCTTGTGCTGTTGAAAAAGTGTTTGCTATGATCAGTATATTCTCTTGGCAAAATTAGCCTTACCCTTCTTCATTTTGTATTCCAGGGTCAAACTTGCCCGTTACTCTGATATCTCTTGACTTTCCACATTTGCATTCTAATCCCAAGTGATGAGTTGAATATCTGTTTTTTTGGTATTAGTTTTAGGAGGTCTTTTAGGTCTTCATAGAACTGATCAACTTCAACTTCTTTGGCATCAGAGGTAGGGGCATGGACTTTTGAATTACTGTTGTGTTGAATGGCTTGCCTTGGAAAATACTGAGACCATTCTATCATTTTTTGAGGTTGTACCCAAGTACTGTCCTTTGGACTTGTCTGTTGATTATGAGGGCTACTCCATTTCTTCTATGAGATTCTTGCCCACAGTAGTAGGTTCAGTGGACGTCTTAATTAAATTTGCCCATTTCCATCCATTTTAGCTTGTTGATACCTGATCATTAAGATGTCCATGTTTATTATTACCATCTCGTCCATTTGGGGGTAGTGGTGATCTGAAATATGATGCTACCTGAAGACTGAGAATCCCTAAATTTCAGGTTGATTTGTCTGATGCTGTGAATAGATTGAATGCAAATGAAGAAGGGGGAAGCAGAGAATGAGATGGCTAACATTACTGACTCAATGAATATGGATTTCAGTAAATTTCTGGAGATAGTGAAGGAGAAAGGAGCCTTGTATGTCATACTCCATGTGGTTGCAAAGAGTCAGACATGACTAGCAACTGAAAAACAACAGTAACAAGGATTTTGAAAGAGATAGACCACAGATTTCAAGCTTCTAACTAGAAGATTACTCTGCAACATTGATGTGGTTATTGACAAACCAGGTGTTCATGGGGAGTAGGAATCCCACCTATACACATGGGTCTGTCCATTCATTCATTGAATGGTATTTAGTAAAGACTATTATAGCATCTATTCTAGGTGCTACTGTATACAGAGGTTCTGCTCCAGGAGTAGATGGAAACAGTTGGAATCATGGCTGTTCTGATTCTTTTTCTGTGGTCAGCTTTAAAGTTCAATAATTTCTGTTTGTGGGAAGTTCTCTGCGGGAATGAAACAAGAGCCTTTTTTACTGTTGGCATTTCCATCACGTTAGTCCTTAGAACTGTTTTATTTTTTATCTGTTTGCAAGTTCAAGCCTGTTTTAGGTGCAGGGTTTCTTACCTGAAGGGGATTTTGAAAAGCCCCAGCCCAGCAGTAGAGATAGTGTATGTACATAGTCAGCTTTGCTGTTGGCAGCCTCTAACCTGCTTCCTGCATCAACCTGCTTCCTGCATCAGCCTGGTTCCTGCTTTTACTCTTCCTTCTAACCAGTCTTGTATTTTGTACCACAGTTTCTGAGAATGAACAGTGGGCATGTTTCCCTGTACTTCTGTCCCTACTTTGAGTTTTCATTGCCAGTTCCTCTGAGATCTATGCCCCACCTTGTTCCTGTTGGTGTTCAGCCCTGGAGTTTCACATCAGAACCCAGTACTCGAGGTATTGCCGACATTTCCCATCCATAGTTCTAGCTGGACGTCTTAATTAAATTTGCCCATTTCCATCCATTTTAGCTTGTTGATACCTGATCATTAAGATGTCCATGTTTATTATTACCATCTCGTCCATTTGGGGGTAGTGGTGATCTGAAATATGATGCTACCTGAAGACTGAGAATCCCTAAATTTCAGGTTGATTTGTCTGATGCTGTGAATAGATTGAATGCAAATGAAGAAGGGGGAAGCAGAGAATGAGATGGCTAACATTACTGACTCAATGAATATGGATTTCAGTAAATTTCTGGAGATAGTGAAGGAGAAAGGAGCCTTGTATGTCATACTCCATGTGGTTGCAAAGAGTCAGACATGACTAGCAACTGAAAAACAACAGTAACAAGGATTTTGAAAGAGATAGACCACAGATTTCAAGCTTCTAACTAGAAGATTACTCTGCAACATTGATGTGGTTATTGACAAACCAGGTGTTCATGGGGAGTAGGAATCCCACCTATACACATGGGTCTGTCCATTCATTCATTGAATGGTATTTAGTAAAGACTATTATAGCATCTATTCTAGGTGCTACTGTATACAGAGGTTCTGCTCCAGGAGTAGATGGAAACAGTTGGAATCATGGCTGTTCTGATTCTTTTTCTGTGGTCAGCTTTAAAGTTCAATAATTTCTGTTTGTGGGAAGTTCTCTGCGGGAATGAAACAAGAGCCTTTTTTACTGTTGGCATTTCCATCACGTTAGTCCTTAGAACTGTTTTATTTTTTATCTGTTTGCAAGTTCAAGCCTGTTTTAGGTGCAGGGTTTCTTACCTGAAGGGGATTTTGAAAAGCCCCAGCCCAGCAGTAGAGATAGTGTATGTACATAGTCAGCTTTGCTGTTGGCAGCCTCTAACCTGCTTCCTGCATCAACCTGCTTCCTGCATCAGCCTGGTTCCTGCTTTTACTCTTCCTTCTAACCAGTCTTGTATTTTGTACCACAGTTTCTGAGAATGAACAGTGGGCATGTTTCCCTGTACTTCTGTCCCTACTTTGAGTTTTCATTGCCAGTTCCTCTGAGATCTATGCCCCACCTTGTTCCTGTTGGTGTTCAGCCCTGGAGTTTCACATCAGAACCCAGTACTCAGTTAGGACCCAGATATTGACTCTCAGACCTCCATCATGCTGCCATATTCCTTCCTGCAGCACCACTAACTGCTTTGGGGCTTCTTGGTTTCCAGGTAATCTGGCATTACCCTCCTTGGGCCAAACTATGCCTGCTTATTTAATTGGAACTCATTACCAGGTTCTCTCACTAGATGTTTTCTCATTGTTAGGTGCTTAACTGGCTCCCATTGTTCTATGTATTTGTCCTTTCTTGATATTCTTAGAATTGTAAATCTTTGCCAGTTTGGTGGTTTTAAAAAATATCTCACTTTGGTTTGCATTTGCATTCCTATGATTATATGAGTTTTTTTTCTTTTTTTAAATGTAATGAGCATTCAACTGCTCATCTGTGACACTGCTTTCAGGAATTTGCTCTTATTCCTAGGATAAAGGGAAGAATTCCAGCCTCTAAATGTGAGCTTCTCCAGCTGCTTCATGCAGTGCTCTGGTCCTCAACTCTGTCAGACTCAGTTCTCCTCTCCTTCTTTAGAGCCAGTATTTTTGTAACATTCATCTATTCTCCTGATGTAAAAGTCATAGATAATGTAACCTATCTATTTACCTAACTCCTAAGAATTCAATGTAGTATCTTTACAGCAATATAAAAGAGAAGAAAAGTAATTTAAAATAAAATATTACATACATCAATACTTAAAAACTCTAAGGCAGGATATGGTGCAGAAAAACCTAACTTTTTGGGAGAATCTTAAAAATAAAATTTTGTTGCAGTTCCTTAGAACTGTTTTATTTTTTATCTGTTTGCAAGTTCAAGCCTGTTTTAGGTGCAGGGTTTCTTACCTGAAGGGGATTTTGAAAAGCCCCAGCCCAGCAGTAGAGATAGTGTATGTACATAGTCAGCTTTGCTGTTGGCAGCCTCTAACCTGCTTCCTGCATCAACCTGCTTCCTGCATCAGCCTGGTTCCTGCTTTTACTCTTCCTTCTAACCAGTCTTGTATTTTGTACCACAGTTTCTGAGAATGAACAGTGGGCATGTTTCCCTGTACTTCTGTCCCTACTTTGAGTTTTCATTGCCAGTTCCTCTGAGATCTATGCCCCACCTTGTTCCTGTTGGTGTTCAGCCCTGGAGTTTCACATCAGAACCCAGTACTCAGTTAGGACCCAGATATTGACTCTCAGACCTCCATCATGCTGCCATATTCCTTCCTGCAGCACCACTAACTGCTTTGGGGCTTCTTGGTTTCCAGGTAATCTGGCATTACCCTCCTTGGGCCAAACTATGCCTGCTTATTTAATTGGAACTCATTACCAGGTTCTCTCACTAGATGTTTTCTCATTGTTAGGTGCTTAACTGGCTCCCATTGTTCTATGTATTTGTCCTTTCTTGATATTCTTAGAATTGTAAATCTTTGCCAGTTTGGTGGTTTTAAAAAATATCTCACTTTGGTTTGCATTTGCATTCCTATGATTATATGAGTTTTTTTTCTTTTTTTAAATGTAATGAGCATTCAACTGCTCATCTGTGACACTGCTTTCAGGAATTTGCTCTTATTCCTAGGATAAAGGGAAGAATTCCAGCCTCTAAATGTGAGCTTCTCCAGCTGCTTCATGCAGTGCTCTGGTCCTCAACTCTGTCAGACTCAGTTCTCCTCTCCTTCTTTAGAGCCAGTATTTTTGTAACATTCATCTATTCTCCTGATGTAAAAGTCATAGATAATGTAACCTATCTATTTACCTAACTCCTAAGAATTCAATGTAGTATCTTTACAGCAATATAAAAGAGAAGAAAAGTAATTTAAAATAAAATATTACATACATCAATACTTAAAAACTCTAAGGCAGGATATGGTGCAGACCTAACTATGGAAACATAACACAACCTGTCATGAATGCATATGTATGTAACTCTCAAGGAAGAGAGAATCTATAAAAAACTGAAATTATCTTCTTTTATATCCGGGTTGTCCTATTGAAAGTGCTTCCATGTTAGTTTTCAGCCATTAGACTTAGCTAAAAATTCATACAAATGATTCACTGATCCCCGACTGCAGCCTCCCTCCTTTTCTTATAAATTTGATTCTTGCCTGTATTACTTGATTCAGCCTACAAACACTGTTGTATATTTGAGAAACCAATTTTTAGTGGGCAAAATAATGATGTGAGCATCTCTGAATTATTTGTTGACACTCTAAATCTGTGGAAGAACCACCATGATAGAACAAGTAATGAAATATATTCTTGTATCAACTTATAGTGAATAGCTTTCTATTTTAAAAAATTTTATTGGAGTATAATTGATTTACACCGTTGTGTTTTCCATATGATTTTTTTTAGATTGGAGTATAATTGTTTTACAATGTTGTGTTAGTTTCTGCTGCTCAGTGAAGTGAATTGGTTGTATGTATACATATAGCTCCTACGTTTTTGATCTCTCTCTTTACTTTTATATCTTTCCCTTCTAGGTCATCACAGAGGACGGAGCAGAGCTCCCCATACTTTACAGCAGGTTCTTACTAGCTAGTTTATACACAGGAGTGCATATACATCAAACTACTTAAGTCATAACACTTTTTAAATGTAATGAGCATTCAACTGCTCATCTGTGACACTGCTTTCAGGAATTTGCTCTTATTCCTAGGATAAAGGGAAGAATTCCAGCCTCTAAATGTGAGCTTCTCCAGCTGCTTCATGCAGTGCTCTGGTCCTCAACTCTGTCAGACTCAGTTCTCCTCTCCTTCTTTAGAGCCAGTATTTTTGTAACATTCATCTATTCTCCTGATGTAAAAGTCATAGATAATGTAACCTATCTATTTACCTAACTCCTAAGAATTCAATGTAGTATCTTTACAGCAATATAAAAGAGAAGAAAAGTAATTTAAAATAAAATATTACATACATCAATACTTAAAAACTCTAAGGCAGGATATGGTGCAGACCTAACTATGGAAACATAACACAACCTGTCATGAATGCATATGTATGTAACTCTCAAGGAAGAGAGAATCTATAAAAAACTGAAATTATCTTCTTTTATATCCGGGTTGTCCTATTGAAAGTGCTTCCATGTTAGTTTTCAGCCATTAGACTTAGCTAAAAATTCATACAAATGATTCACTGATCCCCGACTGCAGCCTCCCTCCTTTTCTTATAAATTTGATTCTTGCCTGTATTACTTGATTCAGCCTACAAACACTGTTGTATATTTGAGAAACCAATTTTTAGTGGGCAAAATAATGATGTGAGCATCTCTGAATTATTTGTTGACACTCTAAATCTGTGGAAGAACCACCATGATAGAACAAGTAATGAAATATATTCTTGTATCAACTTATAGTGAATAGCTTTCTATTTTAAAAAATTTTATTGGAGTATAATTGATTTACACCGTTGTGTTTTCCATATGATTTTTTTTAGATTGGAGTATAATTGTTTTACAATGTTGTGTTAGTTTCTGCTGCTCAGTGAAGTGAATTGGTTGTATGTATACATATAGCTCCTACGTTTTTGATCTCTCTCTTTACTTTTATATCTTTCCCTTCTAGGTCATCACAGAGGACGGAGCAGAGCTCCCCATACTTTACAGCAGGTTCTTACTAGCTAGTTTATACACAGGAGTGCATATACATCAAACCTAATGTCTTAAGTCATAACACCTTGCCCTTCCTCCACTGTGTCCATATAACTATTCTCTTCATCTGTGTCTGTATTCCTGTTCTGGAAGGAGGTTTATCTGTACCATTTTTCTAGATTCCATATATATGTTAATATATTTATTTTTCTCTTTCTAGCTTACTTTGCTCTATATGACATAGATTTTAAGACTTAACAGTCTTTTCCTTCCATTCAACAATTTTGAGTCAGTAAAATGTAAGTGAATTCCTAAGTATATGGATCATTTCTGTGACAGCTGCAAATAATGACTGAGGTGCAGTGTATTAGTACTGGAAAAGAAACATACTGCTTTGCTGGGAAGGCCATGATATTTGGAAAAGATGAATAAGACTGAGGAAAGTTATAAACAAGTGCCCATGATTTACATGGTATAAAATTCAGTTTAAAAATATTCAGTGGGGCTTCCCTGGTGGTCCAGTGGGTAAGGACACTGCCTTGCAGTGCAACGGGTGCTGGTTCGATCCCTGGCCTGGGAGGATCCCATGTGCTGTGAAGCAGCTGGACCAATGTATCCAACTACTGAGCCGGAGTTCTGGAGTGTGTGCACCCAGAGCCAGTGCTGTGTGGAGAGAGAGGCCACTGTGATGGGAGGCCCACACAGACCAAAGAACAAAGAATAGAGATAAATGAAAGACTAATAGAAGTGGCCCCCGCAAAAAATATTCAATGAAAACTGGGCAAAAGTACTTTGTGTTTATATAAAAGATACAAATAATTATCAGTAGGGCTACCACTCATTCTATATTACTATCCAGCAAAACATTTGAAATGTGTGCAGAGTGCAGAAAGTCCTTTATTAGGCCTGACTGCTCTGTACATTGAAGACTGTCTAGGGTTCCTACCTATGAAAGCCAGTAGTGCTTCATTGTGACAACCAAAAACAGGTCTACAAATTTATAAACATTCTGTACATGTGACACAACTCCCAGAATTGCTGTGCTGGACACCTGGTCTTATCCTGTACTTAGCATCCTATGGATCAGTAGCTTCAGTAAAGCATGTCTTGGCTCCTTTGTCGCCTCTGACTTGCCACTGAGGGCTTCAGATATCCTGGTCTCAGCAGTCCTTGGTGCTAACTCCTTGAGGCTATCCTGGATATCCTCCAGTTAGAGGACGTGGAGAACTGTCTCCCCTCTGAGCTGTTTAGCATCAGCACCACTGAAATGCAAGTCTGTTTAGAGCAACGTTCCTAAGAATCCTTTCTGTACTGTTTATGATTGCCTAAAGAAACAAATCCAAGGAACAATATGGAGTGTCACCTTGCTGACTCCTCAGGGCTTTGAGTCCTGAAGTGGGGCAGGAGTTTATTAATATTCTGTCAGGTCCAAGTGACTTGCATTCTCTCTGTTTTGCCAGGGAGACTCCTTGTGCTGTCCTGAGAGCATCGAAACTCAGATCTGTAGACACATCATTAATGTGTGCTTTCTTTTCAAGTCTTCCTGAATTCAATAAAGAGATATTTTGTGGTACCTGAAGCTTGTACAGTTTGGGGGTCTCCCTTAAGAAAAAGAATGTAAAATCATCAAAATAAAGTAAATATTTATGTAGAGTGAAACAAATAAATAACAATAAAATGCTCATGTTGAATAGGGCCACAATTTTTACAAATCAGACAATCCAGAAAAATAGCACACTATTTATTAAATAACACAGCTCTGTAATACCTTTAACCGATATTTGGCTTGCATGATCTATAATAACAATTCTACAATATCATTTTCTACAGAGAAAAGGGAAACATGATTAAATCTCTACCTGGATTGATAAAAATGCATTTGATATTGACATCTTGGCAAAGTATTTTTCATCTCTAAGACTATTGGTTTTATCATGAACTATCTTGGCACTGTTTTAATATCTTGATAGAGTGCAGAAAGTCCTTTATTAGGCCTGACTGCTCTGTACATTGAAGACTGTCTAGGGTTCCTACCTATGAAAGCCAGTAGTGCTTCATTGTGACAACCAAAAACAGGTCTACAAATTTATAAACATTCTGTACATGTGACACAACTCCCAGAATTGCTGTGCTGGACACCTGGTCTTATCCTGTACTTAGCATCCTATGGATCAGTAGCTTCAGTAAAGCATGTCTTGGCTCCTTTGTCGCCTCTGACTTGCCACTGAGGGCTTCAGATATCCTGGTCTCAGCAGTCCTTGGTGCTAACTCCTTGAGGCTATCCTGGATATCCTCCAGTTAGAGGACGTGGAGAACTGTCTCCCCTCTGAGCTGTTTAGCATCAGCACCACTGAAATGCAAGTCTGTTTAGAGCAACGTTCCTAAGAATCCTTTCTGTACTGTTTATGATTGCCTAAAGAAACAAATCCAAGGAACAATATGGAGTGTCACCTTGCTGACTCCTCAGGGCTTTGAGTCCTGAAGTGGGGCAGGAGTTTATTAATATTCTGTCAGGTCCAAGTGACTTGCATTCTCTCTGTTTTGCCAGGGAGACTCCTTGTGCTGTCCTGAGAGCATCGAAACTCAGATCTGTAGACACATCATTAATGTGTGCTTTCTTTTCAAGTCTTCCTGAATTCAATAAAGAGATATTTTGTGGTACCTGAAGCTTGTACAGTTTGGGGGTCTCCCTTAAGAAAAAGAATGTAAAATCATCAAAATAAAGTAAATATTTATGTAGAGTGAAACAAATAAATAACAATAAAATGCTCATGTTGAATAGGGCCACAATTTTTACAAATCAGACAATCCAGAAAAATAGCACACTATTTATTAAATAACACAGCTCTGTAATACCTTTAACCGATATTTGGCTTGCATGATCTATAATAACAATTCTACAATATCATTTTCTACAGAGAAAAGGGAAACATGATTAAATCTCTACCTGGATTGATAAAAATGCATTTGATATTGACATCTTGGCAAAGTATTTTTCATCTCTAAGACTATTGGTTTTATCATGAACTATCTTGGCACTGTTAAATTTGTCAAAATACTTTCTCAGTAGAACTGTAAGAGTTCAAGGCATTACAATTTTTATTTGACATGAGTATCTTTAAATACTGTTTGATTTGACAGTTCTTGTTAGGAAATTGTCATTGGTATCCTCCTAGTATTAGTAAATTCTGAATTCTATATTTATGAAAGTCAGTATTACATATTAGATCAATAAAATATAATAAGAATCATTAGGAATATTATTGGATGAGGCCATTTTAGGGCAAGAAAAGAGTATGTACAGGAAGATGTATATGGATAGGATATAGGAATTGCAGTGCTTTTATGGTATGTACAAGGACTGAACAATCAGCAGTAGGGCTAGATGGGTGTGTCAGGCCAGGTAAAGAAACACACTCTGGTATAAATGTCAGCAGGTGACTGAGGCTCTCTTCCTTTGTCTGTAGGCCCAGGAATCAAATGCTTATTGGTAGATCACTAAGCATGTGAAGGACCATATTGTTCAGTATTCATTAGCATTGGGTTAGACAAAGGTCAATCTGGGTCAAATCTCTTTTATTAGGCAGCTGCACAACCTTATTAGTAGTAACTTAACTACACAGCATAGTGACCGTAAACCATACAAAAATATGCTACAAATCCAAACAAATATATCTTAAATTTAATCCGCCTTTAGCTTCAAAAGGTACCAGTAGCTATGTCAATGTCATGGACATAAGGGAAAAGATAATGAAGGAGTAGATAGAAAATAATAGAGCAGTTTTTGCACATTGTACAACATACATGACTATGCATAGGTGATACCTTTTCCTAAGGTCTTAAAAGGGGCCCACGGCAAGGCAGGGACCCACGGCAAGGCAGGGACCCACGGCAAGGCAGGGACCCACGGCAAGGCAGGGACCCACGGCAAGGCAGGGGTCCTGTGGCTTAAGCATCTTTAGGTTGCATCTGCCTCCCTTCAAGGACACAGAAATACATCTGCAAGTTGAATCCCAGTGACAGCACAGGTACCCCAGAGTTCCCCCAAATGATGCAAAGTAGTTCTAATTACAACCCTAGGCTACCTATAAATACTGACACTCTCATACAGTGCCAGACTGACCTAGAAAGTCACACATAGACCATTTCTGATGGGAGTGCCAACTGTATGTCAAGGATGATTAGTGAGAAAGGAAGGCAGTCTTCCTCCCCCCACTGACTTTGGGGGCTTGCAGTGCAGAGTGTGACAGAGGTCTAGAAAGCACCTGGCACCTGGTCTGGAGGGTGGATGTCCCTGCAGAATTACAATTATCTCTTTCACTTTGAAAAGTTGTCCTCCCACAAATAGATTAAATTCACTGGAAGGCTGGTTTCAAACAGATTAAGGTTTGTTCTTCAGTTTTTCATTTTATTCATCCGTGTTATTAAAGCTATTGCACCACAATCCAAATAATGAATATGATGTATATCCTTGCCTCTATTGTTTGTTGATTTGTCTATAACTTTCAAAGTATATAGCTCTGTACAATTCCTAAGTATTAGATAGAAAGCAAACTTGACATCAGGTATGATGGGTGTGTCAGGCCAGGTAAAGAAACACACTCTGGTATAAATGTCAGCAGGTGACTGAGGCTCTCTTCCTTTGTCTGTAGGCCCAGGAATCAAATGCTTATTGGTAGATCACTAAGCATGTGAAGGACCATATTGTTCAGTATTCATTAGCATTGGGTTAGACAAAGGTCAATCTGGGTCAAATCTCTTTTATTAGGCAGCTGCACAACCTTATTAGTAGTAACTTAACTACACAGCATAGTGACCGTAAACCATACAAAAATATGCTACAAATCCAAACAAATATATCTTAAATTTAATCCGCCTTTAGCTTCAAAAGGTACCAGTAGCTATGTCAATGTCATGGACATAAGGGAAAAGATAATGAAGGAGTAGATAGAAAATAATAGAGCAGTTTTTGCACATTGTACAACATACATGACTATGCATAGGTGATACCTTTTCCTAAGGTCTTAAAAGGGGCCCACGGCAAGGCAGGGACCCACGGCAAGGCAGGGACCCACGGCAAGGCAGGGACCCACGGCAAGGCAGGGACCCACGGCAAGGCAGGGGTCCTGTGGCTTAAGCATCTTTAGGTTGCATCTGCCTCCCTTCAAGGACACAGAAATACATCTGCAAGTTGAATCCCAGTGACAGCACAGGTACCCCAGAGTTCCCCCAAATGATGCAAAGTAGTTCTAATTACAACCCTAGGCTACCTATAAATACTGACACTCTCATACAGTGCCAGACTGACCTAGAAAGTCACACATAGACCATTTCTGATGGGAGTGCCAACTGTATGTCAAGGATGATTAGTGAAAAGGAAGGCAGTCTTCCTCCCCCCACTGACTTTGGGGGCTTGCAGTGCAGAGTGTGACAGAGGTCTAGAAAGCACCTGGCACCTGGTCTGGAGGGTGGATGTCCCTGCAGAATTACAATTATCTCTTTCACTTTGAAAAGTTGTCCTCCCACAAATAGATTAAATTCACTGGAAGGCTGGTTTCAAACAGATTAAGGTTTGTTCTTCAGTTTTTCATTTTATTCATCCGTGTTATTAAAGCTATTGCACCACAATCCAAATAATGAATATGATGTATATCCTTGCCTCTATTGTTTGTTGATTTGTCTATAACTTTCAAAGTATATAGCTCTGTACAATCCATTTGGGCCTAAGTATTAGATAGAAAGCAAACTTCAAAGGGGAATGGGTTGGTGAAGGGTCAAACTTACTAGTTGTGTATAACTTGGGCAAGGCAGCCAATCTGAGATTCAGCTTCTTTTACTAAGTATTGAGAAAATAAGATCTTTCTGACTCTGTGAAACAGGTGTGAGAATTAAGGTGGCATATATAATAGTGCATTTCAAAGTGGAATCACTGATGGTAAGTATCATTATTTCACCCTCTTGTTTCAGCATCTTCCTGTGTATTCACTCAGTGAAAAGTCTTATCATGTATCACTATTGGGCACCCAAAGAAACAATGTCTAAATAGGACTCCAATTAATGACTAAATGTCTCCACTATGCTGACTATGGTGTTCCTTTTTTTGTAAATTGGTTTTGAATAAGGGAAAAATAATTTGGAAAATATATATCAAGGTAGATAACAAAGGTGAATGGAGGCAGAGTGTTAAACAGTGGCACGAGGCACCAAAAGATATGTTTTGTTTGCCTGAGGTGCTGCTGCTGCTCAGTATCACTTCAGTCATGTCCAACTTTTTTTTTGCAGCCCTATGGAGCGTAGCCTGCTAGGTTTCTCTGTCCATGGGATTCTCCAGACAAGAATACTGAAGTGGGTTGCAATTTCCTACTTCAGGGGATCTTCTCCACCCAGGGAACAAACCTGCATATCTTTTTTTTTTTTTTTTTTTTAACATTTATTTATTTATTTATTTTGGCAGGGGTGGGGAGGGAGGGGCGTGGGCAGGCCACTTCCACTGGTCTTTCATTTGTCTAGTTTCATCCATCTTTGTTCTTTGGCCCATGTGGGCCTCCCATCGCGGTGGCATCTGTTGTCACAGAGCACTGGCTCTGGGCGCATGCGCTCCAGAGCTCCAGCTCGGTAATTGGACACATCCGTCCAGCTGTTCCGCGGCACATGGGATCTTCCCAGGGCAGGGATCGAACCGGCGTCCCTTGCATTGCAAGGCGGTGTCCTTACCCACTGGACCACCAGGGAAGCCCCAAACCTGCATATCTTGTGTCTCCTGCATTGCAGGAGGATTCTTTACCATGGAGCCATGGGGGCAGCCATTCCCAGAAGTGGGTGGAACATTACAAAAGTTACAACAGATACTTATGTAGGGTCTATTATATTCAGGGCACTGCTCTGGATACTTGAAATACATTCTTCAACAAGAAAGTCCAAGATCCCTATCCCTGTGGGCTGGTATTCTAATGATTCAGAATAATTGAGGAAAGTCATGCTGTGTTAGACTCTTATAGGATTTTTGGAAATTTTAACAAAATATTAGGAAGGAAAATGAAATGAGGAAAAAATTGACATATTCTGCTGAATCACTGAATTGCAGTTCTAGAATTTCTTTGTAAAACAGGCAGAAGTTGGGTATAGTCTTCTTGGGATGATGTGCTGATTGACTATTCTTGAACTGAAATTTGCACAGAAATATAGAGACTGTTTTGACTTAGATTCCATATTTTGTTTCAGTGCCTTTGGGGAAGAAATTATGGTTTCTAAAACCCCATCCCAACTACATCTTGAGTCCACTACCAAGCTCATTATTTTATATCAAAGTGAGTTCTCTGAGTCACTAAACTGCTGATGTCACTCATCTACTCATTAACTCATTTACTCAAAAACTGACTACAATATTCCAGTTGTTGCTCTGGATAGTAATGATCTAACATGATATGGAAAAATGAACTAAATTTCTGTCTTGGGAAGACTTACTGTTAATAATTCCACTTTTGGGTTCTATATGACCCATGTCATAATGCTAAGGTCATTAGTAGAGAGAAACATTCTGTCTCATATCTGGGTGAATAAAATAGAAATCATTTTAGGCACTATTAGCAAGAACCATTTCTCTATGTAAATGATTCACTCCTACCTGAAATGCTTAGATTGTACCTTCTGTGTTGCTCAGGGAATTAAGTTAGACTTGGAGAATATATTCAGATATTAAAATGTGTACACTGTTTCAGCTATCACAAAAACCTTTTTTTCAAAAAAAATCCCAGCCTGTCAGCATAAGTTACCCATTTATGACTAAGATCTCTATAGAAATAGAAAATGTTAGAATAATGGCTCACTGGACATCTCATAAAATATATTCCGTGGTAGAAGGCTGGCAAATTTAGTGTTTAGATATCACTGTCACATAAAGGAAAAATAAGGAGAAAAATATCTAAGTACTAATTAGAGGGCACATTAATATGTATTTTACAGCAGAAGGCTGGGTCATATATGGAGGGAGACAGGTCTGAGTGTATCTGGAAAAAGCTTCAGCCACTCAGATTTCTTTGTTGGGTCGAAAATTTGGTATCTAAAACATTTCTTTTTTTCCTATCAATTTTCATGTTTATCCATTTAATTATTGCCCATGTGGAGATGCTCTAAAATCCTTTGAATGAGGTAAACTTATTTGGTTATCAACATCAGTATTTTTATAGCCCACATTGTCTTGCTGTCATTTTAAATTTTAGAATCATTACTAATAAAAATGTAGTAATCAGTAAATATTATGTTTGCCAGAAATGTTTTAAATAAATTTGTCATAGTTATAAGTGTCAGTAGATATTTGGAAAGTACGTGTGTGTTCCTCCAAAATATTTTCCATTCTACTGATACTTTCTTTGCATCTGGATTTAAAGACCCTTGATTGCCCACAGAGGCCCCAGAGGGTCATGGTTCAAAAGTGTTATCCCAACTACATCTTGAGTCCACTACCAAGCTCATTATTTTATATCAAAGTGAGTTCTCTGAGTCACTAAACTGCTGATGTCACTCATCTACTCATTAACTCATTTACTCAAAAACTGACTACAATATTCCAGTTGTTGCTCTGGATAGTAATGATCTAACATGATATGGAAAAATGAACTAAATTTCTGTCTTGGGAAGACTTACTGTTAATAATTCCACTTTTGGGTTCTATATGACCCATGTCATAATGCTAAGGTCATTAGTAGAGAGAAACATTCTGTCTCATATCTGGGTGAATAAAATAGAAATCATTTTAGGCACTATTAGCAAGAACCATTTCTCTATGTAAATGATTCACTCCTACCTGAAATGCTTAGATTGTACCTTCTGTGTTGCTCAGGGAATTAAGTTAGACTTGGAGAATATATTCAGATATTAAAATGTGTACACTGTTTCAGCTATCACAAAACTTTTTTTCAAAAAATCCCAGCCTGTCAGCATAAGTTACCCATTTATGACTAAGATCTCTATAGAAATAGAAAATGTTAGAATAATGGCTCACTGGACATCTCATAAAATATATTCCGTGGTAGAAGGCTGGCAAATTTAGTGTTTAGATATCACTGTCACATAAAGGAAAAATAAGGAGAAAAATATCTAAGTACTAATTAGAGGGCACATTAATATGTATTTTACAGCAGAAGGCTGGGTCATATATGGAGGGAGACAGGTCTGAGTGTATCTGGAAAAAGCTTCAGCCACTCAGATTTCTTTGTTGGGTCGAAAATTTGGTATCTAAAACATTTCTTTTTTTCCTATCAATTTTCATGTTTATCCATTTAATTATTGCCCATGTGGAGATGCTACTAAAATCCTTTGAATGAGGTAAACTTATTTGGTTATCAACATCAGTATTTTTATAGCCCCACATTGTCTTGCTGTCATTTTAAATTTTAGAATCATTACTAATAAAAATGTAGTAATCAGTAAATATTATGTTTGCCAGAAATGTTTTAAATAAATTTGTCATAGTTATAAGTGTCAGTAGATATTTGGAAAGTACGTGTGTGTTCCTCCAAAATATTTTCCATTCTACTGATACTTTCTTTGCATCTGGATTTAAAGACCCTTGATTGCCCACAGAGGCCCCCAGAGGGTCATGGTTCTTGGAATAGGAAGTAGCTCAGTGATTCCCATGGAAAGATTCTAGAACAAGAGCCAAATAGACTTTAAATGACTATAAGAGTATAATTATTAATTCTGTGTTCTGATTTAGAGAACAGTGTTCTCTGTGTCTGTTCAGAGGACCATGAAGACCGCTTGTCAGATTCTGTACTGGCATTCACTTCCTGCCATGATCCCTGGGGCTTCTTAGATCTCAGAGTTCCAGGGGTTCTGTGATTTCAGAACTAGGACTTAAAGAATAGCTACAGATCAACTCTACTACAGTCACATGGTTCTGCCACTTCTATGATTCAAGAAAGAAAATCTTGGGATTTTCCCGAATACAATCTATAAATCAATTTCTCATCTCTGGCAACTTGTAGACTAAATATGTATCCTTTAGAAGCTCAAATAATACCAAGTGAAACTTGCTCAGTTGCGTCCAACTCTGTGACCCCATAAAAGAGCCATGGAATTCTCCAGGCAAGAATTCTGAAGTTGATAGCCTTTTCCTTCTCCAGGGGGTCTTCCCAACCCAAGGACAGAACCCAGGTCTTCTGCATTGCAGTTGGTTCTCTACTGTCTAAGCCATCAGGGAAGCCCCAAACAATGCCAGGCTGCTGGTAAATAAAATATTCGGTTAGGGCATCAGGCAGAAAACAAAGGAATGATTAATCTGGAAAAAGCTTCAGCCACTCAGATTTCTTTGTTGGGTCGAAAATTTGGTATCTAAAACATTTCTTTTTCCTATCAATTTTCATGTTTATCCATTTAATTATTGCCCATGTGGAGATGCTCTAAAATCCTTTGAATGAGGTAAACTTATTTGGTTATCAACATCAGTATTTTTATAGCCCCACATTGTCTTGCTGTCATTTTAAATTTTAGAATCATTACTAATAAAAATGTAGTAATCAGTAAATATTATGTTTGCCAGAAATGTTTTAAATAAATTTGTCATAGTTATAAGTGTCAGTAGATATTTGGAAAGTACGTGTGTGTTCCTCCAAAATATTTTCCATTCTACTGATACTTTCTTTGCATCTGGATTTAAAGACCCTTGATTGCCCACAGAGGCCCCCAGAGGGTCATGGTTCTTGGAATAGGAAGTAGCTCAGTGATTCCCATGGAAAGATTCTAGAACAAGAGCCAAATAGACTTTAAATGACTATAAGAGTATAATTATTAATTCTGTGTTCTGATTTAGAGAACAGTGTTCTCTGTGTCTGTTCAGAGGACCATGAAGACCGCTTGTCAGATTCTGTACTGGCATTCACTTCCTGCCATGATCCCTGGGGCTTCTTAGATCTCAGAGTTCCAGGGGTTCTGTGATTTCAGAACTAGGACTTAAAGAATAGCTACAGATCAACTCTACTACAGTCACATGGTTCTGCCACTTCTATGATTCAAGAAAGAAAATCTTGGGATTTTCCCGAATACAATCTATAAATCAATTTCTCATCTCTGGCAACTTGTAGACTAAATATGTATCCTTTAGAAGCTCAAATAATACCAAGTGAAACTTGCTCAGTTGCGTCCAACTCTGTGACCCCATAAAAGAGCCATGGAATTCTCCAGGCAAGAATTCTGAAGTTGATAGCCTTTTCCTTCTCCAGGGGGTCTTCCCAACCCAAGGACAGAACCCAGGTCTTCTGCATTGCAGTTGGTTCTCTACTGTCTAAGCCATCAGGGAAGCCCCAAACAATGCCAGGCTGCTGGTAAATAAAATATTCGGTTAGGGCATCAGGCAGAAAAACAGATTAGGGAACTACTACTGTATGACATTAAGACTAGAATCATTCAAAAGACCTCAATTTATTTTATGTCATATGAAGATTAACAAGTCAGTGAACTCCTGAAAAAACTCACAAGAGAAGTGAGGTCTAAGTAGTTCACAGAGAGGCAGTGGAGTAATCTGAAAACGTAAAAGTGTTTTCTAACCCTCAGATGCTAGCTGCTGATCTCATGTAGAGACAGCGTGCTCTCAACTAGACTCTGGGTGTCCTCTGCCCTTGCCGAGTGTCATTTAATTAGAGGATTTTGTTTAGTTACTCTACTGCTCAGAATCCTTTCTGTCTTAATGGTCATGAAATTGCTCAACTGAGTTAAAAAGGCAAAGTGACAATAATTAGAAACAAAATGTCTTTGTTCCCTTTCCTTCTGAGCAACAGACTGCATCTTACAAACACCAGGTTGGTAGAGGTGGCATTTTTATGAAGCTTGCTGACAGAGGCATTCCAGCATATTTATAACAGCTGAGGACTGCGTGCCCTGAAGAGTGAACTTAATCCTGAGATTGCCAGGTAGTCTTCTGTGAATGACAGTGATTTGTCCCTTGTGATTCTTTTTCTTACTTACTGACTGTTCATAAAGCAGCATTTGACAGCCTAATTTTATATGGTTAATAACACTTTGGAGCAATGTGATTTTAGATTATCCATTAGATTTCTCCATGTTAGACTATTTCTAATAAACGGTTTTTCTCTACCTCCCTATTTCTGCTTAGCATGATTTAATTATAATGTTTATTCTTCTTATTAAATAATCTTTCAGAGATGCAAGCTGAGGATCACGTGAACAATCCTTGATCCTATTTGGCATTAAGTAAAACAGAAATCTAGGTGTGTAATAGGAAAATTCTTACATAATTCATTGGTGGCATCAAAGGAATAATTTATTACATATTTATTCAACAAATATTTTAGTGCCCTCTATGCACCGGGAGCTCTATTAGAAATTGGTCTATAAGGATGAATGCTTGAAGTCTACTCTGTGCCCTAGAAGAGCTCACAGTTAAGAAAGGGAAAAAGACTTTGCTTCATTGTATGACCATTACATAGGTAACAATGTGATCCCCATTTTACAGGTAAGGAAACCAAGGGTAAGAGAAGTTAAATGAGTTGCCAAAAGGCATGCTGTGAACACCTAATGGATCTAGGAGTCAGTCCTAGACAGTTTGATGCTAGTGCCTAGGCTCTTAAGCACAGTGATGTATTTCCTCTCATAGTTTTGTCTGGAGACATAGTACATGTATATCCATCTTTATTTAGTTTTTGCATTTGGTTCATTCACAGGTTTCCAATCAGTTATGTCTCTTCATAGTATTTCTAGTCACTGTCCCTAGATGATATTTACACTCAAAGGGAATGAGAACAGAAATGAGAGAGAAAATGTCTTTGTTCCCTTTCCTTCTGAGCAACAGACTGCATCTTACAAACACCAGGTTGGTAGAGGTGGCATTTTTATGAAGCTTGCTGACAGAGGCATTCCAGCATATTTATAACAGCTGAGGACTGCGTGCCCTGAAGAGTGAACTTAATCCTGAGATTGCCAGGTAGTCTTCTGTGAATGACAGTGATTTGTCCCTTGTGATTCTTTTTCTTACTTACTGACTGTTCATAAAGCAGCATTTGACAGCCTAATTTTATATGGTTAATAACACTTTGGAGCAATGTGATTTTAGATTATCCATTAGATTTCTCCATGTTAGACTATTTCTAATAAACGGTTTTTCTCTACCTCCCTATTTCTGCTTAGCATGATTTAATTATAATGTTTATTCTTCTTATTAAATAATCTTTCAGAGATGCAAGCTGAGGATCACGTGAACAATCCTTGATCCTATTTGGCATTAAGTAAAACAGAAATCTAGGTGTGTAATAGGAAAATTCTTACATAATTCATTGGTGGCATCAAAGGAATAATTTATTACATATTTATTCAACAAATATTTTAGTGCCCTCTATGCACCGGGAGCTCTATTAGAAATTGGTCTATAAGGATGAATGCTTGAAGTCTACTCTGTGCCCTAGAAGAGCTCACAGTTAAGAAAGGGAAAAAGACTTTGCTTCATTGTATGACCATTACATAGGTAACAATGTGATCCCCATTTTACAGGTAAGGAAACCAAGGGTAAGAGAAGTTAAATGAGTTGCCAAAAGGCATGCTGTGAACACCTAATGGATCTAGGAGTCAGTCCTAGACAGTTTGATGCTAGTGCCTAGGCTCTTAAGCACAGTGATGTATTTCCTCTCATAGTTTTGTCTGGAGACATAGTACATGTATATCCATCTTTATTTAGTTTTTGCATTTGGTTCATTCACAGGTTTCCAATCAGTTATGTCTCTTCATAGTATTTCTAGTCACTGTCCCTAGATGATATTTACACTCAAAGGGAATGAGAACAGAAATGAGAGAGAAAATCGTTTGCTGTTCTTTTTATCCCAAGCTAATAAAATGTTTCCTTAGGCTGCAGCTATGCCCAGGACCACAGGTCATCTTTTCATCATTTCTAGCCCTCAGCTATGTTTTACTTTTATGTGCTATTGGACTCCCATAGGCACCCTTTAAGGAATTTGTTTCCATTACAGGATGTGGTCTCTGCAAACTTTGCTATTCAAAGGTCAAGCTTCCATGCTCAACAAATAACTTTACTTTGTCATCCTGATTTTTTTCCAGAATTTCATTTTTGTTTCATTTTCTCAGTTGGTTTTTTTGCTTTTAAAATTATATCCTCCCTTCAATTAATTTAGCCAGTGTCATGATCATCATCCTTATAGTCAAAGCTATGGTTTTTTCCCGTGGTCATGTATGGATGTGAGAGTTGGACTATAAAGAAGTCTGGGCACTGAAGACTTAGCGCTTTTGAACTGTGTTACTAGAGAACACTCTTGAGAGTCCCTTGGACAGCAAAGAGATCAAACCAGTCAATTCCAGAGGAAACAAACCCTGAATATTCATTGGAAGGACTGATGCTGAAGTTCCATACTTTGACCACCTGATACAAAGAATTGACTCACTGAAAAAGATCCTGATGCTAGGAAAGATTGATTTGGGCAAGGGGAGAAGGGGGAAAGAGAGGATGAGATGGTTGAATGCCATTACCGACTCAATGGACATGAATTTGAGCAAACTTAGGCAGATAGTGGAGGACAGGGAAGCCTGGTGTGTAGCAGTTTAATGGGGTTGCAGAGAGTCGGACATGACCTAGTGATGAAACAATGATCATTATGAGGGAGAAGTATCATTCTCACTGAAACTCTCTTTCCTAACCTCGATTCATCCAGAGATGGGTGGTTGTCTCAAGGAGGGTAGGCAACATGGTTAAGAGAGTAAACTTAATGCAGTGGTTTACTTTAGAGTGGTTGGATTTTGTTATATTAAGGCTAATTTCCCAGAACATCCATAGAAACAGAATTGCATTTTCTTCTTGAAGTTCATGAAGAATGTATATCCATCTTTATTGAGTTTTTGCAGTTGGTTCATTCACAGGTTTCCAATCAGTTATGTCTCTTCATAGTATTTCTAGTCACTGTCCCTAGATGATATTTACACTCAAAGGGAATGAGAACAGAAATGAGAGAGAAAATCGTTTGCTGTTCTTTTTATCCCAAGCTAATAAAATGTTTCCTTAGGCTGCAGCTATGCCCAGGACCACAGGTCATCTTTTCATCATTTCTAGCCCTCAGCTATGTTTTACTTTTATGTGCTATTGGACTCCCATAGGCACCCTTTAAGGAATTTGTTTCCATTACAGGATGTGGTCTCTGCAAACTTTGCTATTCAAAGGTCAAGCTTCCATGCTCAACAAATAACTTTACTTTGTCATCCTGATTTTTTTCCAGAATTTCATTTTTGTTTCATTTTCTCAGTTGGTTTTTTTGCTTTTAAAATTATATCCTCCCTTCAATTAATTTAGCCAGTGTCATGATCATCATCCTTATAGTCAAAGCTATGGTTTTTCCAGTAGTCATGTATGGATGTGAGAGTTGGACTATAAAGAAGTCTGGGCACTGAAGACTTAGCGCTTTTGAACTGTGTTACTAGAGAACACTCTTGAGAGTCCCTTGGACAGCAAAGAGATCAAACCAGTCAATTCCAGAGGAAACAAACCCTGAATATTCATTGGAAGGACTGATGCTGAAGTTCCATACTTTGACCACCTGATACAAAGAATTGACTCACTGAAAAAGATCCTGATGCTAGGAAAGATTGATTTGGGCAAGGGGAGAAGGGGGAAAGAGAGGATGAGATGGTTGAATGCCATTACCGACTCAATGGACATGAATTTGAGCAAACTTAGGCAGATAGTGGAGGACAGGGAAGCCTGGTGTGTAGCAGTTTAATGGGGTTGCAGAGAGTCGGACATGACCTAGTGATGAAACAATGATCATTATGAGGGAGAAGTATCATTCTCACTGAAACTCTCTTTCCTAACCTCGATTCATCCAGAGATGGGTGGTTGTCTCAAGGAGGGTAGGCAACATGGTTAAGAGAGTAAACTTAATGCAGTGGTTTACTTTAGAGTGGTTGGATTTTGTTATATTAAGGCTAATTTCCCCAGAACATCCATAGAAACAGAATTGCATTTTCTTCTTGAAGTTTTCAAGTTGGAAGAGAAACTTTTCCTATGACAACAGGACTGATTCCTTCTGCAGTAGGGGCAGAACTGTTAGAAGTATCCTTGCCTTGTCAGTGTGACCACATGTCATCTATAATGAATAGCTAATATTCCAAACCAAGGAACTCTACCATTAAGCCACTGAACTCAAGGATATTTTCATTCCAGAATCTCTTTCATGTAAATAGAGAAATTATTTTTCATTCTTTTGTGAGTTTCAGACACAGACTTTGGAGAAATATATAGATCTTGGAGAAATCCCTTGACAACCAGCATGTGTCTTTCACCTGTGAAACTCACTGGAGTTGTTCTATATGGAACATACTCTGAGACAAGATTTTGTAACATCATTCTTTGTACCTTTTACTTATAGGGTCTCCAAACACCTTTAAAAGAGTATCACAGTTATAGTTTTCCTTTTTTGTGTCACTCTAGTAAAAGATAATAATACCAATGCTAGAAATGAATTTGTGAATTAGGCATTTACCATGTAGCAGGCACAATGCCAAGTATTTTGCATAAATTATGTAATCATAAGGGAGGAAGGTTCTATTCCCCATTTATCAACTGAGGACATTGGGGCATAAAATGGATAAATAACTCGCCCAAAGTCATAGAACACAGACAACCTGATTCTAAAATCAACACTCTCATCTTCTATATACATCAATAACTAAAGAATTACCTGCTTCTTATGCTATTTTTCTAAACATACTCTGTTGACACTCAATTTCTCTGGGTGGAATGCTGTTTAAATTGCACTCACAGACTTATTTTCCTCTTTCATACAGTATTTGTAGTAGTAATTTTGAAAGGTGAAAATAATACCCTATAAATAATGATGTAAGACCTCAGGCAGATCACTTAACCCTTCTGAACTTCAGTTTCCTCACTTGTAAGATGGTGAAATAATAATACTTGCCTCACAGGGTTGTTCAAAGATCAAATGCAATAATGCCAGCAAAGTACTGTCAATGAATAAACGCTAGCTCAATTTCCTTTCTTTCCCATTATTTTCCTAACAAGTCCCAGGATAAGGAAATGTAGTTAGGCTCATGGCAAATTTGAATATAAAAGCTCCTGATTGATTACATAATGAATTTCTCATCTAAATCTCAGAAGAATTTGAAGCAGCTCAATGAACATGAAAGTAATATAATTATTATAAACCTGTTACATTTCTCTTGTTTCATCCTAACTGTTACACTATTCTCTTCATTCAATTCATTCATTCATTCCGATGATCAGTCATTTATTCTTTGAAGAAATGTTGATTGCATACCTACTGTTTGCCAGACATAGCCTTGCAAGCTGGTCTACTCTACCTATAAATCACTTTTATTGTTCAATTGTTCTTCCTTCCTCCTTTCCTCCTTGGGGCAGTCAGCTACTCTTTTTAACCTTTCTTCACTTATCCACCATTTGTAGTCTGACTTCTGGCTTTTTTGTTACTGTCTCCAAATGACCGAACAGGAGTGCTTTTCTCTATTCTCTTTGTTGCTTTTGTATTGCATTTTACAACCTCGACCTCTTCTTCCTTTTGAAAAATCTTTGGTGCTATTTTTGATAGGCATTCTCCTTGTTTTTTGGTTTTTTTTGGTTTATTTCTCATACTGAGTCTTTTAAAATTCTATCACATACCCTTTTTTTGCATTATCTATTTCTTAAATATTGTTGCCCTATAGAATTCAAGTCTAAATAGATTCTTCTTTCCTTCCTACTGCTTTGCTCTGATTTTTGTTATCCATTTATATTTTGATGACAGAAATATAAATGCCCAAGCCAGAACTATCTTTTAAGATTTAGACTCATATGTATTATTGCTGGCTACACATTTCAAGCTCCCCAGCCTGAAAATATCTAAAAGTTCATTTATTTCTCTACACAAACACTTGTTCCACTAACATTCTTTCTAACTCTACACAGTCACATTGCTTGGAATCATCCTTGAAGATATTCTCGAATTCTTCTTCCGAATTCTCCATTGTAATGGTGAAATAATAATACTGGGGGCCTATAAATAATGATGTAAGACCTCAGGCAGATCACTTAACCCTTCTGAACTTCAGTTTCCTCACTTGTAAGATGGTGAAATAATAATACTTGCCTCACAGGGTTGTTCAAAGATCAAATGCAATAATGCCAGCAAAGTACTGTCAATGAATAAACGCTAGCTCAATTTCCTTTCTTTCCCATTATTTTCCTAACAAGTCCCAGGATAAGGAAATGTAGTTAGGCTCATGGCAAATTTGAATATAAAAGCTCCTGATTGATTACATAATGAATTTCTCATCTAAATCTCAGAAGAATTTGAAGCAGCTCAATGAACATGAAAGTAATATAATTATTATAAACCTGTTACATTTCTCTTGTTTCATCCTAACTGTTACACTATTCTCTTCATTCAATTCATTCATTCATTCCGATGATCAGTCATTTATTCTTTGAAGAAATGTTGATTGCATACCTACTGTTTGCCAGACATAGCCTTGCAAGCTGGTCTACTCTACCTATAAATCACTTTTATTGTTCAATTGTTCTTCCTTCCTCCTTTCCTCCTTGGGGCAGTCAGCTACTCTTTTTAACCTTTCTTCACTTATCCACCATTTGTAGTCTGACTTCTGGCTTTTTTGTTACTGTCTCCAAATGACCGAACAGGAGTGCTTTTCTCTATTCTCTTTGTTGCTTTTGTATTGCATTTTACAACCTCGACCTCTTCTTCCTTTTGAAAAATCTTTGGTGCTATTTTTGATAGGCATTCTCCTTGTTTTTTGGTTTTTTTTTTTGGTTTATTTCTCATACTGAGTCTTTTAAAATTCTATCACATACCCTTTTTTTGCATTATCTATTTCTTAAATATTGTTGCCCTATAGAATTCAAGTCTAAATAGATTCTTCTTTCCTTCCTACTGCTTTGCTCTGATTTTTGTTATCCATTTATATTTTGATGACAGAAATATAAATGCCCAAGCCAGAACTATCTTTTAAGATTTAGACTCATATGTATTATTGCTGGCTACACATTTCAAGCTCCCCAGCCTGAAAATATCTAAAAGTTCATTTATTTCTCTCCACAAACACTTGTTCCACTAACATTCTTTCTACCTCTACCCAGTCACAGTGCTTGGAATCATCCTTGAAGATATTCTCGAATTCTTCTTATCCCTGAATTTCCCATGTCCAATCCATTGTGAAATCTTCTCATCTTTCCTCTTGATAAGTTTCCATTTCATGTTGTGAGCTCCATTCCAGTTTGAATCACTATCCTTCTTTTTACAGACAACTACAGCAGTCTCCCAACTCTTTCCCTTCCCTCAAGGTCACAAACTCAAATGTATCTTCTTTGCCCAGTTTAGAATGTTGCTCAGCATCTAAATTATAATCTCGGTGTGCCATCTTTTGCTTAAAACTTTTAAGTGCCTTTATTGTCTGTATCAGAAACTTTCCAAATGTTTCTCTAAAAGACTTTTGGTTCATTGGAAGATACACAAGGTTCATGTGGTAATGGGGGGACTTTGTGTGTAAATCCAGACAGGAAGAGATGGTCCAGTTCTACTCCTCACTACACTCCTACCCTATCCTTTTCATAACCAGAGTAATTCTACTTTTATATACTTGATATTCTATTGTTCCACATAGGATTCATTTGAGTTACAAAAATAGAGGAGGTGAAAGAAAGGAAGGAAACTGAGTGCTCTTACAAAGTCTGAAAGCTATCAGCCTACCTAATAGCCAAGGTTGACAAAGTACGGCATGGCCTAGCCTCTGACCCGTTCACTAGTCTCATCTGTCCAAGTTCTGCCTTTTAATGTATGCTCCATCACATTCATCTTGCCACTTACTTATTAAAGGAAAGATGGGGTTTTACTGTGCTCCTCAGAACATTTTTTTAAATTTGGCCTTTTTCCTTGTTTTTGGTTTTTTTGGTTTATTTCTCATACTGAGTCTTTTAAAATTCTATCACATACCCTTTTTTTGCATTATCTATTTCTTAAATATTGTTGCCCTATAGAATTCAAGTCTAAATAGATTCTTCTTTCCTTCCTACTGCTTTGCTCTGATTTTTGTTATCCATTTATATTTTGATGACAGAAATATAAATGCCCAAGCCAGAACTATCTTTTAAGATTTAGACTCATATGTATTATTGCTGGCTACACATTTCAAGCTCCCCAGCCTGAAAATATCTAAAAGTTCATTTATTTCTCTCCACAAACACTTGTTCCACTAACATTCTTTCTACCTCTACCCAGTCACAGTGCTTGGAATCATCCTTGAAGATATTCTCGAATTCTTCTTATCCCTGAATTTCCCATGTCCAATCCATTGTGAAATCTTCTCATCTTTCCTCTTGATAAGTTTCCATTTCATGTTGTGAGCTCCATTCCAGTTTGAATCACTATCCTTCTTTTTACAGACAACTACAGCAGTCTCCCAACTCTTTCCCTTCCCTCAAGGTCACAAACTCAAATGTATCTTCTTTGCCCAGTTTAGAATGTTGCTCAGCATCTAAATTATAATCTCGGTGTGCCATCTTTTGCTTAAAACTTTTAAGTGCCTTTATTGTCTGTATCAGAAACTTTCCAAATGTTTCTCTAAAAGACTTTTGGTTCATTGGAAGATACACAAGGTTCATGTGGTAATGGGGGGACTTTGTGTGTAAATCCAGACAGGAAGAGATGGTCCAGTTCTACTCCTCACTACACTCCTACCCTATCCTTTTCATAACCAGAGTAATTCTACTTTTATATACTTGATATTCTATTGTTCCACATAGGATTCATTTGAGTTACAAAAATAGAGGAGGTGAAAGAAAGGAAGGAAACTGAGTGCTCTTACAAAGTCTGAAAGCTATCAGCCTACCTAATAGCCAAGGTTGACAAAGTACGGCATGGCCTAGCCTCTGACCCGTTCACTAGTCTCATCTGTCCAAGTTCTGCCTTTTAATGTATGCTCCATCACATTCATCTTGCCACTTACTTATTAAAGGAAAGATGGGGTTTTACTGTGCTCCTGCCCTCAGAAGAATATTCCCTTTGACTTAGGCCAGTTCTAACTTTCTTTCTTCTTGAGCTCATGAATCTGCTTTATGTTGCACAGTTGTTCCACAGAATTGAGCTACTGAATTCTAATCTTGTTGGTTTTTCATCCTCATTTCCAGGAGGTTGGCTTTTTTCCCTTGCTATTCAAAGCCATCCTGTCCTTTTCATCAGTATGGCAGGTGGCCCTGTAAAACTGAGCAGCTGTGAATCTTTCTAAGAGACCCTTCAAGGATGAGTTGAGAACCATGTTTGACCTGTTTATGTTTGGGGAATTCTTTTTTTTTTTTTCAAATTCTCTTTCCAGATTACCTTAAAAGTAAACCTTTACCCACTAACTAGGCAAGTATTTCTCAGTCAGGAAACTTAGCTGAGTGGGAAGCTGAATCTAAAATTAAGGTCGCTTCCATTTGCTTAAGTGCTATTCTCACTATGCTATTCTTTTTCAGGAAGCAGTCATTAATATGCATTTTTAAGACTTAATTTAGAAACAGAGTCTGTCATTGATCACCTCTCTGTTTGCATTTTAGCAGTCCATTGAGAGCACACTGTCAGACTCTCTTATAAGCTGCTTTTCCTTCTCCCTTCCCTCTTTATTAGCCTCAACACCTTCCTCTGAGACCTTTATTAAAAGATCAAGAGCAGAGGTTTTAGATTTCATAAATATTGCAGCAAGTCCATGCTCTTTGGAGAGTGGCTTCTTTAGATTGAAATGGCTTCCTATGGGTGCAGAGCGCCTTTTGAAGCCAACAAATCAGAAAGAATAGAACAAAAAGCTGTCTTCAATAAACACACAGTTACTACTCCTCACTACACTCCTACCCTATCCTTTTCATAACCAGAGTAATTCTACTTTTATATACTTGATATTCTATTGTTCCACATAGGATTCATTTGAGTTACAAAAATAGAGGAGGTGAAAGAAAGGAAGGAAACTGAGTGCTCTTACAAAGTCTGAAAGCTATCAGCCTACCTAATAGCCAAGGTTGACAAAGTACGGCATGGCCTAGCCTCTGACCCGTTCACTAGTCTCATCTGTCCAAGTTCTGCCTTTTAATGTATGCTCCATCACATTCATCTTGCCACTTACTTATTAAAGGAAAGATGGGGTTTTACTGTGCTCCTGCCCTCAGAAGAATATTCCCTTTGACTTAGGCCAGTTCTAACTTTCTTTCTTCTTGAGCTCATGAATCTGCTTTATGTTGCACAGTTGTTCCACAGAATTGAGCTACTGAATTCTAATCTTGTTGGTTTTTCATCCTCATTTCCAGGAGGTTGGCTTTTTTCCCTTGCTATTCAAAGCCATCCTGTCCTTTTCATCAGTATGGCAGGTGGCCCTGTAAAACTGAGCAGCTGTGAATCTTTCTAAGAGACCCTTCAAGGATGAGTTGAGAACCATGTTTGACCTGTTTATGTTTGGGGAATTCTTTTTTTTTTTTTCAAATTCTCTTTCCAGATTACCTTAAAAGTAAACCTTTACCCACTAACTAGGCAAGTATTTCTCAGTCAGGAAACTTAGCTGAGTGGGAAGCTGAATCTAAAATTAAGGTCGCTTCCATTTGCTTAAGTGCTATTCTCACTATGCTATTCTTTTTCAGGAAGCAGTCATTAATATGCATTTTTAAGACTTAATTTAGAAACAGAGTCTGTCATTGATCACCTCTCTGTTTGCATTTTAGCAGTCCATTGAGAGCACACTGTCAGACTCTCTTATAAGCTGCTTTTCCTTCTCCCTTCCCTCTTTATTAGCCTCAACACCTTCCTCTGAGACCTTTATTAAAAAGATCAAGAGCAGAGGTTTTAGATTTCATAAATATTGCAGCAAGTCCATGCTCTTTGGAGAGTGGCTTCTTTAGATTGAAATGGCTTCCTATGGGTGCAGAGCGCCTTTTGAAGCCAACAAATCAGAAAGAATAGAACAAAAAGCTGTCTTCAATAAACACACAGCCACATTAGTGTGGGGGCCAAATAAGTAAGTGTCATCACATAAGAGATACTCAGTTCTTTTAAAAACTGGGAATTTTCTGCAAAATTATGAAGCTGAACACGCCAGAGTTTCTGGCCTGGCACAACTTCTGATGACTGGGATAATTTTGTTAAAAAGCTAAAGGGAGTTCCGTTAACCTTTAAAAAAATTGATTGCTACCGACAAAAAGTCTCTGGTGAGGAAATATTTCATTGTGATGAAGTTGATGTTTTGGAAAACTGCTTTCTTTTTTTTTTTTTAAGTTCACTCAACCTCAAGTATATCGTGCATATTCTGAAATCCATCTTTGGATGTCTTCTGGGAGTGTGAGAAAGGGAATTGGGAATAGCAAAGAATACAGCAATTGGCTGGAAAGGTTGCTATATTGGTGCATCATAATTTGTATGTATGATTTGTACTTTGAGATATTCAGCTAATTTTTAGTACATTATTGAGTTTAAAAATTGAAGTTTAGGAAGCAGGAAGCTTGATCAAATCACTTTGAGGTTTGGATAACTCTATTACAAGTGCCTGAAACAAATTATTTAATTTTTTCAGTCTTTCAAGTGATAGTTTAATCCAAAGTTTAATGTGTGGGGTTGGTGAGTGAGATGAAACAGAGAGAAATATCTGTGGTTCTGCCTCTCACCTTATGCTGTGGAACCCTAAATTTGCAGTGTATAGTTTTCAAAAACAAAGATGGAGACAAGAACAAAAGACCCCTTATGGAGTTTGTTCTTGCTCCAATGTTGTGGAAAAATTAAAAACAGCAAAGCAAGATTGAGAGTATGACTTCTTTTTGCCGCATCTTTCTCAATCCCTGAGTAAAATAAGCAGAATTTACCATTAACTCGTTTGCATTTTAGCAGTCCATTGAGAGCACACTGTCAGACTCTCTTATAAGCTGCTTTTCCTTCTCCCTTCCCTCTTTATTAGCCTCAACACCTTCCTCTGAGACCTTTATTAAAAGATCAAGAGCAGAGGTTTTAGATTTCATAAATATTGCAGCAAGTCCATGCTCTTTGGAGAGTGGCTTCTTTAGATTGAAATGGCTTCCTATGGGTGCAGAGCGCCTTTTGAAGCCAACAAATCAGAAAGAATAGAACAAAAAGCTGTCTTCAATAAACACACAGCCACATTAGTGTGGGGGCCAAATAAGTAAGTGTCATCACATAAGAGATACTCAGTTCTTTTAAAAACTGGGAATTTTCTGCAAAATTATGAAGCTGAACACGCCAGAGTTTCTGGCCTGGCACAACTTCTGATGACTGGGATAATTTTGTTAAAAAGCTAAAGGGAGTTCCGTTAACCTTTAAAAAAATTGATTGCTACCGACAAAAAGTCTCTGGTGAGGAAATATTTCATTGTGATGAAGTTGATGTTTTGGAAAACTGCTTTCTTTTTTTTTTTTTAAGTTCACTCAACCTCAAGTATATCGTGCATATTCTGAAATCCATCTTTGGATGTCTTCTGGGAGTGTGAGAAAGGGAATTGGGAATAGCAAAGAATACAGCAATTGGCTGGAAAGGTTGCTATATTGGTGCATCATAATTTGTATGTATGATTTGTACTTTGAGATATTCAGCTAATTTTTAGTACATTATTGAGTTTAAAAATTGAAGTTTAGGAAGCAGGAAGCTTGATCAAATCACTTTGAGGTTTGGATAACTCTCTTACAAGTGCCTGAAACAAATTATTTAATTTTTTCAGTCTTTCAAGTGATAGTTTAATCCAAAGTTTAATGTGTGGGGTTGGTGAGTGAGATGAAACAGAGAGAAATATCTGTGGTTCTGCCTCTCACCTTATGCTGTGGAACCCTAAATTTGCAGTGTATAGTTTTCAAAAACAAAGATGGAGACAAGAACAAAAGACCCCTTATGGAGTTTGTTCTTGCTCCAATGTTGTGGAAAAAATTAAAAACAGCAAAGCAAGATTGAGAGTATGACTTCTTTTTTGCCGCATCTTTCTCAATCCCTGAGTAAAATAAGCAGAATTTTCTTGGTGTCCTCATATCTAAAAGTGTGTTCTGTATTATCCACCTAACTGGCCTTCTTGAGGATAAGATCCCCTGATTTCCAGTTAGGTCAATACTTGTTGAAGTTTACAGCAATTAGAATTACCTGCTCAGCTTTGAGGACCTTCTCAGGCTACCGTCCATAAGGTCACAGAGAGTGAGACACAGCTGAGAAACTGATACACACACACTCAGCTTGGAAAGCTGGAAGATCCTCAGAGTGACCAATTAAATTAGGGATTAGGGAGGAAGTCTCTGCAACATTTAAAAGTTCTTTATGTGATTAGAGCGTGCAGTCACTGTTGAGAACCAGGGTCACGATGTTTTTGATGTTTTGTGAATGCTGAAGCCAGGCATTTTCCTTTGCTACACTCCTTTCTTTTAAATTTTAAAAGAATTATTTTTTAATTTTACTTTTATAGAGTTTTGTTATTTACTGTCACACATCAACTTGAATCAGCCATAGGTATATATATGTCTCCTCCCTCTTAAACTTCCCTCCCGTCTCCCTCCCCACCCCACTCCCCTAGATTGTTAACAGAGCCCCTGTTTAAGTTCTCTTAGTCTTATAGCAGATTCACACTGGTTGTCTATTTTGCATATGGCATTGCACTCCTTTTATCACTGACTCAGTCTTTTCTGTTTTTTTCCATTGACTTTTGAACAAAGTCTAAATTCTGCCTAGTCCTCAAGCATGTTCATTATTTCATGATTTGGTAACATTCTACAACTCACATTATCTGCTCCCAGCATGCCAGTCTTGCTACTGACAATTCACCATGCTTATTCCAGTCCACTTTCCCTAGCTCTTGTCATCTTTATCTGTGTAAATAGCTCTTGCCTGTCTAATTTACATCATGAAATCCCATTGGCATCAGTTACACATCCTCTGTGCCTTGCTGCTAAATTCTCACTTGAGTTTTGCTCTACAACTCAGCATCCATTTTCAAACTACTATTGGAAGGGCAGGCTCATGGTGTCTTTTTTAAGACAAAGATTTATTGAGTATCATGTATCAGATCATTTCTGGACTTCAAGAATGGGCTATTCTGATGGTGGCGATAAACTGTAATTCTCAGTAGTTTAATAAATGAGAGTTTGTTTCTCACACATGAAAATGTTATTATAGGACTCCCTTGTGGTGACTCAATGATGTAAGCGCTCACATCTCATTGCTCTGCTATCATGAGCCAAAGCCTCCACTTTCACCTATGGTTTACTTTGGATATGACCCATAACACTTCTTATAAACCACTGAGAAGGAATAGTCACATTGCTCTGCCTAATTGCAGAAGGAACTGGAATATGTGGGGAGCCTGTGATCTTCAGAGTTTAGCACACAAATGTCTCTGCTTCACCACTGTGCAGATGTGCAAACTCATCGACAGAACTCTACACTGATGAACATTGAGAAGTATATTTTAAATTATCTTATCCCTGTATAATTCTGCTAATATCGTTCTATTTATAGATGAGGATAAGTGAAATGACTTCTCCACCATCATCCAACTAGTTTCAGGACTCACAATACACAGTCTGTAAACTCCTGTAAGGTAGATATCATATAACATCTTTTGTCTTCATTCACTGGTATATATGATAGTTGTTTTCCCACTAAATTCTAAGATTTAACTTGATGAATTCTATCTAATGGATTCTACTTAAATTCAAGTGGTTGTTGGCTTTTATTTTTTTTCTCAGTGTGCCAAGGTAGGAAATGAGCAGCTCATGAATAATTATGTTTTGTTAGGGGGCCTTCACTATCCGAGTCTTTTCTGTTTTCCATTGACTTTTGAACAAAGTCTAAATTCTGCCTAGTCCTCAAGCATGTTCATTATTTCATGATTTGGTAACATTCTACAACTCACATTATCTGCTCCCAGCATGCCAGTCTTGCTACTGACAATTCACCATGCTTATTCCAGTCCACTTTCCCTAGCTCTTGTCATCTTTATCTGTGTAAATAGCTCTTGCCTGTCTAATTTACATCATGAAATCCCATTGGCATCAGTTACACATCCTCTGTGCCTTGCTGCTAAATTCTCACTTGAGTTTTGCTCTACAACTCAGCATCCATTTTCAAACTACTATTGGAAGGGCAGGCTCATGGTGTCTTTTTTAAGACAAAGATTTATTGAGTATCATGTATCAGATCATTTCTGGACTTCAAGAATGGGCTATTCTGATGGTGGCGATAAACTGTAATTCTCAGTAGTTTAATAAATGAGAGTTTGTTTCTCACACATGAAAATGTTATTATAGGACTCCCTTGTGGTGACTCAATGATGTAAGCGCTCACATCTCATTGCTCTGCTATCATGAGCCAAAGCCTCCACTTTCACCTATGGTTTACTTTGGATATGACCCATAACACTTCTTATAAACCACTGAGAAGGAATAGTCACATTGCTCTGCCTAATTGCAGAAGGAACTGGAATATGTGGGAGCCTGTGATCTTCAGAGTTTAGCACACAAATGTCTCTGCTTCACCACTGTGCAGATGTGCAAACTCATCGACAGAACTCTACACTGATGAACATTGAGAAGTATATTTTAAATTATCTTATCCCTGTATAATTCTGCTAATATCGTTCTATTTATAGATGAGGATAAGTGAAATGACTTCTCCACCATCATCCAACTAGTTTCAGGACTCACAATACACAGTCTGTAAACTCCTGTAAGGTAGATATCATATAACATCTTTTGTCTTCATTCACTGGTATATATGATAGTTGTTTTCCCACTAAATTCTAAGATTTAACTTGATGAATTCTATCTAATGGATTCTACTTAAATTCAAGTGGTTGTTGGCTTTTATTTTTTTTCTCAGTGTGCCAAGGTAGGAAATGAGCAGCTCATGAATAATTATGTTTTGTTAGGGGGCCTTCACTATCCGAGTCTTGAGTTCCACCAGTGACTTTCAGAGGTTTTATGTCCAGGAAAGGCAAGAAGAGAAAAGAATGAGAGAGTGACTGGAAAAAGCAACAAGAGCTCACAGGGACACTTATGTGTAGAGATCACATGCGCTCTTTTGGCAGCTTTTATAAAGTCTTGAAATGTCCTTTCACCTAAGCAGTGAGATCTTATTATTAATTTTCAACAAAACAATATTTTCCAGGTAGGGCTAAAGCCCTGGGAGCTAGGCTGTTGCCTGGAGGTTTGGTTCAACAAACCTGCTTAGAACATGTTTCATGGTTGGTTATGGATTTTTTTTTTTGCTTGTAGTCCTGATTAATCTGGATGAAAGGTCAATGTGCAGAGGAAACAGAGTCAAGAGGCACTGATTTAATGATCTGGAGTCTTGCCAGACTCATGATGGGACAGGGGCAAAGGGGTCTGAGGATTTTTAGGTTTCTTCCCCGCATAACTGTTGTGGCTGCCACAGAGCCAAATTACTGCTGGATTGATGCTGTGTTGCAAGGTCTCTGTTCTTGTACAGCGACAGAAATAGCCTAAATACAGCCTGCAGTAGTAGAAAATCTTAAGCTTTCTGAGTTGATACTCATCTTTCTACTACTACTTGAATCTAGGGTTCTTTTTAAATTTATTTTAATTGAAGGGTACTTGCTACTACTACATTGTAGGTTTCTTTCTGGAATATGTGGAGCCTGTGATCTTCAGAGTTTAGCACACAAATGTCTCTGCTTCACCACTGTGCAGATGTGCAAACTCATCGACAGAACTCTACACTGATGAACATTGAGAAGTATATTTTAAATTATCTTATCCCTGTATAATTCTGCTAATATCGTTCTATTTATAGATGAGGATAAGTGAAATGACTTCTCCACCATCATCCAACTAGTTTCAGGACTCACAATACACAGTCTGTAAACTCCTGTAAGGTAGATATCATATAACATCTTTTGTCTTCATTCACTGGTATATATGATAGTTGTTTTCCCACTAAATTCTAAGATTTAACTTGATGAATTCTATCTAATGGATTCTACTTAAATTCAAGTGGTTGTTGGCTTTTATTTTTTTTCTCAGTGTGCCAAGGTAGGAAATGAGCAGCTCATGAATAATTATGTTTTGTTAGGGGGCCTTCACTATCCGAGTCTTGAGTTCCACCAGTGACTTTCAGAGGTTTTATGTCCAGGAAAGGCAAGAAGAGAAAAGAATGAGAGAGTGACTGGAAAAAGCAACAAGAGCTCACAGGGACACTTATGTGTAGAGATCACATGCGCTCTTTTGGCAGCTTTTATAAAGTCTTGAAATGTCCTTTCACCTAAGCAGTGAGATCTTATTATTAATTTTCAACAAAACAATATTTTCCAGGTAGGGCTAAAGCCCTGGGAGCTAGGCTGTTGCCTGGAGGTTTGGTTCAACAAACCTGCTTAGAACATGTTTCATGGTTGGTTATGGATTTTTTTTTTTGCTTGTAGTCCTGATTAATCTGGATGAAAGGTCAATGTGCAGAGGAAACAGAGTCAAGAGGCACTGATTTAATGATCTGGAGTCTTGCCAGACTCATGATGGGACAGGGGCAAAGGGGTCTGAGGATTTTTAGGTTTCTTCCCCGCATAACTGTTGTGGCTGCCACAGAGCCAAATTACTGCTGGATTGATGCTGTGTTGCAAGGTCTCTGTTCTTGTACAGCGACAGAAATAGCCTAAATACAGCCTGCAGTAGTAGAAAATCTTAAGCTTTCTGAGTTGATACTCATCTTTCTACTACTACTTGAATCTAGGGTTCTTTTTTTTTAAATTTATTTTTAATTGAAGGGTACTTGCTTTACAGTATTGTGTTGGTTTCTGCCATACATCAACGTGAATCAGCCACAGGTATATATATGTCCCTTGCCTCTAGAACCTCCCTCCCACCTCTCACTCCATTCACCCCTCTAGGTTGTCATGTTTTAGTTATGTGAATTGGGAGAATTTAATCTCTTTGAATCTTTTTACTTCCTGTCAAATAAGATAACAGTATCTATCATACAATAATTATTAGAGTAAAAATGATAGTAAACACAGAGCACCTCACTTAGTTCTTGATTTATTAAAAAAAATTAGTAAATAGAGTGGCACGAAGATGGGTACAAAGGACAAACGGTGGGTGAATAAATTAATCCAATTTAGTATCAAGCCTGTATGGCACACAAATCTCCTCCTCACTGAATCAAAAGTTTCAAGTTTTAAAACAGCTTCCCCTTTAACTTGCCAATTAATACTCGTAGTGTCTGTGTTAAGGTTAATAGTATAAGAAACTACTTAAATATAGCATGGTATATCAAGGCTCATATAGTATTCTAAGGCAATAGGGGTTACAAATATCTATAAAACATATATTAGCAATGCCTGTCATTACCTCTTGATCCTTGGGTGTCTATTTTGTATGTTTCTGTATATATATAACTATCTATTTTTTATGCCTGCTGTTTATCACACTAGAGCCATGGAATCCCTACAGCTTAACAGCAGACATTTTAGAGTTATATATAATCAGATATTTAGTGGCTTAGTGTGGACAAGCACTCAACTGGATTTATCTTTTTCACTCATTTATTTACTTTTTCATAAAATGAATTTATAATGAGCACCAGGTGGTGCTAGGGATAAAGAACTCACTTGCCAATGCAGAAGATGTAAGAGATGCACGTTCAATCTCTGGGTCAGGAAGAACTACCAGGAAAAGAAAATGACAACTCACTCTAGTATACTTGCCTGGAAAATTCCATGGACGGTGGAACCTGGTGGGCTAGAGTCCATGGAACTGCAAAGAGTAGGACACCACTGAGCACACACACAGACAACCCATTAACAGGAGAGGAATTATTTTAGACACTTTGTATATCTGTATTTCAATGAACAAAACAGGTGATGTATGGAGATTACATTGCATTCCAGTGGGGAAAAGAAGATAATAGATAGTAAAGATGATAAATAAAAAGGTTATTGAATATGGGAAAGGGTGATAAGTGTTGTAAGAACAAAGGGCTTGCCAGAAATGTCCTTTCATAACCAGTGTGATCTTACTATTAATTTTCAACTAGACAATATTTTCCAGGTAGGGCTTAAGCCCTGGGAGCTAGGTTATACCCAGAGAACTGTGATGGAGGGCACAGCCCTCAGAGTAAAATAGGGCAGTCAAGGATCATCTCCGGAGAAAGGACCCCTTCGGCAAACTCCTGAAAGGAAGTGGATTATACAGATTGAAGTAAGTCAAAAAGAGAAAAACAAATATCGAATAATAATGCATATATATGGAATCTACAAAAATGATATAGATGCTTTTATTTGCAAAGCAAAAATAGAGACACAGAAGTAGAGAACAAATGTATGGATACCAAGTGGGGGAACGGGAAGTGTGGGGGATGAATTGGGAGATTGGGGGTTGACATATATGCACTTTTTACTATGTATAAAATCAATAGTTAGTGAGAACCCACTGTATAGCTCAGAGAACTCTACTCAGTGCTGTGTGGTCACCTAAATGGGAAGGAAATCCAAAAGAGAGGGGATATATGGGTATACATAGCTCATTCACTTTGTTGTACAGCAGACACTAACACAACATTATGAAGCAACCATACACCAATAAAAATCAATTAAAAAAATAAGAGTACATTTAGGTTATGATGATACTTTTCTAAAGTGTTTCTTCAATATTTGTCAAATTCTGATTGTATTTACAATAAGATTGCTAAAATTAAGTTGTGCTAAACTTGGGGTCTGACATTAGAAAACATTAAATTCTTAGAATTTCAAAAAGTCGTATGTGACATTTCTTTTTGATCTGTTATGTATGAAATAAAATATAGCCATTTATAGGAAATATTAGAAAAAACTCACTCTAGTATACTTGCCTGGAAAATTCCATGGACGGTGGAACCTGGTGGGCTAGAGTCCATGGAACTGCAAAGAGTAGGACACCACTGAGCACACACACAGACAACCCATTAACAGGAGAGGAATTATTTTAGACACTTTGTATATCTGTATTTCAATGAACAAAACAGGTGATGTATGGAGATTACATTGCATTCCAGTGGGGAAAAGAAGATAATAGATAGTAAAGATGATAAATAAAAAGGTTATTGAATATGGGAAAGGGTGATAAGTGTTGTAAGAACAAAGGGCTTGCCAGAAATGTCCTTTCATAACCAGTGTGATCTTACTATTAATTTTCAACTAGACAATATTTTCCAGGTAGGGCTTAAGCCCTGGGAGCTAGGTTATACCCAGAGAACTGTGATGGAGGGCACAGCCCTCAGAGTAAAATAGGGCAGTCAAGGATCATCTCCGGAGAAAGGACCCCTTCGGCAAACTCCTGAAAGGAAGTGGATTATACAGATTGAAGTAAGTCAAAAAGAGAAAAACAAATATCGAATAATAATGCATATATATGGAATCTACAAAAATGATATAGATGCTTTTATTTGCAAAGCAAAAATAGAGACACAGAAGTAGAGAACAAATGTATGGATACCAAGTGGGGAACGGGAAGTGTGGGGGATGAATTGGGAGATTGGGGGTTGACATATATGCACTTTTTACTATGTATAAAATCAATAGTTAGTGAGAACCCACTGTATAGCTCAGAGAACTCTACTCAGTGCTGTGTGGTCACCTAAATGGGAAGGAAATCCAAAAGAGAGGGGATATATGGGTATACATAGCTCATTCACTTTGTTGTACAGCAGACACTAACACAACATTATGAAGCAACCATACACCAATAAAAATCAATTAAAAAAATAAGAGTACATTTAGGTTATGATGATACTTTTCTAAAGTGTTTCTTCAATATTTGTCAAATTCTGATTGTATTTACAATAAGATTGCTAAAATTAAGTTGTGCTAAACTTGGGGTCTGACATTAGAAAACATTAAATTCTTAGAATTTCAAAAAGTCGTATGTGACATTTCTTTTTGATCTGTTATGTATGAAATAAAATATAGCCATTTATAGGAAATATTAGAAAAAAAGAGAACTGACCCTACAAATATGCAGGAAGGAGAGTTCCAGACAGTAGCAACAGCTAGAGCATAGACTCTCAGAATAGCCGAGGTCAGTACGACTAAAGGGGAAGTGATGTAGCTGGTAGGAGATTAGACAGCAAGGCTGGGGGGCTTGGTGTGGCTTTGTCTTTTCCCCATATTTACAAACAAAGCAGGCAAACCATAATAGATGAATATGGTAATAGTTTAACAATTATAAAACACTCAAGGAGAAGAAAACATAAAAAATGAATATTAAAGAAAATCATACTTTTTTCACTGTAAATGCAATATATTTAGTCTGCTAGAAAAATCTTTAACATATTTTTCAATTAGGAAAAAATCTCTAACACTGGAGACTATACTGTTGATCAAGAGTTAGAACATTGGATTTAGTCTTTATTCTAATTCACAACACATCTCTTGTGAAAGGAGGCTACATAACCAGTAAATTATATTTTAAATGTTAATAAACACTCCTCAAAGGTTTTCTATAACAATTTTGTGCTGTTTTTAAAAAATTCTGTTTCACTTTAAAATATATTTCCTCATAGTACTCAGTGGAAATGGGGAACAGCTGGCTAACATGGATATCATATCATGTATGTAATAATTATTAATTTGCTTAGAGAATAGTCTCTTTTCCCAGATAAAATATACTGTTCCTTTAATCTACTCTAATAAGTCCTCTTTCAAATCACATCAATTTTGGGGGATTACAATTGCTGTCTAAATTTAATATGTTTTTACCTGATTAGTACTTATTTTTTCTAATTTATGTCAAATCAGATTATAAATTACTCTCAAAGAAGGATCAGTTTTTTGTATAACTCATGCTAAAATTGCTGGCTACTGAGGAAACAAAAACTTGGAGGGTGGGGTGACAGTCAAATCAACTTTCACATCAGGGGGCCAAAGTATCAACATCAGTCCATCCAATGAATATGCATGGTTGATTTCCTTTAACTGACACTGATCTAAACTTGGGGTCTGACATTAGAAAACATTAAATTCTTAGAATTTCAAAAGTCGTATGTGACATTTCTTTTGATCTGTTATGTATGAAATAAAATATAGCCATTTATAGGAAATATTAGAAAAAGAGAACTGACCCTACAAATATGCAGGAAGGAGAGTTCCAGACAGTAGCAACAGCTAGAGCATAGACTCTCAGAATAGCCGAGGTCAGTACGACTAAAGGGGAAGTGATGTAGCTGGTAGGAGATTAGACAGCAAGGCTGGGGGGCTTGGTGTGGCTTTGTCTTTTCCCCATATTTACAAACAAAGCAGGCAAACCATAATAGATGAATATGGTAATAGTTTAACAATTATAAAACACTCAAGGAGAAGAAAACATAAAAAATGAATATTAAAGAAAATCATACTTTTTTCACTGTAAATGCAATATATTTAGTCTGCTAGAAAAATCTTTAACATATTTTTCAATTAGGAAAAAATCTCTAACACTGGAGACTATACTGTTGATCAAGAGTTAGAACATTGGATTTAGTCTTTATTCTAATTCACAACACATCTCTTGTGAAAGGAGGCTACATAACCAGTAAATTATATTTTAAATGTTAATAAACACTCCTCAAAGGTTTTCTATAACAATTTTGTGCTGTTTTTAAAAAATTCTGTTTCACTTTAAAATATATTTCCTCATAGTACTCAGTGGAAATGGGGAACAGCTGGCTAACATGGATATCATATCATGTATGTAATAATTATTAATTTGCTTAGAGAATAGTCTCTTTTCCCAGATAAAATATACTGTTCCTTTAATCTACTCTAATAAGTCCTCTTTCAAATCACATCAATTTTGGGGGATTACAATTGCTGTCTAAATTTAATATGTTTTTACCTGATTAGTACTTATTTTTTCTAATTTATGTCAAATCAGATTATAAATTACTCTCAAAGAAGGATCAGTTTTTTGTATAACTCATGCTAAAATTGCTGGCTACTGAGGAAACAAAAACTTGGAGGGTGGGGTGACAGTCAAATCAACTTTCACATCAGGGGGCCAAAGTATCAACATCAGTCCATCCAATGAATATGCATGGTTGATTTCCTTTAAGACTGACAGCTTAGATCTCCTTGCTGTCCAAGGGACTCTCAAGAGTCTTCTCCTGCATCACAGTTCAAAAACATCTATTCTTTAGCACTCTGCCTTCTTTATGGTCCAGCTCTCACAATTATACATGACTAATGGAAAGATCATAGCCTTGACTATATAGATATAACATTACATAGTATAATATATAATCTATTTTTGTCTACCTGTAATCTAATATTCTTCTCTTTTGCTTAATTCATTACAATCTCAAATCCTGTGCATTACAACCGAGAATGAAGACAGTAAAACCAGACTGGCGTTTATTCCTCGTGGGAAGGGTGATAGAAGAGATTTTGCTTCTTCTGAAATTTTTATTGTTTTAGTGCTTTCTTTTGGTTTATTGGACTAATAGCTAAGATGTTGATGATTCAAAGATGTGCTATTTCCATTAGGAGACATTAAGGGATATCCAGAAAAGTCTTATTCCAGCATCTGTGAAACTTGGTAATCTGTTTACAAATTCTCTTGCATTTCTGTGAACTAGGCTCACTCAAAGGATGGTTTGAAGACAGGTAAGAATGGTAATCGAAACCTGGCTGAATTTTGCTTTATTCTTACCATCACTTTGTCTAGTGAGGTATGCCAAACATAAGATCAAGTAATAAGTGTTCAGGTAATAAGATGCAACTCCCAGCTCATTTCTTGATAGTCATGGTCATTTTTCATAAAGTGAGGAATTCGCCAGAACAGAGAAGCCTGACATCCTAGATTTACTGCCTTTATACAAATTTAGGTTGTAGTGAAAATGTGTCATCCTCAAGGCTTTTCCTCATCACCTTATAAGGAAAAATATTGCTGTATCAGTTATATTTATCCATATTATTTCTTTCTGTGCCTTTGACTATGGTCAATTATGCTGTTTAACCAAGATCATCAATGTATTTCTAAGAAACATTACATGGTATCAACTTTAATATATAGCTACAAATTAAAGATCGAAAATCCTCTTTTCATGATTAATATCCAAAAGGGGAATTAAAATCCAGGTCATAAAATGCAGTTTCTTTTATTGTCAGAGTTACGAAAAAAGGGAGGGTGGGGTGACAGTCAAATCAACTTTCACATCAGGGGGCCAAAGTATCAACATCAGTCCATCCAATGAATATGCATGGTTGATTTCCTTTAAGACTGACAGCTTAGATCTCCTTGCTGTCCAAGGGACTCTCAAGAGTCTTCTCCTGCATCACAGTTCAAAAACATCTATTCTTTAGCACTCTGCCTTCTTTATGGTCCAGCTCTCACAATTATACATGACTAATGGAAAGATCATAGCCTTGACTATATAGATATAACATTACATAGTATAATATATAATCTATTTTTGTCTACCTGTAATCTAATATTCTTCTCTTTTGCTTAATTCATTACAATCTCAAATCCTGTGCATTACAACCGAGAATGAAGACAGTAAAACCAGACTGGCGTTTATTCCTCGTGGGAAGGGTGATAGAAGAGATTTTGCTTCTTCTGAAATTTTTATTGTTTTAGTGCTTTCTTTTGGTTTATTGGACTAATAGCTAAGATGTTGATGATTCAAAGATGTGCTATTTCCATTAGGAGACATTAAGGGATATCCAGAAAAGTCTTATTCCAGCATCTGTGAAACTTGGTAATCTGTTTACAAATTCTCTTGCATTTCTGTGAACTAGGCTCACTCAAAGGATGGTTTGAAGACAGGTAAGAATGGTAATCGAAACCTGGCTGAATTTTGCTTTATTCTTACCATCACTTTGTCTAGTGAGGTATGCCAAACATAAGATCAAGTAATAAGTGTTCAGGTAATAAGATGCAACTCCCAGCTCATTTCTTGATAGTCATGGTCATTTTTCATAAAGTGAGGAATTCGCCAGAACAGAGAAGCCTGACATCCTAGATTTACTGCCTTTATACAAATTTAGGTTGTAGTGAAAATGTGTCATCCTCAAGGCTTTTCCTCATCACCTTATAAGGAAAAATATTGCTGTATCAGTTATATTTATCCATATTATTTCTTTCTGTGCCTTTGACTATGGTCAATTATGCTGTTTAACCAAGATCATCAATGTATTTCTAAGAAACATTACATGGTATCAACTTTAATATATAGCTACAAATTAAAGATCGAAAATCCTCTTTTCATGATTAATATCCAAAAGGGGAATTAAAATCCAGGTCATAAAATGCAGTTTCTTTTATTGTCAGAGTTACGTTAACTTCCAAAATGAAATCTCTATCCTTTGAAAGAAATTAGAATTCAGAAATTATTTTTTCCTTATTTTCTTGTGTTTTTTCTCAGTCAGAGAAATCTTATACAAGTGATTGATGGTCTTCTTGTTTCTACCAGCAAATGCAGCCCAAGCCATTTCTGTGGAAAAAGTAGAGATACATGAGAACCCCTAAAGTTATATCAATCCAGTGTCACATCTTCAATTTGCCAAAGAAATATGTGTCAATAGAAAAATATCAGAGGGCTTCCCCTGGTGGTCCAGTGGGTAAGGACACCGCCTTGCAGTGCAAGGGGCGCTGGTTCGATCCCTGGCCTGGGAAGATCCCATGTGCTGTGGAGCGGCTGGACCTATGTGTCCAATTACCGAGCCAGAGCTCTGGAGCGCATGCGCCCAGAGCCGGTGCTCTGCAACAACAGAGGCCACCGCGATGAGAGGCCCACAGGAGCCAAAGAACGAAGACGGATGAAAACAGAGAAATGAAAGACCAATAGAAGTGGCCCACCCGCTCCCCTCCCTCCCCAACCCGCCCACCCTCCAAAAAAAGAAATATCAGAGCACAACTATAATACAACTCACAATTATAACATTTAGAAAAATGTGTATAATTTATTGTTGATCATAACACTTTATAATCTAAACACAAATTCTCTTATCCAATGCAAAGCATATGCTTCAAGAACCCATCTCACATAATTAAAGTCTGCAATCGTGTTTCCTGCCATTGGCCAAAGTAAGAAGATTATTGTTGTAGGAGATGTAGGTGGGCATTTTGAGGAATAAGGAAAAATGGAGAAAATATGCCTAGGAAGAACCTCTCAATTTTAGCTTTGCCATGTGTGCCAATTCACAAGAGTTGTTCAGAATCCCTCATCAGTGGAATTAAGTCCATTTTAATTAACACGTCACCACTTGATGTGTAATGTTGTTTAGTTGCTAAGTTGTATCCCATTCTATTGCTAACCCCCTGGACTGTAGGCCTCCTGGTTTCTCTGTCCAAGGAATTACCCAGGCAAGAATCCTTCCTTCTCCAGGGGATTTTCCCTACCCACAGATGGAACCTGCATATCCAGCTTTGCAGGAGGATTCTTTGCCATGGGAGCTACCAGGTGAAACCTCTTGATGTGTAATAACTGCTATCTTTGAGTATTGCTCTCCCAATCCTTATTCCATTGCTGCCATTCATTTTACATATATATGCATATGTATATATTCACATACATACACACACACACATGCATATATGCTATGAGCACCTAGTATATTATAATTTTTATTTTAAGCAAAATTTTCCTTCAGAAAAATTAAAAATAAGAAAAATAAAATATTTTTACTTTTATTGGGTTGGTCAAAAAGTTGACTTGGGTTTTTCTGTAGCACTTTAGGGAAAAACCCAAATGAACTTTTTGGTTGATTCAGTATTTATTCCTTCTCTGACATTTTATTTTTTATGTAGCTTGCTGAGTTTCTGATTTATTTTTGTTCTTCATGAAGAACTTTAAAATTTCTTTCAGGATGCTTTTCTTTTCTATACAAATTTTATTTATTATATGTTTTTTACAGTTTTGTTGTTTACTGCCACACAATGACCTGAATTCACCATAGGTATACATATGTCACCTCCCCCTCCTGAACCTCTGCCTACCCCCCACCCCATCCCACCCCTTCAGGTTGCTGCAGAGGCCCTGTTTGATTTCCCCTAGTCCCACAGCATATTCCCCACCCTCACACCAATGTCCGTAAGACCATTCTCCATATCCATCTCATCATTGCTGCTCTGCATGTTCATTTATCAGCACCATCTTTCTAAATTCCATACACATGTCAGTATACAATATTTATATTTCTTTCTCTGGTATACCTTACTCTATATAATAGGTTCTAGATTTATCCACTTCATTAGAACTGATTCAAATGCATTCATTTTTATGGCTGAGTAATATTCCATTGAATATATATAACACAACTTCTTTATCCATTGATCTGTCGATGGACATCTAGGTGCTTCCATGTTCTAGCTATTGTAAATAGTGCTGCAATGAACAATGGGGTCACGTGTATCTTTCAAGTTTGATTTTCTCAGGGTATATGCCTAGTAGTGGGATTGCTGGGTCATATGGTGGCTTAGTCCAATTACCCAGGCTCCTTCCTTCTCCAGGGGATTTTCCCTACCCACAGATGGAACCTGCATATCCAGCTTTGCAGGAGGATTCTTTGCCATGGGAGCTACCAGGTGAAACCTCTTGATGTGTAATAACTGCTATCTTTGAGTATTGCTCTCCCAATCCTTATTCCATTGCTGCCATTCATTTTACATATATATGCATATGTATATATTCACATACATACACACACACACATGCATATATGCTATGAGCACCTAGTATATTATAATTTTTATTTTAAGCAAAATTTTCCTTCAGAAAAATTAAAAATAAGAAAAATAAAATATTTTTACTTTTATTGGGTTGGTCAAAAAGTTGACTTGGGTTTTTCTGTAGCACTTTAGGGAAAAACCCAAATGAACTTTTTGGTTGATTCAGTATTTATTCCTTCTCTGACATTTTATTTTTTATGTAGCTTGCTGAGTTTCTGATTTATTTTTGTTCTTCATGAAGAACTTTAAAATTTCTTTCAGGATGCTTTTCTTTTCTATACAAATTTTATTTATTATATGTTTTTTACAGTTTTGTTGTTTACTGCCACACAATGACCTGAATTCACCATAGGTATACATATGTCACCTCCCCCTCCTGAACCTCTGCCTACCCCCCACCCCATCCCACCCCTTCAGGTTGCTGCAGAGGCCCTGTTTGATTTCCCCTAGTCCCACAGCATATTCCCCACCCTCACACCAATGTCCGTAAGACCATTCTCCATATCCATCTCATCATTGCTGCTCTGCATGTTCATTTATCAGCACCATCTTTCTAAATTCCATACACATGTCAGTATACAATATTTATATTTCTTTCTCTGGTATACCTTACTCTATATAATAGGTTCTAGATTTATCCACTTCATTAGAACTGATTCAAATGCATTCATTTTTATGGCTGAGTAATATTCCATTGAATATATATAACACAACTTCTTTATCCATTGATCTGTCGATGGACATCTAGGTGCTTCCATGTTCTAGCTATTGTAAATAGTGCTGCAATGAACAATGGGGTCACGTGTATCTTTCAAGTTTGATTTTCTCAGGGTATATGCCTAGTAGTGGGATTGCTGGGTCATATGGTGGCTCTATTCCTAGTTTTTTGAGGAGTCTCCATCCTATCTTCCACAATGACTGTATCAGTTTACATTCCCACCAACAGTACAAGAGGGTTCCATTATTTCCACATCCTCACCAGCATTTATTGTTTGTAGACTTTCTGATGATGGCCATTCTGACTGGTGTGAGGTGATATCTCATTTTAGTTTTGATTTGTATTTCTCTAACAACGAGTGACGTTGAGCATCTTTTCATGTGTTTATTGACCATCTGTGTGTCTTCTTTGGAGAGATATCTGTTTAGGTCTTTTTCCCATTTTTTGATTGCGTTCATTTTTTTTTTTTTTGGTGTTGACTTGTCTGAGTTGCTTGTGTATTTTGGAAATTAATTTTTTGTTGGTTGTTTTATATGATATTATCTTTTCCCATTGTGAGTGTTGTCTTTTCACCTTGTTTGTAGTTTCTTTTGTTGTGCAAAAGCTTTTAAGTTTCATTAGGTCCCACTTGTCTATGTTTGTCTTTATTTCCATTACATTATTCTTTCAGGTTACTTTTGCTGGCAGTGAATTCTCTCATTTTTGTCTGAGAAAGTCTATTTCTTCCACCTCTTTTAAGGATAATTTTTGCTAGATATAGAATTCTTCGTTGCTGGTGTTTTGTGGTTTTAGCACTTTTTTTTTTTTTTTTTAAGATTTATTTATTTATTTGTGGGGGGTGGGGAGGGAGGGGAGCAGGCGGGCCACTTCTATTGGTCTTTCATTTGTCCATTTTCATCCATCTTTGTTCTTTGGCCCATGTGGGCCTCCCATTGCGGTGGCCTCTGTTGTCACAGAGCATCAGCTCTGGGTGCATGTGCTCCAGAGCTCCAGCTCAGTAATTGGACACATTGGTCCAGCCGCTCCGCGGCATGTGGGATCTTCCCAGGCCAGGGATGGAACTGGCACACCTTGCACTGCAAGGTGGTGTCCTTACCCACTGGACCACCAGGGAAGCCCCTGGTTTTAGCACTTTAAGTAGTTCACTCTACTCTCTTTCTTGCATGGGTTTCTGATGAGGTCCACAGTAATGCTTATTAGCTAAGGCGTATTTTTCCCCTTTGATTTCTTTTAGGATTTGCTCTTTGTCTTTGGTTTTCTGCAGTTTGAATTTGAATTGTCTAGGTCTAATTTCATTTGTTTTGTTATCTATCCTTCTTGGTGTTTTTGGAATTTCCTGATTTTGTAATTTGGTGTCTGTCATCAAGTTTAAAAAGTTCTCATCCCTTATTACTTCAAATAATTCTTCTATTGTTTTTTTTATTATTTTTCTGATAGTCCAATTGCACTTTTGTTCACACATTCTGTATATTTTCCATAGCAGTCTTGGGATTTTATTTTTCGTTCTTCTTTTGTTTCATTTCAGTCTCAGGTCTCCAGTGATCAGTCTTCAAGGTCACTCATTCTTTTCTTAGCTATGTCCAGTTTATAAATGAGCCCATCAAAGGTACTCTTCATTTCTGTTACAGTGTTTTTGATCTCTAGCATTTCAATTGTTTCTTATAATTTTCATCTCTCTGCTTACAGTATCCGTATGTTTTTGCATGTTGTTTACTTTTACCACTGGAGCCCTTAGCCCTAAACACAGTTAGATAAAACTCTCTGTCGGATACTTTCAGCACCTGTGTCATATCTGAATCTAATTCTCATGTTTGCTTTGTTTCTTCAGACAAAAGTACTACCTTTAAAAAAAATATTTTGTAATTTTTTGTTGGAAACCAGACATATAGTATGGGGCAATAAGAACTGAGCTAAAAGGGCTTAAATCTGAAGTTTTATGTTCTCCTAGGAGCTGAGTTTTTAAAAATGTTTTCTGTAGTCGTGGGTATCAACTTCTAGTATCTTCGTCTTTGTTTCCTCTTTTGACTTTGGATTTCTTTAAATATACCTCCTTTAAGAGACTGTTTCACAGCTCTTTTAGTTATAATCTATTGTTGTTATGCTCAAACACTGGGTTGTTAGGGGGAGGGGAAGGCAAACCTTCTCTAATCTTATGGATGTAGTGTCCCTGCATTTCTGGGCTGTGGTATTTAATTGTTTCTAGTGATAAAGATTTGCCCTTTCCCTGTTAAATGAGACAGAAGGATCAGAGATCCTGGAATGGGAGAAATTCTCTTCTTACAGTTAGAATAAGGTGTTGTAAAGTTTTCTATTTCTGGAGATTATGCCTATGGTATGGAGAATCCTCTGGGCTTATTTCACAGTTGAGTCACAGGGGAATCTTGATATCATCTGAAGAAAAACTCATGAAATTGTACAATCCCTCCTAAGACTGTGGGCCTCGTGAAAATCTCAGTCTTCATTAATTATCATTTAAGTATTCATGATCTATGGTTTCAGCAACCTTTCCTCTACATAAACAGATTTCATCTGTTTTTCCAGATTCAAGTTTTCCCTGAGACCTCAATTCTCTGATGGGTTCAAAGAAAGTCACTGATTTTCATTTTGTTCTGTTTCTCTTCTTCTTCAACTTCTTTTTTTTTTGGTAAAGGTGACAGTGACAATTTCCATGCTTTTTACGTGAAGGGGCTGAAACCAATAGTCTGGGCTGGAATTTAAATCATGGAAGTTCAGGTTTTTCCCTTATCTAATGCTTAATTATTTAAAAGGAAAAAAAAAAACCTCGTCATTACTAAGAGTCTTCTAGTTAAATTTTTTAACTAGCCTTTTCTCATATTTCTAGCTTTTTTTGTTTGTTTGTTGATCCAGTTATATCAAATAAAATGGGGACTTAGATGTAACTGGACTAAAATGGACAAGTAGTGGCAGAGCTTAATATCACAATTAAGGTTTTTGCTTTTATTTGCATACCTGATACATTCTAGAATCAATTTGCTTTAGTTGCAGGTTGCTCTAATAAACACTTCGGACACAGACAACGAAGTGCTTAAAAGGAAAGGTGAATGGTATAAACAGAAAAAAAAAAAGAGCAGGTAGGACAGGGCTGACTATTTAAATGGGTCATTAAAGTAAGGCACAATTTGACTGTATCACTCCCTGGAGTGCTCCTTGGTGTTGGTTTATGAACTCTGGGAGAAGGGCCAAGTTCGATTTAATTATATTTAGTTTAACACTACAATTTACATGCTTAACCTTCCTCAGTTTTTTTCCTTTTTCTTTTTCTTTTTTTTTAAATTTGACGTGAACCTCTCTTTATTCTTTGACCTTTGCTATATTAATCAGCCAACAGTTCTCTATTTTCCTGAAAAAAATGAGAATCTATTTATCCATCTACTTTTAAAGAAAAAGATACTCGTAATACAATTGTATTATATACTTGAAACTTGCTAAGAGTATAGATCTTAACTGTTCTCAGCAAAAAGAGAAGTGCTAATTGCATGATGTAATGGAAGTGTAAGCCAACACTTTGTGTCAATTTTGCCGTGTATGTGTATATATCATCATATTGTACACCTTAAACTTACCCAATGTTATATGCTAATTATATCTCAGTAAAGCTGGAAAAAAATCCAAAACGATTCCCTAAAAAAAATGAAACAAAAACAAAAACATCTTGGGATAACTACAACACACCATTAAATCTCCTTGTTCGTTTTCCTTTGCGTTTTAGGTGACTGATTTTCCTTTAAATACAATTCAGAAAATCTGAAAATAATATCATTTGGGCTGAATATGATATATAACACAGTATAATGTTTAGCAAAACATTCTGTTCTCTATGTCTATTATTGGAATATTTCTCTTTTGCTTTCTCCCCAATGAATGCTTATTTTACCATTTTCTTTTTTCTTTACTGATGATGGTAAGAGAGAGGATCTTTGCCTTTCAGTGTTGCTTTTTAAAATGGTATGTATATGCTTTTCTTACATGTGGCACTCTAGTAGTTCTTAACCTTTTTAGGGGAGGGTCACAGATTCCTATGAAAAAAATGACGAAAACAGGAATCTTTTTACAGAAAAATGCAGAAACACATTTTGTACATACAGTAATTTCAAGAGGTTTACAGATTTTCTGAAGGTGAAATAAATATTTCTGATAAATGAATGATATGAATGAAACAGTGCATGCATATATGCATGCTCAGTTGTGTCTGACTCTGCAACCTCGTGGAATATATCTCACCACGCTCCTCTGTCCAGGGATTTTCCAGGCGAGAATACTGGAGTGGATTGCCATTCCCTTCTCCCAGGGTCTCCCCAACCCAGGGATTGAATGCACATCTCTAGTTTCCTCATTGGCAGGCAGATGCTTTACCACTGAGCCACCTGGGAAGGCCAAAAGTTTTGGAACTTCATGTTAAGTGCACTTGGCATGATCACATCTCACAGGTGGCATTTGTCATGTGATACACAACTAGTTTGCCTTCTGCAGGAAATGCTGTGTACCACATTCAGCCCACTCTGTATCTGAGGGGTTTTCTTCCTGATTCAACAGCCTTTGTAATCTTATGTGACTATGTTCTTTAACCTATGAATTTTATCAGGAAGACAATAGGGTTTGTTGAGAACAATCGAACCCACTGTGTGTAAGAAGAACAATACTGCATTTACTGAGCATATTTATATATTTAATGAATTATAAAGGATACCCAAGTAGTCTCTTATTCCCATTTTCCACAGAACAAATCATAACCCTTAATCAGTGTGACTAAATAAATGGCTTTGCTATAACTGAGATCCTTTGTTCTTCTTTGATGTGCTCTTATTTCACTGGGAGGTCAGTGTTTTCCTTCATAAACTTATTACCAGGTCTTAGATTTTGTTTATGAATTTGCACAAAATACTGACTTTGACAACTGAAAATTGATTTTTGCAGAAGGCATTGCTTCTCTCTAACATGCTCTACAATATCTTGACTATAGCAGGGCATGGGGGCAGTTCTATATCTTTTTAACTTGAGTTCACAGACCTGATGTCTGTGCCCTTAAATAATCATTTAGATATAGAACACAGCCTTCAGACAAGCATCACTGTCAGCAGAAGTGTACCTCTATCTGCCTGGAAAATGAAGCAGAAAAAGATATTTCCCAGTGTTGCTTTTAAAATGTATATGCTTTTCTTACATGTGGCACTCTAGTAGTTCTTAACCTTTTAGGGAGGGTCACAGATTCCTATGAAAAAATGACGAAGACAGGAATCTTTTTACAGAAAAATGCAGAAACACATTTTGTACATACAGTAATTTCAAGAGGTTTACAGATTTTCTGAAGGTGAAATAAATATTTCTGATAAATGAATGATATGAATGAAACAGTGCATGCATATATGCATGCTCAGTTGTGTCTGACTCTGCAACCTCGTGGAATATATCTCACCACGCTCCTCTGTCCAGGGATTTTCCAGGCGAGAATACTGGAGTGGATTGCCATTCCCTTCTCCCAGGGTCTCCCCAACCCAGGGATTGAATGCACATCTCTAGTTTCCTCATTGGCAGGCAGATGCTTTACCACTGAGCCACCTGGGAAGGCCAAAAGTTTTGGAACTTCATGTTAAGTGCACTTGGCATGATCACATCTCACAGGTGGCATTTGTCATGTGATACACAACTAGTTTGCCTTCTGCAGGAAATGCTGTGTACCACATTCAGCCCACTCTGTATCAGAGGGGTTTTCTTCCTGATTCAACAGCCTTTGTAATCTTATGTGACTATGTTCTTTAACCTATGAATTTTATCAGGAAGACAATAGGGTTTGTTGAGAACAATCGAACCCACTGTGTGTAAGAAGAACAATACTGCATTTACTGAGCATATTTATATATTTAATGAATTATAAAGGATACCCAAGTAGTCTCTTATTCCCATTTTCCACAGAACAAATCATAACCCTTAATCAGTGTGACTAAATAAATGGCTTTGCTATAACTGAGATCCTTTGTTCTTCTTTGATGTGCTCTTATTTCACTGGGAGGTCAGTGTTTTCCTTCATAAACTTATTACCAGGTCTTAGATTTTGTTTATGAATTTGCACAAAATACTGACTTTGACAACTGAAAATTGATTTTTGCAGAAGGCATTGCTTCTCTCTAACATGCTCTACAATATCTTGACTATAGCAGGGCATGGGGGCAGTTCTATATCTTTTTAACTTGAGTTCACAGACCTGATGTCTGTGCCCTTAAATAATCATTTAGATATAGAACACAGCCTTCAGACAAGCATCACTGTCAGCAGAAGTGTACCTCTATCTGCCTGAGTGAAAATGATTAAGAAGCAGCATTTCCATTATAGTAGACAAACTCTAATAATATTGTTTTAGGTCCTCATGAGCTAAGACTGAGCTTGCTGAATGTTCATAGTTTTCTTTCTCTGTGTATATACGTGTACATTTCTAATACATATAATATGCATATATTCTTGTAGTATTTTTGCCTGAAAATCCTATGGACAGAGGAGCCTGGCGGGCTACAGTCCATGGGGTCACAAAGAGTCAGGCATGGCTTAGCAACTAAATAACAACACATTAATATGCATGTATATTTGTAGTTTGAGTGTAGGAATGTAGTCAGTGTTCTGGTTAGTTCTCTTATGTTTATGTAAATTATGCTGTGCTATGAAAAATGGTTTGATGAAGACATCCACAATTTATAAGAGGGATGATAATATGCATGTGATTGGCATGAACTAATTAAACTGAAATGTCTCAGGCTGTTGTTTGCCAGGCAGTTACTTAATGGTTTAACAGACATGTCATAATGCCACTTGAATGTGGGATAGATTTTCATCAATGAAAAGAAGAAATCACATTAGGCTTCTTTTATATGTAATAATTATCTTTATAATCATGCTGATTATACAATTTCTTTATACCAAGAAAATATAATGATTACATAGTGCTGAAAATTCAGGATTTTGAATTAAAAAAAAAAAAAGTAAAAACTAGGAGAAAAGTCCCAGGTCTACCTCTTATTTTCTTTGACACTGTTACTACACTCAGGATAGACTCCTATAAGAAGGGAGACAGATTGCTGCAAATTAACTGATCTAGTGCAGCTGGTAATTCTCATCTAGGGCTACCACCTAAGATGGAGCTCTTGGATGTGGTCTAGATCTCCCTCTAAATGTTTCAGAACAAATATTTTCATTTTTTGTGTGTTTCTAAGAAAAGGCCAATAACAACCACTTCTGCTCTCTCTGGAGTCTTATTTGCTGGAGCTCTATCCTCAGTGTATAGAATAGCCTATTTTAGTAACTACTTTCTTTGCTTGACTTGTTAATTAAAGCAGTTTCCTGCTTAGCAAGACGTATTTTACCTTGAGTCTTAATTCCTTCTGCTGTTCTCTTTGAAATGGATCCAGTACCCAGGATCCTTGTCAGGATTGGTTGCTGATGAACCATGAGATATACAGATTATTCAGTGGTTGTGTTCTTGCTATAGTTACAGCTATGAATTGGCTCTTGCATACATTTTCTTCTCTGTTTTTAATAAGCTGTTATCTATATTATCCAATGTATTGATGGCTTTTATCACAGCCTGCCAAAGAGATATGCCTAGAATAGGGTGATGTGCCAATTTTCTTAACTGTATTTCAGCTACTGGCTAAATTTTCTAAGTAATTTGAATTCAAAGGTGGTACTTAGATTAAGCCTCCTTTTAAAAGCACAAGTATCCAATATCTTCTATAGAGAGTATATATGAAAACTTAGTGGAAAAAGTAGTGAAAGTGTTAGTGGCTCAGTCGTGTCTGACTCTTTGCAGCCTTGTGGACTGTAGCCTGCCAGGCTCCTCTGTTCATGGAATTCTCCAGGCAAGCATACTGAAGTGGGTTTCTATTTCCTACTCTCAGACATGTCATAATGCCACTTGAATGTGGGATAGATTTTCATCAATGAAAAGAAGAAATCACATTAGGCTTCTTTTATATGTAATAATTATCTTTATAATCATGCTGATTATACAATTTCTTTATACCAAGAAAATATAATGATTACATAGTGCTGAAAATTCAGGATTTTGAATTTAAAAAAAAAAAGTAAAAACTAGGAGAAAAGTCCCAGGTCTACCTCTTATTTTCTTTGACACTGTTACTACACTCAGGATAGACTCCTATAAGAAGGGAGACAGATTGCTGCAAATTAACTGATCTAGTGCAGCTGGTAATTCTCATCTAGGGCTACCACCTAAGATGGAGCTCTTGGATGTGGTCTAGATCTCCCTCTAAATGTTTCAGAACAAATATTTTCATTTTTTGTGTGTTTCTAAGAAAAGGCCAATAACAACCACTTCTGCTCTCTCTGGAGTCTTATTTGCTGGAGCTCTATCCTCAGTGTATAGAATAGCCTATTTTAGTAACTACTTTCTTTGCTTGACTTGTTAATTAAAGCAGTTTCCTGCTTAGCAAGACGTATTTTACCTTGAGTCTTAATTCCTTCTGCTGTTCTCTTTGAAATGGATCCAGTACCCAGGATCCTTGTCAGGATTGGTTGCTGATGAACCATGAGATATACAGATTATTCAGTGGTTGTGTTCTTGCTATAGTTACAGCTATGAATTGGCTCTTGCATACATTTTCTTCTCTGTTTTTAATAAGCTGTTATCTATATTATCCAATGTATTGATGGCTTTTATCACAGCCTGCCAAAGAGATATGCCTAGAATAGGGTGATGTGCCAATTTTCTTAACTGTATTTCAGCTACTGGCTAAATTTTCTAAGTAATTTGAATTCAAAGGTGGTACTTAGATTAAGCCTCCTTTTAAAAGCACAAGTATCCAATATCTTCTATAGAGAGTATATATGAAAACTTAGTGGAAAAAGTAGTGAAAGTGTTAGTGGCTCAGTCGTGTCTGACTCTTTGCAGCCTTGTGGACTGTAGCCTGCCAGGCTCCTCTGTTCATGGAATTCTCCAGGCAAGCATACTGAAGTGGGTTTCTATTTCCTACTCTAGGACATCCTTCTGATCCAGGGATAGAACCTGGGATTGTGGGCAGGTTCTTTAAAATGTGAGCCTCCAGGGAAGCTCAAAATCTGAAGTGGCCAGCAAAGACCAAGATTTTTCTGACTCTCATAGCATTTATTTTTGAGATCAGAGCATTCTTTGAACTCTTCTAGTAGGAAATGGATTTCTGTATTTATTTTTTGGATATCTCCCTTTGATATTTCCCTAAGCACTTTTCTTAAAACATCACCACCCTGCTGAGTATGCTATCAATTTTAGCTTGAAAAATAAATTCTGTTGACAATTCAGTGATTTTCCAAATTCCAATTAGTACATTTCATCTGATTCCTATTTCCTTTGTAATGATATAATTGGACTCTATTGAAATTTCATTTTGTTATTTCCAAAGGAAACTTAAACTTTGTTTCAAAAAACACAATATTTGGTATTTCTTTATAAATGACACCATCCTGAGATTTTATTCAATATTCCATTCAGCATTTGGATCTGTCATGGGTTCTGCTTTCTTGCATATTAACTAATTAATTTTCTTAAACTTTTAAGGAAGATATCCCTCTCCCTTATTTCAAAGAAAAGAAATTGAGGAACAGAGAAGTTCAGTAGTCTCCTGATTGACTAGTCTAAATATTTAGTATAGAGATTCATATCTAGAAGTACTGATTTGAGTCTTGTTCGTTCAGCTAGACAACACTAAACCCATGTTTTTTCTTTTATCACAGGCCTGCCATTTTTTTAATAAGCTGTTATCTATATTATCCAATGTATTGATGGCTTTTATCACAGCCTGCCAAAGAGATATGCCTAGAATAGGGTGATGTGCCAATTTTCTTAACTGTATTTCAGCTACTGGCTAAATTTTCTAAGTAATTTGAATTCAAAGGTGGTACTTAGATTAAGCCTCCTTTTAAAAGCACAAGTATCCAATATCTTCTATAGAGAGTATATATGAAAACTTAGTGGAAAAAGTAGTGAAAGTGTTAGTGGCTCAGTCGTGTCTGACTCTTTGCAGCCTTGTGGACTGTAGCCTGCCAGGCTCCTCTGTTCATGGAATTCTCCAGGCAAGCATACTGAAGTGGGTTTCTATTTCCTACTCTAGGACATCCTTCTGATCCAGGGATAGAACCTGGGATTGTGGGCAGGTTCTTTAAAATGTGAGCCTCCAGGGAAGCTCAAAATCTGAAGTGGCCAGCAAAGACCAAGATTTTTCTGACTCTCATAGCATTTATTTTTGAGATCAGAGCATTCTTTGAACTCTTCTAGTAGGAAATGGATTTCTGTATTTATTTTTTGGATATCTCCCTTTGATATTTCCCTAAGCACTTTTCTTAAAACATCACCACCCTGCTGAGTATGCTATCAATTTTAGCTTGAAAAATAAATTCTGTTGACAATTCAGTGATTTTCCAAATTCCAATTAGTACATTTCATCTGATTCCTATTTCCTTTGTAATGATATAATTGGACTCTATTGAAATTTCATTTTGTTATTTCCAAAGGAAACTTAAACTTTGTTTCAAAAAACACAATATTTGGTATTTCTTTATAAATGACACCATCCTGAGATTTTATTCAATATTCCATTCAGCATTTGGATCTGTCATGGGTTCTGCTTTCTTGCATATTAACTAATTAATTTTCTTAAACTTTTAAGGAAGATATCCCCTCTCCCTTATTTCAAAGAAAAAGAAATTGAGGAACAGAGAAGTTCAGTAGTCTCCTGATTGACTAGTCTAAATATTTAGTATAGAGATTCATATCTAGAAGTACTGATTTGAGTCTTGTTCGTTCAGCTAGACAACACTAAACCCATAAAACTGAAATTTGTGTTGCTGGAATTAAAGTCTTCAGGTTCTCAAAGGAAATGATTGACTTTGAACATGCACTTCCATTAAACTCTGCTTCTCCTATCACTGTCATTGAGTCCTGGGAGAATGTTCCTTATACGCCCAGACACATAACACTATGGTTTCTAAATGACAGTAATGTTAAAAATAATATTTTTCAGCAGTGTCATTTCAGGAACTAATCTATGGTATAACAGCAATTGCTTCAGTTTGATGCTTTCTCTGCTGTGAAAAGAAAGTACAGGCTTTCATATATCATGATGTCTCTTTTATTCATTTCTTTCAGCCTTTGGTTTAGTGCTTATAAATTACCTATAGCAGATTTGTGAGTGATGCTTTACTTAGTCATCAGATTGGGTAGCATGATCTAGGAACCTACTGAAAGGTTTTATGTAAGTTTTACGTGCTGCAGTGTTCTGGTTGTAGATGTCTTTATGTGTATATAAACCTTATAACCTGGCAGCCTTATAACACTGAGATTGCAGACAAAGTGCTAATTCATACATGGTGGGCTATCTGTTAGCAAGGTTCTGTTTTATATAACTACACATTTTGGCTGACATATTTTTAACTATGAAGAGTTTTGAAGACATAGGGTAACAAATTTAAAATAACTAGAGTATTCATCAGGAATCTCCAGAGAAACAGAACCAACAACAGGTGTAGATCGATTGATAGATGGATGACTAGATAAGAGATTATAGACTTGGCTTATGTGATTATGGAGGCTGCTAAGTCCAAACTCTGTATACAAGCTTGCTGCTGGAGACCCAGGGAAGGGCTGATGCTGTAGCCTCCTGTCCAAAAAACAGTATAGAGTAGAAACTGTCTTACTTTGAAGGACTTTATTCATTTTCTCTTTGGACCTGCAACTGATTCTATGAGGTCCACTCACATTATGGAGGACAACCTGTGTTCCTTGAAGTGTACTGAATTCATATTCTAGAAGTATTTTTGAAAGAAATTGAGGAACAGAGAAGTTCAGTAGTCTCCTGATTGACTAGTCTAAATATTTAGTATAGAGATTCATATCTAGAAGTACTGATTTGAGTCTTGTTCGTTCAGCTAGACAACACTAAACCCATAAAACTGAAATTTGTGTTGCTGGAATTAAAGTCTTCAGGTTCTCAAAGGAAATGATTGACTTTGAACATGCACTTCCATTAAACTCTGCTTCTCCTATCACTGTCATTGAGTCCTGGGAGAATGTTCCTTATACGCCCAGACACATAACACTATGGTTTCTAAATGACAGTAATGTTAAAAATAATATTTTTCAGCAGTGTCATTTCAGGAACTAATCTATGGTATAACAGCAATTGCTTCAGTTTGATGCTTTCTCTGCTGTGAAAAGAAAGTACAGGCTTTCATATATCATGATGTCTCTTTTATTCATTTCTTTCAGCCTTTGGTTTAGTGCTTATAAATTACCTATAGCAGATTTGTGAGTGATGCTTTACTTAGTCATCAGATTGGGTAGCATGATCTAGGAACCTACTGAAAGGTTTTATGTAAGTTTTACGTGCTGCAGTGTTCTGGTTGTAGATGTCTTTATGTGTATATAAACCTTATAACCTGGCAGCCTTATAACACTGAGATTGCAGACAAAGTGCTAATTCATACATGGTGGGCTATCTGTTAGCAAGGTTCTGTTTTATATAACTACACATTTTGGCTGACATATTTTTAACTATGAAGAGTTTTGAAGACATAGGGTAACAAATTTAAAATAACTAGAGTATTCATCAGGAATCTCCAGAGAAACAGAACCAACAACAGGTGTAGATCGATTGATAGATGGATGACTAGATAAGAGATTATAGACTTGGCTTATGTGATTATGGAGGCTGCTAAGTCCAAACTCTGTATACAAGCTTGCTGCTGGAGACCCAGGGAAGGGCTGATGCTGTAGCCTCCTGTCCAAAAAACAGTATAGAGTAGAAACTGTCTTACTTTGAAGGACTTTATTCATTTTCTCTTTGGACCTGCAACTGATTCTATGAGGTCCACTCACATTATGGAGGACAACCTGTGTTCCTTGAAGTGTACTGATTTAAATGCTAATAACACTTAAATTTCTGCTTCACAGTAAAGTGTAGACTGGTGTTTAACATAATGTCTGGGCTCAGCAGTAAAAATCTGCCTACTAATGCAAGAGGTGCGGGTTCGATCCTTGGGGGAAAATCCCTAGACAGGGAAATAGCAACACACTCCAGTATTCTTGGCTGGAAAATCCCATGGACAGAGGAGCCTGGTGGGCTGCATGCAGTCCATGGAGGTGTAAGAGCTTGGGCTATAGTCCATGGAGGTGTAAGAGCTGGGTACGACTTAGTAAACTACCACCACTATCACCCTAGCCTGGCAAAGTAGACACCTATAATTAAGCATCACAACTGGATTCTGACTTCTCATGTTGATTTCGTCTGAAAAATCAGTGTCATTTAATTCTAAAGATTGACTTATGACAATTTCAAAGGCTTCTGTGATACACAAGTTAGTATGATTTCATTTAGTCTTTTGGATTTTAAAATTAAATCTTTTCACAGTGGTAAAATCAACTTAAATTATTTGTAGTTAGTGATTCTGTAATGGAATTAAAACTCTTTCTTAACTTTTACTATTACTGTAACTGATTATATTAAGGTCTAAAACTTGATTGACATTCTTCCACAATGATAAGAAAGACAAATAGTCTTTGTTAAGGGTTAACTTAATATTTCATAACCTTTCTGAGAAACTGATCCTGAATTTTCCTTTAAAGTGTACTCAATGAGGTCACTATCATTTTTTTGCATTTGGAACAATATTTACTATATTTTTTTAATTTTTAATTTTTATTTCATTGTGTTTCAGCTGGTAGGTTATATATATTAGCTCCCTTGTTTCCTTAGAGTAACAACTGAAATGCTACTAACGATATATCTTAACATTTACAAGAATATTCTATTGAGTAATTTTAAAAATTATTTTAATTGTTCCTGCTTCAATGCTTCTCTAATAGTTAACCTGTTTCAGTGAAATCAGTAGAGCAGATTCTGGAGAAATGAAACCTGTGTCCAAAAACAGTATAGAGTAGAAACTGTCTTACTTTGAAGGACTTTATTCATTTTCTCTTTGGACCTGCAACTGATTCTATGAGGTCCACTCACATTATGGAGGACAACCTGTGTTCCTTGAAGTGTACTGATTTAAATGCTAATAACACTTAAATTTCTGCTTCACAGTAAAGTGTAGACTGGTGTTTAACATAATGTCTGGGCTCAGCAGTAAAAATCTGCCTACTAATGCAAGAGATGCGGGTTCGATCCTTGGGGAAGATCCCCTAGACAGGGAAATAGCAACACACTCCAGTATTCTTGGCTGGGGAATTCCATGGACAGAGGAGCCTGGTGGGCTGCATGCAGTCCATGGAGGTGTAAGAGCTTGGGCTACAGTCCATGGAGGTGTAAGAGCTGGGTACGACTTAGTAAACTACCACCACTATCACCCTAGCCTGGCAAAGTAGACACCTATAATTAAGCATCACAACTGGATTCTGACTTCTCATGTTGATTTTGTCTGAAAAATCAGTGTCATTTAATTCTAAAGATTGACTTATGACAATTTCAAAGGCTTCTGTGATACACAAGTTAGTATGATTTCATTTAGTCTTTTGGATTTTAAAATTAAATCTTTTCACAGTGGTAAAATCAACTTAAATTATTTGTAGTTAGTGATTCTGTAATGGAATTAAAACTCTTTCTTAACTTTTACTATTACTGTAACTGATTATATTAAGGTCTAAAACTTGATTGACATTCTTCCACAATGATAAGAAAGACAAATAGTCTTTGTTAAGGGTTAACTTAATATTTCATAACCTTTCTGAGAAACTGATCCTGAATTTTCCTTTAAAGTGTACTCAATGAGGTCACTATCATTTTTTTGCATTTGGAACAATATTTACTATATTTTTTTAATTTTTAATTTTTATTTCATTGTGTTTCAGCTGGTAGGTTATATATATTAGCTCCCTTGTTTCCTTAGAGTAACAACTGAAATGCTACTAACGATATATCTTAACATTTACAAGAATATTCTATTGAGTAATTTTAAAAATTATTTTAATTGTTCCTGCTTCAATGCTTCTCTAATAGTTAACCTGTTTCAGTGAAATCAGTAGAGCAGATTCTGGAGAAATGAAACCTGTGTCATCCTCCTGTGACCACTGATTCTGTTAACGTCAGAATGAGCCAAAATGTTACGTTACACGGAAAACAACTACAAAATCTCAGTGAGTTAGTAATCCAGGAGTTTATTTCTTGCTCGTCTACATTTCTAGTATGTGTCAGTACAGGAACTCTGCTCGTTGTTAGATATTCAGTAACCCAAGCTAACTGAGACTTAATTTATGTGCCTGAGCATGATCCCTGTGACAGGAGAAAGAACACTTACAGTGAATCATAAATGCTGCTTCTTAAAATTTCAAACACCAGATGACCAACACCATTTGTGCTCACATTTTATTAACTAACATGAGCTACATGGTCATGCACCTGACTACAAAGTAGGTGTCGTTCAGCCAATCAGTTGTGTCTGACGCTTTGTGACCCCACGGACTACAGCCTGCCAGGCCTCCCTGTCCTTCCTCACTCCTGGAGTTTGCTCAAACTCAGGCTCATTGAGTTGGGGATGCCATCCAGCCATCTCATGCTCTGTCACCCCCTTCGCCTCCTGCCCTCAATCTTTCCAAAGTAGGTAAGGAAGTATAATGCTACCATGGACTTGGAAGGAGGAGGGATTGAAATTACTGTGACCAGTCTTGTGAGTGTAAGTCAGGTACTATTTCAGCTATGATTCCGTACCAGGAATTATTTGAGCTTTCTGTGGCTAAGAGAAGCTGATAAAGACATTCAGTTTATTAATGTAATTAGGGTGAGTAAGTAGGCAGTCTCTGATTTGGCATGCAAGCTCAAGATTGTTGTGAAGAACCAGAACCTTTTCATATTTCTGTTCTACAAACCCAGGGTGATCGGTTTTTGTCCTTAGTTTGACCATTTTTGGTTTCAAGAAGACTTCTATTCCTACAAACAATATTACATTCTCACATATCTGTTCAAAGTCACAAAATTCTCTTGCTTGATCTCTGTCTCTTTTTAGTTGGGAGGAAAATCTTTCCTGAAGGAAACAAATCACCTTTCCTATCAGACTTTCCTTTATTTTTCATTAATCAGAACATGCTACCTGGTAACTTTTAGCTATAAGAAAAGGGACTGTCTGAAAGGGAGCAGAGAATAGTTGGAGCTGATTGTAAGATTGTCTTATTTTTTTCTTCTGGAGTTGGGAATGTTGCCCTTTTAACAAAAGTATAGCTCTTATATTAAGAAAGCAGAAGAAATGCCTATTCTTATGTCTTTCACAGAAAAATAATCATTGAGGCAGTAGCATATGAGCAGATCCTTGAAAGACTGGTAGTGTTTCAGTGACAGAAAGGGCATTTTGGTGGAAAATACTAAAGGCAAAGAACCAGGAGAGATTAGAGAGGGTGAGAAAGAAAGTAAAAGTCACTCAGTCACGTTTGACTCTTTGCAACCCCGTAGACTATCACCCACTAGGTTCTTCTGTCTGTGGGATTCTCCAGGCAAAACACCAGATGAACCAACACCATTTGTGCTCACATTTTATTAACTAACATGAGCTACATGGTCATGCACCTGACTACAAAGTAGGTGTCGTTCAGCCAATCAGTTGTGTCTGACGCTTTGTGACCCCACGGACTACAGCCTGCCAGGCCTCCCTGTCCTTCCTCACTCCTGGAGTTTGCTCAAACTCAGGCTCATTGAGTTGGGGATGCCATCCAGCCATCTCATGCTCTGTCACCCCCTTCGCCTCCTGCCCTCAATCTTTCCAAAGTAGGTAAGGAAGTATAATGCTACCATGGACTTGGAAGGAGGAGGGATTGAAATTACTGTGACCAGTCTTGTGAGTGTAAGTCAGGTACTATTTCAGCTATGATTCCGTACCAGGAATTATTTGAGCTTTCTGTGGCTAAGAGAAGCTGATAAAGACATTCAGTTTATTAATGTAATTAGGGTGAGTAAGTAGGCAGTCTCTGATTTGGCATGCAAGCTCAAGATTGTTGTGAAGAACCAGAACCTTTTCATATTTCTGTTCTACAAACCCAGGGTGATCGGTTTTTGTCCTTAGTTTGACCATTTTTGGTTTCAAGAAGACTTCTATTCCTACAAACAATATTACATTCTCACATATCTGTTCAAAGTCACAAAATTCTCTTGCTTGATCTCTGTCTCTTTTTAGTTGGGAGGAAAATCTTTCCTGAAGGAAACAAATCACCTTTCCTATCAGACTTTCCTTTATTTTTCATTAATCAGAACATGCTACCTGGTAACTTTTAGCTATAAGAAAAGGGACTGTCTGAAAGGGAGCAGAGAATAGTTGGAGCTGATTGTAAGATTGTCTTATTTTTTTCTTCTGGAGTTGGGAATGTTGCCCTTTTAACAAAAGTATAGCTCTTATATTAAGAAAGCAGAAGAAATGCCTATTCTTATGTCTTTCACAGAAAAATAATCATTGAGGCAGTAGCATATGAGCAGATCCTTGAAAGACTGGTAGTGTTTCAGTGACAGAAAGGGCATTTTGGTGGAAAATACTAAAGGCAAAGAACCAGGAGAGATTAGAGAGGGTGAGAAAGAAAGTAAAAGTCACTCAGTCACGTTTGACTCTTTGCAACCCCGTAGACTATCACCCACTAGGTTCTTCTGTCTGTGGGATTCTCCAGGCAAGAAAGTGGGGTTGCCATTCCTTTCTTCCAGGATCTTACCAACCCAGAGATCAAAACTGGGTCTTCTGCATTGCTGGATTCTTTACTGTCTGAGGTGAGGTTGGGATTAAATAAGGTAGAGTCATGAATGTCACACAAGAGCTTGGACTTGCAGTGACTGGGGGCCCTGTGATGTGAGGATAATTACTCCAGATGTAGCCAATTTTTTTTTTCTTAATTATTTTTATTTTACTTTTACAGAGTTTTGTTGTTTACAGATATGTATAATCCCAGATTAGTCATATGCACATCCCTGGCCCTCTCCCAGTCCCACCATCCCACCCCTCCAGGCCATCACATCACGCCCCTGCAGGATCCCCTATTCCCACAGCACAATGACAATAGCTATCTTTTTCACATATGGTAGTATAGGTTTCCATGTTACTCCCTCTATGCCTCCCACCCACTGTTCATTCCCCACAGTGTCCATATGTCTGTTTTCTATGTCTGCTTTTCCATCACTTCTCTGCATGTGTTATCATTACCATCTTACTAGATTCCATATATATGTGTTAGTATACTGTACTGTCTTTCTTTTCTTGACTTATTTCACTTTGTATAATAAGTTCTAGATTCATCTACTCATTAGGATTGATTCTTCTGCATTTATTTTTACAGCTGAGAAGTACTCCATTTTATATATGTACCAGAGCATTTTTATCCATTAATTCATTGATGGACATCTAGGTTTCTTCCTTGTTCTAGCTATTGTATAGAGTGCTACAGTGAGCATTGGGGTACAGGGGCCTCTTTCAATTTTGATTTCATCAAGGTATAAGTCTAATAGTGGGATTGCTGGGTTGTATGGTGTTTCTGTTTTTAGTTTTTTAAGGAGTCTCCATACTGTCTTCCATAGCAGCTGTATCAGTTTACATTCCCACCAGCAATGCAAGAGTATTTGCTTTTCTCCGCACCCTCTTGAGTGTTTATTGTCTGTAAATTTTTTGATGATGGCCATTCTGACTGGTGTGAGGTTGTATCTCATTGTAGTTTTGATTTGCATTTCTCTAATAATAAGTGACTTTGAGCATTGTTTCCTGTGTTTTTTGGCCATCTTTATGTCTTCATTGGAGAGATGTCCCTTTAGATCTTTTTCTCATTTTTTGATTGTGGTGTTCATTTTTCCAGTGCTGACTTGTCTGAGTTGCTTGTAGATTTTGGAGATTCTTTGTCTGTTGTTTCATTTGCTATTGTTTCCTCCTCTTCTGTGGATTGCCTGTTAACCTTTTTTGTAGTTTCTTTTGCTGTACAAAAGCTTTTAAGTTTCATGAGGTCCCACATGTTCATTTTTCTTTTCAGTTCTGCTATTCTAGTAGGTGGGTCAGAGAAGATCTTGCTTTGATTGATGTCCTTGAGGGTTTTGCCTATATTCTCCTCTAAGAGTTTGATGGTTTCTGGTCTTCCATTTAGGCCCTCTCCCAGTCCCACCATACCCCTCCAGGCCATCACATCACGCCCTGCAGGATCCCTATTCCCACAGCACAATGACAATAGCTATCTTTTCACATATGGTAGTATAGGTTTCCATGTTACTCCCTCTATGCCTCCCACCCACTGTTCATTCCCCACAGTGTCCATATGTCTGTTTTCTATGTCTGCTTTTCCATCACTTCTCTGCATGTGTTATCATTACCATCTTACTAGATTCCATATATATGTGTTAGTATACTGTACTGTCTTTCTTTTCTTGACTTATTTCACTTTGTATAATAAGTTCTAGATTCATCTACTCATTAGGATTGATTCTTCTGCATTTATTTTTACAGCTGAGAAGTACTCCATTTTATATATGTACCAGAGCATTTTTATCCATTAATTCATTGATGGACATCTAGGTTTCTTCCTTGTTCTAGCTATTGTATAGAGTGCTACAGTGAGCATTGGGGTACAGGGCCTCTTTCAATTTTGATTTCATCAAGGTATAAGTCTAATAGTGGGATTGCTGGGTTGTATGGTGTTTCTGTTTTTAGTTTTTTAAGGAGTCTCCATACTGTCTTCCATAGCAGCTGTATCAGTTTACATTCCCACCAGCAATGCAAGAGTATTTGCTTTTCTCCGCACCCTCTTGAGTGTTTATTGTCTGTAAATTTTTTGATGATGGCCATTCTGACTGGTGTGAGGTTGTATCTCATTGTAGTTTTGATTTGCATTTCTCTAATAATAAGTGACTTTGAGCATTGTTTCCTGTGTTTTTTGGCCATCTTTATGTCTTCATTGGAGAGATGTCCCTTTAGATCTTTTTCTCATTTTTTGATTGTGGTGTTCATTTTTCCAGTGCTGACTTGTCTGAGTTGCTTGTAGATTTTGGAGATTCTTTGTCTGTTGTTTCATTTGCTATTGTTTCCTCCTCTTCTGTGGATTGCCTGTTAACCTTTTTTGTAGTTTCTTTTGCTGTACAAAAGCTTTTAAGTTTCATGAGGTCCCACATGTTCATTTTTCTTTTCAGTTCTGCTATTCTAGTAGGTGGGTCAGAGAAGATCTTGCTTTGATTGATGTCCTTGAGGGTTTTGCCTATATTCTCCTCTAAGAGTTTGATGGTTTCTGGTCTTCCATTTAGGTCTTTAATCCATTTTGAGTTTATCTTTGTGTATGGTGTCAGGGAATGTTTCAACTTCATTTTTTTGCATGTGGCTGTCCAATATTCCCAGCACCAATTGTTGAAGAGGCTGTCTTTGTCCCATTTTAGATTTTCGTCTCCTTTGTCAAAAATGAGATATCCATAGGTGCGTGGGTTATCTCTGGGTTCTCTATCTTGTTGCGTTGGTCTATATTTCTGTTTTTGTATCAGTACCATACTGTCTTGATGACTGTTGGTTTGTTAGTAGAGTCTGAAGTTAGGGAGGCTGATTCTTCCAGCTCCATCCTTCTTTCTCAGGATTGCTTTGGCTATCTGGGGTCTTTTGTGTTTGCATATGAGCTGTGTTATTTTTTGGTCTAGTTCTGTGAAGAATGTCATTGGTAATTTGATAGGGATCACGTTGAATCTGTAGATGGTATTTGGTAGTATGGTCATTTTCACAGTCTTGATTCTTCTGACCCAGGAACATGGAATATCTCTCCATCTGTTTAATTCATCTTTGATTTCTTTCTTTAGTGTCTTTTAATTTTCTGTGGACAGTTCTTTTGTTTCTTTAGGTTGGTTTATTCCTAGATATTTTATTCTTTTGGTTGCAGTGGTGAAAGGGATTGCATCTTTGATTTCTCTTCCTGATTTTTCATTGTTTGTATATAGAAATGCGAGTGATTTCTGTGTATTGATTTTAAATTCTGTGATTTTGCTGAATTCATTGATTAGCTCTAGTTGTTTTCTAATAGTGTCCACTGCAAGGCAATGTCCTTACCCACTGGACCACCAGGGAAGCCCTACAGTGTTTTTTGTTGTTTGGTTGCTAAGTTGTTTCTGACTCTTTGAAATCTCATAGAGTGTAGCAAACCAGGCTCCTCTGTCCTTTCCTGTCTCCTGGAGTTGACTCATATTTATGTTCATTGAATTGGTGATGCTATCTAACCATCTTGTCCTCTACTGCCACCTTCCTTTGCTTCACTCTTGCCCAGAATCAGGGTCTTATCCAATGAGTCATCTTTTTGCTTCAGTTGGCCAAAATAACTGGAGCTTCAGCTTCAGCAATAGCCCTTCCAATGAGTATTCAAGGTTGGTTTCATTTTTTATGGACTCACTTGATCTTGCAGTCTAAGGGACTCTCAAGAATCTTTTCCAGCACCACAGTTTGAACACATCAATTCTTCAGCACTCAGTCTTCCTTATGGTTCGAGTTTCACATCCATTCATGACTACTGGGAAAATCATATCTTTGACCATATAGATCTTTTGTTGGCAAGGTGATGTTTCTATTTTCTAATATTCTGTCTCAGTTCATCATAACTTTTCTTCCAAGGAGCAAGTGTCTTTTAATTTCAAGGCTGCAGTAACTGTAATTTTGGAGCCCAAGAAAATAAAATCTGTCACTGCTTCCACATTTTCACTTTTCTATTTGCTATGAAGTGATGGAACCAGATGCCATGATCTTAATTTTTTGAATGTTGAATTTCAACCCAGCTTTTTCACTCTCCTCTTTCAGCCTCATCAAGAAGCTGTTTAGTTTCCCTTCACTTTCTGCCATTAGAGTGGTACACCTGCATTTCTGAGGTTGTTGATACTTCTCCTGGAAATCTTGATTCAAGCTTGAGATTCATCCAGCCTGTCATTTTGCATCAAGTACTCTTCATAGACCTTAAATAAGCAAGGTGACAATATACAGCTTTGACATACTCCTTTCCTAATTTTGAACCGGTTCATTGTTCCATGTCCAGTTATAACTGTTGCTCCTTGTTTTCGGGAGGCAGGTAAGGTGGTCTTGCATTCCCATTTCTTTCAAAATTTTCCAGTTTTTTGTGATCCACAAAGTCAGAGGTTTTATCTTATTGGGCTCCAAAATCACTGTGGTTAGTGAACTTAACCATGAAATTGAAAGACTCTTGCTCCTTGGAAGAAAAGCTATGATGGACCTAGGCAATGTATTAAATAGCAGAGACATCACTTTACTGAAAAAAATGTCTATAAGTCAAAGCTTTGATTTTTCCAGTACACTATGGATGTGAGAGTTGAACCATGAAGAAGTCTGAGTGCCAAAGAATTGATGCTTTCAAACTGGCGTGCTGGAGAAGACTCTTGAGAATCCCTTGGACAGCAAGGAGATCAAACCAGTTAATCCTAAAGGAAATCAACCCTGAATATTGTTTGGAACAACTGACACTGAAGCAGAAGCTTCAATACTTTAGCCACCTAATATGAAGAGCTGACTCACTGAAAAGACCTTAATGCTTGGAAAGACTGAGAGCAGGATGAGAAAGGGGCAACAGAGGATGAGATGGTTGGATGGAATCACCAACTCAATGGACATGAGTTTGAGCAAGCTCCAGGAGACAGTGAAGGATGGGGAAGACTAGAATGCTACAGTCCATGGTGTCACAATTGCAGGACATGAGTCTCACTAGGGAAAATATAGACCATATAGATCTTTTGTTGGCAAGGTGATGTTTCTATTTTCTAATATTCTGTCTCAGTTCATCATAACTTTTCTTCCAAGGAGCAAGTGTCTTTTAATTTCAAGGCTGCAGTAACTGTAATTTTGGAGCCCAAGAAAATAAAATCTGTCACTGCTTCCACATTTTCACTTTTCTATTTGCTATGAAGTGATGGAACCAGATGCCATGATCTTAATTTTTTGAATGTTGAATTTCAACCCAGCTTTTTCACTCTCCTCTTTCAGCCTCATCAAGAAGCTGTTTAGTTTCCCTTCACTTTCTGCCATTAGAGTGGTACACCTGCATTTCTGAGGTTGTTGATACTTCTCCTGGAAATCTTGATTCAAGCTTGAGATTCATCCAGCCTGTCATTTTGCATCAAGTACTCTTCATAGACCTTAAATAAGCAAGGTGACAATATACAGCTTTGACATACTCCTTTCCTAATTTTGAACCGGTTCATTGTTCCATGTCCAGTTATAACTGTTGCTCCTTGTTTTCGGGAGGCAGGTAAGGTGGTCTTGCATTCCCATTTCTTTCAAAATTTTCCAGTTTTTTGTGATCCACAAAGTCAGAGGTTTTATCTTATTGGGCTCCAAAATCACTGTGGTTAGTGAACTTAACCATGAAATTGAAAGACTCTTGCTCCTTGGAAGAAAAGCTATGATGGACCTAGGCAATGTATTAAATAGCAGAGACATCACTTTACTGAAAAAAATGTCTATAAGTCAAAGCTTTGATTTTTCCAGTACACTATGGATGTGAGAGTTGAACCATGAAGAAGTCTGAGTGCCAAAGAATTGATGCTTTCAAACTGGCGTGCTGGAGAAGACTCTTGAGAATCCCTTGGACAGCAAGGAGATCAAACCAGTTAATCCTAAAGGAAATCAACCCTGAATATTGTTTGGAACAACTGACACTGAAGCAGAAGCTTCAATACTTTAGCCACCTAATATGAAGAGCTGACTCACTGAAAAGACCTTAATGCTTGGAAAGACTGAGAGCAGGATGAGAAAGGGGCAACAGAGGATGAGATGGTTGGATGGAATCACCAACTCAATGGACATGAGTTTGAGCAAGCTCCAGGAGACAGTGAAGGATGGGGAAGACTAGAATGCTACAGTCCATGGTGTCACAAAGTTAGACATGACTGAGTGACCAAAAAACAGAAACAGTTTGTTGTGATCTATACAGTCAAAGTCTTTAGTGTTGTCAATGAAAAAGATGTTTTTCTGAGATTCTCTTGCTTTTTGTATGATCCAGTGAATGTTGGGAATTTGATCATTGGTTCTTCTGCCTCTTGGAAACCCAGGTTGTACATCTGGAAGTTCTCGATTCACATACTGCCAGTGTCTTTACATTTGTACAAATACTTAACAGTGTCAGTTCTTCAGCAGGTTTGGAATGTTATTTCATCGTAACTTAGCTTTACATTTTCCTGATGCTTATTGTGGTTGAGGACATTTCCTTTGTTTACTGTTTAATTTGCAAAGTGTTGGTTAAGCCTCTTGTTCATTTCTTCTTTAATTAGTACCTTTGAATTTTGCATGTATTTAATTATTTTCTCCCACTCAGTGGCTTATTTTTGTATTCTCTGCTGGTATTTCTTGATGAACATGTTCTTAATTTTAATTCATTCCAATTTAATAATTTTTCTATATACTTAGAGCTTTTATTTGTATGTGTCTGTTTTAAGGTGACATGGAGAGCCCAAAATCACTAAGATAATCATTTCTGGTATTTTCAAGAAACTTTATAAATCCTTTATATTTTGATTAAAATCTACCAGAGATTGATTTGTATATGATATGACATATAAACCATGGTGATTTACTCCCATATACATATCTAACTGACCCAACACTGTTTGTTAACAGCATCCTACCCACATTACACTGCAAGGTTACTTTTATAATATAATTAAAGTGACTAAATAGATGTGACTTTGCTTCTGAATTCTCTATTCTGTTCCATTGGACTAATTGACTATAATTAATTCTTTGTCCATTGTAGTTATATAGATAAATCTTGACAGTCGGTTGCATAAGTCATCCTAGTTTGATTTTTAAGATCTATTATTTTATTGAAATTTTAGATTCAGCATATCAATTTTCACCAAAACTTACTGTTGTTGTTTGAATAATTGAATCATTTAGGGAAAACTGACATCTTTACAATGGTAAGTTTTCCATGTGCATTATATATACTCTACCATTTATTTACTCCCTTTTTATTAGCTCTTTACTTTTCTAAAAAAATGATTTGCAGTTGTAGTACATAATTTATATTATTCATCAGAGTTATTGAATGATGTTTCTTGATGCTATTGTATAGTATTTCATTTCTTAAATTGTTTTTCTATAATATATAAATATAATTGATATGTTAATATTTTAATGTTGCATTCACATGCAATAATTCAGTGAGCTCATCCAATTATTCCAACAGTTTCCTAAATATTATTTTGAGTTTATATGTGTAAGTTCATGTTATTTTGCATATCTGCACATAATAAGTTTTATTACTTTGTATTGTTCTCTCTGATCCCATATTTTCTGTTCCCCCACTGATTTACTGTACTGGCTATATTTTCAAGTCAAATATTGAATAGAAGACAAGGAAATGACATTATTACTGATAATAAAGGGTTTTCAATATTTCTTCAAGTATTATATTGGCTCTAGACATTCATAGATATCCTTTATCAGATTAAGGAAGCTCTCCTGCATTCTTAGTTTAATAAGAGTTTTCTTTTTTCTTGAAGAGATATTCAAGTTTAACCAGTGCTTTTTCTTGAATTTGCATGATGATTGTATGATTTTTCTCTGTTGTTTAGATAATGCTTTGATAGTAAATTGATTGATCTTATACTAAGAAATCATTAAATTTGTGAAATGTTACATATTCTCACTTCTTTATATATCTGTGGATTCATTTGCTGAAATTTTGTTCAGGAATATTTTACCTATGTTCATGAAAGAGATTGGATTATAGTTTTCCTATCTTTTAGTATTCTTGTCTGACTTTAAGAATAAATGTTATAATCTCATGCAATGAGTTACGAAATATCCCCTCCCCACCCCCCATTTTTTTATTTCGGAAGAGCTTGTGTGAGCTGTGTGTCTTGGTCTAGAATTTTATTCAGGTGGAGATTTATAATTATGCATTTTATTTCCTAAGCAGTCATAGGTCACTTTAAAATTGTATTTCTCTATCTATCATGTAGTTATTTATTCCTTGTGGGTTCAAAAGCATTTTTTTCAATATCAATTTATTCAGTTTTTAAATTTCTTAAGCTTTATGTTGCTCTTTTAAAATAGTTGGTATGGTTAATAAAGTTATTGATTATCAAGATTTTATTTTTAACGTGTTTATTAGAGCAATATATTTCTCATTAAGTATTTTTAGTTCAATCCCACAATTTTTATATGTTGTATATTATTCCCTTTAAAATCCTTTATGATCTTTGTAATGTATTAGAGATTTATTCCCTTGATTTTTTTATTTTTTGCATTTATTTTTAGCTTAGTTTCACAACAGTCAGAGAGAATATTCTGTTTAAAAGCTCAGCGTATGGTTTTTCTTTTTAATGCACCAAAGACCCTTGAAAAGAATGTATGCTTGCCACGTGGTATGGTAATCATTTCTGCTGTGTATATTCTGCTGTTAGATTCAACTGTTGAATTCTTCTGTTATATATACGTATATACTTTTCTTCAACTTTTAAATTCTATTTGGTATCCTTTATAGATTCCTGTTCTGCGGTGAAGTTTCTTTTGTACATTTTCTAGAAACTGTTAATCAGTTATTTTAATTTTTAGTTCCGATAATTCCAACTTCAAAATCATTGATTTTATTGTTTTGGGTTTTTTTTCCTCTTGTTTTTGGTCTTTTCTTCCTGTCTTCTGACATACCTGGCAGTTTCTTAAAAATTAATTAGGCGGTGCCAGGTCTTAATTGCAGCATGTGGATCTAGTTCCCTGACCGTGGATCTAGTTCCCTGACCAGGGATCAAACTCAGACCCCCTTCATGGGGAGTACAGTGTCTTAGCCATTGGACCACCAGGGAATTCCATGCCCAGTAGTTTCACTGAACATTACACACTATATATGGAAACTGTCCTTATAATACAAAGTACAAATTGATGCTTTCTTTCAGTATTCAAACTCTAAGGCTAGAGTGTGTTTCAGGCACGTTCTTCCTTTGCAGGCTCCAGACTCTGTTTTAAGCGTCCTTTGCTCTGTGAGATTCTGGAAAGACACTCTAGTCATCCCAGATTCCTAGATCAATTTTGACCTTCAAATTATATGTTATTATCAATGATCAAATGCCTAAAGGGGAAAATAGTTGTAGACTAGACTTATTTTATTGTGATTCCTTTTGCCCAGTGTCCTGGTCTCTAATCTGGGGTGTTTGGGAAGTTTCATACTCTGATGTTTGTCTCCATATCCCTTTCCTACTAGATGATTGGTTCCAGTTCTACATCTTTCAGCCTGTTCCAGTTTTTAGCTTCTTGGTCTTATGCTGCTTACTGATCAGCAAATGTCACATGATAAAATGTACTCCCAAGTACTGGACTTATTGCAGTGTCCTTCCTTTTACTTAGGAAGCCAGGACCTAAGTTCTGGGTGCTTTAGTAGATTTTTGATGCCTTTAAACATTTTTTTTTTCTTTTGAATTTAATTTTCCTTGGCTTCTCAACTTGTTCTCATAGGAATATTACCAGAAAGAAAAGATATTCAATATAATTAAATTTATTTCTATCATTTCTTTTTATAGAATAAGGTAATATTATCTGCTCCTCTCTGCTACTCGAACAATGTGATATATTTTGCGTATCATGAAACACAAAAGTTCAAAGTCACTATCTCCTTGAATTCATATTCTTTTTTATTTTAAAACCTTTTCATGTTCAACCTCTTACTGGAACCTATTTTGCTGAGTTTAGTGTAGAATTTTAAAATAATATTTCCTACATTTATTTCTCAAATGATATATTTTGAGTTTTAGCCTGAAAAAGAAAAGATATAGGACATTTCTAGGATTCCTCATGTCTGCATTATATTCCATTGAATAAATACAGTGAAGTCGTGAGAAATGCGGATTTATTTATTCCTCTCTTTATTCCTTCTGTTTTTGAATTTGGAAGGCTTCTACCTGTCTCTCTTGTCATTTGCTTTCTGTGTAATGTAATGTATTTTTCCAATGAGGCCCACTGCATTCACACCATTTTCTAAGACCTGAGAATGTGCTCTCTGTACCCTAAAATAACAATTTCCTCACTATTTTCCAGACCTGGCATGTTTTAATGAAAGTGCTTGCACAGAAGCTAGCACGTTATCTTGCTTCATGCCTTTCATGACATTGATGCCTTTCTGCTCTATTTCCTAGGTCATCCCATATGGTTAACAGGTTTCTCTCCTTTCTGTTTCTTCTTTGTGTGCTTCTTATCTGTAAATTATTGTGAACATTCACTTAATCACTTTTAGATAATTAGTGATCTATAACTATAAGTATTTCAGGTATAAACAGCCTATCAGAGACATTATCAGCAATAGCCAAGCACTGAGTACTCTCTGACTATGTGACACCTTGTGTGTTAGGAAACACCCCAAATCCCAACCACATTTAGGTTATAGCACTGGATTTTGTGATTTGACCTTTCTTGAGAATGAGGCCATGTGATTCAGTGGGTAATCCAGACAAAGTCTAGCTTTTGAGAACTATATGCATTTAACTATGTCTTTGTTTTTATACCTTTCTGAGCTTTCTTTCTGTGCCATGCCTCCTCCTCCAGGATGTCTCTTTGTGGTTGATTCTATTATATTAATGCTTTATATACACCTCTATTATGATGTCATTATTATGATTGTAGTAAATTTCTGTAGGGTTCAACCCCCAACTTAAAATGTGAGTACACTTGAGAATTAGTGTTGCTCATTTTTATTTATCCTATAAAAAATTAACATACATTTGCAAAATTGCATGAAACTGATTAAAATAGGAACTTGTTTTAGTCGTTCAGTCATGTCTGACTTTTGCCCACCAGGCTCCTCTGTCCATGGGACTTTCTAGGCAAGGATACTGGAGTGGGTTACCATTTCTTTCTTCATTGATCTCCCTGACCCAAGGATCAAAATCACATTTCATACATCTCTTGCATTGGCAGGAGGATTCATTACTATTGGGGGCCCCAATGGATACTTATGGGGCTTCCCTGGTGGTCCAGTGGGTAAGGACACCGCCTTGCAATGCAAGGCACCGTTCTGTTTTTGAATTTGGAAGGCTTCTACCTGTCTCTCTTGTCATTTGCTTTCTGTGTAATGAAATTTATTTTTCCAATGAGGCCCACTGCATTCACACCATTTTCTAAGACCTGAGAATGTGCTCTCTGTACCCTAAAATAACAATTTCCTCACTATTTTCCAGACCTGGCATGTTTTAATGAAAGTGCTTGCACAGAAGCTAGCACGTTATCTTACTTCATGCCTTTCATGACATTGATGCCTTTCTGCTCTATTTCCTAGGTCATCCCATATGGTTAACAGGTTTCTCTCCTTTCTGTTTCTTCTTTGTGTGCTTCTTATCTGTAAATTATTGTGAACATTCACTTAATCACTTTTAGATAATTAGTGATCTATAACTATAAGTATTTCAGGTATAAACAGCCTATCAGAGACATTATCAGCAATAGCCAAGCACTGAGTACTCTCTGACTATGTGACACCTTGTGTGTTAGGAAACACCCCAAATCCCAACCACATTTAGGTTATAGCACTGGATTTTGTGATTTGACCTTTCTTGAGAATGAGGCCATGTGATTCAGTGGGTAATCCAGACAAAGTCTAGCTTTTGAGAACTATATGCATTTAACTATGTCTTTGTTTTTATACCTTTCTGAGCTTTCTTTCTGTGCCATGCCTCCTCCTCCAGGATGTCTCTTTGTGGTTGATTCTATTATATTAATGCTTTATATACACCTCTATTATGATGTCATTATTATGATTGTAGTAAATTTCTGTAGGGTTCAACCCCCAACTTAAAATGTGAGTACACTTGAGAATTAGTGTTGCTCATTTTTATTTATCCTATAAAAAATTAACATACATTTGCAAAATTGCATGAAACTGATTAAAATAGGAACTTGTTTTAGTCGTTCAGTCATGTCTGACTTTTGCCCACCAGGCTCCTCTGTCCATGGGACTTTCTAGGCAAGGATACTGGAGTGGGTTACCATTTCTTTCTTCATTGATCTCCCTGACCCAAGGATCAAAATCACATTTCATACATCTCTTGCATTGGCAGGAGGATTCATTACTATTGAGCCACCAAGGAAGCCCAAAATAGGAACTAAATGGATACTTATGGGGCTTCCCCTGGTGGTCCAGTGGGTAAGGACACCGCCTTGCAATGCAAGGGGCACCGGTTCGATCCCTGGCCTGGGAAGATCCCACGTGCCGCGGAGCGGCTGGACTGATGTGTCCATTTACCGAGCCCAAGCTCTGGAGCGCATGCGCCCAGAGCCAGCACTCTGCCACGACAGATGCCACCACGATGGGAGGCCCACAGGAGCCAAAGAACGAAGACGGATGAAAATAGAGAAATGAAAGACCAATAGAAGTGGCCCGCCCGCTCCCCTCTCTCCCCAACCCGACCCCTGCCCAAAATAAATAAATAAATAAATCTTTTTTCTTTTTTTAAAGGATGCTTATTAACTTAATCATGGGGCAGTTCAGTAGAGCGCTTTAGAAAATAATCATAATATTACATGGGATTATTTGTCTTTCCTATTTTTTCACGTACAGGACCCATCTCAGAAAAATGCATCAGGAATTTGTCATGTCTGTTAATTTCTGAGTACTACTGAAACTGTTCTCAACGTAGTAGGGTGTTGAAAATCTATATTTTATGACAATACTAACCAAGTCATTATATCTTTTTGTATAAAACTTGTAAATGAAGTAAAAGGTAACATGTGAACACTATGTATACACTTCGCATGTTCTGAGATAGTTTTATTTCAGATTATTTTTTTCGTAAAGCTCTTTTGTTCTTGATCTAGATTTTAGTGAGAAAAGATATTTATCCCCTTTTCCCTTTCAGCTGTTTAGAATTTTTTATTTAAGGAAAGAATTTTTTTGGTTGTATGATATTGATGATATTTCTGATTCAGTAGAACCTTCTTGTCTTAATGTGACCCTGAGCCAATTGGTCATGGGGGATACTTGGTCACTTTTCCAGAGACATTTGTCATGCTAATGGCCCCATGTCATCTTTCCTTTGTTTTTCCTCCTTGAAAGCAGATGGCCCTCACATCACAGGTATCCTATAATTTTATCAATTATTTTTCTTGTATTTAATCTCTGGCTGAGGATTAAATTTATAAATGCAAATATAGATAATAATATTATAATAAGTAGTAAAGTTTGCAATTTATGAAAAAGAGACATATAAAATAATTATTTGTTGTTTAGTCACTAAGTTGTATCTCTCCAATCTCATGGACTATTGCCCTCTAGGCTCCTCTGGAACTTCTCAGGCAAGAATAATGAAGTGGGTTGCCATGTTTTTCTCCAGAGGCTCTTCTTAACTCAGGGACTGAGGCCAAATCCCCTGCATTGGCAGGTGGCTTCCTTACTGCTGAGCTACTGGGAAAGCTCGTTAAAAAATTAAATACATATATAATAAATAAAAACATTAATAATGTCCACAAATGACATTCAATGAATACTAAAATCCCAACGCATATAATGGGAATATATTTTTGGCTTATATAATATAATTTGATTCTTTTTTATATCAGTAGAAACAATGAAATCATTGAAATCAAGGCAAAGAATCTTACATGGAAAAGACACACTTATAAATAAAAGTATCATTGCTTTATATCTTAGTCCTGACACGTATCAAGTATATGACCTTGGGAAAATCACTTGTTTGAGCTTCTTAATCCTAAACTTTTTAACAGAGCTAATCTTCAAGAATTTGTTCTGTTGACTTGTTAAATTAAAATTAAGAATCAGTACTGACATCTTCATAAATGATGAAGTATTTCTGATATTGTTTACTTTCCTTTATCCCGACCTTTCTCATTTGTATTGGCATGCAAATTTGTTATTCTCATTAACATAAGCCAATTAAAATGGAAATATTAATAATAGTGCTTTTCAAGTGGCACTAGTAGTAAAGAACCTTCCTACCAATGCAGGAGACATGTTTTTTGGTTGTATGATATTGATGATATTTCTGATTCAGTAGAACCTTCTTGTCTTAATGTGACCCTGAGCCAATTGGTCATGGGGGATACTTGGTCACTTTTCCAGAGACATTTGTCATGCTAATGGCCCCATGTCATCTTTCCTTTGTTTTTCCTCCTTGAAAGCAGATGGCCCTCACATCACAGGTATCCTATAATTTTATCAATTATTTTTCTTGTATTTAATCTCTGGCTGAGGATTAAATTTATAAATGCAAATATAGATAATAATATTATAATAAGTAGTAAAGTTTGCAATTTATGAAAAAGAGACATATAAAATAATTATTTGTTGTTTAGTCACTAAGTTGTATCTCTCCAATCTCATGGACTATTGCCCTCTAGGCTCCTCTGGAACTTCTCAGGCAAGAATAATGAAGTGGGTTGCCATGTTTTTCTCCAGAGGCTCTTCTTAACTCAGGGACTGAGGCCAAATCCCCTGCATTGGCAGGTGGCTTCCTTACTGCTGAGCTACTGGGAAAGCTCGTTAAAAAATTAAATACATATATAATAAATAAAAACATTAATAATGTCCACAAATGACATTCAATGAATACTAAAATCCCAACGCATATAATGGGAATATATTTTTGGCTTATATAATATAATTTGATTCTTTTTCATATCAGTAGAAACAATGAAATCATTGAAATCAAGGCAAAGAATCTTACATGGAAAAGACACACTTATAAATAAAAGTATCATTGCTTTATATCTTAGTCCTGACACGTATCAAGTATATGACCTTGGGAAAATCACTTGTTTGAGCTTCTTAATCCTAAACTTTTTAACAGAGCTAATCTTCAAGAATTTGTTCTGTTGACTTGTTAAATTAAAATTAAGAATCAGTACTGACATCTTCATAAATGATGAAGTATTTCTGATATTGTTTACTTTCCTTTATCCCGACCTTTCTCATTTGTATTGGCATGCAAATTTGTTATTCTCATTAACATAAGCCAATTAAAATGGAAATATTAATAATAGTGCTTTTCAAGTGGCACTAGTAGTAAAGAACCTTCCTACCAATGCAGGAGACATGAGAGGCAGGTTCTAACCCTGGGTTTCCTTCTCCAGGGAAAATCTCCTGGAGAAGGGCATGGCAATCTACTCTAGTATTCTTGCCCAGGAGATTCTCCATGGACAGAGGAGCCTGGCAAACTACAGTCCATAGGGTTGCAAAGACTTGGATAGGACTGAAGCGACTTAAAAGACACACACATTAACAATAATGCCTCTGTTAATTGGGTGCTATGTGTAATGCAAACACAATATATATATTTTGCTCTTAAAACAGCTTCTCAAAGTGGTAGTTGGCTTTTCTCTGAAGAAAATCGTAGCTAATTACACTCTATTTCCTTTTTTCTTGGTTATTGTTATTGTCTGAAGTTTATTGAAAATATTACATCATGAAAGTTTCAGACAGCTCTCTATGGTGTTTTAAAATTCATCCCAAATGTAGGCTGAGTGACTTGCAGATTGGATAGATTGCCAAAGTCCAAGAGCTTCAGCATTTCCTGTGTCAGAGTGTATTCATATTTCAGTGATCTCCTGATCCAGGCTGAGATCTCAGGCACATAATTTTCTCTTCTCTCTTTTTCTTCCTTCTGCAGCTTGATGGAGATACCTCTCACTGGGCCTCTCTTAATCCACTTCATCAAATGTATGACAAAGCCTTCAATCTCATTGTAGGGCTTCTTGCTGGGTTTAATGGCAGTCTCCTCACAAACAGGCTTGTTGATGTGGAATTCATTCCCCAAGTTTGTATAGTACTTCTCAATGATGACCCAAGCTGACTTTTTCTTGGTTTTGGTGCAAACACAGTCTATATTGGTAAGTTCTTAGTAAAAGAACTCACCCTGTCTCATATTAAGCACTAAACCAGTTGAGAAGTACACATAGGTATCTGCATGTGCACATTCTCAGTTGCTTCAGTCATGTCTAATTCTTTGCAACCTCATGGACCATAGCCTTCCAGGCTCCTTTGTCCATGGGATTTTCCCAGCAAAAATACTGGAGTGAGTTTCCATGCCCTCCTTCAGAGGATCTTCCCCACCCAGCGTTTTCTCTATCTCCTGCATTTCGGGTAGATTCTTTACCACTGAACCACCTGGGAAGCCCAAGTATCTGAGAGAAATTAAAATATCAGATTGTCAGTTGCAAGGGAGGATTAGATAATGCAACTACAAATGGGCCTCTAGGTAAAGTACATTTTGCCATGAATTTAGACTGCATTCCCCATTTGCAAGTAAATTCTCAGCAAAGATACCTTGGTAGCTCCATGAAGTTATAATCTCTTGTAACTTTGAACTCCTAGAACATTCAGATTCTAAATTTTGACTGATTTGGTCTTCCAAACTTGCTTTTAGGAGAAAATCTTCAGAGCTGATCAGGAGCATTAATGAGTGCATACAGGAAGAGAATGCTTTAATTCTGCACACAAGATATTATAGAAAACAGATAGAAATAGTTACTTGAATAACTTAACCCTTCCCAGGAGAAGGGTGTAATTAATGATTTCAGACTCTTCAGGTCTCTGCAGTCCCATTAATCACTTTCTACTTCTTTCAGGAAGGATGTATAATATAAGGGGCACAGAAACAGATATTTCTTCAAAACTGTTCTTTTCTAGGGAGTAGAGCTAATTCCACCTTTGTGGAAACCTAAAGAGAGAGGAACGAACTGTTGTTTTGTCACTAAATCACATTCAGTTCTTTTGCAACCACATAGACTGTAGCCATCTAGGCTTCTTTGTCCATGGGATTTTCCAGGCAAAAATGCTGGAGTGGGTTGCCATTTCCTCCTCCAGAGGATCTTCCCTACCCAGGTATTGAACCCGCATCTTCTGTACTGACAGGTGGATTCTTTATCACTGAGCCACCAGGAAAGCCTGAGAGAAATAGAAGTTATTATTCCTTACAATTTACAGACAAAATCACAGGACCTCATAGTAATGAAGTCTCTTGCAAGTCTTATAGGAGATGAATAATAGATTAAGGACTCAAATCCAAATTTTCACATGCACCTAGTCTATACTGTTTAAAGTAACCAAGGGGACAGATACAATAAAAACTGATGTGAAGAAATATTTTGGGACACTTTAGTGACTAAACAACAACAAAGCTACATATGACCAATAACAAAGCACAGATATTTATCTGCTTTTGAGGATCATTATGCAAATCAAATTAGCTAACACTTTATATTAAAGTCTTTTACAAAGTTTTGAACATATTACTGTTTATTAAAATTAGTATCTCTTTATATCAAATGCCTTTTCTATAGTATAATGTTAATGATTCTTCCCTTGGCTACATTGTGAATTGCTGTAAGTGTTAAACACAATAATGTGCCCAGAATTTCTGTGCAAACTGGAAAGCGCTATACAAATGAATGTTACTATTATTGATTTGTACCATTAATTGTTAGTTCTTAAACATGCGTTAGTTAATGTCTTAGTGATGAAAATTTGAACTGCAAAATCTGTTAGGAAATGCTGTTGTAAAATAAATAGAGGTTGAGACATAATTTCAGGAGAACAAAATGTGACCAAGAGACTGATTAGACTAATTGAACATTGCATCTTATTGATTTTGTAGTTTCTTTCTACTTTCCAGCTCAGAATGCATAGAAGCTAAATGGTTTAGGCACTGGAGAACATTCATGTAAGTCTAATTCATCAGCTTAAAAGCTTCCTTGCTACAAAAAATGTGGTGGCTTGACCTATAGCTTGGTGATCACCTGGAAGCTTATTAAAAATGAAGACACTTAGATCCATTTTAGACTTACTGAATCTTCAGAAACACGACCCTATTGGAAGTTTAAAAAAAAAAATCTTTGATTCATTATACCTCTGACAGTACATGTAATTATTAGATTTCTCTAACATGACTAGGCTTCTTTGTCCATGGGATTTTCCAGGCAAAAATGCTGGAGTGGGTTGCCATTTCCTCCTCCAGAGGATCTTCCCTACCCAGGTATTGAACCCGCATCTTCTGTACTGACAGGTGGATTCTTTATCACTGAGCCACCAGGAAAGCCTGAGAGAAATAGAAGTTATTATTCCTTACAATTTACAGACAAAATCACAGGACCTCATAGTAATGAAGTCTCTTGCAAGTCTTATAGGAGATGAATAATAGATTAAGGACTCAAATCCAAATTTTCACATGCACCTAGTCTATACTGTTTAAAGTAACCAAGGGGACAGATACAATAAAAACTGATGTGAAGAAATATTTTGGGACACTTTAGTGACTAAACAACAACAAAGCTACATATGACCAATAACAAAGCACAGATATTTATCTGCTTTTGAGGATCATTATGCAAATCAAATTAGCTAACACTTTATATTAAAGTCTTTTACAAAGTTTTGAACATATTACTGTTTATTAAAATTAGTATCTCTTTATATCAAATGCCTTTTCTATAGTATAATGTTAATGATTCTTCCCTTGGCTACATTGTGAATTGCTGTAAGTGTTAAACACAATAATGTGCCCAGAATTTCTGTGCAAACTGGAAAGCGCTATACAAATGAATGTTACTATTATTGATTTGTACCATTAATTGTTAGTTCTTAAACATGCGTTAGTTAATGTCTTAGTGATGAAAATTTGAACTGCAAAATCTGTTAGGAAATGCTGTTGTAAAATAAATAGAGGTTGAGACATAATTTCAGGAGAACAAAATGTGACCAAGAGACTGATTAGACTAATTGAACATTGCATCTTATTGATTTTGTAGTTTCTTTCTACTTTCCAGCTCAGAATGCATAGAAGCTAAATGGTTTAGGCACTGGAGAACATTCATGTAAGTCTAATTCATCAGCTTAAAAGCTTCCTTGCTACAAAAAATGTGGTGGCTTGACCTATAGCTTGGTGATCACCTGGAAGCTTATTAAAAATGAAGACACTTAGATCCATTTTAGACTTACTGAATCTTCAGAAACACGACCCTATTGGAAGTTTAAAAAAAATCTTTGATTCATTATACCTCTGACAGTACATGTAATTATTAGATTTCTCTAACATGACTAGGAAACTTTTTCTTCCATAGTATTTATGATATATTTCATCAATATCTTTAGCACTGTGATTGCCATGTTCTATAATAATTATTTAGAAAAAATACCAGACATCTGTGTAAATTTTTCATTTTATGTTTGCACTTGTTCACGGTATGCTTAGTTTCCAATTCAAGTCCTTTCTAGATTCATACATTCATTTCTTTATTCAGTAATTATTTTGGAACTTAGTCATATACCAAATACTCTGCTATATTCAGAGTATGTAATAGAGATTGACATAGTGTGGTTTCTTTATCTCTTGTTGTCTATAGTTTAAATGTAAAACACAAATGTATAAACTGAGAAAGTTGCTATGAAGGTAACTGCCTGGTGGGCAGGTGTGCCCAAATGCAGTTATCTGGGCTGGTCACCTAAGACAGTGTTGTTTATTGGAAGATACAAGGCAGCCATTCAGTAACTAAACAAGACTTCTCAGGATAAAAAGAGCTTGGTGTGTTCCAGAAGTTAAAAAAGGGCTAGTATCTCTGAAATGAATTGGATTAAATGGATTGTTGTTGGAGATGAGTTTGGATAGATTAGCAGGACCTATAGTAGGTACTCCAATTGGTCACAGTTATGTGTTTATACCTTGAAGTACAATAGAAGTCATTGATGTGCTTTAATCAGGCAAGGCAGGAATGAAGGTGAACGATTATATTTGAAATAGGTCTAATTTATATATAACAAAAAATTACTCTGGCTTCTATATGGAGCATAAATTGGACAGGAGCAATGGGTACAAATGGCAGAGAGGAAAGGTATAAATAGATTTTAGCAATAGAGGTTGAGACATAATTTCAGGAGAACAAAATGTGACCAAGAGACTGATTAGACTAATTGAACATTGCATCTTATTGATTTTGTAGTTTCTTTCTACTTTCCAGCTCAGAATGCATAGAAGCTAAATGGTTTAGGCACTGGAGAACATTCATGTAAGTCTAATTCATCAGCTTAAAAGCTTCCTTGCTACAAAAAATGTGGTGGCTTGACCTATAGCTTGGTGATCACCTGGAAGCTTATTAAAAATGAAGACACTTAGATCCATTTTAGACTTACTGAATCTTCAGAAACACGACCCTATTGGAAGTTTAAAAAAAAAAATCTTTGATTCATTATACCTCTGACAGTACATGTAATTATTAGATTTCTCTAACATGACTAGGAAACTTTTTCTTCCATAGTATTTATGATATATTTCATCAATATCTTTAGCACTGTGATTGCCATGTTCTATAATAATTATTTAGAAAAAATACCAGACATCTGTGTAAATTTTTCATTTTATGTTTGCACTTGTTCACGGTATGCTTAGTTTCCAATTCAAGTCCTTTCTAGATTCATACATTCATTTCTTTATTCAGTAATTATTTTGGAACTTAGTCATATACCAAATACTCTGCTATATTCAGAGTATGTAATAGAGATTGACATAGTGTGGTTTCTTTATCTCTTGTTGTCTATAGTTTAAATGTAAAACACAAATGTATAAACTGAGAAAGTTGCTATGAAGGTAACTGCCTGGTGGGCAGGTGTGCCCAAATGCAGTTATCTGGGCTGGTCACCTAAGACAGTGTTGTTTATTGGAAGATACAAGGCAGCCATTCAGTAACTAAACAAGACTTCTCAGGATAAAAAGAGCTTGGTGTGTTCCAGAAGTTAAAAAAGGGCTAGTATCTCTGAAATGAATTGGATTAAATGGATTGTTGTTGGAGATGAGTTTGGATAGATTAGCAGGACCTATAGTAGGTACTCCAATTGGTCACAGTTATGTGTTTATACCTTGAAGTACAATAGAAGTCATTGATGTGCTTTAATCAGGCAAGGCAGGAATGAAGGTGAACGATTATATTTGAAATAGGTCTAATTTATATATAACAAAAAATTACTCTGGCTTCTATATGGAGCATAAATTGGACAGGAGCATGTTAGAAGTCTGCAGGAGTAATACAAATGGCAGAGAGGAAAGGTATAAATAGATTTTAGCAATATTTATTTGTATTGGTGGTTGTACCCTCAGATTCATTGTTTATCGTTTCCTTTTTCTGTTCTACATTTCAGACAGTTTCCCGCCTATATGAGGCTTGCACTGACACAGAGCACCAGTTAGAGTTTGATAGACCATTTTGGCAGGTGTAGCATCTCGCTGTGGTTTCAGCTCATTCCATATTGGCTTGCTTTGGTCCCAGATTTTGCTAGATGCTCATGGACTCCAGCTACCACTAACACCATATCCTTCTTTGGTTTATTTGCTAATGTTTGGGTTGCATTCCCAACTTCTGTTTAGCTTTTCAGCTCTTCTATCATGTATGAAACCAAATCCTTGCATCAGATTCCCTTTGCTGTTAAGGGTATAAATTATATCATCTTAAAGGATGTAGAAAGTAACAGAAGGGAAAGAATCAAGAATGTTGCCCAGATTTTAGCTTTGTTTGATTGGACACAGAGATTGAATCAGGTACAGGTTTGAAAGACATGGGTCATTATTTCACTTTTAGATATTCTGGTCTTGATACATTCAAATGCAAACATCTAAGAGGTCAAGATTTCATACCAGATTCTGAGTCGTAAGTCTCTAAATCACTGGTTAGTTATTATGCCAGTAGTCATAAGAATGGATAGATTATCCAGAAGAAAATGTAGAGAGATAAGAGGAAGGAGATTTGTATAGAATTCTCAAGAATTTGAAGTTGGCTGATGGAGTAAGAATCTGCAAAATATATTTTGCTGAGAGCTGAGAATATCCTAGATTTAGGTTAGTAAAACCACAAGAATCTATAGAATGCCTGTAACATTTGTCTCTCTTGTATAAATTATACTGCCAAATGAAACTCCAACACATGATTGACCACACAAAACCAATGGAACTGTTGCAGGAAGGGGGACCCCTACCAGGGCCAGAAAGTGAGCTCTAATCTAACAGTCAGAAATGAATTGTTTGAGGAGACACATGTGCTGACAAAGCAAGAGATTTTATTGGAAAGGACGCCTGGGGGAAAGCAGTAGGGTGAGGGAACCCAGGAGAACTGCTCCGCCTCATGGCTTGCAGTCTCAGGTTTTATAGTAATGGGATTAGTTTCCATGTGGTCTCTGGCCTATCATTCTGACTCAGAGTCCTTCCTGGTGGCACACACATTGCTCAGCCAAGATGGATGTCTGCGAGAGGGACTTTGGGAGAGGTTGGACACATGGTGTCTCCTTCTAACCTTTCATGAATTCTTCTGATTAATGGTCACTTACTGGTTCTGTGTTGCTTACCAGAACCTCCTGTCATAAAATAACTCACTCAGCCGGTTGCTATGGTGCCTGACCAGGGTGTGTGGTTTCAGTCAATGTGCTTGCCCTAACAAAACTAGCTGTGGGCCATGTAGGAGAAAGACAAGACAGGAATCTTTGCAAGTGATTAATCCATATTAATTGTAAAGTCACTTGACACTGCTGGTTCTAATGCATAATTTGAGTTTGATTTATGTGCTCCAGGATAATAGTGCGTACCCCTTGGAGCCCGCAAAAAGCAGAAGTAAATCCTAGCTTTGTTTGAGAAGGATTGAATCAGGTACAGGTTTGAAAGACATGGGTCATTATTTCACTTTTAGATATTCTGGTCTTGATACATTCAAATGCAAACATCTAAGAGGTCAAGATTTCATACCAGATTCTGAGTCGTAAGTCTCTAAATCACTGGTTAGTTATTATGCCAGTAGTCATAAGAATGGATAGATTATCCAGAAGAAAATGTAGAGAGATAAGAGGAAGGAGATTTGTATAGAATTCTCAAGAATTTGAAGTTGGCTGATGGAGTAAGAATCTGCAAAATATATTTTGCTGAGAGCTGAGAATATCCTAGATTTAGGTTAGTAAAACCACAAGAATCTATAGAATGCCTGTAACATTTGTCTCTCTTGTATAAATTATACTGCCAAATGAAACTCCAACACATGATTGACCACACAAAACCAATGGAACTGTTGCAGGAAGGGGGACCCCTACCAGGGCCAGAAAGTGAGCTCTAATCTAACAGTCAGAAATGAATTGTTTGAGGAGACACATGTGCTGACAAAGCAAGAGATTTTATTGGAAAGGACGCCTGGGGGAAAGCAGTAGGGTGAGGGAACCCAGGAGAACTGCTCCGCCTCATGGCTTGCAGTCTCAGGTTTTATAGTAATGGGATTAGTTTCCATGTGGTCTCTGGCCTATCATTCTGACTCAGAGTCCTTCCTGGTGGCACACACATTGCTCAGCCAAGATGGATGTCTGTGAGAGGGACTTTGGGAGAGGTTGGACACATGGTGTCTCCTTCTAACCTTTCATGAATTCTTCTGATTAATGGTCACTTACTGGTTCTGTGTTGCTTACCAGAACCTCCTGTCATAAAATAACTCACTCAGCCGGTTGCTATGGTGCCTGACCAGGGTGTGTGGTTTCAGTCAATGTGCTTGCCCTAACAAAACTAGCTGTGGGCCATGTAGGAGAAAGACAAGACAGGAATCTTTGCAAGTGATTAATCCATATTAATTGTAAAGTCACTTGACACTGCTGGTTCTAATGCATAATTTGATTTTGATTTATGTGCTCCAGGATAATAGTAGGACTGTAGTCTGCCCTTGGGCAGGCCCTGCAAAAAAGTCCAACTCAGTTCAGAGGGTCAGTGAAGCTGAAATCCAGCCCAGTCTTCTCTAGCCACACTGTGCTTCCTGGTTTAGATTTCTCTCTGCTGGAGGAAAGGAAACTTTCTATAGACCCCTGCCTATGTGGGAGAAAGATTTTCCAACATACAAAGGTATTTGTGCATTAGCTGTGCTTGGGGACAGGACAAGACAAATGTGCTTTGCCAGTAGTGTCAGTTTTAGGCTAAACCACTTAGGATGTCAAGTGTTAGGCAAATTCCAGGTCATACTTCTGAAGAAAAGAAATGCTGAGAGTAATTTTTCTCAAGGTATGGTTCTTAGACTATCAGCATCAGAATCCCCCTTGGCAATTTCCAGGACCCCACACTGAAAGTCAAGAATTCACATCTTCTAGAGTACAGGCATATCAGGACTTTCTTATGCACATTATAAACAACTGCTCTAGGGACACCTGGGTGTCCCTCAGATACAGACCTGGTTTGGGAAACATCTGCTTTACTTGGCAGTCTCCTTTTTGAAGACTGAAGAAAAACACACATTACATGGATGTGGGACCTTTTGTGAGGTTGGAGGTGTACACAAACCTGTGAAGTATCTGAGATTACTCCTTTATGCTCCTACTATCTTGTAAGATCCCTGCTGAAAGTCCTCTTAGAGAATTGCTATGAAAATGCAGTGTTTAAATCCAGACTAAATATAAACTTCATCTTTTTGTCAACCAAGTGAGAGGGACTTTGGGAGAGGTTGGACACATGGTGTCTCCTTCTAACCTTTCATGAATTCTTCTGATTAATGGTCACTTACTGGTTCTGTGTTGCTTACCAGAACCTCCTGTCATAAAATAACTCACTCAGCCGGTTGCTATGGTGCCTGACCAGGGTGTGTGGTTTCAGTCAATGTGCTTGCCCTAACAAAACTAGCTGTGGGCCATGTAGGAGAAAGACAAGACAGGAATCTTTGCAAGTGATTAATCCATATTAATTGTAAAGTCACTTGACACTGCTGGTTCTAATGCATAATTTGATTTTGATTTATGTGCTCCAGGATGATAGTAGGACTGTAGTCTGCCCTTGGGCAGGCCCTGCAAAAAAGTCCAACTCAGTTCAGAGGGTCAGTGAAGCTGAAATCCAGCCCAGTCTTCTCTAGCCACACTGTGCTTCCTGGTTTAGATTTCTCTCTGCTGGAGGAAAGGAAACTTTCTATAGACCCCTGCCTATGTGGGAGAAAGATTTTCCAACATACAAAGGTATTTGTGCATTAGCTGTGCTTGGGGACAGGACAAGACAAATGTGCTTTGCCAGTAGTGTCAGTTTTAGGCTAAACCACTTAGGATGTCAAGTGTTAGGCAAATTCCAGGTCATACTTCTGAAGAAAAGAAATGCTGAGAGTAATTTTTCTCAAGGTATGGTTCTTAGACTATCAGCATCAGAATCCCCCTTGGCAATTTCCAGGACCCCACACTGAAAGTCAAGAATTCACATCTTCTAGAGTACAGGCATATCAGGACTTTCTTATGCACATTATAAACAACTGCTCTAGGGACACCTGGGTGTCCCTCAGATACAGACCTGGTTTGGGAAACATCTGCTTTACTTGGCAGTCTCCTTTTTGAAGACTGAAGAAAAACACACATTACATGGATGTGGGACCTTTTGTGAGGTTGGAGGTGTACACAAACCTGTGAAGTATCTGAGATTACTCCTTTATGCTCCTACTATCTTGTAAGATCCCTGCTGAAAGTCCTCTTAGAGAATTGCTATGAAAATGCAGTGTTTAAATCCAGACTAAATATAAACTTCATCTTTGTCAACCACTTCGTCAATCACTGAAGTTTGTGTCTGATTTGGCATAGGCAATCAGTGTATACTTGTTGTATGAATAGACACACACACACACAAATGAGCAAGTAAGAGAAGGATTTAGGGTCAGGAGACCTAGCTGTCCCCTTTCACCTTTGGTTAATTAGATGTTATAAATTAGGCTTGCTTCATTGTTGTGGGAAAGGTTTTCCAGGTGGTTCAGTGGTAAAGAATCTGCCTGTTGCAGGGAGGAAGCCGATTCTTGATCCATGTAGGAAACTTTTCCTGTGATGTGCTTTTTTATTGCTTTCGTTATTATAATTATACTTAATGGTTTGCCTCAGAGAACCCTGCCCCTCTGCTTGACTACAAACTAAAGTGCCTTTGTTCGGCTTATAGATAATTTATCCCTACTCACCTGTGAACAGAATGGATCAGCACACCCCTTCCAAAGGCTGGCCCTTCCTTTGGAGGTAACTGAAGACTCTTTCACTTTACTTCCCCACTGTCTCTCCTTCTCTATTCTGCCTTTTAACTTTAGCTCCTCATTGCTTCTCCTCTGACTCTGCAAAGGAATTTGGCAACTGGACCAGACAAGGTGGTTATTTTGAGGTGCTGGCCTGCCATCTCTTGGTCAGTTGCTTTCCAAATAGTCATTTTCCTTGCCTAAAAACCTGATCTCTTAGATTCATTGGCCTGTTGTGCAGTGTGCAGATCAAGCTGGGGCTCAGTAACATGCCTGCCAATGGAGAATATGCAGGAGATACAGGTTGTATCTCAAGGTATGGTTCTTAGACTATCAGCATCAGAATCCCCCTTGGCAATTTCCAGGACCCCACACTGAAAGTCAAGAATTCACATCTTCTAGAGTACAGGCATATCAGGACTTTCTTATGCACATTATAAACAACTGCTCTAGGGACACCTGGGTGTCCCTCAGATACAGACCTGGTTTGGGAAACATCTGCTTTACTTGGCAGTCTCCTTTTTGAAGACTGAAGAAAAACACACATTACATGGATGTGGGACCTTTTGTGAGGTTGGAGGTGTACACAAACCTGTGAAGTATCTGAGATTACTCCTTTATGCTCCTACTATCTTGTAAGATCCCTGCTGAAAGTCCTCTTAGAGAATTGCTATGAAAATGCAGTGTTTAAATCCAGACTAAATATAAACTTCATCTTTGTCAACCACTTCGTCAATCACTGAAGTTTGTGTCTGATTTGGCATAGGCAATCAGTGTATACTTGTTGTATGAATAGACACACACACACACAAATGAGCAAGTAAGAGAAGGATTTAGGGTCAGGAGACCTAGCTGTCCCCTTTCACCTTTGGTTAATTAGATGTTATAAATTAGGCTTGCTTCATTGTTGTGGGAAAGGTTTTCCAGGTGGTTCAGTGGTAAAGAATCTGCCTGTTGCAGGGAGGAAGCCGATTCTTGATCCATGTAGGAAACTTTTCCTGTGATGTGCTTTTTTATTGCTTTCGTTATTATAATTATACTTAATGGTTTGCCTCAGAGAACCCTGCCCCTCTGCTTGACTACAAACTAAAGTGCCTTTGTTCGGCTTATAGATAATTTATCCCTACTCACCTGTGAACAGAATGGATCAGCACACCCCTTCCAAAGGCTGGCCCTTCCTTTGGAGATAACTGAAGACTCTTTCACTTTACTTCCCCACTGTCTCTCCTTCTCTATTCTGCCTTTTAACTTTAGCTCCTCATTGCTTCTCCTCTGACTCTGCAAAGGAATTTGGCAACTGGACCAGACAAGGTGGTTATTTTGAGGTGCTGGCCTGCCATCTCTTGGTCAGTTGCTTTCCAAATAGTCATTTTCCTTGCCTAAAAACCTGATCTCTTAGATTCATTGGCCTGTTGTGCAGTGTGCAGATCAAGCTGGGGCTCAGTAACATGCCTGCCAATGGAGAATATGCAGGAGATACAGGTTCGATTCCTGTGTCTGGATGATCCTCTGAAGAAGGAAATGACAACCCACTCCAGTATTCTGATCTTTGAAATCTCATGAACAGAGTAGCCTGGTGGGCTACAGTCCATAGGGTCGTCCAGACACAACTGAGCATGTGTATATTATTGCATGAAATTCTTAGGCAAAACATTCAGAAGTCACTTGGAAGAGTATTCTTAGAAATATCTCTGTCACGTGTTTCCAGTTGAAGAATTTGGACCCTAAAGCCATAGAAATTGCTGGAATGAGTGCCTTTTCCAGTACTTTAATTACTGATTTCTAATGAGGATCCACAAAGCAACCCCTGTGTTTGTTCAGTTTCTCTGAGCTCCTTAGTGAGTGTACTTCTCTTGCCTTCCTAAAAAAGATGCATGTCTGGAGGGAGGTGAAACAGCCTTTAATTCTGAAAAGTATTTGTCCTCCTTTCTTTTGACATTTTACTGCCCTTTAACTCATTTGTGAAAGATATCAAAGCAGAATCAGACTAGGGAATAAAAGGTCTTTTCATTAAAATGGCTGATCTGCATAGATCTCTTTGTTCTTCCCTGTGGGAGGTCTTTTGATCAGTACATAAGAGAATTTATGAAGAAAGAAATTTAACATACTTTTGTGTCAATAGATAAAATATCAGAGCAAAAATGTACAGATTCTATATAGGAATATACAAATTTTCAAGCTGACATTCTTCCTGGCTGTCAGTACAGGAAGGCAAAAAAAGCAATACATCTATTAGTGGTAAGGTCGATTATTTTGGAACATTGAAAAAACAAAGGTACAAATTCTTGAGGCCCATCTAATTGGTGTCTGGGGGAAAGTGCATAATTTACATGGGCTTAAATCTCAGCTAGGGTGCTTTGGCAATTTTTTTTTTTTTTAATTTTCACTCTGCAAGGTAGGGAAATAAATAGATACCTTTTTCCTCCATCAACTTTTGTATCTCTACTTTTAGCAATGTTCCTTTATGATACAGAGCTTGCTAGTCATGCATGTGAAAGACCTATGTTTATGAAACATGGAACGGGGTTTGTGATGTTGAATGACTTTAAGCATAAGACATTTGTCATCCTAATCTGATATGTATTAAATATTTTTGTTTATGTTTTAAAAATGTATTTCTATGGATTTTGAATTATATTTGTTTTAGTAGCATTCTTTGTTTAATTACCTAATTAGTTTTAATCAGGTAAGAAATTGATAAAAATAGAAAAATACAAAAAAGGAAACAAAATAATGACTTGTAATAACTTGAACCAAGGTAAACATTATTGACATTTTAACAAACTTATATTACTGTAGAGATATGTGTTGTACTTTTGCACACATGTATGTAAATACGTTTATATTCACTTATATAGCCCAAATGTTTAAGCTTCTTCTAACATGAGTGTAAAATGAAGTTACTTAAACTCAATTGTCATTTATTGAGTGTAAGTAGGTACTTAGTTGGTGCAAAGCACTGTCTCAGTGACTAGGGACTTATCAACAAACAACCCTCCTCACCCCACAAAAAGGTGCTCACTTGGGAAGAAAGTTAGTAACTTTCAGTACCAGGAATTGCACTGGTTTAAGACCTAATTCTCGTCTGTCTTCAAATACCCCACTGCCTTTTCTTAAGTTTGTCCTGTGCTCAAGTTTACAATCAATAATTATACATTAGTCCTCTGTGTTTGTAGGCTTCACATTTGCAGATTCACTCAACCGGCAATCTAAAATATTTGGGGAAAAAACTCTAAAAGTTCCAAAGAGCAAAACTTGAATTTTTCTACTTGTTGCAATGATTTATATAGCATTCACACTGTATTAAGTTGTATAAGTAATGTAGAGATGGTTTAAAATATACAGGAGAATGGACATAGGTTATATGCAAATACTATGTCATTTTATATAAACTACTTGAGCATTCAAAAATTTTAGTATCCTTAGAAGGTCCAAAGGCTTCCCTGGTGGCTCATATGGTAAAGAATCCACCTGTAACGCAAGAGACCTGGGTTTAATACATGAGTTGGGAAGATCCCCTGGAGAAGGGAAGAGCTACCACTTCAGTATGCTTCTCTGGAGAATTCCATGGCTTACCCATGGATCACAAAGAGTTGGATGTGACTGAGCAACGTTCACTTCGTGTATAAAAACCCACCTCCCTTGTGGATACCAAGGACAAGTATTATATTACTTTAGCTCCAGTCTCTTCTTCACACCCCCTCAAGTGCACACTTGCATTGTTGGGGAAGAACATTGTGCTGGACCCAGCTGACTTCTGGACCCATAGTGACTTTCCACAGCCAGACTCTGCATGTAACTGTCTGGGATAGTCTGAGATTAGATCCTGTGAAGAGGCTAGTGATTTGGTGCCAGGTGATCATTTCTAAGTGTCTTTCTTTATGCAGAGAAGAGGCTAAGCACTGCTAGGGAAAGGGATTGTACATATTGTTCCAGATATTTCAGTTTGGGTCCTAAATTTGTACTTACTTCTCTGTAGTATAAATCCTTACAGTTTCTCCAAGCATCATCTTTAAAAGGGAGCTTAGACTTTAAACTTCTCTGTAGTATAAATTTTCCCCATACAGCCAATATTTTCGTGAGGATTCAACCCTCCTCACCCCACAAAAGTGCTCACTTGGGAAGAAAGTTAGTAACTTTCAGTACCAGGAATTGCACTGGTTTAAGACCTAATTCTCGTCTGTCTTCAAATACCCCACTGCCTTTTCTTAAGTTTGTCCTGTGCTCAAGTTTACAATCAATAATTATACATTAGTCCTCTGTGTTTGTAGGCTTCACATTTGCAGATTCACTCAACCGGCAATCTAAAATATTTGGGGAAAAAACTCTAAAAGTTCCAAAGAGCAAAACTTGAATTTTTCTACTTGTTGCAATGATTTATATAGCATTCACACTGTATTAAGTTGTATAAGTAATGTAGAGATGGTTTAAAATATACAGGAGAATGGACATAGGTTATATGCAAATACTATGTCATTTTATATAAACTACTTGAGCATTCAAAAATTTTAGTATCCTTAGAAGGTCCAAAGGCTTCCCTGGTGGCTCATATGGTAAAGAATCCACCTGTAACGCAAGAGACCTGGGTTTAATACATGAGTTGGGAAGATCCCCTGGAGAAGGGAAGAGCTACCACTTCAGTATGCTTCTCTGGAGAATTCCATGGCTTACCCATGGATCACAAAGAGTTGGATGTGACTGAGCAACGTTCACTTCGTGTATAAAAACCCACCTCCCTTGTGGATACCAAGGACAAGTATTATATTACTTTAGCTCCAGTCTCTTCTTCACACCCCCTCAAGTGCACACTTGCATTGTTGGGGAAGAACATTGTGCTGGACCCAGCTGACTTCTGGACCCATAGTGACTTTCCACAGCCAGACTCTGCATGTAACTGTCTGGGATAGTCTGAGATTAGATCCTGTGAAGAGGCTAGTGATTTGGTGCCAGGTGATCATTTCTAAGTGTCTTTCTTTATGCAGAGAAGAGGCTAAGCACTGCTAGGGAAAGGGATTGTACATATTGTTCCAGATATTTCAGTTTGGGTCCTAAATTTGTACTTACTTCTCTGTAGTATAAATCCTTACAGTTTCTCCAAGCATCATCTTTAAAAGGGAGCTTAGACTTTCAAAATTGTTACACAAGATTCTTGTGAATTTTAAACTCAACACTTGTTATTGTTTAGTTGCTAAGTTGTGTACGACTCTTTGTGACCCCAGAGTCTTTTCCAAACTCAGTACTAATGACTCATCAAAATATTCCTTTCTACCTGAAAAAAGTTCAGATTAATTAAATTTTCTCTCTCTTTACATTTTATGGGGTATTTTAGGTGCCCTCTTAGATTGCAAACCTGAACAACTGCCTAAAATCCCATCTCTTTACCTGGCTCTTTGGTTATCATCACTGATCTTGTGTGAACAGAGCATCTTTATTCCTTGCCTCTTCGGCCCAAGAGATGGTCAGAGCCTTTCTTTAATTTGCTGTGGCATAGAAGTGATTTAATACATAACAAAACTGCACAGGTTCAGGAGTATCTGTCAGAAGAATAAAGTATCAAGTTGTATTAGATTTGGCTTTTGGGGGGTCTACAGAGATAGACTAAGGAAACCCCAGTCAGATGCCCAACAAGCCCCCTTGGAGAAATGTGTGAAGACAAATAGTTGTCTGTAACTAAATATAGGTCTCAGAATGTAAAAGCAGATTCTACCAAACATCTATGTCCACTACTTATGGATAATCATCAAAAAGACTAAGCCTCTAGGAACCACCACCTTTTGACTATGAAAGGTGTATCGGCATCTGAGAAAATGTGGACTGGGTTCTGTGAGAACCGAATCTAACCCATGACCCCCAGCAGCTGTAACACATTTAGGATGGTATGGTTTACTCACATCTGGGACTCATGTTTGATTAGGTTCATTGAGCTTTGCTCTTCTTCCCGTTGTCATCCTTTCTATTTCCTCAGTCTTCTCTTTGTTGTCATTGAACATTATTGTAGTCTATAGTCAAATTGATGGCTACTCTAAAGTTTCATTAAGATTGTGTTTACTTGGAGTTCTAAGATACTGCTATGTCTGCCCTTCCTTAGATGTTTAAAACCTTTGAGTAAGAAAACACTCAGAAATGCATACTCCCTCAATGTCTGCCACCAAAGAGTTGTAAGTGAACAGGTGTGATTTTATATCATCTCCTAATGCTTACTTCTCTGTAGTATAAATCCTTACAGTTTCTCCAAGCATCATCTTTAAAAGGGAGCTTAGACTTTCAAAATTGTTACACAAGATTCTTGTGAATTTTAAACTCAACACTTGTTATTGTTTAGTTGCTAAGTTGTGTACGACTCTTTGTGACCCCAGAGTCTTTTCCAAACTCAGTACTAATGACTCATCAAAATATTCCTTTCTACCTGAAAAAAGTTCAGATTAATTAAATTTTCTCTCTCTTTACATTTTATGGGGTATTTTAGGTGCCCTCTTAGATTGCAAACCTGAACAACTGCCTAAAATCCCATCTCTTTACCTGGCTCTTTGGTTATCATCACTGATCTTGTGTGAACAGAGCATCTTTATTCCTTGCCTCTTCGGCCCAAGAGATGGTCAGAGCCTTTCTTTAATTTGCTGTGGCATAGAAGTGATTTAATACATAACAAAACTGCACAGGTTCAGGAGTATCTGTCAGAAGAATAAAGTATCAAGTTGTATTAGATTTGGCTTTTGGGGGGTCTACAGAGATAGACTAAGGAAACCCCAGTCAGATGCCCAACAAGCCCCCTTGGAGAAATGTGTGAAGACAAATAGTTGTCTGTAACTAAATATAGGTCTCAGAATGTAAAAGCAGATTCTACCAAACATCTATGTCCACTACTTATGGATAATCATCAAAAAGACTAAGCCTCTAGGAACCACCACCTTTTGACTATGAAAGGTGTATCGGCATCTGAGAAAATGTGGACTGGGTTCTGTGAGAACCGAATCTAACCCATGACCCCCAGCAGCTGTAACACATTTAGGATGGTATGGTTTACTCACATCTGGGACTCATGTTTGATTAGGTTCATTGAGCTTTGCTCTTCTTCCCGTTGTCATCCTTTCTATTTCCTCAGTCTTCTCTTTGTTGTCATTGAACATTATTGTAGTCTATAGTCAAATTGATGGCTACTCTAAAGTTTCATTAAGATTGTGTTTACTTGGAGTTCTAAGATACTGCTATGTCTGCCCTTCCTTAGATGTTTAAAACCTTTGAGTAAGAAAACACTCAGAAATGCATACTCCCTCAATGTCTGCCACCAAAGAGTTGTAAGTGAACAGGTGTGATTTTTATATCATCTCCTAATGCTTTTCCTTCAGTAGATTAGCTTGTGACTATAAGGAAAGTGTTTCAACCTTTGGAAAACACAGTTAAATAGGGTGTCTCTCTGTATCTGTGTCTCTGTCTCTCTCTCTAAAGATAGATAAATGATGTGTGTATTAGTCACTCCGTCATGTCCAACTCTTTGAGACCCTATAGACTGTAATCCACCAGACTTCCCTGTCCATGGGATTTCCCAGTCAAGAAAAGAGTGGTTTGCCATTTCCTTCTGGGGATCTTCCTCACCCAGGGATAGAGCCTGGGTTTCCTGAATTATAGACAGATTCTTTACTGTCTAAGCCAAATGGTAGATACCATTAAGGACAGAGTGTTATACGCATAGTAAATGCAAAGTATACATGAGTTTTTTCTGTATCTATAAACTTTTACATTTTAACTTAGTAATATAAATTTTTACATTTCAATTAGGCATATAAATTAACACCTACAAAACTACTTTATCTCTGAAACAGTTAAATGAGGGTTTTTATAGTTTACAGAACTCCATATAAATCAGTATCTTCATTTTATGTATTTAAGCACAAATCATCTAGGTCAAATTTCACAGTAAATTAACACATTTTCTGTGTTTGCCTTTGGCTACGTGATTATAAATACACAATTTAAAATAACCCCTGCCTACCTAAGGAGTCCTGATGGAGATGAACCATGAAGAATTCTTACCATTATGCTAAACCATGGTGTTGGACATAGTCTTTGGGGGTGTTAAAGGACACCATTTTCCCTGTGTTACAAATGACAAAGCAGTTTCACTCTCCCAGCACAAACATGGCAAAATTTCACTGTTAGACACACATGGGCTTCACTGTCATGTTAGTGTTAATAGCTGGAATCTTAATACCTTTTTTGAGATACCATTTAAACATATTCAATAGTACTGCCTTTGAGTGATATTTGTAGATATGAGAGAGATAACAACTTAGGACCAGGGGCTAGTCAACTGTCTTACAGTCACCAATTCATCCAGCAACTACTTCTTAAAGCATCTGTTTTGCCAGTCTATTTTAACACTCAGAAATGCATACTCCCTCAATGTCTGCCACCAAAGAGTTGTAAGTGAACAGGTGTGATTTTTATATCATCTCCTAATGCTTTTCCTTCAGTAGATTAGCTTGTGACTATAAGGAAAGTGTTTCAACCTTTGGAAAACACAGTTAAATAGGGTGTCTCTCTGTATCTGTGTCTCTGTCTCTCTCTCTAAAGATAGATAAATGATGTGTGTATTAGTCACTCCGTCATGTCCAACTCTTTGAGACCCTATAGACTGTAATCCACCAGACTTCCCTGTCCATGGGATTTCCCAGTCAAGAAAAGAGTGGTTTGCCATTTCCTTCTGGGGATCTTCCTCACCCAGGGATAGAGCCTGGGTTTCCTGAATTATAGACAGATTCTTTACTGTCTAAGCCAAATGGTAGATACCATTAAGGACAGAGTGTTATACGCATAGTAAATGCAAAGTATACATGAGTTTTTCTGTATCTATAAACTTTTACATTTTAACTTAGTAATATAAATTTTTACATTTCAATTAGGCATATAAATTAACACCTACAAAACTACTTTATCTCTGAAACAGTTAAATGAGGGTTTTTATAGTTTACAGAACTCCATATAAATCAGTATCTTCATTTTATGTATTTAAGCACAAATCATCTAGGTCAAATTTCACAGTAAATTAACACATTTTCTGTGTTTGCCTTTGGCTACGTGATTATAAATACACAATTTAAAATAACCCCTGCCTACCTAAGGAGTCCTGATGGAGATGAACCATGAAGAATTCTTACCATTATGCTAAACCATGGTGTTGGACATAGTCTTTGGGGGTGTTAAAGGACACCATTTTCCCTGTGTTACAAATGACAAAGCAGTTTCACTCTCCCAGCACAAACATGGCAAAATTTCACTGTTAGACACACATGGGCTTCACTGTCATGTTAGTGTTAATAGCTGGAATCTTAATACCTTTTTTGAGATACCATTTAAACATATTCAATAGTACTGCCTTTGAGTGATATTTGTAGATATGAGAGAGATAACAACTTAGGACCAGGGGCTAGTCAACTGTCTTACAGTCACCAATTCATCCAGCAACTACTTCTTAAAGCATCTGTTTTTGCCAGTCATTATTTTACATTTTTGGACACATCAGTTAATAAAACAAATACAAGTTCTTGTCCTTATCAACCTATTATATTCAAAATCATTTTTACTAAATCTTATGCAGCTAAAAGAACAGCTTATCTATTACTCCTTATTTGTAAACATGATGTTAAGCGCAGAAATAATTATTGAATAGTAAGTAACAGGGTAAGAAATATTTTGAGGTTAAAAACACTGCATCTCATATAATCTACCTACCATATTATACATATAGAGGAAATTGCAAAAATGGCAAAACTATTATTACTGTTTGGTTTTTATTCTTTATTAAGAAATTACTAATATCGTGATAGTACAGAAGGTCCTTTGACTTTCCCAATGACATGCAGAATGTCAGCTTTTTGTTTGGACTATTCCATTCCAGGCTCTTCAGAGTCAACACAGTTGCTTTTGTTACAAGGGAGTTGTCAAGTGATTTTCACAACACTGTATTGTTTATTCTGCTACTAAGCTGAAGACCATCACTGTTAATATGACAGGTATTAGTCTCTTTTGTTTAGATTTTGTGATCTTGGGTAATGGAAATAATGCTAAATTTTCAAACACATACAACCCACACACCCAAGAAGTAATTAATCAAAATGAAAGATGATGAAATTTATGAACTAAGCTTTTTTAAATAATGATTTTTCAGAGTCAAAAGGAGTTATGCTATGAGAAATTGTGCAATTATTTTAAAAGTACAAACCAAACACCTATTGATTGAATTCAGACGTCAGAGAAACATAGATCAAAAAAAAAGAGTTATGAACCATGAAGAATTCTTACCATTATGCTAAACCATGGTGTTGGACATAGTCTTTGGGGGTGTTAAAGGACACCATTTTCCCTGTGTTACAAATGACAAAGCAGTTTCACTCTCCCAGCACAAACATGGCAAAATTTCACTGTTAGACACACATGGGCTTCACTGTCATGTTAGTGTTAATAGCTGGAATCTTAATACCTTTTTTGAGATACCATTTAAACATATTCAATAGTACTGCCTTTGAGTGATATTTGTAGATATGAGAGAGATAACAACTTAGGACCAGGGGCTAGTCAACTGTCTTACAGTCACCAATTCATCCAGCAACTACTTCTTAAAGCATCTGTTTTTGCCAGTCATTATTTTACATTTTTGGACACATCAGTTAATAAAACAAATACAAGTTCTTGTCCTTATCAACCTATTATATTCAAAATCATTTTTACTAAATCTTATGCAGCTAAAAGAACAGCTTATCTATTACTCCTTATTTGTAAACATGATGTTAAGCGCAGAAATAATTATTGAATAGTAAGTAACAGGGTAAGAAATATTTTGAGGTTAAAAACACTGCATCTCATATAATCTACCTACCATATTATACATATAGAGGGAAATTGCAAAAATGGCAAAACTATTATTACTGTTTGGTTTTTATTCTTTATTAAGAAATTACTAATATCGTGATAGTACAGAAGGTCCTTTGACTTTCCCAATGACATGCAGAATGTCAGCTTTTTGTTTGGACTATTCCATTCCAGGCTCTTCAGAGTCAACACAGTTGCTTTTGTTACAAGGGAGTTGTCAAGTGATTTTCACAACACTGTATTGTTTATTCTGCTACTAAGCTGAAGACCATCACTGTTAATATGACAGGTATTAGTCTCTTTTGTTTAGATTTTGTGATCTTGGGTAATGGAAATAATGCTAAATTTTCAAACACATACAACCCACACACCCAAGAAGTAATTAATCAAAATGAAAGATGATGAAATTTATGAACTAAGCTTTTTTTTTAAATAATGATTTTTTTCAGAGTCAAAAAGGAGTTATGCTATGAGAAATTGTGCAATTATTTTAAAAAGTACAAACCAAACACCTATTGATTGAATTCAGACGTCGTAGAGAAACATAGATGGGCTAAACTAAAAATGAATGCCCCTAAAGCAAAACATTGCATTTATTAGGAAAACTTATGATGTAAATGGTAACTGAAATTTTTAATTAGCATAATTGATTGGTTTAAAATGGTTTATGAAAGATGCTAATTTAGAAATTAACTGTTTTGTGCTATCACTACCATTCTTTGATAAGCTGATTTAGCAATAGTGAAACATCTCATTAGATTGCACAGTGTTATATTTCAAGAAATAGTTATTTGGTTTATTATGATTCAGAAAGAACAAATCTTCACAATCTTTATGTATATAAACACACATATACACTTTTTAGGAAATATTCCCTAATTCCGCATGGACTGTTTTCTAAAAACCTAAGAATATAATTATTAAGAACAAGCAAGCTTCCTTAAATTACTTCAAAATCTGTGAAAGTGATTAGGCTTTTTTAAAAAGGTAAGAAAAACAGTCAGCAAAATATTTTGTTGCTTTTTTCAATTATGATAAAACTCAGAACTTGAGCAGACATCCCAATAGGTCTTCTGCTTTTGTATAAAGGCTTTATTTAAAAGAGCTGTTAGCTGTTTAACTATTTTGACAACGTCAGTTCTGATCCATAATGCCTAGTATTGCATTTCACATCACATAACTTTTCTCTTTGTCTCTATAACAAGGTACTTTTTCTTGGTTGAGAGCTTTTTATTAACTATTATTGAAACGTTTTTTTTCTCTGATAGTACAGAAGGTCCTTTGACTTTCCCAATGACATGCAGAATGTCAGCTTTTTGTTTGGACTATTCCATTCCAGGCTCTTCAGAGTCAACACAGTTGCTTTTGTTACAAGGGAGTTGTCAAGTGATTTTCACAACACTGTATTGTTTATTCTGCTACTAAGCTGAAGACCATCACTGTTAATATGACAGGTATTAGTCTCTTTTGTTTAGATTTTGTGATCTTGGGTAATGGAAATAATGCTAAATTTTCAAACACATACAACCCACACACCCAAGAAGTAATTAATCAAAATGAAAGATGATGAAACTTATGAACTAAGCTTTTTTAAATAATGATTTTTTCAGAGTCAAAAGGAGTTATGCTATGAGAAATTGTGCAATTATTTTAAAAAGTACAAACCAAACACCTATTGATTGAATTCAGACGTCGTAGAGAAACATAGATGGGCTAAACTAAAAATGAATGCCCCTAAAGCAAAACATTGCATTTATTAGGAAAACTTATGATGTAAATGGTAACTGAAATTTTTAATTAGCATAATTGATTGGTTTAAAATGGTTTATGAAAGATGCTAATTTAGAAATTAACTGTTTTGTGCTATCACTACCATTCTTTGATAAGCTGATTTAGCAATAGTGAAACATCTCATTAGATTGCACAGTGTTATATTTCAAGAAATAGTTATTTGGTTTATTATGATTCAGAAAGAACAAATCTTCACAATCTTTATGTATATAAACACACATATACACTTTTAGGAAATATTACCTAATTCCGCATGGACTGTTTTCTAAAAACCTAAGAATATAATTATTAAGAACAAGCAAGCTTCCTTAAATTACTTCAAAATCTGTGAAAGTGATTAGGCTTTTTTAAAAAGGTAAGAAAAACAGTCAGCAAAATATTTTGTTGCTTTTTTCAATTATGATAAAACTCAGAACTTGAGCAGACATCCCAATAGGTCTTCTGCTTTTGTATAAAGGCTTTATTTAAAAGAGCTGTTAGCTGTTTAACTATTTTGACAACGTCAGTTCTGATCCATAATGCCTAGTATTGCATTTCACATCACATAACTTTTCTCTTTGTCTCTATAACAAGGTACTTTTTCTTGGTTGAGAGCTTTTAAACTTCTTTATGCTACATCTCTATATCTTATCTGCTTTCCCATCTTTAAACTGTCTTTCATGTGTGGATTGCCTTTATTATTCTTGCTCACAGAGTACCTCCCATTCTCTTGAAAGAGTCAAATAGTTTCCATATTTATCTGAAATATTCCATCATTTTTCTTCCTACCCAGCCCACATTCAAAGATCATTATATTTCAACTAGTTTTATGCCAGTAATCTCCACTCAGTCCACATCTTTGATGATTCTTACCTGCTTCTAAGCACATGGCTTTTAACTGAACTCAGATATGCTTGCAAATAGACTCCCCTGGTTCTTTCCACAAGGTTGCTTCATGATATTGCAGCTACATCCCCAAAGTGAACATCCTTCCTACAAAAAATGAGAGAGCACTACTGAACAGAAGCCATAGACTTTAATCTATTATTGGAAGTGGCATACATTACTTCTATTGTACTCTGTTCATTAGCTGAGAATCAAGGAGAAGTGGTTACACAAAGCCATGAATACAAAAGATGAGATCATTGGAGGTCCCCTTAGAGTCCACCTACCTTTGAAGGAGAAAAGAATGATACTAAAAAATTGACCTATCCAGAAGGAGGAAAGATAAACAAAAACATAAACTGAGATAGTAAAATTAAGTTCAGTATATTAGTAACCACAATAAAATAAACACAAAAGTGAGCTATTAAGTACAGAAATTATTGCATTCAAAAATATAAAATACATATGTGAAGAGAAAAAGAATTGGAGAAGAACTACAAATATATTTATTAGCATATAATATGATTATATTCATATAATATTCAAAGTAATCTTCACACTCTGAATTTGGTAGAGAGTTGATTCTTTTAATAAGGTTTTAGAATTTAGGTTTTAAAATGCAAAGTGAATATGCTGAAATCTTATATGCCAGAGATGAAGCTAATTATCAAATATAGGGAATAAAACTGCAGTTTAGAATAGCAATAAAAGCAATGGTACCAAGGAATAAACTGTGACTAAAAGTGTTCAACCCTATAGGGATAAAATTACAAAATAATAGTTGGGGGACATACACGATGTACAGTCATTACTTGGCATTTATAGACCATGGGTTCCAGAACTGGCATGGATACTAAAATCCACTGAAGTTCTTTATACTAAATGGGATAGCATTTTCATATAACCCACATACATTCTTCTGTGTACTTTAAATCATCTCTAGATTACTTCAGATACCTAATACAATGTAAATGCTATATAAATAGTTGTCAGTCCAAAGCAAATTCAAGTTTTGCATTTTGGAATTTTCTAGAATTTGTTTCCCCAAATATTTTTGGTCCTGTTTAAACCCACTGTTGTGAAACCAGTGGGCTAATTGGACATAAACAGAGAAATAATTTCCTTGTATGGGTTGGAAAATATCAGTAACACTAAAACAGTTGTTTCCTTCAAGTTAATATATAAATTTATTAACTGGTTTGTCAACAGGTTTTTAAAACATCCTTCCTAGGAACTAAAGAATCAAAGGAAGTGGCATACATTACTTCTATTGTACTCTGTTCATTAGCTGAGAATCAAGGAGAAGTGGTTACACAAAGCCATGAATACAAAAGATGAGATCATTGGAGGTCCCCTTAGAGTCCACCTACCTTTGAAGGAGAAAAGAATGATACTAAAAAATTGACCTATCCAGAAGGAGGAAAGATAAACAAAAACATAAACTGAGATAGTAAAATTAAGTTCAGTATATTAGTAACCACAATAAAATAAACACAAAAGTGAGCTATTAAGTACAGAAATTATTGCATTCAAAATATAAAATACATATGTGAAGAGAAAAAGAATTGGAGAAGAACTACAAATATATTTATTAGCATATAATATGATTATATTCATATAATATTCAAAGTAATCTTCACACTCTGAATTTGGTAGAGAGTTGATTCTTTTAATAAGGTTTTAGAATTTAGGTTTTAAAATGCAAAGTGAATATGCTGAAATCTTATATGCCAGAGATGAAGCTAATTATCAAATATAGGGAATAAAACTGCAGTTTAGAATAGCAATAAAAGCAATGGTACCAAGGAATAAACTGTGACTAAAAGTGTTCAACCCTATAGGGATAAAATTACAAAATAATAGTTGGGGGACATACACGATGTACAGTCATTACTTGGCATTTATAGACCATGGGTTCCAGAACTGGCATGGATACTAAAATCCACTGAAGTTCTTTATACTAAATGGGATAGCATTTTCATATAACCCACATACATTCTTCTGTGTACTTTAAATCATCTCTAGATTACTTCAGATACCTAATACAATGTAAATGCTATATAAATAGTTGTCAGTCCAAAGCAAATTCAAGTTTTGCATTTTGGAATTTTCTAGAATTTGTTTCCCCAAATATTTTTGGTCCTGTTTAAACCCACTGTTGTGAAACCAGTGGGCTAATTGGACATAAACAGAGAAATAATTTCCCTTGTATGGGTTGGAAAAATATCAGTAACACTAAAACAGTTGTTTCCTTCAAGTTAATATATAAATTTATTAACTGGTTTGTCAACAGGTTTTTTAGGTAGAGTTTGAAATGTCTTCCATGAAATTCACATGTAAGAAGAAATAGCATTGCAGACAGTAATTTTGATGAGTAACAAGGGAAGATCTTGGTCTACTAGATACATATATTTCCTATAGAACTGTAATATTTAGAATGATGGAAATAGCAAAAAAAATTAAAAATAAAAATAGAGCACCTATGACACAAAATAAGGATCTGTAAATAAAGTCATGCATGTAAGAATTACTTTTATCTATAATGTAGTTGGGATTAGCAAGGGGGAAATGATACATTCCTTTATGCATAGTGACAAGAAAATAGAAAAAATAAGGTGTCCTCCTGACACCATACACCAATATGATTTTCAAGTAGATTAAGGTTCTAAATATGTATAGCTAAATTTATGACCTCTAAATAATACAGGATTTACTAATAAATATAAAGAAATGTGAAAACAATAAAATATATATACATTTGATCACATTTTTTTTATGTACTCCATAGTGTTGCAAAGACTAGAGGAAAATAAAACCTTTGGATCAGTAGTTTTTGCAACACAATAACTAACCAAATATGAGTTATAGAAGATTCCTATAAATCAATAGGAACAACACAAGACAAAATAGCATAAAACAAAATACACAAAATACATAAGCAATTTTCAAAGGAAAAAGCCAATAAGGAAAACAAGCCAATATCATTGTGATCATGAAAATGAAACTTAAAAAGAAATTAAAAATCATTTAGGGTCTATTAAATTGCAAAGCTTTGAAATAAATATGTAATCCACTAACACATACTAAATGGGATAGCATTTTCATATAACCCACATACATTCTTCTGTGTACTTAAACTTCAGATACCTAATACAATGTAAATGCTATATAAATAGTTGTCAGTCAAAAGCAAATTCAAGTTTTGCATTTTGGAATTTTCTAGAATTTGTTTCCCCAAATATTTTTGGTCCTGTTTAAACCCACTGTTGTGAAACCAGTGGGCTAATTGGACATAAACAGAGAAATAATTTCCCTTGTATGGGTTGGAAAAATATCAGTAACACTAAAACAGTTGTTTCCTTCAAGTTAATATATAAATTTATTAACTGGTTTGTCAACAGGTTTTTTAGGTAGAGTTTGAAATGTCTTCCATGAAATTCACATGTAAGAAGAAATAGCATTGCAGACAGTAATTTTGATGAGTAACAAGGGAAGATCTTGGTCTACTAGATACATATATTTCCTATAGAACTGTAATATTTAGAATGATGGAAATAGCAAATAAATTAAAAATAAAAATAGAGCACCTATGACACAAAATAAGGATCTGTAAATAAAGTCATGCATGTAAGAATTACTTTTATCTATAATGTAGTTGGGATTAGCAAGGGGGAAATGATACATTCCTTTATGCATAGTGACAAGAAAATAGAAAAAATAAGGTGTCCTCCTGACACCATACACCAATATGATTTTCAAGTAGATTAAGGTTCTAAATATGTATAGCTAAATTTATGACCTCTAAATAATACAGGATTTACTAATAAATATAAAGAAATGTGAAAACAATAAAATATATATACATTTGATCACATTTTTTTTATGTACTCCATAGTGTTGCAAAGACTAGAGGAAAATAAAACCTTTGGATCAGTAGTTTTTGCAACACAATAACTAACCAAATATGAGTTATAGAAGATTCCTATAAATCAATAGGAACAACACAAGACAAAATAGCATAAAACAAAATACACAAAATACATAAGCAATTTTCAAAGGAAAAAGCCAATAAGGAAAACAAGCCAATATCATTGTGATCATGAAAATGAAACTTAAAAAGAAATTAAAAATCATTTAGGGTCTATTAAATTGCAAAGCTTTGAAATAAATATGTAAATCCACTAACACATATGTAATGCAGTAGGTGAAAATAGAAAGTACCATTTTGGAGAATAAATGAACAATATATAGTGTAAAGGTACTTTTATCATACTACCACCAATTTTGCTTCACTGAGAAGAGTGAGCCCTCTCTGCTCACAGGTTCTGAATCAGAGCGTTTAACTACAGACTGAAAATATTTCCAAAAAAAAGCATCTTTATAAGCAGAGGAAAATGCAGAACTTGTGCATAAAACATTAAATTATGTCATAGTTGTAGTATAAAGCTATACAGTCTTTAAGGGAGTAAACATTTATTAACATGGTCAAATGTTAGTAAGTGAAAAGAGTAAATTGCAAAATAGTATATACCTATTCTGTCATTTATATAAAGCATAAAAACAGTAAAATGATAAATTATAATATGTTTAAATATGAAGTAAATATAAATACATGGAACATATAAAACAAGATTTACAATGGTAGTTATCGCTTAAGAAAGGCAAACAGAATCTCAGTTATATACATTCTTTGAGAATTTCTTAAAAAAATTAGAAACAAATAAAAACTAGTAGTCAGCCTTGATAATGCTAAGCAGTAGATGCATAGATTCTCATCTCAATTCTGTATTCTTACCTATTTATTTGAAATAATTCACAATATATCCTTCCTGTCCATTTCCACTAACATGTCTGTGGCCCAGAACTGTGTTAGTTTATGCTTGAAGTTCTGCCACAGCCATACAGTTTGTATTTTCTGCCTTAGATATGATCCTCTACCGATGAGTTCCAGTCTATCACTTACTACCATCAGCATGAACCTCAAATTTCCTGCTACCATCAGTCCATAATATCTACACCATACCAAGTCTAAGCCTCTCTTTCTGGCTTTCAAAGGCCACCCAGAAACTGCCAAGACTGCTCATTCTTACAACTCCTTATTTTCCACAGAAGCCTGTATATCTACCCACTGCCTCTTTACTCAGTTTTAAAGTTACTTCAATTAATGCACATCTCAAGGGACACAATTTCCATAACATTTCTTTTCTGACCACTTCAGCTTATTCAGAGTTTGTATTATCCATAAGTCAATATTGTATCATTTCCTGCTTAAATAGCCCCTATTTTGTTTTTAGAACATGAACTTAGCCATTTAACTGCTTTTTCTGAGGATTAGAAATGTCCTATTTTCATTTCTATTCATTACAGTGCTAAGCACTCTAATTTCCTCCCCTGTCCCCCAAATAGCTCAAATGGAGGGAGAATCTAATGTCTTTTGGGTCCTTGTGTGAAATATAGACCTTTCTTGGCTTTCCCTGACTTTCATTCCTCTTCTAACAACCACTAAGTCTTATTTTTAAATTTCATTAATGTGTTTCCATCCTCTGCGTTTACCTCTGTTTTCATTGCATTTTCTTGTCAAAGCCACTATCATTTTATATAGCTAACATAAGACTTCAATTCAGTTCAGTTGTTTAGTCATGGCTACTCTTTGTAACCCCATGGATGGCAAAATGCCAGGTTTCCCTGTCCTTCACCATCTCTCAGAGCTTGCTCAAACTCTTGTCCATTGAGTCAGTGATGCCATCCAAGCATTGCATCCTTTTAAGCCTTCAAAAATAATAGGGGATTTTATTTAGCTTCATGAAGTTATCACCTAATACTCATGCAATGGAGGAATCTTGCTATTCTTAATGAGCAGGCATCTGTGTAACAGCTCTGGCCTTCATCTGTATCCTATAATGAAGTCAAAGTAATCTTTATAAAATTTAATTTAGTCACCCCTGCTTAAAGTCCTTTAATGGCTTTCCTTTGTTATCAAAGATCCATAATATCTACACGCATGATTCCCAAGTCTTGTATTTTCTGCCTTAGATTGATCCTCTACGTGAGTTCCAGTCTATCACTTACTACCATCAGCATGAACCTCAAATTTCCTGCTACCATCAGTCCATAATATCTACACCATACCAAGTCTAAGCCTCTCTTTCTGGCTTTCAAAGGCCACCCAGAAACTGCCAAGACTGCTCATTCTTACAACTCCTTATTTTCCACAGAAGCCTGTATATCTACCCACTGCCTCTTTACTCAGTTTTAAAGTTACTTCAATTAATGCACATCTCAAGGGACACAATTTCCATAACATTTCTTTTCTGACCACTTCAGCTTATTCAGAGTTTGTATTATCCATAAGTCAATATTGTATCATTTCCTGCTTAAATAGCCCCTATTTTGTTTTTAGAACATGAACTTAGCCATTTAACTGCTTTTTCTGAGGATTAGAAATGTCCTATTTTCATTTCTATTCATTACAGTGCTAAGCACTCTAATTTCCTCCCCCTGCCCCAACTAGCTCAAATGGAGGGAGAATCTAATGTCTTTTGGGTCCTTGTGTGAAATATAGACCTTTCTTGGCTTTCCCTGACTTTCATTCCTCTTCTAACAACCACTAAGTCTTATTTTTAAATTTCATTAATGTGTTTCCATCCTCTGCGTTTACCTCTGTTTTCATTGCATTTTCTTGTCAAAGCCACTATCATTTTATATAGCTAACATAAGACTTCAATTCAGTTCAGTTGTTTAGTCATGGCTACTCTTTGTAACCCCATGGATGGCAAAATGCCAGGTTTCCCTGTCCTTCACCATCTCTCAGAGCTTGCTCAAACTCTTGTCCATTGAGTCAGTGATGCCATCCAAGCATTGCATCCTTTTAAGCCTTCAAAAATAATAGGGGATTTTATTTAGCTTCATGAAGTTATCACCTAATACTCATGCAATGGAGGAATCTTGCTATTCTTAATGAGCAGGCATCTGTGTAACAGCTCTGGCCTTCATCTGTATCCTATAATGAAGTCAAAGTAATCTTTATAAAATTTAATTTAGTCACCCCTGCTTAAAGTCCTTTAATGGCTTTCCTTTGTTATTAACAAAGTCCCAAATATTCAATACTTAACATGGCCCATAGAGTCTTGTGTGATCTATCGTTACCTACCTCTCTCTCAATCCTCATCTAATACCACCCACCCTGGAACCCGATACACTTTGCCTTTTTTCAGCTACTCAAGATGCCCTGTGCTTTATCCCTCAAACCTACACAGGCTACTCGAGAACCTGTTCCCCACCCTCTACTTTCATGTGGACAGTCTCTACTTATTTTTCCAAGTCTTAATTCATTCATAATTTTCAGGATGACTCTTTCCTTAACTCTCTTCCTTCACATCCCACTCAAACTTCTACAATGTCAATCATTCCTTTTATTTATCATTCGCAACACTTAATGAAAATGTAATTTCTATTGTTCCTTTTCTATGAGTCTATTCCATTGGAAATGAGACTATTTTTTTTTACCTACTTTATCTTTGGTGGCTAACATAGCATCTTGTACATGGTAGGTGGTGTATACACATTCTTTGTATGTATTAATTCATTCTTAAAATATTAATTAACTTTGATTGACTAAAATATATGAAAAATTTATTATTTTACATATTGCTATCTCCCTATCATTTGTTGTCATTCTGTCAGTAAAGATTGGAGGAGGATAAAGTAAAGATTCTTGCAAATTATAGAGGAAGTTGTATTTAAGTAAAGCAAAAACCTGAGTATATGCAATAATCTTTTTGACTTTTCTAAAGTTGGGAAATAGAATTAAACTCACCATAAAAAGGTATACATATTTTCTATTAAAAGTTGTTTAGTCATGGCTACTCTTTGTAACCCCATGGATGGCAAAATGCCAGGTTTCCCTGTCCTTCACCATCTCTCAGAGCTTGCTCAAACTCTTGTCCATTGAGTCAGTGATGCCATCCAAGCATTGCATCCTTTTAAGCCTTCAAAAATAATAGGGGATTTTATTTAGCTTCATGAAGTTATCACCTAATACTCATGCAATGGAGGAATCTTGCTATTCTTAATGAGCAGGCATCTGTGTAACAGCTCTGGCCTTCATCTGTATCCTATAATGAAGTCAAAGTAATCTTTATAAAATTTAATTTAGTCACCCCTGCTTAAAGTCCTTTAATGGCTTTCCTTTGTTATTAACAAAGTCCCAAATATTCAATACTTAACATGGCCCATAGAGTCTTGTGTGATCTATCGTTACCTACCTCTCTCTCAATCCTCATCTAATACCACCCACCCTGGAACCCGATACACTTTGCCTTTTTTCAGCTACTCAAGATGCCCTGTGCTTTATCCCTCAAACCTACACAGGCTACTCGAGAACCTGTTCCCCACCCTCTACTTTCATGTGGACAGTCTCTACTTATTTTTCCAAGTCTTAATTCATTCATAATTTTCAGGATGACTCTTTCCTTAACTCTCTTCCTTCACATCCCACTCAAACTTCTACAATGTCAATCATTCCTTTTATTTATCATTCGCAACACTTAATGAAAATGTAATTTCTATTGTTCCTTTTCTATGAGTCTATTCCATTGGAAATGAGACTATTTTTTTTTACCTACTTTATCTTTGGTGGCTAACATAGCATCTTGTACATGGTAGGTGGTGTATACACATTCTTTGTATGTATTAATTCATTCTTAAAATATTAATTAACTTTGATTGACTAAAATATATGAAAAATTTATTATTTTACATATTGCTATCTCCCTATCATTTGTTGTCATTCTGTCAGTAAAGATTGGAGGAGGATAAAGTAAAGATTCTTGCAAATTATAGAGGAAGTTGTATTTAAGTAAAGCAAAAACCTGAGTATATGCAATAATCTTTTTTGACTTTTTCTAAAGTTGGGAAATAGAATTAAACTCACCATAAATAACATATTTTTTTCCTTTTTCAAGTGCAGCTCAGCTTATCAGGGAGGTCACATAGTCATAGATGACTATGTTTTAAATAAAAATTCATGGGAATTAAGGATAAATCAAAATATTTACCAGGGTAGCATTTAATATTAATAAAACAAAAATAAACGTATAATCCTGATGGCTGACACTTTCAAATCAAGCCCTCCTACTTGGTCTGTTTTCTAATACTTTCTTTAATCATTTACTCTGTTTGCATTTGATCTCTGTGTTGCAGTAGTCTTATACAGTGTTTGAAAATTACAGTACAATCCTATTCTCAAAATAGAAGAGAGAGGAAAAAAACAGAAATCTACATTTCACACTCTGCCATGTTCTGGCTGCTCTTGGTGATTAATGAGAATGGCCATTTGCCCAAAATATAGACTCAGTTCCCAGATGGGAACGGAAGACAACTTTATGATAAATGTGGAAAATATATTCTTCTTCTTCTATGGTATATACCTTTTTTTTATACATAAAATGAAAAGCATTCTTAAATTCTATTTGCACATAATAATGCATGAAATTACAGCTTTTATAATGCTGTGTATTGAAAGGAACTGGATTGATTTGGTCACCCAAGGAACACAGCCTATTTTCTTCAGAACTGAGAATTATATTTATTGCTACCTTACAACCTGCAGAGTTCTTCTAAAGGAAATATTATATGCTACCCATTTATGGTTTGTTTTATGGAGAGACTACGTGATATAGAAGAGAGAGGTTTGGAGTTTTCCATTCTAATGCTTGTTGGGCAAGTGTCTACTATTTACATAAAGGCTATGATGATAAATGTTAGAAAGGTTAACTGGATCAAATGGAGAGTCATCAAGGAAGTACAGGGTTTCTCTGGAAGTGATATATTTCTATTACTCCTTTAAACTGTGCTTTAGCTTCTCTTGGTAAAGAGAAGTGAGGGAATGGGTCCCTGTGACCCATTTTGTAAGTGATGGAATGTTCTAGGCCTTTATTGAGGTAATGGGGGAAAGTCTGTTCCCAGTGTTTGTTAAGCATCTGATTGTTCCTCTAATAAACTAAATGTAATTAAAAATAGAGCAGGGTCATTGCATTTTAATAACTTAGATTCTTCCCTGTGGAAGACTCAGCAAACAGTGAGAGAATATGAAGATTCAGCTCCCCAGCACCTGCCAGGCAGCCTTTGTCAAGATTAACTGCATCACACCAGGTTATTAGAGGAAACATAAATACTTTTGAGACTCTGTGGGTAGTTACGATATCACGTTTTACTATCTTCTCTTAAAATGGAATTACTCACTGTAATTGCTTGCCAGTCACAGGCCAGTGAACGGCAGAAGAAATCCTACGTATTGGGGAGAGGGGTTATAATCCAAAGACAGTTGATCTAGAGAATGTTTTTAAGGACACATTATTATGTATTTGTAATAATTATAGTTAAGATTTGATGGCACTTTGCGACTTCTAGGATCGACACATGTCTATGTAGCACAGTTTGAAGTGAGCATAGCAGTTATTTGAATTCCTACTTGAATAAGGAAATTGTTTAGTCACTAAATCACATTCAACTCATTTGCCACCCCATAGACTGTGCCCCACCAGGCTTCTGTCTGTGGGATTATCCCTGCAAGAATACCAGAGTGAGTTGCTATTTCCTTTTCCAGGGGATCTTCTCAACCCGGGTATCAAATCCACGTCTCCTGCTTATGCAGGCTGGTTCTTTAACACTGAGTCACCAGGGAAGTCCAAATAAAGAAATCGAGGTGTGGAGATATGAGTAATTTGCCCTAGAATGCTGCTACTAGTTGAGAATGAACTCTAACCCTCTGACTTCTCAGTCTGTGTTTTTTTCTTCCCATCTCCATGGCCTTCATGTCAACAGCAAACACATAAATCTGCATCACACCTTTATTGGTAGAATGATGGTTTTAAAGGAACTAAAATTTCTTGAACGGAATAATGTAAGATAACCTTAAATGAAAATAAATTGCACTTTTATAAGTGGCCTTACATAAGCTAGGGAGTTTGATGCCAGACATGGGATATTTGAGAAAATATGGGAAGTCATTATTTCTGTAAGATAAGAAAGGTAACACACTAGGAGTTGTGCTTTGTTTTTATTTATTTATGCTTTTGCTGTCTCTATTTCAAAGACAAACTTGATTATTGAAAAGTGGGATGAGTCATGAAAATGAGGAGACCAGTGTTGACTGGAAGAAAATATTTGTAAAACATGTTAATGAATAATGAACTGTTGTCCAAAATATACAATGGACTCTTAAAAGGTAATAAAGAAACGAACACCTCAGTACAAAAAAAAGAAAATGGGCAAGAGATCTGAACAAATGCCTCAACAAAGAAAATATGTAGATGACAAGCATATTAAAAATGGTCCTCAATGTTATCTGTCAATCAGTGGCTCAGTACTCTCTGACTCATTTTGACCCCACGGCCTGCAGCACACCATGCCTCCCTGTCCTTCGCCATTTCCTGAACTTGTTTGACTCATTGACCAGAAGGGTCCTAAGTCCAAAGACAGTTGATCTAGAGAATGTTTTTAAGGACACATTATTATGTATTTGTAATAATTATAGTTAAGATTTGATGGCACTTTGCGACTTCTAGGATCGACACATGTCTATGTAGCACAGTTTGAAGTGAGCATAGCAGTTATTTGAATTCCTACTTGAATAAGGAAATTGTTTAGTCACTAAATCACATTCAACTCATTTGCCACCCCATAGACTGTGCCCCACCAGGCTTCTGTCTGTGGGATTATCCCTGCAAGAATACCAGAGTGAGTTGCTATTTCCTTTTCCAGGGGATCTTCTCAACCCGGGTATCAAATCCACGTCTCCTGCTTATGCAGGCTGGTTCTTTAACACTGAGTCACCAGGGAAGTCCAAATAAAGAAATCGAGGTGTGGAGATATGAGTAATTTGCCCTAGAATGCTGCTACTAGTTGAGAATGAACTCTAACCCTCTGACTTCTCAGTCTGTGTTTTTTTCTTCCCATCTCCATGGCCTTCATGTCAACAGCAAACACATAAATCTGCATCACACCTTTATTGGTAGAATGATGGTTTTAAAGGAACTAAAATTTCTTGAACGGAATAATGTAAGATAACCTTAAATGAAAATAAATTGCACTTTTATAAGTGGCCTTACATAAGCTAGGGAGTTTGATGCCAGACATGGGATATTTGAGAAAATATGGGAAGTCATTATTTCTGTAAGATAAGAAAGGTAACACACTAGGAGTTGTGCTTTGTTTTTATTTATTTATGCTTTTGCTGTCTCTATTTCAAAGACAAACTTGATTATTGAAAAGTGGGATGAGTCATGAAAATGAGGAGACCAGTGTTGACTGGAAGAAAATATTTGTAAAACATGTTAATGAATAATGAACTGTTGTCCAAAATATACAATGGACTCTTAAAAGGTAATAAAGAAACGAACACCTCAGTACAAAAAAAAGAAAATGGGCAAGAGATCTGAACAAATGCCTCAACAAAGAAAATATGTAGATGACAAGCATATTAAAAATGGTCCTCAATGTTATCTGTCAATCAGTGGCTCAGTACTCTCTGACTCATTTTGACCCCACGGCCTGCAGCACACCATGCCTCCCTGTCCTTCGCCATTTCCTGGAACTTGTTCAGACTCATGTCCCTTGACTCAGTGATGCCATCCAACCATCTCGTCCTCTGTTGTCCCCTTCTCCTTATGCCTTCTATTTTTCCCAGCATCAGGGTCTTTTCCAATGAATCTGTCGATAGAGAATTGCAAATTAAAAGATGGGATTCCACTCCATGTCTATTAGAATCACTAAAACCTGAAACAGTGACAATACCAAATACTTAGGTGGATATAGAACAACAGGAACCCTCATTTACTGATGGTGGGAATGCAAAATGATAACAGCTGTTTTGGAAGAGAATTTGGCAGTTTCTTACAACACTGAACATAGTCTTATCTGTCTAGCAGTTGTGCTACATTTTTACCCAAAGGTGTTGAAAACTTATGTTCACATAAAAACCTGAATGTGGATGTGTATAGCAGATCTTTTCATAATTGCTCAAAATTGGAAGCAACCAGGATGTGTATCAATAGACAACTGGATAAATAAATGGTCATACATCCAGACAATGAAACATGAGAAAGAAATAAGCTATCAAGCTATGAAAAAATGTGGAGGAACCTTAAATGAATATCACGAAGTACAGAAGCCAGTCTGAAAAGGTTACACACTGCCTGATTCCAACTGTTTGACATTCTGGGAAAGGCAAAAATATGGAGACAGTAAAAAGACTTAGTGGTTGCCAGAGTTTAGAAGGGAGAGAGGAATGAATGTGTAAAATACAAAGTGTTTTTAGGATAGAGAAATTATTCTGTAGGATACTAGTGAACTGGCCAAAAAGTTCACATTTTCCATAGGATGTTACAGAGAAACTGAACAAACTTTTTGGTAATCCTAATACAATGGTGACTACGTGCCATGACACATTTGTCAAAACGTATAGAATATGCAACACCAAGAGTAAATCCTAATGTAAACTATGGCCTTTATGTGATAAAGATGTATCAGAGCATGTTAATTGATTATAACAAAAGTACAGTTCTGGTGCAAGATGTTGCTAGTGGGCGAGGTTGTGCATGTGGAGGGACATGGGATATACAGAAACTCCCTGTATCCTCCTCTTATTTTGCTGTGAACCTGAAAATGCTATAGGGCTTCCTTGGTAAAAAATCTGCCTGCAGTGTGGGAAAACTGGGTTTGATTTCTGGGTCAGGAGATCCCCTGGAGAAAGGAATGGCAACCCATTTCAATATTCTTGCCTGGAAAATTCCATGGACAGAGGTACCTGGCAGGCCACAGTCCATATGGTCTCAAAACATCAGACACGACTAAGCAATGAACACTTTCACTAAAAAAATGTGCTAAACATAAGCTTTGTCTCATTTTGATAATATGTATTTTTAAAAAGTGGTATGGGAGGGAATGGATGCTAACAATTACTCTCAGTAACAAAGTATGGTCAGCAGGGAGTGAATCAGTGATAACATGTTTTAAAATCTGAAAACTTCAGGAAATATGATGAATTTTAAGTGAGAAGTCCCTGATTCCACACTTTACTAGATTAAGTGAATAGTATGGCAGAACTTTGGACTGTATATTGCAACCATGCATGGAGGCTCATTCCTTTGCCTGGTATGCCTAACCAGACTAACCAGAGAAGAATGATTCATCACAGTCCAGTTAGTCCAAAGAATGGTGCAAAGAACATCCTCAAAATAAAGAATTTCTAGCAGAGAAGGCAGTCTCTGCTATAATTCAAAGAAAATGAAGTATTTTTTGTGTTCAAATCCTTTATTTCCTGCATTATATGCTAGAATCACAGATGGGATATCCTAAGTATAAATCCATTCCCTTGATTGAAACTAATCTGAGGATTGTGAAAATTTTAATTGTTTTGTCTTTTATTTTCCTTTTTTTTTTCAATTGGAAGTGTTCTGATAATATTTGAATCAGATATGTTCTAGAGTTCTATTTTAGTGATTTAATTTCTCCAATCTTTTTTTTAACAGTATTTTACAATCAGTTTTACTGTTAGTTTTCCCTTGTCCAAGTTTTGCCAGTTTTCCATTGTCATTTTCTTAAGCCGCAATATGGAACGTCCTTAGAAAAAACTATTTTTCCTTAAAGCTTCTAGATTAGCCTCCTGTTGAATCCCTGATCTCCAAACTTAATTTGATATTAACCAGTGTGTCAACAATTTTTACCTCAATGCCTATTTTTTCTATTTGTTCTTTTTTTTTAAATTAATTTTTAATTGGAAGATAATTGGTTTATAGTGTTGTTTTGGTTTCTGCCATACAACAATGTGAATTAGCCATAAGTGTACATACCTCCCCTCCATCTTGAAGCTCTCTCCCATGCTCAGCCATCCCAACCCACTAGGTTGGCACTGGATACTGAGTTGAGATCCCTGTGCTATGCAGCAACTTTCCATCAACTATTTATTTTCCATGTGGTAATGCATAGGTTTTAGTGCTTTTCTTTCAATTTGTCTCCTCCCCCAGTGTGCTCACGAGTCTGTTCTCTGCATCTGTGTTTCTGTTCCTACCCTGCAAATGGATTCATTGGTGCCATTTTACTAGATTCCACACATATGCACTAATATATGCTATTTGTTTTTCTCTTACTTCCCTCTGTATAACAATGCCTATTTTTGATGGAAAGTCCATCTTAGACTCAACTATTTCTGGATGTTCTTAGGCATTTCCCTTTTGGTTTCCTGAAGAGTATTTCTGTTGTCATAGAACCAACTACATTCTTCCACAATACTTGCAGTTCTTGACCACAGCTAAAAAATCAGTGGTGCACTGATCACTACTGATGCTACTAGTATTCTCTAAGAAGTCAATGAAATTGTTGGTAAGAGTATTGCCTCCTGATATGTCCTCTATGCACCAAAGCCATGTAGTTAATAACATTTTTCCTTAGGCAGCAAAGCAAAGTATCTACGGTGAAGAGACATCTCTGTCTATAGCCCTGCAGAGTTCAAATGGAGATCCTTGGACCTGAACCAACATATCAGCTCCCAGTCAAAAACATTTAATTTTCCTTAGTATCTTCTCCTCCCCTCATTAACCTGTGTCTATTGTAAATGTCACTGCTGGATTCCAGTAGTGCACAAAGCCTAGCTACTGCAGGTATCTCCATTATAACTATCACTCTCAGTCTGGTTATATTTTATATGAAAAATTTCTTTTCTGACCATACTTTATACATAAGGATTTCGTTTCTTCAATAAAATAGATTTTTTTTAACTTTAAATGACTTACCAAGCATGATTGAGCTGAAGACTGACAGTGGAGGGAGAAATGGTTTAAGAGGAGGAAGAAAAATTATCGTTCTATGTGTACTGTCTTTGGGTAGTCCTTAAAAAGAAAATCTATTCTGGAATGATAACATAAGAATGCACAACTTGTGCTTTTGAATTGTGTTCATATTCTAGCAGTTCTAACTCTTGCCATCTGTATTTCAGCTACATATCTGAAAGAGCAGAACATAAAGTGTGTCCAGGACCCTGTAGACATTGCAAAAATAAATGGTAAAGAGCATGATTAAATGTCACCCTTTCATTTGTTACCCTATGATTTGTTCGTTGCCATAGTCAACATCATGTATTTGACTAAACAGTTCTACTTGGGATCAGTAGTTCTGCAAATATTAATGAAGAACTTCTTACACGCCTGGTAATCTGCAGCATGCAGCAATTCACAATGTCATCTATCATAAAAGTTTATTTTGTTTTATCCTCTTAATACTTTTCCTTGTCAATAAAACGCAGAAGATATATATTTTTGAAATTTACTTTTAGCTCTTAAAACAGTGATTTCATCATATAAGTCATAATTTTGAGTGAAACACTGAAGCGACATATCAAATTAGATAGTTTTAAGCACAAATCTGTTTGCCTTTTGGGGACTGGCTTAGTCACTGCAGGTATCATTTCTAGTCTCTTTTGACTATAAGCTTAAGAACTTTATTGTAAACTCAATAGATTTTGATCTAAAGTTCATAAATCCTCTAGATCTGAATTCTAACCTAAATGTAAAATGAATAAACAAGCATTCAGTTTTTTTCCCCCCAGACTTAGGACTGCTTGGTTAGTCTGGTCATTTTTCTAATATTCCCCAAATTTGGAAAGCTAGATTTTAATAATGCCTAGTTTTCCTTGTTTATATTCTGTCCTTGAATTCTTCTAATGTACATTCTAAATACATACATTTACACATAATTTGTGTATATGTCATTTGAGCTCTGGCTCTGTGGAGTAGTGGAGAATAAGCCAGATAAGCAGTGCCTAACCAGAGCAAGTAGGCTAACAGAGGGAGAGCACAGTAGGAAATTAGAGAATAACCTTTTTCCTGGAAAGGGCAAATTGGAGAATAAGCCAGATAAGATCCTAAGAATCACAGAATCAATGGAAAATGTTTAAGAGGAGGAAGAAAAATTATCGTCTATGTGTACTGTCTTTGGGTAGTCCTTAAAAAGAAAATCTATTCTGGAATGATAACATAAGAATGCACAACTTGTGCTTTTGAATTGTGTTCATATTCTAGCAGTTCTAACTCTTGCCATCTGTATTTCAGCTACATATCTGAAAGAGCAGAACATAAAGTGTGTCCAGGACCCTGTAGACATTGCAAAAATAAATGGTAAAGAGCATGATTAAATGTCACCCTTTCATTTGTTACCCTATGATTTGTTCGTTGCCATAGTCAACATCATGTATTTGACTAAACAGTTCTACTTGGGATCAGTAGTTCTGCAAATATTAATGAAGAACTTCTTACACGCCTGGTAATCTGCAGCATGCAGCAATTCACAATGTCATCTATCATAAAAGTTTATTTTGTTTTATCCTCTTAATACTTTTCCTTGTCAATAAAACGCAGAAGATATATATTTTTGAAATTTACTTTTAGCTCTTAAAACAGTGATTTCATCATATAAGTCATAATTTTGAGTGAAACACTGAAGCGACATATCAAATTAGATAGTTTTAAGCACAAATCTGTTTGCCTTTTGGGGACTGGCTTAGTCACTGCAGGTATCATTTCTAGTCTCTTTTGACTATAAGCTTAAGAACTTTATTGTAAACTCAATAGATTTTGATCTAAAGTTCATAAATCCTCTAGATCTGAATTCTAACCTAAATGTAAAATGAATAAACAAGCATTCAGTTTTTTTCCCCCCAGACTTAGGACTGCTTGGTTAGTCTGGTCATTTTTTTCTAATATTCCCTAAATTTGGAAAGCTAGATTTTAATAATGCCTAGTTTTCCTTGTTTATATTCTGTCCTTGAATTCTTCTAATGTACATTCTAAATACATACATTTACACATAATTTGTGTATATGTCAGTTGAGCTCTGTCTCTGTGGAGTAGTGGAGAATAAGCCAGATAAGCAGTCCCTAACCAGAGCAAGTAGGCTAACAGATGGAGTGCACAGTAGGAAATTAGAGAATAACGGGCAGGAAATTTTTTAAAATGATCCATCTGGAACCCAACGGTCAAGATCATCAATCCTGACACACAGGATCACAGCCTCACTTTACATTTAATTTCTAATGTTACTTTCTTCTTTAAAAGTCCTCATTATTAAAAAAAAATTTAGAAAATCAACAGTGAGAATAGTTATAAACTCCCACAGAGTACATGCTACATTATAGAATAATGGTTTATACATAAGAAATAACATAGTATAAATCAGTGTGGTTAATCACACTAACAGTTCTAAATATTCTTTGACACATATACAGAAGTGAAAGATGGATGGTAGTATTAGGGTAGGTTAGATTGATGGTGCTCAATCAGGACAAAGTGACCAGTGAAGAAATTTGCCTCCTGTTGATGGGACGTGATGACTCTTTTTAGATTGGTGAGTGGCTCTGCTTTGCCAAGGCATACAGGGACTTAGGCTGATTGTCACTGGGGTGGGCCAAACAATGTCTACCCCTACACCCAAAGATGTCCACATTCTCATCCCTGCAGCCTGTGAATACCTTATCTTATATGGCTGAAAGAACTTTGCAGATGAGATGGACATGGGGCTATCCTGATTTATTCAAGTGGACCTAATACAATTTCCAGGGTCTTCATAAGAGGGAGATGGGAAGGTCCAAGTGAGAAAAGGCAATGTGCTGATAGAAGCAGAATCTGAAGGAAATAAAACATAGAAGCAGAGGTGAAAGATTGGAAGAGACATTTGAAGATGATATGCTGCTGACTTTAAACAGAGCAAGGGACCAAGCCCCAGGGAACTTTATTGAGTAAAAATGCTGAAGGAAAGTAAATCATAGACCAGCCAAAAAAAGTTAAGTGAAAGTTCAGTTTTTTCCCCAGACTTAGGACTGCTTGGTTAGTCTGGTCATTTTTCTAATATTCCTAAATTTGGAAAGCTAGATTTTAATAATGCCTAGTTTTCCTTGTTTATATTCTGTCCTTGAATTCTTCTAATGTACATTCTAAATACATACATTTACACATAATTTGTGTATATGTCAGTTGAGCTCTGTCTCTGGAGTAGTGGAGAATAAGCCAGATAAGCAGTCCCTAACCAGAGCAAGTAGGCTAACAGATGGAGTGCACAGTAGGAAATTAGAGAATAACGGGCAGGAAATTTTTTAAAATGATCCATCTGGAACCCAACGGTCAAGATCATCAATCCTGACACACAGGATCACAGCCTCACTTTACATTTAATTTCTAATGTTACTTTCTTCTTTAAAAGTCCTCATTATTAAAAAAAAATTTAGAAAATCAACAGTGAGAATAGTTATAAACTCCCACAGAGTACATGCTACATTATAGAATAATGGTTTATACATAAGAAATAACATAGTATAAATCAGTGTGGTTAATCACACTAACAGTTCTAAATATTCTTTGACACATATACAGAAGTGAAAGATGGATGGTAGTATTAGGGTAGGTTAGATTGATGGTGCTCAATCAGGACAAAGTGACCAGTGAAGAAATTTGCCTCCTGTTGATGGGACGTGATGACTCTTTTTAGATTGGTGAGTGGCTCTGCTTTGCCAAGGCATACAGGGACTTAGGCTGATTGTCACTGGGTGGGCCAAACAATGTCTACCCCTACACCCAAAGATGTCCACATTCTCATCCCTGCAGCCTGTGAATACCTTATCTTATATGGCTGAAAGAACTTTGCAGATGAGATGGACATGGGGCTATCCTGATTTATTCAAGTGGACCTAATACAATTTCCAGGGTCTTCATAAGAGGGAGATGGGAAGGTCCAAGTGAGAAAAGGCAATGTGCTGATAGAAGCAGAATCTGAAGGAAATAAAACATAGAAGCAGAGGTGAAAGATTGGAAGAGACATTTGAAGATGATATGCTGCTGACTTTAAAAACAGAGCAAGGGACCAAGCCCCAGGGGAACTTTATTGATAGGTAAAGACTTGCTAATGTTATCTTACTGCTTTCTGACTGTTTTGTAGTTTCTTTATTCCTCTTTTGCTGTTTTTCTTTCATAGTGGAATGCTTCGATTCTCTTTTCTTTTGTGTATCTAGTATAGATCCTCTACCGAGATATTTCTTCTGGAAAGTAGCAACACTATTAATGTTAAAAAATGTGACATAGTTTCTTGAATCAGGATGTGCCAGTACAAAAAAAAGAATCCAGGGCTTCCCAGGTGGTCCATTGGGTAAGGACACTGCCTTGCAGTGCAAGGGGCGCCGGTTCGATCCCTGACCTGGGAAGATCCCACGTGCCGCGGAGCACTGGATTGATGTGTCCAATTACCGAGCCAGAGCTCTGGGGCACATGCGCCCAGAGCTAGCGCTCTACGACAACAGAGGCCACCGTGATGGGAGGCCCACAGGAGCCAAAGAACAAAGACGGATGAAAATGGAGAATGAAGGACCAATAGAAGTGGCCCGCCCGTCCCCCTCCTTCCCCACCCCACCCCCCAAAGATAAATAAAAAATAAATGTTTAAAAAAAAAAAAGAATTCATTGTAGACATCCCACTATCATTAAAGTGAATGCGGAGGATGGGAAAGAACCATTACAAAGACAAACATGCACAGTAATGTATGTCTGTTTGCAACCTCATGTACTGTAGCCCACCAGTACATGTACTATAGAGATAGACTAGGATATAATTGTCAGCTTCTATCAATTTGAAGGAAATAAATTCAGTAGTCTATGTTCAAAAAAAAAAAAAAGTTCTCTCTGAGGTGTTTATACACTGATCAGTGAAGAATAAATAAGAAAATACTTAGAAACTTCATTTGTGATCATAAAAATGTGGGGAGACCGCATGAATCTTATTTGCTAAAGTGCTTCAGTGATGCCACAGTTCTTTTTGAGTCAGAGGTGGGAACTGAGGCAGTCTCATGCCTTCAGTATTGGATAAGCATTCATGGAGGGTAGGTGGTAAGATTACTAACTAGTAAACTTACTGTATGTGAATTCCTTCATATACAGTGCATCCTGCTGAAAATATCTCTAAGCTCTTTTGGTCCAACACAATCCAGCAACTCTCCACTGGCCTGGGTATCTTTTCAGAAATCCAGAGCCCTAAGATTAGAGTCTAGTTTACCTGGATTCTACACATAGGTATCTCTTTCTTTCATCCTGACACTTTCTTAGCACTGTCCCTGATGGACTATGAAGATATATGTATTTCTTTCTAATTCTGTTCTTCCTCAGACTTGCAGATCTTCTTCAGTCCTCTCACATTATCTCTTCCTTTCCTTCTTTCCATTTTCTACCCCAAATGCACAAACCAAGCATAATCTCTTCAGTGAGCTGCTGTACACAAACTTCCCCAGGAAGGAGCTGATTATCTTATTGGAGAAAGAGAGGAGAAAGGATTAACAGTAGAAATGCCTGACAAATCAATATCTTCATAAATTATACCTCTGTGACTGTGTAATCAAAACAGTATGTGAAAGCTTACTGTCTGTGTTTCCTCAAATCATTCTCTGCAATTCTTCTTCATTTCCTTGGAACCAAGAACTACTGAAATTTTAAAACTCTACAGGCAAATTATCCATTAAAGGAGGAAATTATTTTTTAGTTATTTTCATCAAGGAGAGAACTCATGCACACCTGTTCACTGATTCTCAGTCTGTAGTATTGTGATAATTTGTTTTCAGTGCTTTTCAAAAACATATTCAGAAACTCAGAAATACTTTTAGGTACTTTTTAGATAGATACTTTTTAGGTAGAATACTTTTTAGGTAGAATTAAAAGCTCCTATTGCATTAATAGTTTCTTTCATGACTTAAATATTTCTAGTTATAGGCACCCAGGTAGATTGTATTATCTAAAATGATGAATATCTAAAGTATTTTGTTTTCACATTATATTGTTATAGATGCATCTTTAATAGAAAATGATAGCACAGACAGTTTATTTTTATTTTTTATCTTTTCCCCATCATGCCTATTTTTTATTTATATTTATTTTCATCCATCTTTTTTTTTTATTCTTTAGCATGTGTGGGCCGCCCACTGTAGCAGCCTCACTTACCACAGAGCACTGGCTCTGGGCACATGTGCTCCAGAGCACTGGCTTGTAATTAGACACATCAGTCCAGCTGCTCTGTGGCACATGGGATCTTCCTGGGCCAGGGATTGAACCAGTGCCCCTTGTATTGCAAGGTGAACTCTTTACCCACTGGACCACCAGGGAAGCCCAGCATAGTCTGTTTAATGGAGAAACAGCAACAGAAGAATTCAAAGGTTTTCTTTGGTAGGATGGCTGTTGATTGTTGTGATTATTTTATTTGGCAAAAGGTTTTCTTTGTTTTTGGATGGCTGTTTTGAACAAATCAACCATAAATCTTCTATCTTTTTAGACTTGCTCCTCTTTACATTCCTTTCCTTCTTTCCATTTTCTACCCCAAATGCACAAACCAAGCATAATCTCTTCAGTGAGGTGCTGTACACAAACTTCCCAGGAAGGAGCTGATTATCTTATTGGAGAAAGAGAGGAGAAAGGATTAACAGTAGAAATGCCTGACAAATCAATATCTTCATAAATTATACCTCTGTGACTGTGTAATCAAAACAGTATGTGAAAGCTTACTGTCTGTGTTTCCTCAAATCATTCTCTGCAATTCTTCTTCATTTCCTTGGAACCAAGAACTACTGAAATTTTAAAACTCTACAGGCAAATTATCCATTAAAGGAGGAAATTATTTTTTAGTTATTTTCATCAAGGAGAGAACTCATGCACACCTGTTCACTGATTCTCAGTCTGTAGTATTGTGATAATTTGTTTTCAGTGCTTTTCAAAAACATATTCAGAAACTCAGAAATACTTTTAGGTACTTTTTAGATAGATACTTTTTAGGTAGAATACTTTTTAGGTAGAATTAAAAGCTCCTATTGCATTAATAGTTTCTTTCATGACTTAAATATTTCTAGTTATAGGCACCCAGGTAGATTGTATTATCTAAAATGATGAATATCTAAAGTATTTTGTTTTCACATTATATTGTTATAGATGCATCTTTAATAGAAAATGATAGCACAGACAGTTTATTTTTATTTTTTATCTTTTCCCCATCATGCCTATTTTTTATTTATATTTATTTTCATCCATCTTTTTTTTTTATTCTTTAGCATGTGTGGGCCGCCCACTGTAGCAGCCTCACTTACCACAGAGCACTGGCTCTGGGCACATGTGCTCCAGAGCACTGGCTTGTAATTAGACACATCAGTCCAGCTGCTCTGTGGCACATGGGATCTTCCTGGGCCAGGGATTGAACCAGTGCCCCTTGTATTGCAAGGTGAACTCTTTACCCACTGGACCACCAGGGAAGCCCAGCATAGTCTGTTTAATGGAGAAACAGCAACAGAAGAATTCAAAGGTTTTCTTTGGTAGGATGGCTGTTGATTGTTGTGATTATTTTTTTATTTGGCAATATACGTTTTCCTTCGTACTTCAGCATGTTTGCCTAAGCACATTTTATGGTGGATTTTAGAATTTCTTCATTTGACATATGACTAAGAGTCACTATTCTCTTTGTGGCTTATATATTAAAACTGAGCAAAGGAAAAGCTTCTTTATAATAGAAGAGACTTTGCTGAGTTGTAAAAGCCAATTAGAGTAATAATAAAGTACAAAAACATAAGGATATAAATCTGGAAAGATGAAGGGTAAGTTTAGATCAAATAAAGGAAGTAATATTAACAAATTGGCCCAAACAGAAATACAGTTTATAGGAATAGAACTACATTTTTCTCAGGGAGGCTTTGACCTGCCTGTTGTAGTTTATCAGAATGTGGCTGGATCCAAAATTACAAAATCCAATGGATCACCACACAGAATAAAGGATAAATAAGAAATATATTTAGTATAGATATGTGGATATAGATAGATATAGATTTAACCTATAGGCATATTATACATCTTCCTCAATCTAATAAATGAGGGAATTTTTCCTGTATAGGATTTTGAAGCTACATAGCTAGAGGGGCCATATGACAATATAGTATTAGTATTTGATTTATCCATTCCTTATGTTACACACACACACACTCACACACTCACACACACATGTTACCTGCAGATAGTTACCTCACTTAAGTGTTTTGTTTGGTTTAGATATTACTTATAACTAGGAAGTGCACATTAAATACTTAGCTATTTGATCACTCTAATACATAATGCTATTCTTTAATGGTATAAATGTTCTGATAACAATAAAGCATTATACTTTACAGACTCACAGGGAGAGGCTAAATTCCATGCTCAGGGTCAATAATTTTTTGTATTGATGACTGCAGTTACCCCTAGCTCTTCTTCCTTGCTTCATGTTACAGGTAGTGTAAGAGCTAGGATTCTAAATTTCAAGAAACATTCATTTTACAACATGCAAGGGAGCACATTTTACAACATGCAAGGGAACTTATTACTGGTGATGTTGACCTTGATTATGTCATGTTTGATAGGGTTTTCTGTTATGAAGTTATAATTTTTTCTTTTCAGTATTCTGTTTGTTAGAAGGGAGTCACTATTTTTTCTTTTCAGTATTCTGTTTGTTAGAAGGGAGTCACTAAGTGTAGCTCGTATTCAAGAGGATGGAATTAAGCTTTACCATCCAGAAGGAAAGATATCAAAGAACTTCTGGTGACATATTAAAATGACTACAATAATTAATGTATTTTGGAGAAGATACTTTGAAGTTGTGCAGATTATACTAAAGTTTTGCCTACTAAGTTTTAGCGTTCTTTGGTGGGTTTTGCTTGTGGAAATTTTCACTATGCAGTGACAGTCTAATGGTGATTTTCTATTATACCTCCTTGACTTTTTCCTACAACTATTAGGAAATACATGTATTTCTTGTAGTTCTCCTGTATGGAAGACTTATATCTTTATATTTTACATTTTCAATAATTTATTTTCGCCAGTAAACTCATGAATATTATACTCTTTCAGTGATAAATCAGTGATATGATTATTTATCGAAGTGTTCAAATTATTCCAGATTAGAATAATTTGAATAATTTAGAGTCATTTGCCTATATCCTTCTTCTTCTTATTTTTTCATCTATTGGGTTGTTTCTAAGAATTTCTAATATACCTAAGGAATATTAAACCTTAGTTGCATAAATTGAAGTTTCTTCTCAGTCACCTATTAGTCATCTTTATGATATCTTTAAAGGCTTCCCTGGTGATTCAGATGGTAAAGAATCCACCGGCAATTCAGGAGTCCCAGGTTCCGTCCCTGGGTGGGGAAGATCCCCTGGCAAAGGGAATGGCAACCCACTCCAGTATTCTTTTATTTATTTATTTTTGGGGGGTGGGGTGGGGAGGGAGGGGAGCAGGTGGGCCACTTCTGTTGGTCTTTCATTTTGTCTATTTTCATCCATCTTTTTGTTCTTTGGCCCATGTGGGCCTCCCATCGCAGTGGCCTCTGTTGTCACAGAGCACCGGCTCTGGGCGCAGGCACTCCAGAGCTCCGACTCCGTAATTGGACACATCTGTCCAGCCGCTCCATGGCACATGGGATCTTCCCAGGCCAGGGATCGAACTGGCACCCCTTGCACTGCAAGGCAGTGTCCTTACCTACTGGACCACCAGGGAAGTCCCACTCCAGTATTCTTGCCTGGAAAATTCCATCGACGGAGGAGCCTGGTGGGTTGCAGTTCATGGAATCACAAAGATTTGGACACAACTGAGCGATGAACACTCCTACTACTATGTACTACTATGGTACTTTTTTTTTTTTTTTTTTTAAGATTTATTTATTTATTTTTTTATTTTTGGGCGGGGGTTGGGGAGGGAGGGAGGGGAGCAGGCGGGCCACTTCTATTGGTCTTTCATTTCTCTATTTTCATCCATCTTTGTTCTTTGGCTCTTGTGGGCCTCCCATCGCGGTGGCGTCTGTCGTTGCAGAGCACAGGCCCTGAGCGCATGCGCTCCAGAGCTCTGGCTCGGTAATTGGACACATCAGTCCAGCCACTCCGCGGCACGTGGGATCTTCCCAGGCCAGGACTCGAACCGGCGCCCCTTGCACTGCAAGGTGGTGTCCTTACCCACTGGACCACTAGGGGAAGCCCTACTATAGTACTTTTAAACATGTTTGAGTTCTACTTGTATAGTCTAATGTGTTATGAACACTCCTACTACTATGGTACTTTTAAACTTGTTTGAGTTCTACTGGTATAGTCTAATGTGTTAACCTTTTTGTTAATGCCTCTATGTGTTTTATGACTATTCTGTTTCCATAATCTATTTGTCTTCTGTTGTTGCAATACTACAATGTTTTAAATCCTGAAGATTAGTAGGGTATTTTAATATCTACTAGGGTAATTACATTCTCTTCATTTCTCAAAATATTCTTAACTACTCATACATTTTAATACTTCTTTTAGTTAATACAAATTTCTATATTGACTGTTCTTTTCCTGGGATTGTCAGTTAAAAATGTCATTTATTTGCTTTGATCTTTGTTTTTTTACTGAGTGCATTTACGATAGTACTTTTGTCTTGCTGTAACTGTATCTCATAGGTTTTGATACATGCAGTGGGACTGTAATTGCCACTTGACCATTATCTGGAAATGGTGAGGACTACAGAATAACTCCAACTACAGTGACTACTCTGAATCTCTTCAGAAATTGACTGATGTCAAATCTCTATTTTTAGTTTCTGTGTCCTCTGACATGAGTAGTCTTGCCTGGAAAATTCCATCGACGGAGGAGCCTGGTGGGTTGCAGTTCATGGAATCACAAAGATTTGGACACAACTGAGCGATGAACACTCCTACTACTATGTACTACTATGGTACTTTTTTTTTTTTTTTAAGATTTATTTATTTATTTTTTATTTTTGGGCGGGGTTGGGGAGGGAGGGAGGGGAGCAGGCGGGCCACTTCTATTGGTCTTTCATTTCTCTATTTTCATCCATCTTTGTTCTTTGGCTCTTGTGGGCCTCCCATCGCGGTGGCGTCTGTCGTTGCAGAGCACAGGCCCTGAGCGCATGCGCTCCAGAGCTCTGGCTCGGTAATTGGACACATCAGTCCAGCCACTCCGCGGCACGTGGGATCTTCCCAGGCCAGGACTCGAACCGGCGCCCCTTGCACTGCAAGGTGGTGTCCTTACCCACTGGACCACTAGGGGAAGCCCTACTATAGTACTTTTAAACATGTTTGAGTTCTACTTGTATAGTCTAATGTGTTATGAACACTCCTACTACTATGGTACTTTTAAACTTGTTTGAGTTCTACTGGTATAGTCTAATGTGTTAACCTTTTTGTTAATGCCTCTATGTGTTTTATGACTATTCTGTTTCCATAATCTATTTGTCTTCTGTTGTTGCAATACTACAATGTTTTAAATCCTGAAGATTAGTAGGGTATTTTAATATCTACTAGGGTAATTACATTCTCTTCATTTCTCAAAATATTCTTAACTACTCATACATTTTAATACTTCTTTTAGTTAATACAAATTTCTATATTGACTGTTCTTTTCCTGGGATTGTCAGTTAAAAATGTCATTTATTTGCTTTGATCTTTGTTTTTTTACTGAGTGCATTTACGATAGTACTTTTGTCTTGCTGTAACTGTATCTCATAGGTTTTGATACATGCAGTGGGACTGTAATTGCCACTTGACCATTATCTGGAAATGGTGAGGACTACAGAATAACTCCAACTACAGTGACTACTCTGAATCTCTTCAGAAATTGACTGATGTCAAATCTCTATTTTTAGTTTCTGTGTCCTCTGACATGAGTAGTCTGAGACTCTTGCTCCTTCCTTCTGTGACAGAACTTCCCTGTGAGTTTCTTAGGTGGTGCTTTTCTATTCTATTTCCTTTTTGGTGGCAGATAACCTGTAATTTATGACCCAATAACAGTTCTTTTTGTTTGATTGATTTTTAAGCATATTGTGTGTGTGGAGTATGTATGTTTGTATATGGAATATTTGGTAGTAGGAAAATTTGATGCTTCTACTCAGCCTGCCATCTTGAAACTAAACCTGTTTTTCGTAAAAGTCGGAAATAAGGTGTACATGGGATTCTGTGGATGCTAAATATGGGTTATGAGTAAGTTCCCCATATTTCTCTTATTCACTGTGAACAATTTTTTAACATTTATTTATTTGGTTGCACTGGATCTTCACTGAGGCATGTGAGATCTTCAGTTGCAGCATATGAACTCTTAGTTGTGGCATGTGGAATCTTGTTGTCTAAACGGCTGAAACCTGGCACCCCTGCATTGGGAGTGCAGAATCTTAGTCACCGAGAAACCAGTGAGCTTCCTGAACCAATTATTCTTTTGTATGCATCTCAAAATAAAGTAGTTTTAGATTAAGATTTGCCTTTTCATCAACTGACATCCTGGATGAACTTAGATTTGCCACTGCTATTTCAAGCAAGGGGTTTGGGTTCTCTGGAGTTATTTGTATTAATCTTGACAGTTGGCTTTCCTTTTCTAGTGGCGAATCATACAATCATTTGCCAATTCTGCCTCAACTGAAATGTATTTTCTTCTGTTGTTGCAATACTACAATGTTTTAAATCCTGAAGATTATAGATTTTAATATCTACTAGGGTAATTACATTCTCTTCATTTCTCAAAATATTCTTAACTACTCATACATTTTAATACTTCTTTTAGTTAATACAAATTTCTATATTGACTGTTCTTTTCCTGGGATTGTCAGTTAAAATGTCATTTATTTGCTTTGATCTTTGTTTTTTTACTGAGTGCATTTACGATAGTACTTTTGTCTTGCTGTAACTGTATCTCATAGGTTTTGATACATGCAGTGGGACTGTAATTGCCACTTGACCATTATCTGGAAATGGTGAGGACTACAGAATAACTCCAACTACAGTGACTACTCTGAATCTCTTCAGAAATTGACTGATGTCAAATCTCTATTTTTAGTTTCTGTGTCCTCTGACATGAGTAGTCTGAGACTCTTGCTCCTTCCTTCTGTGACAGAACTTACCTGTGAGTTTCTTAGGTGGTGCTTTTCTATTCTATTTCCTTTTTGGTGGCAGATAACCTGTAATTTATGACCCAATAACAGTTCTTTTTGTTTGATTGATTTTTAAGCATATTGTGTGTGTGGAGTATGTATGTTTGTATATGGAATATTTGGTAGTAGGAAAATTTGATGCTTCTACTCAGCCTGCCATCTTGAAACTAAACCTGTTTTTCGTAAAAGTCGGAAATAAGGTGTACATGGGATTCTGTGGATGCTAAATATGGGTTATGAGTAAGTTCCCCATATTTCTCTTATTCACTGTGAACAATTTTTTAACATTTATTTATTTGGTTGCACTGGATCTTCACTGAGGCATGTGAGATCTTCAGTTGCAGCATATGAACTCTTAGTTGTGGCATGTGGAATCTTGTTGTCTAAACGGCTGAAACCTGGCACCCCTGCATTGGGAGTGCAGAATCTTAGTCACCGAGAAACCAGTGAGCTTCCTGAACCAATTATTCTTTTGTATGCATCTCAAAATAAAGTAGTTTTAGATTAAGATTTGCCTTTTCATCAACTGACATCCTGGATGAACTTAGATTTGCCACTGCTATTTCAAGCAAGGGGTTTGGGTTCTCTGGAGTTATTTGTATTAATCTTGACAGTTGGCTTTCCTTTTCTAGTGGCGAATCATACAATCATTTGCCAATTCTGCCTCAACTGAAATGTATTTTGCTGTAATTCCTTGAAACCTTCATTTCTGTAGTTGATATAGATGTTCCTATTTAAATATATCTTGGGGAATTTAATGACAGAAAGGATTTAAATACATCAAAAGAAATAAAGTCTAGAACTAGGAATCCCAGCAGTGTTTTAGTAAAACCAATTTGACCTGATTAATCTCTTTGACTCCAAAAGTCATTAGTGAAACCAAGAGTCATTTAACCTAAAGAACAAAGTAAAGAATACGCTATTGAAAAATAATTGCTCAGGAGAGCCAACATAATTTCCTTTTTTGTAAAAAAACATTTAACCTGAAAAATAACAATCTTTTTGAAAATGATTTGCTTTGTTCTGTGTACCATACTGATAAGACTGAGTGATATCATCTCTCCCGTTTTTTCTCTAATATTCAATGATTTTGTATATAGGATATGTTTGCATATATGTATTTTGACATGAAAATGCTCTGTAAATTTATTTAAGCAATGAGATGGCCAGAGAAAAGCCTTCTTATTTTATGCTTTTATAAGAGTTACTTTAAATAGTTCTGCTATTGTCAGTTCAGCCTGTGACTGTCTTTCTGTGAATGTTTCAATGCCTCGGAGCCATTTTGGGTTCTGGAATTTAGATAAATGCAGGCCCCTAATGTCAATCAGACTGTCAGGAAGTTGCCTTGCTCTAGTTATGTATATACTCTTAATAGATCATTTTCTGGTATAAGTACATACAGCATGGATAAGGTCAGAATGACTTTAAAATAAACACTTATTTGGTTTTAATTCCTCATGTGGATCTGAATAAGAGCAGACTAGGGCAACCAAAAATAGTCTGTAATCTTACTACTCAAAATGTGATCAAAGAACAAAAGACTAGCATCATCTGGAGTCTTAGGAATGCAGTAGACCCCTCCCTGGATAACTGAGTAAAAATTGACATGTTAATATAATCTCCAGGTGATGTTTATGAACATTAGAGTTTAAAAAGAAACATTGCTCTGATAATTAAATCAGATTCTCTTCTACTATTGGAAAATGTGATGAATGACAAGAAACCTGATATATTTTCTCTCTCAATTTCTTCCAACTGTATGCTTCTAGTAACTCTGAAAATGTGTACTGGCCTTTCAACCTGACCATTAACTCTAAAGATAACAATCTTGTTCCTGGATCCTTTCTGTTTATTTGAGGTGAAGGCCGGCCTGTTCTCATCACTCTTGATGAGGGTCTTTGTTATCGAATAACATGCTAATAACAGGAGCTTCCTATAACAGTGCTTTCAGTGTTAGCCTTTTCAGATTACTTTTCACACAGCTACTAGGTAGACTTGTCTAATATGAAGACCCAATTTTGTCATACTTCCGCTATTATTATGTAATGTCTCTCTATAGCTTTCAGGATGAAAAGACAAATTCTTGGTGTATCATATAAGGACTTTCATAACCTACCTAGTCTGTAAATCATAACCAAAGTGAGTATAGCAGCTGCTACTGTGCTCCCCTGTATCCTCTCAGCCCACCTGAGTGCAACTCTTAGCCCTCTGACATCTTTCTCCTCCAACCTCCTGGGCCTCTCTTCTTCTCTGCCCACTACCTTCAAGACCAGAGCTTTGAGTGCCTCACCAGGTACAGCTTGAAAATACTAGGAGTTAGGCTAGGAGTTAGGATCACTCTCAAAGAGTTCAGGGTCTGAATTCATAGATAAATGTTTCAGCCTCACGATTTTTACAGGGAGGAAAGCAATTCTGACCCCAAGAAAAAAGTCAAGTTTCTTTGCCTTGCTTTTCACTGCTTTTGTTATTATAATCATACTTAATGGTTTGCCTAAGAAAATTCTGCTCCTCTGCCTGACTGTTAAACTAAAGTGCCTTTGTTCAGAATCCTGTCCATATGTGGATGACTGGAGGGAGAAATTAACATATCCTCTGCCTGAGGTTTGCCATTCCAGAATATGTTTACAAGATTAACGACCTTTTTATTTGCTTCCTTACCTGTCCCCATCTCTGATCTATAAAAGAACCAGGAATCCAGACCCTGATAAGATGGTTATTTTGAGCCACTAGCCTGCCATTTTCTCAGTCATCTGCTTTCTGAATAAAGTCATTTTCCTTGCCTCAAAACACTTCTTCTCTCAGGTTCATTGGCCTGTTCTGCTGTGAGCAGAGTGAGCTTAGTCTCGATAACGTATTCTCAGGTGGAACTGAGTTCCAGTTGCTCATACTGTTGACATAGTAGCATGCTTTGTTTTGGTTTTTATCTGTTCAATTCCCCACTCTTCTCACTTGCTTCATGGCACCAACTTGAAAAACTACTTGAACCAAAGTGCTTCCCTCAGGGTTAGCCTTTTCAGATTACTTTTCACACAGCTACTAGGTAGACTTGTCTAATATGAAGACCCAATTTTGTCATACTTCCGCTATTATTATGTAATGTCTCTCTATAGCTTTCAGGATGAAAAGACAAATTCTTGGTGTATCATATAAGGACTTTCATAACCTACCTAGTCTGTAAATCATAACCAAAGTGAGTATAGCAGCTGCTACTGTGCTCCCCTGTATCCTCTCAGCCCACCTGAGTGCAACTCTTAGCCCTCTGACATCTTTCTCCTCCAACCTCCTGGGCCTCTCTTCTTCTCTGCCCACTACCTTCAAGACCAGAGCTTTGAGTGCCTCACCAGGTACAGCTTGAAAATACTAGGAGTTAGGCTAGGAGTTAGGATCACTCTCAAAGAGTTCAGGGTCTGAATTCATAGATAAATGTTTCAGCCTCACGATTTTTACAGGGAGGAAAGCAATTCTGACCCCAAGAAAAAAGTCAAGTTTCTTTGCCTTGCTTTTCACTGCTTTTGTTATTATAATCATACTTAATGGTTTGCCTAAGAAAATTCTGCTCCTCTGCCTGACTGTTAAACTAAAGTGCCTTTGTTCAGAATCCTGTCCATATGTGGATGACTGGAGGGAGAAATTAACATATCCTCTGCCTGAGGTTTGCCATTCCAGAATATGTTTACAAGATTAACGCCCTTTTTTATTTGCTTCCTTACCTGTCCCCATCTCTGATCTATAAAAGAACCAGGAATCCAGACCCTGATAAGATGGTTATTTTGAGCCACTAGCCTGCCATTTTCTCAGTCATCTGCTTTCTGAATAAAGTCATTTTCCTTGCCTCAAAACACTTCTTCTCTCAGGTTCATTGGCCTGTTCTGCTGTGAGCAGAGTGAGCTTAGTCTCGATAACGTATTCTCAGGTGGAACTGAGTTCCAGTTGCTCATACTGTTGACATAGTAGCATGCTTTGTTTTGGTTTTTATCTGTTCAATTCCCCACTCTTCTCACTTGCTTCATGGCACCAACTTGAAAAACTACTTGAACCAAAGTGCTTCCCTCAGGGTTGCTTTCTAGGGAAACTGAAGAGAAGACAGTACTGGATGAGACCCTTTCAAGTAGATTCTCAGCACTGGATTTTGGAATGAGATCACTTATCAATGAGATGGAAACAGGGGTCACGTTGGCATTGTAGGTGGGATGATGATGACATTTGGCCCTGGAGTAAATGGGAACTGGGTGGAGATGGAGGGGCATGCACTGGCTTATGCAAGAGGGCCAGCACTGAAACGTATGAAGTCATGTATGATGAAAATGATAGTGGCTGGCATGTATTAAGCACTCTGAAATCACTGAAGGAGGAGAATGTAGGGTTTAAATTAGCAAACTATCTTTACAGGACACGCTGTGAAATTCAGAAGTCCTCAGTGCCAGCATTTAAAGAGATCCTTATGTGGTGCAGCTAGGGGGTCTACCTTCCTGGCCTCCTTGTCTTGACAGCTAGGGTAGTATCTCAGCATAGCACAAGCAGGGTCATATAGTCGCTGATGCATGAGTTTCTAGAACCAATCAAGCTGATAACTTTCTGCTTTAAATACGTGACTCTCACTTTGTTCCAGGGTTGTCTTTCTCAAACTCATCTGGAGTGTGGTTTTCTGCATTTAGATAACCTGGAAGTAGGAGGCACTATTCAGTAAAGGGAGGTGAGGGTCCTGGATAAATGACCCAGTCTTCCACTACCCACTGAGAATCCTGAGACCTGTTATACCCCATTTCTTAGGTGGTGACTACAGAAATTAACACTGGTCACTGAAACAGCAAGTTGTTCATGAACATACCCATTTTTTGGGTTTCTCTCCTTTTCCCATTCTATTTTCCCCGTTACTCATTAGTGCTTCCAAAATTCTTATTTCAGGGCTTGATTTTGGAGGGATTCAGACTAAGGCAGCGAGGCTTTCACTATTCATTAAACACATCAGTTTCATATTCAAAATGGTCACATGCTTGTTGGGAATGGGGTTGAGTGTGACTGCCAGAGTGAAAGATACTTGGGTTTTCTCTTAAGAGACCACACAGAGAGAGCTATTACTCTTGCTGAATTTTCTATTGTAAACATTCTGTTCCCTGGCCTTTTAAGCATAGAATTCTGATTTTGTGTACTAAGGAGTATTGTATCTGTCCATTATTTCTTCTTTGCTTCTTTGCCCTGCATTTTCAGGGAAGTCTAAAATCTTCCTCCTCTCTTTATGTACACTAATAATTTCAAGGAGAATTCAGGCAGTTTTTCTTGAGAATTGTTCAGTTTTCCTTGAAAACTTTGCTTTATAGAGCTCTTAGAATTTCAGTTTTATAGTTTGGCTCTTAAAAAGCACATTTATCTCCTCTCTACATTCCTAAAGGGCATCATAGTAGTCTGTAAATATTTATTAAATATTCTCCACCATATTTTCTCCATCTGTCACACTTTTACCCATGAGGTTCCTTACTAGAAGGTATTCATCAACTTTCCACCTTGCTGACTTAGACTCGTAGGAGGGAGGTAGCTTTGATCAACTTTCCTTCACCATCAGAGAGTTAAATCTCTTGTTTTGCATGCCATATATACTTTTATTATAGGAAGAATCCCATTTAATTCCATTTCTCTGTGAATGGCTTGAGGTCAGAAACTATGCCTTATTCACCTTTTGTATCTACAAAACATAATAAGCATGCCTTGTATGTTTGTGGAACTAATGACCCTGTGCATTGTAAGAAGTTGTTCAGTCACAAAGTCCTGTCTGACTCCTTATGATCCCATGAACTGCACCAAATCAAGCTTTCCTATCCTTTACTATCTTCCTGAATTTTCTCAAACTTGTGTCCATTCAGTTGGTGATGCCATCTAACAATCTGATCTTCAGCAGCCCCCTTGCTCTCACTCTTTCTAAGCATCAAGGTATTCTCCAGTGAGTCAGCTCTTCACATCAGGTGGCCAAAGTATTGAAGTTTCATCTTCAGCATCAGTCCTTCCAGTGAATATTCAGGGTTGATTTCCTTTAGGATTGACTGGTTTGATCTTGCAGTCCAAGGAACTCTCAAGAGTCTTCTCCAGCACCACAGTTTGAAAGCAGTTCTTCAGGGCTCAGCTTCCTTTATGGTCCGACTCTCACATTCATACATGAACACTGGAAAAATCATGGCTTTGACTATACAGACCTTTGTCAGAAAAATGATGCCTCTGCTTTTTAATACATTGTCTAGGTTTGTCATAGCTATTCATCCAAGGAGTAAGTGTCTTTTAATTTTGTGGCTGCAGTCATCTTCCACATTGATTTTGAAGCCCAAGAAAATGAAATCTGACACTGTTTCCACATTTTTTTCCCCATTTATTTGCCATGAAATGGTAGGACCAGCTGCCATGATGTTTATTTTTTGAATGTTGAGCTTTCTATCAGCTTCATATCTCTCCTCTTTCAACTTCATCAAGTGACTCTTTAGTTCCTCTTTACTTTCTGTCACTAAAGTGGTATCATCTGCATATCTGAGGTGGTTGATATTTCTCCCAGCAATCTTGATTCCAGCTAGCTTGGTGTCTCCAATTTTCTTAAAGAGATCTCTAGTCTTTCCCATCAGAGTGTTTTCCTTTATTTCTTTGCATTGTTCACTTTAGAAGGCTTTCTTATCTCTTCTTTTTAGTCTCTGAAACTCTGCTTTCATTTGGGTATATATTGTAAGGAGAAATAGTAGTAAATAATCTAGACAAGCTTAAATTACTTTTAGCAGAACATTGATGTTGAACTGTCATTTTAAATCAGTTTAAAGGGTCTCCACAATCTAGAAGTAACACTCCTCATAGGAACAAAGCAAAATAGAATTTCAGTATAATTAAGACTCAAAAATTTTCTCTCACAATAGGGATAACTATTATAAAGCTATAATTTTTATTTTTATTACAAAGCTTAAAATTACATACTAATTATAACTTTTTAATGAGCACCTAGTGTGAATCAGGTATTGTAATATGTTTTAAATGCAGAAAAATTTGGGAATGCAGATAAAACAATAGTAGCCCTGGAGGTGGTTCCATGGTGTAATGGTGAGACCTCTGGACTCTGAATCTAACAATAGTCAAATTATATCATTATTCATACATACTACTATTACAAATATTATCTCTTTATCTCTGTATTACATGCACATATGTATTTTTCAACATCATCAATCTAAAGAGACTCTATTTGTCTCCCTTTTTTCATAAGGCAGCTATATCTATATATAAGGGAGTTTTCTTAATTCTTTTAAAGGACAGTTTATCCTGATGGATGTGGATACATGCACACACACAAACACACACAGGTTTGGCATTTCCTATTGGTAGTCCATTTATCACTAACCTAGGAGTCTCAACATCCCTGGAACCGTGGCAAACTAATCTGTCAGCCTGAAGCAGTGTTAAATCTCAAACCCTATAATTCTTGGCATTTTCCTTTTCACTTCTAGCCATTTCACAATATCCTGTGAAATTGTGAAAGCAGGGCTGTAACAACCACTCTATGATCACGAAGATTCAAATCTGAGGACAAAAGTCAACACTGTGTGGGCAGAGCAAAAAATATATGGAGAGAATCTAAGTTACTGAATGTAAATCTATGATAAAAACTTTTGGAATTGTTCTGCATTCATTTTAGTTGAAATGATATATTTTGCAAAAACTTTTCTTTGCATTGTTCATTTAGAAGCTTTCTTTCTCTTTTTTTTCTAGAACTCTGCTTTCCCATGGAGTATTTTTTATTTCTTTGCATAAATACTTTAGAAGGCTTAATTACTTTTCTTTTTATTTGAACTGCATTTCATTGGTAAAGGGTAGTAGTAAATAATCTAGACAAGCTTAACTTACTTTTAGCAGAACATTGATGTTGAACTGTCATTTTAAATCAGTTTAAAGGGTCTCCACAATCTAGAAGTAACACTCCTCATAGGAACAAAGCAAAATAGAATTTCAGTATAATTAAGACTCAAAAATTTTCTCTCACAATAGGGATAACTATTATAAAGCTATAATTTTTATTTTTATTACAAAGCTTAAAATTACATACTAATTATAACTTTTTAATGAGCACCTAGTGTGAATCAGGTATTGTAATATGTTTTAAATGCAGAAAAATTTGGGAATGCAGATAAAACAATAGTAGCCCTGGAGGTGGTTCCATGGTGTAATGGTGAGACCTCTGGACTCTGAATCTAACAATAGTCAAATTATATCATTATTCATACATACTACTATTACAAATATTATCTCTTTATCTCTGTATTACATGCACATATGTATTTTTCAACATCATCAATCTAAAGAGACTCTATTTGTCTCCCTTTTTTCATAAGGCAGCTATATCTATATATAAGGGAGTTTTCTTAATTCTTTTAAAGGACAGTTTATCCTGATGGATGTGGATACATGCACACACACAAACACACACAGGTTTGGCATTTCCTATTGGTAGTCCATTTATCACTAACCTAGGAGTCTCAACATCCCTGGAACCGTGGCAAACTAATCTGTCAGCCTGAAGCAGTGTTAAATCTCAAACCCTATAATTCTTGGCATTTTCCTTTTCACTTCTAGCCATTTCACAATATCCTGTGAAATTGTGAAAGCAGGGCTGTAACAACCACTCTATGATCACGAAGATTCAAATCTGAGGACAAAAGTCAACACTGTGTGGGCAGAGCAAAAAATATATGGAGAGAATCTAAGTTACTGAATGTAAATCTATGATAAAAACTTTTGGAATTGTTCTGCATCTAGATTCATTTTAGTTGAAATGATATATTTTGCCCATTTATAAAATCAAGTCTGATTTTCTGTTAACTGTGGCAAAATCGTTTCATCTAAATCTTCAAGAAGTGCAGAACAGTGAAAATCCTATTTACTGCCAATAAACACAATAATATCCAGCATTTACCTAGAACATATATTCAAGCTTAGCAATAAATATTTGGGATACAGTTAAAAATGTAATCTTTAAGCAACATTCATGCATGGTTGTTATTATTATTTTAAACACAGAGAATCTGAGATTCCAGAGTTTAAGGAATAAGCCTAAAATGATTCAGATAATAGGTGACAGAACTGAAATTCAAGTAAGTCCACCTGGTAATAAAGTCCCATGTTGCTAAGTCTGATACAGTGTCTCCCAAGTTGTTACAATGCTCAGCATTTGTCCCTTTAGTCCTTACTTTTGTTCTAAGCATTTAACAGAGGACTATTCTTACATAAATGGGGCATGGATTTGGACTGGTTATATAAGTCTCTGTGCAAATAAATGCCAGGAAACATTCTGCCTGAAAACGAACTTCTTAATTTGTCCCCGAACAGTAATTTTAAATCAGAGGTCTGCTAGGTTTTTAGATAAGGACTGAAAATTAGATGCTGACGAGCTATACTGAAAGTGAATTTGTCCCACTTGTTGTGGACTAATTTTGTCAACATATATCACCCTTGTAACTGCAAAACGTGTTGTAAGGATAGATGACTAAAAGAGAAATTAGCATACTCCCAATCAATCTCTTATTCAGTTGTTTCTTTATTGCTGAAAAAGTACTCCAGTCTTCACCCAAACCTGAAACCGCAGACAGAAATAACTCCCCAGACTGCTGGATTCTAAGCTTTATGCCATCACAGGCCATGTTTGACTATTTCAAATCACTATCACGTAGGCTAACGCCTACTCTCAACTACTCACATGGATAGCAAATTAACAAATGAAATCCAAGAAATTGGAAAATATGCATGTGTACATATATATATACACACATATATATGTTATTACTAGTTGCTAAGTTGACTTAACTCTTTAGCAACCCCATGGACTGTAGCCTGTCAGGCTCCTCTGTTCATGAGGCTTCTTAGGCAACAATACTAGAAGAGGTTGCCCTTTTCTTCTCAAGGGGATCTTCCTGATCCAGGGATTGAACCCATCTCTCTTGCATTACATGTGGATTCTTTACCATTGAACCACTGGAGAAGTCTATATACATATATGTGTAGAGAGAGAGAGAGAGGGAGTCTGAATACACAGAGCAACAGTGTTTGCTGAAATGCTGGATTAAAAATATCTGCATGAAACAGAACATTTCTTAGTATTTAACTTGGTTTTTGAACTGTAGTTGCTTGCATTTAGTTACTTAATATGATCCCTGGATTTTCTATTATAATTATGTTATAGTGATAACCCATCTAGCTTCTTAGGGTGGTTGAAAGAGGTAGAAATGTTCAGTGAAGATTTTAAAGTGTTGTAAAGAATAATTTGAAACACAAGAAGGCTAAATCATCCTAAAGATTTTTCTTCTGGATCTGTAGTACCAGGAGTGACATCAGAATATAACCTACTTCTCAACTGTAATATAGTTTTTAATATGAAAGTTCTTTGTTATCATTCACTACCATGGCCCAGAAGAGAAACATAATCCAAATACATTATCCATTGTAATATAGTTTTGACGTGCATTTCCCTAGTGCACTTGTTTTCCAGGGAACCTAATCCTAATTATTTAACACTTTCAAAGTCAATAAATTATTGGAGGGAAGCAAAAGCCTGTTGGTGGGTGAAATTTCTCTGTGAAATGAAAGTCGTCTCATGAAATGAGAAGTTGCAAGGTATCATTTAATAATAGCAAGTAATATTTTAAAATTACTGTTTAGAAATGTATTGCCTGATATTAAAATGACTTTATATAAATGCTGTGTCCTCAATTTAAAAGGACATTGGTAAACCCCCTAGGACTAAATCATCAGGCCATGTTTGACTATTTCAAATCACTATCACGTAGGCTAACGCCTACTCTCAACTACTCACATGGATTGAAATCCAAGAAATTGGAAAATATGCATGTGTACATATATATATACACATATATATGTTATTACTAGTTGCTAAGTTGACTTAACTCTTTAGCAACCCCATGGACTGTAGCCTGTCAGGCTCCTCTGTTCATGAGGCTTCTTAGGCAACAATACTAGAAGAGGTTGCCCTTTTCTTCTCAAGGGGATCTTCCTGATCCAGGGATTGAACCCATCTCTCTTGCATTACATGTGGATTCTTTACCATTGAACCACTGGAGAAGTCTATATACATATATGTGTAGAGAGAGAGAGAGAGGGAGTCTGAATACACAGAGCAACAGTGTTTGCTGAAATGCTGGATTAAAAATATCTGCATGAAACAGAACATTTCTTAGTATTTAACTTGGTTTTTGAACTGTAGTTGCTTGCATTTAGTTACTTAATATGATCCCTGGATTTTCTATTATAATTATGTTATAGTGATAACCCATCTAGCTTCTTAGGGTGGTTGAAAGAGGTAGAAATGTTCAGTGAAGATTTTAAAGTGTTGTAAAGAATAATTTGAAATAAAAAGATGGCTAAATCATCCTAAAGATTTTTCTTCTGGATCTGTAGTACCAGGAGTGACATCAGAATATAACCTACTTCTCAACTGTAATATAGTTTTTAATATGAAAGTTCTTTGTTATCATTCACTACCATGGCCCAGAAGAGAAACATAATCCAAATACATTATCCATTGTAATATAGTTTTGACGTGCATTTCCCTAGTGCACTTGTTTTCCAGGGAACCTAATCCTAATTATTTAACACTTTCAAAGTCAATAAATTATTGGAGGGAAGCAAAAAGCCTGTTGGTGGGTGAAATTTCTCTGTGAAATGAAAGTCGTCTCATGAAATGAGAAGTTGCAAGGTATCATTTAATAATAGCAAGTAATATTTTAAAATTACTGTTTAGAAATGTATTGCCTGATATTAAAATGACTTTATATAAATGCTGTGTCCTCAATTTAAAAGGACATTGGTAAACCCCCTAGGACTAAACAGGCCTTTTCTCTACCTAATTAAATTAAGTGTAGTGTACAGTGCCTCTCTGCAAAGATTAACAGAATGCATTCCTTGTCAGTTTAAGTGTTGCCTGTGGCGGTATTTTTTTCTAATTTAATTAAAAGCTGTTCTTTTATGAAAAACCAAGCTTGCAGCATAATTCCTCTTAGGTTTACATTTCTAAGAGGCGTTTGGTAGAAAGTAGAGAGTGAAGAGAAAGAAGAGAAAAGGCAGTTTTCTCTGTGATGTATTAGACCATGTCTCCATCTCAAGCCCAGTCAGTAGCCCTGATAAGAATACTGGAAATTTGTAATGTAAAACGGTAAATACACCACAAACTCCCACATATTCAGATTCCATAGAGTGGATTATTATTCAATTGTAAGAAGTGAACCATGTGGCACCAGTGGTAAAGAATTCTTCTGCCACTGCAGGAGGTGCAAGAGACATGGGTCCATCCATGGGTCAGGAAGTCCCCTGGAGGAGGAAATGGAAACCACTCCAGTATTTTCGCTGGAAAATTCCATGGACAGAGGAGGCTGGCAGGCTACAGTCCATGGGGTTTCAAAGAGTCAGACACGACTGAGCAGACATGCACATATGCAAGAAGTGAAATCTCAAGTCACACGGAACATGAATGAGCCTTAAATGCTTGTTATTAAGTGGAGGAAGCCAGTCCAAAAAATTTGCATGCTCTATTATTCCCACATTGATATTGGTTAACCGTTTTGATACCAGTTGTTTGTGGTATTCAGGTTTTTCATAGTTGGTTACAGATAAGCTAGGAGAGGAGACTAGAATGCTTCATGTAGTAATGGATTAGAGTTGACAATATTAGTATGAATTCAGTTAACTTACAATAGATACAGATAGAAATATTTATAGATGTATTTATATATACTAGACAGTACACACAAATAAGTCCTTGCTCTGTGTGGGAGGATCTAGAATCAATGACACTTTAGAACTGTCCATGTCTTGTATTCTGATTGTTGTCCTTTAGTCATTCAGTCATGTCTGATTCTTTTCTGACCCCATGGACTGTAGTGTGCCAGGTTCCTCTGTCCATGGGATTTCCCATGCAAGAATACAGTAGTGGGTTGCCATTTCCTTCCCTAGGAAATCTCCCCATCACAGGAATTGATCTTACATCTTCTGCTGGGCAGGCAGATTCTTTACCACTGAGCCACCAGGAAAGACCAGATATCACTCTCCAATAAAATGGACCAAGGGCCCTTGCAAAGTGTACTGATACAATGACTAGGGGCCAAAAATATACAGCATGATTCTGTAGTATCTTGTAGTAGCAGATTCTAAGAAAGTATTAAAAAATAAATAAGAGAAAATAACCAACAAGCAATAGCGGAACATGTCAATGGAGAAAGCACCCACTGACTAAAGGTGGAACAAGATGAACAACACAACAAAAGGAAATTGTATTGGGGCTATATCCCAAAGTGTAAAATAAATATCCATAAGCCCATACTGATATGAGTTATGGAGTAATTAGATAAATGGAGGGGAACTGAAAAATATCTTGTGTAGGAGAGTTACAAAGTGTTCATGAGGTATTTCTCCCTCATGGAGGTGGAATACACCTCCTCACTTGTTAAACACAGGTTTTGTACAGTGACTTCTTCCCTAGGGGAACTATGTGAAAAGGGAGAAATGAGTAACTTGACAATGGAGAAACCAGACAAAAACTACCTCAGCCAGAGGCTCAAAGTGGACTAGCAGTTATAAGTCATATAATAATATAGGTTCTTGATAAAATGTGATGAAAACAGTACTTTGCCTTTGAGGTTTTCCTTACAAAAATAATCTCAGTCCAATCATAAGAAATACATCAGACAAGTTCCAGTTTTGAGGGGCATTCTGCGTAATTCCTGAGTTGTACTCAAAACTGTCAGGACTATCAAAAACAAACAAACAAACAGAGAAACTCAATAAGAAGCTAAGGAGGAAAGACTACTTAAGATAACGTGGTATCCGGAACAGAAAATCAAGAGAATTTGAATCAAGTACAGAGTTAAATTAAAATCATCCCTATTGGTTCATTTGTTGTAAGAAATTAATACAAGATGCACTGGGTATGGGAACTCTCCATACTAACTTCATAATCTTTCTGTATAACAAAAACTTATAAAATTAAAATTTTATTTAAAAAATTTAAAAAGAAAGGCAAATTCTACTTAAAGATTGAGAAAATTTTTTTGGCAAACATACTTTCAGCAGTAGTTTCAGGTCTTCTGTCATTTGGTCGTCAAAAAATCTTCTTTTTGGGGAAGGTGCAAGAAGTAAAGAGAAAAGAGAAAGAAAAAAAAGGGTTAGCAATCTGATTTTCCTAATCCCATTCTTCTTACCCAGCTTCTGGTTCAAGGGTGGAAATGAGTAACAGATGTGCAACTGAGATCCCTTACAGTCTTAAGGAGAGTGTGGTGCTCAACAAAGATTCCAGACAGCGGCTCCTCCAGTCTGCCAAAAAGGTCCACTGGGGACAGTCCAAACATGGCGAGATTGTTTCAACACACAACCAAAAAGGGCAATATAAGATAAAAGAAAGCCATGGCAAAGCTTAAATCAAGGGAATGAAAAATTCACCTTTTGGAGGCTAGTGTCATTACAGATAAGTTCTGCCTTTTCTTTAATGAGATTATCTGTCACAATATATTTTGAACTTTACTGATCTTGTAAATTGGTATGGAGAGTCCATTATGAGATACTACATGTTTTTGAATTTTAAAAGTGTTGTTTTCTTTTTCTGAAATAAGAAAATAGCGTGTACAAAACAAACATTTATCTTTTTTTTTTTTTGAGATGTTATGATGAATTTCTGCCTGATGTTATCATTTTATAATGACATTTTATTCTGTTTTGCTTCCATGGTTGCTTGCCATAATGATTTAAGAAGGAAGGAGGTTAATGGAGTAATTTCCCAGCAATATAGCCCAACTTGTAAAAGGTCAGTTCACTGCTTGATTGTTTCTCAGTGTAAGGCCCTTCCAGCAACACAAATATGATCGTTGAAAGAGCTGGACTCAGTAGTTGGAGAAAAGTCACTTCCTACAAGTTATTGAATATGGTCTTGATGCACAGAAATTGAGTAGCCTTTTGTTAAAATAGCAACTGGAGGCATATTGCTTCCTAGGATTCATTTACTGTGAGTTTTTTGTTCTGTCTTAAAAGGAAAACAAAATAAATAGAAGGAGTCTTAAAATGTGTTGGTCTTTCAACAGTTTTGTGGAGTCCCCATATATACTACAGCATTTTCTTTATCTGCAGAAATTTAAGTTGTAAAATTAATTGAAGTAATGTTTTAACACTAACAGAGAAATTTTCAAGAGTTTTAGATTTTACCAATTGAAATCAATCAACTTATTGGAGATCTTAACTGATTCTGGAAAGCTTAACTCTTGAAAAATTCTGATTCTCAAGAAAAGCACCAGAATTTTTTGAGTATTCTCTATGTGACTAATGCTTTAAGAGTATTATTTTACTTAGTTCTTATAAAATGTTTTCTGAAATAGTCTTTGCTTTTTTTAATTTAATTTTTTGTCCTCTTTATTGGTTATTTATTTATTTATTTATTTTCATACATCCTTATCTTTGGCCTGTGTGAGCCTCCCACTGCAGTGGCCCCTTTTGCTTCAGAGCACCAGCTCTGGGTGCATGCGCTCCAGAGCACTGGTTGACAGTTGGACACACCAGTCCAGTTGCTCTGTGGCATGTAGGCTCTTCATGGGCCATGGATTGAACTGGTGCCCCATGCACTGCAAGGAGGACTCTTCATCCACTGGACCACCAGGAAAGCCCTGAAATAGTCTTGATTATAATCTACAAGTGAGAAAAATGAGGTCAACAATGATGATCAAGTTCTCAAGATTACATAGCTATGAAGACTGACTCCTGAACTTGACTCCAAAGCCCAAAATGTATTAAAATATGTACATATATACACTTATATACATATATACATATGTATATATACACACATAATTTACTTTTCATGTATATAATATATACACATGTAAATATGTGTACATATAATATATATTATATGTGTAATTAATTTAAAATAATAGACTAATCTACTATTTAAATTTAGCTCATATTAGTGTTTCTAGCTGAAATATCTAATTTTTTTGAGTGCATGGACCATACATCGTTACTTTTCTACCCAGCTCAATGCCAAGAAAAGTAAATCCTTGAGTATAATCATTGACAGACTGAGTGAAAAATGGTTGAAAATTGAGTTTCTTGATTAACATTTTCCTGATATTCTACCACAGGAGGCAGCTGTATTAAAATTTGCTAATGAGTCAACATTTTTGAGCCATGTCTCCCGTGGTTTCTACTCAATTTAGACATGATCTTCCAAGAAAAAAAAAATATATGAATATATTCAGAGTTTGGCTTTCTCAATACCACCTCTATACTCACTTTTGTCGGGGGATTTTGTTCTTGTCCCACTGGGAACTATATCAGGTGCTGAGTTCAGATGGCTTGTTGTTTAGTCATCAAGTCATGTCTGACTCTTCATGACCTAGTGGACTTCAGTATGCCATGCTTCCCTGTCCCTCACCGTATCCTGGAGTTTGCCCAAGTTCATGTCCATTGAATCGGTGATACCATCCAACTATCTCTTTCTCTGTCTCCCTCTACTCCTTCTGCCTTCAATCTTTCCCAGCCTCAGTGTCTTTTCTAATTACTCAGTGATTCACACAATGTGGCCAAAGTGTTGGAGCTTCAGCTTTGGCATCAGTCCTCCCAAAGAGCATTCAGGGTTGACTTCCTTTAGGATTGACTGGCTTCATATTCTGGCTTTCCAGGGAACTCTCAAGAATCTTCCCAAGCACCAAAGTTCAAAAGCATCAAGTCTTCGGCACTCAGCCTTCTTTATTGTCCAGTTCTCATGTCTGTACATGACTATTGGAAAGATCATAGCTGTGACTGTAAGGACCTTTGTCAGCAAAGTAATGTCTTTGCTTTTTAACACACAGGGTTTGTCATAGCTTTCTTGCCAAGAAACAATCATCTTCTAATTTAATGCTTTCATTCATAATCCACATTGATTTTAGAGCTCAAGAAGAGGAAATCTGTCACTGCTTCCATCTTTTCCCTTCTATTTGCCATGCAGTGATGGGACTGGATGCCATGATCTTAGTTGTTTTATATTGAATTTTATGCCAGTTTATTTTCTGTCCTCCTTCACCCTCACCAAAAGGCTCTTTAGTTACTTTTTGCTTTCTGTAATGTGTAAAAATGGTTTAGTGTTTCTAGCTGAAATATCTAATTTTGAGTGCATGGACCATACATCGTTACTTTTCTACCCAGCTCAATGCCAAGAAAAGTAAATCCTTGAGTATAATCATTGACAGACTGAGTGAAAATGGTTGAAAATTGAGTTTCTTGATTAACATTTTCCTGATATTCTACCACAGGAGGCAGCTGTATTAAAATTTGCTAATGAGTCAACATTTTTGAGCCATGTCTCCCGTGGTTTCTACTCAATTTAGACATGATCTTCCAAGAAAAAAAAAATATATGAATATATTCAGAGTTTGGCTTTCTCAATACCACCTCTATACTCACTTTTGTCGGGGGATTTTGTTCTTGTCCCACTGGGAACTATATCAGGTGCTGAGTTCAGATGGCTTGTTGTTTAGTCATCAAGTCATGTCTGACTCTTCATGACCTAGTGGACTTCAGTATGCCATGCTTCCCTGTCCCTCACCGTATCCTGGAGTTTGCCCAAGTTCATGTCCATTGAATCGGTGATACCATCCAACTATCTCTTTCTCTGTCTCCCTCTACTCCTTCTGCCTTCAATCTTTCCCAGCCTCAGTGTCTTTTCTAATTACTCAGTGATTCACACAATGTGGCCAAAGTGTTGGAGCTTCAGCTTTGGCATCAGTCCTCCCAAAGAGCATTCAGGGTTGACTTCCTTTAGGATTGACTGGCTTCATATTCTGGCTTTCCAGGGAACTCTCAAGAATCTTCCCAAGCACCAAAGTTCAAAAGCATCAAGTCTTCGGCACTCAGCCTTCTTTATTGTCCAGTTCTCATGTCTGTACATGACTATTGGAAAGATCATAGCTGTGACTGTAAGGACCTTTGTCAGCAAAGTAATGTCTTTGCTTTTTAACACACAGGGTTTGTCATAGCTTTCTTGCCAAGAAACAATCATCTTCTAATTTAATGCTTTCATTCATAATCCACATTGATTTTAGAGCTCAAGAAGAGGAAATCTGTCACTGCTTCCATCTTTTCCCCTTCTATTTGCCATGCAGTGATGGGACTGGATGCCATGATCTTAGTTGTTTTATATTGAATTTTATGCCAGTTTATTTTCTGTCCTCCTTCACCCTCACCAAAAGGCTCTTTAGTTACTTTTTGCTTTCTGCCATTAGAGTGGTATCATCCACATATCTGAAACTGTTGGTATTTCTCCCAGCAATCTATATTCCAGCATGTAAATCATCCAGACTGGCATTTCACATGATGCGCTCTGCATATAAGTTAAATAAACAGGGTGACAATAAACAGCTTTGTTGTATTCCTTTTTCAATTCTGAACCAGTCAGTTTTTCCATACAGGGCTCTATAACTGTTGCTTCTTATCTTGCATACATATTTCTCAGGAGATCATATTTCCAAAATCAGGTTTTGTGTGTGTGTGTTATTTTGTTTCAGTCTTTTTATGTTTTTTTTTTTCAAAGATAAGTTTTATTTTGTTTATTTTGTAGAACACACTATAGTTGAAGACTGTCCGGAATGAGTTATGAACATTTTGTCATAGACACTATGGGTAACTTATGCTTCTTTTTACTGCTTCCACGTTCCCAATAAGCAGAATAATAAGTGAAAAATGACATTCTGAATTATTTTATAGGAAACCCTTCATCCAGAAGATTTATTTTTGAGATGAGAGACTGAATATTTCTCAAATTGAAAGGCTAAATATGAGTGAATGATCTAGGTTATCAGAAAGAACTGCCAGTATTTAGTACTTACAGATGTTATCATGTCCTGAGACTACAAACATGAGGAAGATATAGGTTTATGTACTTAAGGAGTTTTATGTTACTATCACCAGAAAAGGCAATTTTAAAGAACTTCAATGTATTTCTGAATTTCCAGGGAACTCTCAAGAATCTTCCCAAGCACCAAAGTTCAAAAGCATCAAGTCTTCGGCACTCAGCCTTCTTTATTGTCCAGTTCTCATGTCTGTACATGACTATTGGAAAGATCATAGCTGTGACTGTAAGGACCTTTGTCAGCAAAGTAATGTCTTTGCTTTTTAACACACAGGGTTTGTCATAGCTTTCTTGCCAAGAAACAATCATCTTCTAATTTAATGCTTTCATTCATAATCCACATTGATTTTAGAGCTCAAGAAGAGGAAATCTGTCACTGCTTCCATCTTTTCCCCTTCTATTTGCCATGCAGTGATGGGACTGGATGCCATGATCTTAGTTGTTTTATATTGAATTTTATGCCAGTTTATTTTCTGTCCTCCTTCACCCTCACCAAAAGGCTCTTTAGTTACTTTTTGCTTTCTGCCATTAGAGTGGTATCATCCACATATCTGAAACTGTTGGTATTTCTCCCAGCAATCTATATTCCAGCATGTAAATCATCCAGACTGGCATTTCACATGATGCGCTCTGCATATAAGTTAAATAAACAGGGTGACAATAAACAGCTTTGTTGTATTCCTTTTTCAATTCTGAACCAGTCAGTTTTTCCATACAGGGCTCTATAACTGTTGCTTCTTATCTTGCATACATATTTCTCAGGAGATCATATTTCCAAAATCAGGTTTTGTGTGTGTGTGTTATTTTGTTTCAGTCTTTTTATGTTTTTTTTTTTTTTTCAAAGATAAGTTTTATTTTGTTTATTTTGTAGAACACACTATAGTTGAAGACTGTCCGGAATGAGTTATGAACATTTTGTCATAGACACTATGGGTAACTTATGCTTCTTTTTACTGCTTCCACGTTCCCAATAAGCAGAATAATAAGTGAAAAATGACATTCTGAATTATTTTATAGGAAACCCTTCATCCAGAAGATTTATTTTTGAGATGAGAGACTGAATATTTCTCAAATTGAAAGGCTAAATATGAGTGAATGATCTAGGTTATCAGAAAGAACTGCCAGTATTTAGTACTTACAGATGTTATCATGTCCTGAGACTACAAACATGAGGAAGATATAGGTTTATGTACTTAAGGAGTTTTATGTTATTATGGAGTCACCAGAAAAGGCAATTTTAAACATTTTGAACTTCAATGTATTTCTGAATTTTAGAAATCATTTTTTTTCTCTAAAATATCTCTAATGTTGTTTGTAAGGTAATCAAATACAATAGTTACTTGTTCATTAGCAGCTTATTGTATGCTATACAGCTTAAGGAAAAAAGGATAACTGTAGATGGATTCTGCTTCTGTCACCAACCAGTAAAGGGACCTACACAGGTGATTTTAACTTTACTAAGTCTCAGGTTTTAAGTTTACTAAGTCTCAGAATCAGAGACCTGCATTTAACTGTATCAAGCATCCAATAAAGGAAATATCTGCTTGTATATCAACTCAGTTAACTCAGTTAATTAAATGGCCTTAAGAAATTCATCTGTGTTGCACAAGGTACTATGGGATACTGGATCCAGTAGATCAGAAGGGTTTGATTCTTGGTATCGCTACTGCCAATATCAATGACTGCTTATATTACTTCTATGAAATTCATACTACATAACTGAGAAATGGTAATAAAGTCATGAGTGTTCATAATAAAACTAATTATATTTTTCTTCCTACTTAAAGCTCTTAAAAGCTTCCTATTGCAAACACATTATTGTATGATTTTCTGGGCGTAGTAATTACCATTTTTGTGTGATGGAACAAACCAATGTTTGGAGGTAACCATTTGTTCTCAAATGTTTCCTACAGTGTTCAGTGTCTGCTAGTGTATACACTCTACTTCCTCTTCCTTTCCTTTCTCAAACGTGTTAGCCTGTCTAAAATGTCTATAACTCTGCACTGTCAGCTTGCAATAATATCTATATAAATGAAAAATTATAGGAAATAACTACTTCTTCTTCATTTCAAAACCCTATTCTGAAGTTGTAACACAGAATAGTCAGTCTTTTTTTTTTTTTTAAACATTTATTTATTTATTTATTTTGGCGGGGGTGGGGAGGGAGGGGGGTGGGCGGGCCACCTCCACCAGCCCTTCATTTGTCCAGTTTCATCCATCTTTGTTCCTTGGCCCGCGTGGGCCTCCCATCGCGGTGGCCCCCGTTGTCGCAGAGCACCGGCTCTGGGCGTATGCGCTCCAGAGCTCTGGCTCGGCAATTGGACACATCGGTCCAGCCGCTCCACGGCACGTGGGATCTTCCCAGGCCAGGGATCGAACCGGTGCCCCTTGCACTGCAAGGCGGTGTCCTCACCCACTGGACCACCAGGGAAACCCAATAGTCAGTCTTTATGACCAGATTGAAGTTGCTAATGTGCTATTTATATCCTCCTCAAATGCATCAAGATGTATCTGCTTTTAAAATTCCAACACTGATTAATTTCTAGCGTCTTCAGTACTGACTGTAGTGCACTCTCTGGTGTTTCTCTTCTTTTTCCTGTCCAGACCGCATTTCTCTAGTTGCGCAAAGGGGCCATGGAATTTTAAAACTATAAAAAACAATTCTGAATAAACTGGTTAATACTCATTTTCTTACTGCTGAGATCACAAAAGTCTCTTGTCTTTTAGTAGAGGCTACAGAACCTTATTCCCAGGATCCCTTGAGTATCCTCTTGTGGCTTGGCATTAAAGTAAATTCACTGATGTTCTTCTGTAGGACTACAGACTGGCCTTTTGTTTATTATTGTTGTATTTTATTTGTATAGCTATCCCGCCATGCTCCATGCTATAAATAATGATGTTTTTATTGTTAGTACCGTACACTTAATAAAGCTGCAGTTTTCCTGGCAATTAATTGTGCTGACAATCAATGCAGGGCTGCAGGCAGCATGTTTATGTGCTGAGCTTTTGAGAGTGAAGCCCTAAGAAGCTGGGCTGTCAAACTTAAATACACAGCTCAGACATAAAGCCACATTCTGTTCTTGGTTTGACCAAACAACAGTTGATTACAGGCAGAACCCAGACCGAGTTTTGCTTATAAAGTAGAGAATATTTGGTCACCTTTAAGCAGTAAGGTTAGAGTTTTATTAAAGAGAAAATGGCATGAGAAAATTACTCTTGTCTGCTTTTTCTCAGGGTGTAGTCTGTTTTTGATAAAATTTTCTCTTTTGCAGCTCCCTAGCAGGTTTGGAAATCTTTACTTTCCACTAAACTTAACACAAAATACATGTATATGTTTGGTGTTTTTGGTAAATACCTCCAATTTACTCAGATAATTTCCTTGGATCAGATATGACTGATGAGTTGTGTTTTCTCTCCATTTTTTCTTCTTCCATGAACTAAGTGACATTCTTCTGTGACATTGGACTTTACATCTTGACTCACTAGATATTTAATCTTTATTCAATGATGATGATAGGGACAGATCAAAGACCTTTGATGATTGAAATGGAAAAAAAGTTTAGAAAATGACTTTGGGAAGCTTTTTAAAAAATTATCCAGTATAAAATCTATTTTAAAGATGTAAAGGTAAAGTATTATTTTAATAATACTTAAGTTATCCAGAGTTCTTATGTCATTCTCCTCAAGGTAGCACACAGAGAGTAGTAGAACTCAAAGTCCTTGCTCCTTCACGCCTCATGATAAATATGTAAAACTTAATTTATACAGAACTCCAACATTTTTTTAATCAAACATGGATTTGAATAAAATGGATAATTTTAGTCACATAAATCCACATTTTGATGATGGAAATAATGTTAAGATTCTTATTTTCCTCTTCTTATTATAACTTACAATGCTTTCATAATCATAATCGCAGATTTATAGGAAGCTACTATTGATCGTTTTTAAATTGTTAGTACCGTAGGGCTATCCCGCCATGCTCCATGCTATAAATAATGATGTTTTTATTGTTAGTACCGTACACTTAATAAAGCTGCAGTTTTCCTGGCAATTAATTGTGCTGACAATCAATGCAGGGCTGCAGGCAGCATGTTTATGTGCTGAGCTTTTGAGAGTGAAGCCCTAAGAAGCTGGGCTGTCAAACTTAAATACACAGCTCAGACATAAAGCCACATTCTGTTCTTGGTTTGACCAAACAACAGTTGATTACAGGCAGAACCCAGACCGAGTTTTGCTTATAAAGTAGAGAATATTTGGTCACCTTTAAGCAGTAAGGTTAGAGTTTTATTAAAGAGAAAATGGCATGAGAAAATTACTCTTGTCTGCTTTTTCTCAGGGTGTAGTCTGTTTTTGATAAAATTTTCTCTTTTGCAGCTCCCTAGCAGGTTTGGAAATCTTTACTTTCCACTAAACTTAACACAAAATACATGTATATGTTTGGTGTTTTTGGTAAATACCTCCAATTTACTCAGATAATTTCCTTGGATCAGATATGACTGATGAGTTGTGTTTTATCTCCATTTTTTCTTCTTCCATGAACTAAGTGACATTCTTCTGTGACATTGGACTTTACATCTTGACTCACTAGATATTTAATCTTTATTCAATGATGATGATAGGGACAGATCAAAGACCTTTGATGATTGAAATGGAAAAAAAGTTTAGAAAATGACTTTGGGAAGCTTTTTAAAAAATTATCCAGTATAAAATCTATTTTAAAGATGTAAAGGTAAAGTATTATTTTAATAATACTTAAGTTATCCAGAGTTCTTATGTCATTCTCCTCAAGGTAGCACACAGAGAGTAGTAGAACTCAAAGTCCTTGCTCCTTCACGCCTCATGATAAATATGTAAAACTTAATTTATACAGAACTCCAACATTTTTTTAATCAAACATGGATTTGAATAAAATGGATAATTTTAGTCACATAAATCCACATTTTGATGATGGAAATAATGTTAAGATTCTTATTTTCCTCTTCTTATTATAACTTACAATGCTTTCATAATCATAATCGCAGATTTATAGGAAGCTACTATATGGTTTAGTGATTTGTTGAGGAACAACCTTGTTCAGAAAAGGCACTAAACAAATATTTGGTTAGTGAGTGAGCAAACAAGTAAACAATAATCATACTAGCAAAGACTATTGGTATGTACTGTTTTATAATCTTTTCTCTATAGAGTTTGATGTTGTAATTAAAAGTAACAGATATTGAACTTCTGGTTTCCATTTAGGGTGGTTGAAAGAAAGGGAATTGCTCTAAACCATACAACAGGAAATAACTTGACTAATATCATGTTCATAACTTTTTTTGAATCAATAAAGTTTGAAGTCACAAGATAGTAAACTGGTTTAAAATATAAAGAGAGACAATCACCTATAGTGAAAAATGAAGCATAAATTCTTGTTCACTTGGGCAAAATGCAGTTAGACAGTGATAAACAGAGTTTAGCTAGGATGACTGACAAATTGATGGAGCACAGTCAAATGTACACGGCAAATATAGCTCCAAAAGAGCAAATTGCCTATACTCTCTTAAAGACTTTTCCTACACGAGATCCATCAGATAATCACAACCACACACACACAATATTCTAAGAAAGTTTCCCTTATAATGAAAATTTGAGAAAAATTATTAGTTGTGAAAAGAGCACAAAGCCTGTCAAAACAGGTTAAATTTTATTTCCCTGAAGAATAAAATTTAATCTGTGGAAAGAGGTGTAAACAAATGCAATTGTTCTAACACTAGAGAAAATCTGTTGCAACTAGAAAAAGAGGATAGGAGAAAAACTCATTACTGGAAAAAGAATATGAACTAGGTTAATGGAAGAAAGAAACACTGTGCAAACTAAACATTCAAGAGCCATAGAACATGATATCTGCCTGAGGTTTTATAGAATCAAAGATAATTCTCTTCCTACTGCCAGGCTAACATCATGCCCCACTTTTTGTGACCCCATGGACTATAGCCTTTCAGGCTCCTTTGTTTATGAGATTTTTTTAGGCAAGAATACTGGAATGGGTTGACATTTTCTCCTCCAGGAGATTTTCCCAATCCAGGAATGGAGACTGGATCTTCTGTGTCTCTTGACAACATTAAACAAAAATTAGGAGTATTAATGTCAGACAAAAGTAGACTTCAAATAGGAGATATCAGAGATATTCGATAAAGAGAACACTACATAGTGACAAAAGGTTCGGTTATTCAAAAATCCTAAGTCCTTGATGTGTATGTGTCTAATAGAAAATATTCTAAATTGACACAAAATATGTACTTATATCTTTTCTATAGAGTTTGATGTTGTAATTAAAAGTAACAGATATTGAACTTCTGGTTTCCATTTAGGGTGGTTGAAAGAAAGGGAATTGCTCTAAACCATACAACAGGAAATAACTTGACTAATATCATGTTCATAACTTTTTTTGAATCAATAAAGTTTGAAGTCACAAGATAGTAAACTGGTTTAAAATATAAAGAGAGACAATCACCTATAGTGAAAAATGAAGCATAAATTCTTGTTCACTTGGGCAAAATGCAGTTAGACAGTGATAAACAGAGTTTAGCTAGGATGACTGACAAATTGATGGAGCACAGTCAAATGTACACGGCAAATATAGCTCCAAAAGAGCAAATTGCCTATACTCTCTTAAAGACTTTTCCTACACGAGATCCATCAGATAATCACAACCACACACACACAATATTCTAAGAAAGTTTCCCTTATAATGAAAATTTGAGAAAAATTATTAGTTGTGAAAAGAGCACAAAGCCTGTCAAAACAGGTTAAATTTTATTTCCCTGAAGAATAAAATTTAATCTGTGGAAAGAGGTGTAAACAAATGCAATTGTTCTAACACTAGAGAAAATCTGTTGCAACTAGAAAAAGAGGATAGGAGAAAAACTCATTACTGGAAAAAGAATATGAACTAGGTTAATGGAAGAAAGAAACACTGTGCAAACTAAACATTCAAGAGCCATAGAACATGATATCTGCCTGAGGTTTTATAGAATCAAAGATAATTCTCTTCCTACTGCCAGGCTAACATCATGCCCCACTTTTTGTGACCCCATGGACTATAGCCTTTCAGGCTCCTTTGTTTATGAGATTTTTTCAGGCAAGAATACTGGAATGGGTTGACATTTTCTCCTCCAGGAGATTTTCCCAATCCAGGAATGGAGACTGGATCTTCTGTGTCTCTTGACAACATTAAACAAAAATTAGGAGTATTAATGTCAGACAAAAGTAGACTTCAAATAGGAGATATCAGAGATATTCGATAAAGAGAACACTACATAGTGACAAAAGGTTCGGTTATTCAAAAATCCTAAGTCCTTGATGTGTATGTGTCTAATAGAAAATATTCTAAATTCATGACACAAAATATGTGGGAATTATAATAATAAATCTTCAAAGTTTATTGACAATTGAAATACTCTTCTCCAAGTGACTGCTCACTTTTAGTCAAAAAATATATTCAAGCGATACAATTCTGATCCAATACCAGTAGGGTTTTGAGGTTACTGAACAATATGAATCAAAATACCATCTACTAGCATAAATGGGAAAGAATAGCAAAGGAAATCATGCAGCTAAAGAAGAACAAAGTGAGAGGAGAGGAATGAGTACTCTGCTAGATATTAAATAAAAGTGTAGATTTCTGGAATAAAGAGAGCTTGATAAAACTGGCATGAGAGAAGAGAGGTCATAGAAGTAGACTAGAAAGTCAAGAAGGAGATTAATTATGTGCATTGTACCTATTTATGGTTTGATAATCCTACTATTTAACATAAATGTGAACAAATAATGTTTATAATGTTAAATGATGCTGAGATAATTGCTTAAGTTTTGGAGATAAGTTTTGAAAAAGAATTTTAACTTTACTTCTTATAGCAAAATTACTTCTAGATGCTTTAATACTAAAAGTTCTAAAAAACAAGTTTAATGTTCATGTTAAAAGGGGCTAGGGCTATTTAATTATAATCCACAAGACAATTCTTTAAAAAAAGTGATAGAATTTATTTTAAAATAGCATTACAGGGCTTCCCTGGTGGTCCAGTAGGTAAGGACACGCCTGCAGCCATAGAACATGATATCTGCCTGAGGTTTTATAGAATCAAAGATAATTCTCTTCCTACTGCCAGGCTAACATCATGCCCCACTTTTTGTGACCCCATGGACTATAGCCTTTCAGGCTCCTTTGTTTATGAGATTTTTTCAGGCAAGAATACTGGAATGGGTTGACATTTTCTCCTCCAGGAGATTTTCCCAATCCAGGAATGGAGACTGGATCTTCTGTGTCTCTTGACAACATTAAACAAAAATTAGGAGTATTAATGTCAGACAAAAGTAGACTTCAAATAGGAGATATCAGAGATATTCGATAAAGAGAACACTACATAGTGACAAAAGGTTCGGTTATTCAAAAATCCTAAGTCCTTGATGTGTATGTGTCTAATAGAAAATATTCTAAATTCATGACACAAAATATGTGGGAATTATAATAATAAATCTTCAAAGTTTATTGACAATTGAAATACTCTTCTCCAAGTGACTGCTCACTTTTAGTCAAAAAATATATTCAAGCGATACAATTCTGATCCAATACCAGTAGGGTTTTGAGGTTACTGAACAATATGAATCAAAATACCATCTACTAGCATAAATGGGAAAGAATAGCAAAGGAAATCATGCAGCTAAAGAAGAACAAAGTGAGAGGAGAGGAATGAGTACTCTGCTAGATATTAAATAAAAGTGTAGATTTCTGGAATAAAGAGAGCTTGATAAAACTGGCATGAGAGAAGAGAGGTCATAGAAGTAGACTAGAAAGTCAAGAAGGAGATTAATTATGTGCATTGTACCTATTTATGGTTTGATAATCCTACTATTTAACATAAATGTGAACAAATAATGTTTATAATGTTAAATGATGCTGAGATAATTGCTTAAGTTTTGGAGATAAGTTTTGAAAAAGAATTTTAACTTTACTTCTTATAGCAAAATTACTTCTAGATGCTTTAATACTAAAAGTTCTAAAAAACAAGTTTAATGTTCATGTTAAAAGGGGCTAGGGCTATTTAATTATAATCCACAAGACAATTCTTTAAAAAAAGTGATAGAATTTATTTTAAAAATAGCATTACAGGGCTTCCCCTGGTGGTCCAGTAGGTAAGGACACCGCCTGCAGTGCAGGGGGCGCCGGTTTGATCCCTGGCCTGGGAAGATCCCGCGTGCCGCGGAGCGGCTGGACCAATGTGTCCAATTAGCGAGCTGGAGCTCTGGAGTGCGTGCGCCCAGAGCCGGCGCTCTGCAACAACAGACTCCACCGTGATGGGAGGCCCACAGGAGCCAAAGAACAAGACAGATGAAAATAGAGAAATGAAAGACCAATAGAAGTGGTCCGCCCACTCCCCTCCCTCCCCAACCCGACCCCCGCCCAAAATAAATAAATAAATAAATCTTTAAAAAAAAAAAAAAAGCATTACATAAATAAGTACCTTTACTGATCAGAAACTGTCACTAGTAATACTCAAAGGAAAATAAAATCCTGGGGGAAAAATAGCTGATGTATGTGAAAATGGTTAGATATTTTCCCTATTATATAAAAAATGTTTACAAATCAAAATAGCAGCAATAAATCTAATTCTTACCTAATCTTTCTGTAGATATACTAATAACGCATCTCCTGGCAGATATCAATGCATTGGTGATACTTACCATGAGTAAGCATGCGATGTTTTAGTAGAATGGGCTTAGTCTAGTAATACTTAAGGGGATCAAATCTGAAATCCTTGCACTTATGGGGCATTACCCTCTAGAAAATATAACATAGGTTATATAATTGAGAGTATTAAAGAGGCAGTGCTTCAGAGCCAAAATAGTTTCCTGTAGTGTAAGTCGTGCCCTCTAGAAAATATAACATAGGTTATATAATTGAGAGTATTAAAGTGCATTGTACCTATTTATGGTTTGATAATCCTACTATTTAACATAAATGTGAACAAATAATGTTTATAATGTTAAATGATGCTGAGATAATTGCTTAAGTTTTGGAGATAAGTTTTGAAAAAGAATTTTAACTTTACTTCTTATAGCAAAATTACTTCTAGATGCTTTAATACTAAAAGTTCTAAAAAACAAGTTTAATGTTCATGTTAAAAGGGGCTAGGGCTATTTAATTATAATCCACAAGACAATTCTTTAAAAAAAGTGATAGAATTTATTTTAAAAATAGCATTACAGGGCTTCCCCTGGTGGTCCAGTGGGTAGGGACGCCGCTTTGCAGTGCAGGGGGCGCCGGTTTGATCCCTGGCCTGGGAAGATCCCGCGTGCCGCGGAGCGGCTGGACCAATGTGTCCAATTAGCGAGCTGGAGCTCTGGAGTGCGTGCGCCCAGAGCCGGCGCTCTGCAACAACAGACTCCACCGTGATGGGAGGCCCACAGGAGCCAAAGAACAAGACAGATGAAAATAGAGAAATGAAAGACCAATAGAAGTGGTCCGCCCACTCCCCTCCCTCCCCAACCCGACCCCCGCCCAAAATAAATAAATAAATAAATCTTTAAAAAAAAAAAAAAAGCATTACATAAATAAGTACCTTTACTGATCAGAAACTGTCACTAGTAATACTCAAAGGAAAATAAAATCCTGGGGGAAAAATAGCTGATGTATGTGAAAATGGTTAGATATTTTCCCTATTATATAAAAAATGTTTACAAATCAAAATAGCAGCAATAAATCTAATTCTTACCTAATCTTTCTGTAGATATACTAATAACGCATCTCCTGGCAGATATCAATGCATTGGTGATACTTACCATGAGTAAGCATGCGATGTTTTAGTAGAATGGGCTTAGTCTAGTAATACTTAAGGGGATCAAATCTGAAATCCTTGCACTTATGGGGCATTACCCTCTAGAAAATATAACATAGGTTATATAATTGAGAGTATTAAAGAGGCAGTGCTTCAGAGCCAAAATAGTTTCCTGTAGTGTAAGTCGTGCCCTGTTGGCATAGTTTAGAGGCCTCAGATGTTAGATCTACATAAGAACAGAATGTAATACATAAAAGAGAGACTTGAGGAGTGGCATTGATAATCCCAGATTTCTTCGTGCTTTGTCAGTGCCTTGTAATTGCCTGCATCCTTGATATTATTAATGAAGCTTAATGCTAGATACAACTACCAACCTGAGAGTATCTGAATTAACCTCAGAGGGAACAATAAGAACAGGAATAAAAAAGTAACAACAACCAAAAAGATGCAGGACTTCTAGGTCAATGTTTGTTCTCAAACTGGTTCTCTGAGCATAAGAAGTCCAAAGTTTCCTGGTAGTAGCTGTAGCCAGTAATTCGATGAAATGTCTGTTGTGTCCTGCAGCAAGAGTTTAGTCGTCTTATAGACCAAGACTTCTAATGCTACAAAGCATAGATTTATGGAAATAGAACCCTCAGTGTTCCCCAGGGGTTCAATTAAAAAAGGGTCATTCCTTCCACCCCAGTCCTGGAACCACCTGTTTCAATGTGGCCTCTCCAAGAAGCAGAAGCCAAGGCTGAGCCAGATTTTCAGGAGATTTGGGGGTAAGCGCCAGCCGAAGATCAAGAGAACAGGAGCAGGAGTAGGCAGACTGAGACCTCACTATTAATTTCAATAGTAGTGATCAAAGAAAGTGTTGGATAGGAGGAGTTTCAGAATTCACTGTTGAGCTGAAAATTTCAGGTAGGCTGTTAGAGAGTCTCCTAGCTAAAGTTGTGGGTTACATATCCTGTAGGATTTCTCAGGTAGGCTGTTTAGAGGCATCTCCTAGCTAAAGTTGTGGGTTACAAAAAAGTAGATATACTAATAACGCATCTCCTGGCAGATATCAATGCATTGGTGATACTTACCATGAGTAAGCATGCGATGTTTTAGTAGAATGGGCTTAGTCTAGTAATACTTAAGGGGATCAAATCTGAAATCCTTGCACTTATGGGGCATTACCCTCTAGAAAATATAACATAGGTTATATAATTGAGAGTATTAAAGAGGCAGTGCTTCAGAGCCAAAATAGTTTCCTGTAGTGTAAGTCGTGCCCTGTTGGCATAGTTTAGAGGCCTCAGATGTTAGATCTACATAAGAACAGAATGTAATACATAAAAGAGAGACTTGAGGAGTGGCATTGATAATCCCAGATTTCTTCGTGCTTTGTCAGTGCCTTGTAATTGCCTGCATCCTTGATATTATTAATGAAGCTTAATGCTAGATACAACTACCAACCTGAGAGTATCTGAATTAACCTCAGAGGGAACAATAAGAACAGGAATAAAAATGTAACAACAACCAAAAAGATGCAGGACTTCTAGGTCAATGTTTGTTCTCAAACTGGTTCTCTGAGCATAAGAAGTCCAAAGTTTCCTGGTAGTAGCTGTAGCCAGTAATTCGATGAAATGTCTGTTGTGTCCTGCAGCAAGAGTTTAGTCGTCTTATAGACCAAGACTTCTAATGCTACAAAGCATAGATTTATGGAAATAGAACCCTCAGTGTTCCCCAGGGGTTCAATTAAAAAAGGGTCATTCCTTCCACCCCAGTCCTGGAACCACCTGTTTCAATGTGGCCTCTCCAAGAAGCAGAAGCCAAGGCTGAGCCAGATTTTCAGGAGATTTGGGGGTAAGCGCCAGCCGAAGATCAAGAGAACAGGAGCAGGAGTAGGCAGACTGAGACCTCACTATTAATTTCAATAGTAGTGATCAAAGAAAGTGTTGGATAGGAGGAGTTTCAGAATTCACTGTTGAGCTGAAAATTTCAGGTAGGCTGTTAGAGAGTCTCCTAGCTAAAGTTGTGGGTTACATATCCTGTAGGATTTCTCAGGTGGGTGGGCATTCTAGCACTTTCTTCAACCCCTGCCATTGCTCAGTCATTGACTGAGAGTGCTCTGGCATGAACATTGTGGCGGATTCAAAATTAGCATTTGGAGGGTTTCAATTGCCTGTATTTACTAGATAGCTTCTCTTAAAGGGAGATCTGAGCAGTCTACTTCAGTGACTGCCACAGAAATTCTAGGCTAATCCAGTAGAAGAAAAAATTTCCTTAAATAGCACAATTTGATAGAGGGAAGGAGACAATTTGAGATACATTTATGTTGTGTGCAAGATTCTAAACTTGGAAGTTTGAATCCCTACTCCACTGTGAATGTTGTGCTTTGAAATATACTTGACAAACAAAAGGTGTTAAGGTCTTCTTTATGTCAGACACATTCATAGACATGTGTGAAATAGCCTGAGGCTGCTAAAGTTATCTTTATCAATAGTATATTCTCTTTGCATAAGATGTTTTATTATCAAAATCAATATTCAAATGTAAATATTTAGAATAAGATTTTACTCTTTTGTGGATCTTTTTTTCACTTTAAAGATATTTTACTGATATTTTCTCTGGGGATTTTCTTTAGCATTTTCATATTTTATTGACAGTCAACTTCAGCTAAAATGCCACTAACAGTATTTGTCAATGTTTTTTACAAATATTTAATTTTTATTTTACTTGTCAGTAGAAAAGCTACCAAAATGTTATGAAAATTGTGTGGGAGCTTGACATGTTATATGTATTGGCTGACTGATATTTGCACTTGACCTCATCACATATAAAAACATTCAAGAATGTTTTAATATTAGTGTTGCTGACACTATTTACCAGAACCATTATATTTGCGAAGCCAAGGCTGAGCCAGATTTTCAGGAGATTTGGGGTAAGCGCCAGCCGAAGATCAAGAGAACAGGAGCAGGAGTAGGCAGACTGAGACCTCACTATTAATTTCAATAGTAGTGATCAAAGAAAGTGTTGGATAGGAGGAGTTTCAGAATTCACTGTTGAGCTGAAAATTTCAGGTAGGCTGTTAGAGAGTCTCCTAGCTAAAGTTGTGGGTTACATATCCTGTAGGATTTCTCAGGTGGGTGGGCATTCTAGCACTTTCTTCAACCCCTGCCATTGCTCAGTCATTGACTGAGAGTGCTCTGGCATGAACATTGTGGCGGATTCAAAATTAGCATTTGGAGGGTTTCAATTGCCTGTATTTACTAGATAGCTTCTCTTAAAGGGAGATCTGAGCAGTCTACTTCAGTGACTGCCACAGAAATTCTAGGCTAATCCAGTAGAAGAAAAAATTTCCTTAAATAGCACAATTTGATAGAGGGAAGGAGACAATTTGAGATACATTTATGTTGTGTGCAAGATTCTAAACTTGGAAGTTTGAATCCCTACTCCACTGTGAATGTTGTGCTTTGAAATATACTTGACAAACAAAAGGTGTTAAGGTCTTCTTTATGTCAGACACATTCATAGACATGTGTGAAATAGCCTGAGGCTGCTAAAGTTATCTTTATCAATAGTATATTCTCTTTGCATAAGATGTTTTATTATCAAAATCAATATTCAAATGTAAATATTTAGAATAAGATTTTACTCTTTTGTGGATCTTTTTTTCACTTTAAAGATATTTTACTGATATTTTCTCTGGGGATTTTCTTTAGCATTTTCATATTTTATTGACAGTCAACTTCAGCTAAAATGCCACTAACAGTATTTGTCAATGTTTTTTACAAATATTTAATTTTTATTTTACTTGTCAGTAGAAAAGCTACCAAAATGTTATGAAAATTGTGTGGGAGCTTGACATGTTATATGTATTGGCTGACTGATATTTGCACTTGACCTCATCACATATAAAAACATTCAAGAATGTTTTAATATTAGTGTGCTGACACTAATCTACAGAACCATTCATAATTGAATTTTTATAGACCCAGCATCTTTAGAAATTTCACTCACTCCCAACCCCGATGAACTGTCATAATAATTGATTGTGTTAGCAAAAATAAGTGGCCCAAATTTGGCTTACCCTCAGAACAGCCCTGTTTCAACTGACACAGAGGAGGAATAAGGTTATTTCAATTTGCCTCAGCCAGGTCAAGGCTCAAGGAAAGCCCTGGCTCATGCCTTTAAGGTGATCCTGCAGACAAGCGGATGAATTGGCTTTGTCAGTCTTCTGTTTGGCATGAACACCAATAACCTTGCTTCTCTTTCCTGTTTCTCCTAAAGGGAAGGGATTTTTTTTTTGGCAGAATACTGCTTGCTTTTACAGTTACAAAGCTATAGAGTTTAAGGAGGGAACTGTAATTACATGCCATTAAGCTCAGAAGGCCATCGGCCTAGATGAACATTCTGAAGAGGACATAGCCTTCAATTTCAGTACAGGATGATTACCAGAGCGTTTTAGTAGAGCACTGGTGAAGGAGAGGAAGAAATAACTCTGAAAATATGCTAAGGCAGCAAAGCCATGAAAATGCAGTTAGACACGGCAGTGAGTACATTGATTATGCCAGGAATGATTTAGCAGAGGTGTTTCACACTGGCCATTAAACAAAGAGCCATAATGGGGTTGAAAATGTACTCAGTTTCTACTTGCTCTCCAGCCTAAACCGCAGAGGTGTCACCTGCATTATTTATTATCAAAATCAATATTCAAATGTAAATATTTAGAATAAGATTTTACTCTTTTGTGGATCTTTTTTTCACTTTAAAGATATTTTACTGATATTTTCTCTGGGGATTTTCTTTAGCATTTTCATATTTTATTGACAGTCAACTTCAGCTAAAATGCCACTAACAGTATTTGTCAATGTTTTTTACAAATATTTAATTTTTATTTTACTTGTCAGTAGAAAAGCTACCAAAATGTTATGAAAATTGTGTGGGAGCTTGACATGTTATATGTATTGGCTGACTGATATTTGCACTTGACCTCATCACATATAAAAACATTCAAGAATGTTTTAATATTAGTGTGCTGACACTAATCTACAGAACCATTCATAATTGAATTTTTATAGACCCAGCATCTTTAGAAATTTCACTCACTCCCAACCCCGATGAACTGTCATAATAATTGATTGTGTTAGCAAAAATAAGTGGCCCAAATTTGGCTTACCCTCAGAACAGCCCTGTTTCAACTGACACAGAGGAGGAATAAGGTTATTTCAATTTGCCTCAGCCAGGTCAAGGCTCAAGGAAAGCCCTGGCTCATGCCTTTAAGGTGATCCTGCAGACAAGCGGATGAATTGGCTTTGTCAGTCTTCTGTTTGGCATGAACACCAATAACCTTGCTTCTCTTTCCTGTTTCTCCTAAAGGGAAGGGATTTTTTTTTTTTTTTGGCAGAATACTGCTTGCTTTTACAGTTACAAAGCTATAGAGTTTAAGGAGGGAACTGTAATTACATGCCATTAAGCTCAGAAGGCCATCGGCCTAGATGAACATTCTGAAGAGGACATAGCCTTCAATTTCAGTACAGGATGATTACCAGAGCGTTTTAGTAGAGCACTGGTGAAGGAGAGGAAGAAATAACTCTGAAAATATGCTAAGGCAGCAAAGCCATGAAAATGCAGTTAGACACGGCAGTGAGTACATTGATTATGCCAGGAATGATTTAGCAGAGGTGTTTCACACTTGCCATTAAACAAAGAGCCATAATGGGGTTGAAAATGTACTCAGTTTCTACTTGCTCTCTCCAGCCTAAACCGCAGAGGTGTCACCTGCATTATTTCTTCATATTGGTTTATGGGAAAATCCCTGGCTTTTCGTGACAGGACTGTTTTTCCACTGGATTCGGCAATTTCGGAATTTTGTTTGCTTTGCCAATCATTGACTCTCTTTTGGTTTAAAGTACATCTTAAAGCTGACTTCCTCCAGGAAGCCTTCTGTATTAATTGCATTTGGTTACTTCCTTTCAACCTCTTCCTTTTGAGAGAAAGCACTGCTTTAAATTATATTTCTGATATGTTGGTTTGAAAGGCTATAGGTATATCTTAAACCTTCAAACCCATGTGGATAGTAATGCAATATATACTTAGATTGTGATAGGGTATAATTACCTTCATAACTAGATCACTGACTCTGACTAAACCAGAATTCTTTTATTTCTCTTATACACATTCATAAGCATTGTGTCATTCTGAATACAGTGTACAAAAGTCAGGTGACAAACCCTGCAGATTCAGTAGGAGGTATTTGTTTCCGACATGAATGAAAAGGGAAAACATCTGAATAACTAATGTGGGTTGGTCATTTTTCCACTGCTTTGAAAAGGAAGAATGTTATAGCATTTTTTTTTGGTCCTGATTCTGAGAGACTGTTCTTTAGGTATGCCATAAGAGAAATGAAAAAGTAAAAAATCTAGCCTGCTGTCAAAAGTGGGTTACATTATTGAAATTATATGACTAAGTATGATAATGTATGTTATGACAGATTTTTAAAAATATACATAATTCTAAGAAGCGGGATAAAAATCGGTCTACTCTCAACTGTGCCCTGCCAGAGCTCCCATCTTTTTTAAGCAACCTTTTTTTTTTTTTTTGAGTCCAGAATAAAATTCTACCCAATGTCATCTATATTCCTCGTGTTTGCTTTCAAACACAGTTCCTAATTAGAAGGCACATATATGACGAGGATTCAAATGACTAAATCATCCCTACGATTACTAACTATATTAAATTCCTATTGTATATATATATATATAATTGCTGACTTAAACACACACACACACACACACACACACACACACACACAAATTTATTGTCTCACAGTTCTGGATATCAGAAGTCCAAAGTCAGGGCTGAGCTCCCTCAAGTGGATCTAGAAGAGAATCTCCTTCCAGGCCATCTCCATCTTCTAGAGCTTCACTTCTTGCATTCTTTGGCTTCTACCCTCTTTCTCTATCTTCAAAGCCAGTGGCCAGTACCAAAACACCGTTTCTGTCTGTAGTCCTATTTCCCTTGACCTCCCTTTTAATAAGGATACCTGTGATTACATTTTAGACTTAACTGGATAACTAAAGATAAATTCCCCATCTCAAGGTCATTAATTCGATCACATGTGCAAAGTCCATTTTCCTTTAGAAGGTAATATTGGCAGGTTCTATATTTTAGGACAATACTAGACATTTCAGGCATTGTGTTGGGATGGTGGAGAAATACATTTTGTTCTGGTGGAGAAATACATTTTGTTCTGGGGCATGGGGGCTAGCTTTTAGGATCTTTTGAATCACATTAGTTCAGCAGTTGCCTTATCTGCTTGACTTAGACGATAGAACTCTCAGTTTGATTTAAGCTTTAAATTTTCAAATGCTCATCATTCAAAGAACAAGTATTTGCTCAGGAGTACAGTAAAATTTGGGTGTGGTCTGTTTACAATTTCAGGGTCACATTTGAATTTCTCCTTCCTATGTACTCTAGCTGTGCTATTGAGGTGTGAACTTCCTAGCTTTCGAGACCTTTAGAATATATGGCCAATAGCTCAATTAAAGCAAGAAAGTAGATTAAAGTTGAATGTAAGGATTATGGATAGTGCTCAGTTGCTCATTCTTGCCCGACTTTTTGCACCTCCATATGCTGTAGCCCGCCAGGCATAAAAAATACTGCAGTTGGGTGCCATGATCTATTCCAGTATTCCTTCCCAGCCTAGAGATTGAACCCATATTTCTTGAGTCTCTTGCACCGGCAGGCAGATTCTTTACCACTAGCGCCATCTGAGAAGCCCAAGGGTTAAGCATATATGCATGTAAAATATTCCTTTTAATTTTCCCAGCACAATGAAAGAGTTAAAATTATGCTTCTTTTAACATTTTGTGGTTTTTGTAATGGGATTTCAAGCAAACTGTTGTCTATTATTCTGATCATATTACCAGATAAAATTATTATGAGATTTACATAACTTAACAACATCCGTCATGCATAGGTAGTCTCATTAAACCATGTAAACTGTGACCATTTTTTGGATGAAATGGAAATTAAGTTTTTTCACTAGTATAAAAGATTTGCCAGAAATCGCAATTTTTTCCTGGGTAGCAAGATTTCTAAAATGATTTTTAAAGACTGTATGTAAGAAACATTTCATTTTGCAGAGGAGATTAAAAAAGAACAACAGTTATGTGGGGAAATAATTGGGTATGTTAAATGTAAATGAGACAAATTACCCGGTATATACTACAAAGTAGAAAGGAAATATTCTTCATTTACGAAAATGGTGATAAAAAAAATTACATCTGTGACATGGGAGAAAATGGCACAGACTACTGGCTTAAAATTTACAAATTTTTGAATCCAAATAAAAAAGAAAGAAAAGATAAAGTTTAATTCAATTGCCAAGGGCATTGTTCCTCTTAAAACTGATGATTGCAAAAATATGCAGAGAAAGCAGGAACACGTTTCTTTAGAGATAAATGATCAAAGCTGATGGACCTCATGACTTTAGCTACAAATCTGTTCAAGGCAATGGCCTGAGTTCACTGAATTGTTAAGATAGTCTCTATTGTTGATTCTTTGCTTTTAGAATGAAATGGAGATTACTGATCTATTGGGGGCATTATGACACGTCAGTTTTAATTACTTGCATAAACAGAAGCTGAGTCTAATGACCTATACAGACTTATAGCATAGACATTGCCTGTTTCATAAATTTCATTTGTTAAAAGTAAGTTATATTTATTAAAAGGTATAGAATAAAATAGTCACCTGAACTACCTTTTTGCAACTTTAAAAATATGTAGATTTGGACTAATACATCAACTAATGCTTTCAGTGACAAGTGAGTTGATTAAGATAAACTTTTTTTTTTTTCAAAAATAATCACTTGAATTTTTGTTGTCTCCATTGAAATTACTTGCACCAATAGTTACATTGCTTAGGTCTATAAAACTATTTTGGTACACGACAGAATTTTTCCCTCATAATGAGGATCAGTTTTAGTCAAACAAAGGTTTACAGAATGACTTTTGTGAGGACCTCTCTGTTTAATTGATGGCCATTCCTCCTAGTAACATATTATATAGTTATATGTTGTTGTTATTCAGTCAGTAAGTCATGTCTGACTCTTTGCAACTCTTGGACTGCAGCACACCAAACTTCCTATCCTTCACTACCTCTTGGAGTTCACTGAAACTCACGTCTATTGAATGAATGATGCCATCCACACATCTTGTCCTCTGTCACTCCTTTGTCCTCCTACTATCAATCTATCCAGCATTAGGGTCTTTTCCAATCACTTGGGTCTTTGCATCAGGTGGCCAAAGTATTGGAGTGTCAGCTTCAGTATCAGTCCTTGCAGTGAATATTCAGGGTTGATTTCCTTTGAAATGACTGGTTTCATTTCTTTGCAGTCCAAGGGACTGTCAAGACTCTTCTCTAGTACCACAATTTGAAGGCATCAGTTCTTCCTCAGGAATCAGCCTTCTTTATGTTCCAACTCTCACATCCATTCCTACATGGATTTGAAACTATAGCTTTGATGATATGGGCCTTTGTTGGCAAAGTGATGTGTCTGCTTTTTTAACTCACTATCTAGGTTTGTCTTAGCTTTTCTTCCAAGGGGAAAGCATCGTTTAATTTTGTGGCTGCAGTCACTGTCTGCAGTGATTTTGGAACTCAAGAAAAAAAGTATCATTGTTTCCATTGTTTTCTCATGTATTTGCCATGAAATGATGAGACTAGGTGCCATGATCCTAGTTTTTGGATTGTTGAGTCTTTTTTTTTTTTTTAAAACCTTTATTTTACTTTTAACTTTTACAGAGTTTTGTTGTTTACAGATATGTATGTTCTCAGATTAGTCATATGTATATCCCCCTCTTCCCACCCCTCCCGACCATCACAGAGCACCCCTGAATGACTAGAGCTATTTTCTTCACTTATGATAGTACAGGCCTTCATGCTACTTCCTTTACGCCTCTCACCCACTGTTCCTTCCCCACAATGTCCATATGTCCACTGTCCATGTCTGTCTTTCTGTCGCTTCACTGCATGTGCCATCATCACCATCCTACTAGATTCCATATATATGTGTCAATATACTGTATTTGTCCTTCTCTTTCTGACTGACTTCACTTTTTATGATACGTTCTAGATCCAGCCACCTCATTAAGGTTGATTCTTCTGCATTTCTCTTTACAGCTGTGTAGTATTCCATTGTATATATGTACCAGAACTTTTGGATCCATTCGTTCATCGATGGGCATCTAGGTTGCTTCCATGTTCTGGCTATTGTATAGAGAGCTGCAATGAACATTGGGGTACAGGTGCTTCTTTCAATTTTGATTTCATCAGGGTATAAGCCTAATAGTGGGATTGCGGGGTTCTATGGTGCTTCTCTTTTTAGTTTTTTAAGAAATCTCCAAACTGTCTTCCATAGAGGCTGTATCAATTTACATTCCCACCGAATATTCTTGATTTCCTTTGAAATGACTGGTTTCATTTCTTTGCAGTCCAAGGGACTGTCAAGACTCTTCTCTAGTACCACAATTTGAAGGCATCAGTTCTTCCTCAGGAATCAGCCTTCTTTATGTTCCAACTCTCACATCCATTCCTACATGGATTTGAAACTATAGCTTTGATGATATGGGCCTTTGTTGGCAAAGTGATGTGTCTGCTTTTTTAACTCACTATCTAGGTTTGTCTTAGCTTTTCTTCCAAGGGGAAAGCATCGTTTAATTTTGTGGCTGCAGTCACTGTCTGCAGTGATTTTGGAACTCAAGAAAAAAAGTATCATTGTTTCCATTGTTTTCTCATGTATTTGCCATGAAATGATGAGACTAGGTGCCATGATCCTAGTTTTTGGATTGTTGAGTCTTTTTTTTTTTTTTTAAAACCTTTATTTTACTTTTAACTTTTACAGAGTTTTGTTGTTTACAGATATGTATGTTCTCAGATTAGTCATATGTATATCCCCCTCTTCCCACCCCTCCCGACCATCACAGAGCACCCCTGAATGACTAGAGCTATTTTCTTCACTTATGATAGTACAGGCCTTCATGCTACTTCCTTTACGCCTCTCACCCACTGTTCCTTCCCCACAATGTCCATATGTCCACTGTCCATGTCTGTCTTTCTGTCGCTTCACTGCATGTGCCATCATCACCATCCTACTAGATTCCATATATATGTGTCAATATACTGTATTTGTCCTTCTCTTTCTGACTGACTTCACTTTTTATGATACGTTCTAGATCCAGCCACCTCATTAAGGTTGATTCTTCTGCATTTCTCTTTACAGCTGTGTAGTATTCCATTGTATATATGTACCAGAACTTTTGGATCCATTCGTTCATCGATGGGCATCTAGGTTGCTTCCATGTTCTGGCTATTGTATAGAGAGCTGCAATGAACATTGGGGTACAGGTGCTTCTTTCAATTTTGATTTCATCAGGGTATAAGCCTAATAGTGGGATTGCGGGGTTCTATGGTGCTTCTCTTTTTAGTTTTTTAAGAAATCTCCAAACTGTCTTCCATAGAGGCTGTATCAATTTACATTCCCACCAGCAATGCAGAAGTGTTCCCTTTTCTCCGCAGCCTCTCCAGCATTTATTGTCTGTCGATTTGTGGATGATGGCCATTCTGACGGGTGTGAGGTGATATCTCATTGTAGTTTTGATTTGCATTTCTCTAATTATAAGTGAAGTTGAGCATCATTTCATGTGTTTTTGGGCCATCTGTATGTCATCGTTGGAGAGGTGTCTGTTTAGGTCCTTTTCCCATTTTTTGATTGGGTTGTTCGTTTTTCCTGTGCTGAATTGTCTGAGTTGCTTGTAGATTTTGGAGATTAATTATTTTTCTGTTGTTTCAATTGCTATGTTTTTCTCCCACTCTGTGGGCTGTCTGTTCAGCTTTTTTGTAATTTCTTTTGCTGTACAAAAGCTTTTAAGTTTCATGAGGTCCCACATGTTCATTTTTCTTTTCAGTTCCACTGTTTTAGTAGGTGGGTCAGAGAAGATCTTGCTTTGATTGATGTCCTTGAGGGTTTTGCCCATATTCTCCTCTAAGAGTTTGATGGTTTCTGGTCTTACATTTAGGTCTTTAATCCATTTTGAGTTGATCTTTGTGTATGGTGTCAGGGAATGTTCCAACTTCATTTTTTTGCATGTAGCTGTCCAATTTTCCCAGCACCACTTGTTGAAGAGGCTGTCTTTGTCCCATTTTATAGTTTCGCCTCCTTTGTCAAAAATAAGGTACCCATAAGTGTGTGGGTTGATCTCTGGGTTCTCGATCTTGTTCCATTGGTCTATAGTTCTGTTTTTGTGTCAGTACCATACTGTCTTGAGGACTGTTGCTTTGTAGTAGAGTCTGAAGTTAGGGAGGCTGATCCCTCCAGATCCGTTTTTCGTTCTCAGGATTGCTTTGGCTATTCGAGGTTTTTGTGTTTCCATATGTACTGTGTTATTCTTTGGTCTAGTTCTGTGAAAAATGTCAATGGGAGTTGGATAGGGATTGCATTGAATATGTAGATGATATTTGGTAGTATGGTCATTTTCACAATATTGATTCTTCCGACCCAGGAACATGGAATATCTCTCCATCTGTTTAAGTCTTCTTTAATTTCTTTCATGAGTTTCTTGTAATTTTCTGTGTATAGTTCTTTTGTTTTTTTTGGGTAGATTTATACATAGGTATTTGATTCTTTTGGTTGCAATGGTGAAGGGGACTGCCTCTTTGATTTTGTTTACTGAATTTTCATTGTTTGTATATAGGGATGCCAGTGATTTCTGTGTGTTGACTTTGTATCCTGCGACTTGGCTGAACTCATTGCTTAGCTCTAGCAGATTTGTAACCGTGTCTTTGGGATTTTCTATGTATAATATCATGTCGTCTGCAAAAAGAGAGAGCTTGACTTCTTCCTTTCCAATCTGGATTCCTTTGATTTCTTGCTCTTCTCTTATTGCAGTTGCTAGAACTTCCAGGACTATGTTGAATAGTAGTGGTGAAAGTGGACACCCCTGACTTGTTCCTGATTTTAGAGGAAATACTTTGAGTTTTTCACCGTTGAGGATAATGTTTGCTGTGGGCTTCTCTTATATGGTTTTCACTATGTTGAGATAGGTTCCTTCTATGCCCATTTTCTGAAGAGTTTTAATCATAAATGGATGTTGTACTTTGTCGAAGGCTTTTTCTGCATCTATTGAGATGATCATGTGGCTTTTGTCTCTCAGTTTGTTGATATGGTATATCACATTGATTGATTTGCGGATATTGAAGAATCCTTGCATGCCTGGGATGAACCCGACTTGATCGTGTTGTATGAGTTTTTTGATGTGTCATTGAATTCTGTTTGCTAGGATTTTTGAGGATCTTGGCATCTAAGTTCATCAGAGAAATTGGTCTGTAATTTTCCTTTTTTGTGTTGTCTTTGCCTGGTTTGGGTATCAGGGTGATGGTGGCCTCGTAGAATGTGCTTGGAAGTTTTCCTTCCTGTGCAATTTTTCGAAAGAGTTTTAGAAGGACAAGCATTAGCTCTTCTTTAAATGTTTGGTAGAATTCGGCTGTGAAGCCATCTGGCCCTGGGCTTTTATTTTGGGGTAGATTTTTAATCACAAATTCGATTTCTGAGCTTGTGATTGGCTTGTTCAAAGTTTCTGTTTCTTCCTGGCTCAGTCTTGGGAGATTAATCTTCTCCAAGAAACTGTCCATTTCTTCCAGGTTGTCCAGTTTGTTGCCATATAGCTGTTCATAATAGTCTCTTAGAATCCTTTGGATTTCTGCATGATCTGTTGTAATCTCTCCTTTTTCGTTTTTGATCTTGTTGATCTTGTTCTTCTCTTTCTTTATCTTGATGAGTCTTGCCAGAGGCTTGTCAATTTTGTTTACCTTTTCAAAGAACCAGCTTTTTGTTTTATTTATCTTCACTATAGTTTTATTCATTTCATTCTCATTTATTTCTGCTCTAGTCTTTATAATTTCTCTTCTTCTGCTGGCTTTGGGGTGCTTTTGTTCTTCTTTCTCCAATTGTTTTAAGCGTAGGTTTAGGTCATCTGCTTCATATTTTCCTAGTTTCTTGAGGTGGGATTGTATTGCTATAAATTTCCCTCTTAGAACTGCTTTTGCGGTATCCCATAGGTTTTGCACTGTCGTGTGTTCATTGTCATTTTCTTCTAGGAATTGTTTAATTTCTCCTTTGATTTCCTCAATAATCAGTTTTTTTTTAGGTATGTGTTGTTTAATCTCCATGTGCTTGTGTTATTAGCGTTTTTTTTTTTTTTTTCTGGTAGTTAATCTCTAGTCTCATTGCATTGTGGTCTGAGAAGATGGTTGATATAATTTTGGTTTTCTTGAACTGACTGAGGTTTGATTTGTGGCCCAAGATATGGTCTATCTTGGAGAATGTTCCGTGAGCACTTGAGAAGAAAGTGTATTCTTCTGCTTTTGGGTGGAATGTCCTAAAGATATCGATGAGGTCCATCTTTTCCAGTGTGGCATTTAAGGCTTGTGTTTCTTTATTAATTTTCTGTTTGGATGATCTGTCCATTGCTGTGAGAGGAGTGTTAAAGTCTCCTACTATTACTGTGTTATTGTTGATTTCTTCTTTTAGGTCTGAAAGTATCTGTCTTATGTACTGAGGTGCCCCTGTGTTGGGTGCGTAGATATTCATGACTGTTATGTCTTCGTCTTGGATAGATCCCTTAATCACGATGTAGTGACCTGCCTTGTCTCTTAGAATCTTCTTTACTTTAAAGTCTATTTTGTCTGATATGAGGATTGCTACTCCAGCTTTCTTTTGATTTCCATTTGCATGGAATATCTTTTTCCAACCTCTCACGTTCAGTCTATGAGTGTCTCTAGGTCTGAAGTGGGTCTCTTATAAACAGCATATATATGGGTCTTGCTTCTGGATCCATTCAGCCAGCCTGTGTCATTTGGTTGGAGCATTTAGTTCATTTACGTTCAAAGTAATTGTTGATACTTATGTTCCTATTGGCATCTTCTTTGAAATTTGGGGTTTGATTTGTAGGACTTCTCCTACTTTTGTATTTATTGGCTATATCAGGCCCTTTAACACTTGTTGTAGGGCTGGTTTTGTGGTACAGAATTCTTTTAGTTTTTGTCTGTCTGAGAAGCTTTTGACTTCACCATCAATTCTGAATGAGATTCTTGCTGTAGTTACATTGTTTTTCTCAGGAATTTTTTTATTTCTCCTTTGATTTCCTCAATGATCAGTTGGTTTTTTAGGTATGTGTTGTTTAATCTCCATGTGCTTGTGTTATTAGCGTTTTTTTTTTTTTTTTCTGGTAGTTAATCTCTAGTCTCATTGCATTGTGGTCTGAGAAGATGGTTGATATAATTTTGGTTTTCTTGAACTGACTGAGGTTTGATTTGTGGCCCAAGATATGGTCTATCTTGGAGAATGTTCCGTGAGCACTTGAGAAGAAAGTGTATTCTTCTGCTTTTGGGTGGAATGTCCTAAAGATATCGATGAGGTCCATCTTTTCCAGTGTGGCATTTAAGGCTTGTGTTTCTTTATTAATTTTCTGTTTGGATGATCTGTCCATTGCTGTGAGAGGAGTGTTAAAGTCTCCTACTATTACTGTGTTATTGTTGATTTCTTCTTTTAGGTCTGAAAGTATCTGTCTTATGTACTGAGGTGCCCCTGTGTTGGGTGCGTAGATATTCATGACTGTTATGTCTTCGTCTTGGATAGATCCCTTAATCACGATGTAGTGACCTGCCTTGTCTCTTAGAATCTTCTTTACTTTAAAGTCTATTTTGTCTGATATGAGGATTGCTACTCCAGCTTTCTTTTGATTTCCATTTGCATGGAATATTTTTTTCCAACCTCTCACGTTCAGTCTATGAGTGTCTCTAGGTCTGAAGTGGGTCTCTTATAAACAGCATATATATGGGTCTTGCTTCTGGATCCATTCAGCCAGCCTGTGTCATTTGGTTGGAGCATTTAGTTCATTTACGTTCAAAGTAATTGTTGATACTTATGTTCCTATTGGCATCTTCTTTGAAATTTGGGGTTTGATTTGTAGGACTTCTCCTACTTTTGTATTTATTGGCTATATCAGGCCCTTTAACACTTGTTGTAGGGCTGGTTTTGTGGTACAGAATTCTTTTAGTTTTTGTCTGTCTGAGAAGCTTTTGACTTCACCATCAATTCTGAATGAGATTCTTGCTGTGTAGAGAATTCTTGGTTGGAGGTTATTCCCTTTTAGCTGTTTAAATGTGTCTTGCCATTCTCTTCTGGCCTGTAGGGTTTCTGTTGAAAGATCCACAGTTAGACGTATGGGGTTTCCTTTATATGTTATTTGTTGTTTGCTCCTAGCTGCTTTTAGTAATCTGTCTTTATATTTAGTCTGCATTAGTTTGATTAGAATGTGCCTTGGTGTGTTTCTTCAGGGGTTTCTCCCGTATGGAACGCTTTGTGCTTCTTGGACTTGGTTGACTATTTCCTTTCCCATGCTGGGGAAGTTTTCAACTATAACCTCTGCAAGAATTTATTCATAGCATTTCTTCCCCTCTTTTTCTTCTGGAACTCCTATAATTCTAATGTTGGTGCGTTTGATATTGTCCCATAGGTTTCTGAGGCTATCCTCAGTTCTTTTAATTCTTTGGGCTTTGTTCTGTTCTTCAGCACTTATTTCCACCATTCTGTCTTCCAGCTCACTTATCCTTTCTTCTGCCTCTGATAGTCTACTGTTGAGACCTTCTATAGTATTTTTGAGTTCAGCAATTGAGTTGGTGGTCTCCATTTGCTTATTTTTCATTTCTTGCATATCTCTTCTGATTGCACTAATTTCCTCTAATATTCTGTTTTCAGTGTTTTGCATCCTCATTAGAATAGCTTTTCTGAATTTTCTTTCAGAAAGTTTGTCTATCTCCTCCTCTGTCATTTGAAGCAGTGTTTCTCTAGCTTGTTCCTTCATCTGTGCAGTGTTTCTCTGACGTTTCATTATTAGGTTAATTTTTGTTTCTTTGTGTGTGTCTGTGTGTGTGGAGTTCTTTTTCCCCCACCAGGCTTCTTGGTTGCATTCTCCCTTCCTTTGAGTTTTTGTCCTTCTAGAAGGGTTCAGTGGTTTGTGTCTTGGGTGGTGTTAGGCCTTGTTTACAGGTGAATAATCTCTAGCGTTGTATGTTCTTTGATAGTGTGGGGTCTTGGAATCAGGGCTTCCGCTCTGAGGATCCTTGGTTTGATGACTGGTCAAGGGGTGTAGGCTCTATGTCTGGTTTTCTATGGTGTTCCATGATATTAGTTCACATACTAGCATCTTAGGAACAAGAGGTGCATCCCTGCTGGGTGACAGTCATAAAGGCATGCAGATGTATTCTTACATAGTCATAAAATATACATACATACACAGTAATAACCACATCTAACCAGTCTTACAGAGACAAAGCATAGGAAATTTTTCTGGGAAATGACACAATCAAAGATGATACTTGCCCATTAAGCTTTGAATTAATTAAAATAGTGCCTGGAAAAATAGATCCAGCACAAGGTCCTGGCTTGGACTATTTCATTGAAAGCATTTTTTAAGTAAGACATGTGTTGGGGGTGAGGAGGAGGAGAGTGTATGAGTAATGAGAAAGAATAGATTCATCTTGGAAGGATTTTATAGGGTTACGTAGCCAAGACTAGTGTGTTGTATTGTTTAGGGCAGCTGGAAGAGAATAGTGGAGACAGGATTTTAGGAAATATTTATTTAGAGGATAGTGGTAGATAGGAGAAAGTTTTACATTTAGAACATAGAGGGTGGCAGCAGTGGGAAAGAGGAAAGAAAATTAGAAGTTTCCAAGAATTAAAATTAAAAAGAAAATTAAAAATTAAAAATCAAAAAAAAAAAGAAATTGAAAATTAAAAAGGGAAGAAAAACTTAAGAAGAGACAAAAAAAAAAAAAAAAAAAAAACCAACCCAAACCTGACCAATCAATCAAATAAACAGAACCGTCCACAACAAATAAACAAACAAAAAAAGCTAAATATTGTCCCTGGTTTTTATCCTCTCATCTGTCCAGTGGTAGCCAATCTGCTCTTGATCGGTGTTGTCTTGATGATGTAGCCTTTCTCTTATAGCACCGGTTGCTATGGTTTCTGTTTTTGTTTTCAGCAAAATAAAGGCTTTGCTGCAAGCTCACGTGCTGGCCGGGGCTGCGGGCTGATCCCAGTCTGTCAGGCAGGGGGCCGCGGCGCGAGCAGTCCCGTGTTGGAGGGGGGCGCCCCGGCTCTGCCGCACACCCGCCGGTAGCCTCCAATACCTGTCCTTCTCCCAGCTTCCTCCGCTGCGGGTGTAGCTGTGGGGGTGCATGGGCTCCTCCGCCACTGTCACGTGCGCACTGCCAGTTATGCGTCCAAATCCCAAAGGCAGGCACGAGCTCTCCCATCTGGCTGGAGCCCGGTCCCTGGTCAGCAGTCCGTGGGCAACTTCCCCTCTCCATTCAGCAAGCGCCCCACTAGAAGTGTTTGAACGGAAAGTCGCGATTTTCGCCCGGCCAAGTGGCGTGATTTTCGCGGTGGGCACTCCCTGTTCGGCTCTATCCAGATCCCTAGGCAGCTCCCCGTGGGGAACTTCCTAATTGCGTTCTGCCCGGCCCTGCTCCAGTATCTTATCTTCACGGTGTCTTAATTTCTGCTGGTGATCTGGCTGGATTCTTAGAATTTTCGCGCTGAGCGCTGCCCTCTCTCCGCCGATGCTCCACTGAGGCCCCCTTTTAGGGCGCTTGCTAGCATGTTCTCCGTTGATCAGGTCCAGCGTGGGGGTTAGGATAGAGGGTTCTCAGAACAGTAGCTCTGGGAAAGTTCTGGCTGTTCACTCTTTGACCATCGTGGACCTAAGGAGTTCTTTTGTCGTCTAGCGGCTGGTTTGTTGGTGGTGTTTCATTTCTTGATTAGTTCTGGTGATTCTATTGGGGAGCTAGTGAAATCTTTCCCTTCATTCCTCCGCCATCTTGGCCCCCTCAGGGTCTTCTTAAATTCAGCTTCTTTCCCTGGAACCAGAAATTGACATACAGTAATATTTTCCTAGAAGAGATGGAATGAAAATATTTTATAAACAAACAAAAAAAGCTAAATATTGTCCCTGGTTTTTATCCTCTCATCTGTCCAGTGGTAGCCAATCTGCTCTTGATCGGTGTTGTCTTGATGATGTAGCCTTTCTCTTATAGCACCGGTTGCTATGGTTTCTGTTTTTGTTTTCAGCAAAATAAAGGCTTTGCTGCAAGCTCACGTGCTGGCCGGGGCTGCGGGCTGATCCCAGTCTGTCAGGCAGGGGGCCGCGGCGCGAGCAGTCCCGTGTTGGAGGGGGGCGCCCCGGCTCTGCCGCACACCCGCCGGTAGCCTCCAATACCTGTCCTTCTCCCAGCTTCCTCCGCTGCGGGTGTAGCTGTGGGGGTGCATGGGCTCCTCCGCCACTGTCACGTGCGCACTGCCAGTTATGCGTCCAAATCCCAAAGGCAGGCACGAGCTCTCCCATCTGGCTGGAGCCCGGTCCCTGGTCAGCAGTCCGTGGGCAACTTCCCCTCTCCATTCAGCAAGCGCCCCACTAGAAGTGTTTGAACGGAAAGTCGCGATTTTCGCCCGGCCAAGTGGCGTGATTTTCGCGGTGGGCACTCCCTGTTCGGCTCTATCCAGATCCCTAGGCAGCTCCCCGTGGGGAACTTCCTAATTGCGTTCTGCCCGGCCCTGCTCCAGTATCTTATCTTCACGGTGTCTTAATTTCTGCTGGTGATCTGGCTGGATTCTTAGAATTTTCGCGCTGAGCGCTGCCCTCTCTCCGCCGATGCTCCACTGAGGCCCCCTTTTAGGGCGCTTGCTAGCATGTTCTCCGTTGATCAGGTCCAGCGTGGGGGTTAGGATAGAGGGTTCTCAGAACAGTAGCTCTGGGAAAGTTCTGGCTGTTCACTCTTTGACCATCGTGGACCTAAGGAGTTCTTTTGTCGTCTAGCGGCTGGTTTGTTGGTGGTGTTTCATTTCTTGATTAGTTCTGGTGATTCTATTGGGGAGCTAGTGAAATCTTTCCCTTCATTCCTCCGCCATCTTGGCCCCCTCAGGGTCTTCTTAAATTCAGCTTCTTTCCCTGGAACCAGAAATTGACATACAGTAATATTTTCCTAGAAGAGATGGAATGATTTTTATTTTATAAAAGCCTTTTATTTTATTCACTAGTTGGAGTGATAGAAGATTTCCCCACAACTGTTCTCTACATTGGTGTCTCCCATGAAAGTCTCAAAGTTGCTGCCTTTCAGTTTGAACAAGTGCCAGTTTCTAAAAGGGCTGGAAATCAGCCTTTTAACTCAGATGAAAGAGATCAACTTTTCCCCATAGTGACCTTAGGCGCGAAGATGTTTCAGCAATGTGTTCTGATTTCTCTATCTTAATGAAGTTCAAATTTGCCACAGGAGATATTTTTTTTCTGTGAAAATTTGAGGAATGAATGAATAATCTAAAACTCAAATTCAAAGGTCTTAATTCCACTGTATCATTGAAGTAATGATACAGTCTCTTTGGACATGTCACTTGCTACATCCATTTTAAACGATGTGCTAATTAAATACAGAATAGGATTAAATGGAACATGGATGTTAATATGTCAAACCTTATTATGTGGTAAACTTTGATTTAACTACAATGATAATCCTGAGTTTTGTATTATATGTCATAGAAATGGAACCTTCTATGTGAAATTCAGCAAGAATGGAAGATGAGCAATAAGTATGATTTATTTCCTAGAGGGACTGTGGTTAAATGGAGGCAACACAGGGATAAACAATTTAAGATTGATAAAGTAAACCATGACTCTCTATTTTCCTGCCTTGTGGCTTACTCATGAAAGCTCTGGTCTAAACATATGGACACCACAACTCTGCTGGTGATCTGGCTGGATTCTTAGAATTTTCGCGAGGCCCCCCGTGGACCTTAAGCATGTTCTCCGTTGATCAGGTCCAGCGTGGGGTTAGGATAGTGTTCTCAGAACAGTAGCTCTGGGAAAGTTCTGGCTGTTCACTCTTTGACCATCGTGGACCTAAGGAGTTCTTTTGTCGTCTAGCGGCTGGTTTGTTGGTGGTGTTTCATTTCTTGATTAGTTCTGGTGATTCTATTGGGGAGCTAGTGAAATCTTTCCCTTCATTCCTCCGCCATCTTGGCCCCCTCAGGGTCTTCTTAAATTCAGCTTCTTTCCCTGGAACCAGAAATTGACATACAGTAATATTTTCCTAGAAGAGATGGAATGATTTTTATTTTATAAAAGCCTTTTATTTTATTCACTAGTTGGAGTGATAGAAGATTTCCCCACAACTGTTCTCTACATTGGTGTCTCCCATGAAAGTCTCAAAGTTGCTGCCTTTCAGTTTGAACAAGTGCCAGTTTCTAAAAGGGCTGGAAATCAGCCTTTTAACTCAGATGAAAGAGATCAACTTTTCCCCATAGTGACCTTAGGCGCGAAGATGTTTCAGCAATGTGTTCTGATTTCTCTATCTTAATGAAGTTCAAATTTGCCACAGGAGATATTTTTTTTCTGTGAAAATTTGAGGAATGAATGAATAATCTAAAACTCAAATTCAAAGGTCTTAATTCCACTGTATCATTGAAGTAATGATACAGTCTCTTTGGACATGTCACTTGCTACATCCATTTTAAACGATGTGCTAATTAAATACAGAATAGGATTAAATGGAACATGGATGTTAATATGTCAAACCTTATTATGTGGTAAACTTTGATTTAACTACAATGATAATCCTGAGTTTTGTATTATATGTCATAGAAATGGAACCTTCTATGTGAAATTCAGCAAGAATGGAAGATGAGCAATAAGTATGATTTATTTCCTAGAGGGACTGTGGTTAAATGGAGGCAACACAGGGATAAACAATTTAAGATTGATAAAGTAAACCATGACTCTCTATTTTCCTGCCTTGTGGCTTACTCACTGAAAGCTCTGGTCTAAACATATGGACACCACCACAGAACAGTAGAATTTTGTGCCTCTGAAAAGTCATATGAAAAATTGATTTAAACTTTCCGTTTGTTTTTATCATTTAAAGTTCATGGTCAATATCAACAAAATAGAAGGCCACTTTAGTGTCCTATTCTACTCTAATACTGTGTACAGTAGTGGTCAAGGATTTCTAATGCATTTGGTGTGGAAAATAAGACTGGACAATCTTAGCATGCCTAAGCTGTGTCTAACTCCAGGAGAAGTGGCCCTGAAATGTATTCTACATACTGAAAGGCCTTTAAAGGACTTTGGGTCTTTCAAGATCACAAAGCTTTTCTTTCTGTCTTAAGCAGTTTGGCTTGACTCGGTAAACTTTGTGTCAAATAAACTGGGACGAAACTTTGTGTTTCTGGAGGAAAGAAAAAAAAAAATTGTACCATTTAGAGAGTTACAGAGAGTGCTGGTTTTCTTGCCAATGCAGAATCCTTCTTTATTCTTTTTCGGTACTTATACCTTACATCTTTATAAGTCTGATGAGGTTTCTAGGTAGCCCAATCCATGTTGCTCTGCAGAAATGCACAGATTCAAGATCTAGAAAAGAATGGTTATGTAGATTAGTAATGCACACACAATTTCAACTTGCTAAATGGTTAATGCCAGTAATACAGAGTAAAATTTTTAAGTGCCTTAGGTATTTTGGAAGTGTTCATTTTTAAATTAAAAACAGTGATCTGAAAATAATGTACTGATATCTATTTATTAAATCAAAACTCCTACAGAATAGTAAAAGTTTATTTTCCTTCCAGTAAGGTTGGTGCTCCATGATAAATGGTCCTATATCACCTTATAATGAATACCTTAAATTCTAGCATTTTATTAGCTCAAATATTTTCCCTAGCTAATCTGAAATTCAGTTTACTACTAATACCAAGATTCATTCCATTTTCCTTATAATAAGCTCCCATCAGAGTAACTTTCTACAGAGTTCAATGTAGTCCATCCAGTAAAATTTCAAAATCTAGTTAAAGGCAATTCCTCTTTAAATTTCCTTAGAATAGTATATGTAAGAAGAAATAGTTAAGCTAAAAAGGATAAAGAAGCAAGTTTTGGAGAATTATGAAAATGTTTTTAAGATTTTTATGAAAAGCACAAAAGTTAAAAATTTGTTGTCACCTGACCAGAACTGTAAATTTAAAGGTAAAGAATAGGGAAAGTTCGGTTGCTCCAAGGCCTGGTGTTGTCATCAGCAGAGACACTTGCTGGGATCCTTTGCAAGTTTGCAGAGTTCTAGCAAATGATTATGGCTGCTTTTCCCGTCATTTGCAGGTTGCATTTAATAATCAAATAGCACTTCAGGTTCTGCAATCTTAGCATGCCTAAGCTGTGTCTAACTCCAGGAGAAGTGGCCCTGAAATGTATTCTACATACTAAAGGCCTTTAAAGGACTTTGGGTCTTTCAAGATCACAAAGCTTTTCTTCTGTCTTAAGCAGTTTGGCTTGACTCGGTAAACTTTGTGTCAAATAAACTGGGACGAAACTTTGTGTTTCTGGAGGAAAGAAAAAAAAAAATTGTACCATTTAGAGAGTTACAGAGAGTGCTGGTTTTCTTGCCAATGCAGAATCCTTCTTTATTCTTTTCGGTACTTATCCTTACATCTTTATAAGTCTGATGAGGTTTCTAGGTAGCCCAATCCATGTTGCTCTGCAGAAATGCACAGATTCAAGATCTAGAAAAGAATGGTTATGTAGATTAGTAATGCACACACAATTTCAACTTGCTAAATGGTTAATGCCAGTAATACAGAGTAAAATTTTTAAGTGCCTTAGGTATTTTGGAAGTGTTCATTTTTAAATTAAAAACAGTGATCTGAAAATAATGTACTGATATCTATTTATTAAATCAAAACTCCTACAGAATAGTAAAAGTTTATTTTCCTTCCAGTAAGGTTGGTGCTCCATGATAAATGGTCCTATATCACCTTATAATGAATACCTTAAATTCTAGCATTTTATTAGCTCAAATATTTTCCCTAGCTAATCTGAAATTCAGTTTACTACTAATACCAAGATTCATTCCATTTTCCTTATAATAAGCTCCCATCAGAGTAACTTTCTACAGAGTTCAATGTAGTCCATCCAGTAAAATTTCAAAATCTAGTTAAAGGCAATTCCTCTTTAAATTTCCTTAGAATAGTATATGTAAGAAGAAATAGTTAAGCTAAAAAGGATAAAGAAGCAAGTTTTGGAGAATTATGAAAATGTTTTTAAGATTTTTATGAAAAGCACAAAAGTTAAAAATTTGTTGTCACCTGACCAGAACTGTAAATTTAAAGGTAAAGAATAGGGAAAGTTCGGTTGCTCCAAGGCCTGGTGTTGTCATCAGCAGAGACACTTGCTGGGATCCTTTGCAAGTTTGCAGAGTTCTAGCAAATGATTATGGCTGCTTTTCCCGTCATTTGCAGGTTGCATTTAATAATCAAATAGCACTTCAGGTTCTGCATGGGGAGAAAATGATTACATTCCTCATGGGGTTTATGCCACTTGTGTCTTAGATTACCCACCTGAGGCATGCAATAGTCGTCCACAACATGTAGCTGAATGATCACATCAGCTGTGTTTTATTACTAGAACCACTATGGGACAACCTTTCTCTTTAGACTCAGGGTGGCAAATTGAGCTCAGAGCATTCTCACAAATCATGGCTGAAATGCATTTGTTTTTGAAATTGAAGATGAAACAAGCCCAATGTTTATTCCCAAAGACTTAATGATACTGATCCTAATTTTTCTTGAAATTTAGGTGATAACAAAAAAAGAATTTTCTTTGTGTTACTTTATATTGAAGAGATTTTTAGATGACAAAGGTTAATGCTTTATAGGTACACCTAAAGCACATGGATATAGCTATTTCAGATATCTGTTTTCAAGAAGAAACATCTCATATATTAATAGTACCATTTAATGATCAATATAGGCACATTGCTGGGATTAAATTGTAACAAATCTTTAGGTTAATAAAAATGACAGTGTCCTTTATGTAAAATAATGCCACCTGAATTCAAAGTCCAAACTTTAAATCGTTGAGTAAAAATTTCTATTATGTGTCTAGCTCATGTCACATGTGAATTCCTTTCTCCCTACATATTCCTGAGGATGATTTAATATATCTTTTCTTTCAGGATTTATACCTTCAGTATTTGTTTTAAATATTTGCTGTCTAAATATCTGCTATACTTTTGTTCACTTTACCATTAATTAGGCACGTTAGTTTTCAATTTTTGAAATATGGTGTCTGGGACCTTTTCTCTAATCACACCATAAGAGAATTCACCTGATTTTCTCTACAAAAATGCCAAGTGTTGGGGTATGAAGCAAGTTTGAATTATGAAAATGTTTTTAAGATTTTTATGAAAAGCACAAAAGTTAAAAATTTGTTGTCACCTGACCAGAACTGTAAATTTAAAGGTAAAGAATAGGGAAAGTTCGGTTGCTCCAAGGCCTGGTGTTGTCATCAGCAGAGACACTTGCTGGGATCCTTTGCAAGTTTGCAGAGTTCTAGCAAATGATTATGGCTGCTTTTCCCGTCATTTGCAGGTTGCATTTAATAATCAAATAGCACTTCAGGTTCTGCATGGGGAGAAAATGATTACATTCCTCATGGGGTTTATGCCACTTGTGTCTTAGATTACCCACCTGAGGCATGCAATAGTCGTCCACAACATGTAGCTGAATGATCACATCAGCTGTGTTTTATTACTAGAACCACTATGGGACAACCTTTCTCTTTAGACTCAGGGTGGCAAATTGAGCTCAGAGCATTCTCACAAATCATGGCTGAAATGCATTTGTTTTGAAATTGAAGATGAAACAAGCCCAATGTTTATTCCCAAAGACTTAATGATACTGATCCTAATTTTTCTTGAAATTTAGGTGATAACAAAAAAAGAATTTTCTTTGTGTTACTTTATATTGAAGAGATTTTTAGATGACAAAGGTTAATGCTTTATAGGTACACCTAAAGCACATGGATATAGCTATTTCAGATATCTGTTTTCAAGAAGAAACATCTCATATATTAATAGTACCATTTAATGATCAATATAGGCACATTGCTGGGATTAAATTGTAACAAATCTTTAGGTTAATAAAAATGACAGTGTCCTTTATGTAAAATAATGCCACCTGAATTCAAAGTCCAAACTTTAAATCGTTGAGTAAAAATTTCTATTATGTGTCTAGCTCATGTCACATGTGAATTCCTTTCTCCCTACATATTCCTGAGGATGATTTAATATATCTTTTCTTTCAGGATTTATACCTTCAGTATTTGTTTTAAATATTTGCTGTCTAAATATCTGCTATACTTTTGTTCACTTTACCATTAATTAGGCACGTTAGTTTTCAATTTTTGAAATATGGTGTCTGGGACCTTTTCTCTAATCACACCATAAGAGAATTCACCTGATTTTCTCTACAAAAAAATGCCAAGTGTTGGGGTATGATATATTGTTTTGTTCTGCTCTGTTGTCTAATAATATGATAAACTTCTTTCAGCCTTGAGATAAGACAAAAGAAAAATGAAAGACCTGGAAACTTGGCAACACTGGGAATAGAAAAACCCAAAACTGAACTGGAATTTTGAGTAACAGGCTGAGAAAGTTTGAATCTATTTACCTTGAATTGCACAAAGAAAATACAAAAACACCTTGTGAAATATGTGTCTCACTTTATATTGAACACATTTTCTAAGTTGAAGAACTTGACAGGTTTTACCCATATTCTTTTCTTGTCTGTAGCAACAGTGTTGTCAACTGTTACTATATCAGAAACATTCTGTCTTTGCTTTTCTATCACATCAATTGGTATAATTCAGGTGAAACAATTAGGAATACCGGAGGAGGAGAGTTTTTTTGCCCATAATTCCACATCATCACTGAACTGAATACCTTGTACTCTGCCTAATAAGAGAAAACTCCTTCCACCCCCAGGAGTTAGTAATTTCCTCATTTCATCATGCCCTGCCAATATATGTGCATTTTTTCAGTTAAAATATCAAGATTCGTGGACTGTGTTTAGGTAGAAAATAATTGAAAATTTGACTCAATAATCATTGGATTTTTAAAAAATTAATTAATTTATTTATTTTGTCTATTCTGGGTTTCCACTGCTGTTGTAGGCTCCTCTCAAAGTCAAATTTAATGACAAAATATAGGCACATTGCTGGGATTAAATTGTAACAAATCTTTAGGTTAATAAATGACAGTGTCCTTTATGTAAAATAATGCCACCTGAATTCAAAGTCCAAACTTTAAATCGTTGAGTAAAAATTTCTATTATGTGTCTAGCTCATGTCACATGTGAATTCCTTTCTCCCTACATATTCCTGAGGATGATTTAATATATCTTTTCTTTCAGGATTTATACCTTCAGTATTTGTTTTAAATATTTGCTGTCTAAATATCTGCTATACTTTTGTTCACTTTACCATTAATTAGGCACGTTAGTTTTCAATTTTTGAAATATGGTGTCTGGGACCTTTTCTCTAATCACACCATAAGAGAATTCACCTGATTTTCTCTACAAAAAAATGCCAAGTGTTGGGGTATGATATATTGTTTTGTTCTGCTCTGTTGTCTAATAATATGATAAACTTCTTTCAGCCTTGAGATAAGACAAAAGAAAAATGAAAGACCTGGAAACTTGGCAACACTGGGAATAGAAAAAGCCAAAACTGAACTGGAATTTTGAGTAACAGGCTGAGAAAGTTTGAATCTATTTACCTTGAATTGCACAAAGAAAATACAAAAACACCTTGTGAAATATGTGTCTCACTTTATATTGAACACATTTTCTAAGTTGAAGAACTTGACAGGTTTTACCCATATTCTTTTCTTGTCTGTAGCAACAGTGTTGTCAACTGTTACTATATCAGAAACATTCTGTCTTTGCTTTTCTATCACATCAATTGGTATAATTCAGGTGAAACAATTAGGAATACCGGAGGAGGAGAGTTTTTTTGCCCATAATTCCACATCATCACTGAACTGAATACCTTGTACTCTGCCTAATAAGAGAAAACTCCTTCCACCCCCAGGAGTTAGTAATTTCCTCATTTCATCATGCCCTGCCAATATATGTGCATTTTTTCAGTTAAAATATCAAGATTCGTGGACTGTGTTTAGGTAGAAAATAATTGAAAATTTGACTCAATAATCATTGGATTTTTAAAAAATTAATTAATTTATTTATTTTTGTCTATTCTGGGTTTCCACTGCTGTTGTAGGCTCCTCTCTAGTTGCAGGGAGTGGGAGCCACTCTCCAGTTGAGGTGAGCAGGCTTCTTGCTGCGGTGACTTTTCTTGTTGTGGAATTCGGGCTCTAGGGCACACGGGCTTCAGTAGTTGCGGTACACGGGCTCCATAATTGCGGCTCTGATGCTCTAGAGCACGGGCTCAATAGTTGTGGCTCATGGGCCTAATTGCTCCGCAGCATGTGGGATCCTCCCGGATCAGGGATTGAACCAGTGTATCCTGCATTGGCAGGCAAACTCTTCACCACTGAGCAAGCAGGGAATCCTTCACTGGATTTTTAAAATCTTATTTTCTGTCCTCATTCATTTTCTAAATCTTACTTTTATTCTCCTTCTCCTTATCAATCACTGGATAGTCACCACTTGAAAGTCGTTTTGGGGACTCCATGTTATCCACTTAGAGATCCCTTTCTCTATCTTCTGCTTCCAGGACATTCTTCTACTTTTCTCACTTCTCATTCTTTTTGGTCACAGTTGAATGAGTATGGCTTGACATCAGGTAAGTCATTTTTGTTGCTTCTTTTTTTTTTTTTCACTTTTCTTTCCAGACTCATAATTGCATTCCAAAAAATGTTTATACAAAATGAAGCATACATACTGCTTTCTCTCAAGGACTTCAAAATAAATTATGTGAGATGGATGTGTGTTCTTATAATAATATTACAGTGAAATAAATATCAGTAGAAGTACTCATGACTGAGAATGGAGAGGCTACATAACATACTTGATTATTTATTAGAGTTTTAGGGGATGACTTTGGGGAGAGTGGCAAGCAGCATGAGGCTCTTTTTCTCTTTTCAACTTCCTTTGTATTTAACTCACATCCGTCTGAATTCCCTATGAAATAAGTCAGCCAGTTGTAACCGATAGGCTAAATCTAGCCTGTTGTATTTTGTCTTGTTTTAAATAAAGTTTTATTTCTGATTGGTTGAGACTGAACTCAAAATCCTATTCTGGACCTTTCTCTCATAATATAAAAATTTACTCTTCTGGGAATGAGCAGGAAAACCTCCCATCGCTAGAATCCAGGCAAAGATCCACTGTTTTTAGTGGATAAGACCCCTAAATAATAAGACTACTAAATAACTAAAACCCAGTTGCCCCAGAAAGGAAAACTCCCTAGCCATCAGGATGCGGTAAAGATCCATTGCTTCTAGAAGAAGACAGAAGCAAAATATGTGACTCTGGGAAAGGGAAAGGAAAGATTCATGGGTCCAGGAAAAGGAGCTGCTGCAAAGTATAGGTCTTCCACCAGTGGGAAAGAGGCAGGACACACTGCCCTGTACAGCAACCCAGGAAACCAACAGAGGTTGGCTGCTACAAGGGCTTAGGGTTGTGAACAATGGCATATCCCATCCCAAGATTCTGGATGCAGCAGCCTACCTGAATCTGAAGCTGGACCAGGAAAAAGGGAAACTCCTTGTTTCCACCACTGGGGACACTTGTCTAGCACTAAGTGACAAGTACCAACAATTTACCTCAAGAGAAAGGTAAGATTATGGGGACCCTTCTCGGTGGCACCAACTTGATGGTTTTCCACAAAGCAAATGGTGGAGTGAAGCAAGGACATTGATGAAAAGCTTTCAGAGCTACAGATTTCCCAAAAAACACAAAGTCAATGCAGCCCACCATGGGTCTGTAGGACAGTGAAATTGACTATATCATCGAAACACACAACTGCTGTCTGCTCAACTGCCCACTGTCCCCTCATCCTATCTAGATTGACTTAATCTCCTGTGCTGACAGCCTGACATAAGTAAAAGTCTTTAACATTAGCAGGTATAACTCCTACTTATTTTAGTCTTTGCTGTTGTTCACTTGGGACTCCCTTGTAGCTCAGCTGGTAAAGAATCTGCCTGCGATGCAGGAGGCCCCAGTTCAATTCCTAGCTCAGGACAATCTCCTGGAGAAGGGAAAGGCTACCCACTCCAGTATTCTTGCCTGGAGAATATCATGGGTCTCAAAGAGTCAGAAATGATTGAGCAAATTCACTTACTGTTATTTTAAACATGATGTCAGTTAAGTATTACTATGTATTCAAAAAAGTAGTAGTAGTAATAATAACTATAATAATAATAGAAAAAGCAACAAAATGGGAAAAGTCAGCAGCTGGTTGTCAAGAGATAAATCAATAAAATCAAACTAAGACATCATACAGATATTGAAACTATCACAGCATTTTCTAGACCAATATGTAGTGACAAAATGTAAATGTAAAGCTATTTAAGTAATAACTACCATTTGCAATATTATAAAAATATGAAATACTTAAGGGTAAATCTGAAAAAAAAGCAGGCAATATGTTTAAGATAAAATGATAAAACATTGAACAACTAATGAAGGCCTAACAATGAAAAGATACACTGTATTCATACATCTAAAGACTCAGAGTTGTTAATGTATCATTTACTCCCAAAGTATTCTATAGGGTCAATGTAATCTCTATCCAAACAGCAGATTTTTCAATAAACTTTGGCAAACTAATTCTAAAATTCACATACAAATGCAAAATATCTGAAATAGCCAAGTTTCAAAAAGAAACAAAAAAATGTAAGATTATGGGGACCCTTCTCGGTGGCACCAACTTGATGGTTTTCCACAAAGCAAATGGTGGAGTGAAGCAAGGACATTGATGAAAAGCTTTCAGAGCTACAGATTTCCCAAAAAACACAAAGTCAATGCAGCCCACCATGGGTCTGTAGGACAGTGAAATTGACTATATCATCGAAACACACAACTGCTGTCTGCTCAACTGCCCACTGTCCCCTCATCCTATCTAGATTGACTTAATCTCCTGTGCTGACAGCCTGACAGCCTGACATAAGTAAGAGTCTTTAACATTAGCCGGGATAACTCCTACTTATTTTAGTCTTTGCTGTTGTTCACTTGGGACTCCCTTGTAGCTCAGCTGGTAAAGAATCTGCCTGCGATGCAGGAGGCCCCAGTTCAATTCCTAGCTCAGGACAATCTCCTGGAGAAGGGAAAGGCTACCCACTCCAGTATTCTTGCCTGGAGAATATCATGGGTCTCAAAGAGTCAGAAATGATTGAGCAAATTCACTTACTGTTATTTTAAACATGATGTCAGTTAAGTATTACTATGTATTCAAAAAAGTAGTAGTAGTAATAATAACTATAATAATAATAGAAAAAGCAACAAAATGGGAAAAGTCAGCAGCTGGTTGTCAAGAGATAAATCAATAAAATCAAACTAAGACATCATACAGATATTGAAACTATCACAGCATTTTCTAGACCAATATGTAGTGACAAAATGTAAATGTAAAGCTATTTAAGTAATAACTACCATTTGCAATATTATAAAAATATGAAATACTTAAGGGTAAATCTGAAAAAAAAGCAGGCAATATGTTTAAGATAAAAATGATAAAACATTGAACAACTAATGAAGGCCTAACAATGAAAAGATACACTGTATTCATACATCTAAAGACTCAGAGTTGTTAATGTATCATTTACTCCCAAAGTATTCTATAGGGTCAATGTAATCTCTATCCAAACAGCAGATTTTTCAATAAACTTTGGCAAACTAATTCTAAAATTCACATACAAATGCAAAATATCTGAAATAGCCAAGTAACTTTGATCAATAAAAAGAGTTGGGAAACAAAAAAAAAAAAGTGAAATACTGCATAAACTACTTGAATGGCTACAGTAAAATTAGAACAGTACCAGGTCTTGGTGGAATGTAAAGAAGCTTGAACTCCTGCATGTTACTGGTGATAACATTCCCTTGTTCAGACATACCTGAGTGACTAAAACTTTCAATATAATTTTTTTTTTTGATATTCAGGGAGGGATTGAGATATTTCAATCAGACATTTTGTCTGCCAGGACATGGAATATACTTATAAACTTGAAGAACTTGTAAAACACTCCCGCAGCATTTTGGGACCTCAAATGCTCTTTCCTCGCCTGCATTCTACCCACTAATCCTTAAGGGGAAGGCAATATGGCACTATGATTTATGTGTATTGCCCTAATTGCACAAATAATCTTATATAGTAATGCAATTTCAGCTTTGAAATTACGCATCAGCAGCACCAAGATTTTTATTTATTAATCTTCCCTATAGTACCTTTTGCTTTCTTGCTTTCAGCCTTTTCTTAAAGTTCTTATTCTGATCCTGATTTCCTATGCAAAAAGAAGATTCCCTACTGTAATATATCAAAACTCTTTCCTTCATATATTCATGAGGGACTAGTTCCAAGATCCCTACTGATACTTAAATCCCTTACAAAAAATAGCATACTGCAGTCACCCCTCAGTATCAGGACTTCCTCCACATCATGGATTCTGCATTCCACTGATGAACTGACTGTGTTGGAATTCATGTGCCAGGTTTAAACTATTATGGTTTAGAAAGATATAGGAAGAAGTTTCAATCCAGAGCTCATCTGTTTTTTCTCTGTTTGCTATCTTTACAAAGACATTTATGTAATTTTATTTGTATGCAAATTTATGTTAATGACACCACTGAGGTTTGGAGTCTAAATTGATAGGGAGTGAAAACAAAGTACTATAATTAAATCTTTGTGAATATTGGCCATTCTGAAAGGAACTTTGAAATATCAATGAAATTTTATTTTGGATCCAATGTGTCTGGTCTATGTGTATTGAGTATTTTGAGATTTCATTATATATTCTAAAATTCACATACAAAATTTTTGCAAAATTAAATCTGAAATATCTGAAATAGCCAAGTAACTTTGATCAATAAAAAGAGTTGGGAAACAAAAAAAAAAAAGTGAAATACTGCATAAACTACTTGAATGGCTACAGTAAAATTAGAACAGTACCAGGTCTTGGTGGAATGTAAAGAAGCTTGAACTCCTGCATGTTACTGGTGATAACATTCCCTTGTTCAGACATACCTGAGTGACTAAAACTTTCAATATAATTTTTTTTGATATTCAGGGAGGGATTGAGATATTTCAATCAGACATTTTGTCTGCCAGGACATGGAATATACTTATAAACTTGAAGAACTTGTAAAACACTCCCGCAGCATTTTGGGACCTCAAATGCTCTTTCCTCGCCTGCATTCTACCCACTAATCCTTAAGGGGAAGGCAATATGGCACTATGATTTATGTGTATTGCCCTAATTGCACAAATAATCTTATATAGTAATGCAATTTCAGCTTTGAAATTACGCATCAGCAGCACCAAGATTTTTATTTATTAATCTTCCCTATAGTACCTTTTGCTTTCTTGCTTTCAGCCTTTTCTTAAAGTTCTTATTCTGATCCTGATTTCCTATGCAAAAAGAAGATTCCCTACTGTAATATATCAAAACTCTTTCCTTCATATATTCATGAGGGACTAGTTCCAAGATCCCTACTGATACTTAAATCCCTTACAAAAAATAGCATACTGCAGTCACCCCTCAGTATCAGGACTTCCTCCACATCATGGATTCTGCATTCCACTGATGAACTGACTGTGTTGGAATTCATGTGCCAGGTTTAAACTATTATGGTTTAGAAAGATATAGGAAGAAGTTTCAATCCAGAGCTCATCTGTTTTTTCTCTGTTTGCTATCTTTACAAAGACATTTATGTAATTTTATTTGTATGCAAATTTATGTTAATGACACCACTGAGGTTTGGAGTCTAAATTGATAGGGAGTGAAAACAAAGTACTATAATTAAATCTTTGTGAATATTGGCCATTCTGAAAGGAACTTTGAAATATCAATGAAATTTTATTTTGGATCCAATGTGTCTGGTCTATGTGTATTGAGTATTTTGAGATTTCATTATATATTCCTTTGCCAGCATTGAGTTTGAAATAAATGTCAGAATATATAAGGGTTTCTTTGCAAATATGCTTGCAAAATAAAAATGGACGAGCAGTCCATTCTTTAGATTGTTGTCTTCAAAATATTTGTACTTTTTCCTTCTTAGGTAGATGGTTGGAAAATAACATGACATATATGTGTAGTTACTCAGTCATGGTTCACTGTTTGTGATCCCATGGACATCAGGCCACCAACCTTGGAGAATCCATTGAATTTTCCTGGCAAGAATACTAGAGTGGGTTTCCGTTTCTTCCTCCAGGGTATCTTCACAACCCAGGAATTGAATCTATATCCCTCGAGTGTTGTATACTGCCAGGGGGATACTTTACCATTGAGCCACCTGGGAAACCCAAATATTATGTATATGTATATATATTGACTAAACTTTTTTGGCGGGGGGGAGTTGGTTGGGGAGGGAGGGGGGCAAGCAGGCCACTTCTTTTGGTCTTTCATTTATCTATTTTCATCCATCTTTGTTCTTTGGCCCATGTGGGCCTCTCATCGCATTGGCCTCTGTTGTCGCAGAGCACCAGCTCTGTGTGCATGTGCTCCAGAGCTCCGGCTTGGTAATTGGCCACATCAGTCCAGCCACTCCACGGAACATGGGATCTTCCCAGGCCAGGGATCGAACCGGCTCCTCTTGCACTGCAAGGTGGTGTCCTTACTCACTGGACCACCCAGGGAAGCCCCGTATTTAGTTTTTTTTTTTTTTTTTTTAGATTTATTTATTTATTTTGGGCGGGGGTCAGATTGAGGAGGGAGAGGAGTGGGCGGGCCACTTCCATTGACCTTCCATTTCTCCATTTTCATCTGTCTTTGTTCTTTGGCTCCTGTTGGCCTCTCATCGCGGTGGCCTCTGTTGTTTCAGGGGGCGCCTGCTCTGGGCGCATGCGCTCCAGAGCTCCGGCTCGGTGATTGGACACATCGGTCCAGCCGCTCCGCGGCACGTGGGATCTTCCCAGGCCAGGGCTCGAACCAGCGCCCCTTGCACTGCAAGGCGGTGTCCTTACCCACTGGACCACCAGGGGAAGCCCCCGTATTTAGTTTTGATCACATACTTTAGCTGCCTGTAAAATTGGATTGCTATGAATCTCGAACATGGTGGGCACATGCCCATTTCTACTTCTGTGTGTAACAGACCTCTTTGAATCCCAAATGGGTAAATGTTTCTATTTGCCTTTTGTCTTAGAAAAGTCAGTTGTTAGCAAGATCTTCTTTTGCTATACCTGTTACTATCAACAATCACTTACTTATTTATAAACTCTTTATTGTGGCAGTAATTTCCATGGAAAAAATAACCTTTTCTACTGATAATTCAGTGAATGTGAATAGATAAGCAAAAATCGGATTAATACATGTTTGTATAGAACTTTTCTAATACACCATGCTGATAGTACTATTACATGGTTATATTTTCTGTGAAGCACAGACACAGTATACACAGACAATAAATAACTAAAACAAAAATATAGACTACAGCAACATCAAAACTCTGACCTACAGTAAAGCATATACCTGAACTAGCGGGGAGTTGGTTGGGGAGGGGGGCAAGCAGGCCACTTCTGTTGGTCTTTCATTTATCTATTTTCATCCATCTTTGTTCACTCCCATCGCAGTGGCCTCTGTTGTCGCAGAGCACCAGCTCTGTGTGCATGTGCTCCAGAGCTCCGGCTTGGTAATTGGCCACATCAGTCCAGCCACTCCACGGAACATGGGATCTTCCCAGGCCAGGGATCGAACCGGCTCCTCTTGCACTGCAAGGTGGTGTCCTTACTCACTGGACCACCCAGGGAAGCCCCGTATTTAGTTTTTTTTTTTTTTTTTTTAGATTTATTTATTTATTTTGGGCGGGGGTCAGATTGAGGAGGGAGAGGAGTGGGCGGGCCACTTCCATTGACCTTCCATTTCTCCATTTTCATCTGTCTTTGTTCTTTGGCTCCTGTTGGCCTCTCATCGCGGTGGCCTCTGTTGTTTCAGAGTGCCGGCTCTGGGCGCATGCGCTCCAGAGCTCCGGCTCGGTAATCGGACACATCGGTCTAGCCGCTCCGTGGAACGTGGGATCTTCCCAGGCCAGGGCTCGAACCAGCGCCCCTTGCACTGCAAGGCGGTGTCCTTACCCACTGGACCACCAGGGGAAGCCCCCGTATTTAGTTTTGATCACATACTTTAGCTGCCTGTAAAATTGGATTGCTATGAATCTCGAACATGGTGGGCACATGCCCATTTCTACTTCTGTGTGTAACAGACCTCTTTGAATCCCAAATGGGTAAATGTTTCTATTTGCCTTTTGTCTTAGAAAAGTCAGTTGTTAGCAAGATCTTCTTTTGCTATACCTGTTACTATCAACAATCACTTACTTATTTATAAACTCTTTATTGTGGCAGTAATTTCCATGGAAAAAATAACCTTTTCTACTGATAATTCAGTGAATGTGAATAGATAAGCAAAAATCGGATTAATACATGTTTGTATAGAACTTTTCTAATACACCATGCTGATAGTACTATTACATGGTTATATTTTCTGTGAAGCACAGACACAGTATACACAGACAATAAATAACTAAAACAAAAATATAGACTACAGCAACATCAAAACTCTGACCTACAGTAAAGCATATACTGAACTAGCTCTCCTGTTAAAGACAATGATCTACTTTGGACAAAATATATATAAAACACATAGAACCACAAACACACAGTTATTTACAGCCACTGGAGAGTGACCAAAATCATTAGAAACTGGAGGGAATTCACTCTTTGAAAGAAAAAATCTTATTAAGTGAAAGTCACATTGATATGAAATGCTGTGAGTAGAACTCAAAAGAGAAAGCTGTAGTTTTATTTCCTGAGGAGTCAGTGGATAGAGTATAGGATTGAAAGCAGCTGGAAATTGAAAGGTAATATTGAAAATGTGAAAACTTCATAAAGGATAGCCTACAAATCTGTGTTTAACACCTATCATATATTTGGCTGACCCATAATCTATGCATTAATGGAACAGACTCCAAATACTTCAGAAAAAACAAAAAAATTGAAACCTAAAAACATCACAACAGTTGAATGGATGAAAGTAGTGAACAACAATTTTAGTAGCTGCTCCCTGTAGTGAAGAGATTTTGGTATTTAGAGAGATTCTAAGACCAAGGGAACAGCTACAATAGATCATTCCTTACAAAACCTTTGTTCCTTATAAAATCAAGCCTTCACAAAATCAAGATGATTCATTATTAATGTAATTGGTTGATAGAACAAAAATCAATAATCATTAGAGGAAGATAACAGCATCCAAGTTCACTGGAGTATATTATTGCAATTAAAAGATTAGTTGATATATACCCCCCAAAAGAAGAGTGAAAAATGAGTCAATAAAAATAGAATCACAAATTGTCTCAATATTGAAATTATCAGGCAAAGACTTTAAAGAACTCTGATCAATATATAATGAAATATACATTTTAAAAGTATTTTGGAATGTTACTATCAACAATCACTTACTTATTTATAAACTCTTTATTGTGGCAGTAATTTCCAAAAATAACCTTTTCTACTGATAATTCAGTGAATGTGAATAGATAAGCAAAAATCGGATTAATACATGTTTGTATAGAACTTTTCTAATACACCATGCTGATAGTACTATTACATGGTTATATTTTCTGTGAAGCACAGACACAGTATACACAGACAATAAATAACTAAAACAAAAATATAGACTACAGCAACATCAAAACTCTGACCTACAGTAAAGCATATACTGAACTAGCTCTCCTGTTAAAGACAATGATCTACTTTGGACAAAATATATATAAAACACATAGAACCACAAACACACAGTTATTTACAGCCACTGGAGAGTGACCAAAATCATTAGAAACTGGAGGGAATTCACTCTTTGAAAGAAAAAATCTTATTAAGTGAAAGTCACATTGATATGAAATGCTGTGAGTAGAACTCAAAAGAGAAAGCTGTAGTTTTATTTCCTGAGGAGTCAGTGGATAGAGTATAGGATTGAAAGCAGCTGGAAATTGAAAGGTAATATTGAAAAATGTGAAAACTTCATAAAGGATAGCCTACAAATCTGTGTTTAACACCTATCATATATTTGGCTGACCCATAATCTATGCATTAATGGAACAGACTCCAAATACTTCAGAAAAAACAAAAAAATTGAAACCTAAAAACATCACAACAGTTGAATGGATGAAAGTAGTGAACAACAATTTTAGTAGCTGCTCCCTGTAGTGAAGAGATTTTGGTATTTAGAGAGATTCTAAGACCAAGGGAACAGCTACAATAGATCATTCCTTACAAAACCTTTGTTCCTTATAAAATCAAGCCTTCACAAAATCAAGATGATTCATTATTAATGTAATTGGTTGATAGAACAAAAATCAATAATCATTAGAGGAAGATAACAGCATCCAAGTTCACTGGAGTATATTATTGCAATTAAAAGATTAGTTGATATATACCCCCCAAAAGAAGAGTGAAAAATGAGTCAATAAAAATAGAATCACAAATTGTCTCAATATTGAAATTATCAGGCAAAGACTTTAAAAGAACTCTGATCAATATATAATGAAATATACATGAAAAAGATAGTTTGAGAGATGGAGAATTTAAAGAAATATATACATCTTCTTAAAAAGTACTTCATGGAAAATCATTTGAAAGAAGATATATGAAATAGAAAGTAATTGAATACTTTGACAACACATTAGACAAACATGGGAAATGTATCAGTTGACTTGAAGAGAGGCAAGTGTAAGTCATCTGAACCATAGCACAGAGAGAAAAACATTAGAAAAAAATCAATTAATAGACACTCAGTAATATAAAGAATAGTATAAAATATCTAACATACATTAACTGGAAGTCCAGAAAAAAGGAAGAAAATTAATAAAATATGAAAAAAATTGCTGAAATGAATTATAAATTTGATTAATCACAATCATTAACACATCCAGGATGCTCAGTTAACCCTGAGTAGGATGGATACAAAGGAAATCAAATTTAATTACATCATATTGTTAAAAAGCAAAGATAAAGAAAACAAAACAAAACCTCTTATAAGCACCTTAGTAGAGCATTTATAAAGGAATGTAGGAAAAAAATAAACTGTTAAGCCTAAAATTCTACTTCAAGAAGAAAAAAAAAACTTTCAAAAGTAAAGCAGAAATAATAGGAATATGTTGAAATAAACAATGACTGAAAAAAAATAGAATACAGTGAGTTCTATTGATTAAAGAGAAATGATGCTATGTGTATCCAATAACCAAATATTAGTCCAGATAAAGAGGAAATAGAAGAAAGATCAAAGAGCAGAAAAGACCATAGAAAACAAATAATATGATGGTAGTTTTAAGTCCGAATAGGTCAACCATTACATTAAAATTAAATGGACAAACACTACGGTTAAGGATAGAGTGTCTGCCTCTTGGCAATCTTGATTGCAGCTTGTGAGTCAGCTGTCCTGACATTTCCCATGATGTACTTTGAATATAAGTTAAATAATCGGAGTGACTGTATATAGCCTTGTCCTATTCCTTGTCCAACTTTGAATCAATCTGTTTTCCATGTCTGGTTCTGTTGTTTCTTGAACTGATTACAGGTTCCTCGGAAGACAGGTGGTCTGGTTTTGCCATCTCTTTAAGAATTTTCCACAGTTTATTGTGATCCACATAACCAAAGGCTTCAACTTAGTAAATGGAGCAGAAATAGATATTTTTCTGGAATTCTTTTGCTTTCTCTATGATCCAAAGAATGTTGGCAATTTGGTCTTTAGTTCCTCTGCCTTTTCTAAACCCAGCTTGTACATCTATAAGTTCTTATTTCACATACTGTTGAAACCTAGCTTGAAGAATTTTGAGCATAACCTAATAGGCAGGGAAAATGAATGCAGTTGTACAATAACTTGAAAATACTTTGACATTACCCTCCTTTGGAATCGGAATGAAAACTGATCTTTTCCAGTCCTGTGGCCAATGTCAAATATGCCAGATTTGCTGACAAATAGTGCGACAAATTGAGTGCAGCACTTTAACAACATCATCCCTTAGAATTTTAAATAGCTCAGCTGGAATCCATCTCATCCACTAGCTTCATTCATAGCAATGCTTCCTAAGGCTCAGGGCCTCATACTCCTAGATGTCTGGCTCTAGGTGAGTGACCACACCATCATGGTTATCTGAGTCAGTAAGACTTTTTTGGTATGGTTTTTCTATATATTTGTGCCATCTCTTAATATTTCCTGATTCTGTTAGGTCCGTATTGTTTCAGTCCTTTTTCATGCCCCATCCTATAACATGAAGTGTTCCCTTGGTATCTCTGATTTTCTAGAAGAGATCTCTAGTCTGTTCCATTCTGCTATTGTCCTCTATTTCTTTGCATTGTTTACTTAAGAAAACTTTCTTATTTCTCCTTGGTATTCTCTGGAACTCTGGATTCAGTTGGGTATGTCTTTCCCTTTTTCCCTTGCCTTTTACTTCTTTTTTCAGCTATTTTTAAGGCCTCCTCACACAACCAGTTCACCTTCTTACGTTTTTCTTTCTTTCAGTGATTTTCATCATTGCCTTCTGTACATTGTTATAAACTTTCATCCATAGTTCTTCAGACATTATGTCTATGAGGTCTAATCCCTTGAATCTATTCATCACCTCCACTGTATAATCATAAGTAATATGGTTTGGGTTGTATACCAAGTGTTTCCCCCTACTTTCTTCAATTTAAGCCTGAACTTTGCAATAAGGAGCTCATGATCTGAGCCAGACTCAGTTTCAGGTCTTGTTTTTGTTGACTGTATAGAGCTTCTCCATCTTTGGCTGCAAAGAATATGATCAGTCTGATTTCAGTATTAACCATCCGATGATGCTCATGAGTAGAGTCATTTCTTGTGTTGTTATAAGAGGGTGTTTACCATGACCAGTGTGTTCTCTTGACAAAACTCTATTAGCCTTTTTCATGCTTTGTTTTTTCCTCAAAGGCCAAACTTGCCTGTTACTCCAGGTGTCTATTGACTTCCTACTTTTGCATTCTAATCACCCAAAAACTAATCTTTTCCAGTCCTGTGGCCAATGTCAAATATGCCAGATTTGCTGACAAATAGTGCGACAAATTGAGTGCAGCACTTTAACAACATCATCCCTTAGAATTTTAAATAGCTCAGCTGGAATCCATCTCATCCACTAGCTTCATTCATAGCAATGCTTCCTAAGGCTCAGGGCCTCATACTCCTAGATGTCTGGCTCTAGGTGAGTGACCACACCATCATGGTTATCTGAGTCAGTAAGACTTTTTGGTATGGTTTTCTATATATTTGTGCCATCTCTTAATATTTCCTGATTCTGTTAGGTCCGTATTGTTTCAGTCCTTTTTCATGCCCCATCCTATAACATGAAGTGTTCCCTTGGTATCTCTGATTTTCTAGAAGAGATCTCTAGTCTGTTCCATTCTGCTATTGTCCTCTATTTCTTTGCATTGTTTACTTAAGAAAACTTTCTTATTTCTCCTTGGTATTCTCTGGAACTCTGGATTCAGTTGGGTATGTCTTTCCCTTTTTCCCTTGCCTTTTACTTCTTTTTTCAGCTATTTTTAAGGCCTCCTCACACAACCAGTTCACCTTCTTACGTTTTTCTTTCTTTCAGTGATTTTCATCATTGCCTTCTGTACATTGTTATAAACTTTCATCCATAGTTCTTCAGACATTATGTCTATGAGGTCTAATCCCTTGAATCTATTCATCACCTCCACTGTATAATCATAAGTAATATGGTTTGGGTTGTATACCAAGTGTTTCCCCCTACTTTCTTCAATTTAAGCCTGAACTTTGCAATAAGGAGCTCATGATCTGAGCCAGACTCAGTTTCAGGTCTTGTTTTTGTTGACTGTATAGAGCTTCTCCATCTTTGGCTGCAAAGAATATGATCAGTCTGATTTCAGTATTAACCATCCGATGATGCTCATGAGTAGAGTCATTTCTTGTGTTGTTATAAGAGGGTGTTTACCATGACCAGTGTGTTCTCTTGACAAAACTCTATTAGCCTTTTTCATGCTTTGTTTTTTCCTCAAAGGCCAAACTTGCCTGTTACTCCAGGTGTCTATTGACTTCCTACTTTTGCATTCTAATCACCCATGATGAAAAGGACTTTATTGGTGTTAGTTCTATAAGGTCTTGTAGGTCTTCATAAAATTGGTCAATTTCAGCTTCTTCAGTATTACTGATTGGGGCATAGACTTAGATTACTGTGATGTCAAATTATTGGCCCTGAAAATGAACTGAGATCATTATGTCATTTTGTTTGTTGTTGACTTATGAGTGTTACTCAATTTCTTCTAATGGACATGCATTTGAGCAAACTTTGGGAAATACTGGAGGACAGAGGAGCCTGGCATTCTGCAGTCTGTGGAGTTGCAGAGAGTCAGACATACCTTAATGACTAAGATTTATTGGGCTAAGGATTAACAATCTGAAAATGGGCTCTCAGGCTCCATCAGAAAGAAATCATGAAAAACTTATGCTATATTCTTATTTATTCTATAATGTAAATTGGCATCATGAATTTTATGCTTTAAAGTTCAGTTAAATTAAGTTGGTCTCATTCAGATGTGGCTTCTGTTTTCTGATTTTCTCAACAATTGAAGAGTAGCAAAGACTGAGAAAATGCATAGGGATGATGTTTATTCCGTTTGGAAAAAGGATTTAGCAAAGATGTCAGTGCCCTATATCCCTTGGACTTTTCAGTGTATTCCAGTTTCCAATTTCCAATACACTTGGAAATTTCCTATACACTTAAAGAAAGTCATACTAGTAGTCCATGTATTCAGCAAGTTCAAAGTGTCGAGCAGTTAACATTCTCTCCCAGAACCTCTATTCAAATGATTTTTTGGGACTTGTATAAATATCACAGCTTCCTTATCTGTTGAGTGGGCAAAGTCTGAGTTATATTTTGCAACATTTTCCAGTATGTCCCTGTAGAATTAAGGTTTATTCACCCTTGGTGGCACCTATTTGTAATGCATTCTTTCCTGGCTTGCATTCATATGATACTCTATCTATTCTAATTCTTGGAATCACCTTTAGTAAACATCTTTAGCTCTAGTTTGTAATGCATTCTTTCCTGGCTTGCATTCAATACCAGTGTTTGAAAAACTTTATTTTGTTTTTTTGTTTTAGTTCTATTGCCTTCCTACTTTTGCATTCTAATCACCCATGATGAAAAGGACTTTATTGGTGTTAGTTCTATAAGGTCTTGTAGGTCTTCATAAAATTGGTCAATTTCAGCTTCTTCAGTATTACTGATTGGGGCATAGACTTAGATTACTGTGATGTCAAATTATTGGCCCTGAAAATGAACTGAGATCATTATGTCATTTTGTTTGTTGTTGACTTATGAGTGTTACTCAATTTCTTCTAATGGACATGCATTTGAGCAAACTTTGGGAAATACTGGAGGACAGAGGAGCCTGGCATTCTGCAGTCTGTGGAGTTGCAGAGAGTCAGACATACCTTAATGACTAAGATTTATTGGGCTAAGGATTAACAATCTGAAAATGGGCTCTCAGGCTCCATCAGAAAGAAATCATGAAAAACTTATGCTATATTCTTATTTATTCTATAATGTAAATTGGCATCATGAATTTTATGCTTTAAAGTTCAGTTAAATTAAGTTGGTCTCATTCAGATGTGGCTTCTGTTTTCTGATTTTCTCAACAATTGAAGAGTAGCAAAGACTGAGAAAATGCATAGGGATGATGTTTATTCCGTTTGGAAAAAGGATTTAGCAAAGATGTCAGTGCCCTATATCCCTTGGACTTTTCAGTGTATTCCAGTTTCCAATTTCCAATACACTTGGAAATTTCCTATACACTTAAAGAAAGTCATACTAGTAGTCCATGTATTCAGCAAGTTCAAAGTGTCGAGCAGTTAACATTCTCTCCCAGAACCTCTATTCAAATGATTTTTTGGGACTTGTATAAATATCACAGCTTCCTTATCTGTTGAGTGGGCAAAGTCTGAGTTATATTTTGCAACATTTTCCAGAATGTCCCTGTAGAATTAAGGTTTATTCACCCTTGGTGGCACCTATTTGTAATGCATTCTTTCCTGGCTTGCATTCATATGATACTCTATCTATTCTAATTCTTGGAATCACATTTAGTAAACATCTTTAGCAGGTTCTGCAGTTATTGTCCTCACGGGCTGAGCCAACAGTTTTCTGTTATCCATATATGCATTTTGAAAACAACACCAAGATAACCTCGAAGTCAAATCAAGATAGACAATGTACCCTGAACAATATGTGCCAGATTCTCTACAATGTAATTTGTATGTGAGTCAATATTTGTATATGCTGCATTGTTACATGGATATAATATTTGATTCTGAATATTTTTCATGATTCTGAAGTCTTCTCAGTAGCAAACAGTAAGACATATGAAAAGTATTTAGAACCACAGAATTCATCATTATAAGTTCATGTACTGTCCACTGAGTTCCAAAAAGCTGTTTTTTTGGAAGGCCTGATTCCAGGACTTGAGTGACTTATGCATATTTATACTGACAATAACACTCGCAAAAATAAAGTTACAAATACTAGCTTTCCTCAGTGATGTGTTTCATAGAGAATTTTATGTATTATGGTAAACATTCCTGGACTGCCTTTATAGAAATTTTCTTAAATCTGTCTTACTTGTAATCAAGGCACCATGTACACATGGTAGAAATAGCCCTAACCCTCATTTGTCTATACTAGCCTTTTTACACCTGTAAAAATATATCTAGATTTATATCATTTTCATGTCAAATAAAATCATGATTTTATATAGATAGTCAAAATTATGGGTGATATTTAAATATCATTTAGTTACAAAACTTTTGAAATCTGAAATCCTCTTTTTTCATAAAATCATTAATCAATTTTTTTTTCAAAAAGTGAGATACCAGTCTCTAATATTCCATGTTTACAGGGACTAATGCCTCAAGCATGTATCAATGTCTTGTTTTAAGGGTATTTTATTTTATCTTGATATCTGATTTAATATAAGCAGAGGGGAAGATTCTTTTTTCTTGGATTTTTTTTTTTTTTTTAGGAAGGAATAGGGGAGATACTTTTTTGATGGTGGAGTTGTTCTGCTAGGTTTCTATTGCTAAACCCATGTAGTATCATAGCCCCTAATTTCATATAATGCATTCAAATGTATAAGGTCAACACTTACTCCTTTATGAAATGTGTTGAGAGTATTTAACCACATAAAGCTGATTTTGCAAAAAAATTTTTTAACAGCATGCCATTTGTATGTTCCTGTCAATATTTTAATTTGGTGTTATCTGTCTCAAATCTCCTCCTCTCCACACTGATGGTTAATGTGCATCTAATTTCTTTAAACCGTATTTAAATTGAGGGTATTTTTCAAGTCATTCTGCCAAAATTGGAACTACATCTGTCGCCCATTCCTTTCTAGCACTGCCCAGCTTTGCTGTTCATATCATCAATAGCGCTGTATGTAAAAGCTGAGTGTCATTATGATTTAAAGACCCGCCTCTGGCATGATGCCAAGTAAGTCTAATTTAGAATCTGGGGGATGATAGACAAGAAAATTACCACTAAAAGATATGTACACTGAATTCTAATTCAGAGCATGAGATTTGGTGTTATGCTTTTATTTTTCATTTTGTTTCTGTCGGGGGAGTTTAAAAACCTTTGGTTCTGTTACAAAAAAATAACATAAAGCAGGTGCGCAATTGTATATTTTGATTCATTTTCAGTGATAACAACCTAAAATATGTTGATTTTTTTTTTGTTGGTATATATGTGAGCTACCCTCAACTCAAAATACTGTCTCTTTATAACATCTATCCTAACTAAATACAATTTCAGTTTAATTCAGTCGCTCACTCCTGTTCAGTCTTTTGCAACACAATGGACTTCAGCACAACAGGCTTCTCTGTCCTTCACCATCTCTTGGAGCTTGCTCAAACTCATGTCCATTGAATCGGTGATGCCATCCAACCATTGCATCCTCTGTTATCCCCTTCTCCTTCTGCTTTCTATTTTTCCCAGAATCAGGGTCTTTTTCAGTGAGTTGTCTCTACACATCAGGTGGCCAAAGTATCAGAACTTGAGCTTCAGCACCAGTCCTTCCAATGAATATTTACAGTTGATTTCCTTTAGGATTGACTGGTTCGATTTAACTGATAATTATTGGTGGAATAACTAAAAATATAACTACTAAAATAACCGTTTTTCTTCTTATAATTTTTCTATGAACTAAAACTGAGTTCAACCACTTTTTAAATTTCAACTCAGTGAAAATTAAAAATACTCAAATCTTTTATGCTCTCAAATTTAACATGCCCCTGATCAAATTCAGTTTCCCCTTTAGCGTTGGTTCAGTCACTAAGTTGCGTCCAACTTTTGCAACCCCTGAACTGCAATATCCCAGGCTTGCCTGTCTTCACCATTGTGCAGTATTTGTTCAGATTCATGCACATTGAGTCAGTGATGCCATCTAACCATCTCATCCTCTGTTGTCCTCTTCTTCTCTTTCCCTCAGTCTTTCCCAGCTTCAAGGGTCTCTTTCCAGTGAGTCATCTTTTCACATCAGATGGCCAAAATATCAGAGATTCAGCTTCAGCATCAGTGCTTCTTATGAGAATTCAGGGTTGAGTTCCTTTAGGATTGACTCGTTTGATCTGCTGCTGTCCAAGGAACTCTCAGGAGCTTTCTCCAGCACAGTTTACCTTGTTCATAACAATTGGTTCCCAACATGTGTCCCAGCTTTCATAAGTGGGGTTCTGTGTGACTGACTGATTTACTCCCTCTCACTTGACTTGTGCATTACCTTAGCTCCTTTGGAATTCTGTCTGCTTTAGTTTGTCTTTTGGAGGATTTTCCTTTAACACCTCTCTCAGAGATTATACTCATGTGCTCAAATCAGGAATCCCACAAAATTTCATCTCAGTAGTGCAGATACTTTGGGGATTAGAGCAAATTTTTAAAACTCAGAATTAGTTTATTCATACAGAAAGTGAAATGTGAAGTGAGCCATCACATGTGAAGGCACCTGGCATATAGTAGACCTGAGATCAGGATTTCTCAACATTGTTGGAGATGTTGATAAGTATTCTGAGATATAAAATAGTCAAATAATTTAGAAAATATTAGTCAAAGTTATGTGATATATTCACATAGGGATATTTTAGAACTTTAATAGATGGTAAAAGGATCTACCTGCAATGCAGAGACCCAGCTTCAATCCCTGGAAGATCCCCTAGAGAAGTAAATGTCCACCCACTCCAATATTCTTGCCTGGAGAATTTCATGGACAGAGAAGCCTGGTAGGCTACTGTCCATAGGATCACAAAGAGTCGGGCACGACTAAGTGATTAACACTTTCAAACATGAGTTAAAAAGAGTGGATGTGTAACATTTCCCAACCATATTTCTGGTAAAATGCTTTCTTTGTGGAACATCTAGTATAGATCATTGAACTTAGTTTTGAAGTAACAATTTGAAAAGTGCTACCTTAGACAACTATTAATCTTTTCTGTTTTTCTTCCTCTCACTGCTACACTTCTGACTGGGATAGCCTTCTTGGACTCCCTGGTATCACCCCACCCAGTTCTCCATCTCTGTTATCATCTTGTCCAAGGCTAACACTATTGTATGTTCCACTTAAGTATTTGAGATTGTTTGTGATCTTCACTTCAAATTCAGGCTTGTGTCTTTGTTTTTTGGCTGTACTGGGTCTTTGTTGTGGAATGCAGACTTAGTTGTCCTGAAGCAGGTTGGATCTTATTTCTCTCACAAGGGGTTGAAACCATATCCCCTGCATTGGAAGGTGGATTCTTAACCGCTGGACTACCATGGATGTCCCTTCACTTAATTATTAAATCAGAACTCATGAATAGTAAGCCTGACTAAATACAAGGGTTTTAGAGAGTTTTTATCTACCAATTCAGATTCTCTTAATTCATATAAAATTGTGAATAAGCATTTTTATATAGAGCATTATATACAGTGTTGATCAACTTTATAGGATGGTTTCTATCCTTTTATCTGCTTGAGATACTTGGGGAAATGATGTACAAGAATGGCTGCTCTCAATGATATTATTGTTCAGTATTTTTATATAACTTGTATGTGTTTATAGTTCTACTTAGAATAAGTCCTCCAGTACAATACAATAATTTGATATTGAGATAGAAATCTTGAAGTGTCTCTTGGAAGTACCACCTTCTGATTTGGTGCCAAGGTATGATGCGCATTGTTTGACAATGTAAGTGAGATCACACCAATTACAGGACTGTAACTGGTTTTATTTGACATTCTTTGGGCTCTCCAGTTATTCTATATCTCTTTTAGAATCACATATCAGAATATAAGAAGTGTTTTCACAAATTATTCATTTTCTTAGGCGATCATATGGTTCTTCTACAGACCCAGATGGGTGGTCATGAATAATTACTTTTTTAAATGAGATTTTATAGAACATATTTTATAGAACATGTGTATATTACTATATACTGAATTGTTTGAGACAAACCATCCTCTTTTCTCCAGTACCAAAAAGGAAGAAGAATAACCTTATTTGTGTGATAAAGCACAGTTTGCCAGAAAATTCCTGCTGTGGGGGGTTTAAGTGTTTTTCTATATAACAACCAAATGGTATGTGACCTCATATTTGACTATATATAATCTCCTCTGAATCTTGAGATGAAGAAAAGGATGAATCTTGAAAAGATCAGCTATAAGATTATCGAGACATCAATTAATAAATGATGTCATAGGTAATCACTTGTATAATTTTATACAAATTTATATTTGGTGCTTGTTTAAATCATTTTATAATGCTATTTATATCTGTAAGAACTTAAAAAAAACCATTTTTAGTGAATTTGTTTTATTTTGGGAGTATCACTCATGTTTTCATTGGGATCAGTTTCAAATAGTGCTTAACTAATATTATCAAGTTCTTGCTAAGTGAGGGATACATTTAGCTGTGTAGGTGATAAACATCTAGAGATCAATTTTGCATTAGTAAGGCACAATTTGATACAGTATATTTATTGATTTGTGTGTATTGTTGATGTAGCATCTCTCCCCTTCATGCCTTTGTGTTTAATAGTTTTGTGATCCAAGTAAATTTTATTTCCTATAGCAGGTACTAAGCAGGGTTTATCATGTTAACAGTTCAAACACTGAGACCCAATAGCAGCATTAATGCCTGGTGTCTTAGTGCATTTCATAATGTTCTCAATATTTTATTTATTACAGATATGCCCAGAATGAAGATGGAGCCTTTTAGGTTCTCTGTTTCAATCAGCTCTTTAATCCACAAGTTTAAATCTTAGAAACTTGTTTTAAAACCCTTCTGTGGAACTATGTGTGCTTTTCTGTGGCACAGTGGTAAAGTATCCACTTGACAATACCAGAGACCAGGAGACACAGGAGACCTGGGTTCAATCCCTAGGTCAGGAACATCCTCTATAGAAGGAAATGGCAACCCGCTTCAGTATTCTTGCTTGGGAAATCCCACGGACAGAGGAATCTGGTGGGCTACAGTCCATGTGGTCCCAAAGAGTCTGACACGAGTGACTGAACACACACACTTGTAGAAGCTAAACTGAAAGTTCTTCTATTCATTATCAAGGTGGTCTTTTTTTATAGAGACTGGTATTCCAAATTCTTCATATTCTTCATATTCTTGTTATAATAATGAGATAATATGTGTAATTCTTAATGTTGAGACTAATTTATAAAAAAATACATATTTTACATTTTTCCTCTTTTTCTCTATTCCTTTATATTTAACCACTTAAGCTTAACAGATTATATAGGTGATATATATACATACATATACATCAGTTTTCCCCAGCTGAGTGGTTACAGGGAAATGAGAAAAACACAGAGCTAAATTCAGGTTTTATTTTATCAGCTCACCTCCTGTGGGAACCCATGAAAGATTGCCTTGACTCACTGGGGCAAGTATTGTTCTATAAGTCAAGGAACAGCACCAGTACTCTGTGATACAAGATTTTCTTAGTCACAGAGGCCCAGTGATGTAAAATAACTGTGGTTTCTATAAGGTCTTATCTTTGGGTGGCTCTATTTATCTTGGTTTCAGGAAGTAGGGTATCTAGTTAGGAAGTGCTTTCTCTACCTGGCTGAGGAAATCTCTTCACCTGACTCTGGTCCATTGACCTTTTGTTTCCATTGCCAGACTTGATAGGCTCCTTCAACAAGACCTGGTGATCTTAATCTATACACATAGAAGCTACAACAAACCTTTAAGTAAATTTTATTTCCTATAGCAGGTACTAAGCAGGGTTTATCATGTTAACAGTTCAAACACTGAGACCCAATAGCAGCATTAATGCCTGGTGTCTTAGTGCATTTCATAATGTTCTCAATATTTTATTTATTACAGATATGCCCAGAATGAAGATGGAGCCTTTTAGGTTCTCTGTTTCAATCAGCTCTTTAATCCACAAGTTTAAATCTTAGAAACTTGTTTTAAAACCCTTCTGTGGAACTATGTGTGCTTTTCTGTGGCACAGTGGTAAAGTATCCACTTGACAATACCAGAGACCAGGAGACACAGGAGACCTGGGTTCAATCCCTAGGTCAGGAACATCCTCTATAGAAGGAAATGGCAACCCGCTTCAGTATTCTTGCTTGGGAAATCCCACGGACAGAGGAATCTGGTGGGCTACAGTCCATGTGGTCCCAAAGAGTCTGACACGAGTGACTGAACACACACACTTGTAGAAGCTAAACTGAAAGTTCTTCTATTCATTATCAAGGTGGTCTTTTTTTATAGAGACTGGTATTCCAAATTCTTCATATTCTTCATATTCTTGTTATAATAATGAGATAATATGTGTAATTCTTAATGTTGAGACTAATTTATAAAAAAATACATATTTTACATTTTTCCTCTTTTTCTCTATTCCTTTATATTTAACCACTTAAGCTTAACAGATTATATAGGTGATATATATACATACATATACATCAGTTTTCCCCAGCTGAGTGGTTACAGGGAAATGAGAAAAACACAGAGCTAAATTCAGGTTTTATTTTATCAGCTCACCTCCTGTGGGAACCCATGAAAGATTGCCTTGACTCACTGGGGCAAGTATTGTTCTATAAGTCAAGGAACAGCACCAGTACTCTGTGATACAAGATTTTCTTAGTCACAGAGGCCCAGTGATGTAAAATAACTGTGGTTTCTATAAGGTCTTATCTTTGGGTGGCTCTATTTATCTTGGTTTCAGGAAGTAGGGTATCTAGTTAGGAAGTGCTTTCTCTACCTGGCTGAGGAAATCTCTTCACCTGACTCTGGTCCATTGACCTTTTGTTTCCATTGCCAGACTTGATAGGCTCCTTCAACAAGACCTGGTGATCTTAATCTATACACTATTAGCTAAAGCTACAACAAACCTATGAGAATCAATCCCAGCGTAGGTGAGATTTTAGTTTTATGGCCCAAGAGTCAGTAATGAATATTATGCCTCAGTGCAAAGGTTTCTCATTTTGTTGATCCTCAAAATATTTACACTCTTCTTGGCAACCCCCAAACAATAGCAAAGGTGACTAAACCATTTTAAAGATATAATGTTGTTGATTTATTTAGAAGGAGTCAGTTGAATTTTCTTTTGTTTGCTTTGTTGCTTTAAATTTTTTTCACTCTTCCTAAAGGGATTTGCTAACCTATCCTTTTTATATTAGAGAAAACAATACATAATTGAACATCACATCTATTATATCTCTCGTTTGACTTGCACTAACTCTACCTTCCTTAGTAGATGAAGAATGTATTTTTTTCTACAATAGAAAGAAGCCTAGGATAATCCTGAATATAGGATCTAATTTCTTGACACTATTCTTTTCTATAGAAATCCCTAGAGAAAAAACTTCCTAATGCTGACCCAAAGAAGGGATCCTATTTGTGGTGACAGCCAAATTTTAACCCAGTCAGATTATTTTTATTTTTATAATTGACTTTGGTGTTAGTTTAGTCACTAAATTGTGTCTGACTGTTGGGACCCCATGGACTGTAGCCTGTCAGGCTCCTCTGTCCTCTGGATTTTCCAGGCAAGAGTACTGGGGTAGTTTGTAATTTCCTTCTCCAGGGGATCATCTTAATTCTGGTCTCCTGCATTGCAGGCGGATTCTTTACCAACTGAGTCCCCAGGGAAGCTGATAATTGACTTAGAAATATGCCAGTTGCCCCCAATATAAGTGAGACATATTTAAATTTAAATGTATTTCTACAGAGTAGATATGATTTTCATTGTACTCTCTAGGATTTTCTATGTATTTTGTGATACTGTGGAAACTGGTAATTCTAATTGCATTATCTTTAGAACTGGCTTAAAGACAATGGTACTTTCTAAAGTTGCATTCTTACTCTCTTATTTCCCAGCCCTCTGGCCATGCATTTAGTTCTGAGCAGCACACTATTGGTGGAAGAGACATCGATTGAATGGTGGTCTTTTGGCTCTCTACCTTCTCCTGTCCCTCTAACCAAGGAAACTTTGTGCTGAGAGGGTGGCAACATAGAATAAAAACAATCTGATTTCCTGAGTCATTTCATGGGAGAGAGTTAACCTGCAAAGTTACCAAAATCCATAAAGAATTTTGCATTTGTGAGAAATGCTCTACTTTTTATATTAAGTGCTGAGAGTGTGCAGTTGTTTGTTAGCAAACTAAAGCCTAGCTTTATCCATGACTCTCTGTGAACACTTAGTAATTTATAAAGACAGTTTGCAAATGTTATTTCATTTGTTGACTGAGAGCCACTGCAGAAATAAAGAATTTGACACTCAGGGGAGGCCTTTTTGTCTCTGGTCACACTCCTAGTAAATGACAGTGACAAGTGTCACATGTAGGGCTCCTGCCACATAGTTTGTAGCTCACTATATTATACCCATTATTTTTCCCTCAAAGTGAAATCCTTTTTGGTCAAATACAACATTTGGATCTAAAAAGTGACCTCGAAATGTCTTCTAATCTAATTCTTTCTTCTTAAGCAGAGAGGCACCTAAGTCACTCTAATCAGGAAGGAGTCTCTTATGTGTATAAATATAGCATTTAGTATTCAGAATTATGTGTACAAACAGAATCCTCTTATTCAGGAGATATTACTGCAGGGAATTACACTTAGTCTTAAGGACATAAAGCATCTGAAATTATTATGGGAATCACAGCATATTTTAAAAGTGAATTGTTTGTGTGAAAGAAAGTGACATTGAGAAATCTACAAGAGCAAATTTTTTTCATAAAGCCTCTTCCACGTTGTCTTCTCTGTTGTTTGACTTTTTTGTTAAATTTCTTTACTGATGGAAAAATACCTGCCTGATAATGAGTAATGCTGTAATCAGGGTCTCAGTTTTCTGTATAGCATTTGTTGAATGAAATAAAACTGAATATAAGTGAAAGTTAATATATGGTTGAAAATCTTTGACTTTTAAACTTGACTGTATTGTTCTTATGTCTGTAGAGTTTATCCTACTGTGATTTTGTCTAAGTATGCTTGATTTCTGAACCTCAGTTTGATCATAGCTACTATAAATTTCTCAATATAATTATTTATGCTATTTTGACCTGCTTGCTAGAATAAAATTAAAATTATTAGAGTTTCATGGGAGAGAGTTAACCTGCAAAGTTACCAAAATCCATAAAGAATTTTGCATTTGTGAGAAATGCTCTACTTTTTATATTAAGTGCTGAGAGTGTGCAGTTGTTTGTTAGCAAACTAAAGCCTAGCTTTATCCATGACTCTCTGTGAACACTTAGTAATTTATAAAGACAGTTTGCAAATGTTATTTCATTTGTTGACTGAGAGCCACTGCAGAAATAAAGAATTTGACACTCAGGGGAGGCCTTTTTGTCTCTGGTCACACTCCTAGTAAATGACAGTGACAAGTGTCACATGTAGGGCTCCTGCCACATAGTTTGTAGCTCACTATATTATACCCATTATTTTTCCCTCAAAGTGAAATCCTTTTTGGTCAAATACAACATTTGGATCTAAAAAGTGACCTCGAAATGTCTTCTAATCTAATTCTTTCTTCTTAAGCAGAGAGGCACCTAAGTCACTCTAATCAGGAAGGAGTCTCTTATGTGTATAAATATAGCATTTAGTATTCAGAATTATGTGTACAAACAGAATCCTCTTATTCAGGAGATATTACTGCAGGGAATTACACTTAGTCTTAAGGACATAAAGCATCTGAAATTATTATGGGAATCACAGCATATTTTAAAAGTGAATTGTTTGTGTGAAAGAAAGTGACATTGAGAAATCTACAAGAGCAAATTTTTTTCATAAAGCCTCTTCCACGTTGTCTTCTCTGTTGTTTGACTTTTTTGTTAAATTTCTTTACTGATGGAAAAATACCTGCCTGATAATGAGTAATGCTGTAATCAGGGTCTCAGTTTTCTGTATAGCATTTGTTGAATGAAATAAAACTGAATATAAGTGAAAGTTAATATATGGTTGAAAATCTTTGACTTTTAAACTTGACTGTATTGTTCTTATGTCTGTAGAGTTTATCCTACTGTGATTTTGTCTAAGTATGCTTGATTTCTGAACCTCAGTTTGATCATAGCTACTATAAATTTCTCAATATAATTATTTATGCTATTTTGACCTGCTTGCTAGAATAAAATGGCATGTTGGGAAGACATTTGAAAACCACTCAGAAACAGAAATTAGAGTATTCAATAGATGTGTATTGTTACATTAAGTTTAAATACTTTTCCTATTTCCTCAAATTAGCATCAAAGATTCTGTGTATCACTAGTAAATAAGAGGAGAAAAAAGTTACAGAAGAGATTAATTATTTTGACTGGCAAAAGAAACTCAAAGACAAATCTTGTCAAATAGATCATGAATATATTCTCTTATTAATAAAATATAATTGAATGTACATGCATGTTTGGGTAGACTAAAGGCTTACAGAAAATAGCTACAAATAATGATTTATTCCTTTAAAATTAGTGCTGAACATGATGAGAAGTTTGAAATCATAAATGTTAACAAATATTCCACTTATATCACAAATACCCAGAAGTAGAGATTTAACAAAGGTAATGAGTTTTTAAATTCTCACTTGAAGAAGACTGTGCTAGAAGAGGCAGGTCTGTGATTACTTGTGATTTTATGCTACAAAAGATATTTTGTTACTTTGAAAGTGTTCAGATATAAATAGCTCACGAATATCTTTTTTGTAAGACTCCCAAAAATAAATAGTTTTCAAAAATCCTCCATGGGGCTTCCCCTGTAGCTCAGTGAAGAGTTCGCCTACCAATGCAGGAGACGTGGGTTCCGTCCTTGATCTGGGAAGATCCCCACATGCTGCAGAGCAACTAAGCCCATGAGCCACAACTATTGAGCCTGTGCTTTAGAGTCTCCAGAGTCACAACTATTGAGACCATGTACCACAACTATTGAAGCCCGTGTGCCCTAGAGCCCGAGTTCCACAAGAGAAGTCACCTCAACAAGAAGCCTAATCACCTGAACTAGAGAGTAGCCCCCACTCCCTGCAAATAGAGAAGAGCCTGCATCAGCAGTGAAAATCCAGAATAGCCAAAAATAAATAAATAAATAAAATATTATTAAAAAAAGAAAATAGATATGTTTAAAAGAAAAATCCTCCATGCACAAACATACACATGAGCACACCCATATAAATTCCCAACCACCTGATTGTATTTAGTCTTGGCACTTACACCTTCCTGCTTCTGTCTATATGTCCAAGTTCTTATCTCAAAGACACAAAACAGAAACTTGCATTTGAAATAAACTTCCCTGCATAAAAATTACCTGCTGCCTCTGCAACAGTATTAAGGCATTATTTGGCTATACAATAAAAATTTCTGGACTTATATCTATATGGACCCAGAGTGGTCCTAGCGAGATATTTGTGTCATGTCGGTTTTTTTGGGGTTTTGAAAACCACTCAGAAACTTTATTCCTTAAGTTTAAATACTTTTCCTATTTCCTCAAATTAGCATAAGTCTGTGTATCACTAGTAAATAAGAGGAGAAAAAGTTACAGAAGAGATTAATTATTTTGACTAAAGAAACTCAAAGACAAATCTTGTCAAATAGATCATGAATATATTCTCTTATTAATAAAATATAATTGAATGTACATGCATGTTTGGGTAGACTAAAGGCTTACAGAAAATAGCTACAAATAATGATTTATTCCTTTAAAATTAGTGCTGAACATGATGAGAAGTTTGAAATCATAAATGTTAACAAATATTCCACTTATATCACAAATACCCAGAAGTAGAGATTTAACAAAGGTAATGAGTTTTTAAATTCTCACTTGAAGAAGACTGTGCTAGAAGAGGCAGGTCTGTGATTACTTGTGATTTTATGCTACAAAAGATATTTTGTTACTTTGAAAGTGTTCAGATATAAATAGCTCACGAATATCTTTTTTGTAAGACTCCCAAAAATAAATAGTTTTCAAAAATCCTCCATGGGGCTTCCCTGTAGCTCAGTGAAGAGTTCGCCTACCAATGCAGGAGACGTGGGTTCCGTCCTTGATCTGGGAAGATCCCCACATGCTGCAGAGCAACTAAGCCCATGAGCCACAACTATTGAGCCTGTGCTTTAGAGTCTCCAGAGTCACAACTATTGAGACCATGTACCACAACTATTGAAGCCCGTGTGCCCTAGAGCCCGAGTTCCACAAGAGAAGTCACCTCAACAAGAAGCCTAATCACCTGAACTAGAGAGTAGCCCCCACTCCCTGCAAATAGAGAAGAGCCTGCATCAGCAGTGAAAATCCAGAATAGCCAAAAATAAATAAATAAATAAAATATTATTAAAAAAAGAAAATAGATATGTTTAAAAGAAAAATCCTCCATGCACAAACATACACATGAGCACACCCATATAAATTCCCAACCACCTGATTGTATTTAGTCTTGGCACTTACACCTTCCTGCTTCTGTCTATATGTCCAAGTTCTTATCTCAAAGACACAAAACAGAAACTTGCATTTGAAATAAACTTCCCTGCATAAAAATTACCTGCTGCCTCTGCAACAGTATTAAGGCATTATTTGGCTATACAATAAAAAAATTTCTGGACTTATATCTATATGGACCCAGAGTGGTCCTAGCGAGATATTTGTGTCATGCTCGGATTGGTTCTTTAGAGTGGGTTTGACTTGCCATCCTTCAGATTTTAATTATCTGGGATTACTCCAGCCACAGCCAATCATCATTTGTTCATTTACTAATCTCACCTCTTTGAATCTTCCTTTCCAAGAGGAAGGTACAGTGCCATGCAATTTTGTCACCAAATCTTTCTACCTTATTTGTTATTCACAGGCTTCAGCCTAACACAGCCTAAAGAATTATAGTTCCAACATTGTAATATGCTGCATTAGTGAATAATATGCAAGAAGGATATCTTGTCACTAAATTCTTAATAGTCTGTTCATTTGTGAGATTGTTTGCTTTTGTATTCTTGAAATATACCAATGAGTCCCATCTAGTGCCTTTATTTTTTTTGGTTCATCAAGGAATAGAGTTTATTTCTATTTGTTTGTGTATTTAAATATATTAGATTTACAATGTTGTGTTAATTTCAAGTGTACAGAAAAGTGATTCACCTACACGTGCATATGCATTTTTTTCAGATTCCTTTTCCTTTTGGTTATTACAAAATACTGCATATAGTTTCCTATTCTATAAAGTTGTATTTACAAAAATGATATATTAATTGGCCATGAAAAGAGAGAAATAGTGTCATTTGCAAAATACGGGTAGATTTAGAGGTTATCATACTAAATGAAATAAGGAAGACAAATATCATATGATATCACTTATATGTGGAGTCTAAGAAAAAGACACACATGAATTTATATACAAAACTGAAATAAACCTATGTACTAAGTCGCTGTTGTCCTGTCCAACTCTTTGTGACCTTGTGGACTGCAGTATGCTAGGCATCCCTGTCCTTGACTATCTCCTGGAGTTTGCTCAAACTTAAGTCCATTGAGTCTGTGATGATATCCAACCATCTCATCCTCTGTGATCTCAATTTTCTACTATGATCAGTCATTCCTAACATCAGGGTCTTTTCCAATGAGTCAGTGTTTCACATCAGGTGGCCAAATTATTGGAGCTTCATCTTTAGCATCAGTCCTTCCAGTGAGTATTCAGGATTTGTTTCCTTTCATATTGACTGGCTTGATCTCCTTGGTGTCTAAGGGACTCTCAAGAACCTTCTCTTGGGGCTTCCCTGGTGGTCCAGTGGGTAAAGAGTCTGCCTTGCAGTGCAGGGGACACCGGTTCGATCCCTGGCTCTGGAAGATCCCACATGCCGCAGAGCGGCTGGACCAGTGTGTCTAATTACCAGCCAGTGCTCTGGAGCGCATGCGTCCACAACCAGAGCTCAGCGGCAAGAGAGGACGCTGTGATGGGAGGCCCGCATGGGCCAGGGAATGGAGATGGATGAAAATGAAGAAATAAAAGAAAGAACCAATAAAAAGAGGCCAAAGAATAAAGAATAAAGATGGATGAGAACAAACAAATAAAAAGAGGCCAAAAATTAAAAAAAGAAAAGTCTTATCTGGCACTACAGTCAAAAACATCAACTCTTGGGTGTTCAGCCTTCTTTATGGTCCAACTCTCATATCCATACATGACTACAAGAAAACCATACCTTTAACTGTACAGATCTTTTTTGGAAAAGTGCTGTCTCTATCTCTGGTTTTTAATATGCTAAATTTGTCTTAACTTCTCTTCCAGGAAGCATCTTTTAATTTCATGGCTGCAGTAATTTTGGAGCCCAAGAAAATAAAATCTGCCACTGTTTCCACTTTTTCTTCATCTATTTGCTATGAAGTGATGGGACTGGATGCCATGATCTTAGTTTTTTGATTGTTGAGTTTTAGCCAGCTTTTTCACTCTCCTCTTTCATCTTGTCAAGAGGCTCTTTAGTTCCTCTTCCTTTTTGCTGTTAGAGTGAAGTCATCTGTATGTCTGAAGTTGTTACTATTTCTTCTAGCAATCTTGATGCCAGCTAGGGATTCATCCAGCCTAGCATTTTGCATGATGAACACTTTATATAAGTAAAATAAGGAGGGTGGCAGTATAGAGCCTTCAGGTAATCCTTTCCCAGTTTTGAACCAGTCTGTTGTTCCATATCCAATTCTAACTGTTGCTTCTTTGCCTCTTGCTTTCTCAGGAGGCAAGTAAGGTGATATGGTATTCCCATCTCTTTCAGAACTTTCCACAGTTAGCTGTGATCCACACGGTCAAAGGCTTTAGCATAGTCAATGAAGCAGACATAGATGTTTTTCTGGAATTCTCTTGCTTTTTCTATGATCCAAGGGATGTTGGCAATTTGATCTCTGGCTCTGCTGCCTTCTCTAAGTCCAGCTTGTACACCTGAAAGTACTCAGTTCACATACTGTTGAAGCCTAGCTTGAAGGATTTGAGCATTACCTGGCTAGCATGTGAAATAAGTCTAACTGTATGGTAGTCTGAACATTCTTTGCCATTGTTCTTCTTTGGGATTGGAATGAAAACTGACCTTTTCCAGTCCTGTGACCACTGTTCAAATTCAATGTCATATGGACTCTAAGTGATTTTAAGTGTTCCCTTGGAGTCTTAATACTGAAAAGCTTTTATCAAGATGAAACATTTAATACTAACGTCAATATATACGGCATATATAGCTAGAGACTACTAGAATTAGCACCTATGTGTCACAGCCTAGCTTATAGTTCGGGCTATTTTATGTAGGTACCTGTGTACCCCTCCTGATACCATCACTTTCACCCCTTCCCCAGTGTTCCATATTTCTGAATTTTATCTTCAATATTTTCTTCATTGAAATGATGGTTTTCTACACTTACATGGATCCTTAACAATTTATGATTTACTTTTTATTCTTTTAACTTTCTAAATGAATTATATGTATTCTTTCTCAACTTGCTTTTCTTATTCATTGTTATGTTTCTTACATTCATTCATGTTGATTCTATAGTAATAGTTGTGTTTTTTAATTGCATATGATTCATTTTGTTTGCATTCAGGGATACCATTTTATTATGGTATTTAGATGGATTTAATTTTTTTCTGTTATGGAAAACGTGATTCTATGAATGTATACGTGATTTGCCCTTTGGGATTTACCTTACTGTGCAAACAAGAGTACCTAGGGTATGTACAATCTGAGTTTTACATGATAATGACAAATTGCCTAACTGATGGAACCAATTTACACTTTGACTAGCTATGAGGTCTTATTGCTGTATTTCTTCCCAGTGTTTGAAATTGGCAGACCTTTTCATTTCTGCCAGTCTGGTGTATGTAAAAAGGTGTCTCTGTGATTATAGTTCATATTTCTCTGATTAATTCTGAGTTTGAACATCTTGTTATGGTTATTACACATGTAGGCTTCTTCCACGAAGCATTTGCCTATAACTTTGTCCACTTTCTATAGGGTTATTAATCTTTTTGCTATTGATTCAAAAGATGCTGCCTTTTTGTTACAGATAATTTCCTTCAGTTTACGATCTTTCATTGCCTTCACGATGTCTTTTAGTAAAAATAATTTTTTAAAATCTTATTTGTGCTTTTAGTATCATGCTTTAGAAATCATTTCTTTCTATATTCTTGTAAACATTCTTCTGAATATTGAAAAGTTTTGTTTTTCATATTTTGGTCTTTAGTAGACCTAGAATCAATTCTCATGTGCAGTATGAGATACGGATTTATTTTTCTTTCCTAAGTAGAATATCAGTTTCTAAGTGCCATTTATTATTGATCATTAATCCTGTGACCTGCAATGCCAACTTGACTGTAAGTCTAGTTTCATATACATTGGTCAAACTTCGTACATATTAGGCTTTATTCATGTGTACAGTTGTGGAGTTTTGGACAATTAGGACATTATCTTAATTTTAACAGCTTTATAAATAAGCTATGCTAGCTGTTTTGTCCATAATGCTTCTCTTCTTCAAAGAGCTTTGTCTCCGCTTGACCCTTTGACGTCTCATATAATATTTATAAATAGCTTGTCAAAGTCCACAGAAACTCCTATTGAATTTTGATTGGAATACCAATGCATCTATAGATAAATCTAAAGAGAAAAGACCTCTGAGATTTTCTATTCAGGAGCAAGTGTATCTCTTCATTTATTCATGCCTTCCCCAAACCTTTCAGTGAAGCTTTTTTAATCAATCTTATAGACCTTATATTTGGATGTTGTTATAAATGGAACCTTGCCCAAAAATGTACAATCTGAGTTTTACATGATAATGACAAATTGCCTAACTGATGGAACCAATTTACACTTTGACTAGCTATGAGGTCTTATTGCTGTATTTCTTCCCAGTGTTTGAAATTGGCAGACCTTTTCATTTCTGCCAGTCTGGTGTATGTAAAAAGGTGTCTCTGTGATTATAGTTCATATTTCTCTGATTAATTCTGAGTTTGAACATCTTGTTATGGTTATTACACATGTAGGCTTCTTCCACGAAGCATTTGCCTATAACTTTGTCCACTTTCTATAGGGTTATTAATCTTTTTGCTATTGATTCAAAAGATGCTGCCTTTTTGTTACAGATAATTTCCTTCAGTTTACGATCTTTCATTGCCTTCACGATGTCTTTTAGTAAAAATAATTTTTTAAAATCTTATTTGTGCTTTTAGTATCATGCTTTAGAAATCATTTCTTTCTATATTCTTGTAAACATTCTTCTGAATATTGAAAAGTTTTGTTTTTCATATTTTGGTCTTTAGTAGACCTAGAATCAATTCTCATGTGCAGTATGAGATACGGATTTATTTTTCTTTCCTAAGTAGAATATCAGTTTCTAAGTGCCATTTATTATTGATCATTAATCCTGTGACCTGCAATGCCAACTTGACTGTAAGTCTAGTTTCATATACATTGGTCAAACTTCGTACATATTAGGCTTTATTCATGTGTACAGTTGTGGAGTTTTGGACAATTAGGACATTATCTTAATTTTAACAGCTTTATAAATAAGCTATGCTAGCTGTTTTGTCCATAATGCTTCTCTTCTTCAAAGAGCTTTGTCTCCGCTTGACCCTTTGACGTCTCATATAATATTTATAAATAGCTTGTCAAAGTCCACAGAAACTCCTATTGGAATTTTGATTGGAATACCAATGCATCTATAGATAAATCTAAAGAGAAAAGACCTCTGAGATTTTCTATTCAGGAGCAAGTGTATCTCTTCATTTATTCATGCCTTCCCCAAACCTTTCAGTGAAGCTTTATAATTTATACCAATAAAGGTCTTTCACAACTCTTATAGACATGTTCCTAGGTATCTTATATTTTGGATGTTGTTATAAATGGAACCTCAAGCTATTGTTTATTTACTTAACTTTTCATATGCCACTTAAGACATCCACTTCAATTTTAAATAGAGACAATGGTAGTGACAGAATGTGCCATAGACTAAATATTTGTATTCCTGCCTCCCCCCCCCCCAATTTCATACATTAAAGTCCCAAATAGCCAACAGGATGGTATTGGGAGGCCCTTGGGAGAATTAGGAGAGATGATTAAGTCATGCGGGCCAGAGCCCTCATAAACGAGTCTAGTGAATATGAAAGAGGCCTGAGAGAAATGCTTTGCTCCTTCTACTACATGTGGATACAGCAGAAAATCTATGATCTGGACATGGGCTCTCACCTGACCACACCTACAGCCTGATTTTGGACTTTCATCTCTAAAACTATAAGAATACATTTCTTTGCTTATACATCAACCAGTCTCTGGTGTTTTGTTACAGCAGCCTGAACAGACTAAGACAGAATGGCTAGATAGAAGCTCATTATTGACCTGTCATAGAGAGAAATCCTTAAAAATAAATGGAAACAATAGTTATTTCAACAACTCTAGCTAAAACAAAAGCACTCCTGGCAAATACATTTTCCACTGACTTTTCATTCTCCCTAAAATTTCAGCCTTTGGAGATGCATTGGGGTCTAGGTATGATTAAATTAGAGAGTTTGTAAGTTTTTAAGCATCTTAATAGTGATTTGCATCTTAGAAAAGATTAGATCGTATCAGATAATAAAAGAATGAGGGTAAATTTTGCCTAGGGGGAGAAAAAGAAAAAATCTTCTCCATTCTGAGTCATCTTGGGCAAAACATCCAGTTACCGATTTCCTCATCTTATTCTCTGGATGACTCAGGATGGAGACTTTTTTGTTCTACAGATCTGGCATGTGTAACTAATAGATCTTTGCAAGGAGTATATTTTCCAAGCTGCCAAGCCACGTGCACTGCACAATCTGTCATTTGAGGGGGCTTTCTTTGAGCAATGGAAACAGATGTCTGCCTGAACTTTGCTTTGAAAGATGTATAAACAAAACCTCTAGAATTACCAGGGAAATTAGTAAGAATGTGCCATAGACTAAATATTTGTATTTCCTGTATCATTTTGGATGTTGTTATAAATGGAACCTCAAGCTATTGTTTATTTACTTAACTTTTCATATGCCACTTAAGACATCCACTTCAATTTTAAATAGAGACAATGGTAGTGACAGAATGTGCCATAGACTAAATATTTGTATTCCTGCCTCCCCCCCCCCCAATTTCATACATTAAAGTCCCAAATAGCCAACAGGATGGTATTGGGAGGCCCTTGGGAGAATTAGGAGAGATGATTAAGTCATGCGGGCCAGAGCCCTCATAAACGAGTCTAGTGAATATGAAAGAGGCCTGAGAGAAATGCTTTGCTCCTTCTACTACATGTGGATACAGCAGAAAATCTATGATCTGGACATGGGCTCTCACCTGACCACACCTACAGCCTGATTTTGGACTTTCATCTCTAAAACTATAAGAATACATTTCTTTGCTTATACATCAACCAGTCTCTGGTGTTTTGTTACAGCAGCCTGAACAGACTAAGACAGAATGGCTAGATAGAAGCTCATTATTGACCTGTCATAGAGAGAAATCCTTAAAAATAAATGGAAACAATAGTTATTTCAACAACTCTAGCTAAAACAAAAGCACTCCTGGCAAATACATTTTCCACTGACTTTTCATTCTCCCTAAAATTTCAGCCTTTGGAGATGCATTGGGGTCTAGGTATGATTAAATTAGAGAGTTTGTAAGTTTTTAAGCATCTTAATAGTGATTTGCATCTTAGAAAAGATTAGATCGTATCAGATAATAAAAGAATGAGGGTAAATTTTGCCTAGGGGGAGAAAAAGAAAAAATCTTCTCCATTCTGAGTCATCTTGGGCAAAACATCCAGTTACCGATTTCCCTCATCTTATTCTCTGGATGACTCAGGATGGAGAATTTTTTGTTCTACAGATCTGGCATGTGTAACTAATAGATCTTTGCAAGGAGTATATTTTCCAAGCTGCCAAGCCACGTGCACTGCACAATCTGTCTTTTGAGGGGGCTTTCTTTGAGCAATGGAAACAGATGTCTGCCTGAACTTTGCTTTGAAAGATGTATAAACAAAACCTCTAGAATTACCAGGGAAAGAGATAGGGTGAAGTAGCATACACATCTGAATATAGAAGCTGTTTGTAGCAGCTTGGCATGAATATAGATAAACGGACAGATAGATAGATACTGGTATTAGCATAGTGTTATAGTTTCTGATAATTAAAAGTACTTATAATTTATTGAGTTTAATGGAATGTTTATACATGTGTGTATGTCTAAGACATAAATATATTTGGGATTGTGTTTTTTTTTTTCCTTTATTTTAAAGATTTTACAGAGTTTTGTTGTTCACAGACATGTATGTTCCCAGATCATTCATATGCATACCCCTGGACCCTCCCCTCACCCAGGTCCCCCCTCCCACCCCTCCAGACCATTGCCCCAAGTGGTTGTAGGTACTCCTATTCCCTTAGCACAATGAAAATAGCTAACTTTTCCACACATGACAGTATAGATTTCCATGTTGCTCCCTCCATGCCTCCCTCCCACTGTTCGGTCTCCACAATGTTTTTATGTCTATTCTTTGTTTTTTCATGAGTTCACTGCGTGTGTTATCATGACCGTCTTACTAGATCCCATATATATAAGTTGGTATACTGTACTTGTCTTTCTCTTTTTAATTTACTTCACTTTTATGATAGGTTCTAGAGCTAGCCACCTCATTCGGACTCAGTCTTCTGTATTTCTTTTAACAGCTGAGTAGTATTCCATTGTATATATGTACCAGAGCTTTTGGATCCTTTCGTTTGTCGATGGACATCTAGGTTGCTTCCATGTTCTGGCTATTGTATAGAGAGCTGCAATGAACATTGGGGTACACGTGCCTCTATCATTTTTGACTTCATCAGGATATAGGCCTAATAGTGGGATTGCTGGGTCATAGGGTGCGTCTATTTTTAGTTTTTTAAGAAATCTCCATATTGTCTTCCATAGAGATTGTATCAATTTACATTCCCACCAGCAATGCAAGAGGGTTCCCTTTTCTCCGCAGCCTCTCCAGCATTTATTGTCTGTCGATTTGTGGATGATGGCCATTCTGACGGGTGTGAGGTGGTATCTCATTGTAGTTTTAATTTGCATTTCTCATGCCTAACGTTTTGCATGTGTTTATTTGAGCAATGGAAACAGATGTCTGCCTGAACTTTGCTTTGAAAGATGTATAAACAAAACCTCTAGAATTACCAGGGAAAGAGATAGGGTGAAGTAGCATACACATCTGAATATAGAAGCTGTTTGTAGCAGCTTGGCATGAATATAGATAAACGGACAGATAGATAGATACTGGTATTAGCATAGTGTTATAGTTTCTGATAATTAAAAGTACTTATAATTTATTGAGTTTAATGGAATGTTTATACATGTGTGTATGTCTAAGACATAAATATATTTGGGATTGTGTTTTTTTTTTTCCTTTATTTTAAAGATTTTACAGAGTTTTGTTGTTCACAGACATGTATGTTCCCAGATCATTCATATGCATACCCCTGGACCCTCCCCTCACCCAGGTCCCCCCTCCCACCCCTCCAGACCATTGCCCCAAGTGGTTGTAGGTACTCCTATTCCCTTAGCACAATGAAAATAGCTAACTTTTCCACACATGACAGTATAGATTTCCATGTTGCTCCCTCCATGCCTCCCTCCCACTGTTCGGTCTCCACAATGTTTTTATGTCTATTCTTTGTTTTTTCATGAGTTCACTGCGTGTGTTATCATGACCGTCTTACTAGATCCCATATATATAAGTTGGTATACTGTACTTGTCTTTCTCTTTTTAATTTACTTCACTTTTATGATAGGTTCTAGAGCTAGCCACCTCATTCGGACTCAGTCTTCTGTATTTCTTTTAACAGCTGAGTAGTATTCCATTGTATATATGTACCAGAGCTTTTGGATCCTTTCGTTTGTCGATGGACATCTAGGTTGCTTCCATGTTCTGGCTATTGTATAGAGAGCTGCAATGAACATTGGGGTACACGTGCCTCTATCATTTTTGACTTCATCAGGATATAGGCCTAATAGTGGGATTGCTGGGTCATAGGGTGCGTCTATTTTTAGTTTTTTAAGAAATCTCCATATTGTCTTCCATAGAGATTGTATCAATTTACATTCCCACCAGCAATGCAAGAGGGTTCCCTTTTCTCCGCAGCCTCTCCAGCATTTATTGTCTGTCGATTTGTGGATGATGGCCATTCTGACGGGTGTGAGGTGGTATCTCATTGTAGTTTTAATTTGCATTTCTCTAATAATAAGCGAGGTTGAGCATCGTTTCATGTGCTTTTAGGCCATCAGTATGTCCTCTTTGGAGAGGCGTCTCTTTAGATCTTTTTCCCATTTTTTGATTGGGTTGTTCGTTTTTCCTGTGCTGAGTTGTCTGAGTTGCTTGTAGATTTTGGAGATTAATTCTTTGTCTGTTGTTTCATTTGCTATGTTTTTCTCCCACTCTGTGGGGTGTCTGTTCAGCTTTTTGGTGATTTCTTTTGCTGTACAAAAGCTTTTAAGTTTCATGAGGTCCCACATGTTCATTTTTCTTTTCAGTTCCACTGTTTTAGTAGGTGGGTCAGAGAAGATCTTGCTTTGATTGATGTCCTTGAGGGTTTTGCCTATATTCTCCTCTAAGAGTTTGATGGTTTCTAGTCTTCCATTTAGGTCTTTAATCCATTTTGAGTTGATCTTTGTGTATGGTGTCAGGGAATGTTCCAACTTCATTTTTTTGCATGTAGCTGTCCAATTTTCCCAGCACCACTTGTTGAAGAGGATTTGTCCCATTTCATAGTTTCGCCTCCTTTGTCAAAAATAAGGTACCCATACGTGTGTGGGTTTATCACTGGGTTCTCGATATTGTTCCATTGGTCTATAGTTCTGTTTTTGTGTCAGTACCATACTGTCTTGAGGACTGTTGCTTTGTAGTAGAGTCTGAAGTTAGGGAGGCTGATCCCTCCAGCTCTGTTTTTCGTTCTCAGGATTGCTTTTGCTATTCGAGGTTTTTGTGTTTCCATATGTACTGTGTTATTCTTTGGTCTAGTTCTGTGAAAAATGTCAATGGGAGTTGGATAGGTATTGCATTGAATCTGTAGATGATATTTGGTAGTATGGTCATTTTCACAACATTGATTCTTCCTACTCAGGAACATGGAATATCTCTCCATCTGTTTAAGTCTTCTTTAATGTCTCTCATGAGTGTCGTAATTTTCTGTGTACAATTCTTTTGTTTCTTTGGGTAGATTTATTCCTAGACATTTGACTCTTTTGGTTGCAATGGTGAAGGGGACTGCCTCTTTGATTTTGTTTACTGATTTTTCATTGTTTGTATATAGGGATGCCAGTGATTTCTGTGTGTTGACTTTGTATCCTGCGACTTTGCTGAACTCGTTGCTTAGCTCTAGCAGATTTGTAACCGTGTCTTTGGGATTTTCTATGTATATCATGTCGTCTGCAAAAAGAGAGAGCTTGACTTCTTCCTTTCCAATCTGGATTCCTTTGATTTCTTGCTCTTCTCTTAGTGCTGTTGCTAGGACTTCCAGAACTATGTTGAATAGTCGTGGTGAAAGTGGACACCCTTGTCTTGTTCCTGATCTTAGAGGGAATGCTTTCAGCTTTTCACCATTAAGGATAATGTTCACTGTGGGCTTCTCTTATATGGTTTTCACGATGTTGAGATAGGTTCCTTCTATGCCCATTTTCTGAAGAGTTTTTATCATAAATGGATGTTGTATTTTGTCGAAGGCTTTTTCTGCATGTATTTAGATGATCATGTGGTTTTTGTCTCTCAATTTGTTGATATGATATATCACATTGATTGATTTGCGGATGTTGAAGAAGCCTTGCATGCCTGGGATGAACCCGACTTGATTGTAATGTATGAGTTTTTTGACGTGTCATTGAATTCTGTTTGCTAGAATTTTGTTGAGGATCTTGGCATCTAAGTTCATCAGTGAAATTGGCCTATAGTTTTTCTTTTTTGTGTTGTCTTTGCCTGGTTTGGGTATCAGGGTGATGGTGGCCTCGTAGAATGTGTTTGGAAGTTTTCCTTCCTGTGCAATTTTTCGAAAGAGTTTTAGAAGGACAAGCATTAGCTCTTCTTTAAATGTTTGGTAGAATTCGACTGTGAAGCCATCTGGCCCTGGGCTTTTATTTTGGGGTAGATTTTTAATCACAAATTCGATTTCTGAGCTTGTGATTGGCTTGTTCAAAGTTTCTGTTTCTTTCTGGCTCAGTCTTGGGAGATCCTCTCCAAGAAACTGTCCATTTCTTCCAGGTTGTCCAGTTTTTTGCCATATAGGTGTTCATAATAATCTCTTAGAATCCTTTGGATTTCTGCATGATCTGTTGTAATCTCTCCTTTTTCGTTTTTGATCTTGTTGATCTCGTTCTTCTCTCTCTTTTTCTTAATGAGTCTGGCCAGTGGCTTGGCAATTTTGTTTACCTTTTCAAAGAACTAGCCTTTTCTTTTATTTATCTTTACTATTGTTTCTTTTGTTTCTTTCTCATTTATTTCTGATCTGATCCTTATGATTTCTCGTCTTCTGCTGGCTTTGGGGTGCTTTTGTTCTTCTTTCTCCAATTGTTTTAAGCGTAGGTTTAGGTCATCTGCTTCATATTTTCCTAGTTTCTTGAGGTGGGATTGTATTGCTATAAATTTCCCTCTTAGAACTGCTTTTGCGGTATCCCATAGGTTTTGCACTGTCGTGTGTTCATTGTCATTTTCTTCTAGGAATTGTTTAATTTCTCCTTTGATTTCCTCAATAATCAGTTTTTTTTTAGGTATGTGTTGTTTAATCTCCATGTGCTTGTGTTATTAGCGTTTTTTTTTTTTTTTTCTGGTAGTTAATCTCTAGTCTCATTGCATTGTGGTCCGAGAAGATGGTTGATATAAATTCGGTTTTCTTGAACTGACTGAGGTTTGATTTGTGGCCCAAGATGTGGTCAATTTTCTGTATGTCATTTGCCTGGTTTGGTTTTTTTGACGTGTCATTGAATTCTGTTTGCTAGAATTTTGTTGAGGATCTTGGCATCTAAGTTCATCAGTGAAATTGGCCTATAGTTTTTCTTTTTTGTGTTGTCTTTGCCTGGTTTGGGTATCAGGGTGATGGTGGCCTCGTAGAATGTGTTTGGAAGTTTTCCTTCCTGTGCAATTTTTCGAAAGAGTTTTAGAAGGACAAGCATTAGCTCTTCTTTAAATGTTTGGTAGAATTCGACTGTGAAGCCATCTGGCCCTGGGCTTTTATTTTGGGGTAGATTTTTAATCACAAATTCGATTTCTGAGCTTGTGATTGGCTTGTTCAAAGTTTCTGTTTCTTTCTGGCTCAGTCTTGGGAGATCCTCTCCAAGAAACTGTCCATTTCTTCCAGGTTGTCCAGTTTTTTGCCATATAGGTGTTCATAATAATCTCTTAGAATCCTTTGGATTTCTGCATGATCTGTTGTAATCTCTCCTTTTTCGTTTTTGATCTTGTTGATCTCGTTCTTCTCTCTCTTTTTCTTAATGAGTCTGGCCAGTGGCTTGGCAATTTTGTTTACCTTTTCAAAGAACTAGCCTTTTCTTTTATTTATCTTTACTATTGTTTCTTTTGTTTCTTTCTCATTTATTTCTGATCTGATCCTTATGATTTCTCGTCTTCTGCTGGCTTTGGGGTGCTTTTGTTCTTCTTTCTCCAATTGTTTTAAGCGTAGGTTTAGGTCATCTGCTTCATATTTTCCTAGTTTCTTGAGGTGGGATTGTATTGCTATAAATTTCCCTCTTAGAACTGCTTTTGCGGTATCCCATAGGTTTTGCACTGTCGTGTGTTCATTGTCATTTTCTTCTAGGAATTGTTTAATTTCTCCTTTGATTTCCTCAATAATCAGTTTTTTTTTAGGTATGTGTTGTTTAATCTCCATGTGCTTGTGTTATTAGCGTTTTTTTTTTTTTTTTCTGGTAGTTAATCTCTAGTCTCATTGCATTGTGGTCCGAGAAGATGGTTGATATAAATTCGGTTTTCTTGAACTGACTGAGGTTTGATTTGTGGCCCAAGATTGGTCTATCCTGGAGAATGTTCCGTGAGCACTTGAGAAGAAAGTGTATTCGTCTGCTTTTGGGTGGAACGTCCTAAAGTTATTGATGAGGTCCATCTTTTCCAGTGTGGCATTTAAGGCTTGTGTTTCTTTATTAATTTTCTGTTTGGATGATCTGTCCATTGCTGTGAGAGGAGTGTTAAAGTCTCCTACTATTACTGTGTTATTGTTGATTTCTTCTTTTAGGTCTGAAAGTATCTGTCTTATGTACTGAGGTACCCCTGTGTTGGGTGTGTAGATATTCATGACTGTTATGTCTTCGTCTTGGATAGATCCCTTAATCACGATGTAGTGACCTGCCTTGTCTCTTAGAATCTTCTTTACTTTAAAGTCTATTTTGTCTGATATGAGGATTGCTACTCCAGCTTTCTTTTGATTTCCATTTGCATGGAATATCTTTTTCCAGCCTCTCACGTTCAGTCTATGAGTGTCTCTAGGTCTGAAGTGGGTCTCTTGTAAACAGCATAAGTATGGGGCTTGCTTCTGGATCTATTCAGCCAGCCTGTGTCATTTGGTTGGAGCATTTAGTCCATTTACGTTCAAAGTAATTATTGATATTATGTTCCTATTGGCATCTTCTTTGAAATTTGGGGTTTGATTTGTAGGACTTCTCCTACTCTTGTATTTATTGGCTATATCAGGCCCTTTAACACTTGTTGTAGGGCTGGTTTTGTGGTACAGAATTCTTTTAGTTTTTGTCTGTCTGAGAAGCTTTTGACTTCACCATCAATTCTGAATGAGATTCTTGCTGTGTAGAGAATTCTTGGTTGGAGGTTATTCCCTTTTAGCTGTTTAAATGTGTCTTGCCATTCTCTTCTGGCCTGCAGGGTTTCTGTTGAAAGATCCGCAGTTAGACGTATGGGGTTTCCTTTTTATGTTATTTGTTGTTTGCTCCTAGCTGCTTTTAGTAATCTGTCTTTATATTTAGTCTGCATTAGTTTGATTAGAATGTGCCTTGGTGTGTTTCTTCAGGGGTTTCTCCCGTATGGAACGCTTTGTGCTTCTTGGACTTGGTTGACTATTTCCTTTCCCATGCTGGGGAAGTTTTCAACTATAACCTCTGCAAGAATTTATTCATAGCATTTCTTCCCCTCTTTTTCTTCTGGAACTCCTATAATTCTAATGTTGGTGCGTTTGATATTGTCCCATAGGTTTCTGAGGTTATCCTCAGTTCTTTTAATTCTTTGGGCTTTGTTCTGTTCTTCAGCACTTATTTCCACCATTCTGTCTTCCAGCTCACTTATCCTTTCTTCTGCCTCTGATAGTCTACTGTTGAGACCTTCTATAGTATTTTTGAGTTCAGCAATTGAGTTGGTGGTCTCCATTTGCTTATTTTTCATTTCTTGCATATCTCTTCTGATTGCACTAATTTCCTCTAATATTCTGTTTTCAGTGTTTTGCATCCTCATTAGAATAGCTTTTCTGAATTTTCTTTCAGAAAGTTTGTCTATCTCCTCCTCTGTCATTTGAAGCAGTGTTTCTCTAGCTTGTTCCTTCATCTGTGCAGTGTTTCTCTGACGTTTCATTATTAGGTTAATTTTTGTTTCTTTGTGTGTGTCTGTGTGTGTGGAGTTCTTTTTCCCCCACCAGGCTTCTTGGTTGCATTCTCCCTTCCTTTGAGTTTTTGTCCTTCTAGAAGGGTTCAGTGGTTTGTGTCTTGGGTGGTGTTAGGCCTTGTTTACAGGTGAATAATCTCTAGTGTTGTATGTTCCTTGATAGCATGGGGTCTTGGAATCTGGGCTTCCGTTCCGAGGATCCTTGGTTTGATGACTGGTCAAGGGGTGTAGGCTCTATGTCTGGTTTTCTATGGTGTTCCTTGATATTAGTTCACATACTAGCATCTTAGGAACAAGAGGTGCATCCCTGCTGGGTGAGAGTCATAAAGGCATGCAGATGTTTTCTAACATAATCGTAAGATATACATACATACATAGCAATCCCCAAAACTGACTAGTTTTACAGAGATACGGCACAGGAAATCTTTCTGGCAATTCATGCAATCATAGATGATCCTTGCCTGTTAAGCTTTGAATTAATTAAAATAGTGCCTGAATAAATAGATCCAGCACAAGGGCCTAGCTTGGATAATTACAATGAGAGCAATTTTTAATTAGGATATGTGTTGGGGGTGATGAGGAGGAGAGTCTATAGGTAATAAAAAGGAAAAGATTCGTCTTGGAAGGATTTTATAGGATTAGGTAGCAAAGATTTGTGTTTGTATTATTTAGCATATTTGGAAGAGAATAGTGGAGACAGAAAGATAGGAAATAATTCATCTAGAGGATATTGGTAGATAGGAAAATGTTTTACATTTAGAACATAGAGGAAGAAAGCAGTGGGGAAGAAGAAAGTGAATTAGAGGTTTTCAAGAATTAAAATTAAAATTAAAAAAAAATACAATAAAATAAAAGTCAAAAAAAGAAATTAAAAATTAAAAAGGGCAGAAAAATTAATAAGAGACCAAAAAACAAACAAAAAACACAAAACAAACAAATGAAAACAACAACAACAACAGCAACAACAATCAAAAAACAGAATAAACAAACCAACTAATAAACCCCACACCGGACCAGTCAGTTGAATAAGGAAAATAGTCCACCACAAATAAACAAGCAGAAGAAAAAAAAAAAAGTTAAATACTGTCACTGGTTTTTATCTTCTTATCTGCCTGTTGGAAACCAATCTGCTCTTGATGGTGGTGTCTTTTTTTTTTTTTTTTTTTTAAACCTTTATTTTACTTTTAACTTTTACAGAGTTTTGTTGTTCACAGACATGCATGTTCTCAGATTAGTCACATGTATATCCCCCCCTTCCCTCCCCTCCTGACCATCACACAGCACCCCTGAAGGATCCCCTTTTCTCACAGAGCAATGACTAGAGCTATTTTCTTCACTTATGATAGTACAGGCCTTCATGCTACTTCCTTTACGCCTCTCACCCACTGTTCCTTCCCCACAGTGTCCATATGTCCACTGTCCATGTCTGTCTTTCTGTTGCTTCACTGCATGTGCCATCATCACCATCCTACTAGATTCCATATATATGTGTTAATATACTGTATTTGTCCTTCTCTTTCTGACTGACTTCACTTTTTAAGATACGTTCTAGATCCAGCCACCTCATGAGGGCTGATTCTTCTGCATTTCTCTTTACAGCTGTGTAGTATTCCATTGTGTATATGTACCAGAGCTTTTGAATCCATTCGTTCGTCAATGGGCATCTAGGTTCCTTCCATGTTCTAGCTATTGTATAGAGAGCTGCAATGAACATTGGGGTACAGGTGCTTCTTTCAGTTTTGATTTCATCAGGGTATAAGCCTAAGAGTGGGATTGCTGGGTCATATGGTGCTTCTATTTTTAGTTTTTAAAGAAATCTCCAGACTGTCTTCCATAGAGGCTGTATCAATTTACACTCCCACCAGCAATGCAGGAGTGTTCCCTTTTCTCCGCAGCCTCTCCAGCATTTATTGTCTGTCGATTTGTGGATGATGGCCATTCTGACAGGTGTGAGGTGATATCTCATTGTAGTTTTGATTTGCATTTCTCTAATTATTAGTGAAGTTGAGCATTGTTTCATGTGTTTTGCGACCATCTGTATGTCATCGTTGGAGAGGTGTCTGTTTAGGTCCTTTTCCCATTTTTTGATTGGGTTGTTCGTTTTTCCAGTGCTGAGTTGTCTGAGTTGCTTGTAGATTTTGGAGATTAATTCTTTGTCTGTTGTTTCATTTGCTATGATTTTCTCCCACTCTGTGGGCTGTCTGTTCAGCTTTTTTGTAATTTCTTTAGCTGTACAAAAGCTTTTAAGTTTCATTAGGTCCCACATGTTCATTTGTCTTTTTAGTTCCACTATTCTAGTAGGTGGGTCAGAGAAGATCTTGCTTTGATTGATGTCCTTGAGGGTTTTGCCTATATTCTCCTCTAAGAGTTTGATGGTTTCTGGCCTTACATTTAAGTCTTTAATCCATTTTGAGTTGATCTTTGTGTATGGTGTCAGGGTATGTTCCAACTTCATTTTCTTGCATGTAGCTAGCAATAGCAATAAGAGAAGAGAAAGAAATCAAAGGAATCCAGATTGGAAAAGAAGAAGTCAAACTCTCTCTATTTGCAGATGACATGATATTATACATAGAAAATCCCAAAGACACTATTACAAAACTACTAGAGTTAATCAGCGAATTCAGCAAAGTCGCAGGATACAAAATCAATATACAGAAATCACTGGCATTCCTATACACAAACAATGAAAAATCAGAAAATGAAATCAAAGAGGCATTCCCCTTTACCATCGCAACCAAAAGAATCAAATATCTAGGAATAAACCTACCCAAAGAAACAAAAGAACTGTACACAGAAAATTACAAGACACTCATGAGAGACATTAAAGAAGAGTTAAACAGATGGAGAAATATTCCGTGTTCCTGGGTCGGGAGAATCAATATTGTGAAAATGACCATACTACCAAATGTCATCTATAGATTCAATGCGATCCCTATCAAACTTCCAATAACATTCTTCACAGAACTAGACCAACGAATCACACAGTTCATATGGAAACACAAAAGACCTCGAATAGCCAAAGCAATCCTCAGGAAGAAGAATGGAGCTGGGGGGATCAGCCTCCCCAACTTCAGACTCTACTACAAAGCAACAATCATCAAGACAGTATGGTACTGGCACAAAAACAGAAATATCGACCAATGGAACAAGATCGAGAACCCAGAGATAAAGCCACGCACCTATGGGTACCTTATTTTTGACAAAGGAGGCGAACATATAAAATGGGACAAAGACAGCCTCTTCAACAAATGGTGCTGGGAAAATTGGACAGCTACATGCAAGAAAATGAAGATGGTGGTGTCTTGATGGCGTAGTTTTTCCCTTATAATGCCGGTTGCTATGGTTTCTTTTTTTGTTCTTCAGCAAAATGAGGGCTTTGCTGCCATACTGGGTGCTGGCCGGGACGGTGGGCTAATCCCAGTCAGTCGGGCGGAGGCCGCGGTGCGCGCAGTCCCGTATTGGAGGGGGGCACCCCGGCTCTACCACGCACCCGCCTGTAGTCTCCAATTCCTGCTCTTTCCCCGGCTTCCTCCGCTGCTGCTGCAGCTCTAGGGGTGCGCAGGCTGCTCCGCCGCTGGCACACGTGCACTGCCCATTATGTGTCTAAGTCCCCAAGGCATGGCGAGCTTTCCTGTCCAGCTCGTGCCCAGTCCCTGGTCAGTAACCCTTGGGTGACTTCCCCTCTCCATTCAGCAAGCCCTCCAGTTTGAGTGGCTGAATTTACCCGCGGCGGCGGGTTCCAGCGGCTCCTCGCGGCCCCGGGTTCTGGCAGCTCCTCGCGGCGGGTTCCGGCCGGGATTGTGCTTTGTGTATATGTGCACCACTTAGGAGTTTTGAACAAATATGAGCAGCATTACTATCAGTAGTAGTTAGTTATCATAGCTTCCTTTGTCAGGTAAAATATATGAATAAAGATGAAATCAGGAACGGACTGAGGTCTATATAAGTGGTGGTTAGGGCACCTAAAGCCTCCATACTTTAATCCCACAATACGATTTATTAACAACAAAATTAAAGTTAACTTAGTAAATTATTTTCTGGGATACCCAAACTAATGTCCACTTAAGGGGCAAAAGACTTTTTAAATGAGAAAAATGACCAAATGGTAATGATGATTTCCAAGACATAGGGGCCAGAAGAGTTCTCGTGTCACCTAGGACATATGTCTAGACATGGAGATAATTTCAACCTTTTTGCCAGATCATGCATAAAAAAAGAGAGAAGCGAAGCCAGGCCACCTGGGAAACCAACACTTAAGTGGCTAGAAGGTTACAACTTCACTATGCCCCAGTGACTTCTGGAGACGAGAAGAGAATAGAGGAGTAAACCCGTTGGGTACCTTATTTTTGACAAAGGAGGCGAACATATAAAATGGGACAAAGACAGCCTCTTCAACAAATGGTGCTGGGAAAATTGGACAGCTACATGCAAGAAAATGAAGATGGTGGTGTCTTGATGGCGTAGTTTTTCCCTTATAATGCCGGTTGCTATGGTTTCTTTTTTTGTTCTTCAGCAAAATGAGGGCTTTGCTGCCATACTGGGTGCTGGCCGGGACGGTGGGCTAATCCCAGTCAGTCGGGCGGAGGCCGCGGTGCGCGCAGTCCCGTATTGGAGGGGGGCACCCCGGCTCTACCACGCACCCGCCTGTAGTCTCCAATTCCTGCTCTTTCCCCGGCTTCCTCCGCTGCTGCTGCAGCTCTAGGGGTGCGCAGGCTGCTCCGCCGCTGGCACACGTGCACTGCCCATTATGTGTCTAAGTCCCCAAGGCATGGCGAGCTTTCCTGTCCAGCTCGTGCCCAGTCCCTGGTCAGTAACCCTTGGGTGACTTCCCCTCTCCATTCAGCAAGCCCTCCAGTTTGAGTGGCTGAATTTACCCGCGGCGGCGGGTTCCAGCGGCTCCTCGCGGCCCCGGGTTCTGGCAGCTCCTCGCGGCGGGTTCCGGCCGGGATTGTGCTTTGTGTATATGTGCACCACTTAGGAGTTTTGAACAAATATGAGCAGCATTACTATCAGTAGTAGTTAGTTATCATAGCTTCCTTTGTCAGGTAAAATATATGAATAAAGATGAAATCAGGAACGGACTGAGGTCTATATAAGTGGTGGTTAGGGCACCTAAAGCCTCCATACTTTAATCCCACAATACGATTTATTAACAACAAAATTAAAGTTAACTTAGTAAATTATTTTCTGGGATACCCAAACTAATGTCCACTTAAGGGGCAAAAGACTTTTTAAATGAGAAAAATGACCAAATGGTAATGATGATTTCCAAGACATAGGGGCCAGAAGAGTTCTCGTGTCACCTAGGACATATGTCTAGACATGGAGATAATTTCAACCTTTTTGCCAGATCATGCATAAAAAAAAAAAAAAGAGAGAGAAGCGAAGCCAGGCCACCTGGGAAACCAACACTTAAGTGGCTAGAAGGTTACAACTTCACTATGCCCCAGTGACTTCTGGAGACGAGAAGAGAATAGAGGGAGTCAGACAGCAAATTATTTTCTAATACTTTTATTTTTGGCAATAAAGATAGTCAATTTAATTGCATACCTTTTGAAATAAATACCATTATGTTTCAGGAAGAGCTCTGCCAGTGAATAACTGTATATTATCATCAACTCATTTCACAATTTGTCTTCACCCATGTATCATATTCACAGACCAAGGTCCTCCATGAATCTCAGGTACATAAAACAACAGTAGAGAAAGTACATCACTAGTGCTGACTTGAGAACATAACAGAAGAGCTAGGTTTGCTCAACCCTATACTATCTTTTAAAAAAAAAAAAAAAATCTGACACCAGACTTTAACTTGGAATGTGAGATATAATAAGGATAAAAACAGCTGGTATTATTGGAGTAATTTGCACTGTGCCAAGTGCATGCACAATCTTGTAATCACTAATGTGAACTTTCCAACCACCCTGCAAGGTAGATATTATTTATTTCACGGGGCAAAAGGAGTTAGTCCTCCCAGATTGCAATCCAGTGTTATGGTGATTGGGAGGACTGAGATATATACCCAGTCTTCTGAATGCAAGATGAGTGTTATTTCCAGTGGGAATTATTTACTTGGTTGATTACACAATTCAAATTTTGCATCAAAAGTAGAAATAGTGGATCTGCCTTCAGTTGCTTGTCATGAATTATTAACAAAATTGAAAGGCAAGTTGCAAATTATTTTTCTGTAATACTCAAACTACCTCTCATGCTGTAGAGGTAGCTGGATGGTGGTTTAAGTATTTGAAGAAGTCCCACATGCATAGCCAATATTATTCTAATTCTAGCAAGACACAAACTGTTGGAGTATTACCAAGTAATAAAGTACAGACTTGAGGATAAGAATTCCATTTCTGTCTTTCTGGAAAAACACTTGCTGAAATGGAAGCAGGATTCATCTCTGCTGCTTGATTCTTTGAGAGAAACTGTGGGCAATTTTGTAATCAAGAGTGTTTTCCTGTCAGTGTTCCATACAGTCTGTAGATGAATGGATTTCGAATCATCATCATTGTTCTAGTCGGGCAAAAAGCTGTGGTTCTAGAAAATTCCATAAAGCCAAGTTTTATTGTGCTATACTTATCAAACATAGCCAGTGACCCAGAAAGAGATTAAGAGTATTGAAGCCCTGCTATGGCTGTTTCTAAGCCTCTGTTTAATAGGATTCCCTGATTATCCTTCAATCAAATCCCCTGTCTCCTGTATGAAGAGAATGGTTTTGGCTAATGACATTCATACTGGAACAATTCTGGTGGATTATATTTGCCACTGGAGGGCATTTCCATAATGATTGTGGTCTTTGCCATATAAGTTTATTGATAATGTTAATAAAATTAAGCAGCTTCATTAAGCCTCCCTACTTCCCTCCCTTCATTCCATTTTTTTTCCTATGTTTCAGCAGCTGTTTATTGAGCACCAAATATGGAGCAGTCAGTGTTGTAAATGCTAAGGATGTAAACATCATTGAACAAAACAGATAAAATTAGTACTCTCAAGGCACTTCCAATGCATATGAGGCAGAAAAAAGAAACTAACGAAATATACACATAATCAGTATGTTAAGAGATAAGTGCCATGAAGACTAAAGCCAAGGAAGACATAAAAAGTCATGGATAGGGTAGTATTTTAGATCCATGGTAGGGGAATTCCCACTGGTTAGCAGATAGTATATGAACAATAATTTTTCGTAGAAATAGTGGATCTGACTTCAGTTGCTTGTCATGAATTATTAACAAAATTGAAAGGTAAGTTGAAAATTATTTTTCTGTAATACTCAAACTACCTCTCATGCTGTAGAGGTAGCTGGATGGTGGTTTAAGTATTTGAAGAAGTCCCACATGCATAGCCAATATTATTCTAATTCTAGCAAGACACAAACTGTTGGAGTATTACCAAGTAATAAAGTACAGACTTGAGGATAAGAATTCCATTTCTGTCTTTCTGGAAAAACACTTGCTGAAATGGAAGCAGGATTCATCTCTGCTGCTTGATTCTTTGAGAGAAACTGTGGGCAATTTTGTAATCAAGAGTGTTTTCCTGTCAGTGTTCCATACAGTCTGTAGATGAATGGATTTCGAATCATCATCATTGTTCTAGTCGGGCAAAAAGCTGTGGTTCTAGAAAATTCCATAAAGCCAAGTTTTATTGTGCTATACTTATCAAACATAGCCAGTGACCCAGAAAGAGATTAAGAGTATTGAAGCCCTGCTATGGCTGTTTCTAAGCCTCTGTTTAATAGGATTCCCTGATTATCCTTCAATCAAATCCCCTGTCTCCTGTATGAAGAGAATGGTTTTGGCTAATGACATTCATACTGGAACAATTCTGGTGGATTATATTTGCCACTGGAGGGCATTTCCATAATGATTGTGGTCTTTGCCATATAAGTTTATTGATAATGTTAATAAAATTAAGCAGCTTCATTAAGCCTCCCTACTTCCCTCCCTTCATTCCATTTTTTTTCCTATGTTTCAGCAGCTGTTTATTGAGCACCAAATATGGAGCAGTCAGTGTTGTAAATGCTAAGGATGTAAACATCATTGAACAAAACAGATAAAATTAGTACTCTCAAGGCACTTCCAATGCATATGAGGCAGAAAAAAGAAACTAACGAAATATACACATAATCAGTATGTTAAGAGATAAGTGCCATGAAGACTAAAGCCAAGGAAGACATAAAAAGTCATGGATAGGGTAGTATTTTAGATCCATGGTAGGGGAATTCCCACTGGTTAGCAGATAGTATATGAACAGAGATTGAATGAATTAAGGGAGAAGCATGAAGATTATCTGGGAAACAAACTTTCTAAGATCAGAAAGAAACAGTGAAAAGGCTCTACAAATTACTTTGTCTATTTTTAAGTGTGATTGAGAATGAGCGGGAAACGGTAGAAAATCATATTCAGAAAGGCAGCTCATGGCTATATTGTCTATAAAAAGACTGTGGGCTTACCTGTTTAAGATGGGAAAGAATCAGTGTATGTTTTGGAGGGTAGGCTTGTAAGATGATTCATTTAAAAGGATGACTCTGACTGTAATGTGGGGACTAGAATGTATATAGCCAAGGAACAAATCAGACGGATCAGACTGATGAATAAATTAAAAAATTCCAGCACTTGGGAGTTATTTCTGAACTAATAAGTGGGACAACAAATGATCAGCCTCCAAGTTCTTGCTGACACCTATGAGAGAAGCAAGTCCCAAAGTGCTATCTCCTTGATCTTTCCTTCTTGACAGTCTGGGCTCTAACACCTCTTCATGTGTCTCAGCTCAAGAACCCCACAGTTGGTATCCTTAGCCCCACCCTTCAAGGTGTCCTATTTTGCATGTGGATGAAGATTATAGTACATAACCACACTGCCCACAGGCTACAGGAGAAGCCAGAGCAAGACATGGAATCTTCCAGATGTGAGTTCAGATGGAAGACTGAAAAAATACACTGTTTGATAATCTGAAGCAGTTATCTGTTTGTTAATTTGTTTTTACACTATGAAACCTGTTACTTTCTCAGAGTTCCTATAAATTATTCAACTTAGTATTTCTTTAAGATACAAAGTTCTGAGAAGTAAAGCCAAATTCATCCCATTGTCACTAAAATTTCTCATTAGAGCAATTTTGAAAATAATTTCCTTTCTGGAGGCAACCATAGAAAGAATTTTTAAAATAGAGTCCTTTTAAAACCATTAATTATACCATATTTTTAATTTCTAAAGTTTATTTAACAAGTGCCAATTTATAGAACTAAGACTTCTATAGTGTTAGGGGAAAAACCCATGTATTTTAAAGGGGATGCTGTCTGACTTTAATCACTTGTCTAATATTTTTTTCCAAAGAATATACATACATGTATTTGTAACTATTTCATGTATAGTAACAACATCAGTAAGGATTTAAGTCATATACATATACTATAATACAAAGGAGATAGTTGTCATAAAGAACAGAATATTTTTTTCATATATATACGTACGTGTGTGTGTTCCAGCTTAAATACATTGTTCATGAATAATTTTGATTTTTTTTTCCTAATGTTGAGATGAAACATTAGAAAGCAGGATGAGTTATCACAGACGGTCACTTTTCTAACCAAGACATTATTTTGATGCTACTTTATAATTTCCATGTTGACTGAGAATGTGGTTAAGGTACTTTATACTGGAGGTTCTTCTAGAATAATTAATGCACTCAAAATTATATAAAAATATAATGGCTAATTTTTATCACTAGATTTTGAAAGTGAAATTGATTAGATAACAATCACTAAAATATGAAAGGAATAAGAACATTTTCTTTTATCTTTCTACCATGTGATCTTGAACAAGTTTCTCTGGGCTTCAGTATTCTCATTCATAAAATGAAGTGCTTGTTACATTGACTAGGACATAGTAACCCAAAATAAATTCTAGTGTTTAATATTAGCATTTTAGAACTATAACAGAAAATTGGAACCTAACTAATCAGAAGAGTAGGAAAATAAGTTATGGCCATCAAATCACAAGGTACCACATATTCATGGTCGATCTATATCTCTATGAAATTTGTGATGAATAGCATGAAAAACCACAAAATTATTTTTTATGAAGCAGAATTAGCTAGTAGTTTATAGATTCTTTATTCTTCTAAAGCCGTGAATATTAAATTTCTTTACACCTTTCAATAAAGGTAGGATGCATAGTGGAAATGATAAAGAGGAATTTGCAACACTTGCCTGATGGTTCTTTGAGTTAGTAAACTGGGTTAAAACTGTTTTCATTTTTATCCCAATAACTTAAAGGGAAATTATAGTTGAATGTCACGTGATACACTGCTTCTTCTATAGGGAAAGTGATAATCTGACCTTGAGTGTGGCTGTTCTTGAAGGACCTTGTCTATGAGCTAAAGACAAACTTCTGTAGTTCCAGTGCTGGAGAATTTGTGTTAGTCAATAATTCTATCTCCAGTAGAGTATTTCATACACATTCAAAGGAAAGAGAAACTTTTGACTGCTCTTTGTCTTTTGGTCTCTTGAATTTTTCCTTCTATTTTTACTTAAAAATGAAAGAAAAAATAAATCAAGATCCACATTAAAAGAGAGTAATTGATAAATATGGCAGGACCTAAATCAGACATTTAATCAAAATGTTAATATAAAAATATTAAGTGGAAATGTTAGGTAAACAGCACTATAGTGATCATATCTCAGCTTCAGAATATGTATATGTCTTTGTAGGAAAAGAAAGTAGGAGTTGTACTAAAATGTTAATAGTATTTTCCTGTGAATATTGAGATTAGCAGTATATTGTGTCTTCATTATTTATTCTCCAGTACACTATTATGGATGTGCATTACTTTATGATGATAAAGTATACTGTTACTTAGAAATTCACTTAGAATTCCTCCTTGAATTGCTAGATCTAATATCTCTTTCTCTAGCCTTGAAAACTTTAGGTCCATTCTGATGGTCAAAGAAGAAGAGATGAGCAAAAGTAGAGGCTTCTACTGTCATGTCGGAAACTAGAGAAAATAACTCAGTACCGTAGGTGAAAAGTACATGCTTGACTGTTACTTCCTATTCAGTTTCATCCAGAAAACACACAGTTTTCATGAAGTTTTCTAATGGCATTTCATTTGACACAGAGTTTATAAAATAAATTGAAATCAACACAATTAAAATGTTTATTTTCTGGTCTTCAGAGGCCTAAAGATTTGAATTATTCGCTGGTTTGTCACATCATTTCCTTTTCATTTCAGAGGTATCTCTTTAACTATGACCTGAACACTCTCCCAAAGTGAAGTTTCCTTTTGAAAACTATTGGTCCTTCCATCTTTTGTCTGGTCTTTCTGGTTCTTTCAGCTTGTATGAGAGAAGTTTCCTTATATTTTTTCTCACATTGAGTCCCTGTTTTCCACTGTAAAAATGAGTCGTGGACACACACTATTGATATTGTTGAGTCATTTGTTATAAAAATTATGGTTGAAAACGCAATCATTCTAGAAGGCAAAAGGAAAAAGTGAAAAACAGATATCCAATACAGTCATATGAAAAGAATGGGCCATTTGTTACAAGTGGTCAAGGATATATGCAAATAGTAGATGAACCAATTTTACCAGGTTTTGTAAATGAATAACTTTTCTTGTTCCTGTTGTTACAGCCCAACTTGTATCATCTCTAGGCTTACTCTGTCAGCTCTGTTAACTCTGTCCTGTTTTTCCTGTCTACATAATGTAACATAAGAGAGGTCTTTGTGATGATGAGATTCATATTGAAATGATATTTCCTTTGGTTTCAAATATTGTGTTCTTATCTTAAAATTGGCTTGATAACTTCTAATTTAATTCTTATTACAGTTGAAACACACCTTCAATATACAAAATAGAAATGAGGAAAACAAAAATCACCCTCCATCTCATTACTTTGGAAAGCTTACTTTTAAAATTTAAAAATGTGTATAAAGGAGGGATTCTTGCAGGAGACATAAAGCTAGGGGTAATCTTCGATGGAAATGTGTACCTATTTAAAAGTTTGGGGGATGACTTTATATTAAGATTTGGTGGGTCATAATATACTACCACAGAAAAGATCTATATTCATGGAATAGCTGAGCTGTTCCTGGTGCTGGAGCTGGGGCTAGTCTCAAATTCCTTAGGACCATCAAGAGGCTGCTTGGTGGGGGCTCTGGCCCTTGTCCAATGCTCTACCAGAGGTGGTGCTGCTGGATGAAAGGTATAGAGATATTACACCGTTTTTTTTCATAAGTTGACATCTAAGGATGTTGGGTCACTTTATACTCCTGCCAGGGAACTATTTGTTCCCTGAGTCCTTAATTCTGTGTTTACTGATTTTGTTTTAAAATGTCTAGTAGCTAGAAATGTCATTACCCTCTTTTAATTAACAATGTTTTTATTAGCCCTGAAGATAAAAATTCTAATATGTTTGTTGACATTTTTCCTCCACTTGTTAATTGTCTGTAAATGCCCTTTATATGTGATTTCTATTTTAGTATTTAATCATTATAAATTTTCATTACTCTTTAAACAATTAAAAATATTAATACAACAGCTCGTTTTAACTCTTTATAGGTTTGTGATTTTATTTGTATTTATATTTTGCTTGAAATAAGTTGATGACTGGGTCAAAATTGTGAAAACGCAATCATTCTAGAAGGCAAAAGGAAAAAGTGAAAAACAGATATCCAATACAGTCATATGAAAAGAATGGGCCATTTGTTACAAGTGGTCAAGGATATATGCAAATAGTAGATGAACCAATTTTACCAGGTTTTGTAAATGAATAACTTTTCTTGTTCCTGTTGTTACAGCCCAACTTGTATCATCTCTAGGCTTACTCTGTCAGCTCTGTTAACTCTGTCCTGTTTTTCCTGTCTACATAATGTAACATAAGAGAGGTCTTTGTGATGATGAGATTCATATTGAAATGATATTTCCTTTGGTTTCAAATATTGTGTTCTTATCTTAAAATTGGCTTGATAACTTCTAATTTAATTCTTATTACAGTTGAAACACACCTTCAATATACAAAATAGAAATGAGGAAAACAAAAATCACCCTCCATCTCATTACTTTGGAAAGCTTACTTTTAAAATTTAAAAATGTGTATAAAGGAGGGATTCTTGCAGGAGACATAAAGCTAGGGGTAATCTTCGATGGAAATGTGTACCTATTTAAAAGTTTGGGGGATGACTTTATATTAAGATTTGGTGGGTCATAATATACTACCACAGAAAAGATCTATATTCATGGAATAGCTGAGCTGTTCCTGGTGCTGGAGCTGGGGCTAGTCTCAAATTCCTTAGGACCATCAAGAGGCTGCTTGGTGGGGGCTCTGGCCCTTGTCCAATGCTCTACCAGAGGTGGTGCTGCTGGATGAAAGGTATAGAGATATTACACCGTTTTTTTTCATAAGTTGACATCTAAGGATGTTGGGTCACTTTATACTCCTGCCAGGGAACTATTTGTTCCCTGAGTCCTTAATTCTGTGTTTACTGATTTTGTTTTAAAATGTCTAGTAGCTAGAAATGTCATTACCCTCTTTTAATTAACAATGTTTTTATTAGCCCTGAAGATAAAAATTCTAATATGTTTGTTGACATTTTTCCTCCACTTGTTAATTGTCTGTAAATGCCCTTTATATGTGATTTCTATTTTAGTATTTAATCATTATAAATTTTCATTACTCTTTAAACAATTAAAAATATTAATACAACAGCTCGTTTTTAACTCTTTATAGGTTTGTGATTTTATTTGTATTTATATTTTGCTTGAAATAAGTTGATGACTGGGTCAAAATTGTGACCAACATTATATTTTTATTTATTGCTTCTACTTTTGATCTCTTCTTTAGAAGATTTTCATCATCTCCAATATTGTTTGCATATGACTTTCGTTTCTTATTTTTTAAATTCTTATTCATTTGGAATTTAGTGTGTATCAGCAATTGTAGTTCATTCATTCAATTCTCTACTTATTCCACTAACCCAAAACTAAGTGACTAGTAGCCTCCAGGTACTATTCTATGTGCATATATACAGCAGTGGGGAAAAAAAAACTGTCTCACAAAGCTTATACTCTTGTAGGCAGAGATAATTTATAAATAAATAAATATTTTCAGCAATGATAAGTGCCAATGAAAAAACAGAGTAAGGCAGGTGGATCAAAGGCATTATCTTATAAGGGGTGGTTACGGAAATGTATTCACTTTTGGTGACTTTTAAAAAATTTTATTGGAGTAAAATTGCTTTATGATATTGTGTTAGTTTCTGCTGTATGACAAAGGGAATGTACACATATATGCATTCCTTTTGAAATCTCCAGCCCCTTCCGTCCTGTCCGTCTAGGTCATCATAGAGCACTGGGTCAAGTTCCCTGTGCACCTTCTCAGTAACTGTCTGTTTCACACAAGGACAACATTAAATGCTTTATCATTCAAAGAATAAGCATCCTGGAAGAAGAGAAAGAGAAAGAGTTTGTGGTGACTTTTGAGCAAAGAATAAGCAAGGGAGGTATCCAAGGGATTTTCTAGGTGAAAAGCTTTCTTAGTAGAGCAATATTCAGTGGAAAGGACCAAGGCAAAAGTGTGCTCAGTTGGAATAAGGAGTGCAGTGCAGTGTGGTAGGAAAGGGACAGATCATGGAGAGCCATGAGAACATTTTGAAGACGTGGATCTACTTGGAGTGATTTATTAAGGCATTAGAATCTTCTGAGCAAATACTAATATGTTCTAGATAGTTTTCTAAAGAGTCATCTTGACTATTGCAAATATATATATTTCATTCATCTTCCATGCTGCATTCTGTCCTACTTCTCTTAATGTTTACCTATATATACCTCATAGTTTAATAGTCAGTGATTTGTGATATGTTACTTCATCTGCTCACATAACTTTCCCTTCATTGTTGTTGCTCTGTCGTTCATTTGTGTCTGGCTATTTGCAACTCCAGGAACTGCAGAATGGCAGGCTTCCCTGTCCTTCACCATCTTCTAGAGTTCGTTCAAACTCATGTCCATTAATTCAGTGATGTCATCCAACTGTCTCATCCTCTTTTGTGCCCTTCTCCTCCTGTCTTCAATCTTTTCCACGAGTAGACTTTTTGCATCAGGTGTCCAAAATATTGGAGTTTCAGCTTCAGCATCCATACTTACAATGAATATTCAGGGTTTATTTCTTTTAGGATTGACTGGTTTGATTTCCTTGCAGTCCAAGAAACTGTCAAGAGTTGTCGCCAACACCACAGTTCAAAAACATCGATTCTTAAGCACTTGGTCTTCTTTATGGTCCAGCTTTCACATCCACACATGACTATTGGAAAAATCATAGCTTATGATCCACACAGTCAAAGTCTTTAATGTAGTCAATGAAGCAGAAATAGATTTTTATCTGGAAATCTCTTGCATTTTCTGTAGTCCAAAGGATGTTGACAATTAAATCTTTAGTTTCTTTGCCTTTTATAAATTCAACTTGTACATCTGGAAGTTCTCGTTTTACATACTGTTGAAGCCTAACACTTTAAAATCATAATCTCTCTTAAGAGACTTTTAAAGCTGAACCATAGTCATGCTTTGTTTGCCTTTACCATATACTCTCTCATTGTTTTAAGTCACTGTTTTTTTTATTTTTTCTCCTCTCTGCTCAGTCTTCAGCAGTCTTACATCTCCCTTGCTCTAATACTTTCCTTTCCAGGCTATCGTGAATATTCCAGGCCATAGGAAGGGAGATATCGCATTTTAACCAACATTTCTACATTTCTGCATTTGTGGTTACTTCCTTTTCTAAGTGTCCATGATATACTCTGTGCCAAATTTCACCTCCTTTCCTTTTCTCAGGTTTATCACTCAAGGAATGATAAGTTTTCCCTCTCTACTGCCCATTTCCCATCAAAGTGCAAAAAAAATGTATTTATCATATCTCGTGAACCAAAACTATTAAATAATACCACTCTTAGTGTGACCCACTATCAACCACATTGATAGTACCATGTCCCAGGAAACCCTCCTGATAAAATCAGTGAGATGGTTGGTGACTCTACTTGAGACCACATTTCTCTCTAGGCACGATTCCAGTTTTAGGTTCCTCTTACAGAGGAAATCATGTGTTTTTAACATTCACACACACACTCATTCTTTTCCAATGATTCTCTGTTGCACACTGACTTTCATTCCAACTACTTCACTGAAAATGCTCTTATCAAAGTTATCAGTGATGGCTATATTGCTAAATCCAATAGTAAATTTTCAGTCATCATCTTGATTCATCTGCAGGTACATTTGTTGATGTTTAATCACTTTTCTTGTTTGAACACTTCTGCCTCTTGGCTTCCAGACAAGTATTATAATTCCTTTGGTAGTATTTTAGTCATTTCTGTATATTTTGTTTGTATGTTTCCTCATTTCATGATCTCCAAAACTGCAGTGCCCCCAAGACTCAGTCTTCAGTTGTCTTCTTTGTTCATAACCTGTAATAAAATCTAACATGGTCATTTGAGGGAAATAATGAAGTAAGAAAGAGCTCATGGAAGATATTAAATGCTGTACTTTAATTGTTAAGTTATGTTTATAAGTCATTGTATTCTAGATGTCAGTTAAAATATATTGTATGACTCACTGCATTATATATACTGTGTAAGATTTTCAGGATATGTTGTATTTGGAATATACTAGGAGAGTAGAATTTTAGTTCTGTTAAAAGGATAACAAAGGAGTACTTGCAGTTTAAGTATTTTAAAAAAAATAGTCCTTGGAAAATGTGTGCTATCTAGTCTGGATCTTTGACATAGCTAAGAATGATTTAAAATATAAAGACACACAATCAAAATTATATAGATAGCTACATACATGACAGTATTTGTGTGAAATCAACTGATAAAATAATTGATATTATACACAAGTACTGAAAAATAACCATCTTCCTTTAGTGTGATCTCCATTTTTTTATTTCACTCAAGGAATGATACGCTTTCCCTCTCTACTGCCCATTTCCCATCAAAGTGCAAAAAAAATGTATTTATCATATCTCGTGAACCAAAACTATTAAATAATACCACTCTTAGTGTGACCCACTATCAACCACATTGATAGTACCATGTCCCAGGAAACCCTCCTGATAAAATCAGTGAGATGGTTGGTGACTCTACTTGAGACCACATTTCTCTCTAGGCACGATTCCAGTTTTAGGTTCCTCTTACAGAGGAAATCATGTGTTTTTAACATTCACACACACACTCATTCTTTTCCAATGATTCTCTGTTGCACACTGACTTTCATTCCAACTACTTCACTGAAAATGCTCTTATCAAAGTTATCAGTGATGGCTATATTGCTAAATCCAATAGTAAATTTTCAGTCATCATCTTGATTCATCTGCAGGTACATTTGTTGATGTTTAATCACTTTTCTTGTTTGAACACTTCTGCCTCTTGGCTTCCAGACAAGTATTATAATTCCTTTGGTAGTATTTTAGTCATTTCTGTATATTTTGTTTGTATGTTTCCTCATTTCATGATCTCCAAAACTGCAGTGCCCCCAAGACTCAGTCTTCAGTTGTCTTCTTTGTTCATAACCTGTAATAAAATCTAACATGGTCATTTGAGGGAAATAATGAAGTAAGAAAGAGCTCATGGAAGATATTAAATGCTGTACTTTAATTGTTAAGTTATGTTTATAAGTCATTGTATTCTAGATGTCAGTTAAAATATATTGTATGACTCACTGCATTATATATACTGTGTAAGATTTTCAGGATATGTTGTATTTGGAATATACTAGGAGAGTAGAATTTTAGTTCTGTTAAAAGGATAACAAAGGAGTACTTGCAGTTTAAGTATTTTAAAAAAAATAGTCCTTGGAAAATGTGTGCTATCTAGTCTGGATCTTTGACATAGCTAAGAATGATTTAAAATATAAAGACACACAATCAAAATTATATAGATAGCTACATACATGACAGTATTTGTGTGAAATCAACTGATAAAATAATTGATATTATACACAAGTACTGAAAAATAAGAATCAAGGTCACAAAATATCTGGGAAGCAGGATGGTTAAATTTTATTGCAGAAAAGTATAGGGTGATGTTCAAAAACAATTTCTATTTAATTGCAAAGTTTGATTAAAATCTAAAGAGATATGATAGTTTTAGGTGAATAAATTAATATTTTAGAAAATGTAGTAGAAATGTCTGTAGAGGAGAAAGCAAGTTGCTAATAAGTGATGCAGAAGCAATAAAAAGGAAGAATGTCAATGTTTTTACAATGCTCATAATGACATTTTATAAATTAATTGCAAAGAACTTGATTGGAAAGCTGATTAATGATTAATCTGCCTATGATAGCAAAAATATATATTGTTCATTGGTGATCATTTTAATTGCCGTTATTTGTAGTTTTATGTGCCTTCAGGCATGTCAGTATGTTTTTGTATTTGTACTTTCAACTTTGATGCGTTTGGCTTTGTATCTTTTTCATGAGGTAGTAAAGTCTAGTGGCTGAGATTCATGCTTTTGAAGTCAGGCAAACTGGATTTGCATCCCAGTTCTATCACTTACTTGTGCAACCATGAACAAGTAATTAAACTTCATTGAAGCTCAGATGTCTTACAAGCAAAACAAGAATAATAACTTCTTCAGTGGGTTAAGTATAAGGATTAAGTAAGATGCAGCATGTAATGTGTTTTGAACCATGTCTGAATACCGTAGGCGTTAGCAAACATGGACTACTCTGATATTCGTGATCCAAAGAAAAAAAATTGGAGTTCACTTTAATTTTTATCATTTCCTTTGATTCATTATGTTTTACTCTCTTGTGCAATCTTTACTGTGTAAGATTTTCAGGATATGTTGTATTTGGAATATACTAGGAGAGTAGAATTTTAGTTCTGTTAAAAGGATAACAAAGGAGTACTTGCAGTTTAAGTATTTTAAAAAAAATAGTCCTTGGAAAATGTGTGCTATCTAGTCTGGATCTTTGACATAGCTAAGAATGATTTAAAATATAAAGACACACAATCAAAATTATATAGATAGCTACATACATGACAGTATTTGTGTGAAATCAACTGATAAAATAATTGATATTATACACAAGTACTGAAAAATAAGAATCAAGGTCACAAAATATCTGGGAAGCAGGATGGTTAAATTTTATTGCAGAAAAGTATAGGGTGATGTTCAAAAACAATTTCTATTTAATTGCAAAGTTTGATTAAAATCTAAAGAGATATGATAGTTTTAGGTGAATAAATTAATATTTTAGAAAATGTAGTAGAAATGTCTGTAGAGGAGAAAGCAAGTTGCTAATAAGTGATGCAGAAGCAATAAAAAGGAAGAATGTCAATGTTTTTACAATGCTCATAATGACATTTTATAAATTAATTGCAAAGAACTTGATTGGAAAGCTGATTAATGATTAATCTGCCTATGATAGCAAAAATATATATTGTTCATTGGTGATCATTTTAATTGCCGTTATTTGTAGTTTTATGTGCCTTCAGGCATGTCAGTATGTTTTTGTATTTGTACTTTCAACTTTGATGCGTTTGGCTTTGTAGGTTTTTCATGAGGTAGTAAAGTCTAGTGGCTGAGATTCATGCTTTTGAAGTCAGGCAAACTGGATTTGCATCCCAGTTCTATCACTTACTTGTGCAACCATGAACAAGTAATTAAACTTCATTGAAGCTCAGATGTCTTACAAGCAAAACAAGAATAATAACTTCTTCAGTGGGTTAAGTATAAGGATTAAGTAAGATGCAGCATGTAATGTGTTTTGAACCATGTCTGAATACCGTAGGCGTTAGCAAACATGGACTACTCTGATATTCGTGATCCAAAGAAAAAAAATTGGAGTTCACTTTAATTTTTATCATTTCCTTTGATTCATTATGTTTTACTCTCTTGTGCAATCTTTACTTTGATTTTGAAAATTTCAATATTTAGAAGAATATATTTTAAAAAGTCAAAAATTATTTGAGCTTGATATTTATTAAGGACACAAATATGTTTTTTCTATATCTCAGATTTTAAAAAAAAATCCTATAGAGCCAAAATATCTGTTAACTGGGGTATTGAGTCTTATGTGCATTTGTCACTATCTGGAAACAGAGATCCTTTCTGAAGGGACAAAATGTGAGGTAGTTTAATCCAGAACAGGCTCAGATAACATCTTCTTTAAGTTGTTGCCAGTGATTAGTGACACTACCAGGGATTAGTCCAGTCTTCTATTGGTGCCCACACAGGGTTGGATCCATTAGGAAGTGTTAGCTGATAGAAAATGTTCTGGTTCATACTGTTCAGACATTTATCAGTGAGTAGGATTATAGAAAAGGCAGTGAGTCAAGAAAATCAACTTCTTTCCTGTCAGCAACTCTATGTCACAACTCATTGCTATTATTTAAACAGGGAAGGAAAGTAATTTAATAGTGGTATTAATTTCACTATATATATGTGCATCAAATCATCACAGTGTATACTTTAAACTTATGTTATATGCTGACAATATCTCAGTAGAGCTGGGGAAATGGAAGAAAAGAATAAAGAAATAATATTTTTTGCCTCTTTGTGGACAAAAGACTTGCTTGCCATCTTTTTTTTAATCATCTTTTTTTATCCCAAATTTTATTTTCTGACAAAAAAATGACCCTGAATTACCAAACCAGTCTTATATGATGCCATTACTTGATATAATAATTCTGTGTATTTAATAAAAATAACATGGGCAGTCCCAACAATTTAAGTGTGATCTGATTATGTCAACTTTCACTCCTTAAACACAAAATCTAGTTTTTGATATGCTTTTACATACTTGTTTTCCTTATTGAATAATAAAAACAGTCTACTCATTGAAGTCTTTAAAAACATGAAATATTTTTATAGAAAAATTTATCAAAAGTGGAAGTCTTTTAAATATAAAAATACCGTAGGCTAGAACATGGACTACTCTGATATTCGTGATCCAAAGAAAAAAAATTGGAGTTCACTTTAATTTTTATCATTTCCTTTGATTCATTATGTTTTACTCTCTTGTGCAATCTTTACTTTGATTTTGAAAATTTCAATATTTAGAAGAATATATTTTAAAAAGTCAAAAATTATTTGAGCTTGATATTTATTAAGGACACAAATATGTTTTTTCTATATCTCAGATTTTAAAAAAAAATCCTATAGAGCCAAAATATCTGTTAACTGGGGTATTGAGTCTTATGTGCATTTGTCACTATCTGGAAACAGAGATCCTTTCTGAAGGGACAAAATGTGAGGTAGTTTAATCCAGAACAGGCTCAGATAACATCTTCTTTAAGTTGTTGCCAGTGATTAGTGACACTACCAGGGATTAGTCCAGTCTTCTATTGGTGCCCACACAGGGTTGGATCCATTAGGAAGTGTTAGCTGATAGAAAATGTTCTGGTTCATACTGTTCAGACATTTATCAGTGAGTAGGATTATAGAAAAGGCAGTGAGTCAAGAAAATCAACTTCTTTCCTGTCAGCAACTCTATGTCACAACTCATTGCTATTATTTAAACAGGGAAGGAAAGTAATTTAATAGTGGTATTAATTTCACTATATATATGTGCATCAAATCATCACAGTGTATACTTTAAACTTATGTTATATGCTGACAATATCTCAGTAGAGCTGGGGAAATGGAAGAAAAGAATAAAGAAATAATATTTTTTGCCTCTTTGTGGACAAAAGACTTGCTTGCCATCTTTTTTTTAATCATCTTTTTTTATCCCAAATTTTATTTTCTGACAAAAAAATGACCCTGAATTACCAAACCAGTCTTATATGATGCCATTACTTGATATAATAATTCTGTGTATTTAATAAAAATAACATGGGCAGTCCCAACAATTTAAGTGTGATCTGATTATGTCAACTTTCACTCCTTAAACACAAAATCTAGTTTTTGATATGCTTTTACATACTTGTTTTCCTTATTGAATAATAAAAACAGTCTACTCATTGAAGTCTTAAATATACACAAAAAGCATGAAATATTTTTATAGAAAAATTTATCAGGAAGTATACTAGAATGGCCAGTATCTTTCCTTTTCCCCAAGGTCAGATTTTTTAGGCTGAGAGTGTGGACCTGGAAATTCACAATGTACAGTTTAGTCCTTTTAGTATATTGTTGAATTCATTTGCTAAGATTCTGTCAAGAATTTTTACTGTGAAATAGCAATACACTCCAGTATACTTGTATGGAAAATTCCATGTTTAGAGGAACCTGACAGACTACAGTCTATGAGGTCACAAAGAGTTGGCCACGACAGAGCACATGAATTACATTGGTCTATGCTGCTTAGTCGTTCATTCTGTCATGGCCAACTGTGTGTGACCTCCATGGCCTGCAGCTGGCCAGGCTCCTCAGCCTGTGGAATTCTCCTGGTATGAATACTGGCGTGGGTTGCCATGACCTCCTCCAGGGGAATCTTCCCAACCTAGGGATGGAACCTGGGTCACCTGCATTACAGGCAGATTCCTCAGCACTGAGCCATCATATATATACACATATATATGTATGTGTGTGTGTGTGTATGTGTGCATATATACAGGTCCCATATATATATACAAATAAATATAAATATTATGTATTATATATATAGTATATAATATATTATGCATGTGTATGTATATAGATCCTATAAATATATATATATATACACACACAAACACACACACACACACACATATATATATGTGTGTGTGTGTGTGTGTGTGTATATATATATATATATATATATATATGTATATATTTCAGACCCCATAGGCTATAGCTTGCCAGGCTCCTCAATCCATGGAATTTTCTAAGCAAGAAAATTGGGTTACCATTTTCTTCTCCATATTGAGCATAGTTTTCTTTTTCTGTAATTTCTTTGATTTGTGTGGGAGTAATGATATCCTCCAGAATTAATTAGAAACTGTTCGTTCCTCTTGTTTTCTAAGAGACTTAGTATTAAGGTGTAATTTATCCTTTAAATGTTCAGTAGAAATCAGCAACAAAAACATTGGCTGCTGTCTATAAAGGTTTTAGACAACAATTTTTTTTTTTTTTTTGCCATTTCTATTGTTCTTTCATTTATTCATTTCCATCCATCTTTGTTCTTTGGCCTGTGTAGGCCTCCCATCGCAGTAGCCTCTGTCACTGCAGAGCACTGGCTCTGGGCACATGCACCCCAGAGCTTCAGCTAGGTAGTTGGAAACATTGGTCCAGTCACTCCGCGGCATGTGGGATCTTCCCAGGCCAGGGATTGAACCGGTGACCCTTGCACTGCAAGGTGGTGTCCTTACCCACTGGATCACCAGGGAAGCCCAACAAATTTTATTTCTTTAAAGGATGTAGAGATATTTACTTAATTTTTAGATGAGCTTTTAAAAGTTTTAAATTCCAAATGATTTCAAATATACTGGTATAACGCTGTTCATAACATACTCTTACCATTTTTTATGGGATCTTCCCAGTTGGCTCAGACTTAAAATTTGTGGTAAAATCTTCTCTCTCATTTCCTAATATTGATAATTTGTATTGTCTCTCCTTTTTCTCCTGATTTGCCTGGTTAAAATTTAATCAGTATACTGATATTGTCAAAAAGTCAGTTTGTAGTTCCATGATTTTCCCAGTTATTTTTACTTTTTTGATTTAACCTAGATTTCCCCCTATGTACTACACATTCTGCCTAAATAATGTTGTTTAAAATTTCATATAGTTCTGGCATTCTAGTAGTGAAAAATTCAACTACATTCAAATCTCTGGGAAAAGTTTTGATTCAGCTCTATTTACAAAGAATATTTTAATCGGGAACTGTTGACTGCTTTTCTCTTTTAGGATTTTAGAGACATTACTTCATGGTCTTTCATCTGGCATTGTTTCCTGTAGAAAGTGTGTTGTCATTTGTTTCATGATGACTTTATATAATGTAATTTTTTGTTTGATTACTTAGAATGCTTCCTGTTTTTCCCATTTAATTATGATATAAAGGTTTTATTTTAATTGGAGATCATTGTGCTTATTTATTTCTATGAATATAATATTCACCAAATTTGAAAGCTTTTAATGATTACTTCATATCATTTTTTTCTTTTCCTATACTCTTTCTGTGGCTCTAAAGATTTTACGTGAGACAACATAGAATTTTCTTACAAATCAGTGATTTTCACTTCATTTTTTTTTTCTGTGTTCATTTCAGGTGGCACCTATTGTTAGGTTTTTAAATTGAATAATCTTTTCTTCTGCAGTACTGGTCCCAGTGGTTTTTTTTGTTTGTTTGTCTTTTTGTTTTTTTTTTAAAGATTTATTTATTTACTTATTTATTGGGCAGGGGTTGGGTTGGGGAGGGCGGGCCACTTCTATTGGTCTTTCATTTCTCCACTTTCATCCGTCTTTGTTCTTTGGCTCCCATGGGCCTCCCATCGTGGTGGCGTCTGTCATTGCAGAGCGCCGGCTCTGGGCGCATGCGCTCCAGAGCTCCGGCTCGGTGATTGGACACATCAGTCCAGCCGCTCCGCGGCACGTGGGATCTTCTCAGGCCAGGGCTCGAACCGGCGCCCCTTGCACTGCAAGGCGGTGTCCTTACCCACTGGACCACCAGGGGAAGCCCTGGTCCCAGTGTTTTTGACACTAGGGACCAGTGTGTGAATGTGTGTTTCCCTGGGTGGGAAGGGGAGAGGAATGGTTCAGTTGGCAACATGGGTGATGAGGAGCAATAGGGAGAAACAGGGAGTGGCAAATGAAGTTTTTCTTGCTTGCCTGCTCTTCATCTCCCACTGCTGTAGTCCACTACTGGTCCGTGGTACAGGGATTATAGACCCTCTTTCTACAGGTTTTAATCTGTTCTTAACCCTATCCCATATATTTCACCTCAGATCTTGTATGTTTACATTTCTAAAAGTTTGACTTTTGGCTGTTTTTTGCCTCCCATATCACCTTAATGAGGTCTTGATTTTCTCTATATTGTTGAAATATATAGGGTATTCTATAATAACTGTACTAATATCTTTATTCTAATAACTTCATTATATCTGCCATTTCTGGGTCTTTTTCTGTTGATTGCCTAAGTATTATTGATCATATTCCTATTTGTTACATACCTGATCATTTTTAGTAGATTCCAAACAAATTTTATCACTGGACAATGAATTTTTTTCATATATCTTTGAATATGTTTTGAGTTCATTTTTTTTTTCTGTGTTCATTTCAGGTGGCACCTATTGTTAGGTTTTTAAATTGAATAATCTTTTCTTCTGCAGTACTGGTCCCAGTGGTTTTTTTTGTTTGTTTGTCTTTTTGTTTTTTTTTTAAAGATTTATTTATTTACTTATTTATTGGGCAGGGGTTGGGTTGGGGAGGGGGGGCGGGCCACTTCTATTGGTCTTTCATTTCTCCACTTTCATCCGTCTTTGTTCTTTGGCTCCCATGGGCCTCCCATCGTGGTGGCGTCTGTCATTGCAGAGCGCCGGCTCTGGGCGCATGCGCTCCAGAGCTCCGGCTCGGTGATTGGACACATCAGTCCAGCCGCTCCGCGGCACGTGGGATCTTCTCAGGCCAGGGCTCGAACCGGCGCCCCTTGCACTGCAAGGCGGTGTCCTTACCCACTGGACCACCAGGGGAAGCCCTGGTCCCAGTGTTTTTGACACTAGGGACCAGTGTGTGAATGTGTGTTTCCCTGGGTGGGAAGGGGAGAGGAATGGTTCAGTTGGCAACATGGGTGATGAGGAGCAATAGGGAGAAACAGGGAGTGGCAAATGAAGTTTTTCTTGCTTGCCTGCTCTTCATCTCCCACTGCTGTAGTCCACTACTGGTCCGTGGTACAGGGATTATAGACCCTCTTTCTACAGGTTTTAATCTGTTCTTAACCCTATCCCATATATTTCACCTCAGATCTTGTATGTTTACATTTCTAAAAGTTTGACTTTTGGCTGTTTTTTGCCTCCCATATCACCTTAATGAGGTCTTGATTTTCTCTATATTGTTGAAATATATAGGGTATTCTATAATAACTGTACTAATATCTTTATTCTAATAACTTCATTATATCTGCCATTTCTGGGTCTTTTTCTGTTGATTGCCTAAGTATTATTGATCATATTCCTATTTGTTACATACCTGATCATTTTTAGTAGATTCCAAACAAATTTTATCACTGGACAATGAATTTTTTTCATATATCTTTGAATATGTTTTGAGTTCTCTTCTCAGGCACAGTAAAGTAACCTGAAAATAACTTTGTCCTTTTGAGAGCTACTTTTAAGCTTTTGTTCTTTTTTTAAGTGGGAGAATAATAGCTTTTATTTCAGGGTATATTTAGTCCTCTCATTGAAGAATATCCCTCAAGTCCTTAGTCAAATTCTCTTATTATGAAGCCTCCCCTCTCTGATCACTGAAAACACAAATGAGTCCCAATCCCATGTGAGATAAAGGGATTGTTCTGCATACTCCTTTTTTATTTTTATCTTTCCCAGACTAGGGTGGCTTATTTTTATGTTTGTCTTTGTGAGTGTTCAGCCTATCCAATATTTAAACTTGAAAACATTCTGATCATACTTTATGTGTTTTTTTTTTCCTCCTGGAACTACTTTAACAAATTTTTACCATCTATCTCTAAATCGGTCTATATCCATCTATTTTTTTCTACCTAGCATGTCATCTATCAATCATCTTTCTGTCTCTCTTTGGAGCCTTCATTGTTTATATGTAACATCATTTACCCATAATTCCCCAAAAATTAAAAGTAAAATTATTCAAACTCATTCAGTTTATTGTTATTGCTTGAAGTAATATATGCACTGTGCTTATATAACACCTGATAACATTTCACTGATTATTAAGTTTGTTGCTTCTGCTGCTTCTATTTCTATTGTTACTTAAATGCCCATTTATATCCATTCATTATGTTCACTTGTGCTCAATAGGTTCAGTTCCTTTAAAAATATATGAAACTTCTTGGGCTTCTCTGGTGGTCTGGTGGGTCGAGAATCTGCCTTGCATTGCAAGGGATGCTGGTTCGTTTCCTGGCCAGGGAGGATCCCATGTGCCATTGAGCAGCTGGACCAGTGTGTCCATTTCCAAACCAGAGCTCTGGGGCTTGTGTGCCCAGAGCTGGTCCTCTGCGGCAAGAGGGGTTACTGCAGTGGGGGGCCCACACATACCAAAGAATAAAAGATGGATGAAAATAAATATAAAAATTGCATACTTTTGATCATTTTAGTAGATTCCAAACAAATTTTATCACTGGACAATGAATTTTTTTCATATATCTTTGAATATGTTTTGAGTTCTCTTCTCAGGCACAGTAAAGTAACCTGAAAATAACTTTGTCCTTTTGAGAGCTACTTTTAAGCTTTTGTTCTTTTTTTAAGTGGGAGAATAATAGCTTTTATTTCAGGGTATATTTAGTCCTCTCATTGAAGAATATCCCTCAAGTCCTTAGTCAAATTCTCTTATTATGAAGCCTCCCCTCTCTGATCACTGAAAACACAAATGAGTCCCAATCCCATGTGAGATAAAGGGATTGTTCTGCATACTCCTTTTTTATTTTTATCTTTCCCAGACTAGGGTGGCTTATTTTTATGTTTGTCTTTGTGAGTGTTCAGCCTATCCAATATTTAAACTTGAAAACATTCTGATCATACTTTATGTGTTTTTTTTTTCCTCCTGGAACTACTTTAACAAATTTTTACCATCTATCTCTAAATCGGTCTATATCCATCTATTTTTTTCTACCTAGCATGTCATCTATCAATCATCTTTCTGTCTCTCTTTGGAGCCTTCATTGTTTATATGTAACATCATTTACCCATAATTCCCCAAAAATTAAAAGTAAAATTATTCAAACTCATTCAGTTTATTGTTATTGCTTGAAGTAATATATGCACTGTGCTTATATAACACCTGATAACATTTCACTGATTATTAAGTTTGTTGCTTCTGCTGCTTCTATTTCTATTGTTACTTAAATGCCCATTTATATCCATTCATTATGTTCACTTGTGCTCAATAGGTTCAGTTCCTTTAAAAATATATGAAACTTCTTGGGCTTCTCTGGTGGTCTGGTGGGTCGAGAATCTGCCTTGCATTGCAAGGGATGCTGGTTCGTTTCCTGGCCAGGGAGGATCCCATGTGCCATTGAGCAGCTGGACCAGTGTGTCCATTTCCAAACCAGAGCTCTGGGGCTTGTGTGCCCAGAGCTGGTCCTCTGCGGCAAGAGGGGTTACTGCAGTGGGGGGCCCACACATACCAAAGAATAAAAGATGGATGAAAATAAATATAAAAATAAAAGAGGCATGATGGGGGAAAAAATCTATAAATATATATGAAAATTCTTATGAGGAATCTACAATAGATAGTATTTTATCTTAAAGATAGTTATGATATTTTTAAGTGTTTGTGCATATATGGTTCTATAGTTCTATGAGAGTGTTTCACATATGCATTTTTAGTTTCACTTGACAAGTAGTGGTGACCTGTCAAAAGCATAACATCGTTGAATAAAGGTATGCTTTGGTTTAGTATAGCAATATTTATAACTTTTTTTAAAGATTTATATCACACATTTTTAGGTCACTTTTCTTTGCTCAAATGAAGAAAAATATATAGAGTCACTAGAGCCACCTAGCACAGTCTAGTTTAATTATTCATAGAGAAAAAGTGAAACAAAAAACATGTTTTGTTTGTATTTTGTAAATGGAACACCTCCAGAAAGGTGAGGTCTCCTGTGTACTCTATCTAAACAAATATATCACAATTATAAATAGTTCAGTTGTTCTAGGAAACAATCAAGGAGAAACCATGTGAGTGGCTTAGAACCATATATATCTATATACCTATATATATATGTGTGTGTGTGTGTATATGTGTGTATATATATATAATTGTTACTGGGTGTATCAGACTCATATCTGTCTATCTATACACAATTGTTTCTGGAAATATGTGTGAGCAATATATTTGATATATTTGTCTTCATAAGAGTAAGTGAGTGTGCGTATGTGAGAGAGAGAAGTGATTTCGGGAAGCAAGTAAGAGCAGAAGACAGGAAAATGGTGTGGTTAAGAAATCATTATCTTGCTAAAGTTGTAAGACTGTAAGGAAGAATATATGAAAGCAGTTTTTGTGTCATAAACTTTGTCCAAATATTTTATTATTTTACCCACATTTTAGTTGAAATTTCAGTACAGTGAGTATTGAATCCCAGTTGAATGATTTCTAAGTAACTGAGGGATGATCTTGGGAGGATTTGATTAACTCACTGATTTTACCTTGATACGTTTGATCCTAGCACATATTATATGCTCACTGTAAGAGTTCTGAGTTTTAATCCTAAATGGCTAAGTCCTATGATAAGGATTTCTAAAACCTTCTCCAACAAAGGATTATTTCAACATTATTGCTGTCTTTAACAAAATTGTTCTCTCAGCTTCATGAATATTTTCCATTATATGTTCAGTTTTGATCTTGGATCTTTTTTCATAAGGTAAATTTTCAGTCTACCTGATCCATCTTGAAAAATCAGGTGACTTTTGTGTTTATTTTATGGTAAAAAGATTTTCTGACAGTGAAATACAATACCTCTATCTAGAATCCCTTTTATTTGCCTTGCACAAAATAAAATATACCAAAAGGTTTTTGATCTAGTTTAATTATTCATAGAGAAAAGTGAAACAAAAAAACATTTTAGGTCACTTTTCTTTGCTCAAATGAAGAAAATATATAGAGTCACTAGAGCCACCTAGCACAGTCTAGTTTAATTATTCATAGAGAAAAAGTGAAACAAAAAACATGTTTTGTTTGTATTTTGTAAATGGAACACCTCCAGAAAGGTGAGGTCTCCTGTGTACTCTATCTAAACAAATATATCACAATTATAAATAGTTCAGTTGTTCTAGGAAACAATCAAGGAGAAACCATGTGAGTGGCTTAGAACCATATATATCTATATACCTATATATATATGTGTGTGTGTGTGTATATGTGTGTATATATATATAATTGTTACTGGGTGTATCAGACTCATATCTGTCTATCTATACACAATTGTTTCTGGAAATATGTGTGAGCAATATATTTGATATATTTGTCTTCATAAGAGTAAGTGAGTGTGCGTATGTGAGAGAGAGAAGTGATTTCGGGAAGCAAGTAAGAGCAGAAGACAGGAAAATGGTGTGGTTAAGAAATCATTATCTTGCTAAAGTTGTAAGACTGTAAGGAAGAATATATGAAAGCAGTTTTTGTGTCATAAACTTTGTCCAAATATTTTATTATTTTACCCACATTTTAGTTGAAATTTCAGTACAGTGAGTATTGAATCCCAGTTGAATGATTTCTAAGTAACTGAGGGATGATCTTGGGAGGATTTGATTAACTCACTGATTTTACCTTGATACGTTTGATCCTAGCACATATTATATGCTCACTGTAAGAGTTCTGAGTTTTAATCCTAAATGGCTAAGTCCTATGATAAGGATTTCTAAAACCTTCTCCAACAAAGGATTATTTCAACATTATTGCTGTCTTTAACAAAATTGTTCTCTCAGCTTCATGAATATTTTCCATTATATGTTCAGTTTTGATCTTGGATCTTTTTTCATAAGGTAAATTTTCAGTCTACCTGATCCATCTTGAAAAATCAGGTGACTTTTGTGTTTATTTTATGGTAAAAAGATTTTCTGACAGTGAAATACAATACCTCTATCTAGAATTCAAAACCTGATTAACTTTTATTTGCCTTGCACATTAAAATATACCAGGAAATAGATCCTAGGGGGGATCAGATGCTGCTTACTTGAGATGAATGTGTAAAAGATCCTGGTATTTTATTTGATAATCTTTTGCTGTTTTATGATAAGACATATATGTATCCTAAAATAATCCTTTAATGCAAGCATTGTGACAGAACTTTTCAGATGTTTCTTCCTAAACTTAGAAGAACTATATGTTATATTTAACTTAATTGAGCTTCCCTGGTGGCTCAGACAGAAAAGAAACTGCCTGCAATGCAGGAGACCTGGGTTCAATCCCTGGGTTGCGAAGATCCCCTGGGGAAGGAAATGGCTATTCAGTACTCTTGCTTAGAGAATCTCATGGACAGAGGAGCCTGGCAGGCTGCTGTCCACAGGTTTGCAAAGAGTCAGACACAGCTGAGCAACTGACACTTTGACTTCACTTTCACAGTGAGCCTCCCTGGTTGTTCAGACAGTAAAGAATCTAATGCAGGAGACCCAGGTTTTATCCTTGGATCAGGAAGATCCCCTGGAGAAGGAAATGGCTACCAATTCAGTGTTTTTGCCTGGAAAATTCCATAGACGGAGGAGACTGGCAGGCTAAATAATGTTTCTCTAAAAGTGGCTATAGATATTATTTATAGTGGCGCTCAGTATATCAATATTAAATTTTTACTGTTATTTTTTGTATCTACCACATGCCCGATCTAATTCTAGCTGTATTCATGTATATACTTCACTGCTTTTTCTATCAATTATGTTCTTTCTTGTAATTTTTCCAACCGTCTTTTTTTAAATTTATGTTATTTTACCTTGATACGTTTGATCCTAGCACATATTATATGCTCACTGTAAGAGTTCTGAGTTTTAATCCTAAATGGCTAAGTCCTATGATAAGGATTTCTAAAACCTTCTCCAACAAAGGATTATTTCAACATTATTGCTGTCTTTAACAAAATTGTTCTCTCAGCTTCATGAATATTTTCCATTATATGTTCAGTTTTGATCTTGGATCTTTTTTCATAAGGTAAATTTTCAGTCTACCTGATCCATCTTGAAAAATCAGGTGACTTTTGTGTTTATTTTATGGTAAAAAGATTTTCTGACAGTGAAATACAATACCTCTATCTAGAATTCAAAACCTGATTAACTTTTATTTGCCTTGCACATTAAAATATACCAGGAAATAGATCCTAGGGGGGATCAGATGCTGCTTACTTGAGATGAATGTGTAAAAGATCCTGGTATTTTATTTGATAATCTTTTGCTGTTTTATGATAAGACATATATGTATCCTAAAATAATCCTTTAATGCAAGCATTGTGACAGAACTTTTCAGATGTTTCTTCCTAAACTTAGAAGAACTATATGTTATATTTAACTTAATTGAGCTTCCCTGGTGGCTCAGACAGAAAAGAAACTGCCTGCAATGCAGGAGACCTGGGTTCAATCCCTGGGTTGCGAAGATCCCCTGGGGAAGGAAATGGCTATTCAGTACTCTTGCTTAGAGAATCTCATGGACAGAGGAGCCTGGCAGGCTGCTGTCCACAGGTTTGCAAAGAGTCAGACACAGCTGAGCAACTGACACTTTGACTTCACTTTCACAGTGAGCCTCCCTGGTTGTTCAGACAGTAAAGAATCTAATGCAGGAGACCCAGGTTTTATCCTTGGATCAGGAAGATCCCCTGGAGAAGGAAATGGCTACCAATTCAGTGTTTTTGCCTGGAAAATTCCATAGACGGAGGAGACTGGCAGGCTAAATAATGTTTCTCTAAAAGTGGCTATAGATATTATTTATAGTGGCGCTCAGTATATCAATATTAAATTTTTACTGTTATTTTTTGTATCTACCACATGCCCGATCTAATTCTAGCTGTATTCATGTATATACTTCACTGCTTTTTCTATCAATTATGTTCTTTCTTGTAATTTTTCCAATCGTCCTGTCTCTTTTTTCTTTTAACAAGTAGACTTTATTTTAGAACACCTTTACATTCCCCCTCAAAACTGAGCAAAGTACAGAGTTCCCACATACTGCTCTCTAGACACATGTATATCCTCATGTATGACTCATGTATATTCACATGTATGACTATCACATAGTAGAATGATACATTTTTTTTTACAAGATATGAGCCTATATAGACACATTGTTATCAACTGAAGTCAATAGTTTACATTAAGGTTTACTGTTGTTATCAAACAATCTGTGGGTTTTGACAAATGTGTTTTTTATATATATCCATAGTTATAGAGTTTTTTAACTGCACTAAACAGGTAGATGTGTTCCATCTATTCATCACTTTCTCTCCATCAACCCCTATCAACCACAGATCTTACAGTCTCCATATCTTTGTCTTTTCTAGAGTGCTATGTAGTTAGAATCATATAGTATATAGCCTTTTCATATTGGCTTCCTTTATATCCTTATGCGGGTTTTGGCGGACGTGAGTTTCCAACTCCTTTGGGTAAATACCAAGGAGGATGATTATTAGATTATATGGTAAGAGTATGTTTTGTAAGAAACTGTTAAACTGTATTCCAAGGTGGCAGTAACAGTTTCACTCCCACCAGCAATGAAAGAGAGGTTTTGTTGCTACACAGCCTCTGCAGCTTTTGGTGATGTCAGCATTCCAGGTTTTGGTCTCTTATTTTCCAGGGGTTTTATAATTTTGTATGTACCATTGAATTTTGTGGTGGTTTTTGGATACAATCCAAAGAAATAATTCAAAAATAAATAATAGATAGGATTTTGTCAAAATAAAACAACTTGTACTTTATATATCATTAGGGAACCATAAGTTAAAACAATGATAAGATTCCACTACACACCTGTTAGAGTGGCCAAAACGTTATCTTCTAGTACTCATTTCAGTAGAAAGAAGAGCTCATGAGACAGATTTCTGAGGTCACTGAGGAAGTTTATAGAAGTGAAGGTTGTTTTTCTATTATTATTATTTATTTTTGGTAACTTTGGCTGGAGTTAGAGAAAGTATCAGGGCAAATCAGTGTTTTGTTTAACTAAGGTAGGACTGAATATTTTGGCAAGCATATGTGTAATAGAATCTTTTCAACAAATGTGCTGGAACAATGGGATATCCACATATCAAAAAAGAAAAGAACCTAAACACAAACCTTAACTTCAAAAAACTTGGCCCAAAATAGATTAATACTGAAACACAGGCCTTTACTTTTTTTTATGTGAGCTTATGTTCTTTGCTTCTTAGAGAAATCACCAATGAATATGCAGAAAGCTAAGTAATTACTAAATAAATTTAGCAAGATCTTTGAATATAATATTAATATGAAAATTAATTATATTTACACATATAAATATAAATCTTAACTGAAATGCATAGCTTAAATAGAATAAAAAATAAAATAGTACCTGGGAATAAATCTAAGAAAATATATCTAAAACTGCTAGATTGAAAACTATAAAACAGTATTGACAAAAATTAGAGACTATTTAACCTGAGCGATGTAAGTTGTTCATGGACAGAAAATTTCAACACTGAAAAAAATAATTCTTTCCAAATTGATTTATAGTTTTAAACAATCTCAATGAAAATGTTAGATGTTTAAAAAATTTAAGATTATTATAAATGTTTATGGAAATGAAAATATCCAAGAATGCCTAAAGGTAAATTTGGGATGAACAAAAATGGATCACTCACATCATCATATGTCAAAACATAGAGATTTTTTAAAATTAGAATTGTATTGTAATGAGCTTATGGGTATATACAAGAGACCTCCTGAAATAAAATAACAATTTACAAACACACACTTAAACTTCATTTAGTAAAAAGTGATACTGATGAGCATAATCAAATATTTCTCAATAAATGTTTCTGGGTAAATCGTGTATTTATATGAAAACAATGATAAGATTCCACTACACACCTGTTAGAGTGGCCAAAACGTTATCTTCTAGTACTCATTTCAGTAGAAAGAAGAGCTCATGAGACAGATTTCTGAGGTCACTGAGGAAGTTTATAGAAGTGAAGGTTGTTTTTCTATTATTATTATTTATTTTTGGTAACTTTGGCTGGAGTTAGAGAAAGTATCAGGGCAAATCAGTGTTTTGTTTAACTAAGGTAGGACTGAATATTTTGGCAAGCATATGTGTAATAGAATCTTTTCAACAAATGTGCTGGAACAATGGGATATCCACATATCAAAAGAAAAGAACCTAAACACAAACCTTAACTTCAAAAAACTTGGCCCAAAATAGATTAATACTGAAACACAGGCCTTTACTTTTTTTTATGTGAGCTTATGTTCTTTGCTTCTTAGAGAAATCACCAATGAATATGCAGAAAGCTAAGTAATTACTAAATAAATTTAGCAAGATCTTTGAATATAATATTAATATGAAAATTAATTATATTTACACATATAAATATAAATCTTAACTGAAATGCATAGCTTAAATAGAATAAAAAATAAAATAGTACCTGGGAATAAATCTAAGAAAATATATCTAAAACTGCTAGATTGAAAACTATAAAACAGTATTGACAAAAATTAGAGACTATTTAACCTGAGCGATGTAAGTTGTTCATGGACAGAAAATTTCAACACTGAAAAAAATAATTCTTTCCAAATTGATTTATAGTTTTAAACAATCTCAATGAAAATGTTAGATGTTTAAAAAATTTAAGATTATTATAAATGTTTATGGAAATGAAAATATCCAAGAATGCCTAAAGGTAAATTTGGGATGAACAAAAATGGATCACTCACATCATCATATGTCAAAACATAGAGATTTTTTAAAATTAGAATTGTATTGTAATGAGCTTATGGGTATATACAAGAGACCTCCTGAAATAAAATAACAATTTACAAACACACACTTAAACTTCATTTAGTAAAAAGTGATACTGATGAGCATAATCAAATATTTCTCAATAAATGTTTCTGGGTAAATCGTGTATTTATATGAAAAAACAAATTCTGATCCCTCTTTACAAAACTCCCATTAAAGCCAAATGTAATTTTAAACAATGAGAACCAACTTTAGAAAGCATTTTTTCAGTATTTACTGTAGCTAAATATATTCATCCTAGAGCATTCAAAGGAAAGTAAATGAAACAACTATGGTTTCAATTTTGTTTATTAATATGTCATCTTCTTCCTTACCTGTTTCCCTTTAGACTTCTCTTCTACCTCAATGTTCTGTCTCAATCCTGCATTATCATTCACCTCTTTATGTTAAATAGTTTTTTTCCATGTTTTTCGATTACAGTCATCTTTTAAGTTTGCACATTATCTGGTGGCTCTTGTCCTGTTTAAATCAGTATGGTCCAATGGCAACTTCTGTAATGACAATAATGTCCTCCATGTTGTACAACATAGTAGAGCCTCATCACACATCTGAACACTTGAAATATGGCTCATGTGACTAAGAGAATTTTTACTTTGTACTTTGATTATTTTAACTCATACACATTTACTTTTCTTTTGGGGGGAATATAATTGGTATGTAATAAGCTTTGCATAATTAATGTGCATAATTGAGAAATTTGGATTCATGTCTACATAAATGGACCAAGAAAATTGACATATTCAGAATTTCCCAAAAGTCTCCTTGTGCCCATGGCAATCCTTTTCTCCTGTCCTCCAGGAAAAAAAAAATTACTGCTTTGACTATAAAATTATCAAATTACCAAGGATCTATTTATTTAAAGAGCAACTAGTTAGTGGCACTGACAGTTGACATAAGGTTTCCCTGGTTCAAAGAGAAATAAGAAAAGTCTATAATGATAATAATGGAATAATAATAGGAAAGTATATTTATTTGACAGATTTATTTGAACATTTATTTGAAAATATATTTTATATTTCTCATGGATTGCTGAGGATTAACATGAAAACACTGATTTAGGGTGATAGTTTCTGTAAAATAGAAATGAGTTTGGGGAAAGGAGGTCATTGCCAAATATACGGTTTAAAGATACACCACTCATTTCTTTCAGACTGAATCTGACTGTAGCATTCTCTATATTGCTGTGGTCAAAATCAACTGTATGCCTTTCACTTATTATAACAGACAGTTATTATCTTAGAGAATATCTGTCATAATTTGTTTTCCATGTGATTCACTGCCTGTTTTAGAGTTACTAATGATGAAGAAAACAATCAATTTAGAGAAAAGTTCTTTTGCCCTCTTAATATTTTGTGCTCCTTTTGACTCAACCACAGCACTGTTACATTCCATGAGGTGTTCCCTGTCTACCACCAAGGAAAGAATTTTTTTAATCTTTTAATTTTATTTATTTATTTATTATTTCATTTGCTTTTGCAGAATTTTGTTGTTTACAGCTCTATATAATCCCAAAGCCGTCATAGGCATATCTTTGGTCCCTTCTACCTGAGCCCTCCTCCCACCCCCTTCCCCATCCCACCCCCTCCAGGTTGTTGCCAAGGCAAGAATTTAATAGACACATGCCAGGTAAAACTTTAAGTGTTCATAATATGGAAGATCATATTGAGAGCCAATTTATACTTACATAACAGTAATAAAAGTGAGAATAAAAATAAAATAAAAAGGAGAAAGGAGTTCCAGTTAACTTTTTATGATTTCAAGGAAAAGACAAATCACTCTTTTTATCCTCACTGTGAAATCCTTTTGAGTACCTTGAAGCAGTCACAGCATTATTTTCTTTGACTTATTCTCAAGCAGGTTGTACTCAGTGTGAACAAGTGACATGTGGTTTGTCGTTTTTGGTGTCCTCAAGCAGTACCCCAGTTAGACCTGAATCATTTGTGTTTACCATGACTTGTCAAAATGTTAGAAGAAATTTCTACCTGTGACTCCAGGAATGTAATTAAAAATGTTATTGAAATGTAAGAAAGAAAGCAAAAATCGTCAAGTTCCCTTGCTTTTTAATTTTATCTACCTTCAATTTTTAGAGTTGAATTATATGTTGATTGTTATTAAATTTTAATTTATGATTTTTCTGTTGTAATGTTAGAAGGAAAAAGTAGAAGTAAATGTGTAGATAGTTTTGGATTAGATATTTTCAATAATAGTAAGCTTATATCTACCTAAAAGATTTGTAAAAGTGATTATTTGAAAATATCTGTAGTAGATTAAATGGTCTGTCCGCCCCCAAAGATATGGCCATCCAGGACCTCTGAATGTGATTATATTTGGAAGGTCCTTACCTTTGCAGATGTCATTAAGGCAACAATCTCAAGAGGAGATTGTCTTGGATTAGAGTGGATTCTCAATCCACTGATACGTGTTTTTATAAAACACCAAAAGAAAAAAAAGAAAACCAAGGATACCAAGGTACCAAGAGAAGGCTTTGTGAAGATGGCGACAAAACTGGAGCTATGCTGTCACAAGTTAGACAATAGCTGTAGACTCTGAAAGGCAAGCAGTTTCTTCTCTAGAGCTTTTGGAGGGGTGAGGGTGCTGCCAGCACCTTGGTTTAAGATTTCTGGCTGCAAATTTTGAAAGAAAAAATTCCTGTTGTTTTCAGCCTTCACATTGCAGTTATCTGTTAGATCCCTATGAAACTTGTACAGGTTTTATTACTGCAAGTGGGATGATGCTATAACAATACCTGAAAATGTAAAGATGGATTGGAATTGTCTAATGGGTGAATTTGAGACATGTGATTGGAAAAGTCTAGGTTGTTTTGAAGTGACTGTTGGTAGAAATACAAGCATTAAAGACTATTCTCGTATGGCCTCAGGAGGACGTGAAGAGCATGAACAGAGAAGATTCTGTCATGAAAAGAATGTTGGTGGAAATATGTACATGAGTGCTGCTTATGGTTATGTCTCAGAACAAAATATAAGACATAACCATAAGCAGCACTCATGTACATATTTCCACCAACATTCTTTTCATGACAGAATCTTCTCTGTTCATGCTCTTCACGTCCTCCTGAGGCCATATGAGAATAGTCTTTAGTCTGCTATTAGAAATTAAAGGAAAGAACACTCCTGTTATATAGTGGTTTGTTATAATTTTGTTGAATTGTATTCTACCATTAGAAAGCAGATCTTGTAAATAATAAATTTGGGTTTTAAGATGAGGCATTTTCCTCAAAAAGTATTGAAAATGCAGCCAAAGTTTGCTTCTTATAATAAAATCAGGGTGGATAAAATAGTAAGCTTATATCTACCTAAAAGATTTGTAAAAGTGATTATTTGAAAATATCTGTAGTAGATTAAATGGTCTGTCCGCCCCCAAAGATATGGCCATCCAGGACCTCTGAATGTGATTATATTTGGAAGGTCCTTACCTTTGCAGATGTCATTAAGGCAACAATCTCAAGAGGAGATTGTCTTGGATTAGAGTGGATTCTCAATCCACTGATACGTGTTTTTATAAAACACCAAAAGAAAAAAAAGAAAACCAAGGATACCAAGGTACCAAGAGAAGGCTTTGTGAAGATGGCGACAAAACTGGAGCTATGCTGTCACAAGTTAGACAATAGCTGTAGACTCTGAAAGGCAAGCAGTTTCTTCTCTAGAGCTTTTGGAGGGGTGAGGGTGCTGCCAGCACCTTGGTTTAAGATTTCTGGCTGCAAATTTTGAAAGAAAAAATTCCTGTTGTTTTCAGCCTTCACATTGCAGTTATCTGTTAGATCCCTATGAAACTTGTACAGGTTTTATTACTGCAAGTGGGATGATGCTATAACAATACCTGAAAATGTAAAGATGGATTGGAATTGTCTAATGGGTGAATTTGAGACATGTGATTGGAAAAGTCTAGGTTGTTTTGAAGTGACTGTTGGTAGAAATACAAGCATTAAAGACTATTCTCGTATGGCCTCAGGAGGACGTGAAGAGCATGAACAGAGAAGATTCTGTCATGAAAAGAATGTTGGTGGAAATATGTACATGAGTGCTGCTTATGGTTATGTCTCAGAACAAAATATAAGACATAACCATAAGCAGCACTCATGTACATATTTCCACCAACATTCTTTTCATGACAGAATCTTCTCTGTTCATGCTCTTCACGTCCTCCTGAGGCCATATGAGAATAGTCTTTAGTCTGCTATTAGAAATTAAAGGAAAGAACACTCCTGTTATATAGTGGTTTGTTATAATTTTGTTGAATTGTATTCTACCATTAGAAAGCAGATCTTGTAAATAATAAATTTGGGTTTTAAGATGAGGCATTTTCCTCAAAAAGTATTGAAAATGCAGCCAAAGTTTGCTTCTTATAATAAAATCAGGGTGGAATGAGATAAATTGAAGAAGAAATTATAAGCAAAGATGAACCAGCATTTGATGATTTGGAAGACTGTCAGTCTGACCAGATTGCAAAGGATGCTAAAATTAGGAAATTCACTGTTGGAAAGTGTACCTTAGAGAGAGAACCAAGGTTGTGGCTGGATAAGCTTTTGCTGAAGAGATGAGGCATGTGACTAACAGATCCAATAATCCATCTGAGCAAAGGCCAGGGATAGAGACAGGGTTATCCAGGAAAGATGTTTGGAGACCTTTTTGTTTAACCTTGTAAATTCCCATGACATACGTAGGAGGTTCACAAAGTTTTAAAGAAAGTTATACTAACAGAAACATTGCCAGCTTGAACTAAAAGGGACAGAGTTTGGATGAAATATAAGAAGATTGTCAGACTCCCAAAATTCTATAGACAGGAAACAGATCGATCAAGTCTCTCAATTTACAAACATTCGTTATCCTTTAAGGAAGAAAAGAAATGACTCAGAGGCAGAGCCTTGGGTGCAAAGGCCAGGACCATGGGTGTAGAGAAGGAGCCTTGAACCATGGATTCACAGGTGGAGGCTGGCGGAGCCATAGCACAGAGAATGACGGATTGCTAGGATCACAAGCCCTGTGAAGGACAGCAGAGTCCAGGGCATAGAGTGTAAAATCAAGAGCCATAGAGGACACACTGGATACAATGTCTGTTTCTGGAAACAAGTGAACAAATGTTTAGGGAGACTATTTCCAGTATACAGTACCTAAAATTAAAAGTGAACATATGTTAAAATCCTTTTGTAAGCCAAACCGGATTCAGAGCTGTAAGCAAGTGGTGAAACTGGCATTTCTTTGAGGGCATTTGCCAATGCATAGAATAGATGTAAATGCATATATGGGGGAGGGAATCACTGGGGAGTTGGATTAGAAATTAAAGGAAAGAACACTCCTGTTATATAGTGGTTTGTTATAATTTTGTTGAATTGTATTCTACCATTAGAAAGCAGATCTTGTAAATAATAAATTTGGGTTTTAAGATGAGGCATTTTCCTCAAAAAGTATTGAAAATGCAGCCAAAGTTTGCTTCTTATAATAAAATCAGGGTGGAATGAGATAAATTGAAGAAGAAATTATAAGCAAAGATGAACCAGCATTTGATGATTTGGAAGACTGTCAGTCTGACCAGATTGCAAAGGATGCTAAAATTAGGAAATTCACTGTTGGAAAGTGTACCTTAGAGAGAGAACCAAGGTTGTGGCTGGATAAGCTTTTGCTGAAGAGATGAGGCATGTGACTAACAGATCCAATAATCCATCTGAGCAAAGGCCAGGGATAGAGACAGGGTTATCCAGGAAAGATGTTTGGAGACCTTTTTGTTTAACCTTGTAAATTCCCATGACATACGTAGGAGGTTCACAAAGTTTTAAAGAAAGTTATACTAACAGAAACATTGCCAGCTTGAACTAAAAGGGACAGAGTTTGGATGAAATATAAGAAGATTGTCAGACTCCCAAAATTCTATAGACAGGAAACAGATCGATCAAGTCTCTCAATTTACAAACATTCGTTATCCTTTAAGGAAGAAAAGAAATGACTCAGAGGCAGAGCCTTGGGTGCAAAGGCCAGGACCATGGGTGTAGAGAAGGAGCCTTGAACCATGGATTCACAGGTGGAGGCTGGCGGAGCCATAGCACAGAGAATGACGGATTGCTAGGATCACAAGCCCTGTGAAGGACAGCAGAGTCCAGGGCATAGAGTGTAAAATCAAGAGCCATAGAGGACACACTGGATACAATGTCTGTTTCTGGAAACAAGTGAACAAATGTTTAGGGAGACTATTTCCAGTATACAGTACCTAAAATTAAAAGTGAACATATGTTAAAATCCTTTTTGTAAGCCAAACCGGATTCAGAGCTGTAAGCAAGTGGTGAAACTGGCATTTCTTTGAGGGCATTTGCCAATGCATAGAATAGATGTAAATGCATATATGCAGAGGAAACAAGAAAGACACCGTGGAATCACTGGGGAGTTGGATCAAAAGCACTCCAATAGTAGAAGGTAATATGAGTAAACTAAGGAAGGGAGTAAACTTTACCCTGCTGTGCAATATGCAAAAACATTTGCTTATTTTATTACAGAAGCCAGAACTAATACAAAAAATGTTAAGAAGCAATCAGAAACCAAATATAAAACTAAAAAGTGCATGGATTGAAAAATTAAACAGAATTCCTAGGAATTAAAAATGTATAAATTGAAATTGAATTAATGAACATAGCTAGTGAACATGAGAAAAATCTAAGCATATTGTACAGACTAGAAGAGGCACATATTAACAATGGAGTAAAGAAAGTTAGAAAATTGAGAATATAAAACTTACATTAAAATGGAGTCCTATAAGAAAAAAAATAAAGAGGGGCAATATTTAAAGGGAAAATTATTTAGAATGTTCCAGGACAAAATAGATATATTAATCTTCACTTTTAAGAAGAACAATGAAAGTCAAGCATAAAAAATTAAAGTCAAATTCATACTTAAATAATGAAATAAAAATTCAAACCACTGACTGAGATTTTCAAAGGAGTCAAGAAGAGAGAGCGAGAGGAGAGAATACAGACAGAATAACTACTTTAAAAAATAATAAAGTAAGTTCATATATAAACAAGCAATATTAATATAAATCAATAGTCCGAGAGTCACATGTAGATGTGAAAGTTGGCTTAGCACCAAAGAATTGATGCTTTTAAATTGTGGTGCTTGAGAAGACACTGACACTGTTTTTTTTTTTAAACTCTTTTGGCCATGGTGCAGGCATGTAGGCTCTTAGATCTTAGAACAGGGATTGAACCTGCACCTCTTGCATTGGCAGTGTGGAGTCTTAACCACTGGACCATGAGGGAAGTTCCCTTGAGCAGACTCTTGAGAGTCCCTTGGACAACAAAGAAATCAAGCCAGTCAATCCTATTCATTGGAGGGACTAAGGAGGAATCTGAAGCTCCAATATATTGGCTACCTGATGCCAAGAGCCATTTCATTGGAAAAGACTCTGATGATAGGTGAGATTGAGAACAGGAGGAGAAGGGGCTGACAGAGGATGAGATCGCTGGATGGCGTTATCAACTAAATGGACATGAGTTAGAGCAAACTCTGGGAGATAGCGAAGGACAGGGAAGCCTCGAATGCTGTAGTCCGTGGAGTTGCAAAGAGTCGAACACAATTAAACAACAACAGTATAAATCAATAGCAATTATATTCAATGAAAGGTTTAAGAATTACGGTAGAGTTATAGTCTTGGAACTAAAACTGTAGATATATTGAAAGATGGTAAATAGTTCAGGAGTTTCATAATCCCTTTACATTAATTAACTTTAGACCATGTATAGTTAAACAGACAAGTTAAAATTGTTTAAAGTGTACAAACTGTAAAACTTCCAATTTAGTGAAGGGAAGAGAGATAATAACTATTACTGCTATACAGAACTAGAAGAGGCACATATTAACAATGGAGTAAAGAAAGTTAGAAAATTGAGAATATAAAACTTACATTAAAATGGAGTCCTATAAGAAAAAAAATAAAGAGGGGCAATATTTAAAGGGAAAATTATTTAGAATGTTCCAGGACAAAATAGATATATTAATCTTCACTTTTAAGAAGAACAATGAAAGTCAAGCATAAAAAATTAAAGTCAAATTCATACTTAAATAATGAAATAAAAATTCAAACCACTGACTGAGATTTTCAAAGGAGTCAAGAAGAGGGGCGAGAGGAGAGAATACAGACAGAATAACTACTTAAAAAATAATAAAGTAAGTTCATATATAAACAAGCAATATTAATATAAATCAATAGTCCGAGAGTCACATGTAGATGTGAAAGTTGGCTTAGCACCAAAGAATTGATGCTTTTAAATTGTGGTGCTTGAGAAGACACTGACACTGTTTTTTTTTTTAAACTCTTTTGGCCATGGTGCAGGCATGTAGGCTCTTAGATCTTAGAACAGGGATTGAACCTGCACCTCTTGCATTGGCAGTGTGGAGTCTTAACCACTGGACCATGAGGGAAGTTCCCTTGAGCAGACTCTTGAGAGTCCCTTGGACAACAAAGAAATCAAGCCAGTCAATCCTATTCATTGGAGGGACTAAGGAGGAATCTGAAGCTCCAATATATTGGCTACCTGATGCCAAGAGCCATTTCATTGGAAAAGACTCTGATGATAGGTGAGATTGAGAACAGGAGGAGAAGGGGCTGACAGAGGATGAGATCGCTGGATGGCGTTATCAACTAAATGGACATGAGTTAGAGCAAACTCTGGGAGATAGCGAAGGACAGGAAGCCTCGAATGCTGTAGTCCGTGGAGTTGCAAAGAGTCGAACACAATTAAACAACAACAGTATAAATCAATAGCAATTATATTCAATGAAAGGTTTAAGAATTACGGTAGAGTTATAGTCTTGGAACTAAAACTGTAGATATATTGAAAGATGGTAAATAGTTCAGGAGTTTCATAATCCCTTTACATTAATTAACTTTAGACCATGTATAGTTAAACAGACAAGTTAAAATTGTTTAAAGTGTACAAACTGTAAAACTTCCAATTTAGTGAAGGGAAGAGAGATAATAACTATTACTGCTATGACATTATGTGCAAAATGCTGTTCTAAATTATTTACATGGTTTAAATTATTTAATCCTAAACACAACCTTAGGAGAAGGATGCTGTTGTCATTCCTATAATCAGATGAAATAACTGAGGCACAGAGAGACTCAGAGTTGTGGAACTGGGTCATACCAAAGCTTGAATATGAAGCCAGCAGTCTGACTTCAGGGCATGTTTTTAATTATCAGAGCATTGTCTCTCTATAAAAATGTAGCAGAACAGACAGATATTCAAGTGAACCATGACCATTCGCTCACTTATTCACTCAACAAATGTGTATTTAGTAAATGTAACACTGGGGGACCCCAATAAATAAAACAATAAAATTTAATGATTGTATGGAGCTTATTCTCTAATGGAATAAAGTAAATGAAATAAACATTGCATTTCAAAGACAAAAGGTTGCTACTGAAACAAAAAGGATAGGGGTTTCGTAAACATTATGTGTTCATTTGAAAAGGCAGAAAGTGTAAAGAAAGGACATAGAATGTTTGAAATTGATGCCCCGCCTCAAAAATATATATATACATAAGATAGGCAAATGTATATGGGCAAACATATGTGATATATAAGAACTAAAATAAATCAAACTCTTCTATTTTAATGCCAGACTAATAGATTTTTGGATAAAATAGAATTAATTTTGATAAAGAGATCCACTCTGCTTTGATAAATATTCAGTTATTCAGGATGATGTTCCAATCCTACTAGGTACAATCCTAAGGGCCTAATAGAGGATGAGATCGCTGGATGGCGTTATCAACTAAATGGACATGAGTTAGAGCAAACTCTGGGAGATAGCGAAGGACGGGGAAGCCTCGAATGCTGTAGTCCGTGGAGTTGCAAAGAGTCGAACACAATTAAACAACAACAGTATAAATCAATAGCAATTATATTCAATGAAAGGTTTAAGAATTACGGTAGAGTTATAGTCTTGGAACTAAAACTGTAGATATATTGAAAGATGGTAAATAGTTCAGGAGTTTCATAATCCCTTTACATTAATTAACTTTAGACCATGTATAGTTAAACAGACAAGTTAAAATTGTTTAAAGTGTACAAACTGTAAAACTTCCAATTTAGTGAAGGGAAGAGAGATAATAACTATTACTGCTATGACATTATGTGCAAAATGCTGTTCTAAATTATTTACATGGTTTAAATTATTTAATCCTAAACACAACCTTAGGAGAAGGATGCTGTTGTCATTCCTATAATCAGATGAAATAACTGAGGCACAGAGAGACTCAGAGTTGTGGAACTGGGTCATACCAAAGCTTGAATATGAAGCCAGCAGTCTGACTTCAGGGCATGTTTTTAATTATCAGAGCATTGTCTCTCTATAAAAATGTAGCAGAACAGACAGATATTCAAGTGAACCATGACCATTCGCTCACTTATTCACTCAACAAATGTGTATTTAGTAAATGTAACACTGGGGGACCCCAATAAATAAAACAATAAAATTTAATGATTGTATGGAGCTTATTCTCTAATGGAATAAAGTAAATGAAATAAACATTGCATTTCAAAGACAAAAGGTTGCTACTGAAACAAAAAGGATAGGGGTTTCGTAAACATTATGTGTTCATTTGAAAAGGCAGAAAGTGTAAAGAAAGGACATAGAATGTTTGAAATTGATGCCCCGCCTCAAAAATATATATATACATAAGATAGGCAAATGTATATGGGCAAACATATGTGATATATAAGAACTAAAATAAATCAAACTCTTCTATTTTAATGCCAGACTAATAGATTTTTGGATAAAATAGAATTAATTTTGATAAAGAGATCCACTCTGCTTTGATAAATATTCAGTTATTCAGGATGATGTTCCAATCCTACTAGGTACAATCCTAAGGGCCTAATAGAATAGATCTGAAGCATATCAAGTGAAACTGAAGAAATTAAAAGGAGAACTTAAAAAAATTGATATAACATGCCTTTCTTACCTATTGATAGATCAAGTAGACAAAAAAAAATCAATGAGAATATAGATTTGAACAATGCAATTAACAAGCTTAGTCAAATAGGGTATTTAAAGAACTGCAGCCCAAAACTTTTCAAATGCTTATGGAATATTTATAAAGCTTGATCATATTCTTGGCATAAACAAAATTTAAAAAAAAGTTCAAGGTGCAGATAATGCAAGCCACATTCTCTGAGCACAACAACATTAAGGTAGAAACCATAAGAATGTTTTAAAAATCATATTTTATATTAAAAATACTTCTAGATGTATAATTAAGAGAGAAAAATCTCGGTGGCAATCATATTTAGAATTACATGAAAGGAAAGGACTTAAGTAACTTATAAAATGCAAAAAGTACAGACTCTCCTCTACTTATGATGGAATTATGCCGGATAAATCCATCCTAAATGAAAGGCAAAAATGCATTTAATATGAGGATTCTTTACCACTGAGGCACCTGGGAAGCCCAAGCATGCTCAAGACATTTATGTTAACTTACATTTGGGTAAAATCATCTAACATGAAGTCTTTTTTTTTTTTTATAATAAGGTGTTGTCTATTTCATATAATTTATTCGATACTGTACTGAATGGTTGTATGAGTACAGAATTATGTAGTATGTCAGAGGTTACCCTCTTGATTGCTGCCTTTGCATATCACAAGAGAGTTTCATGATACACATAGTTAGCCTGGTGAAAGAGCAAAACTAAAAATTCAAAGTAAAATGTCCAGCAAGTAATTTTCCATAAGTCCCATGGTTAATTAGAAAGTGTAATAGAATGTTTGAAATTGATGCCCCGCCTCAAAAATATATATATACATAAGATAGGCAAATGTATATGGGCAAACATATGTGATATATAAGAACTAAAATAAATCAAACTCTTCTATTTTAATGCCAGACTAATAGATTTTTGGATAAAATAGAATTAATTTTGATAAAGAGATCCACTCTGCTTTGATAAATATTCAGTTATTCAGGATGATGTTCCAATCCTACTAGGTACAATCCTAAGGGCCTAATAGAATAGATCTGAAGCATATCAAGTGAAACTGAAGAAATTAAAAGGAGAACTTAAAAAAATTGATATAACATGCCTTTCTTACCTATTGATAGATCAAGTAGACAAAAAAAAATCAATGAGAATATAGATTTGAACAATGCAATTAACAAGCTTAGTCAAATAGGGTATTTAAAGAACTGCAGCCCAAAACTTTTCAAATGCTTATGGAATATTTATAAAGCTTGATCATATTCTTGGCATAAACAAAATTTAAAAAAAAGTTCAAGGTGCAGATAATGCAAGCCACATTCTCTGAGCACAACAACATTAAGGTAGAAACCATAAGAATGTTTTAAAAATCATATTTTATATTAAAAATACTTCTAGATGTATAATTAAGAGAGAAAAATCTCGGTGGCAATCATATTTAGAATTACATGAAAGGAAAGGACTTAAGTAACTTATAAAATGCAAAAAGTACAGACTCTCCTCTACTTATGATGGAATTATGCCGGATAAATCCATCCTAAATGAAAGGCAAAAATGCATTTAATATGAGGATTCTTTACCACTGAGGCACCTGGGAAGCCCAAGCATGCTCAAGACATTTATGTTAACTTACATTTGGGTAAAATCATCTAACATGAAGTCTTTTTTTTTTTTTATAATAAGGTGTTGTCTATTTCATATAATTTATTCGATACTGTACTGAATGGTTGTATGAGTACAGAATTATGTAGTATGTCAGAGGTTACCCTCTTGATTGCTGCCTTTGCATATCACAAGAGAGTTTCATGATACACATAGTTAGCCTGGTGAAAGAGCAAAACTAAAAATTCAAAGTAAAATGTCCAGCAAGTATGTATTGTTTTTTCACCAGAGTGGAAGATCCCCTGGAGAAGGGAATGGCTACCCACTCCAGTATCCTTGCCTGGGGAACTCGATTGGCAGAAGAACCTAGCAGACTACAGTTCATGGGATTGCAAAGAGTCAGACAGGACTGAGCAACTAATGCTTTCAAAGATGAAAAATCATTGAATCTGGATGTCTATAGTTGTTAGGAGGAATTTATAACCTTATAAGTTCATAAATTAGAAAAAAGGAAGTAAGTCAGCTAAGCATTCCAGTACAAACAGTTACAACAATACTAATTTTGTAGAATCAAACAGAATAAGGCAAAAGGGATATATTATTATACAAAGATTAAGGGAATTATCAAAATTATTTTTTTTTCATTAAAAATAGCAGTAATGTTGACAAGACTCCAGCAACAAAGACAAAGGCCCTGAGACTGGAACATCCCTGATATGTGAAAAGAACGGAAGAATCCAGTGACTGGGGCAGAGACAGAGGGGAAGGAACAGGAAATATTATCCAAGAGATGACAAAGGGTTGGATTGCATAGAGGTTTATAGGCCACTGAACAGAATTTATTCTGGTGAAATTGGGAGACATTGGGATGTTTGTAAATTCTGCTACAATAGTGCTTTGTCTGCTTTGACTCTATCCAGAGAAACTATGTAGGATAGAAGGCTGAGAGAAATATATACAATGAAATTACACACAAGTAGCTCCCATCAATATGTATAGAACATGGAAATAAATCAATAAATGAAAGTAGGAAAAGTATATGGCTGCACATTTTAGCTTGAAATTTCAACAAATATTTGAGTGTCAGGTGAGATGGTGAAATGACCACAGAATTTTGAATCAGAGAGACCTGAGTCTGAGTCTCTGGGCTTACCTCACCAAAGTGATTTACTTTCTGTGAGTCTAGTTTTCTTCATTTGTACAATGAGAGTAATACTGCTTTAGCTAGGCTTTTATTGCAATATTGTCAATTAAGAAATAATCCAAACATCTCCATGGCTTTTAACCATAGGCATACATTTCTTACTCATACGTCTGTAGGGCACCTGAGATAATTCTTTTTCAGCTGTAGATTATGCTCAGGACTGCTCTGCATTTCTTGTTCTAGGACGCAGTCTTGAACGGCATCGATTACTCGAGGCATTTTCTTTGTTAGAATGGACAGAAGTTGCTCAATGAACCAGCAGAAATACATGATGGTTAAGATCTAAGAAGTAGTACACATCACTTCTACCAACATTCTTTTGGCCAGGGAAACTCAGTTCACACCCACTACAGGATGAACTGGAGCTGGAATAAAAATAAAGAATAAAGAAAAGACTTCTTGGTAATTTCGTAATAAGTTATGTCTTGAACTAAGATGGTAAGTGGGGCAATGAGAAGATTAGGCTCTCTATGGATGAACCAAAATACTGAGCCAGCTACGCTTACTCAGGAAGTGTTGCGTTAATGTGTTTTCATGGAATACAATTTAAAGAAGAGGACAATCAGCAGTGTTACTCAGAAAATAGGGAAAGATATGAGGAGACACCAACCTGCTGTGATTATCGGTCATTGGTGATCTTTGCAAGGAAGTTTCAGTCTCCTTTTGTGAACATTGTACAAGTTTGCAAAAAGCTAACAAAATGACAATATTGAAAATTTCAAAGATGAACTAATTAATTTGTAGACTTCTGTCTGAAAATAAGTACATAATCTACAAACTGTCTTCAGAAGTGCTTGTTGTCAGTAGTTCTGATACCTACTAAACAGCCCCTTAAATCTCAGGTAACATAATAAAACACTGATTAACTAGATTGCATATGAAACAGGTGTTCTGATTCAGTTTATTTTCTGGTTAAATCAGAAGACTTTTTATTTCATTCCTTATTGGTAATCTTCATAAACTGCATATATTTATTTTCTTGTGAATGGAGGAGAATGAACATAATTTATCTTCACTTTCCATTTGATATAATAAGGTACACATGTGGGGTAGAAATATGAGTGGGATGTGAATTCCCCTTAGATCATCATTCAGATTGAATAGATCTGATAACCTTAATTTTTGGAGGACATTCAGGAAAAACAGAGTAAGGTTAACATTTTAGAAAATGGTTCTGCTGAGTTGTGCTATAGTTATTGTTTTATGCAATGTACATTAAAGATAATTTTCTATTTCTTTAAAACTCTGGATCACAGAGCTGTTTGTGTGTGTGTTTTTTTAACACAAAAAAGCTCATATGACATTCTTTTGTAAATTAAATCAGATTGGAATACATTTCATAATATTCACAAATAATACCAAGTCTTAAATGAGCATGCCTTCCTAGATTCCACATGGAAAGGAAAGCAATAAACACTGAATCCATTGATACCACAAGTGTGCATTGGGGGCAGACCTATGCTTCTTTGTAAAATCAATTCGGCATTCACCCTCTGCTCTCCTTCACTGGGTCTGTCTTACTAAGTTGTGTTTTATTTCCTTCCCCCTCCACTATTGTTCTCTCTACTGTATTTTTCAAACTATAGGTGACCTTGCTGTTTTTACTCAGTGATCCTGCAGTCCTTTAACCTTTCTACACTCAGATATTCTCCCACCCATATGAAGGCAATGGAAACGTGTTTTGAAATAATATGTCTGATAGAGTGATAACTCTTAGGGGTGAGAAATGAGTTACACTTGACCATGATGAGTATAGTATTTTAACATTAACTAGATCCATACAGTGTCTTTGCATATTAAAAACGATGTATCATAAATGTGTTCCCATGAGAAGTCTGCTTACAAATTAGATTTTTAAAATTTGTCTTCAGAACATATTGATTTGAAGCCCTTTCACAAATACAAAAATGAATTCACTATCTCCTGCTTGTTACCAAGTGTTCTGGGATGGTTATATAGTATGATTAGTATTGATCCTGAGGGAATGAAACTAACTGTGCTCTTGTTTGCAGAGCAAAAGAGAAATTTATTTTTTTATCTATATCTATCAGTTTTTAAAGGTGAACAAATTCATGGCTTCAGACTCACTTTGTGCTTTTCTCTATCAGGCCCACTTGGTGGAAATGTTGAATGAAATATTGGTCTAGGTAAGGGTTTGGGATGACACCTGCCATTCCAGGGCACGTTGCTCTTTCACCATTTATTCTCCAAAAATGTGAATGGGATCTTATTCATGTTATTACTATAACTCTTAACCTAAAAAAAAACTGATTTTGCTGTAGGCTTGAAATATTTACCAGTAATCGAAAGGCAATACTAGTGCCGTAGACATTCTGGGTGACAGAAATGTTAAAGCTGTTAATATTAGAGAAGAGGTCAAAGATAGTGGAAATGAAAAACTGAAAATATTGGCATATTTGGTTCTGTACCATATGCAAATGTATTGGATATTTTTAACAAGTGTTCATCTAAAAAAGCTTTTGTGCTGCTGGTAAAATTTAACAGTTGACTTTCACTGCTTTCACCTTTTCAGAATTATGCTGGTAAAAAGGTGAATTAATGTTTTAAAAAGATTATATTTTAATGTTTCAAGTTCATGCTATAACTTACTTTAAAATGAACCTTTTTCAGCTTAGAAAAAGGAAGTACTCTTAAATTATAGAATATTATAGAGAGTTTGAATTAAAAACAGGACTCTCTGAATTTCTCACATATGTAGGATATAAGAAATGACTTAGGGCAGGAGCCTATGGTTTCTCCTGTTGATTCTGTTCAAAGACAAAGGAAAATTCAGAGTAGATAATAGGAGTCAAGATGACACAAACAAATCAGAGCGGCAAACCCTCAGGACTACAAGACTTTCTGAAATGTTGTCTCTAAAACCCCAGCCGAATAAATCTGGACAAGCCTTTTAATATATCTGTCAACAGTCCATTTGCTGTTTACCTTAAGTTATGCTGGGAGTGCTAAGAAAGACACAGCCAAGTTTTCTGGACTGTGAAACTCAGTGAATTCTTGGCAAAAACAATCACCATGGTTGTCTTACATCTTACAAATGAATGGGATTCCTTGCAGCGTTGGCTTCTTTCTCTGCCAACACACAGAAATAACTCTGCAATGACCTCAGTGTCGTCTCCATTGGCCAAACAATCCACCTTTTCTCAGGTTTTACCTTTCTGACTCCTCTTTAAGACATGCTGTTTTTTTCTGGACATCCCATTTACTTCAGAGACTGGTTCTTCTGAATGATTTCCACAGGCTTCTTTCCTACTTGACATCTCCAAATTATTTTGTTACTCTCTATTTTCTCAGTAGTCTCCCTTTCTGAATGTCCTTTTTTAATTTACTAATTTATTCTAGGCTTGGAAATATTTTACCAGTGAATCGAACAAAAAAAAGATTTTGCTGTAGGCTTGAAATATTTACCAGTAATCGAAAGGCAATACTAGTGCCGTAGACATTCTGGGTGACAGAAATGTTAAAGCTGTTAATATTAGAGAAGAGGTCAAAGATAGTGGAAATGAAAAACTGAAAATATTGGCATATTTGGTTCTGTACCATATGCAAATGTATTGGATATTTTTAACAAGTGTTCATCTAAAAAAGCTTTTGTGCTGCTGGTAAAATTTAACAGTTGACTTTCACTGCTTTCACCTTTTCAGAATTATGCTGGTAAAAAGGTGAATTAATGTTTTAAAAAGATTATATTTTAATGTTTCAAGTTCATGCTATAACTTACTTTAAAATGAACCTTTTTCAGCTTAGAAAAAGGAAGTACTCTTAAATTATAGAATATTATAGAGAGTTTGAATTAAAAACAGGACTCTCTGAATTTCTCACATATGTAGGATATAAGAAATGACTTAGGGCAGGAGCCTATGGTTTCTCCTGTTGATTCTGTTCAAAGACAAAGGAAAATTCAGAGTAGATAATAGGAGTCAAGATGACACAAACAAATCAGAGCGGCAAACCCTCAGGACTACAAGACTTTCTGAAATGTTGTCTCTAAAACCCCAGCCGAATAAATCTGGACAAGCCTTTTAATATATCTGTCAACAGTCCATTTGCTGTTTACCTTAAGTTATGCTGGGAGTGCTAAGAAAGACACAGCCAAGTTTTCTGGACTGTGAAACTCAGTGAATTCTTGGCAAAAACAATCACCATGGTTGTCTTACATCTTACAAATGAATGGGATTCCTTGCAGCGTTGGCTTCTTTCTCTGCCAACACACAGAAATAACTCTGCAATGACCTCAGTGTCGTCTCCATTGGCCAAACAATCCACCTTTTCTCAGGTTTTACCTTTCTGACTCCTCTTTAAGACATGCTGTTTTTTTCTGGACATCCCATTTACTTCAGAGACTGGTTCTTCTGAATGATTTCCACAGGCTTCTTTCCTACTTGACATCTCCAAATTATAGTTTCTCCCTACGATTCTACCCATGGACTACTCTATTTTCTCAGTAGTCTCCCTTTCTGAATGTCCTTTTTTTTAATTTACTAATTTATGAACTTATTTATCTTTACCATCTCCCTGTATCAAACCTAAAGATCTAGGTTGTAATTTTCAAATACTATTTTTTATAATCACAAAATGGGTGTTTCAAAGCTGAAAGTCTTCCACGAAACTATTCTTTAAAACTAGGTTCTCTTGCTTCTATTTACATTAGCAGCATCGATGTTATTTTGGTGTCACATGCTTGGCATTTCAGCCTTTCCACACCCAAAGACAACACATATTCAGTGCATGAGACTGGGATCTTGAGAAGCAGAGACTGAGACAAGGGTTAGATGCTGTAATTTATTGAGGGAGATCTCTTCAGGAAATACCCATTAAAAACTGAGAGAAGCAGAATAGAGAAGAGGATGGAATGTAATAAAACTGTGGGCTTAGGTATGAGGGTGGAGGAGTAGGTAGGAACAAAGTAAAAACCAAACTATTGAATTATTTTCCCTTGAGCAAAAAAGCTGGCTTTTGTACTTATATATCAATCAGTAACTGATTATAAGCATCTCCAGAGATGCGGTGGGTGGCTTCCCATGTGAGCTCACTCCCGTAAGTGGAAGACAAGCCTACTGAGATATGAGGGAGCTTTGAGACTTTAGGAGATAATATACATAGCAGGCACTGATGGATGCACTGGATATGTAAACAGGATGTTACATGTATACATGAGCATGTGTTTGTATATAGATATAAAGAGAGATTCAAAGATGAGACAGGGAGAAGAAGGAAGGCAGAGGGGAAGGGAGAGAGAGACATAGCAAATTTGATAACATCAGAACAATAAGTGAATTGGGGTGGAGCATATATGGGCATCCTTGTATTATTCTTGCATATTTTTTTTGTAAGTTCAAGTTACATCAAAATAAGAGTTTATTTTAAATGTTTTGGTGTGTACAAATAAGTTGTATGATAAATTATATCTCACTTGACAAAGGTCTTTTGACTCCTAAAGTAGAATTTTGCACATTCCATCTTAGGACCTGAGGTGTAGTATGTTATTTGCTCAGTTGTGTCCAACTCTTTGAAACCCTGTTGGAGCTCAGTTGTGTCCAATCTTTGAAACCCTGTGGACTGGATCCTTTTTTAATTTACTAATTTATGAACTTATTTATCTTTACCATCTCCTGTATCAAACCTAAAGATCTAGGTTGTAATTTTCAAATACTATTTTTTATAATCACAAAATGGGTGTTTCAAAGCTGAAAGTCTTCCACGAAACTATTCTTTAAAACTAGGTTCTCTTGCTTCTATTTACATTAGCAGCATCGATGTTATTTTGGTGTCACATGCTTGGCATTTCAGCCTTTCCACACCCAAAGACAACACATATTCAGTGCATGAGACTGGGATCTTGAGAAGCAGAGACTGAGACAAGGGTTAGATGCTGTAATTTATTGAGGGAGATCTCTTCAGAAAATACCCATTAAAAACTGAGAGAAGCAGAATAGAGAAGAGGATGGAATGTAATAAAACTGTGGGCTTAGGTATGAGGGTGGAGGAGTAGGTAGGAACAAAGTAAAAACCAAACTATTGAATTATTTTCCCTTGAGCAAAAAAGCTGGCTTTTGTACTTATATATCAATCAGTAACTGATTATAAGCATCTCCAGAGATGCGGTGGGTGGCTTCCCATGTGAGCTCACTCCCGTAAGTGGAAGACAAGCCTACTGAGATATGAGGGAGCTTTGAGACTTTAGGAGATAATATACATAGCAGGCACTGATGGATGCACTGGATATGTAAACAGGATGTTACATGTATACATGAGCATGTGTTTGTATATAGATATAAAGAGAGATTCAAAGATGAGACAGGGAGAAGAAGGAAGGCAGAGGGGAAGGGAGAGAGAGACATAGCAAATTTGATAACATCAGAACAATAAGTGAATTGGGGTGGAGCATATATGGGCATCCTTGTATTATTCTTGCATATTTTTTTTGTAAGTTCAAGTTACATCAAAATAAGAGTTTATTTTAAATGTTTTGGTGTGTACAAATAAGTTGTATGATAAATTATATCTCACTTGACAAAGGTCTTTTGACTCCTAAAGTAGAATTTTGCACATTCCATCTTAGGACCTGAGGTGTATGTATGTTATTTGCTCAGTTGTGTCCAACTCTTTGAAACCCTGTGGACTGGAGCCTGACAGGCCCCTCTGTCCCTGGAATTCTCCAGGCAAGAATACTGGAATGGGTTTCCATTGAACATTTTGTCTCCCTTATATTCATATGTTGAAGTCCCATCTCCTATGAGACGGTGTTTGGAAGTAAGGCCTTTGGGAAGTAATTAGATTCAGATGAGTTCATGAGGATAGAGCCTCCAGGATGGAATCAGTGCTCTTATAAGAGAAGGAGACCAGAGCTCCTTCTGTCTTCATGTGCACACTATCTAAGAAAGGCCATGTGAGAACACAGTGAGAAGGTAGCTGTCTACAGAGCAGGAAGAGGATTCTCAGCAAGAACCAAATCTGCTGGCACCTTGATCTTGGATTTCCCACCTTCTAAATCTGTGAGAAATTGTCTGTAGTTTCTCACTCAGACTGTGATTTTTTTTATAGCACCTGAGCTGACTAAGATAACTTGATTCTAACTGAAGTAAGGCACTGGTGAAAGTGTGCTGTGGTCAGTTAAGTAGAATCATGTAGAAGGAATATTGCTAGAGTGAAATAATGAAGATCTGATTCTAGTGACAGGAATCATCTGATACTTTATAAGTTTTAATCTTAGAATTCAATTTAAAGCATTTCTCTGCATGCAAAATTGTTATTAAAAATTCAAGGGTAGTGATTTTAAAAATGAAAATCTAGAAACACTCATTTTTATGTAAGGTGTATGGTTTTTACATTTATTTTTTTTCTACAGGCTCACCACAACTGTATCAGTTTCTTATTTCCTACCTCACTTAATTTTTCTCCAAAAACAAAATCATATTTTATCACATCATGCCTCTTTTCTTTTTTTTAAAGATTTATTTATTTATTTATTTTGGTGGGGGTGGGTGGGGAGGGAGGGGAGTGGGCGGGCCACTTCTATTGGTCTTTCATTTGTCCATTTTCACCCATCTTTGTTCTTTGGCCTGTGTGTGCCTCCCATCATGGTGGCCTTGGTTGTCGCAGAGCACCGGCTCTGGGCGCAAGCGCTCCAGAGCTCGGACTCGGTGATTGGACACTTTGGTCCAGCCGCTCCGTGGCACGTGGAATCTTCCCGGGCCAGGGATCGAACCGGCACCCCTTGCACTGCAAGGCGGTGTCTTTACCCACCAGGGAAGCCCGACATCATGCTTCATAATTAGGAAGTTGAGAAGTAACTTTCTCTTCATGGGGAGTAATGGATGTAATGGAATGTATTACGTGTTTTTATCTCAAATTGTTGTCACTCAGTATACATTTCATGTAATATTTTTATTACTCAGGTATATACTTTGTTTTGGACTTTCTGATTCCTATTTTCATTGCCCAGTGTCTTGCACATAAGATTTTCTGGACAAATGCATGCATCATTAAATGAATGAATGATGAATATTTTTTCTAAATTCAGCTCAAATCATCACAAGTGAAAGTCACATCCAAGGTGGAGTTTTAATGACATTATGTTTGAATTTGTTAAAGTGGTTATTTCTGAATATCCTACAGTTCCTTAAAATGAATTTAAAGTAGTTGTGAGGATTAGTATATGGCCATAACATATAGAAAAACACAGGAAACTCATTCAGTGATTCCCAGCACAGGCTGGAAAGTTAAATCTAGTTTTATAGTGTTGTGACCAAGCGTGAGTATAAAATAGGAAGGTGAAAATTAGATTTGAAATCTGAGAAGCCCTCTTAAAGTGGTATTTATGTTAATTTATGAAACTAGTTAAGGAAAAGAATAAAGATGTTTGAAAATAGAGATGCCTGCAGATACGCTTGGAGAACACAGTGATGACTGAAAAAGAGTCCTCCACCTTTTAAGGCAAGGATATAGATGAAAGGATTTTTTTTTCTTTTTAAAAATTATATTTCTTCAATTACCATTTATATATTAGCACTCAATCATTTGATTTTAAGCTGTTTTCCAAGGTTATTTCTTTGAAACTATTCCTCTAAATTTTATAGGCCAGGAAAACTGTATATTATTTTTATAACTTTTTGACCACACTGCACTGCAGGTAGGACCTTAGTTCCCCAACCTGTGATCAATCCCATGCCCCCTGCTTGGGAAGCATGGAGTCTTAACCACTGGACCACCAAGGATTTCCCCAAACTGTAAATTCTTAAAGAACTAATCAACACAACTTGGACACGCCATGATGAATTCATCCCTAAGAATGGCATAAGCCTCGTTGGTGTCCCCTTTGTCAGCGATTTTTGTTTCTGTCTAATCACTAAGTTGTGTCTGACTTTTGTAGCCATGGACTACAAAGGAGCCCACCAGACTCCTCTGTCCAAGGAATTTTCTAGACAAGAATACTGGTATGGGTTGCCATTTCCCACTCTCTTCATCAAATAGTATTGATGTTATTTTCAATCATGATGTTCTGTTCTCCTTTAGCCAAGTAGTGACTGTATGACCCAAGATAGACCCAAACAGATTCTTCTTGAAAATTTGAATTTCAGATGGCTATGCTAAACAGCGTATCCTGCATTCATCATGTCTACTTGTATTTGAACGAGTTTTGACTTTTAGTGTAGTAATCTCTCATCCTTGTCCTTCAACATCACCCTTTTGGAAGTTTTCTTAACTCCAACACTATGACATGGAGACCCTCTGTGTGTCCTTTCATTGCACTTAAATCTCTGCTATTTCTTATTTACATTCTCCTCTGGAATGTTAGCTTCAGGAACGCAGAGGGTAATAGAAGTGCAAAGAAATAGAAGAAAGAACATGCACTCGGTGGTAAATTAGGAAAATTAGGCAAATAAACAGAACAATAGCATGCAGAGAAATACCATGTGCTAAGAGACTCTCATAAGTGCAGCTAGCTATAGCAGTTGTCTTCTCGTACTGGGAGATACTTTTGGAGAAAGCATATAAGGTAGTTATTAATATTATTCACTCAGTAGTTCCAGGTTGCTCCCCTCCAGGATATGTGATAAGATTGTATTTCCTAGAGTCTTTGGGTTTCTGGCCACTGAGTTATGAACAGAAGGTAGATGCACCACCTTAATTGCAGGAGTGTGCGCCTCCAGTGCTCTCTCCTTCTGACATTGGCAATGAGAGGGAAGGCTACCCATCAGCCTGGATAACTGTGATTAGAAGACACCCAGTGGACATGTGCTGGAAGAGAGAGATCAATCATCGCTATCTATTTTCAGCTGAGATTTTGGAGATGTTTGTTTGCACAGCATAACCCATTCTACCTGGTTTGTCCTGAATGGAACCAAGTGAATAGAAATGACAGAGGATATTCAATCAAAAGTACAAAGAAGAAGAAACCAACTAAGGGTCAGGCTTGATTTTAAGTTAGCAAGCTTTATCATTGACTCATGAATTCTTATTTTAATCTATCGTTATTTGATGAATTGCAAGCAGCATGATCCATTCTTTGCTGAATGGAGAAAAACTCTTTACTTCCTCTGGGAAGGCCACAGACACCAGTATTTACAGCCCTCAGCCTGTTCTGTCTGTTGAAAAGAGGAGTCATTCATACACAGATTGTGTGTACAAATCAAATGATACATTGTTCAGGGAGAGAAAATCAAAAGGAGGATGAGAGCAGAAGAGGGTAAAAGAGCAAGAGATTCACCTGTATTCTGTCCAGTCCCCCACAAAATACAGCCACTTACTTGCGGGAGATACATCAGGAAAATTCATCTACAGGGGTGGCATTTCACTTACAAACATGAAGTAGGAAAGATGTTTTATGGCAGAAGCTTATAAAATATAATTCTTATCTATCCTATAACCAGGTCACATAAGCAGTATCACAAAACTCTCAGAGGAAGCCTTCCTTAAAGAAGGGTGGTGAAATGCTACTAATTATATGTGTGGTACACATAAAAGTGGAGACATTCAATTAATGTTTGAACAAATGCAACGTCTGAAAAAATAAATCTACCCTTCAAAGCAGAATGGTCCAGCTTTAAAGTAGTCCAAAATACGGTAATGTATAGCAGTTGTCTTCTCGTACTGGGAGATACTTTTGGAGAAAGCATATAAGGTAGTTATTAATATTATTCACTCAGTAGTTCCAGGTTGCTCCCTCCAGGATATGTGATAAGATTGTATTTCCTAGAGTCTTTGGGTTTCTGGCCACTGAGTTATGAACAGAAGGTAGATGCACCACCTTAATTGCAGGAGTGTGCGCCTCCAGTGCTCTCTCCTTCTGACATTGGCAATGAGAGGGAAGGCTACCCATCAGCCTGGATAACTGTGATTAGAAGACACCCAGTGGACATGTGCTGGAAGAGAGAGATCAATCATCGCTATCTATTTTCAGCTGAGATTTTGGAGATGTTTGTTTGCACAGCATAACCCATTCTACCTGGTTTGTCCTGAATGGAACCAAGTGAATAGAAATGACAGAGGATATTCAATCAAAAGTACAAAGAAGAAGAAACCAACTAAGGGTCAGGCTTGATTTTAAGTTAGCAAGCTTTATCATTGACTCATGAATTCTTATTTTAATCTATCGTTATTTGATGAATTGCAAGCAGCATGATCCATTCTTTGCTGAATGGAGAAAAACTCTTTACTTCCTCTGGGAAGGCCACAGACACCAGTATTTACAGCCCTCAGCCTGTTCTGTCTGTTGAAAAGAGGAGTCATTCATACACAGATTGTGTGTACAAATCAAATGATACATTGTTCAGGGAGAGAAAATCAAAAGGAGGATGAGAGCAGAAGAGGGTAAAAGAGCAAGAGATTCACCTGTATTCTGTCCAGTCCCCCACAAAATACAGCCACTTACTTGCGGGAGATACATCAGGAAAATTCATCTACAGGGGTGGCATTTCACTTACAAACATGAAGTAGGAAAGATGTTTTATGGCAGAAGCTTATAAAATATAATTCTTATCTATCCTATAACCAGGTCACATAAGCAGTATCACAAAACTCTCAGAGGAAGCCTTCCTTAAAGAAGGGTGGTGAAATGCTACTAATTATATGTGTGGTACACATAAAAAGTGGAGACATTCAATTAATGTTTGAACAAATGCAACGTCTGAAAAAATAAATCTACCCTTCAAAGCAGAATGGTCCAGCTTTAAAGTAGTCCAAAATACGACCAATAAATGTAGATAAATGCAGCAATTATATAACACACTGATTTTCTCAAAATCTTTGTATTGCTGGATAAGCACAACAAAGCCATCTGATTACGGCAAACAGAAGAGTGGAAGACTGTTTCAGCATCTGGGGTTTGTAATTAGCGCTCCTGGTTTATTTCCAATCAGGCACTTTTATGCCAGTGGTTTGAAAAGTACAATTGCAAAATTAAAGTAGTTATATTTAAAATTGTATTAAAGTATCACTGAAAGAAAAGGAAAGAAATGGTTTTAATACAAATGCACATTCGTTTTCAAAAGCGCTGTTTTAGGAACATTAGATATTATCTATATTGCTCATTGATTCATAACCTTCATCCTGTCTTAGTCAAATGGTAATAACTACCACAAGAGGGCAGAGCATGAATGCTAATGATTTAATGAGAGTTATCTTGTCCAGGATAATCTTATTCTCATGGCAGCCTCAGACCCCAATTCAGAATAATATCATTAACTGAGTTCTCTTATCACACTAACAACTACTACAGTCTCATGTGTTCTTAAATTATTCTGCTCAGATAGCCTATTTTTTTTTTTTTTTTTTACTAATGCCTTTAGAATAAGAGCAAAAGAGAGAAAAAGGAAAGCGAGTGAGAAAACCACATTTTTTTAAAAAAGATTCTCTAGACTATCCTTGCTTTGGAAGATAAAGATTCAATAAATACATGCAATATGATAGTATTAAGATAAAAATCTACACAAATAAAGTGCTATTTATTGATGCTCCATAAAAGAAGATTAAAAAGAGGAATATTGGGCTTCCCTGGTGGTCCAGTAGGTGGGGGCACCGCCTTGCAGTGAAAGGGACGCCAGTTCGATCCCTGGCCTGGGAAGATTCCACATGCCGCGGAGCGGCTGGACTGATGTGTCCAATTACCGAGCCGGAGCTCTGGGGCGCATGCGCCCAGAGCCGGCGCTCTGCGACAACCTAGGCCACCATGATGGGAGGCCCACAGGAGCCAAAGAACAAAAATGGATGAAAATGGATAAATGAAAGACCAATAGAAGTGACCCGCCCATCCCCCTCCTTCCCCACCCCCCACCCCCAAAAAGATAAATAAAATAAAATGTTAAAATAAATAAATAAAGAGGAATATTTGTGAGACTTCAATATGCCCTACCTGATGTGGAGTATGGATTAGTAGATTTTTTTTTTTTAGTAAATTTGTTATTATAATCAATGAGAACTTCATCTGAATTTGGGGGAAGACAAAGCTCGTTTAACCTAGGCTACTCTTAGTGTATATTTCATTCAGTTTTAAACAGCTGTTTGAATGCATGAAATAAATTTCAATTCATCCTGTGACAAAACAAAAATATGTATATCCGTCTTATAGATTAATTACATATGTAACCTCTGTCAGTGACTCTTCCATTAAGAAAATAGGAGTCACATCTCTTAGTACTAAAAACTTAAATTAGTTTCTTAAACTATTTTATTTGTTATTGACTGATGATCATATAAAATACCAGTGAAAATTGGATACTTCATAAATAGTGATTTACAGTTCTGTGTGTGCTGAAACTCAAGAACATTTTTCATAAATTGGCTTTATTGTTTTCTGGACCATGATTGTTCTTGCCAAGAATGACCTTGGTTCAGAAGATGGATTCTATTATAAAACCAAAACAAGTCCTTTTTCCCTTCTTTTCATTCTTCAGCTCAAAGAAGAGTAGACAATGCATGCTCTGTGGGAAATGGTAAATACTATGTCATGTTGTGAATGTCCTATCATATCTTAGAGCTGAAAAGTATTTTGTACAGAGAATTTGGTGACTAATTAATTAGAATTGGTTTCAATTTTCTACCTCATGTAATTGTAGGGTTACCTAGCAATGGCTCTTTCCATTTATATCATCATATGTACAGTGCTAGAGTACAATGCTAGAGTAAAATGCTGGAGGATATTTGATTTTTTAAAACATATTTTTCAAGTATAGTTGATTTGCAGTTTTGTATTGATTTCTGATATACAGCAAAGTGGTTCAGTTATATACATATATATTCTTTTCCATTATGGTTACTCTCAGGATATTAAATACCGTTCCTTGTGCTACATAGTAGGACCTTGTTGATTTTTTTATGCTGTTATATTACAGAATCACTGAGGCCCAGTCCACTCTCCCTTTTGCCCAGTTAGGGCTTCCATCATTCCTATAAAGACTGATGAGCACTCCTAACTAAAAATATGCCCTACCTGATGTGGAGTATGGATTAGTAGATTTTTTTTTTTTAGTAAATTTGTTATTATAATCAATGAGAACTTCATCTGAATTTGGGGGAAGACAAAGCTCGTTTAACCTAGGCTACTCTTAGTGTATATTTCATTCAGTTTTAAACAGCTGTTTGAATGCATGAAATAAATTTCAATTCATCCTGTGACAAAACAAAAATATGTATATCCGTCTTATAGATTAATTACATATGTAACCTCTGTCAGTGACTCTTCCATTAAGAAAATAGGAGTCACATCTCTTAGTACTAAAAACTTAAATTAGTTTCTTAAACTATTTTATTTGTTATTGACTGATGATCATATAAAATACCAGTGAAAATTGGATACTTCATAAATAGTGATTTACAGTTCTGTGTGTGCTGAAACTCAAGAACATTTTTCATAAATTGGCTTTATTGTTTTCTGGACCATGATTGTTCTTGCCAAGAATGACCTTGGTTCAGAAGATGGATTCTATTATAAAACCAAAACAAGTCCTTTTTTCCCTTCTTTTCATTCTTCAGCTCAAAGAAGAGTAGACAATGCATGCTCTGTGGGAAATGGTAAATACTATGTCATGTTGTGAATGTCCTATCATATCTTAGAGCTGAAAAGTATTTTGTACAGAGAATTTGGTGACTAATTAATTAGAATTGGTTTCAATTTTCTACCTCATGTAATTGTAGGGTTACCTAGCAATGGCTCTTTCCATTTATATCATCATATGTACAGTGCTAGAGTACAATGCTAGAGTAAAATGCTGGAGGATATTTGATTTTTTAAAACATATTTTTCAAGTATAGTTGATTTGCAGTTTTGTATTGATTTCTGATATACAGCAAAGTGGTTCAGTTATATACATATATATTCTTTTCCATTATGGTTACTCTCAGGATATTAAATACCGTTCCTTGTGCTACATAGTAGGACCTTGTTGATTTTTTTATGCTGTTATATTACAGAATCACTGAGGCCCAGTCCACTCTCCCTTTTGCCCAGTTAGGGCTTCCATCATTCCTATAAAGACTGATGAGCACTCCTAACTAAAAATAGTTGGAAACTCAGTATTTGCATTCAAAATGATGAGTTGTCACAAATAATTATTATTCTATTAATGGACTGAATATACTGCTCTTGTGCTTTTTTCTTCTAGAATAAGTGAAAAACTGTTTTATGATTATTGATATATTTTAATATATTTTAAGCAACTATTGGGCTAGAACTATGTTAAATGGTTTAGCTGTATTATTTTCCATTATTTGTCCCTTATTACTGATGGGAAAATTGAGCAATAGAGTAAGTTACTGCATTCTGTCAAAGTTATGCTTTAGAAGTGGTTAAGTACTATTCCCCTCTCATTCTACTGGATAAACCAGATTTAATGGCCAAATCTGTCAACACTGAAAATAGAGAGTCCCTCAGGAACCATCTCATCAGGGAGGGGTGCTTTTGGTATAAAACCATCGATAGTATATGATAAGTACAGTAACAGTGAGCAAATGCACTTAGAGAAGGTAGGAAAGGGCACACAATACTCTCTGAAAAATGACTAATGCAAACCTGAAACAAAACAAAGCCCTGAAAGTGGGAGAGATGGAAAGTATTCAAAGGTTTTTAGGATCAAACAAGAAAATATTAATAAAATCATTCTTCTTTTAGATGTAAATACTCTCTATATAAGATTTTTCGAAGCAAAATGAAGACTGTTTTGTTTGCTCATTGAAAGTGCACACTTGGTCATGGTATCAATGGAATACTAGTTATTTTCTTCTGATGCACATTACAAAAGGGCCTTAAATAAGGTCAGTTTTATTGGCAAAAGCTGAACAATGAAATAATAGCCTTTTTTTTACATGCAAGTACCTTTAATTGAATCTAACCTTATTATGGAGAAGAACAGGGGCAAATTATAGGTGATTATGATTTTTTGTAGGCTGTTAAAATGAAAAGATTTTTGAAGGTTTTTGTTCAACTAAGAAAATTGAACAAGACAAACAGGAAGAAACAAAATCCAATTTCCTCAGGAATACACTAATTATTTGTATTATGCTATATCTAAAAAAAAAAAAAAAAAATACGCTTGTCTCTTAAGGCTGCTCTGTTTGTAGATTTTTTTTTCTGTAAAAATGTGAAAACCTAAATTGTTTGTACTTTCCACATACAGAAAAGTTTTCACTGATATACATAAGAAATAAATGTGATTTTCCACTTTCCCTCCTACTCCTTTAGCATTTTTTCCAAGATCTCTTTTTAATACTTTATTTTTTAGAGCAGTTTTAGGTTTATAATAAAATTAAAAGAAGGTGCAGAGAATTCCCATACAACCCCTGCCTTCATATATGCCTTGTTCTTGTTTAGTTACTAAGTTGTATTCTACTCTTTGCAAGCCCATGGACTACAGCATGCCAGGCTTCCCTGTCCTTCCCCATCTCCCAGAGTTTGCTCAAACTTTTGCCCTTTGAGTTGGTATTGCCATTGAATCATCTCAACCTCTGTCGCTCCCTTCTCCTCTTGCCTTCAGTCTTCCCCAGCATCAACATCTTTACCAATGAGTCATCTCTTTGCATCAGGTGACTGAAGTATTGGAGTTTCAGCTTCAGCATTAGTCTTAACAATGAATATATAGGATTGATTTTCTTTAGGATTGACTGGTTTAGGCTCTCATTGCTGCTCCCATATACACATAGTCTCCCCATTATCAACTACTCATCAGGATGGGTGGTTTTTTTTTTTAATCAAAGATGAGCCAACATTGACATATCATAATTACCCGAAGTCCATAGTTCACCTTCAGGTTCACTCTTGGTACCATGCATTCTATGGGTTTCATTAAATGTGTAATGCCATGTGCACCTTATTATTATATACAGTATTTTCACTGCCCTAGAAATCCTCAGTTCTCTGCTTATTCATCTTCCATCCCTCTGATCTCTGGCAACCACTGACCTTTTAACTGTGCCCATAGTTTCGTCTTTTTGAGAACATCAGTAGCATCAGAATCACGCATCAGATTGGCTTCTTTCATTTAGCAATATGTATTTGTTTACTCTATATCCTTTTGTGGTTTTATAATCAGTATTTTTTAGCACTGAATAGGCTTCCACTGTATGTATGTACCATCAACGTTCTTTTCTTTCTGAGAAACATTGGGGACTTTGCAAGAATCGCTTGATTTAATCTCTGATAACTTGTTTTTAATATTATGATCTCTTCAATGTGCATTCTCTACTCAATGTGACAATAGAATTGGAATGTTTAGTCACTCTTATACATACATTGATAGTCCCAAGTTTCCTCTTTTTAAATTCTTAAGAGTCATTTTACATCATGATCTTTCAAATGCACCTTTTTGAATCTCTGAAAGGTGCATTTCCTCTGAAAGATTCATTTCCACCCTGTACATTTTTATTTGAAACTATTAATTATTTTTTATTTAGGATCTCAAGATGTTTCCAATCAGTACCATTTTCTAACGAAGCTACACTCTGCCATCAAAGTAAAAAATGCATAGATATTTTGCTTTTCTGTGAAATTTGGTGCAATAGCAATATCATCAGTTACACAAGTGAATTTTATTCTTTGGTACCAGATATTGAGTTTAAAATGTTAAAATCTTTGCAAAACTTGAGATTTTAGAGTCCTCTTTAAATTTAATTTTTTTTTTTTAAAGATTTATTTATTTATTTATTTTGGGCGGGGGTCAGGTTGGGGAGGGAGAGGAGCGGGCGGGCCACTTCCATTGGTCCTTCATTTCTCTGTTTTCATGCGTCTTTGCTCTTTGGCCCGTGTGGGCCTCCCATCGCGGTGGCCTCTGTTGTCGCAGAGCACCGGCTCTGGGCGCATGCGCTCCAGAGTTCCAGCTCGGTGATTGGACACATCAGTCCAGCCGCTCCGCGGCACGTGGGATCCTCCCAGGCACGTGGGATCCTCCCAGGCCAGGGAACGAACCGGCGCCCCTTGCACTGCAAGGCGGTGTCCTTATCCACTGGACCACCAGGGAAGCCCCCTAAATTTAAAAATTTTTGACTCAAAATTGTAACTATTGAAGTTCAAATTTTTGTTTATACCATCTATACATTATATGTATATATTTTATTGTGATCAGAGAATGACTTAAAATATTTTATGGAGATTAGTTTGAAATTCTGTTTCCAAAGTTATATGATACCGATGATAGTGAAGATGATGAAATGACCATAATATCAGTGTGTACTATATGTTAAGATCGTGATACACACTTCAAGAACAATTATGGGCACTTATACTATTACCATCTGCCTGAAAAAAATTAACCTTATCATCCTCATCTACAGATGAGTAAACTAAAGTTCTGAGAAGTTATCATTATTTCCATGGCAATTCAAACAGATGCATATTATACAAGGATAAATGTCTATGTAGTCTAGATTTGTAAATTAATTTACTGAGGAATAATATAGGAGAATATTCTTTATATTTCTCTTCCTCCTAAGCTTAACTGAAGACTATGAATGAAAAATAATATTGTTACAAATTTAAGTTATTAATATGCTAAAAAGCATATAAACAAAGTTTAAAAATAGATAAAAATTTCCCACATAAGTAAAAAAAAAAAACGTTTATTAGATTTATTTCATAAAAGGTCTTACCATCAATGCAATATGCATATAGCCAGAGGTGAAAAGATAATTAATAGGGAAATAGAAACTTCTATAGCATAGGAACTATACTAAATCTTATAAGTAATATTATTTTTAATTTGCAATTAGTATTTTATAATAATAACAGAGATGGATTTTTTGTCTATTAAATTCACAGATTTAAAAAAAAAATTCTAAAATATATATGCAGTATGTGTTTGTGGGAAGCAGGTTTCTCTCATACTATATTGGAACTGGTTCCACCATTAGAAGAATAGAAATACCATATTTTTAAAAGTAACCTACTGTTTACATAGCAGTTCCAGTTGTAAGAATCTATTTTAGAAGACTAAATAATAGTAATAGTAGACTACCAGACTAGTACTTAACTGTAAACTATGAGAATACTATTATATTAGTATGAAAATAAGAAAATTCACTGCAAAACATTTTCTAGCAGAAAAAGACTGAAGATAATTTGTCCAGGGGTATGTGCATAGGAAAATGTTTGAACAAAGTCTGTTGCATCTGTAAAGTTTAATTAAAATTGAGTTCAGATGCAAGCAATAGGGAAAAAAAAAAGATGGCACAAGTTACAAATAGATTTCTCCTTCATATTAATGCATTGGCATCGAGAATGACTTAAAATATTTTATGGAGATTAGTTTGAAATTCTGTTTCCAAAGTTATATGATACCGATGATAGTGAAGATGATGAAATGACCATAATATCAGTGTGTACTATATGTTAAGATCGTGATACACACTTCAAGAACAATTATGGGCACTTATACTATTACCATCTGCCTGAAAAAAATTAACCTTATCATCCTCATCTACAGATGAGTAAACTAAAGTTCTGAGAAGTTATCATTATTTCCATGGCAATTCAAACAGATGCATATTATACAAGGATAAATGTCTATGTAGTCTAGATTTGTAAATTAATTTACTGAGGAATAATATAGGAGAATATTCTTTATATTTCTCTTCCTCCTAAGCTTAACTGAAGACTATGAATGAAAAATAATATTGTTACAAATTTAAGTTATTAATATGCTAAAAAGCATATAAACAAAGTTTAAAAATAGATAAAAATTTCCCACATAAGTAAAAAAAAAAAACGTTTATTAGATTTATTTCATAAAAGGTCTTACCATCAATGCAATATGCATATAGCCAGAGGTGAAAAGATAATTAATAGGGAAATAGAAACTTCTATAGCATAGGAACTATACTAAATCTTATAAGTAATATTATTTTTAATTTGCAATTAGTATTTTATAATAATAACAGAGATGGATTTTTTGTCTATTAAATTCACAGATTTAAAAAAAAAATTCTAAAATATATATGCAGTATGTGTTTGTGGGAAGCAGGTTTCTCTCATACTATATTGGAACTGGTTCCACCATTAGAAGAATAGAAATACCATATTTTTAAAAGTAACCTACTGTTTACATAGCAGTTCCAGTTGTAAGAATCTATTTTAGAAGACTAAATAATAGTAATAGTAGACTACCAGACTAGTACTTAACTGTAAACTATGAGAATACTATTATATTAGTATGAAAATAAGAAAATTCACTGCAAAACATTTTCTAGCAGAAAAAGACTGAAGATAATTTGTCCAGGGGTATGTGCATAGGAAAATGTTTGAACAAAGTCTGTTGCATCTGTAAAGTTTAATTAAAATTGAGTTCAGATGCAAGCAATAGGGAAAAAAAAAAGATGGCACAAGTTACAAATAGATTTCTCCTTCATATTAATGCATTGGCATCTTTGCTTCATGAAACCCTTAAGAACCCAAACTCTATCCGTTTCACTGCTCCATCATTCATGAGATGTGACCCTTCATTCTCATAGTCCAGTTTAAAAATAATCACGTTTAAGGTGTAAAATGGAGTAGTGTGTAAAGAGGTAATATGTAGAAGATGAAAGAAAATATGCCTGCTGAATCTTATCAATCAGAGCTTAGTCACATGAATAAGCAAGGCTGTAGTGTATATTGATGGTCATTTGGCCAACTAAAGATCATGCTACTTTAAGCAAAGGGGATACTTGATGTTAAAAAAAAGTCTCTCTTAAAATGTCTACAAATACAACAGTTATTTATATACTACCTGGATGAATGATTTTAAAACATAATTGGGCTTGCAAAAGCAATTTTCAGAAACATTTATACAATATCATAGCTCACCTCTGTTTGCATATAGATAAAGTGATAGTAAATATTTCATAGAATTGCCATAAAGGTTAAATCAGATATAGTTTTATTAAGAACTATAAATATTCTAACTATAGAATATATAACTATAAATATTCTAAATATTATTCTCTTAATATAAATATATTAAGAACTATAAATATTCTAAGATATTAGAATAATGTTTAATACATGGTAGATTAGTGGTATGTATTTATTGTTATTCAGATGATGTTTAAAAATATTTTTTTTTTAATTCTTTATTTTAAAGGTTTTACAGAGTTTTGTTGTTCACATACATGTATGTTCCCAGATCAGTCATATGCATATCCATGGTCCCCACCCACCCAGATCCCCCCATCCCACCCCTCCAGACCTTTGCCCCAAGCCATTGTAAGCACTCCTATTCCCTTAGCACTGTGACACTAGCTATCTTTTCCACACATAACACTATAGGTTTCCTTGTTACTTCCTCCATGCTTCCCCCTCCCTATTTATTCACCACGATGTCCCTATGTCTATGCTCTGTCTTTTTTTTTTTTCATGAGTTCCCTGTGTGTGATATCAAGACCGTCCTACTAGATTCCATATATGTGTGTTAGTATACTGTATTTGTCTTTCTCTTTTTGACTTACTTCACTTTTTATGATAGGTTCTAGAGCCAGCCACTTCATTAGGATTGAGTCTTCTGCATTTCTTTTAACAGCTGAGTAGTATTCCATTGTATATATGTACCAGAGCTTCTGGATCCATTCATTCGTCGATGGACATCTAGGTTGCTTCCATGGATGTTTAAAAATATTATATGTATCTGGGTACATGTTTGTGGAACTACATTTCACCTTTTACTATATATACTTTTATATTTGCAGTATTTTTAAAGTATGTACTACTATAGCTTTTTTCTTACTATCTAGCTGGATAAGTGTCAGAGACAACGTGCTCATAAATTTTCCATATATGAACTTTTAAGATTGAATTAATAAAAATATAGTGAGGTGTGCTTTTATGGTGTAAAATACACAGATATTTTAAAATAGGACACTATGTTGCATGTATTAGATTGTTAATAGAATGCTAGGTAGCATTAGAATGTTAGCAGATGCTAGATATTAAATAAAAATATCAGAGAATATATGTTTTTTTGTGAGTATTCAGTTTATCAATATACTTATGGCAAATTCTCAAACTCTGCTGTTGTCTTTGGTGGTTATTGTGAATTATATATTTAAATGTAAGTAAGCATATTAACATAACACTTTCTGACTCATTACTGACCAGAAAAAGTCCATAATCATAATATATCATCAGTTAAATGGGGAAATGACAAACTGTATTATGATAAAACATTTTTATCAAATTATAGGTAACTATTGCATTTACATTATATATATATATATATATATATATATATATATATATATATACATACACACACACACATTCATGTTGTTATTGTTTAGATGCTATGTTATGTTTGACTCTTGTGGCCCATTGAACCTACCAGTCTCCTCTGTCCATGGAATTATCCAGTCAAGAATACTGGAGTAATTTGCCATTTCGTTCTTCAGGGGATCTTCCTGACCCAAGGATTGAACCCATGTCTCCTGCAATGGCAGGCTGACTCTTCACCACTGGGGCCTCCAGGTAGTGCATCCCACACATACATAGATATGCAAAATATACATTACAAAAGTACATCCATCAAGAGATGTGCCTATGTAAATATTTATAATTTTAACTGTAGTAAAATATAAGAATAAAATTTATGATTTTAACTATTCTAAAGTGTAAAATTAAGTGGCATGTATTGTTTTGTCAGAAAGTTTGTTTAGAAAAAATACCCTTTGTTCAGATTGTTCCATAACCTCATGCAGACCCGCAAAAGAATTTCTGTCTAGTCCAATAGTACACCTACATATTGTGCATTCATCACCAATGTCTTTTTTTTTTTTTTATTGGGGTATAGTTGATTCACAATGTTTCATTAGTTTCAGGTGTACAGTGAAATTATTGTTATGTGTCCTTTACAGAGTTTTTTGTTGTTTACAGCTATACATAATCCCAAATCAGTCATAAGTATATCCCTGATCCCTCCCACCTGAGACCCCCCCCACCTCCTTCTGCCTCCTAGTCCCCCTCCCCCAGGTTGTGGCATAGCCCCATGTAAGTTCTCTTAGTCTTGCAGCTTATTCACACTGGTTATCACTTTTACATATGATAGTGTAAGTTTTCGTGTTACTCTTTCCATGCCTCTCACCCAATCTTCCCTCCTCCCAGTGTCCATAGGTTTGTTCTTTATGTCTGTGTCTCCACTGCTGCTCTGCGTGTGTATTTATCAGTACCATCTTTCTAGATTCCATATATATGTGTTACAATGGAATATTTCTCAGTCATAAAAAGAAATGCAGAAGAATCAGTCCTAATGAGGTGGATGAATCTAGAACCTATTATACAAAGTGAGGTAAGTCAATAAAAGAAGGTCAAATATAGTACACTAACACCACTGTCTTTTCCAGAATATTTTCATTCACCCCAAAGGGAAACCCTGTACCTATTAAGCAGGCATTCCTCATTCCCCTTTCTCCCCAGCCCCTGCCAACCACTAATCTGCACTGACTTATTCTGGATCTGATATTTTATATAAATGGAATTATACAAATGTGGCCTTATGTGAGTTCTTTCACTTTTCGTGGAATGTTTTCAAGCTTCATCCACACTGCCTCCAGGTAGTGCATCCACACATACATAGATATGCAAAATATACATTACAAAAGTACATCCATCAAGAGATGTGCCTATGTAAATATTTATAATTTTAACTGTAGTAAAATATAAGAATAAAATTTATGATTTTAACTATTCTAAAGTGTAAAATTAAGTGGCATGTATTGTTTTGTCAGAAAGTTTGTTTAGAAAAAATACCCTTTGTTCAGATTGTTCCATAACCTCATGCAGACCCGCAAAAGAATTTCTGTCTAGTCCAATAGTACACCTACATATTGTGCATTCATCACCAATGTCTTTTTTTTTTTTTTATTGGGGTATAGTTGATTCACAATGTTTCATTAGTTTCAGGTGTACAGTGAAATTATTGTTATGTGTCCTTTACAGAGTTTTTTTTGTTGTTTACAGCTATACATAATCCCAAATCAGTCATAAGTATATCCCTGATCCCTCCCACCTGAGACCCCCCCCACCTCCTTCTGCCTCCTAGTCCCCCTCCCCCAGGTTGTGGCATAGCCCCATGTAAGTTCTCTTAGTCTTGCAGCTTATTCACACTGGTTATCACTTTTACATATGATAGTGTAAGTTTTCGTGTTACTCTTTCCATGCCTCTCACCCAATCTTCCCTCCTCCCAGTGTCCATAGGTTTGTTCTTTATGTCTGTGTCTCCACTGCTGCTCTGCGTGTGTATTTATCAGTACCATCTTTCTAGATTCCATATATATGTGTTACAATGGAATATTTCTCAGTCATAAAAAGAAATGCAGAAGAATCAGTCCTAATGAGGTGGATGAATCTAGAACCTATTATACAAAGTGAGGTAAGTCAAAAATAGAAGGTCAAATATAGTACACTAACACCACTGTCTTTTCCAGAATATTTTCATTCACCCCAAAGGGAAACCCTGTACCTATTAAGCAGGCATTCCTCATTCCCCTTTCTCCCCAGCCCCTGCCAACCACTAATCTGCACTGACTTATTCTGGATCTGATATTTTATATAAATGGAATTATACAAATGTGGCCTTTTATGCCTGAGTTCTTTCACTTTTCGTGGAATGTTTTCAAGCTTCATCCACACTGTGCATGTTTTTGGTTTCTGAATAATGTTCTACCATACCAATATACCGAATTTTGTACACTTGGGTTGTTTCTACCTTTTGCTTATTGAAAATTGTTCTGCTATGAATATTTGTGCAAAATGTTTGCTTCAAGACTGGTTTTCAATTCTAAGGGGAGGATAGGAGCATTAGGAGTGGAATTGTTGAGTCATATGGTAGTTCTATGCTTTACTTATTGAGGAATTGTCAAATCCTTTTCACCATGGCTACTGCTTTTCACCTACCCACCGGCACTGTGGTTTCTCCAAAGTCTTGCCAGCACTTGTTATTTTCTGCTTTTATGTTTGTTTGCTTGTGTACAGTCCTCCTGCGGTTGTGATCTTATTGTGATTTTATATTATTATCATTTTTTAAGTTTTGGCCTCTTTTATTGTTTTTTTTCTTTTTTTTAAATCCATCTTTATTCTTCAGCCTGTCTGGGCCTCCCATCACAGTGGCCTCTTTTGTTGCAAAGCACTGGCTCTGGGCGCATGCGCTCCAGAGTGCTGGCTCATAGTTGAACACACCAGCCCAGTCACTCAGTGGCATGCGTATTTTCCCAGGCCAGGGATCGAACTGGTGCCCCTTGCACTGCAAGGCGGACTCTTTACCCACTGGACCACCAGGGAAGCCTCTTATTGTGATTTTTGATTTGCATTCCCACAATGACTAATGACTGAATATCATTTCCTGTGCCTTTTGGCTATTTGCATATCTCTTTTGGAGAACTATTCATTTTAAAATTGGCTTTCTTAATTGGTACTGATAAAGGTATATGCAGAGCAGCAATGGAGAAACAGACATAGAGAACAGACTTACGGACATTGTGGTGAGGGAGGGGAATATGCTGTGGGACCAAGGCAGCTCAAAGAGGGGCTCTGTGGCAACCTGGAGGGGCTGGAGGGGTGGTGAGGGGGGGGATGAGGAGGGAGATGGGATGGGGTTAAAGAGGCAGGGCATATGTATTCTTATGGCAGATTCAGGTCTATGTGTGGCAGTAAACAGCAAAACTCTGTAAAAACAGAAAAAGAAAAGGAAAAAAAGGTTTCAAATTAAAATAAATAAATAAATAGAATTGGCTTTTTATTGAGTTATAAAAATTTTTTTTTTGGATACTATTATCAGCTATATGATTTATAAATAATTTTCCTGGGTATATGATTTGTGAATGATTTTCTCTCATTTTGTGTGTGTGTTTTACCTCATTTGACACACACAGTTTTTAACTTTGATGAAGTCCCATTTATCTATTTGTTGTTTGTGCTTAACGGTGACATTGCCAAATCCATTTCAAGATCTTGAAAGCCTAAAACTTTATTCTAAGAGTTTTCTTGTTTTAGATCTTATATTTAGTTATTTAGTCAATTTTGCCTTAGCTTTTCTATATGATTTGTAGGTATGGCATAGCTTCTCTCTTTTGTATATGGCTTGATTTTTGACATTTGTTTTAGTTTCAATAAATCATGGTATTACAATTAGCAATTTAAGTATCCTGGAAATATTTTATGTAAGCCAATGAATTAAGCTAAAATTTATATGAGCAATATACATGCTACTCTACTCAAAGCTTTCTACATTCTTATTTATTCCTTAAATAAATCTATGAGGCATGGAATAAGAGTAGAAAACAAGAGACACAATATTCTCAGAATTTTCCATCACAGTAGAATGAATTTTTAGAAGACTTTTATTTCTTACAGCTGTTGAAATTAAAATGTGTAAGTCAGTGGCATAGGTATGAATATCTTACTGATGTCATTTTTGTGTATACAATTGTAATTTGACTCTAACCTCAATGAAGAATGTATAAAACCATGTATTCCTAATATTGGAATACTGAAAATTTTTCTCCATGTAAAAAACTTAGGGTCTAATAAAACATAATTATAACTATATTTAAGCAATCTACAAATCCTAAGAATGAATTAGAATTGAATAATTATGCCCTCTACAACTTGTATCAAGGAAGTCATAAAGAAAATCCCTAAAGAAAAAAATCAACTGATTTATTAAATTTTATTATATTGTGACTGTGACTTTTGAATTATCTCAGAATTAAAAGTTTAAGGCAATTTGGCATGGTGGAATAAGCACTAGAATGAAAACAACAGACAAAACTTAAAATGTTTACCCCTTATCCTAACTAGTTAAAATATTTAAGGACAAGTCATGTGACTTCTCTAAGTATTTTTTTCCTGCACCAAGAGGTGATGTCAGAAATACATTAGTACAGCCTTGTTCAAACTCCAGCTTTTCCACCTACTAGTTTGTAAAGTTGTTTCATCTTAGAGATTTCTCAGATACACTATGATCCTGTTTTCTCATCTGTGAAATGAAGATATCTGTAGACCAGACTTTTAATGCCTCTTACTAATTAGATATTTAAGAAATGTTAGTTTATTTCTCACTTGTCTGTTTTAGCTCAATTTCTTCATAGTAAAATTAAAACCATAAAGTAAGCATTTATTCCAGATGATATAAAATTTCATCATTTGAATATCCTGATTTAGGAAAGAAAGCCCAATTTAATAAATGTACATATTATAGAACATAAAGGGGTCATAGTATACAAATTTATAAGATCCATAAAGGGTTTGAAGCCCAAAATTTATATGAGCAATATACATGCTACTCTACTCAAAGCTTTCTACATTCTTATTTATTCCTTAAATAAATCTATGAGGCATGGAATAAGAGTAGAAAACAAGAGACACAATATTCTCAGAATTTTCCATCACAGTAGAATGAATTTTTAGAAGACTTTTATTTCTTACAGCTGTTGAAATTAAAATGTGTAAGTCAGTGGCATAGGTATGAATATCTTACTGATGTCATTTTTGTGTATACAATTGTAATTTGACTCTAACCTCAATGAAGAATGTATAAAACCATGTATTCCTAATATTGGAATACTGAAAATTTTTCTCCATGTAAAAAACTTAGGGTCTAATAAAACATAATTATAACTATATTTAAGCAATCTACAAATCCTAAGAATGAATTAGAATTGAATAATTATGCCCTCTACAACTTGTATCAAGGAAGTCATAAAGAAAATCCCTAAAGAAAAAAATCAACTGATTTATTAAATTTTATTATATTGTGACTGTGACTTTTGAATTATCTCAGAATTAAAAGTTTAAGGCAATTTGGCATGGTGGAATAAGCACTAGAATGAAAACAACAGACAAAACTTAAAATGTTTACCCCTTATCCTAACTAGTTAAAATATTTAAGGACAAGTCATGTGACTTCTCTAAGTATTTTTTTCCTGCACCAAGAGGTGATGTCAGAAATACATTAGTACAGCCTTGTTCAAACTCCAGCTTTTCCACCTACTAGTTTGTAAAGTTGTTTCATCTTAGAGATTTCTCAGATACACTATGATCCTGTTTTCTCATCTGTGAAATGAAGATATCTGTAGACCAGACTTTTAATGCCTCTTACTAATTAGATATTTAAGAAATGTTAGTTTATTTCTCACTTGTCTGTTTTAGCTCAATTTCTTCATAGTAAAATTAAAACCATAAAGTAAGCATTTATTCCAGATGATATAAAATTTCATCATTTGAATATCCTGATTTAGGAAAGAAAGCCCAATTTAATAAATGTACATATTATAGAACAAAATGTAGTATAATAGTATCCGTAAGAGAGCTTGATCTATATGGATATACAAATTTATTGGTTTCTTAAGATCCATATTACAAGCTGATTTTAGGCAAAGAGGTACACTCAATTTCTGGAAAAATTGGCCCTCTTTTATATTCCCAACTGGACAACTTAGAGCCTCCCTCTCTCTCGTCCTTAGATACGGCTTTGGATTCTGTCTTTTGATATAACGCCTCTGGGCAAAAAAAAAAAGTGCATCTCTGATCCTTGGGGCACCTGGTACATCTGCCTGCCCCTAGAGAAAGAGGGATCAGAGCTAAGCGTGACTCACAAAGGGCTACAACTGAATGGGAGAGTAGAGTTTGTGCTTGTAAAGTGCTGGATCAAGAGGACCTGGAGTATTTGAGACAGCAGTGAAGCTTCTTCTCTCTTGCTCACTGACAGGCAAAACTGTAGGTGATAATTGGTTCTTGGAAAGATCTAGGAGAATGCATTCTGAAGTGATAGGAAGGAAGTGAACTGGCAGAAGACAATTTGAGATATTTTGTGTACAGGGATGATGGTTTATTAATCTTTGTAGGATATAATAGACTCCTGGCTCATAAGAGCCATTCTGGTTGAATTAATGATATTCTTTAAGTAAGGAAATATGATGGATGTGCATAAGAGTAGAGGAAAGCCATGATAATTGCTTTTACCATGGGGTGGCTGGAGAGCAAGGACTGTAATGGGTGGCTTGTAGTATCATAGTTCAATTGTTTTCTCTCTCTTTTTCTCTATCACACACACACACATGGACAGACACAACCTTTATTGTGAGAAAAGCATTATTATCTTCATTCTAAAATCGAGGAAATTGAAGCTTGAAGAGTTTAAGTTATCTCTCTCTCTCTCTCTCTGTCTGTATGCACGGTTGTGTCTGACTCTTTGTGACCCTTTGGACTGTAGCCCACCAGGGTCCTCTGTCCATGGGATTTTCCAGGCAAGGATAGTGAAGTGGATTGTCATTTCCTCTTCCAGGGGATCTTCCTGACCCAGGAGTTGAACACTCACCTCCTGTGTCCCCTGAAGGCAGGTTTATTCTTTACCAGTGAGCCATCAGGGAAGTCTGCAAGTTATCTACCTATGGCTACTCAAAACGTATGTTGAAATAGGCATTCGTATTCAAACTTGATTAGCTCCAGATTGATGAGACCATCCTGTTATTACCTGAGAGTTCCTTCTCTTCCTCCAAGGGACTCACTAAACACCTAGGAAATGTACCAGTGAAATGCATAATGAAGCTTCTAAATATGATGAACAGTTTATAAATATTCATCCTATTCAAAGTCTTCTGATTATAATGTTTATAACGATATATAAACAATTTTAGAATTTACAAAATTCATGAAATTTTATGTTCAAGGTCAAGCAGCATTGAAACTGCTAGGGTTGATGAAATACCCTGCTTGTCACTAACCATTTGTATAAAAGAGGTTCATTATGAAACAGTTTAAAGAAAACACAAACTATAATGAAAGGGGGCTTCCCTGGTGGTCCAGTGGGTAAGGACACTGCCTTGCAGTGCAAGGGGCACCGGTTAGATCCCTGGCCTGGGAAGATCCCACGTGCCGCAATGCGTCTGGACCCATGTGTCCAATTACCCAGCCAGAACTCTGGCGTGCATGAGCCCAGAGCCGGTGCTCTGTGACAACAGAGGTCACAGCGATGGGAGGCCCACACGGGCCAAAGAATGAAGATGGATGAAAATGGACAGATGAAAGACCAATAGAGGTGGCCCGCCTGCTCCCCTCCATCCTCACCCCATCCCCCCAATAAATAAATAAATAAATCTTTAAAAAATATATAATGAAAGGGATGACAAGAAATGTACACATGACAGAAAACCGAAGACAAGACTATAGAATATTTCAGATAACGATAAGGTTTTGGTTGCATTTAAAGATTTTTAACAATATTTTAATGCTGAATTAATATAAACAAATGAAAATAATACCACTTTTATGAAGACATTTTTAAAGAAGTTTCTTATAAGGACTGTTTATAAGTTCATCATTCAATTGGTCCATAGAAAAAAGTGATGATATCATTTAATCATGCAATAATTGTTTTAATTTCTTTCCACAAATGGTGGTTTATCTTTTCTTCTGTTATCTCATTTCTCTGGCATTTTTCAGTGTTGTTTTGATCGGATAATTAATGGTATTGGTTTTTATTTAAAAGTGTTTTCTGTTTCAGGATGCTATAAAAAAAAACACCACTTCTATTGCAGAAAAGTGCATTTCAACAATTAACTGTTAAGTGATGGTATAAATTAAGGCTCTATCCAGGTAGATAAATGAATCTGTCATATATATAACTAGCAAAGTGCACTTTAAGGGAAAGTTTTTTGTTACACATTTTATGCATGAAAAAATAAAACCCTTGTCTTCTGATTATAATGTTTATAACGATATATAAACAATTTTAGAATTTACAAAATTCATGAAATTTTATGTTCAAGGTCAAGCAGCATTGAAACTGCTAGGGTTGATGAAATACCCTGCTTGTCACTAACCATTTGTATAAAAGAGGTTCATTATGAAACAGTTTAAAGAAAACACAAACTATAATGAAAGGGGGCTTCCCTGGTGGTCCAGTGGGTAAGGACACTGCCTTGCAGTGCAAGGGGCACCGGTTAGATCCCTGGCCTGGGAAGATCCCACGTGCCGCAATGCGTCTGGACCCATGTGTCCAATTACCCAGCCAGAACTCTGGCGTGCATGAGCCCAGAGCCGGTGCTCTGTGACAACAGAGGTCACAGCGATGGGAGGCCCACACGGGCCAAAGAATGAAGATGGATGAAAATGGACAGATGAAAGACCAATAGAGGTGGCCCGCCTGCTCCCCTCCATCCTCACCCCATCCCCCCAATAAATAAATAAATAAATCTTTAAAAAATATATAATGAAAGGGATGACAAGAAATGTACACATGACAGAAAACCGAAGACAAGACTATAGAATATTTCAGATAACGATAAGGTTTTGGTTGCATTTAAAGATTTTTAACAATATTTTAATGCTGAATTAATATAAACAAATGAAAATAATACCACTTTTATGAAGACATTTTTAAAGAAGTTTCTTATAAGGACTGTTTATAAGTTCATCATTCAATTGGTCCATAGAAAAAAGTGATGATATCATTTAATCATGCAATAATTGTTTTAATTTCTTTCCACAAATGGTGGTTTATCTTTTCTTCTGTTATCTCATTTCTCTGGCATTTTTCAGTGTTGTTTTGATCGGATAATTAATGGTATTGGTTTTTATTTAAAAGTGTTTTCTGTTTCAGGATGCTATAAAAAAAAACACCACTTCTATTGCAGAAAAGTGCATTTCAACAATTAACTGTTAAGTGATGGTATAAATTAAGGCTCTATCCAGGTAGATAAATGAATCTGTCATATATATAATTGCTAAGCAAAGTGGTTACACTTTTAGCCATTTTCTTTGGTTTGCTAATGCAGTTTTCTGTTCTGAAATGATAAATCATCATTTGTAAAGAAATAGGTCTTCCTTCTGTAGCTAAGGAATATGTTTTTCATCATTAATGCAGACTCTTTTAGGGTTTCACAAAATAAAGACTCTTCAAGCTGTAAAACAATGTGCTTTTCCTCTGTGATGCAGATTGCTGGTAAATGATTTCTAACTATTTATGGCCCCAAATAATTTTAAAGAAAGAGATTTGTATTCTCCAGATGACACTGAGTCACATCTGAATACAATAATCCCAGAAAAAGTAACTCCTGAGATGGCAGAAGTTGAAATCTATGTGAAAGGTGCAAAGTGTTTTAAGAACAGGTCACCTTTAAATTGCCTTTAGATAGCATAATGCTTTTATGCAATGTCTACCGGGAGCCTCTGATTTTAGTGTTTTTCCTCTTTTTTTTTTTCTTTTTTTCCTGCCTAGCTACATGACAGTGACACAAATATTTTCATGAAAAAATTAGTATATTTTCTGGATAAATCCACGGTACCCTCAAATTGAGTACCTCAATGGTTTACGTTTTAGCTGGCTGCAATTTAGTGAAAAAACCTGAGGCTAGTGTTAAGTCTTGGTACTTAAATATCAGCAGTTGGCTCAGGAATTTTATTTACATGATCTGTTTACTAAAAGCTAATTCTCCATCTTGGGATACTGAACGTTGACCCATCATATAGTTTGCCTTTCAAATTGGATTATTTTTTGCAGTGTGGGAGCTTTTTAAAAGCTAATTCCTCACTAGAAAAAGTGATGATATCATTTAATCATGCAATAATTGTTTTAATTTCTTTCCACAAATGGTGGTTTATCTTTTCTTCTGTTATCTCATTTCTCTGGCATTTTTCAGTGTTGTTTTGATCGGATAATTAATGGTATTGGTTTTATTTAAAAGTGTTTTCTGTTTCAGGATGCTATAAAAAAAAACACCACTTCTATTGCAGAAAAGTGCATTTCAACAATTAACTGTTAAGTGATGGTATAAATTAAGGCTCTATCCAGGTAGATAAATGAATCTGTCATATATATAATTGCTAAGCAAAGTGGTTACACTTTTAGCCATTTTCTTTGGTTTGCTAATGCAGTTTTCTGTTCTGAAATGATAAATCATCATTTGTAAAGAAATAGGTCTTCCTTCTGTAGCTAAGGAATATGTTTTTCATCATTAATGCAGACTCTTTTAGGGTTTCACAAAATAAAGACTCTTCAAGCTGTAAAACAATGTGCTTTTCCTCTGTGATGCAGATTGCTGGTAAATGATTTCTAACTATTTATGGCCCCAAATAATTTTAAAGAAAGAGATTTGTATTCTCCAGATGACACTGAGTCACATCTGAATACAATAATCCCAGAAAAAGTAACTCCTGAGATGGCAGAAGTTGAAATCTATGTGAAAGGTGCAAAGTGTTTTAAGAACAGGTCACCTTTAAATTGCCTTTAGATAGCATAATGCTTTTATGCAATGTCTACCGGGAGCCTCTGATTTTAGTGTTTTTCCTCTTTTTTTTTTTCTTTTTTTCCTGCCTAGCTACATGACAGTGACACAAATATTTTCATGAAAAAATTAGTATATTTTCTGGATAAATCCACGGTACCCTCAAATTGAGTACCTCAATGGTTTACGTTTTAGCTGGCTGCAATTTAGTGAAAAAACCTGAGGCTAGTGTTAAGTCTTGGTACTTAAATATCAGCAGTTGGCTCAGGAATTTTATTTACATGATCTGTTTACTAAAAGCTAATTCTCCATCTTGGGATACTGAACGTTGACCCATCATATAGTTTGCCTTTCAAATTGGATTATTTTTTGCAGTGTGGGAGCTTAAAGTATAGAAAAGAAAAGATGTAACCTGTGAATGAGGATACAGAATGGTGAAATTCACCCATATCACTATGAGTGAAAATATGTGTATTGGAAGGGTCTCAGTAGCCCCCCATCACTGACTTCAGCATTTTATGGACTTCAAACACTTGCATATGGGAGGAATTCTCTAATGCCACAGTCCTGGTGAATTTTGGTATAGTAATTTTTCACTACTTCCGAGATTCTCGTGGTATTTAGTTGTATTCAGCTCACATTGTTGGTAAAACCTTTGATTGGAGCCTTAAGTTTACAGTTATCCTTTTCAGGAGGTGCACTTCTCAGAAAGGCCAAGGTCATCTGCAATCAATAATTCAGAGAAATGAGGTAGTAGAAAAATCTCAAAATTCATTTTTGGGAACTGTATTTATAATCAAAATGTTAGGTGAGTTTTCTTAAAGGAAATAACTTATTAGAGCAAAGAAGTACTTGACCACTTGGTAAGATATAATACACAGGTACTAATAAGCATGATGGAAGATGTATAGAAATGTGTACATAGTATCTAAATAATAAATTTATATGTAAGATAAGAGAGCAGTTCTCTCTTTTTTCTTTCTCCCTCCTCTTTCTCCATCAATCTATCTTGAGATAAAGATATAGGTAACATAGAGAAGTAGTACCTAACATATAGGATTTTTATAAAATTGAGACCAATAGAATAAAATTCTATAACAAAATTTCATGTTAGGGTACCTTATTAATATAGGATAGTATTAAGATCACAATAAGTGACCCAGATTTTTTTCCTAAATGAATTTACTTCCTTCTTGATAACTCCAGAGGCTTACAATGCTGTAGGTCATGATTCAATGGGACACAGTGCAGAGACTATAAGCATGAGCAAGAAAATGGATTATTTTCAAATGTGGTTAGTAAGTATTCCTGACATTGGAGATGTAAGCTGAATCTGTACAGATGTTCTATTGATGAAGAGTTTAGATTTAGAAGAAGAGACATCTGAAAGTAAAAATCTTTATTGAAAGAGCTAATTACATTGTAATAGTTTGGCCAAAATCGTGTTTAGCATCTTCACTCATTTTTAATGTCCCTCCTGAAAATGTCCCCTTACATTTTTATCTGTGCTTCTTAACTTTCAGTTACCTAGTTGAAAAATCATTCTATCTAGGAAGAACTGCATTTTTAAGTTCTTAAAAAGGAATGGCTTCTTATTCCCTCAATATTTAAACAGTCATTTGTCCTATCTTAACTAATGCGGCTAAAAACAATGGACTGAACAAGAGAGACCAAATAATGAAGGGAAGAAAAACATGACATTTCTCCTCCTCATCATCAAAATAAAGCTGAATCATCAACTCAGTTCCACAACCATTATTATTGAGATTCTGGAAGACCCCAAAATCCTGAGTGAGGCTCCTGGTTAAACTACCATATGACCTAGCATTCCACTACTGGGCATATACCCTGAGAAAACCATGATTAAAACATACATATGTTCATTGCAGCAATATTTACAGTGGACAGGACATGAGGCAGCCTGGATGTACATTACAGATGAATGGATAGAGAGTATGTAGTACATATATACAATGGAATATTACTCAGCCAAAAAAAAGGAAAAAAAATGGGTCATTTGTAGAGATGTGGGTCATGTAGAGTGAAGTGGGTCAGAAAAAGAAAAACAAATACACTATTTGAATTCATACACGTGGCATCTAGAAAAATGGTATAGGTAAACCTATTTGCTGGTAGAAATAGAAATATAGACATAGATAACATACATGTGACAGGTTTTGGCAGGAGAGGATATGGGAGGTTGGAGTAATGTACGTCCATTACCATGTGAAAGCATGTGGTGGTAAGTTGCTATATAGCACAGGAGGCTCAGCTCAGTGCTCTGTAGTGACCAACAGGGTGGAATTAGGGGAGGTTGGAGGGAGTTCCAAGAGGAAAAGATATATGTATACATATGGCTGATTCATGATATTATGTGGCAGAAACTAACACAATATTGTAAAGCCACTTTCCCCCTAAATACAATTGTGATAAAAGCATGGAGACATCTCTTTGTTCCAGGCACACCCTCTTGACAGATCTTGCTGTATCATGATCATATGCTTACCTTCACTCTAACATGATGCTTCCAATCTCTCTTAACCATATCACATAGCTTATCTATTGGTTCTGTTTGTTTTCTGCCCATCAAAACCTCCTCTGCCTACACACTCGCTTCCCACATGCATCAAATTTGGACACGTATGAAGTTATGTTCACTAGTAACACCAATTTAAGGGAGAATCAAATCTCTTTCTGGAATGTCTCTTGAGTAGTCCGCTGTATTACTAGTCTACTTTATTACATTGTACAACCTATTCAGAATTCTGGGCTGCATTGAAAATTCAGTGTATGTAATCTCTGATTGCTACTGGCTCCAGTAACTAATTGGTTCAAATAGATTTCAGCAAAGTAATTGAATTAGAATTTGAATGAATGCTTATTTGAAACCAACATTCAGGCTTTATTTCGGAAAGTAATGCCATCCTTAATGATGAAGGAAAATACATAATAAATGACTGTTGTGATGTTTCAAAATGAATTTGGTATTTTCAGACATTCGGGAGGTAGGGAGTGGGTTGTGATAAAATAAGAGAGATGGAAAGAAGAGCCTGTCTGTTTCAGAGTACATTTGGGGAGTGCACTATGTTACCCTAGTTTATTGGGAAATTCTTTTCTTCATCACCTGGGCTCACAGGCACATGTAGCTGAAGAATTTAATGTTTCTTCAGTGACATTCTGCATTCTTTAAATGCTAATATATCTTCCTTATAACTGTTTCCTGGAGTAAACTCCATGAGTAGAATTCAGGTTGCTTCCTTAGAAAAAGATGATTTCCTGATCTTCATTCAGAGAAGTCTTATTTCTAGCAAGAGTCTCAGGTGAGGCTCTCATTTTACAGTTCACTTTTATCTCCTCACCTAGAAGCAAATCAGATGATAGGATTTTCTTCCAGTCTTTTTATCACTGATATGAGAAACAGCTCTAATGCTGCTTAGAATTTAATTATCATATGGCTGATTCATGTATATGTCTCACAATATTGTAAAGCATTCCAATCAATTGTGATAAAAGCATGGAGACATCTCTTTGTTCCAGGCACACCCTCTTGACAGATCTTGCTGTATCATGATCATATGCTTACCTTCACTCTAACATGATGCTTCCAATCTCTCTTAACCATATCACATAGCTTATCTATTGGTTCTGTTTGTTTTCTGCCCATCAAAACCTCCTCTGCCTACACACTCCTTCCCACATGCATCAAATTTGGACACGTATGAAGTTATGTTCACTAGTAACACCAATTTAAGGGAGAATCAGATCTCTTTCTGGAATGTCTCTTGAGTAGTCCGCTGTATTACTAGTCTACTTTATTACATTGTACAACCTATTCAGAATTCTGGGCTGCATTGAAAATTCAGTGTATGTAATCTCTGATTGCTACTGGCTCCAGTAACTAATTGGTTCAAATAGATTTCAGCAAAGTAATTGAATTAGAATTTGAATGAATGCTTATTTGAAACCAACATTCAGGCTTTATTTCGGAAAGTAATGCCATCCTTAATGATGAAGGAAAATACATAATAAATGACTGTTGTGATGTTTCAAAATGAATTTGGTATTTTCAGACATTCGGGAGGTAGGGAGTGGGTTGTGATAAAATAAGAGAGATGGAAAGAAGAGCCTGTCTGTTTCAGAGTACATTTGGGGAGTGCACTATGTTACCCTAGTTTATTGGGAAATTCTTTTCTTCATCACCTGGGCTCACAGGCACATGTAGCTGAAGAATTTAATGTTTCTTCAGTGACATTCTGCATTCTTTAAATGCTAATATATCTTCCTTATAACTGTTTCCTGGAGTAAACTCCATGAGTAGAATTCAGGTTGCTTCCTTAGAAAAAGATGATTTCCTGATCTTCATTCAGAGAAGTCTTATTTCTAGCAAGAGTCTCAGGTGAGGCTCTCATTTTACAGTTCACTTTTATCTCCTCACCTAGAAGCAAATCAGATGATAGGATTTTCTTCCAGTCTTTTTATCACTGATATGAGAAACAGCTCTAATGCTGCTTAGAATTTAATTACTCTCCAGAATATATATAAAGAAAATAATCACCCTTGCATAGCTAAATAGCTTCTTTGTCAGTTTTAGTTCCATTTTTGTTATGAAAAATAAAATGCCTATTGATGCTCAAAAGTCTGTCTTTGGGTTTCCTTTGCAGCTAGATTTTCCTACATATCTAAAATTGCTGAGATGCCATATGGTGATTCTTACTCCTTTAAGGCTTTTGACTGGACAATGATAAAGTCAGTAAAATATGGCTGCCAAACACGGACATTGTTTGGATGCCAGTTGTATACAAGACAACCTTCTAATCGCAACAGTTGTATTTGTTGATTGAGATGGTAACACAGTTTGTAACAAAGGAAAGAAAATCAATGGTTCCACAGAAATAATTTCTCTTGGGACTTCTTGGCATGGTTGTGACGTATGACATACAAAAATGACGAATGCCCATTCTGAAATATTTCAGTGACCAGACCTTTCCTTTTCAATTAAACACTGTATTATTGTTTTATTTTATTTTGTTTTCAGTAAATCAAGTGTTGGACTACCATTCAGAAGCCTTGGGATCTGTTCTTGGTCTCACTGCACTTTTATGCACCTGGCACTTTATTGCATTTAGTTTAACACTTTCTGGTATTATTATTTTAAAATCTAATTAGGTAAAAATTTTACCTGCCCCACCATCTGAAAGCTCACTGATGATATATCAGGTCTCCTACTGCATTCATACTTTACTTGATAAAAATTATTGAATGAATGAATGAATCAGAAGAAAAATAACAAATGAACTATTTTATTGATGTCTCCATGAAAAAAATCTATATTTATGTAATCTCATATGGGATGGTAGATACAAATAAGATGAAGACACATTCTTTGCTACTTCACTACTTTTTCAATTATGATAATGCTTTGACACTCTCATCTTAGTGATTTCTTGACTACAAGAGATAATAATCAGTTGTCACTTTAACTGATTATATTTTGGAATGCTTTTATTATACAGCAATAGGTAACTAGAACATATCTTATCAAAGTATCCTGATAGCTTATTTTTGCTTTTTTTTTTTCTTTTCACCCTAAGACAACATACGCAATTTTGGAAAATTTGAAATTCTGCTTTTTCAAGTCCTGCCATAGTTGTAATATAGAGATTTACTTTTCATAAGTGAGAATGAGAACATGAGAAAAAGGCAAGACTGCTTTCACTATAGAACTAAACCACAATATCTCAACATTGTGGTTTGAAGATTGTTTGGATGACATGTTGAGAAAACGCTTTGTGGACAGAATTCTTCACGAAGTGGCCCAATAATATCTCATGAAGCACTTATATTATTTATAATGGATTACAAAAGGTTCCACCTTAATGCACCAATATCGCTACAAACCATAAAAACTGAAGTAGCAAATAGCAGCTATAGATAAAATTAATAAAGTAATAAAATAAAGTAAACAAAGTAATAAATAAAAGTTGTTTCTCTACATTATTTGCAAGGAAATCTTGCAAAGGGGGAGTATATTAATACAGGAAGAGTACCTTCTATACTATATATTAATAGCAACATACTGACAGGAGCTCAAGTGGGTTATGTGTTCGCTCTGACTATAGGTTCAAGGATGTATAATGATTCATTCAGAAGAGCTACTGTGACCTAGTATGTGGGAAAACTATTTAAGCTCCAGAATAGGTGTTTGATCAGCACTGGAGACTATTCCTAGAAGACTCCAAAACAAGAGAATTATTGGAGCGCTCATTTCTCTAGAAGTGTTTGATTTTTTTCTACCACAGAGTTTGAAGCATCACCAACCCTAGATTGTACAGACAATAATGTCTTCTCTGGTCACAAAAATCAGTGAATTTAGGAGATGGTGTTTCACTTGCTTCAACTGGCTTTCAAACTGTAAATCCATGGAATCCACAGGTTTCCCTAGGGTAGGAAGTTGTGAAGGGCAGATCCTCAGTCATAGGACTTCAAGTTCAGCGTTTTTATATGTTTTATGACTAGGGTATTCTCATCTTCCAACCTTCTCTCATCTACGTTCTTACCAGATTTTGTGTCTAATTTCTCCTGTATAACAGTGGAGACTGATTTCTTCAATCGTATTGTAGGAGTAGGGCAGGGTTGTTAATAGTAATTCCATTTCAGCAAGTGGAAGCTAGAACAATTCCTAGGAAATCAGGATAAATAAACATTCTATTTTGATGCCGTTCTCTCTTTGGGGTGGTGGGGCGGGGAGGCGGGTTGGGGAGGGAGTGGGGCAGGTGGGCCACTTCTATTGGTCTTTCATTTATCTATTTTCATCCATCTTTGTTCTTTGGCCCGTGTGGGCCTCCCATCGCGGTGGCCTCTGTTGTTGCAGAGCACCGGCTCTGGGCACATGCGCTCCAGAGCTCCCACTTGGTAATTGGACACATCGGTCCAGCCGCTCCGCGGCAGGTGGGGTCCTCCCAGGCCAGGGATCTAACCGGCGTCCCTTGCAAAGCAAAGTGGTGTCCTTACCCACTGGATCACCAGGGAAGCCCCCATTCTCTCTTAATTGGTGAATGATTTTACTTCTCCAAATATCCCTCCACTCCCCTACCACATCAATTCTTAACCCTTCTCACTCTGTACCATTTCTATCACTATCAACACATGCTGTAACACTTTTTGTGGTTTAAAGAAAAAAAAAATTCAAATGCCCCTTCTTCCCAAGTGGTGCAAGTGGTGAAGAACCCACCTGCTAATGCAGGGGAATAAGAGACATGAGTTTGATCCCTGGAAAAGGGCATCCCATCCCACTTTAAAACTCTTGCCTGAAGAATCCCAAGGACAGAGGAGACTTCTATCCATAGGGTAGCAAAGATTTCGACAAAACAAGAGAATTATTGGAGCGCTCATTTCTCTAGAAGTGTTTGATTTTTTTCTACCACAGAGTTTGAAGCATCACCAACCCTAGATTGTACAGACAATAATGTCTTCTCTGGTCACAAAAATCAGTGAATTTAGGAGATGGTGTTTCACTTGCTTCAACTGGCTTTCAAACTGTAAATCCATGGAATCCACAGGTTTCCCTAGGGTAGGAAGTTGTGAAGGGCAGATCCTCAGTCATAGGACTTCAAGTTCAGCGTTTTTATATGTTTTATGACTAGGGTATTCTCATCTTCCAACCTTCTCTCATCTACGTTCTTACCAGATTTTGTGTCTAATTTCTCCTGTATAACAGTGGAGACTGATTTCTTCAATCGTATTGTAGGAGTAGGGCAGGGTTGTTAATAGTAATTCCATTTCAGCAAGTGGAAGCTAGAACAATTCCTAGGAAATCAGGATAAATAAACATTCTATTTTGATGCCGTTCTCTCTTTGGGGAGGGGAGCGGGTTGGGGAGGGAGTGGGGCAGGTGGGCCACTTCTATTGGTCTTTCATTTATCTATTTTCATCCATCTTTGTTCTTTGGCCCGTGTGGGCCTCCCATCGCGGTGGCCTCTGTTGTTGCAGAGCACCGGCTCTGGGCACATGCGCTCCAGAGCTCCCACTTGGTAATTGGACACATCGGTCCAGCCGCTCCGCGGCAGGTGGGGTCCTCCCAGGCCAGGGATCTAACCGGCGTCCCTTGCAAAGCAAAGTGGTGTCCTTACCCACTGGATCACCAGGGAAGCCCCCATTCTCTCTTAATTGGTGAATGATTTTACTTCTCCAAATATCCCTCCACTCCCCTACCACATCAATTCTTAACCCTTCTCACTCTGTACCATTTCTATCACTATCAACACATGCTGTAACACTTTTTGTGGTTTAAAGAAAAAAAAAATTCAAATGCCCCTTCTTCCCAAGTGGTGCAAGTGGTGAAGAACCCACCTGCTAATGCAGGGGAATAAGAGACATGAGTTTGATCCCTGGAAAAGGGCATCCCATCCCACTTTAAAACTCTTGCCTGAAGAATCCCAAGGACAGAGGAGACTTCTATCCATAGGGTAGCAAAGATTTCGACATTTCCTTTGTCCATGGAATTCTCCAGGCAATAATACTGGAGTGGGTAGCTATTCCCTTTCCCAGGGGATCTTCCCAATCCAGGGATCGAATCTGAGTCTCCTTCATTTCAGGCAGCTTTTTTACCATCTGAGCCCACTTTGATTCCAAACCCCTATCTCAGCTAACATTCTTGTTAAGATAACTAATGGCCTATGATTCCAATGGCTGCTTTTCTGACAACACTTTGCTATTATAGATTTTCAGCAGTGATTCATACAGATCACCATTTCCTCCGCGATACACATCCCTATCTCTGCTTTAGGAACAGCATGTTCTTTTATTTTTCCTTTCCTGCCATCTTGCCTTTTCTGTTTCCTTTGCTAAGCTTCTCTACTCAACTACTCAGGGTAAAGTTCTTAGTCCTGGACTGCTTTTTCTTTTCCTACTACACTTCTGGCTAGGTGATCTCATTCATTTCTGTGACTTTCAGAATCATTTCTAGATGGGTGACTCACAGATTTATACATCCTATTCAGACATTTTTTTCTGAACTCTAAATTTATATCTTTAACTTGCCGATTTGAATGTGTCAGAGGAAATTCCAAATTTGCACACTGAAAACAGGACACATCCATTTCATTCACACTCCACCAATCTAATTATTCCCACTGTTTCCATATTTCAAATAAATGTCACCATTGTCACCCATTACTAATGCTAGAAATCTGGAAATAATTCTTGACCTTTCCCTTTCCTGGCCCTTCATATTTCATTTGCCTACACCAGCTGTACCCTCAAATCATGCATGGTCAATCTGTTCGTGTCTCCACTGCCACCCCTCAAGTTTAAGCCATTATCTATTATTTGGGCCACAAGAATAGTTTCTTTTTTAAAAATTACATATTTATTTGACCAGGCCTATTTATTGAACCAGGCCTTCATCCCATTGTGCTAACTCTTAGTTGCAGAAAGTGGGATCCAGTTCCTTGATAAGGTATTGAACCCAGATCTGCTGCATTGGGAGTGTGAAATCTTAGCCATTGGCAACCAGGGAAGTCCCGGGCTACAACAGTAGTTCTTAACTAGTATTTCCTCCTTTACTCTGGTCTCCCCTTCCCCATTTTATGCTCTCAAACTGTGTGTATGTTTTACAAAAGAATTTATAGGAGGTTGAGTTATGCTATTGCTTAAAACTCTTCAATGGTTTCCCATTGCACTTAGAATAAGATCTCTTTGTGACCATGGTTTCCAAACCTCTGAGTGATCTGTCCCCTGCCTACACTTGCCTTCTCTTCTGACTCTACCCTTTGTAGCATCTCACTCATTAGTTTCATTGACATTCTGTTAGCTCCTAGGCTGTTCCTCTAGGTTCATTCTAGCTAGGTGATCTCATTCATTTCTGTGACTTTCAGAATCATTTCTAGATGGGTGACTCACAGATTTATACATCCTATTCAGACATTTTTTTCTGAACTCTAAATTTATATCTTTAACTTGCCGATTTGAATGTGTCAGAGGAAATTCCAAATTTGCACACTGAAAACAGGACACATCCATTTCATTCACACTCCACCAATCTAATTATTCCCACTGTTTCCATATTTCAAATAAATGTCACCATTGTCACCCATTACTAATGCTAGAAATCTGGAAATAATTCTTGACCTTTCCCTTTCCTGGCCCTTCATATTTCATTTGCCTACACCAGCTGTACCCTCAAATCATGCATGGTCAATCTGTTCGTGTCTCCACTGCCACCCCTCAAGTTTAAGCCATTATCTATTATTTGGGCCACAAGAATAGTTTCTTTTTTAAAAATTACATATTTATTTGACCAGGCCTATTTATTGAACCAGGCCTTCATCCCATTGTGCTAACTCTTAGTTGCAGAAAGTGGGATCCAGTTCCTTGATAAGGTATTGAACCCAGATCTGCTGCATTGGGAGTGTGAAATCTTAGCCATTGGCAACCAGGGAAGTCCCGGGCTACAACAGTAGTTCTTAACTAGTATTTCCTCCTTTACTCTGGTCTCCCCTTCCCCATTTTATGCTCTCAAACTGTGTGTATGTTTTACAAAAGAATTTATAGGAGGTTGAGTTATGCTATTGCTTAAAACTCTTCAATGGTTTCCCATTGCACTTAGAATAAGATCTCTTTGTGACCATGGTTTCCAAACCTCTGAGTGATCTGTCCCCTGCCTACACTTGCCTTCTCTTCTGACTCTACCCTTTGTAGCATCTCACTCATTAGTTTCATTGACATTCTGTTAGCTCCTAGGCTGTTCCTCTAGGTTCATTCTAGCTCCAGGGTTATTCCTCAGGCCTTTCTTATACAAAGGATTTAAAACAATCTAACCATCAAAACAATTAAGTACACCATAGCCAGTGTGTACTGTTAACTTATATTCAGACCTTATAGGGATATGACAGAATTTTACGTGTTTTATGGAAAAAAAATCTCTGATCATATCATTAAGTTCAAAAAGTTGATTGTTTGCAATTTTCTGTGAATCTGTAATTATTCCAAAGTAAAAAAATACGTTGCAGAAAATGCATAAAATATGTATAACATTTATAAAACACATTAAGACATGTATAAAAAGAAACATAATGCTTTAATGTATAGTTTTACAAGCAAAAGAATAGAATGAAAAGCCTTACGCCAATAAGAGAAATTGTCGCTTTATTTTTTTATTTTTATTTTTATTTATTTAGTTTTAAACCTTTATTTTATTTTTAACTTTTACAGAGTTTTGTTGTTTACAGATATGTATGTTCCCAGATAAGTCATATGTATATCCCCCCACTTCCCATCCCTCCCAACCATCACACAGCACCCCTGAAGGATCCCCTTTTCTCACAGAGCAATGACTAGAGCTATTTTCTTCACTTATGATAGTACAGGCCTTCATGCTACTTCCTTTACGCCTCCCACCCTCTGTTCCTTCCCCACAATGTCCATATGTCCACTGTCCATGTCTGTCTTTCTGTCGCTTCACTGCATTTGCCATCATCACCACCCTACTAGATTCCATATATGTGTGTTAATATACTTTATTTGTCCTTCTCTTTCTGACTGACTTCATTTTTTATGATACGTTCTAGATCCAGCCACCTCATTAGGACTGAGTCTTCTGGATTTCTCTTTACAGCTGTGTAGTATTCCATTGTATATATGTACCAGAACTTTTGGATCCATTCGTTCATCGATGGGCATCTAGGTTGCTTCCATGTTCTGGCTATTGTATAGAGAGCTGCAATGAACTTTGGGGTACAGGTGCTTCTTTCAGTTTTGATTTCATCAGGGTATAAGCCTAATAGTGGGATTGCTGGGTTGTATGGTGCTTCTCTTTTTAGTTTTTAAAGAAATCTCCAAACTGTCTTCCATAGAGGCTGTATCAATTTACATTCCCACCAGCAATGCAGAAGTGTTCCCTTTTCTCCGCAGCCTCTCCAGCATTTATTGTCTGTCGATTTGTGGATGATGGCCATTCTGATGGGTATGAGGTGTTATCTCATTGTAGTTTTGATTTGCATTTCTCTAATTATAAGTGAAGTTGAGCATCGTTTCATGTGCTTTGGGACCATCTGTATGTCATCTTTGGCGAGGTGTCTGTTTAGGTCCTTTTCCCATTTTTTGATTGGATTGTTCATTTTTCCGATGCTAAGTTGTCTGAGTTGCTTGTAGATTTTGGAGATTAATTCTTTGTCTGTTGTTTCATTTGCTATGATTTTCTCCCACTCTGTGGGCTGTCTGTTCAGCTTTTTTGTAATTTCTTTAGCTGTACAAAAGCTTTTAAGTTTCATGAGGTCCCACATGTTCATTATTCTTTTCAGTTCCGCTATTTTAGTAGGTGGGTCAGAGAAGATCTTGCTTTGATTGATGTCCTTGAGGGTTTTGCCTATATTCTCCTCTAAGAGTTTGATGGTTTCTGATCTTTAATCCATTTTGAGTTGATCTTTGTGTGTGGTGTCAGGGAATGTTCCAACTTCATTTTTTTGCATGTAGCTGTCCAGTTTTCCCAGTACCATTTGTTGAAGAGGCTGTCTTTGTCCCATTTTATATGTTTGCCTCCTTTGTCAAAAATAAGGTACCCGTAGGTGCATGGGTTTACCTCTGGGTTCTCGATCTTGTTCCATTGGTCAATAAGAAATTGTCACTTTAATGGCAGTGGAATGAATTTAAGGGAGGCCTGTGATTTTTATACTATATACATTTATTAGTTATTTTTTTACCACAAAGAATGCATCCACAGAGAGTAGAGCTGATCAAACAGTTTTGCAAAGTCTTTGCTTAGAGAAATCCTGTTTTATTCTTTGGCTATTTTTATGACTTTATACTATATCATATACCAACTATAAATTACAAGGGAAATCAATAATTTTACAATTAATATCCATAATTAATTATCTTAATAACAATAAAGTGTAATCTTGTAACTTATTATAAGGTAATGAAAATGGACCTCTCTATGAAATGACTAATGACTTTACGGTCTTGAGTGGTTAATGATTGTTCTATGTATGATTTTAATGAAAATAAAACTGAGTATGTAGAGACATTCTTATCAATGAATAAATTTTTATCAAATTAATATATGATATGTGCCTTATAAAGTATTCATATAGTATGCGTAGTATGCAGTATTTATTTTCTTATCATCAAGTTTAAACTGTAATGTTGCATACTGTCCAATTAAAATAGTGTGGATGATGGGCTTCCCTGGTGGTCCACTGGGTAAGGACACCACCTTGCAGGGCAAGGAGTGCCAGTTCGATCCCTGGCCTAGGAAGATCCCATGTGCCGCGGAGAGGCTGGACCGATGTGTCCAATTACCGAGCGGGAGCTCTGGAGCGCATGCGCCCAGAGCCAGTGCTCCGCAACAACAGAGGCCACTGCGATGTGAGGCCCACACGGGCCAAAGAACAAAGATGGATGGAAATGGATAAATGAAAGACCAATAGAAGTGGCCCCCCGACCCCCTCCCTCCCCAACCCGCCAACCCCAAAAAAAATTAAAAAAAAGTGTGGATGATATTTTAGGAATTCAAATTCTAATATAACGGAATAGTTTGCCTTCATTTTTGCATGTAGCTGTCCAGTTTTCCCAGTACCATTTGTTGAAGAGGCTGTCTTTGTCCCATTTTATATGTTTGCCTCCTTTGTCAAAAATAAGGTACCCGTAGGTGCATGGGTTTACCTCTGGGTTACTATCTTGTTCCATTGGTCAATAAGAAATTGTCACTTTAATGGCAGTGGAATGAATTTAAGGGAGGCCTGTGATTTTTATACTATATACATTTATTAGTTATTTTTTTACCACAAAGAATGCATCCACAGAGAGTAGAGCTGATCAAACAGTTTTGCAAAGTCTTTGCTTAGAGAAATCCTGTTTTATTCTTTGGCTATTTTTATGACTTTATACTATATCATATACCAACTATAAATTACAAGGGAAATCAATAATTTTACAATTAATATCCATAATTAATTATCTTAATAACAATAAAGTGTAATCTTGTAACTTATTATAAGGTAATGAAAATGGACCTCTCTATGAAATGACTAATGACTTTACGGTCTTGAGTGGTTAATGATTGTTCTATGTATGATTTTAATGAAAATAAAACTGAGTATGTAGAGACATTCTTATCAATGAATAAATTTTTATCAAATTAATATATGATATGTGCCTTATAAAGTATTCATATAGTATGCGTAGTATGCAGTATTTATTTTCTTATCATCAAGTTTAAACTGTAATGTTGCATACTGTCCAATTAAAATAGTGTGGATGATGGGCTTCCCTGGTGGTCCACTGGGTAAGGACACCACCTTGCAGGGCAAGGAGTGCCAGTTCGATCCCTGGCCTAGGAAGATCCCATGTGCCGCGGAGAGGCTGGACCGATGTGTCCAATTACCGAGCGGGAGCTCTGGAGCGCATGCGCCCAGAGCCAGTGCTCCGCAACAACAGAGGCCACTGCGATGTGAGGCCCACACGGGCCAAAGAACAAAGATGGATGGAAATGGATAAATGAAAGACCAATAGAAGTGGCCCGCCCACCCCTCCCTCCCCAACCCGCCAACCCCAAAAAAAAATTAAAAAAAAAAAAGTGTGGATGATATTTTAGGAATTCAAATTCTAATATAACGGAATAGTTTGCCTTCAAACTGGCAGTCTGTCTATCTGTCTCATTTAGAAAATGAGGCAAAGCATTTTACAACTCACTTATATAAAACTTTTACATAAACTTTATACATTTATTAGATAATAAAAAAGATTTAAAAATTTGGAAAATGACAGTTTAAACTGTTTTTTGTTTTCATTTTTGTATGGAGAATTTTCCTAAATATTTGATAATTTCTGTTTTAATAAGAGCATATAAGAGAAGTGGGTAAATTATGGAGATGTTGCTCCAAATACATTTGATTACAGATCTCAGTTTCCCTTGGGAATGGACTAAATGATATTGATAATCCCCCTTCAATGATGTCATGATGTACTTATCAAGAAGGAGAGAGCTATGTCACCATGAGAAATTGGGGATGCATGCCTTTCTCCTTCTATCCCCTCATTTGCCATCTTTATTAATCTTGCAATCTCAACACAAAGTACATGTATTTCCATTACAAATCTCAATAAAAGAAGGAAATGTAAAGATGCCATGCAATCAGGAACTCAGTGTTCCCTAAGACTGCCTAGCTTGTGAAGCTGTGTATACCCAGATTTGGTAATGACCATCAAATGCAAAAGCAAAGTGCTATTCCCATGTACGAGGGCACATCAACAAAGCAATCACTTATTTTTCTATTTAGATGCCTTGGAGTCATATACAAGATAAAATTCTTAGTGATTCTCTGTAGAATATAGTGCATCATTGGAACTGGAGAGAGAATATCTGTGTGTTATTTCTCAATTTTTGTATTTATTGAAATTTTGTTGAAATACACAGAGCACAAAATTTACCATTTCAATCATTTTTTAATATACTGTTCAGTGGGGCTTCCCCGGTGGTCCAGTGGGTAAGGACACCGCCTTGCAGTGCAAGGGGCACCAGTTCGATCCCTGGCCTGGCGAGATCCCACGTGCTGCAGAGCGGCTGAACCGATGTGTCCAATTACCGAGCCAGAGCTCTGGAGCACATGTGCCCAGAGCCAGTGCTCTGCGACAACAGTGGCCATTGCGATGGGAGGCCCACACGGGCCAAGGAACAAAGATGGATGAAAATAGATAAATGAAAGACCAATAGAAATGGCCTGCCCACCCCTACTCCCTTCCACCCCACCCAAAATATATATATACTGTTCAGCGGCATAAAGTGCATTCAGGCGGTGGTACAATCACCTATGTCCTCCAGAATTCTTTTCATCTTGAAGAACCGAAACTTCGCACCTATAAAACAATAATTCCTAGTTACACCTCTCCCCATATCCCACACCTACAACTTAGCTTCTCATAGCCATCATTCTACTTTGGAGACAGATTTTAATTCAGCTCTAGGTCTTCCCACTGGTGCTAGTGGTAAAGAACCCATCCACCAAGGTAGGCGATATAAGAGATGTGGTTTTGACACTTGGGTTGGGAAGATTCCCCGGAGGAGTCATAGCTACCCACTCCAATATTCTTGCTTGGAAAATCCCATGGACAGAGAAGCCTGGTGGACTACAGTCCATGGGGTCAGAAAGATCCCCTGACTTCTATAAATGTGTATATGTTAATTCCAGACTCTTAGTTTATCCCATCATGTAATCAGGAATGCCATGCAATCAGGAACTCAGTGTTCCCTAAGACTGCCTAGCTTGTGAAGCTGTGTATACCCAGATTTGGTAATGACCATCAAATGCAAAAGCAAAGTGCTATTCCCATGTACGAGGGCACATCAACAAAGCAATCACTTATTTTTCTATTTAGATGCCTTGGAGTCATATACAAGATAAAATTCTTAGTGATTCTCTGTAGAATATAGTGCATCATTGGAACTGGAGAGAGAATATCTGTGTGTTATTTCTCAATTTTTGTATTTATTGAAATTTTGTTGAAATACACAGAGCACAAAATTTACCATTTCAATCATTTTTTAATATACTGTTCAGTGGGGCTTCCCTGGTGGTCCAGTGGGTAAGGACACCGCCTTGCAGTGCAAGGGGCACCAGTTCGATCCCTGGCCTGGCGAGATCCCACGTGCTGCAGAGCGGCTGAACCGATGTGTCCAATTACCGAGCCAGAGCTCTGGAGCACATGTGCCCAGAGCCAGTGCTCTGCGACAACAGTGGCCATTGCGATGGGAGGCCCACACGGGCCAAGGAACAAAGATGGATGAAAATAGATAAATGAAAGACCAATAGAAATGGCCTGCCCACCCCTACTCCCTTCCACCCCCCACCCAAAATATATATATACTGTTCAGCGGCATAAAGTGCATTCAGGCGGTGGTACAATCACCTATGTCCTCCAGAATTCTTTTCATCTTGAAGAACCGAAACTTCGCACCTATAAAACAATAATTCCTAGTTACACCTCTCCCCATATCCCACACCTACAACTTAGCTTCTCATAGCCATCATTCTACTTTGGAGACAGATTTTAATTCAGCTCTAGGTCTTCCCAGCTGGTGCTAGTGGTAAAGAACCCATCCACCAAGGTAGGCGATATAAGAGATGTGGTTTTGACACTTGGGTTGGGAAGATTCCCTGGAGGAGTCATAGCTACCCACTCCAATATTCTTGCCTGGAAAATCCCATGGACAGAGAAGCCTGGTGGACTACAGTCCATGGGGTCAGAAAGATCCCCTGACTTCTATAAATGTGTATATGTTAATTCCAGACTCTTAGTTTATCCCACTCATATCTGCTACTTGGGGGCTCATGCTGAGGGCAGGAGGCACTTTTGGTCCATCATGGGGGCATACAGTCCAGCTCAATCAGAATCATAACACTCTAGCCTTTGGACCCAAGGCAGCTCAAGGTCCAGGAATGTGACACCAACCGAACCAACCAAGTACTACTATTTACATTAATGCTTAATCTTAGGTAAATATTATTTATTAGTCTCTATTTCCTTTCATATAAAGTGAGAATAAAAAAATTACCTTTAAACTATGCATACACAGTAAAGTCTTCATGAGCAGATTTATGTATCTACCTATCACTTACCTACTTTTGTAATTACAAAATAAGTAGACACATACATATGCACACATACACACATGGTTCTATCAAATATTGGTTTCTTTAAACAAAATAATTGTTGCCCTGATATTATTCACTGTATTTTTTAGCTAAAAAAGTCTGTCAAATTTTGGAAACTCCATTAAGCCAGGGACCTATAGTTCCAATATAAACTATTATTTAATGATTTTGTTATTTTCTTAATTAACTTTTTCTCACATCTGAGAGTTATAGCCAAGGGTCCTTAAACTATTTTACCCGTTGTATATACTTTGTATTCCTTTTTTACTCTAGGGGACTGTTAAATGTTAACTTGTGATTTTCTAAGCTATGTTTTTAGAGGCAGAGAATAGAGTTTTTGACAATAAAAACTTATGTGATGTCTCAAAAGCAGTTGTAAACTGCATAATTTAAGTGCATTGAACCTGTTTTAGATTCTATAATGCACTTGGAAAATAATTCTCTTTTAAAAACTTGACTATGCTTGCTGAAATCTCTAAGCCCTCATTTTCATTAAATGCAATCAGAACAGTCTTATTCATTTGTGTTTCCAACAGAGCTGTAGAAGACCATATATTTAGACTTTTGGAAAATTTGACAGATCTAAATACTTTTATACCTAATTTAAATTGTCAATTATCTACTAATGTTATCACTTTAATTTATTTTCAGTGTTTTATTAATATATTTACCAATTTAGAACCTATCTATTGCCAAATCAACAGAGAAAATATATATTCTCACAAAATAAGTATATATATATATATAATGTTTAATCTATTAAAGTGAATATTTCCTTCCACTCCTTTTTTATTATTAATGTAATTGTCTATTTCCTCATACATTTCCACTTATTTTATGTTCATACTCAAGTCACTGGAAATGAACTTGAACTTCAAAGTTTCACCTAATACCTTTAGTTGAAAGGCGGGAAATACTATTTAACTTATTTATTTCAAAACTGTTTATATATATCTAATTTTTTGAAGTGAAGTAATGCATTATACTTTATCTGTAAAGCATATAGGGCTTTTTTACATAGTAGGAAGAGAGACTTTTTATAATAGACTACTAAATTCTTTCAATAGGTAATTTTAAAATTTCATGTATGAGTGAAAGTCATAATTGTTAGTGCCTTTACTAATTGCTTGTTTCTTCATGAACTGAGCATTTTTCTCTTGAACAGAATGTCTCAGAGAATATGATGCTTGAACTTGATATCTTTGTATGTAGTAGATCTTCAGTCAAGAGCATAGATCAGAATAAGCTAGATTATGGCGTAGTAATAAACTACCATGAAATATCAGTAACATAACAAAGTTGTATATTCATTCAAGTCAACAGAGGAACTACACCCATCCTAACCCCTCAGGGAACCAGGGTAACAGAGCGTCCACCATCTCTAATGTTCTCAGAGGGACAGAAATCCCTAGAGAGTACCATATTAACAATGATGTGTGGTAACATGGAAGTAAAACATGCCACTTCTTTTTCTTTTCATAACTCATTGGCCAGAACTTGTCACATGGGGGATTCCTTGCTTGCTCCTAATCACAAAGGAATAGGAAAATGCAATCATAATGTGAAATGGATCAGTGAGGAGCCAGAAATAGTGAATGAAAGCAGTAATGACTATCTCAGATTTCATGGCCAAGTACTCCAAAAAGCAGAAAGAAGATATTGCATTTCTTTTCCATATGTGCTCTTTCCTTCTGGATCCTGAAACAAACAGGAGACACTGACAGCTGGTGGAAGAAGAGCCATAATGAGAAAAGGATTATCTATCGCTTGCCTAAAGGTTTATTTAATCATACCGGCATTGAGGCACATGGATGATATACCAGAATGAATATGCTACAAGAATATTTTTCTTTACTCCTTTAATATTGACTATCACAAGCTTCATCCACATTGACCTTTTCCTCTTTCATATTTACAATGCAGTCTTCAACTTGTTTGGCAATTATCGAAAATTACAAAGTGCTAAGGAAAATAACAGAGTTACAATATGTGAGGAAATGGTTTTACCTTTATCTACTAAATATGTGTTTTTCCCTACCTAGCTGAAGAGAAACATACTTTAGAAACAGTATTATGACAACAAATATCTACAAACCAGGTTTTCAGATGAAAAAAAAAAACATATTTGATCATTTAGTTCAGATTTTCTGATGTGATTGTTTCTGCATATTTAAACGAATTTGATCTCTCTATTTATCAAGTGGTATTAGTGGTAAAGAAACAACCAACCTGCCAATGCAGGAGACATAGACACATAACTTTGATAGCTGGGTTGGGAAGATTCCTGGGGGAGGGCATGGCAACAAACACCAGTATTCTTGCCTGAAGAGTCCCGTGGACAGGATTCTGAGGGCAACAGTCCATAGGATTATAAAGAGTTGAATGCAAATGAAGCAACTTAGCACTTGTAGACAACTGTCTTGAATATATAGATATTTATGCTTTTCTTTGCAATCTTTAAGGAACATAAATTATTGAGTTAATTTTTAAGCTCACTTCCTATCACACACACTGAGAGAAAATAGGGACAGTTTATGCCACTCACTCATGTCCTCCTCAGATCTACCTCAGGACTTTAAATCTGTGAAGGAAAATTGACTTTCAGGCCTAAGCTTAAAGGCATGGAAAATATTAGTTTCTTCCCCAATGTTCCATTTTGGCTGCTAATATATATTTTATCAAGTATTCAGTAGGGTTCCAAATGTACCTTCCCCACCACATTTTTTCATGGTGGAAGAAAGAGCCATCAATGAGTACTCCAAAAGCAAAAAATTTGCATTTCTTTTCCATCTGTGCTCTTTCCTTCTGGATCCTGAAACAAACAGGAGACACTGACAGCTGGTGGAAGAAGAGCCATAATGAGAAAAGGATTATCTATCGCTTGCCTAAAGGTTTATTTAATCATACCGGCATTGAGGCACATGGATGATATACCAGAATGAATATGCTACAAGAATATTTTTCTTTACTCCTTTAATATTGACTATCACAAGCTTCATCCACATTGACCTTTTCCTCTTTCATATTTACAATGCAGTCTTCAACTTGTTTGGCAATTATCGAAAATTACAAAGTGCTAAGGAAAATAACAGAGTTACAATATGTGAGGAAATGGTTTTACCTTTATCTACTAAATATGTGTTTTTCCCTACCTAGCTGAAGAGAAACATACTTTAGAAACAGTATTATGACAACAAATATCTACAAACCAGGTTTTCAGATGAAAAAAAAAAACATATTTGATCATTTAGTTCAGATTTTCTGATGTGATTGTTTCTGCATATTTAAACGAATTTGATCTCTCTATTTATCAAGTGGTATTAGTGGTAAAGAAACAACCAACCTGCCAATGCAGGAGACATAGACACATAACTTTGATAGCTGGGTTGGGAAGATTCCTGGGGGAGGGCATGGCAACAAACACCAGTATTCTTGCCTGAAGAGTCCCGTGGACAGGATTCTGAGGGCAACAGTCCATAGGATTATAAAGAGTTGAATGCAAATGAAGCAACTTAGCACTTGTAGACAACTGTCTTGAATATATAGATATTTATGCTTTTCTTTGCAATCTTTAAGGAACATAAATTATTGAGTTAATTTTTAAGCTCACTTCCTATCACACACACTGAGAGAAAATAGGGACAGTTTATGCCACTCACTCATGTCCTCCTCAGATCTACCTCAGGACTTTAAATCTGTGAAGGAAAATTGACTTTCAGGCCTAAGCTTAAAGGCATGGAAAATATTAGTTTCTTCCCCAATGTTCCATTTTGGCTGCTAATATATATTTTATCAAGTATTCAGTAGGGTTCCAAATGTACCTTCCCCACCACATTTTTTTTCTAGATCTAATAATTTAAGTGTTTTAAAAAACATTAATTTGATTTCTGTTGAATTCTTCTAGTTACTGATTATGTTGCTCTCTGCAAATAGTCCTTTTATTAGATTAGATAATCTTGCTTAGTATCAAAATCAAGTTCACTAGACTGTAGTTTGTGAAAACTTTTCTTAAAAGCTGTTGATTTATCTCCAAACTTTTGTACCCTTTCTCAGTATACTAAATTATCCACTACTCTGAAAACTAATTCAATAACCTTGATTAGAGTTTAGCAGTATGCTAACAGGCTTCCCTGGTGGCTCAGATCATAAAGAATCCCCCTGGCAATGCAGAAAACTTGGGTTCAATCCCTGGGTCGGGAAGATCTCCTGGAGAAGGAAATGGCGACCCATTCCAGTATTCTTGCCTGAGAATGCCTATGGACAGAGCAGCCTGGTGGGTTATATGAGGGTCTTAAAAGAGACAGACAATTTAGTGACTCAACAACAACAGCCACCGTGTACATAGTTTAGACCTAGGAGACAAATTCTTTTTAGGCTGCCCAGGATTCTTAAGATCCACTCTTTGCTTCCAGAATTCCAGTCTCCTGTTTAAATGTCACTTTGAGTGTTATATCCCTAAGAGTTTTCTTTCTAACGAAACATGTAACAGCTAAATAGTTAACAGAGTCCTCCTTTTGTTGGGTCATCTATTACAAAGCAGTGACTTAAAGTCTTTGAAATCACAGCACTAGGGGTTTCCATCAAACTCTACCACTTACCACTGTTTTCTAGCTTTGAAATCTTAGAAAATTCACTAACCCTCAGTGGACTTTAGTTTTTCAACTGCAGGATACATGTAATCATGGTTATCATAAGTATGCAAGATAATCACGAATGTTTAGTTCATAACATGGTGACTGTCACTTAAAACAGAGTTACTCTTTTTCGTTGACGCTAAATCAGAGATCCTATTTGTTTTATCTCATTCCTGATTGTCTTCTTTCATAACACAATAAAATATTAGTTTCTTCCCCAATGTTCCATTTTGGCTGCTAATATATATTTTATCAAGTATTCAGTAGGGTTCCAAATGTACCTTCCCCACCACATTTTTTTTCTAGATCTAATAATTTAAGTGTTTTAAAAAACATTAATTTGATTTCTGTTGAATTCTTCTAGTTACTGATTATGTTGCTCTCTGCAAATAGTCCTTTTATTAGATTAGATAATCTTGCTTAGTATCAAAATCAAGTTCACTAGACTGTAGTTTGTGAAAACTTTTCTTAAAAGCTGTTGATTTATCTCCAAACTTTTGTACCCTTTCTCAGTATACTAAATTATCCACTACTCTGAAAACTAATTCAATAACCTTGATTAGAGTTTAGCAGTATGCTAACAGGCTTCCCTGGTGGCTCAGATCATAAAGAATCCCCCTGGCAATGCAGAAAACTTGGGTTCAATCCCTGGGTCGGGAAGATCTCCTGGAGAAGGAAATGGCGACCCATTCCAGTATTCTTGCCTGAGAATGCCTATGGACAGAGCAGCCTGGTGGGTTATATGAGGGTCTTAAAAGAGACAGACAATTTAGTGACTCAACAACAACAGCCACCGTGTACATAGTTTAGACCTAGGAGACAAATTCTTTTTAGGCTGCCCAGGATTCTTAAGATCCACTCTTTGCTTCCAGAATTCCAGTCTCCTGTTTAAATGTCACTTTGAGTGTTATATCCCTAAGAGTTTTCTTTCTAACGAAACATGTAACAGCTAAATAGTTAACAGAGTCCTCCTTTTGTTGGGTCATCTATTACAAAGCAGTGACTTAAAGTCTTTGAAATCACAGCACTAGGGGTTTCCATCAAACTCTACCACTTACCACTGTTTTCTAGCTTTGAAATCTTAGAAAATTCACTAACCCTCAGTGGACTTTAGTTTTTCAACTGCAGGATACATGTAATCATGGTTATCATAAGTATGCAAGATAATCACGAATGTTTAGTTCATAACATGGTGACTGTCACTTAAAACAGAGTTACTCTTTTTCGTTGACGCTAAATCAGAGATCCTATTTGTTTTATCTCATTCCTGATTGTCTTCTTTCATAACACAATAAAATATTAATCTATCCAGTATGTTTGAAAGCATAAGGGAGATGATGGGATTTTTTACACCTTATTTTGATGGTAAAGACAAAGAATCACAAGAAGCACATAATTAGGGATATCTAGTGAGGGGGTCCCAAAAATACAAAAAGGCAACTGAATCAGCATACAATAGAAACAAAGTAACATTGTTTACTTCTCACTTTTGGCTACATTTACTTGTTCCTTCTTTTGTGGAAGATCAAGGTGCTTTGTGTACTGATGATTATGATAAGAGAAAAGCTGAATGAGTATGAAGTTCATGGAGAAAAAATGGCATCAGAAGCCAATATGTTAATTTTCACAGCTTGGCAAAGGACTTTCATTGTTATGAAAACTGAATATTTCATTATTATGAAATTGAATATTATAATAAACTGAATATTTTTGACTGGAGAGTATTAAGTCAAAATGTTCCTAAGTATGGTCTAACTGCTGTCCCTCCTATTTCTATTCCAAGTGGGCATGTGAGTAGAACTTCCTGAAACATTTGGATTTTCTGAATAAAGGATGTAAGGGCTGCAGAAATGGAAGAGTGGAACAGTAGGACAGGCTGTAGAAATAGAAGCTCCCTTGGGAATTATCATGGCTGAAAACACCCCTACGACTTTAGGAAAGTTAAGGTGATTCACAACCTAGGTAATAAACTAGACTAGGTAAAACGTCTGTTTGTGAGTAATCTAAGAGAAGTTTAAACTCTTTTTTTTTTTTTTTTCAAACAAAAACATTCTGATCTGTATATAATCTTTCCTCAACGTACATGCCATGGAGGACCATATTACAATGAGATCTTTTTTGCACTGCTCTTATGAAGCCCTATTATGGATGGAGCTTTCTTAAAGGTGAATTGGAAAAGATCTATCTATATCTGTCTCTCTGTCTGTTGTCAGTCTCTTCCTCTCTGTCTCAATCTCCCTATATATATATTAATGAATGTAGTGATAGTGATTTAGTTGCTCAGGCATGTCCGACTCTTGTGACTCTATAGACTGTAGTTGGCAACACTTTTCTGTCCATGGGATTTTCCAGGCAAGAATACTGGAGTAGGTTGCCATTTCCTTCTCCAATTATGAATACACACACACACACACACACACACACACACACACACATGTGTATATATATATATATTATATATATATATATTTAAATCCCTAGATAATTTTCAGTGTAATTTTTTGTAGAGAATCTGAGGCTAAGAATAGAGAAAGTAATGGAAAATCACTATTGGGATAAATTAGCTATGGATTCTGATTATTTTTATTTAAGAAGCAGTAGGGATAATTGTGGTTTTTCAATTGGTATCTTTTAGATGATGAAGCTTTAATGGGAGGATAAATAATCTACATGAATCAAGAAAATAGCCTCTGAGTGTTAATATTGTTCTTTTTGTCTTTTAGCTTTTGTGTGATGAGCCATTTGTAATTTTAAAAAAGCCACCTGGGAGGAAAAATGTAATAATGTCTTGAACCCCTAGGCAGAAAAGCACCATATAATTACATCTTTAAAATATCATTACCACAGTTCTGTCCTAAAATTTTTGTTACATACAGGTAAATCTTTTTGTAGGTGAATCCCCCTGGCTACACTGCTTCTTCTCCTTCTGTCTAGAAGTGTTTTAAATGAGCTGAAGATTGTCTCTCAGTGAAATATAATGTCTCCCTTTGGGAAGAAGCTGGATTAGGGGAACTTGACCTTTCTTGAGTTGGGTATGAAGAAACTGACAATAAAGATCTTAAAGGAAGCCTGTTTTCAAGGCCTTAGATACCTTGCCCACTGAGTTTGCTCTAATTAGTGGTTAAAGTCGATAATCTAAAATGCAGATAATTTCTTATTGAAAGGGAAATATTTATAAGAATTGGAGACAGATGACAATTGTGGTTTTTAGGAGATAAGCCTCCTTGTTTCTGAAATAATTCAGTCATCATTTCAATAAATAGTAACTGAATGTGCTCTGTAGTAATTACTGACAGCACAATAGTGAGCAAAACTGTGGGTTGTGGTCTAGTAGCAAAGACAGACTCTAATCAGATGTAATATTAGAATCACCTGAAGGAAAAGTTCAGTTTCACAAGAGAGTGTACAACAGACATCTGATCTCAATGGAAGATTGGTGGTGGTTAGGAAGGCTTTCCTGGAGAATGCACATTTAAGTCAATAGTATCTCACTGATTTTAACACACTGTGTTTGGTGTTTTGCCATCTAATTATGTGTTTCTTTGTTGTCAGAACACCATCTACAATAGGTTAACTAATCTGTGCTTAGTTACAAGACAAGAATAAGAGAAACCACTTTACACTAGAACTCTCCAATCTCCTCTTTAGCTTGCTGAAGGACTCAGTATTATGTTTGGACGTTACGAAGTATTAATATAACTGTCTCAATGAAGAGCAATTAAAACTTAAACTCCTAGAGAATGTCATTGGAATTAGTTAGATTGAGAGCTGTCTTATGCTCCCAGTTCTCATGTTGTGAATCCTAGAAAAACCACATTTGATGATATTTCCATGTACCGATTGAAAGTAAGGAAGTCAACAGTATTTTATAAACAGTTTTATGGAACTCTGCCCACATAAAAATAAAACAGAAGTGGTCTCAGCATTCTTATTAATAGTTTTAGGATGTAGCCAGAGACTCGTTATAGTGACAGAAGTCATCCTTCAATGCTTGTAAGTGCCTCTAGAGTAGATTGTATTTCACTTACCCTGGTGGGAAAAGTGTCCATTGCCACTGGCCTGGATGATATTCATTCTGCAAATAGTGTTGTTCATTTCTGTCTCTCTTATTCACAATCTCTTTCATGAGTTCTCTTTTCCATTTTTAAAACACAGGCCACAAGAAGGAAGCTATATAAAGTCAAATTCATTTTTGTAATCTCTGATGGCAACTTCATCCTGTAACTGCTATTCTGGGGTTTTGTAGCCATAGCACAAAGGACAGTAATCAGCAGCAGAGTGCAAGATGTGATTAAAACTGCTCTAAATTGATCACTGAACACTGCAGCTTCAGTCAAGCACATGCTTTGCCTTATGACTGTCCATGTGCAGAAACTGCGAATAACCTTTTAACGTCAGGCTGCAATCAGTGACTTAATTGTGTTCCTTTTTAACTTTAGAGTTCAATCAGAATCCCCCAAAGGTCAGTATTCTTGAGATGAAATAAACCATTTTACAAGGGTTGAAAGGGCAGATGTAATATTAGAATCACCTGAAGGAAAAGTTCAGTTTCACAAGAGAGTGTACAACAGACATCTGATCTCAATGGAAGATTGGTGGTGGTTAGGAAGGCTTTCCTGGAGAATGCACATTTAAGTCAATAGTATCTCACTGATTTTAACACACTGTGTTTGGTGTTTTGCCATCTAATTATGTGTTTCTTTGTTGTCAGAACACCATCTACAATAGGTTAACTAATCTGTGCTTAGTTACAAGACAAGAATAAGAGAAACCACTTTACACTAGAACTCTCCAATCTCCTCTTTAGCTTGCTGAAGGACTCAGTATTATGTTTGGACGTTACGAAGTATTAATATAACTGTCTCAATGAAGAGCAATTAAAACTTAAACTCCTAGAGAATGTCATTGGAATTAGTTAGATTGAGAGCTGTCTTATGCTCCCAGTTCTCATGTTGTGAATCCTAGAAAAACCACATTTGATGATATTTCCATGTACCGATTGAAAGTAAGGAAGTCAACAGTATTTTATAAACAGTTTTATGGAACTCTGCCCACATAAAAATAAAACAGAAGTGGTCTCAGCATTCTTATTAATAGTTTTAGGATGTAGCCAGAGACTCGTTATAGTGACAGAAGTCATCCTTCAATGCTTGTAAGTGCCTCTAGAGTAGATTGTATTTCACTTACCCTGGTGGGAAAAGTGTCCATTGCCACTGGCCTGGATGATATTCATTCTGCAAATAGTGTTGTTCATTTCTGTCTCTCTTATTCACAATCTCTTTCATGAGTTCTCTTTTCCATTTTTAAAACACAGGCCACAAGAAGGAAGCTATATAAAGTCAAATTCATTTTTGTAATCTCTGATGGCAACTTCATCCTGTAACTGCTATTCTGGGGTTTTGTAGCCATAGCACAAAGGACAGTAATCAGCAGCAGAGTGCAAGATGTGATTAAAACTGCTCTAAATTGATCACTGAACACTGCAGCTTCAGTCAAGCACATGCTTTGCCTTATGACTGTCCATGTGCAGAAACTGCGAATAACCTTTTAACGTCAGGCTGCAATCAGTGACTTAATTGTGTTCCTTTTTAACTTTAGAGTTCAATCAGAATCCCCCAAAGGTCAGTATTCTTGAGATGAAATAAACCATTTTACAAGGGTTGAAAGGGCAGACCCTTCTCTTTTTGTGGAAAAACATTTCAAAATAGTAATGCCAGTTCAGATGCTTGGGAGTATTCACATTTATACCAAATTTATAAATAAAGTCTATCTTTACAATGAATAAATGATAATGAATTAAAAGTAGCTAGCCATAATTAATACTTTTCTATCAGAGTTTCCTTAAACTCTAAAAACTAGTGTTTTGGGGGTATAATTTACTAAAATGTACAGCTACAAGTGCTAAGCTTACCGTCAATTCCATGTACTTTCCCTAGTGGGTTAGCCAGGATTAAGTGATTCACGCCAGGTCACAAAACAATGTAATAGCAGGTCAGAGAGTATAATTCAGCACTCTTCATTTGTACAGTTTGACCAGCATAACCAGTTTTATTATTTCCCTGAATTAGATAAGGTTATCTCTTTGGCACTAAAAATGCTGTGGTCACAGACCACATTGAGGTCAAAAATAATTCCATTATAATGGACCAGAAATATTGAAAGGATTTTTACCTCTAATTTTCCTGTTATCCGTAATTATTTATTCAACTCATTCATTTATTAATGTATTCAATGAGTGTTTACTAAAAGATATTATATATCAAATACTGTATTTGGCTCTATTCAAATTTATACATCTTTAATCTTATAAATTCAAATTTATTTGTATAGTTCTTAATTATACTTACTCAAAAAAAGAAAAAATAAAAGTTTGGGTAACATTTTTTAAACCAGTTCTTTTTGGCTAAAGAATTTGGGGATTTCAGTATTCCTCCCAACCTCCTTTGCCTTCTCCATCTGTGAAATATCTCTCTGGGTACTTAAAACTTCCTGTCCACAGCTGAAGGCCATAAACAGACCCCACAAAGAAGCTATGAGATTTTGTGCATTTGCTCTGAATGAAATGGTATTATAACTTATGGATAGGGAATAAGAAAATAATTGTCTGGAAATATTACTGAATCGCCACTGATGTGCAGAAACTGCGAATAACTTTTAACGTCAGGCTGCAATCAGTGACTTAATTGTGTTCCTTTTTAACTTTAGAGTTCAATCAGAATCCCCCAAAGGTCAGTATTCTTGAGATGAAATAAACCATTTTACAAGGGTTGAAAGGGCAGACCCTTCTCTTTTTGTGGAAAAACATTTCAAAATAGTAATGCCAGTTCAGATGCTTGGGAGTATTCACATTTATACCAAATTTATAAATAAAGTCTATCTTTACAATGAATAAATGATAATGAATTAAAAGTAGCTAGCCATAATTAATACTTTTCTATCAGAGTTTCCTTAAACTCTAAAAACTAGTGTTTTGGGGGTATAATTTACTAAAATGTACAGCTACAAGTGCTAAGCTTACCGTCAATTCCATGTACTTTCCCTAGTGGGTTAGCCAGGATTAAGTGATTCACGCCAGGTCACAAAACAATGTAATAGCAGGTCAGAGAGTATAATTCAGCACTCTTCATTTGTACAGTTTGACCAGCATAACCAGTTTTATTATTTCCCTGAATTAGATAAGGTTATCTCTTTGGCACTAAAAATGCTGTGGTCACAGACCACATTGAGGTCAAAAATAATTCCATTATAATGGACCAGAAATATTGAAAGGATTTTTACCTCTAATTTTCCTGTTATCCGTAATTATTTATTCAACTCATTCATTTATTAATGTATTCAATGAGTGTTTACTAAAAGATATTATATATCAAATACTGTATTTGGCTCTATTCAAATTTATACATCTTTAATCTTATAAATTCAAATTTATTTGTATAGTTCTTAATTATACTTACTCAAAAAAAGAAAAAATAAAAGTTTGGGTAACATTTTTTAAACCAGTTCTTTTTGGCTAAAGAATTTGGGGATTTCAGTATTCCTCCCAACCTCCTTTGCCTTCTCCATCTGTGAAATATCTCTCTGGGTACTTAAAACTTCCTGTCCACAGCTGAAGGCCATAAACAGACCCCACAAAGAAGCTATGAGATTTTTGTGCATTTGCTCTGAATGAAATGGTATTATAACTTATGGATAGGGGAACAAGAAAATAATTGTCTGGAAATATTACTGAATTATTTTTAATTTTTAAAATATAACAAAATAATTCAACCCACTTTTCTCAGCCACCTACCCCCCTTTAAAAAATAGTAACACAACTCATGATATTTTGATTCTGCTCAACTTTACCATTTGAAGAAATTAGAGAAATTTTAATATTAAATGATGAAGTTCATTGTTGACCCTTCAGCAATCAAGTAGAGTTAATCTTCCATTATATACTTTTGTGTTTCTTTCTTAGTGAGTTTGTTAATGTGCGCATAGTCCTACTATTGCATTTATAAGTAAATCATAAACATTTGCTTTGGATATATGTTAATGTGTATTTCTTTGTTAGACTCAATTTTTTTGAGAATTATGATTTTTATTTTATTCACCTCTGTATTTCCAAGTCCTAGTATAATGCCTGCCACATAGTAATAACCAAATAAATAATTATGAATTGAATAAAATGAATTAAATTTATTTTGGCCCTCTTTAACACTTTCCTCTGGGGTAAGAAAACTTTCAATACAAATAACATACATGTCAGGTAAATTATGCAGTTTATCAGTTCATGATAGTACAGAAGCTTTAGAAACTAAGGCAACTATATTCTCATACAGTTTTTATTAGTACTACCGATGCTACCTATGTCCAGCTTCCCCTTATACAATAGATCTTTGGGAATAATTATGTAATGTCTAAGTTACTTTGTTTTGAGATAACTTGAAATCAGAAAGAAAGAACATCTCTGGATGTGGAGGAAATATTACAGGTGATATGGGCCCCTGATACAAAGATTAGAATTAGATATAAAGACTGTACCTATTAAGTTCCATTTTGTGGTTCATCTATTCCACAGATCTGAGTTCAGTTCAGATTAGTGGAAGGGTATTAAGTAAGAAAACTCAGAATAATATCTTAATAGTTATGAATCAGCCACCTCTCTTGCAGCTTCTATTATATCTGGTGTGACTTTCTCATGTGAGTGTGCATGCTGTCTCTTCAGTTGTGTCTGACTCTTTGCAACCCTATACATCGTAGCCCACCAAGCTCCTCTGTCCATGGGATTCTCCAGGCAGCAATATTGGAGTGGATTGCCATTTTGTTCTCCATGACCCAGGAGAAGGATCTTCCCAACCCAGGGATGAAACCTGCATCTCCTATGTCTCCTTCATTGGCAAATGGATTCTTTACTGTTAGGGTCACCCGAGTTTTCAATATTCTCTGGTGACTAAGCCATAATTTTCATGCCTAATTTTCCAGCAATGGGTTTCTAATCTACACTCATGTGCTTAGTTCACTGATTTGATTCTCAAATAACTATCTTAGCTTCTCTGGTTCTTGGGTCTTTCTTATGCTCTTACAAGATCAAGTGTCCTTATAGGAATCGCATTGTTACTGACATCAGTCTTCTTTTTTCTTTTTTTTTTTTTAAAGATTTATTTATTTATTTATTTATTTTGGGCGGGGGTCAGGTTGGGGAGGGAGGGGGGCGGGCGGGCCACTTCTATTGGTCTTTCATTTCTCTGTTTTCATCCGTCTTTGTTCTTTGGCTCCTGCGGGCCTCTCATCGCGCTGGCGTCTGTTGTCGCAGAGCGCCAGCTCTGGGAGCATGCGCTCCAGAGCTCCGGCTTGGTGATTGGACACATCGGTCCAGCCCCTCCGCGGCACGTGGGATCTTCCCAGGCCAGGGATTAAACCGGCTCCCCTTGCACTGCAAGGCGGTGTCCTTATCCACTGGACCACCAGGGAAGCCCTGACATCAGTCTTCTACTTGGACTAAAAACTCATAATCCTATACACAATTTCACACTTTTTATGCCATTATTTTCTACTCATCTCAAGTACAGATGGCCTCCACCTTGACTACATCATTTTATTTCCTTATAACTTGACATCCTGATGCCTTCCTGAATATATTACTTCTGCTCTGTTCCTGCTCAGTTGTTGCCTTTCTAGATGTCAATCATTCAGGAAGGTTAGCTCTAATATTGACCACACTCAGTGAGGATGACCTGGTCCTGAAGTTATTTCCCAAAGACAGCAAGGCTTGGTGCTCCCTGAGGGGTTTCAAGACACCTGGCTTCTCACCAGAGTTGACTTGCATGCAGCCCGTAAATACATGTTTTAACAATGAAGCTCAGAACTCTACACAGGATAAGTTCAAGCCTTCATTCTTTGACTCTTCTGACTGGAATTACATGAATAATAATAATGATTATTATTATTATAGTCTCCTGGAATTTAGACATTCTGGATTCAGTGTTCAATACCATTTACTTCAAAATTTGCAAAGAGAATTCATCTTCCACAATTTCTTTAGAAAACCATTCCATATTAAGTTGTTTCCATTTATGATTCCATGCATTTATGATTTATTTGCCTCTGGCATTTGTGCCTGTCAAGAAGTCATAGTAGTTAGTGTATACCTTAGCTTGGTTACTGTTTGGCCAATAGTTTTAGCTTTACTACATCTATGTTTTCTTATAGAAGTCTTCAAATATTATTTGTGCGTGTCTCTCAATTTTTTTTTCTCATTTGCCCCTTATTTTCCTCAAAATGAGCATAGTTTCCAGCAAAAAGTTTATCAGAGTCTTAGAGAGTGGGTGAAATTCTTTCTTAACCAATTTATTTCAACTCTTATTTACCCAGTTGCTTACTGGAAATCATATGTGTTTTATTTGTCTTGAAATCCATAAAGGGAGCATATTAAAGTAGTGAATCATACCCCCCACTGACATTAATGTCCTTCTCTGAAAGCTTGTGAAGCCATTTTGATCATATGCATAAATTCAGATGTTGTGATATAATAGCTTGGGGAATTAGGCAGGCTTTTTTATTCAGTTCTGTAAATAACAAGAAAAAGATAAAATGATTTTATCATTAAAAAGCACGCTCTGATCCAAAATGCTTAAAAGAATAGTTCATTTTCCTGAGTTATAAAATGTTCAATTGATTTCCTTTACACAAAGAGCATTGGTTTCTTATTGAAATTTAGCTTTCAATAAGAGTCTACTTTTTTGAAATATGCAATCAAGAAAACTAAGACATAGAATATATTCTGATTTAGTGAATCCTGGAAAACACAAGCAAAGTGAATTTTCTCAGTTATTTCATTTTTAAATTAAATTCTAATAATATTAAGTATTAATAGACATGATTATCATAATAGAAACACAGTATTTCAAATCCAAGATCAATCTATGCATCTTTTATCTTTTCAACTCAGATAAAAATAAGAACTGTTCTATATGCCAAATTGAGATGGTGTATCTTTCTTTAGTAAGAATGGAAGAAAGAATCATTTCAATAATGCTTCATAAAATAAAGGTTTTTCATATAGCACTATTATGGGGCTAAATCTTCTGTCATTTAATAAAATTATGTTGGCATTCACATAGTAGCTTATGAATAAATGTTTTAATTGTTAAAACTGATATGTGACATCTGAAAGTCTATGAACTACCATTTTAGGGAAATATAGGAAAATTGAATAGGCCATCATGCGTTCATTTGAAATGTTAGAAGGAAAGCTTACAATTATTTATAGTTTTTTTATTTCCCATGAGCAAATCTCCAGCAAACTAGAGGTATTCCTAACAAAACATTTAAATTGAAAGCATCCAGGCAGATTACATTTGCATTTGAATGATTTTACTGCCTTTATACTCTCAAAAAGCATAACATTAAGTATTAATGCTACATTTTGCTCCTGTTATTGTTCACCTTCACTTCTGCTGAACATTAACTTCTCAGATTATACAAGAATAGATGTAGATGAGAAATGGCGTTTAGTGATACAATATAGCGAATCTCAAATTATTGCTTCAGCTCCAAAACACTGTTTATTGTGTAACACTGGCAGCTCAAATAACTGACAAGAATGCACACGAAGTTATCACCAATAAGCTTCTTTGTTTACCATAGCGCGTTTTTTTCTATTATTTTTTTCAAAGGTACAAATGCTGTAATGGATGTAATTGTAATATAAAATAGAAAACATCAGTATAGAAGCACCATTTGACTTTTTTATCTGGTGAAGTCAGAACGTATAATAGAAATAGGCTTTCCAATCAAGTTTTACCTTCCCTGCAGAACAGAATATTAGCTATGTAAGCTATTTTAATAATAAGGACTTCAGTGCAAAGCTACAACAAAAATAATTGACAACTAGGAGTTTTAGAATACTTAATTTTCTCTTGTCAACCAATTTTGTGTATAATATTTCTTTGACTCTCAAATTGGTTCAAAAATCAGCACTGCATTTTACCAAACTACAGTAGCTGGCAGCTCCTTTGAGGTCTTGCCTCTTGTAATGGAAAAGAATCTGTCAGTTGACATGACTCTGATATCAGCCCTTCATTAGCAGTATTATTTTTAAGATATTTGTTTTTATTAATCTCTTTAAACTTCAGTTTACTCATGGATGTGAAGTGACAACATAACAGTGTCTATGTCCCAACCCAGCACACACTGGTAGGATTTTAGCTAATGGAACTGAATATTAATTAATTCATTTCCTCCTCCCCTGACAAATCATCATTTCTTAGCTAAGAATGAGATAATATAGGGGTTGCTATCCTCCCCTTCAATAACAAATATCTATTGCCTATTTTGTGACAACTAGTGGTCTGGTCACTAAGTCAAATACATTCTCTTTGCTGTAGACCTGAAACTAACACAACATTATAAATCAATTATGTTAAAAAAAATTTAAAAACACACATAAAATACTGCCCCAATAATCAAGAACTTTTCTTTCATTTCAGTATGTAAAAATAAAAACATGTCATTTTAGTATGGTGAGATAATTTATTTGTGCTATTTATTGAATACCATATGAGCAAACTTTGGGAGACAGTGAAGGCCAGGAAAGCCTAGCATGCTGCAGTCAATGGGACTGCAGAGTCGGGTACAATTTAGCCGCTGAATAATAGTATGAACGTGAAGAGAGACTTTCAAGTCATGTTGGGAATTCAGGAAAGCTCACTGGAGACCATAGCCCCATGGCTGGGTCCTGGAAAAAGAAATATAATCATTCTCCAGGCAGTTAAAGGTGGGAAGATATAATTTATTTCACGTGAGGTATAAGCAGGCCTCAACAGAGAAAAGTGAGTGAAAGGGACCAAGCCTGCTGAGTACTGTAGTGTAAATATTTATTAGTTTTGGTGGATCTTGGTGTAGCTAATATTACAATTGAGAAAAATGTTTCCCTCCAGTATGGAGTTAGAATTTATTATCTCTATGAATTATTGTTTTTGGGAAGTATTTGAGAATGCCTCTTCTATTCAATAATTTACATATTTTTCTCTATGAGTGCCCTTTAAATTTATATCATTGGTAGTATGGCTTGGATTATGTAATCCTCTGGAATTTTCTAAAGTTCAATAGTTTCAAAGAGAAACACAAAACATAGCACAAAATGATTTCACTAAAATGAGTGAGAATCCAATTCCTATGTATGTGTTTGCTCCAAACAGGACAAATCATACCAGAACTCTCTCTTCTATTTCTGCAAATGGAGATTTTTCTGCATATGTCAAAAACAGGTAAGTCCAGAAATACATTTTTCTATGCTATTTTTTCATTGCGCACTACTGCTATGTATGACAAAAATTAATAATGTTAAATATTGTATATACATTGTTATATAAAATCTGGCATATTTTATAAGAAGAGAAATTTATGACAGTTTATTCAATTATTTAACAAATATTTGTTGAGCATCTACTAAGTGCAAATCACCATTCTCATTTGGTTGATGCAGCGATGGGGTTTTATAAAACATACCCTTTGTTGATTTTCATTTTATTCCTAAACTCAGTAAGAATATTTGGTTCATATTTCTGCTTAAATTTTAATCAGTCTGTCACATATTTTAGTTAGTAGGAAAAATTATTTGATGATCTTTACGGAATTAATTAGTAATACATTTATTTTATTGACAGTGAAAGCATTGAATAAATTATTTTTTAAGTTGTACATAATTGTCAAGCCACATTTTGCTTTTAAAAACAGCATGATTTTATATCTAGGTAAGAATTGATTGGGAAATCCTTTCTATATTGTCACCAGTTGAAATTTCCCTAAACTTTGTGCTTCTCAACCATTACCATTTATTGCAAGGAATTATATTATTAATTTTCCTATTTACTCTCTTCTTCTGCCTAATCTACTGTATTCCAAATAAACAAAAGACTAATCATGTAAAGATGTGACATAAAACACAACCATCTTTCAAACAACTACAGAAATAAGAAAGGACAATGTTTCTCTAAACCCAATGGATATTTATAGAAATAAAAATCTAATTTAATAGTTTAAAATTTTTCTATTCCTGCTGGATTTAGGTTTGGTCACAAATGCTAATTTATATGATTGATTAAATATAGCAATTGATGGAAGAACTTATTCTTATATTGCTATTCCATATTTTCATGAAAAAGCTTATTTTAAAATAAATTTTCATCAAACTATATGTTGCTGGACATCACATTGATGAACAATTCTTTAAAAAATTGCTATCAAATAATGTAAACTGGCTTCAACTAAAATTTTTTAATTAAAAATATTACACTATCTACATCTCATGTATTTTCCAAAACCTTCATTTTAAAATGCTCATATACTCAAAGAAGATAAATATCAGAGAATGTGATATGAAATATTTATTAATGGTACATTGTAATATGTTTAAAAGGTTTATTTTCTTTAACAGTACCTTGTCAGGAAGTTGAACCACCAGTCTCTTTTTCTTTACATAAAAATATTCCTGAAACAACTTGTTGCATTTGAGACCTAATTAAAGACTTAATTAGTTGGCAAGCTTGTTAAATTAGAATCTGTAAAAGTGCATGATGCTAAAATGGAACTAACTTACGGTAGTTTTGGATAGTGCTACATTTATCTACCATATGCTATTCTCTGGATAATTGACTTTGCTCTCCATTTGACCTTAAGTGCAAAGGGAAACTACAACAGACAGGTTCATAACCCTTAAAGAGCTAGAAACGCTGACATAGTCAATCCACATATTTGCATTACACATACTAAACTAACAGACAATAGTGTTTACAAGGCTTCACTAAATGCTTAAATCTATTTTGTGGACAAAAGGATTTTTAAGTTAATTCATTTTGTGGAGAGAATAATTTAACCAAGTTAGCATTTAGTTGACAGAATTATGATGAAATTCATTTTGTCTACCTAATTGATTGGACAGCTAGCAGAATGCATTTCTCTCCAGAATGAAGAATATGCAGAGCCTGTCAAATAGCATTTCCTCCTTGGTGCCAAATCATTCTGTCAACAAAACGAATACGTCCTTCCATCTACAATATCGATGTGGGTGTTAATTATGGGGGCATGGAATGCAAAGTTGAAATCTTCTTTGTTAAGTATTGATAGAAAAATATTTATACTAGGCATTAACTAGACATCAATCTTGTAAAAGGATTTTTCTGGGAAAAACTTATATCTAAACTGTGTAACAAGGTAGATGTGTGGTTGGTATTCTTGAATTCAGTGTTATAGACAGTGAAATAAACACATTGGCTAAAAATGTAAATTAAATGACTGAAGTGATAAACATCAGGAAGCTATTGAGCAATCTACTGATACCTGGTTGTGGTGAAGAAAAGTGGATCGTTTATTGCAAGTTGTTCAATGAGAGCCAAGCAAGGAAAATGAGAAGATCATGCTTGAAAGACTAGAACTACCTGAGATTTTAAGAGTATGTATTTTAGAGATGGGGTGCAGGAGAGGATCACAGGGTGTGTCATCTGCTCGTGAATATTCTTTGGATTTGTTGGTAATGAGGTAACTGTGTAGTATATGGGGAATCAACACCACGAGCCTTCTGGTTCCAATGAGTCTAGGATTTATGTGGTGGTAGGTAGGTAATGCCTTCCACTGGTGGAATGTGTGTATGTGTGTTTATATGTGCATGCTCAGTTGCTCAGTCATGTCTGACTCTTTGCAGCCCCATGACTGCAAAGCAGCCCACCAGGTTCCTCTGTCCATGGAATTTTCCAGGCAAGGATACTGGAGTGGGTAGGCATTTCCTCCTCCAGGAGATCTTCCTGACCCAGAGATTTAGGCTGCATCTCCTGCATTACCAGGCAGATTCTTTAACACTAACATCACCTGGAAAACCCAGTGGAAGTTTTAGTATCTGTCAAACAACTCAAAGATGTGGTTTAGGAGATTTTCTATAACCTTTGAGGAGCAGCTAAAGGGCTTTGACTTTGCTTTAGTGAAACCATTTTTAATTTGTCTTGTTCATTTTCCTTTCTTTCTGTATTTTCTCACTTCTCTAATTAAACTGTCTCTTTGGTATCAGAAAGGCCTAGTAGGGGAAAGTTTTTCTACAACGAAGATGTGGGGAACACAAGGATCTGTCCCTGTGAAGTCTCCACAGGGTCTTACTGGGTTTCAGTCTCAAAATTTTACCTTCCTTATGTTCTTTCTCAAGACATGCTCCACTCAGTAATGGAGTAATTCAAGAAAAAAGAAGTCAGGAGTTAGAGAAACCATGAGATCCCAATCCAAGAAGCTGGTGAAGAGGAATTTCTAACTGTATTCCAGAAATAAAGGACAACCAGTTCAGACTGAGGCAGGTCAGAAGGTTCTAGGAGAGAAGTTCAGAAAGATGAATATCCAACACATTTGGATGTTTTGCAAGAATATGTCAAGTGGCTGAAGGCTAGGGAGTGGAATTTTAAAAAAATACATAGCTGAGCTAATAAAAAATAAGATAATCACTAGTCTCTTTGGAGAGAGATCAAAAATTGTTCAGGCAATTGTTCAGGGAATAAAATAGTAATCTTACTCACCACATTACCCAATTGTAATTATAACTACCATAGTGTAATGTAAACTCAGAAAATGATCTACACAAAGTGACAGTGTTAGGATGTTATGAATATAAGGGGGGATATGGAAAGGAAGTTCAGGTTCTGGGGTTAAGTGAGGGGAAGAAGAGGTTAAGTGAGAAGATTTCTCGCTTCCATGTTGCTGCTGCTGCTTATTCACTTCAGTTGTGTGATAATCTATGTAACCCTATGGATGTAGCAGACTCCTCTGTCTATGGAATTTTCCAGACAAGAATACTGGAGTGGGTTGCTATGCCCTCCTCTGGGGGATCTTCCTGACCTAGGGATGGAACCCCTGTCTCTTACTCCTCTTGCATTGGCAGGCGGTTCTTTACTACTACTGCCATCTAGAAAGCACTAAATTATGCATATCTGTCTTTAAAAAAAAAAAGTTGAAATTTTAAAATGGAGAAATAGAAGAAACAAGTCATATGACCAGAGTACCACTTAATAGGATGCCAAATAATAGTATCAGACTGAGCTAAAATGCAACACATATTTATTATATCTCTAACTCCTTAAGCATTGGTTGTATCTGTTCACACACACACACACTGTACACATATAAAACCTATTGGAAAACACCAAAAGGATGAATGAATCTTTCTGTATTTCAGGTTTCTTTTAAGTATCCCACATATTGCAGAATCCTTTTTAAAGCTATATATTCCTATTTAAATGTATTGCCCAAAGAACTGCTTTCACTCTGATTTCTGAAGAGTAAATGTGAGATTACATTTCAAGATATGTCTTTATGGATGACCCAAATTAATAATATATGTATCTCATTTGGTCTTCATAAGTAAATGCATTTTTAGATCTCAAGAGTTTTAAAATGTTATTCACCTACCCAGCAGTTCTAAAGACAAATGCACACTTTTTTGTGTTTATTTCATGCTAACACGCTGAAGTAGTAGGCTGGGTGTGAAATGCTTGCCTGATGTCTAAACTTATTTTAAATTTTCCATATTTTATATAGCTTATAACCACCAGTTGCTTCTTGGTTGGACTTTTTAATATGCATAACCAACTAACAATAATTAGAAAAGGAGTGGAAAATGCATGAGGAAATTTAATGCAAGATAGTAATTTAATGGAGTAAAATATCTTTCATTTTTAAGACAAAATTATGTAATAACCAGAAGATTACAGTAATTATAAAATGAGTGTTGAGGATTTAGCTCCTTTATTGGATCTCATAACCGCTAGAAATGTTTAGATACTATAGAGAATGTCTGCAGGTATTATTTCCGCTAGTGTTCTTGTCACAAAGCTAAAGACATGTTACAGATAGAGAGGAATGAATTCAACAGAAAGTTTGTTTCTTTTAAAGATGCTCATCAGTTACAAATAACCATAGTCTCTAAAGGCAAAGGCATGAACTTTTAGTACCTGTATATATAAAGGATATTACTTTTTTGAAAAAACCTACAGAATTGACCCTGAAAAAATGTCTAACATGGAAATAAACACAAACCACTTATTTAAGTAAAGACAGTTCTGTCCTAAGATGGAGAGATAAGAAAGAATGCACAAAAACAAAGTCTCAGTCAATCCCCATGACATAATGGATATAGCTTACGATAGAAATAGCAAACAGATTTTCTATATAATGTATTGTTCTAGGCAGAAGAAATGCACTGTGCATTAGATTTACCCTTTATTTCTCATTTAAAGAATATTGCCATCCTCATCTTTTCTGTCATAATTATTCTCCTTGTTAACACTCCATAATGAGGAAAAGGCAAATCAGTTGTATCATTATACCTCGCTGCTAAACAGAAGCAACACAGCCATTAATGACTTTAACATATGTTCATGTTTTCCTGGCCACTGGGAACTTCATTCATTTGATTCTCCTTGAGGAGGCAAGACACATCTGTTAATATCATGATGCTGAATTTCTTTCTCTGGGAGCTATATTCAGAACAAAAATTTCAGGTTCAACATGAGAGGTGAAACAACTGAGAGAGAAGTTGTTCACAAGGGATGAATGGTTCTAGGAGCATCTGTTCTCACCTTTTCCTCCCCAAATCCTATGCAGGCCTTCATTACAAAGCAGTCCACTAGGTGGCGATATCAATATGTAACTTCAAAAGGAAAGGCGTCCGAATCTTTAAATACATAGGGCTCATAATTTCAATAAAAATATAGCATTAAGCAATACGCTAAGTATTTTGACGCTGACTTGGGGACCATGGGTTTTAATCTTAGATCAGAGAGTTAAAGTGATTACAATATAATTAGTTTAGCAATTTAAACTCCTCCCATCCCTCCCTACCCAAACCGAGAGATGTGCTTTTAATTTTACTTGAACCATTTAGCTAATTGTATCAACCTCAATATTTTCTTGTCAGTTCAGTGTAGTCTTGGTCAAGTTACTTAACCTCTTCATGTCTCATTTTTTGTCTGGTGATCTAATGTGAAGAAGCACTAATAAAAATGATTATAAAACACTTTGCAAATTTTAGTGCCAAAGACAACTACACTGCTTTGAAGTCACTAGAAGTGTGACAAGTGTTCAGACAAGTACATAATTAAACTGTCCAAACTGCATTAGCTATTGATGGCATTTAACTAGAGCTGACTGTTCCTATCAAACTATGAGTTTAAATTATAGTGCCCTCTGTAACTCCCCCAGACTTCAGCAGACTAGAACTGGCAATGGGCACTGAAGTCTGAAAGTTTATGTGTATTTTAACGACAATGATGGAAACATAAACAGATTAAAATCTCTTCAATTAGCTCTTTGGTGTCCCATAGAAGAAATGGTAACTCTGTTAATTGTTTTTTTTTTTTTTTTTGGAAAATGTTGAATAGCATTAGTGCAATGGCAGATAAAGAAAAATCAATAGCACTATAGTTCAAAATGGAATGTCCCAGCTTTCACCATCCCCTGAATAAAACTGAAGTCAGGTTCATTTGATTCTCCTTGAGGAGGCAAGACACATCTGTTAATATCATGATGCTGAATTTCTTTCTCTGGGAGCTATATTCAGAACAAAAATTTCAGGTTCAACATGAGAGGTGAAACAACTGAGAGAGAAGTTGTTCACAAGGGATGAATGGTTCTAGGAGCATCTGTTCTCACCTTTTCCTCCCCAAATCCTATGCAGGCCTTCATTACAAAGCAGTCCACTAGGTGGCGATATCAATATGTAACTTCAAAAGGAAAGGCGTCCGAATCTTTAAATACATAGGGCTCATAATTTCAATAAAAATATAGCATTAAGCAATACGCTAAGTATTTTGACGCTGACTTGGGGACCATGGGTTTTAATCTTAGATCAGAGAGTTAAAGTGATTACAATATAATTAGTTTAGCAATTTAAACTCCTCCCATCCCTCCCTACCCAAACCGAGAGATGTGCTTTTAATTTTACTTGAACCATTTAGCTAATTGTATCAACCTCAATATTTTCTTGTCAGTTCAGTGTAGTCTTGGTCAAGTTACTTAACCTCTTCATGTCTCATTTTTTGTCTGGTGATCTAATGTGAAGAAGCACTAATAAAAATGATTATAAAACACTTTGCAAATTTTAGTGCCAAAGACAACTACACTGCTTTGAAGTCACTAGAAGTGTGACAAGTGTTCAGACAAGTACATAATTAAACTGTCCAAACTGCATTAGCTATTGATGGCATTTAACTAGAGCTGACTGTTCCTATCAAACTATGAGTTTAAATTATAGTGCCCTCTGTAACTCCCCCAGACTTCAGCAGACTAGAACTGGCAATGGGCACTGAAGTCTGAAAGTTTATGTGTATTTTAACGACAATGATGGAAACATAAACAGATTAAAATCTCTTCAATTAGCTCTTTGGTGTCCCATAGAAGAAATGGTAACTCTGTTAATTGTTTTTTTTTTTTTTTTTTGGAAAATGTTGAATAGCATTAGTGCAATGGCAGATAAAGAAAAATCAATAGCACTATAGTTCAAAATGGAATGTCCCAGCTTTCACCATCCCATGAATAAAACTGAAGTCAGGTTCATATCTTTGCCTGTGTCTCACTGATACCAAGCTCCCATCTGCTCACAGGAATGTAATTACTCCACAAGTATTTCTGAGAATCCTTGTGATGTGACATAAATGCATCCTACACTAACCCAGGTTATTGGTCACTATCCCTGATAGCTGAGTTTGATCTATGGAGCTTCTAGCATCCATGTAGCTGCTAGCACATAACACCTCAAAGGGACCCTAATCAGAGTAGCCTTGCTTTCTCTTGTCTACTAGAAAAATAGAAATCACTTCAAGTACTTACAATGGCAGGAGAGTCGTTACTTAAATGATATGAGGGCTGAGAATCCAAAGAAGGGATCAACAGCACCCACAATTAGCAACAACAGGAAACCAGGTTACCCCTATTATGAAAGGACAAGAAAGAATGATGTGTCCAAATGGCAAGAGGTAGAAGCTACAACCACTGAAAAAGAATCTGTCATGAACAGGATTCATAGAAAAGTTCCAGTTCTCACTCAAGACACACCCAAAAGCCGAGTGGCAGCAGACCAGTACGTAAGTCTGTTTTCCTTCTTCCCAGTCTCTCCATTGTAACTTCTATTGTCCTAACTCAGGCAGAAGGGAGCTCTCAAAGAAGAAGACAGAAGGAAACATAAGATGCTAAACCCCATCCACTCTAGTACAGTGCAACTATTTATAGCTGATTTTGTTAGTTTGGTACCTAGGCTAACTTTGTTAGATTTATGAACAAATTGGACTTACAAATACACTATTGAAAAGGACTTGTTTGTGAGTAGGGGCATACTGTATTAGAAACATAATGGGCATAACCTTATTTTTCAACCTTAATATTTCAATAAATGTCACTTTTTAAGTTAAATTATATCAGACTTTGCATCATGTCAACAGGTTGGGTAGGGCTCAAATGTTAGCCATTTCAGGGACTATTAACTTGCTCCTACAATCAAAGAAACTATGAATGTATATTGTGTGGAGAAAAGAAAATGACATAGTGTGTTAGTGTTAGTTACTCAGTTGTGTCCGTCTCTTTGTGACTCCACAGACTGTAGCCTGCCAGGCTTCTCTGTCCATGGGCTTCTTCAGGCAAGAATACTGAAGTGGGGTGCCCTTTCCTTCTCCAGGGCATCTTCTGACCCAGGAATCGAACTTAAACCTCCTGCACTGCAGGTAGAGAAAATGACATAAATACCTCTAATGTTTACATCATTATGGTCACTAAAATACCTTATTGTTCTAGCAACACAAGACAAAGGAGAACCAGGTGGGGAACACTCTTGCATTCTACCCCTGACTCCACAAATCACACTGCTTTCCAAACAGGATCCCTTGCTTCTGATTGTGGTTCCTTGTTCTGTGTTCCTATCTTCCTGGAGAAAACTCTTTCTTGAGTGCTACCTTGACTAGTGCAACAAACAGAGTCCTATTGCCAGAGTCCCCGGCTGGTAGAAAACCCAGGTTCATCTTTGCTGGGGGAGGTCATTGCTTTGGTTTTATTTTATTTCAACCCACACATGAATCAGTGAATGTAAATTCACCTGAGAGAAGGAATCAGCTCTTAATTCTATATAACCCGCCTAAGTCAGTTTAAGCCCAAATAGGATGCCTGCTGTCATACTTTATTTGGTTTTATAATCCCTGGAAACTTCCCCAAAGGGACTAGAAGTAACTGGTATTATATATTTTCAAGATAAGTTTTTAAATCATCCTAGTGGTAGAGTGGTAAACGATTTACCTGTAAGGCGGGAGACTTGTAGGAGAGGCAGGTTCAATGCTAGGGTTAGGAAGATTCCTTGGAGGAGAAAATGTCAACCCAGTCAAGTATTCTGGCCTGGAAAACTTCATGGCCAGAGAGCCTGGTGGACTACAGTCCATGGGGTTACAAAGAATTAGACACAACTGAGCACACACATGCACACATACACAGACACATTTGTAATCTTAGTTTAAAAGCAGATCTTTCTGGTTCTAGAGGATTGGTTCTGGGCATGGAGAAGCCAGGCTTTGGATGAATCAGTGTTTGGGGTAAGATGGAGGAGATTTCACTGAATTAAAGCTATCTTCATCTGTTCCTGTGTAGGCTATGCTGGTCTTTTCAGCAAAATCACGTAGATACCCTAGAAAGAGCCCTGAAATCCATCAGATTCAATACAGGACATTGATTAAGCTGTAAAATATCTGGAGAAAAAAAGGAAAAGAGCAATAGATCCAGAGATTCATAAAATGGGCTAATTATACTCATTATGAATTTGTGATATATATGTTAAAGAATTTTTGATAGATTCCATCAAGAAAAGTCAACAAATAAGCAAAGACTTGTGACAGTAGGTGTTTCTCCCTTTAGGGATTCTACAGGGAACAGAATGTTCCAACCTGTTAACAAAGATTTAGCTTATAGCTATGCATGGCACTATAAATACAGTCATGTTAGAGTGTGTGTGCTTGTCTTACCCAAGGTAAGTCCGTATGACTCGGTTCCTCTATTCAGACAGGTGTATTCTGACAACGGAATTTTCTGGGAAAGGCATGTCCACTTGTAAGCACAGTCAGCCATCTTCAGTCTGGTGGTTTTCACTCTAACAGGATCAGATTTCTACTTGAATATCCTGGTTAAAATCTGAATATGTAACAATCAGGGTTCAATAAAACAGTTTCTGAGAGCAAATCTGTTGCAGACATGTGTGTAAGCCCAAATAGGATGCCTGCTGTCATACTTTATTTGGTTTTATAATCCCTGGAAACTTCCCCAAAGGGACTAGAAGTAACTGGTATTATATATTTTCAAGATAAGTTTTTAAATCATCCTAGTGGTAGAGTGGTAAACGATTTACCTGTAAGGCGGGAGACTTGTAGGAGAGGCAGGTTCAATGCTAGGGTTAGGAAGATTCCTTGGAGGAGAAAATGTCAACCCAGTCAAGTATTCTGGCCTGGAAAACTTCATGGCCAGAGAGCCTGGTGGACTACAGTCCATGGGGTTACAAAGAATTAGACACAACTGAGCACACACATGCACACATACACAGACACATTTGTAATCTTAGTTTAAAAGCAGATCTTTCTGGTTCTAGAGGATTGGTTCTGGGCATGGAGAAGCCAGGCTTTGGATGAATCAGTGTTTGGGGTAAGATGGAGGAGATTTCACTGAATTAAAGCTATCTTCATCTGTTCCTGTGTAGGCTATGCTGGTCTTTTCAGCAAAATCACGTAGATACCCTAGAAAGAGCCCTGAAATCCATCAGATTCAATACAGGACATTGATTAAGCTGTAAAATATCTGGAGAAAAAAAGGAAAAGAGCAATAGATCCAGAGATTCATAAAATGGGCTAATTATACTCATTATGAATTTGTGATATATATGTTAAAGAATTTTTGATAGATTCCATCAAGAAAAGTCAACAAATAAGCAAAGACTTGTGACAGTAGGTGTTTCTCCCTTTAGGGATTCTACAGGGAACAGAATGTTCCAACCTGTTAACAAAGATTTAGCTTATAGCTATGCATGGCACTATAAATACAGTCATGTTAGAGTGTGTGTGCTTGTCTTACCCAAGGTAAGTCCGTATGACTCGGTTCCTCTATTCAGACAGGTGTATTCTGACAACGGAATTTTCTGGGAAAGGCATGTCCACTTGTAAGCACAGTCAGCCATCTTCAGTCTGGTGGTTTTCACTCTAACAGGATCAGATTTCTACTTGAATATCCTGGTTAAAATCTGAATATGTAACAATCAGGGTTCAATAAAACAGTTTCTGAGAGCAAATCTGTTGCAGACATGTGTGTCACTGTGTGATTGGTAAACACAGGACACCAGAAACTAAAGGCAAGGAGATGGGAAAGGGTATATAAAAATATAAAACAGAACAGAAGCCAGAAAAGTATGATATATAAGAGCTCAAGTCATGTGCTACATTGTATGAAATGAAATAGGAAAACTGTGAATGAGGCTGTAAATGCATGTCAGGGTTTGGAAGAATTTTATTGCCCACTAGAGTTAGAGTCTTCTGTATTTTGATATTACTAGGTTCTTTGCAGAGTAATGCACACTTTAAATTTTTCTGCAACCATATCAAGGCAGTATTCTGAACAATAGTTGCTCCTATATCAAGAGTTATCGTTTTTACTTTTATTTTTATTTTAGTGAAGTCAGCAGTTTCTACAGAGTAACCTGAAGCTATTTTTAAAAATCCGTCTTCAACAGTGTGCTTTTTAACACTTTAGCACTAAGCATGGGTTAAAGGATGAAAAAATGAGGTTGTATTTGACTATAAAACAGAGCTATATCATAGATAGTGAAAAAAGGAAGCATTGTCCTTTCCTTTTCTTCTTGTTTTCCTTCAAGAAATGGCAACTAGGGCATCTCTGGTGGTCCTGTGGGTAAAGAGTCCACCTTGCAATGCAAGGGACACTGGCTTGATTCCTGGCCTGGGAAGATCCCATATGCTGCGAAACTGCAGGGCCAGTGTATCCAATTACTAGCCAGGGCTATGGCACTCATGAGCCCAGAGCTGGTGCTCTACAATGAGAGAGGCCACTGCAATGGGAAGCCTACACATGCCAAAGAATAAAGATGGATGAAAATAAATAAATAAAGAAATCCTTAAAAAAAAGGAGAAAGAAATGGCAATTATATAGCTTTCATACTAAGGCCTTGCCTTCTAACTGTAGAATGGATATATTTTATATATATTTTCATGCCACAGAATCTTTCAATCTCAGGTTGGAAAGGACAGCACTTCTTGTCCTACCTCTATCACTCAAGCAGGAATCCACTCATCATCACCTCTGACAGAAACACGGACAACTTCTGCTTCAAAAGCCTGCAGAGATAAGGACCTCACCATTTCACAAGATCCTACTCTGTTGAGGAGTCTAGATAGATAGAAAGTTCAATCTTATATTTACCTCAAATCTGGTTACTCATAACTAATGTGCATCATTTCCAGTTGACATTATGGAACTACCTGGAATAACTCCTCTTTGTCTGCAGTTCTCCAAATATAAAGGCAGTGCATAGGGAGGAAGGGGCTGAAAGAATATTCCAGAAACTTTTGAAGTAAATAACCTGGAGGACTATTCAAAAACTGTGTCTCAACCAAATTCAGTTTTACAAAGATGCACATATTGGGTTTGGATGCATTTTATTGCCCACTAGAGTTAGAGTCTTCTGTATTTTGATATTACTAGGTTCTTTGCAGAGTAATGCACACTTTAAATTTTTCTGCAACCATATCAAGGCAGTATTCTGAACAATAGTTGCTCCTATATCAAGAGTTATCGTTTTTACTTTTATTTTTATTTTAGTGAAGTCAGCAGTTTCTACAGAGTAACCTGAAGCTATTTTTAAAAATCCGTCTTCAACAGTGTGCTTTTTAACACTTTAGCACTAAGCATGGGTTAAAGGATGAAAAAATGAGGTTGTATTTGACTATAAAACAGAGCTATATCATAGATAGTGAAAAAAGGAAGCATTGTCCTTTCCTTTTCTTCTTGTTTTCCTTCAAGAAATGGCAACTAGGGCATCTCTGGTGGTCCTGTGGGTAAAGAGTCCACCTTGCAATGCAAGGGACACTGGCTTGATTCCTGGCCTGGGAAGATCCCATATGCTGCGAAACTGCAGGGCCAGTGTATCCAATTACTAGCCAGGGCTATGGCACTCATGAGCCCAGAGCTGGTGCTCTACAATGAGAGAGGCCACTGCAATGGGAAGCCTACACATGCCAAAGAATAAAGATGGATGAAAATAAATAAATAAACAAATGCAAAAAAAAAAAGGAGAAAGAAATGGCAATTATATAGCTTTCATACTAAGGCCTTGCCTTCTAACTGTAGAATGGATATATTTTATATATATTTTCATGCCACAGAATCTTTCAATCTCAGGTTGGAAAGGACAGCACTTCTTGTCCTACCTCTATCACTCAAGCAGGAATCCACTCATCATCACCTCTGACAGAAACACGGACAACTTCTGCTTCAAAAGCCTGCAGAGATAAGGACCTCACCATTTCACAAGATCCTACTCTGTTGAGGAGTCTAGATAGATAGAAAGTTCAATCTTATATTTACCTCAAATCTGGTTACTCATAACTAATGTGCATCATTTCCAGTTGACATTATGGAACTACCTGGAATAACTCCTCTTTTGTCTGCAGTTCTCCAAATATAAAGGCAGTGCATAGGGGAGGAAGGGGCTGAAAGAATATTCCAGAAACTTTTTGAAGTAAATAACCTGGAGGACTATTCAAAAACTGTGTCTCAACCAAATTCAGTTTTTACAAAGATGCACATATTGGGTTTCAATCATATTTACTATTTAGGTACAAGCTGACATTTATTTATAGCATATAATTTAAATAGCACTGTATTTTTTTTCATCATGCATTTTCCTTAAATTAGCTCACAGCATCATTACACAGATCTGCAGTCTGATGTGAGGCAATGATGCTTCACTGGAAGAAAACTGGTGGAGAGAGAGAGAAGAGGAAATGATAGACTTAGTACTATATTTTATTGGAACTAGCATCCCATTAGTTACAAGATACACCTACATTTTATGGACCACTATGAATAGATGAATTCTGGTATTTATTAGTTTGAGATATTCGGAGACTAGATGGAAGGTGAAGTAGACCATTTCTTCACTTCTTGTTCTATTCTGAAGCTAGGCATGGTTGAGGACAGGAGCAGGAACACAAGGTGACTATTCCACTGTCTTTTCATGTTACTTATGCCAAAAACACAAAGTAAGTATTGAGAGTGACTGGGGATGTGGGGTGAGAGTCAGCATAAATATATTCCATGGCATTTTATGTAGCATCATTTGAATGTGGCTAACAGCCTTGTGAGTGGCTTCCCAGGTGATTCTATTGGTAATAGAATGCAGGCGACATGGTTTAGATTCCCGGATAGAGAAGATTCCCTGGAGGAGGAAATGGCAACTCATAGTATTCTTGCCTAAAAAATCCCATGGATAGAGGAACCTGATGGGCTACAGTCCAGGAAGTTGCAAAGAGTCAGACATGGCGACAGCACCGAGCAGACAACAGCCTAGGGAAACCTCTGGGGATGATAACACTTTACACCTGAGTTGACAAAATCCTACTCTGCTGAGGAGTCTAGATAGATAGAAAGTTCAATCTTATATTTACCTCAAATCTGGTTACCCATAACTAATGTGCATCATTTCCAGTTGACATTATGGAACTACCTGGAATAACTCCTCTTTGTCTGCAGTTCTCCAAATATAAAGGCAGTGCATAGGGGAGGAAGGGGCTGAAAGAATATTCCAGAAACTTTTTGAAGTAAATAACCTGGAGGACTATTCAAAAACTGTGTCTCAACCAAATTCAGTTTTTACAAAGATGCACATATTGGGTTTCAATCATATTTACTATTTAGGTACAAGCTGACATTTATTTATAGCATATAATTTAAATAGCACTGTATTTTTTTTCATCATGCATTTTCCTTAAATTAGCTCACAGCATCATTACACAGATCTGCAGTCTGATGTGAGGCAATGATGCTTCACTGGAAGAAAACTGGTGGAGAGAGAGAGAAGAGGAAATGATAGACTTAGTACTATATTTTATTGGAACTAGCATCCCATTAGTTACAAGATACACCTACATTTTATGGACCACTATGAATAGATGAATTCTGGTATTTATTAGTTTGAGATATTCGGAGACTAGATGGAAGGTGAAGTAGACCATTTCTTCACTTCTTGTTCTATTCTGAAGCTAGGCATGGTTGAGGACAGGAGCAGGAACACAAGGTGACTATTCCACTGTCTTTTCATGTTACTTATGCCAAAAACACAAAGTAAGTATTGAGAGTGACTGGGGATGTGGGGTGAGAGTCAGCATAAATATATTCCATGGCATTTTATGTAGCATCATTTGAATGTGGCTAACAGCCTTGTGAGTGGCTTCCCAGGTGATTCTATTGGTAATAGAATGCAGGCGACATGGTTTAGATTCCCGGATAGAGAAGATTCCCTGGAGGAGGAAATGGCAACTCATAGTATTCTTGCCTAAAAAATCCCATGGATAGAGGAACCTGATGGGCTACAGTCCAGGAAGTTGCAAAGAGTCAGACATGGCGACAGCACCGAGCAGACAACAGCCTAGGGAAACCTCTGGGGATGATAACACTTTACACTAATATTTTCTGAGCTCCTGACACATAAATACCAAGTGTAGATGTTATTTCATAAACCTTATCCATTGACTACATTTTGTGTGAAGCCTTTTTCTTCTTCCTTTTATATTTCTAGGAAGGCAATAATGGCAGGATGAAGATAGAGAACTTTTAGGTGGCCTGGGGAAGTCTGGAAACAGAATAAAGTGGTACAAACAGGAGAACTGGAAATGTACTTTCTATTACATGCTTCATTAGGTGTTTCCTTAGTATGTTTAATTTAGTGAATTAAAATGGCATTGCTCAACTATCTTTACTAAATCACTTAGCTTTCCTTTTATTGACCTGGCTCATTTGCTCAAGAACCTGCAAATGATATTAAAGGCCAATCTGCCATGTAAATGAAAAATCAGAATCTTGGGCAGAATCACAGGTTTCCTTTCCATTACTATGGAGAAGTGTTCACTTTTAACCATTTTTACTTCCTTTTTCTCCTCTAATTTTTCAACCTTTGTGTTTTATGTGGTACAAAGAGGCTTTCCCCTTGTTTTAACTTGACAAGTAGGAGAAAGGAAACAAGCAAAACTCATTCTCTTCTCTCTTGGCTACTAAGAAGGAACTCTGTGGATATCAAAACCCTAACCTGAATTATTGGCAGATAATAGTATTTGTGGCCATTGTCAACTTGACACTGAAGTTTATGTGTGAAGTGTGATGCGTTTCCTTTTCCTAGATAGTCAAGGGAGTTGGAGTATTGTTATTCAGTTGTCTCTCATCTCTCTATTAAATGAACAGGAAAATAATTTTACTAAATTATGGCCACACAAATGACAAAAGTCATTTTTTCTAGATTGCTGGGAGTGAAATGTAATAGAAAGAGCAGAGAATGACTGTAGTATTGACAGAACATTCTTTCTCCTGATAGAATGTAGTGCCATCTGAGCCTAATTCTTTCCCCTGTATTTGTATCTTTTATGACATTATTACAGCTTCTCTCATCTAAAGGATTATTTCTTTACCCCTGAATTTGAGATGGCCTTTTAGCTGGATTTGGCCAAAACAACATGACAGAAGAGAAGGTATTCCACTTCTGAAAATAGACCTCAAAATCCTTGTAAACTCTCACTCTCTCAGACAGCCACTGTAACCAAGAAGGTAAACAACCCCTGCTTGCTTAGTGGAAGATGAGACATCATTTTAAAGCAGAACCCTGAGCAACCCACCAGCTGGACTATAAACTTGGTTGGTCAAGATTAGTTGAATATGATCTAAGTAAGTGAGACCTCTCAGGTTATCCACAGACCCATGAGCTAAAATAAGTGTTTATTGATATATACTACAGAGGTTCTATCATTATTTATTATGCTGCATTACCATGACAAAATATAACTTATTTAGAGATGTTTCCAAATAGAAACTTTTGTTCCTTTCTCAACTCCAATACAACAATGGATACTGAAGAGTGGCAGTAGATTGATGCATGTGCTTTATTCCTTGAAACTAGTTCACAATTTCTAGAAGTTCCCAAGGGAAATATGCTGTTACTTTTTTTTTTTGCCACTTTTCTTGCTACTAGTTGTCCAACATCTTTTTCTTCACTTTACTGAAAGAAAAAAAGGTTAAAAAAATCATGTCTATGTTTGGAATTCTGAACTTCTTTTATATTTACTTTCCAATCACAATCCCAGGGCACACATGACCTCTCATTATAGTCTTCTGTCAACTTGCTGTAAGATCTTTGACTCACTTCATTCATGTGAAGAAATTAATGAATGAAAAAAAGCATAAAACATTAGGGAAGGACATGAAATTTAATATATTAAGTATAATAACAGTGTATAATCACAACTTTACATTGTTTTATTCTTAAATTGTAATCTTAGGTCACTTGTATGAGAATCTTCTTGGAGAAATGACTAGAATGCATATCCTTAGGTCCCACCCAGACTTACGGCATCAGGAAAAAGTCTAAGCATAAACAAATACAATAATATTGTGCTGAATGTTTTCTCTATTTGTTTGTTGTTTAGTGTTGTTTTCCAGTGCTGAAATTGTAAAAGTGAAATCAGTGGTCAGCTCGTTTATGTCATTAAGATAGAAGTTTGGTTTGCACTCAGATCCATCAAGAAAAATAAACCACTCTGTGTATTCCCACCACACAGGTTTACATTTGGATGTAAAATTAGAAAAACATCTTAAAAATTGCTCAAATACTATGTGCTAAGGGAGTAAGGTTAAAGAAGTCATCGTTAGCATCTAAGAAGCTATCATTAAAAAGCTAACCTAATATTTGTTTCAACTGTTATCTCTTGACACCAGCCCACATATCTGTCCAGAACTCAAAAAGATTTTTTTCCCCCTGGACTATAAACTTGGTTGGTCAAGATTAGTTGAATATGATCTAAGTAAGTGAGACCTCTCAGGTTATCCACAGACCCATGAGCTAAAATAAGTGTTTATTGATATATACTACAGAGGTTCTATCATTATTTATTATGCTGCATTACCATGACAAAATATAACTTATTTAGAGATGTTTCCAAATAGAAACTTTTGTTCCTTTCTCAACTCCAATACAACAATGGATACTGAAGAGTGGCAGTAGATTGATGCATGTGCTTTATTCCTTGAAACTAGTTCACAATTTCTAGAAGTTCCCAAGGGAAATATGCTGTTACTTTTTTTTTTTGCCACTTTTCTTGCTACTAGTTGTCCAACATCTTTTTCTTCACTTTACTGAAAGAAAAAAAGGTTAAAAAAATCATGTCTATGTTTGGAATTCTGAACTTCTTTTATATTTACTTTCCAATCACAATCCCAGGGCACACATGACCTCTCATTATAGTCTTCTGTCAACTTGCTGTAAGATCTTTGACTCACTTCATTCATGTGAAGAAATTAATGAATGAAAAAAAGCATAAAACATTAGGGAAGGACATGAAATTTAATATATTAAGTATAATAACAGTGTATAATCACAACTTTACATTGTTTTATTCTTAAATTGTAATCTTAGGTCACTTGTATGAGAATCTTCTTGGAGAAATGACTAGAATGCATATCCTTAGGTCCCACCCAGACTTACGGCATCAGGAAAAAGTCTAAGCATAAACAAATACAATAATATTGTGCTGAATGTTTTCTCTATTTGTTTGTTGTTTAGTGTTGTTTTCCAGTGCTGAAATTGTAAAAGTGAAATCAGTGGTCAGCTCGTTTATGTCATTAAGATAGAAGTTTGGTTTGCACTCAGATCCATCAAGAAAAATAAACCACTCTGTGTATTCCCACCACACAGGTTTACATTTGGATGTAAAATTAGAAAAACATCTTAAAAATTGCTCAAATACTATGTGCTAAGGGAGTAAGGTTAAAGAAGTCATCGTTAGCATCTAAGAAGCTATCATTAAAAAGCTAACCTAATATTTGTTTCAACTGTTATCTCTTGACACCAGCCCACATATCTGTCCAGAACTTTCTCTAGAGATGAGCAGTCTATCCTTATCATGCACCCTCCAGATTTCTTGCACGTGTATCGCGGTAGCTGATTCTTAAATCAAAACCAGATGGAGAATGGGATTCTGTTAAATGTATTGTTATTTCCTGGCTTCTCCTCTGTGATGCAGACATTTCAGAAATAGGACTGGTGGTGAGGTCGAGTTGACTAGTGAGAACCCAGCACATATCAAATCTCTGTGCTAATGTTACTAAATATGTGGTCCAAAATTTTAAGGAAAAAACACTCCACCTTTTGGTAGAAAGAGTATCAGTAGTATCTAAATATGATTTACACTTAAGTTTTGAAAATTAAACCAGGTAAAGATAGAGGTGACATTCTCCTACTCTATAGGTATCAACAATTCCGCTTCTCAAGGGGCTTGGCCAGTTTCTTCCTTTCATTATACGTTTACAATTTCCTCCTGAACCTTTGGTAAGCATTAGCTCTTGTTTTCTGATTGTTAGATCCTTTCTTCCTACATTTCATGAGATTACATATAGTGGCATTTGTCTTCCTCTTACAGATTTCATGGAAAATATTTCTAATTTTATTTCCACCCTTAGTACTTCCTTTAAAAGCACTTCTGACAGTAACAGCACTTTTGTACTCATCAAACATGATGGAATTAATACTTCTTCAAAGTCCCTCAAAAATAAGCCTACATACTACAATACAGTAAAGATAGGAAATGACAAAAATTGACACATGTAATTGCTAAAGATATCTGGAGGAGGTGAGCAGATTGCACAGGTTTTTATACTCATAATTTACTTGTGAGAGTTGGTCGGTTTGAAGTCCATGAGCAAAGGACAATCTCTCTCTCTCTCGCTCTTTCTCTAGGTATATATATATAAATTTCCATCTGAAGCAAATGTCAGATGTATTTTGGAGAAATGAAAACTGCTTATATGTGTCAAGAATTTTGATTACATAATTTTATTAAGTGTCCGCAACAAGTCAGTATTATTCCCATCCTGTACATGTTATAGTTGAAAGCAGAGAGGGTAAAAAATTAACCCAAAGTCATACAGTTTGTAAAAGACAGAGCCAGGGTACTTCCCTGGTGGTCCAGTGGTTACAAATCCACCTTCCAGTACAAAGGATGCTGGTTTGATCACTAGTCACAGAACTAAGATCCCACTTGCTGTGGGATAACCAAGCCCTTGTGCCACAAGGAAGATTCCACCTATTGCATCTAAGATGGGATGCAGTCAAATAAATAAACAGTTTTTAAAGAAAGACATAACCCAAATTTAAATCTACATCTTTTTAAAAAATTATTTTTATGTTACTTTTACAGTTTTGTTATTTACAGATATGTATAATTCCAGATTAGTCATATGCATATCCTTGGCCCCCTCCCTCCTCCACCCCCCTCCCAGTCACTCCAACCCACCCCTCCATAATTTAAATCTACATCTTCTTAGTCCAAACTGTGTGATTTTGCTACTTTATCCCTTTGTCTCTGTCATAGAATTTTCCAACAGATAAAGTCCTCTCTTTTCACAGAAAGGAGTGTACAGCACTAATCTATCTAACACATGTCTTTTCAACCTCCATGGTTGACTCTCAAATTGGGAAGAAGGAAATGCTTCTTAAACAAAGCCTCTACCTTTCCTCTCTGGGGCACCTGCTCTCATTTTTTTTAATTTCCAATGATAATAAACCAAAGTTGTAAATCATATTATACCTTTGTTGTGAAGGACATTTTTTTTTTATTTCAGTCATCCAGCATTCATTCCTTCTTTCTACCAGCCCATCAATTTCTTTTCAGATGTCCTTTTTCTTTTTGTGTTGTCTTAGTGAGACATAGAAACCTTTTTCTGGAGGAGGTGAGCAGATTGCAGTTATACTCATTATTTACTTGTGAGAGTTGGTCGGTTTGAAGTCCATGAGCAAAGGACAATCTCTCTCTCTCTCGCTCTTTCTCTAGGTATATATATATAAATTTCCATCTGAAGCAAATGTCAGATGTATTTTGGAGAAATGAAAACTGCTTATATGTGTCAAGAATTTTGATTACATAATTTTATTAAGTGTCCGCAACAAGTCAGTATTATTCCCATCCTGTACATGTTATAGTTGAAAGCAGAGAGGGTAAAAAATTAACCCAAAGTCATACAGTTTGTAAAAGACAGAGCCAGGGTACTTCCCTGGTGGTCCAGTGGTTACAAATCCACCTTCCAGTACAAAGGATGCTGGTTTGATCACTAGTCACAGAACTAAGATCCCACTTGCTGTGGGATAACCAAGCCCTTGTGCCACAAGGAAGATTCCACCTATTGCATCTAAGATGGGATGCAGTCAAATAAATAAACAGTTTTTAAAGAAAGACATAACCCAAATTTAAATCTACATCTTTTTAAAAAATTATTTTTATGTTACTTTTACAGTTTTGTTATTTACAGATATGTATAATTCCAGATTAGTCATATGCATATCCTTGGCCCCTCCTCCTCCACCCTCCCAGTCACTCCAACCCACCCCTCCATAATTTAAATCTACATCTTCTTAGTCCAAACTGTGTGATTTTGCTACTTTATCCCTTTGTCTCTGTCATAGAATTTTCCAACAGATAAAGTCCTCTCTTTTCACAGAAAGGAGTGTACAGCACTAATCTATCTAACACATGTCTTTTCAACCTCCATGGTTGACTCTCAAATTGGGAAGAAGGAAATGCTTCTTAAACAAAGCCTCTACCTTTCCTCTCTGGGGCACCTGCTCTCATTTTTTTTAATTTCCAATGATAATAAACCAAAGTTGTAAATCATATTATACCTTTGTTGTGAAGGACATTTTTTTTTTATTTCAGTCATCCAGCATTCATTCCTTCTTTCTACCAGCCCATCAATTTCTTTTCAGATGTCCTTTTTCTTTTTGTGTGTAGTCTTAGTGAGACATAGAAACCAGTCTCCTACTATGGAGGCTGAAGTGGCAAAATGCTCCCACTCCCCAGCCTAGTATATCATCTAAGGACATTTGTTTCATGATTGAATAATCAAACAGTTTCCTCTAGAGTTCTGATTTTGAGCAATGGATGAAGTCACAGGGATGATTTGGAGATGATGTAATTCAATGACAGTTTCTATTATAACACTGATTTCTATAGTCCTTCCGTTATCACAGCTTTAGTTTCTGAAGTTATTCGAAAAAATAACAAACTTCCCTTCATTTGTGTGAGAATAAACTGCAACTTTACTTTTTATTACTGAAGTTAGCCAGATTCAACTTCTGTGGAATTAAAGACTCCACATTAGTATATTGATAGTAATTTCTCTATTAATTAGTTTACCTATCTCAACTCATTAAAAATGTAAACCATGAGTATTACAATAAAAAATAAGTGAGAAAACTGGAAAGTAAACCACTCTGTATTAGAAGATTGTCTTATATTTAGTGCATAGTGTGTATAATAATTAGGATTGCTTTCAACTGCAAATAGAAAAAAAACTCCAACTGTATTTGAATACCTTGGAGGAAAATCAAAGAAAAAATGAGAATAAAAAAGATAAAATGGAGATGGGAATAGTTACTACTCAACATTTATACCATGAATTCACTAAACATGTGTCTCAACACTAAGAGCTTTCCAGAAGTCTAAACAAGAAGGAAATACTGTCAGTTGCCCAGATGAATATTCCAGATGAAAACCTGATCACTTGCTCAGAAGATAAACTACACCTCACGCTGAGACCAGAAGAAAAAAAAGGGTTTGGGTGTGTGTGTGTGTGTGTGTTTGTGTGTGTGTGGTGTGTTCTCATGTGGGAACTGTACAAAAGTACAGTAAATAGTGTCAGCAGACACATCTCTAGAGAAAACACTACAGTGTGGTTCACAGACTGTTTTTAAAAACCTTGCTCAGTGTAAGTTAATAACATCATGCCAGAATGAAATTCACTGAAAAGAGTTCGGTGGGGAACCAAAATGATATGACCCAGGTGTGTAACTCTCTGTAGGTCTGGTGTTTCATCCACAGAGAGATCTTACAGTGTTTAGATGCACGAGTAGGCAATCGACATTCCAGAATTCCTCCTAAACTACTGTTTTCCTAAAGCATTGCTGAGAAATGAGTTTAAGGTTACACCCTCTAGCAATTAACTGCTGGGCAGCTATTCTATGTTGACTGTGGAGCAGATGGTTAATCTGGCCATTGTTAAATGGGATGGAAAGAAGAAAACAGTTTCCTCTAGATCTGATTCTGATAAGACTTTTTCTACATTCATTAAGTTCACTTCCGTTATCACAGCTTTAGTTTCTGAAGTTATTCGAAAAAATAACAAACTTCCCTTCATTTGTGTGAGAATAAACTGCAACTTTACTTTTTATTACTGAAGTTAGCCAGATTCAACTTCTGTGGAATTAAAGACTCCACATTAGTATATTGATAGTAATTTCTCTATTAATTAGTTTACCTATCTCAACTCATTAAAAATGTAAACCATGAGTATTACAATAAAAAATAAGTGAGAAAACTGGAAAGTAAACCACTCTGTATTAGAAGATTGTCTTATATTTAGTGCATAGTGTGTATAATAATTAGGATTGCTTTCAACTGCAAATAGAAAAAAAACTCCAACTGTATTTGAATACCTTGGAGGAAAATCAAAGAAAAAATGAGAATAAAAAAGATAAAATGGAGATGGGAATAGTTACTACTCAACATTTATACCATGAATTCACTAAACATGTGTCTCAACACTAAGAGCTTTCCAGAAGTCTAAACAAGAAGGAAATACTGTCAGTTGCCCAGATGAATATTCCGCAGATGAAAACCTGATCACTTGCTCAGAAGATAAACTACACCTCACGCTGAGACCAGAAGAAAAAAAAGGGTTTGGGTGTGTGTGTGGGTGTGTGTGTGGTGTGTGTGTGTGGTGTGTTCTCATGTGGGAACTGTACAAAAGTACAGTAAATAGTGTCAGCAGACACATCTCTAGAGAAAACACTACAGTGTGGTTCACAGACTGTTTTTAAAAACCTTGCTCAGTGTAAGTTAATAACATCATGCCAGAATGAAATTCACTGAAAAGAGTTCGGTGGGGAACCAAAATGATATGACCCAGGTGTGTAACTCTCTGTAGGTCTGGTGTTTCATCCACAGAGAGATCTTACAGTGTTTAGATGCACGAGTAGGCAATCGACATTCCAGAATTCCTCCTAAACTACTGTTTTCCTAAAGCATTGCTGAGAAATGAGTTTAAGGTTACACCCTCTAGCAATTAACTGCTGGGCAGCTATTCTATGTTGACTGTGGAGCAGATGGTTAATCTGGCCATTGTTAAATTGGAGGAACTGAAGAAAGAAGCATAAATAGAAAGAAATTGTTTTCCAGCTTGGAGTAAGGGAGAAGCACACAGTGGGAAGAGACAAAATTATGCTTAAGAAACTATCAGATGAATTTAAATGAAGAAATAAGACAGTATTAAATGTAATGCCTTAGAGGGAAATGGTAGTAACAGCATGACGTCAGTTAAACAACTTCCTCTTTGGACTGGCTACACAGTTACATGACCCATATCCTAACCAAAATAAGAAGGTTATGAGAAACCTCAAACAAACTACTTAGTTCATTCTTAAATGGACAAATTCATATTTAAGATACAGAGAAAATTAAAGGACATTTAAGAATGTATGTGACTCATCTATATAAAATTTGAACTTTGAACTATAAAAATCTTGATTAAAATCATTATTTTCTAAAAAATACAATATTTCAAATCTGATCTTAGGGAAATAGAAACAGAACAGCTACTAGGGAATTGCTACGGACTAAATATTGTTTCCCCTGAGAATTCATACATTGAAGCCAAAATCTTCAATGTGTTAGCACTTGCAGGTAGGGCCTTTTACAGGGAATTAGGTCATAAGAGTGAACCCCTCTTGAGTAGGATTAGTTGGATTGTAAAAAGAGGTGTTAGAAAGATGATCACACTTCCTCTGCTCACTGCCCTCTAATACACATCTCCATACCAGACAATAGGGTCTCACCAGATCACAACCACACAGTCATTCTGGTCTTGAACTTCCTGGTCTCTAGAACAAAATAAATGTTTGTGGTTTAACTCACCCAGTTTAGGGTTTATTTACTATAGCAGCTGAAACTAAGATAGAAACTGAATAGACAAACATCAAAATAATATGACCCAGGTGTGTAACTCTCTGTAGGTCTGGTGTTTCATCCACAGAGAGATCTTACAGTGTTTAGATGCACGAGTAGGCAATCGACATTCCAGAATTCCTCCTAAACTACTGTTTTCCTAAAGCATTGCTGAGAAATGAGTTTAAGGTTACACCCTCTAGCAATTAACTGCTGGGCAGCTATTCTATGTTGACTGTGGAGCAGATGGTTAATCTGGCCATTGTTAAATTGGAGGAACTGAAGAAAGAAGCATAAATAGAAAGAAATTGTTTTCCAGCTTGGAGTAAGGGAGAAGCACACAGTGGGAAGAGACAAAATTATGCTTAAGAAACTATCAGATGAATTTAAATGAAGAAATAAGACAGTATTAAATGTAATGCCTTAGAGGGAAATGGTAGTAACAGCATGACGTCAGTTAAACAACTTCCTCTTTGGACTGGCTACACAGTTACATGACCCATATCCTAACCAAAATAAGAAGGTTATGAGAAACCTCAAACAAACTACTTAGTTCATTCTTAAATGGACAAATTCATATTTAAGATACAGAGAAAATTAAAGGACATTTAAGAATGTATGTGACTCATCTATATAAAATTTGAACTTTGAACTATAAAAATCTTGATTAAAATCATTATTTTCTAAAAAATACAATATTTCAAATCTGATCTTAGGGAAATAGAAACAGAACAGCTACTAGGAATTGCTACGGACTAAATATTGTTTCCCCTGAGAATTCATACATTGAAGCCAAAATCTTCAATGTGTTAGCACTTGCAGGTAGGGCCTTTTACAGGGAATTAGGTCATAAGAGTGAACCCCTCTTGAGTAGGATTAGTTGGATTGTAAAAAGAGGTGTTAGAAAGATGATCACACTTCCTCTGCTCACTGCCCTCTAATACACATCTCCATACCAGACAATAGGGTCTCACCAGATCACAACCACACAGTCATTCTGGTCTTGAACTTCCTGGTCTCTAGAACAAAATAAATGTTTGTGGTTTAACTCACCCAGTTTAGGGTTTATTTACTATAGCAGCTGAAACTAAGATAGAAACTGAATAGACAAACATCAAAATAATTGACTTACACTCAACTGTATCAATAACTACCTAAAAGGTAAACTGATACTCTGTGATAGATAGAATTAAGAGTCCCAGAAATGTTCATGTGTAATCTCTGGGACTTGTGTATATGTTACTTTCCTTTAGCTAAAAGGATTTTGTAGATATGGTTAAGCTTATGGACCTTGAGTTGTGAAAATTACTATGGATTATGTGAATGAGGTCAGGAGAAATGTATGAGCCTTTAAGAGTAGAAAACCTTTTTCAGCTGGAGTTGTACATTTTTAAGTCTAAGAATGGAGAAATAATACTATGATGCGAAGAATGTAGGTGATTTCTAGAATCTGGAAAAGACAAAGAAATAACTACTTCCTTAGATTCCCTTGGAAAAAAAGAAAACACAGAATTGCTGACATTTTGATTTTTGCTCAGCAGGAGAACAGTATAGGACTTCTACATATAGAATAATAGAATAGTAAATTTGAGTTGCTTAAGCCTCTAACCCGGTGGCAGTTTGTTATAGTAGCAATAGAAAACGCATAGATACTCCATGTAAAAGGCAGAAATGTTCTGTCTGCATTAAAAACAAAAATATAAGAATACTGGCAAAGTAAAATATAGAAAGAGATGCGCCATGCAGCAAAGGAGGCTGGTATGGCTATATTAATACCAGACAAAGTTTGCTTTAATTCAAGGTAATTTAGTTTAATTACCAATTACAGAAAGAAGCAGTATATAGTGAAAAAGGGGGTCAGTTCAAAAAAAAACCCCATAATCTTTAAATGCATACATTTTCACGACCAAATAGAGTGTATTTCAGAATTACAAGTTGGTGTAATATTAGAAAAATAATGTAATTCACCTTGGTGACATAATAAAGGAGGAAAACAATTGATTTTCTTAGCTGTGTAGAAAGTATTAACAAAACAACAACTTTTATATGTATTAAAAAATCAGCAAACTAGGAATATAGAGAAACGTCTTCAGTTTGATAGTGAGTATTTACAAAATAAATGTTTGTGGTTTAACTCACCCAGTTTAGGGTTTATTTACTATAGCAGCTGAAACTAAGATAGAAACTGAATAGACAAACATCAAAATAATTGACTTACACTCAACTGTATCAATAACTACCTAAAAGGTAAACTGATACTCTGTGATAGATAGAATTAAGAGTCCCAGAAATGTTCATGTGTAATCTCTGGGACTTGTGTATATGTTACTTTCCTTTAGCTAAAAGGATTTTGTAGATATGGTTAAGCTTATGGACCTTGAGTTGTGAAAATTACTATGGATTATGTGAATGAGGTCAGGAGAAATGTATGAGCCTTTAAGAGTAGAAAACCTTTTTCAGCTGGAGTTGTACATTTTTAAGTCTAAGAATGGAGAAATAATACTATGATGCGAAGAATGTAGGTGATTTCTAGAATCTGGAAAAGACAAAGAAATAACTACTTCCTTAGATTCCCTTGGAAAAAAAGAAAACACAGAATTGCTGACATTTTGATTTTTGCTCAGCAGGAGAACAGTATAGGACTTCTACATATAGAATAATAGAATAGTAAATTTGAGTTGCTTAAGCCTCTAACCCGGTGGCAGTTTGTTATAGTAGCAATAGAAAACGCATAGATACTCCATGTAAAAGGCAGAAATGTTCTGTCTGCATTAAAAACAAAAATATAAGAATACTGGCAAAGTAAAATATAGAAAGAGATGCGCCATGCAGCAAAGGAGGCTGGTATGGCTATATTAATACCAGACAAAGTTTGCTTTAATTCAAGGTAATTTAGTTTAATTACCAATTACAGAAAGAAGCAGTATATAGTGAAAAAGGGGGTCAGTTCAAAAAAAAACCCCATAATCTTTAAATGCATACATTTTCACGACCAAATAGAGTGTATTTCAGAATTACAAGTTGGTGTAATATTAGAAAAATAATGTAATTCACCTTGGTGACATAATAAAGGAGGAAAACAATTGATTTTCTTAGCTGTGTAGAAAGTATTAACAAAACAACAACTTTTATATGTATTAAAAAATCAGCAAACTAGGAATATAGAGAAACGTCTTCAGTTTGATAGTGAGTATTTACAAAAAGCCTACGGGTAACATCAGACTTAACTCTGAAATATTGAACACCTTTCCCTTAAGATGAAAGGAAAAAAACACAAAGATGTACACGATTGCCATTTTTATTTGACATTGTATTAGAAGTCCTAACTCATGGAATAATGTTAAAGAAAAAAAGAAAGAAGAGGTACAGGGAAAGAGTTTGAGAGACAGAGAAATCTCAAGTGAAAAGTCAGAAGCGTAACTATCATTATACACAGGCAACATGAATATGAATTTTAAAAAGCAAAGAAATATAGAAACTACAAGAGCTAGTTGAATTTAGCAAATTCAAGGGGTACATGGTCAATTATATTTTTATAAACTAGCAACAAATAACTGGACAATAATAGTTTAAAAATAGCATTTATAATTTTATCAAAAACAAAATATCTAGGGATAATATTAGTGAACTATATGCAAGACTTTTCTGAAAATTATAGATGACAAATTCATTAAATATTCAAAGATCTAAGTAAATAGATATGTTTGTGGATTGCAAGTCTCTATACTGCCAGATATAAATTCTATCTATATAGAGTTGATGTAATCTTAATCAAAACTTCAGCAGAATTCTATAGATATACACAAGCCAATTTTGAGATTTATATGTAAATTTGAAGACAGAGAGAGGTCAAGGCCAACCCTGAAGCTATAGTGATGAAAACAGGGTCATACTTGAATAACATAGACAAATGCTTGAAATAAATAGCAGATAGTCCACAGAAGGACCTACACATATACAACAACTTGATTTATAACAAAAACACCAACGTAGTTTAATAGGACAGTGAACATTATGGGCAAAATTCTAGTAAGGCAATAACATGATAATTTGAGAATAGTAACAAATGTGTTGTCTTTTAAAAAAAAGTATAGACTATCCCTTGATTCAATCAAGTATGACTATACATGTAAATCAAATTGCTAAGAACCAGAGCTAGTTATATAGCTATTGTTTCTCAGTTTAAGTTACGTTGCTTTACTCTTTTCTGAGATACTAGGATTTAGAGTCTCCAAATTCATATTCCCTAGACTTTCTTGCCAGTTGGCTTTCTTTTAGGTTCTGCCAATGTGAAGCACTCACAGGATTTTGGAGACCTAGATAAAGGAAAAGAGGATTTGTCTCTGTTTCCAAGTCCTGTCAGCTTCCCTCAGACATTAAAGGGCTGCTGCCAGATTCTTTGGTGTTCCCCTCCTTAGAATTTCCAACCCCAGCTCTGTAAGGGCCCCCTCTTTAAGCTCCAGCATGTTGGTAACTCCGTCTCTTCCCTCTTATTCTTCCAACCTCTAGAGTAGGAGTCGCTTTCTGCCATTAATAATATGGAGGTTACCTGAGCATCCTTTTTACTCTTCCAGTTTTCAAACATCTTGGATAACCAATTCCTTGTATCAAATCATTTCTTTTACAAATGCCTGATGTTTTCTGCTTTCATGGCTGCGCCTTGAATGATATAGAGCCCATAACTCACAAGAAATGTCTCTCTTGAGGCAACTACTTGAACATTTAAGATACTCTTTTCAAGTATAAATTATCTAATTGAATTTTTAAAACCCTCAGGCCACCTTACCCTTCTCAGAAACTCACCTTCCCAGTCTAAAAATGAGTGCTAATGGATTCCAGGGCAGTTAATGCAGGAATAAAAGTAAGCATACGTGATTGCTTTCTACAATACCCAAAATATCTTTCATGGACATAGCAATAAACACCAGTTGAATGGACCACGAATCTGTGATGTGAACTCAGATTTTTCAATGTGAACTTGGACTTTTCCATACTTGCTAGAATTTCTCACCACTAGTTTCTTTGATTGATAAGTTTTGTAGCAGTTTTCCTTTTAGGTTGCTATAGTTGTCCTCAGGGCCAATAGCAACTTAATTGGTAATTATACAGCAGCTGAAGATGGCATTGTTGACATGCCAGTAACCAATGCCAGCATTTAGATTACTAGAGGTGGTTGCCTTTGTAATAAACAAGCTAAAGTTAATATCAATATATCAAATGTCCAAGAAGAAAGCATGTATTTTGCCAGGAGAAGGTAAGGGTTATAATAATCATGTTCAGATTTCCTAGAGAGCAGAAAAGAATGAACTGTCTTAAGAGAAGGTTCGTGCCTCACATCTGCCCAAATTCCTTTTTTTGACAACCAATAGATAAAAGATCAAGCACATTGGAATAATGTGTTCTAAATCTCATATATTTTACTAGAAGTAAATATTAATATATATCTGTAAACCCCATCAGAATCTGATTATTAAAATCCTTCATCATATTCTAGGACTGCAATCTTAGTCATTGAATGAGCCCACTCTAGGGCATCTACCAATCAATAAACTATCAACTTAATGTGAATAATAGTGATAATAAGTGTTAGTCCCTCAGTTGCATCCAACTCTTTGTGACCCCATGGACTGCAGCACACCAGGCTTCTCTGTCTATGGGATTCTCCATGCAAGAATAGTGGAGTGGGTAGCCATTTCCTTCTCTAGGGAATCTGAGTTATTCCCAACCCAGGGATGGAACCCAGGTCTCCTGCATTGCAGGCAGATTCTTTGCAGCCTGAACTAGTAGGGAAGTGATGATAATATTAGTAGTAATGACAGCTGTACATGAGTACTTATTATGTATCGACAATTTTGAATGCTTTAAGTGTATAGTCTCTTTAAATTTCTATTAAATACAAGAAGTCATTCTTTGATTAGAAACAGTGGCTTGATTTATTTTTTGGGTATTTCTCTTTCTAGAGGAGAGTTCAATTTGAAGGAGGTATTAATTAAGGAACTCTGTCACCAGAGAACTACACAATGGGCATGCCCCAAACTAAGTCAACTGAACTCCTCCCAGAAATATGAATCTTGACTGGAGTGATTCAATAGCGACAACACTCTGACAAGATTCTCATATTTACTAGGCTAGTAAATAAATATTAATTCTTATTTTGAGTTTCAGCCATCACCCTTTCCTTTGATTTTCTAAGCCACTAAGTATCCATACCCTCAAATTATTTTCTGCTTAAAACTTCAGAGAATCAATTGCTGTTGCTTGGAACAAAATTTTCTAAACATAAGTTTTATCTATGGGAAAATTGATGCTTAGTGTCGTTAAGTCAATTGTGTAATATCAAACATTTTCTCAGATGTTTCTCTTTCATCAGAAAGTGAAAGTGTTAGCCCCTCAGTTGTGTCTGACTCTTTGTGACCCTATGGATTGTAGTCTGCCAGGGCTCCTCTGTCCATGGCATTCTCTAGGCAAGAGTACTGGAGTGGGTTGCCATTCCCTTCTCCCGGGGATATTCTTTACTCAGGGATTGAACTCTGATCTACATTGCAGGTGAATTCTTTACTGTCTGAGCCACCAGGGAAGACTTTCTCAAATCAGAGATCAGATTTTAATCCAGTTTCCTCCGATTTTATGAAACCAGAGTTCTAGTTGAAATGCCTTTATAATAGATGTAAAAAGTAAATTTTATTTTATTCAAGATAGGGTGTTTCTGAACAGTTTATAGCAACCCGAGAGACTGGAAACATCAGTACTGGTCATTCATACTGTAATGGATCTTCCTAGTAGCTCATCTGGACAAATAAGTGAGATTCTGAAAGCTAGAGAAAAGCTTTAATATGAATAAATCAAGAAGGCCTCATGACTCAGTTCTTCTCATAGTTGGGAGAAGGAAAATAATCACAGTTTAGAAGTGCAGTCTGGGAAAGCAATTTGGTGGTTCTTCTATAAACACAATTATCATATGTTCTAACACTTGGAGTTTTAGATATACACCGCAAATCATTGAAAACGGAGATTGAAACAGATTCTTGTACATGTGTGTTCATAGAAGCACTATCCACAATAGTCAAAATGTGGAACAACTCAAGTGTGAATTAATGGGTGAACATCTGAGTAAGTGGTGTACACACCGAATGGAATATTATTCAGACATAAAAAGAATTGAGTACCGATATATCCTACAGTTTGGAGACACCTTAAAAACACTGCTAAATGAAAGAAGTTAGACACAATAGGCCACATATTATGACTCTTTATATTAAATATCTAGAATAGATACATTCATAGAAACAGAAAGATTGTTGGTTTTGGGGGGCTGGGGAAAGGAAGAACAGGGAGTGATTATTTAATGAATAAAGAGTTTTAGTTTGGGATAATAATACTGATTTGGAACAAGATAGAGGTGTTTGTACAAAAATGTATATGCCACTAAATTGTATATTTTAAAAGAAAGTTCATTTTATGTGGATTTTACATCAAAAATTTTAAAAGTGCCTAAAAATTTTATAAACATTTTATGTGGCATTTTACATTTTCAAAATGGATTGTAGTCTGCCAGGGCTCCTCTGTCCATGGCATTCTCTGGCAAGAGTACTGGAGTGGGTTGCCATTCCCTTCTCCCGGGGATATTCTTTACTCAGGGATTGAACTCTGATCTACATTGCAGGTGAATTCTTTACTGTCTGAGCCACCAGGGAAGACTTTCTCAAATCAGAGATCAGATTTTAATCCAGTTTCCTCCGATTTTATGAAACCAGAGTTCTAGTTGAAATGCCTTTATAATAGATGTAAAAAGTAAATTTTATTTTATTCAAGATAGGGTGTTTCTGAACAGTTTATAGCAACCCGAGAGACTGGAAACATCAGTACTGGTCATTCATACTGTAATGGATCTTCCTAGTAGCTCATCTGGACAAATAAGTGAGATTCTGAAAGCTAGAGAAAAGCTTTAATATGAATAAATCAAGAAGGCCTCATGACTCAGTTCTTCTCATAGTTGGGAGAAGGAAAATAATCACAGTTTAGAAGTGCAGTCTGGGAAAGCAATTTGGTGGTTCTTCTATAAACACAATTATCATATGTTCTAACACTTGGAGTTTTAGATATACACCAAAATCATTGAAAACGGAGATTGAAACAGATTCTTGTACATGTGTGTTCATAGAAGCACTATCCACAATAGTCAAAATGTGGAACAACTCAAGTGTGAATTAATGGGTGAACATCTGAGTAAGTGGTGTACACACCGAATGGAATATTATTCAGACATAAAAAGAATTGAGTACCGATATATCCTACAGTTTGGAGACACCTTAAAAACACTGCTAAATGAAAGAAGTTAGACACAATAGGCCACATATTATGACTCTTTATATTAAATATCTAGAATAGATACATTCATAGAAACAGAAAGATTGTTGGTTTTGGGGGGCTGGGGAAAGGAAGAACAGGGAGTGATTATTTAATGAATAAAGAGTTTTAGTTTGGGATAATAATACTGATTTGGAACAAGATAGAGGTGTTTGTACAAAAATGTATATGCCACTAAATTGTATATTTTAAAAGAAAGTTCATTTTATGTGGATTTTACATCAAAAATTTTAAAAGTGCCTAAAAATTTTATAAACAAAATATATTAACTCTCCAAAACTACCTTATGAAGTAAGTTATTACCTAGCCCATTTTAGAGAGAAGGAAACTAAGGCACAGAAAAATTGTTATTTGTCTGTGGTTACAAAGCTGATAAAGTAGTGAATTTGGAATTCAAACTGAAGAGTTTAAGCTATGGCTCCTAAGTCTGAATTTTTCTACATTATACTCTTATACTCTTCAAAAATTGAGAATCAGGTAATTAAACTCTAGCCCAGCATAGTCCAATATAACTTTCTGTGATTATGAAAAGTTAAATAAGATCAGGCAGCCAAAATGCATGTAATTTCATGGCACTATTGCACAAATAACTGATTTTACTCTGTGGATCATACCTAAGCTCTTATCTTCTAAGCTTCTAGCTCATACTAGTTCATTTTTTGTAATTTTGTTTATTTTTTGACTACATCACATGTTGTGTAGGATCTTTAGATCCCTGACCAGGGATCAAACCTGTGTCCCCTACAGTGGAAGCACAGAGTGCTAACCACTGGACCACCAGGGAAGTCCCCAGAGTTTTGTTTTTTTTTTTTTTTTTTTTTGACTTTTTGTTTTATCTCCTCATTCAACATCTCACTTTTTCTTTTTCACTAAAATTTCTTCCCTTGGTAAGAGAGTTAACAGCTTCCAAACACTAGAACGCATATCTGTAACTAAATTTTGCAGTGCGTTGTGAAAGACTTAGACACTCTTATTTGTTCTTGTGTATTATCTCACATCTATTGACAGGCATTGTGAAGTTCCATAGGAAATGTGAGTTAAACATTGTGCTTTCAAATCCACGAAGGATTTACAAACTGATGTTATAATTTTCGTTGCAATTTGGCTTTACATTCTTATTGCACACTCAAACAGAAAGATTGTTGGTTTTGGGGGGCTGGGGAAAGGAAGAACAGGGAGTGATTATTTAATGAATAAAGAGTTTTAGTTTGGGATAATAATACTGATTTGGAACAAGATAGAGGTGTTTGTACAAAAATGTATATGCCACTAAATTGTATATTTTAAAAGAAAGTTCATTTTATGTGGATTTTACATCAAAAATTTTAAAAGTGCCTAAAAATTTTATAAACAAAATATATTAACTCTCCAAAACTACCTTATGAAGTAAGTTATTACCTAGCCCATTTTAGAGAGAAGGAAACTAAGGCACAGAAAAATTGTTATTTGTCTGTGGTTACAAAGCTGATAAAGTAGTGAATTTGGAATTCAAACTGAAGAGTTTAAGCTATGGCTCCTAAGTCTGAATTTTTCTACATTATACTCTTATACTCTTCAAAAATTGAGAATCAGGTAATTAAACTCTAGCCCAGCATAGTCCAATATAACTTTCTGTGATTATGAAAAGTTAAATAAGATCAGGCAGCCAAAATGCATGTAATTTCATGGCACTATTGCACAAATAACTGATTTTACTCTGTGGATCATACCTAAGCTCTTATCTTCTAAGCTTCTAGCTCATACTAGTTCATTTTTTGTAATTTTGTTTATTTTTTGACTACATCACATGTTGTGTAGGATCTTTAGATCCCTGACCAGGGATCAAACCTGTGTCCCCTACAGTGGAAGCACAGAGTGCTAACCACTGGACCACCAGGGAAGTCCCCAGAGTTTTGTTTTTTTTTTTTTTTTTTTTGACTTTTTGTTTTATCTCCTCATTCAACATCTCACTTTTTCTTTTTCACTAAAATTTCTTCCCTTGGTAAGAGAGTTAACAGCTTCCAAACACTAGAACGCATATCTGTAACTAAATTTTGCAGTGCGTTGTGAAAGACTTAGACACTCTTATTTGTTCTTGTGTATTATCTCACATCTATTGACAGGCATTGTGAAGTTCCATAGGAAATGTGAGTTAAACATTGTGCTTTCAAATCCACGAAGGATTTACAAACTGATGTTATAATTTTCTAGAAAAATATGCAATTTGGCTTTACATTCTTATTGCACACTTCCAGTAGTTTTTATCAATGTATTTTCTATCAAGTTGATAGATCTAGTTGTTATCATCCATTATTTTAAGGCTATGTCTACTCTTCACTCTGTAGAACACCATTAAGGCTAAAGTTTATCTAATATAAAAATAAAAATACTGTGTTAATGGAGAAATGTAACAAAACTGTCAACAAGTTGAAAGCAAATTGTCAGTTGAAACTGTCAACCAATCATTTTATCTTTTATGACAAATTGCCTTGCAGCCTATGAGTTATATGGTAAAGATGTTTGTGACAAAGATGTCTATGGCAAATACATTTGTGATGAAAATACTGGACATACCTATTGTCATTTTGATGAGATGCACGATGCAATGAATTTTGAAAAAGTGCATTAGACATTTGGTGTAAAAGAAGAGCCACAAATGTGGATGCAGAGCATTCCCTGTACTTCATCCCACGAATGTTTTTCCAAGGTTTTCTCTCATTTGTTTCTTTCTCAAAGTTAATTTTCTTTCAGTTTTGGGCCTCAAATCGTCATATTTTCTTTTCCTTCTTGTAATACTTGCAATGTCTACCTCTTTAATACAAACAACCAAGGTACCAAGGTGGAATATACATTTTTTCCAACTCTAAGTATCTCACACATGTACCAGCATGCAATTTATAATCATAATTAAAATTATTCTCAAGAAAGACAAAATAGATGAACAGTACCCTCAGTTGTAACCACTTGTGTTCATTTATCACAAAATAACCTTGCAATTTACACATGCAAGTAGCAGATGAGTGGCTTTCATTTCTTCAAAAAATATTTCAGTTAATAGGCCAGACATTACATTAAACATTTAAATGCATCGAGACAAAAATTCTTCTCTCATTAAGCTAGAAAAACAATTATAAATATAACTTTGTTACAAAAAAATTCATTCAATAGACACTCTTATTTGTTCTTGTGTATTATCTCACATCTATTGACAGGCATTGTGAAGTTCCATAGGAAATGTGAGTTAAACATTGTGCTTTCAAATCCACGAAGGATTTACAAACTGATGTTATAATTTTCTAGAAAAATATGCAATTTGGCTTTACATTCTTATTGCACACTTCCAGTAGTTTTTATCAATGTATTTTCTATCAAGTTGATAGATCTAGTTGTTATCATCCATTATTTTAAGGCTATGTCTACTCTTCACTCTGTAGAACACCATTAAGGCTAAAGTTTATCTAATATAAAAATAAAAATACTGTGTTAATGGAGAAATGTAACAAAACTGTCAACAAGTTGAAAGCAAATTGTCAGTTGAAACTGTCAACCAATCATTTTATCTTTTATGACAAATTGCCTTGCAGCCTATGAGTTATATGGTAAAGATGTTTGTGACAAAGATGTCTATGGCAAATACATTTGTGATGAAAATACTGGACATACCTATTGTCATTTTGATGAGATGCACGATGCAATGAATTTTGAAAAAGTGCATTAGACATTTGGTGTAAAAGAAGAGCCACAAATGTGGATGCAGAGCATTCCCTGTACTTCATCCCACGAATGTTTTTTCCAAGGTTTTCTCTCATTTGTTTCTTTCTCAAAGTTAATTTTCTTTCAGTTTTGGGCCTCAAATCGTCATATTTTCTTTTCCTTCTTGTAATACTTGCAATGTCTACCTCTTTAATACAAACAACCAAGGTACCAAGGTGGAATATACATTTTTTCCAACTCTAAGTATCTCACACATGTACCAGCATGCAATTTATAATCATAATTAAAATTATTCTCAAGAAAGACAAAATAGATGAACAGTACCCTCAGTTGTAACCACTTGTGTTCATTTATCACAAAATAACCTTGCAATTTACACATGCAAGTAGCAGATGAGTGGCTTTCATTTCTTCAAAAAATATTTCAGTTAATAGGCCAGACATTACATTAAACATTTAAATGCAATGGTAACCAAGAAAGACAAAAATTCTTCTCTCATTAAGCTAGAAAAACAATTATAAATATAACAGTTAATAGTTAACATTTATATAGAATTTAATATGCTCAGGCGTAGGTTTGGGGGACAAATAGAAGAGGAGTATGGTTGTAGATGAAAGTCAGATGCTCAATTTGGAGTATAATAAGTCTAAGGAGGGGCTTCTCAGGTACCTCTAGTGGTAAAGTATCCACCTGTCAATGCAGGAGACACAGGAGATGCAGCTTCTATCCATAGTTCGGGAAGATTCTCCAGAGGAGGAAATGACAACCCACTCTAGTTCTGATTCCAGTGTTCTTGTCTGAAAAATTCCATAGACAGAGGAGCCTGCAGTTCATGGGATTGCCAAGAGTAGGGCATGACCAAGTGATTGAGCATGCATGCACACAAGCCTAAGGAGACTGGATGCTATGTAGAAGTTCCATGGACAACATTATTGGAAATAAAAGGACAAATGTACCTAGACCAAAGTTCAAGTTTTAAGTAAAAAGATCTATGCTGGCGTTACATATTTAGTAGTGACAACCATATAGAAGGTACCTAGAGCTATGAAACAGGATGATATTACTCAGTAAATAATTGTAGATAGAAAAGTGAGAATATCCAAGTACTGAGTCCTGGAGAATAAAACACTGAGAGGCTAGAGACATAAACAGAGATTGATAAGGAAAGACCAGAAGAGTATGACGAAATCCAGGTTAAGTACAACATCCCACAGGAAAATGTTTCAAGGAAGAGAGAATGATTCACTGTGTCAGATACATCTGACAAGCCAAGAAAAATGAGGAACTGGCTGCTAGATTTAGCAATATGAAAGATATTCAGTATAAGAACATTTTAGTGGGAGTACTTTGGATAAAACTCTGATTGGAGTGGTTTCAAAAAGAATGAAAGAAACTAGAGAGAACAAATTTCTATAAATCAATCTAGGATAATGAAATGAGTATGCATATACTGATGATATGAATATTAGGTGACAAAGTAAAGTTTGTAAGAAATAGAACTTTCCTTATAGTTGTATTAATTACACAATTTAAATTGCAATTCCAAGAAAGACAAAATTCTTCTCTCATTAAGCTAGAAAACAATTATAAATATAACAGTTAATAGTTAACATTTATATAGAATTTAATATGCTCAGGCGTAGGTTTGGGGGACAAATAGAAGAGGAGTATGGTTGTAGATGAAAGTCAGATGCTCAATTTGGAGTATAATAAGTCTAAGGAGGGGCTTCTCAGGTACCTCTAGTGGTAAAGTATCCACCTGTCAATGCAGGAGACACAGGAGATGCAGCTTCTATCCATAGTTCGGGAAGATTCTCCAGAGGAGGAAATGACAACCCACTCTAGTTCTGATTCCAGTGTTCTTGTCTGAAAAATTCCATAGACAGAGGAGCCTGCAGTTCATGGGATTGCCAAGAGTAGGGCATGACCAAGTGATTGAGCATGCATGCACACAAGCCTAAGGAGACTGGATGCTATGTAGAAGTTCCATGGACAACATTATTGGAAATAAAAGGACAAATGTACCTAGACCAAAGTTCAAGTTTTAAGTAAAAAGATCTATGCTGGCGTTACATATTTAGTAGTGACAACCATATAGAAGGTACCTAGAGCTATGAAACAGGATGATATTACTCAGTAAATAATTGTAGATAGAAAAGTGAGAATATCCAAGTACTGAGTCCTGGAGAATAAAACACTGAGAGGCTAGAGACATAAACAGAGATTGATAAGGAAAGACCAGAAGAGTATGACGAAATCCAGGTTAAGTACAACATCCCACAGGAAAATGTTTCAAGGAAGAGAGAATGATTCACTGTGTCAGATACATCTGACAAGCCAAGAAAAATGAGGAACTGGCTGCTAGATTTAGCAATATGAAAGATATTCAGTATAAGAACATTTTAGTGGGAGTACTTTGGATAAAACTCTGATTGGAGTGGTTTCAAAAAGAATGAAAGAAACTAGAGAGAACAAATTTCTATAAATCAATCTAGGATAATGAAATGAGTATGCATATACTGATGATATGAATATTAGGTGACAAAGTAAAGTTTGTAAGAAATAGAACTTTCCTTATAGTTGTATTAATTACACAGATTTCGCTGGAGAATTACTTGCAAATGTAAAACACTGGAAAATTAACTCTCAGTTAAAGGGTTATTTAGGAATTCCCTGCTGGTCCAGTAAGGACACCGCCTTGCAGTGCAAGGGGCGCTGGTTCGATCCCGGGTCTGGGAAGATCCCACGTGCCGCGGAGTGGCTGGACCGATGTGTCCAATTACCGAGCCCGGGCTCTGGAGCGCATGCGCCCAGAGCGGGTGCTCAGCAACAACAGAGGCCACCGCGATGCAAGGCCCACATGGGCCAAAGAACAAAGATGGATGAAAATGGACAAATGAAAGACCAATAGAAGTGGCTCGCCTGCTCCCCTCCCTCCCCACCCACCCCCACCAAAATAAGTAAATAAATAAATCTTTTTTAAAAAATAAACTAAGAGTTATTTAGACAGCATATGAAAAAATAGCATATAATTTTCAGAGTATGGTGCATCTATGCCATGGAATGTTATGGATCTGTTGGAGAGAAGAGGTAAATCCTCTGCTCTTCTTTATTATTGAAAAACCTCCGAGGTATATTTGGTAAACAATACTTTGGCAGTATAGCATTTATAGTACAGTTTCTTTACTGTCTTTCAACACAGTTTGATTAGATGAACTAGACAGGGTTTATCTAGTTGTAAAAGATTATTTTGGTCAATACCAGTAAGCTACTAATAATTAAAATAGTCTTGGTTTCTAAAGTTAAAATGTTCAGTGTGACTCAAATCAGAACTTGCATCTCCAATCTCATTAAAAGTATCTCATCTTCCTGAGCAGTGCTCAGCTTCTCAAGGAGGCACGATCTTTCTTTTCTATTTTTTTTTTCCCATCTCTGCCCCACAGCTAGTAGCTGCTTCTGTTCCTCTAAGGTGGACACCAGACAGATAAAAAAAAAGTTAACAACATCCTCCTGGCTAATTCCCTTGTAATTTGCTGTCAGTGTTCCATGTGCTAGCCTATGTCCAAAGGCTGGCCCTTTTTCTCAGGAAATGATTATGTGGCTTTGAAGACTTCCCTATTGTGGACGTTGAATAGCACTGTCCCCTTATAAGAAGGCACACTTGTAAATTGGCCTCTGTAACTTCCTCTTCAGACCCTGTTCTGACAGAATACCTCATGCAGCTTCTCTCTTCTATGACATCTCTTCCTGACAGGAAATCATCCTAGGGAACATTGAAAATGGAGTCAAGCCAATGGAGTCATACACAATATTTCACTTCTTTTTGATAAACACGAGACTTTCAGTAAAGAATCCTCTTGGAGAAATCTGAGAATTAGTCATTTTGCTCTAGCCTTCCACCAAATTTTAAGAAAAAAACCTCTCAGATACATGTAGATGTTTATTATAGAACAGTTCAGTAGCAACACAAAACAAATTCTTACAAGGTTCTCTGAAAGCTGGATGGTGGCCCAGCTCTCTTAACTTTTAAGTATTCCCCAAAACATCTTGCTTGAAAGGTTTATTCATGGTAGATAAGAGCACGTTTAAGAAATGTTTTTCTTTACCTTGTAGTGGACATAGACAACCAAAAATCTACCTAAAATAATGGTTGGACATAGCACTACTTAGGAATAAAGCTTTAAGAGCCATCCCTAGAATAAATGAAAAAGGCATCTCACTGGCTATCTGAATATTAAGGATATTCCTAAAATAATTTAGTCAGTCAATATAGCTTGATTAACTCTGATTTCACCTATGAAATTCCATTTAAACATTCTCATACTACCCATGATGCTTTCTTGATAGCTCAGTCAGTAAGGTATCTGCCTGAGACACCTGGGCAAGGAGCCATGGTTTCAGTCTCTGGATCAGGAAGATCCCCTGGAGAAGGAAATGGCAACCAACTCCAGTATTATTGCCTGGGAAATACCATGGACAAAGGGGACTGACAGGCTATAGTCTATGGGGTCACAAGAGTTGGATATGACTTTGCAGCTAAACCACCACTACCACGCTACCTATGATGATGTTAATTTTACTAATAAAAACATTTCTGCGGATTCCCTGGTGGTCCAGTGGGTAAAGAGTCCACCTTGCAGTGTAATGGGCACCGGTTTGATCTCTGGCCTGGGAAGATCCCAAGTGCTAAGAAGTGACTGGTCTAGTGTGTCCAGTTACGAGCCAGTGCTCTGGAATGTATGCACCCAGAAAGAGTGCTCTGCAAGGACAAAGGCCTCTGTAATGGGGAGGCTCACACAGGCCAAATAATAAAGATGGATGAAAAATTAATTAATTAATTAATAAAAAGAGACCAAAATTTAAAAAAAAATTCTGTTCTTCCTTATGCTTATTATCAGTGTCCATTGTTGAGATGAGAAGAGCCCAAGGAGTGCACTAGCCACCTCTGGAGTGTGGATTCCTACCCCGAAGCAGATAGACTAGAACATGAAGTACATTCTAAAAGGACACATAGCCTTCATCTCCCTAAGCCATTGGCTCATGGGAAACAGTTGTCACTAGACACTGGCATCTCCTCTGCTGCATGGACAAGGGTTATGGTATACAGTGGGCCCAGACTGACACACTTTTCCACGTAGTCATTCTCCAGGTTCACAAACCCAGTTTTTTCACCAGATGGCACAAGCCTGTCAGAAAACTCACTTGAGGATATGGGTTCACACTGGTGGAAAATCACCCCCTAGAAAAGGGCATGATTGCTATGCTGTGAAACATGTTTGACCTCTTGCTTCTGATGGAATGAAGAGTGCTATGAGCTCTCCTGGGAGAGTCTTTTACCTGGACTGGTGGATCAGATGTCCTACTCATTTACGGTTGGCACAGGGAACACATCCCAGAGCTTGGATCTGAATCATCAACCCAAGTAGCCCCTGTATGTGATAGCAGGAGCTCACCTGAGCCTCACAGGTGCAGGGTGACTGGAGGAGGAGCTACAGGAACTGAGGTGCATTGTCAAGACCATGTCTAGTGCTTAGTTTGGGAGCATCTGCCCACATCTACAACTCTGCCTCCTTCTCACAGTACCTTGTGCCTTTTTCCAAACCCTTCAAGATCTCCCCTGGTTGCAGGCCCAACGACCTTCTGCCAGCATCATTAGGTCCTTCTGGACTCACCAGTTCTGAAGAACCTGCAAGAAGTGGCCCATCCTCGTACAAATCCCAGACAGGAGAAACCACCCTAAGCTGAGAGCTTAAAACAAGGAATGCAAACTTGTCACACAAAGGTGCAGTGGGTAAAGAGTCCACCTTGCAGTGTAATGGGCACCGGTTTGATCTCTGGCCTGGGAAGATCCCAAGTGCTAAGAAGTGACTGGTCTAGTGTGTCCAGTTACGAGCCAGTGCTCTGGAATGTATGCACCCAGAAAGAGTGCTCTGCAAGGACAAAGGCCTCTGTAATGGGGAGGCTCACACAGGCCAAATAATAAAGATGGATGAAAAATTAATTAATTAATTAATAAAAAGAGACCAAAATTTAAAAAAAAATTCTGTTCTTCCTTATGCTTATTATCAGTGTCCATTGTTGAGATGAGAAGAGCCCAAGGAGTGCACTAGCCACCTCTGGAGTGTGGATTCCTACCCCGAAGCAGATAGACTAGAACATGAAGTACATTCTAAAAGGACACATAGCCTTCATCTCCCTAAGCCATTGGCTCATGGGAAACAGTTGTCACTAGACACTGGCATCTCCTCTGCTGCATGGACAAGGGTTATGGTATACAGTGGGCCCAGACTGACACACTTTTTCCACGTAGTCATTCTCCAGGTTCACAAACCCAGTTTTTTCACCAGATGGCACAAGCCTGTCAGAAAACTCACTTGAGGATATGGGTTCACACTGGTGGAAAATCACCCCCTAGAAAAGGGCATGATTGCTATGCTGTGAAACATGTTTGACCTCTTGCTTCTGATGGAATGAAGAGTGCTATGAGCTCTCCTGGGAGAGTCTTTTACCTGGACTGGTGGATCAGATGTCCTACTCATTTACGGTTGGCACAGGGAACACATCCCAGAGCTTGGATCTGAATCATCAACCCAAGTAGCCCCTGTATGTGATAGCAGGAGCTCACCTGAGCCTCACAGGTGCAGGGTGACTGGAGGGAGGAGCTACAGGAACTGAGGTGCATTGTCAAGACCATGTCTAGTGCTTAGTTTGGGAGCATCTGCCCACATCTACAACTCTGCCTCCTTCTCACAGTACCTTGTGCCTTTTTCCAAACCCTTCAAGATCTCCCCTGGTTGCAGGCCCAACGACCTTCTGCCAGCATCATTAGGTCCTTCTGGACTCACCAGTTCTGAAGAACCTGCAAGAAGTGGCCCATCCTCGTACAAATCCCAGACAGGAGAAACCACCCTAAGCTGAGAGCTTAAAACAAGGAATGCAAACTTGTCACACAAAGGTGACCACAGGGGAGTACTTTAAGATGACTCAAACCTGGCTCTGTTTCACACTGTTGACTGTGATCTAAACCCAGGCCTCTGCCGAAGCAATCTTCTCACTTTCTTCTTGCTCTTAAAGCAGTTCCAGTAAGGAACTTCTTTTAGAGAGTCATATGAGGTGAGAGTCATGGGAGGTCTCCTTTTGAAGTCATATGAAGTCCCATACTGCAGGGAAAAGAGTTCAAACTTGACCAAGAGCTTGGCAGGTGTCTCCAGCTCTGGATTCAGAGTCTGACACTTAGAAGACATCCTTCCCCAAGGTTCAGTAACTGTAAGTTTCTCCTTGGACAGAAAGCTCCAGGGTCTATTAGTGGCTTTCTTAAAGTCCTCACTGGGTTTGAGTGAGTTTGAAGCTTAGGACTATACAAGGTGAGGTTGATGGGTGAGGAAAAACAGCTCCACCCTCTTCCAAGGAGATGAAGAGGGGCTATGGTAAAGTCCTTCCTAAAAAAGACAAAAGATTCTCTTCTTCCTGAGTACCCCAAACCCTTTAAAAACAAATCACACAGCATTCCTGTATCTCATGTTCTGAAAGCCATTCAGAGCCTCTCTGAAGAGTGAATTACTTGTTCTATGGGTTTGGAGATACAGATAATATTGGTATTCAAATATACAAACTGCCTGTTAAAATCCAGCAAATGGGACTTCCCTGGTGGTACAGTGGATAAGGATCTGCCTTCAAATTCAGGGGATGTGTTCAGTCTCTGGACTGTGAAGATTCCACACACAGAGGAGCAATAGTGTCTGTGTGCCACAAATACTGAGCCCACAGCTGAGCTATTGAAGCCCCTGCACCTAGAGCCTGTGCTCCACAACAAGAGAAACTACTTCAGTGAGAAACCCACACACCGCAGCAAAGAGTAACTCCCACTCTAGAGAAAGCCCTTGTTGTACAAGGACCCAGTACAGCCAAAAATAGATACAAAATTTAAAACAAAAAATAAATAAAATCCAGAAAATGAATTCTGTGATCATTTAACAAATGTTTATGGAGTGTCTTCTTTGTGCTGCTCACTGGTCTTGACATAGGATGTATCTAGAAAGATACAGTCTTCATTCTTGCCCTTACCCTACCCAGTTACCTCTGAGAAGTGAGGGACTGGCTTTTTACCATTTTCTTCCACATAGTTTTATACTATGGGTTTTTCTCTAACAAAACCCATAAATTTTATTTTTAAGTTTGTAAAATGTTTTCAGAATGAGAGCAAAGCTTATTCTATTTCTCTTCACACACACACATGTGTATATATATATATATATGTATATATATATATATATTTTAATTTTGGCCTCTTTTATTGGTCGTTCATTTATTTATTTTCATCCATCTTAATTCTTTGGCCCATGTGGACCTCCCATCACACTGGCCTGTCTTGGCTGCAGAGCACTGACTCTGGGCGCAAGAACTCCAAAGCACTGGCTTGTAATTGGACACACCTGTCCAGCCTCTCTGTGGCATATGGGGTCTTCCTGTGCCAGGGATTGAACTGGTGCCTGATGCACTGCAAGGTGGACTCTCCACCCATTGGACCATTGGGGAAGCCCTACATATATATTTTTAATTTCTTTTACTAGTATAGCATTTCAGTTACTGTGTTTTGAAAATGCAAGATGCTGACCATCTTTCCCTTTTGGCTTGTGATATTCTATAATCATTGCTTACAAGCTTTAAAAAAAGAAATAAGTCACTGCTGTTCCAGTGACTTATTTTATTTAGTAAGTGTAATTGAACCTCTATAAAGCATTGATTAAACTTTAGGACATAAAAGGTCAGATGTAGATTTATGCAAGATAAGACCACATCTTACTGCCAACTCATTCAAAAATGGCATTGCTACTTACCTTGTCCTTCTTTGTGCCCCTAAAAGATCACTTTGGGATTTGCCACAATCAATTAGAAATGTGTATCCTAGATACGATTTGCCTCTTTTAAAAGTCACAGTCATCTGAAATAATTACTCAATAGTTCATTGCACAGCCCCCAAATTAAATAATAAGAGATAGATCTTTTACTTTAAAATTTGGGAATTGTGAGAAGTAGGAAAGGGGATTCATATCAAATACTATGTAACAAAAACTTAATCAAATACCTATGAGTTAGTTGTCTATTACAATGTAACATATGACTCTAAAGTCCTATTAGCTTAAAAGATTAACTTTGTTTTCTTGTAGTTTCTGTGGGCCAACAACCTGGGCATGGCTCAGTTGAGCACGTCTGTTCCAAGATCTCTCATAAGGCTGAAGTCAAGCTGTTGGCTAGGGTTATAACCATCTCAACACATTATAACTGGGGAAGGATCCACTTCCAAGTCACTTACATGGTTGTTGGCAGGTTCTCACTGACCACGTCCAGAGTCATTAGTTCTGCTCCATATAGGTCTCTCCTTAGAGTTATGCACAACATGGCAGTTGGCTTCCCTAAGATCAAGGGTTCAGAGAGAAAGACAGAGCATGCATGCGAGAGATTCTTCCAAATGGAAGCCACCATCTTTTCATAATCTAATCTTAAATGTAGCATTCTATTGTTCTACTGTAGCCTGTCTATTAGAAATGACTTGCTAAAACAATCTCAAGAGGGGGAGATTACAAAAAAGGATGTGAATATTAGGAGACTGAGGTCTTTGGGGGCCACATTACGGGCTGCCTTCATCATATCTACCCCTGATATCCTCACCATCCAAAGTTCATATTCTTAGCCAGAGCATATTTTAGCACTCTTCTCTTCTCCAAAGGTAGTCTAAAATTCTCTCTGTTTTTCATTGTAGCATTTCTTCTCAGTTAAAACACCCATTTAACAAAAGGAAAACCTATTTATTTAGTAGAATATAGATACTATTGTTGCTTAAATATGCCCCTTGAGAAGCCTTCAAAAAGTTTCAAATGGAAAAAAACATGTTTTTTAAACTTTACTTAATTTAAATGAAGCTGTGTTCAAGTGAATTCTGAGTTATTATTGGTTGTATTTATAGTGAGTCTTCCCAGCATTGAACTGTGATTTTTGGGATTTGCCACAATCAATTAGAAATGTGTATCCTAGATACGATTTGCCTCTTTTAAAAGTCACAGTCATCTGAAATAATTACTCAATAGTTCATTGCACAGCCCCCAAATTAAATAATAAGAGATAGATCTTTTACTTTAAAATTTGGGAATTGTGAGAAGTAGGAAAGGGGATTCATATCAAATACTATGTAACAAAAACTTAATCAAATACCTATGAGTTAGTTGTCTATTACAATGTAACATATGACTCTAAAGTCCTATTAGCTTAAAAGATTAACTTTGTTTTCTTGTAGTTTCTGTGGGCCAACAACCTGGGCATGGCTCAGTTGAGCACGTCTGTTCCAAGATCTCTCATAAGGCTGAAGTCAAGCTGTTGGCTAGGGTTATAACCATCTCAACACATTATAACTGGGGAAGGATCCACTTCCAAGTCACTTACATGGTTGTTGGCAGGTTCTCACTGACCACGTCCAGAGTCATTAGTTCTGCTCCATATAGGTCTCTCCTTAGAGTTATGCACAACATGGCAGTTGGCTTCCCTAAGATCAAGGGTTCAGAGAGAAAGACAGAGCATGCATGCGAGAGATTCTTCCAAATGGAAGCCACCATCTTTTCATAATCTAATCTTAAATGTAGCATTCTATTGTTCTACTGTAGCCTGTCTATTAGAAATGACTTGCTAAAACAATCTCAAGAGGGGGAGATTACAAAAAAGGATGTGAATATTAGGAGACTGAGGTCTTTGGGGGCCACATTACGGGCTGCCTTCATCATATCTACCCCTGATATCCTCACCATCCAAAGTTCATATTCTTAGCCAGAGCATATTTTAGCACTCTTCTCTTCTCCAAAGGTAGTCTAAAATTCTCTCTGTTTTTCATTGTAGCATTTCTTCTCAGTTAAAACACCCATTTAACAAAAGGAAAACCTATTTATTTAGTAGAATATAGATACTATTGTTGCTTAAATATGCCCCTTGAGAAGCCTTCATAGTACAAATGGAATCATGTAAAACTTACTATAATGTTGTATTTTAAATTAATTATTTCATATGACTCTATTGCAATTAAAACTTTATTATTATAAAGTACTTTTAATAGGCTCAATAATTAAATCTTTTAGGAAAGTGAAGCTGTGTTCAAGTGAATTCTGAGTTATTATTGGTTGTATTTATAGTGAGTCTTCCCAGCATTGAACTGTGATTTTTAAGAGTTTTCTTTTTTAAGTTAAATTTTATTTAAGCAAAAATTTGTGTTTGTTTATAAGTCTCTTCTGATCCCTCTTTATGTGTCTCAATACTGGTTCAATTACAGTGAAGAGGAACACAAAGCTTTTGACATTTGGGCCAAGAACAATGTTGCTTATTAAACTCCGTCTTACCTTGGAACAAGCTGCTTCCTCAAAACACATTTTATTATATTTTCCTTGTCTGCAGAGTCAGGGACGAATAATGCCATACAGCCTTGAGTGTTCTGTGAACAAATGATACAGGCCTTTGAAGAGTTTTCATAGCTTAGTGGTTTCTTTTTCCTTCACTCTTGATATTTTGTTTTGTTTTGTTTTGTACTGGGTTAAATTTAAGCCCTTTCCTGAACTTGTCCAAAAGTTTCAGAGGGAATAAACTTTATCAAAATAACTCTCAGACCGGCTTTCAAGTTCTAATGTCTGGAAACTGAATCCTTCTGATCTCTGGAAGTGAGATGAGAAATCATGTGGATTCTTTCAGCTAAGTCTCTAAAATAACTTGAATTGACTATCCCAACATTCCCTTGCACAGAAAAATGAAAATCAATTTACTTGGTGTTTCAAAACCTTTATGAAAATCCACTTATCTGACTCTAGAAGACTCATACAGCCCTTATGAAAGGACTCAGAACAATAAATAGTTCAACCAAGTTCATCAAATTGGTTACTGTTTACTTCTCAAGACTTAATCTGGACACTTGGGCTTACTGTGTCCACCATCTTACATTGTTATATCATGAATTTTGCCCGATCTCACATATATCTTCACAGTAAAATATCTACTTTATGTTTCCTCTCTTTTTTAAAATTAAAGTATAGGTGATTTATAGTATTATGTTGGTTCCCAGGATACATCCCTTTAATTCAGTTATACATATATATATTCATATATATATACACATGCATAGCATATATATATATATATTATTTTTAAATTATTTTACCTTATAGAGTATAATAAGATATAAAGGATAGTTTCCTGTGCTATATAGTAGGTCCTTGTTTATCTATTTTGTATATAGTAGTGTGTATATATTGTAAAAGACCTGTTTTAAATAAAACCCCTAAAACCTCATAAATATTTCATCTTGTTCCTTCCCACCTCCAGACACTATAAAGATTCTACCAGTGAAATGATATCTCTTAGTTTAGAAAGCAATAATCTTCTCTACAAGTTAGTTATTTTTATCTTGAAGTTGCTTTGTTGATCTTTTGAGGAAATACATAGTTGAGAGGAGCACCCCAAGACATGTCTGTGTAGGGAAAAATTTCCATCAGTCACTGTCAGTTGATTCTGTATGAAGCCTACTTCTCTCAGTGAATAATATAACAATATACTCAAGTTGTATTATCTAAAAGTGATATATAAAGTATGGCTAGTAAAAGCAAGACAAAGAGTTTATATAAAATTATGTAAAGTTTGGCAGTGAAATGTCATATCACCAGAGTTAGAATATGCAGAATCTAGGAAGCCAGGCAAGCAGATAGTTGAGGCATAAGTGGTTAAGTTATGTGGTGCACATTGTCTTCTTTTATCATAGTTATGTGGAAAAGACGTAACAGAAAGTACAGAGTTAAGAAATAGCTCCTACATACATCCAGATATCATAATCTGCAAATTGTATATTTGCTTGACAGATAATACTTCACTGAACACAATCTTGAATGGCTATAACCTCAAGGAGGCTCACCAAGGTTTGCTGTCATGAAGTTGAAAATAAGCAAATACCAATTTGGTTATTTTGATGTATATAAAGGTCAGACTGGATATAATGCATTGTCTCCTTAAATGCTACTATTGACCGTAAACTTCCCTTCCAGGTATGGATATGCATTTTTATTGTAGCTGCATCTCTAACAACTCTGATGATCAATTATCTGTCTTACTCAATTAGAAGAGAAAGCTATCACCCTTGTCCCTCTGTTGAAGTTGCCCTTGAACACTGAGCTATAACTCTTCAAGGGTGGTCTTCCTGTCCTTGGACTCCTGCCACCTCAGTAACCAACACCTCACACACTTGGCATTGCAACATGTTTTTAAACCTAGTGAACTTCATTTGTCTCCAAAACAGAAGCATATTTGAAGTTATTCTTTTTACCAAGTAGAATTTCTTGACCTTCTTTGATGAGAAAACAGCAATGGCAGATTGAATCTCAGGTAACATGAAATGAAGTTTCAGGAAGGGACATCAGTTGAGTGGATCCCCCCTCTTAACATTACATTTAGAGGTAAACTGAGTATGTTGTCTCTTTTGCTTCCTTTCTTTCACTCTTTCATGTTAATTTAAAAATGAATATGGACAAAGTTATACACTGTTACTTGGTGCTCTAATGTCTGACTGTGTTATCAGTTTGGCATTTTGTGGAGTAAGAAAATGAAACCACACAGTTTGGTAAGTGGTCTACCAATAGTCTAACAACAGTCTATAGATCAACATGAATCAATGTGACATTTTTCTTATAGAATTATGGTAGCCTGCATACCATTATCTTTGATTCTTACCATTCTTTTAGAATTTTTAATTTTAAAGTAGGTTTTAAATTTTTAGATGCTGAAATTTCCAGAAAATTTTTAGATGTTTTTAATTTATGTGGTGCACATTGTCTTCTTTTATCATAGTTATGTGGAAAAGACGTAACAGAAAGTACAGAGTTAAGAAATAGCTCCTACATACATCCAGATATCATAATCTGCAAATTGTATATTTGCTTGACAGATAATACTTCACTGAACACAATCTTGAATGGCTATAACCTCAAGGAGGCTCACCAAGGTTTGCTGTCATGAAGTTGAAAATAAGCAAATACCAATTTGGTTATTTTGATGTATATAAAGGTCAGACTGGATATAATGCATTGTCTCCTTAAATGCTACTATTGACCGTAAACTTCCCTTCCAGCTATGGATATGCATTTTTATTGTAGCTGCATCTCTAACAACTCTGATGATCAATTATCTGTCTTACTCAATTAGAAGAGAAAGCTATCACCCTTGTCCCTCTGTTGAAGTTGCCCTTGAACACTGAGCTATAACTCTTCAAGGGTGGTCTTCCTGTCCTTGGACTCCTGCCACCTCAGTAACCAACACCTCACACACTTGGCATTGCAACATGTTTTTAAACCTAGTGAACTTCATTTGTCTCCAAAACAGAAGCATATTTGAAGTTATTCTTTTTACCAAGTAGAATTTCTTGACCTTCTTTGATGAGAAAACAGCAATGGCAGATTGAATCTCAGGTAACATGAAATGAAGTTTCAGGAAGGGACATCAGTTGAGTGGATCCCCCATCTTAACATTACATTTAGATGTAAACTGAGTATGTTGTCTCTTTTGCTTCCTTTCTTTCACTCTTTCATGTTAATTTAAAAATGAATATGGACAAAGTTATACACTGTTACTTGGTGCTCTAATGTCTGACTGTGTTATCAGTTTGGCATTTTGTGGAGTAAGAAAATGAAACCACACAGTTTGGTAAGTGGTCTACCAATAGTCTAACAACAGTCTATAGATCAACATGAATCAATGTGACATTTTTCTTATAGAATTATGGTAGCCTGCATACCATTATCTTTGATTCTTACCATTCTTTAGAATAAATAATGTAGGTTTTTAATTTTTTGATGCTGATTCAGTTTCTAGATGTATTTGTCAAGCCTATTTCCAATTCACACAAGCAGTGTCTACCACAATACAGTAGTCATAAGCTAAGTCAATTACCCTAGTGACAAACCACTGTTCTAGAGGTGAGATAGTATTTTTTCTAATATACATAACCACTTTGGATTATTACATCACTTTTTAGAAAATTTGTTTGATTTATTTTTGGAAACATTAATGTGATCTTCATCTTTGAAATATTTCAAGGCTATACCTCATTTCTTATAAATTAATGCCATTTATGAACCTAATCATCTGCCTTAAAAACTGATGATCCGGGCTTCCCCTGGTGGTCCAGTGGGTAAGGACACCGCCTTGCAGTGCAAGGGACGCTGGTTCGATCCCTGGCCTGGGAAGATCCCACGTGCCACGGAGCGGCTGGACCGATGTGTCCAATTACTGAACCCAAGCTCTGGAGTGCATGTGCCCAGAGCCGGTGCTCTGCAACGACAGATGCCGCTGCGATGAGAGGCCCACAGGAGCCAAAGAATGAAGACGGATGAAAATAGAGAAATGAAAGACCAATAGAAGTGGCCTGCCTGCTCCCCTCCCTTCCCAACCCGACTCCCTCCCAAAATAAATAAATAATAAATCTTTAAAAAACAAAAACAAAAAAACTGATGATCCTCTCATAACCTGTTTAAAAGGCCTGCCTGAGTTTGACTACACTCATCGAGTTCTATGTATAAGAGATAAGCAACAATCCAGAACCTATAAGATATTCACAGAGAGTCTATATTTTTGCTTTTCAGTATTATGGAATGATATATATTCTAGGACATCTCTTTCTAGAAATCAGTTAATTTTAGATCTCTGCCCTTTGAGCCTAAGGCATTTGCAGGCTCCACTATCAACAACAACAAAATTTAGCACATTAAAAGCACACTTCAAATTCACAATTTGCAAGGAAACAAGTACCAGTATTAGGAGGAAGTTGTGGTACTGATCTTGGCACTCAGCAATAAAGTTGAGAAACTAGAAGTGAAGTGAAAGTTGCTTAGTCATGTCTGACTCTTCGCAACCCCTTGGTTTATAGCCCACTGGACTCCTCTATCCAAGGATTCCCCAGCAAGAATACTAGAGTGGGTTGCCATTTGCTTCTCCATGAAGAAACTAAAAGTGAGCTAAAATGGAGTCTCTTGTATGTTGGCGGAAATAAAGAAAAATCCTCTCTAGAGGCAAAATGTTCTCGGATTAGATCCCCTCACCAGGGTTTCCCCAGAAATGTTCAAGTATAAACTTATAGTGAAAGATATCAAATGGAGACGAAAACAGCTCTGATGACTAAAACTCCTAGAAAAATTTCTAACCTTCCATGTGACTATATTTGGAGACCTGTCTCTTGGGAGATAAGTAAGGCTAAATGAGATCATAAGGCTGGGACACTAATCCAATAGTGCTCTTATGAGAAAAGGAACAGAGGTCTCACCGCCTTGCAGTGCAAGGGACGCTGGTTCGATCCCTGGCCTGGGAAGATCCCACGTGCCACGGAGCGGCTGGACCGATGTGTCCAATTACTGAACCCAAGCTCTGGAGTGCATGTGCCCAGAGCCGGTGCTCTGCAACGACAGATGCCGCTGCGATGAGAGGCCCACAGGAGCCAAAGAATGAAGACGGATGAAAATAGAGAAATGAAAGACCAATAGAAGTGGCCTGCCTGCTCCCCTCCCTTCCCAACCCGACTCCCTCCCAAAATAAATAAATAATAAATCTTTAAAAAACAAAAACAAAAAAACTGATGATCCTCTCATAACCTGTTTAAAAGGCCTGCCTGAGTTTGACTACACTCATCGAGTTCTATGTATAAGAGATAAGCAACAATCCAGAACCTATAAGATATTCACAGAGAGTCTATATTTTTGCTTTTCAGTATTATGGAATGATATATATTCTAGGACATCTCTTTCTAGAAATCAGTTAATTTTAGATCTCTGCCCTTTGAGCCTAAGGCATTTGCAGGCTCCACTATCAACAACAACAAAATTTAGCACATTAAAAGCACACTTCAAATTCACAATTTGCAAGGAAACAAGTACCAGTATTAGGAGGAAGTTGTGGTACTGATCTTGGCACTCAGCAATAAAGTTGAGAAACTAGAAGTGAAGTGAAAGTTGCTTAGTCATGTCTGACTCTTCGCAACCCCTTGGTTTATAGCCCACTGGACTCCTCTATCCAAGGATTCCCCAGCAAGAATACTAGAGTGGGTTGCCATTTGCTTCTCCATGAAGAAACTAAAAGTGAGCTAAAATGGAGTCTCTTGTATGTTGGAGGAAATAAAGAAAAATCCTCTCTAGAGGAAAAATGTTCTCGTATTAGATCCCCCCTCACCAGGGTTTCCCCAGAAATGTTCAAGTATAAACTTATAGTGAAAGATATCAAATGGAGACGAAAACAGCTCTGATGACTAAAACTCCTAGAAAAATTTCTAACCTTCCATGTGACTATATTTGGAGACCTGTCTCTTGGGAGATAAGTAAGGCTAAATGAGATCATAAGGCTGGGACACTAATCCAATAGTGCTCTTATGAGAAAAGGAACAGAGGTCTCACTTCTCACTCTCTGTTTTATATACTAAGGAAAGGCCTTCCCTAAACACAGGAAGAAGATGCAGTGTGCCATCAGTAAAAGAACCCTTGTCAGAAACTTATCTTGGTTATAACCTGGATATTGGGCTTTCCAGCCTCTAGAACTCTGAGAAAATCAATTTCTGTTGTTTAAACCACCCAGTCTGTGGTATTTTGTTTTGGCAGCCTAAACAAACTAAGACACAGATACAGTTGGAAAAAAAGAAAACCAAAAACTAGAATTAAAAAATACATAGAATTGTGACAAAAGGTCTCAATTGTAAATTTAAACAGAATATTAGAAATTACAAAGAGAGAATAACCTCAATAGGAACACTGATAAAAATTGTAGAATACAATGTGTTACTCCACAGCAAACAGTAGGATTAAATTAGTTTTATACTGAAATGTATAGATTAACTCCACAGATATAATGTATAGTGAAAGAAGTCAAGATAAGTTATATATACTCTATAATTACATTTTTACAATTTTAAAAATGATCAAAATTATCTTACTATAAGATGGATTGGATTATCCCTGGTGGACTCAAAATGTGGATGGATGAGTTTTAGGGGTGGTAGAAATATTCTACATCCTGATCTAGATTGTGTAAAAATGTTTTTAAAAATTCATTGAGATTGCAACGGAGATTTCAAAAAGAGCAAAGGTGAAATACATTCCAGAAAAACAAAAACAAAGTTTACAAACACTAGACCTTCACTTAGTGAATTCTAAAAGATGTACTTTATGAATGAGGAGAACAACCTGCAAAGAAATATTTGATATGCAAGAAGAAACACTGAACAGAAAAACTGAGGACATGCATTTAAATGCAGGCAAGCAGCATATGTGTGACTACAATTTATCATCATAAAGTGTAAATCAAAGGAGGATCAGAAAGTCAAAAGTGTGTAAAGAAAGGCTAAAAATTAGTTTTTAGTCCTGCTTTTCACTCCTTAATGTGGTACTTTTGGCAATATTCTTTTAAATATCATGCCTATGTATTTAACATGAAAAAACATTTATAACTCCCCTGTACTTTTTATAAAAGTGGTTATAAGTATCAGATGCACTCATAAATACAGAGGATTTTAAAAACTTTAAAACACAATGATTAAGGGCCTCCCTGGTGGTCCAGTGGGTAAGGACATGGCCTTGCAGTTCAAGGGGCGCCAGTTCGATTCCTGGCCTGGGAAGATCACACGTGCGCGGAGCAGCTGGACTGATGTGTCCAATTACCGAGCCGGAGCTCTGGAGCACATGCGCCCAGAGCCGGGCGCCCCTGACGGCAGAGGCCACCGTGATGGGAGGCCCACAGAAGCCAAAGAACAAAGACGGGTGAAAATAGAGAGAAATGAAAGACCAATAGAAGTGGCCCACCCGTCGCCCTCCCTCCCCACTTCATTCCCCAAAAGATAAATAAATGTCTAAAAAAAAAGAAGCTTGGAAAAAAGAATACAATGATTAAGATAGCATGGCTGTTATTATTAAATCATATATGAGATAACAAAAACTTTTAATAATCATTCATCCCTTTTCAATGAGACCTAGAGAAAGGATACATGATGTGTCTTAGATTATATGTCCTATTAGTAACAGTGCTTACAAAAAATTGACCCTCTAGCCTAGAGATTGGATTATCCCTGGTGGACTCAAAATGTGGATGGATGAGTTTTAGGGTGGTAGAAATATTCTACATCCTGATCTAGATTGTGTAAAAATGTTTTAAAAATTCATTGAGATTGCAACGGAGATTTCAAAAAGAGCAAAGGTGAAATACATTCCAGAAAAACAAAAACAAAGTTTACAAACACTAGACCTTCACTTAGTGAATTCTAAAAGATGTACTTTATGAATGAGGAGAACAACCTGCAAAGAAATATTTGATATGCAAGAAGAAACACTGAACAGAAAAACTGAGGACATGCATTTAAATGCAGGCAAGCAGCATATGTGTGACTACAATTTATCATCATAAAGTGTAAATCAAAGGAGGATCAGAAAGTCAAAAGTGTGTAAAGAAAGGCTAAAAATTAGTTTTTAGTCCTGCTTTTCACTCCTTAATGTGGTACTTTTGGCAATATTCTTTTAAATATCATGCCTATGTATTTAACATGAAAAAACATTTATAACTCCCCTGTACTTTTTATAAAAGTGGTTATAAGTATCAGATGCACTCATAAATACAGAGGATTTTAAAAACTTTAAAACACAATGATTAAGGGCCTCCCCTGGTGGTCCAGTGGGTAAGGACATGGCCTTGCAGTTCAAGGGGCGCCAGTTCGATTCCTGGCCTGGGAAGATCACACGTGCCGCGGAGCAGCTGGACTGATGTGTCCAATTACCGAGCCGGAGCTCTGGAGCACATGCGCCCAGAGCCGGCGCTCTGCGACGGCAGAGGCCACCGTGATGGGAGGCCCACAGAAGCCAAAGAACAAAGACGGGTGAAAATAGAGAGAAATGAAAGACCAATAGAAGTGGCCCACCCGTCCCCCTCCCTCCCCACTTCATTCCCCAAAAGATAAATAAATGTCTAAAAAAAAAGAAGCTTGGAAAAAAGAATACAATGATTAAGATAGCATGGCTGTTATTATTAAATCATATATGAGATAACAAAAACTTTTAATAATCATTCATCCCTTTTCAATGAGACCTAGAGAAAGGATACATGATGTGTCTTAGATTATATGTCCTATTAGTAACAGTGCTTTTACTTAAATAAAATAGGTCCCCTGACCCCTAGTATAGTATATTATTTTCCTAAATTTTTGACACTTGAGAGATCTAAAACACCAACAGGAATGGTGCATGGGTATTGTGTGGAAAGAGAATAGTTTCACATTTTTATTTTTCAGGCTATTTCCTTGTCTTTGTAAAGATACTATTATGGACATGCTGAGAATATACTGCAAAGGTCTAATTACGGCAACACAGTTTGTTTCTTTTATAAAATTCAGCTTATTGTCATAAAAACTAGCTGAAATCTAGTACCTTCAAACACATAACATACAAACACACACCTCTTTGAAATTACCTTAATTAAAAATAGTTGATGAGTTTGTTAAGGCAGTTATGGTAACATTTCCATCATCTTTACTATCATTATTTAAAAAAAAAATTATCAGAGGCCACAGAGTGTTTTTTTTTTTTTTCCCCCTAGTGTAATGCATAGGAAGGAAATTTCTATTTCAAGTCAGGTAGCGAAGTGATTGAGAACAATCCAAAGTAGTAGTATTTTTTAAACCTTTTGGTGTCTCATAATGCTCTTGACCCTTGCCAAAGAAAATTGGCATATACATACATACATGATGTGTCCTAAGTTATACATACATGAACACACAGATGTTTCCAACACACACACACACACACACACACTCATGCAGATTTTTCATAGAATTTCAGGAAGTCATAAAGATAAGGATTTTTGTTCTAAAGGAAAAGGGTAGAAATGAAAGAGAAATAGCAGCCCCTGACATATGGCTATTCTTCTAGAAAATGTGGTTTAGTTTCTGTGTCAGCAAGCACCTAGCTACAGATGGGAGTTATATTCCCTCAAATGAAGGAAACTTTTTCATTATATCATTCCCAGAAACTCTCACTAGTGACCTCAAATTTTAAATATTCCTCTTAAACATCCCTCCTCCCAAAGTAGAGTTCAGTCTAAAGGTTCAATGACTTTATTCTCTAATAACCTCCATCTTATTCTCTATCAGCCTTCCCTTTTTCTTCTTGTAGCTAATTGATTTATGTATCGACACTTTATTTATGTATTCATAATTTATTTCCATGCATTTTGCTTTAAAAAAAAAAAACTTCTAAAATTTCAGTCATCCAAATGAAAACCAGTAAAACTCCTATTTACCTACAGAGCTTGACTACTTCAAAAGTCTTCACGTTACTATGAAAAAGAAAATCACACATGGTTAAAATCTTGTGAACTTATAAAAGGTAAACCTATATAAAAGTGAGCATAATGTTAGCAACCATCTTAATTTCTTCAATACCCTGTCTAGGTGTTACACTGGGAGCTATTCATTATAAGAAGCCAGTGCTCTATTTTTCTCCCCAAGTTACAAAATCTTGCAGGATTTAACCTCAGATTTTTAGTGGAAGCACTTCAGTGAGTTCTGCTTTCTTTGCTGCTGTGACCAGATGGAAGCATTATCTTCTTTTCCAGAAAGTCTATGAACAGGCAGAGTAAAGGTGACAGCTCACACGGAGCAGTGCCAGATGCTCTTGTTTATTCCAGAGTGTTAAGGGATATTTATTGGCAGAAGTTCAATGCCTTTTTGGAAGATTTTCCAAAGAGTCACAATTCTGAGGTGAAAATTTGCTTCTGTGTGCAGCACCAATAAAGAAAACATACTTTGCCCAGTAGACTTGGCTATATTTTCCTTTGTTTACATTCTTTACCCCAGAATACAGGAAGATTTCCCAAACACAAGCACGGATTTCACAGGGATATAGCACTTTTGCCTACCTGCTCTCTTTTATAATATTGAAAATTGGTAGTTGCAGGTGTATATTTACCCCCTCTTTACATTGCTTTTTATTTTATAAAATTGAGTCATGATTGTATTGAGGTAATAGTTATTTTAAAAACTGAATACGTGACAAATGCTAGGCATGTTTATTTTACTAAAGACTCAAGCTATTTGTTCAGACAGCAAATTTCTGCCACTACCATGGAGAAAGCATTGTTGTCAGCTCTAACAACATGGGCAATGGGTTCTAGGTTTTGAAGGTTACTAGCCATATCACCTTATCAAGTTCAATCTTATTCTCTAATAACCTCCATCTTATTCTCTATCAGCCTTCCTTTTTCTTCTTGTAGCTAATTGATTTATGTATCGACACTTTATTTATGTATTCATAATTTATTTCCATGCATTTTGCTTTAAAAAAAAAAAACTTCTAAAATTTCAGTCATCCAAATGAAAACCAGTAAAACTCCTATTTACCTACAGAGCTTGACTACTTCAAAAGTCTTCACGTTACTATGAAAAAGAAAATCACACATGGTTAAAATCTTGTGAACTTATAAAAGGTAAACCTATATAAAAGTGAGCATAATGTTAGCAACCATCTTAATTTCTTCAATACCCTGTCTAGGTGTTACACTGGGAGCTATTCATTATAAGAAGCCAGTGCTCTATTTTTCTCCCCAAGTTACAAAATCTTGCAGGATTTAACCTCAGATTTTTAGTGGAAGCACTTCAGTGAGTTCTGCTTTCTTTGCTGCTGTGACCAGATGGAAGCATTATCTTCTTTTCCAGAAAGTCTATGAACAGGCAGAGTAAAGGTGACAGCTCACACGGAGCAGTGCCAGATGCTCTTGTTTATTCCAGAGTGTTAAGGGATATTTATTGGCAGAAGTTCAATGCCTTTTTGGAAGATTTTCCAAAGAGTCACAATTCTGAGGTGAAAATTTGCTTCTGTGTGCAGCACCAATAAAGAAAACATACTTTGCCCAGTAGACTTGGCTATATTTTCCTTTGTTTACATTCTTTACCCCAGAATACAGGAAGATTTCCCAAACACAAGCACGGATTTCACAGGGATATAGCACTTTTGCCTACCTGCTCTCTTTTATAATATTGAAAATTGGTAGTTGCAGGTGTATATTTACCCCCTCTTTACATTGCTTTTTATTTTATAAAATTGAGTCATGATTGTATTGAGGTAATAGTTATTTTAAAAACTGAATACGTGACAAATGCTAGGCATGTTTATTTTACTAAAGACTCAAGCTATTTGTTCAGACAGCAAATTTCTGCCACTACCATGGAGAAAGCATTGTTGTCAGCTCTAACAACATGGGCAATGGGTTCTAGGTTTTGAAGGTTACTAGCCATATCACCTTATCAAGTTCACTTAACTTCTTTGTGACTCAGTTTCCTCATATGTAACATCATCATGATAATAGTACCAGTCTCACAGGATTTTTGTGAGGGGTAAGTGAATTTTTCATAAAGCATCTTTAGAAAAGTACCTGGCACCTAATAAATAGTTGATAAATGTTAGTCAGTAGTGCAAGCATTGACATTATCATTATTATCATGCAATCATTTCCTTTTGGTGCATTGTACTATAAAAGGCATATTCTTTTTTCTTTGGCAACATATGTGTTATTGAAAATATGTCAAAAATATTCTATTAGAGATGACAAGAAACTCCAAAATTTGTCTAACCTCAACCTCCATGAATAAACCCACAAAGAAAGTATTGATTCTGTTTGGGATCTTTACCAATAAAGCAAAATGAACATTTCCATCATGATTTAAAGATAAATTGATCTCTCTTATAAGCAACAAAAACAATGTCTTAATGTCTCTCTGTATATTTATTATAGCACTTTTATTAATAAAACGAGAAGGAAATGACAGTCTACTCCAGTGTTATTGCCTGGAGAATCTCATGGACATAGGAGCCTGGCAGGCTACAGTCCATGGGGATGCAAGAGTTGGACACGACTTACCAACCAAACTATCACCACATAAGTAAAAATATTCTTTATGGGGGGGACTTGGAGGGGGACACAGGAGGGAGGGTTCAGGGATATACATATGATTGATGTGGGATTGTACATATCTGTAAACAACAAAACTATAAAAGCAAAAATAAGTAATAAAAAATCTTTTAAAAGTTATACAATTATTTTAAAAAGAGAAATGAGAAAATATTCTGAGTTTTGTTGAGTTAGAAATTCATTTCCTTGTATAACTCTTCTCTCACTTTGGGGGAAAACCAGTTTTAGACATATATATGTATAACCATATATAAAATAAGATATTTCATTAGACAAACTAATCAAAGTATCTATATGAATTACCAAAGGTTGGATTTCAAATTCCAGGTAACTGATTCATTTTAAAGTTAGTTTATATAATTCATTATAAAGCCAGTGCTTATATCTGAATTTGCTTATAGGTTATCAAAGTGATTCAACTTTTGTATCAGTACTTTTAGAATATGTGAGTTATTTTAAGAGTATGGATTGATTCGAAAATGGTAAAAATACAGCTGCTAAAAATGTGAACTTGGCTGCATACACTATAAAATCTGTGATGCCAACTTTGATTGTTTATGTATAAATAACTTATTTTGGCTATCGTTAACTCTATTCCAAGACAGTAATAAATACTTCTTGAAATAATATGCTCCGAAGTGGAAGAATTTGGAATGGAAACCACAGATCTCAGTTGTAGTGATTGCAGTTATTGATGGCACCCCCTCCTACATGACTCTCTCATGTTTAAGTCACACCCACATTTGTTCTCAACTCCAGACATATGGAAGTTCTTCCTGAATGATTTGGCTTCTTCTTCTTCTTTCTCTGTCATTAGAATATTATGACTTTCTTCCTTTCAAATCTTGCCAGCTGGGAAGCAAAAAGTATTATTTTTGCCTCACTTATTCTTGATCCCTTTCAGTTATTCTTGGTTGCCTTAAACATGAACATAATTATCCTGCTTGTATCTGTAATTTGAAGGATTTAGTTCGTGAAACCTATTCTATTAGATGAGTTTAAGGTTCCACATTGTTCTAACACATTTTATTTTTCAATTATCTTTTGAGGTAGGAGCTATGGAATGGAGATTTAAATTACCTGGAGTGTAAATTCTTGCAAATAATGTATACATATTGAGAAAAAGCCTCAAAAACTTTCAACATTTTAAAATGGAAGTCTCCAGTTTATAAATCACATTTGTGTTGGCTCTTCATGACCAAAAGAATATTCCTGATATAGAAAATAAGTGTGTGAGTTGGTTTCTTTTAAAAGTCATATATTGCAATATGAGTAGATCAAACAAATTGAAGATTATGCCCCGCCTTAGGAAAAGTAATGTATAATACTGTACTTTGTAAATATGAAACTTACTTTCTTGAAAATGTTAACCTAAAGTCAGCAACAGTAGGCGGGTGGCTCATATTGCAAAGTTTGAGAGAGGCAGCCTTCTGCTTGTTCATCACAACCAGACTAGCCTCACTAGTGTATCTGCTCACCCAGAGAAGGTGCCTGGTGAACATTTCGCTGTAATGACAGAAATACACATTTACAAATCCAAAGTCTGTGAAATGCTAATTCCCCAAAAGCAATTTTGTAACAAATAACTGTAACCTTAAAATCAGAAAATAATCCATCATTTACTAAAATAAGGAACAGAATAATAAAATACAACAAAGCACAATCTTTGTATTTGAAGAATGTTCGAAATGCATCTGGGGAAGAGATTTTAAGTGATTCACATATTACTGATTCATGGTCACCTGATTATTAGGAATAATTTTATAACACAGGGATGCAATTTTCTGATTCAAAACTTTCTCTGATTCTGTATAGTCTCCTTTCAAGTTTCCAAAATATGTTCTTTGAAAAAGTAGTTAATTAAAAGAACCATATATGCTCAGGTTTTTAAATTCTTTTGTGAAACAAAAGGACACTGATTTAGGGAAAAGGAATTGTTAATCTTGCCAGCTGGGAAGCAAAAAGTATTATTTTTGCCTCACTTATTCTTGATCCCTTTCAGTTATTCTTGGTTGCCTTAAACATGAACATAATTATCCTGCTTGTATCTGTAATTTGAAGGATTTAGTTCGTGAAACCTATTCTATTAGATGAGTTTAAGGTTCCACATTGTTCTAACACATTTTATTTTTCAATTATCTTTTGAGGTAGGAGCTATGGAATGGAGATTTAAATTACCTGGAGTGTAAATTCTTGCAAATAATGTATACATATTGAGAAAAAGCCTCAAAAACTTTCAACATTTTAAAATGGAAGTCTCCAGTTTATAAATCACATTTGTGTTGGCTCTTCATGACCAAAAGAATATTCCTGATATAGAAAATAAGTGTGTGAGTTGGTTTCTTTTAAAAGTCATATATTGCAATATGAGTAGATCAAACAAATTGAAGATTATGCCCCGCCTTAGGAAAAGTAATGTATAATACTGTACTTTGTAAATATGAAACTTACTTTCTTGAAAATGTTAACCTAAAGTCAGCAACAGTAGGCGGGTGGCTCATATTGCAAAGTTTGAGAGAGGCAGCCTTCTGCTTGTTCATCACAACCAGACTAGCCTCACTAGTGTATCTGCTCACCCAGAGAAGGTGCCTGGTGAACATTTCGCTGTAATGACAGAAATACACATTTACAAATCCAAAGTCTGTGAAATGCTAATTCCCCAAAAGCAATTTTGTAACAAATAACTGTAACCTTAAAATCAGAAAATAATCCATCATTTACTAAAATAAGGAACAGAATAATAAAATACAACAAAGCACAATCTTTGTATTTGAAGAATGTTCGAAATGCATCTGGGGAAGAGATTTTAAGTGATTCACATATTACTGATTCATGGTCACCTGATTATTAGGAATAATTTTATAACACAGGGATGCAATTTTCTGATTCAAAACTTTCTCTGATTCTGTATAGTCTCCTTTCAAGTTTCCAAAATATGTTCTTTGAAAAAGTAGTTAATTAAAAGAACCATATATGCTCAGGTTTTTAAATTCTTTTGTGAAACAAAAGGACACTGATTTAGGGAAAAGGAATTGTTAATAAATTGCCTTAACTCTCATAAAATAAAAATTATGTCATGCTGTAATTTTGCAAGGATTCAAAAAGAAATGATCCTTTTCCTGGTAACTGAGTCTCAGCTACACATGTATTTATATCATAGTTAGCTTAGTGTGATATTCTGCAAAGTTTTACTAAGTTTTTGAACCTGCCAATCTACTTCTAAAGGGTATTTCCAATTAAAAAATGCTTATAGTACAGATGTTGTACTCTTGAGTATAAGTCAAATGAATGTTCTGTAGTCAACCATGGTTGGTCAATAAGGATCTAACAGTGCTACAGATGAAATAGATAATCATCATTCTGGATTTGCTAATTATCAAAGCATCTTAACCTCTTTCAACAGTGAAAAGATCAGAGAGCTTTCATTTAGATGTTTACTGATTCAGCAAAAACATGTTTTATTGACTGGAATGTAACATCCAGTGACTGTGTAAATCTTATTGGTAGTGTCTCCTGGGAAATTGCTATCTCATCATATGAGATCTCATAGTTTCAGTTAATTCAGTTGATTTTGAGTATGTGCTTCTTTTATTGAAAATCAATCCTGAGGTTTCAAAACCCTTGATTATATTTGGAATATTGCTGTGATATTTTAACTTCATAATAAGCTTTTTTGTATTTTCATTTTTAAGGATAAATGACTTCTATTTAAAATATTATTTCCTCAATTCTTTCAGTTAATTATATTTTCTATATAAAATGTTATTAAATTTTATTTATTAATAGATAACTGAGATTTCTGTCTATATCTTGTTTTCCTGTCTATAAAATTAATAAAATAACAGCTACCTTGCAGGTCAGTTTTAAAGATTATATGAAATTTTTATGTATCTCTAGACCTAAAATTACTATCAGAATAAGCAGTGCATAAAGTTGGGTATTATAGTTATTACTGACATCACTTATAATTATTGTAGAAAACATTAAGGAAGACCTGGTTAAAAATTACTTTTGTATTCACCAGAGATGTAGAAAAAAAATGGTTCCAATGTTCTTTGAACCTGGTGGTTTTTTTTTTTTTTTCCCCTTATTTGTATAAAACTCTAAAAGAAAGTTAAAAATATTAGAATTGCTTTGTTTGCAAAAGACAGAAAAATTCTACTCGAATGGCTTAAGCAAAAGAGAACTTTATTACTTCTTTTATATCAAACTCAAAAGTTTAATGTAAGCACTGGTTTCAGTTTTGAGTAGTGATGGGGGCTAAATAATATCACCTAACCTTGGTCTTTTATTATTTCTTTGCTCTGTTCATCTCCATGTTGTCTTCATTCTCAGGTTCCACAAAGTAGCTGCTAGCAGCACTAGACTCAGGTTCAAATGTTAAACAAACAAACAAACAAACAAAAAACAGGGTACCTTTGTCTGTTTATCTCATAAGTTGTCTAGTTGGTCATTCCTTGAGGTATCACATTGTCCAGAGGAATATGATTCTCAGCAGGTTAGGCATGCTTACAAATCTAGAAACCTCAGGCCAATGAAATTATAGTAGGGAAAGAATGGTTTCTTGGGTAAATGTTTTGGTGGGTTTACCAGAAGAGAAACAATTTGCTTATGATATGCAAATAAAATCAGAATATATTTCACGATGCTGTGTTTTGCAAGGTTTCCTTCTTCTCTTCACCTTTTAAGATATGTGTGTAGCCCAAGATTTTGTTATTGTATCTTTACCTTCTTTTCTTTCTCTAGTGTTTGTGACACTTCTGACTCTATCATCTGAATATGGGAGGTTCACAAAAGTGGAAGGTTCAGTTTCCTCAATTCTTTCAGTTAATTATATTTTCTATATAAAATGTTATTAAATTTTATTTATTAATAGATAACTGAGATTTCTGTCTATATCTTGTTTTCCTGTCTATAAAATTAATAAAATAACAGCTACCTTGCAGGTCAGTTTTAAAGATTATATGAAATTTTTATGTATCTCTAGACCTAAAATTACTATCAGAATAAGCAGTGCATAAAGTTGGGTATTATAGTTATTACTGACATCACTTATAATTATTGTAGAAAACATTAAGGAAGACCTGGTTAAAAATTACTTTTGTATTCACCAGAGATGTAGAAAAAAAATGGTTCCAATGTTCTTTGAACCTGGTGGTTTTTTTTTTTTTTTCCCCTTATTTGTATAAAACTCTAAAAGAAAGTTAAAAATATTAGAATTGCTTTGTTTGCAAAAGACAGAAAAATTCTACTCGAATGGCTTAAGCAAAAGAGAACTTTATTACTTCTTTTATATCAAACTCAAAAGTTTAATGTAAGCACTGGTTTCAGTTTTGAGTAGTGATGGGGGCTAAATAATATCACCTAACCTTGGTCTTTTATTATTTCTTTGCTCTGTTCATCTCCATGTTGTCTTCATTCTCAGGTTCCACAAAGTAGCTGCTAGCAGCACTAGACTCAGGTTCAAATGTTAAACAAACAAACAAACAAACAAAAAACAGGGTACCTTTGTCTGTTTATCTCATAAGTTGTCTAGTTGGTCATTCCTTGAGGTATCACATTGTCCAGAGGAATATGATTCTCAGCAGGTTAGGCATGCTTACAAATCTAGAAACCTCAGGCCAATGAAATTATAGTAGGGAAAGAATGGTTTCTTGGGTAAATGTTTTGGTGGGTTTACCAGAAGAGAAACAATTTGCTTATGATATGCAAATAAAATCAGAATATATTTCACGATGCTGTGTTTTGCAAGGTTTCCTTCTTCTCTTCACCTTTTAAGATATGTGTGTAGCCCAAGATTTTGTTATTGTATCTTTACCTTCTTTTCTTTCTCTAGTGTTTGTGACACTTCTGACTCTATCATCTGAATATGGGAGGTTCACAAAAGTGGAAGGTTCAGCTCTACTCTGTGTGTCAGTTAGCTTTTATTGCATAGCAAACCTCTCCGAAATTTTATGAGTCTGCAGGTTGGTGCTAAGCTGAGCCTCCGGTCTTGACCTTGCTTCTCAGTCCGACATGTCACTACATGTATGGAAGTATATTATAGTACCTAATGCATATCAGGGGGCAAAAGTTATTACTGTTGTCACTAACTGTATATGTTTTCCAAATGAGGAGATTCATTTCTCTTTCTTTGAATCCACATCTCTTCACACTCTATATACTTTTCCATAGCATCACCTAATTTATCTGTACTTATATAACATTATAAATAATGGCTCTCCATTGCTCTAAGTAGCCTAGTAAATTATGCAATATGTGGACATATTGGGGGAATATCATTGATTACATCTCACCTTTATTTTTATCTTCTTTGAGGCTAGCACAGTGTATAGTACATGTCCATGGGTACAAAGTCACATTAGTTATGTCCAGCTCTATGGACTGCAGCCCACCAGTCTCCTCTGTCTGTGGGATTCTCCAAGGAAGAATACTCGAGTGGGTTGCCTTGCTCTCCTCCAGGGGATCTTCCCAACCAGGGATTGAACCTGAGTTTATTATGTCTTCTGCATTAATAGTCAGGTTCTTTACCACTAGTGCCACCTGTGAAGGGCCTAGTGCGTGCACACGTGCGCGCATGTGTGTGTGTGTGTGTGTTAGTCTTTCAGTCCTGTATGACTCTTTGCGACGCCATGGACTGTAGCCCACCAGGCTCCTCTGTCCTAGTGTATAGTAACAATCACTATACTTAAATGCTTACTGTGACTTCTGCTGCCTCTGCTGTTGCTCTTGCCCTTAAAGATCAATGTTAATCATATCAGTATCTCTTTAGCTGGGCATTGTATCCTCAGGAGAGCTTTAGAAGTGTCTAAGTGTTCCCAGGGATGAATGTCTTAGAAGTCTAAATGTCCTTTTGCAAATAAAAGTTATCTTACGTGTTTGTTTGTATTTCTTTACCTTCTTTTCTTTCTCTAGTGTTTGTGACACTTCTGACTCTATCATCTGAATATGGGAGGTTCACAAAAGTGGAAGGTTCAGCTCTACTCTGTGTGTCAGTTAGCTTTTATTGCATAGCAAACCTCTCCGAAATTTTATGAGTCTGCAGGTTGGTGCTAAGCTGAGCCTCCGGTCTTGACCTTGCTTCTCAGTCCGACATGTCACTACATGTATGGAAGTATATTATAGTACCTAATGCATATCAGGGGGCAAAAGTTATTACTGTTGTCACTAACTGTATATGTTTTCCAAATGAGGAGATTCATTTCTCTTTCTTTGAATCCACATCTCTTCACACTCTATATACTTTTCCATAGCATCACCTAATTTATCTGTACTTATATAACATTATAAATAATGGCTCTCCATTGCTCTAAGTAGCCTAGTAAATTATGCAATATGTGGACATATTGGGGGAATATCATTGATTACATCTCACCTTTATTTTTATCTTCTTTGAGGCTAGCACAGTGTATAGTACATGTCCATGGGTACAAAGTCACATTAGTTATGTCCAGCTCTATGGACTGCAGCCCACCAGTCTCCTCTGTCTGTGGGATTCTCCAAGGAAGAATACTCGAGTGGGTTGCCTTGCTCTCCTCCAGGGGATCTTCCCAACCAGGGATTGAACCTGAGTTTATTATGTCTTCTGCATTAATAGTCAGGTTCTTTACCACTAGTGCCACCTGTGAAGGGCCTAGTGCGTGCACACGTGCGCGCATGTGTGTGTGTGTGTGTGTTAGTCTTTCAGTCCTGTATGACTCTTTGCGACGCCATGGACTGTAGCCCACCAGGCTCCTCTGTCCTAGTGTATAGTAACAATCACTATACTTAAATGCTTACTGTGACTTCTGCTGCCTCTGCTGTTGCTCTTGCCCTTAAAGATCAATGTTAATCATATCAGTATCTCTTTAGCTGGGCATTGTATCCTCAGGAGAGCTTTAGAAGTGTCTAAGTGTTCCCCAGGGATGAATGTCTTAGAAGTCTAAATGTCCTTTTTGCAAATAAAAAGTTTCTCTTTATATTCCCCAATTCCCAACCATTCTTTGCTACCATCTGATATCACATTTTACCATGTCTCCCATATACAATTTCTTTTCACTCAACATAGATACAAATATAGACATAAAAGTAGATATAGATATATGTGAGTGAGATGAGAAAAAAGTGCTAAGCTCAAGGGCTTTGAAAAAATTCACAGGAATGTAAATCCTGGGTTTATTGTTTCTTCTGGCAAGAAGGACTGTATTTAATAAATCCATAAACTAAATGTGTAAGATTATAAGTTATCATATGGAGAACACAGTATTTATTGAAATCAAAATGTTCTACTATGTAGTTATTCTTTATCACAGTCATGTTTTTCTATAAAAAGAACAATAATAAAATGCTCCTATGACATGAAAATTATAGTCACAAACTTATATATGTGTATATTGGGAGATGGAGTGAAATCATTGAATATAAAAAAGATACTAACCTAAACTACTATCCTCTACTTACTGGTGTTTCTCCTGTATCCTTGGTTCTTGGGACTTTCTTTCCTCCCCTTCAGGCACACCCAGGAGTCCTGTGCTTCCCCACATCCTGCCACAGTGGCACCGCCAACCCTGCCTTATGCAGTTAGGCACTCATGCTTAATATCCTGCCCTCAGATCCAACCTGCCATGCAGACCCTGTGGGTGACTGGAGTTCACAGCCCTTGGCAGCCTGTAGTGACCACCTGACTTAGGAATAGGCTTGGGAGAGACAAGTAATGGCTGTTGGTATTCTTTCTCCCCCAGAATAGAATTTTAGGAATAGGAAAAGCAGGACAAGAAGCTAAAATACTGAAAAAAGGAGGATGGGTCTCCTGCCCATGGCCAGTTCATGGGGAAGTGGGGATGTTTTAGTGTCAGATGGTTGGTGGGGCTATGGACATGTAGATTGGCAGATGACCTGAAGGGAAGAGAGGACCATGCAAGTCCCAGCTCACAGGGATACTCTTTGCTCGGGGTAGCAGGATCTTCAGTTGAATTTTGTCTCCTCATTCTGATACTCCCTCCCTGCCAGAACCTACATCTATCCAGCAGATAGGGGAAAGGATTCCTGAGAGTTTATGTACATGTTAAAGGCAGACATAAATAAAATATGGATTGTCCTTTATTAAAAAAGGAAAGCCTGTATATTTTCAACCTGTAATTTTGATTGTTAACTGTAAATGGGCATTTCTCCACTAGTCTGTAGGAAAGTATCATTTCCATTTTCATGGTTCCCACTGGATCTCTGAAATTAAAAGTTGTTCCCTGGTATTACTTTGGATCTGGTTCTACTGTTTTCCCCACATTGAGCAAGAAGAACAAGACCAATGTCTACTAGTTATTCAGAAAAAATCACCACCTGTAATTGAAGAACTGTAATATGTGAAGGTGAACTGTAAATAATTTTTGCTTATAGAAGTACAGTCTTTGAAAGAAGGTCTGCCTACTTTATCTCTGTTGCCCCTACACATACGTTAAAACTCATGGCAGATGGTAGGTTTTAATTCTTTGCTGAATAAATGAATGAACCAATTAATGAATCAATTAAGTTTTAGCAACTATACTTTCTTGGGGAACTGAAGTCTACAACAAATTTCCTCCTCTATCCTAGGCTAAAACCTTAGTTTTCCAGGTGACAGAATGAACAAGTATGTGTGAGAAATCCTTCCCACATCCTGCCACAGTGGCACCGCCAACCCTGCCTTATGCAGTTAGGCACTCATGCTTAATATCCTGCCCTCAGATCCAGCCTGCCATGCAGACCCTGTGGGTGACTGGAGTTCACAGCCCTTGGCAGCCTGTAGTGACCACCTGACTTAGGAATAGGCTTGGGAGAGACAAGTAATGGCTGTTGGTATTCTTTCTCCCCCAGAATAGAATTTTAGGAATAGGAAAAGCAGGACAAGAAGCTAAAATACTGAAAAAAGGAGGATGGGTCTCCTGCCCATGGCCAGTTCATGGGGAAGTGGGGATGTTTTAGTGTCAGATGGTTGGTGGGGCTATGGACATGTAGATTGGCAGATGACCTGAAGGGAAGAGAGGACCATGCAAGTCCCAGCTCACAGGGATACTCTTTGCTCGGGGTAGCAGGATCTTCAGTTGAATTTTGTCTCCTCATTCTGATACTCCCTCCCTGCCAGAACCTACATCTATCCAGCAGATAGGGGAAAGGATTCCTGAGAGTTTATGTACATGTTAAAGGCAGACATAAATAAAATATGGATTGTCCTTTATTAAAAAAGGAAAGCCTGTATATTTTCAACCTGTAATTTTGATTGTTAACTGTAAATGGGCATTTCTCCACTAGTCTGTAGGAAAGTATCATTTCCATTTTCATGGTTCCCACTGGATCTCTGAAATTAAAAGTTGTTCCCTGGTATTACTTTGGATCTGGTTCTACTGTTTTCCCCACATTGAGCAAGAAGAACAAGACCAATGTCTACTAGTTATTCAGAAAAAATCACCACCTGTAATTGAAGAACTGTAATATGTGAAGGTGAACTGTAAATAATTTTTGCTTATAGAAGTACAGTCTTTGAAAGAAGGTCTGCCTACTTTATCTCTGTTGCCCCTACACATACGTTAAAACTCATGGCAGATGGTAGGTTTTAATTCTTTGCTGAATAAATGAATGAACCAATTAATGAATCAATTAAGTTTTAGCAACTATACTTTCTTGGGGAACTGAAGTCTACAACAAATTTCCTCCTCTATCCTAGGCTAAAACCTTAGTTTTCCAGGTGACAGAATGAACAAGTATGTGTGAGTAACATCAAGAAAGTCAAGACAGCTGAAAGGAACTTAGTCATATAAGTAGCATATAGGCCCAGTAGTCCTTTGTAGGCTATAAAATTGTCTACTAAAGTTATTGGAGTTTTTGATAAAAGAAGTGACATAATCTGTTCCATGTCATTCTATGATATTCTGATGGTGGGCTGAAAATTCAAGGAATGAGGAATAGAATAAAGAGATAAGTTAACAGTGGGGGAAAGTAGTGTCCAAGAAAGAGATGATGATGGCTTAAAAGGGAGCGGTGGCAGTGTAGCTGAATTTAAATGGTCAATATGTGAATTAAAAAACAATTGAATGGAGTAGTCTTGAGTGTTGTACTGAATGTTGATGTGAGAGAAAAAGACAAATCAAAGATAATCAACTGGAATCTTATTAAATAAATGAACAGGAAAGAGGAGTAGCACTCAAGGAGAAGTTTAATTGTTCATTTTTGAACATATTAAACATCAGCTTCCTATGAGTGGTTTTTAAGACTGAAACTCTAAGGCTTCCCTGGTGGTCCAGTGGGTAAGGACACCACCTTGCAGTGCAAGGGACGCCAGTTCTATCCCTGGCCTGGGAAGATCCCACGTGTCATGGAGCGACTGGTCCCCTGTGTCCAATTACCCAGCGGAAGCTCTGGAGCGCATGCGCCCGGAGCTGGTGCTCTGCGACAACAGAGGCCACTGCGATGGGAGGCCCACACTGGCCAAAAGAACAAAGATGGATGAAAATAGATAAATGAAAGGCCAATAGAAGTGGCCCGCCCGCCCCTCCTTCCCCTCGCCCCCTGCCCGCCCCGCCCCTCCCCCCCACGAAAAGACTGAAACTCTATAGAGTTTGATTGCTTTGCTACTTACTAGCTAGGAAAGTGACTTAAACTACTTGTGTCTTATTTGTACCATCTACCAAACATAATTGTAATAAGACTTGCCTCCTAAGGTTGTATGAATTGAATTAGTTGTTCATATAAAAATCTAGTAATAGTTCCCAGCATATTGTAGGAATTATTTTTATTGTCATCCAAATAGAAATCTAGACCAGTGATCATGAAGTTGGAACTTTAGAGAAAGTCAGAACTAGAGAAAAGTTTTAAAGCCATGGGAACAGGGAAGACCATATAAAATATGAGTGCTCATAATGAAAGAAAAGAATCAAAGACAGCCCTGTATTATACCAAGATTTTGAGGTTGGGAAGATGAAAATGAGATAGCAAATAAGGCTCAGAAAAGACCTGCCGGTGTAGTTTGAAGAAAGCCAGGAGTGTGTGCTGTTCAAAAAAAGTGTTGCTAAAAGGAAGGTACTTTTATTGGCTAGAGCTTAATACATGAACACTGGATTAAGCAAGATGGAAATTTTTGCCAGCTTTGTCATTTAACCTTCAGTGTAGTCATTGAAATGGAAACCCAAATAAAGTGACTCAATGGGAGTATGCTTAAAAGAAATTAGAGCCAATCAGAATAAACTTTTCTGAGAAATTTGATTTTCTTGTTAAATAAATGAACAGGAAAGAGGAGTAGCACTCAAGGAGAAGTTTAATTGTTCATTTTTGAACATATTAAACATCAGCTTCCTATGAGTGGTTTTTAAGACTGAAACTCTAAGGCTTCCCTGGTGGTCCAGTGGGTAAGGACACCACCTTGCAGTGCAAGGGACGCCAGTTCTATCCCTGGCCTGGGAAGATCCCACGTGTCACGGAGCGACTGGTCCCCTGTGTCCAATTACCCAGCGGAAGCTCTGGAGCGCATGCGCCCGGAGCTGGTGCTCTGCGACAACAGAGGCCACTGCGATGGGAGGCCCACACTGGCCAAAAGAACAAAGATGGATGAAAATAGATAAATGAAAGGCCAATAGAAGTGGCCCGCCCGCCCCCTCCTTCCCCTCGCCCCCGCCCCGCCCCGCCCCTCCCCCACGAAAAGACTGAAACTCTATAGAGTTTGATTGCTTTGCTACTTACTAGCTAGGAAAGTGACTTAAACTACTTGTGTCTTATTTGTACCATCTACCAAACATAATTGTAATAAGACTTGCCTCCTAAGGTTGTATGAATTGAATTAGTTGTTCATATAAAAATCTAGTAATAGTTCCCAGCATATTGTAGGAATTATTTTTATTGTCATCCAAATAGAAATCTAGACCAGTGATCATGAAGTTGGAACTTTAGAGAAAGTCAGAACTAGAGAAAAGTTTTAAAGCCATGGGAACAGGGAAGACCATATAAAATATGAGTGCTCATAATGAAAGAAAAGAATCAAAGACAGCCCTGTATTATACCAAGATTTTGAGGTTGGGAAGATGAAAATGAGATAGCAAATAAGGCTCAGAAAAGACCTGCCGGTGTAGTTTGAAGAAAGCCAGGAGTGTGTGCTGTTCAAAAAAAGTGTTGCTAAAAGGAAGGTACTTTTATTGGCTAGAGCTTAATACATGAACACTGGATTAAGCAAGATGGAAATTTTTGCCAGCTTTGTCATTTAACCTTCAGTGTAGTCATTGAAATGGAAACCCAAATAAAGTGACTCAATGGGAGTATGCTTAAAAAAAGAAATTAGAGCCAATCAGAATAAACTTTTCTGAGAAATTTGATTTTTGTAGAACAGGTAAGTGTAGTAGCAAACCAGAGGAGGGTGGGGATGGGGGTTGAATTTTTATTCAGGTAAGAAATATTTTTGCTATATTTGCAGGTTGATGGAAATGATCCCACTAGAGGCATTAAGGGAATTTTCTCACTCTCCTTTGTACTGCAACAAATTAGAAATGGAATCAATCTACATTTGAATAAAGGGAATTGCAGCTTCCAAATAGGGAAGCTGGAATTACCCCTAAAGAATAAAACAAGAATTTTAATTATACTATTTCCTATAGTCTGTTTATGCAAAGAAAAAAATAATAGGACCTTTGCTTTTTTATTTATTTATTTATTTATTATTTATTTTGGGTGGGGGTCGTGTTGGGGAAGGAGGGGAGTGGGCAGGCCACGTCTATTGGTCTTTCATTTCTCTGTATTTTCATCTGTCTTTGTTCTTTGGCTCCTGTGGGCCTCCCATCGCGGTGGCATCTGTCATCGCAGAGCACTGGCTCTGGGCACATGTGCTCCAGAGCTCCAGCTAGGTAATTGGACACATCGGTCCAGCTGCTCCGCGGCACGTGGGATCTTCCCAGGCCAGGGATCGAACTGGCGCCCGTTGCACTGCAAGGCGGCGTCCTTACCCACTGGACCACCAGGGGAAGCCCAGACCTTTGCTTTTAACATAAGGAATGTGGGATTGATATCCTTTGGAGATATTTTAAGGTATTACTGAATTTTTTTTTTGAGAAAGAAACAAATTGATCTTTTACTATTAAGAAAAAAAAAAAACAAAAATGTTATAATAACTGCCATGGGAACAGGGAAGACCATATAAAATATGAGTGCTCATAATGAAAGAAAAGAATCAAAGACAGCCCTGTATTATACCAAGATTTTGAGGTTGGGAAGATGAAAATGAGATAGCAAATAAGGCTCAGAAAAGACCTGCCGGTGTAGTTTGAAGAAAGCCAGGAGTGTGTGCTGTTCAAAAAAAGTGTTGCTAAAAGGAAGGTACTTTTATTGGCTAGAGCTTAATACATGAACACTGGATTAAGCAAGATGGAAATTTTTGCCAGCTTTGTCATTTAACCTTCAGTGTAGTCATTGAAATGGAAACCCAAATAAAGTGACTCAATGGGAGTATGCTTAAAAAGAAATGGGAGACAATCAGAATAAACTTTTCTGAGAAATTTGATTTTTGTAGAACAGGTAAGTGTAGTAGCAAACCAGAGGAGGGTGGGGATGGGGGTTGAATTTTTATTCAGGTAAGAAATATTTTTGCTATATTTGCAGGTTGATGGAAATGATCCCACTAGAGGCATTAAGGGAATTTTCTCACTCTCCTTTGTACTGCAACAAATTAGAAATGGAATCAATCTACATTTGAATAAAGGGAATTGCAGCTTCCAAATAGGGAAGCTGGAATTACCCCTAAAGAATAAAACAAGAATTTTAATTATACTATTTCCTATAGTCTGTTTATGCAAAGAAAAAAATAATAGGACCTTTGCTTTTTTATTTATTTATTTATTTATTATTTATTTTGGGTGGGGGTCGTGTTGGGGAAGGAGGGGAGTGGGCAGGCCACGTCTATTGGTCTTTCATTTCTCTGTATTTTCATCTGTCTTTGTTCTTTGGCTCCTGTGGGCCTCCCATCGCGGTGGCATCTGTCATCGCAGAGCACTGGCTCTGGGCACATGTGCTCCAGAGCTCCAGCTAGGTAATTGGACACATCGGTCCAGCTGCTCCGCGGCACGTGGGATCTTCCCAGGCCAGGGATCGAACTGGCGCCCGTTGCACTGCAAGGCGGCGTCCTTACCCACTGGACCACCAGGGGAAGCCCAGACCTTTGCTTTTAACATAAGGAATGTGGGATTGATATCCTTTGGAGATATTTTAAGGTATTACTGAATTTTTTTTTTTTTTTTGAGAAAGAAACAAATTGATCTTTTACTATTACATGAAAAAAAATCATTTTATTTATATATAGGACAAAACAAAGCCACAATGTATAGGTTAGTTTTTAATGTATAATAATAAGCTAGAAATGGGCCCATTTATTTCAGGTTCTTTACTCACATTGTCCATACTACCCAGATCCAATCATTCACTGTAACTTTATGCATCTTACTTCCTCCCCAAACAATTCTGTATTTTTTTATAAATGTGGTTAATAAGTGTGTAGGATCTTTCAACTCAAGAATGTATGATCATACAACTGCCCAAAATTTTTCCATTTTTTCCCATAAAATTGGTTCAACATATTTATAATGATTCCCTGACAATTAATCTCTTCCAAAATTGTTTCCCAATTGGTATAAATCTATTCTAATCATTTGTCATTGCTCTATATTTTAGTCATTAATATTTACAGTAATATGTGATCATTTATATTTTTGATGGACTCCTCTTAAGAGTTTTGTGTTGGTTTCTTGTAAATAAGTGAATGAATGATACTAATACTGAAACAGTGAGAAGTGCCATGTTGAGGTAGTATAGTGGATGTACAGACACAAAATATTTAAAGGGTGGCTGTGATGTGATCTAAATATTTCTCTAGAAAACTGTCTTGAAAAATGGGCTTTTTATCACAGGGAGGCTTGAAGGAGATATAAAGGACTGTTGCGGTGATCATTATTGTTCTAAAGAAATTTGTAGGAGTAATTACTGCTCTCAAAGAGTAGCACCCTCTCCATTATCACAAGCACATTCATTCATTGTTTTCAAAACTCGTTGACCACATGGAATATTAACTCTATGTGGGATGCCCATTACAAAATTGATAAAAAGACTCTATCATGGTTATGCAATAGTTAATTCTTTTTTGTCATCAGGCCAGCTCCGCTATTGCACTGCAATGGATCTTCCCAGGCCAGGGATCGAACTGGCGCCGTTGCACTGCAAGGCGTCCTTACCCACTGGACCACCAGGGGAAGCCCAGACCTTTGCTTTTAACATAAGGAATGTGGGATTGATATCCTTTGGAGATATTTTAAGGTATTACTGAATTTTTTTTTTTTTTTGAGAAAGAAACAAATTGATCTTTTACTATTACATGAAAAAAAATCATTTTATTTATATATAGGACAAAACAAAGCCACAATGTATAGGTTAGTTTTTAATGTATAATAATAAGCTAGAAATGGGCCCATTTATTTCAGGTTCTTTACTCACATTGTCCATACTACCCAGATCCAATCATTCACTGTAACTTTATGCATCTTACTTCCTCCCCAAACAATTCTGTATTTTTTTATAAATGTGGTTAATAAGTGTGTAGGATCTTTCAACTCAAGAATGTATGATCATACAACTGCCCAAAATTTTTCCATTTTTTCCCATAAAATTGGTTCAACATATTTATAATGATTCCCTGACAATTAATCTCTTCCAAAATTGTTTCCCAATTGGTATAAATCTATTCTAATCATTTGTCATTGCTCTATATTTTAGTCATTAATATTTACAGTAATATGTGATCATTTATATTTTTGATGGACTCCTCTTAAGAGTTTTGTGTTGGTTTCTTGTAAATAAGTGAATGAATGATACTAATACTGAAACAGTGAGAAGTGCCATGTTGAGGTAGTATAGTGGATGTACAGACACAAAATATTTAAAGGGTGGCTGTGATGTGATCTAAATATTTCTCTAGAAAACTGTCTTGAAAAATGGGCTTTTTATCACAGGGAGGCTTGAAGGAGATATAAAGGACTGTTGCGGTGATCATTATTGTTCTAAAGAAATTTGTAGGAGTAATTACTGCTCTCAAAGAGTAGCACCCTCTCCATTATCACAAGCACATTCATTCATTGTTTTCAAAACTCGTTGACCACATGGAATATTAACTCTATGTGGGATGCCCATTACAAAATTGATAAAAAGACTCTATCATGGTTATGAAATAGTTAATTGTCTAGAGGAAAAGAAAAATGTTGTGCATTGTCATAGCCTCAATCAATAAATCTTATGAATAATGATAATGTTCAGAAGAAAGAGAAAATTTGGGATTTACATTATGATAGTAGTAATCAAGTCATTAGAAAGGAAGCTTCCTTGAGAAAACGATCTTTAACTTAATTTTGAAGTGTCATAATTAAGCTAGATAACAAATCCAAGAAAGAAAAACAACTCCACAAGTAATTAATTCTATATTCTGTTTCAGAGATAATACACATACACACACAAAAAGAGCAAGAGAAGTGTGTGTGTGTGTGTTAAGAGCTGGCAGAGAAGTAAATGGAAGGAACTAGAGAGGATCTTTAGGAGGAATCTTAGGTAATAAACTAAGCTCTGTGCATTCCATCCTGCATGCTATCGGGTGATATCAAGGGACTTTAAAGTAGTAAGATCATGACTGCTCTCTGAATCCAGCCATGGAGGCTGGTTTGGAGGAGGTATTGCATGTATCAGGCAAACTCTGGGCCTTCTACATTGTTAGTCATGTCAGAGTATCCCTAGTGGGTCAGATGTTAAAGAATTCGCCTGCAATGTGGGAGATCCAGGTTCAATCCATGGGTCAGGAAGATCCCCTGGAGAAGGAAATGGCCACCCATTCCAGTATTCTTGCCTGGACACAGGATCCTGGTGGGCTACAGTCTGTGGGGTCGTAAAGAGTGAATGAATGATACTAATACTGAAACAGTGAGAAGTGCCATGTTGAGGTAGTATAGTGGATGTACAGACACAAAATATTTAAAGGGTGGCTGTGATGTGATCTAAATATTTCTCTAGAAAACTGTCTTGAAAAATGGGCTTTTTATCACAGGGAGGCTTGAAGGAGATATAAAGGACTGTTGCGGTGATCATTATTGTTCTAAAGAAATTTGTAGGAGTAATTACTGCTCTCAAAGAGTAGCACCCTCTCCATTATCACAAGCACATTCATTCATTGTTTTCAAAACTCGTTGACCACATGGAATATTAACTCTATGTGGGATGCCCATTACAAAATTGATAAAAAGACTCTATCATGGTTATGAAATAGTTAATTGTCTAGAGGAAAAGAAAAATGTTGTGCATTGTCATAGCCTCAATCAATAAATCTTATGAATAATGATAATGTTCAGAAGAAAGAGAAAATTTGGGATTTACATTATGATAGTAGTAATCAAGTCATTAGAAAGGAAGCTTCCTTGAGAAAACGATCTTTAACTTAATTTTGAAGTGTCATAATTAAGCTAGATAACAAATCCAAGAAAGAAAAACAACTCCACAAGTAATTAATTCTATATTCTGTTTCAGAGATAATACACACATACACACACAAAAAGAGCAAGAGAAGTGTGTGTGTGTGTGTTAAGAGCTGGCAGAGAAGTAAATGGAAGGAACTAGAGAGGATCTTTAGGAGGAATCTTAGGTAATAAACTAAGCTCTGTGCATTCCATCCTGCATGCTATCGGGTGATATCAAGGGACTTTAAAGTAGTAAGATCATGACTGCTCTCTGAATCCAGCCATGGAGGCTGGTTTGGAGGAGGTATTGCATGTATCAGGCAAACTCTGGGCCTTCTACATTGTTAGTCATGTCAGAGTATCCCTAGTGGGTCAGATGTTAAAGAATTCGCCTGCAATGTGGGAGATCCAGGTTCAATCCATGGGTCAGGAAGATCCCCTGGAGAAGGAAATGGCCACCCATTCCAGTATTCTTGCCTGGACACAGGATCCTGGTGGGCTACAGTCTGTGGGGTCGTAAAGAGTTGGATATGACTGGGTGACACAGGACAGCAGGAGAGAACCAGGCAAGGCCTGTAAAGCATGCAAGAATTATATGATTCTCTGCCCTTAGGAGAGTAAAAACGCATTTTCTTCTTAAGAAAAAAGTAGATGAAACAGTCTGTCTTTCTCTTGTAGATTGTATCAGTTTCACCTTGCTGCTATAACAAATTACCTCAAAGTCTCTGCTTCAATGCAAGTTTTAAGGTTTAAGATGTAGAAATCTTTGGAAGACCATTATTCTCATTACCACAGTGATATCTGTGAATCATTGCAACCCCCACAGTAACTGTGAATTAAGATTTAAAAAAATCAGTGCCTTTGTTGATACAGACCAAGACTGAGGTTCTGTTAGACCTATGCATGATATGCTTGCTCATTCATTGGTTTAATATGAACAGAAGAAGCTGTTTTGCTACTATAAAACTTTTCAACCACCTTTGACCATCTGCAAGGCAAACATACGTTGCTGTGTCATCATATGTTTTATGTAATCAGTTTTCAGTGATGTATACAAGTGAAAAATTGGGGTCAAAGCATGTGGGTTATTGAATAGGCTTTATTTAAAATATCCCCCCCCAACTGAAATTTGCTACACAGTTAGTTTCCAAGTAAAAATCATGCCAGTAAATTATAATAGGTACTAGAAAAATGATTCCTTATTTTCTTTTTTAAAGAAATCTTCATATTTATAGAAAACCAAAAAATTATTGTTATTGTCTAATCCTCACAATAAAGCAGTGAGGAATATTCATGTTCTCTGTATTATTTTTACTTTCCAGAAAATGTGGTAGAGAAATGAAAAAAAGTAACATTTTGCCAATCACAAAGTATGAAAAATCAGCAGCAACAATATTACTGTGTTAACTAACCCACTAATATTCTGCTCTAAAACTTGTGTATATTTTTTACCCTTTTTATTTAAGCATCTCCCCTGTTAATGAAAATCTTTAAATGTGGTATCTGATTGTACTACTTTAACTCCTGACACATAATCTGCAACTATTACTTGGATATTTTTGACCATGAAAGGAAACACACACTGTTTAGTAATCTCCAAAGACATTCTCAGTCCTGCTGAAGAAACATAACAGATTTAGGTTTTGATCTGCCCTTACACAGGACAGCAGGAGAGAACCAGGCAAGGCCTGTAAAGCATGCAAGAATTATATGATTCTCTGCCCTTAGGAGAGTAAAAACGCATTTTCTTCTTAAGAAAAAAGTAGATGAAACAGTCTGTCTTTCTCTTGTAGATTGTATCAGTTTCACCTTGCTGCTATAACAAATTACCTCAAAGTCTCTGCTTCAATGCAAGTTTTAAGGTTTAAGATGTAGAAATCTTTGGAAGACCATTATTCTCATTACCACAGTGATATCTGTGAATCATTGCAACCCCCACAGTAACTGTGAATTAAGATTTAAAAAAATCAGTGCCTTTGTTGATACAGACCAAGACTGAGGTTCTGTTAGACCTATGCATGATATGCTTGCTCATTCATTGGTTTAATATGAACAGAAGAAGCTGTTTTGCTACTATAAAACTTTTCAACCACCTTTGACCATCTGCAAGGCAAACATACGTTGCTGTGTCATCATATGTTTTATGTAATCAGTTTTCAGTGATGTATACAAGTGAAAAATTGGGGTCAAAGCATGTGGGTTATTGAATAGGCTTTATTTAAAATATCCCCCCCCAACTGAAATTTGCTACACAGTTAGTTTCCAAGTAAAAATCATGCCAGTAAATTATAATAGGTACTAGAAAAATGATTCCTTATTTTCTTTTTTAAAGAAATCTTCATATTTATAGAAAACCAAAAAATTATTGTTATTGTCTAATCCTCACAATAAAGCAGTGAGGAATATTCATGTTCTCTGTATTATTTTTACTTTCCAGAAAATGTGGTAGAGAAATGAAAAAAAGTAACATTTTGCCAATCACAAAGTATGAAAAATCAGCAGCAACAATATTACTGTGTTAACTAACCCACTAATATTCTGCTCTAAAACTTGTGTATATTTTTTACCCTTTTTATTTAAGCATCTCCCCTGTTAATGAAAATCTTTAAATGTGGTATCTGATTGTACTACTTTAACTCCTGACACATAATCTGCAACTATTACTTGGATATTTTTGACCATGAAAGGAAACACACACTGTTTAGTAATCTCCAAAGACATTCTCAGTCCTGCTGAAGAAACATAACAGATTTAGGTTTTAGCCTTTCAGAATCATTCCTCTCCCTGAGCTCATGTTTATCTGAAAATGAGTACTGTTTGGACATGTTGCCTGTGATAAATATGGAATATTTTGTGGGTGATGTTACAAGGAAGGTATCCTTTAATGATTTAGGTTTATAGGCTGCCCTCTGAGTCTTTCTATTTATTGAATAAAGTACTCAAACATTTAGGTGAGATATATTTACATATACACAAAGGTTTATCATTTTCACACTTGTTGAATAAGAACATTGGATTTATTTATATTTTTGCATTTAGTCTCTTAGTAAGCCTGTTTTTAGTATGCCTAGGCGAGAGGATTTTTAAGTTACGTAATGTTTTCCTTATGTTGCTGTCCAGCACTTGAGTGGACAAGTTAGATTCTAAATTCAGGAATCATAGATCTGTCATTGGCTTTGAGAAGGGTTTAAAAACCTTTTCCTGGAAAATCATAATCACTGAGGACTGCTTATTTCATGAAAATTTTGACAAATGCAGAACTATTAATATATGGTGATGCTCTCAATGAAAATATACAGCTGAAATTGAAAGGGCAAATTTTTGAACACATACATACCTCTTATTGATCTATGTGGCCAAGTAGTGATTTAAATAGTCCCATAGGACTGCTTTAGTTTCACAGAGGAGAGGCTGATAAAAACAAAACCACAACATTTTATTAATATGCATTTGGAATTCATTTTGAATACTTATAATCAGATAAGTCCAATTTTAAATGTGATTCACAGAAGTTTTAGAATGCTTATCTCTGAAGCTCCAGTTTAATTTACTAACCCTTCTGTATTTTTGTAATTTTTGTGGTTTTAAAGATGAAATCAACACTGATTTCTTTGTTCTACTGCAGTTTCTGAAATATTTAGTTATATTTCACCAGCTTCACCTAAACTTTCCTATGAGTCTATCTCCATTGAATTGTTGATGCCTTAGTAACTAGAATAAAAAAGATTGTGTGTGTGTGTGCTTGTGTGTGTGTGTGGTTTTGGTTTTTTTTTTTTTTTTTTTTTTTGGCCTCTTCTATTGGTCTTTCATTTATTTGTCATCCATCTTTGTTCTTCTGGCCTGCGTGGGCCTCCCATCGCAGCTGCCTCTCTTACTGCAGAGCAACAGCTCTGGGTGCAAGCGCTCCAGAGCTCCAGCTCCATAGTTGGACACATTGGTCCAGCTGCTCCATGACACGTGGAATTTTCCCAGGCCAAGGATTGAACCGGTGCCCCTTGCACTGCAAGGTGGTGTTCTTAGCCACCTGACCACCAGGGAACTGCCCTCTGAGTCTTTCTATTTATTGAATAAAGTACTCAAACATTTAGGTGAGATATATTTACATATACACAAAGGTTTATCATTTTCACACTTGTTGAATAAGAACATTGGATTTATTTATATTTTTGCATTTAGTCTCTTAGTAAGCCTGTTTTTAGTATGCCTAGGCGAGAGGATTTTTAAGTTACGTAATGTTTTCCTTATGTTGCTGTCCAGCACTTGAGTGGACAAGTTAGATTCTAAATTCAGGAATCATAGATCTGTCATTGGCTTTGAGAAGGGTTTAAAAACCTTTTCCTGGAAAATCATAATCACTGAGGACTGCTTATTTCATGAAAATTTTGACAAATGCAGAACTATTAATATATGGTGATGCTCTCAATGAAAATATACAGCTGAAATTGAAAGGGCAAATTTTTGAACACATACATACCTCTTATTGATCTATGTGGCCAAGTAGTGATTTAAATAGTCCCATAGGACTGCTTTAGTTTCACAGAGGAGAGGCTGATAAAAACAAAACCACAACATTTTATTAATATGCATTTGGAATTCATTTTGAATACTTATAATCAGATAAGTCCAATTTTAAATGTGATTCACAGAAGTTTTAGAATGCTTATCTCTGAAGCTCCAGTTTAATTTACTAACCCTTCTGTATTTTTGTTATATTTTGTGGTTTTAAAGATGAAATCAACACTGATTTCTTTGTTCTACTGCAGTTTCTGAAATATTTAGTTATATTTCACCAGCTTCACCTAAACTTTCCTATGAGTCTATCTCCATTGAATTGTTGATGCCTTAGTAACTAGAATAAAAAAGATTGTGTGTGTGTGTGCTTGTGTGTGTGTGTGGTTTTGGTTTTTTTTTTTTTTTTTTTTTTTGGCCTCTTCTATTGGTCTTTCATTTATTTGTCATCCATCTTTGTTCTTCTGGCCTGCGTGGGCCTCCCATCGCAGCTGCCTCTCTTACTGCAGAGCAACAGCTCTGGGTGCAAGCGCTCCAGAGCTCCAGCTCCATAGTTGGACACATTGGTCCAGCTGCTCCATGACACGTGGAATTTTCCCAGGCCAAGGATTGAACCGGTGCCCCTTGCACTGCAAGGTGGTGTTCTTAGCCACCTGACCACCAGGGAAGCCCTGTGTATGTATTTTAAACTTATGTTAAACTCTATTGGTACAGAAGCAGGTTTACTTGACTGCTAAGGTTAATTCCAAATAGCAACTGTAGATAACATAGAATAGAATTTCTCACTCAGTAATTATCCAGTTTAAGCAGTGTGTGGCAGGTTTTGTAGCTGCAATTTTGGGATCTAGGTTCTTTGTCTCTTGCTCCATCATCCTTAACATGTAACTTCCACTTTGCAGTTTAAATGACTCTTCTAGCAATACCAGCAGGAAGGAAAGAGGAACAATGGAGGGTACCAAATTTCATTTTAAAAATATGATCCAGAAATTGCTTGTACAGCTTCCTCTCCCCTCTCATTACAAGGCATTAATTGTTGAACCACATTGAGCTGCTAGAGACACTAAGAAATATAGCCTTTAGCATAAGCCCTTCTAACATTAAAATGTCTGTTACTAAAGGAAGAACAGGAGAAAGGATATTGGTATCTAATCTGCAGTCTGTCATATCTCCTAACAGTACTTTCGAGTGATTTGAAAGTTGCAATGTGGGGACTCCCTGTGGTCCAGTGCTTAAAACATAGTGCTTCTAATTCAGGGGTCACAGGTTCAGTCCCTGGTTAGGGAAGGTCCCACATGCCACATGTCCAAAGCCAAGAAAAAAATGCAATGTGGACAAACTCCAAAGACAAGGTAGCATTCCAATGAAACTTTTACTGCAAAACAGGACACATTCTTCCTTTCTTATTTCCTTCCCTCTTCCTTTATCTTTTCTTCCCACTCATATCTGCCCACCTATCATTATTTTGTTAGCTTCTATACCTCAACTATTGTCTTATGCACTAAACTTCAACAGATAGTTTCTCTTTTGAAAGTCATATAAAGGGAAGTATTGATTAGGAAAATACAGTAGGTATTGTTTTGGCAATATGCTATAGAGATTACAACTCTTCCTAGGTGACCTTTGGATTTTATCTTCAAAATGGAATATGAGTTGCTACATAATGCTTAGTCCTATTTATTCGCTTTGCTTGGTTGAACTCTGATTTGATCTAAAGACCTTATCGATAGCGAGAGTGCTGAAGACTGGTACTACAGATACTAGTCTTTCTCCTCATTATTTCCAGTTTTTCTCCCTCTGGGCATGAATTAGTATTGTATTTAACCCTTCAAATTTAGACGTCACCATGTGAAGTACTTTGGCCAAGATATATAGGTGGAACTGAGAAGTTATCACTTCCAAGTTATTATAAGCTGATACATGATTATCCATCTCTCTTTTGCCCTGCTGCAGCAGCTGTGAAAGCACAGTTTGATATGCAATTATAAAGCTGAGTTATCATATGCAGATCAACTCTCCTGGATAATTGTTCAGGTCTAAAGCATACTCCACAAAGAAAGAAATTTTTGCTGCTTTAAGACACAGATTTGTGGGCAACATATCCTAATCCTATGTAATCAATTCATTTAATGATCAAGTAATCTGACTGTCTTCTCATTGTGCATGTTCTTTCATGTTCATATTTTTTGCCCAATTATGAGGTTATAGGATGATGTATGTTTAAGGTTAGAAAGTTTTAGATTTTACCAATAAAATAAATCCTTAATCATCTTTAGGTAGTGAATATTTTTAATAAAATATTTTAAAGTAAGCACAGTGATTCTTGTTTCTTTCTATAGGTCACTGGGGTTTGTTTTAGATTTCTTGATTTCAAGTTAATCTCTTTAAAAGAAAATAGGAAAAAATTTTTTTCTATCCAATCAGAAAGCAAAATACCTGACATTCACTCAAACACGACACATTCTGTCAACATCATGGAGATATGAGACATTTCCTTTGTCTCCGTACTTCAACCTACAACCTGTAAATCATCCAAAACTCAATGAAGGTACCTCTGAGCAACACACCAGGATGCCAGGTAATTCCACATACCTGCACATATAAATGGACAGGGGAGATGGACTGCATTACCTAAAGAAGGCAGAAGTAGGAGACTAGGAAAGGTGGTGCCTGTGATCCCAGGCCCCTGGCAGTAGCAGATGAGTGCAACTCTTCCTAGGTGACCTTTGGATTTTACAAAATGGAATATGAGTTGCTACATAATGCTTAGTCCTATTTATTCGCTTTGCTTGGTTGAACTCTGATTTGATCTAAAGACCTTATCGATAGCGAGAGTGCTGAAGACTGGTACTACAGATACTAGTCTTTCTCCTCATTATTTCCAGTTTTTCTCCCTCTGGGCATGAATTAGTATTGTATTTAACCCTTCAAATTTAGACGTCACCATGTGAAGTACTTTGGCCAAGATATATAGGTGGAACTGAGAAGTTATCACTTCCAAGTTATTATAAGCTGATACATGATTATCCATCTCTCTTTTGCCCTGCTGCAGCAGCTGTGAAAGCACAGTTTGATATGCAATTATAAAGCTGAGTTATCATATGCAGATCAACTCTCCTGGATAATTGTTCAGGTCTAAAGCATACTCCACAAAGAAAGAAATTTTTGCTGCTTTAAGACACAGATTTGTGGGCAACATATCCTAATCCTATGTAATCAATTCATTTAATGATCAAGTAATCTGACTGTCTTCTCATTGTGCATGTTCTTTCATGTTCATATTTTTTGCCCAATTATGAGGTTATAGGATGATGTATGTTTAAGGTTAGAAAGTTTTAGATTTTACCAATAAAATAAATCCTTAATCATCTTTAGGTAGTGAATATTTTTAATAAAATATTTTAAAGTAAGCACAGTGATTCTTGTTTCTTTCTATAGGTCACTGGGGTTTGTTTTAGATTTCTTGATTTCAAGTTAATCTCTTTAAAAGAAAATAGGAAAAAATTTTTTTCTATCCAATCAGAAAGCAAAATACCTGACATTCACTCAAACACGACACATTCTGTCAACATCATGGAGATATGAGACATTTCCTTTGTTTCCGTACTTCAACCTACAACCTGTAAATCATCCAAAACTCAATGAAGGTACCTCTGAGCAACACACCAGGATGCCAGGTAATTCCACATACCTGCACATATAAATGGACAGGGGAGATGGACTGCATTACCTAAAGAAGGCAGAAGTAGGAGACTAGGAAAGGTGGTGCCTGTGATCCCAGGCCCCTGGCAGTAGCAGATGAGCCTACAACTCCAGATCATCCAATAGTGTTAGATGAGGCAACACACAGGATACTGACTTTCCAGCCTCAATGGCACCTTTGATTACAGAGAAACAGACATCAAAGACACTGGGGCCTGCAACGCCATCCATCTAGCTGTGAAGATACCCTCAACCCCCCCTCATACCCTCTTCAGCAATAGCAACTGCAAACCAGGCAACCCTGGTCATGACATAGATACTTGTGGCCCCAGCAGCATGCCCACTTGTCTTTCCCTTGCTGTGGCAGATCCTATAACCCAGAAGACCCTGGACAAAGCAGAGACACCAGCCATCCTGGTTCCTCAGGTGGTGACACCAGCAACGCTGGTGATAGCAAAGCACAAGAGTCCCAGAAGACATAAGAAGCAGCCAGGGCTTCCCCCGGTGGTCCAGTGGATAAGGACACCGCCTTGCAGTGCAAGGGGCGCTGGTTTGATCCCTGGCCTGGGAAGGTCCCACGTGCCGCGGAGCGGCTGGACTGATGTGTCCAATCACCGAACCGGAGCTCTGGAGCGCATGCGCCCAGAGCTGCTGCTCTGCGACAACAGACGCCACCGCGTTGGGAGGCCCGCAGGAGCCAAAGAACAAAGACGGATGAAAATAGAGAAATGAAAGACCAATAGAAGTGGCCCGCCCTCTCCCCTCCCTCCCCAACCCAACCCCCGCCCAAAATAAATAAATAAATAAAAATGCTGATAGTAATTTAAAAAAAAAAAAAGAAGCAGCCATGAGGGCATATTGTGACATTTCTGACAGAAGCTGTGAAGAACATAAAGTGATGACTCTCAAAAATAACCAGAGGCAGCTCAGGTAAGGAAAACCAAAAGCTTGTGCTCTATCTCCACCTATGAAAAAACAAAATGTAGAATTCTAATTACTAACCTGTTGCATCATTAGAATCAAGTAAGAAAAGTAAGTTTTATTTGAAGAATAGAGGAATTCACTACTTAAAATATGTTGCTTGAAAAAAAAAAAAAAAAAACACATCAAGCACTATGAAGAACCATGGTAACAATACCATACCCAATAAATGATGATTATCCAGAAACCAAACTTAAAGTCTCAAAATACTGTGATCTAACTGATAGAGAATTCAAAACAGCTGTCACGAAGAAATTTCCTGAGCTACAATAACAACAACAACAAAAAGAACTCAGAAAAGCAGTCACTGACCTCAGGAATCAAATTAATGAAGAGAAAGAATGTTTTACCAAAGAAATTGAAACTTTAAAAAAGGAACCAAAGGAATTCTGGAGCAGAAGCACTCAATAAATGAGAGGAAGAACACATTAGAAAGCAATGGAAAGATTTTGCTTTGATTTATGTCCTTGAGGGCTTTCCCTATATTCTCCTCTAAGAGTCTGATGGTTTCTGGTCTTACATTTAAGTCTTTAATCCATTTTGAGTTGATTTTTGTGCATGGTGTCAGGGTGTGTTCCAACTTCATTTTTTTGCATGTAGCTGTCCAATTTTCCCAGCACCATTTGTTGAAGAGGCGGTCTTTGTCCCATTTTATATGTTTGCCTGCTTTGTCCAAAATAAGGTACCCATAGGTGCGTGGGTTTATCTCTGGGTTCTCGATCTTGTTCCATTGGTCGATATTTCTGTTTTTGTGCCAGTACCATACTGTCTTGAGGACTGTTGCTTTGTAGTAGAGTTTGAAGTTGGGAAGGCTGATTCCTCCAGCTCCATTCTTCTTCCTGAGGATTGCTTTGGCTATTCGAGGTCTTTTGTGTTTCCATATGAACTGTGTTATTCTTTGGTCTAGTTCTGTGAAGAATGTCATTGGAAGTTTGATAGGGCTTGCATTGAATCTATAGATGACATTTGGTAGTATGGTCATTTTCACAATATTGATTCTTCCGACCCAGGAACATGGAATATCTCTCCATCTGTTTAAGTCTTCTTTAATGTCCCTCATGAGTGTCTTGTAATTTTCTGTGTACAATTCTTTTGTTTATTTGGGTAGGTTTATTCCTAGATATTTGATTCTTTTGGTTGCGATGGTGAAGAGGATTGCCTCTTTGATTTCGTTTTCTGATTTTTCATTGTTTGTGTATAGGAATGCCAGTGATTTCTGTATATTGATTTTGTATCCTGCAACTTTGCTGAATTCGCTGATTAGCTCTAGTAGTCCTACTAGAATAGTGGAACTAAAAAGACAAATGAACATGTGGGACCTAATGAAACTTAAAAGCTTTTGTACAGCTAAAGAAATTACAAAAAAGCTGAACAGACAGCCCACAGAGTGGGAGAAAATCATAGCAAATGAAACGACAGACAAAGAATTAATCTCCAAAATCTACAAGCAACTCAGACAACTCAGCACTGGAAAAACGAACAACCCAATCAAAAAATGGGAAAAGGACCTAAACAGGCACCTCTCCAACGATGACATACAGATGGCCCAAAAACACATGAAATGATGCTCAATTTCACTAATAATTAGAGAAATGCAAATCAAAACTACAATGAGATATCACCTCACACCCGTCAGAATGGCCATCATCCACAAATCGACAGACAATAAATGCTGGAGAGGCTGCGGAGAAAAGGGAACACTCCTGCATTGCTGGTGGGAATGTAAATTGATACAGCCTCTATGGAAGACAGTCTGGAGATTTCTTAAAAAACTAAAAAGAGAAGCACCATATGACCCAGCAATCCCACTCTTAGGCTTATACCCTGATGAAATCAAATCTGAAAGAAGCACCTGTACCCCAATGTTCATTGCAGCTCTCTATACAATAGCTAGAACATGGAAGGAACCTAGATGCCCATTGACGAACGAATGGATTCAAAAGCTCTGGTACATATATACAATGGGATACTACACAGCTGTAAAGAGAAATGCAGAAGAATCAGCCCTAATGAGGTGGCTGGATCTAGAACGTATCATCAAAAGTGGAGTCAGTCAGAAAGAGAAGGACAAATAAAGTATATTAATACACATATATGGAATCTAGTAGGATGGTGATGATGGCACATGCAGTGAAGCGATGGAAAGACAGACATGGACAGTGAACATATGGACATGGTGGGGAAGGAACAGAAGGTGGGAGGCGTAAAGGAAGTAGCATGAAGGCCTGTACTATCATAAGTGAAGAAAATAGCTCTAGTCATTGCTCTGTGAGAAAAGGGGATCCTTCAGGGGTGCTGTGTGATGGTTGGGAGGGGTGAGAAGGGGGGGATATACATATGACTAATCTGGGAACATACATATCTGTAAACAACAAAACTCTGTAAAAAATTAAAAAAATAAATAAAATAAAAAGCTTAAAAAACTGGAAAAAAAAAAAAAAGAAAGCAATGGAAATAGAACAGAGCATTTGAAAGAGAAAATTAGTGAACTCAAAGACAGGAATCTACAAATGATATAGGTAGAAAAAGAGAAAGAATTAAGATGTTTAAAAATAAACAAAATTATAACAATTATCTGACTTTACTAGGAAGGGCAATATCAGAATAATAGGTGCTCCAGGAGAAGAAGGTGGAGATATTATTTAAAGGCCATGTCTTAGAACTTCCCAAACCTGGGGAAGGGAGTGGATTTGCAAATCTGTGAGACTAAGAGAGAATGTAATTATCTGGACACAAAAAGATATTCCCCAGGACACATATTAAAACTGTCAAAAGTCAATGACAAAGAATTTTAAAGGCAGTCAGAGGAAAAGGATGAGAGCCTACAGAAGAACCTCCCATTACTCTAAAAGCAGAATTGTCAGCAACATCTCTATAGACCAGGAGAAAGTGGAAATGATATACTCAAAATACTGAAAGAGAAAAAGGTGATCAGCTGAAATTCCTCCACTGAACAAAATTATCATTCAGAAATGAAAGAAATAAGACTTTCCCAAGGAAACAAACAATTAGCTTAGAACATGGAAGGAACCTAGATGCCCATTGACGAACGAATGGATTCAAAAGCTCTGGTACATATATACAATGGGATACTACACAGCTGTAAAGAGAAATGCAGAAGAATCAGCCCTAATGAGGTGGCTGGATCTAGAACGTATCATCAAAAGTGGAGTCAGTCAGAAAGAGAAGGACAAATAAAGTATATTAATACACATATATGGAATCTAGTAGGATGGTGATGATGGCACATGCAGTGAAGCGATGGAAAGACAGACATGGACAGTGAACATATGGACATGGTGGGGAAGGAACAGAAGGTGGGAGGCGTAAAGGAAGTAGCATGAAGGCCTGTACTATCATAAGTGAAGAAAATAGCTCTAGTCATTGCTCTGTGAGAAAAGGGGATCCTTCAGGGGTGCTGTGTGATGGTTGGGGGGGGTGGGAAGGGGGGGATATACATATGACTAATCTGGGAACATACATATCTGTAAACAACAAAACTCTGTAAAAAATTAAAAAAATAAATAAAATAAAAAGCTTAAAAAACTGGAAAAAAAAAAAAAAGAAAGCAATGGAAATAGAACAGAGCATTTGAAAGAGAAAATTAGTGAACTCAAAGACAGGAATCTACAAATGATATAGGTAGAAAAAGAGAAAGAATTAAGATGTTTAAAAATAAACAAAATTATAACAATTATCTGACTTTACTAGGAAGGGCAATATCAGAATAATAGGTGCTCCAGGAGAAGAAGGTGGAGATATTATTTAAAGGCCATGTCTTAGAACTTCCCAAACCTGGGGAAGGGAGTGGATTTGCAAATCTGTGAGACTAAGAGAGAATGTAATTATCTGGACACAAAAAGATATTCCCCAGGACACATATTAAAACTGTCAAAAGTCAATGACAAAGAATTTTAAAGGCAGTCAGAGGAAAAGGATGAGAGCCTACAGAAGAACCTCCCATTACTCTAAAAGCAGAATTGTCAGCAACATCTCTATAGACCAGGAGAAAGTGGAAATGATATACTCAAAATACTGAAAGAGAAAAAGGTGATCAGCTGAAATTCCTCCACTGAACAAAATTATCATTCAGAAATGAAAGAAATAAGACTTTCCCAAGGAAACAAACAAAGCTGATGGAGTTAATTGAGAGTAAACCTGCCTTACAAAAAAGGTTGAAAGGAGGTCTTCTGCCTGAAAAAAAAAAAAAAAAGGCGGAAGTACAGCATGGGCTGCAGCACACCAGGCTTCCCTGCCCTTCACTGTCTCCAGGAGTTTACTCAAATTCATGTCCATTGACTTGGTGATGCCATCAACCATTTCATCCTCTGTTGCCTCCTTCTTCTCCATCCCTCAATCTTTCCTAGCATGAGGGTCTTTTTTAATACTTTCAAAAATATTGAAGATTCAGCTTCAGCATCAGTCTTTCCAATGAATATTCAGGGCTGATTTCCTTTAGGATTGACTGGTTTGATCTCCTTGCAGTCCAAGGGACTCTCAAGAGTCTTCTCCAGCACCACAATTTGAAAGCATTAATTCTTGGTCACTTTTGTCTTCTTTACGTCCAACTCTTACAGCTAGACATGACTACTGGAAGAATCTTATCTTTGGCTATATGGACCTTTGTCAACAAAAGGATGTCTCTGCTTTTGAATACACTGTTTAGGTTTATCATAGATTTTCTTCCAAGAAACTAGTGTCTTTTAATTTCATGACTGCAGTCGAACCTGAAGGGGACTTCACCACATCCAGATGTGCCTTGTGGTGCTCTACTGGAACTTAAAATCCAAGGATAATTTAGTTCTTAACAGAGATAAACAACTCTATAGTTAATTTTCAGGGAGTTAAATCCTTGTCTATTTATGCTAAAAGCATTTGTACCATTTGTTAGTATCTACTGATACCTTTCAATCAATCAGTGACCCTGCAAGAGCTACCCACAGAGAACTCTTATAACAATCTCTAAATATGTATATAGTTGCATAAATGAAAACATCACTTATTGAATATTAGGCTTATTTATACACTATGACAAAGAATTTTAAAGGCAGTCAGAGGAAAAGGATGAGAGCCTACAGAAGAACCTCCCATTACTCTAAAAGCAGAATTGTCAGCAACATCTCTATAGACCAGGAGAAAGTGGAAATGATATACTCAAAATACTGAAAGAGAAAAGGTGATCAGCTGAAATTCCTCCACTGAACAAAATTATCATTCAGAAATGAAAGAAATAAGACTTTCCCAAGGAAACAAACAAAGCTGATGGAGTTAATTGAGAGTAAACCTGCCTTACAAAAAAGGTTGAAAGGAGGTCTTCTGCCTGAAAAAAAAAAAAAAAAGGCGGAAGTACAGCATGGGCTGCAGCACACCAGGCTTCCCTGCCCTTCACTGTCTCCAGGAGTTTACTCAAATTCATGTCCATTGACTTGGTGATGCCATCAACCATTTCATCCTCTGTTGCCTCCTTCTTCTCCATCCCTCAATCTTTCCTAGCATGAGGGTCTTTTTTAATACTTTCAAAAATATTGAAGATTCAGCTTCAGCATCAGTCTTTCCAATGAATATTCAGGGCTGATTTCCTTTAGGATTGACTGGTTTGATCTCCTTGCAGTCCAAGGGACTCTCAAGAGTCTTCTCCAGCACCACAATTTGAAAGCATTAATTCTTGGTCACTTTTGTCTTCTTTACGTCCAACTCTTACAGCTAGACATGACTACTGGAAGAATCTTATCTTTGGCTATATGGACCTTTGTCAACAAAAGGATGTCTCTGCTTTTGAATACACTGTTTAGGTTTATCATAGATTTTCTTCCAAGAAACTAGTGTCTTTTAATTTCATGACTGCAGTCGAACCTGAAGGGGACTTCACCACATCCAGATGTGCCTTGTGGTGCTCTACTGGAACTTAAAATCCAAGGATAATTTAGTTCTTAACAGAGATAAACAACTCTATAGTTAATTTTCAGGGAGTTAAATCCTTGTCTATTTATGCTAAAAGCATTTGTACCATTTGTTAGTATCTACTGATACCTTTCAATCAATCAGTGACCCTGCAAGAGCTACCCACAGAGAACTCTTATAACAATCTCTAAATATGTATATAGTTGCATAAATGAAAACATCACTTATTGAATATTAGGCTTATTTATACACTATAAATTTAAATGTACACAGTCTATTCAATTTACTGGAGAAACATTTGACTTAGAAAAACAGAGCTTGTTTAAAATGTTCAGGTTCAATGTAATTAAATAGTAGAAAAGGATGAATTATAAAGTCCAACAATAGATTAATACGTGCATTATTTGGCATAGCTGATTCAGGATGTGATTAGAGAGGAGGGTTTTCAGTTTTTTTTTTTTTTTCTTGGAGGGCTGGTTAAGGAGGGAGGGGGGCGGGCAGGGCACTTCTATTGGTCTTTCATTTTTCTATTTTCATCCACCTTTGTTCTTCGGCCCATGTGGGCCTCCCATCACGGTGGCCTCTGTTGTCACAGAGCACCGGCTCTGGGCGCATGCACTCCAGAGCTCCAGCTCGGTAATTGGACACATCGATCCAGCTGCTCCACAGCACATGGGATCTTCCCAGGCCAGGGATCGAACCGGCACCCCTTGCACTGCAAGGTGGTGTCCTTACCCACTGGACCACCAGGGAAGCCCGAGTTTTCAGTTTTTATAAGATTTTATTTATCAAGTGGGATGAAAGATTGATACTTAGTTTTGTAATAATCAAAGTGTTCTTTTCAACCACTTTGGATATGTGAAGTATTTCTTAATAATGAAAAAACCCCTCAATCTCACACGCTTTCTTAATCCCTTTCCTTATTTTATTTTCCAGGTGCTTTTGACACTAAAAAAAAAATGGAGATAGTAAATTACTTTTTAAAAATTTGCTCTAATCTTTTGATTTTTAATTTGAATTAGTTTCCTCATGTTTTCAGCTATTTCTGAATAGATTTAATCAATTCTGATATAAACCTGCTATTATTTTGATTTAGCTGTTGTCCAAATATCAAGAAAGTTACTTTGGTAAACTGAAATTGAAAGACACACTGTAGAATTATACTAGTAATGTAGACAAAATTATGCATTTTTATTCTATATATGTACTTTTGGGAAGAAGTAGTGATTTGAGATTTAGGGGCTTACATTTTCTAAATAACTGCAATAATTTATTTTACCTGGCCATTTTTTGTCAAAATTGTGATATCATTAGTTCAGAAGGAACATGTAGTATCTATTTTCATTTCTCTGTTTTCATCTGTTCATCTGCTCTCATTAGTTGAAAAAACATATAATAGATTATGCTTACCAATGACAGATTGCTTCACTTTAATTTGTCCTGTGGCCTAAGATAAATGGATCATGTTTAGAATATTTATGCAAAAACTACAGATAGTGATGTTTTAAGTGTATTTCCTATGATTTACAATGTCTTGTTATTAATATGGAAAGATATATTTACAATGTCTTTCCATTAATATGGGAAGAAAAAGGTTTGTTATTCCCATCTAACTGTGTTTGTTTCTTAGGTAGAAACTGTTTACATTTTTTATACTCTCAAAGTCTATACCTAAATTCAGGGTTTTTCTGGAAAAGAAGGGTCAGAAACTTGTCACAGAGCCACAAGACATGTCCGATTTCAGGTCATTTCTGTGAGCTCATCTCAGTGCAAAGCATGCACATTTGCATGATGACCTTTGCAAAACCAAACAAAGAAGGTGATGAGTGGGTCATTTCCAAAACCCAGCAGATGAACTGATTATTCCCCAAAGCCTGGTAGTCTGAATAACAATGAAGAGTGGAAAGTTCACTTAAATCCTGAGGGGAATAATTAATCCCTGAAGTAGATTTAATAAATTGATTGTATATTATAATCAGTATTTAAGTTTTTGATTTGTAATAAATTTGCTCTAATCTTTTGGTTTTACACTAAAAAATGGAGATAGTAAATTACTTTTTAAAAATTTGCTCTAATCTTTTGATTTTAATTTGAATTAGTTTCCTCATGTTTTCAGCTATTTCTGAATAGATTTAATCAATTCTGATATAAACCTGCTATTATTTTGATTTAGCTGTTGTCCAAATATCAAGAAAGTTACTTTGGTAAACTGAAATTGAAAGACACACTGTAGAATTATACTAGTAATGTAGACAAAATTATGCATTTTTATTCTATATATGTACTTTTGGGAAGAAGTAGTGATTTGAGATTTAGGGGCTTACATTTTCTAAATAACTGCAATAATTTATTTTACCTGGCCATTTTTTGTCAAAATTGTGATATCATTAGTTCAGAAGGAACATGTAGTATCTATTTTCATTTCTCTGTTTTCATCTGTTCATCTGCTCTCATTAGTTGAAAAAACATATAATAGATTATGCTTACCAATGACAGATTGCTTCACTTTAATTTGTCCTGTGGCCTAAGATAAATGGATCATGTTTAGAATATTTATGCAAAAACTACAGATAGTGATGTTTTAAGTGTATTTCCTATGATTTACAATGTCTTGTTATTAATATGGAAAGATATATTTACAATGTCTTTCCATTAATATGGGAAGAAAAAGGTTTGTTATTCCCATCTAACTGTGTTTGTTTCTTAGGTAGAAACTGTTTACATTTTTTATACTCTCAAAGTCTATACCTAAATTCAGGGTTTTTCTGGAAAAGAAGGGTCAGAAACTTGTCACAGAGCCACAAGACATGTCCGATTTCAGGTCATTTCTGTGAGCTCATCTCAGTGCAAAGCATGCACATTTGCATGATGACCTTTGCAAAACCAAACAAAGAAGGTGATGAGTGGGTCATTTCCAAAACCCAGCAGATGAACTGATTATTCCCCAAAGCCTGGTAGTCTGAATAACAATGAAGAGTGGAAAGTTCACTTAAATCCTGAGGGGAATAATTAATCCCTGAAGTAGATTTTTAATAAATTGATTGTATATTATAATCAGTATTTAATGTTTTTTTATTGAACTGTTCAATGTCAAGAGATCAAATTTTTGCCACAATAAGTACCGTCAAGCCTTCAAATATACTTTACTTTCCAATTATATTTCTTTGTTTCTGAACTATTACTCCTTAAAGAGGCCTTTTTTGCTGGAAGAGCGGAAGATGTGATCAACAAATGTTTTTCCAGAAAATTAAAGAAAACTTGCAGACAGTTTTACTTATGCTTTATTTGTTCTCTAGATCAAATAGGGTTGTAAATGAATTAAGAATATTTTTATTAGTAGTATTACTCCATATGTATAATTTCTATAATGTCATCTGGTACAATATGTTGAGATAGGTATCATTATACCTGGTTGCCATGGAGATGATTTTGACAATATTTCAGTAAATCTTCCCTATCAGAGCAAATTCAAAAGAGAATAGAAATGATTTACACTTGAGGCTTTTAGATTAAATCACCTTGCTCGGCTTTTAAACTGATCTATGCCTCCCTGTATAAAGGTAATGTATGAACCAGAAATAAGAATGTTTTGATAAAGAAGACATAATTATCATGGGATTAATGGGATTGCTGGGTCATATGGTAGTTTTATTCCTAGTTTTTTAAGGAATCTCCATGCTGTTCTCTATAGTGACTGAGAACAGTATGTAATCAATTTACACGCCAACCAGCAGTGTCAGAGGATGTCCCTTTCTCCACATCCTCTCCAGCATTTATTGTTTGTATACTTTTTGATGATGGCCATTTTGTTTTTTTGATACTGTTTACATTTTTATACTCTCAAAGTCTATACCTAAATTCAGGGTTTTTCTGGAAAAGAAGGGTCAGAAACTTGTCACAGAGCCACAAGACATGTCCGATTTCAGGTCATTTCTGTGAGCTCATCTCAGTGCAAAGCATGCACATTTGCATGATGACCTTTGCAAAACCAAACAAAGAAGGTGATGAGTGGGTCATTTCCAAAACCCAGCAGATGAACTGATTATTCCCCAAAGCCTGGTAGTCTGAATAACAATGAAGAGTGGAAAGTTCACTTAAATCCTGAGGGGAATAATTAATCCCTGAAGTAGATTTTTAATAAATTGATTGTATATTATAATCAGTATTTAATGTTTTTTTATTGAACTGTTCAATGTCAAGAGATCAAATTTTTGCCACAATAAGTACCGTCAAGCCTTCAAATATACTTTACTTTCCAATTATATTTCTTTGTTTCTGAACTATTACTCCTTAAAGAGGCCTTTTTTGCTGGAAGAGCGGAAGATGTGATCAACAAATGTTTTTCCAGAAAATTAAAGAAAACTTGCAGACAGTTTTACTTATGCTTTATTTGTTCTCTAGATCAAATAGGGTTGTAAATGAATTAAGAATATTTTTATTAGTAGTATTACTCCATATGTATAATTTCTATAATGTCATCTGGTACAATATGTTGAGATAGGTATCATTATACCTGGTTGCCATGGAGATGATTTTGACAATATTTCAGTAAATCTTCCCTATCAGAGCAAATTCAAAAGAGAATAGAAATGATTTACACTTGAGGCTTTTAGATTAAATCACCTTGCTCGGCTTTTAAACTGATCTATGCCTCCCTGTATAAAGGTAATGTATGAACCAGAAATAAGAATGTTTTGATAAAGAAGACATAATTATCATGGGATTAATGGGATTGCTGGGTCATATGGTAGTTTTATTCCTAGTTTTTTAAGGAATCTCCATGCTGTTCTCTATAGTGACTGAGAACAGTATGTAATCAATTTACACGCCAACCAGCAGTGTCAGAGGATGTCCCTTTCTCCACATCCTCTCCAGCATTTATTGTTTGTATACTTTTTGATGATGGCCATTTTGACTGTGGTATGAGGTCATACTTCTCTGTAGTTTTGATTTGCATTTCTCTAATAACAAGCAATGTTGATCATCTTTTCATGTGCCTGTTGGCCATTTGAATGTCTTTTTTGAATTATGGCACTATTTGCAATTGTTAGGATGCGTAAGCAGTCTAGATGTCCATTGACAAATGAATGAATAAGGAAGCAGTGCTGCCTATATGCAATGAAATATTATTCAGACATAAAAAATGAATTTATTTGAATCAGTCCTAATGATGTGGGTGAACCTAGAACTTCTTATACAGAGTGAAGTAGTTCATAAAGAGATAAATAAACATCAGATATTAATGCATTTATGTGGGCGTGTGGTCAGCTGCTCAGTTGTGTCCAACTCTTTGTGACTCCATGGACTGAAGCCTGCCAGGCACCCCTGTTCATAAATTTTCTGGGTAAGACTACTGGAGTGTGTTTAATGCATTGGGAATCTAGAAAGCGGTACTGATAAATCTATTCGCAGGACAAGAATAGAAATGCAGTGAGAGAACAGATTTGTAGACACAGCAGGGGAAGGAGGGAGGGATGAACTGACAGAGTAGCTTTGAAACATATATATTACAGTATGAAAAATAAATAATAGAAAGTTGCTGTATAACACAGGGAGCTGAACTTGGTACTCTGTGACAACTTAGAGTGGTGGGACAGGGTGTAGGGGAAGGGAGGTTCAAGAGGGAACGGACATATGTATAACTATGTCTGATTCATGTTGTACAGCAGAAACCGGCAAAACATTGTAAAGCAATTATCCTCCAATTAAAAAGAAACTTTTAAAAATGGGACATGGTTTATATACTTAGTTATTTGACATTGATTGTTAACTGATTGACTAAAGTTGAGTAATGTTAACATCAAATGATTATTTCAGTTTATATTCCTGACAACTTTTTTACACTGCTTGTGTATATTAACAGCTGTGTTAGCTGTTTAAATATTGCTCAGTCTAGCCTAGTTACAAAATTATCCATGAGCATTTCATATAATTGATGTTTGTGTTTGAAAATCTTCTTCTGTGAGAAAAATAAAAGATGAAAGCATTCATGTTTCCTGAGTATTATATTTGCTCACTATTAAAAGAATAGTAGAAGGGAAGGACAGTAATCTTGCAGCAATGATAAAGTAGACTAATCTTCCTTTCTAATATTCTGCTGGCCTGTAATCCGATATTTCCCTGAATTTTCTGATAGTTGTCTATGGTATCTGGTCTATGTTCTTAATCAGTCTATACCTTTAATTTCAATGTGCAATAGAATTCTATGATCTTCTTTTTTTCAATTTGTATTATTTCTAGGCAGTCTTATCTACTGCTCCTAACTCAACTGATAAACCCAGTTGTGTAGCACAACCCTCTCTTTTGAGTTTTGATCTAATAATTTAAACTGTTTATTAGCTACTTTCAAGTGATTCTATCACAGGTACCTCTCTTTTGAGTTCATAATTCATGTGACTCCATGGACTGAAGCCTGCCAGGCACCCCTGTTCATAAATTTTCTGGGTAAGACTACTGGAGTGTGTTTAATGCATTGGGAATCTAGAAAGCGGTACTGATAAATCTATTCGCAGGACAAGAATAGAAATGCAGTGAGAGAACAGATTTGTAGACACAGCAGGGGAAGGAGGGAGGGATGAACTGACAGAGTAGCTTTGAAACATATATATTACAGTATGAAAAATAAATAATAGAAAGTTGCTGTATAACACAGGGAGCTGAACTTGGTACTCTGTGACAACTTAGAGTGGTGGGACAGGGTGTAGGGGAAGGGAGGTTCAAGAGGGAACGGACATATGTATAACTATGTCTGATTCATGTTGTACAGCAGAAACCGGCAAAACATTGTAAAGCAATTATCCTCCAATTAAAAAGAAACTTTTAAAAATGGGACATGGTTTATATACTTAGTTATTTGACATTGATTGTTAACTGATTGACTAAAGTTGAGTAATGTTAACATCAAATGATTATTTCAGTTTATATTCCTGACAACTTTTTTACACTGCTTGTGTATATTAACAGCTGTGTTAGCTGTTTAAATATTGCTCAGTCTAGCCTAGTTACAAAATTATCCATGAGCATTTCATATAATTGATGTTTGTGTTTGAAAATCTTCTTCTGTGAGAAAAATAAAAGATGAAAGCATTCATGTTTCCTGAGTATTATATTTGCTCACTATTAAAAGAATAGTAGAAGGGAAGGACAGTAATCTTGCAGCAATGATAAAGTAGACTAATCTTCCTTTCTAATATTCTGCTGGCCTGTAATCCGATATTTCCCTGAATTTTCTGATAGTTGTCTATGGTATCTGGTCTATGTTCTTAATCAGTCTATACCTTTAATTTCAATGTGCAATAGAATTCTATGATCTTCTTTTTTTCAATTTGTATTATTTCTAGGCAGTCTTATCTACTGCTCCTAACTCAACTGATAAACCCAGTTGTGTAGCACAACCCTCTCTTTTGAGTTTTGATCTAATAATTTAAACTGTTTATTAGCTACTTTCAAGTGATTCTATCACAGGTACACTAATGCACTAAAGCAGGCTCCATTATGTTAGTTCAAATTCTCTTCTGTTTTTCTCTTTCATGCTACTGGAATCAATACTCAACTAGTAAATTACAGTTTATTGCTTCTTCTTTTCCTTATCTACTCTTTCCTCCAGGATCCAGTACATCATCAAGTACTATCAATTCAACTGAAAAAGTATTTCCAGAATCCATATTCCATTCCAACCACTAAGTTAATTTTTTCCCGCATTATTTTTGACTATATTAATTCAAGAACTTTCTAAATCAGTTTGTTCTTCTCATTCCCATTAAATTGCTGGCAAATAGGATCCTTAGCATATTCAAACTACCTCACTGTATCTTTCCAGGCTCATTCCCTATTATTCTTTTTCCATGTATTCTATGCTAGCCACATTAGAAATTGGAACTTTAACAAAGAATTCTTTCTCCACAAAACATTTCCCAAACCACATTCCGTGGACAGAATTGATTGTTTTTTCCCTCAGTGCTGCCAGTGTCTTTTGGACAGTAGTTAAAAATGCTTGTGAAAAATAAGGATTGAAAGCTCTAAATTTCCTTTTCAAGATAAACTTTAACTGCATAACACAGATTGTCATATGTTGCATTTTCATTGTGTTCTAATCAATTGTATTCAATCTTATGTAGAAGTTTGGAAATATGCTATTTAACTGATAAATAGCCAAGACTTTTTAGGTTTTTTTTTTTTTTTTTTTTTTTTTAGAATTGATTTCTAGCTCATTTCCCCTAGGGTTAGATTTCAATCATCAAAACTTTGTTCAGATAGTTTTCATAGACAATTCTGGTAAACATACCTTGTATACCATGTATACTTGAAAAGAATGGGTATTTCCATGTTATTGGCTGTTGTGTTTTAGACACCCTAATGACGTCAAGCTAATTATGTTGCTTATGTCTTTGTATCATTACTAGTTGCTTTGTCTCCTTGTTTAATTAAGTACATGGATATATGTGTTAAAATTATGAACTATGTTGTATCTACTGCTCCTAACTCAACTGATAACCCAGTTGTGTAGCACAACCCTGTTTTTTCTAAATCTGTTTATTAGCTACTTTCAAGTGATTCTATCACAGGTACACTAATGCACTAAAGCAGGCTCCATTATGTTAGTTCAAATTCTCTTCTGTTTTTCTCTTTCATGCTACTGGAATCAATACTCAACTAGTAAATTACAGTTTATTGCTTCTTCTTTTCCTTATCTACTCTTTCCTCCAGGATCCAGTACATCATCAAGTACTATCAATTCAACTGAAAAAGTATTTCCAGAATCCATATTCCATTCCAACCACTAAGTTAATTTTTTCCCGCATTATTTTTGACTATATTAATTCAAGAACTTTCTAAATCAGTTTGTTCTTCTCATTCCCATTAAATTGCTGGCAAATAGGATCCTTAGCATATTCAAACTACCTCACTGTATCTTTCCAGGCTCATTCCCTATTATTCTTTTTCCATGTATTCTATGCTAGCCACATTAGAAATTGGAACTTTAACAAAGAATTCTTTCTCCACAAAACATTTCCCAAACCACATTCCGTGGACAGAATTGATTGTTTTTTCCCTCAGTGCTGCCAGTGTCTTTTGGACAGTAGTTAAAAATGCTTGTGAAAAATAAGGATTGAAAGCTCTAAATTTCCTTTTCAAGATAAACTTTAACTGCATAACACAGATTGTCATATGTTGCATTTTCATTGTGTTCTAATCAATTGTATTCAATCTTATGTAGAAGTTTGGAAATATGCTATTTAACTGATAAATAGCCAAGACTTTTTAGGTTTTTTTTTTTTTTTTTTTTTTTTAGAATTGATTTCTAGCTCATTTCCCCTAGGGTTAGATTTCAATCATCAAAACTTTGTTCAGATAGTTTTCATAGACAATTCTGGTAAACATACCTTGTATACCATGTATACTTGAAAAGAATGGGTATTTCCATGTTATTGGCTGTTGTGTTTTAGACACCCTAATGACGTCAAGCTAATTATGTTGCTTATGTCTTTGTATCATTACTAGTTGCTTTGTCTCCTTGTTTAATTAAGTACATGGATATATGTGTTAAAATTATGAACTATGTTGTATATTTGCAAATTTGCCATTTATTTTCCCTATATTAAATGGCACACATGCTTAATTTTTAGGATCAGGTTTTACTTTAAAATTAAATTGTTCTTCTATTAGTATAGCAAAAACAGACTTATTTTGGTTTGTGTTTGCAGTTAGTTGCTCATATGCGTCTGACTCTGCAGTCCCATGGACTGTAGCCCACCAGCTTATGTCTACTGAATCTTCAGGCAAGAATACTGGAGTAGGTTGTCATTATGTTTTCCAGGGGGTCTTTCCAACCCAGGAATCTAATTCAGGTCTATGCCTTCTAGGCAGATTCTTTACCACTGAGCCACCACAGGCTCATTGTTTACTTTTACATTAAGATCTTTTTTCTTATAGTAGGTGGTGTCTAAAAAGCAATAAATTTATAGCCAGGTTTTTAAAATTCAGCCTAAAAATTCTAATGTCTTAATTTGAATATTTATACTATTTACATCCATTATAATTATGAATATATTGCTTTGTATCTACCATATCAACATCCATTATGATTATGGATATATTGCTTTGTATCTACCATAACACTGTTTGCTCTCTATTTATCCCACTTGTTCTAAGCCTCCTTTTCCTTCTCTTTTGAGCCTTCATTTGGATTAGTCAATTATTTTCAATTATCCCAATTGTTTCCTTTATCAACGGGCTGGATTTACATTTTTCATGCTTTCCTTAGTTATTAATCTAGAAATCACAGCATACATTATGACACATAACTCTACATCCAATATTTTCCGGATAATGCTAAACCCTTATAAGGCATTTCATGTTTTTTCATTCTTCTTCCTTTTATATAATTTTTGTCATGTATTAAATTCTACCTATAATTAGATCTTACAAAACCATGTTATTTTGTTTTTATGGTCAATATTTATTTAAATTTATCCACATATGTGCATTTTCTTTTCATCCTTATTCTTTCCCATATTTCTATATAGATATCTTTTCCTTATAAAGTGATTATATTCCTTTTGGTATTGTGTTTATTGTGACTCTGCTGAATTAAATTATTTTATTTCTGGAAATGTCTATATTTTCCCTTTAGTTTTGAAGGATACTTTTACTGAATATAGACATCTAGATTAGAGGGTGTGTGTGTGTGTGTGTGTGTGATTTATGCATTAACCCTCTGACTCTTAAAAGATATTTTGTAGTCTCTGCCATACATTTTTTATATATACATATACTTTTGAAATCCTGGCTGCCCTAGAACATATCTAAATATTCTAAATATTTTAGGTAAAGGCATTACTTTAATATATATTACAATATCATAGTCACCTAAATCCTAGATGTTGATTTCTAAGTGTTTTTCATGCATATATTGAGATAACCATAAAGTTTTATATATTTTTAAGTTGGTAAATTATATTAATTGATTATAATGTTAATATATTCCTGAACTAAAACAAACATGAATATATACTTTTTCTTTGCCTCCTATGGTAGATTTGGTTTGATGTTGTTTATTTAATTTTTCTTTCTCCTCTGGAAGAGTTTGTATAATACTGGAATTAGACACAGGTAAGCCTATGGCTGATTAATATTGATGTTTGGTAGAAACCAATGCAATACTGTAAAACAATTAACCATCAATTAAAAATAAATTTAAAAAATAGAATTATATTTTTCTTTTTGTTAAATCTGAATTTGAAGGATAAATTTTAGACTGTGGATATAATATCTTTATATAGTTATCAATTTAGCAGCAACACATTCCTTTTAAGCAACATATACTTTTTAAGAAATTATGCATTTTTCTGTTCACAATATCAAAGAATAACATTGTGCAAATAAATATATAAATTTTCAAATTATAAATTATACAGATTTACTTGAGCGGTGTTATTATTTAATATTGTTCACTTTTACTTTTATCTTTTTTTAAAAAAACATTACAGTTTAGTTACTTTTTTTCATTATATCAGATAATTCTTATATACTACTTCAAACACACTTGGACTCAAATATCTCTGGTGCCTTGGGCCATTTTTTTCTGACTGCTGCAATGACTCTACATAGGATCTGACCAACTTCATATTTTCCAGTTTTCCAGTGTCTTGTGTTAGTACTTCCATGTTCAATTTTCAAATGTCTTGTCTCAGTACTTCCTGCCACTAGGTTTCTTTTAGTACTCAGTTTTAGGAATCTATAGATTATATTTGGAACCTATGAATACATAGATTAAAAAGAAGGATAAAGGGGCTAAACTTCAACCTAAAAGCTATAGGAGTCAGTACAGATATGCATCTTTTATTAGGTAGGACTATCTTGAGATACCGTTTATAAGACTTCTGAGAGATGGTCTATTGGATCTAAGAATTCATTACTCTGTTCTGTGTCCAATTCAATAACAACCCCACCTGCATCTCCTCTGGCTACCTCCCACATTCCTGTTCCCTGAGATCAAACTTCCTAATAAAAATATAGCACATCTACCTATTTTATTAGGTCCTGCTTTCAAGGTATGACCAGTCTTTTCAAAGAACCAACTTCTCTGAAAATGAAGAGGCATTGGCAAGCATCTTCACTGTACTTTTATTTTGTGTATAGCCATAATGTTTTGCTTTTATATTTATTGTTTTCTTTTTTTAGTGTTCTTGTATTTTATTCTCTTTTTTTTATTCCAACTTTTAAAGTGAAATAATTGTTGCTAATAGTTTGAGACTTTCTTATTTTATTACCGAGGTGTTTATTGCTGTAAATTTTCTTCTCTATTACCACTTACTCATATTCCATAAGTTTTGGTATGCTGTATTTTCATTGTTAAATTTGAATTATTTTCTGTTTTTAATTTTCTTCTTCTTTTTTCAGTAATTCATATAGTTATCAATTTAGCAGCAACACATTCCTTTTAAGCAACATATACTTTTTAAGAAATTATGCATTTCTGTTCACAATATCAAAGAATAATTTTTAAAAATTATTTAATATTCGTTCGAGCGGTGTTATTATTTAATATTGTTCACTTTTACTTTTATCTTTTTTTAAAAAAACATTACAGTTTAGTTACTTTTTTTCATTATATCAGATAATTCTTATATACTACTTCAAACACACTTGGACTCAAATATCTCTGGTGCCTTGGGCCATTTTTTTCTGACTGCTGCAATGACTCTACATAGGATCTGACCAACTTCATATTTTCCAGTTTTCCAGTGTCTTGTGTTAGTACTTCCATGTTCAATTTTCAAATGTCTTGTCTCAGTACTTCCTGCCACTAGGTTTCTTTTAGTACTCAGTTTTAGGAATCTATAGATTATATTTGGAACCTATGAATACATAGATTAAAAAGAAGGATAAAGGGGCTAAACTTCAACCTAAAAGCTATAGGAGTCAGTACAGATATGCATCTTTTATTAGGTAGGACTATCTTGAGATACCGTTTATAAGACTTCTGAGAGATGGTCTATTGGATCTAAGAATTCATTACTCTGTTCTGTGTCCAATTCAATAACAACCCCACCTGCATCTCCTCTGGCTACCTCCCACATTCCTGTTCCCTGAGATCAAACTTCCTAATAAAAATATAGCACATCTACCTATTTTATTAGGTCCTGCTTTCAAGGTATGACCAGTCTTTTCAAAGAACCAACTTCTCTGAAAATGAAGAGGCATTGGCAAGCATCTTCACTGTACTTTTATTTTGTGTATAGCCATAATGTTTTGCTTTTATATTTATTGTTTTCTTTTTTTAGTGTTCTTGTATTTTATTCTCTTTTTTTTATTCCAACTTTTAAAGTGAAATAATTGTTGCTAATAGTTTGAGACTTTCTTATTTTATTACCGAGGTGTTTATTGCTGTAAATTTTCTTCTCTATTACCACTTACTCATATTCCATAAGTTTTGGTATGCTGTATTTTCATTGTTAAATTTGAATTATTTTCTGATTATACTTTGAATGCTTATTACTAAGAAGTATGTTCTGATATTACTATGTTTATGAGTGTTCAGGCTTGGTTGTGTCCAACTGTTGACGATCCCATGGACTGTTGCCCATCATGCTCCTCTGTCCATAGAATTTTCCAGGCAAGAATACTGAAGTTGGTTGCCATTTCCTTCTCCAGGGGATCTTGACCATACAGGGACTGACCCCACATCTCTTTTGTCTCCTCAATTGGTAGATAGATTCTTTACCACCATGCCACCTAGGAAGCCCATATAAGCTTTGCATTTGAAAACTGTTTAAATGTTTGTTGTCTTAAAATTTATGATAGGATGTCTATTTAAATATGTCTAATTTATCTTTAAGATATTAAGCTTTTCAATTTGTTGAAGTTGTTTTGTGACATAGTATGTGACAGTTTTCGAATGTATTCCACATTTGCTTGTGAAGAAATTAATTTTGTAACTGTTGGCTGCAGGATACCACATATGTCCTATAGATCAATTTAGTTGTATTGTTCACATTTTCTGTATCATTATTGGGCTTATATCTGCCTCATCTATCAGGTACTGAAAGAAATATATCTAAATCTTCCATTATGATCATTTGTTTCTATTATTTATGTTACACATGCAGATGCATATATTTAAGACTATGCTATTAGCTATATACATATTTAAAATTGCATAGCATTCTGATGTACATAGCATTCTAAGTACTTTTTATGCATTTAAGTCTCCTTTGATTGACAATAATGTAGCAGATTATTTATTTTAAAAGCATTGGCTTGGCATACTCTTTTCTACTTCTTTATTTTCAATTTTCTTTGCCTTATATTTTTAAGTTTCGTAAGCATCATATATATGGAATTTAAAGAAAAGACCAATTTTATAATGTTTTCTTTTTATTTCCCACTTTTAAAGTGAAATAATTGTTGCTAATAGTTTGAGACTTTCTTATTTTATTACCGAGGTGTTTATTGCTGTAAATTTTCTTCTCTATTACCACTTACTCATATTCCATAAGTTTTGGTATGCTGTATTTTCATTGTTAAATTTGAATTATTTTCTGATTATACTTTGAATGCTTATTACTAAGAAGTATGTTCTGATATTACTATGTTTATGAGTGTTCAGGCTTGGTTGTGTCCAACTGTTGACGATCCCATGGACTGTTGCCCATCATGCTCCTCTGTCCATAGAATTTTCCAGGCAAGAATACTGAAGTTGGTTGCCATTTCCTTCTCCAGGGGATCTTGACCATACAGGGACTGACCCCACATCTCTTTTGTCTCCTCAATTGGTAGATAGATTCTTTACCACCATGCCACCTAGGAAGCCCATATAAGCTTTGCATTTGAAAACTGTTTAAATGTTTGTTGTCTTAAAATTTATGATAGGATGTCTATTTAAATATGTCTAATTTATCTTTAAGATATTAAGCTTTTCAATTTGTTGAAGTTGTTTTGTGACATAGTATGTGACAGTTTTCGAATGTATTCCACATTTGCTTGTGAAGAAATTAATTTTGTAACTGTTGGCTGCAGGATACCACATATGTCCTATAGATCAATTTAGTTGTATTGTTCACATTTTCTGTATCATTATTGGGCTTATATCTGCCTCATCTATCAGGTACTGAAAGAAATATATCTAAATCTTCCATTATGATCATTTGTTTCTATTATTTATGTTACACATGCAGATGCATATATTTAAGACTATGCTATTAGCTATATACATATTTAAAATTGCATAGCATTCTGATGTACATAGCATTCTAAGTACTTTTTATGCATTTAAGTCTCCTTTGATTGACAATAATGTAGCAGATTATTTATTTTAAAAGCATTGGCTTGGCATACTCTTTTCTACTTCTTTATTTTCAATTTTCTTTGCCTTATATTTTTAAGTTTCGTAAGCATCATATATATGGAATTTAAAGAAAAAAAGACCAATTTTATAATGTTTTCCTTTTAACTTGTAGATTGCTAAGTGGATTGGAAAACTATGACCTTAAGCCAAATAAAGCAGTTTTTATAAATATATTTTTAGAAATATATATATATATATATATATATATATATATATATACACACACACACACACACACATATACACACACACAGGGACAGAGCCACATTCACTGTCATAGACATTCACTGTTATAGACTGTCAATTGCTGCCACACGGACATAACTGAATAATCATAAGGTATAATATAACCAGCAAAACCTACTATGTATCCCTTGAAGTAAAAAGTTAGCTGACCTAAGGATTAGAGAATTTATATATATGCTAATTTATATATATATATATATATATATATATATATGACTTTGTGTGTTTTTAATCTAATTTTCCTTTATAACAATTTTTCATTTCCTTTATGATTAAAATTCATTCTATTTTCTCTGCTCTTTTAAATTGGAAGTTATAAACTCAGTTTTTTTTCTTTGTCACACTATTGGCCATGCAACAAGGAAATATAATATTAATTGATAGCCTAGTATTTCTTCAGATCAATAAAAGGGTCTCAGTATATTTTAATTCAAATTCATTCTTTATAACTTGCATGTATTTGTTTAAAAATTTTAGTCCAATCTGTATTGTTCACAAGATATAGACAATAGCAGGCTTATATTTGTCTGTTTATTTATGTTCCTAAATTTTCACTTACTTTTAGATACCCAATTTTTGTGCACTTCATACCTAAATGCTAGATTTATTTTCTTTTTGATGTATAACCTTGATCAGTTCCCTTACTTAATGAGGAGTTCTTAGTGTATTTTTAATGTGTTGTTTAATATGTTGTTTCCTTTTGTTCTTGAATATTTAGTTCAGTATATATTCAGAAGAAAATCCTACTTTAGTTTGATGGCTATCTTATGCTTTTGAAAATATTTTCCGACTGTCTTCTGGATTTCATCAGTGCCCTTCATAAAACTATTACTTGATAATAATCTTCTTTTATAAGCATCTTTCTGTTTTCCTTGGCTGAATTTAAGATTATATCTTTGTATTTTGTGTCCTGCAATTTCACTTAAATATCTCTATGGTAATTTTTAAAATGTTATATTTTGTGCTCATAAATCTGGATATTTATAGTTTTGATTTATCTTTTTAAAGATTTCCAACATAAAATCTTCAAATTCTATATATCTCTCTTTCTCTGTGATCTCTTTTTTTGCTATTTAATTGGAAGTAGTGACGGTGATTCTGAGTTAGTTCACTGGCAAATGGAAGCTCACATTGATTTGTGAATACAAATTAAGATATCCCTTCTGTAATCTTGACAGTAAATGAGGACTAAAAAGTTGTTTTGCAGCTGGGTCCTAGGAATGATGGGGTCTGTGTGTGTGTGTGTGTGTGTGTGTATGAATTAGTTGCTCAGTTGTTCCCAACTGTTTGCAATCCCATGGACTCTAGCTTTCTAGGCTCCTCTGTCCATGGGACTCTACAGGCAAGAATACTGTCATGGGCTGCCATTTCCTGCTCCAGGGGACCTTCCCTACCCAAAGATTGAACTTTGGTCTCCTGCTTTGCAGGTGGATTCTTTACTGTCTAAGTCATTTGGATATTAAGGTATGAGAGTTTTCATATTTTCTCAATGTCTCTTAAAACTGGGATACATTCAATTATATGTATAGCAAGTCTAATTTCTAGCTCATCCCAGATGATAAACAGCTATTACTGCCCACAGAGCTTTTTCATAAAATAATGCTTTGTGTGTAACATTATATCATAACATTATATCAAAAGAGCTGGTTAAAAATATAGTACTCTATATAAGGATCTATCAGCAATATATTAAATCTTGACATCCATGAGAAAATTTTGACATGCATTGAGTTGTCAAGGAATATGAACATTCTCACTATTCTCTTTATCCAAGAAAAGGCCACGTGCTGTTAAAGAAACAAAACTGAAAAAGATGCATTTCAAGTGCCAGATTTTTGTTATTAGGGCCAAATAAATTTTGGTTAAGACTAGATTTTCCTCCTAGGTTAGAGTAAAAGTGATGACAATCTTTAGGATAAAACTAGTCTCATATACCAAGACCACCTTACTTGGCTACTTTGTATGCCAAGAAAAGGCCAGATACTGAACAACAAATGGATTCCTTTTGCATCTTTCTGTTTTCCTTGGCTGAATTTAAGATTATATCTTTGTATTTTGTGTCCTGCAATTTCACTTAAATATCTCTATGGTAATTTTTAAAATGTTATATTTTGTGCTCATAAATCTGGATATTTATAGTTTTGATTTATCTTTTTAAAGATTTCCAACATAAAATCTTCAAATTCTATATATCTCTCTTTCTCTGTGATCTCTTTTTTTGCTATTTAATTGGAAGTAGTGACGGTGATTCTGAGTTAGTTCACTGGCAAATGGAAGCTCACATTGATTTGTGAATACAAATTAAGATATCCCTTCTGTAATCTTGACAGTAAATGAGGACTAAAAAGTTGTTTTGCAGCTGGGTCCTAGGAATGATGGGGTCTGTGTGTGTGTGTGTGTGTGTGTGTGTATGAATTAGTTGCTCAGTTGTTCCCAACTGTTTGCAATCCCATGGACTCTAGCTTTCTAGGCTCCTCTGTCCATGGGACTCTACAGGCAAGAATACTGTCATGGGCTGCCATTTCCTGCTCCAGGGGACCTTCCCTACCCAAAGATTGAACTTTGGTCTCCTGCTTTGCAGGTGGATTCTTTACTGTCTAAGTCATTTGGATATTAAGGTATGAGAGTTTTCATATTTTCTCAATGTCTCTTAAAACTGGGATACATTCAATTATATGTATAGCAAGTCTAATTTCTAGCTCATCCCAGATGATAAACAGCTATTACTGCCCACAGAGCTTTTTCATAAAATAATGCTTTGTGTGTAACATTATATCATAACATTATATCAAAAGAGCTGGTTAAAAATATAGTACTCTATATAAGGATCTATCAGCAATATATTAAATCTTGACATCCATGAGAAAATTTTGACATGCATTGAGTTGTCAAGGAATATGAACATTCTCACTATTCTCTTTTATCCAAGAAAAGGCCACGTGCTGTTAAAGAAACAAAACTGAAAAAGATGCATTTCAAGTGCCAGATTTTTGTTATTAGGGCCAAATAAATTTTGGTTAAGACTAGATTTTCCTCCTAGGTTAGAGTAAAAGTGATGACAATCTTTAGGATAAAACTAGTCTCATATACCAAGACCACCTTACTTGGCTACTGCGAAACTTGTATGCAGGTCAAGAAGCAATAGTTAGAACCAGATACTGAACAACAAATGGATTCCAAATTGGGAAAGGAGAATATCTAGGCTGTACATTGTCACCCTACTTTTTAAATTTATATGAAGAGAACATCATGCAAAATGTTGGGCTCGTTGAAATATAACTAGAGTCAAATTGCCAGGAGTAATGTCAATAACCTCAAATATTCACAAGACGGCACCCTAGTGGCATAAAGCAAAGAGGAACTAAAGAGCCTCTTGATGAACGTGAAAGAGGAGAATGAAAAAGCTGGATGAAAACTCAACATTCAAAATACTAAATCATGGAATCAGATCCCATCACTTCATGGCAAATAGATGGGTAAACAATGGAAACAGTGACTTTATTTTCTTGGCTCCAGAATCACTGTGAGTAGAGTCATGAAATTAAAAGATGATTGCTCCTTGGAAGAAAAACTATGACAAACCTAGACAGTATATTGTTGACACTATTGTTTTTCCAGTAGTCACATGTGGACGTGAGAGTTGGAACCATAAAGAAGACTGAACATGGAAAAATAATTTCCACAAAAATACATAAGCTTACACTTTTATCAGCAATGTAGTTTCATGGAAAAGTAGTATTTTTAGGTTGGTAAAAATCTTGGTTATATTATGTAATTCTTATTTTTATTTTTATTTCTAGGAAAAAAAACCATGATATTGAACTATACTGCTTCTCTCTTCATACTGTAGTTCATTTTATAAACTTCTTGCTTGAACACCAAGTGCAGTTAAAGTTCCTGAAACTTTAGTGAGGTAATTTGGAAAACAAAATTATTTTCAGAGATTCTGAGAAAAGTGATAAAGTCCAAAATCAAAAGGTCACTGGTCTTTGGAGATGCTGATAAAATACTGTTACCCTCTATTCATCCAGTAACTAAAGGTGATAATCCAAATTTTCTTGAGCATTATTCACTACAAGAGTGATTCAAACGTGGAATTTCAGAGTCATAAACATATTCAGCAGTGTATTCATCCAGTAACTAAAGGTGATAATCCAAATTTTCTTGAGCATTATTCACTACAAGAGTGGTTCAAACGTGGAATTTCAGAGTCATAAACATATTCAGCAGTGTATATAAGCTTTGTTAAACAAGTTTATGACTACATAAATTTTTGAAAAAGCAAATAAAGTCATTGATAACTTTCATGTTTGGAAAGTCTACCGAGTCTTGGCAGTATTAATATACTTGAAGAGATGATACATGCTACCCCTCATATTTTCCTTATGGTTTTTGTGTGCTATTTAAAAACAGATCCAGCTGAAAATAACTTTACTACATTATATGGGAATTTATTAATTAAAATTTCTCATAGAAGTGCTTTCCCCTTGTTCATTTTAATAGGAAGACGATCATCGTGTAGGGGGTTCCATTTAAATCACTACTTCTTCCCTCTCATCATGAATTTTGCCTCATTCCTTATTTCTATAACTTGGCCAAACTTTCAACAAAGAAACATTAACCAAACATTTAATTGTGTTCAGAAAATGAGTTCATTAAGTATATTTCTATGGTACTCATCAACATCTAGTGCTTTTCCTATTAGAATAAAAGCTATTCACCTTGTATTACAACTAAAATATGATTGCTGTGGAAGATATGAAAGGCTTATAATACTGTACTTACTGGAACTCAAGGAACCAAAGTGTTCCTTTTCATGTCTGTAAAACTGAATGCAATTATTTATAAATGTTTATGCTCTTTCAGATATCTCTTCCAAGCCAGGACAATATTAAATTCCTCATGTTCTCAACAGTAATGGCATAGGAGAAGCTCTAAAACTAGGAACATGACTGAATTCCTTTTATGTCTATAAATCTGAAATTACATTGAAGGCTCTAAAATTTATGAGTACTTTAAGTATTATAAATTTTATCAAGTTTGACCTTTAAAATTAAAGTTTTTATTCATGTATTATATGCACTTTTTCCCCTCAGCTTACCTGAGTGAAACCAGCTCTCTATATGAAGCCTGGTAGTTACAGAAGGAACAGCTCATTTGATAATCATTTTTCCAAGAAGCCATCATTTTGAACTAAGTTTAAGACCAAGTTGAATTAATTAATATTCATGAGTTCTGTGACTTACATTGGAAGGGGAAAAAATATAGAGCAACCTAGGATCTTCTTTTCCTACACATTCTGTAATGATTGTCTGTTTTAGTAGGTCTCTCCAAATCAGCCCTCTTTGGGAAACATTAGCACTATGCTTTCCTTTTCTGGAAAGTAGAAGCAGAATTGAGTTAACTTTGTGACTTTAGAAATTAACTTTCATTAAATAAAGAAAATAACTTTTGTGAAATTTTCTTTCAGAAGTCAAATTTATTTTGGCTAGATGGTATGGATTCTTCATGGTAGAGTTCATTTCTTCTCTTAGAAGACACAGTGCTTCCCTGCCTAGGGGATGTTTAATGTTCATTTTTACTCTGGTGTCCAGAAGGGAAGAAAAATTCCATGGAGGCTCATTTTGTCTAGCAAAGGGAAGTCCTCTACATTATCTCTGAGCATGATGGAGGACTCACAAGTTTTTAATAAGGAGGAGAAGACTTCCACAGGTCATGGTGTTCAAAGGAAAGCCTGGGAATTCAAAAGTTTTCATTGCTTCCACCCAGATGCCTCTGTTTCATGTCACTGGATCTCGTTCTATTGAGATATAATGCTAGCATGGCAAATTTGTTAAAGTTGAGAAATTTACCTTCATTGGATCTCTGCTATTCTAGACCTTCTCTTGAGCTTTTATTTTTTACTTCTGGATGCCACACATGAGAATTTAATTGTGTGTGCTTAGTTGCTCAACCATGTCCAACTTCTTGAGACCTTTGTACTGTATACCATCAGGTTCCTCTGTTCATGGGAATGTTCAGGCAAAAATACTGGAGTGGGTTGCCATTTTCTTCTCCAAAGGACCTTTGTGGTCCAGGGGTCAAACTCTATGTCTTCTTTATCTGTTGAGCCTTCAAGAAAGCCCCAAACTATTTGTATGCCACTACCATTATTCTCTCTTGGTTTTTATATTTATCCTTGAAATGATAATCAACCTCAGACTTCCATTGTCCTTATCTGGCGTATCTATTGCTCACATAAGACACATCTAATTTCATAGTTCCTATAAATATTACTTCCCTAAGATCTATCAAACACTTGATGTATTGTACTTTCCAATACTTATCCTTTCACAGGTATATTATACCAGTTAATCACAAACGAAGATGTGAGACTTGTGTCTTGTGTAAGGGGCTCTCTGTGTTATAAATGGGGTTCTCTCTGTCACCTAGCCAGTGGGTGTAGTTTTCAACTTCAAAATCATTCTTAGAGTCTTCATATTAAAGATTGCTTCTAAATCAGCCCTCTTTGGGAAACATTAGAACTATGCTTTCCTTTTCTGGAAAGTAGAAGCAGAATTGAGTTAACTTTGTGACTTTAGAAATTAACTTTCATTAAATAAAGAAAATAACTTTTGTGAAATTTTCTTTCAGAAGTCAAATTTATTTTGGCTAGATGGTATGGATTCTTCATGGTAGAGTTCATTTCTTCTCTTAGAAGACACAGTGCTTCCCTGCCTAGGGGATGTTTAATGTTCATTTTTACTCTGGTGTCCAGAAGGGAAGAAAAATTCCATGGAGGCTCATTTTGTCTAGCAAAGGGAAGTCCTCTACATTATCTCTGAGCATGATGGAGGACTCACAAGTTTTTAATAAGGAGGAGAAGACTTCCACAGGTCATGGTGTTCAAAGGAAAGCCTGGGAATTCAAAAGTTTTCATTGCTTCCACCCAGATGCCTCTGTTTCATGTCACTGGATCTCGTTCTATTGAGATATAATGCTAGCATGGCAAATTTGTTAAAGTTGAGAAATTTACCTTCATTGGATCTCTGCTATTCTAGACCTTCTCTTGAGCTTTTATTTTTTACTTCTGGATGCCACACATGAGAATTTAATTGTGTGTGCTTAGTTGCTCAACCATGTCCAACTTCTTGAGACCTTTGTACTGTATACCATCAGGTTCCTCTGTTCATGGGAATGTTCAGGCAAAAATACTGGAGTGGGTTGCCATTTTCTTCTCCAAAGGACCTTTGTGGTCCAGGGGTCAAACTCTATGTCTTCTTTATCTGTTGAGCCTTCAAGAAAGCCCCAAACTATTTGTATGCCACTACCATTATTCTCTCTTGGTTTTTATATTTATCCTTGAAATGATAATCAACCTCAGACTTCCATTGTCCTTATCTGGCGTATCTATTGCTCACATAAGACACATCTAATTTCATAGTTCCTATAAATATTACTTCCCTAAGATCTATCAAACACTTGATGTATTGTACTTTCCAATACTTATCCTTTCACAGGTATATTATACCAGTTAATCACAAACGAAGATGTGAGACTTGTGTCTTGTGTAAGGGGCTCTCTGTGTTATAAATGGGGTTCTCTCTGTCACCTAGCCAGTGGGTGTAGTTTTCAACTTCAAAATCATTCTTAGAGTCTTCATATTAAGATTGCTTCTAGAACCCACTACCATAAGTTAGATTTCTCAGGAAACAGAGTCTAAATGGAGAATTGCACACAAGTGGTTTGTTGAAGAGTGCTTTTTAGGACTAATACATTTAAGGAATTGAGGGAAGCAGGATAAGACAGAAGAATAAATTGAACCCTGTTGAATAGTTTCAACAGAGAACTTGGTTGATTATATTGAAAGTTTTTTTTTTTTTTTTAAATTTATTTATTTATTTATTTATTTTTGTACATGTATGTTCCCAGATCAATCAGATGCATATCCCTTGGCCCTCCCCCCACCCAGGTTCCGCCCCCCCATCCCTCCAGACCATTGCTCCAAGTGGTTGTAGGTACACCTATTCCCCTAGCAGGAGATTGAAAGTTTTGAAGCTGAAATCTCTCTCTCTCTCTGTCTCTCTCTCTCGCACACACTCAAGTACATTTGTGTTCTTAAATCTACTCTTTTGTATAGAAAATAAAAGAAATCCAGAATTGAATTGATCTGCTGTTAGACATCTGCATTGTCCAAGTCTACCTTTTTTGATTTAAAGACTGAGATGATAGTTTATCTCTTGTGGGGTAATTGTCAGAAATCGGTGAGATAATGTCAAACATTTGCCTAGAACAGAATCTAGTACATAACAGTTTGTCTTATAATATTTGTATTTCCTCAGTGAAAATGAGTTTGTGCAAATTCTGGGAGATGGTCAAGGACAGGGTGGCCTGGGGTTACAAAGAGTCAGACACTACTGAGCAACTGAACTTTATCTCTCTTGGTTTTATATTTATCCTTAAAATGATAATCAACCTCAGACTTCCATTGTCCTTATCTGGCGTATCTATTGCTCACATAAGACACATCTAATTTCATAGTTCCTATAAATATTACTTCCCTAAGATCTATCAAACACTTGATGTATTGTACTTTCCAATACTTATCCTTTCACAGGTATATTATACCAGTTAATCACAAACGAAGATGTGAGACTTGTGTCTTGTGTAAGGGGCTCTCTGTGTTATAAATGGGGTTCTCTCTGTCACCTAGCCAGTGGGTGTAGTTTTCAACTTCAAAATCATTCTTAGAGTCTTCATATTAAGATTGCTTCTAGAACCCACTACCATAAGTTAGATTTCTCAGGAAACAGAGTCTAAATGGAGAATTGCACACAAGTGGTTTGTTGAAGAGTGCTTTTTAGGACTAATACATTTAAGGAATTGAGGGAAGCAGGATAAGACAGAAGAATAAATTGAACCCTGTTGAATAGTTTCAACAGAGAACTTGGTTGATTATATTGAAAGTTTTTTTTTTTTTTTAAATTTATTTATTTATTTATTTATTTTTGTACATGTATGTTCCCAGATCAATCAGATGCATATCCCTTGGCCCTCCCCCCACCCAGGTTCCGCCCCCCCATCCCTCCAGACCATTGCTCCAAGTGGTTGTAGGTACACCTATTCCCCTAGCAGGAGATTGAAAGTTTTGAAGCTGAAATCTCTCTCTCTCTCTGTCTCTCTCTCTCGCACACACTCAAGTACATTTGTGTTCTTAAATCTACTCTTTTGTATAGAAAATAAAAGAAATCCAGAATTGAATTGATCTGCTGTTAGACATCTGCATTGTCCAAGTCTACCTTTTTTGATTTAAAGACTGAGATGATAGTTTATCTCTTGTGGGGTAATTGTCAGAAATCGGTGAGATAATGTCAAACATTTGCCTAGAACAGAATCTAGTACATAACAGTTTGTCTTATAATATTTGTATTTCCTCAGTGAAAATGAGTTTGTGCAAATTCTGGGAGATGGTCAAGGACAGGGTGGCCTGGGGTTACAAAGAGTCAGACACTACTGAGCAACTGAACAACAACATCTTTTCCTCATTTTGCTTCAGTGTTTCAGGTCCAGAGTTTATTTTATTACTCCTATGCTAGTTTTGATAAAAATATATAATTAATAGCTATTAAATTGTATAGCTTTTATTAGCCATATCTGTAGGAATTTGAATTAGGTCTTTTGAAGAACTCCAGTCAATAGCTAAACATGGAAGTACGTAAGTATAATAGTACTTACATATCATCCAATGAAAGGCAATGTGATGTGAACATTAAGTGGGTAACAAGCAAATGATTACCTCTCCAATGTATTGAAAATTGCTAAACAAATGACTGCAGTTTTATACCCAGCAAATATTCCTTACTTATTCTAATTTCTGAGCAAATTTTCCTGTGGCAAATTCATGTTGTCCAATTTGAGGGGATTATTTCACAGCTTCCTTCTTTGCTTCCACTCTCTCAGAACAGTAGATAGGAATTCCAGGCTCAGCCAGTTAGACAGTTCTTTCCAAAGTAATTGGTTGAAGAGTGGTTGACAAAAGACCTATTAGAACTTTCCTTAAGATTTATGATGCTAAAAGGGTAAATATCTCTCATTCTATGGCTCACAAATCAATAGAATTTAGACGTGGGTATGTCAGTTATCATCTTTCCTGGCATGTAGAAAACACCTTCTCTGAAAGGAAATTTACACAGAGAAGAAAGCATCCATAAAGAAGATAGAAAAAAACAAAAAGACAACATTTAAAAACCTTTATCCAGCTAGTTCCTAATTCAAATCCATCTCTGGGTTCTTCAGTTGCTTGAGCTAAATGCCTCTCTTTTAAATGCTCTTATAATTTAGGTTTTATATTACTCTCAAGTAAAGAGCCACAATACATATAGAATTATTATTTGAATATTTTTGAACATTGACTATATATTGGAGATTTTTTTGCTGATCATGTACATTCTGTGCTATATTCTCCTTTCCTAGAATTATTCCTGGCATAGCATTAGAGGAGGAAATTATGCTATTTATAAACATAAAATTAGACTTCATAATATATAATACAATAATCAAGGACAGGGTGGCCTGGGGTTACAAAGAGTCAGACACTACTGAGCAACTGAACAACAACATCTTTTCCTCATTTTGCTTCAGTGTTTCAGGTCCAGAGTTTATTTTATTACTCCTATGCTAGTTTTGATAAAAATATATAATTAATAGCTATTAAATTGTATAGCTTTTATTAGCCATATCTGTAGGAATTTGAATTAGGTCTTTTGAAGAACTCCAGTCAATAGCTAAACATGGAAGTACGTAAGTATAATAGTACTTACATATCATCCAATGAAAGGCAATGTGATGTGAACATTAAGTGGGTAACAAGCAAATGATTACCTCTCCAATGTATTGAAAATTGCTAAACAAATGACTGCAGTTTTATACCCAGCAAATATTCCTTACTTATTCTAATTTCTGAGCAAATTTTCCTGTGGCAAATTCATGTTGTCCAATTTGAGGGGATTATTTCACAGCTTCCTTCTTTGCTTCCACTCTCTCAGAACAGTAGATAGGAATTCCAGGCTCAGCCAGTTAGACAGTTCTTTCCAAAGTAATTGGTTGAAGAGTGGTTGACAAAAGACCTATTAGAACTTTCCTTAAGATTTATGATGCTAAAAGGGTAAATATCTCTCATTCTATGGCTCACAAATCAATAGAATTTAGACGTGGGTATGTCAGTTATCATCTTTCCTGGCATGTAGAAAACACCTTCTCTGAAAGGAAATTTACACAGAGAAGAAAGCATCCATAAAGAAGATAGAAAAAAACAAAAAGACAACATTTAAAAACCTTTATCCAGCTAGTTCCTAATTCAAATCCATCTCTGGGTTCTTCAGTTGCTTGAGCTAAATGCCTCTCTTTTAAATGCTCTTATAATTTAGGTTTTATATTACTCTCAAGTAAAGAGCCACAATACATATAGAATTATTATTTGAATATTTTTGAACATTGACTATATATTGGAGATTTTTTTGCTGATCATGTACATTCTGTGCTATATTCTCCTTTCCTAGAATTATTCCTGGCATAGCATTAGAGGAGGAAATTATGCTATTTATAAACATAAAATTAGACTTCATAATATATAATACAATAATATCAATGGAGAAGAAAAGGTGTGTATATGTGTGTGTGTGTATGTGTACATATACTCTATGAATGCAAAAGCAGAATGAGGCATTACAATTGTTCTTTAAACTTTCCTGACTACTTTCAAATTCCTGAGGTAACTTAAATTCTAAAGAAAGGAAAATGTATAGAATGTGATTGCTTAGTTCTGTTTCTAACTCTACCAATATTTTCGATGTATTATAATATCTTGAATGCTATTTCCACACTTTACCTCCATTTATCAAAAATAGTCATTTCTGATATCCTTTACTGAACTATTTAATTAAGTTTAAATTATAATAAAACAATTTCTGAATTGGTAAGTGAAGGAGTACACAGGTACAGCACATTTCCAGGGCTAATGGCAATTTCAAATTCGGAAATGTTAAAATAACTCTTAAAAATTAAAAGTCATTTAATACTTTGGAGGAGAGTGCAAATTACCATGGGGGAAAAAAATGAGGTGATACTATCCAAATGTGATTACTGATTAGTAATCACTTAAAATTCAGCTGTAAGTTGCTATAAGAATTTGGGCTCATATTATGTTGAAAAAATAATAATATGTTCATTTGAAATACTGAAATTTGAGCTTAATTTATGCATATATTAAATGTGTTCATTGGCATCACTGAACTCAATGAAAGTGAGGTCAGAAATAAATCTTCCATGAAAGAAACAAAAAATTGGTATGATTAAGTAAATTAATAGGTAGATAGTGGTTGGCTTCAACATAAGTAAGTGAAGACAGGCAGGCGTTAAGAATTAGTTTTTGTTTTGTTTTTCTGGCTAATCTTTTCCACGTAATTACTTCTACTAATTAATGCATGTTGATAACCCATTTCCTAGAAAGAAATAAGAAGTGTTTTCCCAAAGTAAGAAATTTAATTTCACCTATGTTCAAAGTATGATATTTTATTCTTCAAAAATCTAGAAAAACAACAAAATAAGCTATATTTCATCCATCAATTTTGCCTTTCTTTACCCAAGTGAATCATTTGAATCAATATTCATCTTAATATGTGATTCCACATTTCACCCAGTGATTTTTTTATTGGCTTTCAACATTTGAGATAATTCATCAGAATATAGTACTAATGATATTCAGGTTTTTTAAAATAGAAACAATTGTTTCTATTTGCTGATTATATAAAAAATCTCATTTTGAATATCCATATATATGTACACATATTAAAGATGCTAAGTCATGTCTGACTCTGTGACCCATGGACTGTAGCCTGCTAGTCTCCTCTCTCCATGGGATTCTCCAGGCAAAAAGACTTGAGCTGGTTTCCATTTTGTTCTTCAGGGGATCTTCCCAACCCAGGAAACAAACACATATCTCCTGCATTTGCAGGCAGATTCTCTTTCACTGAAGCATCATGAAAGACCAGTCATCACATAGTGCAAGTTTAATATTTCCAGCTAAATTTTAGTTTTGCTTAAAAAGTTATAAAGTTCTCATTGTAATACTGTAGAGAACAAATTATAGACTAGGAACTTACAACCAACATTCACCTTGGTTATTCCCTTTTCTTTATTGGGAAATGTAAGTTAAATATCTCTCCTAGTAAAGATCATCTAACGTGATGGAACAATCTGAGAACATGTGCAAACTTCAAAGGAGAGTTCAGCCTCTAAAATTGTCACTTCAGGAGAAGATTAAATTTATATAAACTTCTTTGGATAATTTGATATTTTATAAATGAAAGCACAATACAATTCCAGGGTTAATACTTAAGTAGCATACTTTCTACAACTTCTTGGCTCGAAGTAGTTCTGATTGACAGTATCTCTGTCATTCAGTCTATTAATTTTCAGTATCATTCTTATTAAAAAAATAAAACTACTCTTGGTGTATGTGCTAATCAACTTAAGGACATGTAAAAGGATATTCATTGCAGTAAATCTTTATATCAAAAATTGCAATGAAGAACACTTTATGAACATCTGTAGGCAAAAGAACCAGGAAGGATTTTGACAAGAGCAATCATGTTGCATACATTTTAATTGAAAACTAGACCATTCCATTGCCAACAGCTGCTTTGAAGAGCTGCTATAGATGAAGACTGGCTGGCTAGTCCATTTGAATCAATATTCATCTTAATATGTGATTCCACATTTCACCCAGTGATTTTTTTATTGGCTTTCAACATTTGAGATAATTCATCAGAATATAGTACTAATGATATTCAGGTTTTTTAAAATAGAAACAATTGTTTCTATTTGCTGATTATATAAAAAATCTCATTTTGAATATCCATATATATGTACACATATTAAAGATGCTAAGTCATGTCTGACTCTGTGACCCATGGACTGTAGCCTGCTAGTCTCCTCTCTCCATGGGATTCTCCAGGCAAAAAGACTTGAGCTGGTTTCCATTTTGTTCTTCAGGGGATCTTCCCAACCCAGGAAACAAACACATATCTCCTGCATTTGCAGGCAGATTCTCTTTCACTGAAGCATCATGAAAGACCAGTCATCACATAGTGCAAGTTTAATATTTCCAGCTAAATTTTAGTTTTGCTTAAAAAGTTATAAAGTTCTCATTGTAATACTGTAGAGAACAAATTATAGACTAGGAACTTACAACCAACATTCACCTTGGTTATTCCCTTTTCTTTATTGGGAAATGTAAGTTAAATATCTCTCCTAGTAAAGATCATCTAACGTGATGGAACAATCTGAGAACATGTGCAAACTTCAAAGGAGAGTTCAGCCTCTAAAATTGTCACTTCAGGAGAAGATTAAATTTATATAAACTTCTTTGGATAATTTGATATTTTATAAATGAAAGCACAATACAATTCCAGGGTTAATACTTAAGTAGCATACTTTCTACAACTTCTTGGCTCGAAGTAGTTCTGATTGACAGTATCTCTGTCATTCAGTCTATTAATTTTCAGTATCATTCTTATTAAAAAAATAAAACTACTCTTGGTGTATGTGCTAATCAACTTAAGGACATGTAAAAGGATATTCATTGCAGTAAATCTTTATATCAAAAATTGCAATGAAGAACACTTTATGAACATCTGTAGGCAAAAGAACCAGGAAGGATTTTGACAAGAGCAATCATGTTGCATACATTTTTAATTGAAAACTAGACCATTCCATTGCCAACAGCTGCTTTGAAGAGCTGCTATAGATGAAGACTGGCTGGCTAGTCCATTGCTTCAGGAAAGGCCTTACTGGTAGTGTCTCCACAATCTAATATCCAGTCTTTATGTATGCAGCCTGAGAACACTGTGATATCAGTCCTTCCAGAAGTGATTATGTTCTGAGGAACTGATTCACTCTGGCTAATCTCACAAAGAAGGGGATGGATAAACCAGAATGGCAATTTTTACATTCACAACAACAGAGATATCTGGGTGGATAACCAGCACCTGTCATTTCCCTGGATTCTCCCTCCTGATGGGTAAATCAACCCAGGGCAATGACATTAGAGATTAGAAGGCTGATTTGTGTGCCCTGGACTAAACAAAAAGTCATATATTTTAGGGCTATTTCAGGATATGACTCATATCTTGATGAATTTCTTTTTTTGTCTGAAAGATATTTTCACTTAAATAACTGATAATAATCCTTAAAATTTGACACTTTTTCCCTTTTCTAAACTGTAAAAATATGTGCATATTCTACTCTGGTTCTCTTTAAAAATGAAAACAGTGACATAGGCATATAGACTATTTCTGTTCTTTTGTTACTGCTTAAACTTACTCTGAATATGTTTTCATATATTTGAAAACATCCACTTTTTTTTTTTTTTATTGATGTACACCTGATCTCAGGATAAACCTTTGTCAACTTGGCTATGCTTGAGAGTAATTTGTATGCTCATTCAAGATTCATTCAGTAAACTCATATTGGAAATTGGCAGAGACAAAAAATAGCAATCCTGGCTTTTAGCAATTGAGCAGTAAAAGGATAGAAAAGAGTAATCACACAAATATTTCTCATTTCCTACCATACATACTATAGTAACTAAAATATAAGGTACAGTAGAGTTTCAAGAGAAAAAGCAAAAGTGAAAACTCAGAGAAGGATTTCTAGAGGCATTTGAGTTGACACGAAGAGGCATCAAGTATTTATAGACCGCTATCCAAAGAAATGTGCTTTTGGTAGTAAATAAGATAATATGCAAAGGAACAGATTCCTGATTTATGAGAAAACCTAGCTTTCTTGATTGGAATTTAGACCATTCCATTGCCAACAGCTGCTTTGAAGAGCTGCTATAGATGAAGACTGGCTGGCTAGTCCATTGCTTCAGGAAAGGCCTTACTGGTAGTGTCTCCACAATCTAATATCCAGTCTTTATGTATGCAGCCTGAGAACACTGTGATATCAGTCCTTCCAGAAGTGATTATGTTCTGAGGAACTGATTCACTCTGGCTAATCTCACAAAGAAGGGGATGGATAAACCAGAATGGCAATTTTTACATTCACAACAACAGAGATATCTGGGTGGATAACCAGCACCTGTCATTTCCCTGGATTCTCCCTCCTGATGGGTAAATCAACCCAGGGCAATGACATTAGAGATTAGAAGGCTGATTTGTGTGCCCTGGACTAAACAAAAAGTCATATATTTTAGGGCTATTTCAGGATATGACTCATATCTTGATGAATTTCTTTTTTTGTCTGAAAGATATTTTCACTTAAATAACTGATAATAATCCTTAAAATTTGACACTTTTTCCCTTTTCTAAACTGTAAAAATATGTGCATATTCTACTCTGGTTCTCTTTAAAAATGAAAACAGTGACATAGGCATATAGACTATTTCTGTTCTTTTGTTACTGCTTAAACTTACTCTGAATATGTTTTCATATATTTGAAAACATCCACTTTTTTTTTTTTTTATTGATGTACACCTGATCTCAGGATAAACCTTTGTCAACTTGGCTATGCTTGAGAGTAATTTGTATGCTCATTCAAGATTCATTCAGTAAACTCATATTGGAAATTGGCAGAGACAAAAAATAGCAATCCTGGCTTTTAGCAATTGAGCAGTAAAAGGATAGAAAAGAGTAATCACACAAATATTTCTCATTTCCTACCATACATACTATAGTAACTAAAATATAAGGTACAGTAGAGTTTCAAGAGAAAAAGCAAAAGTGAAAACTCAGAGAAGGATTTCTAGAGGCATTTGAGTTGACACGAAGAGGCATCAAGTATTTATAGACCGGCTATCCAAAGAAATGTGCTTTTGGTAGTAAATAAGATAATATGCAAAGGAACAGATTCCTGATTTATGAGAAAACCTAGCTTTCTTGATTGGAATTTGGAAATATCCAGTCTCAGTAGCACCCTAATTTCAAACCTCTTAAATATACCTGTTTCTTGAAATGAGGGATGTCATCCTTTATACTTACTAACTTTAATATCAGAGGATGATTTTTTGGCAGTTTTGTAACATGACTCTGAGGGTTCTCCTTATTTGGAGTTTTAGTCTACAGTGGAATCACTATAAGCAGAACAGCCCATATCTAAATCTTATGGTCTCATTGAGGAGCTTGATATAATTTGAATTTCTACTTTATTGCTCTATCAAAACAAATCCGGTATAGTTGTTAACATTGGCCTTCAGGCTACGAGAGCTATAATAATCCCTTTTGATTTATTTGATGTTGAGTACACATATTTTAAATTTTAATAAAAATGCCACATTTCTACTCTTTCAAAATTCTTCACAACTCAGGTTGGGGTATTACTAAATGTTAAATTTTCTAACACTTCAATGTTTAGCTAGATGTAATGTTAGAATATAAAAGATGAAAATCTGTTTAGTGTCCATCCAAGTTTATGGACCAAGATTTTTTTTCATTTTCTTCTGAAATATCATTATGAAGTATGTTTAATAAATTAGCAAACTTAAATCGCAGAAAGCTTGAATTGCTCACCTAAGTCCCCTTAGTCATGTCTGTGCTCTTCATTCTATCTATACAGCATGATGTGAAGGCATTACCAAAACTGATGCTTAGAAATACTGTATTTGTTATACTAACACATTTTAATTTAATATACTTATCTATTGATAAAAGTTATCATTCATATTTGTCATAGAGTACTTGAAAGAAGCAAATGTTTTTTAATAATTATTATCTATAATTTTTCCACTTAGACTTAAGCATTTTGAGTATTCTTTCAGTCTTATTTTTATATTTTTGTGTATATGTCTGAATGGGAGTGATTTTATAACTTGCATATATAACCTTTTGAAAAAAGTTATTACTAATACATTGTGACTATATTCCCATGACTTTAAATAATCATTAGATAGATACTTCATAGTGTTACATTGTATGAAAATTTTATATTTAATAAATCCTATATTTTTAGGGTTTATTTTTATTTTTATTGAAAGAACACTCCTCCATACTACTTTTTTTAGTTTTTGGCCACACCACTCAGCATGTGGGATCTTATTTTTCCAAGCTGTGACAAAACCCATGCCCTCTGCAATGGAAGTGTGGAATCCCAACCACTCAATCTCAAGGGAATCCCCTAGGTTAATTTTATTTAGACTATTATAATAATCAAAGCTCTAAGTTCACAGATTTTAAAGAATTCTTAATTTTTTCCTTAAGGAAAAATAAAAACAAGTTGACTCTAACCATATGTAATATTCTTGATGTTGTTGTTTAGTCACTAGGTTGTGTCCAACTCTTTTGTGACACATGGACTATAGCACTCCAGGCTCCTCTGTTCATAGGACTTACCAGGCAAGAATACTGGAGTGAGTTGCTTATTTCCTCGTTCAGGGTATCCTCCCAACCTAGAGATCAAACCCATGTCTCCTTTAACTACTACATTGTCAGGAGATTCCTTACCACCGAGACACCTGGGAAGCCCAATATTGGAGTGGGTAGCCATTCCCTTCTCCGAGGGATCTTCCCAATCCAAAGATTGAACCCACGTCTCTCGCATTGCAGGCAGATTCTTTACCTTGTGAGCCACCAAGAAAGCCCAATATTCTTCACAGAAGTTACCACATTACCCTTCACAAAGTCTGTATTAATTTGAGTATATTGAGAATTCTTGTATGAATTTTGAAAAACATGTTTATATGAAAAAATCATATTCTAGCTTCATTGAAAAATAGATGTTTGGTTTTCTATTAAATTCTGTTTTCAGAGCCATTAAAAATAACACAGCTAGAAACCTAATTTGAATAGATACTAGCCACATGGTTCAGTCGGTAAGCAATAATCTTGCTTCATTCTCTAGGTCTTAAACCTGCATGGGTCATATTATCCTTAGAGAGCAAAGGCGAGTTTTCTTTTGTTTCTGGGTGCTACATTTAAACTTTCTATTTGCATCCAGCTAGGTGAAATGTCCTAATTTTAAAAATAAATGAGTAGCCCTTTAGAGTTTCTGTAAGAAAATGCACCAGAACAATTTTAATTCTCTGTATTCTGCTAAAAAAAATACACATGCAGGTTTATTCATTTTACTTTTCAAAACATTTTGATATCTAGGATTCTGAGTAAATGAACTAGGGAATAGCCATAGACCTACAAATTTAATCCAACATTTATCTTCACATTAAGGATAAGAACTACTTTTCTAAACACCAAAATGCTATATATTAAAAAAGCTAAGAGTGTTAGGTGATTTAAATTCTACTTCTCTGTAATTATTTGAAGATGTTCTTCCTGTGGAAGTTCGAGGCCTTAAAAGCTAAAGACATTCAACCATCTGCTAATTATTTCTGACCATGACAATAGTGGGCCTGTTTTCTTGGACGCAATTAGAGATGATGCGTGTGACTAAAGGAAAGGTTTCTTTGTAACAAGTTGACCTTTAAATAAGAAAGCACAAAAACTTGTTTTAGCCCTAGCATGAATGAAAACAACACATATAAACTTTTAGATTCCTTTCAAAGTCAAATTCTATTTTCACTCTTAAAATTTAAGGGGACTTGTTTTAAATTTCCTCACATAATTTGCAAATGTATGATATCCTAGTAGGTGGTATATTTATTTTGAGTTCATTCATCTGTGTTTGATTGATTGATCTTTGAGTGTATTGTTAACTTTTCTTCTCAGTCCTTTGTGTGAAAACTCTTCAGATCATTTTCAACAATCAGAATTTAAACAACACCAAATAATAAGCCTGTAAACTATATTAATATTCTTCTAGATTTTTCACTATTTTTACTATAGCTTAATAGAATATGAACATGACAAATACAGTGGCTCTAAAGGAAGTGGTTATAATTCTTTAAAATTAAGGCAAAAATTGGACTTATTAAAAATTTGCATCAAAATACAAATGTAGTAAATAATAGAAATGAGACTAACCTCTGTATCTATATAGTGAAAAGACTGAAATCTTTTCTATAACAGACAGATGTTATGTATAAGAATTATAAACATTGTTTCACGAACTAACAATACACAAGCAGCTCTATAGGTCTTCAAATGACAATACTTGAATAAACAAAACTAAGAAGGGGCCAAGCACATTAGCTTCAAACTTTCCCAATGGAACTATCCATTTGTAAAGTCATTAGTGGACATCTGGATTTGAAGCAGAGCTCCTTTGAGTTATGATCAAATGCTCTTCTCTTTACCAATACCTGCATTCACTAAGTTTTAGCTTTTTCTTCTTTGTCTCTTGTTTAATTTTTAACTATACATTTAATAATGCACTCAACATGCTAGAAACAAATTAGCTAATTAAAAATATGTGGAGATATATATCTACATAAAAATGTCATTATGCATATTTTACTTTCATTTAATAAAAATAAATATCAACTTTAATGTATTTTATAGAATCATGATATATTCTTGAATATATTTTTGAAATTCAGATTTGCCTTAATGAAAGCAATTCACAAGAGCAATTTATTTATAAAACTTATCAAAGTAAAATGAAAATTTCTAGGCCTTTAGTAATGCAGATACTGAATTTCATATAGTACTCAAAGTTTTGTAAAGTTGCCAATGATTCCATGGAGATATTTAATGTGTAAATATATTAGTTCTATATTTTCTGATATTAATTTGCAAAGGCACAGAAAAGTTGGAACAATTTCAATGTAATATATTTATACACATCACATATATTAAACAATCAATATTTAATGTTACTTTTCCCATAACATTTCATTTGTCCTTTCCTCTATTCCTTTTATTTATCTGTTACTATATATATTTTTTAACAATTTAATATAAGCTGTAGACATCATTACACTTCCTCCTACATAATTGGTCTATATATATGCCATTAATTGTCACTATGTTCAATATTAGTTTATAATTCTTTCTTTTTCTTTTGAGGTAAAATCCATATACAATGACATATACCAAGCTTAAATGTGTCATTCAATCACCGTTGTTTAGTTGCTAATCCTGTCTGACTCTTTGTAACCTCATGGGCTAGGCTTCTCTGTCCATAGGATTTTCTAGGCAAGAATACTGGAGTGGGTTGCCATTTCCTTCTCAAGGGTATCTTCCAAATCCTGGACTGAACCTGCATCTGCTACATCAGCAGATGAATTCTTTACCACTGAGCCACAAGGAAAGCCCCAGATCATTAGCACATTTTGACAAATAAAATTGTGAAAACCCAAAATGAAGGCCAAGCACATTAGCCTTGGAAAAGTCATTAGTGGACATCTGGATTTGAAGCAGAGCTCCTTTGAGTTATGATCAAATGCTCTTCTCTTTACCAATACCTGCATTCACTAAGTTTTAGCTTTTTCTTCTTTGTCTCTTGTTTAATTTTTAACTATACATTTAATAATGCACTCAACATGCTAGAAACAAATTAGCTAATTAAAAATATGTGGAGATATATATCTACATAAAATGTCATTATGCATATTTTACTTTCATTTAATAAAAATAAATATCAACTTTAATGTATTTTATAGAATCATGATATATTCTTGAATATATTTTTGAAATTCAGATTTGCCTTAATGAAAGCAATTCACAAGAGCAATTTATTTATAAAACTTATCAAAGTAAAATGAAAATTTCTAGGCCTTTAGTAATGCAGATACTGAATTTCATATAGTACTCAAAGTTTTGTAAAGTTGCCAATGATTCCATGGAGATATTTAATGTGTAAATATATTAGTTCTATATTTTCTGATATTAATTTGCAAAGGCACAGAAAAGTTGGAACAATTTCAATGTAATATATTTATACACATCACATATATTAAACAATCAATATTTAATGTTACTTTTCCCATAACATTTCATTTGTCCTTTCCTCTATTCCTTTTATTTATCTGTTACTATATATATTTTTTAACAATTTAATATAAGCTGTAGACATCATTACACTTCCTCCTACATAATTGGTCTATATATATGCCATTAATTGTCACTATGTTCAATATTAGTTTATAATTCTTTCTTTTTCTTTTGAGGTAAAATCCATATACAATGACATATACCAAGCTTAAATGTGTCATTCAATCACCGTTGTTTAGTTGCTAATCCTGTCTGACTCTTTGTAACCTCATGGGCTAGGCTTCTCTGTCCATAGGATTTTCTAGGCAAGAATACTGGAGTGGGTTGCCATTTCCTTCTCAAGGGTATCTTCCAAATCCTGGACTGAACCTGCATCTGCTACATCAGCAGATGAATTCTTTACCACTGAGCCACAAGGAAAGCCCCAGATCATTAGCACATTTTGACAAATACACAGACTTGTGAAATCCAAAACTCAATAGTGAACATTGCCATCATTCAAGAATTCATTTCACATTTCTTCTCAGTAAATATTCACCACCCTCGGCTAATCAGGAGCAACTGTTTTTCTGCTTTTTATCACCACAGATTAGCTTTATCTCTTTTATAATTTCATGACAATAACATAATACTATACACAGAAACACACACACACAAAGAAGGCTGAGCACCAAAGCACTGATGTTTTCAGAATGTGGTGCTGGAGAACACTCATGAGAGTCCCTTGGACAGAAAGGAGATCAAACCAGTTAATCCTAAAGGAAATCAAGTATGAATATTCATTGGAAGGACTGATGCTGAAGCTGAAGCACCAATATTTTGGCCACCTGATGCGAAGAGCTGACTCATTGGAAAAAAACATGATGCTGGGAAAGATTGAAAACAGGAAGAGTAGAGGACAACAGAGGATAAGATGGTTGGATAGCATCATCAATTCAATGTACATGAGTTTGAGCAAACTGTAGGAGACAGTGAAGGACAGTAGCTGCCTGGAATGCTACAGTCTATGGGGTCTCAAAGAGTCAGAACAACTAACACAAAATATATAGCCATACAGTGTTTAATCAGTCATTTATTTGGGTTCTCTTTGATGATATGGAAACAATCAATAGAATAAAAAATCAAATCAATGGAACAAGATTACAAGCATTTTGAAAAATCTTAATTATTCAGGGATAATATTATTGTCTGCATGTTAAATCCAGAACAAGCCACAGTTAAATTTTTTGAATTTATAAGAGTTTAGCAAAGATCTTCATATATGATTAATGTATAAAACCCAATTGTATGTCTATATCATAGCAAAACATTAGATAATTTTAAAATGCCATGTAGAAAGTAATAAATAATAAAGCATCTAACAATAAATGTAATGAAAGATGTGTGAAATATTTTGAGGAAAATTGTGCAACCTGTTAAAAGATAATTTAAAGAATATTTGTACTGACAGACATACTCATTGTTAAGTGACAGTAAATACCATAAAGATGTTAATTCCCTCAAATTGATCTATAGATTCCTTCCACTTTCAAGCAAAACTGAACAAGGTCTTTTCCAGAACTAGGCAAAATTTTAAGAAAATTATTTGGAAGAAAACAGTAACACACTTCTAAAAGAGACCTAAGTAGCATGTTTGATTTGAGAGAGTTTAAGCTATATCTTTCCAAGAAGTACAGTGGTGAAGAATCCACCTGCCAATGCAGGAGATGTGAAAGACGTTGGTTTGATCCCTGAGTCAAAAGGAAGGCTGAGCACCAAAGCACTGATGTTTTCAGAATGTGGTGCTGGAGAACACTCATGAGAGTCCCTTGGACAGAAAGGAGATCAAACCAGTTAATCCTAAAGGAAATCAAGTATGAATATTCATTGGAAGGACTGATGCTGAAGCTGAAGCACCAATATTTTGGCCACCTGATGCGAAGAGCTGACTCATTGGAAAAAAACATGATGCTGGGAAAGATTGAAAACAGGAAGAGTAGAGGACAACAGAGGATAAGATGGTTGGATAGCATCATCAATTCAATGTACATGAGTTTGAGCAAACTGTAGGAGACAGTGAAGGACAGTAGCTGCCTGGAATGCTACAGTCTATGGGGTCTCAAAGAGTCAGAACAACTAACACAAAATATATAGCCATACAGTGTTTAATCAGTCATTTATTTGGGTTCTCTTTGATGATATGGAAACAATCAATAGAATAAAAAATCAAATCAATGGAACAAGATTACAAGCATTTTGAAAAATCTTAATTATTCAGGGATAATATTATTGTCTGCATGTTAAATCCAGAACAAGCCACAGTTAAATTTTTTGAATTTATAAGAGTTTAGCAAAGATCTTCATATATGATTAATGTATAAAACCCAATTGTATGTCTATATCATAGCAAAACATTAGATAATTTTAAAATGCCATGTAGAAAGTAATAAATAATAAAGCATCTAACAATAAATGTAATGAAAGATGTGTGAAATATTTTTGAGGAAAATTGTGCAACCTGTTAAAAGATAATTTAAAGAATATTTGTACTGACAGACATACTCATTGTTAAGTGACAGTAAATACCATAAAGATGTTAATTCCCTCAAATTGATCTATAGATTCCTTCCACTTTCAAGCAAAACTGAACAAGGTCTTTTCCAGAACTAGGCAAAATTTTAAGAAAATTATTTGGAAGAAAAACAGTAACACACTTCTAAAAGAGACCTAAGTAGCATGTTTGCTTTGAGAGAGTTTAAGCTATATCTTTCCAAGAAGTACAGTGGTGAAGAATCCACCTGCCAATGCAGGAGATGTGAAAGACGTTGGTTTGATCCCTGAGTCAGGAAGATCCTCTAGAGTAGGAAATGGCAAGCCACTCCAATGAGCAGAGGAGTCTGGCAGGCTACAGTCCACGGGATCACAGAGTCAGACACAACTGAGCATTGCACTACACACACAACCTCATGGAGTACTGATACGGTGATTCGTCAAGCAGTTGTGTCCAATTGTGTCCTTTGTCTGTAGCCTTCTACTCTCCTCTGTCCATGGGGTTTTTAAGGCAAGAATACTGGAGTGGATTGTCATTTTCTTCCTATAAGGGATCTTCCTGACTCAAGGATTCAACCTGTGCCTCCAGTGTCTCTTGCACTGCAGACAGATTCTTTACCTGGTAAGCCATCAGGGGGAATCCTGAAGTACCTGTATAGGAATAAACAAATAGAACAATAGAGCGTAGTATCAAACCTAGAAACAGACTCAAGCATATACAGATACTTGAATCACAATGAAGACAAATTTTAAAGTAGGGTGTAAGTGACAGAATTCAATAAGTTACTGAGACAATTGGTTATCCACAAAGAAGAAATAAATAAATTGGATTCTATTATATAAACAAAAGTCAGTTCAAGATGGGTTACATATAGATATGTAAATAAAACATTAAGTATTTTAGGATAAAATAAAAGAGTGTATATTTATTTATAAGCTTAGACTAGAAAAATCTTAGATGAGGCAAACATTTCTAAATCATGTCTGATACTTTTCCACCCCTGGACTGTAGGGACTGTAACAATAAATGTAATGAACGATGTGCGAAATATTTTGGACGACAATGGTGCAACCTTTGAAAAGATAATTTAAAGAATATTTGTACTGACAGACATACTCATTGTTAAGGGACAGTAAATACCATAAAGATGTTAATTCCCTCAAATTGATCTATAGATTCCTTCCACTTTCAAGCAAAACTGAACACGGTCTTTTCCAGCACTAGTCAAAATTTTAAGAAAATTATTTGGAAAAAAAACAGTAACACACTTCTAAAAGAGACCTAAGTAGCATGTTTGCTTTGAGAGAGTTTAAGCTATATCTTTCCAAGAAGTACAGTGGTGAAGAATCCACCTGCCAATGCAGGAGATGTGAAAGACGTTGGTTTGATCCCTGAGTCAGGAAGATCCTCTAGAGTAGGAAATGGCAAGCCACTCCAATGAGCAGAGGAGTCTGGCAGGCTACAGTCCACGGGATCACAGAGTCAGACACAACTGAGCATTGCACTACACACACAACCTCATGGAGTACTGATACGGTGATTCGTCAAGCAGTTGTGTCCAATTGTGTCCTTTGTCTGTAGCCTTCTACTCTCCTCTGTCCATGGGGTTTTTAAGGCAAGAATACTGGAGTGGATTGTCATTTTCTTCCTATAAGGGATCTTCCTGACTCAAGGATTCAACCTGTGCCTCCAGTGTCTCTTGCACTGCAGACAGATTCTTTACCTGGTAAGCCATCAGGGGGAATCCTGAAGTACCTGTATAGGAATAAACAAATAGAACAATAGAGCGTAGTATCAAACCTAGAAACAGACTCAAGCATATACAGATACTTGAATCACAATGAAGACAAATTTTAAAGTAGGGTGTAAGTGACAGAATTCAATAAGTTACTGAGACAATTGGTTATCCACAAAGAAGAAATAAATAAATTGGATTCTATTATATAAACAAAAGTCAGTTCAAGATGGGTTACATATAGATATGTAAATAAAACATTAAGTATTTTAGGATAAAATAAAAGAGTGTATATTTATTTATAAGCTTAGACTAGAAAAATCTTAGATGAGGCAAACATTTCTAAATCATGTCTGATACTTTTCCACCCCATGGACTGTAGGCCCCCAGGCTTTCCATCCATGGGGTTTTCCAAGCAAGAATACTGGAGTGGGTTTCCATTTACATATCTGGACTTATTTAGCAAACGTCTATAATCATCTAAACAAACGCTTTGTAATAAATCATACATATATGTATATATGTGTATATACACATATACATATGTGCATCCTATTCTAATTTGCAAGTAGAATCTTGGCATAACACTCTCGATACAACAGATATTTTATTATTCTCTTATATCATATATTTATAAAGATTATAATCATTGGACAGCAGAGTAAAAGATCAACGTTGAAGTATACACCACTTTTATTTATCATTATTACTATTAGGTAACCATATCATGGAAAAATAAATCACTGTTCAAAATAAAGGCTAATATTGTTTTGTAAGGATTATTGATAAAGAATAAAGGGACTACTTTCTTTAAATGAATTAGAGTAATCTCACAATCCTGGTAGAATTTTTAAGTTCATTATGTTTTAGATCTATTAATATAAAACATTGCACAATATTTTCTGCATATATGCTATCATCCAAAATAGTGGGTTTGTTTTTAAAGCAACTGTAATTCTAAGGTGTCTGGCCAGTCTAATCTCATAGCCCATTTAAAAGAAATATAGGAAGAGGATATAAACATCTCAACTGCAACTGAACACACACACACACGCGCACACACACACACATGCACACGCACACACACACACACCCCTACACATGTATAGAGTAAAATTGTAGAAGTGGTTTTTGTCTGAAGTCACTACAATACGCCTTCTTATGTTTGCTGGGAGTTACTCCAGTGCCTTCGTAGTTACTGTTCACCTGTTTCTTGTCACTTGCTTCCAGATCTGAAAGCATTCCAAGGGCTAGAATGAATTAAGCTACTTTTATAGCTTCTGAGGAGGAAGAACAAGAAGCCTCAGTTAAAAGATGGGTTACAAAAAAATAGATTTTGTAAATAAAAAACATTAAGTATTTTAGGATAAAATAAAAGAGTGTATATTTATTTATAAGCTTAGACTAGAAAAATCTTAGATGAGGCAAACATTTCTAAATCATGTCTGATACTTTTCCACCCCATGGACTGTAGGCCCCCAGGCTTTCCATCCATGGGGTTTTCCAAGCAAGAATACTGGAGTGGGTTTCCATTTACATATCTGGACTTATTTAGCAAACGTCTATAATCATCTAAACAAACGCTTTGTAATAAATCATACATATATGTATATATGTGTATATACACATATACATATGTGCATCCTATTCTAATTTGCAAGTAGAATCTTGGCATAACACTCTCGATACAACAGATATTTTATTATTCTCTTATATCATATATTTATAAAGATTATAATCATTGGACAGCAGAGTAAAAGATCAACGTTGAAGTATACACCACTTTTATTTATCATTATTACTATTAGGTAACCATATCATGGAAAAATAAATCACTGTTCAAAATAAAGGCTAATATTGTTTTGTAAGGATTATTGATAAAGAATAAAGGGACTACTTTCTTTAAATGAATTAGAGTAATCTCACAATCCTGGTAGAATTTTTAAGTTCATTATGTTTTAGATCTATTAATATAAAACATTGCACAATATTTTCTGCATATATGCTATCATCCAAAATAGTGGGTTTGTTTTTAAAGCAACTGTAATTCTAAGGTGTCTGGCCAGTCTAATCTCATAGCCCATTTAAAAGAAATATAGGAAGAGGATATAAACATCTCAACTGCAACTGAACACACACACACACGCGCACACACACACACATGCACACGCACACACACACACACCCCTACACATGTATAGAGTAAAATTGTAGAAGTGGTTTTTGTCTGAAGTCACTACAATACGCCTTCTTATGTTTGCTGGGAGTTACTCCAGTGCCTTCGTAGTTACTGTTCACCTGTTTCTTGTCACTTGCTTCCAGATCTGAAAGCATTCCAAGGGCTAGAATGAATTAAGCTACTTTTATAGCTTCTGAGGAGGAAGAAAAGAAGCCTGAGTTGTAAACATTGCTCTGGCAGGAGCAGTTCTGCTGTCGTATGGGGAGAACTGGATGAATTAAAGATTAAATTAACTAAAACTAAGCTTTTGCCAACAGATTATTTCTGTAGCCAGTAAGAAATAGGGGAGCATCAGTAGAAGAAAGACTAGGTGGAGAAAATGAATGCAGGGCCTCATCTCTGATTTGCATTGAATGAGTGACTTTGGACAAGTTAATCTCAGAATTAGCCTTCTACTCTGCAAAATGGGTATGCTAATAGGATCACCTATAGGCAGTAACGGCTTGAGATATTCTACATCCTAGGGGTTTGCAAAGCATCCAAATAAGTAGGAAGGATACAGAGGATTTTCTTACAGCTCCAAAGTGAGCACATTACTTTTATGCACACTCCTCTATTTATTGCTGTTTAAGAAAAAGATGCCGCAGCTGCTAAGAGAATTCCAGTGACAAATAATAAGATAATGCACACAAAGTAGTTATTACAGTGTTGCCAAATGATACTATAAATACTTTATAAATTATAAGATTAATTTTTAGATTTAGTACACTTCTCTTTTTTATTATTTGTACATTGATATTTGTTAATATGTATAATGTTTGTAAGTGGGATGCTCATAAAACAGGTGACTTTTTAATTTTTACTTTGACTTAAATTTGCTTTACGAAATGCACCTAAATATATGAAAGAAAAATTTTTAGTAACTTTTCACATGGGAAGCGAAAAAAAACGTATGCTGAGCCAACTTAAAATAAAATTAATAGAAGAGGATATAAACATCTCAACTGCAACTGAACACACACACACACTCTGCCACACACACACACACACACACACACACACCCCTACACATGTATAGAGTAAAATTGTAGAAGTGGTTTTTGTCTGAAGTCACTACAATACGCCTTCTTATGTTTGCTGGGAGTTACTCCAGTGCCTTCGTAGTTACTGTTCACCTGTTTCTTGTCACTTGCTTCCAGATCTGAAAGCATTCCAAGGGCTAGAATGAATTAAGCTACTTTTATAGCTTCTGAGGAGGAAGAAAAGAAGCCTGAGTTGTAAACATTGCTCTGGCAGGAGCAGTTCTGCTGTCGTATGGGGAGAACTGGATGAATTAAAGATTAAATTAACTAAAACTAAGCTTTTGCCAACAGATTATTTCTGTAGCCAGTAAGAAATAGGGGAGCATCAGTAGAAGAAAGACTAGGTGGAGAAAATGAATGCAGGGCCTCATCTCTGATTTGCATTGAATGAGTGACTTTGGACAAGTTAATCTCAGAATTAGCCTTCTACTCTGCAAAATGGGTATGCTAATAGGATCACCTATAGGCAGTAACGGCTTGAGATATTCTACATCCTAGGGGTTTGCAAAGCATCCAAATAAGTAGGAAGGATACAGAGGATTTTCTTACAGCTCCAAAGTGAGCACATTACTTTTATGCACACTCCTCTATTTATTGCTGTTTAAGAAAAAGATGCCGCAGCTGCTAAGAGAATTCCAGTGACAAATAATAAGATAATGCACACAAAGTAGTTATTACAGTGTTGCCAAATGATACTATAAATACTTTATAAATTATAAGATTAATTTTTAGATTTAGTACACTTCTCTTTTTTATTATTTGTACATTGATATTTGTTAATATGTATAATGTTTGTAAGTGGGATGCTCATAAAACAGGTGACTTTTTAATTTTTACTTTGACTTAAATTTGCTTTACGAAATGCACCTAAATATATGAAAGAAAAATTTTTAGTAACTTTTCACATGGGAAGCGAACAAAAAAAACGTATGCTGAGCCAACTTAAAATAAAATTAATAGGTCTTTTAAAAGCAATTATAAATCACTTCCACAGTTTCCTATACATACTAAATTAGTCAATATTGCATGCAAAATAAATCCATGCATTTATGTTAGCCACGTGACCATATTCTGTTGCTTTCATCTTCAGTATTGCCACATGACCCTAAATGATCATTTTCTTAATTTAAAGTGCTGCTATCTCTAACATTTTTCATATATTCAATAAAACAATGAAACAAGCTAGACCAGAAACACATTACCTCTGGAAAATCATTTCAGTAACACATGTGCTCATTGGTGATGTACTAACTAAGGTGGTTATTGAAGTCATCACTTACAACACAACAAACAAGCAAAAGCATTCCAAAATGAAAATGGACTCCAAATGCACTGAGGTAACTGTCATCATCATCATAATATTAATAATAATAAAGCAATAAATCATGCTTCACATAGAAAGGAATATATGTTTTCCATGATTTATACAGGCCTGCTGAGCTTAGGTAAAGCCATTAACTTGGAAGATTAAAAGCATCATGGGTAGTGAACTATGAAATGTGGTTCCCATGAAGGCAATAGCATTGGAAAACTTTATCATAGTGAAGCTGGCTCTCTTTGAAAATGCTCTATAAATATTTTTTAGTAAATAAACTACGTTAATTGTAAAGTACAGATATCAACTCTGTGTTTCTAGCTGTCTTATAGTTTAGCACAAATGAAAAAACAAAGAGGATGAAATCATTTCTTTCTCTCTTCTCTTGACTCCTGTACACTAAATTCGAACTCTAGAATCACAAGTATATTATATAGGAATTGATCAAATATATTCAGTGTCCCTTAGGAACATCTTTACATATTCTTAAAACCTATTTCTCCCCTTATTTACTCTCATCTGTCTTGTAGATTTCTCATCTACTCAATTTTCTCCCTAGCCTCTCTTTCTCATGTTGTTTTTCTTTTTTTTTTTTTTTTTGGCCACTTTTATTGGTGTGTCATTTATTTATTTTTTATCCATTTTTGTTCTTTGGCCTGTGGGCCTCCCATTGCGGTGGCCTCTCCTGTCGCAGCGCGCCCGCTCTGGATGCATCCAGATTGCTCGGATGGTCTCGGCTGTGCCGCAGCGTATAAACACTTCACAGTTTCCTATACATACTAAATTAGTCAATATTGCATGCAAAATAAATCCATGCATTTATGTTAGCCACGTGACCATATTCTGTTGCTTTCATCTTCAGTATTGCCACATGACCCTAAATGATCATTTTCTTAATTTAAAGTGCTGCTATCTCTAACATTTTTCATATATTCAATAAAACAATGAAACAAGCTAGACCAGAAACACATTACCTCTGGAAAATCATTTCAGTAACACATGTGCTCATTGGTGATGTACTAACTAAGGTGGTTATTGAAGTCATCACTTACAACACAACAAACAAGCAAAAGCATTCCAAAATGAAAATGGACTCCAAATGCACTGAGGTAACTGTCATCATCATCATAATATTAATAATAATAAAGCAATAAATCATGCTTCACATAGAAAGGAATATATGTTTTCCATGATTTATACAGGCCTGCTGAGCTTAGGTAAAGCCATTAACTTGGAAGATTAAAAGCATCATGGGTAGTGAACTATGAAATGTGGTTCCCATGAAGGCAATAGCATTGGAAAACTTTATCATAGTGAAGCTGGCTCTCTTTGAAAATGCTCTATAAATATTTTTTAGTAAATAAACTACGTTAATTGTAAAGTACAGATATCAACTCTGTGTTTCTAGCTGTCTTATAGTTTAGCACAAATGAAAAAACAAAGAGGATGAAATCATTTCTTTCTCTCTTCTCTTGACTCCTGTACACTAAATTCGAACTCTAGAATCACAAGTATATTATATAGGAATTGATCAAATATATTCAGTGTCCCTTAGGAACATCTTTACATATTCTTAAAACCTATTTCTCCCCTTATTTACTCTCATCTGTCTTGTAGATTTCTCATCTACTCAATTTTCTCCCTAGCCTCTCTTTCTCATGTTGTTTTTCTTTTTTTTTTTTTTTTTTGGCCACTTTTATTGGTGTGTCATTTATTTATTTTTTATCCATTTTTGTTCTTTGGCCTGTGTGGGCCTCCCATTGCAGTGGCCTCTCCTGTAGCAGAGCGCCAGCTCTGGATGCATGCGCTACAGAGCTCTGGCTCGGTAGTTGGATGCATCAGTCCAGCTGTGCCGCAGCGTGTGGGATCTTCCCAGGCCAGGGATCAAATGGGAGCCCCTTGCGCTGCAAGGTGTCCTTACCTACTGGATTATTAGGGAAGCCCTCTCATGTTGCTTTGTTGTTGTTTTCCAATCGCTAAGTTGTGTCTGACTCTTTGTGACCCCATGGACTCTGCCATGGGTTTCTCCAGTCAAGAATACTGGAGTGAGTTGTCATTTCCTTCTCCACATATGTTGTTTATCCTCTTATTATACCAATTAATAATGATCAGAGCAAACATTAACAAACCATAATTCTGGGCCAAGAATGACTCTAAACATATCCTCACAACAGTCTTATGGAGTTGATGCACTATCATCCCTGCTTTATAAAAAAAATAAAATTTGGGTTATAACAAAGATATTATATAATTTGTTCAAGATCATATAAGTGGTCGATGTATAAATAACAGATCCAGAATTTTAAATTATTTCCCTTTTTTTAGTATTTCAATATAAATTTAGTACCATTTTTTTTTTAAAAGATTTATTTATTTATTTACTTTGGGCGGGGGTCAGGTTGGGGAGGGAGGGGAGCAGGCGGGCCACTTCTATTGGTCTTTCACTTCTCTATTTTCATTCGTCTTCGTTCTTTGGCTCCTATGGGCCTCCCATCGCGGTGGCATCTGTCGTTGCAGAGCACTGACTCTGGGTGCATGCACTCCAGAGCTCTGGCTCGGTGACTGGACACATCAGTCCAGCCGCTCCGGGGCACGTGGGATCTTCCCAGGCCAGGGCTCGAACTGGCGCCCCTTGCACTGCAAGGCGGTGTCCTTACCCACTGGACCACCAGGGAAGCCCAATTTAGTACCATTTAATTACTCAATATTAATTCATTAACAACTCAGATCCAATCTTGGTTTTTATATGTCCATTTTACTTCCCAAGCGTGGGAAATTTTGGTGCAAATTTCAGACATATGTTTGTAAATATTTCTGCATGTGTCTTTAAAATATAAGAGATCTGTCTTAAACAGAAAAAAAAGCATATTCAAAGCTACAAATTAACTTTTATTGACAACCAGTTAGTATTTAAACTTCCATGCCTATCTTGTGAATATAGTTTTCTATTGGATGGTTTGAATCAGGATCCAAAGTCCAAATATTGTGTGTCACTTAAATTTCTTATAATTTATAGATTCCTTCTGCCTCTAATTTCATTCAGTCTTTGCTTAATATAAAGAGCAGTTTTTGTTCTGTGGGAGGTTTCTAAATTCTAGATTTTTCTAGTTGCATCCTTATCATGTTATTTATTATGCTACTTCTCCTGTATTATTGGAAAGCTGGTATTTACATCTGGAGGCTTGTTATGACTCGTGTGTGTGTGTGTGTGTGTGTGTTGCTAGGTCTGGTATGGTTGATTTGGATTCAAAACTTCTGCTCATAGGTGCAAAACTAGGGTTTGAACCCACTCTGACTTTGGATTTTTTAAATATTTTTTTATTTTACTTATATATTTGGCTGAACTGGGTCATAGTTGCAGCATGTGAACTATTAGTTGCAGCATGTGGGATCTAGTTCCCTGATCAGGGGTTGAACCCAGGCCCCTTGCATTGAAAGCCAGAGTCTTAAACACTGGACCACTAGGGAAGCCCCCAGAGTCTGTGCTCTTAACTACTCTATGATACATTCTCACAAACGTACAGCCTTCCATGGTGATTCACAACTTAGCTGCCCACTGCCCCTTTCATCAAACCTTTTATTATACCTTTCATTCTGAGTTTTCACAGAACCTTAGTCCTCCATTGCCTATGATAGAGTACTTACCCTAAATGTAATATTTTAAAGCATTTATCATATCTCAAGATACTGAAATAATTTATTAGTGTATCACAACACTAATATTTTGAACCCAAAGGATGTGGTTTTTATGTTTTTGTTTCCAGTGCTTGCCAGTATATGATATCTAGTGTTGACCTTAAAGAAATAGACTTCTAGTTGTTTCTCCAGCAAAGCTGGGCTTGTTGGGGATCATCAAAAAATTTCAGTGTGGAGTCTGTAACAATGATGAGTCACATGCAAGTCCCCCTGCAACAAGGAGAGGAGAACTCTTATAGAAAATGGAAAAGGAAGATGGGAGGGCTACAGTAAACACAGAGTCCTTTGGAGGAACTGAGAATTAGAAGTATAGTGGCTTTTCAGTGGCTGAGTTGTGAGTGTCTCAAGGGCTGAGGTCTTGCCAAAGAAGAAGAGGAAGTCTTCCTTCCTCCTGTTGGCCTCTGCTATCATTGGAGAAGCTAGCTTCCAAACTCTAATTTAGTTGAGGTTTCTATTTACTAATATTTACAATAGTGAGAATAGACTAGTGAGTATTTGTGGGAGAAATGTGTAAATAAATACAAGATTGAATGAAATGAAGATGCTTAAAAACACATAGCATCTAGGCAAGAATGAATTAAGTTATGCTTTAAATGCCAGCCATAGAATAGCCCAGGACCATAATCCAGAATCCTGAGCAAAACATGCTATATTTTTAACATGTTTAAAAAAAAAACAAAAGAAATAAAAACTCTCTGTTAGAATTCTTTTCATATAAGCTATATAAAATAGCTTTGGGTAAAGGAAATGTACCCCAAATTTCCTATTTTTAAAGGAAATTTATTACGAATATAGCATCCTGAAAAGTAACATCAGAGTAGGGAAAGCAATTGTTGAGGCAGGAAGGCATGGAGTTGAGACACTGGACTCTCAAGAGCACTTACAGAACCTCCACAAACGTACAGCCTTCCATGGTGATTCACAACTTAGCTGCCCACTGCCCCTTTCATCAAACCTTTTATTATACCTTTCATTCTGAGTTTTCACAGAACCTTAGTCCTCCATTGCCTATGATAGAGTACTTACCCTAAATGTAATATTTTAAAGCATTTATCATATCTCAAGATACTGAAATAATTTATTAGTGTATCACAACACTAATATTTTGAACCCAAAGGATGTGGTTTTTATGTTTTTGTTTCCAGTGCTTGCCAGTATATGATATCTAGTGTTGACCTTAAAGAAATAGACTTCTAGTTGTTTCTCCAGCAAAGCTGGGCTTGTTGGGGATCATCAAAAAATTTCAGTGTGGAGTCTGTAACAATGATGAGTCACATGCAAGTCCCCCTGCAACAAGGAGAGGAGAACTCTTATAGAAAATGGAAAAGGAAGATGGGAGGGCTACAGTAAACACAGAGTCCTTTGGAGGAACTGAGAATTAGAAGTATAGTGGCTTTTCAGTGGCTGAGTTGTGAGTGTCTCAAGGGCTGAGGTCTTGCCAAAGAAGAAGAGGAAGTCTTCCTTCCTCCTGTTGGCCTCTGCTATCATTGGAGAAGCTAGCTTCGCAACTCTACTTTAGTTGAGGTTTCTATTTACTAATATTTACAATAGTGAGAATAGACTAGTGAGTATTTGTGGGAGAAATGTGTAAATAAATACAAGATTGAATGAAATGAAGATGCTTAAAAACACATAGCATCTAGGCAAGAATGAATTAAGTTATGCTTTAAATGCCAGCCATAGAATAGCCCAGGACCATAATCCAGAATCCTGAGCAAAACATGCTATATTTTTAACATGTTTAAAAAAAAAACAAAAGAAATAAAAACTCTCTGTTAGAATTCTTTTCATATAAGCTATATAAAATAGCTTTGGGTAAAGGAAATGTACCCCAAATTTCCTATTTTTAAAGGAAATTTATTACGAATATAGCATCCTGAAAAGTAACATCAGAGTAGGGAAAGCAATTGTTGAGGCAGGAAGGCATGGAGTTGAGACACTGGACTCTCAAGAGCACTTACAGAACCTCCACAGGAAAAAAACTTACACTCATGTTCTGCTTTTTTTTGCCACTCTGCTCAAGATTCAATTTCCAGAGATGGATCATTGTCCCTAACCTTAGCCTAGGGAAAGGCGAGATCCCTGACTTATAGTCCCACTGGATTGCATCTCATAGAGAAGAACTCCTTCAAAGCAAATGTGGTATTCTTAAGAAGGCAAAATGCATTCTTAATTTTCTTTATACAATTCTCATAATACTAATATTTCCCTAATACTTCTGAGGCAACTATGCTGAACATATAGCCATGGATGAGGCACATATAAAATTTGCCTTTTTGAAGTTAAGAAAAAGGACCTGTGTGGCAATTATTCTTCCAAAAATGCAGGTAGAGAGTGTTGTAGAAACCTACAGTAGGAGTAACTAATTCAACATGGATATTCAGAGAAGAATAAACATATAATCTGAATCGTGAAAAAATGAGGAGGTTGCCTAAGTATTGAAAGGATGAAGGGTATCCCACATAAAGAAATAAAATGAACCTGAATGTACTCAGACAAGACAATGAAGTCCCTTTATTGAAAGGAGACAAGCTTGATCTTCATATAAATGGAGAAAAGAGATAGACTGAATAGTACATTCAAAGACCTGAGAGGAGCCAGGCCAGGGAGAATTCTGTCAGGATTTTGGACTTGATATAAATGACACAGGAAAATTAATACTAGTTTTCTTCTTTAGTTTTTCTCTCTTTTTTTGAAAAGGGCATAAAGAAAAAGGGAATTAGATTCATTCGTACAATTTTATTTCACTTTTGCATATTTGTGTACTAGATATTTCCTGCATGTTTTTTCTCGTCATTCATTGCCCACATGGCTCTGAGAAGCTGTAAGAATATGCAGGTGCAGACTCAAGGCCCAGTTTTATCTCCAATGCTGTGGAAAGGGACTGTACATCATGGGGTAGAGCTCTGTGCTTCCGTACGCCACCTGGACAGACAGTGACCTCCAAGGGTATGCACGTTGGACCTTTTTTAGCTTTTTTAAAATAATTGTTTTATGTTTTGGCTGCACAGAGTCTTTCTTGTTGCATGTAGGCTCTCTCTAGTTGCAGAAAGCGGGAGCTACACTCTAGTTGCAGTGCACAGATTTCTCACTGATGTGGCTTCTCTTATGTCCTAGCATGGCCTCTAGGGCAAATGGGCTTCAGCAGTTGTGGTGCACAGGCTTAGTTTCCCTTTGGCATGTGGGATTTTCCCACACCAGGGACTAAACCCATGGCTGCATTGGCGGGCAGAATCTTAACCACTGGATGATGAGGGAAGTCAATAAAGTTTTAAATAATGATGTGAATCAAGAGTTTTGTAATACTTTGGCAGAAATACAGAAGCAGGAAGACTAATTCAACTTGTAGTCATCAGAATTTAGAGAAATGGACTAATTTGACAAATACTAAGAAAGTCCAAGGGGTAAAACAGGTAAGAAGGATGGAGACAGGTGAGGAGAAGAAACAAGTCAAGAGAGTTTCCCATTTCTGGCCTGAGCCATAAGAAGGAGGGCAGGGTCATTTGTTAAGAGAAGATACACTGAAGAAATAGCAGGAGTTCCATAAGGAAGACAAAGAATTTAGTTTTGATTTAATTAGTTTGAGGTACTTGTGAACCTCAAGCCACAAAGGTCTTTCTTGGTGGCTCAGTGGTAAGGATTCCACCTGCCATTGAAGGGAAGGCACATCTTACCCTTGGGCCAGGAAGATCCCCTACAGAAAGAAATCTCAACTCACTCTAGTATTCTCGCCTCGGTAATCCCATGGACAAGAGGAGCCTGGCAGACTACAATCCACGGGGTCGCAAAAGAATCAGACATGACTTAGTGACTAAATAGGTCCCTACTTATGAACCAAGTAGGAATTTCATTAGGTACTTGGGAAATAAATCAGTACCCTAAGAGAGATGTTTGCACAATAAATACAGATTTGCGGGTTGTAGGTATATCGAAGGTAATATAAAACATTGACTATGTCCATGGGGGTCAATGCACAAAGGGAAAAGAAAAAGGAACTTTGACAGAGCCCTGAAAAACACCAGTTAAAATTTAGTTATAGGTTTAAGAAGTAGCAAGAGATTGGGAAGACCAAAAAAAATAGAAGTTCAGTACTGTTTGGTGACACTGTGGAGACACTGATGATAGACATTAAGGAGAGAGAAGATTGCAAAATACAGAAGACTGGAAATACAATAAAGATTAAGATTTTTGCATTGAATTTAATTATATAGAAGTGATTTTTATTCTGTGAGAAAGATTCAGTAGATCAGTAGAAATGGAAGCCAAATGGGAAAAAGTTAAGTGTTTAGAGGTGAGCAAATGTAGATAATAAATAGAAGAAAGTTATTTTGAAAGGTTTACTGTGGGGGAAAAAAAGGCAAGATAAGTAGATGACAAGGGAAAAAAGTTTTAATTCCTTTACTGTTTGTAGTTGGAGCTTTGAAGCCTGTTATTGATTGGAGGCATGTGTAAATTATTCCCTTTAAGTGATCAAGATACTTAAATTGACTTATTTTTTACAGGCAAGGAACCATTTTGTTTTATATCAGTGATCTTCAACTGTTGCAACCCACAAGAGCTGCCCTAAATGTGGACTGCAAATAAAATCCTTTTGCAACAAGTTTTTCAGGCAGCTATTACAAAAAAAATAATAATGAATTTGGCACTTGTGATGATACCACAGGCTAAATCTGGACTCAGCAAGAAAGAGTGCCGTGATTGATTAGCCATGTCTGCCATTAGCTCAGAACTAACAACTGATACTGCCAAATACTTGCTGACACTAGGCTGGAAACTTCACTTGGCAGCATCATCTTCTTAAAGGACAAGTTAGTTGATATTCAAGTCAAAATTATTTTGATATAAATGATTTCTATGCTTCCAATCCTGTTTATACCTACATGATGTGTTACATGTTTATAATGTTAATATATGACATATTCTTTTTTTAATGTAAATGGTATTACCTCTTCTTATTTTGAGAGTATATTTGAGCAGAGCTGTCTGCATTTATAATCATGATTTTTAAAATTCTGTACATTTACATGGTGGTTGTGATATTTCACGTGCAGTTGTTCTACTCACTTTTCAATATTGGCATATAAATGTTTACTACTCAAACATAATTCTTCTCTGAAAAACAGCTGATTGCAACAAGAAACATCTTTGCTCCAAGTCTGTCTCCCTTTGTGGTTCGGTTGAGCTTTGCATGTGAATAAGCTTGACTTGTCAGTGCTGCACGGAGGTGTGAATGTGTAAGCTTTATTTTCCCATTGGTGAAGAATTACAGCAGCAAAAGAAAGGCAATAGATAAATAATCCAAGTATCCATTGTAAGACAAAACATTCAACCTGAAAGAAATGATTGTGGGAGAAAAGAAGGAAAAGATTCAGGTAGAGCAAATGTAGATAATAAATAGAAGAAAGTTATTTTGAAAGGTTTACTGTGGGGGAAAAAAAGGCAAGATAAGTAGATGACAAGGGAAAAAAGTTTTAATTCCTTTACTGTTTGTAGTTGGAGCTTTGAAGCCTGTTATTGATTGGAGGCATGTGTAAATTATTCCCTTTAAGTGATCAAGATACTTAAATTGACTTATTTTTTACAGGCAAGGAACCATTTTGTTTTATATCAGTGATCTTCAACTGTTGCAACCCACAAGAGCTGCCCTAAATGTGGACTGCAAATAAAATCCTTTTGCAACAAGTTTTTCAGGCAGCTATTACAAAAAAAATAATAATGAATTTGGCACTTGTGATGATACCACAGGCTAAATCTGGACTCAGCAAGAAAGAGTGCCGTGATTGATTAGCCATGTCTGCCATTAGCTCAGAACTAACAACTGATACTGCCAAATACTTGCTGACACTAGGCTGGAAACTTCACTTGGCAGCATCATCTTCTTAAAGGACAAGTTAGTTGATATTCAAGTCAAAATTATTTTGATATAAATGATTTCTATGCTTCCAATCCTGTTTATACCTACATGATGTGTTACATGTTTATAATGTTAATATATGACATATTCTTTTTTTAATGTAAATGGTATTACCTCTTCTTATTTTGAGAGTATATTTGAGCAGAGCTGTCTGCATTTATAATCATGATTTTTAAAATTCTGTACATTTACATGGTGGTTGTGATATTTCACGTGCAGTTGTTCTACTCACTTTTCAATATTGGCATATAAATGTTTACTACTCAAACATAATTCTTCTCTGAAAAACAGCTGATTGCAACAAGAAACATCTTTGCTCCAAGTCTGTCTCCCTTTGTGGTTCGGTTGAGCTTTGCATGTGAATAAGCTTGACTTGTCAGTGCTGCACGGAGGTGTGAATGTGTAAGCTTTATTTTCCCATTGGTGAAGAATTACAGCAGCAAAAGAAAGGCAATAGATAAATAATCCAAGTATCCATTGTAAGACAAAACATTCAACCTGGATTTTAAATCTGAAATGATTGTGGGCAGAAAAGAAGGAAAAGATTCAGGGAGAGATCCCAGGCTATCAATTATTGGGGTGAAATCTTTCCTTTGCCCTGTAATGGCAGACATAACTTAGGGGTCATTTGTAGTCACTTCAAGGACACTACAGCTGGATTTCATTGACAAGATAACGAATAGACAATTAGGGCACAATGGGTAACATTTATTTCTGACCGTGTCTCTAATTTGCCATTCACTTGAGTCTTTAGAGGAATAACTCACTGTTTAGTCAGAACTTTTGGTAGCTATATGGTTTTGGTATCAGGTTTTTGTTACTGAAATATATTCACCACAAACACTAAAATGTTAGATTAGTAAGAGATTATGTAGGCAAATGAGTTCATATATATATATATATATATATATATATATATAAATAAAATAATTGTTTAAAATAGAAACTGCTTCTTTCAATTAATTAGTTTAAATATTATTAGGACATTATTGTTAACCAATGTCACTATCAGATGGTTTTAGTTGATGGTTCAGTTTCTAAGAACATCTTTTATGGTTTTGGGTGGAAAAACAGATATTGAATTTAGAAGAGAATATAATTTAAATGAGTATGATAAAACCAAGTTTTAGAAAAAATAACTTACCACATGGATGAAAACAGCAAAGAAGCAATGTTTCATTGAAATTTGAAGGAAACAATTATTTAAATACAATTGCATTCTTATATAAACACAGGCCTAGGTAAAACGCTATTGGTGTTTTGGTTATTGGTTTCAAAAGCATTATTGTAATAATAAACCAGCACCTTCAGTCCTGTGAGCTGAGGCACTTAATAGAAACCTATAAATAAATAAGATTCATAAAGGCTACTGTCTGCACATACAGGATTATTGGATTTGAGGTCAATAATCTTTCTTTCACCACGTTCACAAGTCATTTGTAACCACTAGGAAACTTACTTTACTAAGGATGGTCAATATTACCTAGAAATGTATGAGGTACCCTTGTTAAAGCAAAAAAAAAAAAAAGAAAAAAAAAAGGAAGTAATAGTGAGAAAATAGAGTTCTTAGAAGAAATCCATGTCTAAGTATCTAGAGCATTAGAAATGTGTTTTTAATAAAGTATATGAGCATGATTTGTTCTAAACAGTCTAGTATAGAATATTTTCAAAACCATGTTAACCAAGAGAAAAATATGAAATGTGCTCTCCTAAGTGATTTCATATATCAGATTACTTCTAATAGCAAAAGAAATCCATAAAATTAATAGTATAAAGATTCTATCATAGCAGATATAATTTTTTTAATTAAAGAAATTTTGCTTTAAAAATGATTTTAAATTACAGATACCACATGATTTGTTAGACTTACCAGAAAAGTGGCTATTAATTCTTTCATTGTTGATTCCTTTATCTGTTTTAAAGTCTTTATGTGCTTTATCTTTCAGCTGAAAATTGTGAAATAAAAACATTCTCTTCTTTCTTAAAGCCAACTGTAGACCATTGTTATGGGATATGGCATGAAGTCACTAACTAAAATATAAATCAGTCCAGTGATTTTTATGATTAATAAGTTTGCTTACATTCCATCCTTATACTATGTTCAGAAACCGTGATTTTCCTTAGGACAAAGTCATTATTTTGAAAACAGTGAAATGTGTTTGGATTTTTAAAAAAATAAGGAAAAATGAAATGATGATGATTAATATATGTGTCTTAATTTTTGGTTTAAGTCACAATTATATTTGCAAAAAATTATTGACTATTTTTAAATACTCTGACAGTGCTCATACAGGCCAATCCAATGAAATAGATAACAATGTGACTTCAGTCTATTGTGAATTTAAAAAGAAGCAAACATTAAAATTTCAAAGTGATGCTATTCTATGCTTACCTCTAAGGATTGCTTTATTTGAAATACTGATGGTGAAAGTCAAAAAAGTCCTGCCAAAATACATGAAGAGACCAAATAAATTTGAATTCAGGTCCTAAATGCACATTTTCCAAACTAATATTTTCTTTGTGTCACACATGGTAACCTCCTTTTTTCTCACTTTGAGCACAGCTACCATATCCTAGTTGCCATATTCTTGGCCATGTTAGACTGTACCTTGCCAGGCTCCTCTGTTCATGGACTTCTCCAGCAAGAATACTGGAATGGGTAGCTGTTCCCTTCCTTAGGTGATCTTCCCAACCCAGAGATCAAACCCATGTCTCCTGCTTAGTAGGCAGACTTTTTACTGTCTGAGCCACAAGGGGAGCCCTTTTCCTAGCTACCTCACCAAATATGCTGGCTTCAGTTTAGAATTCCAGCTCAACCCTTGGTGAGGGGGTTCATTTCTAAGGGAATGTTAATAACTTCTAAATAGAGAAAAAATAATAAGCAAAACAATGCTAGATTTTATAAAAAATGGGAATGGCTAGTTCTATCAGAGATTACTAGCAATTAACCACATTGTTTAAATCATATGCTTTGAAATAGATACACATTAATTTCTATATTAGAAAAAAATCATAGTAGTGTTTTTAATTTTTTTGTTTTCCCATAAGACAATTTAAATGAATTGAGTGAAAGGGAGAAAGGAGAGAATTTTCTTAGAAGATCAGAATTTTAATCCTCAGATTTAGTAAAAAGAGAGGTCTTCATCAGAAAATTTCTGTAATATTTTGATTCATAATAAGAAATGTATTTCTCCTTCATGCCAGTTTCTGGCACAGAGCTCCTAAAACCCTTAGAATTTCCTCAGTGGTGAGTGATAAAGGTGTCTTTTGTTACATTCATGAAGTGATACTTGAACTGCCCTAGATCAAGTAAGGATGGCCATTGGTGACAAGAGGAACCAACCATGTGATTGGAGTGTTGGAAATGTCAGTCCCATTCCCTGACATCTAGGGAGGAGTGAAGCACTAGAAACTGAATCAATCAACAACCAATAGCCAATGATTTCATCAATTATGCTTACGTAGCAAAGCCTCCATAATAACACAAAGAAGAGGTTTCAGAGAACTGCCAGAGTGGTGAATACATGGAGATGGAGGGAGACAGGTGTTCCTAGACAAGCAGGTTCCTCACAACCTTTTCTTCTGCATCTCTTCTGTATGACTTGTCTTGAGTTACATACTTTTATGAAAAACATTGATAATCTAGTGAGTAAATGAGTCTCCTGAGTTCTATGAGTCATTTTAACAAACCAGTGAGGAACAAACCCTAACATTTCCCTTTTTGTGTCACACATGGTAACCTCCTTTTTTCTCACTTTGAGCACAGCTACCATATCCTAGTTGCCATATTCTTGGCCATGTTAGACTGTACCTTGCCAGGCTCCTCTGTTCATGGACTTCTCCAGCAAGAATACTGGAATGGGTAGCTGTTCCCTTCCTTAGGTGATCTTCCCAACCCAGAGATCAAACCCATGTCTCCTGCTTAGTAGGCAGACTTTTTACTGTCTGAGCCACAAGGGGAGCCCTTTTCCTAGCTACCTCACCAAATATGCTGGCTTCAGTTTAGAATTCCAGCTCAACCCTTGGTGAGGGGGTTCATTTCTAAGGGAATGTTAATAACTTCTAAATAGAGAAAAAATAATAAGCAAAACAATGCTAGATTTTATAAAAAATGGGAATGGCTAGTTCTATCAGAGATTACTAGCAATTAACCACATTGTTTAAATCATATGCTTTGAAATAGATACACATTAATTTCTATATTAGAAAAAAATCATAGTAGTGTTTTTAATTTTTTTGTTTTCCCATAAGACAATTTAAATGAATTGAGTGAAAGGGAGAAAGGAGAGAATTTTCTTAGAAGATCAGAATTTTAATCCTCAGATTTAGTAAAAAGAGAGGTCTTCATCAGAAAATTTCTGTAATATTTTGATTCATAATAAGAAATGTATTTCTCCTTCATGCCAGTTTCTGGCACAGAGCTCCTAAAACCCTTAGAATTTCCTCAGTGGTGAGTGATAAAGGTGTCTTTTGTTACATTCATGAAGTGATACTTGAACTGCCCTAGATCAAGTAAGGATGGCCATTGGTGACAAGAGGAACCAACCATGTGATTGGAGTGTTGGAAATGTCAGTCCCATTCCCTGACATCTAGGGAGGAGTGAAGCACTAGAAACTGAATCAATCAACAACCAATAGCCAATGATTTCATCAATTATGCTTACGTAGCAAAGCCTCCATAATAACACAAAGAAGAGGTTTCAGAGAACTGCCAGAGTGGTGAATACATGGAGATGGAGGGAGACAGGTGTTCCTAGACAAGCAGGTTCCTCACAACCTTTTTTTCTGCATCTCTTCTGTATGACTTGTCTTGAGTTACATACTTTTATGAAAAACATTGATAATCTAGTGAGTAAATGAGTCTCCTGAGTTCTATGAGTCATTTTAACAAACCAGTCAAACACAAAGAGGAGACTATAGGAACCTCTAGTTTGTAGCCAGCTGGTCAGAAATACAGGTTACAATCTCATTTGTGATTAGCATTTGAGTTGGAGAGGCATTAGAACCTACTGTTTGTAGTCAATCTGTTAGAAACCCGGGCAATAACCTGGGTTTGTGACTGAATTCTAAAGTGAAGGGTGTTCAAAGGAATGAGCCCTTTACTTGTGGAATCTGACGCGACTCCAAGGTAGAGAGTGTCAGAACTGAATTAAATTCTCAGAGAGTTCACTGATACCATGCATTGCTTGTTAGAGTGAAGAAACTTCCATACCCACACACATATTGGAACTGAGTCCAGTTGGGGTGTTGTGGGAGCTATTGGATGCTCTTTATTATCCTTATTTTTTTTTAGCATCTTCAGACAATGAGTTCTAGAAGATCTACAAAGTATACTTGTTAATGCTTTCTGGAAAATGTGTATATGTGAATAGAAGGTAATATTTATGTAAAGCAAATTGCTTGTTATTTTGAGGCTAAAGAATAAAGTTCATTTTGCTCATTAGTCAAAGGAGACCAGGGAAAGATGTACATCAGTTTTATCAAATTCAATAAAATGGCATTTTGAATTTTATATGGAGGCATTTATGAAACATTTCCATGGGTAAAGATGTACACTATCAAGTGATACTTGAACTGCCCTAGATCAAGTAAGGATGGCCATTGGTGACAAGAGGAACCAACCATGTGATTGGAGTGTTGGAAATGTCAGTCCCATTCCCTGACATCTAGGGAGGAGTGAAGCACTAGAAACTGAATCAATCAACAACCAATAGCCAATGATTTCATCAATTATGCTTACGTAGCAAAGCCTCCATAATAACACAAAGAAGAGGTTTCAGAGAACTGCCAGAGTGGTGAATACATGGAGATGGAGGGAGACAGGTGTTCCTAGACAAGCAGGTTCCTCACAACCTTTTCTTCTGCATCTCTTCTGTATGACTTGTCTTGAGTTACATACTTTTATGAAAAACATTGATAATCTAGTGAGTAAATGAGTCTCCTGAGTTCTATGAGTCATTTTAACAAACCAGTCAAACACAAAGAGGAGACTATAGGAACCTCTAGTTTGTAGCCAGCTGGTCAGAAATACAGGTTACAATCTCATTTGTGATTAGCATTTGAGTTGGAGAGGCATTAGAACCTACTGTTTGTAGTCAATCTGTTAGAAACCCGGGCAATAACCTGGGTTTGTGACTGAATTCTAAAGTGAAGGGTGTTCAAAGGAATGAGCCCTTTACTTGTGGAATCTGACGCGACTCCAAGGTAGAGAGTGTCAGAACTGAATTAAATTCTCAGAGAGTTCACTGATACCATGCATTGCTTGTTAGAGTGAAGAAACTTCCATACCCACACACATATTGGAACTGAGTCCAGTTGGGGTGTTGTGGGAGCTATTGGATGCTCTTTATTATCCTTATTTTTTTTTAGCATCTTCAGACAATGAGTTCTAGAAGATCTACAAAGTATACTTGTTAATGCTTTCTGGAAAATGTGTATATGTGAATAGAAGGTAATATTTATGTAAAGCAAATTGCTTGTTATTTTGAGGCTAAAGAATAAAGTTCATTTTGCTCATTAGTCAAAGGAGACCAGGGAAAGATGTACATCAGTTTTATCAAATTCAATAAAATGGCATTTTGAATTTTATATGGAGGCATTTATGAAACATATTGTTTCATTTGTGAATAAATGGATATTAAACAAATTAAAAAAGATGGTATTTGTAAAGACATAAGGTTAATTTCAGCACTTACCTTTCTAGGAAAATCATAAAATTGAAACTGTGGAACTAAAAATAATGTTATTTTATGGCAATAAGGACTCAACATATTTAGAAAAACTTAAGAGTTTTAAAACAATAAAGTTAACATAGCGACTATTATGTGAATGAATAGTTAACAATGTATTATCTTATGGAATATATTTCTTTGGTTCATATGACATATAAACAGAAATAAATTCTATAAGTGATTTATCTTTAAATGGAAAAAGGAAAATCTAGCCAAGTAGAATATAATCTTGGATAAAGGAGAAAACTAGTAAGGAATTTTTGGACTTCTTCAGTCCTATGATTCTCATGACAGGAGGAAAATATACAAAATCAGTTAAATGAGCTAAAGTTTTCAATCACTAAACATTTTTTCCAAAGTGAAAGTCACTATGCTAAAGAGAAATGAGAGCCTTGGCGTAATGAAACATCCCATGAAAAATAAATGAAAGAAAAATTCATGTCTAATTATAAGAGGCAGATAGCTTCATTTGTTTTTTGAGATAAGAATTTTAGACTATAAACAACTTACTAAAACTCTTCATTTGAAATCATCGCCTAAGTTTAGTAAATTCAGACCTTAATATAGAAGTTCATTTGGATAATCCAGAGGCACTTTTTAAAAGTTAAATTATTCTTTTGTGAATACTTCTAAATTATTAATTCCACTACTCTTTAGCTTAAGGCTTAACGTTTTGGGGTCACTGACACATTGGCAAACCCTCTGTCCCTAGAAAAATGCAGATGTACTCATGCATAAGACATTGTATTTCCAAGGGCACTTATAGCCTTAGGTTTGAATCTCTAGAATTATTAATACCCTTTCAGACAATGAAAGCAAATTTTGCTTTCTGGAAAATGTGTATATGTGAATAGAAGGTAATATTTATGTAAAGCAAATTGCTTGTTATTTTGAGGCTAAAGAATAAAGTTCATTTTGCTCATTAGTCAAAGGAGACCAGGGAAAGATGTACATCAGTTTTATCAAATTCAATAAAATGGCATTTTGAATTTTATATGGAGGCATTTATGAAACATATTGTTTCATTTGTGAATAAATGGATATTAAACAAATTAAAAAAGATGGTATTTGTAAAGACATAAGGTTAATTTCAGCACTTACCTTTCTAGGAAAATCATAAAATTGAAACTGTGGAACTAAAAATAATGTTATTTTATGGCAATAAGGACTCAACATATTTAGAAAAACTTAAGAGTTTTAAAACAATAAAGTTAACATAGCGACTATTATGTGAATGAATAGTTAACAATGTATTATCTTATGGAATATATTTCTTTGGTTCATATGACATATAAACAGAAATAAATTCTATAAGTGATTTATCTTTAAATGGAAAAAGGAAAATCTAGCCAAGTAGAATATAATCTTGGATAAAGGAGAAAACTAGTAAGGAATTTTTGGACTTCTTCAGTCCTATGATTCTCATGACAGGAGGAAAATATACAAAATCAGTTAAATGAGCTAAAGTTTTCAATCACTAAACATTTTTTCCAAAGTGAAAGTCACTATGCTAAAGAGAAATGAGAGCCTTGGCGTAATGAAACATCCCATGAAAAATAAATGAAAGAAAAATTCATGTCTAATTATAAGAGGCAGATAGCTTCATTTGTTTTTTGAGATAAGAATTTTAGACTATAAACAACTTACTAAAACTCTTCATTTGAAATCATCGCCTAAGTTTAGTAAATTCAGACCTTAATATAGAAGTTCATTTGGATAATCCAGAGGCACTTTTTAAAAGTTAAATTATTCTTTTGTGAATACTTCTAAATTATTAATTCCACTACTCTTTAGCTTAAGGCTTAACGTTTTGGGGTCACTGACACATTGGCAAACCCTCTGTCCCTAGAAAAATGCAGATGTACTCATGCATAAGACATTGTATTTCCAAGGGCACTTATAGCCTTAGGTTTAGAATCTCTAGTTTATACCCTTATTTAACTATGTCACCCCTTTGGAGTAGGACAATTTGTCAGGTAGTGTTTTGTATTTATTTATTTTTTTGTTTTCCCATAAGAAACTTTAAAGAAGATATAATGACAATGGTGCATTTTGCTTTGAAGGATGGCAAACCTGTAAGATTATGCAGGTTATACCTGATACAGACATGTATGACAGTGGACATAGAGTGGAGGTGGAGATAGGGTGAATATTGAGGGTTGAAATCATCAATTGACGAGGCTGTTAGTCGGACTATAGACAGCTTGGAGGAGAAGCATACTTTCACTGATTTGCCCAGAAGGATAACTTTTAAATCATCTGTGTTAGTTGCTGCCCTGCATTTCAGGTCGCTGCCCTGCATTTCAGGTCTTCTGACTTTATTCTTATACAATGAGCATAAAGAAAATATATGTGTATACAAAGGAACACACACACACACACACACACACACATATATATATATATATATATATATATATATATACACATCACCACAACACATACAGAGATTTTGAAAACTAAAAATCAAAATCTTCTTATTCTGGGTCTAGTTTTCATTCATTCCTTTTAATCTCACTTCCATTCTTAGGAAGATGATTCTTTCTTTGTTCATGTTTGCAACTTGCCATTGATGATCTAGAAATGACCACTATAGATACTCTTTTCTTCCTAGCAAGTATAGTCTAACATTCAGAGGTTATTTTTAGTTAGCAGGAAAAATTATTACGTATTCCATGCAACTCTGGACACAAACTAGAAGAGAAAAGAGACTTGAGGTCCCTTAGGAGAGAAGAGGATTTTTATGTAACTCTTGCCTATATGTGTATGATGGCTTCACCTCCATTGCTCACAGAGAGTTTGGAAACTTAGCACGAATCTCACTTTTCATCTTATTAGCTTTCCTGGATCAGTGTTTATTGAAACATACTATGACATCCCCTGAAGTCAAACTTTGTCTGTGTAGAAAAGCACATCTCTTCCCTCTGACTCTCTGCCCTGCCTAAGTAACCACCCTCAGGTGACTTCCAGGAAAACAGAAACCCCATGAGTCCAAACAATACCCACTTTTGCCACACTAGTTAGGCTATCTATTCAAGCGAGGGCCCCAGCTAGCTGAGAGAATTCTGCTGGATTTACACTGAGCCAAAACCCTTCTATCAAGAGGAAATCTTTCTTTCTGTGCCTTCAATAGGTTTTCCTTCAAACACAGAAGACCCCTGTGACTCTGAGGTTGTTATTGTTATTATATAAGCAGCTATTCATTATTTTTTTTTGGAAAGACTTCTATCATCTGCCTTTATGTGTATTGTCCTAAGTCAAACTGTTTTGAAATTCTGCTATTTAACTGTGAGGTGGAAGGTAATGAGGTTAACATAGACAGTGTAGTGGACATAGAGTGGAGGGAGATAGGTATATTGAGGGTTGAAATCATCAATTGACGAGGCTGTTAGTCGGACTATAGACAGCTTGGAGGAGAAGCATACTTTCACTGATTTGCCCAGAAGGATAACTTTTAAATCATCTGTGTTAGTTGCTGCCCTGCATTTCAGGTCGCTGCCCTGCATTTCAGGTCTTCTGACTTTATTCTTATACAATGAGCATAAAGAAAATATATGTGTATACAAAGGAACACACACACACACACACACACACATATATATATATATATATATATATATATATATATACACATCACCACAACACATACAGAGATTTTGAAAACTAAAAATCAAAATCTTCTTATTCTGGGTCTAGTTTTCATTCATTCCTTTTAATCTCACTTCCATTCTTAGGAAGATGATTCTTTCTTTGTTCATGTTTGCAACTTGCCATTGATGATCTAGAAATGACCACTATAGATACTCTTTTCTTCCTAGCAAGTATAGTCTAACATTCAGAGGTTATTTTTAGTTAGCAGGAAAAATTATTACGTATTCCATGCAACTCTGGACACAAACTAGAAGAGAAAAGAGACTTGAGGTCCCTTAGGAGAGAAGAGGATTTTTATGTAACTCTTGCCTATATGTGTATGATGGCTTCACCTCCATTGCTCACAGAGAGTTTGGAAACTTAGCACGAATCTCACTTTTCATCTTATTAGCTTTCCTGGATCAGTGTTTATTGAAACATACTATGACATCCCCTGAAGTCAAACTTTGTCTGTGTAGAAAAGCACATCTCTTCCCTCTGACTCTCTGCCCTGCCTAAGTAACCACCCTCAGGTGACTTCCAGGAAAACAGAAACCCCATGAGTCCAAACAATACCCACTTTTGCCACACTAGTTAGGCTATCTATTCAAGCGAGGGCCCCAGCTAGCTGAGAGAATTCTGCTGGATTTACACTGAGCCAAAACCCTTCTATCAAGAGGAAATCTTTCTTTCTGTGCCTTCAATAGGTTTTCCTTCAAACACAGAAGACCCCTGTGACTCTGAGGTTGTTATTGTTATTATATAAGCAGCTATTCATTATTTTTTTTTGGAAAGACTTCTATCATCTGCCTTTATGTGTATTGTCTAAGCTGAACAACCTTTTATAGTCAAACTTAGTGTAAATTCAGTCTTTCTACTAATGTGCGCACTAACCCTGCCATAAATATTTATTACTGCTGATGAATTCAGGAACTGGATGTTTCCAATGCTCACTCTGATTGACAGTTGCACAAGAATCGGATGTAGTCATTTGTCTAGCATTGGCCCTCACATGCTAGAAAAATCTGGAGAGGCTGTCAGAATGGCTAGTGTATGGCGCTCTGCCCTCCATCCCAGGTGTTACGGGTTTGACCTCCCTTGTGTCAGTCCAACCCTGATGGCATGAAGCTTAGTTAAATTTGCTGCAGATGCTTTTGATTCAAATGCATGCTGAGCTTTCCCTGATCAGCATGTTCCTTTGGGCAATATCACAATTTCAGCTTGTTCAAGCTGTCTACATTCCTGTTTACTTAGGTTTGCAAATGGAACTTTAGCACTCAAATTAGTACTGACAGTACAACCTGCAAGGGTTCTAAATCCTCATTTACTTTCATTCTGAGGGACAGCGCTCTATTTTCAGAGCAATACTGTTTTATATCAAAATGGCTTTCGTGGTATGAAAACATAATGGCATGGAGACAAATGACATGAAAACCCCGCATTCTCAATTTTAAATGCAGTGATCCGGGAGTGAAAACCAATGCTGAAGTACATCAAATACCTTGACCACTGGCATCATTTCTTTCTTTTGTACTAACTGTTTCTCCCATGGGGCACAGAGGCATGTATAAACAAGAGAAAATATACATTCAAGATTGTAATTCAATGGTACATGAAGATGATGCTTTTGTTCTTAATCTATACTTTATAACCTAGAAAGTTTTCTTCTGCTGGGGTTCTGGTTGTACTACTCAGAGACACAATATCACAATGAACTGAGGATAGGTCACACTGCCTCCTTCAGGCAGGATTCAAGGCCAGATGGTCAAGGGAAAGAAACTTCAGAGAGAGTGAACTGCCTCTCATTCTAGCTCTTTCCTTTTAGATGGGAAACCTAGGATAAAGTTGCCAAATTATAGCATGTTTCCTTCTGTAACAATGGTCAATTCATATGTGAATCATGGTGCTCACTCTTGGTTGCATGTCCGTGTCATCTTAGGAGATTTTGAAAAATCTACGTATCTTGGTGCCATCAGACTAACAGAATTTCTGGGCATGAGGCCCAAGTCCTGGGATGATACCCCCCGGCACTAGCCATAAATATTTATTACTGCTGATGAATTCAGGAACTGGATGTTTCCAATGCTCACTCTGATTGACAGTTGCACAAGAATCGGATGTAGTCATTTGTCTAGCATTGGCCCTCACATGCTAGAAAAATCTGGAGAGGCTGTCAGAATGGCTAGTGTATGGCGCTCTGCCCTCCATCCCAGGTGTTACGGGTTTGACCTCCCTTGTGTCAGTCCAACCCTGATGGCATGAAGCTTAGTTAAATTTGCTGCAGATGCTTTTGATTCAAATGCATGCTGAGCTTTCCCTGATCAGCATGTTCCTTTGGGCAATATCACAATTTCAGCTTGTTCAAGCTGTCTACATTCCTGTTTACTTAGGTTTGCAAATGGAACTTTAGCACTCAAATTAGTACTGACAGTACAACCTGCAAGGGTTCTAAATCCTCATTTACTTTCATTCTGAGGGACAGCGCTCTATTTTCAGAGCAATACTGTTTTATATCAAAATGGCTTTCGTGGTATGAAAACATAATGGCATGGAGACAAATGACATGAAAACCCCGCATTCTCAATTTTAAATGCAGTGATCCGGGAGTGAAAACCAATGCTGAAGTACATCAAATACCTTGACCACTGGCATCATTTCTTTCTTTTGTACTAACTGTTTCTCCCATGGGGCACAGAGGCATGTATAAACAAGAGAAAATATACATTCAAGATTGTAATTCAATGGTACATGAAGATGATGCTTTTTTTCTTAATCTATACTTTATGACCTAGAAAGTTTTCTTCTGCTGGGGTTCTGGTTGTACTACTCAGAGACACAATATCACAATGAACTGAGGATAGGTCACACTGCCTCCTTCAGGCAGGATTCAAGGCCAGATGGTCAAGGGAAAGAAACTTCAGAGAGAGTGAACTGCCTCTCATTCTAGCTCTTTCCTTTTAGATGGGAAACCTAGGATAAAGTTGCCAAATTATAGCATGTTTCCTTCTGTAACAATGGTCAATTCATATGTGAATCATGGTGCTCACTCTTGGTTGCATGTCCGTGTCATCTTAGGAGATTTTGAAAAATCTACGTATCTGGGTGCCATCAGACTAACAGAATTTCTGGGCATGAGGCCCAAGTCCTGGGATGATACAGTGTTCCCCAGGCCCATACAGTTGCCTGGAAGGGCAGGATCTCATCCTCTCTTTATCCAGACAGACAGTAAACCCCGTGTTTTCTATCCCACACATCAGTGAAATGTCAGTGTTAAATGGTGCCTCCCATTCTTGAGACCTTTGGAGATTCTGCATCAAAAAATAGACTTGTCTCCTACTGGAGTCCTTCTTGCAGCTGGCTTCCTCCTCTGCAAACTTCTGTTCACTTTCTTGCACCCCAAAATTAGTTCTCACCTCTTATCTGATCTTATCTTCTCATTTTTCAAGAGTTCTACCTATTTTTCCCCATTTACTAGCATTTTAATGGTGTCTTGAGAAAGAGTAGAGATGTAAGTATTCAATACATCATGTTTAACCAGACACATTTTCTTTTCTAAGTGTCAGTTTGAATTTCTCATTATCTTTGGAAGCATCTTTGTTAAGTGTTCTGCTTTCCCTGTCTGGCCAGCTCTCTAAGCCTCTACTAGAGAATGCTATTGCCACCCATCTTAGACAACTGTATGATTCAGCTTCAGCTCTCTAATTTCTCAGATGCCAACTTACCTGTGACACATCTTTAGTCATTTCTAGTGCTGAGAGGAAGAAGAACATTTCACAGTATTCCAGAAGCATTCCTTTCTTCTAGTCCCTCCATTCCACCTACCAGACCAGTCAACACCCTCTCTTTTCAAAGTTTTCACATTCCATCTACTGAGAGGTCTTTCAAACTCCACATGCAACTCCCTGTTACAACCAGATTAAGAGAGGAGTGACAATAGTTCAAAAAGATTCAGAAAATGAATTCAAATTTTATTTAAATTAGAAATCTTTTTAAACCATCCTAGAACCCATTCTTTTCTATCTTAAATCATTAAAAATGAAAACTGAAAGGTGCCTAGAGTCTTTGTTGAGTTTAGAAATAAAAATAATGAAGCCATGTTATAAAAATAAATAAAAACCCATAGAACTGAAAGGTAGAATATGAAATTGGCTAGCTTTTCATCACCTTCCATAAGCCTCCAATCTAAGATTACTATTAACTAAATATTAATATTTTATTCCCCATATATATTCATGAACACAGAACTACATATAATATATATATATATATAATTTGCAATATCAATGTTTTGCTCCATAAAAAATTATACTACTAACTCTGCTTTGCAACATTTTAAATTTAATATAATGTACAAGTCTAAAAAAAGCTCAAACTTGCATGTTGAATTTGATGACAATGGAAATGTCTGCAGAAGGTAAACAGGGAATACTTGATTATCATGAAGAAATGCACAGTCTTCAACCAACATTATCTTTGAAAAATCTGAAAGCATCTCTAAATGGGAAACTTTTGCAAAACTTATAAACTTCTTATTTCTTAAGTTGTTTCTCAATGTTGGTTTAATTATAATTTTAATTAACTTTTTGTTACTTTTTTCCAGTGTTAGCAGTAATGGAAAATTCAGATGGATTACTGATGCCATCTCTAGAGAGATACCTGAATTCAGCTCAAAACAAAATCACCCTGATCTATAAACACTTTAATAAATTCACTGGAGCTTAATGACTTCAATTATTCTCATTGCCACATATGTCCCTAAAACCACTCTAATTGCATATGTTTCACAACTGTACTCAAAATAATTATTTTCAGCTTCAAGATATTGAAGCTCTTCCAGTGTCAAAAAAAAGAACAAGCTAAACACAATCTACATGCTTAGCCATATTCTAATAGATTTTAAGTTCTGGTGTGAAGTTTATTACAATTATATGACATGTGTGTATGTATGTAGATGTTCATATGTGTATGTATGTATGAGTATGTTATATCTACATTAATATTTCCCATAACCTTTACAAATGCACACATGCACAAGCATAGTTTTTGTTCTTAGAATAATGGTGATATAAGTCACTCAAGAGCTGAGTTAAAGTTTTTTTGAGTCTCAAACTATCTTTTCAAAGTAACCTCTTTTTTAGTTAAAATCACACAGTACTTCTGTTTTTTAAAAATAAATATATTTAAAAATTGAAAGTGATTCTATTAAATTGATGCTTTTCAAGCATTTCTGTGTAAAATCAGAGAACTGGATGTCAACCAGTTGTCTGATGGTGGTGGGGTCGGGGGACCCACTTTTGTCCTATTCCTCAATATTTAAACATACAGTTGCTTCACACAGAAGAATCTGTTAGGCCTCATTTTCTGGCATGTCAACAGGTCTAAAACGAAGCAGTTGGATTTTAATAGATGATCCCAAGCCACTACTGCCTCCTTTCACTTAGAGTTGTAAAGAAGTGTGTCACATCTATTAGACCTGCAGGAGGCAGAACAAGACTTTCTCCTTTGGAATCCACACTGGCCTTTGGTCATCTGGAAACAAATGAGAATATGAACAGTGATCACATTATAGAAACTATACATCTCAGAGGTTAAATAACTAAAACTATGTAACAGTTCAATCCTATCAAATAGTAATTGAAAACCTCTACTGTGTCCAGAACAGGGCTAAACTATGGGGTTAACTAAAGGAAATGTTATTCTTCTGTATTTTAGAGTCTGAGCCGGTTGCAGAAATTACTTTAAAGCAGGAATCAATTTGAGAACATAATCACCCTGATCTATAAACACTTTAATAAACACTGGAGCTTAATGACTTCAATTATTCTCATTGCCACATATGTCCCTAAAACCACTCTAATTGCATATGTTTCACAACTGTACTCAAAATAATTATTTTCAGCTTCAAGATATTGAAGCTCTTCCAGTGTCAAAAAAGAACAAGCTAAACACAATCTACATGCTTAGCCATATTCTAATAGATTTTAAGTTCTGGTGTGAAGTTTATTACAATTATATGACATGTGTGTATGTATGTAGATGTTCATATGTGTATGTATGTATGAGTATGTTATATCTACATTAATATTTCCCATAACCTTTACAAATGCACACATGCACAAGCATAGTTTTTGTTCTTAGAATAATGGTGATATAAGTCACTCAAGAGCTGAGTTAAAGTTTTTTTGAGTCTCAAACTATCTTTTCAAAGTAACCTCTTTTTTAGTTAAAATCACACAGTACTTCTGTTTTTTAAAAATAAATATATTTAAAAATTGAAAATGATTCTATTAAATTGATGCTTTTTCAAGCATTTCTGTGTAAAATCAGAGAACTGGATGTCAACCAGTTGTCTGATGGTGGTGGGGTCGGGGGACCCACTTTTGTCCTATTCCTCAATATTTAAACATACAGTTGCTTCACACAGAAGAATCTGTTAGGCCTCATTTTCTGGCATGTCAACAGGTCTAAAACGAAGCAGTTGGATTTTAATAGATGATCCCAAGCCACTACTGCCTCCTTTCACTTAGAGTTGTAAAGAAGTGTGTCACATCTATTAGACCTGCAGGAGGCAGAACAAGACTTTCTCCTTTGGAATCCACACTGGCCTTTGGTCATCTGGAAACAAATGAGAATATGAACAGTGATCACATTATAGAAACTATACATCTCAGAGGTTAAATAACTAAAACTATGTAACAGTTCAATCCTATCAAATAGTAATTGAAAACCTCTACTGTGTCCAGAACAGGGCTAAACTATGGGGTTAACTAAAGGAAATGTTATTCTTCTGTATTTTAGAGTCTGAGCCGGTTGCAGAAATTACTTTAAAGCAGGAATCAATTTGAGAACAAAATCATTTAATTTTGAATATTAGAATTGCAAATTGTCTATTTCTGCCAATAGGCCATTACTGTGCTGGTGACAAAAACAAATTGAAAAAATGGACATGGCATCCATCCTTACAGAACTGATGATCCTATTCTCCCTCATCTTCTCCATTCTCCCATTACAGGATTTAGCCATTCTAACTCTTTTTTTTTTTTGCCTCTTCTATTGGCCTTTCATTTATTTCCATCTTTGTTCTTTGGCATGTGTGGGCCTCCCATTGTAGTGGCCTCTCTCGTTGCAGAGCACTGGCTCTGGACACAGGCACTCTAGAACGCTGGCTCGGTAGTTGGACACATTGGTCCAGCCGCTCAGTAACATGTGGGATCTTCCCAGGCCAGGGATCGAACTGGTGTTCCTTGCACTGCAAGGCGGTGTCCTTACCCACTGGACCACCAGGGAAACCCACCATCCTAACTCGTGGTTTCCTTTCTGGACTCTGACATACCCCCTCATCTTTCTTCCTTCTTATGTGAAATAGTCACTCTAAAGTCATGGCAGAGGTGGGCCATTAGAGAAGTCAGCAGTCAGCTTACAGGTACAGAGGTGATCTGCAATAAATATAAATTTTACTCACCATCTCTGTTCTCTCTTTAAACTCCTTATTTGTGTCATTGTGCGTATACAACAGACACATCCCACCATCCCTCTGAAAAGGGAACTCTGCAGGTGAACCATTGGTTGACAGTTTTGTGCGTATGGGTAGAACTTAATGACATGTGAGTCCATTTTTTTCAGGAAAACATCCATAAGGCTAATAGAGACATATGATAACTTTAACATTATGAAAGAATGATCATATGGAAATTGAGTAGGGTTTTCAAGAAGGGAGGCAGAACAAGACTTTCTCCTTTGGAATCCACACTGGCCTTTGGTCAAACAAATGAGAATATGAACAGTGATCACATTATAGAAACTATACATCTCAGAGGTTAAATAACTAAAACTATGTAACAGTTCAATCCTATCAAATAGTAATTGAAAACCTCTACTGTGTCCAGAACAGGGCTAAACTATGGGGTTAACTAAAGGAAATGTTATTCTTCTGTATTTTAGAGTCTGAGCCGGTTGCAGAAATTACTTTAAAGCAGGAATCAATTTGAGAACAAAATCATTTAATTTTGAATATTAGAATTGCAAATTGTCTATTTCTGCCAATAGGCCATTACTGTGCTGGTGACAAAAACAAATTGAAAAAATGGACATGGCATCCATCCTTACAGAACTGATGATCCTATTCTCCCTCATCTTCTCCATTCTCCCATTACAGGATTTAGCCATTCTAACTCTTTTTTTTTTTTGCCTCTTCTATTGGCCTTTCATTTATTTCCATCTTTGTTCTTTGGCATGTGTGGGCCTCCCATTGTAGTGGCCTCTCTCGTTGCAGAGCACTGGCTCTGGACACAGGCACTCTAGAACGCTGGCTCGGTAGTTGGACACATTGGTCCAGCCGCTCAGTAACATGTGGGATCTTCCCAGGCCAGGGATCGAACTGGTGTTCCTTGCACTGCAAGGCGGTGTCCTTACCCACTGGACCACCAGGGAAACCCACCATCCTAACTCGTGGTTTCCTTTCTGGACTCTGACATACCCCCTCATCTTTCTTCCTTCTTATGTGAAATAGTCACTCTAAAGTCATGGCAGAGGTGGGCCATTAGAGAAGTCAGCAGTCAGCTTACAGGTACAGAGGTGATCTGCAATAAATATAAATTTTACTCACCATCTCTGTTCTCTCTTTAAACTCCTTATTTGTGTCATTGTGCGTATACAACAGACACATCCCACCATCCCTCTGAAAAGGGAACTCTGCAGGTGAACCATTGGTTGACAGTTTTGTGCGTATGGGTAGAACTTAATGACATGTGAGTCCATTTTTTTTTTCAGGAAAACATCCATAAGGCTAATAGAGACATATGATAACTTTAACATTATGAAAGAATGATCATATGGAAATTGAGTAGTTGTGGTTACAAGAAGGGTATAGTCATAACTGAGTTGCTAACTATGTTGAAATAAAATGTATTACTAAGGTAAGAATAAAAGTTTAGGAAAGAAATCCCATCCTCATCACTAAATATGTAGGAGTGATATGCCTTGATTTTCATTTGTGCTATGACTATGTTGTTTCTGGTTGGTGCTGTGCTTGCAATGAAATCAGCTGTGATTAATTAACTCTATTAGGAAACTCAAGTATGAAATATTTCAAATCAACTCAAAGTGCATATTTGAAAATTATAAATGGTTTTAAACTTTAAAGCCAATCCATCATCTTCTCCAGAACTAGGTTTTCTCCAGTATTAATGTTGCCTCCAATTATGCACATTTTGCACATGACTATTAACTACAGGTCTCAGAGGGAAAAGTCTCAGGCTCAAACTTGCAGTTTTAAGATAATGTATCCATCATTTCTTTTTATAGTAGAGTTATGAGTAAAAATACATGCAACTTCCTCTTTGTGGCTTTGGTACTGTTGTTCTTTCTATTAATAGTTTTTCTAAGATCTGCCTTTCAAATTTTCTTCAGGAAACCATGCTTCAGGAAGCATAGATGGAGCTCTAGCTGCCTCACCTTGGAATTCATCACTGCATTTGCACAAAGTTCATACTTCCCCTTTGCTGTTCCCAGTTAATTATGAGCATAGGAACTAGCCGTACTAGTGCCCATGCTTTCCTGACTGCCCAGGACTCATCCAGAGGATAGCCTTTGCTGAGGGACTTCCCATTGGTCTGGCCAAAATATTTTTAGGAGTCAGTTGCACGTGACATTCTTCCTACGCAGTCCTTCCTTCTCTTTCTCCTTTCACAGGTGTAAGAGCCACAACTTAGTGTGACATTTCTTCCTTTCTACACCTTTCGGGTCCTTCTCATGAGCTTGTGTCATTGTGCGTATACAACAGACACATCCCACCATCCCTCTGAAAAGGGAACTCTGCAGGTGAACCATTGGTTGACAGTTTTGTGCGTATGGGTAGAACTTAATGACATGTGAGTCCATTTTTTTTTTCAGGAAAACATCCATAAGGCTAATAGAGACATATGATAACTTTAACATTATGAAAGAATGATCATATGGAAATTGAGTAGTTGTGGTTACAAGAAGGGTATAGTCATAACTGAGTTGCTAACTATGTTGAAATAAAATGTATTACTAAGGTAAGAATAAAAGTTTAGGAAAGAAATCCCATCCTCATCACTAAATATGTAGGAGTGATATGCCTTGATTTTCATTTGTGCTATGACTATGTTGTTTCTGGTTGGTGCTGTGCTTGCAATGAAATCAGCTGTGATTAATTAACTCTATTAGGAAACTCAAGTATGAAATATTTCAAATCAACTCAAAGTGCATATTTGAAAATTATAAATGGTTTTAAACTTTAAAGCCAATCCATCATCTTCTCCAGAACTAGGTTTTCTCCAGTATTAATGTTGCCTCCAATTATGCACATTTTTGCACATGACTATTAACTACAGGTCTCAGAGGGAAAAGTCTCAGGCTCAAACTTGCAGTTTTAAGATAATGTATCCATCATTTCTTTTTATAGTAGAGTTATGAGTAAAAATACATGCAACTTCCTCTTTGTGGCTTTGGTACTGTTGTTCTTTCTATTAATAGTTTTTCTAAGATCTGCCTTTCAAATTTTCTTCAGGAAACCATGCTTCAGGAAGCATAGATGGAGCTCTAGCTGCCTCACCTTGGAATTCATCACTGCATTTGCACAAAGTTCATACTTCCCCTTTGCTGTTCCCAGTTAATTATGAGCATAGGAACTAGCCGTACTAGTGCCCATGCTTTCCTGACTGCCCAGGACTCATCCAGAGGATAGCCTTTGCTGAGGGACTTCCCATTGGTCTGGCCAAAATATTTTTAGGAGTCAGTTGCACGTGACATTCTTCCTACGCAGTCCTTCCTTCTCTTTCTCCTTTCACAGGTGTAAGAGCCACAACTTAGTGTGACATTTCTTCCTTTCTACACCTTTCGGGTCCTACTCATAAGGAGCTTAATTAGAGGGTCAGTAGTTAAGAATCTGCATGCAGTTCAGAAGATTGCCTGCAAAGCAGGAGGCATGGGTTTGGTTCCTGGGTTAGGAAGATTCCCTGAAGAAGGAAATGACAACTCCAGAATTTGCCTGGGAAATCCTGTGGATGGTGGAGCCTTGTGGATATAGGCCATGGGATCACAAAGTGTCCAACATGACTGAACAACTTAAGAATATAGCACACTACCTTCCACTCAGTTACCCAGTTGATATTCCTCTCTGATTTCTCTGTCGCTTCATCGAGTCATTATAGTCTGTCTACCTTGCTTTATGAATATCTCATGCCCCTATTCTTTTCACGCGTTGCATAAGTTAGCTATAAGTTAATGCTTATAAAGAGGAGGGAGCTGAATACCAAGGGTCTGCAAAGAGGGTTCCAATGAGAACTAACCTTACTCAACCTTATTAATGACCCCAGGAAATCTGAACAACTGAAAGTATTACTTATCTTTGACGTATGTACATATGGGACTCAAGACAGAGGCATTGTTTAAAAGTCCATAGGGTGAAGGTATGAGCGGGGGTTAATGTACATGACCAAATACAAAATAGCATTTAGGGTATTTTATGCTTGTCTTAGTTGCTTTGGGAAAAATACTTGATGGAATGCAGGAAATGACAATAATTAGCTCTAGGGCATCTTTTTAAAGGAAGTATTATTATAGGACATAGAAGAGAACTAGGATCATAGAACCTGGAAGAGAACTATGTGAATATAGTCACAATAAGATAAAAGTTGAATACAGATTTCACTAAAAGTTGTGATATTAAAAATGAAAAAATTCATGAAAGTAGATTAATCTCATTAAAAATATTTATGCGGGTATCTTAAGGGAAAAGGAAGATGGCTGTTCACTAGGGCAGATGTTCTCAGACATTAGTGGGTGTCACAATCACCCAGAGATTTGTTAAAACAGGATTGCCTGGACCCCAAACTCAGGAGGCCTAGGGCAGGACTGAAGAATATGCATTTCTAATAGGCTCCCAGGTGAGCTGCTGCAATGGTCTGGGACCCACACCTTGACAGACACTGCTGTAGGAAAGTTCACTTCTATTCTAGATCACTGAAGCATCCCTTGTAGCAGGACTTACTTTTGATAGATCTTTAATAAATTTATTGGGAATATGACAAACCTTCTTAAAATGTGGTGATCAAAGCCTTATTCCCTGCTCCTTTGCTGTGTATTTACTCACTGATTTTAATCCCTTGCTATATCCTAACTGGGAAAAAAATCTTTTTCTGATAAATAAAAAGAGATCCAGTTAATCTGCAAAGTAAAAAGTGACTCTAGGGAAAGGCCATTGAAAAGCAGTAGTTGGTTATATCTGTATGTAATTTAAACCATGCAAGAAGAGAAATGGATTCCAATCTCTGTGTAAATTTTGGCTCCTTGTATGGATTACTCAGTTGGGAAAAGAGAATTGAGTACATGGAGGAATCCTGTCTTCTTGAATCGTTCCAGATACTGAAAATACAGAACAAAGAACTCTGAGGCTGAAACAGTAGTTTTGTTTTATCCCCTCAGAAAGAATTGAATTTTAACTATTATCTAAGGGTAAGAAATCAGAGATAAGTGTAGAGTCAGCACAGAAGGGCTTTGCATGAATTGAACTCTGCTTGATTCCCAAACCCATAGGAGCAGTCTTGGAACACTCAGCCAGATGCAGGTAAAATTAACCTATATTCATCTCTGTGCTCCAAAGGGGAAAATATCATCCTTAAGTACCCAAAATAAAAGTTGCTGAAAAAATTAATTTAGGCAATCCTACCAAAGTAAGCTAATTCTTAACTGTAATACTTATCACTCTTAAATTATTTCCTACTTAGGTGCTCTTTTTCAATAATGCATTTTGTTACTACCCCTCTTCTTCATGTAAAACTCTAATATAGCATTCAAGGGAGAAGGAAGGGGATTGCTTCCATCATGAGCCATCATATTTTTTCTAATGTTTTAACTACTTTTCCAAAGCACCTTCACATCTGTTATACCAATAGTTTTACTTTCAGAGTCAAAAAGAAATGCTTTGTTTGGGTTTCTTGGGGAATCCTTGACTTACTGTAAAAAGTAGAGCAAGTTTATTGAGGAATGTCCTCAGTCCTTCTTCCCATCTAATCACTTAAGTACACACTTCAAGGTTAATCTCTTCCAGCACTTAGCTCTCCCTAGCGGCACCTACAGAAGCTAAGAAACAAGCTGGTCCAAGTTCCTTCACTATGAAGTTTTGAACAAATCAGCAACCTTATTCTCCCACTTGAACAAGTACTAGAAAGAATAGAGGCTAAACACGAATCTTATTTCATGTGGAGATGATTCAAAGAATTGCAAAAATGAGTGAATGCTTGTCATTATCTCTGAAACAAAGCAGCCCTTCTCTTACAAAAGAGGCTCCTATGAGGGCTTCCCAGAAAGTGTGTCACTAATTCCATACTAGGGGTAAATGATGTAGTGCATTGCGCCATTCGTAGATTTGTTTTGAATTCTCATAGCCTCTCAAACATGAAAGAGGAAGATGTGAGCTACATAGTGGAAGAGGACTCATGTTTGTTTACTTCCTTTCAATAGATGCAATGCACATATAGTAGTTCTTTTAATTTTATGATTAACTGTCTTGAATTCGTTCCGGGGAAAATTGAGTACATGGAGGAATCCTGTCTTCTTGAATCGTTCCAGATACTGAAAATACAGAACAAAGAACTCTGAGGCTGAAACAGTAGTTTTGTTTTATCCCCTCAGAAAGAATTGAATTTTAACTATTATCTAAGGGTAAGAAATCAGAGATAAGTGTAGAGTCAGCACAGAAGGGCTTTGCATGAATTGAACTCTGCTTGATTCCCAAACCCATAGGAGCAGTCTTGGAACACTCAGCCAGATGCAGGTAAAATTAACCTATATTCATCTCTGTGCTCCAAAGGGGAAAATATCATCCTTAAGTACCCAAAATAAAAGTTGCTGAAAAATTAATTTAGGCAATCCTACCAAAGTAAGCTAATTCTTAACTGTAATACTTATCACTCTTAAATTATTTCCTACTTAGGTGCTCTTTTTCAATAATGCATTTTGTTACTACCCCTCTTCTTCATGTAAAACTCTAATATAGCATTCAAGGGAGAAGGAAGGGGATTGCTTCCATCATGAGCCATCATATTTTTTCTAATGTTTTAACTACTTTTCCAAAGCACCTTCACATCTGTTATACCAATAGTTTTACTTTCAGAGTCAAAAAGAAATGCTTTGTTTGGGTTTCTTGGGGAATCCTTGACTTACTGTAAAAAGTAGAGCAAGTTTATTGAGGAATGTCCTCAGTCCTTCTTCCCATCTAATCACTTAAGTACACACTTCAAGGTTAATCTCTTCCAGCACTTAGCTCTCTAGCGGCACCTACAGAAGCTAAGAAACAAGCTGGTCCAAGTTCCTTCACTATGAAGTTTTGAACAAATCAGCAACCTTATTCTCCCACTTGAACAAGTACTAGAAAGAATAGAGGCTAAACACGAATCTTATTTCATGTGGAGATGATTCAAAGAATTGCAAAAATGAGTGAATGCTTGTCATTATCTCTGAAACAAAGCAGCCCTTCTCTTACAAAAGAGGCTCCTATGAGGGCTTCCCAGAAAGTGTGTCACTAATTCCATACTAGGGGTAAATGATGTAGTGCATTGCGCCATTCGTAGATTTGTTTTGAATTCTCATAGCCTCTCAAACATGAAAGAGGAAGATGTGAGCTACATAGTGGAAGAGGACTCATGTTTGTTTACTTCCTTTCAATAGATGCAATGCACATATAGTAGTTCTTAATTTTATGATTATTCCTTTGTTTTTTTGCTCATAAGCATTTTAATAATCTAATAAGCACTGAGAATTATATTCAATAGGATATTCAATATCCTATGATAAAGCCATAATGGAGAAGAATATTTAAATATATATATATATGTGTGTGTGTGTGTGTGTGTGTGTGTGTATACATACACATACAGGTCATTTTGCTGTGTGGAAGAAATTAACATAACATTGAAAATCAACTATACATCAATAAAAAATAATATTGAAGAAAAGAATCCAATTAAATACCCAGGCCACTTCCTCCCATCCAAACATATGGATAATAGTTTGCGCATTGTTTTAAGAGATTCCTGCATTCCTTAAAGCTTCTTTCTGAGCCTCAGTTTAGTAACTCTGATAGTGACACATGCACTAGTTCTGACAGTAAAGTAGGGTCCAACCATAGCTACAAGCCTAGTTTCTTATGCTTAGTTGCTCAGTTGAGTCTGACTCTTTGCAGCCCTGTGAACTGCAGCCTGCCAGGCTCCTCTGTCCATCAGAATTCTCCAAGAAAGAATACCAGAGTGGGTGGCCCTCTTCCAAGGTATCTTCCAAACCGAGGCATCAGACCAAGGCTTCTGCATCACTGGCAGATTCTTTACCTTCTGAGCCACCAGGGAAGCCCAGTCAAGTCACTTACAACTGCCCTAGCCTTGTGCAATCTGAGCTTTGAAGTTTTCAGATTCTCTGCTTGTAAAACTGATCCTATAATGTGTGTCCTACCTATTTCACCAAAGAAGCCTTAAACACGAATCTTATTTCATGTGGAGATGATTCAAAGAATTGCAAAATGAGTGAATGCTTGTCATTATCTCTGAAACAAAGCAGCCCTTCTCTTACAAAAGAGGCTCCTATGAGGGCTTCCCAGAAAGTGTGTCACTAATTCCATACTAGGGGTAAATGATGTAGTGCATTGCGCCATTCGTAGATTTGTTTTGAATTCTCATAGCCTCTCAAACATGAAAGAGGAAGATGTGAGCTACATAGTGGAAGAGGACTCATGTTTGTTTACTTCCTTTCAATAGATGCAATGCACATATAGTAGTTCTTAATTTTATGATTATTCCTTTGTTTTTTTGCTCATAAGCATTTTAATAATCTAATAAGCACTGAGAATTATATTCAATAGGATATTCAATATCCTATGATAAAGCCATAATGGAGAAGAATATTTAAATATATATATATATGTGTGTGTGTGTGTGTGTGTGTGTGTGTGTATACATACACATACAGGTCATTTTGCTGTGTGGAAGAAATTAACATAACATTGAAAATCAACTATACATCAATAAAAAATAATATTGAAGAAAAGAATCCAATTAAATACCCAGGCCACTTCCTCCCATCCAAACATATGGATAATAGTTTGCGCATTGTTTTAAGAGATTCCTGCATTCCTTAAAGCTTCTTTCTGAGCCTCAGTTTAGTAACTCTGATAGTGACACATGCACTAGTTCTGACAGTAAAGTAGGGTCCAACCATAGCTACAAGCCTAGTTTCTTATGCTTAGTTGCTCAGTTGAGTCTGACTCTTTGCAGCCCTGTGAACTGCAGCCTGCCAGGCTCCTCTGTCCATCAGAATTCTCCAAGAAAGAATACCAGAGTGGGTGGCCCTCTTCCAAGGTATCTTCCAAACCGAGGCATCAGACCAAGGCTTCTGCATCACTGGCAGATTCTTTACCTTCTGAGCCACCAGGGAAGCCCAGTCAAGTCACTTACAACTGCCCTAGCCTTGTGCAATCTGAGCTTTGAAGTTTTCAGATTCTCTGCTTGTAAAACTGATCCTATAATGTGTGTCCTACCTATTTCACCAAAGAATAAGTTAGAAATTTGCCTAGTGTCTTTTTTTTTTTTTTTGGAGGGGATGGGTTGGGGAGGAAGGAGGGTGGGCGGGCCACTTCCACTGGTTTTTCATTTATTCAGTTTCATCCATCTTTGTTTTTCGGCCCCTGTGGGCCTCCCATCGCGGCGGCCTCTGTTGTCGCAGAGCACCGGCTCTGGGCGCACATGCTCCAGAGCTCCGGCTAGGTAATTGGACACATCGGTCCAGCCGCTCCGCGGCACATGGGATCTTCCCAGGCCAGGGATCAAACCAGCGCCCCTTGCCCTGCAAGGTGGTGTCCTTACCCACTGGACCACCAGGGAAGCCCTTGCCTAGTGTTTTAATTGTTATGGCAGCCACCGCACCTGAAACAGCACCCTGATCTGCTTATGGGAAAATATTCTTCCCTCCTTTGAAATGATTTTGATAGTACAATCAGATGTTCCAGTATTCCCTGATCAAGTGGTGGGCACATGACAAAATGTCACACTGATCAGACACTCCCTTGAATCTTGAGTATAGTGACATACAGTCTAAAAATGTTTGCTTCTTTCTTTCTAACAGCAGTTCTGTGATTATAATCTCCTCTAACTCCTTTATCCAAAAGGCTGCAGGTAAAAATTTACAATCAATTGGGAGTAAAACATATACTTCTTTTTTTGCCCTTGACTGCTTTTTATAAGAATAAATACAGGAAAAACAGAAGTGCAAAATTGACTTGGGGTCACACCATGAAAGCTTCTTTCTGAGCCTCAGTTTAGTAACTCTGATAGTGACACATGCACTAGTTCTGACAGTAAAGTAGGGTCCAACCATAGCTACAAGCCTAGTTTCTTATGCTTAGTTGCTCAGTTGAGTCTGACTCTTTGCAGCCCTGTGAACTGCAGCCTGCCAGGCTCCTCTGTCCATCAGAATTCTCCAAGAAAGAATACCAGAGTGGGTGGCCCTCTTCCAAGGTATCTTCCAAACCGAGGCATCAGACCAAGGCTTCTGCATCACTGGCAGATTCTTTACCTTCTGAGCCACCAGGGAAGCCCAGTCAAGTCACTTACAACTGCCCTAGCCTTGTGCAATCTGAGCTTTGAAGTTTTCAGATTCTCTGCTTGTAAAACTGATCCTATAATGTGTGTCCTACCTATTTCACCAAAGAATAAGTTAGAAATTTGCCTAGTGTCTTTTTTTTTTTTTTTGGAGGGGATGGGTTGGGGAGGAAGGAGGGTGGGCGGGCCACTTCCACTGGTTTTTCATTTATTCAGTTTCATCCATCTTTGTTTTTCGGCCCCTGTGGGCCTCCCATCGCGGCGGCCTCTGTTGTCGCAGAGCACCGGCTCTGGGCGCACATGCTCCAGAGCTCCAGCTCGGTAATTGGACACATCGGTCCAGCTGCTCCGCGGCCCCTGGGACCTTCCCAGGCCAGGGATCAAACCAGCGCCCCTTGCCCTGCAAGGTGGTGTCCTTACCCACTGGACCACCAGGGAAGCCCTTGCCTAGTGTTTTAATTGTTATGGCAGCCACCGCACCTGAAACAGCACCCTGATCTGCTTATGGGAAAATATTCTTCCCTCCTTTGAAATGATTTTGATAGTACAATCAGATGTTCCAGTATTCCCTGATCAAGTGGTGGGCACATGACAAAATGTCACACTGATCAGACACTCCCTTGAATCTTGAGTATAGTGACATACAGTCTAAAAATGTTTGCTTCTTTCTTTCTAACAGCAGTTCTGTGATTATAATCTCCTCTAACTCCTTTATCCAAAAGGCTGCAGGTAAAAATTTACAATCAATTGGGAGTAAAACATATACTTCTTTTTTTGCCCTTGACTGCTTTTTATAAGAATAAATACATGAAAAAACAGAAGTGCATTGACTTGCAAATCTAGGTATCCATACTAGAAGGTTCACACCATGAAAGCAGGTACAACATGGTGCCTATCTTTTCACTTTTAGATGCCCAACACCTAGAAGAGTAACTAGAATAAAAAGGATAGCAATACATATTTTAGACTAAATGGAAGGACAGAATGAGGGTGAGATCTGTGAGGAAGGCAGTAGCCAGATTATATAGATTGTTCCAGACCATGGTAACAGAGGGAATTATTACTTATCTCTATAGTTCTAATCAGAGGTGATTGGATCAGTGCTTAAAGTTACACTCAGTATGTCTTTCTCACCAAGATCCACACTTAACTTTTATAGATGGTACAAAATACTATAAAAGTTAGAGCATGGTATATGGGACTACAGAAGAAGCATAGCCATGAGCTACAGCTTTTAAGATGACAAATCTCATCTATTTCTTTGTACAAGATATTTTGTGAATTACAAAAGCACTGTTATTAATAAAGATAATTTTATTAAATCCCCATAGGAGAAGGAGGATATCTCATCTTGACAAATTACCAATTGATTAAAGGGTTTTACCTTTCTTGACATATTAATTACAGTTTGTTATTAACATTTTCTCAGCTTACCCGAGTCCATGAACTTCTTTACTAATGAAAGAAAACATTTTCCGTAGTGAACTAAGTTACATATGTTTCCTCTGCTAGACTTCTGTTCCTACAGCATTGAAGCTACAATGGTCGTGTGGTCAAGGGTATTATCCATTCCAGATGATAATTGCAAAGATGGGAGGGCCACATTATAGGTTCCTTATCAAATAGCCTGGCAGTTAATATGATGCCAGAATTTTTAGCATTCTTTGTGGGCACATGACAAAATGTCACACTGATCAGACACTCCCTTGAATCTTGAGTATAGTGACATACAGTCTAAAAATGTTTGCTTCTTTCTTTCTAACAGCAGTTCTGTGATTATAATCTCCTCTAACTCCTTTATCCAAAAGGCTGCAGGTAAAAATTTACAATCAATTGGGAGTAAAACATATACTTCTTTTTGCCCTTGACTGCTTTTTATAAGAATAAATACATGAAAAAACAGAAGTGCATTGACTTGCAAATCTAGGTATCCATACTAGAAGGTTCACACCATGAAAGCAGGTACAACATGGTGCCTATCTTTTCACTTTTAGATGCCCAACACCTAGAAGAGTAACTAGAATAAAAAGGATAGCAATACATATTTTAGACTAAATGGAAGGACAGAATGAGGGTGAGATCTGTGAGGAAGGCAGTAGCCAGATTATATAGATTGTTCCAGACCATGGTAACAGAGGGAATTATTACTTATCTCTATAGTTCTAATCAGAGGTGATTGGATCAGTGCTTAAAGTTACACTCAGTATGTCTTTCTCACCAAGATCCACACTTAACTTTTATAGATGGTACAAAATACTATAAAAGTTAGAGCATGGTATATGGGACTACAGAAGAAGCATAGCCATGAGCTACAGCTTTTAAGATGACAAATCTCATCTATTTCTTTGTACAAGATATTTTGTGAATTACAAAAGCACTGTTATTAATAAAGATAATTTTATTAAATCCCCATAGGAGAAGGAGGATATCTCATCTTGACAAATTACCAATTGATTAAAGGGGTTTTACCTTTCTTGACATATTAATTACAGTTTGTTATTAACATTTTCTCAGCTTACCCGAGTCCATGAACTTCTTTACTAATGAAAGAAAACATTTTCCGTAGTGAACTAAGTTACATATGTTTCCTCTGCTAGACTTCTGTTCCTACAGCATTGAAGCTACAATGGTCGTGTGGTCAAGGGTATTATCCATTCCAGATGATAATTGCAAAGATGGGAGGGCCACATTATAGGGTTTCCAATTCCCCCATCAAATAGCCTGGCAGTTAATATGATGCCAATGAAATATGTTTTCATTTTTAGGACTTCACAAAATAATTTTAATATTCATTTCAAGGACTACATAGACTTTCTAAGAAAAGGTTGGGTTTTTTTGGCTCTATTTTTTTTCTTTTTTTTTGTCCACTTCTATTGGTCCTTCATTTATCTGTTTTCATCTATCTTTGTTCTTTGGCCTGAGTGGGCCTCCCATCGCAGTGGCCTCTGCCACTGCAGAACACCAGCTCTGGGCACATGCTCCCCAGAGCTCCGGCTAGGTAGGTGGACACATCGGTCCAGCCGCCCTGCGGCACATGGGATCTTCCCAGGCCAGGGATCGAACCAGCACCTCTTGCACTGCAAGATGGTGTCCTTACCCACTGGACCACCAGGGAAGCCCAGAAAAGGTGTATTTTTATAGAAATAATGATTGGGTATTTGTACTCAATAAATTAAAAAGGACTACAATAATTTTTTAAAATTTTATTTTGAAATAGTTATAGATTCAGAGGAATTTTTAAAATGATAGGGAGATTCCATGTATGTTCTTCCTAATTACCCTTATCATCACATCTTACTTAATCACTTTCAAAATAAAGAAATTAAAACTGACACTGTATGTTCATTTTATGACATGTCAAAATTTGTGTTAATACCAGTGCAACCAAGAAACAGGTCTATTGTATTATCACAGAGCACTGCCTTATGCCACCCTTTCAGACTGTCAGTCAGCCTCCTTATTCTGGTAAACCCCAGATCCTGACCTGAAGAATTCAGAACTTTGGTGGATGGTCAGGGCTCTAATTGGTTAAACCTCACCTTCATGAAATACACCTTCCATATTCAACTGTGAAACCAGCTGTCAAAATTGTGGACACAATTATACATGCCTAAAAATAATTTGTAAATGAAAATATAGAATCATAATGAAATCAACTCAGAAGGAGATGGTTTTGAGAATCCCAGGAATTTGGTTTAAAGCAAATAATCACATACGCACAAACCTCTGGAACAAATAGGTGAGTTCAGCCAAGTTGCAGGATACAACATCAGCATAAGAAAACAACTAGCATTTCTGTATACTAACAATGTGCAGAGTTCAAAATGGCAGAGTGGAAGGATGTGTGCTCATCTTCTCCTGTGAGAACACCAAAATCACAACTAGCTGTTGAAGCAACTTCAACAAGAGGACATAGGAATCCACCAGAAAAGAACCCACACCCAAGGACAAAGGAGAAACCAAAATGGTCAACTGATGATTTAGCCAAAGATAGAGAAACACTATATGGTCAGCAAACAATAGCTTTGTCTTTTTTTTCTGGGCCCACTGCTCCCCAGAACACCAGCTCTGGGCACATGCTCCCAGAGCTCCGGCTAGGTAGGTGGACACATCGGTCCAGCCGCCCTGCGGCACATGGGATCTTCCCAGGCCAGGGATCGAACCAGCACCTCTTGCACTGCAAGATGGTGTCCTTACCCACTGGACCACCAGGGAAGCCCAGAAAAGGTGTATTTTTATAGAAATAATGATTGGGTATTTGTACTCAATAAATTAAAAAGGACTACAATAATTTTTTAAAATTTTATTTTGAAATAGTTATAGATTCAGAGGAATTTTTAAAATGATAGGGAGATTCCATGTATGTTCTTCCTAATTACCCTTATCATCACATCTTACTTAATCACTTTCAAAATAAAGAAATTAAAACTGACACTGTATGTTCATTTTATGACATGTCAAAATTTGTGTTAATACCAGTGCAACCAAGAAACAGGTCTATTGTATTATCACAGAGCACTGCCTTATGCCACCCTTTCAGACTGTCAGTCAGCCTCCTTATTCTGGTAAACCCCAGATCCTGACCTGAAGAATTCAGAACTTTGGTGGATGGTCAGGGCTCTAATTGGTTAAACCTCACCTTCATGAAATACACCTTCCATATTCAACTGTGAAACCAGCTGTCAAAATTGTGGACACAATTATACATGCCTAAAAATAATTTGTAAATGAAAATATAGAATCATAATGAAATCAACTCAGAAGGAGATGGTTTTGAGAATCCCAGGAATTTGGTTTAAAGCAAATAATCACATACGCACAAACCTCTGGAACAAATAGGTGAGTTCAGCCAAGTTGCAGGATACAACATCAGCATAAGAAAACAACTAGCATTTCTGTATACTAACAATGTGCAGAGTTCAAAATGGCAGAGTGGAAGGATGTGTGCTCATCTTCTCCTGTGAGAACACCAAAATCACAACTAGCTGTTGAAGCAACTTCAACAAGAGGACATAGGAATCCACCAGAAAAGAACCCACACCCAAGGACAAAGGAGAAACCAAAATGGTCAACACTGAAATCAGACTGATGATATTTTTTGAGCCAAAGATAGAGAAACACTATATGGTCAGCAAAAACAATAGCTAGGGCTGACTGTGGCTCAGAAAAATGGGCTCCTTATTTCAAAATCCAAGCTTAAATTGAAGAAAGCAGGGAAAGCCATTAGACATTTCAGGTATAATCTAAATCAAATCCATTACTATTATACAGTGGAGGTGACAAAATAGATTCAAGGGATTAGATCTGATAGAGTGCCTGAAGAACTATGGACTGAGGCTCGTAAGTTTGTACAGGGGATGGTAACAAAAAATTATCCCCAAGGCTCTTCCCTGGTGGTCCAGCGGCTAAGACCCATACTCCCAATGCAGAAGGCCCAGGTTCATTCCCTTGTCAGGGAATTCAATTCCACATTCCACAACTAAGATGAACCACAGCCAAATAAGTAAATATTAGAAAAAAAATTATTCCCAAGAAAAAGAAATGCAAGAAGGCAAAGTGATTGTCTGAGGAGGCCTTACAAATAGCTGAGAAGAGAAGAGAAGTGAAAGGCAAAGAAGAAAAGGAAAGATATATCCAACTGAATACAGAGTTCCAGAAAATAACAGGAAGAGATAAGAAAGCCTTAAATGAACAATGCAAAGAAATAGAAAATAATAGAATGTGAAAGACTAGAGACCTCTTCTAGAAAAATGCAGATATTAACAGAACATTTTACACAAGATTGGGCACAATATAGGACAGAAATGGCCAGGACCTAACAGATGCAGAAGAGAATAAGAAGAGGTGGCAAGAAAAAATAAACTAGAGAAAAAGTCTAGGTCATTACTCTAGAAAGCAAATAATCACATACGCACAAACCTCTGGAACAAATAGGTGAGTTCAGCCAAGTTGCAGGATACAACATCAGCATAAGAAAACAACTAGCATTTCTGTATACTAACAATGTGCAGAGTTCAAAATGGCAGAGTGGAAGGATGTGTGCTCATCTTCTCCTGTGAGAACACCAAAATCACAACTAGCTGTTGAAGCAACTTCAACAAGAGGACATAGGAATCCACCAGAAAAGAACCCACACCCAAGGACAAAGGAGAAACCAAAATGGTCAACACTGAAATCAGACTGATGATATTTTTTGAGCCAAAGATAGAGAAACACTATATGGTCAGCAAAAACAATAGCTAGGGCTGACTGTGGCTCAGAAAAATGGGCTCCTTATTTCAAAATCCAAGCTTAAATTGAAGAAAGCAGGGAAAGCCATTAGACATTTCAGGTATAATCTAAATCAAATCCATTACTATTATACAGTGGAGGTGACAAAATAGATTCAAGGGATTAGATCTGATAGAGTGCCTGAAGAACTATGGACTGAGGCTCGTAAGTTTGTACAGGGGATGGTAACAAAAAATTATCCCCAAGGCTCTTCCCTGGTGGTCCAGCGGCTAAGACCCATACTCCCAATGCAGAAGGCCCAGGTTCATTCCCTTGTCAGGGAATTCAATTCCACATTCCACAACTAAGATGAACCACAGCCAAATAAGTAAATATTAGAAAAAAAATTATTCCCAAGAAAAAGAAATGCAAGAAGGCAAAGTGATTGTCTGAGGAGGCCTTACAAATAGCTGAGAAGAGAAGAGAAGTGAAAGGCAAAGAAGAAAAGGAAAGATATATCCAACTGAATACAGAGTTCCAGAAAATAACAGGAAGAGATAAGAAAGCCTTAAATGAACAATGCAAAGAAATAGAAAATAATAGAATGTGAAAGACTAGAGACCTCTTCTAGAAAAATGCAGATATTAACAGAACATTTTACACAAGATTGGGCACAATATAGGACAGAAATGGCCAGGACCTAACAGATGCAGAAGAGAATAAGAAGAGGTGGCAAGAATACTCAAAAGATCTATACACAAAAAGGTCATAATGTCTCAGATAACTAAAGGTCTAGGTCATTACTCTAGAGCCAGACATTTTGGAGTGTGAAGTCAAGTGGGCTTAGGAAGCATCACTATGAACAAAGCTAGTGGAGGTGATGGAATTCCACCTGAGCTATGTCAGTTCTAAAATATAGTGCTGTTAAAATGCTGTACTCAATATGCCAACAAATTTGGAAAACCCAGTAGTGGAAACAGGACTGGAAAAAGTTTTCATTCCAATCCCAAAGAAAGGCAATGCCAAAGAATCTTCAAAATACTATACAGTTGCATTCATTTCACTTGCTAGCAAGGTAATGCTCCAAATTCTTAAAGCTAGGCTTCAGCAGTATGTTAACAGAGAATTCCCAGATGTACAAGCTGGATTTAGAAAAGGTAGAGGCACCAGAAACAGCAAGGGAATTCACCTCCAAAAAATCTTCTTCTGCTTCATGATTCCAAATTGGAAAAAGAGTATGTCAAGGCTGTACATTATCACCCTGCTTATTTAACTTCTATGCTGAGAACATCATACAAAATACTGGACTGGATGAATCACAAGATGGCATCAGGATTTCTGGGAGAAATATCAACAGCCTCACATATGCAGATGTTACCACTCCAATAGCAGAAAGCAAAGAGGAACTAAAGAGCCTTTTGATATATTGAAAGAGGAGAGGGAAAAAGTTGGCTTCAAACTGAACATTCAAAAAACTAAGATTATGGCATCTTTCCCCATCATTTTGTGGTAAATAAATGGGGAGAAAAATGGAAACAGTGGGATATTGTATTTTCTTGGGCTCTAAGATCAATGTGGATGGTGACTGCAGTCGCAAAATAAAAAGATGCTGGTTTCTTGGAAGGAAAGCTATGATAAACTTACACAGCATATTAAAAAGCAGAGACATCACTTTGTCAACAAGGCCTGTATAGTCAAAAGCTGTTTTTCCATAGTCATGTATGGATGTGAGAGTTGGACCATAAAGGAGGCTGAGTACCAACGAATTGATGCTTTTAACTGTGGTGCTAGAGAAGACTCTTGAGAGTCACTTGGACTGCAAGGAGATCAAACCAGTCAATCCTAAAAGAAATCAACCCTGAACATTCATTGGAAGGACTAATGCTGAAGTTCCTATATTTGACCACCTGTTGGAAAGAGTGTGCTAATTGGAAAAAATCCTGATGCTGAAAAAGAATGATGGCAAGAGGAGAAGGGGCAGCACAGGATAAGATGGTTGGATGGCATCCCCAACTCAATGGACACGAGTTTGAACCAACTCCAAGAGATACCAAAGGACAGTGCAGCCTGGCATGCTGCAGTTCACGGGGTTGCAAAGAGTCGGACAGGAATTTGCAACTGAAGAACAAATACCAGCAATGAACATGTAAAAATTAAGTAAAAACTCAATACTATTATAAATGAAAACAGTTCTCTCTTTGAACAAATTTTAGTTAGGTTCCTCAGAGGCCTATCCTCTATTAGTTCTCAACCTTTATTTTCAGCAAAGAATCTTGCTTAGTCAGTTTAACAAGAATCTTCCTATCCTTGATGTCTGATGGTCCTTAATATTTTATCAAGCTTATTATCCCACACTCTTGACGTGTATGCCCTCCTTCTGACTTTAGTAAAAACTCATGTTAAGTCAGTTTAGCAAGAATTCCCCTACCCTTGATGTCTCCTCTTAATAATTTTCCACCACTGTCTCCCTCATTCAGCTCATTGGCTATAAATCCTCACTTACTCTTATGTTTGTAGTGGAACCTTGTCTTTCTACCCAGTTGTGATAGACTTGACCTTTATCATAATATTCTTGAATAGAATCTTTCCTATTATTTTAACAAGTATTCCCCATCATTTTGTGGTAAATAAATGGGGAGAAAAATGGAAACAGTGGGATATTGTATTTTCTTGGGCTCTAAGATCAATGTGGATGGTGACTGCAGTCGCAAAATAAAAAGATGCTGGTTTCTTGGAAGGAAAGCTATGATAAACTTACACAGCATATTAAAAAGCAGAGACATCACTTTGTCAACAAGGCCTGTATAGTCAAAAGCTGTTTTTCCATAGTCATGTATGGATGTGAGAGTTGGACCATAAAGGAGGCTGAGTACCAACGAATTGATGCTTTTAACTGTGGTGCTAGAGAAGACTCTTGAGAGTCACTTGGACTGCAAGGAGATCAAACCAGTCAATCCTAAAAGAAATCAACCCTGAACATTCATTGGAAGGACTAATGCTGAAGTTCCTATATTTGACCACCTGTTGGAAAGAGTGTGCTAATTGGAAAAATCCTGATGCTGAAAAGAATGATGGCAAGAGGAGAAGGGGCAGCACAGGATAAGATGGTTGGATGGCATCCCCAACTCAATGGACACGAGTTTGAACCAACTCCAAGAGATACCAAAGGACAGTGCAGCCTGGCATGCTGCAGTTCACGGGGTTGCAAAGAGTCGGACAGGAATTTGCAACTGAAGAACAAATACCAGCAATGAACATGTAAAAATTAAGTAAAAACTCAATACTATTATAAATGAAAACAGTTCTCTCTTTGAACAAATTTTAGTTAGGTTCCTCAGAGGCCTATCCTCTATTAGTTCTCAACCTTTATTTTCAGCAAAGAATCTTGCTTAGTCAGTTTAACAAGAATCTTCCTATCCTTGATGTCTGATGGTCCTTAATATTTTATCAAGCTTATTATCCCACACTCTTGACGTGTATGCCCTCCTTCTGACTTTAGTAAAAACTCATGTTAAGTCAGTTTAGCAAGAATTCCCCTACCCTTGATGTCTCCTCTTAATAATTTTCCACCACTGTCTCCCTCATTCAGCTCATTGGCTATAAATCCTCACTTACTCTTATGTTTGTAGTGGAACCTTGTCTTTCTACCCAGTTGTGATAGACTTGACCTTTATCATAATATTCTTGAATAGAATCTTTCCTATTATTTTAACAAGTATAAGAATAACATATTTTATACAGTCATTACAAAGAATACAAAATACTCTGGTATATAGTCTAAAATGTACAGGATCTAAATTTGTATATTTAATATGATTACAAAAAATGATTTATTTCCCTACTAGGGCATTTTGCTAGAGCCTCATGTATTTGTGGAAGTAGAAAAAAAAAAAAAAAAAAAGGACAGTTCTGCAGATGGGAAAACTGCTGAATTAATTGGAGTGCAATTCTGCCCATAAATTTTCCTTTGCAGAAATGACGAGAGACCTTCAACCATTCTTTTCTCTTCGGTCCCTGTCCAGCCCACCCCTAGTTTGGTAATTGAACTTATAAGACATTGAGTGAGAGGTGGCTTCAGCTTTGGTATTCCTCAGAATAGTCTTCATAACGCATTTAAGAAATAATTGTTACTCTCATTGGGCCCTGAAACATTTACCCAGTACAAAGTCACTGTCACTTTATCATGCAGCAAAAGCTGAAAGATTCTGATCAGTGATAGTCCACACACCAATCATAACAAACATACCATTATACTAAACCCGAAAGATTAGAGAACTCTGAATAATGAAGTTTTACCCACATGCCAGAAACACTGTATGTTTTCTGATTTATGGTGAAAGGCTTCTTTTCTTGGAGTTTTAGAAAGGCATCTTTGCCACTTGGGATTCTGATATGTATAGAAAGAAAATGTAAGAGCGTAAATTCACAGTTATTCCCTAACACTGCCCAATCTCTCTATGGTCCTAAAATAAATCTGAGTTCTTTAAGGTTTCCTTTGTAATAGAGGATTAATAATATGCATTATCTATAGTCTGAGTTCACTAAAAGAAACATGCATTATAGAAATAAATTACTGTCTTTATGTGTGTCATCATGTATCTTCTTCCAGTAGAATTCTCTGACTAATACAGTCTTTACAACACTGTATATTAACATTCACAGTTGAGGGTAAGAGTGCCTAATAGCTTTACCCTTGATGTCTCCTCTTATTTTCAATGTATCACTCATTGGCTTAACTCTTTTTTGTTTGTAGTGGAACCTTGTCTTTCTACCCAGTTGTGATAGACTTGACCTTTATCATAATATTCTTGAATAGAATCTTTCCTATTATTTTAACAAGTATAAGAATAACATATTTTATACAGTCATTACAAAGAATACAAAATACTCTGGTATATAGTCTAAAATGTACAGGATCTAAATTTGTATATTTAATATGATTACAAAAAATGATTTATTTCCCTACTAGGGCATTTTGCTAGAGCCTCATGTATTTGTGGAAGTAGAAAAAAAAAAAAAAAAAAAGGACAGTTCTGCAGATGGGAAAACTGCTGAATTAATTGGAGTGCAATTCTGCCCATAAATTTTCCTTTGCAGAAATGACGAGACCTTCAACCATTCTTTTCTCTTCGGTCCCTGTCCAGCCCACCCCTAGTTTGGTAATTGAACTTATAAGACATTGAGTGAGAGGTGGCTTCAGCTTTGGTATTCCTCAGAATAGTCTTCATAACGCATTTAAGAAATAATTGTTACTCTCATTGGGCCCTGAAACATTTACCCAGTACAAAGTCACTGTCACTTTATCATGCAGCAAAAGCTGAAAGATTCTGATCAGTGATAGTCCACACACCAATCATAACAAACATACCATTATACTAAACCCGAAAGATTAGAGAACTCTGAATAATGAAGTTTTACCCACATGCCAGAAACACTGTATGTTTTCTGATTTATGGTGAAAGGCTTCTTTTCTTGGAGTTTTAGAAAGGCATCTTTGCCACTTGGGATTCTGATATGTATAGAAAGAAAATGTAAGAGCGTAAATTCACAGTTATTCCCTAACACTGCCCAATCTCTCTATGGTCCTAAAATAAATCTGAGTTCTTTAAGGTTTCCTTTGTAATAGAGGATTAATAATATGCATTATCTATAGTCTGAGTTCACTAAAAGAAACATGCATTATAGAAATAAATTACTGTCTTTATGTGTGTCATCATGTATCTTCTTCCAGTAGAATTCTCTGACTAATACAGTCTTTTACAACACTGTATATTAACATTCACAGTTGAGGGTAAGAGTGCCTAATAGCTTTGGTATTATAGAAAGCAGAATGAGTTTTCTGAACAAAGTTGTTTAAGACAGTGATTTCTGATTTCTCTCAGCTATAAACATCATTTTAGGATTATCTCCTAAAGAATGGTTTATATGAAAAAATAAGTCATAAATGATATTTAAAATTATTCTGGCTAATTTTTAAAGTTAGGTAGTGTGTCTATAGAAAATATATTTTCAATGCTGTCCCTAATTTTCTTATTGACTTATCCTCCCTCCAACCCCCTATCTCTTTACCACTCTCTCTGTCTCTCTGTCTCTGTTTCTGTTTCTCTCTCTGCCTCTCACACACAGACACACACAAACACACACAGACACACACCCACATGCAGGCAAACACAGAAAAGTTAAAGTTTGCTAGTTATACTTTTCTGGCTCAATTCCTTAAACTCTATAGGCCTAAACATAGAGAAAAATATTTCTGCATTACCTCATCACTCGGTGATATTTATTGTACTTAGAACTTAGTATGCAAAGAAAAATAGTTTATGTAGAGTTTGTTTTCAATTTTCTTGGATTGACAGTAAAAGTTAAAAATATATATATTTATCTGGTTGAATAAGGATGTTCAAAGATTCCAAATGATTAGGGAGATAAGAAGTAACCATAGTAATAATAAAAGACCAGGAAACATTGATTGGCTGAAGTGCATTTTTCTAGGCAATAGAACAAAGATTCTACCAGGAAGATTCACACTGATTTATTTTATCCTAAATTCTTCTGAGAAGTTATTTTTTTTTCAATCTGCTATTTAACTCTTCTCTTTTTTTAATAATTAAACTCATTTTTATGAGCAGTGTAGAAATATTTCCAGTTTTACATGGCTAATTTTTTTCCTTTTACATCCCACTATTTCTTCTGTATGTGAACAAATGAATATGTGTGTTTTTATTTAAGCTGTCAATATTGCTTACTGTGACTCTAGTCAGAGACAAGAAAAACATAGTCTAAAATTATGATTTTCAACAGGCAGGGAAGAAAAAAAATGAGTTGAATCACCTGACTATTTCCTAATTACATAGAAAAATCTCCCTTAAAGGTTCTGATGCCCACTTTGCTATAACCAACAAGTAAACAGAGAACTTTCCTCCTCTGATTATTTTTTGAACCAAATATTATAAATTTTATTAGGTCAAAAATGATAGAAAAAACACAAATTTATATAATGAATATATTCCAGAATATTATAGATCTTTAGAAGTATAAATTAATTTTCAAAACTTATATGTAAAATTTAAAACATTTCATGAGACTTAAAAATAAAAGGAAAATTCCACAGTTTTACCTTACAGATACAAATTTTATAATTATTTCTGTACATTTCCTCTCATTATTTTCTCTTGTGCATATTTTCATATTTTTCTGCCTTGAGTTTTTTTTTTTTTTTTTTTTTTTTCCAGAAATATAACACGCAAATGTAGAGTGGATGATAAAAAAGAAACCCCTTCTCTAAGAAATACTGCTGTCATGATCCAGTGTTACTAAGATGAATACACAAGTGAATAGTTGAATATCCTATTCACAAGTATATTAGGACACAAGTTAGATTAAGAACTATCACTGTGCGTACAACCTGAATCCATTACCCCCATTTGCTTAGTTAGAGAGAAGTAAGTCATCACAAATAATCTTACAACTAAACATAATATAAACTCACTGTCATTAAAGTTGTTTTAGAAATTAGGTCATGTTATTCAAATCTCCATGTTACCCAGGCTCCCCAATCATGTAGTTATCGAAAGGAAACTAAATATTTACTGAAATAAATCAAATATAGATTACAGTACCTATTATCTCTGAAGATAAATGGCTATTGTAAATGTGTCTGTGTTTTCATTTCTTAACCAAACTGCGTACATTCTCAGTCACATCAGTCATGTCCAACTCTTTGAAACCCTTTGGTCAGTAGCCCACCTGGCTCTTTTGTCTAAGAAATTCTCCAGGCAAAAATATGGCAGTAGCCCACCGCTGGAAGCTCTTTTGTTTTTCCTGTCAATATTGCTTACTGTGACTCTAGTCAGAGACAAGAAAAACATAGTCTAAAATTATGATTTTCAACAGGCAGGGAAGAAAAAAAATGAGTTGAATCACCTGACTATTTCCTAATTACATAGAAAAATCTCCCTTAAAGGTTCTGATGCCCACTTTGCTATAACCAACAAGTAAACAGAGAACTTTCCTCCTCTGATTATTTTTTGAACCAAATATTATAAATTTTATTAGGTCAAAAATGATAGAAAAAACACAAATTTATATAATGAATATATTCCAGAATATTATAGATCTTTAGAAGTATAAATTAATTTTCAAAACTTATATGTAAAATTTAAAACATTTCATGAGACTTAAAAATAAAAAGGAAAATTCCACAGTTTTACCTTACAGATACAAATTTTATAATTATTTCTGTACATTTCCTCTCATTATTTTCTCTTGTGCATATTTTCATATTTTTCTGCCTTGAGTTTTTTTTTTTTTTTTTTTTTTACCCAGAAATATAACACGCAAATGTAGAGTGGATGATAAAAAAGAAACCCCTTCTCTAAGAAATACTGCTGTCATGATCCAGTGTTACTAAGATGAATACACAAGTGAATAGTTGAATATCCTATTCACAAGTATATTAGGACACAAGTTAGATTAAGAACTATCACTGTGCGTACAACCTGAATCCATTACCCCCATTTGCTTAGTTAGAGAGAAGTAAGTCATCACAAATAATCTTACAACTAAACATAATATAAACTCACTGTCATTAAAGTTGTTTTAGAAATTAGGTCATGTTATTCAAATCTCCATGTTACCCAGGCTCCCCAATCATGTAGTTATCGAAAGGAAACTAAATATTTACTGAAATAAATCAAATATAGATTACAGTACCTATTATCTCTGAAGATAAATGGCTATTGTAAATGTGTCTGTGTTTTCATTTCTTAACCAAACTGCGTACATTCTCAGTCACATCAGTCATGTCCAACTCTTTGAAACCCTTTGGTCAGTAGCCCACCTGGCTCTTTTGTCTAAGAAATTCTCCAGGCAAAAATATGGCAGTGGATTGCCATTTTTTTCTTCAGGGGATCTTCCTGACTCAGGGATCAAATCTGCCTCTTTTTGTTTTTCCTGCATTGACAGGCAGGTTCTGTACTACCCAGCATCACTGGACAATTCCCCTTAATCAAATTACAATTCTCCAGGTTTTCTAGTGTAATATTAAAGAACACAAAAGCTGGAATTTCAGAAATGAGTTCAGTTTTTTGATCCTCAACTGAAGGATCAAAGTGTGAGATTCTGGGAAATTCAGTTAAGCTAATAGAAAATCCAATTTCTCATCAGTAAAATTAGAACAATTATTTTAAAGTACTTATCAAAGAAACTGTAGAAATTAAATACTCAGTAAGTGGTAGCAATCATCTCTATATGAAGTTAGCTCTGTAGTGTATTGACTGGTAAGTCAATATATATATTCCAATATGGGTTTGATTCAAGAAGAAAGCCCTTGATTTAATCACAAACTTAATTCAAGCTGAAATAAATACGAATGCCTGCAATTGAGATCTTTGGTAATTATGCATAGATTATTCTAGGTTTGCTGCTAAACAAAGCTGAAACGAAATGATAAAGGAGTTAATTTGATCAATTATTAATTTCTCTTTATATTTTAGCACATGGTAATGCAATTTTTTTTTTAAAAAAAAGGACATAAAACATTCACTCTGACCCTTAAGAATTTATAATTTAATTCAGTAATTACATTTCAGATTTTGGATATGTATTTAATTTTCTTGGGGAAAAAAATTCGGCAGTATGTTAGGTGAGTTAATAACTACCACTTGCTCCAATCTGCCAAAGTTTATGAAATGCTAACCTATTTCAGAGAAGAAAAAGTGGCAAATGGAAAAAAGTTAAAGAGAGACAAATAGTAAAGAAACAATTTTTTAAGGAAACTAAAAATACTTGTTTTAAAAAATCATTCTTTTGAAAGCATAAGGGTGACACCTACATGCTCAGTCATGTCTGACTCTTTTTGACCCAATGCACTGTAGCTGGTGAGGCTTCTCAGTCCATTGGATTTCCCCAGTAAGAATCCTGGAGTAGCCATTTTCTCCTCCATGGGATCTTTGTGATCCAGGGATTAAACCCATGTCTCCTGGATCTCCTACATTGTACGAGGATTCTTTACCACTGAACCACTGTCAAAGCTCTAGGAAAATGGAGGATTGCTCATATCTTGGAAATGCAGTTACCATCCTCTGTCCATCGTTTTTTCAAAATGCTTGGTTACAAAGAGAAAGAAAAATGTAACTGCTCATTGACTACCAAGGATTCTTAAACATAGATTCAAGATTGAATTTTAGGTACAACAGAAAATTTCTATTCTCATCCTCATGTTATTCTAAGAACTCAATTTCTTCCTGTTGTTTACCTGATCCAGATTTTTCTTTTTTTTAGTTTTTTTTTTTTGGGAGGGGGGGGGGAGGTGCACGGGTTGGTGAGGGATGGGGGTAGGCGGCCACTTCTATTGGTCTTTCATTTATCAATTTTCATGCATCTTTGCTCTTTGGCCCGTGTGGGCGTCCCATCACAGTGGCCTCTCTCATGGCAGAGCACCGGCTCTGGGCGCATACGCTCCAGAGCTCTGGCTCGGTAATTGTACACATCAGTCCAGCGCTCCGCGGCATGTGGGATCTTCCCCCAGGCCAGGGCATGCCGGACAAAGCTGAAACGAAATGATAAAGGAGTTAATTTGATCAATTATTAATTTCTCTTTATATTTTAGCACATGGTAATGCAATTTTTTAAAAAGGACATAAAACATTCACTCTGACCCTTAAGAATTTATAATTTAATTCAGTAATTACATTTCAGATTTTGGATATGTATTTAATTTTCTTGGGGAAAAAAATTCGGCAGTATGTTAGGTGAGTTAATAACTACCACTTGCTCCAATCTGCCAAAGTTTATGAAATGCTAACCTATTTCAGAGAAGAAAAAGTGGCAAATGGAAAAAAGTTAAAGAGAGACAAATAGTAAAGAAACAATTTTTTAAGGAAACTAAAAATACTTGTTTTAAAAAATCATTCTTTTGAAAGCATAAGGGTGACACCTACATGCTCAGTCATGTCTGACTCTTTTTGACCCAATGCACTGTAGCTGGTGAGGCTTCTCAGTCCATTGGATTTCCCCAGTAAGAATCCTGGAGTAGCCATTTTCTCCTCCATGGGATCTTTGTGATCCAGGGATTAAACCCATGTCTCCTGGATCTCCTACATTGTACGAGGATTCTTTACCACTGAACCACTGTCAAAGCTCTAGGAAAATGGAGGATTGCTCATATCTTGGAAATGCAGTTACCATCCTCTGTCCATCGTTTTTTCAAAATGCTTGGTTACAAAGAGAAAGAAAAATGTAACTGCTCATTGACTACCAAGGATTCTTAAACATAGATTCAAGATTGAATTTTAGGTACAACAGAAAATTTCTATTCTCATCCTCATGTTATTCTAAGAACTCAATTTCTTCCTGTTGTTTACCTGATCCAGATTTTTCTTTTTTTTAGTTTTTTTTTTTTGGGAGGGGGGTGGGAGGTGCACGGGTTGGTGAGGGATGGGGGTAGGCGGCCACTTCTATTGGTCTTTCATTTATCAATTTTCATGCATCTTTGCTCTTTGGCCCGTGTGGGCGTCCCATCACAGTGGCCTCTCTCATGGCAGAGCACCGGCTCTGGGCGCATACGCTCCAGAGCTCTGGCTCGGTAATTGTACACATCAGTCCAGCCGCTCCGCGGCATGTGGGATCTTCCCAGGCCAGGGATCCAACCGGTGCCCCTTGCACTGCAAGGCGGTGTCCTTACCCACTGGACCACCAGGGAAGCCCCTGATCCAGACTGAAAAAGGAAATATGTATGTGTGTGTATATATATATATATATATATATATATATATATATATATATAAGAAAATTTTATATTTCTGCTTGAAAAATACTAAAAGTAGTAATTTAGAAAAACTGAAAACCCACGGTGACTATTTTGTTTTGAGTATCTTTACTTTTGAATCAATTTTAGAAACAGTGGTAGGCAAAAGAAACTATGTTTAACTGTGCTCCTACTTATAAATGATTATGAAATAGGCACAGTGTTCTGCATATGTATGTATGTTTATTGATAAAAGTATTAAAATAAAACCAGAGTTTAATATCTCTGATTTGGCTTTAGGGTAGAGGAAAACATAAAGAAGAAAAAGTCCTGTATGGGTAAAGGGGGAAGGTAAATTATTTAACACTTTTTAGATCTTACACCTCAACAATCTTTTTATGAAGGACCAGGTGAAATGATGTAGTAAAGGATTAGGCAAGCTTCAAGGATTTGGGGGCTTCCCTGGTACCCAGTGGCTCAGCAATAAAGGACCACCCTGCAATACAGGAGATGTGGGTTCAATCCCTGTCTTGGGAAGATCCTCTAAAGGAGGGCATGGCAATCCACTCCAGTGTTCTTGCCTGGAGAATCCCATGGGCAGAAGAGACTGGCAGGATCACAGAGTCAGACATGACTGAAGCGATTGAGCATGCATGCACACACAAGGATCTTCGATTGATCTATTTTTAAGGTAACTTTTAGAATCTGTGAATTACATTCATTACTTTTTTATTAGCACTAATATAATTTATTCTCTTATTTTTATGAGTGAATAAATTTATTTCCTCCAGTAACATTCATTCCAGCTTAGTTATAAGGTAGACAGTTCTAGTACTATCTTTAAGCATAGGTGAAGCAGATGAACTTTTGTTAGGAAATGTGAACTTAACCGAATAATAGGATAATGAGGGATGAAAATGATCTCTCCAATCAAAAACATTTCCAAATGTTGGTATCCCTCATTTGGAAGTTTGGGAGTGTAATTTCACATGTTTATGTTTTCTTGGTAATTCACTGTCAACATTCAGAGAAGAAATGAACCTTGGTTAGAAGTCGGGACACCTATGAGTCCTTTCCTGGCTTTAATATGGCATACAAGGATGAACTACTTTATAAAGCATCATAAAATTTTAATGTCAATGCTTCCCCCTTCCCTACATCAAAGCTGCCACATTGAGCAGAATTCAATCTGCTATGCAGTAGGTCCTTGTTGGTTATCCAACTCTAAATATAGCAGTATGTACAGGCAATAATAAAAGCCACCATTTTGACTAGAATTCTTCTCAAAAAAGGTTCCCAAATTTGAAAATAAGATAATATAGTAGAGACAAAACACGATTTTTCCTGGAAATTATATATATATAATTCTATTCTATTGGTCTTTCATTTATCTATTTTCATCCATCTTCATTCTTTGGCCCATGTGGGCCTCCCATCGCGGTGGCCTCTGTTGTCGCAGAGCACCGGCTCTGGGCGCATGCACTCCAGAGCTCTGGCTTGGTAGTTGGACACACTGGTCCAGCCACTCCACGGCACGTGGGATCTTCCCAGGCCAGGGATCGAACCGGTACCCCTTGCACTGCAAAGCGGTGTCCTTACCCACTGAACCACCAGGGAAGCCCCGGAATTATATTTCTTAATGTTAATTAGTTACTTTCCTATTCTATGGCCAGAATTAAAAAGTAAACATGTGAAAATCATTGGAGGTCTTATGCAGGTTCCATACCAAAAACTTAACAAAATTTGTTTTGCTTTGGGCACTATATTTTTAGTTTTTCTTTCCTTTCTATACTTAGATCTAAACAAGCTCTTCAGAGAGCACCTCCAATACTGTTTTAGTATAAAAATAATCAAAGTAGATGATTTCATATCTTACTTTTAGCCATTGAATCCCACAGCTGCATTTTCCTATGCCTCTTTTTTTTTTTGGAAGGCAAAATTGATCTTAAATAGCAGTTATGTTGTATCTGTGTTCTTTAGACGTGTAACTATGTCAGCAGCTCTTGGTTTCTGTGTGCTTGGGGAATAAAGTACATATAGTTCTGAATACCAAAGCACCCCTCTTTATAACCTGAGAAGTGAAGGTTACCTCTGTTTCTAGCAGATCTCCACAGTTATGATATTCTTTACTGGGTATCCTCTCACCACCAGTCAATGGAATGCCATTGCTTTCCAGCCTTTATTACTGAATATCAGGTAATCGTTAGTTAAACCCACCCTTAATGTCTGTCTCAGAGCTTATAGCTATGACAGTTTTCTTTGAACTTCATCTGCACTTATAACCATAATCTACTGTGCTGCCTTTCTCCCAGACTCAGATCCTCCTTCATAACTTTCTTAGAAACAGATCTACTCTAGTTATCCCTGTTCATATCAAAAGATAATTTTCATATTTATCTGCTTTTTGCCGAGATATCAGGACGGGATAGGAGCTACTTCACAAGGATTAGAAGGGTCAGTTTTTTTACCGATGACTAGATTCCTCTTGAGCACACAGATATTGTTATAATGGGGTTGCCACAGCCTCACCTGAATTCTTATTCTAATTCTGGGCAACTGTGTAGGTGGTAAGAACTCCCTTTCATTGTGGCAAAATTTGCTTCTGTGAAACTCCTCTTCATGGCTCCCCATTTTGCTTCCTGTGTCCAACCAGAAATGCGTCTAATCTTGTTTCCACATGAAGCAAGAGCCAGCAAGTCCTGGTGTCCCATTGAACCCTAAACAGAAAAGAGTAGCTTGTAAGGGCTTTGAAAACATAGCCCTTACATACACAGCCTATGTTGTTTTGCCTTGTTACTAGTATTTAACAAAGATATGTTCAAAAATGTGTGATTTATTATTTATACTATTGTTTATAGTGAGGTTTGACTGAAATATAACCTGAGTGAGACACCTGTATTAGTCAGCCATAACTGCCTAACATCAGTCCTAGACTTCCATAATGACATACCACGTATTGAGTTACTTAAATACAAAAATTCATTGTCTTACATTTCTGCAGCCTAGAAGTCTGAGGTCAAGGAATCAGCAGGATTGGTTCCTTCTATTGGTTGTGAGTGGAGATCTATACACCTATTCATTACATAGGTACACCTATGCTTGGGGAATAAAGTACATATAGTTCTGAATACCAAAGCACCCCTCTTTATAACCTGAGAAGTGAAGGTTACCTCTGTTTCTAGCAGATCTCCACAGTTATGATATTCTTTACTGGGTATCCTCTCACCACCAGTCAATGGAATGCCATTGCTTTCCAGCCTTTATTACTGAATATCAGGTAATCGTTAGTTAAACCCACCCTTAATGTCTGTCTCAGAGCTTATAGCTATGACAGTTTTCTTTGAACTTCATCTGCACTTATAACCATAATCTACTGTGCTGCCTTTCTCCCAGACTCAGATCCTCCTTCATAACTTTCTTAGAAACAGATCTACTCTAGTTATCCCTGTTCATATCAAAAGATAATTTTCATATTTATCTGCTTTTTGCCGAGATATCAGGACGGGATAGGAGCTACTTCACAAGGATTAGAAGGGTCAGTTTTTTTACCGATGACTAGATTCCTCTTGAGCACACAGATATTGTTATAATGGGGTTGCCACAGCCTCACCTGAATTCTTATTCTAATTCTGGGCAACTGTGTAGGTGGTAAGAACTCCCTTTCATTGTGGCAAAATTTGCTTCTGTGAAACTCCTCTTCATGGCTCCCCATTTTGCTTCCTGTGTCCAACCAGAAATGCGTCTAATCTTGTTTCCACATGAAGCAAGAGCCAGCAAGTCCTGGTGTCCCATTGAACCCTAAACAGAAAAGAGTAGCTTGTAAGGGCTTTGAAAACATAGCCCTTACATACACAGCCTATGTTGTTTTGCCTTGTTACTAGTATTTAACAAAGATATGTTCAAAAATGTGTGATTTATTATTTATACTATTGTTTATAGTGAGGTTTGACTGAAATATAACCTGAGTGAGACACCTGTATTAGTCAGCCATAACTGCCTAACATCAGTCCTAGACTTCCATAATGACATACCACGTATTGAGTTACTTAAATACAAAAATTCATTGTCTTACATTTCTGCAGCCTAGAAGTCTGAGGTCAAGGAATCAGCAGGATTGGTTCCTTCTATTGGTTGTGAGTGGAGATCTATACACCTATTCATTACATAGGTATGGTATGTGCATGCCTAGTAAGTTGCTCAGTCGTGTCTGAATTTTTTGTCACCCCATCAATTGAAACCCATCAGGTCCCTCTGTCCCTGAAATTTTTCAGGCAAGAATATTGGAGTGGGTTGCCATTTCCTACTCCAGGTGATCTTCCTACTCCAGGTGCCCAACCCAGTGATTAAACCTGCATCTTTTGTGTCTCCTGCATTGGCAGGTGGATTCCTTACCATTGCACCACCTGAGAATCCACCATTTTGGCTATAATTATTTTCAAAAAGTATTCCCAATTTGAAAATACGATAATTCAGTGGAGACAAAGTGTGATTTTTCCTGAAAATTATATTTCTTAACATTAGTTACTTTTATCCTCTTTTCTTTAAGCATATATATCACAGCAAACTCATGTTGCTCTCTGATGCCTGATCAAAAATGTGAAAATACGTGTGAATAAGAGAGAAACACAATATTCAGGAGAGAGATGACAGATAGATGGATAGATGGACAAATAGACAGACAGGCTACGAGATTTGTTGCAAGGATCTCGATTAAATAACTATGGGGCATATAACCAGGCAAGTTTAAAATCTATAGGAAGGGGCTTACCCGGTGGTCCAGTGGATAAAGAGTCTGCCTTGCAGTGCAAGTGGCACTGGTTCAATCCCTGACCAGGGAAGATCCCATGTGCCATGGAGTGGCTTGACCAGTGTGTCCGATTATGAGCCAGTGCTCTGGAGCACAAGTGCCCAGAGCCAGTGCTTTACAGAGAGAGAGGCCACTGCAATGGGAGGCCCACACATGCCAAAGAATAAAAAGATGGCTGAAAATAAATATAAATAAGGCATGATGGAGAAAAGAAAAAAAAATCCATAGGACAGTCCATCAATAAAAGCAGACTAGAAACTTCAGCAGGAGCAGATATCATAGTGGACAAAGAGAATTTCTTCTTCCTCAGGGAAATCTCAATTCTGCCCATAATGTCTTTCACAAAAAGATGTGACAAATCAGACTTTAATCTTTTAATGACATACCACGTATTGAGTTACTTAAATACAAAATTCATTGTCTTACATTTCTGCAGCCTAGAAGTCTGAGGTCAAGGAATCAGCAGGATTGGTTCCTTCTATTGGTTGTGAGTGGAGATCTATACACCTATTCATTACATAGGTATGGTATGTGCATGCCTAGTAAGTTGCTCAGTCGTGTCTGAATTTTTTGTCACCCCATCAATTGAAACCCATCAGGTCCCTCTGTCCCTGAAATTTTTCAGGCAAGAATATTGGAGTGGGTTGCCATTTCCTACTCCAGGTGATCTTCCTACTCCAGGTGCCCAACCCAGTGATTAAACCTGCATCTTTTGTGTCTCCTGCATTGGCAGGTGGATTCCTTACCATTGCACCACCTGAGAATCCACCATTTTGGCTATAATTATTTTCAAAAAGTATTCCCAATTTGAAAATACGATAATTCAGTGGAGACAAAGTGTGATTTTTCCTGAAAATTATATTTCTTAACATTAGTTACTTTTATCCTCTTTTCTTTAAGCATATATATCACAGCAAACTCATGTTGCTCTCTGATGCCTGATCAAAAATGTGAAAATACGTGTGAATAAGAGAGAAACACAATATTCAGGAGAGAGATGACAGATAGATGGATAGATGGACAAATAGACAGACAGGCTACGAGATTTGTTGCAAGGATCTCGATTAAATAACTATGGGGCATATAACCAGGCAAGTTTAAAATCTATAGGAAGGGGCTTACCCGGTGGTCCAGTGGATAAAGAGTCTGCCTTGCAGTGCAAGTGGCACTGGTTCAATCCCTGACCAGGGAAGATCCCATGTGCCATGGAGTGGCTTGACCAGTGTGTCCGATTATGAGCCAGTGCTCTGGAGCACAAGTGCCCAGAGCCAGTGCTTTACAGAGAGAGAGGCCACTGCAATGGGAGGCCCACACATGCCAAAGAATAAAAAGATGGCTGAAAATAAATATAAATAAGGCATGATGGAGAAAAGAAAAAAAAATCCATAGGACAGTCCATCAATAAAAGCAGACTAGAAACTTCAGCAGGAGCAGATATCATAGTGGACAAAGAGAATTTCTTCTTCCTCAGGGAAATCTCAATTCTGCCCATAATGTCTTTCACAAGATTGACTCAGGCCCATCCAGATGATCTCCTATTCATAAAATCAACTGATCATATGTGTGAATGACATTTATAAAGTATTTTCACATGTGTGCATGCTAAGTTGCCTCAGTCGTGTCCAACTCGTTGAGATCTTGTGGACTGTAGCCTTCCAGACTCCTCTGTCTATGAGATTCTCCAAGCAAGAACACTGGGGTGGGTTACCATGCCCTCCTACAAGGGATCTTCCTGAACCAGGAATTGAATCCCTGCCTCTTCTATCTCTTGCATTAACAGACAGTTTCTTTACCACTCATCTCACCTGGGAAGCTCAACATGTCACAGCACCACCACAATTCATGGTAGATTAAGTACTAGAACCTCATCATGTTGAGATTCACTACCCCAGGAACTCACTCCCACTCTATTATGAGTGGCTGCCTGAGGTGCCATATGCATAGGGATTCTGATATTGTGTCTTGTCTCAGCACAAAGATTACTTAGTATTATCTGTCAAAGGCAAGGGATAAAGGAACAGCTATTTATGGAGTTGGTATTCTTAATCTAATACCAAAAATAGATAAATAAAAAATACTAGTGATATATGGCCAACTGTGATTTGTTTAACAACAGAGACTCAAACAAAGTACTACACTATCCAGGAAAATGCAGTTATATATCATAATGTAAGGACAGTCTCTTTAGGGCAATGTGTGCTTAAAATTTTTCCAGAGCCAGTTTTTCTATTATAGTGTGCAATTTAGTAAATTTGTTGAAAAATAAAAATAATATGTAAAGATGTCTAAGATGGATTACATTATTCTCCTTGGGAATTTAAGTCTTTCAAAGTGTTTATAACATGTATTGCATGTTTATCATGATGTGTAGGTAGAATAAATCAGTGGAAAATGGTTTTCAAGAAGAGAGATTTCATTATCTCACCACTTCATTTGAATGTTTAGAGAACTGCTTGAAAATCTAATAAATATTTTAATCTTTTGCTTTAAAAAGTATTTTCTTAAGCATAACTCTTAGACAAAATACTTAAAACTGCAATTTAACCTTCCATACATAGTTATTTCCAGATTTTTAAATGCTGTACTTTCAACACTTTTTTCAACACTTCAATTTAGTTTTATTTCTCATGGTTTGTTTTAATTTTCCTTTAAAAAATAAGTATTGAGATTTGTAGCTGTGGATAAATGATAGTATTTTCATAATTTTTTATGCAGAGATACAGTAAAACTAATTAAAATAACCATGATTGTATGCATTTAAAAAAAGAACAAAAAGACAGGAAGAAATGTTTCCTCTATAAGCAAAAAACATATAATCAATGATTTGTTTACTGAAAGAACTAAGTAAATTGTGCTTGGCAATGCACTACAAGATGAAGACAACAACACAGAACACATCATATGTAGCTACTCAGAATAATCATCCATGAAAATCTTTCTACAACAGAGTCCTGTGAAGGGTAATCCCAGGAAAGTGTTCTGGATCCAGGACCATGACCCCATAATTAATGAGCTCCTAACACTGGAGAAGGCTCTGCAGGCTTGCCCAGCCACATTCCTAATTCATTTTGTGTCTTGTCTCAGCACAAAGATTACTTAGTATTATCTGTCAAAGGCAAGGGATAAAGGAACAGCTATTTATGGAGTTGGTATTCTTAATCTAATACCAAAAATAGATAAATAAAAAATACTAGTGATATATGGCCAACTGTGATTTGTTTAACAACAGAGACTCAAACAAAGTACTACACTATCCAGGAAAATGCAGTTATATATCATAATGTAAGGACAGTCTCTTTAGGGCAATGTGTGCTTAAAATTTTTCCAGAGCCAGTTTTTCTATTATAGTGTGCAATTTAGTAAATTTGTTGAAAAATAAAAATAATATGTAAAGATGTCTAAGATGGATTACATTATTCTCCTTGGGAATTTAAGTCTTTCAAAGTGTTTATAACATGTATTGCATGTTTATCATGATGTGTAGGTAGAATAAATCAGTGGAAAATGGTTTTCAAGAAGAGAGATTTCATTATCTCACCACTTCATTTGAATGTTTAGAGAACTGCTTGAAAATCTAATAAATATTTTAATCTTTTGCTTTAAAAAGTATTTTCTTAAGCATAACTCTTAGACAAAATACTTAAAACTGCAATTTAACCTTCCATACATAGTTATTTCCAGATTTTTAAATGCTGTACTTTCAACACTTTTTTCAACACTTCAATTTAGTTTTATTTCTCATGGTTTGTTTTAATTTTCCTTTAAAAAATAAGTATTGAGATTTGTAGCTGTGGATAAATGATAGTATTTTCATAATTTTTTATGCAGAGATACAGTAAAACTAATTAAAATAACCATGATTGTATGCATTTAAAAAAAGAACAAAAAGACAGGAAGAAATGTTTCCTCTATAAGCAAAAAACATATAATCAATGATTTGTTTACTGAAAGAACTAAGTAAATTGTGCTTGGCAATGCACTACAAGATGAAGACAACAACACAGAACACATCATATGTAGCTACTCAGAATAATCATCCATGAAAATCTTTCTACAACAGAGTCCTGTGAAGGGTAATCCCAGGAAAGTGTTCTGGATCCAGGACCATGACCCCATAATTAATGAGCTCCTAACACTGGAGAAGGCTCTGCAGGCTTGCCCAGCCACATTCCTAATTCATGTGCGTGCTCTCCATGTTCAGTATGTCTGATCCCATATTTGTCCCTTTATTCCTCTTCTTTACGATGGCCTTCCTTTATACCTTTTTTTTTTAACTTTTTATTACATATTGGGGTATAGCTGATTAACAATGCTGTGATCATTTCAAATGAAGAGCAAAGGACTCAGCCAGATATATATACATGTATCCATTCTCTCCCAAACTCTCTATTCTGAGCCCCACCCCGCATCTAGGCTGCCACATTGAGCAGAGATCCATGTGCTATGCAGTAGTTCCTTGTTAGTTATTCATTCTAGATATGGCAGTGTGTCCTGGCAACCATAAGTTCATTCTTTAAGTTCTTGCATCTCTTTCTGTTTTATAAGCAACTTCATTTGTAATATTTCTTTTTAGATTCCACATAAATGTTGTTTCTCTATGACTTACTGCACTCAGCATGGCAGTTTCCAGGTCTACCCATCTTGCTGCAAATGGAACCATTTCATTCTTTTTAATGACTGAGTAGTATTCCGTTGTATAAATATGCCATGGAATATCCATTCCTCTGTCAATTGACACTTAGGTTGCTTCCATGTCTTAGCTATTGTAAACAGTGCTGCAGCATTGGGATGCATATATGCTTTCACATCAGGTTGTTCTCTGGATATATATGCCCAGGAGTAAGGTTGCAGTGTAATATGATAGCTCTATTTTTAGTTTTTTAAGGAACCTCCATACTGATCTCCATAGTGGATGTACCAATTTACATTCCCACTTTCTCTGTATCTTACATGTAATTCATTGCCAAACCCAGGTGGTGCTCAAAGTCCCTGTCACACTCAGGCCTCCTCTCAGAGTTCCAAGAAGCTTGACTTGAATCATGCAGATCAGCTCTTTTTTTTTTTCCACTGCTGATGGGTCAAACTGGCATGGGATTGAGTAGTGATGCTAACATTTTGGAATACTAGAAAAATCCTGTTGGCCCCCATACACTGACCCTGTAATACCTGAAAAAGCTTTCTACAACAGAGTCCTGTGAAGGGTAATCCCAGGAAAGTGTTCTGGATCCAGGACCATGACCCCATAATTAATGAGCTCCTAACACTGGAGAAGGCTCTGCAGGCTTGCCCAGCCACATTCCTAATTCATGTGCGTGCTCTCCATGTTCAGTATGTCTGATCCCATATTTGTCCCTTTATTCCTCTTCTTTACGATGGCCTTCCTTTATACCTTTTTTTTTTAACTTTTTATTACATATTGGGGTATAGCTGATTAACAATGCTGTGATCATTTCAAATGAAGAGCAAAGGACTCAGCCAGATATATATACATGTATCCATTCTCTCCCAAACTCTCTATTCTGAGCCCCACCCCGCATCTAGGCTGCCACATTGAGCAGAGATCCATGTGCTATGCAGTAGTTCCTTGTTAGTTATTCATTCTAGATATGGCAGTGTGTCCTGGCAACCATAAGTTCATTCTTTAAGTTCTTGCATCTCTTTCTGTTTTATAAGCAACTTCATTTGTAATATTTCTTTTTAGATTCCACATAAATGTTGTTTCTCTATGACTTACTGCACTCAGCATGGCAGTTTCCAGGTCTACCCATCTTGCTGCAAATGGAACCATTTCATTCTTTTTAATGACTGAGTAGTATTCCGTTGTATAAATATGCCATGGAATATCCATTCCTCTGTCAATTGACACTTAGGTTGCTTCCATGTCTTAGCTATTGTAAACAGTGCTGCAGCATTGGGATGCATATATGCTTTCACATCAGGTTGTTCTCTGGATATATATGCCCAGGAGTAAGGTTGCAGTGTAATATGATAGCTCTATTTTTAGTTTTTTAAGGAACCTCCATACTGATCTCCATAGTGGATGTACCAATTTACATTCCCACTTTCTCTGTATCTTACATGTAATTCATTGCCAAACCCAGGTGGTGCTCAAAGTCCCTGTCACACTCAGGCCTCCTCTCAGAGTTCCAAGAAGCTTGACTTGAATCATGCAGATCAGCTCTTTTTTTTTTTTTCCACTGCTGATGGGTCAAACTGGCATGGGATTGAGTAGTGATGCTAACATTTTGGAATACTAGAAAAATCCTGTTGGGCCCCCATACACTGACCCTGTAATACCTGTCCACAAACCTTTATAATGACTTGTATTCTCTTTAACTGCATTTGCATATTTTCCCAGTGCTATTATATCTCCATCTTAGAAACTCCTAAGCCTGATTCTTTTTTTAATGGTTAGTTTTCTTGACATATGTATATTAAATGTTTGTTGCCTGCATGACAGGAGGGTACTGATGATAAAATGGTTTATGGTCATATATTCCTCAAGCTACTGGCATCTTTCCAGTTCCACGTCTCTTTTACCCCATAAATTCTCCAAATTTAATGTCCCATGTTAGCCTTAAATTGATTCAATAAGTATAATGAGGTACCAATCTAATAGATGTGCTGAGTTAGAGACAAGCTCAGAAAAGATAAACCAGTGGTTCTCAACTATGGTGACTTTGCCCCCAGGGCTCACTTCTTAATGTCTGGAGGCATATTTAGCTGTCTCAACTGAAGAACAGGATGCTACTGATATCTAGGGTGTGGAGGGCAGGCATACTGGTGAATATCTTACAGTGCACAGGGCAGCCTTCCCCCTCAGCAAAGTGTCCTGCCCAAAATATCAGTAATGCCAAGGTTGAGAAATCTTGACCTAAATTTAAAGAGACTTAAAACTACTTTTTGGTGTGGATGAGTAACAAAGGCACAAGTGAATTATCAATGTGTATTTTTATTAAAAATAAAACAAGCTTACATTTCTGAAACAGATTGCTTAGCTTAAAAATATTCTAATTCATAATTGTTTTAGGAAATGCCCAGAGAAAGTAAGCATTTCTCGAGTCTTTTCAAGTGTATTCCTGCTTAAAGGCAGTGTAATATGATAGCTCTATTTTTAGTTTTTTAAGGAACCTCCATACTGATCTCCATAGTGGATGTACCAATTTACATTCCCACTTTCTCTGTATCTTACATGTAATTCATTGCCAAACCCAGGTGGTGCTCAAAGTCCCTGTCACACTCAGGCCTCCTCTCAGAGTTCCAAGAAGCTTGACTTGAATCATGCAGATCAGCTCTTTTTTTTGCCACTGCTGATGGGTCAAACTGGCATGGGATTGAGTAGTGATGCTAACATTTTGGAATACTAGAAAAATCCTGTTGGGCCCCCATACACTGACCCTGTAATACCTGTCCACAAACCTTTATAATGACTTGTATTCTCTTTAACTGCATTTGCATATTTTTCCAGTGCTATTATATCTCCATCTTAGAAACTCCTAAGCCTGATTCTTTTTTTAATGGTTAGTTTTCTTGACATATGTATATTAAATGTTTGTTGCCTGCATGACAGGAGGGTACTGATGATAAAATGGTTTATGGTCATATATTCCTCAAGCTACTGGCATCTTTCCAGTTCCACGTCTCTTTTACCCCATAAATTCTCCAAATTTAATGTCCCATGTTAGCCTTAAATTGATTCAATAAGTATAATGAGGTACCAATCTAATAGATGTGCTGAGTTAGAGACAAGCTCAGAAAAGATAAACCAGTGGTTCTCAACTATGGTGACTTTGCCCCCAGGGCTCACTTCTTAATGTCTGGAGGCATATTTAGCTGTCTCAACTGAAGAACAGGATGCTACTGATATCTAGGGTGTGGAGGGCAGGCATACTGGTGAATATCTTACAGTGCACAGGGCAGCCTTCCCCCTCAGCAAAGTGTCCTGCCCAAAATATCAGTAATGCCAAGGTTGAGAAATCTTGACCTAAATTTAAAGAGACTTAAAACTACTTTTTGGTGTGGATGAGTAACAAAGGCACAAGTGAATTATCAATGTGTATTTTTATTAAAAATAAAACAAGCTTACATTTCTGAAACAGATTGCTTAGCTTAAAAATATTCTAATTCATAATTGTTTTAGGAAATGCCCAGAGAAAGTAAGCATTTTTCTCGAGTCTTTTCAAGTGTATTCCTGCTTAAAGGCAGTAGAGAAAATAAGAGCACATTTCAGGATTTTTACAACGTTACAGCATTCTGGGACCAACAGACACCTGTTCACCAAATAAATAAACAAACCCCCAAAAGGGTATGTTACTCACTCTATGGGACTTTACCTGATTTTCTTCTACTATCATTGATTATGAAACTCTCTTATTTACATATCAATATTACACTTTCAGTCTCATCACTGCTGGTTATAATAGCTGCTGTAACCAGCAAAAAGCCCAATGATTGAAATCAAAAATCTTGACTCATTTTCTTAAGATCCATATTTGTTTTACCTTTATGATACATAGCTGAAATTGCTGTACTATTTGGAGTTCATTTGTACTCAATTATTTGGAGTCAATTTGTATTCTTTAACATTTGAGCAATAAATTGTCCTTTCAATTGATAGCTATTTTAACAAAAAATACATAAGAATGCAATTTCATAATAGCTCATCCTTGTGACTAGTTGTTCTGTTCTTTGTGCTGTCTTTGCTTGTTTTTGCTAAAAGTGACATTTAAAAATCACTTTAGAAGGACTTCCCTGGTGGTCCAGTAGTTAGGAATCCATGCTTCCACCGAAGAGGTCCTGGGTTCAGTCCTTGGTTGTGAAACTATTATCCTATATGCAGGGCAAAAAAATTAATAAATTAAAATAATTTTACATAAAAATTCAACCTGATTTTTAAAAAGGATTTGCATTTTTCACAATTATAGTTCATGATACTTGAAATTACCACAATTTCCTGTGTTATATGTTGGACATTCCTTGACTATCAGAAATGGCCAGTTAGAGGGGATTTGACTGACTTTATTTTTCCCAAGCACTAGTTTTTCATCTTTAAAAACCCCACATAGAGGATGCTACTGATATCTAGGGTGTGGAGGGCAGGCATACTGGTGAATATCTTACAGTGCACAGGGCAGCCTTCCCCCTCAGCAAAGTGTCCTGCCCAAAATATCAGTAATGCCAAGGTTGAGAAATCTTGACCTAAATTTAAAGAGACTTAAAACTACTTTTTGGTGTGGATGAGTAACAAAGGCACAAGTGAATTATCAATGTGTATTTTTATTAAAAATAAAACAAGCTTACATTTCTGAAACAGATTGCTTAGCTTAAAAATATTCTAATTCATAATTGTTTTAGGAAATGCCCAGAGAAAGTAAGCATTTTTCTCGAGTCTTTTCAAGTGTATTCCTGCTTAAAGGCAGTAGAGAAAATAAGAGCACATTTCAGGATTTTTACAACGTTACAGCATTCTGGGACCAACAGACACCTGTTCACCAAATAAATAAACAAACCCCCAAAAGGGTATGTTACTCACTCTATGGGACTTTACCTGATTTTCTTCTACTATCATTGATTATGAAACTCTCTTATTTACATATCAATATTACACTTTCAGTCTCATCACTGCTGGTTATAATAGCTGCTGTAACCAGCAAAAAGCCCAATGATTGAAATCAAAATCTTGACTCATTTTCTTAAGATCCATATTTGTTTTACCTTTATGATACATAGCTGAAATTGCTGTACTATTTGGAGTTCATTTGTACTCAATTATTTGGAGTCAATTTGTATTCTTTAACATTTGAGCAATAAATTGTCCTTTCAATTGATAGCTATTTTAACAAAAAATACATAAGAATGCAATTTCATAATAGCTCATCCTTGTGACTAGTTGTTCTGTTCTTTGTGCTGTCTTTGCTTGTTTTTGCTAAAAGTGACATTTAAAAATCACTTTAGAAGGACTTCCCTGGTGGTCCAGTAGTTAGGAATCCATGCTTCCACCGAAGAGGTCCTGGGTTCAGTCCTTGGTTGTGAAACTATTATCCTATATGCAGGGCAAAAAAATTAATAAATTAAAATAATTTTACATAAAAATTCAACCTGATTTTTAAAAAGGATTTGCATTTTTCACAATTATAGTTCATGATACTTGAAATTACCACAATTTCCTGTGTTATATGTTGGACATTCCTTGACTATCAGAAATGGCCAGTTAGAGGGGATTTGACTGACTTTATTTTTCCCAAGCACTAGTAATCTTTACCTACACTTACCTTGCTTTGGGGGAAAAAAAAAATGTCCCTTTCTATCATAGGTAGGTCATAGCTATGTATGTACATGTCTTATCTTTCTTTTTAGATTACAAACTGCAGAGGGAAAATGTGCACTTCTCAACCTTATATCTCCTGATGCATTCAGTCAAATTTCTGGAAATTAGAATTGCATACATAACCATATATATCTTCTCTATCTGTAATTAAAGACAAACTGAGCTGATCTCAAATGTACTAGGGAAAAAAAACAAACAGCACAGGAGAAAGTCAAGAGCTTGATATGTCTCTGGCATTAATGAGCATGAGCTATGTGACCTGAGGCAAGTTATCTGATCTCTTGGGCATCAAGTCTTCTCATTTAAGTATGTTTTTTTTTTTAAGCCTTCCACCTAGATATTATAAAATGAGCAATGAGCTCTGTTCCCATTTTCCCTCAGAGATGAGTAGAGATAAAGGTGCTGTGTTCAGGCAAAAATACCTGCTGCTGCTGCCAGCTTCAATCAGAGTCTAAAAGGCCTGGTCTTCTGGCAGCTGCACTTGTAAGTGGGGAAAATAGTTGATGGCAGCTTCTGGCTTTGGAAGTCTCTGGCAGTTACAGGTCTTTTCAGTAGGGCCCCAGTATTGATTCCTCTTCCACTGGGTGTCCATCCAGTGTTACTGAGTATTGCTAATGCTCACTATAACTCAAATGACTGCAAGAGGTTCATATAGGTAAAGGTTAGTGTTGCAAACAGCATGGGGGGAAACTATGGCTATTTTGCCCCTTTTAACTCAACATAATAGCTCATCCTTGTGACTAGTTGTTCTGTTCTTTGTGCTGTCTTTGCTTGTTTTTGCTAAAAGTGACATTTTACTTTAGAAGGACTTCCCTGGTGGTCCAGTAGTTAGGAATCCATGCTTCCACCGAAGAGGTCCTGGGTTCAGTCCTTGGTTGTGAAACTATTATCCTATATGCAGGGCAAAAAAATTAATAAATTAAAATAATTTTACATAAAAATTCAACCTGATTTTTAAAAAGGATTTGCATTTTTCACAATTATAGTTCATGATACTTGAAATTACCACAATTTCCTGTGTTATATGTTGGACATTCCTTGACTATCAGAAATGGCCAGTTAGAGGGGATTTGACTGACTTTATTTTTCCCAAGCACTAGTAATCTTTACCTACACTTACCTTGCTTTGGGGGAAAAAAAAAATGTCCCTTTCTATCATAGGTAGGTCATAGCTATGTATGTACATGTCTTATCTTTCTTTTTAGATTACAAACTGCAGAGGGAAAATGTGCACTTCTCAACCTTATATCTCCTGATGCATTCAGTCAAATTTCTGGAAATTAGAATTGCATACATAACCATATATATCTTCTCTATCTGTAATTAAAGACAAACTGAGCTGATCTCAAATGTACTAGGGAAAAAAAAAAAAACAAACAGCACAGGAGAAAGTCAAGAGCTTGATATGTCTCTGGCATTAATGAGCATGAGCTATGTGACCTGAGGCAAGTTATCTGATCTCTTGGGCATCAAGTCTTCTCATTTAAGTATGTTTTTTTTTTTAAGCCTTCCACCTAGATATTATAAAATGAGCAATGAGCTCTGTTCCCATTTTCCCTCAGAGATGAGTAGAGATAAAGGTGCTGTGTTCAGGCAAAAATACCTGCTGCTGCTGCCAGCTTCAATCAGAGTCTAAAAGGCCTGGTCTTCTGGCAGCTGCACTTGTAAGTGGGGAAAATAGTTGATGGCAGCTTCTGGCTTTGGAAGTCTCTGGCAGTTACAGGTCTTTTCAGTAGGGCCCCAGTATTGATTCCTCTTCCACTGGGTGTCCATCCAGTGTTACTGAGTATTGCTAATGCTCACTATAACTCAAATGACTGCAAGAGGTTCATATAGGTAAAGGTTAGTGTTGCAAACAGCATGGGGGGAAACTATGGCTATTTTGCCTGAAACTCAACACTCCTATACATTTTGTGATCCTAGGATTGGGACGGTACAAACCACACTTCTCTTTTCTAACTGATTCCTGGTTAAGCTCTCCTAATAGGGGGCTTATAGGGCTTCCCAAGTGGCACAACAGTAAAAAGATCCACCTGCCAATGCAGGAGATGCGGGTTCCATCCTAGGTCAGGAAGATCCCCTGGAGAAGGAAATGACAACCCACTGCCGTATTATTGCCTGGAAAATCCCATGGACAGAGGAGTCTGATGGGCTACAGCCTACCGGGTCACAACTTAGTGACTGAGTACACATAGCACTCAATAGGGGACTTAGAAGAAGTCTGGAAGGGGGGATGGAAGAAAAAGAGGTTGCTCTTTTCCTGTTTCCCTTCTGTTAGTGTCACCCTGGCCATATTACCTGGCCCTGTTTCCAGTTTTGGCTCTATTTTCACTACTGGCCTCGTCGTATTCCTCAGAGCTGTCAGCCTAGGTGACTGATGCACAATTTCAGAAGTCTTAGCATGAGTTCCAGAGCATCCCTATTTCAAGATTCTGTGTCCCGACAACCCTAAACTTGTTCTTCTGTTCCCGCGGCTTCAGCAGCAGTAGCTGCTTCCTGTAGTTTCTAGCTCAGTGTTACTTTGTTCACACTTTTTTGGGTGGGGGGTAGGGAAGGGTAGGCGGGCCACTTCTATTGGTCTTTCATTTATCTATTTTCATCCATCTTCGTTCTTTGGCCCATGTGGGCCTCCCATCGCAGTGGCCTCTGTTGTTGCAGAACACCTGCTCTGGGTGCATGCTCTCCAGAGCTTCGGCTCGGTAGTTGGACACATTGGTCCAGCTGTTCCGCGGCACATGGGATCTTTCCAGGCCAGGGATCGAACCGGCGCCCCTTGCACTGCAAGGTGGTGTCCTTACCCACTGTACCACCAGGGAAGCCCTGTTCACACTTTTTTACTTCACTGTCCTCCAACAACTAAACACCCAATTCCTTATATTAAATGATATTTTCCCAGACTGTATGAAAACTAATACAGCAGTTACATTCAAATATCCAAACAGGCAGATGCACGAGGCCAGTAGTCAATAATGGAAACCTAAACTCGTGTCTGGGGTTTGAAGGTGGAAGTCGAGTACTATGCTGTGTATACATGAGTCTGTATATGTGTATGTAGGACCTGGTGAGTGGGAACAAGTCTGGACCCACTTTATCTAAAGAGCTAAAGAGCTTGGGAAATAAAGGCAGTTACTATCAGGTAAAAAACTTAAGGATTTTTAAGATGGATAAATAACCTATCTGCTGACTTCATCTTGCAACATCAACACTAAACTGAGCAATAAGAAAGAAATTTGGATCCTATTAGCCAAAAAAAAAAAAAAACATCAAATAAAGCTTATAATATGACCACAGAAAGAATAACACCTGTCTCCACCTGCCATGTTTGTGAAAGATACAGGTTAAAGTCTAAGGTCAAAAGTAGCCAAGGAAGGAGTGGAAGAAAAAGAGCTTTGATTTATGTCTAATATTCATCCCCTATCTCCATTATTGCCTTGGAAAACAGTGCCATCTCCTTTATCTCAGACCAAGGCAGGGACAGTCCAGAACACTAGTGCCTCTACACAATATCAGGAAAGTAGAAGACTATCAACAAAATAGAAGGAAGTAAAGAAAATACACATGGACTGAGATATCAACTTTCAGCATGCATTTCTGCCCTTCCCCTTACACCTAGCTTCTGCTATGTGCTAAATCACTTCAGTCATGTCCGACTCTTTTTGACCCTGTGGACTGTGGCATGCTAGTCTCTGTCCATTGGATTCTCCAGGCAAGAATACTGGAGTGGGTAGCTGTTCCCTTCCCCAGGTGATCTTCCCAACCCAGGGATCAAACCCATGTTTCCTGCCATTGCCATTGCCATTTCCTCCTCCAGGAGATCTTCCTGACCCAGGGATGGGATTCTCATTTCCTTCATTGGCAGGAGGATTCTTTACCACTGGCACCATCTGGGAAGTCCACTCCTAGGTTTAATGGATTACAAATCTAAAAGAACGACCTTATCACAGGGCTTGTGTTTTGACAAGAGAAAAAAAATCAAAGACAAAAAGTTGAGAAAACTAATTGCCTGGGGAAGTGGGAGCAAATAAACATGACCAGCAGTGGTTCTGTAATTCCTGGGACTCTCCATCCTAGAAAACAGGTAGGAAAGATAGCAAGGTTTACAATAACCAAAGAATACATAGATACCAAACATAAGAATTCTCCCAGAATGCAGTAGAAAATAAGAAAAGATAGAAAATGCAATTAAAAAGCTAAAAGATTAGAATGTGAGAAAAGTAAAAGTAGCAACACAGAAGTTTCAGTATACAAAATCTGCACTGCATACTGTTTTGGAGAAACAAGTTTAACAATTTAAGAGTTGCTACAGGAGATTATGAGGTTTCTCAGGTGGCTTTAGTGGTAAAGAACCAGCTTGGCAGTGTGGGAGTTTAAAAGACAAAGCTTTGTTCCCTGGGTTGGGAAGATCCTCTAAAGAAGGAAATGCAACTCACTACAGTATTCTTGCCTGAAAAATTCCATAGGCAGAGGAACCTGGTGGGTTATATTCCATGGGGTGCAAAACGTCAGACACGATTAAGTGACTGACACACAGGAGATTATAAGAAATAAAATAATCAAAAACTTGGTCAGGTGAATGTTATTTTAGGGGGAAAAAAACCAAGACAAAAATTGGTAAATAAGTATCCTTAACACTTTGATATTAAAATTTAAGAGAGTACCAACATATTGAGACCAAAAGGACATGTATATGTGCATGCTAAGTCTCTTCAGTTGTCTGATTTCTTGCAATCCCTGGTGGGTTGAATCTGCAGATGAAAAACAGAAGCCATAAAGGATTGATTATAAAGTCATGCATGGATATTGTCTACACAGAGGTCTGGCACCCTTAACCCCTTCTCTGTTCAAGGGTCCATTGTACTGTTTTGCTCATGACACAATAAAACTAGAAATTAAAACAGATTTATAACAAAAATCCAATATATGGAAATGAAACAATATTTCATTGAATAATCTTTCTTGGTTTTCCCCCAAAAAATTACAGGCAGGGGTTCTTTACCACTCCCATCCTAGAAAACAGAGACCTTATCACAGGGCTTGTGTTTTGACAAGAGAAAAAAAATCAAAGACAAAAAGTTGAGAAAACTAACTGCCTGGGGAAGTGGGAGCAAATAAACATGACCAGCAGTGGTTCTGTAATTCCTGGGACTCTCCATCCTAGAAAACAGGTAGGAAAGATAGCAAGGTTTACAATAACCAAAGAATACATAGATACCAAACATAAGAATTCTCCCAGAATGCAGTAGAAAATAAGAAAAGATAGAAAATGCAATTAAAAGCTAAAAGATTAGAATGTGAGAAAAGTAAAAGTAGCAACACAGAAGTTTCAGTATACAAAATCTGCACTGCATACTGTTTTGGAGAAACAAGTTTAACAATTTAAGAGTTGCTACAGGAGATTATGAGGTTTCTCAGGTGGCTTTAGTGGTAAAGAACCAGCTTGGCAGTGTGGGAGTTTAAAAGACAAAGCTTTGTTCCCTGGGTTGGGAAGATCCTCTAAAGAAGGAAATGCAACTCACTACAGTATTCTTGCCTGAAAAATTCCATAGGCAGAGGAACCTGGTGGGTTATATTCCATGGGGTGCAAAACGTCAGACACGATTAAGTGACTGACACACAGGAGATTATAAGAAATAAAATAATCAAAAACTTGGTCAGGTGAATGTTATTTTAGGGGGAAAAAAACCAAGACAAAAATTGGTAAATAAGTATCCTTAACACTTTGATATTAAAATTTAAGAGAGTACCAACATATTGAGACCAAAAGGACATGTATATGTGCATGCTAAGTCTCTTCAGTTGTCTGATTTCTTGCAATCCCTGGTGGGTTGAATCTGCAGATGAAAAACAGAAGCCATAAAGGATTGATTATAAAGTCATGCATGGATATTGTCTACACAGAGGTCTGGCACCCTTAACCCCTTCTCTGTTCAAGGGTCCATTGTACTGTTTTGCTCATGACACAATAAAACTAGAAATTAAAACAGATTTATAACAAAAATCCAATATATGGAAATGAAACAATATTTCATTGAATAATCCTTGTACTTAAGGGAAAATGAAGAAAACAAGGCTGACTAATGAAAACACTACATGTTACATTTATGATACACAGCTAAAACTGTAGTTAGAATAAAATTTAGAGATGTATATACTTTTATCACAAAACAAGGAAGGTTAAAATCAGCAAAAGATTCAACTTCTTCTAAAAACTGGAACATCCATTGGTTAGGACTCTGTCTTTCACTGTCAAGGGCCTGGTTTCCATCTATTGTCTGGTTAGGAACTACCCCACCCCCACTCCTGACCCCCCGCCACACACACAGAAATTACATAAATGAATAAAATAAAGAGAAAAATACAGATTGTAGTGCTCTCCTGAATCAGAATCTCTAAGAAAGGGATCTAGTGTGCTACTCACTCAGTTGAACTGTAGGCTGTCAGACTCCTCTTTTCAGGGAATTTTCCAGGGAAGAATACTGGAAAAGGTAGCCATTCCCTTCTCCAGAGGATTTTTCTGATCCAGGGGTAGAATCTGGTCTCCTGTACTGCAGGTAGATTTTTTACTATCTGAGTCACCAGGGAATCTTATTCTAAATATAACCTCATGATTCTTTATACTGAAAATGATTTAGAAATATCAGTAACTGGCAGAGAGGAAAGAGTCCTAGATGGCTTGAGAATATCTGATTGTCATTCTGAATCCCCCATGAATAAATTATCTGTCTTACAGTATTCTGTTTGTTATCAAGTTGTGTACAAAGTAGCACATCCATTCCAAGAGTGTATTAGCACATCCAATACATTCTTAGAATGAAGAATGAATAAAGAATATTCAGCAGAATATGTGTGGCAAATTAAAAATAAATCAATCTCCTTACACCTAATTTCTAGATTAACACTAAAATGATCAGCAACCAAAATTTTTTCTGAGGTCCTTGCGAGACATGTAATGACAATGATTTGGTACAATTGAGGTAGTTGAGCACAGGAGCTAAGAGAACACTTTACTTGGTTTATCTGAGTAGGATTGAAGCTTGGAAATTTTCTTAGTTAACCTTTGTTAAGTTACTCCTCTTTGCATCTGTTTTTTTCTGCTATGAGAAGAGATAACCATGGATTCTACCTCATAGGATTGTTGTGGGGATTGAGCACACTAATTCATGTAAATCATTTGGAGCAATCGTAAGAATTATGTTAGCAGTTCCTATTATTACTATCACAATGTATGTATTTGTAGTGCTTCTAGAGTATATGTATAGGTGTAAAGGATTCTCACATATCCAATATATAATCTAGGTACTATGCCAAGTAGTACTTAATGCTGATTCTCTCACTTAATCCTTACACCAGTCATTCATGATTATTTTTAGCCCCATTTTATAGGTTACAAAGGGTATATAGTTAGCCTGAAGTCATATAATTGCAAAGAGGTGGTTCAAGGTGAGCATTATGATTGTTCATAGCTAAAAGAGACCCGTGTCCAATTGTGGACAGTTAGCATTATTGACCCTGATTATTACACATATTTGTAACCTCTTAACACTAAGATAATTTTCCTTAACACTAAGACAATTTGTGCATAGTAGGCTGCTCCTTATTAGTATCCTTGTTTAGCTTAGAATATTTTCATTAGTTTATATTTCTCAGACATCGTTACTATGAGAAAACATTTTTCTCGGAGATGGTAAAGAATGTGGTTCCATTTAATTAAGGACAAAAGAGTTCAAAGCAGTGACCTATATAAACTTTGATATTTATTTCTTTACATTAGGGGATAATTGTTTCACAATGTTGTATTTGTTTCTGCAATACAAAAATGAGAATCAGTTATAAATATTGCTGTTCAGTTGCTCAGTCATGTCTGTCTCTTTGTGAGACCCATGGACTACAGTACACCAGGCTTTCCTGTCTTTCACTATCTCTCAGACTTTGCTCAAACTTCTGTCCATTGAGTTGATGATGCCTCCAATCATCTCATCCTCACCCACCTGCTTCTCCTCCTGCCCTCTATCTTTCCCATTGTCAAGATCTTCCCCAATATGTTGGCTTTTTGCATCAGTCTTCCACAGAATTCTGTCCATGAAGGACAAAGACTTCCATGCCTCTTGAAATTCATCTGAATGAAGTTTATCATGGTTGCACTATGCCTGTATAAATCTGAGTAGGATTGAAGCTTGGAAATTTTCTTAGTTAACCTTTGTTAAGTTACTCCTCTTTGCATCTGTTTTTTTCTGCTATGAGAAGAGATAACCATGGATTCTACCTCATAGGATTGTTGTGGGATTGAGCACACTAATTCATGTAAATCATTTGGAGCAATCGTAAGAATTATGTTAGCAGTTCCTATTATTACTATCACAATGTATGTATTTGTAGTGCTTCTAGAGTATATGTATAGGTGTAAAGGATTCTCACATATCCAATATATAATCTAGGTACTATGCCAAGTAGTACTTAATGCTGATTCTCTCACTTAATCCTTACACCAGTCATTCATGATTATTTTTAGCCCCATTTTATAGGTTACAAAGGGTATATAGTTAGCCTGAAGTCATATAATTGCAAAGAGGTGGTTCAAGGTGAGCATTATGATTGTTCATAGCTAAAAGAGACCCGTGTCCAATTGTGGACAGTTAGCATTATTGACCCTGATTATTACACATATTTGTAACCTCTTAACACTAAGATAATTTTCCTTAACACTAAGACAATTTGTGCATAGTAGGCTGCTCCTTATTAGTATCCTTGTTTAGCTTAGAATATTTTCATTAGTTTATATTTCTCAGACATCGTTACTATGAGAAAACATTTTTCTCGGAGATGGTAAAGAATGTGGTTCCATTTAATTAAGGACAAAAGAGTTCAAAGCAGTGACCTATATAAACTTTGATATTTATTTCTTTACATTAGGGGATAATTGTTTCACAATGTTGTATTTGTTTCTGCAATACAAAAATGAGAATCAGTTATAAATATTGCTGTTCAGTTGCTCAGTCATGTCTGTCTCTTTGTGAGACCCATGGACTACAGTACACCAGGCTTTCCTGTCTTTCACTATCTCTCAGACTTTGCTCAAACTTCTGTCCATTGAGTTGATGATGCCTCCAATCATCTCATCCTCACCCACCTGCTTCTCCTCCTGCCCTCTATCTTTCCCATTGTCAAGATCTTCCCCAATATGTTGGCTTTTTGCATCAGTCTTCCACAGAATTCTGTCCATGAAGGACAAAGACTTCCATGCCTCTTGAAATTCATCTGAATGAAGTTTATCATGGTTGATCACTCATGCCTGTATAAATCTGAATATCCAAAAGAAAGGCCAGAGCATTTTGCAATGATTTTCCAAAAAAAAAAAGAGAGAGAGAGAGAGTACATGGTACATTTCAGAGTCTATTTCCTTAAGTTCTGATTTGAATAATAAGAGACCCTAAAAATCTTGAGCATGAGGATCAATAGCATTTTCAAATAGAGAAAAATATCATAGTCCACACAATCTTTTCCATCTGTTCAGAAACCTTGCACTCTTTTGCAGTGCAAAAGCTATGAATTAGCTTTAGGAATATGGAGTCCTTAGACTTTGATAATTCTTAATTTAATACCTACTTAAATTGTTGCTTTTTTACGCAGCTAAAGAGTTAAACAGTTATTTTTTTTTTTTCTCTACCATGCAGAAAGACAGAAAAGCTTGTTGTATGTATTGCTGAGGTATGAATTAAGTAGTGAGACTACTTCAAGATTGGGTGGAATGTGCTATCCATTCAAGCAGCTAAATATATGTTATTTATTTTAATATGGCAGAAACAGATAAACTTGCTATATTTTTGGTCTAAAAAGTGTTGTTTGGCAAAAATATCATCTTTTAATTGACATTTTATTTTTATCTGGGCTAATATCTAGATTTTATTTTGAAGGGTCTTACTTTGCAGAGTGGATCAAAAGATGATTAAGGGACTTCCCTGGTGGTCCAGTGGGTGGACACCACTTGCAGTGATATTTATTTCTTTACATTAGGGATAATTGTTTCACAATGTTGTATTTGTTTCTGCAATACAAAATGAGAATCAGTTATAAATATTGCTGTTCAGTTGCTCAGTCATGTCTGTCTCTTTGTGAGACCCATGGACTACAGTACACCAGGCTTTCCTGTCTTTCACTATCTCTCAGACTTTGCTCAAACTTCTGTCCATTGAGTTGATGATGCCTCCAATCATCTCATCCTCACCCACCTGCTTCTCCTCCTGCCCTCTATCTTTCCCATTGTCAAGATCTTCCCCAATATGTTGGCTTTTTGCATCAGTCTTCCACAGAATTCTGTCCATGAAGGACAAAGACTTCCATGCCTCTTGAAATTCATCTGAATGAAGTTTATCATGGTTGATCACTCATGCCTGTATAAATCTGAATATCCAAAAGAAAGGCCAGAGCATTTTGCAATGATTTTCCAAAAAAAAAAGAGAGAGAGAGAGAGTACATGGTACATTTCAGAGTCTATTTCCTTAAGTTCTGATTTGAATAATAAGAGACCCTAAAAATCTTGAGCATGAGGATCAATAGCATTTTCAAATAGAGAAAAATATCATAGTCCACACAATCTTTTCCATCTGTTCAGAAACCTTGCACTCTTTTGCAGTGCAAAAGCTATGAATTAGCTTTAGGAATATGGAGTCCTTAGACTTTGATAATTCTTAATTTAATACCTACTTAAATTGTTGCTTTTTTACGCAGCTAAAGAGTTAAACAGTTATTTTTTTTCTCTACCATGCAGAAAGACAGAAAAGCTTGTTGTATGTATTGCTGAGGTATGAATTAAGTAGTGAGACTACTTCAAGATTGGGTGGAATGTGCTATCCATTCAAGCAGCTAAATATATGTTATTTATTTTAATATGGCAGAAACAGATAAACTTGCTATATTTTTGGTCTAAAAAGTGTTGTTTGGCAAAAATATCATCTTTTAATTGACATTTTATTTTTATCTGGGCTAATATCTAGATTTTATTTTGAAGGGTCTTACTTTGCAGAGTGGATCAAAAGATGATTAAGGGACTTCCCTGGTGGTCCAGTGGGTAAGGACACCACCTTGCAGTGCAAGGGGTGCTGGTTTGATCCGTGGCCTGGGGAGATCCCACATGCCCCGGAGCGACTGGACCGATGTGTCCAATTACCGAGCCGGAGCTCTGAAGCGCATGCGCCCAGAGACGGTGCTCTGCGGCAACAGAGGCCACTGCGATGGGAGGCCCACACGGGCCAGAGAACAAAGATGGATGAAAATAGATAAATGAAAGACCAATAGAAGTGGCCCGCCCGCCCCCCTCCCTCTCTACCCTCCCCCACCCCCCAAAGAATCTGTAGCCAATGCAGGGAACTTCCCTGGTAGCCTTAGTGGTAAAGAAGCTACCTACAAATGCAGGTGACTTAAGAGATACATGCTTAATCCTTCCGTTGGGAAGATCTCTTAGAGGTGGGTGTGACAACTTACTCCAGTATTGCTGCCTGGAGAATCCCGTAGACAGAAGAGCCTGGTGGGCTACAGTCAGCAGGATCACAAAGAGTCAGACACAACTGAGGTGACTTAGCATGTGATGTGGGCGACATGTGTTCGAACTCTAGTCCAGAAAGACCCCATATGCCTTGGGGCAACTAAGCCCCCAAGGCACAACTACTGAGCAACCACAGAAGCCCGCGAGTCTAGAATCCATGCTTCAGTGAGAGAAGACACAGCAATGGGAAGCCCAAGAACCGCAGCTCCAACTTTCCACAACTAGAGAGAAAGGCTGCACACATCAAGGAGGACCCAGCACAGCTAAAACATAAAAATAAAATTAAATATCTCATTGATAAAGAATAAATTCATTTGGTATTTGAATTATCTGCCCTGTATTATTTTATTTACACTTTTTATTTTGTATTGGAATATAGCCACTTAACAAACAATGTTATGATAGTTTCAGGTGAACAGTGAAGGGACTCAGCTGTACATATATATGTATCCATTCTCCTCCTATATTGTTTTATTTATTTCATCCTTTGAGACGAAATATCTCCATATAGTTCTCATTAAGAAGTCTGAGTCATGATCCTTTGTAGGACAATCTTTTTCTATAAATAGAAAAAGTTATTGTTAGAGAGTAAGTGAGGTAAATCAGAGGAGCACGACCTCATGTACCAATTGGATCAAAAGTGGCGGACCACCTTGCAGTGCAAGGTGCTGGTTTGATCCGTGGCCTGGGGAGATCCCACATGCCCCGGAGCGACTGGACCGATGTGTCCAATTACCGAGCCGGAGCTCTGAAGCGCATGCGCCCAGAGACGGTGCTCTGCGGCAACAGAGGCCACTGCGATGGGAGGCCCACACGGGCCAGAGAACAAAGATGGATGAAAATAGATAAATGAAAGACCAATAGAAGTGGCCCGCCCGCCCCCCTCCCTCTCTACCCTCCCCCCACCCCCCAAAGAATCTGTAGCCAATGCAGGGAACTTCCCTGGTAGCCTTAGTGGTAAAGAAGCTACCTACAAATGCAGGTGACTTAAGAGATACATGCTTAATCCTTCCGTTGGGAAGATCTCTTAGAGGTGGGTGTGACAACTTACTCCAGTATTGCTGCCTGGAGAATCCCGTAGACAGAAGAGCCTGGTGGGCTACAGTCAGCAGGATCACAAAGAGTCAGACACAACTGAGGTGACTTAGCATGTGATGTGGGCGACATGTGTTCGAACTCTAGTCCAGAAAGACCCCATATGCCTTGGGGCAACTAAGCCCCCAAGGCACAACTACTGAGCAACCACAGAAGCCCGCGAGTCTAGAATCCATGCTTCAGTGAGAGAAGACACAGCAATGGGAAGCCCAAGAACCGCAGCTCCAACTTTCCACAACTAGAGAGAAAGGCTGCACACATCAAGGAGGACCCAGCACAGCTAAAACATAAAAATAAAATTAAATATCTCATTGATAAAGAATAAATTCATTTGGTATTTGAATTATCTGCCCTGTATTATTTTATTTACACTTTTTATTTTGTATTGGAATATAGCCACTTAACAAACAATGTTATGATAGTTTCAGGTGAACAGTGAAGGGACTCAGCTGTACATATATATGTATCCATTCTCCTCCTATATTGTTTTATTTATTTCATCCTTTGAGACGAAATATCTCCATATAGTTCTCATTAAGAAGTCTGAGTCATGATCCTTTGTAGGACAATCTTTTTCTATAAATAGAAAAAGTTATTGTTAGAGAGTAAGTGAGGTAAATCAGAGGAGCACGACCTCATGTACCAATTGAAATCATTTCACATTTCAATATCCTTCCAGAACCTAAAAATATCCACACAGTTGAAAATAAATGTTAATTTAAAAATAAATTCTGCAAGTTGACAATAAATCACGTGATATTTAAAGTATAGGCAGAAGTTTTTCAAGCTAAAGAGAAAATTGCTCTTCCAGCACTAAAAGATGCTTATCAGACTGACAGGACAGGGGTTACACGTTCATATATAACAAGATTAGGCTTTTGATTCTCAGAGTAGAAAGAATATGTTCATCAGGAATCATTTTTACTTTGCCTATTGGGCTGCCATAGAATCAGTTCTATTATTTTTGGCATCAGCTGCGGATGGGAGATTAGAGATTCTTAGCTAAAAAAAAAAAAAAAGAAAGAAATACCGGATTCTAAAATTTTCTTGTTGGTAAAATGCAATGTTATATGGTTATACACAGACTTGACCTAATTTTAGTTAATTTTAATGTAGAATATTTTTTGATATTTATTTTTTAATTTTTTAAATTGGAGTGTAGTTGATTTACAATGTTGCATTAGCTTCAATGAAGTTATTGTTATACATATTTTACAGTTTTATTGTTTACAGCTATGCTTAATTCCAAATCAGTCATAGGTATATCCCTGACCCTCCCACCTGAGCCCCCTTTACTTTCCCCACTCCCCGGCTCACCCTCCCAGATTGTTGCAGAGCCCCCATGTAAGTTCCCTTAGTCTTACAGCTTATTCACAATGATTACCTCTTACATATAATAGGGTAGGTTTCCGTGTTACTCTTTCCGTACCTCTCACCCATTCTTCCCTCCCCTCCCCTCCCATCCTTAGGTCTGTTCATTATGTCTTTTTTTCTATTGCTGCTCTGTGTATGTAAGCTTGACATATTAGTGTTTGTGTTAATTGTAAAAATCCTACTAAGAACTTATGTCAACATCACAGATATAAATCTCACTTGATACTGGCGTATGAGCTTTCTATTGTGAGTTCAGTTTGTTAGTATACTGTGGATAATTCTCATTAAGAAGTCTGAGTCATGATCCTTTGTAGGACAATCTTTTTCTATAAATAGAAAAAGTTATTGTTAGAGAGTAAGTGAGGTAAATCAGAGGAGCACGACCTCATGTACCAATTGAAATCATTTCACATTTCAATATCCTTCCAGAACCTAAAAATATCCACACAGTTGAAAATAAATGTTAATTTAAAATAAATTCTGCAAGTTGACAATAAATCACGTGATATTTAAAGTATAGGCAGAAGTTTTTCAAGCTAAAGAGAAAATTGCTCTTCCAGCACTAAAAGATGCTTATCAGACTGACAGGACAGGGGTTACACGTTCATATATAACAAGATTAGGCTTTTGATTCTCAGAGTAGAAAGAATATGTTCATCAGGAATCATTTTTACTTTGCCTATTGGGCTGCCATAGAATCAGTTCTATTATTTTTGGCATCAGCTGCGGATGGGAGATTAGAGATTCTTAGCTAAAAAAAAAAAAAAAGAAAGAAATACCGGATTCTAAAATTTTCTTGTTGGTAAAATGCAATGTTATATGGTTATACACAGACTTGACCTAATTTTAGTTAATTTTAATGTAGAATATTTTTTGATATTTATTTTTTAATTTTTTAAATTGGAGTGTAGTTGATTTACAATGTTGCATTAGCTTCAATGAAGTTATTGTTATACATATTTTACAGTTTTATTGTTTACAGCTATGCTTAATTCCAAATCAGTCATAGGTATATCCCTGACCCCTCCCACCTGAGCCCCCTTTACTTTCCCCACTCCCCGGCTCACCCTCCCAGATTGTTGCAGAGCCCCCATGTAAGTTCCCTTAGTCTTACAGCTTATTCACAATGATTACCTCTTACATATAATAGGGTAGGTTTCCGTGTTACTCTTTCCGTACCTCTCACCCATTCTTCCCTCCCCTCCCCTCCCATCCTTAGGTCTGTTCATTATGTCTTTTTTTCTATTGCTGCTCTGTGTATGTAAGCTTGACATATTAGTGTTTGTGTTAATTGTAAAAATCCTACTAAGAACTTATGTCAACATCACAGATATAAATCTCACTTGATACTGGCGTATGAGCTTTCTATTGTGAGTTCAGTTTGTTAGTATACTGTGGATAATTCTTGCCTATGTATTTTTCAGATATATCGACTTCTAGTTTCCTTTTCTTGTACTGTCCTTATCCAGCTTTGGTATGGGATAATGCTGATCTGAATAAGTTTTGGGAGTACTCTTTCTCTTCAGTTTTTAGGAAGAGTTTGAGACAGGTTGGCATTCATTATTCTTTGGATGTTTGATTGTCCATCGGTAGCCCTGGGCTTTTCTTTTTTGAGAAATTTTTGATCACTGCTTCAATTGTCTTCAAGATTCTTGGTCTGTTTCTTCAGACCCAGTCTTGGTAGGTTTTATGTTTCTAGGAATTTATCCATTTACTTTAGGTTGTCCAATTTATTGGTGTATAATTGTTCATAGTAGCCTCTTTGACCTAACAGGCATATAGAGGGTATTCCATCCAATGGCACTAGAATATACATTCTCCTCAAGCATACATGAAATATTTTCCAGGATAAATCATACATTGGGCCACAAAGCAAGCAAGAGGTTTAAAATCCAATCAAGTATCTCTTTGAATCACAATGGCATGAAACTAGGAATCGAACAATAGGAATAAAATTAAAAAAATCATTAATAATTAGAAATTAAACAACACAGTCCTGAACAATCAATGGATTGAAGAAGAAACCAAGAAATGAATCAGATAGTCTGTTGAGACAAATTAAAATTAATGCATTTGTATAAAACATATTGTATGCAATAAACCCTTTTAAAGAGGGGGATATAGAGAGTAAATATTCACATAAGAAAAATGAAAAAATCTCAAGTATACAACTTAGCTTTACATGTCAAGGAATTACAAAAATAAATTAAGTGTAAGGTTAACATAAGAAAACAATAAAGATTAGAGAAAAAAACTACAAACTAGAAAGACAAGAGAAAAAAAAAAATAAAATTGTGTTAGTTTTTTTTTTTTAAATAAAAAAAGAGCAACATTTACAAACCTTTAGCTACAGTAACCAAGAACAAAAGAGAAGTCAAAAAATGAAACTATGAATAAAAAATTACAGAAGACACCACAGAAATATATGGCATCATAAGAAGCTGTCTTGAACAACGATATGCACAACATTCTATCTTTGTTGTTTTTCCTAAGAAAATCAAAAGCCTCAATGTTGTGCTGAAAATAGTTGCTTGGATGACCATGACATGGCCCCTTGCATTCTAAGTTTCTCCCAGAATCAGCTATTTCATTGCCTTATGTGACATTTTTCTTCACTTTGCTCTAGACTGTAATACTTCTGTTCTCTTTGCTTGGATGGGATACATTTTCTCCTTTTTACATCCTCATCCCTTCATCCCCTTCTCTTTTTTTTTTTTATTTTCATCCATATTTTATGATTATTATTATTATTCTTTGGCATGTGTGGGCCTTCCATTGCAGTGGCCTCTCTCGTTGCAGAGCACCAGCTCTGGGTGCATGCGCTGCAGAGAGTTGGCTTGTAATTGGGTATACTGGTCCAGCCACTCCTCAGCACATGAGTTCTTCCCAGGCCAGGGATCTAACCGGTGCCCCCTGCACTGCGAGGTGGACTCTGCACCCAGTGGACCACCAGGGAAGCCCCTGTACAATATATCCTTATAGGTTATTTTATACCTGATAGTTTATACCTCTTACTCCTCTACCTCTGTTCTACCCCTTCCACTGGTAATCACTAGTTTGTTCTCTGTAACTGTGAGTCTGCTGCTTTCTGATTTATTCATTAGTCTATTGTCATTTTAGGAGGGCTTCCCTGGTGGCTCAGATGGCAAAGAATCTGCCTGCAGTGCAGGAGGCCTAGGTTCGATCCCTGGGTTGGGAAGATCCCCTTGAGAAGGGAATGGCAACCCACTCCAGTATTCTTGTCTAGAGAATTCCATGGACAGAGGAGCGTGGCTAGCTACCATCTGTGGGGTCTCAAAGAGTCAGATACAATTGACCAACTAACACTTCAGATTCCACATATAAGTGATATCATAACAGTATTTGTCTTTGTCTGATAACATCCTATATCTTAATTCAAGCACTTAAAATTTAAAAGCACACTCAGGATCTTAAAAGCAAATGTAAAGCAAGAAATTTAACTATGAATAAAAAATTACAGAAGACACCACAGAAATATATGGCATCATAAGAAGCTGTCTTGAACAACGATATGCACAACATTCTATCTTTGTTGTTTTTCCTAAGAAAATCAAAAGCCTCAATGTTGTGCTGAAAATAGTTGCTTGGATGACCATGACATGGCCCCTTGCATTCTAAGTTTCTCCCAGAATCAGCTATTTCATTGCCTTATGTGACATTTTTCTTCACTTTGCTCTAGACTGTAATACTTCTGTTCTCTTTGCTTGGATGGGATACATTTTCTCCTTTTTACATCCTCATCCCTTCATCCCCTTCTCTTTTTTTTTTTTATTTTCATCCATATTTTATGATTATTATTATTATTCTTTGGCATGTGTGGGCCTTCCATTGCAGTGGCCTCTCTCGTTGCAGAGCACCAGCTCTGGGTGCATGCGCTGCAGAGAGTTGGCTTGTAATTGGGTATACTGGTCCAGCCACTCCTCAGCACATGAGTTCTTCCCAGGCCAGGGATCTAACCGGTGCCCCCTGCACTGCGAGGTGGACTCTGCACCCAGTGGACCACCAGGGAAGCCCCTGTACAATATATCCTTATAGGTTATTTTATACCTGATAGTTTATACCTCTTACTCCTCTACCTCTGTTCTACCCCTTCCACTGGTAATCACTAGTTTGTTCTCTGTAACTGTGAGTCTGCTGCTTTCTGATTTATTCATTAGTCTATTGTCATTTTAGGAGGGCTTCCCTGGTGGCTCAGATGGCAAAGAATCTGCCTGCAGTGCAGGAGGCCTAGGTTCGATCCCTGGGTTGGGAAGATCCCCTGGAGAAGGGAATGGCAACCCACTCCAGTATTCTTGTCTAGAGAATTCCATGGACAGAGGAGCGTGGCTAGCTACCATCTGTGGGGTCTCAAAGAGTCAGATACAATTGACCAACTAACACTTCAGATTCCACATATAAGTGATATCATAACAGTATTTGTCTTTGTCTGATAACATCCTATATCTTAATTCAAGCACATAAAAATTTAAAAGCACACTCAGGATCTTAAAAAGCAAATGTAAAGCAAGAAAAAGTTTTGGAATTCCTATCATATAAAAATAGTTTCTTTTTCTAATATACATAAACTTCTAAAATTGAGATAAAAAAGATCAACAAGCCAAAAAATAAACAGGCACAGAGATACACAAATAACATAAAAATAAATATAAATGCCCTTAGTCCAATGAAAACATGCTCAATCTTACTCATAATTTTTAAAATGCTAATTACAAATATGCTGAGATGCTGTTCTCACTTACCATATTGGCAAAAAATCCAACAGGTCAACAATATACTCTGTCAGACTTTTGGAAAATAAGTCATCTCAGTGTTTCCGGGAGCAATGCAAAGGTGCCATCATGAGAGGCGTCCCCTTCTCTTTGTTGATTTTTTATTTACCTTAAGTAGTCATGTTAGAACATAGAGACAAGGATATATTTTTCCCTAGTTTGGTTAGATGACCACCTTGAGCACTCCTGTTACTTTTAAATGATTTAATCATTGTATTATAATTTCATTTTTTAAATATTTCCATTTCTCTATTGCACCAAATTTAAAACTTAAGAGATAGGCTACTGGATATTTCTCAAGCACACTGCTGGTCATTGTTGTGTTGATTAAACAGATAAGTGCATTTTCTCTAAGTGGCAATTTATAATTTCAACATGGGCCCATCTAATCCAAAGGTACATGATCTTTCATTTTTATGCTATCATGTGAACAAAAGAATGAACAAATGAATGAAAATTAAACTGCACTGAAATAGTAATATGGACTGACTTTCAAAGTACAATACAAATATAACTTATAGACTTGCAGCCCAAATTTTAAAAATTATTCTAAATTGTTCACCCACACATGGGTAAAACACATTATTCTCCAAATGTGTACTAGTGTCCTAGTGTTCTGCCACATGGAAATGGACCAAAAAATAATTTCCTCTTTATGGTTGAAATTTATACGGTTTCAAGGTTTATCAAAAATAAACTTATACAGGAAGTGATAGTGGTAAAGAACACGCTTACCTTTGCAGGAGACGTAAGAGATCGTGAGTTTAATCCCTGGTTCAAGAAGATTCCCTAAAGGGAGATTGCATGGCAACCCACTTCAGTATTCTTTCCAGGAGAATCCCATGAACAGAGTAACCTGGCATTCTATACTCCATGAGATCGAACAGAGTCAGACACAACTGAGACAACTTATCAATAACACTAACACTAGGGGAAAAAAAACAAGACTAAAAACCTGATTCATTTCAGTTACTAACTGCAGTGTGAAAAACTTCTAAGAATGTGTTCATTCTAACCTGGTTCCTTTATTGTCCTCCATACTGAGTCTAAAATTTATAGATCTGAGCCTATAAATTAACTATAAAAATTGTATCAATAGAATTATATCCACTGTTTGAAAATGACTTTTTGAGAAAGGGTATGCTGTTAGGGTTACATTTTTAATTATAATTTGGGGGGCATATCAACTCTGCTACATATGGCTTCGTGTTCTGCATTCTTTGAAAATACAGAACCCCTAAATCAACTTTGGATTCTGCCTAATAAAAAGCTCAAATCCCTCCATCTCCAATAAAAAAACTTTCTATATGAATGACAACGTTAGCTTTCCAATACCTCCCGTGTCATGATGTAAAGATTACACCAGGAAGCTGGCGCAGTTGCAAAAAAAGCAGTAGGGAGCAATGCCACAGGAAGCATTAATATTAGGATCCTCTGACTTGATTTTCAATTGATGTTGGATTAAATTATCCCGGGTAAATCAAAAGAGTGACTCTATAATCATGCTGAATATGTGAAGAGAAAGAGGACAGCAAATTTTATTTTTGAAAGTAGAAATTGACGAAGTAGAAGAATTATCTAACTTCTTTCAAAAATAGCACTAGAGGACGGATGCTTGATTATGCTAATCATCGCTGATTTTTCTTGTTTTGAATTGGATTTAGAAATAACACTTAGAGTGATTTGTACATACGTCTTCTTTGGGAAATCAGCCAGGCTCCTTAGGCTGACATTCAAGGCTGTCTATAATCTGATGAAAATCTATGTGTGATTTTGACCTATTCCTCTGAGCATACAGCGTGTGTGTGTGTGTGTGATGGTGGCTTAACATGCTGCTCCTTGGGGCTACCTTCACACTACAGCACCACTTGAGTTGCTCTCCCATTCCCAATTTATGCAAACCTTCACAGGTGGCACTAGTGATAAAGAACCCATCTGCCAGTGCAGGAGACATGAGACATGGGTTTGATACCTGGGTAAGGAAAATCCCCTGGAGGAGGGCATGGAAACCCACTCCAGTATTCTAGAGAATTCCATGGACCAAGCAGCCTGATGGCTTACACTGCATAGGGCCACAAAGAGACAGTTATGACTTAAGTGACTTAACACATGTGCCCATTCATTCTGCAGAGAGAGGTCTTGTTGAATTGGCTGTGCGTGGAATGTCTGATACACAACAAGGGCTCAGTAAATATCTGTGGAAGGGCTCACTAGAAGTACTGTTGAACAAGAACTGCTTGGTCATCCTTTTCAGTCTTGTTAGAGACACCTTATGTCTAGAATATTATGGGGTGCAGCCAAACAAATCACAATCCTAGGCAATTGCTTTACTTGCAGGAATTAAGACATAAAATTGTATTAAAGGAATTTCACTAGAGTGTATTTTGTATTCTATGAAAAAAGGGAAAACAGAGGAACATCAGTTTGCCAACAAAATTCTGTATAGTCAAAGCTATGATTTTTCCAATACACGTATATGGATGTGAGAGTTGAGCTGTAAGGAAGGCTCGGCACAGAAGGAGTGATGCCTTTGAATTGTGGTTCTGGAGAATATTCTTCAGACTCCCTTGGACTGTGGGAGATCAAATAAGTCAATCCTAAAGGAGATCAACCCTCAACATTCATTGAAAGGACTGATGCTGAAGCTAAAACTCCAATACTTAGGCCACATTATGTAAAGCGCAAACTCAATGAAAAAGACCCCAAGCTGGGAAAAATAGGAGGCAGAAGGAAAAAGTGAAGACAGTGGAGAAGATCATTGGATGGCATCACTGACTTAATGAACAGAAATTTTAGAAAGCTCCAGGAGATAGTATAGAGGACAGAGGAGCCTGGAGTGCTGCAGTCCATAGGAATCACAAAGAGTCAGACATGACTTCGTGACTGGACAACAAAAACTTTCATTTTGTGTATGTGTTAATATTCGTTTCTGATACAGGGCTTCAGAAAGATGTCCTGGCTTATTCCAAAAATGGATAAAGTGGCTAGATGGAGATGGGAACTTTCCTTAGGGATAAGAATGCTAGTTCACCCTTTTTTACTTGTTTAGATTCAGTGTGTCAGGGAACTGAGTCCTACAGCATAGACTCTGGAGTTGGATAGACTGATGTATGCTGCCTTTCAGGTTTGTGACCCTGGTGAAGGATTTAATGCCTTAGAGCCTTAGTTTTTTCATTTATAAGATACAATTGGTATTATATATACCTCTCTGTTCATCAAATTGTTTAGAATAGTGTCTAGCTCAGAGTAGGCATTAAGCAAATGTCTGAGACACTTTAACAAACTTTATTACATAGAGGAAAGCACAGAGATTTGAAGTCATAGATAAACCAATGGCAGTTTAGTGTGATAGGCCACATTTCCATTTTTATTTCATTTTCTGTTATTTACTTAAAAAGCACACAGGCATATTAGGTTTTTGATTCTGGGTAAACCTCACTAAAATTTCACAAAGGAAATTATTTAAACATACCTGGCTAAGAGTACTTATGGTATTTGACTTAGAGCTTAGTTGGCTATTTAAGACATCACAGAACCAAATGCTAAAATGTAGTTAAAACAGGAACAACCCAGAATAGAATCGTTACTGTCAATAAGTGTTGGAGAGTTCATAGTGAAAAACAGGAAGTGGCAGTGGATATTGTCCAATTTTCACTGATTCCGGTGCCTAAGATTGTTAAAGATTCACAGAGCAAGCAAAGTGCAAGTGGAATGAAATTTAAAGCTATGTCTAGTTAAAACTTCTGATAAAGGCTAAATCCTTCAGGGTTATGGCTAACCTTGAAGGACTGATCAATGTGATTTCTTGCCAAATCTTAAGTGATTTTATTGACCTCATGTAACTCTCAACCTCATTGCAATAGGCCATGGAAATCTCAAACCTAATTCAGATGGATAAATCTAGAGCAGAGCTTGCATAACTTCGTGACTGGACAACAAAAACTTTCATTTTGTGTATGTGTTAATATTCGTTTCTGATACAGGGCTTCAGAAAGATGTCCTGGCTTATTCCAAAAATGGATAAAGTGGCTAGATGGAGATGGGAACTTTCCTTAGGGATAAGAATGCTAGTTCACCCTTTTTTACTTGTTTAGATTCAGTGTGTCAGGGAACTGAGTCCTACAGCATAGACTCTGGAGTTGGATAGACTGATGTATGCTGCCTTTCAGGTTTGTGACCCTGGTGAAGGATTTAATGCCTTAGAGCCTTAGTTTTTTCATTTATAAGATACAATTGGTATTATATATACCTCTCTGTTCATCAAATTGTTTAGAATAGTGTCTAGCTCAGAGTAGGCATTAAGCAAATGTCTGAGACACTTTAACAAACTTTATTACATAGAGGAAAGCACAGAGATTTGAAGTCGCATAGATAAACCAATGGCAGTTTAGTGTGATAGGCCACATTTCCATTTTTATTTCATTTTCTGTTATTTACTTAAAAAGCACACAGGCATATTAGGTTTTTGATTCTGGGTAAACCTCACTAAAATTTCACAAAGGAAATTATTTAAACATACCTGGCTAAGAGTACTTATGGTATTTGACTTAGAGCTTAGTTGGCTATTTAAGACATCACAGAACCAAATGCTAAAATGTAGTTAAAACAGGAACAACCCAGAATAGAATCGTTACTGTCAATAAGTGTTGGAGAGTTCATAGTGAAAAACAGGAAGTGGCAGTGGATATTGTCCAATTTTCACTGATTCCGGTGCCTAAGATTGTTAAAGATTCACAGAGCAAGCAAAGTGCAAGTGGAATGAAATTTAAAGCTATGTCTAGTTAAAACTTCTGATAAAGGCTAAATCCTTCAGGGTTATGGCTAACCTTGAAGGACTGATCAATGTGATTTCTTGCCAAATCTTAAGTGATTTTATTGACCTCATGTAACTCTCAACCTCATTGCAATAGGCCATGGAAATCTCAAACCTAATTCAGATGGATAAATCTAGAGCAGAGCTTGCATAACTTAAAAAATATTGTCCAGTTGTAATAACTACAGCATATATGTATGTATGCTAAGTCGCTCAGTCATGTCCATTTTTTGCTTGGAAAATCCCATGGACAGAGGAGCCTAGTGTGTTACAGTCCATAGGTTCTCAAATAATTATTATCACATTTAATGTTTATTGTTTTTCTCTGACTTAAAATATTTAGCTTAAACAATTCCCATGAGATAGGTGCTATTGTTCTCATTAATATATGAAGAAATTTAGTCTCCAGAGCTTAAGTAATTTGCTCAAGGTCATATAGCTGACGAGAAGTAGAACTCTGACCTTCAGAGTCTGAACTTTTAGCTATTTCACAAGACTAAATGAAGTCGTAGGCTTGTTTTAATTCTGCATCAGTGTAACAACCAACATCCCCTGACAAAGAGCAGGGGCATGAACAGCAGAGACCAGGTCAGAACACTGTACAGGCTCTGTTTGATCCCACACACTTGGAGAATTGTCCTGGAAAGCCATTCTGTCTTTGTGTCATCAGCACCTGTCTGTGAGCACTAGAGAGAATATGACCCCCTTCCAAATATGCCAGTGACACTCGTCACTTCACCCATGTTCACTGCAATAGATCAGACAAATGCCAAAATCACGTAATACTGTATCTTATTTGTAAGATTGGAGGTGAGGGAGTGTTGAAGAGAGAAGACAGCATATATTAAGACAATATCTCACAAGGATAGTGTGTAGATTATATAAGTGATTACATGTGAAGTTCTCAGAATTCTTCTTTGTACATCAAGTATCGGCTGTCATTATTATATAAACAAAGCAAGATGACTGTGGACAGGAAAAAAGGCTGAAACCCTCTGGGAAAAGACTAGATAAGAAGGTGGAATTATTTCACTAAGAGATGGCATGAGTAAAGCTTCCTTGCCAGAGCACAGAGAGAGATGAGCAGTTCTGTCCCATCTCACTGCAGCATATACCGTTTCATCTAACTGGGTTCCTCCTCCACCTGGTTACCTACCCCTACCAACTCTCAACCTCATTGCAATAGGCCATGGAAATCTCAAACCTAATTCAGATGGATAAATCTAGAGCAGAGCTTGCATAACTTAAAAAATATTGTCCAGTTGTAATAACTACAGCATATATGTATGTATGCTAAGTCGCTCAGTCATGTCCATTTTTTGCTTGGAAAATCCCATGGACAGAGGAGCCTAGTGTGTTACAGTCCATAGGTTCTCAAATAATTATTATCACATTTAATGTTTATTGTTTTTCTCTGACTTAAAATATTTAGCTTAAACAATTCCCATGAGATAGGTGCTATTGTTCTCATTAATATATGAAGAAATTTAGTCTCCAGAGCTTAAGTAATTTGCTCAAGGTCATATAGCTGACGAGAAGTAGAACTCTGACCTTCAGAGTCTGAACTTTTAGCTATTTCACAAGACTAAATGAAGTCGTAGGCTTGTTTTAATTCTGCATCAGTGTAACAACCAACATCCCCTGACAAAGAGCAGGGGCATGAACAGCAGAGACCAGGTCAGAACACTGTACAGGCTCTGTTTGATCCCACACACTTGGAGAATTGTCCTGGAAAGCCATTCTGTCTTTGTGTCATCAGCACCTGTCTGTGAGCACTAGAGAGAATATGACCCCCTTCCAAATATGCCAGTGACACTCGTCACTTCACCCATGTTCACTGCAATAGATCAGACAAATGCCAAAATCACGTAATACTGTATCTTATTTGTAAGATTGGAGGTGAGGGAGTGTTGAAGAGAGAAGACAGCATATATTAAGACAATATCTCACAAGGATAGTGTGTAGATTATATAAGTGATTACATGTGAAGTTCTCAGAATTCTTCTTTGTACATCAAGTATCGGCTGTCATTATTATATAAACAAAGCAAGATGACTGTGGACAGGAAAAAAGGCTGAAACCCTCTGGGAAAAGACTAGATAAGAAGGTGGAATTATTTCACTAAGAGATGGCATGAGTAAAGCTTCCTTGCCAGAGCACAGAGAGAGATGAGCAGTTCTGTCCCATCTCACTGCAGCATATACCGTTTCATCTAACTGGGTTCCTCTCCACCTGGTTAACACCTTACCCTTCAAGGTTCTGATTAAGTCTCCTTGACCCTCACAGACTAGATCAGGTCCCAAGGAGAATGAGAATGGGGTGAAGTCTTCTGCTGTAATCTTTGCTTTTTAATCTGTACTCCCCCATTGCAGTTAGAGGAATCTTTACAAAACCCAAATCTGAACATGTTATGCTTTCTGTTAAATGCTTTAACGGCTGTGATGATTTTATTCTTACAAAAATAATCCAAATCATAACATGGTCTCTAAGTAGGTGATCATATAATTTATCATTCAAAACCAGGATGCTTTATGAGTAAATGGATCACTGTTAATACCTATATGGGCTTTGCTAGTGACTCAGATGCTAAAGAATCCACCTGCAATGGAGGATACTGCCTGCATTGCAGGAGACATGGGTTAGATCCCTGGGTTGGGAAGATCCCTTGAGGAGGGAAATGATAACCCACTCCAGTTTTCTTGCCTGGGAAATATCATGGTCAGTGGAGTCTGGTAGGCTAGAGTCCATGGGGTCATGAGAGTCAGACACAACTTATCTACTGAACCACTGTTAATACTTACACCAGGACAGCTATAACCCAGAATCACCAGACAGGCAGTATCACCTATAATGTGCTCTATGATCTTGTCCCTGCTTCTTCCATGTCAGTTTTATTTCATGTTGCTTTCCTTCTTGAGCATTGTGTTCCAGCCACACTGCTTTCTCTCAGTTTTTCAGGCAAGTTCCTCCTCTCTTAGGGCCATTGCACTTGTCATTCCACCTAGCCCACTCCCCTTTTACTTAGCTAACTCTTTGCACTTCGGAAGTCTGCTCAGCTCTGGACAATAAGCCATGTAACCTGGAGGTATATGTGAATGGTATGCTTCCCTAAATATGGAGGAGCAACATTTCACTTAGAGCCCATTAAAAAGGTTTTGCATCTTGAAAGTCAAAAGCCTAAAAAATTTTTCTTAGAAAAAGCTGTAACTTGAGTAAAGCTTCCTTGCCAGAGCACAGAGAGAGATGAGCAGTTCTGTCCCATCTCACTGCAGCATATACCGTTTCATCTAACTGGGTTCCTCTCCACCTGGTTAACACCTTACCCTTCAAGGTTCTGATTAAGTCTCCTTGACCCTCACAGACTAGATCAGGTCCCAAGGAGAATGAGAATGGGGTGAAGTCTTCTGCTGTAATCTTTGCTTTTTAATCTGTACTCCCCCATTGCAGTTAGAGGAATCTTTACAAAACCCAAATCTGAACATGTTATGCTTTCTGTTAAATGCTTTAACGGCTGTGATGATTTTATTCTTACAAAAATAATCCAAATCATAACATGGTCTCTAAGTAGGTGATCATATAATTTATCATTCAAAACCAGGATGCTTTATGAGTAAATGGATCACTGTTAATACCTATATGGGCTTTGCTAGTGACTCAGATGCTAAAGAATCCACCTGCAATGGAGGATACTGCCTGCATTGCAGGAGACATGGGTTAGATCCCTGGGTTGGGAAGATCCCTTGAGGAGGGAAATGATAACCCACTCCAGTTTTCTTGCCTGGGAAATATCATGGTCAGTGGAGTCTGGTAGGCTAGAGTCCATGGGGTCATGAGAGTCAGACACAACTTATCTACTGAACCACTGTTAATACTTACACCAGGACAGCTATAACCCAGAATCACCAGACAGGCAGTATCACCTATAATGTGCTCTATGATCTTGTCCCTGCTTCTTCCATGTCAGTTTTATTTCATGTTGCTTTCCTTCTTGAGCATTGTGTTCCAGCCACACTGCTTTCTCTCAGTTTTTCAGGCAAGTTCCTCCTCTCTTAGGGCCATTGCACTTGTCATTCCACCTAGCCCACTCCCCTTTTACTTAGCTAACTCTTTGCACTTCGGAAGTCTGCTCAGCTCTGGACAATAAGCCATGTAACCTGGAGGTATATGTGAATGGTATGCTTCCCTAAATATGGAGGAGCAACATTTCACTTAGAGCCCATTAAAAAGGTTTTGCATCTTGAAAGTCAAAAGCCTAAAAAATTTTTCTTAGAATGCTGATCCCTTTAGTTAGGTCCTTAGTTGTAAGACAAAAAGTGGTCTTAGACTTGACAGCCATTATAAATGCTGAAAATAATATTGGCAATTATCTCCACAAGAAAACAAGTGTGTTTATGAATAGGAGCTAAATGTACTCAAGAAGTAGGTGGCTATGTTTAAATACCCATATTACTTTTTATGTAAAAGATGAAAATGTAAATATTTGACTGTATATGGCCTAGCATATTAACATGGTATATGCTATTATATTCTAAGTGCCAGTTTTCACAGGCAGTCTGTCTTCTGAGAAATTCAAACTAAAAAGATTATAATGGTAAATAGGTTGAGTCTAGGTTATGCATTACCTTCCCCTAGTGTTAAAGCATAATTCCTCCTGCTTTGCCATCATATGTCACTTTTCTGTTTTTCAAGTGCATTTTTCTATTGAGAATTCAGTTGGAACTGGTGAATGCTTCCCCACAGAGAAATTGCAAGTGGAATTATTGACAGGAGGACTTTTGTACATAACCTAGAATTATTTCATCTTTTAGGGAAATTGAGCCCTAAAGTTATGACTGTTGGCTTTGTGTTGACTACGTTTTTTATTTAATTCTATCTTGAGTGGAAGTTTATTCCTTGAATTCTAATATCATGCCTGAAGAAGGGGAAAGTGAAACAATTTGAGCACTCTGACTTCACTGAAAGCCTCTAATATTTTACTAAGAAGTCAAGCCAAGATAATTACTTCACAATTTTTTGTCACTAAAAAGTGAAAGTCAAATGCTATCACACACTGCTGCAAGTGGAGTATTTCTGGAAATATGGTGAGAGCTGTTTTTAAAAAGATATACCTTGAATTCTGAGAGACATACAAAAGCATTCCTTCCCTCAATTATTTCTGACTTCTTACCTATTACACTGTGAGCCTCCTCAGAGGGTAGAAGTTCAAGTACAAGTCCCTTGTGAAAAGTAGCACCTGAGTAGAATAAGTGGAAGGAAAAACAAAACAAATAAACAAACAAACAAAAAACTAAAGCAAAAGGTAAAAACACCACAACTTTATGAAGGCAGCAAATTTTTCAAGTTGTAGACAAAGGGTGGTGGAGCTAATTCACTGCGATTGGTCCAGTTGTCCCAGAACAAAGTTATGCTTGGCAACAATTTCTCGACTTTTTTTTTTTTCTTATAGATTCCCTTATGTTGTTTCTAAACAATCACATGTTTTTCAGGAGTCACCTCTCAGGATGCACAAATCCTGTTTCAAGAAGTGACTGCCTTTTCCCACCAGGATAATTTTTAAATATATTTGTAAGTAGTCTGATGAAGACTCCCTTTGTTATATACCTTAATCTGCCTGAATCTTAGAGGTCACATCTCTGACTTGGTTTTCCTTTTTATCCCAAATCTTTTCTCATAACAGATTAAAGTAGGAGCATATTACTTGCATATATCAGAAATATAGAACTATGTATAACATAATCTTTAGTTTGGAAATAAACTCCAAATTCCTGATCAATTTAGCTAATTTTAATATTCCCATGCTGGTTTATTATAAAGAATAAAAACTATTTTCTACATTTATTTGGCAATTTTGATGTACATTAAAGAGGAAAATGATTCATCCTATATTTTCTCCATCACTCTCCTCTATGAATATACCAGTCAACCAGAATCACGACCAGTTTTCTATTTTCATCAATGGAAGTCACCAACAGTGTCTTCATTGGCAATAGCATCACTCAATTAATACTGAATTACAAGTTGACCTTTTCAGTGTCCATGAGAACATTCTATCTTTCCTGAAATTAGCATGATTCACTCTATTTGTTGCTATCATGTAAAATGCAATATATATACATATATATATATATATATATATATATATATAATAATAGTGAACAGAGTTTCAAATTTTTTTAAAAACTTGAGTCAAATAATTCAAGGGGAGTCTATTTGCCTATAAAGGAAATTTATTCTGAGTTTAGTAATAATAAAAAATCCATAGAAATTTGTGCGATCCTTTTTACTTTATAATTCGTTTTTACAGACAACAGCACATGTTATCATCATTATAGTCTACAAAATAATAGCAAACATTAATTGAAACTTGTGAAAATCATTGCTGTTATCAGTTTTCATGAGTAAAAAAATATTTAATCTCATCAAAATATTATAAACTGAGTTCTATTACTGTCCTTCTTTTGATTATTTATTTATGGATGCACTAGATCTTCATTGCTACGCACAGGCCTTCTCTAGTTGTGGTGAGCGGGTGCTACTCTCTAGTTGCAGTGCACGGGCTTATCATTAAAGTGGCTTCTTTTGTTGCAGAGCATGGACCCTAGGGTACACAGGCTTCAGAATTTGCAGAGGATGGGCTCAGTACTTTCACAATGGCTTACTTAGTTTTCTGCTATGTGGAATCTTTCCAGACTAGGAATTGAACCCATGTAAACTAATATTCTAAGATACCTGGACTACTAAGAGGCTTAGCTGAAATAACAACCGAGACAGTTTGATCTGGGAACTTATCCATTGTTTTCAGTTGAGAATCTGGGATTGATTATCCCAAATCTTTTCTCATAACAGATTAAAGTAGGAGCATATTACTTGCATATATCAGAAATATAGAACTATGTATAACATAATCTTTAGTTTGGAAATAAACTCCAAATTCCTGATCAATTTAGCTAATTTTAATATTCCCATGCTGGTTTATTATAAAGAATAAAAACTATTTTCTACATTTATTTGGCAATTTTGATGTACATTAAAGAGGAAAATGATTCATCCTATATTTTCTCCATCACTCTCCTCTATGAATATACCAGTCAACCAGAATCACGACCAGTTTTCTATTTTCATCAATGGAAGTCACCAACAGTGTCTTCATTGGCAATAGCATCACTCAATTAATACTGAATTACAAGTTGACCTTTTCAGTGTCCATGAGAACATTCTATCTTTCCTGAAATTAGCATGATTCACTCTATTTGTTGCTATCATGTAAAATGCAATATATATACATATATATATATATATATATATATATATATATATATATATAATAAGAGAGAAAAGAGTTTAAAATTTTTTTAAAAAACTTGAGTCAAATAATTCAAGGGGAGTCTATTTGCCTATAAAGGAAATTTATTCTGAGTTTAGTAATAATAAAAAATCCATAGAAATTTGTGCGATCCTTTTTACTTTATAATTCGTTTTTACAGACAACAGCACATGTTATCATCATTATAGTCTACAAAATAATAGCAAACATTAATTGAAACTTGTGAAAATCATTGCTGTTATCAGTTTTCATGAGTAAAAAAATATTTAATCTCATCAAAATATTATAAACTGAGTTCTATTACTGTCCTTCTTTTGATTATTTATTTATGGATGCACTAGATCTTCATTGCTACGCACAGGCCTTCTCTAGTTGTGGTGAGCGGGTGCTACTCTCTAGTTGCAGTGCACGGGCTTATCATTAAAGTGGCTTCTTTTGTTGCAGAGCATGGACCCTAGGGTACACAGGCTTCAGAATTTGCAGAGGATGGGCTCAGTACTTTCACAATGGCTTACTTAGTTTTCTGCTATGTGGAATCTTTCCAGACTAGGAATTGAACCCATGTAAACTAATATTCTAAGATACCTGGACTACTAAGAGGCTTAGCTGAAATAACAACCGAGACAGTTTGACTCTGGGGCCTAAATGCTTATCCATTGTTTTCAGTTGAGAATCTGGGATTGATATAACCAAATAGGCCTTCTAACATTGAGGAAACCTCATAAATGACAAAATAGGAACTGTAACCATTCCACTGAAGCTAACTGAGCTGGTTGATTGAGGTTATATTGGCAAAGACAATAGTTAAATAAATGCCAGAAATCAAGACATAAAAACTGAAGCTTTTAAGGAAGTATGTAAACATAGATCTTTAAAAAGGAAATAAAGTGATAAAAGTGTACATATTTTTCACATAGATAAACAGAAAAATTGGAAATATACTTAAGTATACATTTGTTTAAAATTTATTGTGTACTTTATTATACATAATCTGTGGAAAATGCAGAATTGTATGAAAATGATCCCTATCCTCAAGTGCCTCATATTTCAGAGAAAAGGCTAAAGATTATGAATGTCTTATATCTTGATAAGTCATAAGTTTGCAGATTTTCTATAATTTATTTTGCATTAAGCCTGTTAAATAGGTATGTGATGATCTTTCTTTGACAAATGAGTAAACTGGGTTTCAGAGAAGTGACTTGGCTCATCTAAGTTAAAAGATGCTAATGAATACATTAAGGAGCACACAAAAAAGTCGGGAGAGAGGTATGGACAAGATGATATGGAAGTATCAAAAGATGCAAATGGAAATATTAGAGAAGATTTCATTGCTTTATCATTTAGAGTAAAAAATACTTAATCTCATCAAAATATTATAAACTGAGTTCTATTACTGTCCTTCTTTTGATTATTTATTTATGGATGCACTAGATCTTCATTGCTACGCACAGGCCTTCTCTAGTTGTGGTGAGCGGGTGCTACTCTCTAGTTGCAGTGCACGGGCTTATCATTAAAGTGGCTTCTTTTGTTGCAGAGCATGGACCCTAGGGTACACAGGCTTCAGAATTTGCAGAGGATGGGCTCAGTACTTTCACAATGGCTTACTTAGTTTTCTGCTATGTGGAATCTTTCCAGACTAGGAATTGAACCCATGTAAACTAATATTCTAAGATACCTGGACTACTAAGAGGCTTAGCTGAAATAACAACCGAGACAGTTTGACTCTGGGGCCTAAATGCTTATCCATTGTTTTCAGTTGAGAATCTGGGATTGATATAACCAAATAGGCCTTCTAACATTGAGGAAACCTCATAAATGACAAAATAGGAACTGTAACCATTCCACTGAAGCTAACTGAGCTGGTTGATTGAGGTTATATTGGCAAAGACAATAGTTAAATAAATGCCAGAAATCAAGACATAAAAACTGAAGCTTTTAAGGAAGTATGTAAACATAGATCTTTAAAAAGGAAATAAAGTGATAAAAGTGTACATATTTTTCACATAGATAAACAGAAAAATTGGAAATATACTTAAGTATACATTTGTTTAAAATTTATTGTGTACTTTATTATACATAATCTGTGGAAAATGCAGAATTGTATGAAAATGATCCCTATCCTCAAGTGCCTCATATTTCAGAGAAAAGGCTAAAGATTATGAATGTCTTATATCTTGATAAGTCATAAGTTTGCAGATTTTCTATAATTTATTTTGCATTAAGCCTGTTAAATAGGTATGTGATGATCTTTCTTTGACAAATGAGTAAACTGGGTTTCAGAGAAGTGACTTGGCTCATCTAAGTTAAAAGATGCTAATGAATACATTAAGGAGCACACAAAAAAGTCGGGAGAGAGGTATGGACAAGATGATATGGAAGTATCAAAAGATGCAAATGGAAATATTAGAGAAGATTTTGTGAATGGCATAATAGAAAATTAGACATTGCAAGTTATGTTAGTAAGGGTAGAGTAGGAAAATGAGCATTTAAGTTTTAGATAACAGCAGTAGAAAGAGCAAAGGAAGGTAGAAAGTGCCAATGTATTCATATAACAACTATCAGTATAATTTCGCTGAAGTTTGGGTAAAGAGAAAGGAGTGGAAGAATATATAGGCTATAGGATGGAATCAGACTTTGGAGTACTTAGAAGGCCTTCAACTTGTTTTAATTTAATAAGGGACTTTGAAGTTCAGAGGTATGAGATGAAAAGTACCTTAAGTTCATGAAAATATTGTTAAAAATGCAGATTTTGGAATCAGTAAGGTCAGGGATGCGAGCTGAGATGTTTCACTTTAATCACGGCAAATGCTGATGCTCCCCTGACTGATTTGATGACGTTGAACAGCAAAGATCCAAGTCATCCTCCTGAAAACAAGAAAGGATGTGGAGGGTTTCCTTCCTCTGGGAGGCAAATAGACCCTTGAACCTCTAATGACTGAGAATGTTTAAGCTGAAGTTTCAGTCTTGAAGGATAAACTGTACTAAAACCTTGACAGAAAAGGACAAAGATAATAAAGCTATAACTCACAAATCTGAGCACAGCAGGCACTCCATACTAGAAGCCTCTAGCAAGGACTTACTGCGTTGTGGCATATCCATGGAAACTTCACAATTACAATGCACTTCAATCACCTGTGTCCTCCACAGTCAGCAGAGGCCCAACGCTGTCACACCCAACTCTCTGCTTCCCAACTAGAATTAAGGTGTCTCAGTGTCAACCATTATAACCTTTTCCTCAGGTCCTGACCTAACTCTTCCTTCCTGTCTCCTTGATTTCTTCAGTTCACCTTCAGTATAGACAATAATATCAATATCATCATCATTACCAAAACATCATCAATACCGCCATAAGTTTTAAAACAAATTGAAGTCTTATATCTTGATAAGTCATGGCAGATTTTCTATAATTTATTTTGCATTAAGCCTGTTAAATAGGTATGTGATGATCTTTCTTTGACAAATGAGTAAACTGGGTTTCAGAGAAGTGACTTGGCTCATCTAAGTTAAAAGATGCTAATGAATACATTAAGGAGCACACAAAAAAGTCGGGAGAGAGGTATGGACAAGATGATATGGAAGTATCAAAAGATGCAAATGGAAATATTAGAGAAGATTTTGTGAATGGCATAATAGAAAATTAGACATTGCAAGTTATGTTAGTAAGGGTAGAGTAGGAAAATGAGCATTTAAGTTTTAGATAACAGCAGTAGAAAGAGCAAAGGAAGGTAGAAAGTGCCAATGTATTCATATAACAACTATCAGTATAATTTCGCTGAAGTTTGGGTAAAGAGAAAGGAGTGGAAGAATATATAGGCTATAGGATGGAATCAGACTTTGGAGTACTTAGAAGGCCTTCAACTTGTTTTAATTTAATAAGGGACTTTGAAGTTCAGAGGTATGAGATGAAAAGTACCTTAAGTTCATGAAAATATTGTTAAAAATGCAGATTTTGGAATCAGTAAGGTCAGGGATGCGAGCTGAGATGTTTCACTTTAATCACGGCAAATGCTGATGCTCCCCTGACTGATTTGATGACGTTGAACAGCAAAGATCCAAGTCATCCTCCTGAAAACAAGAAAGGATGTGGAGGGTTTCCTTCCTCTGGGAGGCAAATAGACCCTTGAACCTCTAATGACTGAGAATGTTTAAGCTGAAGTTTCAGTCTTGAAGGATAAACTGTACTAAAACCTTGACAGAAAAGGACAAAGATAATAAAGCTATAACTCACAAATCTGAGCACAGCAGGCACTCCATACTAGAAGCCTCTAGCAAGGACTTACTGCGTTGTGGCATATCCATGGAAACTTCACAATTACAATGCACTTCAATCACCTGTGTCCTCCACAGTCAGCAGGGGCCCAACGCTGTCACACCCAACTCTCTGCTTCCCAACTAGAATTAAGGTGTCTCAGTGTCAACCATTATAACCTTTTCCTCAGGTCCTGACCTAACTCTTCCTTCCTGTCTCCTTGATTTCTTCAGTTCACCTTCAGTATAGACAATAATATCAATATCATCATCATTACCAAAACATCATCAATACCAGCTCTGCCTACATGTGACTTCCTCTATCCCATTTACTGAAACTCCATACTTCTGATAAAGAAGGCAATTCATTTTTCTTCTGAAATGTGTGTCTCTGATGCCCCATCAAAGAGGTGTTGTCATTATCATGTTTTAAGTTCAATCACTCAGTCATGTTCAACTCTTTGTGACCCATGGACTGTAGCACACCAGACTTCCCTGTCTTTCACCATAATAACATGTCTTTTACATTTTCTAGATACTTTTGCCATTTTCTTTTTTTCCCCAATTTTTATTAGAGTATAGTTGATTTACAATGTTATGTTAGTTTCTTCTGTACAGATACATACATATAACCACTCTTCTGCAGATTCTTTTCCCATATAGGTTTAACAGAGTATGAGAAGGGTTCTCTATGCTATAGGACCATAACAGTTAGGAGTACTGCTTCAGAGTTACAGATTCCATGGGAAAAATAGGCCAAGTTTTGTTGGACTAAATTCACATCTTGTTCAGTATCCCTGAACGTGAATTTAAAGGAGTGTGTTCATCAGTAACCCTTCATCCCTGGGAATGTTCATAGTATGTAGAAGCCTGTTCTGAATAATGATAATGAGGTATTAGCATCCATCCTGAACTGCATGCACGCATCTCCTGTTGTTTGTAGTGCAGCTGCTTGCATGTGGTGGAAATGAGAAAATTTTATGAAATAATCAGTGAACACCTTCATTTATTCATTTAAACGTTTTTGGCAAAATCCAAAGATAATAAAGCTATAACTCACAAATCTGAGCACAGCAGGCACTCCATACTAGAAGCCTCTAGCAAGGACTTACTGCGTTGTGGCATATCCATGGAAACTTCACAATTACAATGCACTTCAATCACCTGTGTCCTCCACAGTCAGCAGGGGCCCAACGCTGTCACACCCAACTCTCTGCTTCCCAACTAGAATTAAGGTGTCTCAGTGTCAACCATTATAACCTTTTCCTCAGGTCCTGACCTAACTCTTCCTTCCTGTCTCCTTGATTTCTTCAGTTCACCTTCAGTATAGACAATAATATCAATATCATCATCATTACCAAAACATCATCAATACCAGCTCTGCCTACATGTGACTTCCTCTATCCCATTTACTGAAACTCCATACTTCTGATAAAGAAGGCAATTCATTTTTCTTCTGAAATGTGTGTCTCTGATGCCCCATCAAAGAGGTGTTGTCATTATCATGTTTTAAGTTCAATCACTCAGTCATGTTCAACTCTTTGTGACCCATGGACTGTAGCACACCAGACTTCCCTGTCTTTCACCATAATAACATGTCTTTTACATTTTCTAGATACTTTTGCCATTTTCTTTTTTTCCCCAATTTTTATTAGAGTATAGTTGATTTACAATGTTATGTTAGTTTCTTCTGTACAGATACATACATATAACCACTCTTCTGCAGATTCTTTTCCCATATAGGTTTAACAGAGTATGAGAAGGGTTCTCTATGCTATAGGACCATAACAGTTAGGAGTACTGCTTCAGAGTTACAGATTCCATGGGAAAAATAGGCCAAGTTTTGTTGGACTAAATTCACATCTTGTTCAGTATCCCTGAACGTGAATTTAAAGGGAGTGTGTTCATCAGTAACCCTTCATCCCTGGTAATGTTCATAGTATGTAGAAGCCTGTTCTGAATAATGATAATGAGGTATTAGCATCCATCCTGAACTGCATGCACGCATCTCCTGTTGTTTGTAGTGCAGCTGCTTGCATGTGGTGGAAATGAGAAAATTTTATGAAATAATTATCTTCAGAATAACTTTGAACACTTACAAAATTAAATGCTATTTATTCATTAACATTTGAAAAACCAGAAATATCTTTCCATCTGCCTTTGATGAAATCAGCTCTTTATTCAGTCTGATATTATCACAAATTAGTCAGCTTGCTTTCATAGTTTTTTGACGCTCTCCCTTTCCTTTAACTCTTAAAAGTGATATGTGCTATTGCTTAAAGACAATGCTCTCCACTGATGAAACAGCCACAAATTACAGAGACACAATAGGAAAACATTTAATAAGCTGAATACAAGTCTTTACAATATGCATCTAGGCATGGCTGTCTGAACAGTTTTGCTTAGATTTCATATTTCACTCTCTATGGCTGGTTTGATGGAAGTCTTATGAGAATAATACCATTTTGTAGCTTTTCATGTTTGTTATTGTACTGTTATAAACTGTATATTCTTCATTTAGATATGCTAAACAGTATTTTTCTTTTTTAATAATGGGAGAAATCTTTTTATACAGTGTTCAGAATGAAAATTAATATTGTTCTCCTCTGGGTTAGCAAAATGAATTTCAATAACTTCAGCCAACTGTGGAAGAAAAAAGATGCTGAAATAAATGGACAAGATTCGGATGCAAGTTCTAAAAGTGTTTTGTGGATAGTGATCTATAATGAAAGTTGTTTTCATTAATTTATAAACATAAAATTCTTTCATCATGAGAAAACCAAATCTGTAAAATCAAGTAATGAGAGTTACTTCCTTTAGTTTTACATGCTGCAAATGATTTGGATCAGAATGCACCTCTGTAGGACCATAACAGTTAGGAGTACTGCTTCAGAGTTACAGATTCCATGGGAAAAATAGGCCAAGTTTTGTTGGACTAAATTCACATCTTGTTCAGTATCCCTGAACGTGAATTTAAAGGAGTGTGTTCATCAGTAACCCTTCATCCCTGGTAATGTTCATAGTATGTAGAAGCCTGTTCTGAATAATGATAATGAGGTATTAGCATCCATCCTGAACTGCATGCACGCATCTCCTGTTGTTTGTAGTGCAGCTGCTTGCATGTGGTGGAAATGAGAAAATTTTATGAAATAATTATCTTCAGAATAACTTTGAACACTTACAAAATTAAATGCTATTTATTCATTAACATTTGAAAAACCAGAAATATCTTTCCATCTGCCTTTGATGAAATCAGCTCTTTATTCAGTCTGATATTATCACAAATTAGTCAGCTTGCTTTCATAGTTTTTTGACGCTCTCCCTTTCCTTTAACTCTTAAAAGTGATATGTGCTATTGCTTAAAGACAATGCTCTCCACTGATGAAACAGCCACAAATTACAGAGACACAATAGGAAAACATTTAATAAGCTGAATACAAGTCTTTACAATATGCATCTAGGCATGGCTGTCTGAACAGTTTTGCTTAGATTTCATATTTCACTCTCTATGGCTGGTTTGATGGAAGTCTTATGAGAATAATACCATTTTGTAGCTTTTCATGTTTGTTATTGTACTGTTATAAACTGTATATTCTTCATTTAGATATGCTAAACAGTATTTTTCTTTTTTAATAATGGGAGAAATCTTTTTATACAGTGTTCAGAATGAAAATTAATATTGTTCTCCTCTGGGTTAGCAAAATGAATTTCAATAACTTCAGCCAACTGTGGAAGAAAAAAGATGCTGAAATAAATGGACAAGATTCGGATGCAAGTTCTAAAAGTGTTTTGTGGATAGTGATCTATAATGAAAGTTGTTTTCATTAATTTATAAACATAAAATTCTTTCATCATGAGAAAACCAAATCTGTAAAATCAAGTAATGAGAGTTACTTCCTTTAGTTTTACATGCTGCAAATGATTTGGATCAGAATGCACCTCTGTAGAGGCAGTTCTCCATTTCCTGTAAGTGACAGGGTTGATTTCATTTCCAATGTTTTCTTTCTTTCTCTTTTCTCCCAGCATGTTAATATCAAAACTACTAGAGCTAGCAAGGCACCTTCCATGGTTTGCTTCTCTTTCTCTGTATGCCATGTGTAAGGTGTAATATTTTAGCACTTCCCAGCTAAATGTAAGCCCCTTAAGCAGTCCTAATAGTTAGTAGTTCCCTATCCTAACAAAAGGTCAAGTCTGAGAAAGGCATTAGATATCTTGAAATTATGTATTTATTCTGTCCAAGCCTTTGAATTTAGTTTTTTGTAAATGTCATTCTCATTTTACTAGGCATGACTACCAGATGCTTTTATTCTCACTTATTTTCATGAGCTTTGCCCTGTAATACATTTATGAAATATATATTGTGTGATCACCCATAAAAACAAATGCCTATATCTCCAAGAATGTGAACATCAATGGTATCTATAGCTGCAAGACATTATGAGTAACAGAAAACATCTAGTAGAAAAATCATATAGCTTGTTTCACTGAAATGTGATATGTTTATTTTCCTATATTAACAAGGATAATTATTGTTAATTTTTCACTGTTTTGCATTTAAATACATATGAATAACTGCAAGTCACTCAGTCATCTCCCACACTTTGTGACTCCATGGACTTAGCCCACTAGGCTCCTCTGTCCAATGAATTCTCCAGGCAAGAATACAATAGTGGGCAGTCTTTCTGTTCTCCGGGGATCTTACCAACCCAGGAAATGAACCTGATTCTTCTACAGTGCAGGCAGATTCTTAACCTTCTGACCCACCAGGAATCCCATATTACAGTGCAAATGTTGAGATTTTTAACATATTATGAATATAACCTTGATCATCCATCTGTTGACATCATCTTAGCTGTGAATTGAGTTTAAAATGAGATATATGTTATGTATTGATGTTAGAGTATTTTTGAATGGAAGTTACAGAAATCAACACAGGCCAACTGTGGAAGAAAAAGATCTAAATTGGACAAGTTCTAAAAGTGTTTTGTGGATAGTGATCTATAATGAAAGTTGTTTTCATTAATTTATAAACATAAAATTCTTTCATCATGAGAAAACCAAATCTGTAAAATCAAGTAATGAGAGTTACTTCCTTTAGTTTTACATGCTGCAAATGATTTGGATCAGAATGCACCTCTGTAGAGGCAGTTCTCCATTTCCTGTAAGTGACAGGGTTGATTTCATTTCCAATGTTTTCTTTCTTTCTCTTTTCTCCCAGCATGTTAATATCAAAACTACTAGAGCTAGCAAGGCACCTTCCATGGTTTGCTTCTCTTTCTCTGTATGCCATGTGTAAGGTGTAATATTTTAGCACTTCCCAGCTAAATGTAAGCCCCTTAAGCAGTCCTAATAGTTAGTAGTTCCCTATCCTAACAAAAGGTCAAGTCTGAGAAAGGCATTAGATATCTTGAAATTATGTATTTATTCTGTCCAAGCCTTTGAATTTAGTTTTTTGTAAATGTCATTCTCATTTTACTAGGCATGACTACCAGATGCTTTTATTCTCACTTATTTTCATGAGCTTTGCCCTGTAATACATTTATGAAATATATATTGTGTGATCACCCATAAAAACAAATGCCTATATCTCCAAGAATGTGAACATCAATGGTATCTATAGCTGCAAGACATTATGAGTAACAGAAAACATCTAGTAGAAAAATCATATAGCTTGTTTCACTGAAATGTGATATGTTTATTTTCCTATATTAACAAGGATAATTATTGTTAATTTTTCACTGTTTTGCATTTAAATACATATGAATAACTGCAAGTCACTCAGTCATCTCCCACACTTTGTGACTCCATGGACTTAGCCCACTAGGCTCCTCTGTCCAATGAATTCTCCAGGCAAGAATACAATAGTGGGCAGTCTTTCTGTTCTCCGGGGATCTTACCAACCCAGGAAATGAACCTGATTCTTCTACAGTGCAGGCAGATTCTTAACCTTCTGACCCACCAGGAATCCCATATTACAGTGCAAATGTTGAGATTTTTAACATATTATGAATATAACCTTGATCATCCATCTGTTGACATCATCTTAGCTGTGAATTGAGTTTAAAATGAGATATATGTTATGTATTGATGTTAGAGTATTTTTGAATGGAAGTTACAGAAATCAACACAGGCTAGCTTAAGCAAAAATGGGAAATTTATGATAAGGACATTAGTGGTTTCTGAAACCCAAAGGAAAAAACCCTCAGATATTATTTTTTAATTTCAAATTTCTAGGAGAGAGTACTTCATAGATCCAGAGTGGTCAGGTGACCTCTATACAATCAATGTAGTAGCTAAGGCCGGTGATTATAGAGCAAAATGTTACCAAGAGAGGCCCATTGGTGCAAATGAGGTGAGGTAGATGAGGTGGTTATTTTCTGTTGAGCAGATAAGCTAAGAGTTTTCTATTATGGTATAATTGGTCAGGTTGTTCCCATAGAGCCTCAAGTGTATTTCCAGTGAATTATAATTTCTAATTATCCACTTAACAATTTGAAATTCCACCATTCATTCTTTTCAATGAAACAATTACGATTTTCCTTGTCGAGTCTAGAGCTAATTCCATACCCAGCTGGAAAATGTCTATTTCTTAGCTAATAAGTAAGAGAGATCCAAGTCAGACTAAATGGAGAGATTTGGGGAATTATATCTTTGCACTGGCAAGGTAGAAAGGTAATAAAGTTAATATCTGCTGAGTACTTACTAAGTGGCTGGAGAAGGAAGTAGCAGCCCACTCCAGTATTCTTGCCTGTTCGATGGACTGGGAAGCCTGGCGAGCTACAGTCCAAGGGATCTCAAATCAGTCTGTCTGTCTGTCTACCTATCTATCTATCTATCTATCTATCCAACCATCCATCCATCCATCCATCTATCCATATGTAGGATTTCCCCGCACTGAGTGGTGAGGAATCTGTCTGCAGTGCAGGACACCTGAGTTCCTTCCCTGGTTTGGGACAACCCCCCCTGAAGGAGGGCATAGCAAGCCACTCCAGTATGCTTGCCTAGAGAATCCCCATGTACAGAGGAGCCCGATGGGCTTTAATCCATGGGATCACACAGAGCTGGACACGACTGAAATTACTACACATTACTAAGTGGCAGGGACCATGCAAAAAACTTTACATTATTTATTTCTTTAACCCTATGCAGTAGAATTTTGCTATACAGTTATCTCTGAGAAAAGGAAACAGTGACATAGAGAGTTTAACTGGCCCAAATTGGTATAGCTAAGAAGTGGTGAAGGAATCCCATATCTTAGTCATATCTAAAACTAGATGACACCTGGAGGCTAAAAGTTATAACATGAGAGAAAATATGTATTGATGTTAGAATAAAAACATGAAAATCAGTAAAATTCTCTGTTTCTTTTACTATGATTGTGAGGGTTAAATTCCAGTATGCTGGCAGTTTTAATACAGTTCTTTGCATTTACTTTATTCATTGCTCCATTGTATTATCCTCAGTGTAGACTTTCTTGACTTAGCACTTCCTCTCTCTAACAAACCCCAGCTCAGTGCTACCCCTTATTTCTCTTCCCAAGGCCCCAACAGATAAGGTTGACAATAACTATCTTTCTAACAAAACCTGGCACCACATAAGCCTGCATGAGTATTCAGGGAGTGTTTGTTGAGTGAATGGATGGATCAAAATTATTCTTTACTGCTTTAAAAACATCAGTGGTTTTACATGTTCTATGGAATAAAATTGAAGTATGTTGTCAGCCTTCAAAGTATTTTCCAACTGGCTGTGCAAACTATCTCATCACTCACTGTTCACTTCTTATCCCATCTTGTTAACATTGTAAATCAGAGAATCTCAACTTACCTTTCTCCAACAATACACACTCCTGTTGACATTCATGGCCAACAACCTTATGAAGTTAATATCATTACACTTCTTATTTTATAGAAGAGAAATTGAAGTGCAGAGAGCTTATGTAATCTACTTGAGGTCACAAAATTAGTCTATTTTATGTGTGTTTAAATTTAAAAAAATGTTTTAAGATGCTGTCAATTGTTGTCAAGCTATTCCCTCTCCCTGTCTGTGACACCCATTTCTTGCCTTGTAGGTCAACGTACAACACACACCCCTCCACACACTAAATTTTAGGGTTTTCAGTACATTTATATGTTTTTAAGTACTATGGTGTGGTTGAAAGTTAAAAAAATTAAGTGCATCTCTGGGAGAGCATATTGTGCACATAAGTATGTATCAGGCACATTTGATATCATTTTTTGGCACTGTTGCCTTATGTGAAGTTTCAAAGGAAATATTTTCCATTTTTTACAGGTTCATATAAAGTTGAATCTTGTATTCCCCAAATTGTTTAGACCAAAGTCTGTTGTGCTTCTTTCACATGGGAATGTGCTTCCCTCAGCCATTGTTCTATGAGAAACCTTTGTTCTAACTCAACACATATTACCTGGTTAAATATTTTTTTGCATTAATGATTTATATAAAATTTGGTGAGAAAATTCCATGATGGTCCAATGGTTAGGACTCTGCTTTTTCACTGACGAGGGTGTAGGTTGGGGAACCTTGGTTGGGGAACTAAGATCTCACAAGTTACACCACATGACCAAAAACAGAAAAACATTTGGTGATACCTCCCTGAATGCACAGTTATGATTCCTCTGAAAATGCTGTTTTAAATAATTCACTTCCTTAAATTTTCATTATAGAAAATGAAATTACATGTATAAACAAGTGCATACCACACAACACACAGACATGCACACAAGTTATTTCTTCATGAATATAGCTCTGTGATCCTTTCTTTTGGTTAAGCTATTTTGAAGATTCTCCAGCTTTTTCCTAAGATACTAAGAAAGCAAACATCTTCTGGGTTAGCCCCTTGCTGAATGAGATGCTCCACTTCAAAAACTAAGCAGCTGTCCTGTGCATCTCAATGAAAGTAGTTGAAGCACCATAGTGGATAGCAAATGCTTCTGTAGAAACATTTACTTCTTTATATCTTCCTTATGACAGCAAAGCACAACATTTGTTTAAATTTAAAAAAATGTCAGAGAGCTTATGTAATCTACTTGAGGTCACAAAATTAGTCTATTTTATGTGTGTTTAAATTTAAAATGTTTTAAGATGCTGTCAATTGTTGGCGAGCTGTTCCCTCTCCCTGTCTGTGACACCCATTTCTTGCCTTGTAGGTCAACGTACAACACACACCCCTCCACACACTAAATTTTAGGGTTTTCAGTACATTTATATGTTTTTAAGTACTATGGTGTGGTTGAAAGTTAAAAAAATTAAGTGCATCTCTGGGAGAGCATATTGTGCACATAAGTATGTATCAGGCACATTTGATATCATTTTTTGGCACTGTTGCCTTATGTGAAGTTTCAAAGGAAATATTTTCCATTTTTTACAGGTTCATATAAAGTTGAATCTTGTATTCCCCAAATTGTTTAGACCAAAGTCTGTTGTGCTTCTTTCACATGGGAATGTGCTTCCCTCAGCCATTGTTCTATGAGAAACCTTTGTTCTAACTCAACACATATTACCTGGTTAAATATTTTTTTGCATTAATGATTTATATAAAATTTGGTGAGAAAATTCCATGATGGTCCAATGGTTAGGACTCTGCTTTTTCACTGACGAGGGTGTAGGTTGGGGAACCTTGGTTGGGGAACTAAGATCTCACAAGTTACACCACATGACCAAAAACAGAAAAACATTTGGTGATACCTCCCTGAATGCACAGTTATGATTCCTCTGAAAATGCTGTTTTAAATAATTCACTTCCTTAAATTTTCATTATAGAAAATGAAATTACATGTATAAACAAGTGCATACCACACAACACACAGACATGCACACAAGTTATTTCTTCATGAATATAGCTCTGTGATCCTTTCTTTTGGTTAAGCTATTTTGAAGATTCTCCAGCTTTTTCCTAAGATACTAAGAAAGCAAACATCTTCTGGGTTAGCCCCTTGCTGAATGAGATGCTCCACTTCAAAAACTAAGCAGCTGTCCTGTGCATCTCAATGAAAGTAGTTGAAGCACCATAGTGGATAGCAAATGCTTCTGTAGAAACATTTACTTCTTTATATCTTCCTTATGACAGCAAAGCACAACATTTGTTATTTGCTACAAATAACCACTATATTAAGGAAAGGATGAAAACAAAAGTATCAGTTAAACTACAGAATTTAGAATGACATTCTTTTTAACCTGTTGGTAACATTGAAAAATAAAAGAAAGAAAATAGACTCTTAATATTATGATGTTGCTATAAAAAAATTCAAAAAGGAGAGAACATCATTATTTGATAGGATGATGAAAGTAGATATATAAATAACACTGAGAGAAGATAAATAACCACAAAGTCAAGGTCGCACTGGTGTCTGGATGGGCAGGAGCAAACAACTTGCTGAGGTAACTTTGAATATACAGCAAGCATTGGGAGATAAATAAAAAAGAGGGAGACAAGATCAAAGGAATTTCCTTCCAAAAGTCAGGCCAGCTTCTTATTAGAATACCATGATCATTTCTTTTGAGATATGGAGAGCTCAAATATGATTAAGAATAAAAAAATTAAATTTCTAAATGTTTGGAAAAGAAGAGTACTTGGGACAGAGATTCTTAGCCTGAGTGCTACTGACATTTGAGAGCAGACAACTCTTTGTCATGGGAGCGCTGAATTGCAGGATGCTTCCCACTATTTCGGGCTTCTACCCACTAGTGCCCTCAATTATGATAATGAAAGACGTCTCAAGAAATTGATGAACAGGTCTTAGGGAGCAAAAATTGCTCCCAATAGAGCACCACAGGCTTAAAAGAACTATTGTGATTAATTTACACTGGAGGTGAGAAACAGACTGCACATTTTCCTCTGAAAATGCTGTTTTAAATAATTCATCTATTTTAAGAAAATGAAATTACATGTATAAACAAGTGCATACCACACAACACACAGACATGCACACAAGTTATTTCTTCATGAATATAGCTCTGTGATCCTTTCTTTTGGTTAAGCTATTTTGAAGATTCTCCAGCTTTTTCCTAAGATACTAAGAAAGCAAACATCTTCTGGGTTAGCCCCTTGCTGAATGAGATGCTCCACTTCAAAAACTAAGCAGCTGTCCTGTGCATCTCAATGAAAGTAGTTGAAGCACCATAGTGGATAGCAAATGCTTCTGTAGAAACATTTACTTCTTTATATCTTCCTTATGACAGCAAAGCACAACATTTGTTATTTGCTACAAATAACCACTATATTAAGGAAAGGATGAAAACAAAAGTATCAGTTAAACTACAGAATTTAGAATGACATTCTTTTTAACCTGTTGGTAACATTGAAAAATAAAAGAAAGAAAATAGACTCTTAATATTATGATGTTGCTATAAAAAAATTCAAAAAGGAGAGAACATCATTATTTGATAGGATGATGAAAGTAGATATATAAATAACACTGGAGAGAAGATAAATAACCACAAAGTCAAGGTCGCACTGGTGTCTGGATGGGCAGGAGCAAACAACTTGCTGAGGTAACTTTGAATATACAGCAAGCATTGGGAGATAAATAAAAAAGAGGGAGACAAGATCAAAGGAATTTCCTTCCAAAAGTCAGGCCAGCTTCTTATTAGAATACCATGATCATTTCTTTTGAGATATGGAGAGCTCAAATATGATTAAGAATAAAAAAATTAAATTTCTAAATGTTTGGAAAAGAAGAGTACTTGGGACAGAGATTCTTAGCCTGAGTGCTACTGACATTTGAGAGCAGACAACTCTTTGTCATGGGAGCGCTGAATTGCAGGATGCTTCCCACTATTTCGGGCTTCTACCCACTAGTGCCCTCAATTATGATAATGAAAGACGTCTCAAGAAATTGATGAACAGGTCTTAGGGAGCAAAAATTGCTCCCAATAGAGCACCACAGGCTTAAAAGAACTATTGTGATTAATTTACACTGGAGGTGAGAAACAGACTGAAGATTATAATGGATTTTTATGTAGAAGATATTCTTAACTGGCTTTCTATTCCACCAAAGTGGAAAAGTAAACTTGTGGAAGATTGACAGTGTATCTCAGTTGTTCGGTTTCTACTAGGCACCCGTAGTAAGAACAATGCTGAAGCTGAAATATTTCCCAACAGCAAAACAGAAATTTTTGTAGCATTATACCAACAATATTTTATTAATGATTTTATTTAGCTTAATATTTTATGAAACAATTAAGTATTAAATTATTCAAGCATCTGCTTAATAAGGAACCATGTATACTGCCTATTCAGATTTTAAAATATTTGGTCATATTCACCTGATATATTTCTTTCTTGAGGTTTCTTCCTTTTGTATACTTTTGGATGTTGTAATTACATCTACAGGGCCCTCTTTCCCCATTCTCACATAGTCCCTTGTTGCCAAGGGATAGGTAATCAATAATATGGAGACAATAGATATTGTTTCTGGATGCATTTTAATTTTACACTTTAACTATGTATATTTCACCGGTGGCAACATATGGCATTGCATATTTGGTAGTTGTATGTTTTTACATAAATAGCATCTCTGTGTGAATCTTTTTCATTCAGTTTTATATTTGCAAGATTTTTTTATGTTGGCAATGTAGTCATTTATAAATACAATGAAATACTATGAAAGCCATTTAAATGAATAAGCTAGTTTAATCACTTACAGCACAGCTAACAGACCAAATAAAGAAAATGTACAAGGCAAGCTAAATAAGCATAGCAATTCTAAAGTTGAAAATATTTGATCTGCCCATGATCCTGACATAAATAGGAAGAAAGACTAAATCTTATGGAAATATTAAGCTCCTCTCTCTCTCTCCATTTTTGTTTTGTTCAGGAGAGAAAAGAAATTAACATCCTAGAATATAAAAAGGCATAATCAGATTCCAGGTATGATTAAGATGGATAGTTTTCTAGTTATACCTACTTGAAGCAGCTTTGACACAGCAGTGGCTCCTGCCACTGCTGGATAAGAGGGGGATTGAGGGACAATGTGGAATTTGAGAAATCAAACATATAGATCAATTTCAAGTTACAAAGATATGATTATTGATTTTGGTAAAAGACGTATCTTCTCAATTAAGTATCTTCAAATATTAAAGTTGAAAGATACATTTACCTTCAGAAGAAATCTATCTTGCTCAGACTAAAATAGATCACATTGGTTGGAGACACAATCTTTTTTTTTTTTTTTAATTCAGTGGCTTTTAATGATTTCACAATGCTATTCAACTACCTTTTTTTTTCCTAAAATTTGATCACAGAAAAATATCCTGTACCTATTAAGTAGTCACTCCCCATTTTCTTTTCTTTTTTTAAAAAAATTCTTTATTTTAAAAGTTTTACAGAGTTTGTTGTTCACAGACATGCATGTTCCCAGATCAGTCATATGCATATCCCTGGTTACCACCACCCCAGTTCCCCCATCCCACCCCTCTGGATCATTGCCCCAAGGCATTGTGAGCACTCCTATTCCCTTGGCACAATGACAATAGCTATCTTTTCCACACATGACAGTATAGGTTTCCATGTTACTCCCTCCATGCCACCCCCTCCCTATTTCTTCCCCACAATGTCCATATGTCTATGCTCTGTCTGTTTTTCCATGAGTTCACTGCGTGTGTTATCAAGACCATCCTACTAGATTCCATATATATGTGTTAGTATACCATACTTGTCTTTCTCTTTTTGACTTACTTCACTTTTTATGATAAGTTCTAGAGCCAGCCACTTCATTAGGACTGAGTCTTCTGCATTTCTTTTAACAGCTGAGTAGTATTCCATTGTATATATGTACCAGGGCTTCTGTATCCATTCATTTGTCGATGGACATCTAGGTTGCTTCCATGTTCTGGCTATTGTATAGAGAGCTGCGATGAACATTGGGGTATAGGTGCTTCTTTCAGATTTGATTGCATCAGGATATAAGCCTAATAGTGGGATTGCTGGGTCATAGGGTGCTTCTATTTTTAGTTTTTTAAGAAATCTCCAGACTGTCTTCCATAGAGGTTGTATCAATTTACATTCCCACCAGCAATGCAAGAGGGTTCCCTTTTCTCCGCACCCTCTCCAGCATTTATTGTCTGTCGATTTGTTGATGATGGCCATTCTGACGTGTGTGAGGTGATATCTCATTGTAGTTTTAATTTGCATTTCTCTAATAATAAGCGAGGTTGAGCATCGTTTCATGTGCTTTTAGGCCATCTGTATGTCATCTTTGGAGAGGTGTCTGTTTAGATCTTTTTCACATTTTTTGATTGGGTTGTTCGTTTTTCCTGTGCTGAGTTGTTTGAGTTGCTTATAGATTTTGGAGATTAATTCTTTGTCTGTTGTTTCATTTGCTATGATTTTCTCCCACTCTGTGGGCTGTCTGTTCAGCTTTTTTGTAATTTCTTTAGCTGTACAAAAGCTTTTAAGTTTCATGAGGTCCCACATGTTCATTTTTCTTTTCACTTCTGCTATTCTAGTAGGTGGGTCAGAGAATATCTTGCTTTGATTGATGTCCTTGAGGGTTTTGCCTATATTCTCCTCTAAGAGTTTGATGGTCTCTGGTCTTCCATTTAGGTCTTTAATCCATTTTGAGTTGATCTTTGTGTCTGGTGTCAGGGAATGTTCTAACTTCATTTTTTTGCATGTAGCTGTCCAATTTTGCCAGCACCACTCGTTGAAGAGGCTGTCTTTGTCCCATTTTATAGTTTCGCATCCTTTGTCAAAAATGAGGTACCCATAGGTGTGTGGGTTTATCTCTGGGTTCTCTATCTTGTTCCATTGTCGATATTTCTGTTTTTGTGTCAGTACCATACTGTCTTGATAACTGTTGCTTTGTAGTCGAGTCTGAAGTTAGGGAGGCTGATTCCTCTAGCTCCGTTTTTCTTTCTCAGGATTTCTTTGGCTATTCAGGGTCTTTTGTGTTTCCATATGAACTGTGTTATTCTTTGGTCTAGTTCTGTGAAAAATTTCAATGGGAGTTGAATAGGTATTGCATTGAATCTGTAGATGATATTTGGTAGTATGGTCATGTTCACAATATTGATTCTTCCGACCCAGGGACATGGAATATCTCTCCATCTGTTTAAGTCTTCTTTAATGTCCCTCATGAGTGTCTTGTAATTTTCTGTGTACAATTCTTTTGTTTCTTTGGGTAGGTTTTTAAGAAATCTCCATACTGTCTTCCATAGAGGTTGTATCAATTTACATTCCCACCAGCAATGCAAGAGGGTTCCCTTTTCTCCGCACCCTCTCCAGCATTTATTGTCTGTCGATTTGTTGATGATGGCCATTCTGACGTGTGTGAGGTGATATCTCATTGTAGTTTTAATTTGCATTTCTCTAATAATAAGCGAGGTTGAGCATCGTTTCATGTGCTTTTAGGCCATCTGTATGTCATCTTTGGAGAGGTGTCTGTTTAGATCTTTTTCACATTTTTTGATTGGGTTGTTCGTTTTTCCTGTGCTGAGTTGTTTGAGTTGCTTATAGATTTTGGAGATTAATTCTTTGTCTGTTGTTTCATTTGCTATGATTTTCTCCCACTCTGTGGGCTGTCTGTTCAGCTTTTTTGTAATTTCTTTAGCTGTACAAAAGCTTTTAAGTTTCATGAGGTCCCACATGTTCATTTTTCTTTTCACTTCTGCTATTCTAGTAGGTGGGTCAGAGAATATCTTGCTTTGATTGATGTCCTTGAGGGTTTTGCCTATATTCTCCTCTAAGAGTTTGATGGTCTCTGGTCTTCCATTTAGGTCTTTAATCCATTTTGAGTTGATCTTTGTGTCTGGTGTCAGGGAATGTTCTAACTTCATTTTTTTGCATGTAGCTGTCCAATTTTGCCAGCACCACTCGTTGAAGAGGCTGTCTTTGTCCCATTTTATAGTTTCGCATCCTTTGTCAAAAATGAGGTACCCATAGGTGTGTGGGTTTATCTCTGGGTTCTCTATCTTGTTCCATTGTCGATATTTCTGTTTTTGTGTCAGTACCATACTGTCTTGATAACTGTTGCTTTGTAGTCGAGTCTGAAGTTAGGGAGGCTGATTCCTCTAGCTCCGTTTTTCTTTCTCAGGATTTCTTTGGCTATTCAGGGTCTTTTGTGTTTCCATATGAACTGTGTTATTCTTTGGTCTAGTTCTGTGAAAAATTTCAATGGGAGTTGAATAGGTATTGCATTGAATCTGTAGATGATATTTGGTAGTATGGTCATGTTCACAATATTGATTCTTCCGACCCAGGGACATGGAATATCTCTCCATCTGTTTAAGTCTTCTTTAATGTCCCTCATGAGTGTCTTGTAATTTTCTGTGTACAATTCTTTTGTTTCTTTGGGTAGGTTTATTCATAGGTATTTGATTCTTTTGGTAGCAATGGTGAAGGGGACTACCTCTTTGATTTCATTTTCTGCTTTTTAACTGTTTGTGTATAAGAATGCAGGTGATTTCTGTGTGTTGACTTTGTATCCTGCGACTTTGCTGAATTCGTTGATTAGCTCTAGTAGCTTTGTAATAGTGTCTTTGGGATTTTCTATGTATAATATCATGTCATCTGCAAAAACAGAGAGCTTGACTTCTTCCTTTCCAATCTGGATTCCCTTTATTTCTTTCTCTTCTCTTATTGCTATTGCTAGAACTTCCAGGACTATGTTGAATAGTAGTGGTGAAAGTGGACACCCCTGTCTTGTTCCTGATCTTAGAGGAAATGCTTTCAGTTTTTCACCATTGAGGATAATGTTCACTGTGGGCTTCTCATAGATGGCTTTTATTATGTTGAGATAGGTTCCTTCTAGGCCCATTTTCTGGAGTTTTTATCATAAATGGGTGCTGTACTTTGTCAAAGGCTTTTTCTGCATCTATTGAGATGATCATGTGGTTTTTGTCTCTCAATTTGTTGATATGGTGTATCACATTGTTTGATTTGTAGATATTAAAGAATCCTTGCATGCCTGGGATGAACCCGACTTGATCATGATGTATGAGTTTTGGATGTGTCGAATTCTGTTTGCTAGGATTTTGTGGAGGATTCTTGATCGTGAAATTGGCCTATAACTTTCCTTTTTGTGTTGTCTTTTGTAATTTTGATTTGAAGTTAGGGAGGCTGATTCCTCTAGCTCCGTTTTTCTTTCTCAGGATTTCTTTGGCTATTCAGGGTCTTTTGTGTTTCCATATGAACTGTGTTATTCTTTGGTCTAGTTCTGTGAAAAATTTCAATGGGAGTTGAATAGGTATTGCATTGAATCTGTAGATGATATTTGGTAGTATGGTCATGTTCACAATATTGATTCTTCCGACCCAGGGACATGGAATATCTCTCCATCTGTTTAAGTCTTCTTTAATGTCCCTCATGAGTGTCTTGTAATTTTCTGTGTACAATTCTTTTGTTTCTTTGGGTAGGTTTATTCATAGGTATTTGATTCTTTTGGTAGCAATGGTGAAGGGGACTACCTCTTTGATTTCATTTTCTGCTTTTTAACTGTTTGTGTATAAGAATGCAGGTGATTTCTGTGTGTTGACTTTGTATCCTGCGACTTTGCTGAATTCGTTGATTAGCTCTAGTAGCTTTGTAATAGTGTCTTTGGGATTTTCTATGTATAATATCATGTCATCTGCAAAAACAGAGAGCTTGACTTCTTCCTTTCCAATCTGGATTCCCTTTATTTCTTTCTCTTCTCTTATTGCTATTGCTAGAACTTCCAGGACTATGTTGAATAGTAGTGGTGAAAGTGGACACCCCTGTCTTGTTCCTGATCTTAGAGGAAATGCTTTCAGTTTTTCACCATTGAGGATAATGTTCACTGTGGGCTTCTCATAGATGGCTTTTATTATGTTGAGATAGGTTCCTTCTAGGCCCATTTTCTGGAGTTTTTATCATAAATGGGTGCTGTACTTTGTCAAAGGCTTTTTCTGCATCTATTGAGATGATCATGTGGTTTTTGTCTCTCAATTTGTTGATATGGTGTATCACATTGTTTGATTTGTAGATATTAAAGAATCCTTGCATGCCTGGGATGAACCCGACTTGATCATGATGTATGAGTTTTTGGATGTGTCGTCGAATTCTGTTTGCTAGGATTTTGTGGAGGATCTTGGCATCTAAGTTCATCAGTGAAATTGGCCTATAACTTTCCTTTTTTGTGTTGTCTTTGCCTGGTTTGGATACCAGGGGGATGGTGGCCTTGTAGAAAGTGTTTGGAAGTTTCCCTTCCTGTGCAATTTTTTGAAAGAGTTTTAGGACAGGCATTAGCTCTTCTTTAAATGTTTGGTAGAATTCACCTGTGAAGCCATCTGGCCCTGGGCATTTATTTTTGGGCAGATTTTTGATCACAAATTCAATTTCTGAGCTTCTGATTGGGTTATTCAAAGTTTCTGTTTCTTCCTGGCTTAGTCTTGGGAGATTAATCTTCCCCAAGAAACTGTCCATTTCTGCCAGGTTGTCCAGTTTTTTGTTGCCATATAGTTGTTCATAATAGTCTCTTAGAATCCTTTGGATTTCTGCATTATCTGTTGTAATCTCTCCTTTTTCAATTTTGATCTTGTTGATCTGGTTCTTTTCTCTCTTTTTCTTGATGAGTCTGGCCAGTGGCTTGTCAATTTTGTTTACGTTTTCGAAGAACCAGTTTTTTGTTTTATTTATCTTTACTATAGTTTCTTTCATTTCTTTCTCATTTATTTCTGCTCTAGTCTTTATAATTTCTCTTTTTCTGCTGGCTTTGGGGTGTTTTTGTTCTTCTTTTTCCAGTTGTTTTAGGTGGAGGCTTAGATCATCTGCTTCATATTTTCCCAGTTTCTTGAGGTGGGATTGTATTGCTATAAATATTCCTCTTAGAATTACTAGAATTACTTTTGTGGTATCCCATGGGTTTTGCACGGTTGTGTGTTCATTGTCATTTTCTTCCAGGAATTTTTTTACTTTCTACTTTGATTTCCTCAGTAATCAGTTGGTTTTTTAGGTATATGTTTTTCAATCTCCATGTGTTTGTGTTTTTAGCAGTTTTTTTCCTATAGTTCATCTCTAGTCTCATTGCATTGTGGTCCGAGAAGATGGTTGATAAAATTTCAGTTTTCTTGAATTAACTGAGGTTAGATTTGTGGCCCAAGATGTGATCTATCCTGGAGATTGTTCCATTAGCACTTGAGAAGAAAGTGTATTCTTCTGCTTTTAGGTTGAAACTCCTAAAGATATCAATGAGGTCCATCTTTTCTAGTGTGGCACTGAAGGCTTGTGTTTCTTTATTAATTTTCTGTTTTGATGCTCTGTCTATTGCTGTGAGAGGAGTGTTAAAGTCTCCTACTATTACTGTGTTATTGTTGATTTCTTCTTTTAGGTCTGAAAGTATCTGTCTTATGTATTGAGGTGCCCTTGTGTTGGTTGCGTAGATATTCATGACTGTTATGTCTTCCTCTTGGATAGATCCCTTAATCATGATGTAGTGACCTGCCTTGTCTCTTAGAATCTTCTTTACCTTAAAATCTATTTTGTCTGATATGAGGATTGCTACCCCAGCTTTCTTTTGATTTCCATTTGCATGGAATATCTTTTTCCAGCCTTTCACTTTTAGTCTGTGAGTGTCTCTAGGTCTGAAGTGGGTCTCTTGTAAACAGCATATATATGGGTCTTGCTTCTGGATCCATTCAGCCAGCCTGTGTCGTTTGGTTGGAGCATTTAGTCCATTTACATTCAAAGTAATTATTGATACGAATGTTCCTATTGTCATCTTCTTAGAAGTTTGGGGTTTGATTTGTAGGACTTTTCCTACTCTTGTATTTACTGGCTATATCAGGCCCTTTAACACTTGTTGTAGGGCTAGTTTTGTGGTACAGAATTATTTTAGTTTCTGTCTATCTGTGAAGCTTTTGATTTCTCCATCAATTCTGAATGAGATTCTTGCTGGGTAGAGAATTCTTGGTTGCAGGTTATTCTCTTTTAGCCATTTAAATGTGTCTTGCCATTCTCTTCTGGCCTGCAGGGTTTCTGTTGAGAGATCCGCAGTTAGACATACGGGTTTCCTTTATATGTTATTTGTTGTTTGCTCCTAGCTGCTTTTAGTAATCTGTCTTTATATTTAGTCTGTGTTAGTTTGATTAGAATGTGCCTTGGTGTGTTACTTCAGGGGTTTCTCCTGTATGGAACTCTTTGTGCTTCTTGGACTTGGCTCACTATTTCCTTTCCCATGTTGGGGAAGTTTTTAACTATAACCTCTGCAAGAATTTATTCATAGCATTTCTTCCCCTCTTTTTCTTCTGGAACTCCTATAATTCTAATGTTGGTGCATTTGATATTGTCCCATAGGTTTCTGAGGCTATCCTCAGTTCTTTTAATTCTTTGGGCTTTGTTCTGTTCTTCAGCACTTATTTCCACCATTCTGTCTTCCAGCTCACTTATCCATTCTTCAGCCTCTGATGCTCTACTGTTGAGACCTTCTATAGTATTTCTGAGTTCAGCAATTGAGTTGGTGGTCTCCATTTGCTTATTTTTCATTTCTTGCATGTCTCTTCTCAATGCACTAATTTCCTCTAATATTCTGTTTTCAGTGTTTCTAGGTCTGAAGTGGGTCTCTTGTAAACAGCATATATATGGGTCTTGCTTCTGGATCCATTCAGCCAGCCTGTGTCGTTTGGTTGGAGCATTTAGTCCATTTACATTCAAAGTAATTATTGATACGAATGTTCCTATTGTCATCTTCTTAGAAGTTTGGGGTTTGATTTGTAGGACTTTTCCTACTCTTGTATTTACTGGCTATATCAGGCCCTTTAACACTTGTTGTAGGGCTAGTTTTGTGGTACAGAATTATTTTAGTTTCTGTCTATCTGTGAAGCTTTTGATTTCTCCATCAATTCTGAATGAGATTCTTGCTGGGTAGAGAATTCTTGGTTGCAGGTTATTCTCTTTTAGCCATTTAAATGTGTCTTGCCATTCTCTTCTGGCCTGCAGGGTTTCTGTTGAGAGATCCGCAGTTAGACATACGGGGTTTCCTTTATATGTTATTTGTTGTTTGCTCCTAGCTGCTTTTAGTAATCTGTCTTTATATTTAGTCTGTGTTAGTTTGATTAGAATGTGCCTTGGTGTGTTACTTCAGGGGTTTCTCCTGTATGGAACTCTTTGTGCTTCTTGGACTTGGCTCACTATTTCCTTTCCCATGTTGGGGAAGTTTTTAACTATAACCTCTGCAAGAATTTATTCATAGCATTTCTTCCCCTCTTTTTCTTCTGGAACTCCTATAATTCTAATGTTGGTGCATTTGATATTGTCCCATAGGTTTCTGAGGCTATCCTCAGTTCTTTTAATTCTTTGGGCTTTGTTCTGTTCTTCAGCACTTATTTCCACCATTCTGTCTTCCAGCTCACTTATCCATTCTTCAGCCTCTGATGCTCTACTGTTGAGACCTTCTATAGTATTTCTGAGTTCAGCAATTGAGTTGGTGGTCTCCATTTGCTTATTTTTCATTTCTTGCATGTCTCTTCTCAATGCACTAATTTCCTCTAATATTCTGTTTTCAGTGTTTTGCATCCTCATTAGTATAGCTTTTCTGAATTCTCTTTCAGATAATTTGTCTATCTCCTCCTCTGTCATTTGAAGCGGTGTTTCTCTAGCTTGGTCCTTCATTTGTGCAGTGTTTCTCTGTCGTTTCATTATTAGGTTAGTTTTTGTTTCTTTGTGTGTGTCTGTGTGTATGGAGTTCTTTTTCCCACCAGGCTTCTTGGTTGAATTCTCCCTTCCTTTGGGTTTCTGTCCTTCTAGAAGGGTTCAGTGGTTTGTGTCTTGGGTGGTGTTAGGTCTTGTTTACAGGTGAATAATCTCTACTGTGGTATATTCTTTGATAGTGTGGGGTCTTGGAATCAGGGCTTCCACTCCAAGGATCCTTGGTTTGATGATTGATGATTGGTCAGGGGGGTGTAGGCTCTATGTCTGGTTTGCTATGGTGTTCCGTGATATTAGTTCAAATACTAGCATCTGAGGAACAAGAGGTGTATCCCTCATGGGTGACAGTCATAAAAGCATGCAGATGTTTCTAACATAGTCGTAAGATATACATACATACACAACAATAACCACATCTAACCAGTCTTACAGAGATAAAGCATAGGAAAATTTTCTGGCAAACAATGCAATCAAAGATGATACTTGCTCGTTAAGCTCTGAATTAATTAAAATAGTACCTGTAAAAAATTGATCCAGGGCAAAGTCCTGGCTTGGACTGTTTCATTGAAAGCAATTTTTAGCTAAGACATGTGTTGGGGGGTGAGGAGGAGGAAAGTGTATGGGTAATGAGAAGGAAAAGATTCGTCTTGGAAGAATTTTATAGGGTTACATAGCCAAGACTAGTGTGTGGTATTGTTTAGTGCAGCTGGAAGAGAATAGTGGAGACAGGAATATAGGAAATATTTCTCTAGAGGATAGTGGTAGATAGGGGAAAGTTTTACATTTAGAACATAGAGGGAGGAAGCAGTGGCAAAGAGGAAAGAAAATTAGAAGTTTCCAAGAATTAAAATTAAAAAAATATTTAAAAATAAAAATTAAAAAAAGAAATTAAAAATTAAAAAGGGAAGGAAAACTTAATAAGAGAGAGAAAAAAAAGATTAAAAAAACCCAAACCTGACCAATCAATCAAATAAACAAAACTGTCCACAACAAATAAACAAACAAAAAAAGATAAGTACTGTCCCTGGTTTTTATCCTCTCATCTCTCTGGTAGAAACCTATATGCTCTCCATGGTGTTGTCTTGATGATGTAGCCTTTCCCTTATGGTACCGGCTGCTATGGTTTCTGTTTTTGTTTTCAGCAAAACAAAGGCTTTGCTGCAAGCTCAGGTGCTGGCTGGGGCTGCGGGCTGATCTCAGTCCGTGGGGCAGGGGGCCGCGGTGCGCACAGTCCCTTGTTGGAGGGGGGGCGCCCCGGCTCTACCGCGCACCTGCCTGTAGCCTCCAATACCTGCCCTTCTCCTGGCTTCCTCCACTGTGGCTGCAGCTCTGGGGGTGCATGGGCTCGTTCGCCGTTGGCGCGTGTGCACTGCCGGTTACGCGTCCAAGTTCCAAAGGCGGCCACAAGCTTTCCCAGCCAGCTCAAGCCCGGGCCCTGGTCAGCAATCCGTGGGTGATCTCCCCTCTCTGTTCAGCAAGCCCCCTACTAGGAGTGTTTGAACTTACCCGGTGCCAGGCGGAAAGTCATGATTTTTGCCCAACCAAGCAGCGTGCGATTTTTGCGCTGGGCGCTCCCTGTCTGGGATCCCTAGGCAGCACACTGCGGGGAAGTTCCTAACTGCGTTCTGCACATCCCTGCTCCAGTATCTTATCTTCGCAGTGTCTTAATTTCTGCCTGCTATCCGGCCGGATTTTTGGAATTTTCGTGCTGCCTTCTCTGCCCCAACACTCTGCTCAGGCTTCTAGGGCACTTCCTAGTGCGCTCTCCATCCGTCAGGTCCGGCGTGGGGGTTAGGATAGAGGGTTCTCAGAACAGGAGCTCCGAGAAAGTTCTGGCTGTTCACTCTTCGATGCTCGCAGACCTAAGGAGTTCTTCTGTCGTCTAGCGGCTGGTTTGTTTGTGGTGTTTCATTTCTTGATTAGTTCTGGTTATTCTATTGGGGAACTGGTGAAGTCTTCCCCTCATTCCTCCACCATCTTGGCCCCCTCCGACACATTCTTAAATAGTGGTAATTTTTATTTTGGATAGAGCAGAAAGTAGTAGTAGTAGTTAATTAATTAAGTTAAATAGTACAGAAGATAATATTTACAGGAAATATCTCAATAAGTTTATCAGTAATAATTTCTTGCATAGTTGGCAATCAGACTCCAGGATAGAAAAGATCTTATCTCAAAACAAGAGCATTCAGAAGCTGCATCTATCAAATTATCATCAGTAGTGTTAGGAGTGAGAAAGGATTCAGTATGAGTGAAGATATCTTCTTACAGTTTTATTTGCAAATTCCACTTTCAAGAGGTACAGTGAGAGAATCAAGCTGTGTTTTCTTTCCACAAGGTGTCTGTGATACAAAAGATGTTGTTTAAAAATGCAGATGGGGCTTCCCCTGGTGGTCCAGTGGGTAAGAATACCGCCTTGTAGTGCAAGGGGCGCCGGTTCGAGCCCTGGCCTGGGAAGATCCCACATGCCGCGGAGCGGCTGGACTGATGTGTCCAATCACCGAGCCAGAGCTCTGGAGCGCATGCGCCAAGAGCCAGTGCTCTGCAACGACAGATGTCACTGCGATGGGAGGCCCATAGGAGCCAAAGAACGAAGACGAATGAAAATAGAGAAATGAAAGACCAATAGAAGTGACCCACCCGCTCCCCTCCCTCCCCAACCTGACCCCCGCCCAAAGTAAATAAATAAATAAATCTTAAAAAAAAAAATAATAAAAATGTAGATGGGTCTTCTCTTGTGGTCCAGTGGGTAAGGACATCGCCTTGCAGTGCAAGGGTCGCCGGTTCCATCCCTGGCCTGTCTCAGAGCAGCTGCACCAATGTGTCCAACTACTGCGCCAGAACTCTGGAGCTCATGTGCCCAGAGTCAGTGCTCTCCAGTGAGAGAGACCACTGTGATAGGAGGCCCACACAGGCTAAAGAACAAACATGGATGAAAATAAATAAATGAAAGACCAATAGAAGTGGCCAAAAAAAAAAAAAAAAATGCAGGTGAATGTTCCCCAAGTTCCTACCTGCTAGCCTAACTTAAAAATGACCCAGTGCAGTTCATCAGGGGAGAAAAGAGAAAAAATAAGGAAATAAAATGAACTCCTTTGGCTACATTTAAATAGTGCCGATCAATGATGTTAACTTTTGTTGCTAACTTAGCAAATATGTTGATCAAGACTGTGCAGGATCAAATGTAGTCAAATGTTATTTCAGAATACTTCATCACTTTTGCTAGCCTCATGCAGTGCTCAAAGTTGGAAATGCTTCATATAATCTAAGAGCAAAATTCTTGGACTTTGAGTATAACTGAGAATTCTGGGAAGAGTGAAATGTCTGAGATATTCATTTCAACTTTGGGTGCATTAAAGGCAAAAGTAGTTATCTGTTTTCTCTTGTGTATCTATTTCCATTATACGAGTATAAGTTAAACCAGTGCTTGGATGACTGTATGCTTTTACTGGCTTTAAAGGAATAATTGCAGACAATGATGCTTTAGAAGAACCTTGACTAAAAATTTTGTTTTAGTAAAGTTTATAGTGGGTTAATTACAAGCATTTCTAGCTTAGTACTTTTATGACACTTTTAAAGCCATCAATAGTAAACATGCCTCATGCCCATGACCAAATAAATCTTTGTAAGATGAAGAGCTCAAATCTTTTTCACTTGGTTTTATTTTATCACACCTGTAAATGGCAGCATACATTGTGTAGGATACAGCTCACCTCTTTTGCATCATAATATAATTCTAATTATGCTTGCTTCATCATAAACTTCTTTTCTGTGAAGACATTCCATATGACTTTGGACAGAATGTTTAAACCTGATATTTACTTTTTAAAAAAGACTTTCAAAACAGTGAATAAATGTCAGTAGTTTGGGAAGACTGAAAATCTAAAGCAGAGATATTTTTTCAGAGGAATGGCTAATATCAGGTAGAAATATGCAGCCTAAGAATTTCTTCTATCTTTCTTATGTAGATCTTTTCTCTTTGAATGTTCCTACCCATTTAGTATCTTCATTAATTTGGGGGATTCAATATGTTTTATCCCTCAAGGAAAATAAGACATGATTTAACTTTCAAAAGATTGAAGTAGTATTATTCCATAAAATAGGTAGATAGATTTATTTATATTTATTTATTTTGTTCTGCTTTAAGGTAGGTGCTTTATTCAAATGGCACCCTCACTCAATAGTCTATTGGACATTCTAGGCTAATTTTCTAGATTGCTTTAAAAAGTAAGAATGTTAGGATAGGATATTAAAAAAAGATTAAAATATTTTAGAATCCCATAAGAATAGAGAATATAGGGCTTCCCCTGGTGGTCCAGTGGGTAAGGATACCGCCTTGCAGTGCAAGGAACGCCGGTTCGATCCCTGGCCTGGGAAGATCCCATGTGCCGCGGAGCGGCTGGAATGATGTGTCCAATTACTGAGCCGGAGCTCTGGAGCGCATGCTCCCAGAGCTGGCGCTCTGCAGCAACAGAGGCCACTGCTATGGGAGGCCCACAGGAGCCAAAAGAACAAAGACGGATGAAAATAGATAAATGAAAGACCAATAGAAGTGGCCCACCCGTCCCCCTCCCTCCCCACCTTACCCTTCAAAAGATAAAAAAAAAAAAAAAATAGAGAAGATAACATTCTGAATAAATGCCATTTTCCACCCAGCTTAGCATTCAGACTGAGGAAAGCATCAAAGAACTTTGAGTTTCTTTCTCCAAATGTCAAAGCAGAAATTCACAGAGGTTCTTTTTAATACCCACAGCATTCTAAGTAAATCATGACTGTTCTTCAAAATTATTCTCTAAACTCATTTACATCCCAGGAGTTATTATTATTTCACATATTCTGACTAGCAGGAATTTCCATGTATTTCCTTCCTCACTGTCAAGTGTCTTTGACAACAAATCTTCTGGCACATCCCCCAGTGACTAAAATAGTAAAGAGTAACCTTAGTTTCCTTCTGTAGTATGTGCTTGTGCTTGTGCTTGAGTGACAGATTTCTTTTTTTTTTTTTGCTGTTGTTTTTACACCGGGAATGAGTGGAGGGGTGTGAAAGAAAATTTGCTTAAAGAGCTTATATAAAGAGACACCTGAACAGCAGTCCAGTCCTATTGAACTGGGATCTGGAAGGGCTATTCCTAAAATTTACACCTCATCTCCTAATCCACTACTCTAGGTATATTTTCGTTCACTCACTAAGTCATGTCCAACTCTTTGTGATCCCATGAACTGCAGCAGGCCTGGTTTCTCTGTACTTCACCATCTCCCTGAATTTACTCAACCTCATGTCCATTAACTCGGCGATGCCATCTAACCATCTCAACCTCTGTTGCCCCCTTCTCCTCCTGCCCTCAATTTTTCCCAGTATCAGGGTCTTTCCCAATGAGTTGGCTCTTCACATCAGGTTGGCCAAAGTATTGGAGCTTCAGATTCAGCATTAGTCCTTCCAGTGAGTATTCAGGGTTGATTTCTTTTAGGATTGTATAAGTATAGTGGGGAGGTTTCCAAGAGAGGTAAATTTTATCATACTTGGCAATCCCTTGTTAGGGTAAAATGAAGTGACAACTAGAAGCCTTAAGTCATTTAATGGAAAGGTAGGTGCTGTATACAGAGAAAATATATCCAAAACCTAATGGAGAACTTTTAAAAACCTATGAAAACCTACTTGTAGCACCCTGTGTCATGAAAGCATGTACCTCAATTAAAATATAAGGAAAGCCTGTTGAAGAAAATCTAAGTGAGAATAAAAACATTGAATTAAAAACATAGACATTTAGTCACTCCTCCAGGTGTGACTATGAAAAATGTTTTCAAAATGTATATCAAAAGGTACACCCAGAAGATAGCTAATTGGGTATCCATGTCAAACCATCACTGGACAAATGGCCTATTGCGAAAAGACTTCACTGTCTTTGATAACCATCTCATCTTTATGAAATTAGTATAGTTATGAGTGAATTTACTATTCCACACTCAACTGTGAGCAATAATGACCTGATTGGTGAACTGGTAGTTTCTTAGGGAAAAGTGACTGTTATGGTGTGATTTTAGAGCTTCAAAAGGGAATCTAACAACATTCTTAGTTTATAAGATTCTCTTACATGATCCGATAAGAGTTTCTGAGCTATGCTATAGCTATTTCAGCAAGTTGTAGTTCAGGCTTGTGTGTGTGCTTAGTCAGACAGTGGTGTCTGACTTTGCAGTGCTATGGACTGCAGTCTGCTGGGCTTCTCTGTCCATGGTATTCTCCAGGCAAGAATACTGGAATGAATTGTCATGTCCTCCTCCAGGGAATCTCCCCATCTCAGGGATTGAACCTGAATCTCTGACATCTTCTGCACTGGCAGGCGAATTCTTTACCTCTAGTGTCACCTGGGAAGTCCAATTCTCGCTTACTGCTTACCTAATATCATTTTTATTATAATTTGGTAACAAAAGAGAGAAGCATATTGAATATTTGTCTTCTCTCTGAACTCAAATTATATTTAACACTGTCTCAGGTCAGGTGATTAATCAAATTTTCAAAACCTTCTCAGCTTCAAAATCAAGTAAAAAAAGAGGACAAGCTGGTACTTTCCTTCACAGCAAGCAACTAACAAATTACCAAGCACCCCTTAAGTACCTACTTCATGCTAAGAAATTAATGTGGCCAAAAACATTTATTTGATTATTTTCCATCCTTCTTATTCCAATTGAATAATAGTTCGTTCACTTTTTTCATTTAAATAACTTAAAGATATACAATGAAATATTGTACTCTAAATGTGTATTTGCTTCCAACCCTGAGTTTTATATTTGACCATAGTTAATCATTTTGCCTTTAAATGCTTTTTGATGGTGCAATTTGTTCTTAATGCCTTAACTTTCCTCTTCAGTCACACAGCTGGAGTGGAACGTGAAGGCTGTGTGTAGCACGTCTCTCTGGGTGAATGTTTAAAAAAATCACAACTAGTAGGCAAAAAGCCATTTCCTCTAGTCAGGCTGTGGTTATCTTGATCTAGCATGACAAATTGGTGTTCCCAGAGTGGCTGCAAAGTAATCAGACTGTGACAAATGGTTTACTTACAGCAATTTGTTTCCATTTTACTGAAAATTTCCACAGTCTTAAAAAAATAAAAAAAGATTTTTAATGGTATTTGAACATTGTTGAAAGTGAACTGCATGAAATGGCTGAAGCTGGAATCTAGAATCATTGTCATCTCCCAGGATATGTGACCACAAATAGGACTTTCTGAGTCATAGAATCTCTAGAGAAGTAACAGCTCTGTCCACTAATGACCACACTGAGTGACTCAACCCATCATAGAGTCCTTTAAGATTCTGTACTCCTCCTGGACTAGAGGGTTCCTGATATTTTGTTTGGTACAATTTGTATCCTCTAAGGGTCTTTATTAAGCCTGATTAAGATCCATGCTTATTCGAGTAAAGAAACGTTTATTTGAACTTGAATTCTCTAAAGCCTGATCCCCTCTTTCTGCAGTTGTATTCCCATTCTCTGCTTACTTTGGCTAATTTTTCAGCAAGTTCTCCTTTTGTCCTTGGTTGGTGGCTCCAAGATGACTCAAACTGATTTGTCCTACACCCTGACTGACCTGCTTTCTGGCCAATGTCTTCTGTCTCTTTCTCACCAGTTAATTTATGCATGTTCTTCAAGTGATGCTTTTATGGATAAAAAAAAATCCTTTCTCTCCTTCCCTATTTTCTTAAAGGAATGGAGTAACTAGAGAGGACTTAGATAGAACAATGTTTAGTGTTAGGAGTTAACTCGAGCTGCATATAAAAATCTTGACTAAAGTTGCTTATGTTATCACATTTCACCTTGTAAAGTCTGCATTATTCTCAATTCATAAATACATGTTGTTCAGAAAGATGAAAAAAAATAGAGATTAAGTGCCTCTGAAATCTTCTTCCTGTCAGTTTCCTCAGCAGCAAGCTTTATTTTTATTTCTCAGCTTATGGACACCATGAGGCATTCTTCCTTTTCCATTGGTTTGTGTTAATACAAAAAAAAAAGTTAGAAAATATGGTCTATGTGTTATCAGAAAAATAGTTTATAATCCAGAAATCCAATTAAATAGAAAGGGAATTATTTCTTATAGCTATTGCATTGTTAATCTTCAATTTGTGCATATCCCATTTAAAGCCATTTTCTTTGGTCTGTACTTGCTTGCATTTTTGCATTGTATTTTTCCTTTAGTTTTGTTTTTCTTACTCTTTTTTTTTTTAATGTTGACCTTTTTTATTGGTTCTTTCTTTATTTTTTTTTAAAGATTTCTTTCTTTCTTTATTTATTTTGGGTGGGGGTCGGGTTGGGGAGGGAGGGGAGCGGGCGGGCCACTTCTATTGGTCTTTCATTTCTCTATTTTCATCCGTCTTTGTTCTTTGGCTCCTATGGGCCTCCCATCGCGGTGGCGTCTGTTGTCGCAGAGCACCGGCTCTGGGCGCATGCGCTCCAGAGCTCCGGTTCGGTGATTGGACACATCGGTCCAGCCGCTCCGCAGCACGTGGGATCTTCCCAGGCCAGGGATCGAACCGGCGCCCCTTGCACTACAAGGCGGTGTCCTTACCCACTGGACCACCAAGGGAAGTCCCTTTATTTATTTTTCATCCGTCTTTATTCTTTGGCCTGTGTGGGCCTCCCATTGCAGTTGCCTCTCTGGTTGCAGAGCACTGGCTCTGGGTGCATGTGCTCCTGAGCGCTGGCTCTTAACTGGACACACCAGTCCAGCTGCTCCAAGGCAAGTGGGATCTTCCTAGGCCAGGGATTGAACCAGTGCCCCTTGCACTGCAAGGCAGACTCTTTGCCCACTGGACCACCAGGGAAGTCCCTTGTTTTTCTTACTCTTATCTAAACATGTACTGAAAAAGAAAAGTCTCTAAACAAGAAATGCTGTTTTTTTATTCTTTATGATATGTCTTCATAACTGTAGTCATAATACATAGACAGTAATTTCCATATGCCAGCAGAATTCCTGAGTTGTTATTGGATGTTCTGTGCACTACCATAGAATTTCACATAAATAAAAAATAAATGTTACAGCTCCAGATCTCCTTCTGATGCTCTATTTTACTTTGGAGTCTCTTCTTTTTCTCAAATGGTTTTGTTTCCTCTGTTGGTGATTAGATTATTTCTTGGACATAGTACATATGACTCCCCTTGTGTTCCTGAAAGTGCAAGAAAGACTTGGGATATATACAATTCTTTGTTTTGTCAACAGAATAAAAAAGGGATATTATTCAGCTTTATTTAAATAGCAAATGTAATATTTCTTTCTCTTAAATGAGTAAAAATCAGTACTTGTTTCCTACAGGACTCAAACAACTCGTGCTCTATTTAGCAACATTTAGCAACATTCCCTTTGTACAAATACTATGATTGAACTGATTGTATTTGCATTTTTCCTTATGCTATTTAAAATTTTTTAAATAATGTCTTCAGTTTAAAATAATAATATAGTTTCATTGTTTTCAGAGAATAGAACAGTACACCTTAAACACATAGAGTGATGTATGTCAATTATTTCTCAATAAAATGGGGAAAATAGAAAGCAGGACAAATAATTAAGGATGCAGATTGATGAAAATATACATGCAGTGTGGAAAGAAAAATAATGACTTCTGTAATCTGTCAAGGCTTAAACAACATCCAAAAGCAGTCTTCAAGGATTTGTTCTTCCTTAATTTTTAATGTAGTATCAAATATGGGCTTTTACTCATCAGTAGAGTGCTAATCTGAAATCTACTTTTACTTTCATTTTTACCTAATAAAATGTCTTTGTACTATATTGCATGCCTATGTTTCAAAGAAAGTCTCTGTTATTCAAAAATTAGGAAAGACTCATTCTCGTCCAAAACCCATTGTGTCTTTATTGATTTAACTTGATTCTAGGTTTGATGGCAAAGTCATAGTAGGAAAAATTTATTCTATGTGTTGTCCTCCCTTATTGTCTTTGAATTTGATTGGCTAGACATGCTGATAGAAGAGGTTAGGAGGGGAAGAATTTTGTCTTTGCTTTCAAGTTTTAACATGATATCAGACCACATAATAATAAACATCAGTAAAATGATGTAACATATCATTTTTACCCCCCAACCCAAATGACATCTTGGTCATGACTATTGCAGGATGCTGGACACTTTGTCCAGGGTAAAGAGAATTTCCTAGGTTTCACTCCTTCCAATAGGATTTGGGTGGGTATTTATAAGGTCCTCGATCTGGTGTAATGACCCCATAGTCATCTTAAACACTATGATTTCACTAACAGATGAATATTAATGCAGAGATCTTATTAGACATAATCCTCCATGTTGCTAACTTGCTTCTAAGCTCAAAGGATGTCTCCCATCCTCTATCAACATGTTCCAAGTGACTCAATAAAAGGGATATTATTCAGCTTTATTTAAATAGCAAATGTAATATTTCTTTCTCTTAAATGAGTAAAATCAGTACTTGTTTCCTACAGGACTCAAACAACTCGTGCTCTATTTAGCAACATTTAGCAACATTCCCTTTGTACAAATACTATGATTGAACTGATTGTATTTGCATTTTTCCTTATGCTATTTAAAATTTTTTAAATAATGTCTTCAGTTTAAAATAATAATATAGTTTCATTGTTTTCAGAGAATAGAACAGTACACCTTAAACACATAGAGTGATGTATGTCAATTATTTCTCAATAAAATGGGGAAAATAGAAAGCAGGACAAATAATTAAGGATGCAGATTGATGAAAATATACATGCAGTGTGGAAAGAAAAATAATGACTTCTGTAATCTGTCAAGGCTTAAACAACATCCAAAAGCAGTCTTCAAGGATTTGTTCTTCCTTAATTTTTAATGTAGTATCAAATATGGGCTTTTACTCATCAGTAGAGTGCTAATCTGAAATCTACTTTTACTTTCATTTTTACCTAATAAAATGTCTTTGTACTATATTGCATGCCTATGTTTCAAAGAAAGTCTCTGTTATTCAAAAATTAGGAAAGACTCATTCTCGTCCAAAACCCATTGTGTCTTTATTGATTTAACTTGATTCTAGGTTTGATGGCAAAGTCATAGTAGGAAAAATTTATTCTATGTGTTGTCCTCCCTTATTGTCTTTGCGAATTTGATTGGCTAGACATGCTGATAGAAGAGGTTAGGAGGGGAAGAATTTTGTCTTTGCTTTCAAGTTTTAACATGATATCAGACCACATAATAATAAACATCAGTAAAATGATGTAACATATCATTTTTACCCCCCAACCCAAATGACATCTTGGTCATGACTATTGCAGGATGCTGGACACTTTGTCCAGGGTAAAGAGAATTTCCTAGGTTTCACTCCTTCCAATAGGATTTGGGTGGGTATTTATAAGGTCCTCGATCTGGTGTAATGACCCCATAGTCATCTTAAACACTATGATTTCACTAACAGATGAATATTAATGCAGAGATCTTATTAGACATAATCCTCCATGTTGCTAACTTGCTTCTAAGCTCAAAGGATGTCTCCCATCCTCTATCAACATGTTCCAAGTGACTCCAATAAAAGGGAACTAATTAGAAATCAGAAGGTCCAAACTCAGTTTCAGTATGAGTTTCTAAAGGTCTAATCTATATTCTTCCCAAAGATCTTAGAGTTTGTTAAAGAGCCATTCCATTAGCCTAATGTTATCTCTTAAGGTATATGTTTGCATTAAATTATTGCTGTCATTCTTGCTTCCTGAATGTCCGGAGAATCCCCTTGAAACACAAATACACAATGTCAATCTACTTGTATACTTATCAAAGAATGCTGCCTACTATTCTTATACGAACAGGAGCCTGAGGATAATTACTTCAGTCATACTTCTCTTTCAACAGTAGCTTCTCCTTTTCAACAGTAGCTGCTTGAACCCTCATGTGATTACCATTAAGCTCTGTATCCTTAATCTTTTCACAGAAAAATTCTGCTACCTGGTTATTGAGTTGAAATCTGAATCTCCCTTGAAAATGCCTTTTCCCTTGTTCCCAGTTAAGTTAAACCTTTTTTGTACTTTCACACCCAAAGATAATTATCACCTGGTGTTAATCATTTCTTAGCTTTCAAGTATTTGTTTTCATTCTATGCAAAAATGACTCTTTCCTAGAAGTTTATGATGACTGGGCATGCCATCATTTATCCTTTTGCTTGATGTCATCCTCTGTAGTATTGACTACTCCTATTCACTCTCTGTGGACTTTGAAACCTAGTTCTCAGACTTCTTTCTTCCCAGTAAAATCAACCACCATCAATTGAGTAATTTCTACATATAGACAATCTTTCTAACAAAGAGCATCAGAGATGCTTGCCTTTAGCATCAACATTGTTACCTCATTCCCTCTCCCTGTAAACCACTTGCACACCAATCCTCTGGACATTGTGTCTCAAGCTCTTGCATGAAATTTTAAAATCCAAAACATCATTACATCATTTTGGATTTATTATGGTAGGAGATATCTCTTTCCCATTTTGGTCTCTCATTCTTTTTTTTTTCCACAAGAAAATTTTAATGTGAGACCTTTTTTTTTTTTTAAGAAACAAAGTATTCTAATATCACATAAATTAAAAATAAAAAAGGAAGCAACTTCCAAACTCATAATCTATTAAAAGTTACATGTATACCACGATAAAGCATAATCATAGATTAATCTATGGACATGAATTATAAATTCTGAAACAAAACATTAGTGAACTGAATTCAGCAATACAAAAAGATAATCCATATAGCCAAATTGGATTTATCCTAGAGTACAAAGTTGGTTTAACATTAAAAAGGAATCAATGTAATTTGTTATTAATAGACTGAAGGTGAGAAACCATATGACCACCTTTGCATATTTAGAAGAAGCAAACCATTAAAAAATCAGTATAATTCTTAATTGTAATTCTACAGCCTTCTTCATAGTTTCCTGTCATTGTCTCATTTTATTTGACTCCCAGGTAGTTTTTATTTTTAAATAACTTTTCTCCTAGTATCCCAACAATTTCATTCCTTCACTTCAAAATCATGAAGGCTATCTGTCTTTTGCTGTTCACAGATTTCCAAATACTGTTAGAGAAAATAATCCAATTGTGAGAATTGTTGCCAATTATTTGGTCTCCAGATGGGTTTTCAGCAGAGCTCAGCAACTCTTTTTCTGGTCTTTGGTTCTGTTCACTTCCCAGTTCTCAAAAGTGCCATTTCTAAGCAAAACTAATAACTTTATACTTCCAATCCTACATCTATTTCCCTCAGTCTCAATCACCTAACTTGCCTCTAAGTCACAGAGAAACTTTCAGGCCATTTTGTATGATACTTCCAAAATCCATATTCACAAACATATTACATATTCACCTTTTGAAATAATATATTTGTTTTTTTGCTTTTATTTTCTGATTCTGCTCCATCAAATATAACAAGTACTTTGCTTCATGAGCGATTGCAGTTAGTGGGTTAAAAGAAGTCGCCTGTATTTTTGCTTGTTTAATTTTAAAGTTAAGATGAATGAACAGATTGTGATAAATAGAGTTAGAAGCTACAATGACACACAGAGTGTCTTGGAAAGGAAAGAGGAATAACCCTATCCAAAAACCTGGTAGTAAAATAAATACTCATTCTTTTTTTTTCCACAAGAAAATTTTAATGTGAGACCTTTTTTTTAAGAAACAAAGTATTCTAATATCACATAAATTAAAAATAAAAAAGGAAGCAACTTCCAAACTCATAATCTATTAAAAGTTACATGTATACCACGATAAAGCATAATCATAGATTAATCTATGGACATGAATTATAAATTCTGAAACAAAACATTAGTGAACTGAATTCAGCAATACAAAAAGATAATCCATATAGCCAAATTGGATTTATCCTAGAGTACAAAGTTGGTTTAACATTAAAAAGGAATCAATGTAATTTGTTATTAATAGACTGAAGGTGAGAAACCATATGACCACCTTTGCATATTTAGAAGAAGCAAACCATTAAAAAATCAGTATAATTCTTAATTGTAATTCTACAGCCTTCTTCATAGTTTCCTGTCATTGTCTCATTTTATTTGACTCCCAGGTAGTTTTTATTTTTAAATAACTTTTCTCCTAGTATCCCAACAATTTCATTCCTTCACTTCAAAATCATGAAGGCTATCTGTCTTTTGCTGTTCACAGATTTCCAAATACTGTTAGAGAAAATAATCCAATTGTGAGAATTGTTGCCAATTATTTGGTCTCCAGATGGGTTTTCAGCAGAGCTCAGCAACTCTTTTTCTGGTCTTTGGTTCTGTTCACTTCCCAGTTCTCAAAAGTGCCATTTCTAAGCAAAACTAATAACTTTATACTTCCAATCCTACATCTATTTCCCTCAGTCTCAATCACCTAACTTGCCTCTAAGTCACAGAGAAACTTTCAGGCCATTTTGTATGATACTTCCAAAATCCATATTCACAAACATATTACATATTCACCTTTTGAAATAATATATTTGTTTTTTTGCTTTTATTTTCTGATTCTGCTCCATCAAATATAACAAGTACTTTGCTTCATGAGCGATTGCAGTTAGTGGGTTAAAAGAAGTCGCCTGTATTTTTGCTTGTTTAATTTTAAAGTTAAGATGAATGAACAGATTGTGATAAATAGAGTTAGAAGCTACAATGACACACAGAGTGTCTTGGAAAGGAAAGAGGAATAACCCTATACCAAACTTAATAAGAGGAATACTTTTGATCAAGTCAAAAGGGATGAGGGGTAAAATAAATATGGAACCAATAGAAAATAAATAACAAGGTTTTAAGATTTTATAGTTAGGCTTAAATAAGTAAATAACTACATTCATACATGTGTACTCAGTCGCTACGTCATGTCCCGTTCTTTGTGACTCCATTGACTATAGCCTGCAAGGCTCCTGTGTCTATGGAATTTTCCAAACAAGAATACTGGAGTGGGTTGCAGTTTCCTACTCCAGGGAAATCTTCCTGACCCAGATATCAAACCCACACCTCTCACATCTCCTGCATTGCCAGGTGGAAGCTTTACCATTGTCCCACCTGGGAAGTCCCAATAATTACATTAAATGGACCCAAATCTAAACATTAGATAGTAAAATAAAATCTAACTACAAGCTTGTTACAAAATAAAATTGGAAACAAATAAACATAAAGTCTGAAAGTAAGAGAATAAAATGATATACCAAAAGATGTATTCTACTTACATATAAATATAACTGACAGTAAAAATCATATTAAACACACAGGGGAATTCTTCAAAAATTTAAAGACAATTCAATAGTAACATGTAACAATTTTAAATTAGTGTTCAGCTAATCACATGGCTTTAAAATATATAAAGCAAAAGATGACTAAGAGATGTAAGACATAAATCCATTATTATTTTAGATTTTTAAATACATGAAAGAATAATTAGACTAAAAGCATTCTGTAAGCACACAAGAGATCTGAAATACATACTAATTAACTTCAAATACTAATGAACAACATACTAGACAATTATAGAACAGTATGCCCTAACAATGTAGAATATACATTATTTTTATGGGATATTTGTCAAAATTTACTGCATCCTGGATCTTCCAGCAAGTCTTAGAAAAAGCAAAGAAATAAAATAGTAAAATCTTGTTTTGAACACAGAAAAATTAAACTGTAAGTGAAAAACAAACAAAAATAATAATAACTGGAAAACGACCTAAAGTTTGGCAGTGCATCAATATGACCCCAAATTAACACACTTGCCAAGGAAGAATTCACCATGGATAACATAAAATGTATTAAATTGTGGAATACCAGTAAAGTCAAAATTTAAAGAAATGTATAGCCTTAAATGTGGGGCTTCCTGGGTGACTCATTGCTAACGAATGTCCTCAGAATGCAGTAGCCTCATGAGACAGAAGAGGTGGGTTCTATCCTTGGGTCAGGAAGAGCCCCTGAAGGAGGAAATGTGAACCCATTCCAATATTATTGCTGGGAAATCCCTGTCCATGAGGTCACAAAAGAGTGGGACACAACTGAGAGACTCAGCATGTATTGCTTTGAGTGCATATGTTACTATAAGAAACAAAAAAAGTTTAAAACTATTATTAAAATATCTATCTTTAAAAATTAGAAAAGTAGCAAGTTAAATCCTCCCCAGAAAAGGATGGAGAAAATAAAATTTTAAATAAAAAAATTAGTTCGTAGGAAAAAACCCTGAAATTCTAATAAATTTCTTATAGGATTTTGAATTGGTGGAACCCAGAACTAGTATAAGGTAAATGCATATAGGGCACAAAATGTAAACACACCCTCCCTCTCAGAGCTCATCCTCACTAGCATGATGCAAAGGTGGGTGGGGTGTCTCCTCAAGGTCAAGCAAGTATAAGGTCAATTCTGAATATGAGAACCTCCTTAGACCCTGTGCCCTAAGTGTTTACCTCAACTGATTTTAATCCTGGCCCTCATGAGTGTATATGAGCTTATACATATCCTGTGAGTCATCAATTTCACTCCTGGGTACATATCCAATAACAAATGCACACATGTGGTCATCAAATGACAAATGTCGAGACGTTCATAGCACCATGATTTAAAATATTCCAAAATTATAAATACCCAAACTTCCACTCAGAGTAGAATGAATACATCAATTGTGGTATTTTTATATATAAGATGACACTATACAATAACGATGAATGGCTTACTGTTACATGAAAAAGCATGGATAGGGCTCGCTGACATAACTGCCAAACTCCAGCACTCATAAGCATGAGTTCCTTCATACAAAGCTCAAGAACAAGCAAAGCTATTCTCTGGTGTAAAATGTCTGACGACTGGTTACCTTTGAGAAAGTGATATGATATTTTGAGGTACTGTTAGCATCTTCTCTTGATCTAGGTTGTTGTGATATGTGAATACTTACATTGTAAAGGCTGGTCAGTTTTCTACAAGAGAAAGTGGGAATCAGATTTCACAAGAAGAGAGTTGGTGTCCATCGTAAATATCAATGCAGAGTAGTTGTTAAAAAGGCATCCAGACCATGATGTCTGTGTGTCAATATTTCTCTCCCCTGTCATTGCTTTAGGCACAGATCTCTGTGGTTTTCTACTATAAGAGACTCCAGAAACACCAGCAATTTGAAAAAATCAAAGCCTAATAACCTTCACAGTGACATTTTCTGGCCTCTAACAAAACCTTAGAAGAAGGGTAGAAATGCAAGAAATTTTTATGGGACTGGCCTAGGAAGGGAAAAATCTCTTTTCTGTTTTATTTCTTTACTACAACAACTTTCATTTTCTTTTTTTCTGAATGCAATATTTTAGTTTTCAGTTTCACTCTCAATTAATCAAATTTAGGCCAAAAATGGTAGCAGAATCTTTATTACCTTGTTACCAACACCAGGTAAAAAAATCCTTGGGGCAAAGCACCATAAGGACTGGCTGGCAATAAAAATGACACTAATAATTTCAGTTTACCCAAAATAATTCACAGAAGTCTTTTGCCTTAACTAGCATTCAAAGAAATATGAAATGTGGTATAAATTTTGTTCTTAAGAACTACAGGAGTAATAAGAAGGTAAATTTCTTCAAACATTTATTACATTTTTAAACTGTATACTTAAGTTTTCCATCTTGACTTTTACTCTAGCCCAGTGCTCACATCTAGACCATACTCAGAGCTTTGAGGTATCCTAAAAATAGAACCAACTCCATACGGCTTTAAGAGAAAAAAATAATGTTTAACTAAAAACTGCATGGGGAGACAAAGAAGGAATTGACATAGTACAACAGCTGTAAGAAATTTAACCGAATTTCTATTAGACATCTTAATTTTAGCACAAATGTTCTCTTCCCTTTGGTCTTCTCATCTTTCTTTTTTCATTTCTTCCACAAACTGCTGAATCCCTTCAGCAATTCAATTATGTGCCCAATCTTGCACACCAACATCCTTCATTAGCTGAATAGTGACTACAGGTAATGAGTTTTGTTGTTGTTTTTCAGTAGCTAAGTTTTGTCCGACTCTTTGCAACCCCATGGACTGCAACATGCTAGGCTTCCCTGTCCTTTCACTGTCTCCCAGAGTTTGCTCAAATTCATGTCCATTGTGGTGATGCTATCTATCCATCATTTCACAAGAAGAGAGTTGGTGTCCATCGTAAATATCAATGCAGAGTAGTTGTTAAAAAGGCATCCAGACCATGATGTCTGTGTGTCAATATTTCTCTCCCCTGTCATTGCTTTAGGCACAGATCTCTGTGGTTTTCTACTATAAGAGACTCCAGAAACACCAGCAATTTGAAAAAATCAAAGCCTAATAACCTTCACAGTGACATTTTCTGGCCTCTAACAAAACCTTAGAAGAAGGGTAGAAATGCAAGAAATTTTATGGGACTGGCCTAGGAAGGGAAAAATCTCTTTTCTGTTTTATTTCTTTACTACAACAACTTTCATTTTCTTTTTTTCTGAATGCAATATTTTAGTTTTCAGTTTCACTCTCAATTAATCAAATTTAGGCCAAAAATGGTAGCAGAATCTTTATTACCTTGTTACCAACACCAGGTAAAAAAATCCTTGGGGCAAAGCACCATAAGGACTGGCTGGCAATAAAAATGACACTAATAATTTCAGTTTACCCAAAATAATTCACAGAAGTCTTTTGCCTTAACTAGCATTCAAAGAAATATGAAATGTGGTATAAATTTTGTTCTTAAGAACTACAGGAGTAATAAGAAGGTAAATTTCTTCAAACATTTATTACATTTTTAAACTGTATACTTAAGTTTTCCATCTTGACTTTTACTCTAGCCCAGTGCTCACATCTAGACCATACTCAGAGCTTTGAGGTATCCTAAAAATAGAACCAACTCCATACGGCTTTAAGAGAAAAAAATAATGTTTAACTAAAAACTGCATGGGGAGACAAAGAAGGAATTGACATAGTACAACAGCTGTAAGAAATTTAACCGAATTTCTATTAGACATCTTAATTTTAGCACAAATGTTCTCTTCCCTTTGGTCTTCTCATCTTTCTTTTTTCATTTCTTCCACAAACTGCTGAATCCCTTCAGCAATTCAATTATGTGCCCAATCTTGCACACCAACATCCTTCATTAGCTGAATAGTGACTACAGGTAATGAGTTTTGTTGTTGTTTTTCAGTAGCTAAGTTTTGTCCGACTCTTTGCAACCCCATGGACTGCAACATGCTAGGCTTCCCTGTCCTTTCACTGTCTCCCAGAGTTTGCTCAAATTCATGTCCATTGTGGTGATGCTATCTATCCATCACATCCTCTGCTATCCCCTTCTCCTGTGCGATAAGCTAAGTAGACTTAATGACAAACCTCTGTTCATCCAAACACACGTGCTTTTTTTAAGTGTAATACCTTGCCTTGAGTCATGAGACTCAAATCATGAGTCAAATAGAAAACCAGACACAAAGACATGAAATGACTTTCCCCAAGGTTATATTAAATAATTAGTGAAACAGGAATTGAGTCCTTGACCCAAGTCTTCTCTTAGTTTTCCATCACTCACTGGCTCCCTTTATATGAGGCATTGTGCTAGATTCTGTGACAAATACAAAAAGTAAACTGGACATATTTCCTGCCTTCAAGTGATTAAAAATATGATGAAGAGGAAAAATAGACATAGAAATAGTTGTAACTTAATGAAAGCTATGAAACATAATATAGGAGAGTAGACATGTCATTGAAACACAGAGAAGAAAAAGAGTAGTTCTGGAAAAACATAGAGAAAAGATGAATATGAAATATTTTTAAAAAAGAGGTGGACTTAGATCTGGCCTGTAGCTTGGTTTTAAATAGCTGCCAGACATGCTTATTGAATTCTAAAGTAATATTAATTATTGTTTTCTGGATTACATGTTTTGTATTTATTTTCTTCCCAGCATAAAAATGAAATCTCACCAAGTTTTCCAAATAGTTTTATTTTATTTTCTTATCTAAATAATGTCTGTCACTCCTAAGAGCCACAGGGTCTCCTAGAACACATAAAATTTTACAGCTTTGTGAAAGCTGTTACTTATATGTTCTGAAATCTAATGTTTAATTTTACTTATTTATATGTGGCATTTGGATGAATATCTATATCTGAACTATGTGAATCTGTCATCAATCTAATAGGAAAGTATTGATGCTAAAATATTCAGAGAAATAAGTCATTAGTCATTTGCGTAAAATGTATCCATCTTTGTCTTTAATGTCCTTAATACATTGTTACTTTGAGTCAAATACATAATCAAATTTATTCTTATAGGTCATATTGGTATAAGGACTCCTTCAATTATCATTGATAAAACATTGGAAAAACTTTTTTTTTCTGCAAAAATGAGTCTTGTTAGCTCACTTTCCTCTTGAATATAAACTTGAACCCTACATCTAATTCCTGCCACTGAAATATATCTCAATATTCTCTACTTTTTCCATCTCTACCTGAATGTTTCCTGTGGCTTCACTAACAGATTAACACACAGTTAGTGCCATCAAACAACATACAATTATTGTTTTTTAGCTCTGGAAGTCAGAAATCCAAAATAAGTTTCTCTGGATCCAAATCCAGGAGTCAACATGGCTGCATTCCTGCTATACTCTCTAGGGAAGAATTCATTTCCTAGAATAATTCAGTTTCTTATGGCTTCCTGTATTTCTCAGTTCATGGCTGCTTTCCTCTATCTTCAAAGCCAGCAATGTAGTATTTTCAAATTTCTGACTTCAACTTCCTGTTCTGCCTCTCTTCCACTTTAAAGCACTGTTTCAGTTACATTGGGCTCACCCACATGGTCCTGGATAATTTCCCTAAAGTCAGCCTATGAGCAATTTTAATTTCTTCTGAAACTGTAATTCCCTTTGTGTAACATAACATGTCTCAGGTTCCAGGGAGTAGGATGTAGACATCTTTGTGACTGTTGTTGAGTCACTAAGTCCTGTCCATCCAACTCTTCTGCAACCTCCTGGACTGTCGCCCACCAAGCTCCTCTGTCCAAGGGATTTCCCTGGCAACAATACTGAAGTGAGTTGCCATTTGCTTCTCCAGGACATCTTCCCAGCCCAGGGATTGAACCCACACCTCCTGCATTGGCAAGTGGATTCTGTATCACTGAGACACCAGGGAAGCCCTTGAACATCTTTGGGGAACCACTATTCTGCCTACAGTCATGATTCTGACTGCTATCAGTCCTGATTTCTTCAAGAGTCTCTAATCTGGTCTCCATGCTCCCATTCCATTGCTCCTTAAGACACTACAACCAGAATGACCTCATCATATTATTCCCCTTACATTCTAACCCTTTTGATTAAAATCCAAATTCTTCAACGTGAATTTCAAGGTTGTGCATATCTGTGCTTATTCAAGTTCCCAGTGTCCTCTCTGAATCCTCTTGCCTTGCTTGTGTCTTTCACTATCCTTAGGAAATGACCCTCAGCTTCCTATATGAGCCACACTCTCATGTCTTCTCATATTATTTTCTTTGCCTGAAACATGCTGTCCTTTTTGTCCCTTATATTAGATAACTCCACCTCATTTTTCAAATCTCACCTTAGATTATATTTCCTCTAAATATTTACCCCTGACAGCAGCCTAAATACTCAATTATCCATGGATGTTTAGGCATTTCTCATCCACAATCCTTTAGAACCCTGAACTTTTCACATCAGAACACTTAACATATTCTAGTATATTGTAAAATAATATCTTTTTATATGCTTGCATTCCTGACTTTATGACAAACTCTAACAAGGTAGGGACTTTGTTCATCTTATTCAAGGTTGGTTGTATCTCCTCTCCTGGGCTACTTCCTAGCATGTAATAGATACTCAGTAGTAGTTTCTTTATTTCATTATACTTTTACAGAGTTTTGTTGTTTACTGCCACAGGTAAACTAGAATCAGTCATAGGTATACACATGCCCCCTCCCACCCGAACTTCCCTCCCATTTCCTTCCCCATCCCACCCTTCTTAGGCTGTTGCTTGTAACTGATGATATTCCAGGAGAAATAGTTATTCTGGTCCCCTTCGCCACCATGTCTCAGTTTCTCAAAATGCAATTCTCTATATCTCCTCCAACCATAAGAAATGCATGCTGTTTATAGATGTTAACATTTTACTTTGGTTGTTGAGCACTGTAACCACCCCCACCAAGGAAGGATTTCCTGGCAACAATACTGAAGTGAGTTGCCATTTGCTTCTCCAGGACATCTTCCCAGCCCAGGGATTGAACCCACACCTCCTGCATTGGCAAGTGGATTCTGTATCACTGAGACACCAGGGAAGCCCTTGAACATCTTTGGGGAACCACTATTCTGCCTACAGTCATGATTCTGACTGCTATCAGTCCTGATTTCTTCAAGAGTCTCTAATCTGGTCTCCATGCTCCCATTCCATTGCTCCTTAAGACACTACAACCAGAATGACCTCATCATATTATTCCCCTTACATTCTAACCCTTTTGATTAAAATCCAAATTCTTCAACGTGAATTTCAAGGTTGTGCATATCTGTGCTTATTCAAGTTCCCAGTGTCCTCTCTGAATCCTCTTGCCTTGCTTGTGTCTTTCACTATCCTTAGGAAATGACCCTCAGCTTCCTATATGAGCCACACTCTCATGTCTTCTCATATTATTTTCTTTGCCTGAAACATGCTGTCCTTTTTGTCCCTTATATTAGATAACTCCACCTCATTTTTCAAATCTCACCTTAGATTATATTTCCTCTAAATATTTACCCCTGACAGCAGCCTAAATACTCAATTATCCATGGATGTTTAGGCATTTCTCATCCACAATCCTTTAGAACCCTGAACTTTTCACATCAGAACACTTAACATATTCTAGTATATTGTAAAATAATATCTTTTTATATGCTTGCATTCCTGACTTTATGACAAACTCTAACAAGGTAGGGACTTTGTTCATCTTATTCAAGGTTGGTTGTATCTCCTCTCCCTGGGCTACTTCCTAGCATGTAATAGATACTCAGTAGTAGTTTCTTTATTTCATTATACTTTTACAGAGTTTTGTTGTTTACTGCCACAGGTAAACTAGAATCAGTCATAGGTATACACATGCCCCCTCCCACCCGAACTTCCCTCCCATTTCCTTCCCCATCCCACCCTTCTTAGGCTGTTGCTTGTAACTGATGATATTCCAGGAGAAATAGTTATTCTGGTCCCCTTCGCCACCATGTCTCAGTTTCTCAAAATGCAATTCTCTATATCTCCTCCAACCATAAGAAATGCATGCTGTTTATAGATGTTAACATTTTACTTTGGTTGTTGAGCACTGTCCAATATTTTTCCTTGTGATTCACACAATTATTCTATAATGAAAGCCTAAGAATGAAGATAGTGTATAGACAAGTGATGTCCCTCAGTAGCCTCTGCTCAACAAGGTGAAGTCACTGCTAAGTGAGACACACTAGCTAGGTAATATTTCAACCAACTTGTTTGCAAATATTGACCCAATTTTTGGCCTAACAGTAACTCAGAGCAATAACTAAGCTCTAAAAATGTGTAGTGTATATAATACGGGTAGGAAAATTGAACAAGTGGTTGAATTGAGCAATGTGATAGAGAAGAAAAGAAGGTAATTCTAGGAGAGAACTGAATGAACTCACTCATGAATAAAATCTCCAGATGAGTTTCAAGGTGTCAGCAGTGGCTAGCACGTTATGAGAGGAATGCCAGATTTCTGTTTTCTGGTATTTTACTTAATTATTATTTTATTGGACACCATAGACACAGAATTAAATTCATAGTCTCTTAAGTCTCTGATCATCACACGATTTCTAAATAGCTATCATTATTTCTAAAATAGGCATTATAAACCATATTAAAGAACATTCTGCTTATAATAGGCAAATTGTTTCTTGAGTGCCTCTTGTGCACCAGACACTGCATTAGAAATTTGCCCTTATGCAAGTACTAGCATCTTTTTTGGTAAACGGTCAGAAACATTTGAGTTGTTCAGTGAGGTTCAACACACTCCGGAGGATGTTTACTGTTTAGTTACTAAGGCCTGTCTGACACTGTTATGCCATGGACTGCAGCAAACCAGGCTTCCTTTTCTTTCACTATCTCCCTGATTTTGATCAAACCTTGTGTCCACTGAGTTGGTGATGCCCTTCAACTCTCATTCTCTGTTGCCCCCTTCTCCTCCTTCCCTCAATCTTTCCAGCATCATATTCCTTACCAATGAGTGGGCTCTTTGCATCAGGTAGGCAAAGTATTGAAAATTCAACTTTAGCACTAATCCATCTAATGAATATTCAGGGTTAATTTCCTTTAGGATTGACTGTTGCTTGTAACTGATGATATTCCAGGAGAAATAGTTATTCTGGTCCCCTTCGCCACCATGTCTCAGTTTCTCAAAATGCAATTCTCTATATCTCCTCCAACCATAAGAAATGCATGCTGTTTATAGATGTTAACATTTTACTTTGGTTGTTGAGCACTGTCCAATATTTTTCCTTGTGATTCACACAATTATTCTATAATGAAAGCCTAAGAATGAAGATAGTGTATAGACAAGTGATGTCCCTCAGTAGCCTCTGCTCAACAAGGTGAAGTCACTGCTAAGTGAGACACACTAGCTAGGTAATATTTCAACCAACTTGTTTGCAAATATTGACCCAATTTTTGGCCTAACAGTAACTCAGAGCAATAACTAAGCTCTAAAAATGTGTAGTGTATATAATACGGGTAGGAAAATTGAACAAGTGGTTGAATTGAGCAATGTGATAGAGAAGAAAAGAAGGTAATTCTAGGAGAGAACTGAATGAACTCACTCATGAATAAAATCTCCAGATGAGTTTCAAGGTGTCAGCAGTGGCTAGCACGTTATGAGAGGAATGCCAGATTTCTGTTTTCTGGTATTTTACTTAATTATTATTTTATTGGACACCATAGACACAGAATTAAATTCATAGTCTCTTAAGTCTCTGATCATCACACGATTTCTAAATAGCTATCATTATTTCTAAAATAGGCATTATAAACCATATTAAAGAACATTCTGCTTATAATAGGCAAATTGTTTCTTGAGTGCCTCTTGTGCACCAGACACTGCATTAGAAATTTGCCCTTATGCAAGTACTAGCATCTTTTTTGGTAAACGGTCAGAAACATTTGAGTTGTTCAGTGAGGTTCAACACACTCCGGAGGATGTTTACTGTTTAGTTACTAAGGCCTGTCTGACACTGTTATGCCATGGACTGCAGCAAACCAGGCTTCCTTTTCTTTCACTATCTCCCTGATTTTGATCAAACCTTGTGTCCACTGAGTTGGTGATGCCCTTCAACTCTCATTCTCTGTTGCCCCCTTCTCCTCCTTCCCTCAATCTTTCCAGCATCATATTCCTTACCAATGAGTGGGCTCTTTGCATCAGGTAGGCAAAGTATTGAAAATTCAACTTTAGCACTAATCCATCTAATGAATATTCAGGGTTAATTTCCTTTAGGATTGACTGGTTTGATCTCCTTGCAGTCCAAGGGACTTTCAAGAGTTCTCTGGCACCACAATTCAAAAATACCTGTTATTCAGCCTGCATTATTGTCCAGCTCTCACATCTGTACATGACTACTGGAAAAACCATAGTTTTGACTATATAGACCTTTGTTGACAATGTGATGTCTCTGCTTTTTACTATGCTGTCTCTAGGCTTGTCATAGATTTCCTTCTTAAAAGTAAGTGTCTTTTAATTTCATGGCTGTGGTCACCATCCATGGTGATTTTGGAGCCCATGAAATTAAAGTCTTGTCACTATTTCGATTTTTTCCCATTTATTTGCCATAAAATGTTGGAATAAGTTGCCATGATCTTAGTTTTTTGAATGTTGAGTTTTAAGTGAATTATATCTTTCTCCTGTTTCACCTTCATCAAGAGGCTCTTTAGTTCATATTCTCTTCCTGCCATTAGGGTGGTTTCATCTGCATATCTGAGGTTGTTGCTCTTTCTACCTGCAGTCTTTTTTCTTTTCTTTTGTTCATTTATTTATGTACATAATTTTGTTGTTTACTGCCACACATCAATCTGAATCTGTCATAGGTATACATATGTTTCCATCCCTTCCAAATCTCCCCCCCATCTCCCTCCCCATCCTACCCCTCCAGGTCAGCACAGAGCCCCTGTTTGAGATCCCCTAGTCCCACAGAATATTCCCCTCACTCACCCTAATGTCCATAAGACTGTCCGCTCTCCATTGCTGCTCTGCATTTATCAGCACCATCTTTCTAAAGTCCATATATATGTGTCAGTATACAACATGTATCTTTCTCTGACATACTTCAGTCTGTATAATAGGTTCTAGATTTATCCACCTTGTTAGAACTGATTCAAATATATTTCTTTTTATGACTGAGTAATATTCCTTTGCAAATATGTACCACAACTTCTTTATCCAATTTATCTGTTAATGGACATCTATGCTGCTTCCACGCTCTAGCTATTGTAAATAGTGCTGCAATGAACAATGGGGTACTTGTGTCTCTTTCAAGTTTGATTTCCTCAGGATATATGCCTAGTAGTGGGATTGCTGGGTCATATGGTGCTTCTATTCCTAGTTTTTGAGGTTTGATCTCCTTGCAGTCCAAGGGACTTTCAAGAGTTCTCTGGCACCACAATTCAAAAATACCTGTTATTCAGCCTGCATTATTGTCCAGCTCTCACATCTGTACATGACTACTGGAAAAACCATAGTTTTGACTATATAGACCTTTGTTGACAATGTGATGTCTCTGCTTTTTACTATGCTGTCTCTAGGCTTGTCATAGATTTCCTTCTTAAAAGTAAGTGTCTTTTAATTTCATGGCTGTGGTCACCATCCATGGTGATTTTGGAGCCCATGAAATTAAAGTCTTGTCACTATTTCGATTTTTTCCCATTTATTTGCCATAAAATGTTGGAATAAGTTGCCATGATCTTAGTTTTTTGAATGTTGAGTTTTAAGTGAATTATATCTTTCTCCTGTTTCACCTTCATCAAGAGGCTCTTTAGTTCATATTCTCTTCCTGCCATTAGGGTGGTTTCATCTGCATATCTGAGGTTGTTGCTCTTTCTACCTGCAGTCTTTTTTCTTTTCTTTTGTTCATTTATTTATGTACATAATTTTGTTGTTTACTGCCACACATCAATCTGAATCTGTCATAGGTATACATATGTTTCCATCCCTTCCAAATCTCCCCCCCATCTCCCTCCCCATCCTACCCCTCCAGGTCAGCACAGAGCCCCTGTTTGAGATCCCCTAGTCCCACAGAATATTCCCCTCACTCACCCTAATGTCCATAAGACTGTCCGCTCTCCATTGCTGCTCTGCATTTATCAGCACCATCTTTCTAAAGTCCATATATATGTGTCAGTATACAACATGTATCTTTCTCTGACATACTTCAGTCTGTATAATAGGTTCTAGATTTATCCACCTTGTTAGAACTGATTCAAATATATTTCTTTTTATGACTGAGTAATATTCCTTTGCAAATATGTACCACAACTTCTTTATCCAATTTATCTGTTAATGGACATCTATGCTGCTTCCACGCTCTAGCTATTGTAAATAGTGCTGCAATGAACAATGGGGTACTTGTGTCTCTTTCAAGTTTGATTTCCTCAGGATATATGCCTAGTAGTGGGATTGCTGGGTCATATGGTGCTTCTATTCCTAGTTTTTTGAGGATTCGCCATATTGTCTTCTACAGAAGCTATATCAACTTACATTCCCACCAACAGTGCAACAGGATTCCTTTTTCTCCATACCCTTTCCAGCATTTATTGTTTGTAGACTTTTTGATGATGACCATTCTGACTGGTGTGTGGTGATATCTGATAGTTTTGATTTGCATTTCTCTAACAAGGAATCGAATGTTGAGCATCTTTTCATGTGTTATTTGGCCATGTTTATGTCTTCTTTGGAGAGATGTCTGTTTAGGGTTTTTTCCCATTTTTTGATTGGGTTGTTTGTTTCTTTGGTGTTGAGTTGTCTGAGCTGCTTGTATATGTTGGAAATTAACTCTTTGTCAGTTGTTTCATTTGCTATTATTTTGTCCCATTCCAATGATTGTCTTTTCACCTTGTTTATAGTTTATTTTGCTGTGCAAAAGGTTTTAAGTGTAATTAGGTCCCACTTATTTATTTTTGCCTTCAATTCTATTATTCTAGTGGGCAGGTCATAGAAGATTCTGCTTTGATTTATGTCATTGAGTATTCTGCCTGTGTTTTACTCTAAGAGTTTTATGGTCTTTGGTCTTACATTTAGGCATATAATCCATTTTGAGTTTATCTTTATGTATGGTTTTGCATAGAAAACCCTAAAGATGCTATCAGAAACCCTATCAGATATTAATCAACAAATTTATCAAAGTCACAGGATACAAAATCAATACACAGAAATCACTCGCATCCCTATATACTAAAATGAAAAATAGGAAAGAGAAATCAAGGAAGCAATCTCATTTACAACTATAACAAAAAGAATATAATATCTAGGAATAAACCTACCATGGGAGACAAAAGAACTGTATACAAAAAATTATAAGACAGTGATGAAAGAAATCAAAGACATACACAGATGGAGAGATATTTCATGTCCCTGGGTTGGAAGAATCAATATCATAAAAACGATTATACTGCCAAATCTTTTTTTGTTAATGCATCTATGCTCTAGTCTAGCATGAATATGCCAAAAAGGGTACGTGCTTTCAAGTTTGATTTCCTCAGGATATATGCCTAGTAGTGGGATTGCTGGGTCATATGGTGCTTCTATTCCTAGTTTTTTGAGGATTCGCCATATTGTCTTCTACAGAAGCTATATCAACTTACATTCCCACCAACAGTGCAACAGGATTCCTTTTTCTCCATACCCTTTCCAGCATTTATTGTTTGTAGACTTTTTGATGATGACCATTCTGACTGGTGTGTGGTGATATCTGATAGTTTTGATTTGCATTTCTCTAACAAGGAATCGAATGTTGAGCATCTTTTCATGTGTTATTTGGCCATGTTTATGTCTTCTTTGGAGAGATGTCTGTTTAGGGTTTTTTCCCATTTTTTGATTGGGTTGTTTGTTTCTTTGGTGTTGAGTTGTCTGAGCTGCTTGTATATGTTGGAAATTAACTCTTTGTCAGTTGTTTCATTTGCTATTATTTTGTCCCATTCCAATGATTGTCTTTTCACCTTGTTTATAGTTTATTTTGCTGTGCAAAAGGTTTTAAGTGTAATTAGGTCCCACTTATTTATTTTTGCCTTCAATTCTATTATTCTAGTGGGCAGGTCATAGAAGATTCTGCTTTGATTTATGTCATTGAGTATTCTGCCTGTGTTTTACTCTAAGAGTTTTATGGTCTTTGGTCTTACATTTAGGCATATAATCCATTTTGAGTTTATCTTTATGTATGGTTTTGCATAGAAAACCCTAAAGATGCTATCAGAAACCCTATCAGATATTAATCAACAAATTTATCAAAGTCACAGGATACAAAATCAATACACAGAAATCACTCGCATCCCTATATACTAAAATGAAAAATAGGAAAGAGAAATCAAGGAAGCAATCTCATTTACAACTATAACAAAAAGAATATAATATCTAGGAATAAACCTACCATGGGAGACAAAAGAACTGTATACAAAAAATTATAAGACAGTGATGAAAGAAATCAAAGACATACACAGATGGAGAGATATTTCATGTCCCTGGGTTGGAAGAATCAATATCATAAAAACGATTATACTGCCAAATGTGATCTACAGATTCAATGTGATCCCTATCAAATTACAAATGGCAGTTTTCCCAGAACTAGAACAAAAAATATCACAATTCATATGGAAACATAAAAGACCCCAGATAGCCAAAGCCAGTCTTGAGAAAGAAGCCTTGAGCTGGAGGAATCAATCTTCCTGACTTTAGACTACACTACAGAGTGATAGTTATCAAGACAGTATGGTACTAGCATAGAAACAGAAATATAGACCAGTGGAATAAGATCAAGGGTCCAGAAATAAACCCATGCACTTCTGGATATTTCCCTACAATCTTGATTCCTGATTGTGAGTCATCCATTCGGGCATTTCATATAATGTACTCTGCATATCACTGCAGATGGTGACTGCCACCATAAAATAGAAGAGAATTGCTTCTTTGCAGGAAAGCTATGATAAACCTAGACAGTGTTTTGAAAAGCAGAGAAATTACTCTGCTGACAAATGTCCGTATAGTCAAGGTTAGAGTCTTTCTAGTATCCCTGAACAGTTGTGAGAGCTGGACTGTTATGAATGAATAATGTCAAAGAATTGATGCCTTTGAACTGTGGTGTTGGGGTAGACTCCTGAGGGTCTCTTAGATGGCAAGGAGATCAAACTGGTCAATCTTAAGGGAAATCAACCTTTAATAATTTGTTGGATGGACTGATGCTGAGGCTGAAGCTCCAACTTTTTGATCATCTGATGTGAATAGCCAACTTATCGGAGAAGTCTCTGATGCTGGAAGGATTGAGGGCAAATGTAGAAGATGGCGTCAGAGGATGGGATGGCTGGATGGCATCACCAATGCAATAGACATGAACTTGGGCAGACTTTGGGACATGGTGAGGGACGGGGAGGTCTGGTGTGATGCAGTCCTTGAGGTTGCAAACAGTCAGACACAACTGGGTAACTGAACAACAACTCTGTATATAAGTTAAATAAGCAGGGTGACAATATAGAGCCTTGACATATTCCTTTCCCAACTTTGAATCAGTTTATTGTTAGTAGCTAACTGTTGCTGCTTGAGGAATAAACCTACCATGGGAGACAAAAGAACTGTATACAAAAAATTATAAGACAGTGATGAAAGAAATCAAAGACATACACAGATGGAGAGATATTTCATGTCCCTGGGTTGGAAGAATCAATATCATAAAAACGATTATACTGCCAAATGTGATCTACAGATTCAATGTGATCCCTATCAAATTACAAATGGCAGTTTTCCCAGAACTAGAACAAAAAATATCACAATTCATATGGAAACATAAAAGACCCCAGATAGCCAAAGCCAGTCTTGAGAAAGAAGCCTTGAGCTGGAGGAATCAATCTTCCTGACTTTAGACTACACTACAGAGTGATAGTTATCAAGACAGTATGGTACTAGCATAGAAACAGAAATATAGACCAGTGGAATAAGATCAAGGGTCCAGAAATAAACCCATGCACTTCTGGATATTTCCCTACAATCTTGATTCCTGATTGTGAGTCATCCATTCGGGCATTTCATATAATGTACTCTGCATATCACTGCAGATGGTGACTGCCACCATAAAATAGAAGAGAATTGCTTCTTGGCAGGAAAGCTATGATAAACCTAGACAGTGTTTTGAAAAGCAGAGAAATTACTCTGCTGACAAATGTCCGTATAGTCAAGGTTAGAGTCTTTCTAGTATCCCTGAACAGTTGTGAGAGCTGGACTGTTATGAATGAATAATGTCAAAGAATTGATGCCTTTGAACTGTGGTGTTGGGGTAGACTCCTGAGGGTCTCTTAGATGGCAAGGAGATCAAACTGGTCAATCTTAAGGGAAATCAACCTTTAATAATTTGTTGGATGGACTGATGCTGAGGCTGAAGCTCCAACTTTTTGATCATCTGATGTGAATAGCCAACTTATCGGAGAAGTCTCTGATGCTGGAAGGATTGAGGGCAAATGTAGAAGATGGCGTCAGAGGATGGGATGGCTGGATGGCATCACCAATGCAATAGACATGAACTTGGGCAGACTTTGGGACATGGTGAGGGACGGGGAGGTCTGGTGTGATGCAGTCCTTGAGGTTGCAAACAGTCAGACACAACTGGGTAACTGAACAACAACTCTGTATATAAGTTAAATAAGCAGGGTGACAATATAGAGCCTTGACATATTCCTTTCCCAACTTTGAATCAGTTTATTGTTTCACGTCCAGTTCTAACTGTTGCTGCTTGACTTCCATACAGGTTTCTCAGGAGAAAGATAAAATGTTCCGGTATTTCCATCTCCTTAAAAATATTCCACAGTTCATGGGTTGCGATATTTTGGTAATAATACAGATGTTAGTGTCTGGAATCCTGGGGGTAAATGGGAGCATTAACAATTATCAGATGTATAATGACTTTCCCACGGACAACAGAACAAATAGGACATGAAATGGCATCCTTGAAGAAATTCATTATGCATTTAGAAGACTAATAAATTGGGCAGACTGAGCAATAGCAGCCCATATTTCAGAGAATGATTATTCCAGATATCATGTGCCATCATTATTTCAACCATCTACCAACCTGGTTACCAGTTATAATTTCAGATGAAGAGAACATTTATTGGGACCTAGAGTTTCTGTTAGTGTAATCCCATAGGAAAGAGCTGGTCACAAACTGCCTTTCCCTGCTGGTCAAGCAAGAAAAGCCCCAGAGACTGGAGTCAGGCACAGTCAGCACTAGTGCTGAGTAACACCCCCAGGTTCCCAGGAGATCCAGGGTCTGGAGATTGACAATGGAGTAGAAAGCAACCAAGTAGGAGGCTAAATTTCAAAGGATCTAAAAGAAAAGGACAGGAAAGGACAACATGGGCAGCAACTGTGATGCTGGGAACCAGATTAACCTCCTTTCATTTCTTTTCTAAACTTGACTCCTGCACAAACAAGTGCATACTGTGCCAGCGACTTCTAAAGGGAATAATTAGGAAGGGAACAACAATAATAACAATAACCGATTATATCTACTGAATACTTAGTATTATCTCATTAACTCCTCACAACAACCATATAGGGTTGATACTACAATGAGGCTCATTTTTTCAGCAAATAATTCTTACAGGGGTTAAGATGCATCCTGAAGATAAAGCCTACCACAGAGTAAGCAGAGGCTCAGAACACTGCGAAGCAGGTTATTACTCTAAATAGTTTTCTTACTTTCATAAATAGACAGTCACAATGAAAAAGGGAATAATCAGGGCTTTTCCACTGTGTGCTCCGTAAGTGAGTCCAATTAAAAATTGTGTGTGTTGGTGTATATGTGTGTATGTATATGAAAAAATATGGGAAGAGAGAATGGAGAATGGATTGTCATTTTGTCATACTCATTGGGGAAAAAATTAAAGTATTATTTTTCCTTCATATTCTATACATCCTACCTTCAAGATTACAGAAATATGTTATAGGCATTAATAGATATCTGTGTTTGAGGAAATGCACACAAAATTGTGAGGGTTCCATAAGGAATGCAGTTACTGAATGCACATGCTTTGTCAGTTTCAGACATGAATGTTTCCATTCATGGCACAAAACCCCAGGCTGGGCTGGAATAGCTAATGAGCATCACTGTGGGTAGCCACCTTCTTACTATACCTGGCGACTCTCTGAGGAGTCTTTGGCTATGATGTCAGTGCTTGTTCTCAATGACAACCCTCCCTGAGAGTCTCATTGTCCTTGCCCACAGTACTAAGGAGTTGGCACTTCCCCAGGACCTTGCAATTACTACCCAAATATGAAAAAGTGACCTGGAGATCTTGAAGCTAGCATGATTTCTCAGTGAGTCTTTCACATTTCCAAAAGTCACCACATGACCGACTCTCGCCCCTTGAAGCTGACTGAAGATTCTTTCTTTAAGGCTGCCTGGGTTTTGCCTTTGAAGTTTAAACCTGGGAGCAGTTATCTGCCAGCTGAGATAAGCACTCCCAAGGCTTCCACAGGCAGTCAGTCCTAACAAAGAAGGGATAAGACCTCTGAGTGCGCTCTGCCATCTACCAAGTTGCAGTGGAAAAGAGCGTAATCAGGGTTCTTTCTACAGGGTGCTCCAAGAGTGAATCCAATCAAATTAAAAGAGAGTCAAAGAGAAAAGATAAAAATAGCTTCAAAAGAGAACCCACAGCTATAGACTTGCCTGTCAATCAGAAGAAGCTACAAACCAATCAGAGGTGCTCACAATAAAGAGTGAATCGAATCAACTCTAAATAGTTTTCTTACTTTCATAAATAGACAGTCACAATGAAAAGGGAATAATCAGGGCTTTTCCACTGTGTGCTCCGTAAGTGAGTCCAATTAAAATTGTGTGTGTTGGTGTATATGTGTGTATGTATATGAAAAAATATGGGAAGAGAGAATGGAGAATGGATTGTCATTTTGTCATACTCATTGGGGAAAAAATTAAAGTATTATTTTTCCTTCATATTCTATACATCCTACCTTCAAGATTACAGAAATATGTTATAGGCATTAATAGATATCTGTGTTTGAGGAAATGCACACAAAATTGTGAGGGTTCCATAAGGAATGCAGTTACTGAATGCACATGCTTTGTCAGTTTCAGACATGAATGTTTCCATTCATGGCACAAAACCCCAGGCTGGGCTGGAATAGCTAATGAGCATCACTGTGGGTAGCCACCTTCTTACTATACCTGGCGACTCTCTGAGGAGTCTTTGGCTATGATGTCAGTGCTTGTTCTCAATGACAACCCTCCCTGAGAGTCTCATTGTCCTTGCCCACAGTACTAAGGAGTTGGCACTTCCCCAGGACCTTGCAATTACTACCCAAATATGAAAAAGTGACCTGGAGATCTTGAAGCTAGCATGATTTCTCAGTGAGTCTTTCACATTTCCAAAAGTCACCACATGACCGACTCTCTCGCCCCTTGAAGCTGACTGAAGATTCTTTCTTTAAGGCTGCCTGGGTTTTGCCTTTGAAGTTTAAACCTGGGAGCAGTTATCTGCCAGCTGAGATAAGCACTCCCAAGGCTTCCACAGGCAGTCAGTCCTAACAAAGAAGGGATAAGACCTCTGAGTGCGCTCTGCCATCTACCAAGTTGCAGTGGAAAAGAGCGTAATCAGGGTTCTTTCTACAGGGTGCTCCAAGAGTGAATCCAATCAAATTAAAAGAGAGTCAAAGAGAAAAGATAAAAATAGCTTCAAAAGAGAACCCACAGCTATAGACTTGCCTGTCAATCAGCAGGAGCTACAAACCAATCAGAGGTGAAATAAAAGATTTTTTTGAAAGAAAATGCATTAGAATTAGCTGCATTCCACCAGAGTAAAGAGAAAAAGTCAAGCCATACTCAGTGCAGTAAAGCTGATAATCTATACCTCTAAGGTAAACAATAAAGATTATACACACCCATCGCAATTGCAGGATTTTTCTATCTCCAGCCATGATATTTACATCCTCAAAGGCTGCTGTCTATGATCTCAGAAAGTTAGTATAACCAAGAGAATGAATGAAACTTTTAAACAGTAGGTACATTAGCTAATTTAGTAGGCAAATTTAATTTAGTGATTTGTGTGATATTTTTTTCCTCACTGATGTTGGCGTATGCTTGCCCATCTTAAGAAGGTAACTGAATCCTTATGTACCTCAGTATAAGGAGTTCTTATGGATGATTTAAAAAAAAAAAAAAAAAAACACAGTGCCCAAAATAGAATTTTCCAGGTGATACCAGACAGTCTTTGGTTCAGGAAAGATAAGGCTCACTGAGCAATGAAGATGGGTAACCTGTGAACAGGAAGTCAATGAAGAAATGGAAAATTCAAGATTTCCTAGATAGGGCAAAACCAGTTAGCTAGATCAAACGGGGAGATGATCAAATGGGGAGATGATGGAGTCTCAGGAACTTAAGTGTCAGGAATGTGTTACTGACTTGCATGCAGCATCATTGATTCAGGAATAATAATAGTGAAGGATGCTTACTGAACACAAGTTGAGTCTTTGACAATACTACTTCTGAGTAGTTTGTAGTCAGTGGGATGGACAACCTTGTGAGAAATCTGTACCATCTTGGAGTACCATAAACTGTCCTCACTGAAAACAGTATGGGTGATGGCAGTCAAGTGCCCAATATTTTCTAGACCATTCCCATTTTTCCTGATTGTGTGGTAGACAGAATCAAAGCTCCCCAACAATGCCCATATCCTAGCCCTTAGACTCTGTGAATGTTACCTCTTATGGCAAAATGTACTTTGCAGATGTGATCAAGTTAAGGATTTTGAAATGGAGAAATTTTTCTGGATTATCTACGGGAGCCCAATGTATCACAAGGATCATTCAAAGGAGGGAGACTGGAGGGTCACAGTTAGAGAAGGTGACATGAGGATGGAAGCAGAAGCAGATAGTGATCAGGAAATAAAACACTACTGTGTTTGAAGATAAAAGAAGAAACCACAAGCTAAGGAAAGTTGTGGACCTCTAAACTCTAGCAGAACAGATCAACAGATTTTCTTAGAGACTCTGAAAGGAACAAATCCTTGACAAGTCATTTTTTATTTTGCAAATCCAGAACTGTAAAATGATCTATTGATATTTGTGTTCTTTAAACCACAAAGTTTTTAGCTATGGCTTACAGGAGAAATAGAAACTAACACTAGCATCTTTCAAAAATCAGTATTTTTTCTTTTTATCTATGAAGCTACAGAATACTGTGCAGCTTTTAGGAGCAAAAGAATACACATAAGCAGAAAGCCATAGGTGTATCTTAGATAAACACAGTATTAAGTGAACATTAAGAAAGGAGCAAGCCTGTAGCTTAATATATATTATAAAATTGTGTTATATATTTTGCAATTTTACATAATTAAAGCACCAACCAAGTTGCTTTTGTGAAGAGAACAGAAATGGGACTAAGGATAGAATGGGGTAAAAGCAAACAAAAGCAACTAATCAAGAAAATATGTACTTAGTACTTTCTGCACCTCTGTTTCAAATTTGGGGGTTTTTAAAGCACAACGAAAAGCAACTAAATCAAGAAAATATGTACTTACTTTTGCACCCCTGTGAAGTGGGATGGTTACTGAACACATAGTTGAGAAATCTGTTGACCAATACTACTTCTGAGTAGTTTGTAGTCAGTGGGATGGACAACCTTGTGAGAAATCTGTACCATCTTGGAGTACCATAAACTGTCCTCACTGAAAACAGTATGGGTGATGGCAGTCAAGTGCCCAATATTTTCTAGACCATTCCCATTTTTCCTGATTGTGTGGTAGACAGAATCAAAGCTCCCCAACAATGCCCATATCCTAGCCCTTAGACTCTGTGAATGTTACCTCTTATGGCAAAATGTACTTTGCAGATGTGATCAAGTTAAGGATTTTGAAATGGAGAAATTTTTCTGGATTATCTACGGGAGCCCAATGTATCACAAGGATCATTCAAAGGAGGGAGACTGGAGGGTCACAGTTAGAGAAGGTGACATGAGGATGGAAGCAGAAGCAGATAGTGATCAGGAAATAAAACACTACTGTGTTTGAAGATAAAAGAAGAAACCACAAGCTAAGGAAAGTTGTGGACCTCTAAACTCTAGCAGAACAGATCAACAGATTTTCTTAGAGACTCTGAAAGGAACAAATCCTTGACAAGTCATTTTTTATTTTGCAAATCCAGAACTGTAAAATGATCTATTGATATTTGTGTTCTTTAAACCACAAAGTTTTTAGCTATGGCTTACAGGAGAAATAGAAACTAACACTAGCATCTTTCAAAAATCAGTATTTTTTCTTTTTATCTATGAAGCTACAGAATACTGTGCAGCTTTTAGGAGCAAAAGAATACACATAAGCAGAAAGCCATAGGTGTATCTTAGATAAACACAGTATTAAGTGAACATTAAGAAAGGAGCAAGCCTGTAGCTTAATATATATTATAAAATTGTGTTATATATTTTGCAATTTTACATAATTAAAGCACCAACCAAGTTGCTTTTGTGAAGAGAACAGAAATGGGACTAAGGATAGAATGGGGGTAAAAGCAAACAAAAGCAACTAATCAAGAAAATATGTACTTAGTACTTTCTGCACCTCTGTTTCAAATTTGGAACCAAGAAAAAATAACAAATGTACAGTTAGCCCACTCTATTTTAAATAGGAATTTAGATTCTATCTTTGCAACAATAGATGTATGAGTGGACCTGACATTAAATCAAAACCTAGAAAAAATTATGATTTATCCCAGCAAGCAGACTCTCCATGGAAATGTACCGTATTTTATGGATAGTTCAGTTACTCAGTGATGTCTGACTTTTTGTCACCCCATGAACTACAGCATGCCAGGCTTCTCTGTCCTTCATCAACCCCCAGAGCTTGCTCAAACTCATGTCCATTGAGTCAGTGATGTCATCAAACCATCTTGTCCTCTGTTGTCTCCTTCTCCTTCCACCTTCTATTTTCCCCAGGATCAGGGTCTTTTCCAATGAGTCATCTCTTCACATCAGGTGGCCAAAACATTGGAGCTTCTGTTTTAACAAGAGTCCTTCCAATGAATAGTCAGGGTTGATTTCCTTTAGGATTGACTGGTTAAGCAGAGTTGATGAAAATCTAGTCTGTATAATGAAAAATGTTAATTTAATTGTTTGTCACTAGGCATTTTTTAGATCATCATGTTTGTGATGATCATTTTACCCTCTACTCTCTTACAGTCTCCGTTTTTCCTTCTAGAACTGAAATGCATCACTGGCCATTTTTTTTTTAAGTGACAATGATGCAGTAAGAAAATTTGCTCTTTCATCTCAGTGGAATTTAGACTTTTAAAAAGGAGATCAAATTGATATCTAGAGTCTAAGAATTTTTGAGTCATGAATTAATCTGGTGAAAATTAGGTAAGAATCCTCTGAGTCCACTTGTAGGTAAGACATGTAAAAAGAAAGTGTGAAGAAGAGAGGGAAGAAGGAAGGAAAAGAAAGAGAAACAAATATGAAGTCAGAAGTATTTTTTAAAAGCACACAATAATCAGAAGAATAAAATATTTTGCAGATCGTATGCCAGTTGTAATTTTTAAATATAAACGTAATGGAAAGTTTGACCTTAAACAACAAAAACCCATCTTCTAAATTTTGGAAACATTTTTTTAAATGTAATAATTCTATTTTGTAGGGAAAAGTGAGTCTGATGAGACTCTGGGCATCTGATTTTAAGAAGAATTAGTTGCTATTTATCTTTGTGTAATTCAAATGAAAGCAATTTCAGATTTGTATGTATGTGTGGTTGTGGCTTCTTCTGTTTGTTTTCATGCTAACTGCAAAAGGGTCCCTGTAAAGGAACTAGCATTAGAGTTGCTAAAGAAAAGTTAATTTTATCCAAACATTGCATAATGTTTGCAGATTATACCAATAAAATTCTGAAAATAATTTCCTCGAAATTTAGGAGAACAGAGAATAGGCAATTTCCCACAAAATATATGTAACTCACAAACTCCATGGCAGTAATTTGGAAACTTTAAATATGAAATGGATCCATGTGATGAATGAGCTGCCTAAGGATTGAAAATGTTGATACAGATGACAATTGGCTCTTTCCATTTTTGACTTCTTATAGCTGAAATGTTCCACTTCCATCTCACTCAAAAAGAATATACAGGGCTTCCCTGGTGGTCCAGTGGGTAAGGACACCGCCTTGCAGTGTAAGGGCCGCCGGTTCGATCCCTGGCCTGGGAAGACCCAACGTGCCGGGAGCGGCTGGACCGATGTGTCCAATTACCAAGCCGGAGCTCTGGAGCGCATGCGCCCAGAGTCAGTGCTCTTCGACGACAGAGGCCACCGCGATGGGAGGCCCATGTGGGCCAAAGAACAAAGATGGATGAAAATAGATAAATGAAAGACCAATAGAAGTGGCCCACCCGCCCCCTCCCTCCCCTCCTCTGCCTCACGCCACCCCAAAAATAAATTTAAAAATAAATAAATAAATTAATTAAAAAAAAAAGAATATACATATTTTGGTGAAGAATGATATAGAGAGGATAAAATTCCTCCTGTGATAGGAAGTAACTCCTAAAGCTACACGTATAAATATCCCCAGGTAGAGAAAAAGAAAAGCACCTTGTTTTCATTTCATGAATTTCCTAAGCAAGGCACATAAAATAGGTAAGTCCTGAGAGAGCAATGGGTATATTACACTCAAGGTTGAAAGCCTCAGTGGAGTCAACACAATTTCTTCCTACTTTTCACAGAATATGATTGCTTTTTTAAAAAGTAAATTAATTTCCCAACATAAGCTCTTTGTTGTTCTCTGGTAGTGATGATTCTTCTCAAATAAAATGAATCAAATTTATCATCAATTATGAAAATACTCTGAAAAAGATTCTGACAAAAAGAGAGATGAGTTTCAAATATTATCAGTCACTCTCCTGCCCAGAGATGTGACCTCAAGTGTATTTAAAGAATAACTAAAAAATAAAATCCTTCAAAAACGCTTTTATTATTTTTAAAAATAGATAATGGGTTTCTTTCTTTCTTTGTTTGGACCGTTATTCCTGCTGAGCACATTTTCTTTCCATATAGATTCCATTTCTTCACAAGTCAAAATTCAACTTTAATAGTTTGTAGACTCTTTCAGTGGGGATCATTACTTAATCAAGGTATACATATTCTTGAATTATTTTCTAGAATGTAACCAAATGACCTTAACAGCTCACTTGAATCTGTATGTCTTTTGCATTTGAAGCTCTTTATTTGTTAGTTATAATAAACTATTATATTTCTATTCAAATAGATGTATTCTATTTAGGTAATGTCCGTGAGTTTTTTTTAAAAAAGCTCGAAAGATTTTAGTAGACAGTAAAAATGATTTGCTGTTAAAACTATTTCAAACTGACATTTAATTATTTCACAGGTAATAACAGTATCCTACTAAGATAATTGATTGTAACAAGGTGTATGATTTGAATGATACGAACATTTTATTAGTTGAGAACTTTAGGCTATCAATGTATTTTTGATACATCAGAATTAAGGAATATTTAGAATTTGTTATATGGAAGATATCATGTCTAACTCTGCCATTCACTTTGATCAACTGAATTCTAATTATAATAAGTAAAGGAGAACAAAACATTATTTTAGAACACATAAAACTGTAGGCAATTATGTGGAACAAGTATTTCACAAATAAGAAATATCTTAATTTTTTTTTTTTTTCTTTTTTTTTTAATTAAACTCAAAAGGTTGAAAAGCCTTTCGAGAGAGCAATGGGTATATTACACTCAAGGTTGAAAGCCTCAGTGGAGTCAACACAATTTCTTCCTACTTTTCACAGAATATGATTGCTTTTTTAAAAAGTAAATTAATTTCCCAACATAAGCTCTTTGTTGTTCTCTGGTAGTGATGATTCTTCTCAAATAAAATGAATCAAATTTATCATCAATTATGAAAATACTCTGAAAAAGATTCTGACAAAAAGAGAGATGAGTTTCAAATATTATCAGTCACTCTCCTGCCCAGAGATGTGACCTCAAGTGTATTTAAAGAATAACTAAAAAATAAAATCCTTCAAAAACGCTTTTATTATTTTTAAAAATAGATAATGGGTTTCTTTCTTTCTTTGTTTGGACCGTTATTCCTGCTGAGCACATTTTCTTTCCATATAGATTCCATTTCTTCACAAGTCAAAATTCAACTTTAATAGTTTGTAGACTCTTTCAGTGGGGATCATTACTTAATCAAGGTATACATATTCTTGAATTATTTTCTAGAATGTAACCAAATGACCTTAACAGCTCACTTGAATCTGTATGTCTTTTGCATTTGAAGCTCTTTATTTGTTAGTTATAATAAACTATTATATTTCTATTCAAATAGATGTATTCTATTTAGGTAATGTCCGTGAGTTTTTTTTAAAAAAGCTCGAAAGATTTTAGTAGACAGTAAAAATGATTTGCTGTTAAAACTATTTCAAACTGACATTTAATTATTTCACAGGTAATAACAGTATCCTACTAAGATAATTGATTGTAACAAGGTGTATGATTTGAATGATACGAACATTTTATTAGTTGAGAACTTTAGGCTATCAATGTATTTTTGATACATCAGAATTAAGGAATATTTAGAATTTGTTATATGGAAGATATCATGTCTAACTCTGCCATTCACTTTGATCAACTGAATTCTAATTATAATAAGTAAAGGAGAACAAAACATTATTTTAGAACACATAAAACTGTAGGCAATTATGTGGAACAAGTATTTCACGAAATAAGAAATATCTTAATTTTCTTTTTTCTTGTTCTTTTATATCTATTGTTTAGGTTGGTACTATCTAGTTACATCTGGGTAATTAAATCTAAAATTGTACAATATAAACTTAGTAAATAAATTGCCAACTCAAAATATACTAAAGTCAAACCTCAGTTTTGTTTTAAAGTCTGATTTCTTTCCCTTCGGTAGCTTGTGCTCTGCATATGTGAATACTAAGTTCTGTCAGTCACAACTGACTGTGACCCTAAGGACTATAGCCTGCCAGGCTTCTCTGTCCATGGAATTATCTAGGCATGAATACTGAAATGGGTTGCCATGACCTCCTCCAGGAGATCGCCCCAACACAGAGAGCAAACCCATATCTCTCATGTCTCCTGCATTGGTAGGTGGGTTCTTTACTACTATCATGATCTGGGGAGCTCCCAACTGGTGGGCTATGCAGTTTGTACTCTGCTTCCATGTCCAGTTTCTTTGCTATAGAGAAACTCAGAATGAAACTTCAGTCATATTATTGATCTTTACATATCCAAGGACCACGAGCATTTCTTTATTTCTTTTTTCTTCTCCTTTTCCTATTAAAAGTTCTATGCACTTACAACAATTCCCTCAGACAAGGTCACTAAACCTTCCAAATACTAGGCAGCCTTTTCTTTATTTGTTCCAAGTACTGTTCTTTCTTTTTCCTTTTAATTTTTTGGTCACACAGAGTGACAGGAAGGATCTTAATTCCACAACCAGGGATTGAACCCATACACTCTGCAGGCAAGTGCTGAGTGTCAACGGCTGGACCTCCAGGGAAATCTCAGGGTGTTCTTCTTAAAATCTAGAGTCTATAATTACTCCAGTGGAGGATGCATCCAGAACAAGGTCAAGCATTCTCTCCAATACCCAACAATTCCATACTATCTACCCAAGTCCTAAGGCCTCCTCCTGATTCTTCTGCATTATTCTTTAAGACAAAATTATCAGAAGTTTGTAGAATACTTCAGTCATCTCCATTATTTGTTTCCTTTTAATATGTTCTATAAATAACATGATAGGTGTACACCCACTTATCTGATGATCATACTCTAGTCACAAAGAGTTGGACACGAATGAGCGACTAATACTTAAAATTATCATTACATTGTAATTACTATAAAACAGTAAAACATACTCTGTATGGGAAAAATAAAGGAAGGAAGTGGCTATGAGAAGACTTGGGGGTAGAGGGAAGATCTTAATATATGTGCCTGAAATTTCTTCATCACCTCTCTGCACAGCACAAAATTACTACCCCACTTTCTGATTCTCCTCCTTGTCTCACTATGTCCCAGTCTCATTCCTGCCTTTGTCAGAGGTCTCAGCTTCAGCGACTGAAGTCTGCCACCTACCAGTTCAGCTCTGCCCAGCTTTAGTTAAGGCTGGTGTCAGTCTCAGTCAGACTATTTGAGCTCTAAGTACCCTATTTTCCACGGAGTTTCAAACAGAAGCTTTTCTCTTTTTTTCCCCAAGTCTAGGCTGTGGGTTATTGATTTCTCTCCAGTTCCTTACTGAGTCTGAAACCTTACCCTAGTCCTATCCTTAGTTTACTTTTTTGAGCCTTGAACTTTTTTTGTAGCATTTGCCAATTTCCTCTTTGCGTTGAAAAAAGATTTCACTCCTGTATCCTTAAGCATTGGCTAAGACCTACCTTCAAATCAGATGGATTTTATAATTCTTTAAGAAACCTCTTGCCTTAACATAACTATTATCAAATTTATCAGCTGGCTATTACTAACTCTAAAATGTAGTGGCATAACCCAACCTATTTATTTAGCTCACAATTCTGAAGCTGAACAGTTTTTCACTGAGCGTAGCTAAGGAAGCTATTTGGTACTCAGATGTTCACACATCTATAATCCCCCACAGTTCAGGTTCTGGAGTGTGGATACACCTAAATGCTTGTCCAGAAGATTGACCTCAGTTTGTACTGATGGAGGAAGCAGAAATTCAAAGGAGATGAAAGGAAAATTCAAGGCGTTTTGAGGGCTGAATTCTGCAGTGACACTTCTGTCACACACCTTGTAGTGAATCAAGTCAGCTCAGATCAAGGTAGAAAATTCATGAAAGAAGAGACAAAGGTTTATTGAAAATTGTGTCTATATGGAGGGTTGAAAAGTTGGGGGATTTTTTTATAGTCAATATACTACTTGCTGTTTAGAGAAATCACGTGATGAATTTGGATGACCTGATGATTTACCCTAGATGACTTTGGACACTAGTACTGATATAGTTCCACCTAAAGTCATAATGCACTTTTTGGATACCACATTTGGACTTGTTTCTTCTACTTCTCAGAAGAGTGGATGGAAAAAATAGCTGCATCATCACTGATTTATCTAACTTTTAAACTTCTGGTCAAACTCACTCCTGGATTTATCATTTATCCCAATGTACTGTTTCTCACACACTGCTGTTAGTTAACTGTCAAGCAATAATTAAACATATTTATATGAATATTTGAAGTTTTTTTTTTCCTCTTTTGGAATGCCACCTTAGGGAAATTGGATCAAAAGTGCTTATGAAAAACTGAGTCACTCAAAACAGCTATTTAACAGAATAAAGAGCCTCAGTAATCAAAATGGTAGTCTTATGGCCCATCTTAAAGTATTCTAACATACTATTCTCCCTATACTAACATCTTTTCTGAGGTATATTTGAAAGTTGTCATGTCTAAATATTAAAGGTCAAGATGAGGAGTCAAGAATGGTTTCTTATTTTTAGGATAGCTAAAAAATCCAAAATTTCCTAAGGACATAGAATAAGTTTTATTATTCAAGCAAAATCAAAAAGAAAAGACATGGGGGTCTTTTGACCACAAAGTTACTGAGTTGTGACTCTCCTTGAGCAACTCTATGTATTAAAATAAAATAAATTAATTTAAAATAAGTTAATTTCTTTTATTATATTAATAGCTATCATTTTTGAGTAATACTTTGAGTATTAAGGTAATTTTTCTCATTTAATTTTTGCAACCTCATGAAGTAGGTACAATTTACATATTAGGAAACTAAGATTCTAGTAACTAATGCCCAAAAGATATATAGCAATTAAACCTGGGAATTTGAAGTCCAGGCTACTTAACCCTTATACCTGTCTTCTTAACCATTATATTAGAATGCCAGTTTCATGTTGTATTGTAATTATGGGTTCACAGGAGCTACCTAAAAAGTGAAAGCCTTAGTTGAAGTAGTGGAGCACTCTTTAAGTGAGTTACAATGGAAAGACTCTTGTTTTGAAATATATACACTCCCATCTTCATTAAGCTCAAATGGATTTTTACTAGGAAGCTTTTGTGATGTGATCAGGAAGATTTTTCAGTCATAAATATAACTAAATTTTTCCTTCGCTGGGATTTATAATTTCAGTACACATATTTATAATACTTTCAATATTGATTCATTCTGGTGTGAGTTGAGCCTCCTGTGAAACTCCAAAGTTTCTGGAAAGAGAGGTGTTTTCACGGAAACCAGACCTAAATAGCATGGAAAGTGATGTGTTTATATACCATGTACATATACATTAAAATGAATATGTTCATATACACACATGTATGAATTAAGAATGAGATTTTCATTCTTGATTCTCCTGAATTAATATTTGAAGTTTTTTTTCCTCTTTTGGAATGCCACCTTAGGGAAATTGGATCAAAAGTGCTTATGAAAAACTGAGTCACTCAAAACAGCTATTTAACAGAATAAAGAGCCTCAGTAATCAAAATGGTAGTCTTATGGCCCATCTTAAAGTATTCTAACATACTATTCTCCCTATACTAACATCTTTTCTGAGGTATATTTGAAAGTTGTCATGTCTAAATATTAAAGGTCAAGATGAGGAGTCAAGAATGGTTTCTTATTTTTAGGATAGCTAAAAAATCCAAAATTTCCTAAGGACATAGAATAAGTTTTATTATTCAAGCAAAATCAAAAAGAAAAAGACATGGGGGTCTTTTGACCACAAAGTTACTGAGTTGTGACTCTCCTTGAGCAACTCTATGTATTAAAATAAAATAAATTAATTTAAAATAAGTTAATTTCTTTTATTATATTAATAGCTATCATTTTTGAGTAATACTTTGAGTATTAAGGTAATTTTTCTCATTTAATTTTTGCAACCTCATGAAGTAGGTACAATTTACATATTAGGAAACTAAGATTCTAGTAACTAATGCCCAAAAGATATATAGCAATTAAACCTGGGAATTTGAAGTCCAGGCTACTTAACCCTTATACCTGTCTTCTTAACCATTATATTAGAATGCCAGTTTCATGTTGTATTGTAATTATGGGTTCACAGGAGCTACCTAAAAAGTGAAAGCCTTAGTTGAAGTAGTGGAGCACTCTTTAAGTGAGTTACAATGGAAAGACTCTTGTTTTGAAATATATACACTCCCATCTTCATTAAGCTCAAATGGATTTTTACTAGGAAGCTTTTGTGATGTGATCAGGAAGATTTTTCAGTCATAAATATAACTAAATTTTTCCTTCGCTGGGATTTATAATTTCAGTACACATATTTATAATACTTTCAATATTGATTCATTCTGGTGTGAGTTGAGCCTCCTGTGAAACTCCAAAGTTTCTGGAAAGAGAGGTGTTTTCACGGAAACCAGACCTAAATAGCATGGAAAGTGATGTGTTTATATACCATGTACATATACATTAAAATGAATATGTTCATATACACACATGTATGAATTAAGAATGAGATTTTCATTCTTGATTCTCCTTAGGTATAACCATTCTAAGTTGAGTAATTTTTTCTAGTACTGTTTATAGTTTTAAGTATTTTAATTATAAATTTTAAAAAAAGTTTATATTGAGATAATCATGGTGATTTAAAAATCAAATAAAGACATTTCAATTTAATATGACAAATGCCAGTCATACAAAGTTCTATTTTTAATGAGAAAAACCTACCAAATAAAAAGAGCAATGATGAAAGGGCACTTAACCTAGAAACAAGCCACGGATTAAACTACTGTATCATATGGCATTCTTTTAATTAACGCACTAACGTACTGTATAAACTGATAATGGTAACATACAGGTGGTGACATTTCAGGGGTAAATCCTATTCTAAGGGATTAATTAGCATTTATTCAAGTGCATAATAATGGAGTTTTAAGGGAAAATGGATCCATTGGATCCATTTTTAACATATAGAGGGCATTTTAATTGACTCTATTGCTTTTAATGCATTTCCCAGATGCCAGAGAAAACATTTTAGTGCATGAACATATGATAAATCAATATATTTTCTCCATATATTTGTTGTTTTCTATTCATTTTAAAAGACCACAATCTTATTTATTTATTAAGTAAAAAATTACATGTGTATAAAAGCATACACAGTATATACTCATTCAAATCCTCTCCCTGGAGCCAACTGTTGTTAATGGCTCCTGAAAATGATTTAAGAACCATTCTTTATGTCTATAAGATAAACAATATATACTGTTTTATTTTAATTTTTAAGAAAATGATAAATTTTAAATGACATATTCTGCACATTGATTTTATATTCAATGATGCATAAAAAGGATATTGTTCCACATTACTACAAAAAAGTTTCCTTGTCATTCAGTTGGTTGTGTAGTACTCCATTGCATTGATGGAAGTACCACATTCTTTTAACTAATTTTTGATTGATAGGCCTTTAGGTTGTTTCTGATTTTATTATTGCCTTTTCTTGCATTTCATTTTATATTCCTACCACAATAATGACTAATTTAAATCATAGAGGGTTCCTGTAAAGGTGGCAGCAAAGTGTCAAAGACTGAGAATGAAGTCAGGTGAGGAAACAGTAAACCACCTTGACAGAGCTCTAGAAGTTGCTGGTTGCTTGGGGCTGCTGCTGGTAGACCATTGGATGGATGTTGAAACCATAGAGCCTGGTCACAAACTGGTTGGTGAGCCTCTCTGACCAGTAATCAGGGTGAACCAGGAAAAGCATGTGAGGGAAACCAGTGCTGAAGTAGGTGCCATCTACGGGTTGCTGCCTCAGTGACTTGCATGTATGCACATCCAAGTACAGACGTTCAGACATGGAATGTCTGAAAGACCACTGGGAAGCATTGGCTTGTTTCCACAGCCCACACGGGCTCAGTAGCCAAAGTCTCTCTGCTGCTGGTACTTTTCCAATATCTGGGCAATGCCATGGTTGGTGAAGTTGTGTTGCTCAGTTGTGAAGTCTTGTTTGACTCTTTATGACCCCATGGACTGCAGCACACCAGGCTCCCCTGTCCTTCAGTATCTCCCAGAGTTTGCTCACATTCATGTCCATTAAGCCATCTCATCCTCTGCTGTCACCTTCTCCTTTTGCCTTCAATCTTTTCTAAGGTCTTTTCCAATGAATCAGCTCTTTGCATCAGGTAGCCAAAGTACTGGAGCTTTAACTCCATCTGTCCTTCCAATGAATATTCAGGAGCTGTTCCTTTGCGATTGACTTGTTTGACCTTGCTGTCCAAGAGACTCTCAAGAGTCTTCTCAGCCCCACAGTGCAGAAGCATCAATTCTTCCTCAGCAATCAGCCTTATTTATCGTCCACCTCTCACATCCATACATGATTATTGGGAAAACCATGGCTTTGACTATTAGGACCTTTATTGGCAAAGTGACGTCTCTGTTTTTTAATACACTGTCTGAGTTTGAAATAGCTTTCCTTTCAAGGAGCAAGTGTCTTTTAATTTCATGGCTGAAGTCACCATCTACAGTGATTTGGAAACTGAAGAAAATAGTCTATCATTGTTTATATTTTTTCCCCTTCTATTTGCCTTGAAGTGATGGAATCAGATGTCATACCTTAGTTTTTTGAATGTTGAGTTTCAAGCCAGTTTTCACTCTCCTCTTTCATCCTTATCAAGAGGTTCTTTAGTTTCTCTTCACTTTCTGCCATTCAAGTGGTATCATCAGCATATATGAGGTTGTTGATATTTCTTCGGGCAATCTTGATTCCGTCTTGTGATTGATCCAGCTGAGCATTTCATTTTGCATGATGAACTCTGCATAGAAGCTAAATAAGTAGGGTGATAATATACAGCCTCGATACACTGGTTTCTCAATTTTAAACCACTCCATTGTTCCCTGATCAGTTTTAACTGTTGCTTCTTTACCCTGAATACAGGTTTATCAGGAGACAGGTAGAGTGTTCTAGTATTCCCATCTTGTTAAGAATTTCCCACAGCTTGTTGTTATCCACAAAAAGACTTTAGCATAATCAATGAGGCAAAAATGATGTTTTTTAGAATTCCTTTGTTTTCTCCGTGTTCCAACAAATGTCGATTTGGTCTCATGTTCCTCTGCTTTTTGTAAACCAGCTTGTACATCTGAAAGTTCTCTGTTCATGTACTGCTTAAGCCTAGCTTGAGGTATTTCAAACATAAGGTGGGGATATATCAAGTGTGGATCAATCTGTAAAGCATTTTGGCTGCCTACTCAATCAGGTCATTCTTGTTGGTGTCCCAGCTCTGCATCCAGCTGCAGGTTCAAGCACATATGTAGACTTGTCTACAGAGAGGCACCTGCTTGTTGAGTTCAGTGACACTGAATTTATCCTGGATATAGTCTTCATCCACTTTCACAGAAGCATTCATTGCCATGGAGCCCACAGAACCAGGAAACCCAGAATACCTCCTCTGAGCTCTTCATCTTCATGTCAGTGACCGGACAGGAACTGGGACCAGGGTGCATGGGGATGGGGGTGGGAGTAAAAGGGAAAGGAAGTTTCTGCTTCCAAGGAAGCCTGGCAATGGCTAAAACACAGGCTATAGACTCTAATGTTTTCTATATAGCAAACAATTATAACCCGGGAATCTAACCAACATCTCTTAAATCTCCTGCATTGGCAAGCACGTTCTTTACCACTAACGCCACCTGGGAAGCTCTTTACTGCAAACAATACATCAGAGAAAAACCTCATAGGAGTCAGCCTCAAACATAAAAGTGTACTCATGGGACAAATACCTAAAGGTGGAATTACACTACAGAAGGAGACGTGTTTTTAATTCCTGTTTACATTAATCAAAGTGCATTCCTACCAGCTTTTACCCATCTATACTGTTACCAGCAAGTAATAGCGTACCAGTCTCTGTATACCCTTTCAAACAAAGTTATCAAACTTTGAGGCTTTTATAAATTTGGGTGACTAGAAATTTTTTAACAGTGTTGTCTTAATAGAAATGAATCTTATTTTGAGTATACTGAGTATCTCTTTATACCTTTAACTGTACCCTTCTCTTTTATTTCCTCTTATTGCTTTTGTCTCAAACTTTTTGATTGGAAATTTACCTTCTTTATTTATGTTTATTCTTATTTGTTAATATAAGGGAATTAAAGTACTCCTAAATATAAGTAAATTTCCTCTATCACATTGACTGTATCCCTAGAATTCTTTATTATTATTATTATATTCTCATGCTTTTAATTTTTGATCTTAACTCATTACTTTCCTACACATGGAACAAAGATTTTGTCAGCTGAATTTGTAAAAAGGTATAGTTTTATAATGTTGACATTAGGTCATACAATTTCTACATTTAGAGAATGTATGGAAGTTTTAAGTAATACGATATGTTAGTTTAAGCACCCAAGAGAGCATTATGTATTCTTTACTTTTAGAATTTAAAATTCAATCTATATCCATTACACAGCCCTTGGTAACCAAGGTGCATCTATTAGATATCTCTTATTTTACTTATGTAATGTATACTGTTACTTGTGTTTTACCCACTAGAGGTATCATGGATTAAGAGTGATAAGTACTGCACTACAGAGAATGGCTTCATATTTATCTATGTAGTGTTTACTATCAGTATTGACTGATGGATTCTTATTATATACAAAATATTATAACATTACTGTTTTTATTATTTTTATGCTCATATTGCTCTTTATTTGGAAGCTTCTTCAACTTGGACTTTGTATTTTGGAACATCATCTTTTCAGTAGAAACACATAAACTCATCTTTTGTTTAGCACCTCCTCACTATTCACTTTGCAATGCAACAAGAGGTTTCAGGGTCATCTTCTACTTTTCTTTCTCCAGTTTTAGAATCAGTTATTTCTACAACGTATCCTGCCTCCTTTTAGTGGGGAGAAGTATTTAGAAGCCCAGATTTGGATTTTCCAAGGCAAAGAGTGGAAATAGAAAGTATTAGAAATTAAGCCTAGTCCTGTTCTTTTTCAAAGGTTCAATTGTGAGCTTGTTTTTCTGTGTATTTAATAAGCATTTACTTTTCATTTATACTTTAAAAAAATTAATGTATTCAAACTGAAAAAGAAATCCACAGTATACCCACTTCTCCCACACCTCCAAACCCCACCTCTAGCAACTACCAATCTGTTCTTTGTATGTATGATTTTAAATGATGAAAGTACAATAGACATTTGGTTTAAGTAAAATATATTATTTATATTAATTTTGGATGATATTTTTACTTCGACTAATGTGGCTACTATAAAATTTAAAATTACATATGTGTTCAACATCCTTCGAATAAACAATGATACACTAGATGTTAAAAGCATGACACTTCAGAAACTAAAAACTGCTAAGAACACTTAGCCCATAGACTTCTCTTGTTTGTCCATGCAATGTTAAAAAAAATGAATTACTGGAAAGAATTTTGATATATAATAAATATATACTTAAATTTTAATTTTGGAAGTATTGATATCTGGCTTCTTTAGAAAAATAGAAAATATGATAAAATGCATTCACAAATTCATTTTGCATGGCAAAATTTTACTAAACTGACAGTGGCTAGGCCACTAGCCCTATTTAGCTAGGGCAAAGATCTTCATTTTGCACAGTCCAACTGCCAATAAAAACTAAAATCACTCTACCAGACCTCTGAAGATTTTCATGTTTAGGTAAAATTCCATTGAACATTTTAACAGCTGCTCATAAATTGGGTAACAAAACCAAAACAAAGCAACGTCTTGTGTTGTGGTACAGAAAATTCTAGTTATATTTAATGTAGAGTCTGCTACTTTAAATCCTAAAAACCTCTCAGGTCTTGTCTGCACTATTGGCCTATATGACAGGCTTTAATTAGCACAGATTTTTCACATTCATGGAAAGATTAGAAATTTGGAAGTACTTAATGGAAAAGGTCTGTTACCTTGACCAGTCTGAAATTGCAGTTAGAGGACATTTCCTTGCTCTAAAGGCTGACTGCATACAAATATATGCATATTAACACATGCATACAGAAATGAAGTTTAAGATTTTTACCAAAGGGATATATATTTTGATCCATTGTTAATACCTTTGAAAGTGTGACTGACATCTCTGTGTAATACCTATGAATTAAATATGACTAGATTGCTTGGTATACATTCAGGCATCATGGCTTTACTTTTGCCTGCTGAATTAAAGACAATGAGGTGAAAAAAATGATCTTATTCATCTTCTATTCTTGTTTGCTCCCCATATGTAGCTTCCAATTGTAAATAAAAATAACAGAAACCACAATGAAATAGAACTGGGAGTATTAATTTTGGATCATATTTTTACTTCGACTAATGTGGCTACTATAAAATTTAAAATTACATATGTGTTCAACATCCTTCGAATAAACAATGATACACTAGATGTTAAAAGCATGACACTTCAGAAACTAAAAACTGCTAAGAACACTTAGCCCATAGACTTCTCTTGTTTGTCCATGCAATGTTAAAAAAAATGAATTACTGGAAAGAATTTTGATATATAATAAATATATACTTAAATTTTAATTTTGGAAGTATTGATATCTGGCTTCTTTAGAAAAATAGAAAATATGATAAAATGCATTCACAAATTCATTTTGCATGGCAAAATTTTACTAAACTGACAGTGGCTAGGCCACTAGCCCTATTTAGCTAGGGCAAAGATCTTCATTTTGCACAGTCCAACTGCCAATAAAAACTAAAATCACTCTACCAGACCTCTGAAGATTTTCATGTTTAGGTAAAATTCCATTGAACATTTTAACAGCTGCTCATAAATTGGGTAACAAAACCAAAACAAAGCAACGTCTTGTGTTGTGGTACAGAAAATTCTAGTTATATTTAATGTAGAGTCTGCTACTTTAAATCCTAAAAACCTCTCAGGTCTTGTCTGCACTATTGGCCTATATGACAGGCTTTAATTAGCACAGATTTTTCACATTCATGGAAAGATTAGAAATTTGGAAGTACTTAATGGAAAAGGTCTGTTACCTTGACCAGTCTGAAATTGCAGTTAGAGGACATTTCCTTGCTCTAAAGGCTGACTGCATACAAATATATGCATATTAACACATGCATACAGAAATGAAGTTTAAGATTTTTACCAAAGGGATATATATTTTGATCCATTGTTAATACCTTTGAAAGTGTGACTGACATCTCTGTGTAATACCTATGAATTAAATATGACTAGATTGCTTGGTATACATTCAGGCATCATGGCTTTACTTTTGCCTGCTGAATTAAAGACAATGAGGTGAAAAAAATGATCTTATTCATCTTCTATTCTTGTTTGCTCCCCATATGTAGCTTCCAATTGTAAATAAAAATAACAGAAACCACAATGAAATAGAACTGGGAGACCAGAAGGGGGAGCTCCCATCATCTGAGTTGGTAACAGAGTCCAATCAAAAGAAGAAAGACTCTCCTTTCCTGGCAAGGATACAGCCAGTGAAAAGCCATGGACTCTTGTTTCCTTTAACCCTTTCATCTTTCTTTCCAATTTATAGAAGTATTCTTACTTCGCTGAAAGGAGACTTGCACCTTGCTTGCCAGGGTTACGGATTCAGACCTGCAATGTTCTGCAGCTCCTGAGTAAACCCATCCTTGCTGGAGAGATATCTGGCATTCTATTTGTTTCAGGTCAACATTTTGGTGACCTGTAAGGGAGCCAGAGAAGACTCCAAAAGGCTTCAAGGCTGGTCAGCAAATAGATATGGTACCCACAATTGAGCCCATTGTCACTCACTGATTTTCTCATCCACCTTTGCGGTGAAGGTAGAAATTTTTTCTGAATCTGACCTCATGCCTTCTTTGAGTTTGAAGCTCTGCAGTCTTCATTTGTTGTTGTTCAGTTGCTAAATCATGTCTGACTATTTTTGATCCCATAGACTGCAGCATGCCAGGCTTCCTTGACCTTCACCATTTCCCAGAGTTTGCTCAAACTTGTGTCCATTGAGTCAGTGATTCCAACCAATCATCTCATACTTTACCATCCCCTTCTCTTCCTGCCTTTAATCTTTCCCAGCATCAGGGTCTTATCCAATGAATCAACTCTTCACATCATGTCGGTCAACCTCCTGGAGCTTCAGCTTTAGCATCAGTCCTTCTAATGAATATTCAGGGTTGATTTCCTTTAGGACTGACTTCATTTAGGATATCTTTAATGATTTCATCTTTCTGCTTAAGGGCTTGTTCTGTATTTGAGTACTTGTTTGGCACTTTGGTCTGATTTGTAATCATACTATTTAACTGATATCCTTTAGTCTGTTCCCTTCAGAAAAGGGGCTGCTTCTTCCTCAAGTTCACTAGCTTTTGACATATTCCTTGAGGAACAGAGGTTGTTTCTGTGAAGCAGTACTCAGTTTTCATCTTCTATTCTTGTTTGCTCCCCATATGTAGCTTCCAATTGTAAATAAAAATAACAGAAACCACAATGAAATAGAACTGGGAGACCAGAAGGGGGAGCTCCCATCATCTGAGTTGGTAACAGAGTCCAATCAAAAGAAGAAAGACTCTCCTTTCCTGGCAAGGATACAGCCAGTGAAAAGCCATGGACTCTTGTTTCCTTTAACCCTTTCATCTTTCTTTCCAATTTATAGAAGTATTCTTACTTCGCTGAAAGGAGACTTGCACCTTGCTTGCCAGGGTTACGGATTCAGACCTGCAATGTTCTGCAGCTCCTGAGTAAACCCATCCTTGCTGGAGAGATATCTGGCATTCTATTTGTTTCAGGTCAACATTTTGGTGACCTGTAAGGGAGCCAGAGAAGACTCCAAAAGGCTTCAGGGCTGGTCAGCAAATAGATATGGTACCCACAATTGAGCCCATTGTCACTCACTGATTTTCTCATCCACCTTTGCGGTGAAGGTAGAAATTTTTTCTGAATCTGACCTCATGCCTTCTTTGAGTTTGAAGCTCTGCAGTCTTCATTTGTTGTTGTTCAGTTGCTAAATCATGTCTGACTATTTTTGATCCCATAGACTGCAGCATGCCAGGCTTCCTTGACCTTCACCATTTCCCAGAGTTTGCTCAAACTTGTGTCCATTGAGTCAGTGATTCCAACCAATCATCTCATACTTTACCATCCCCTTCTCTTCCTGCCTTTAATCTTTCCCAGCATCAGGGTCTTATCCAATGAATCAACTCTTCACATCATGTCGGTCAACCTCCTGGAGCTTCAGCTTTAGCATCAGTCCTTCTAATGAATATTCAGGGTTGATTTCCTTTAGGACTGACTTCATTTAGGATATCTTTAATGATTTCATCTTTCTGCTTAAGGGCTTGTTCTGTATTTGAGTACTTGTTTGGCACTTTGGTCTGATTTGTAATCATACTATTTAACTGATATCCTTTAGTCTGTTCCCTTCAGAAAAGGGGCTGCTTCTTCCTCAAGTTCACTAGCTTTTGACATATTCCTTGAGGAACAGAGGTTGTTTCTGTGAAGCAGTACTCAGTTTTTCAGCCTTTGGCATCTTTCTGTTTTTAATAGTTTTTTAAAACTCTTTTTTCCCTCTTAATTTGTTCTTTTGGCTGCACCACTAAAGGCATGGGGAATCTTAGTCCCCTGACCAGGACTGTGCAGCCTGCATTGGAAGCATGGATTCTTAAACAAGTACCACCAGAGAACTTTCCTAGCCTATTCCTTTGGAAGAGATACTCTCTGGAAAATGACTGAAAAAGCCTTCTTTATGGGTCCTCTGGAACTGAGCTCTTTCCTTTGAATTGACTGGTATAGGCTTCAAGTTGTACATTGAGCCATTTATGCTCTAAGGTGGTTACATAATTTGAGAATTCACCTTTGTCCTACAGGAATAAACCTCCAGGCAATGGTATCCCCATTATCTAAGTATTCTGAGGATGTATCTACTATAGAAACTCTTATTTTATGTTTAAAAAAATCTTGGCCCTTCCCCACGGACATTTATAACTACATGGATCAACCTCACTAAAGGCAATTTAGAATATCAGTGACCGTTATGGGGAATTTTTTAAAATTCCCAAACTTAATGGTCTTAAAATTGATTTGGACTACCCTCAAATTTCCAGAATTGAGTGCAATCTTTATTTCAGTTGGTATTTTGAAGCTTTTCAAAGTTGTCAGGAATCTAAAATTGCTTCTCCACAAAATAAGATTTTAAGATTAATTGAGGCATGCAAATTATCAAATAAAGATAAAATGACTTTCCAAAGCCTCAGCCTCTTTCCTTTGGTTCTTTGTCTCGGTTTCTGCTTTGGACATCAACTCTTCTTGGCTTTTTGCGGCCAGAATCAGCCATCTTCCTTCTTTCCTTTTAGACTGTCTATTCTTCTACTGAAGCAGGAAATAACTACCTACTCCAGTACTCTTGCATGGAAAATTCCAGAGACAGAGGAGCCTGCCAGGCTACAGTCCATGGGGTCACAAAGAGTCGGACATAACTGAGCGACTGAGTTCAGTCTGTTCCCTTCAGAAGGGCTGCTTCTTCCTCAAGTTCACTAGCTTTTGACATATTCCTTGAGGAACAGAGGTTGTTTCTGTGAAGCAGTACTCAGTTTTTCAGCCTTTGGCATCTTTCTGTTTTTAATAGTTTTTTAAAACTCTTTTTTCCCTCTTAATTTGTTCTTTTGGCTGCACCACTAAAGGCATGGGGAATCTTAGTCCCCTGACCAGGACTGTGCAGCCTGCATTGGAAGCATGGATTCTTAAACAAGTACCACCAGAGAACTTTCCTAGCCTATTCCTTTGGAAGAGATACTCTCTGGAAAATGACTGAAAAAGCCTTCTTTATGGGTCCTCTGGAACTGAGCTCTTTCCTTTGAATTGACTGGTATAGGCTTCAAGTTGTACATTGAGCCATTTATGCTCTAAGGTGGTTACATAATTTGAGAATTCACCTTTGTCCTACAGGAATAAACCTCCAGGCAATGGTATCCCCATTATCTAAGTATTCTGAGGATGTATCTACTATAGAAACTCTTATTTTATGTTTAAAAAAATCTTGGCCCTTCCCCACGGACATTTATAACTACATGGATCAACCTCACTAAAGGCAATTTAGAATATCAGTGACCGTTATGGGGAATTTTTAAGATTCCCAAACTTAATTGTCTTAAAATTGATTTGGACTACCCTCAAATTTCCAGAATTGAGTGCAATCTTTATTTCAGTTGGTATTTTGAAGCTTTTCAAAGTTGTCAGGAATCTAAAATTGCTTCTCCACAAAATAAGATTTTAAGATTAATTGAGGCATGCAAATTATCAAATAAAGATAAAATGACTTTCCAAAGCCTCAGCCTCTTTCCTTTGGTTCTTTGTCTCGGTTTCTGCTTTGGACATCAACTCTTCTTGGCTTTTTGCGGCCAGAATCAGCCATCTTCCTTCTTTCCTTTTAGACTGTCTATTCTTCTACTGAAGCAGGAAATAACTACCTACTCCAGTACTCTTGCATGGAAAATTCCAGAGACAGAGGAGCCTGCCAGGCTACAGTCCATGGGGTCACAAAGAGTCGGACATAACTGAGCGACTGAGCACACACACACACACAAGCATCCACTTTATCCTCAATTCCCTCAATGTAATTCTTCAACCAGATTTTCCCACTTCCTCCAAACTTCTCAGAACCTGTTCCTTTAACATTAGACTTTCTGAGGGTCCAGAGGCTAAACCCTTAATTTATTAAACTCCCGGGACTAAACCTGAAACTTCATCAAAAATTTCCACAAGTAACCTAAGATGCTCCAAGATTTGTTGAGAAACTTAATATAGTCATTCAATGATCAGCCTGGTTTCTCTGACATATAAGTCAGCTAGTGAATATGTTTGCTAGTGAAGGCCAGGCCCAACATTTTCCTGCTAACTGGGAAAATCCTGAAATGTCTCTGGATTTACAGTTGAGAGACCAGCTAGCTAACTGGTATCTGAATTATAAATCAGGTTGAAAATCAAATTGTAAATCCAATTGACATACAACTTTACTGAGCAATTTCTAGAGCTTTTCCCAAACCTGTCGATTGGAGCAAAATTTAAGTCTGTATGTAAAAATCTGACAAATCTGCTTGTGCATATTAAAGTTGATTTCAGACTGTTTCTAAGGAAATTTTTGGTCTCTAGATGTTGATTCTACCCAAGTAGCTTTTTATTCTAAGTTTATTAATGTTTGAACAGGAACCTTTTCTTCTTATAAAAAGGACCAAGATGGAATGAGAAACTATGTTCACTCCAGATTTAACCTAGCAAACCAGCTCTCTCACGTACTCTAGATGAGTTACCTTCAAGAAAAACCACCAAAGTTCTTAATGCTCAAGTACGGTAAATAAAGGCCCCTGAAAGAAATCAGAATCCTCTTATTGCAAAGAGCCAAGACATTGGAAAAGAGATTGTTAAAAATGTAATCTCTAGGCACCTTCCACCTTTTCAGTCCTCTCAATTCTCTATTATGGCAACTGCAAGAAACTACAAGGTTCTTACCGGTCTATTCTTTAGATCAGCCTGGAGAACATTCTTTCAGACTGGGGATGAATCCCTTCCAATTCTAACAGATATCAAAGCCAAACTCTCAGTGCTCAACCCCATTACCATAGAACAGCTCTTGACTCTGAGGACTGCCTGCCTGCTTGCAAAGTCACTTCAGTCGTGTCTGTCTCTTTATGACCCTATGGACTGTAGCCCGCCAGGCTCCTCTGTTTAGGCAAGAGTACTGGAGTGGGTTGCCATTTCCTGCTCCAGAGCCTCGGAGTACTAAAATTGTTCAAATAGTGAGGATCTCTAGCCTGTTCCCTTTTGTTTAGGTTCTTTGAGGGATACACACCCTTTTCTCCTTAATTCCTCTGTCCCTATCCATTAATTAGACTGGCAGTTTTCAATGTTATGCAAGACTTTCTTTCTACCAAAAGGGGAAAATAATTCTAGAATTTGACAGCAATAACCAAACACACCAAATGAATTAAATGACTCTTTCACATAGTTTATTTGTTCTATCTCTGATCTGGAAACATTGATCATCTATCCCTGTTGAACCAGCTACCACTTTCCTATGGACAAAATCTCCAATTGACCCTGGTAAAATTCGCAGTACATTTTCCATCATGATTAAATAGATCCCTATAAACCTCTTCCTAGAAATAATCAATGGCTTACAAATAAAAGAGTCCTTCAATGTGGAAAGCCCATAATAGAAGATCACAGGGCTCAAAGCTTCATTATCCTTTGTACTAGCCCCTATAACATTCCCATTGTACCAGTGAAAAAAATTTAAGGGCCAAGGTCCTCTGAGCAATAAACCACATTGCTACTATTCTTCCTAACTCTCATATGTTACTGAAATCCATCTCCACTGGAAGTAAATTCTTTACTATAATTGATTTATGTGGTGCATTTTAAAAAACTTGTCTTGGGTAATTTATGAATGACTCTAGATGAGTTACCTTCAAGAAAAACCACCAAAGTTCTTAATGCTCAAGTACGGTAAATAAAGGCCCCTGAAAGAAATCAGAATCCTCTTATTGCAAAGAGCCAAGACATTGGAAAAGAGATTGTTAAAAATGTAATCTCTAGGCACCTTCCACCTTTTCAGTCCTCTCAATTCTCTATTATGGCAACTGCAAGAAACTACAAGGTTCTTACCGGTCTATTCTTTAGATCAGCCTGGAGAACATTCTTTCAGACTGGGGATGAATCCCTTCCAATTCTAACAGATATCAAAGCCAAACTCTCAGTGCTCAACCCCATTACCATAGAACAGCTCTTGACTCTGAGGACTGCCTGCCTGCTTGCAAAGTCACTTCAGTCGTGTCTGTCTCTTTATGACCCTATGGACTGTAGCCCGCCAGGCTCCTCTGTTTAGGCAAGAGTACTGGAGTGGGTTGCCATTTCCTGCTCCAGAGCCTCGGAGTACTAAAATTGTTCAAATAGTGAGGATCTCTAGCCTGTTCCCTTTTGTTTAGGTTCTTTGAGGGATACACACCCTTTTCTCCTTAATTCCTCTGTCCCTATCCATTAATTAGACTGGCAGTTTTCAATGTTATGCAAGACTTTCTTTCTACCAAAAGGGGAAAATAATTCTAGAATTTGACAGCAATAACCAAACACACCAAATGAATTAAATGACTCTTTCACATAGTTTATTTGTTCTATCTCTGATCTGGAAACATTGATCATCTATCCCTGTTGAACCAGCTACCACTTTCCTATGGACAAAATCTCCAATTGACCCTGGTAAAATTCGCAGTGCATTTTCCATCATGATTAAATAGATCCCTATAAGCCTCTTCCTAGAAATAATCAATGGCTTACAAATAAAAGAGTCCTTCAATGTGGAAAGCCCATAATAGAAGATCACAGGGCTCAAAGCTTCATTATCCTTTGTACTAGCCCCTATAACATTCCCATTGTACCAGTGAAAAAAATTTAAGGGCCAAGGTCCTCTGAGCAATAAACCACATTGCTACTATTCTTCCTAACTCTCATATGTTACTGAAATCCATCTCCACTGGAAGTAAATTCTTTACTATAATTGATTTATGTGGTGCATTATTTAGTATTCCAGTCGATGAAGATAGGCAATACTTTTTTTGTCTTGGGAAGAAAAATAATTTACCTGGACAATGATACTTTTTAATTCTCAAAAATCCTAAAAGTTGATCTGGATGACATAAATTTCCCTAGAGGTTTCATTTTGTTGCAGTCTTGCAATATGTCAATGATTGCTTCCCTGGACTCCTTCTCAAGGCCCCTCACAGAAAGACAGCTTCCTCTTACTAAAGTTTTAGCATTATAGGGACATAAGGTCAGCAAAGAAAAGTCACAGTTTGCCAAATAAACAGAATAAGGGCTACACCTAGATTCAGGTAGACTTCATTGTGTCGTATTAATAAAACTGGAGGTGAGATATGTACATAGAGGAATGGAGAGGTACACAAAAGAGCAGAAGAAGGTATCAAGAGGAGGAAGAGCATGTGTAAAAGCCTTGAGGCAGGAATGCTTATTTCCAGAACCAAAAGAAGGCCAGTATAGCCATGACAAGCCTTGACCTGACTACCTAGGCTATAGGTGATGGAGCAGACTTGGCTGGGCACCATCATCCTTGCTCTGGCATGGCACCTTTGCAAATAAATACAGCTGGACCCCACTATCCCAGATGATCTCCATATGCTCACCATCAGACTCAACCTGCAGCGTTTATGTAAATCAGTAAGCCTAGAGACACTAGCGAACCTATGATAGTAGAGATTTTTCTTTCCTTAGAAGGACTGAAAATATTTCTTTTATTTGCTTGTTTGTTTTTGTTTAGCTTTAAAAAGCCTACCCTGTCTCCTATATCCAACCTTCTCACCCAGAGCAGAAACTCTATGCTGAGCTGGGCTTCTTACTGGGCAGTAATACTTCTCTATTCTCTGTCATCCATTTATCTCTTTGTCTTTATTTTTGTCTTCAATATTTGAACAGAAGTAGGTAGAAAGCAACATAGATATCCTTTGTACTAGCCCCTATAACATTCCCATTGTACCAGTGAAAAAAATTTAAGGGCCAAGGTCCTCTGAGCAATAAACCACATTGCTACTATTCTTCCTAACTCTCATATGTTACTGAAATCCATCTCCACTGGAAGTAAATTCTTTACTATAATTGATTTATGTGGTGCATTATTTAGTATTCCAGTCGATGAAGATAGGCAATACTTTTTTTGTCTTGGGAAGAAAAATAATTTACCTGGACAATGATACTTTTTAATTCTCAAAAATCCTAAAAGTTGATCTGGATGACATAAATTTCCCTAGAGGTTTCATTTTGTTGCAGTCTTGCAATATGTCAATGATTGCTTCCCTGGACTCCTTCTCAAGGCCCCTCACAGAAAGACAGCTTCCTCTTACTAAAGTTTTAGCATTATAGGGACATAAGGTCAGCAAAGAAAAGTCACAGTTTGCCAAATAAACAGAATAAGGGCTACACCTAGATTCAGGTAGACTTCATTGTGTCGTATTAATAAAACTGGAGGTGAGATATGTACATAGAGGAATGGAGAGGTACACAAAAGAGCAGAAGAAGGTATCAAGAGGAGGAAGAGCATGTGTAAAAGCCTTGAGGCAGGAATGCTTATTTCCAGAACCAAAAGAAGGCCAGTATAGCCATGACAAGCCTTGACCTGACTACCTAGGCTATAGGTGATGGAGCAGACTTGGCTGGGCACCATCATCCTTGCTCTGGCATGGCACCTTTGCAAATAAATACAGCTGGACCCCACTATCCCAGATGATCTCCATATGCTCACCATCAGACTCAACCTGCAGCGTTTATGTAAATCAGTAAGCCTAGAGACACTAGCGAACCTATGATAGTAGAGATTTTTCTTTCCTTAGAAGGACTGAAAATATTTCTTTTATTTGCTTGTTTGTTTTTGTTTAGCTTTAAAAAGCCTACCCTGTCTCCTATATCCAACCTTCTCACCCAGAGCAGAAACTCTATGCTGAGCTGGGCTTCTTACTGGGCAGTAATACTTCTCTATTCTCTGTCATCCATTTATCTCTTTGTCTTTATTTTTGTCTTCAATATTTGAACAGAAGTAGGTAGAAAGCAACATAGATAAATTGAGGAGGTAGGAGTTAATAGGCCTAGAAAGAAGTTTGGAATTCATTTTAAGTATTAAGTCAGATTATTGAAGGGTATTAAGCTGGAAATGTGGCAAATCCTATTTATATTTTAAGATGATTATTTTCACCCTTCTGCAAAAAAAAGTGTTTGAAGATGAGTAGGAATGGGAGAACAGGGGCTGGGGATGTTAGGGAGGGTGTAGGAGTGAGTATGAATAAATGGATGTGAGGTCAATATGTCAAATTAGTAGGATCAAGCTAACAATAAATGTTGTCCATTTCAGCAATTGATGAGAAGAAAGGTCAATATTTATTGAGTGCCAGCTACTTTATATGTTTCCAATATCGAATCCTTGCACAAGTCTATGAGCTTGTTATTGAGCTCATTTTATGATAAAGAGAATGCATATGCACACAGGTTGCCTAAAGTCACATAGCAAGTAGCTGAGACCCAAACTAGACTGGGGATTACTGTGTTTGCACTCTCACATATATAAATCCGATTAATTACAAAGCATTTTTGACAGCCAGTAGTTTACAAAGTTATACACTTTTAGTAAAAGGAAAACAAATGAAGACTGGAAAAAATCTTAGATTTTTGTTAAAAACAGAGTTTTTTCTGAGTTACAAAATTATAACTCAAATGTCTCAGAGGTTTAATTTGTTACTAGCAATTGGATTTGTACTAGATACAGTTGACTACCTAGGCTATAGGTGATGGAGCAGACTTGGCTGGGCACCATCATCCTTGCTCTGGCATGGCACCTTTGCAAATAAATACAGCTGGACCCCACTATCCCAGATGATCTCCATATGCTCACCATCAGACTCAACCTGCAGCGTTTATGTAAATCAGTAAGCCTAGAGACACTAGCGAACCTATGATAGTAGAGATTTTTCTTTCCTTAGAAGGACTGAAAATATTTCTTTTATTTGCTTGTTTGTTTTTGTTTAGCTTTAAAAAGCCTACCCTGTCTCCTATATCCAACCTTCTCACCCAGAGCAGAAACTCTATGCTGAGCTGGGCTTCTTACTGGGCAGTAATACTTCTCTATTCTCTGTCATCCATTTATCTCTTTGTCTTTATTTTTGTCTTCAATATTTGAACAGAAGTAGGTAGAAAGCAACATAGATAAATTGAGGAGGTAGGAGTTAATAGGCCTAGAAAGAAGTTTGGAATTCATTTTAAGTATTAAGTCAGATTATTGAAGGGTATTAAGCTGGAAATGTGGCAAATCCTATTTATATTTTAAGATGATTATTTTCACCCTTCTGCAAAAAAAAGTGTTTGAAGATGAGTAGGAATGGGAGAACAGGGGCTGGGGATGTTAGGGAGGGTGTAGGAGTGAGTATGAATAAATGGATGTGAGGTCAATATGTCAAATTAGTAGGATCAAGCTAACAATAAATGTTGTCCATTTCAGCAATTGATGAGAAGAAAGGTCAATATTTATTGAGTGCCAGCTACTTTATATGTTTCCAATATCGAATCCTTGCACAAGTCTATGAGCTTGTTATTGAGCTCATTTTATGATAAAGAGAATGCATATGCACACAGGTTGCCTAAAGTCACATAGCAAGTAGCTGAGACCCAAACTAGACTGGGGATTACTGTGTTTGCACTCTCACATATATAAATCCGATTAATTACAAAGCATTTTTGACAGCCAGTAGTTTACAAAGTTATACACTTTTAGTAAAAGGAAAACAAATGAAGACTGGAAAAAATCTTAGATTTTTGTTAAAAAACAGAGTTTTTTTTTCTGAGTTACAAAATTATAACTCAAATGTCTCAGAGGTTTAATTTGTTACTAGCAATTGGATTTGTACTAGATACACTTCAGTCCATTATCTCAAAGATAGGTTTAAAATTCAACATAAGGTTAATGAAGGTAGCCATGTTAAATCAAGCATGTATTTCCTTAAAAAAAAAAAATCCCCAGCTAGGTGACTCCAGTGTCTTCAAAGGTGGAAATGGGTAAGAGATAGTGAAGGAAATCAAGCCACAATCTAAATAAAGTGCTATTGATTTGTTAGTAGCTTTGCTAAAACTCTTTTTGTTGGATGACTAAACAACATGGGCACTAGTCAGGAAGATGGATTACTATCCTCATGTTTCATTGTGAACCAGGAACACTGTCTTCTTGTGTACCCAGCCTTTTTGTTCTTTACCAAGACTCCCAATCTTGGTGGATGTGAGAAAGAATTCATTTAGTGTTCTAATCACACCCTGTTAGCACATCTTTCATTTCACATGTCCTTGCTTTTTGTTTACTTGTTTGATTTTCTATTTCAGAACCAATCTTTTAATATTTGTATCCTTTTAGTGCAAGTTGGTCATTTAACAAGGCAAACTATCTCAGTTTAAAAATGGAAAACTAACTACATTTTGCCTTCTAAGACCTTCCACTGGGGCACAGAATTGCCCATGCTGGGGGCAATTGGCTGCAAAAGTGTGTCTTTGTCAAATGGTACCTTGAAGTAAGCAAACACACCTGATCAAAAACAAAGAAGCTTTCAATAAAATTGGATTTCATCTTCAGTTTCTTACCTTCTGCCCCTATTTCATGCCCCATTCTAAGAAGATAGCCCCAATGGAGATGTTTTCTTTCTGTTCAACCCCCAACTTTCATGAAATTAATTAAATGATGTCATGCTTCATTTTATCTGATTTGGAAGCAATTCATCACCCTTTTGCTGGATGCATTAGTCCAAACGATCAGCATATTAATTCATTTGTGAGAATAAGCTCAAGGGTAATTACAGTGAGGAGTTTTAATGCCTAAATGTGTTAATGTCTGTAATCAGAAGCATTTTCTCAGTATGGAACAATTGTTAGACAATTACTATTGGATATCATTGCCCTGGTAGACAACAGATGACATATCAGAAGGGAAATAGCAAAAGCTTATTTTTCAAGTACTGTATTACCAGCAAGTTCTCTCTTTTCTCCCTCAATAATATTTTCTACCATGTTCAGCTCATGTATAACCATCCTAGTACTTACTCTTTATCTCATTGATATGTAAAAAAGTTGTATTTGTTATGTAAAATGATCATAGGAGACAGGTTGGAATTTCAGCAAAGTCTTGCCTTTTTCTTAATCCTTCTCCTCTGATGTTTTGATTTCTTTCTGCAAAAAATTATGAACTTAATAACTTCCTTTTACTTCCCCAAGTGCCCTAGAATTTCCATTACCTAATTCTTTTTTCTGTAGTGAGAAGATTCTTAGGTTAACTGAGTGTCAAGGCCCAACATTCTTAACAGGGAGCAGTCCCTCTCAATTAGTAAGTCACAAATTGGATCAACACAATGGAAGATCTTGATTATTAACTATTGCTGCAGTGATTTTGAATTTGCTTTTTTTATTATGTTCCACATTTTTTTTTTTTGCTCAGAGTCTTATGATATAATGAAAAACAGAAATGCAGTCATGTCATGGTTTCCTCTTTACATGAAATGGCTTTCCCAGACCTCTTTAAGGCATGTATGGAATTGTATCTGGGACTTCCCTGGTGGCTTAGTGGTAAAAAATCTGCCTGCCAATGTAGGAGACTTGAGTTCTATCCTTGAGTCAGGAAGATCCCCTGGAGAAGGAAATTGCAACCCACTCCAGTATTCTTGCCTGGAGAGTGCACAGAGGAGCCTGGGTGGACTCCTCCTATAGTCCATGAGGTCGCAGAGTCAGACATGACTGAGAACACACAGAACAGAGTGTACAAGTGTTCACCATGGGTGCACACACCCAGGTTAACATGCACATATGCTAGCCCTTGTTTGCACACTATCTTGCACAGAAATGTGAAAGAAGGAACTCATGTCCATTGAGTCAGTGAAAACCAGGGAAGCTGCCGTGTATCATCTCAACCTGTAAGCGCTAAAACTGGTAATCTCTAGGACTCTCTATGAGTCTCACATTTGCCTGCTCTTGAGTGGAAACAGCCTCTGAAAAATGATGATTTCTTCTTCTCTTTGATCTTCCATACCTCATTAAGGATCTTCTCACTACCCAATTCTAAGCAGGAACTAACAGGGGAAAGAGATTCTGGGAAATGTAGTTCCTAATTTTTCTTTTGCAATACCTTGTAATGGAACAATAGTGCTACTGAGTTGACACAGATAATCCAACAAACTCAGTATGTTTAATGACTTTTTTAATGCTTCATTGATATGTTACTCATATAACATAAAATTTACCCATTTAAAAGCTACAATTCAGTGATATGCACACAAACATACACACACCCACACACACAAAGTTATTCAATAATCATCCAATCTAATTTTCAAACATTTTTATCAACCCCCCCCCTCAAAAATTATATAGCTATTACTAGTCATTCCTAAGTCCCACTTTTTTCCACTTCCACAGACTAGATAGCTACTAATTTATTTTCTGTCTCTATATATTCATTTTCTCTGGCACTTCATATAAAAAGAATCATTACCATATGTGATCTTTTCCTGAGCATAATGTTCTCAAATTTCATTCATGTGTGGTTTGTATCAGTACTTTATTATTTTACTACTGAATAATATTCTACTTTATAGATATATCACATTCTGTGTCTTCATCCCTCATTCCTCACTGTAGATATTTGAGTTGATTCCTCTCTCTATTATGAATAATGCTGCTTTGAACACACACTCATTTTTGTGTGGATGTATATTTTTGTTTCTTTTGGTAATGATGATTTTTTATTCAAAGTACTTTCTATTGCAAGGCAGTCTTCCATGAGACCTTTGTGATATCATAGCTTAAGGTCTTCACTTGTCTTTTCGCTCAGCCATTTCTCAGGATTGTTTATGTGACTGGTTTTCTGTAAAATCAGGAGTTCCTTAAGTTCCAGATTTCTCACCTACGGCATCAATTCACTGCATGTTCAACATCTAGGTCCACTCTGTGGTCCCATGGCCTTGGAGGTAGGGAAACTGGCTACTGTTCCACTGAGGCTCATGTATTTACATTGCTGAATTATCTTGGTCTGACTCATTAAATCTCTTGCCTACATTCAGTACTTATAGCAAATCATGGCAACTTTATTCCTTGCCATACTCTGTGGCTTTGGAAATATTAAATATTTCATATTAAGCTTCATTGGAACCTCACAAGAAACCTATGAGAAAACTGAGGACTAGAAAAGTCGGCCACTTGCCTTATCACAAAATGAATTGGACCTCTTATATCTACTACTTCCTTGTGTATTTCTTAATGAGAAGCAGTTAAGAACTTCAAAAGGAATATGTCCCAGTAATCTGTCCCTAAAGACTACCTTTTACCTAAGTAGAGATTGTAAAATAATTCAGAGGACAAAATTATCACCTAAAACTAAGTATATTCAGATTACCTTTATGTGATGTTGATTATATCTATAAGCTCCTGGGTTTCTTAATTTTGTTCATTACTTTTCATATAAAGAATCATATATTTTGATCCTAAGTCCCACTTTTTTCCACTTCCACAGACTAGATAGCTACTAATTTATTTTCTGTCTCTATATATTCATTTTCTCTGGCACTTCATATAAAAAGAATCATTACCATATGTGATCTTTTCCTGAGCATAATGTTCTCAAATTTCATTCATGTGTGGTTTGTATCAGTACTTTATTATTTTACTACTGAATAATATTCTACTTTATAGATATATCACATTCTGTGTCTTCATCCCTCATTCCTCACTGTAGATATTTGAGTTGATTCCTCTCTCTATTATGAATAATGCTGCTTTGAACACACACTCATTTTTGTGTGGATGTATATTTTTGTTTCTTTTGGTAATGATGATTTTTTATTCAAAGTACTTTCTATTGCAAGGCAGTCTTCCATGAGACCTTTGTGATATCATAGCTTAAGGTCTTCACTTGTCTTTTCGCTCAGCCATTTCTCAGGATTGTTTATGTGACTGGTTTTCTGTAAAATCAGGAGTTCCTTAAGTTCCAGATTTCTCACCTACGGCATCAATTCACTGCATGTTCAACATCTAGGTCCACTCTGTGGTCCCATGGCCTTGGAGGTAGGGAAACTGGCTACTGTTCCACTGAGGCTCATGTATTTACATTGCTGAATTATCTTGGTCTGACTCATTAAATCTCTTGCCTACATTCAGTACTTATAGCAAATCATGGCAACTTTATTCCTTGCCATACTCTGTGGCTTTGGAAATATTAAATATTTCATATTAAGCTTCATTGGAACCTCACAAGAAACCTATGAGAAAACTGAGGACTAGAAAAGTCGGCCACTTGCCTTATCACAAAATGAATTGGACCTCTTATATCTACTACTTCCTTGTGTATTTCTTAATGAGAAGCAGTTAAGAACTTCAAAAGGAATATGTCCCAGTAATCTGTCCCTAAAGACTACCTTTTACCTAAGTAGAGATTGTAAAATAATTCAGAGGACAAAATTATCACCTAAAACTAAGTATATTCAGATTACCTTTATGTGATGTTGATTATATCTATAAGCTCCTGGGTTTTCCTGTTTAATCTTTGTGTTCATTACTTTTCACCTCATGAAGTCACTGTCTTTGAGTTGGTTTACTTTTATGAAGAGTAAATACCTAAATCTGAACTTTGCCTGTATCTTTCAGCTATATGATCTGTGATTTTTGTCTGTAACATTTGCCAAACTTCTCTGAGAACCATGCCCCCAAAAGGAACAACATTCTATCCTGAGTTAAAGTTATCTGATTAAGAAAACAATGTAATGTCATGAACCAATAACTAAAACCAATTTTCAAGATACTGCTATCATTATATAAATTCCATTCATATCAGTATTTATGGCAGAAATTTTTCTTGTGAAAAATTATTTTTAAAATATTAAACAGACTTATTATTTTATTTTGAATTCTGCCAGCCTTGAGGACTTTTGTGGTACAAGAGGGCATCCCATTTCTCTGCATGACATTCCTGTTTATATAACCATGCTGCTTTGCTTTAGAGAAGCTAATGTAAAAAACATTTGCACAGAAGGATATAAAATATGCTAAACAAAATATAGAGCTTAATGGGCTATTTATGTAAGTTGGAAACATTAAGTGGTTCATGCTCAGATTCTTTGAAAATATTAAATTCACATGGCAGTTCTGGGACTGTAAATCCATGACTGAATGGTAATATATATAACAATAAGCTTTTATGTAGGTATCAGAAAACCAGTGCTATTTTCCTTATAATCTCTGTGGCCATACATAAATCAATTAACCACTCCAGAGGCTCAGTTTTCTTATCTGCCAAATGGATTCATTCATTATTTCATTATATTCACTCATGCAACACATGTTTATTCAACTTTAATATGACCAGATTCTTTGTTGAGCTTGATAAAGACAAATAGGCAAATAAAGTCTAACTTAAAAACTCATTATGTAGTAAGAAACAAATTCTAAAAATAAATAATTCAGTACAGAGAGGGCAATCAATATACAGAAAAAAAAGGAGTGGGGATATGGAACTAGTCTATGAATGATGAGATGGAAAAAATTCACAGCAGTTATAGAGCGTTTAGTATCCCAAATTCAACCTGAATTCAGACTGTGAATTTGCAAAAAAGAAAAGAGGACCCTCAAAGGCTTATTGTTACATAATGAGCTTTTTAATGAGCCAACATTTATACCAATGCTTAAACTTTTTTTAAACTTCAACTAGGGCAAAGTAAATTGTATATGAAATGAACAGTCAGTCCCAAAAATATACCTTATCACAAATATCTCTATATAAAGTTTTTGAATTCATGTTCTTTGTAATAATTATTTAAATAACTATTGGATATATTTATTGACAGAGTTCCTATTATTAATATGTTCTAGGAACAATTAGGGCTGAGGCATAACAATTTTAAAATCACTATTCTCATATAGTATCATTTTAAAAGGCATGGATAGATACAAGGAAGGAAGGTAGGGAGGAAGGAAGGACTAAATCATATAATGGCAAGAACTAAGAGGAAAATAGATCATGTTAAGGAAGTGAAAAAATCAAAAGAGAAATATTTTGAATAGAATCATCAGGGAAGAACTCTGATAGAATGATTTTCTAGAGGAGATTTCAATGAAGCAAGAAAGTAAGCAAATACAACGGTTTTAGAAAGATATTGCTTTAGTGAATGATCATTACTATATTTGCCAGCAACTGAAATGCTGTGTCCTTCCATCATATCGATGTACTGAAATTTCCATCTTGAGTTGATGCAGTAGTTCGCTTTCAGTCTTAGACTTGAGCTGCTAAGAGCTACTGGAGCGTCACACCACCAAGTAGAGAAGTCATCCACTACCAAGTCACCATCTCCCATTCAACTGTGTCTTGGGCCTAAATCAACATTCAAACTTCTTACCACTCCAGAGGCTCAGTTTTCTTATCTGCCAAATGGATTCATTCATTATTTCATTATATTCACTCATGCAACACATGTTTATTCAACTTTAATATGACCAGATTCTTTGTTGAGCTTGATAAAGACAAATAGGCAAATAAAGTCTAACTTAAAACTCATTATGTAGTAAGAAACAAATTCTAAAAATAAATAATTCAGTACAGAGAGGGCAATCAATATACAGTAAAAAAAGGAGTGGGGATATGGAACTAGTCTATGAATGATGAGATGGAAAAAATTCACAGCAGTTATAGAGCGTTTAGTATCCCAAATTCAACCTGAATTCAGACTGTGAATTTGCAAAAAAGAAAAGAGGACCCTCAAAGGCTTATTGTTACATAATGAGCTTTTTAATGAGCCAACATTTATACCAATGCTTAAACTTTTTTTAAACTTCAACTAGGGCAAAGTAAATTGTATATGAAATGAACAGTCAGTCCCAAAAATATACCTTATCACAAATATCTCTATATAAAGTTTTTGAATTCATGTTCTTTGTAATAATTATTTAAATAACTATTGGATATATTTATTGACAGAGTTCCTATTATTAATATGTTCTAGGAACAATTAGGGCTGAGGCATAACAATTTTTAAAATCACTATTCTCATATAGTATCATTTTAAAAGGCATGGATAGATACAAGGAAGGAAGGTAGGGAGGAAGGAAGGACTAAATCATATAATGGCAAGAACTAAGAGGAAAATAGATCATGTTAAGGAAGTGAAAAAATCAAAAGAGAAATATTTTGAATAGAATCATCAGGGAAGAACTCTGATAGAATGATTTTCTAGAGGAGATTTCAATGAAGCAAGAAAGTAAGCAAATACAACGGTTTTAGAAAGATATTGCTTTAGTGAATGATCATTACTATATTTGCCAGCAACTGAAATGCTGTGTCCTTCCATCATATCGATGTACTGAAATTTCCATCTTGAGTTGATGCAGTAGTTCGCTTTCAGTCTTAGACTTGAGCTGCTAAGAGCTACTGGAGAGCGTCACACCACCAAGTAGAGAAGTCATCCACTACCAAGTCACCATCTCCCATTCAACTGTGTCTTGGGCCTAAATCAACATTCAAACTTCTATAGGCAAATTTCTACTCCAGTCTTCACATGGCAACCTTCATGCTCTGCCAAACTTTGAGCTTTCGTCTTTTTCTCTCTCTTTCTTCCCTCTTTGTATAAGAGAAAGAAAGAATTACACTTTTTAAAAAAAATTTAAAAATATATTGCTGATTCTGTTCATGATGCCAACTGTCTCGCAGTTAACACTGTTCACTGAACTCAGGGTAGGCAAGGCATGAGCTAAGAGGCTATAAGGAGACTCAAGGAGCCACAGGGACTGCAGAGAGATTGATCCTCCCCTGGCTGGCATGGCAACAATAACACGGTCTCTTTTCTAGCTGATGCAGCAGTCATAACATAGCCTTAATGTAACGATAGAAGAGCCATGACATAATCTCATATAACATAACCATGATGCAGGTCCAATGTAGCCCCATTGCAGCAGCATTTAGGGCTTTTGTGGTAAAGCTCTTACAGGTGTACCACACAAAGCAACTTGTGACCAAGTGAGCACCTCATGATCACGAGATTACTTCTTGATGTGCATACACAGTTCCATAAGTAATCTCAGCCATTATATAAACATTATTTATAAAATGTAGGGTGAGAACGAGAGGGCATGGGACGAGAGAGTCTAACCATACTATCTTGGCTAATCTGCTCTTTCTCTACAAAAAGTATATAGAATTCACTAGTTAAGGACTCTTGCAAATTCTTGATACAATACTACAAAAGTCTTGTATATGCAATCTAGCTTTCCTATTTCTCCCCTGTTTTTACTAGAAATTGTATTGCCTTTGCAGTATTAACCCAATTCTTAAATCTATACTTTTACTCCATGCTTTACTTTTTCTTGTAGCCAATCTTTTCCTCCCTATTACTTTTTATCAACGCAAGCACAATTGACTTTTTTTTTTTTTTGTACCTTAAAGACACACTTTGAGGAAGGATGTGGTGACCCATTCCAATATTCTTGCCTGGCAAATTTCCTGGAAAAAGGAGCCTGGAAGGCTACAGTCCATGGGTCACAAAGACGATGGATGCAATTTAATGACTAAACAACAAACAACACTTCCTTAATCCCACTTTGTGTGATTCATGTTTTAAAGGAAAAATGGTGCTTTAAAGAGAAGTCCTCTCCTTTAAAAGCTAACGTAGTCTGGAAATTCAGGGAGCACATCCCTAAAGGAACAAAAGGCACTGGAACAGTGAATGTAGAGGGAGATTTTCTGGTGCAGGGAACAGTATGTGCAGAGTTCATAGTGTAAAGAAACCTACAGCAATGTTGCTCAGGTGAAGAAAGCAAAATGGCATAGGAGCAAGAAGTCTGGAAAAGCAGACAGTAGTTTATCCAGAATAAAAGACCATCATAGTGTATCTTAAGGGAGGAAACAGTCATATTAGCCTTAAGTTTGGAAACATTTTCTGTAGCACTGCACAGGGAATGAATTGGAGGATAGGAATAAATGTAAAACATCAGTTATTCCAGAATTTAGAAATTCAGGAAAAAGCATGATGGTAGATCCATCTAAAATGGTGACAGTGATAGAAATTGCTTCTGGGTAAACATTTTTTTAGGATAAATTTATAAAGGCAAACTGAAAATGCATGTCTTTGATTGGATGAAGGAAGGAAATATGAGGGTTGATACTCAGCTTTCTGGGTTTTACAACTGAAATGATTGACTGAGCCGGGGATTTCTTGCAGAGGACCAGAATGAGAACAATGGGTGGTCATTACATGGAGCTGGAGTTGGAGATTTATGAGTCTGATTTCCTACATCTTACTGGCTTCCCTGCCCTTGCCGGAAATCCTGCACAAAATCCTGGGCACCAAGTTGCTAGGAAAACAAGGTGTCAAAAATACATACTTAATTGTTTAAAACTGAATTTTGAATATCGTCTCCAATTGGCAACATCTACATATTTTAAGCATTTTCATAATGTTAGTTTTAAAGTAATATCATGGAATGTTGATGATATTAAAAGTTCCCTTCACTCATTTGTTTCCGTATTGGGTTTGGTTTATTGGCCTTTACATCACTCATAGCCTAAATTTAGAGAGGGATAATAACAATCATAAGCCAATTCTTGACACAAAACAGTTCAGTATTTTATGAGATGTTGTACCCAACAAAGAAAGAAAAAAAAAATCATCCAAGATAAGGACTCTGTCAAAAAGAGAACTAGGAGATTATGAGGGAGTGCTCGTTTCCATGGTGACAACTATATTTCTATTATTCCTTTCAAGAAAATAGGTGTATTTTGATTTACACAATAGAAAATACTAGTAGCATGATATATCAATTTATCAAAAAATTTGCCATTTCTGTCCTCCAAGCTGGAATGTAAACATTACCAGCTTCTTTGGGAACTTTTAACTCAAGATGTTTTTGCTTAATGCAAATGTAGCAGTCATTATTAAGAAAAACTAGCAGTCACTATTGGAAAATTTTAAAAAATACTAAGATTTTCTACAGTATAAAGGTCATAAAACATCAACTTGTTTTAAATATGAACCTTTATTTTAAAACAACTTTTAAAAATAAAGATTAATTTAGATATCTGACTAAGTGAATTTTTCTCGGTGGAAAATAGAAAAAAAAAATTACCTCAAAATGCTAAAAGTAATAAAAAACAATAGTAACAATGCAAATAAGTTCCATAATACTAAAATGAAAGTTGCCGAATTGTGTTTGAGTCTTTGGGACCCCATGAACTGTAGCATGCCAGGTTTCCCTGTCCTTCACCATCTCCCAGAGTTTGATCAAACTCACATTGAGTCAGTGATGCCATCCAACCATGTCATCCTCTGTTGACCCTTTTTGTGCCCTCAATTTTTCCCAGCATTAGGTCTTTTCCAGTGAGTTGGCACTTTGCATCATGTGGTCAAAGTATTGGAGTTTTGGCTTCAGCATCAGTGTTTCCAATGAATATTTAGGATTGATTTCCTTTAGGGTTGACTGGTTTGATCTCTTTGCTGTCCAAGGGACTCTCAAGAGATTTCTCCAATGCCACAGCTTGAAGACATCAATTCTTTGGTGCCTAGCCTTCTTTATGGTCCAGTTCTCATATCCTACATGACTATTGGAAAAACCATAACTTTGACTATACAGACCTTTGTCAGCAAAGTGATGTCTCTGATTTTTAATATGCTGTCTAGGTTTCTCATAACATTAGGAGCAAGCATGTTTTACTTTTATCACTTCAGTCTCTGTCCTCAGTAATTTTGGAGTCCAAGAAAACAAATCTGTCATTGCTTATACTTTTTCTCCTTTTATTTGCCATGTAGTGATTGGAACATATACCATCATCTTATTTTTTTGAATGCTTAGTTTTAAGTCAACTTTTTCATTCACTCTTTCACCATCAAGAGGCTTTTTAGTTCCTTTTTGATTTCTGCCATTAGAGTGGTATCATCTGCATATCTGAGGTGCTGATTTCTCTCCCAGAAATCTTGATTCCAGCCTCTGACTCATCCAGCCTGACATTTAACATGATGCATTCTGCATATAAGTCATATAAGCAGGGTGGTAATAGCTTTCCCAATATTGAACTAGTTTATTGTTCTATGTCCAGTTCTAACTAGTGCTTCTTGATATGCATACAAGTTTCTCAGGAAGCAGGTAAGGTGGTCTGGTATTCTCTCCTCTTTAAAAATTTTCCACAGTTTTTTGTGATCCATACAGCTAAAAACTTTAGCATACTCAGTGAAGCAGAAGTGGATGTTTTTCTGGAACACACTTGCATTTTTATGATCCAGTGGAATCTAAAATGAAAGTTTTTGCGAATTGTGTTTGAGTCTTTGGGACCCCATGAACTGTAGCATGCCAGGTTTCCCTGTCCTTCACCATCTCCCAGAGTTTGATCAAACTCACATTGAGTCAGTGATGCCATCCAACCATGTCATCCTCTGTTGACCCTTTTTGTGCCCTCAATTTTTCCCAGCATTAGGTCTTTTCCAGTGAGTTGGCACTTTGCATCATGTGGTCAAAGTATTGGAGTTTTGGCTTCAGCATCAGTGTTTCCAATGAATATTTAGGATTGATTTCCTTTAGGGTTGACTGGTTTGATCTCTTTGCTGTCCAAGGGACTCTCAAGAGATTTCTCCAATGCCACAGCTTGAAGACATCAATTCTTTGGTGCCTAGCCTTCTTTATGGTCCAGTTCTCATATCCTACATGACTATTGGAAAAACCATAACTTTGACTATACAGACCTTTGTCAGCAAAGTGATGTCTCTGATTTTTAATATGCTGTCTAGGTTTCTCATAACATTAGGAGCAAGCATGTTTTACTTTTATCACTTCAGTCTCTGTCCTCAGTAATTTTGGAGTCCAAGAAAACAAATCTGTCATTGCTTATACTTTTTCTCCTTTTATTTGCCATGTAGTGATTGGAACATATACCATCATCTTATTTTTTTGAATGCTTAGTTTTAAGTCAACTTTTTCATTCACTCTTTCACCATCAAGAGGCTTTTTAGTTCCTTTTTGATTTCTGCCATTAGAGTGGTATCATCTGCATATCTGAGGTGCTGATTTCTCTCCCAGAAATCTTGATTCCAGCCTCTGACTCATCCAGCCTGACATTTAACATGATGCATTCTGCATATAAGTCATATAAGCAGGGTGGTAATAGCTTTCCCAATATTGAACTAGTTTATTGTTCTATGTCCAGTTCTAACTAGTGCTTCTTGATATGCATACAAGTTTCTCAGGAAGCAGGTAAGGTGGTCTGGTATTCTCTCCTCTTTAAAAATTTTCCACAGTTTTTTGTGATCCATACAGCTAAAAACTTTAGCATACTCAGTGAAGCAGAAGTGGATGTTTTTCTGGAACACACTTGCATTTTTATGATCCAGTGGATGTTGGAAATTTGATCTCTGGTTCATCTGCCTTTTCTAAATCCAGCTTGTACATCTGGGAATTCTCAGTTCATGTACTGTCACAGACAAGCTTGAAGAATTTTGAGCATGACCTCACTAGCATGTAAAATGGGTACAATTGTGCAGTAGTTTGAACATTCTTTGGCACTGATTTTCTTTGGGATTGGAGTGAAAACTGACCTTTCCAGTACTGTGGACATTTTGGCCATTCCCCAATTTTTTGGTATATTAAATGCAGCATTTTAATAGCATCATCTTCTAGGATTTGAAATAGCTCAGGTGGAATTCCATACCTCCACTAGCTTTGTTGGTTGTAATGCTTCCTAAAGCTCTCATGACTTCGCATTCTAAGATATCTGGCTGTAGGTAGTGACCATACCATTACGGTTATTCCAGTCATTAAGAGCTTTTAAGTATAGCTATTCTGTGTATTCTTGTCACCTCTTCTTAATTTCTTCTGCTTCTGTTAGGTCTTTGCCATTTCTGTCCTCCATTATGGGATGTTTGCATGAAATATTCAGTGTCTCCAATTTTTCTGAAGAGATCTCTAGTCCTTTTCACTCTGTTGTTTCACACAATTTTTTTGCATTGTTCACTTACAAAGGCTTTCTTATCTCTCCTTGCTATTCTTTGGAACTCTGCATTCAGTTGGGCATATCTTTCCCTTTCCCCTTTGCCTTTTGCTTCCTTTCTTGGATATTTGTAAGGCCTCTTCAGACAACCATTTTGGCTTCTTCTATCTCTTTTTCTTTGGGATGATTTTGGTCACTGCCTCCTGTACAATGTTTCAAACTTTTGTCCATAGTTCTTCAGGTGCTCTATTTACCAGATCTAATCCCTTGAATATATTCATCACCTACACTTTTATAATTACAATGGATTTTATTTCAGTCTTACCTGAATAGTCTGTTGGTTTTCCCCACTTTGTTTAAGCCTGAGTTTTGCAATAAGTTACTCATAATCTCAGCCATAGTCAACTCCAGATCTTATTTTGCTAACTGTATAGCACTTCTCCATCTTTGGCTGCAAAGAATATAATCAATCTAATTTCAGTATTGACCATCTGGTGATGTCCATGTGTAGAGTCCTCACTTGTTTTGTTGTAAGAGTGTTTGATTGGCATCAGTATGTTCTCTTGGTAAAACTGATGACTCTTTCCACTGTTTAACCATTGTACATCTGGGAATTCTCAGTTCATGTACTGTCACAGACAAGCTTGAAGAATTTTGAGCATGACCTCACTAGCATGTAAAATGGGTACAATTGTGCAGTAGTTTGAACATTCTTTGGCACTGATTTTCTTTGGGATTGGAGTGAAAACTGACCTTTCCAGTACTGTGGACATTTTGGCCATTCCCCAATTTTTTGGTATATTAAATGCAGCATTTTAATAGCATCATCTTCTAGGATTTGAAATAGCTCAGGTGGAATTCCATACCTCCACTAGCTTTGTTGGTTGTAATGCTTCCTAAAGCTCTCATGACTTCGCATTCTAAGATATCTGGCTGTAGGTAGTGACCATACCATTACGGTTATTCCAGTCATTAAGAGCTTTTAAGTATAGCTATTCTGTGTATTCTTGTCACCTCTTCTTAATTTCTTCTGCTTCTGTTAGGTCTTTGCCATTTCTGTCCTCCATTATGCGCATGTTTGCATGAAATATTCAGTGTCTCCAATTTTTCTGAAGAGATCTCTAGTCCTTTTCACTCTGTTGTTTCACACAATTTTTTTGCATTGTTCACTTACAAAGGCTTTCTTATCTCTCCTTGCTATTCTTTGGAACTCTGCATTCAGTTGGGCATATCTTTCCCTTTCCCCTTTGCCTTTTGCTTCCTTTCTTGGATATTTGTAAGGCCTCTTCAGACAACCATTTTGGCTTCTTCTATCTCTTTTTCTTTGGGATGATTTTGGTCACTGCCTCCTGTACAATGTTTCAAACTTTTGTCCATAGTTCTTCAGGTGCTCTATTTACCAGATCTAATCCCTTGAATATATTCATCACCTACACTTTTATAATTACAATGGATTTTATTTCAGTCTTACCTGAATAGTCTGTTGGTTTTCCCCACTTTGTTTAAGCCTGAGTTTTGCAATAAGTTACTCATAATCTCAGCCATAGTCAACTCCAGATCTTATTTTTGCTAACTGTATAGCACTTCTCCATCTTTGGCTGCAAAGAATATAATCAATCTAATTTCAGTATTGACCATCTGGTGATGTCCATGTGTAGAGTCCTCACTTGTTTTGTTGTAAGAGTGTTTGATTGGCATCAGTATGTTCTCTTGGTAAAACTGAGGGTCTCTGCAGAGGCATAGGTCAGCAGTGGCCTGCCATGCAGAGGCAAAGGCAATATCAATCCTTGGAAGTGGGTGTTGGCCTAAGTCCTTTTGGAGTTTTACTTTAGCCCTACCATAGATACTATAGACTCCAGGACTGGGACACCCCAGCCCAAAAGTCCGGTTAATAGTGTACACTATTAATTTTGAATAGAGCTTACTCTTGAACATTAGATTAAATATAAAAGGTAGCTAGCAATAGTTCATGTCTCTTCCCAACTATTTTCAGCTGTGACAATACCCATCTTAAAAAACAACATGAAACAACAACAACAACAACAACAACATGTTAAATGCTCACTGATAAAGCACCTCTTGACATAAGCAACCAAGAGTATCTGACCCATTCCTGTTTTGATTGGTGATGGTAGAACTATTCAAGGTTGCTTCCTTTGCAGGCCACTTGTTGTGCCACTTATACCCACTATAGCCCTTGAAATGCATGGAACTATTAGACCAACAATCAGTGAGAAACCTGGCAAATTACAGTTTAGGCATAGATAAAATATGTGGGGAAAATAGAGGTGGGTCAATTTTCTACTGTGAGTGGAAGGTAGCTCAAATGTTCTTGCTGTAGTAGGTTTTGTTCTTTATTGTGTGATGTCAGTCTACACCTCTTTAATTGTTCATGAACGCTTTTTTTATTTTGCAAAAATTCCCTTTTTCCAACAGTGAGCTAAAATAGAAGTCTATGACAATGTACACTTAAGCAGTACGATGACTCTCAAAATCTCCTACAGTATCCCAGGTGGCAGAAGGGACAAGTCTCCCAAGCCTCAAACATAGCAATCTCCTCTTGCATTTCTTCTCAGAGGTTACAGAACATTATGGAAAGGGACAGGCACATTCACTGTCCTGTGTACCATTTACAGAGCTCTCAGTTGCACCCAGTTCTCCTCACCCCACTGTCATGACCCAGTGCAGGCTGCTCTCATGTCCTTAATAAAGTGTTACAGCGGCTGCTCTGAGTTGTTTGCTTGCCTCTTCTTTCACTCCTTCAGTCAATTATACTCTTGCAGTCTGAGAAACAGCCATCTGATTACATTTACTGTCAGAAGTTCATGAAATGCTCATCTTGTCTTCCAAGTTCATATAGTTAGATCATTCTAGTGTTTCAAATAGTCTTATATTTAAATATTTCTAGTAAGTATTCTTCAAATACCTAAATCTGAGCAAAACCCTCTGTGTTTCTATTGGCCCCAGTTATGAACTGAATAATTACCACCATCCCCTCAATTCATGTGTTGAAGCCCGTATTCCTCCAAAGTGATGGTATTTGGAAGTAGTTCCTTTGTAATATACTTAGATTTAAATGAGTTAGGAGAGTGAGGCCCCTGAGATGTTATTAATGGCATTGTCAGAGAGGCAGAAACCAGAGCTCTTTCTCTCGCATGTGGGGGATGTTACAAATTCAATGGACATCCCCATCTTTGACACTTCAACTTCTATCACTGTGGGAAGTAAATTTCTGTTATGTAAACCACCGCTTCCACAGCATTTGGTTAGAACTATTCAAGGTTGCTTCCTTTGCAGGCCACTTGTTGTGCCACTTATACCCACTATAGCCCTTGAAATGCATGGAACTATTAGACCAACAATCAGTGAGAAACCTGGCAAATTACAGTTTAGGCATAGATAAAATATGTGGGGAAAATAGAGGTGGGTCAATTTTCTACTGTGAGTGGAAGGTAGCTCAAATGTTCTTGCTGTAGTAGGTTTTGTTCTTTATTGTGTGATGTCAGTCTACACCTCTTTAATTGTTCATGAACGCTTTTTTTATTTTGCAAAAATTCCTTTTGCCAACAGTGAGCTAAAATAGAAGTCTATGACAATGTACACTTAAGCAGTACGATGACTCTCAAAATCTCCTACAGTATCCCAGGTGGCAGAAGGGACAAGTCTCCCAAGCCTCAAACATAGCAATCTCCTCTTGCATTTCTTCTCAGAGGTTACAGAACATTATGGAAAGGGACAGGCACATTCACTGTCCTGTGTACCATTTACAGAGCTCTCAGTTGCACCCAGTTCTCCTCACCCCACTGTCATGACCCAGTGCAGGCTGCTCTCATGTCCTTAATAAAGTGTTACAGCGGCTGCTCTGAGTTGTTTGCTTGCCTCTTCTTTCACTCCTTCAGTCAATTATACTCTTGCAGTCTGAGAAACAGCCATCTGATTACATTTACTGTCAGAAGTTCATGAAATGCTCATCTTGTCTTCCAAGTTCATATAGTTAGATCATTCTAGTGTTTCAAATAGTCTTATATTTAAATATTTCTAGTAAGTATTCTTCAAATACCTAAATCTGAGCAAAACCCTCTGTGTTTCTATTGGCCCCAGTTATGAACTGAATAATTACCACCATCCCCTCAATTCATGTGTTGAAGCCCGTATTCCTCCAAAGTGATGGTATTTGGAAGTAGTTCCTTTGTAATATACTTAGATTTAAATGAGTTAGGAGAGTGAGGCCCCTGAGATGTTATTAATGGCATTGTCAGAGAGGCAGAAACCAGAGCTCTTTCTCTCGCATGTGAGAACACAGGCAGAAGATGGGTGTCTGCAAGCCAGGAAGAGAGTCCTTACCAGGAATCGTATCATCTGACATCCCCATCTTTGACACTTCAACTTCTATCACTGTGGGAAGTAAATTTCTGTTATGTAAACCACCGCTTCCACAGCATTTTGCTACGACAGCCCAGGCACACCAATATACTTGTGTCTTATGATGCTAAATGAGTAAACACATGATGAAGATTGCAAATATACCATCCAACCAAGGTGCCTAAATTACCGTGCATATTGGTAGAAATTCCAGCTGCCTAAAACCCTGTTAACCTATTTTCAGAGGAGCTTTGAGTACTGGGGGATAGGCTAGAGTCCCACAACAGAGGTTTATTCTAAAGACATATCATGCAAATATGGTTGACTCATTACCTCTCATTCAAGTCTGAGTTTAATTCTCATGTCTATTTGGAAAAAAGGATACAAAAAAAAAAGACAAATGATTCTTAGTAGATGTAGCCTACCAAGGTTAAAAATATAAATTTCAGGAAGGATAATGGACAAATAGAGAAAAAACTCATGAATACCATGCCACAATGTGGAAATGAAAACAAAATACATGATTTTCAGTAACTACTATGGGAGATTTATGATTATAGTAAAATAAAGTGGCTTTAGATACTTAAAAGGACTTACTGAGATAGGGAAGTTCAAAACCCAGCTCCCATGAGGGGAACAGTGAATAAATAATGGCTCTGGTTTAGATAATAACTACAATCCTTGATGAACAAATTCAAGGAAAAATTATACAGGAGTACAAATAGGCTTCCCTGGCAGCTCAGACAGTAAAAGAATCATCTTGCAATACAGGAGACCCAGGTACAATCCCTGAGTTAGAAAAATCCCCTGGAGAGGGACATGGCAACCTACTCCAGTATTCTTGCCTGGGAAACCTCATGGACAGAGGAGACTGGCAGGCTGCAATCCAAAGGGTCACAAAGAGTTAGACACAACTGAACAGCTAACGCATAGATGGAAAAAGAAAAAGACAAGGAAAGAAAATAAAGAGAGAAAAAGGAATAGTATGAGTTAAATAAAAAGATGGTTAAAGTCAGCAAATGGCATCCATTCAGGGAAAATGAAAAACTCAAAATCGAATAGCATGTGGCTCCTGTAGATGAACTGGTTAAATTTAAGTGGTTTCAATATCTATTTATAATAGCCCAACAGACTCTAATTGTGACTTTATGATTTACTTTTGTTTAAATTGTTATTATTATTATAGTTTTATAATATAGTAATTTATGCCCAAAGGAATGTGATGAAACTGCTTGAGTCGGTTTATTTCTTACTGTCAGTTTGTAGGATCTGCCTCAACTCCTTTCCTGTAACAGACATCCTTTCTTCCTGTTTTTCACTTACTGCCTCTTTAATTCTGTTGGGTTTTATCCTGTTGAATTCTGTGCCCATTTAACACTACTATTTGCAAATAACTTAACAGTTTTAGTCTTATAACCTTAATTATCTCTGAATAATTGTCACCATCAGGATATCCTAGTACAAGGAAATAGGCTTTTGATTTACCATTTGAATCATTGAGAAGCCACACTTCTAAAAAATAAGGAAACCAAAAGGATAATTATAGCATTCCTATCTCTTAGATCTGATGTTGCTTTAAACAAATAAAAGTAAGCACAGAAGCATGAGTCCATACTCCCAAATAAATAACAAACAAGCAAAACACTAAGCAATTTCAGGGGAAAAGTAATTGTCCATTGGCCAAGTAGAGCCAAGAAAGGAAAGTGTATAATCTGGTATTGAATCTGTTCAAGTAGCTCATTAATATATAGGATAAAATTTCCAAAGACTGAATAAAATTACCCAATACGGTACACTGACATTACCTTGAGAGTCCGAGTTTGGCAAGACTGGTTGTTCTTTTCAATTCCATAACAAAATTCTTTGATTCTTTATATACTCCTTGATTGTATTATGCTAACCTATTGCGAGATTTATAGTTTTATATTTCTTAGGTAGATATTGTTGAAATGGGCTCAGTTTATAATAAAAATCTTATAGCTTAAGTTTTAAAAGGAAAAGAAACAAAACCAAAACCTTCTTGATCTCCTCTGTACACAGAGCAGTTAGGTGGGTAAGTTGTCTTTAAACTAAAATCTGATATGTTAGTGCTCTGACTAATGTTTCTTAAATCTAAAAAATAAATTCATGACTATACTTTAAAACCATTCTTGCAGTGTTCACAGGAGCCATCTCCATTACAACATTATTTCTGAATTTTTCATTTGCTGCCATGGGCTGTTCACATTTTCTTTATCCATCTATTACTTTCAGACAGCTTACTTCAGTAAATTGAAGTGGTTGAATATAAAAAATGGTCATGAGTGTCTAGCCTTGATGTTTCTCAAACTTTTATGAAAAGCTAGGAAGTAAGAAAAGGATACAAAATTTTTCTTCAGAAGTGGTACTAAAGATACAGACTGGTTTTTATGTCTTAGGTATTCAATGCTTTCATGCCTTCATGTTAAGATACAAAAAATATTTACAAGAGATAACAAAATCCTTCTTGATTCCAGTCAAATTGAACTTTCAAATTCTTTTTCCTTTACTGACTTATTCCTTAATAATATACAGAGTCCTGTCCAGATAAGCAATATGCTTTGGAATGTGTACAAATTATTCCATTTGAATCATTGAGAAGCCACACTTCTAAAAAATAAGGAAACCAAAAGGATAATTATAGCATTCCTATCTCTTAGATCTGATGTTGCTTTAAACAAATAAAAGTAAGCACAGAAGCATGAGTCCATACTCCCAAATAAATAACAAACAAGCAAAACACTAAGCAATTTCAGGGGAAAAGTAATTGTCCATTGGCCAAGTAGAGCCAAGAAAGGAAAGTGTATAATCTGGTATTGAATCTGTTCAAGTAGCTCATTAATATATAGGATAAAATTTCCAAAGACTGAATAAAATTACCCAATACGGTACACTGACATTACCTTGAGAGTCCGAGTTTGGCAAGACTGGTTGTTCTTTTCAATTCCATAACAAAATTCTTTGATTCTTTATATACTCCTTGATTGTATTATGCTAACCTATTGCGAGATTTATAGTTTTATATTTCTTAGGTAGATATTGTTGAAATGGGCTCAGTTTATAATAAAAATCTTATAGCTTAAGTTTTAAAAGGAAAAGAAACAAAACCAAAACCTTCTTGATCTCCTCTGTACACAGAGCAGTTAGGTGGGTAAGTTGTCTTTAAACTAAAATCTGATATGTTAGTGCTCTGACTAATGTTTCTTAAATCTAAAAAATAAATTCATGACTATACTTTAAAACCATTCTTGCAGTGTTCACAGGAGCCATCTCCATTACAACATTATTTCTGAATTTTTCATTTGCTGCCATGGGCTGTTCACATTTTCTTTATCCATCTATTACTTTCAGACAGCTTACTTCAGTAAATTGAAGTGGTTGAATATAAAAAATGGTCATGAGTGTCTAGCCTTGATGTTTCTCAAACTTTTATGAAAAGCTAGGAAGTAAGAAAAGGATACAAAATTTTTCTTCAGAAGTGGTACTAAAGATACAGACTGGTTTTTATGTCTTAGGTATTCAATGCTTTCATGCCTTCATGTTAAGATACAAAAAATATTTACAAGAGATAACAAAATCCTTCTTGATTCCAGTCAAATTGAACTTTCAAATTCTTTTTCCTTTACTGACTTATTCCTTAATAATATACAGAGTCCTGTCCAGATAAGCAATATGCTTTGGAATGTGTACAAATTATTCCATCCTGCATATGGACTAAGAAATTATCATGTCCTCATTAAAACATCTTTCTCTTCTCCTGCTCCTCATAATTTTTTCTCCTCTACATTAGATTTGACAGTCATCAGTTTTAGAATACTATCTGTCGACATTTTGACCTCTCATTATTCGCCTGGAGGTTTTTTCTTCATTTGAACTGGCCTGGGAAAAGGACATCTTTGAGTAGGTCCAGTGAGACTTTTTCTCTATCATTGTTCAATTGCCAAGTCATATCCAACTCTTTGCAACCCCATGAACTGCAGCATGTTAGGCTTCCCTATGCTTCACTATCTCCCTAAGTTTACTCAAACTTATGTCTGTTGAGTCAGAGATGCTAGTCAACCATCTCATTCTGTCACCCCCTTCTCTTCTTGCCCTCAATCTTTCCCAGAGTCATGATTTTTCCAATGAGTCAGCTCTTCACATCAGGTAGCCAAAGTATTGGAGCTTCAGCTTCAGTATCAGTCCTCCCACTGAATATTTAAGATTGTTAGATTATGTTTATTCAATTGTTTATTCAGTTTTTGTTAGATTATGTTTGTTTGGTGTTATAATGAATAAAAATAGAATGCATAACACAATTGTGCGTACCACATATATCATTGCCAAATTCTGACGCAATCTTTACTCCATTATTTAAATGTAAGGTAACCAACAAGCCTAGATTTGAATTTTGTTGATGTTGTTTTTGCAGGGGTAGATATCCTAACAGTCCCAACTGCACCTACAGAAAACAAAAGAAACAAACAATTAAATCATCAAAATATAACGCAAACAACAGTAGGCTTGCATTGCCTTGCAAAATATATTGAGATTTAACTAAAGATAATACTTTATGACTAATATTTAGCTACCCTTTACACCTGAACAATTAAAATATAAGTACTTGAGCTTAACAGATTGTAATAATTTGGACTGGCGGATTTCTTCCTTTTACCTATGTCTATAATATGTGATTGTAATTTGCTAAAACAGGAGACAAAAGTTAAAGGTCATCTTGTTAACACTATATAAGATGGACTTTTTCTCACTGGGGAGTCAGTAGATGAGGTGTTATACATCTTTACTGAAAGTTAATGTTTGCTATATTTTGTATAAGGATCTCCAATAGTCTACTGTATATGGATTCCACATTTCAAGTATATGCATTTCTTTATAAAAATTAATTTTTCCCTGTGACTTCTGGTGAACTCAGTTCCAGAGTGCTTCTGCAACAGTTTCTCCTGTCACAGGTGGCAAGGGGCAAAGAGATTGCTCATTAACCTCTGAGACCTCCTTTTATTTTGTTCTTCTGATGTGTAGTGGGAAAATTTGGTATGAATATGGAAATAGTAAAGTATTTCTTCTTGTTCTTATAGTTATTTCAATTAATACCTTATTAATATAAGTCCCTAAAATAATCATGTTTCCCAAAGGCCAGCATACTTTAAGCGGGGATTCAGAGTTCAGGTAAAATGAAATGAAATGAGCATTCATTTGTAAACCCTAGAATTACAGATAAATAAAATAGTCACTAATTTTTCTGACCTGGAAAGGAGAAGTTGTGTTGGTTATTTAGAAATACAATGATATTCTAAAGGAAAAAAATGGGAAGTGAGGACTTGAAAGAAAAGCAATTTCAACATATCAGCAAAAGTGGAGTATTGTACACAGACCTTCTTTGGTTGCTTTTTTATTATGAATTTTGTTTGATAAATGTCACACAGAAACAATGATACAAGTACAATTCATTATTGGATTTTCTTTCCTTATATCTGTTTATTTCCAAATGCATTTATAAAATCATAGGTGATTCTAAATAAAGAGTAAGCTATATATTTTGGGAATTACCAATATATGGCTTCTGCAGTCACCAATCTGTTGAAAAAATGGAGTTGAGTTTCATTTTCAGTCACTATAAAAGTGAGAGCTAGAAGTCAGTTTACATTAATGCTGGACCTGAATCAATAAAGATACGGTGGTGAGGTTGCCCTAGGAGGAGGGCTGATAAGTACTTGGATGAAGGCAGAAAAGAAAAGAGACTGGTTTGAAACATAGTTACTCTTTGTTATCAGTTTAAATAGCATAGTCTCTTAGTCAGAAACATAACACAATGGTTAACTCTCACAGAAAGACTGATCTTTACTTGTTCACCAGAAAACAGGCTGTGGGTTTACATCTTGTCAGAATGATGGTTACTCTGCTTTTCAGAGTCTCTCTGTAAATTTCCACAATATGCTTTGGTAGGAAAAAAAATAAAGGCTTAGACTCTTATAAAATAGGTAGGTAACCAAGCAAATAGTTTCTTAATTTAGTTAAATCAAGTCAATTTTAGTGAACATGTCTGCTTTTATTGACTATGGATTCCAGAAAATTAATTGGCTTGCTTAAAAATTTATGCTCAATAAAATTTATTTCGAGATTAGAGGATAACACTGCCTTCAAAATATTATATTCTTTCAAAAAATAATAGAAGAAAACTGAAATTAAAGGGCAAAAAGGAACATTTATGGAAATCGGAGAACAGAGACAGCCAAGCCTTCCATATCTATTCTCCTTGGTGGATTCGTGACTTTACGGGATTTTTTGATAGGCTGAAAAAATGTAGAAACTCATGATATTTAACATTTTTAAAAAAGGAGAAAAATTACCAGCTCAAGCCTAAAATTCTAGTCATAGTGAGTTGAGAATGCAGAGGGGAAAACAAAAAATGTTGTTTTCAATGACATCTGATTTCTTTGGAACAATCTTTAGTTACCTGACAAATTAGGAGGTACATTACTTTAAGAAAATCTGTTCCTCAAGAAACTGTTCTTTTGATACGGAAAAGCAGGTGCATATAAAAGATAATTTTCCTAATGTGAAATTAGAGTGCATGTGGATGACATTAGGGAGTCCTTACCTCTGAGGAAGAAGTACATGTGTACTGAGAGAAGCTCTTTCCTGAGGTTTCTTAAGTTTCAACTGACATTTTTGATCATCTTGATGAAGACCTTTCTAGATCCTCAGAGTTCCATGTGACTTAGTTGTTTGAGTTAAGCAATCTGTGAATTCTATATATGTAATGTGTATATATGTATGGGTATATCAAACTGTTGATCTGTCTATCCACTTTTTTGTGCTGTGCTGAGTCACTTGGTTATCCATGACTGTTTGTGAACCCATGAACTGTAGCCTATCAGGCTCCTCTGTCCTTGGGATCTCCCAGGCAAGAATACTGAAGTGGGTTGCCATTTCTTCCTACCTATTTATTCATCCAATATTCTGCACTTGATTTCAATATATTTTTTCCATTGTTGTTCAGTCACTAAGTCATCTTCAACTCTGTGACCCCATAAACTGCAGCAGACCAGGCTTCTCTGTCCTTCACTATCTCTCAGAGTTTGCATATATACATATATATACATATACATACATACATACACACTTTCTGCGTATATATACACACAGAGACACATATTAACTTAAATGTTTATTAATTTGTATTTAACCTAGTTGAATGACAGTGTAAACGTTCACCAGAAATATGAAAGAGCTTCCAAGGATCTCATGTGAATAGGTAACCAAACAGTATTTGTTCACTTTGTGCACGTAAACCTAACATATACTCATACATGTCTCTTTCTTTATTAAATATGTTAGTTGGCAGCATCATTCTTGATTATTACTGACAGAGAGTCATTTCCAAGTAGTCTATGATTTCCCAAAGCACACTGGAAGAAAAATCAGTAGCAAAGAATCATCAATTGATTTGTTCAAAATCTAACTATGAGTCAGTAATAAGTCAAAAACAATAGCAGCAAAAATATAAACTTCTGAACATTTGGTCACAAAAAATATGAACACAGTTATGTTCTCAGTAGGGATAACAAAGATTACAAATATAGCCTGTCTATTTTTATTTATTTCTTTATTTTATATTTACTATTTTTTATTTGAAGGATAATTGCTTTATAGAATTTTGTTGTTTTCTGTTAAATATCAACACAAATAAGACATAGGGATGCACAGAGATGCATAGGGATGCCCCTTCCCAACATAGAGAACAGACTTAAGGATACAAGGAGAAGGAGGAAGGAGAGGGTGAGATATATGGAGAAAGTAACATGGATACTTACATCAACATATGTAAAATAGGTAGGCAATGGGAATTTGCTGTATAAATCAGAGAACCCAATTAGGGTTCTGTTACAACCTGAAGGGGTGGGATTGGGAGGGAGTTGCAAAGGAGGTTCAAAAGGGAGGCAGCTTGTCCATTTTAAATGATGAAAAAAATCATTAAAGGTAGTGAAATTCACTGTATTTAGCGGTTAGAGTCAAAAACTGATTATGATAATCCTTTGAAATCAGCCATTAAAATGAATTGTTGCCTCTTCAATCACAAATTGTAAAGGTTTTACCTACTAGGGACATCTCTAAAAGGAATTAACTTTCCTGGTGGTTCAGCAGTAAAGAATCCACCTGCAATGCAGGAGACACATGCCAGAGATGAGGGTCTGATCCCTGGGTTGGGATGTTTCCTTGGAGAAGAAAATGGCAACCCATTCCAATATCCTTGCCTGGGAAATCCCATGGACAGAGAAGCCTCATGGTCTAAAGTCCATAGGGTTTCAAAAGAATTGGATATGAGTTAGTGACAAAACAACTATAAGGAATGAGAGCAGTTGAGTTCAAGTTTTAAAAGCTATATCCTTTCCTTTCAGGGATCCAAAATAGATATGAAAGTTATTATTTTTACTTTTCTAAAAGTATGTCTTTATGGATATAAGTGGAATTGCTAGAGAAATGAGCTTCCCTGGTGGATCAGACAGTAAAGAATCTGCCTGCAATGCAGGAGATGTGGATTCAATCCCTGGGTCAGGAAGATCCCCTGGAGAACAGAATGGCAAGCCACTCCTTTATTCTTGCCTGCAGAATCCCATGGTCAGATGAGCCTGGCGGGCTACAGTTCATAGGGTTATAACAAAGATTACAAATATAGCCTGTCTATTTTTATTTATTTCTTTATTTTATATTTACTATTTTTTATTTGAAGGATAATTGCTTTATAGAATTTTGTTGTTTTCTGTTAAATATCAACACAAATAAGACATAGGGATGCACAGAGATGCATAGGGATGCCCCTTCCCAACATAGAGAACAGACTTAAGGATACAAGGAGAAGGAGGAAGGAGAGGGTGAGATATATGGAGAAAGTAACATGGATACTTACATCAACATATGTAAAATAGGTAGGCAATGGGAATTTGCTGTATAAATCAGAGAACCCAATTAGGGTTCTGTTACAACCTGAAGGGGTGGGATTGGGAGGGAGTTGCAAAGGAGGTTCAAAAGGAGGCAGCTTGTCCATTTTAAATGATGAAAAAAATCATTAAAGGTAGTGAAATTCACTGTATTTAGCGGTTAGAGTCAAAAACTGATTATGATAATCCTTTGAAATCAGCCATTAAAATGAATTGTTGCCTCTTCAATCACAAATTGTAAAGGTTTTACCTACTAGGGACATCTCTAAAAGGAATTAACTTTCCTGGTGGTTCAGCAGTAAAGAATCCACCTGCAATGCAGGAGACACATGCCAGAGATGAGGGTCTGATCCCTGGGTTGGGATGTTTCCTTGGAGAAGAAAATGGCAACCCATTCCAATATCCTTGCCTGGGAAATCCCATGGACAGAGAAGCCTCATGGTCTAAAGTCCATAGGGTTTCAAAAGAATTGGATATGAGTTAGTGACAAAACAACTATAAGGAATGAGAGCAGTTGAGTTCAAGTTTTAAAAGCTATATCCTTTCCTTTCAGGGATCCAAAATAGATATGAAAGTTATTATTTTTACTTTTCTAAAAGTATGTCTTTATGGATATAAGTGGAATTGCTAGAGAAATGAGCTTCCCTGGTGGATCAGACAGTAAAGAATCTGCCTGCAATGCAGGAGATGTGGATTCAATCCCTGGGTCAGGAAGATCCCCTGGAGAACAGAATGGCAAGCCACTCCTTTATTCTTGCCTGCAGAATCCCATGGTCAGATGAGCCTGGCGGGCTACAGTTCATAGGGTTGCAAAGAATGGAACATGAATGAAGCGACTGAACACATACATGCTAGAGAATTATACTTCTTTTTTCAGTGCAGCATAAATATATTCAGTCCTCTCAACATATATATTTAAAGAGTCTGATTTTTAAAAAATTCACTTGGCGGCCAGGATATTCTGGTGGCCTAAGGGCTAAGAGTTCATGATTCCAATGCATGGTATCTGGGTGTGAATACTGGTCAGGGAACTAGATCCCAATGCCCCAACTAAAAGTTCCTGCATCCCACAACAAGGATAATGGATCTCGCATGCCACAACTAAGACCCAATATAGCCAGATAAATAAATAAATATTTCTTTGAGAAGATTCACTTCGCACGCATAACAGTTTCATATACCCTTCCAATATATAATGGTGAGCTGCTTCACAAAGTTTATTTAGCGATGATCAAAAGAAAAATTGCACCAGACAAAGTTAAATAGAAAGGAAGACTTTAAGGCTATTAGGACTACAAAAGTTCAGTTTTCATTCCAGTCCCAAAGAAGGGCAATGCCAAAGAATGTTCAAACTGCACTCATTTCACATGCTAGAAAGGTAATGCTCAAAGTCCTTCAAGTTAAGCCTCAATAGTTTGTGAACAGAGCACCTCCAGGTATACAAGCTGGATTTAGAAAAGGCAGAGGACCAGATATCAAACTGGCATCATCTGTTGAATCATAGAGAAAGCAAGGGAATTCCAGAAAAATATCTGCTTCTTCTTCACTACTACTTCTTCACTTACTACACTAAAGACTTTGACTTTGGCGATCACAACAAACTGTGGGAAATTCTGAAAGAGATGGAAATACCAGACAACCTTACCTGCCTCCTGAGAAACCTGTATGCAGCTCAAGAAGCAACAGTTAGAACCAGACATGAAACAAACTTGTTCAAAATTAGGAAAGTAGTATGTCAAGACTGTATATTGCCACCTTGCTTATATAACTTACATGCAGAGTACGTCATGCGAAATGCTGAGCTGAATGAAGCTCAAGCTGGAATCAAGATTGCTGGAAGAAATATCAATAACTTCAGGTATGAAAATTATACCACCCTTATGGAAGAAACCAAAGAGAAACTAAAGAGCCTCCTGATGAAGGTGAAAAAGGAGAGTGAAAAAGCTGGCTTAAAACTTATCATCCAAAAAATGAAGATTATGGCATCTGGTCCTATGACTTCATGGCAAATAGATGGGGAAACAATGAAAACAGTGACAGACTACTTTCTTGGGTTCCAAATTCACTGCAGATAGTGACTGCCATCATAAAATTAAAAGACACACCTTCGTCTTCTCTGGTGGTTCAGTGAGTAAAGAGTTCACCTTGCAGTGCAGGAGGCACTGGTTCAATCCCTAGCACGGGAAGATCCCGCATGCCACAGAGCAGCTGAACCAGTGTATCCAATTGAGAGCCAGTGCTCTAGAGAGCGTGCACCCAGGACTGGTGCTCTGTAACAAGAGAGGCCACTGCAATAGGAGGCCCACACAGGCCAAAAAATAAAGGTGGATAACAATAAATAAATTAAAAAAAAAAAACAATAAAAGAGGCCAAAATTAAAAATAAATAAATAAAAAGACATGCCTTGGAAGAAAAGTTGTGACAAACCCTAGACAATGTATTAAAAAGCAGAGACAGCACTTTTCTGACTAAGGTCTTTATAGTCAAAGCTGTGGTGTTTCCAGTAGTCATGTATGAATGTGAGTTAGACCATAAGGAAGGCTGAGTGCCAAAGAATTGATGCTTTCAAATTGTGGTATTGGTGATGTTGACTTAAAAGGAACAACTTGAGAGTTGTGGTTAAGTTTTATTTGGGGCATAGTTAGGACTGCAGCCCGGGAGACAGCACCCCAGATAGTTCTGAGAAACTGTCCAAAGAGGCGGCAGGAGGAGGGCCTTTTTGGGGGAAAAAAAAATTATATCATGATTACTTTGGCGATCACAACAAACTGTGGGAAATTCTGAAAGAGATGGAAATACCAGACAACCTTACCTGCCTCCTGAGAAACCTGTATGCAGCTCAAGAAGCAACAGTTAGAACCAGACATGAAACAAACTTGTTCAAAATTAGGAAAGTAGTATGTCAAGACTGTATATTGCCACCTTGCTTATATAACTTACATGCAGAGTACGTCATGCGAAATGCTGAGCTGAATGAAGCTCAAGCTGGAATCAAGATTGCTGGAAGAAATATCAATAACTTCAGGTATGAAAATTATACCACCCTTATGGAAGAAACCAAAGAGAAACTAAAGAGCCTCCTGATGAAGGTGAAAAAGGAGAGTGAAAAAGCTGGCTTAAAACTTATCATCCAAAAAATGAAGATTATGGCATCTGGTCCTATGACTTCATGGCAAATAGATGGGGAAACAATGAAAACAGTGACAGACTACTTTCTTGGGTTCCAAATTCACTGCAGATAGTGACTGCCATCATAAAATTAAAAGACACACCTTCGTCTTCTCTGGTGGTTCAGTGAGTAAAGAGTTCACCTTGCAGTGCAGGAGGCACTGGTTCAATCCCTAGCACGGGAAGATCCCGCATGCCACAGAGCAGCTGAACCAGTGTATCCAATTGAGAGCCAGTGCTCTAGAGAGCGTGCACCCAGGACTGGTGCTCTGTAACAAGAGAGGCCACTGCAATAGGAGGCCCACACAGGCCAAAAAATAAAGGTGGATAACAATAAATAAATTAAAAAAAAAAAACAATAAAAGAGGCCAAAATTAAAAATAAATAAATAAAAAGACATGCCTTGGAAGAAAAGTTGTGACAAACCCTAGACAATGTATTAAAAAGCAGAGACAGCACTTTTCTGACTAAGGTCTTTATAGTCAAAGCTGTGGTGTTTCCAGTAGTCATGTATGAATGTGAGTTAGACCATAAGGAAGGCTGAGTGCCAAAGAATTGATGCTTTCAAATTGTGGTATTGGTGATGTTGACTTAAAAAAAGGAACAACTTGAGAGTTGTGGTTAAGTTTTATTTGGGGCATAGTTAGGACTGCAGCCCGGGAGACAGCACCCCAGATAGTTCTGAGAAACTGCTCCAAAGAGGCGGCAGGAGGAGGGCCAATATTTAAGGATTTTGGTGAGGGGGGAGTTTCATATCATTAAACAATCATTTTACAAGGGTCTCCAGTCAGTCATGAGGATCTGATGTCACCGTGAAGAGATTTAGTGCTTTTCTAAATATGAGGAGATGCAAGGATTGAGATAATAAAAGCTGTTCCTAAAAGCATCCACCTATCTAAAGACCTGCCCCACCAGATTCCCTGGAGCACAGAGGGCCTCTACCCCACCCTGATCTCCATCAGGGGGTATTGAAGGTCAGCAGTTCTCAGCAGCACAGGGTCTGGTCTCTGCAGAGGCAGATGGCAGATATCCTCGTTGTCCACACATTGGCAATGTAATTGGTAAATGCCAGTTTGTAGTTGACAGTGATAACTCTTGAGAGTCCTTTGGAAAGTAAGGAGATCAGACTAATCAATCCTAGAGAAAATCAGCCCTAGATATTGATTCAGAATGGATGCTAAAGCTGAAACTCCAGTAGTCTGGCCACCTGATGCAAAGAGCTGACCCACTGGAAAATACCCTATGCTGGAAAACACTGAGGACAGGAGGAGAAGAGACAACAGAGGATGAGATGGTTGAATGGCGTCATCAATTTAATGGACATGAGTTTGAGCAAACTCTGAGAGATGGTGAAGGACAGGGAAGCCCGGCATGTTGTAGTCCATGGAGTTGAAAGGAGGTAGACACGACTGAGTGACAGAACAATTGCAGTAAGCAACAGAGGCTGGAACTCAGTCTGAATGCAACTGCACTGAAACAAAGGGCTAGAGAATTTTTAAAAGCTGGGATGGAAGGGACATGAAAGGATACAAAGTCATCTGTGTTTGCTAATTGGCCTTGTTTAAAAGGAAAAATACGGGCTTCCCTGTTTGAGCTAAAGATGAAGAATCTACATGTTACTGAGTCCAAGCTTACTCTGCTCGCACAAGCAGCCCAATGAATCCGAGATAACATGTTGAGGCAAGGAAGAGACTTTATTTGGAAAGAAGGCTGATCAAAAAATGGCAGGCCAGCACCTTAAAATAACCATTTTATTGGAGTCTGGATGCCAGGATCTTCTACAGATCAGAGATGCAGGGAGGTGAGAAAGGGAAGAAAAGTAAAAAGGCCATTAATCTTGCAAACCTCTTGTAGAATGGCTGGCCTCAGGCAAGGGGTGTGTTAATTTCTCCCCTCCTCCATCCAAAGGTAGACAGCATTCTGAACAAAGACACTTTAGTTTAAGAGGGGAAGGATTCTCTGTGGCAAACCATTCTGTGTGATTATAATAACAAAGGTAATGAAAAACAAGTCAAAGGAATAGTTTGTCACATGGAGTCAGAATTGGTTTCCTCCTTACAACACACCTGCCAGTTCAAAAGGCATGAGAGACACAGGTTCAATCCCTAGGTCAGGAAGACCCCCTGAAGGAGGGCATAAGAGTCCACTTCAGTATTCCTGCCTGGAGAATCCCATGGACAGAGGAGTTTGGTGGACTATAGTTCATAGGGTTGCAAAGAGTCGGACATGACTGAAGCAATTGAGCATACACACATGCAAAGGAAAATTAAATCTCTTATCTTCAATATAAGAGATAATTTATAATTTAGAGTAAGAGTGTCCACTGAAGCTGTGTTCCTGGACTTGGTAATGATAGCTTGGGTTGGCCCAAAAGTTTGTTCACTCCATAACATTTTATGGAAAAATCCAGATGTAACTTTTTGGATTGTCCAGTAGATTGTGATGCTAGGAAAGAGAGAGGGCAGGAGGAAAAGGGAGCAAGAGAGGATGAGATGAATGGATGGCATCACCCACGACTGAGTGACAGAACAATTGCAGTAAGCAACAGAGGCTGGAACTCAGTCTGAATGCAACTGCACTGAAACAAAGGGCTAGAGAATTTTTAAAAGCTGGGATGGAAGGGACATGAAAGGATACAAAGTCATCTGTGTTTGCTAATTGGCCTTGTTTAAAAGGAAAAATACGGGCTTCCCTGTTTGAGCTAAAGATGAAGAATCTACATGTTACTGAGTCCAAGCTTACTCTGCTCGCACAAGCAGCCCAATGAATCCGAGATAACATGTTGAGGCAAGGAAGAGACTTTATTTGGAAAGAAGGCTGATCAAAAAATGGCAGGCCAGCACCTTAAAATAACCATTTTATTGGAGTCTGGATGCCAGGATCTTCTACAGATCAGAGATGCAGGGAGGTGAGAAAGGGAAGAAAAGTAAAAAGGCCATTAATCTTGCAAACCTCTTGTAGAATGGCTGGCCTCAGGCAAGGGGTGTGTTAATTTCTCCCCTCCTCCATCCAAAGGTAGACAGCATTCTGAACAAAGACACTTTAGTTTAAGAGGGGAAGGATTCTCTGTGGCAAACCATTCTGTGTGATTATAATAACAAAGGTAATGAAAAACAAGTCAAAGGAATAGTTTGTCACATGGAGTCAGAATTGGTTTCCTCCTTACAACACACCTGCCAGTTCAAAAGGCATGAGAGACACAGGTTCAATCCCTAGGTCAGGAAGACCCCCTGAAGGAGGGCATAAGAGTCCACTTCAGTATTCCTGCCTGGAGAATCCCATGGACAGAGGAGTTTGGTGGACTATAGTTCATAGGGTTGCAAAGAGTCGGACATGACTGAAGCAATTGAGCATACACACATGCAAAGGAAAATTAAATCTCTTATCTTCAATATAAGAGATAATTTATAATTTAGAGTAAGAGTGTCCACTGAAGCTGTGTTCCTGGACTTGGTAATGATAGCTTGGGTTGGCCCAAAAGTTTGTTCACTCCATAACATTTTATGGAAAAATCCAGATGTAACTTTTTGGATTGTCCAGTAGATTGTGATGCTAGGAAAGAGAGAGGGCAGGAGGAAAAGGGAGCAAGAGAGGATGAGATGAATGGATGGCATCACCCACGCAATGGACATGAGTCTGAGCTAATTCTGGGTTTCTAGAAAGTGAACAACAGGGAAACCTGGCATGCTGCAGTCCACAGAGCTGAAAAGTCAGACATGACTTAACAACTGAACAACAACAAATAATAACTGGTTTGTAGTAGCTTACCTACTAGAAGTAAAGATCATAACATATGGGAATGACAAAGATCATTAAATATCCTTCAGCTCAATCAACTTAATTAGCTCTCTACTTCTAAAATTTATCAGGTAAAATAGCTTCCAATCCCATGTGTCCTAATATAAAATAATCCTTTAGAAATGTCAACAGCCACCTGAGAATGTCCACGTTGTCATTTATACCTTAAAATTACCTCAAAATTACTTACTTCAGAGAGAGTCTTTTCTCCTAAAAGCTTTATAAAATCTTACAAATAAAATAATATTATTTATAATAAAGGAGAAATGGTGAAGAGGAAAGATCATGGAGCATTACAAGCCTGGGGCAGATTTAAATGGAATACTACAGCTGAAACATTTGCTTGCCATGAGGTGATAAACAGGAATTAGAAGGTCACTGAGAAACAGAAAAGAAATATGAGAGGGAATAAGAGGGAAAAAAAAGAAAATTTTTCAGTTTCCTCCATTACCAGTTGTTCTGAGGTTTAGCTTACATAAACTACCCAGGAAATACTATATTCATATTGAAAATGACTCTGTATGTATAAAAATTACAGTTTCTTTATTGGGATAATAAGGAAAGAATATCATTTTCTGAAAAAAATTATCTTAGTAATAATATAACAGTACAGTATGCATGTAAACAAGAGTTAAAGCAGCTCAGTAAATGGATGCTATAATTCTATATATTGTCATTGACTCTTATGAGTCCCTAAGTTGTTTCTGACTCTTTTGTGACCCCCATTGACTGTAGCTCACCAGAGTCCTCTCTCCATGGAATTCTCCAGGCAAGAATACTGGAGTGGGTTGCCCTTTCCTTCTCCAGGGGATCTTCTGGCCCAGGGATCAAAGTTGTCTCCTTAATTGACAGGTGAATTCTTTACCACTTAGCCACCTGGGAAGCCTATGTGCTGTGCTGTGCTAAGTCACTTCAATTGTTTCCAATTCTTTGCAACGCTATGGACTTTAGCATGCCAGGCTCTTCTATCCATGGGATTCTCCAGGCAAGAATACTGGAGTGGGTTGCTATGCTCTTCTCCAGGGATCTTCCTGATGTAGGAATGAAACCTGAGTCTCCTGAGGCCCTTGCACTCCAGGTGGATTCTATACACCTGAGCCATTGGGGAAGCCCCCAAGAAGCCCGTAATTCTGTGTAAATTTAATAAAATTTCTCTGTTTGACTGACAATTTACACTGGTAACTTCTGTAATTTTTCTGTGCCACTTTTATGATCTTCACATATATTCCTTGTGTGTGTGTGTGTGTCTGTGTGTGTGTGCGTGTTTTCTGAATGTGTATTACTAAGATCACTTTTGGTTCCAAGTAGTAGAAACACAACTTGACTAGGTTAAGAAGGGTGAGAGGCAAGGAATTAATACACATCTACTAAGGTTGGCTATTGGTAGAGACAAATTAGTTCTCTAATGTTACTGAGCTTGGGGTATTTGTTTTTTTAATTTTGGCCTCTTTTATTGGTCCTTCATTTATTTATTTTCATCCATCTTAATTCTTTGGCTTGTATGGGCCTCGCATCACAGTGGCCTCTCTTGTTACAGAGCACCAGCTTGGGGCGCATGCATTCTAGAGCGCTGGCTCTTAATTGGGCACAGCAGTACAGCCACTCTGTGGCATGTGGGATCTTCTGATACCAGGGATTGAACCGGTGCCCTGCACTGCAAGGTGGACTCTTTACACACTGGACCATCAGGAAAGCCTAGCATCTTTTTAAATAAAGATGCTATTTATTCTTTTTATTGAAATATAGTTAATTTACAATGCTTTATTAGTTACAAGAGTACATTAAAGTGATTCAGGTATATATTGAGGTATGCATATACATATATATATATGTAGCTGAATATATAAATAACTGAATATATTTATTTTCAGACTCTTTTCCATTATAAGTTATTACAAGATATTGAGCATAGTTCCCCACACTATACAGTAGGTCCTTTCATTTTACCTATTTTGAATATAGTACTGAGTGTATGTTAATCCCCAGCTCCTAATTTATCTCCCCTTCCCCATCCCCTTTGATAACTATACATTTGTTTTCTATGTCTTCTGTGGATCTATTTGTGTTCTGTAAATAAGTTCATTTGTACCATGTTTTTAGGCACCACACAGGACTGAGATCATATAGTATTTGCCTTTCTCTGTTTAACAATCTCTAGATCCATCCATTTCTCCATAAATGGCATAATTTCATACTTTCTATGACTGAACTTGGGGTGTTTTAATGTATAATTTTGTTTAATTTTCATAACAATGTCATGAGGCAGAAATGAAAATAACCTTTATTTGTAGGTGAAAAATCTGAGTAACTAGGAGCTTATGGCACTAGTCAGTGGTGGGACTTACGTGAGCCTTTTGATGTTAGAACCTGTTTTCTTAACTGGTTACAGTTTTAGCTCTCATAGCCCCAGTCTGATACGACCCTAATTCCTTGTGAGCTGGAAGACTTTAAAAACATCCCTGGGGGGCTTCCCCTGGTGGTCCAGTGCGTAAGGACACTGCCTTGCAGTGCAAGGGGCGCCGGTTCGAGCCCTGGCCTGGGAAGATCCCACGTGCCGCAGAGTGACTGGACCGATGTGTCCAATTACCGAGCCGGAGCTCTGGTGCACATGCGCCCAGAGCCGGCGCTCTGCAACGACAAACGCCACCGCGATGGGAGGCCCACAGGAGCCAAAGAACAAAGACGGATGAAAATAGAGAAAGACCAATAGAAGTGGCCCGCCTGCTCCCCTCCCTCCCCAACCCGACCCCCGCCCAAAATAAAATAAATAAATCTTTAAAAAAAAAAAAAAATCCCTGGGAAGGATTGTATCTAAAATCTTTTGTGTTGCATAAATGTTCAGCCCTGCCTGATTCTTTCGTGACGTCCATGGACTGTAGCCTAAAAGGCTGCTCCTTCCATGAGATTTCCCAAGCAAGAACACTGGAGTGACTTGCCATTTCCTTCTCCAGGGGATCTTTCTGACCCGGTCCCTGTGTTCTGTAGCTCCCAATGTTATTACAAGATATTGAGCATAGTTCCCACACTATACAGTAGGTCCTTCATTTTACCCTGAGTGTATGTTAATCCCCCGCTCCTAATTTATCTCCCCTTCCCCATCCCCTTTGATAACTATACATTTGTTTTCTATGTCTTCTGTGGATCTATTTGTGTTCTGTAAATAAGTTCATTTGTACCATGTTTTAGGCACCACACAGGACTGAGATCATATAGTATTTGCCTTTCTCTGTTTAACAATCTCTAGATCCATCCATTTCTCCATAAATGGCATAATTTCATACTTTCTATGACTGAACTTGGGGTGTTTTAATGTATAATTTTGTTTAATTTTCATAACAATGTCATGAGGCAGAAATGAAAATAACCTTTATTTGTAGGTGAAAAATCTGAGTAACTAGGAGCTTATGGCACTAGTCAGTGGTGGGACTTACGTGAGCCTTTTGATGTTAGAACCTGTTTTCTTAACTGGTTACAGTTTTAGCTCTCATAGCCCCAGTCTGATACGACCCTAATTCCTTGTGAGCTGGAAGACTTTAAAAACATCCCTGGGGGGCTTCCCCTGGTGGTCCAGTGGGTAAAGACACCGCCTTGCAGTGCAAGGGGCGCCTGTTCTATCCCTGGCCTGGGAAGATCCCACGTGCCGCAGAGTGACTGGACCAATGTGTCCAATTACCGAGCCGGAGCTCTGGTGCGCATGTGCCCAGAGCCGGTACTCTGCGATGACAGTGTCCACCGCAATGGGAGGCCCACAGGAGCCAACGAACAAAGACGGATGAAAATAGAGAAAGACCAATAGAAGTGGCCCGCCTGCTCCCCTCCCTCCCCAACCCGACCCCCGCCCAAAATAAAATAAATAAATCTTTAAAAAAAAAAAAAAAATCCCTGGGAAGGATTGTATCTAAAATCTTTTGTGTTGCATAAATGTTCAGCCCTGCCTGATTCTTTCGTGACGTCCATGGACTGTAGCCTAAAAGGCTGCTCCTTCCATGAGATTTCCCAAGCAAGAACACTGGAGTGACTTGCCATTTCCTTCTCCAGGGGATCTTTCTGACCCAGGGATCAAACCTGTGTCTCCTGTATTGACAGGGGGATTCTTGACCACTGAGCCACCTGGAAAGCCACTCTAAATTAGTTATCACCTAACACTTTATCAAAGTTATATTAACAAGTAATTGAAAAATAATTAGATAAACCTTTGAGGAAGAAGAAGATATTTGCTTGCCTAGTTTCAGATTTTCCAGATTTGTCCTGGCAGAAGGGACCAGAAAAGTGAAGCGCAAGTCTATGTTTTACCTCACCATCTAGTGCAAAGAAAATCACATATCTTAAGCATTGATTTAGCCTTCAACTGGCATGTACTAAACTAGATGTAAAAAGACGGTTTATATTCTTGGGGATGGCTGGCAAGACCTTACCTTCTTTCCTATTGATTTTTATGTTATTGCTATTGGTTATTAATTGTGGATTAAAAAAAAACTTTATGATGGCTAATAAAAGAGAAAACCAAGAGAAAAATCCAAGCCCATCTCACACCACCCCATTAGTACTTTTTTCTTTTTTATATAAATCTATAAACAGAATTTGGGGGAAAAAAGTAGTATATGAAAATCCAATTTGTCTCATAGAAAAGGATGAAGAAATTCTAAGATACAAAAATTATGTATGGTAAAGTAAAAGAGAAAACCACCATTTCTCCTGGAGACAGAGGCAAATGACAGAGGACATTAACCTTTTTCTTGCTAAAAGAAGTACTTGATGATCAATAATGAATTTCAGTTATCATTATCTGAAAAGAATGAACTAGTGACTTTGCTTTCATATGTCCAGACCATTATAAAGCATCAAGTTTCACAATTTGCTTTATTACATCACCGCTGGCAGCTGGCATATGAGGTGTTGAATTGTTGCTCCTCCACAAAGATTTATGCCTCATGTGTTGTTTTTATTATGGTTCATTGGTGATCTAGGTGAATTTGAATATATAGTTTTAGTATTCTCAGATTCTCATTTGACAAATGCTTTCCTGAAAAGTATGCAGATAGGGAGAATGTCTCTATATGCATAGAGAAATTTAATACATTTTCAAATTCTCTATATGCATGCATTAAATAATGGATAGGCCTTATGCTTTAGAGGAAGTGTTTACTAAAAATATTCTCTACTAAATAAATAATAGAAACTTCCAGGCAGGTCCACTAGGGTAACAAAGTCTTAAGAACAAGAACTACTGCCCCCAGATTCAGCTTATGGTTGGAAAGTCTTCAAGCCTTCTTTCTGTCAGCACATTAAAGTTCTCAGAGATACTCTTTTCTGATCTAAGGGGCATGTGAATCAAGTGGAAAGCAATCCAAAGATAAAAGATTGAAAAGCACCATGAACACAAGGGATTGTGGAATTACCAGATGTGTGATTTAGAAACTGAGACATTAATAATTACCACTAGCTATAAAATACATGGGAACTATAAGATTTCAGAATGAGCCCTGCAGAATTCCTTTGGGGAAGTTTTTGTTGCTAATATATTATGTGGAGAAGTGAGGACGTTAAATAATTCTTTCCTTTTATTTAGTAGGTATAGATTAAAATAAATCAGAACTCTACAATCACAATTAACCTGTATAGCAAGTGTTCGTAGCTATCCATGGATCTTCCCTGGTATGAGTGCTGTTACATCCAGCACCATGCAAACTACTTTCCATATACTAATTTTATTACGTTTATCTTGGAAGGGAAGTGTTATTCTCGATGTTTTATATCTTTTTTTTGGGGGGGGGCACTTCTATTGATCTTTCATTCATTTATCTTTGTTCTGTGGCCTGTGTGGGCCTCCCATCGCAGTGGCCTCTGTTGTTGCAGAGCAGCAGCTCTGGGCGCATGCCCTCCAGAACTCTGCCTCAGTAGTTGGACACATTGGTCCAGCTGCTCCGCGGCACATGGGATCTTCCCAGGTCAGGGATCAAACTGGCTCCCCTTGCACGGCAAGGCAGTGTCCTTACCCACTGGACTGCCAGGGAAGCCCCAGCTTACATTATTTGATAGCAATTTTTTACAGACACAATTTGTGTCTTTGTGTACAATTGTTTTAAATACACAACTGTACTTCAGAGATATTAACTTCTCTAATACTATTACTGAAAGGCATGTGGGTCCAGCTACTTGCCATTCTGAATAGCCAGAAACACATCTGGTTTTATAGCATTTAATACATTTTCAAATTCTCTATATGCATGCATTAAATAATGGATAGGCCTTATGCTTTAGAGGAAGTGTTTACTAAAAATATTCTCTACTAAATAAATAATAGAAACTTCCAGGCAGGTCCACTAGGGTAACAAAGTCTTAAGAACAAGAACTACTGCCCCCAGATTCAGCTTATGGTTGGAAAGTCTTCAAGCCTTCTTTCTGTCAGCACATTAAAGTTCTCAGAGATACTCTTTTCTGATCTAAGGGGCATGTGAATCAAGTGGAAAGCAATCCAAAGATAAAAGATTGAAAAGCACCATGAACACAAGGGATTGTGGAATTACCAGATGTGTGATTTAGAAACTGAGACATTAATAATTACCACTAGCTATAAAATACATGGGAACTATAAGATTTCAGAATGAGCCCTGCAGAATTCCTTTGGGGAAGTTTTTGTTGCTAATATATTATGTGGAGAAGTGAGGACGTTAAATAATTCTTTCCTTTTATTTAGTAGGTATAGATTAAAATAAATCAGAACTCTACAATCACAATTAACCTGTATAGCAAGTGTTCGTAGCTATCCATGGATCTTCCCTGGTATGAGTGCTGTTACATCCAGCACCACGCAAACTACTTTCCATATACTAATTTTATTACGTTTATCTTGGAAGGGAAGTGTTATTCTCGATGTTTTATATCTTTTTTTTGGGGGGGGGCACTTCTATTGATCTTTCATTCATTTATCTTTGTTCTGTGGCCTGTGTGGGCCTCCCATCGCAGTGGCCTCTGTTGTTGCAGAGCAGCAGCTCTGGGCGCATGCCCTCCAGAACTCTGCCTCAGTAGTTGGACACATTGGTCCAGCCGCTCCGCGGCACATGGGATCTTCCCAGGTCAGGGATCAAACTGGCTCCCCTTGCACGGCAAGGCAGTGTCCTTACCCACTGGACTGCCAGGGAAGCCCCAGCTTACATTATTTGATAGCAATTTTTTACAGACACAATTTGTGTCTTTTGTGTACAATTGTTTTAAATACACAACTGTACTTCAGAGATATTAACTTCTCTAATACTATTACTGAAAGGCATGTGGGGTCCAGCTACTTGCCATTCTGAATAGCCAGAAACACATCAGGTTAATGGAAAGGAAAGTTCGCTTTATTTCAGATGCTGGCAACTGGGGGCAGATGTCTGCCCCAAGGCTGAGTCTTCACCACTGGGAACCAGCAAGGCAAGAACTTTCATAGACAAAAGGGGGACTGCTCACAGAAACAGCACAGTCAGCTTTGATAGTCATCTTCAGATTGGTCATCAGTGGTCTGACCAGTGTCAGCTTGGTTGTTTTAGGTACAGGTAATTTTCAGTTTCAGAGTCGATTTGTTCCCATTTCTTTGAGGCCAGTTCTCGAAATTGTGGCAGGTTAGGTCATGGGGTAAAGTCTGGTCATCATGTAGTCAACTTCTCCATCTGGGCTTTCAGTATCTATAAGATAGCTCACAGGATATAGCTCTGAATATTATCTATAAGCCTTAATAAAAAACTATATAGTTCTGGGGGCTTCCCTGGTGGCCCAGTGGGTAAAGAGTCTGCCTTGCAGTGCAAGGGGCACCGGTTCGATCCTGGCCTGGGAAGATCCCACATCCCGCAGAGTGGCTGGACCGGTATGTCCAATTACGAGCTGGAGCTCTGGAGCACATGCGTCCAGAGCCGGTGCTCTGCAATGAGAGAGGCCATTGCAATGGGAGGCCCACACAGGCTAAAGAATTAAGATAGATTTAAAAAAAAAAAAAAAAAAAGCAAACAAACAGTGTATCCCCAACTTGCTGCAACTAGAGAAGAAACCCATGTAGTAATAAAGACCAGGCATAGTCAAAAATAAATAAATTTTGAAAATTCTTAAAAAAAAAAAAAAACCAACTATAGTTCCTTGGCCATGCTTAATGACTACAATATTATTATCTGGTCTCCTCTGACTGTTTTCCTGTATTTCTGCATTTCTCATTTCTCTGAGTAAGCTTAATTCTTTGACTAAAGTCTTCCACAGACAAAAGGCAGGCAGAGGACATGGGGAAAAGGCAAGGACAGAAGGGTCCTGCTCTGTTTCAATACCACACAGCCACTAAGTGGCAAAATAGGAATTCAAATCAGGTTTGTCAGATTCCAAAGTTCTTGCCTTTCTCTTATGCTGTCCCTGTTCAATTTGCCAGACTTGAGAAGAAAGACAATCTGTCATTCTTCTATTTTTTGGAAACATTTTTCTGCAGTTTCCTCTTTTATGCCTAGTAGAAGAACCCCAGGTCTCTTTTCCTTTACAGTTCTATTCCCATCACATAGTCACAGCACAAACACACACACATACAAAGATGCATCCACATATACACATAGCCTTTGGACCATGATCTGTGAGCATAACCTCTCCTTCCCCAGCTTGAAATTTCCTTTCAAGTTCCTAGTGCTTTGATATATTCCCTCAGGTTCTTTCTCCCTACTGGGTGTCATGGACAGTACAAATTCCTGACCTTAATTAAATTTGTTGCAAATTCCTCCCTTATCATATTTAATAAGGTCTGCACTATAGCTCCAAATCAATTTATCCAGGCCATCTCCAATTACTCCCCTATGATGCAGTCAAACTACTATTAAAATCTAATTCTTAATCTCTAATGTTTGTGCTTTATACTCTGTATCCCAAATTCTTAGAATGGTTATTATTTGTTGCCTATACTAAATGAATACATATCTTAAGGTCATCACCACAACACTCTATAAGAAGTACTCCATCATAGAATGATGGAGAATAGATTGATCCTTTCTTTTAATAGATGACATTACCAACAGTATGGCTAATTAAGTTCCACAAATGGTGCACTGATCATCTGTTGCTTCATAAAAATTCATCTCCAAACTTGGAGCTTAAGACAATACATATATATTATCTTACAGAGCTTCTGAAAGTCATGGAAAGCAAGAATACCTTAGCTGGATAATTCTGACTCAGGATCTTCTGCGATGTTTCAGTCAAGAAATTGGCTTAGGATATAGTTATTCAAAGGTTTTATTGGAGCCGAAAGACCCACTTCTAAGATGGTGCACTCACATCGATATTGACAAAAGATCTCATTTACTTACTGTGTGAGCTTCTTAGTAGAGTCTCCTTATCACATTACCTATAATTTACCCCAGAGTGAGTAATCCAAGAAAGCAAGAGAATAAGAAATAGAAATTGTGCTGCCTTTTATAAATGAATCACAAAGGTAATATATAGTGTTGCCTGCCAACCCTGTGACATTGCAGGAGGGCACTACATATGAATATCAATGAGAAGAGATGGGGATAATTGGGGGATCATCTAAAGGCTGGGCATTCCATCAGGGAATACTGGAGTAAGAGAGCTTAAGCTACTGAAATCTTTTAAGAATAAAATGATAATCAGGGACCTTCCCTGGTGGCCCAGTGGGTAAAGATTCCATCTTACAGTGCAAGGGGCACCGGTTCGATCCCTGACCTGGGAAGATCCCACGTGTGGTAGAGCAGCTGGACTGGTAAGTCCGATTATGAGCCAGCACTCTAGAGCATATGAGCACAGAGTTGGTGCTCTGCAATGAGACAGGTCACTGTAATGGGAGGCCCACACAAGCCAAAGAAGAAAGATGGGTGAATAAATAATAAAGGAGGGGAAAAAATTATAATCTGGTAATATTCCTGAGATGAATCCACAGGACAACTTGAATTCACAAGAATAGGGGCTTCCCTGGTATATCAGTGGTAAAGAGTTTCACCTGCCAATGCAGGAGACATGGATTTGATCCCTAAACCCACACACTGCAGAAGATCCCACATGCTGTGAAACAACCTCTAAAAGAAGTACTCCATCATAGAATGATGGAGAATAGATTGATCCTTTCTTTTAATAGATGACATTACCAACAGTATGGCTAATTAAGTTCCACAAATGGTGCACTGATCATCTGTTGCTTCATAAAAATTCATCTCCAAACTTGGAGCTTAAGACAATACATATATATTATCTTACAGAGCTTCTGAAAGTCATGGAAAGCAAGAATACCTTAGCTGGATAATTCTGACTCAGGATCTTCTGCGATGTTTCAGTCAAGAAATTGGCTTAGGATATAGTTATTCAAAGGTTTTATTGGAGCCGAAAGACCCACTTCTAAGATGGTGCACTCACATCGATATTGACAAAAGATCTCATTTACTTACTGTGTGAGCTTCTTAGTAGAGTCTCCTTATCACATTACCTATAATTTACCCCAGAGTGAGTAATCCAAGAAAGCAAGAGAATAAGAAATAGAAATTGTGCTGCCTTTTATAAATGAATCACAAAGGTAATATATAGTGTTGCCTGCCAACCCTGTGACATTGCAGGAGGGCACTACATATGAATATCAATGAGAAGAGATGGGGATAATTGGGGGATCATCTAAAGGCTGGGCATTCCATCAGGGAATACTGGAGTAAGAGAGCTTAAGCTACTGAAATCTTTTAAGAATAAAATGATAATCAGGGACCTTCCCTGGTGGCCCAGTGGGTAAAGATTCCATCTTACAGTGCAAGGGCACCGGTTCGATCCCTGACCTGGGAAGATCCCACGTGTGGTAGAGCAGCTGGACTGGTAAGTCCGATTATGAGCCAGCACTCTAGAGCATATGAGCACAGAGTTGGTGCTCTGCAATGAGACAGGTCACTGTAATGGGAGGCCCACACAAGCCAAAGAAGAAAGATGGGTGAATAAATAATAAAGGAGGGGAAAAAATTATAATCTGGTAATATTCCTGAGATGAATCCACAGGACAACTTGAATTCACAAGAATAGGGGCTTCCCTGGTATATCAGTGGTAAAGAGTTTCACCTGCCAATGCAGGAGACATGGATTTGATCCCTAAACCCACACACTGCAGAAGATCCCACATGCTGTGAAACAACTAAGCCTGTGAGCCACAACTATTGAGTCTGTGCTCTAGAGATTCAGAGCCACAACTAATGAGCCCTTGTGTCACAACCACTGAAGCCTCTGTGTCCTTGAGCCTGAGTTCCACAACAAGAGAAGTCACCACAACCAGAAGCCTGCTCATCTCAACTAAAGAGTAGCCCCCACTCCCTGAAACTAGAGAAGCGCCTGCAATAGCAGCAAAAACTTAGAATAGCCAAAAATAAATAAATAAAATAAAAAAGAATGAAAAAGAGGAGAGTTAAACATAAATTTCAGGGGTTTCCCTGGTGGTCCAGTGGGTAAGGACACCACCTTGCAGTGCAAGGGGCGCCGGTTCAATCCCTGGCCTGGAAAGATCCCATGTGCCGCGGAGCAGCTGGACCAATGTGTCCAACTACCGAGCCGAAGCTCTGGAGTGCATGCTCCCAGAGCCGATGCTCTGCGACAACAGAGGCCACAGCGATGGGAGGCACACAGGGGCCAAAAGAACAAAGATGGATGAAAATAGATAAACGGAAGACCAATAGAAGTGGCCTGAAAAGGGGAAGGGGTAGAGAGATGATTTGGGAATTTGGGATTGACATGTACATGGCTGTGTTTAGAGTGGACAACAAATAGAGACCTGCTATGTGGCACATGGACCTCTGCTCAGTTTCTTGTCGCAGCCTGGATGGTAGGGGAGTTTAGGAAAGAATGGATACGTGTACATGTATGGCTGGGTCAATTTTCTGTGCACCCAAAACTACCCCAACATTGTTGACTGGCTACACTGCAATATAAAATTAGAAGTTAAAAAAAAAAGATTTGCCTCCAGATGGAGATGTGCAGTAGACATTCTTTCTCAGCTTCAAGGCCTCCTGAAATTCTACTCATCTTGCAAAACCAGCCTCAAAGGAAGGGAGGGGGTCAAGGATATACATATGACCAATCTGGGATTATACGTATCTATAAACAACAAAACTGTAAAAGTGAAAAGTAAAATAAAAATAATTATTAAAAGAAAACCTCAAATACTTTTCCCCATGAACACTTTCATGGCGAAAATATTTCTCTAACACTGTAACATATATTTTCCTTCCTCAGAACTGATTTTACTCTATCTTATATTAAACTATGCATGTATTCTTATCTGGATATACTTTGCTCAATTCTATTGTGCCAGAAATTCTTTGAGGGGAATGAGCCTTCAACAGCACAGAGTACCCTTTAATCTAATTTTGCACCTGGTGCATAAAAACAGTCTTTCAATGAATATTTATTGAATAGAATTAAAGATATCATCTCAGAAAAAGTTTTTATTGGAACGTTGCCAGGCCACATAATGTTAGTTAAGACTGTATACTGAAGTGTTGGTGGCATTTTTTGAAGAGGCATTCCTCGGGTGCATTTATGCCATTGGATGGTGCCTCCTCTGGTCTGCAGAAGGCTATCCATAAAGATGACCAAGGATGTAGCAATCATCTCAGAATGTTCCAGGTACAGGAATGATTTTTAATTGTTCTGTGGCTTTGTACTTTATGGACTTCCCTGGCGGCTCAAGTGGTAAAGAATCTGCCTGTAGTGTAGGAGACTCGGGTACAATCCCTGGGTTGGGAAGATTCCCTGGAGAATGAAATGGCTACCCACTCCAGTGTTCTCATCTGTAGAATTCCATGGACAGAGGAGCTCAGAGGACTACAGTCCACGAGGTCACAAAGAGTGGACACTATTGAGTGACTAACACTTTTTTGTACCTTTTACCTAATGTTTCTACATTTCAGTGTGACAATGTTTAATATCATCTTTGGTACACAGTGTGATTTAATTATATTTTTTTCTGATTTACCTTTTAGATGACCCAATTACCAATGAGTACATTTGGAAGACAGGGTAGAGCAAGTCAATTATATTCCTGTCTATTGTCTTCATATTCCTAGATCAGTAACAAAAATGTGAGAAGCTAGAAACCATCTCTGCCCTCAGCAGCCAGGTGGCTTGGAGATCATAACTTAAGCTCACAGCACACACATTTCTTGCCTATAAGATGATGAGGTAGACCAAACTCAAGCTCATCTCTTCATTCTCCTGCAGTCTATGTCATGTTTCCTTCAAATGCGTAGCAAAATGTCAACAATCCATGTTTGCTTATTTGTAAACTATAAACAGTGAATTCCTTGGAGGTCCAGTGGTTAAGACTCTATGCTTCCACTGCAGAGGACAGGAGTTCAATCTCTGGTCAGTAAAATAAGATCCTACATACTACATAATGTGATCAAAAAAACTAAAGAAATAAATTGTGAGCTTTTTTCAATTAAAAATTTTTTTTTAATCTCATACACATGTTAAACCTGAATAGCGTAAAACAAAATGTCATGTAACTGGTGAAAAACAAAAGAAAAAAGAAAAAAATCATCCCTTTCTTCTGTATAGTTCCTTTCATATAAAAACACTAAATACCATTTATTATAATCATTTAAAATATTCTAGAAGCAAATTCTAGTTATTTGAATCTTTATTAACCAGGATTCTCATTTGAACTCAATGACAATTCTATGAGACTTAATAGCTCCCTTTTTCTCAAGTGAGAGTACCAAGTCTCACTGACTTAACAAAAGCATATATCCCTTAGGGACTCAGCTCTTCTAAGTTCAAATCCATACCGTGTAGATATATAGCAAGATTCGATTTATGCTTGCTGCTGATTAGACTCATGCATTTTCCTCTGAACTTTCTCCAACCAAACTCTTGTTCATTGTGTTTAACAGAGAAAGGATTTGCCTTATTGTCTTCCCAGGAATTCACTTATGTTAACTGATTCCTTTTCAAGTGCCTCCTTATCCCTCCTGAAGAATGCTCTGCTGTTGGTCACTTTCAACCAACAGATTTCTTGACCTGACCTATACTCAGCTTTCCCAAGGAACATATCTTTCTGATCATTTAGTTTCTATACCTTCTCTCTGAAATTGTCTTTATGAACTCAAAAATGTAAGCAAGTAGAGGGAAATACTTCTAAGTTTCCAAGAATGTATTTGAGCCTATTTTAAGAATAAAAGGAGGCAAAAAATTATAAAGTTGAGCATAAGAAAAAAGAGGTTTTAAAGCAACATTTTAAAACTTGAAGACTGCTGGAGTTGGTAGGGCGAGGGCTTCTGATCCTAACAGACTTGCTTGTTTGTAAAAACATTCGCGCTTCATTGAAATACTTTCCAGATTCCATTTATTATTACTCTGTAAAGATGAAAGTATAGCTAAATCTGCAACATGATTGAAATGTGCTAATATCATATCATTTGATTTTAAGAGAACTTCCTTATTCAGATAACATAGAACAAAAAAGTCCATAAATTGACCCATGTTTACATGGTCAATTGACACTAGCAAATGTTTCAAGGCTGTTCAATAAGGAGAAGGTAGTATTTCAACACATTGTACCAAAACAACTTGCTATCTATTTGAAATTAAAAGAAAGAAATGACTTTTATCTCATACAAACTAAAATAACATCAACTTGAGATGTGTGATAGTAATGTAAAAGCTGAAACTACTAAGCTTCTGGAAGAACAGATAAGAGAAATGTTTCTAATATAGAGAAGTGGTAATATTTCTAAAATAAGATACAAACTATAAAAGGAAAAATTATAATATGGACTTTAAGAAAGCTAAGAAACAAGTCAAGACACAAACTAGAAGAAAATATTGGTAAAAAAATATATGTTTGCAAAACACTTAATCAAGAACATGTAATGACCTCTTTCAACTTAATCATAAGAAAAAGAACCCAAGTAAAATATGGACCCACATACTTGAACAGATATTTCACAAAATGATATATCTGAGTATATAATAAGCACATGGAAAGATATTGAGCATCATTAGGTGTATAAATTTCTTGAATTATTATAACTAAGGACCACAAATCGAGTAGCTTAAAACAACAAATTTATTGTCTCACAGTTCTTAAGGCTAAAATTCAAAATCAAGGTATTGATTTGTGGCCCTCTTCCCTCTGAAACCTGGAGGGCTCTCTTTCCTGTCTCTTCCTAGCTTCTGCTGGTTTTCTGCCATGCTTTGGTGTTCCTTGGCTTGTTGCATAATTCCAATCTCTGTTTTTATTGTCATATGGCATTCTCTCTGTGTCTCTGCCTTCACCTGTCCTTTACCTTATAAGGACAACTGTCCCATTACATTAAAAGGCCACTCTACTCTGGTATAAAATCTTAACTAAATACATATTTGAATGACCTTCTTTCCAAATAGTCACATTCTTAGGTACTGGGTCTTAGGATTTCAATATATCATTGGGGAAACACAACACAATCCACAGAATTACTTATCAGGGAACTAGAAATCAAAACTACAAAAATGAGATACGTTTTAGACCAGTGGTTCCCAACTTTTTTTTTGGTACCAGGGATCAGTTTCATAGAAGACAGTTTTTCCACATACAGGGCAGAAGGCAATGGTTGTGGTGATAATGCAAGCAGATGAAACTTCACTCTCTCGCTGGCTGTGAGACTGGTTCTAACAGGACAAGGGCCAGTACAGATCCTGGACTGTAGGGATAGGGATCATTGCTTTAGAGCAATGGGAGTGACTAAGTTCAAAAGCCTGACAATGCCAGGTTTGGCAAGGAGCTCCATAATTTGCTGGTGGGAAATGGAAATGGTAACAACAAATTTAGAACATAGTAAAGTAGGTTTTTTGAGTGTTCTTTTTGTTTGTTTTTGTTTATATTTGCTTTTTTATTTTATTTTGTTTGTGTTTCTATTTTTTATTTTTAGAAAAGTAAGAATACACTAATGATATAGTCAAGTAAACTCACTCCTAGCTATTTGTCCAATAAAAATGAAAACACCATTACTTGTATACAAACATTCAATATTCACAATAACCAAAAACTAGAACTAACTCAGTATCCATCAACAGGTAGGTGAAGTGACTATTCATATAATATCAACAGTGAAAAATAGTAAAAATAATACATGTAACAACAGAGATGAATTTCAAAAAAGAAGTCATACTAAATGAAAAAAACAGTAGATAAGTGGTTGCATATGGCTAAGGTCCAGAGAAAGGGATGAGTCACAAGAAAAAAAAGTTTAGGACGCTGACAACTTTTCTATTTCTTGATTTTGGCAGTGATTACAAGACAGTATTCTCTTTCTTTCTCTCACTGCTGCTCTGTGGACCCAGGAAGTTATCACTTTGGTAAGAGCAGACTCTCTGCTTCCTTGTGAGTGAAAGGCACAGTGGCTGATCTCTGTAACTCACCTTCTGTTTGGATGCAGGGACCTTACCAGGAGGTGCTGTGCTCTGGTTCAGTCAGACATCTGCCTTGTCTATGGTTCAGAGCCTGTGCAACTGCCTTATCTGTCTGTAATCTAAATGTTGTTTGACTAGTTGGAGTCAAGCTTGTTTTCCCAGTGTCTTTACACCTGAGATTGGGTGCACTGTCTTCTAGGCTGCTGTCTCCTAGGGCATCTTTGTCTTTGTGATGCTTCTGGATGAGGGCATAGAGATTCCTGTTCCTAATTCTCTTTGAAATCAGAAATTCATAAAAATTACATTATGAATAAAGAAACTGACTTTGGAGGACAAGTTGGCCTCCCATGATCACTTCACATAATCTTCCCAAACACAGTTTTCTCAACTTTCTAAAAGTCTTCTGCCATACTGGACATTTACATAAAAGTCACACTATTTTGGAGGACTTTCCTTGATGGTTCAGGGTTTAAGACTGCACTTCCACTACAGCGGGTACAGGTTCAATTCCTGGTTGGGAAACTAAGATCCCACATGCCCTAAGGTCAAAAAAATTACACCATATTTACCTTCTATAAACAGAATTGAAATGTTCTGTATTCCCTCAGTTTGCCTTCTTATATAATATTTGAGATATAAAAATGCTATTGAAGATAGAGTTAAAAGGAAGTTGTTTAGTAAATTCTTTGTTAATGTTCTTTATCATCAAATCTAATAGATTCATTCTGCATATAAATATTGAAGAAAGTAGATGGCTTGATAAATATTTTGTTAACAATAATAGTTAAATGGCTAAATCTGCTTAGCCCATCTGGCTCCTCTGTCAATGCAGTTCTCCAGGCAAGGGAACTGGAGTGGGTGGCCATGCCATTCTGTAGGGGATCCTCTCAACCCAGGAATTGAACCCATGTTTCCTGCATTGCAGCCACATTCTTTACAACTGAGCCACCAGGGAACCCTGCAATGCAGGAGGCCAGGGTTTATTCCCTCAGTTGGGAAGATTCCCTGGAGAAAGGCATGACTATCCCTCCAATATTCTTGCCTGGGAGATCCCATGCACAGTGTAGTTTGGCAGGCTACAGTCCATGGGGTCTCAAAGAGTCCGACATGACTGAGGGACAAACTCCCATAGGCACGCACGCGTGCACACACACACACACACACATTGGACTTTCTCTATTTTTAGAATTTTAGGTCTTTTAGTCTTCTATTTCTGTACATATACCCATATGATTTTCTTTTCTCTTCCTCATAATTGCTGAGGTCTACTGATGAGAACTTTCTAGAGCCATTTTATCTGAAGATTTTAATCATCAATTAATTTTAAAATAATAATGGAAGTGACAGTCTCTCAGTCACGTCCAACTCTTTGTGACCCTATGTACTGTAGCCCATCAAGCTCCTCTGGCAATGGAATTCGCCAGGGAAGAATACTGGAGTGGGTAGCCTATCCCTTCTTCAGGGGATCTTCCCAACCCAGGGACAGAACCCAGGTCTCCCACATTGCACTCAGGTTCTTTACTGTCTGAACCACCAAGGAAAAGGCTACCAAAATCAAGCAAATATTCTTCAAATACAAATATTAACCTCGCTCTTCTTAGTATCACCTACTTCAAATAATAGAGGCAAAATTGTCAATAATTGAATTGTATTGGATGCAAATACTTTTTACTAAGAAACATTATGTGTTCTTAGAAAATATTAAGACCATAAAGGCATCAGTATTTATTGTTACTTATTTACTTTCGGGTCTTCCCAGGTGGTACCAGTGGCTAAAAAAAAAAAAAAAAAGCCTGCCAGTGCAGGAGATGTAAGTGATGTGAGTTTGATCCCTAAGTCTGGAAGATCCCCCTGGAAGAGGGTTTGGCAGCCCACTCCTATATTCTTGCCTGGGGCATGGACAGAGGAGTCTGGTAGTCTATTGTCCATTGGGTTGCAAAGAGTCAGGTACTACTGAAGTAACTTAGCAACATCACTTATTTTCACAGAAAAGAGATAAAACTAATTAGTGAGGACCCAAGAATAAGGTAGGGGAGGAAATGGAAAATAACTCAGGTTTTAAAATATATTGCTCATTGCTTGTTTCTATAATAATTCAGCATCCGGGTGGAGGCAGACAATTTAATTAGATCTCCATAGCACACTTACATGCTTCAGATTTTTAACATGTTTACATTATATAATGTATATTTTATAGATTGAAAGAGACCAGGTAAATACATAAGCAAGCCATAGTTCTGTATACCAGTGATAGAAAATGAGAATTTGAAATTTTTAGAAAATTTCTTTATAGCACTAAAAGTAAAGTACACAGAGCATTATCTATCTGATGAACACTACCCACCAATGAAGGGAATCAAAAAGGAACAACTATATTGTATTGAAGAATTGGAAGAGCCACTGTTTTCAAGGTATTCATTCTTCACAATTTCTTACTAGATTGAATGCAATTCCAGCAGATTATTTTTCACTTTGTCCCGTTGAGTGCTTAAGGGCAAATAACAATCGATGTAAATTGCATTTTCCTAAATGTTTTTTAAAGTTCATAGAATTATTAAACATGGTTTAAATTCAGCTCACTGAAAGTTTCACTCAAATAATTAAGCTTGAGTTTTAGTGGACCCAATAGGACTGTCAAATAAAAAAAACTAACTTGTATTTAGATAAGGGGAAACTTGACAAGAAAAGACTATTGCAATGAGGGTGGGGAATTATTTTACTAGAGGCAAAATTGTCAATAAATTGTATTGGATGCAAATACTTTTACTAAGAAACATTATGTGTTCTTAGAAAATATTAAGACCATAAAGGCATCAGTATTTATTGTTACTTATTTACTTTCGGGTCTTCCCAGGTGGTACCAGTGGCTAAAAAAAAAAAAAAAAGCCTGCCAGTGCAGGAGATGTAAGTGATGTGAGTTTGATCCCTAAGTCTGGAAGATCCCCCTGGAAGAGGGTTTGGCAGCCCACTCCTATATTCTTGCCTGGGGCATGGACAGAGGAGTCTGGTAGTCTATTGTCCATTGGGTTGCAAAGAGTCAGGTACTACTGAAGTAACTTAGCAACATCACTTATTTTCACAGAAAAGAGATAAAACTAATTAGTGAGGACCCAAGAATAAGGTAGGGGAGGAAATGGAAAATAACTCAGGTTTTAAAATATATTGCTCATTGCTTGTTTCTATAATAATTCAGCATCCGGGTGGAGGCAGACAATTTAATTAGATCTCCATAGCACACTTACATGCTTCAGATTTTTAACATGTTTACATTATATAATGTATATTTTATAGATTGAAAGAGACCAGGTAAATACATAAGCAAGCCATAGTTCTGTATACCAGTGATAGAAAATGAGAATTTGAAATTTTTAGAAAATTTCTTTATAGCACTAAAAGTAAAGTACACAGAGCATTATCTATCTGATGAACACTACCCACCAATGAAGGGAATCAAAAAGGAACAACTATATTGTATTGAAGAATTGGAAGAGCCACTGTTTTCAAGGTATTCATTCTTCACAATTTCTTACTAGATTGAATGCAATTCCAGCAGATTATTTTTTCACTTTGTCCCGTTGAGTGCTTAAGGGCAAATAACAATCGATGTAAATTGCATTTTCCTAAATGTTTTTTAAAGTTCATAGAATTATTAAACATGGTTTAAATTCAGCTCACTGAAAGTTTCACTCAAATAATTAAGCTTGAGTTTTAGTGGACCCAATAGGACTGTCAAATAAAAAAAACTAACTTGTATTTAGATAAGGGGAAACTTGACAAGAAAAGACTATTGCAATGAGGGTGGGGAATTATTTTACTAGAGGAAAGGGGGCTATTGCACTAGGAGAAAGATGGTATTTTAATACAAGTTTGTATGTATTTAGCTACTCAGTCTTGTCCAGTTCTCTGCAGCCCCACAGACAGTAGCCTACCAGGCTCCTCTGTCCACTGAATTTTCCAGGCAAGAATACTGGAGTGGGTTGCTATGCCCTCCTCCAAGTGACTTTCCCAATCCAAGGATTGGACCTGCATCTCTTAGGTCTTCTGTGTTGGCAGGCAGATTCTACACCACTAACACAATCTGAAAAGTCCTATTTTAATACAAGAAGGAGAGCTATTTTAATTAATGGAGAAAGACTATTGTGAGGAGAACACTGAAATGTAAGATCTAGAATTGTCTCAAAGATCAGGTATAAAGGGCTTTTCTTTCCTAGTTAGGAGAGTGAACAAGAGTAGAGGGAACCAGGTGTGGGGGAGGGAGACAAACAGGTGGCATGAACAGACAATTGAGCAGAAAATAATTTATTTTCAGAAGGGGCCATCCACAGTGCTTGCTTAATCTTAAGAATGGGTCAAGGTGCAGGGATTTCTGGAGAAAAGAGATGTCTACTTAAAGTTTGGTTAAGTGAGAGGGCATGCTGTCAAGGCTAGACTGTAGGGATGAACAGTGAAGTTCATCCCTTGTGAGACAAAGAATGAGAACGTGCAGGTTTTGGCCTTCTCGTAGGTAACAAGAACTCCCTGAGCCTTGTCTAAGTCAGATGGAGAATGATGATTCTTAGCATTGAGCTATTTCCCAGAATACAAAATGATGGAGGATTTCTTAACTATCACTCTTTTCCAGGGGCACGATGCTAAATATTGTCAGAGCCCACTCACTTGTCAGAGTCCATGTAAGACAAACAAAATGAAGATGCTGCCTTCTTCATCTAAAACTTTAATTTTGCAGTATTCAGAACTGCAAAATTAAAATTCCCCATAAGTGCTCAGTCTTTCTGTGTATGTTAGAAATACTTATTTTTCTAAAGTTTCACTCAAATAATTAAGCTTGAGTTTTAGTGGACCCAATAGGACTGTCAAATAAAAAAAACTAACTTGTATTTAGATAAGGGGAAACTTGACAAGAAAAGACTATTGCAATGAGGGTGGGGAATTATTTTACTAGAGGAAAGGGGGCTATTGCACTAGGAGAAAGATGGTATTTTAATACAAGTTTGTATGTATTTAGCTACTCAGTCTTGTCCAGTTCTCTGCAGCCCCACAGACAGTAGCCTACCAGGCTCCTCTGTCCACTGAATTTTCCAGGCAAGAATACTGGAGTGGGTTGCTATGCCCTCCTCCAAGTGACTTTCCCAATCCAAGGATTGGACCTGCATCTCTTAGGTCTTCTGTGTTGGCAGGCAGATTCTACACCACTAACACAATCTGAAAAGTCCTATTTTAATACAAGAAGGAGAGCTATTTTAATTAATGGAGAAAGACTATTGTGAGGAGAACACTGAAATGTAAGATCTAGAATTGTCTCAAAGATCAGGTATAAAGGGCTTTTCTTTCCTAGTTAGGAGAGTGAACAAGAGTAGAGGGAACCAGGTGTGGGGGAGGGAGACAAACAGGTGGCATGAACAGACAATTGAGCAGAAAATAATTTATTTTCAGAAGGGGCCATCCACAGTGCTTGCTTAATCTTAAGAATGGGTCAAGGTGCAGGGATTTCTGGAGAAAAGAGATGTCTACTTAAAGTTTGGTTAAGTGAGAGGGCATGCTGTCAAGGCTAGACTGATGAGACGAAGAGTGAAGATCACCCCTCGTGAGCCAAAGAATGAGAACGTGCAGGTTTTGGCCTTCTCGTAGGTAACAAGAACTCCCTGAGCCTTGTCTAAGTCAGATGGAGAATGATGATTCTTAGCATTGAGCTATTTCCCAGAATACAAAATGATGGAGGATTTCTTAACTATCACTCTTTTCCAGGGGCACGATGCTAAATATTGTCAGAGCCCACTCACTTGTCAGAGTCCATGTAAGACAAACAAAATGAAGATGCTGCCTTCTTCATCTAAAACTTTAATTTTGCAGTATTCAGAACTGCAAAATTAAAATTCCCCATAAGTGCTCAGTCTTTCTGTGTATGTTAGAAATACTTATTTTTCTCTTTAGAAAAAATGAGAAGTCTCAGCTACTAATAAGAAAACATTGGATCATTTGATTGTGCCCTGTTCATTTATTTGCTTACCAAATGATTTTAGACTAGTAATAGGAAAGAGATTGCATATGGATCATATCAGGTTCACTGTACTATAAACAGGAGATAGAAAGATTTTCAAAGGAGAACTGAGGTTTTATTAATGAAAACCAGTTTTGGCTTCCCTACTGTCCTTGCAATGACTTCTTGAGCCTCAGTTGCTAAAGGACTCTCCCTGCTCTAGTGCCTTCCACCCCCTACTAGTGTGAACTTTGGTCTGAGTAAAGAGAAGAAGATCAAAGAAAAGCCTGCCAAGCACTCACTGACTTTTCTCTGCATTCTAGGACAGCACCTGCTGCTCTTCCCTGGGGTACAGCTACCTTTTATGAGAAATAATATCAAGACACTGATGGGCCTAGGTTCACCTTGGATTTTATCATTCTAATAAAGACATCATTAGAATTGCTTTCTATTATGCATATGATAAACCAAAGTTTTATTGTACAGAGGTACAATTCCTTTTAGAACTTTAAACACAGCGATTTGCCTCCCCTCCAATGTTAGAGGAGTTTTTTATGAAAGTTCATTACACTATTCATTCAAAAATACTTTTACCTTGTGCAATATAATTTCAAATAACTGCAGTTGTAGTGCTTGCATTTTGGATTAAAGAATGCCCATATGAAAACTTCTGAATGACAATTTAATTGTTAGCTACAGTGGATGTTTTTGTTTGTTTGTTTGTTTTATCCACATTCCCAATCTTCTTCTCTGTCCTTTATGTAGATGGGAAACAAAGAGAAAGATATTTGGTGGGGAGAAATATTTTTTAAATGTATCATGAATTTTCTTTCCTTCTCCAAACCTAATAGAGACATATCAGTACCAGTTTCACAGACTTTATGAACAAAGCATTCAGTATACAGGGTGCCAGGCACACATCTTGACAGGACTAGAAAGTTGAGTCCCTTGCCAGTCTTGGAGGTAGTAACGTAATACCATGCCTGTGAATTTGCAGCTACATGTACAGGGATGTAAGAAAGTCTATGATGCTTTATTTCTTGAACTCAAGTTAAATCTGACTCCAGGTCTGCTTCATGCTTCCCAGAAGGTGACTTTTACTTCAGTCTTTCTAGAAGATTTCAAATGACCTACTTGGCTAGTGTAGAGCAAAATACTCATGAATGACTACTCGAATTTCAGTCCACATAGATGATGCTCATAAGCTCATTACTGAAATGCACTTGGTTTTGTGATGTTCAATGGCCCTCCTCTTTCTCTGCTGTTATTGGACAAGGGGAACACTGTCAAGACAAGAGCCTCAGTCCAGCCTTCCTGAGTGACTTGTGTGTCTATTCTTCTTAGCAATCTAGCTACTGTCCAAGCCCCTATGGGAATCTTGTGGTCTTCTAACACTGCCCTTTCCTAGCCTCAAATATTTTCTCCATTCTCTTTCTCTGACTGAATCTGGAGTCTCTTTGTCTCCTTACCAGAAAACTTCAATTTTTTTTAGACTTTCACAAAAGCTTGAGAAAGTGATTGTGTACAAAAACCCTTGAGACAAGAAAACAAAGGCACTACCTTCTAAAATAGCAGAGGAGAGAATACAGAGAACAAAGTACAAACAGTTCCTATTCTTTCTTCTATAGCAAAGAACCCAAAATACAGACTACCATCTGAAAACATCTTTCTGCCACCTTGGGCACTTTCTAAATGTGCAATATAATTTCAAATAACTGCAGTTGTAGTGCTTGCATTTTGGATTAAAGAATGCCCATATGAAAACTTCTGAATGACAATTTAATTGTTAGCTACAGTGGATGTTTTTGTTTGTTTGTTTGTTTTATCCACATTCCCAATCTTCTTCTCTGTCCTTTATGTAGATGGGAAACAAAGAGAAAGATATTTGGTGGGGAGAAATATTTTTTAAATGTATCATGAATTTTCTTTCCTTCTCCAAACCTAATAGAGACATATCAGTACCAGTTTCACAGACTTTATGAACAAAGCATTCAGTATACAGGGTGCCAGGCACACATCTTGACAGGACTAGAAAGTTGAGTCCCTTGCCAGTCTTGGAGGTAGTAACGTAATACCATGCCTGTGAATTTGCAGCTACATGTACAGGGATGTAAGAAAGTCTATGATGCTTTATTTCTTGAACTCAAGTTAAATCTGACTCCAGGTCTGCTTCATGCTTCCCAGAAGGTGACTTTTACTTCAGTCTTTCTAGAAGATTTCAAATGACCTACTTGGCTAGTGTAGAGCAAAATACTCATGAATGACTACTCGAATTTCAGTCCACATAGATGATGCTCATAAGCTCATTACTGAAATGCACTTGGTTTTGTGATGTTCAATGGCCCTCCTCTTTCTCTGCTGTTATTGGACAAGGGGAACACTGTCAAGACAAGAGCCTCAGTCCAGCCTTCCTGAGTGACTTGTGTGTCTATTCTTCTTAGCAATCTAGCTACTGTCCAAGCCCCTATGGGAATCTTGTGGTCTTCTAACACTGCCCCTTTCCTAGCCTCAAATATTTTCTCCATTCTCTTTCTCTGACTGAATCTGGAGTCTCTTTGTCTCCTTACCAGAAAACTTCAATTTTTTTTAGACTTTCACAAAAGCTTGAGAAAGTGATTGTGTACAAAAACCCTTGAGACAAGAAAACAAAGGCACTACCTTCTAAAATAGCAGAGGAGAGAATACAGAGAACAAAGTACAAACAGTTCCTATTCTTTCTTCTATAGCAAAGAACCCAAAATACAGACTACCATCTGAAAACATCTTTCTGCCACCTTGGGCACTCAAATATTGAAAGAAGGGTTCACCTGAATGAGGTTCTAGAGGAGATTCAATGTCATTAAAAATCATTAGCATGCTTTCTTTATCCACTATGAAGGAAGCAGATGAATGGGGTTGGGGGAATCATGTAATTGAATTTCCTGTTGGACCACAGATAGTATTATGTATATATGTACAGATTTATGAATCACAATGTTTGCACCTATACTCTGTGGGAGTTTTTTTATTTAACTTTATCTCCCGGAAACCCAGGAAAGAACAGGACATACTACCTTAGTAGCATGGATATTTTCAACATGGCAGCAGGTCTGGAGTGAAGGGTGATGAAGAGTACCCTCAGTCCATAGGGTTAAACAAGAATCTGACTTGCTGTTAGAATATAATCCAGTCAACTCTTAAATATTTTATTTTAAGGAATGAAAGCATTATACAAATTATGGTATCATTTCATGTTTGCTAATGTCTTGGGATGTGCTTTATGTTGAGAAGTTTACTTAGCATCTTAAAACGTTCAGTTCTTTTCAGAGGGCAGATAAGAATTTTCTTACAGAAATAAGACAAATGTGATATATTTCCTGTGGGAGGTTTAAGGTATGAGTCTAGAGTCCACAAACATGTACAAAGTATTTTAACCTGGGTACACAGTCATATGAATTTAAGATTTTGGTGTTTACCCTTTAAGCTTTAAATTAAAGGCCAGTTCACTTGTTTATGAAACTTTCTGTATGGTCTATCTTTCATACGCTGAACCTCAAGGTGTCAGGAAAAATGACTTATACCATCGTAATTGCTGCAGAGAATATGAAGATGACAAAGATATTTGGAAAACCTACTTCACATCCTAATCTATCCGCTGATTACCACTGTTTTGTTCCTGTGACCTTTGTCTCCAGGCATCTAATAAGTGTTGTTTTCTCTTTGTCTCCAGTTAAGCAAAATTTAATTGCTAGTGTCCTGACAGGTGAATTCATTCCTGCAAGTGACCCAATGGTTGTTTCCAGAAAGATGAGTAAAGAGATGAGGGGGATTGTACTAGAATCTGAAAGCCCCATTCCTTTTTTGTACACCTTAATATCTCTGAGCATGTGTGGTCATTTAATATCTTTCATTACACATCTATCTTATTGCAGATAGTATTAGTAATGCTGTTAATTATGTTTGCATTCCATTGTATTAGGGTGGTGACCATGACTGATTATGCATTAAAATTTAGACATTTAATATGTGAATAAAAGAACTACTATAGTATTAAAATACTAACCATAGTATTAAAACATGACTCATCTGGCTAAGAACAGTTTTGTTAATAGATTCATACATTTTCAAAGTTTCCAGTCAAAATGGTCCTGAAGAAACAAGCTTAGGAAAGACAGATTTGAGAACATTGAACAAGTTAAGATTCAGGGGAAGTGATTTGGTGGATATAGTCCTCCTGTGGTAGAATTTTTTTTTTTTTTTGAAATGTTTATTTATTCCCATCTCTCAGTGTTTCCCCTCTTCCATTAAGGCAGATAGAATTCTAGCAGCCCTTGAACTTCAAGGGAGGGTTATAGAAATGTGAAAAGTAGCCTTTAATTTTATTTCCTGGTTTTTGCTTTTCAGAACCTAAACTCACTAAAAGGATTACAGGACATTATCTAAAGAGCCAGTGCCTCTGAGAAAGTTATAGAAATTCATTCTAATGGATTCCCAGAGAGCCAGGGGTCTGTGGATTGGGAAGGGAGAAGACTGATGCTTTGATTTGGATAGACACACACTGCAGAGGGAAATGGCTTTGTGGTTCCCCAGCTTTGCCCAGAGCCCTCTTACTCAAGCATCTGCAAAAGTTGCAGAGTCAGGGACCTGAGGTCATCATATGAACTAAATCAATAAATATTTCTCAACAAGATGTGGCCTGTTGATTAACAGCCAAAGCGATTCCCCAGTGTCTAAGCCCCTGAGAACTCTTCATCCATTCTTCCAAATAAGGGTAGCTCCATTGGTCTCATTTATCTTCTTGACCAGCATAATCAGAAATTATTTTCAAAATTAGAAAGACTTGATGAAAAGTGTTCATTCTGCCACCTCAATTATAAGATGTCTTAGAAACCAAGTGAAATGACCCAATGGTTGTTTCCAGAAAGATGAGTAAAGAGATGAGGGGGATTGTACTAGAATCTGAAAGCCCCATTCCTTTTTTGTACACCTTAATATCTCTGAGCATGTGTGGTCATTTAATATCTTTCATTACACATCTATCTTATTGCAGATAGTATTAGTAATGCTGTTAATTATGTTTGCATTCCATTGTATTAGGGTGGTGACCATGACTGATTATGCATTAAAATTTAGACATTTAATATGTGAATAAAAGAACTACTATAGTATTAAAATACTAACCATAGTATTAAAACATGACTCATCTGGCTAAGAACAGTTTTGTTAATAGATTCATACATTTTCAAAGTTTCCAGTCAAAATGGTCCTGAAGAAACAAGCTTAGGAAAGACAGATTTGAGAACATTGAACAAGTTAAGATTCAGGGGAAGTGATTTGGTGGATATAGTCCTCCTGTGGTAGAATTTTTTTTTTTTTTTGAAATGTTTATTTATTCCCATCTCTCAGTGTTTCCCCTCTTCCATTAAGGCAGATAGAATTCTAGCAGCCCTTGAACTTCAAGGAGGGTTATAGAAATGTGAAAAGTAGCCTTTAATTTTATTTCCTGGTTTTTGCTTTTCAGAACCTAAACTCACTAAAAGGATTACAGGACATTATCTAAAGAGCCAGTGCCTCTGAGAAAGTTATAGAAATTCATTCTAATGGATTCCCAGAGAGCCAGGGGTCTGTGGATTGGGAAGGGAGAAGACTGATGCTTTGATTTGGATAGACACACACTGCAGAGGGAAATGGCTTTGTGGTTCCCCAGCTTTGCCCAGAGCCCTCTTACTCAAGCATCTGCAAAAGTTGCAGAGTCAGGGACCTGAGGTCATCATATGAACTAAATCAATAAATATTTCTCAACAAGATGTGGCCTGTTGATTAACAGCCAAAGCGATTCCCCAGTGTCTAAGCCCCTGAGAACTCTTCATCCATTCTTCCAAATAAGGGTAGCTCCATTGGTCTCATTTATCTTCTTGACCAGCATAATCAGAAATTATTTTCAAAATTAGAAAGACTTGATGAAAAGTGTTCATTCTGCCACCTCAATTATAAGATGTCTTAGAAACCAAGTGAAATGACAAAAAAGAAGAAAAATATACCTCTTCTTACTTGTCAAATTAAGCTACTCCCAATCTGATTGCTTTAACAGATTTAACTGTTACTCATTGACCAACCAAATATACTTAAGACATCATACCAGCCACTCAGTTAATATTTACTGAACATCCTCCATGAATATAGAATGAAGAATGGGAATAATTTATTTTTACATGGGAATTGAATTAATTTCATAATATAGAGAATTCTTAGTCTATGTGCCTCTCTCCCTTCTTGACAGTTAAGTGCTCAAATAACTGAAATCTCAAAACTATGCCTGAATCAATCATTTCCCCAAATAACATTTTAATTATGGTTGTTAATATGCAACATGCTAAGTCACTTCAGTCATGTCTGACTCTTTGTGAGCCCATAGACCATAGCCTGTCAGACTCCTCTGTCCTTGGAATTCTCCAGACAAGAATACTGGAGTGAGTTACCATGCTTTCTTCCAGGGGGTCTTCCTGATCCAGGGATCGAACCCAGGTCTCTTAAGTCTCCTGTATTGGCAGGTAGGTTCTTTACTACTGTCACCACCTGGAAAGCCAACAATATGAATTTTTAAAAATCTGTTTTTTCCATATAAAATCATGGAATTTTAAAACTGAAAGTGATCTTTGAAACTATCTAACTTTGACTCCCTTTCCTATTTAACTAATATGAACACTGGACCAAAAGCATGACTAAACTATCTAGAGCCACCAAGCTAAGTAGTGACAGGAGAAGGGTTAGAACTAATGATTTCTGACTTGTGGCCTTTATTCTTCCTTTTACATTGCAAACTTGTGTTTCCTATCTCTATAAAGATTCTCATTCAGGATACTTATAACCAAAGAAAATCTACCATTAAATTCCAAAGTTCTCATAATAAGCAATATTATTGAGTTTTTCTATATGCCAGGAACACTGCTACATGGATTTGCTATCACATTTTTGAAAAAATCTAATACCTCATAAGACAATGTTAGTGTTCTGATTTTATGTATTACAATAAACAGAACTAAACCACAGAGAGAATGAATCAAGTCAGAAACCTAGTCAGTGGAGGATTTCTTGTGTTAATATAGGCAGTGAACTTCCCTGGTGGTCCAGTGGTTGGGGACCTGCAATGCTGGGGATACAGGTTTGATCCTGGTCTGAGAAGATTCCATATGCAGTGGGGCAACTAAGCCCAAGGGCCACAGCTACTGAGCTTACATGCCCTGAAGTCTTGTGTTCCACAGCAAAACTGAGAAGCCCCTGCAAAAGTGAGCCACAAAAAACTACTGAGGCTTAAAAATGCCATAAACTAGAAATTCTTAGTCTGCCTCTCTCCTTCTTGACAGTTAAGTGCTCAAATAACTGAAATCTCAAAACTATGCCTGAATCAATCATTTCCCCAAATAACATTTTAATTATGGTTGTTAATATGCAACATGCTAAGTCACTTCAGTCATGTCTGACTCTTTGTGAGCCCATAGACCATAGCCTGTCAGACTCCTCTGTCCTTGGAATTCTCCAGACAAGAATACTGGAGTGAGTTACCATGCTTTCTTCCAGGGGGTCTTCCTGATCCAGGGATCGAACCCAGGTCTCTTAAGTCTCCTGTATTGGCAGGTAGGTTCTTTACTACTGTCACCACCTGGAAAGCCAACAATATGAATTTTTAAAAATCTGTTTTTTCCATATAAAATCATGGAATTTTAAAACTGAAAGTGATCTTTGAAACTATCTAACTTTGACTCCCTTTCCTATTTAACTAATATGAACACTGGACCAAAAGCATGACTAAACTATCTAGAGCCACCAAGCTAAGTAGTGACAGGAGAAGGGTTAGAACTAATGATTTCTGACTTGTGGCCTTTATTCTTCCTTTTACATTGCAAACTTGTGTTTCCTATCTCTATAAAGATTCTCATTCAGGATACTTATAACCAAAGAAAATCTACCATTAAATTCCAAAGTTCTCATAATAAGCAATATTATTGAGTTTTTCTATATGCCAGGAACACTGCTACATGGATTTGCTATCACATTTTTGAAAAAATCTAATACCTCATAAGACAATGTTAGTGTTCTGATTTTATGTATTACAATAAACAGAACTAAACCACAGAGAGAATGAATCAAGTCAGAAACCTAGTCAGTGGAGGATTTCTTGTGTTAATATAGGCAGTGAACTTCCCTGGTGGTCCAGTGGTTGGGGACCTGCAATGCTGGGGATACAGGTTTGATCCTGGTCTGAGAAGATTCCATATGCAGTGGGGCAACTAAGCCCAAGGGCCACAGCTACTGAGCTTACATGCCCTGAAGTCTTGTGTTCCACAGCAAGAGAAGCACTGCAATGAGAAGTCCTTACACTGCAAGTAGAGAGTAGACCCTGCTCACTACAATTAGAGAAAACCTGTGAGCAGAAATGAAGACCCAGTGTGGCCATAAATAAGTAAATAAACAAATGAACAAACATAAACAGTCAGACACCAGAGCTCAACCTGTGTGCATGTGAAAGTTGATCAGTTGTGTCTGATTCTTTACAGCACTATGGACTGTACCCACCAGGTTCCACTGTCCCTGGAGTTCTCCAGGCAAGAATACTGGAGTGGGTTGCCATTTCCTTCTCCAGGGAATCTTCCCGAACCAGGGCTTGAACCCAGTTTCCAACACTAGAGACAGATTCTTCACCGTTTGAACAACCAGGAAACCCAGAGTTCAACCTAGTAGGACTAAGTTCTGAAATTATAGAAAAGTGGCCAAATTAATGTGTTAGTTATGTATTCATTTACACCAACTGCTTAGTCAAATAGTAAGTCTTCTATGTACTAGACAGTGATCTAGGCACTGGAGGTAGGTTGTAAATGAAAGACTGAAGTCTTCAAACTTACGGACTTTGTACTCAACTGTTTGATGTTTTTAGAGTGCAAGGAGCATGGGCACATAGAGGACCATGTTTAGTTATCTCAGTCGATAGAAGGTTTAACCAAAGGAAAGGTGGACAGTAAGAAACACAGGAAGTGTGTCCCCTGGTGTGCAACCATATTTCCTAAGTGTGTAGGTCTCAGAACAGCTCTGGAATCCTCAGGGATTCTAGTAATTGCCTAAGCTAATGTCTATGACTGAGGATTCTGCATAGTCTCCTGTTTGTTCTGATTCAACTAGTCTCTAGATGATTCTAAACTTTTGGAAAAATTTGGGCTATCACATTTTGAAAAATCTAATACCTCATAAGACAATGTTAGTGTTCTGATTTTATGTATTACAATAAACAGAACTAAACCACAGAGAGAATGAATCAAGTCAGAAACCTAGTCAGTGGAGGATTTCTTGTGTTAATATAGGCAGTGAACTTCCCTGGTGGTCCAGTGGTTGGGGACCTGCAATGCTGGGGATACAGGTTTGATCCTGGTCTGAGAAGATTCCATATGCAGTGGGGCAACTAAGCCCAAGGGCCACAGCTACTGAGCTTACATGCCCTGAAGTCTTGTGTTCCACAGCAAGAGAAGCACTGCAATGAGAAGTCCTTACACTGCAAGTAGAGAGTAGACCCTGCTCACTACAATTAGAGAAAACCTGTGAGCAGAAATGAAGACCCAGTGTGGCCATAAATAAGTAAATAAACAAATGAACAAACATAAACAGTCAGACACCAGAGCTCAACCTGTGTGCATGTGAAAGTTGATCAGTTGTGTCTGATTCTTTACAGCACTATGGACTGTACCCACCAGGTTCCACTGTCCCTGGAGTTCTCCAGGCAAGAATACTGGAGTGGGTTGCCATTTCCTTCTCCAGGGAATCTTCCCGAACCAGGGCTTGAACCCAGTTTCCAACACTAGAGACAGATTCTTCACCGTTTGAACAACCAGGGAAACCCAGAGTTCAACCTAGTAGGACTAAGTTCTGAAATTATAGAAAAGTGGCCAAATTAATGTGTTAGTTATGTATTCATTTACACCAACTGCTTAGTCAAATAGTAAGTCTTCTATGTACTAGACAGTGATCTAGGCACTGGAGGTAGGTTGTAAATGAAAGACTGAAGTCTTCAAACTTACGGACTTTGTACTCAACTGTTTGATGTTTTTAGAGTGCAAGGAGCATGGGCACATAGAGGACCATGTTTAGTTATCTCAGTCGATAGAAGGTTTAACCAAAGGAAAGGTGGACAGTAAGAAACACAGGAAGTGTGTCCCCTGGTGTGCAACCATATTTCCTAAGTGTGTAGGTCTCAGAACAGCTCTGGAATCCTCAGGGATTCTAGTAATTGCCTAAGCTAATGTCTATGACTGAGGATTCTGCATAGTCTCCTGTTTGTTCTGATTCAACTAGTCTCTAGATGATTCTCAGATGTCCATGAGAGTGTCTGACTAGATCACTTGTCATTGCCTGACACAGCAGATATGCCATGCCAGGTCACATGACTGCTGATGGCCAGCTTCTAAACAGCTGTACCCATGCCAGATACCAACTCTTACTGAACCAACTCTGGAAAGGGTGCAGGATTATGATAGACAGAGCATTAAGCAAGTTATGGTGTGCTAGGGCTCAGAGACCAGGTCCAGAATAATTGAAGTATTTCAGTTCTATAAGTTACAAAGAATTACTCATAATAACTATGGCTGCATAAAGCCATTTATTCATTCTTTAAAATAAACATTTGTTGAGAGTTAGATGAGGCCTGTATAGGTAGAGTTGCACAAAACTCAGATTCTTTGCATTCAAACTAGACTTCTCTTGACCAGAATCATTAGGCTGAGAGATAAAATATAAAGTTTCACACAAATTCAGTTCTTATTACTTTAACAGAGTTTTTTCTGATAGTATCTCTTTTCATTTATATATAGAGAAACAGTACATTTTTTTTAGGATTAAAAGAAGATTCAAAGATGTAAAAGACTTAGTCCCTGGGCTTCCCTGGTGGTCCAGTGGGTAAGGACACCGCCTTGCAGTGCAAGGGGCGCCGGTTCGACCCCTGGCCTGGGAAGATCCCACGTGCCTCGGAGCAGTTGGACCGATGTGTCCAATTACCGAGCCGGAGCTCTGGAGTGCATGCGCCCAGAGCTGGTGCTCTGCAACAACAGAGGCCACCGCGATGGGAGGCCCACATGGGCCAAAGAACGAAGATGGATGAAAATAGAGAAATGAAAGACCAATAGAAGTGGCCCGCCCATCCCCCTCCCTCCCCACCCCCCAAAAGATAAATAAATAAAAATAAAATAAATAAAAACTTTAAAAAAAAAAAAGAAAGACTTAGTCCCTATCTTAAAAGTGCCTGAGGGAGTCAGACAAAAAAATAAACAAGGATAATACAGAAGATAAGGGTGCACTCTAGAAACCTTCGAATGATAAAAGAAATGGGCAACCTAAAAGTTGACAATTATGTTTTATTTGGCATACATCCTGAAGACTTAAGCCTGAGAAGTGGCTTCTCAGGTAGCGCTCAGGGATTATTCCAAAGAGGCAAGAGAGGAACCAGAAAATATAGAAGTTCTTTTGAAAACAAACAAACAAAAAAACACTGGATAGTTGTAACATCAAAAGATTATTGTTAATTAAAGAAAACTAGAGATCTCACGTTAATGAATTGTGTGCTTTTCAATGTGTGAAAGATGCAAGAGTCTGGGCTCACTGAAATCATTCTCTTGATATGCACCTCAGGAATCTAGAACCAATATCCTGGTTTTCTCCAGCTGGACTCTCCTCAAGGTGCATAGATGGGCACAGCTGCAGGGAGAGGCTAGAAGAGGTTTCCCACAGAGCATGACTACTAAACTGCACTGAACAGACAAAATAGGAAGAGGACAGCAGCTCTCTAAGCAGAGGAATGATGTACATCATCAGGGAAGTAAAAGAAAGCAAAGGACTTTTGGAGAAGTGGTGATAATTCAGAATACCTGTGCTGCATGCTAATTTGCTTCAGTTGTGTCTGACTGTGTGCAATCCTCTATCCATGGGCTTCTTCAGTCAAGAATACTGAAGTAGGTGGCTATGCCCTCCTCCTGGGGATATTCCCAACTAAGAGGGTGAAACCACAACTCTTACAACTCCTGCATTAGAAGGCAGGTTCTTTACCAGTAGCACCACCCCTAACAGACAAAATAGGAAGAGAACAGGTGCTCTCTAAGCAGAGAAATTATACACATCATTGGGCGGGCAAAAGAAAGCAAAACATTTTTGGAGAACAGAAGATAATTCAGAATATCTAGCATATTAAATTTGTAGACAATGGTAGGAAGATCACAAGACTGGAAATCTCTGGAAAGGTGAAGAGGGAGGGTAGCAGAAAAGGTGAGAAGCAGGAAGGTAGCAAGGTAAAAGCAGAGATATTGAGGGTGGGACCAGGTGTCAGGAAATCACCCATCATGGAAACAGCAGGGGTCCATAGTCTAACAAAGGAACACAGAAACCTTCAGACTGAGAGGAAATTAGATGATAAGGGTCTGAGTAGCAGAAAAAGGAAAGTGGGGAAATGTGGGAATCTCCTCAGTTCAGATTTAAACTTTTGTTCATTGTGTTCTGGGATAAGAACTACTCATCATTCACCTATGCCAGGAAGCTTCTGCTCTAAACTGAATAAGAACAAAAATCTCTCTTCTCCTTGGCACAGTTGAGATGGGATGAAATGAACGTGGATGAGCTTCAGTGAATATTCTGCCCCCTTCATTTGTATGCCCCTCATAACCCTGGCTTGCATAAGAAACTCAACTGCCTGCCTGCCTACTTGAGAGCTTATCCTTGTTTAAATAAACCCTCATTTTACTTGCTTAATCTCTCTGCTTTGTTTCAAATTTTTCTATGATGAAGAAAGAACCTCAAGTTCACTAGCAACATGAGTAGGTGTAAGTCTGCTGTGTGTTGTCAAGAGATAAGACTATAAATGTTAGAATGAACAGGGAAGGAAAGGAGGAAGAGGAACTAATAGATTGGGAGAAAGTGGAGTATGGAGATCTAATGATACTGACTGATAGCTGAGGACAAATGTATTGGGCAAAATGGAAAAGAGAGCTAAAGGGGGGAATTGGGACAGTTGTGTCTGACTGTGTGCAATCCTCTATCCATGGGCTTCTTCAGTCAAGAATACTGAAGTAGGTGGCTATGCCCTCCTCCTGGGGATATTCCCAACTAAGAGGGTGAAACCACAACTCTTACAACTCCTGCATTAGAAGGCAGGTTCTTTACCAGTAGCACCACCCCTAACAGACAAAATAGGAAGAGAACAGGTGCTCTCTAAGCAGAGAAATTATACACATCATTGGGCGGGCAAAAGAAAGCAAAACATTTTTGGAGAACAGAAGATAATTCAGAATATCTAGCATATTAAATTTGTAGACAATGGTAGGAAGATCACAAGACTGGAAATCTCTGGAAAGGTGAAGAGGGAGGGTAGCAGAAAAGGTGAGAAGCAGGAAGGTAGCAAGGTAAAAGCAGAGATATTGAGGGTGGGACCAGGTGGCAGGAAATCACCCATCATGGAAACAGCAGGGGTCCATAGTCTAACAAAGGAACACAGAAACCTTCAGACTGAGAGGAAATTAGATGATAAGGGTCTGAGTAGCAGAAAAAGGAAAGTGGGGAAATGTGGGAATCTCCTCAGTTCAGATTTAAACTTTTGTTCATTGTGTTCTGGGATAAGAACTACTCATCATTCACCTATGCCAGGAAGCTTCTGCTCTAAACTGAATAAGAACAAAAATCTCTCTTCTCCTTGGCACAGTTGAGATGGGATGAAATGAACGTGGATGAGCTTCAGTGAATATTCTGCCCCTTCATTTGTATGCCCCTCATAACCCTGGCTTGCATAAGAAACTCAACTGCCTGCCTGCCTACTTGAGAGCTTATCCTTGTTTAAATAAACCCTCATTTTACTTGCTTAATCTCTCTGCTTTGTTTCAAATTTTTCTATGATGAAGAAAGAACCTCAAGTTCACTAGCAACATGAGTAGGTGTAAGTCTGCTGTGTGTTGTCAAGAGATAAGACTATAAATGTTAGAATGAACAGGGAAGGAAAGGAGGAAGAGGAACTAATAGATTGGGAGAAAGTGGAGTATGGAGATCTAATGATACTGACTGATAGCTGAGGACAAATGTATTGGGCAAAATGGAAAAAGAGAGCTAGAGAATTGGGACCTGGGTGAGCATTACTGAAGCAAAGACTTTCTGATATGGAGACAGCTCCAGGTGATGTCAAGTTTGGGGATGTGGTTTGTAGGAGTGAGGTGTTGAGTTTAAGGAGCTAAGAGGAAAATGCTAAAGCAGCATTGTTGTAGGGTATACTACCCTAACATAAACTTTAGCTAACATGAGGGAAGACACAGAAATGGAGAAAAAATAGAACCAGTGTTATAATCTTCAATGTGAAGTGATTTGGAAAATACAAAGATAGGTAGAGTGTATTTTGATTAGAATGCCAGAGTTTTGAAGGAGGAGATACATTTTGCATGTGGATAGGAGGAGTTACTGTGTGGAAATAGCACAAGGGGACAAGGAGTATGAGGGAGGTGTTGACTAAAAAAGACAACTTGAGAGTTGCAGGTTAAGCTTTATTGGGGCTCAGTTAGCACCTCAAATAGCTCTGAGAGACTACTCCAAAGAGACACAGTTAGGAAAATCAATATATAAGGATTTTGGTGAAGGGAGAATTCAATACCATTAAACAGTCATTTTACGAAAGGTTTTCAGTTAGTCACAAAGATCTGATGTCACCATGAGGAAACTCACTGCTTTTCTAGATGTGAGGAGATGCAAGGATTGAGGTAATAAAACCTGTTCCTGAAAGTATCCACCTATCTAAAGACCTGCCTCACCAGATTCCTTGGAACACAGAGTGCTTCACTCTACCCTAAACTGGCTTTTTGCATAAGGAAAACTCAAACTGCCTATTTGTATGCCCCTCATAACCCTGGCTTGCATAAGAAACTCAACTGCCTGCCTGCCTACTTGAGAGCTTATCCTTGTTTAAATAAACCCTCATTTTACTTGCTTAATCTCTCTGCTTTGTTTCAAATTTTTCTATGATGAAGAAAGAACCTCAAGTTCACTAGCAACATGAGTAGGTGTAAGTCTGCTGTGTGTTGTCAAGAGATAAGACTATAAATGTTAGAATGAACAGGGAAGGAAAGGAGGAAGAGGAACTAATAGATTGGGAGAAAGTGGAGTATGGAGATCTAATGATACTGACTGATAGCTGAGGACAAATGTATTGGGCAAAATGGAAAAAGAGAGCTAGAGAATTGGGACCTGGGTGAGCATTACTGAAGCAAAGACTTTCTGATATGGAGACAGCTCCAGGTGATGTCAAGTTTGGGGATGTGGTTTGTAGGAGTGAGGTGTTGAGTTTAAGGAGCTAAGAGGAAAATGCTAAAGCAGCATTGTTGTAGGGTACCCTAACATAAACTTTAGCTAACATGAGGGAAGACACAGAAATGGAGAAAAAATAGAACCAGTGTTATAATCTTCAATGTGAAGTGATTTGGAAAATACAAAGATAGGTAGAGTGTATTTTGATTAGAATGCCAGAGTTTTGAAGGAGGAGATACATTTTGCATGTGGATAGGAGGAGTTACTGTGTGGAAATAGCACAAGGGGACAAGGAGTATGAGGGAGGTGTTGACTAAAAAAGACAACTTGAGAGTTGCAGGTTAAGCTTTATTGGGGCTCAGTTAGCACCTCAAATAGCTCTGAGAGACTACTCCAAAGAGACACAGTTAGGAAAATCAATATATAAGGATTTTGGTGAAGGGAGAATTCAATACCATTAAACAGTCATTTTACGAAAGGTTTTCAGTTAGTCACAAAGATCTGATGTCACCATGAGGAAACTCACTGCTTTTCTAGATGTGAGGAGATGCAAGGATTGAGGTAATAAAACCTGTTCCTGAAAGTATCCACCTATCTAAAGACCTGCCTCACCAGATTCCTTGGAACACAGAGTGCTTCACTCTACCCTGATCTCCTTCAAGGGCTGTTGAAGGTCAGCAGCTCCCATCAGCACAGAGTTCAGTCTCTATGGAGGCAGACAGCAATGCCTTTGTTGTCCAGTCATTGACAGTGTAATTGATAAGTGTCAATTTGTAGTTGACAGAGGGCAATAGGAAAGGAGGGCAAGATTTGTTACCAACCACTAAGTACCATCGCCAGAGAAAGAAGAACAACAAAGAGGAAAGAATAGTTGCTGTTCAGTCCCTAAGTCATGTACAACTCTTTGTGATCTCATGGACAGCAACAGGTTATACTTCTCTATCCTTCTGTATCTCCCAGAGTTTGCTCAAATTCATGTCTATTGAGTCAGTGATGCTATCTAGCCGTTTAGTTCTCTGGAAGCCTTTTCTCCTTTTGCCTTCAATCTTTCCCAGCATCAAGGTTTTTCTAATTAGTCAACTCTTTGCATCCAGAAGTCAATGTATTGGGACTTGAGCTTCAGCATCAATTCTTCCAATAAATGTTCAGGGTTCATTTCCTTTAGGATGAACTGGTTTGATTTCTTTGCAGTCCAAGAGGCTCTCAAGAGTCTTCTCCAGCACCGCAGTTTGAAAACATCAATTCTTCAGTGCTCAGTCTTCTCTGTGGTTCAGTTCTCACATTTGTACATGACTACTGGAAAAATCATAGCTTTGACAAATGAACCATTGTTGGCAAAGTGATGTCACAGATAACATCCACAATTCCTGATCAGAAAACTATGGTTCCAGATATATTCTAAAAATCATAAAATTTTGGAACTTAGTAAGATAGCAGAATCAGAATATCTCTCAAATGAAATAGCATCTCTGTAAATCAAAATATGGCTTTTTATACTAAATAAGATAAAAAGCAAGCATAATAATAGTCTCTTTTCAGTTCAGATCAAGCTTTCCTGCTAATTGATTTTCTAAAAAATTATAAAAATGTCTGATTTTCAAGAGTTTTGGAGGTTTGGAAATACAGTCAAAAGTTATTTCACAAAGATCTGATGTCACCATGAGGAAACTCACTGCTTTTCTAGATGTGAGGAGATGCAAGGATTGAGGTAATAAACCCTGTTCCTGAAAGTATCCACCTATCTAAAGACCTGCCTCACCAGATTCCTTGGAACACAGAGTGCTTCACTCTACCCTGATCTCCTTCAAGGGCTGTTGAAGGTCAGCAGCTCCCATCAGCACAGAGTTCAGTCTCTATGGAGGCAGACAGCAATGCCTTTGTTGTCCAGTCATTGACAGTGTAATTGATAAGTGTCAATTTGTAGTTGACAGAGGGCAATAGGAAAGGAGGGCAAGATTTGTTACCAACCACTAAGTACCATCGCCAGAGAAAGAAGAACAACAAAGAGGAAAGAATAGTTGCTGTTCAGTCCCTAAGTCATGTACAACTCTTTGTGATCTCATGGACAGCAACAGGTTATACTTCTCTATCCTTCTGTATCTCCCAGAGTTTGCTCAAATTCATGTCTATTGAGTCAGTGATGCTATCTAGCCGTTTAGTTCTCTGGAAGCCTTTTCTCCTTTTGCCTTCAATCTTTCCCAGCATCAAGGTTTTTCTAATTAGTCAACTCTTTGCATCCAGAAGTCAATGTATTGGGACTTGAGCTTCAGCATCAATTCTTCCAATAAATGTTCAGGGTTCATTTCCTTTAGGATGAACTGGTTTGATTTCTTTGCAGTCCAAGAGGCTCTCAAGAGTCTTCTCCAGCACCGCAGTTTGAAAACATCAATTCTTCAGTGCTCAGTCTTCTCTGTGGTTCAGTTCTCACATTTGTACATGACTACTGGAAAAATCATAGCTTTGACAAATGAACCATTGTTGGCAAAGTGATGTCACAGATAACATCCACAATTCCTGATCAGAAAACTATGGTTCCAGATATATTCTAAAAATCATAAAATTTTGGAACTTAGTAAGATAGCAGAATCAGAATATCTCTCAAATGAAATAGCATCTCTGTAAATCAAAATATGGCTTTTTATACTAAATAAGATAAAAAGCAAGCATAATAATAGTCTCTTTTCAGTTCAGATCAAGCTTTCCTGCTAATTGATTTTCTAAAAAATTATAAAAATGTCTGATTTTCAAGAGTTTTGGAGGTTTGGAAATACAGAAATTTCAGAATTCTTGGTAGAAGCTTGTGGATTAGGGTTAAAATCTGCTATTGACAACACTCTCTACAGAAACCACAGATATTATCTAGTAGTTTTGATTTTCATTATCCTTCATAATGTTTGTAGAATGAGTAATCTTATTTGTAAAGAAGATGTAATAAGAGGATCAATGTTATTAGATTTGAGGGAGTATCAACTCTCATAATATATACTTCTCTGGTGGCTCAGATGGTAAAGGACCTGCATGCAATGTAGGAGACCCAGGCTTGATCTCTGGGTTGGAGAGATTCCCTGGAGAAGGGACTGGCAACCCACTCTAGTATTCTTGCCTGGAGAGTACTTTCATGGATAGAGGAGCCTGGCTGGCTATAGTTCATGGGGTTGCAAAGCATTGGACATGACTGAGCTTAACTAAAGTACACACACACACAAACACAACTCTGATACTACATATAAACCACTGAGGACACCACATACAGTGTCCTCAGTAAAACATTATTAACTATTATCATCTTGATAGTTAGTGGATTCCTGCTTTTCTTTTCTAAAAACTTCCCTGGTCCTACTCATTTTGCAAAGCACAGCAGTCCCCTCCCCCACCCCTAATAAAAAGAAATCCTACTAGGTATTTCCCTTTTCCTGAAGTAGAGTAAGACTACTTCAGAAAGAGTCTCAAATTAATGTATTTCCTCCATTCAGAAAAGAACCCTCGCCATGATTCCATCTTCCAATTCAAGTACATTATAACCTCTTCATACCTCCTATTTTGTCACCTGAGGGGGAGAGATAAGAAGGGAAGGCAAAGTCCCTTATTAAACACAAATGATCTTGACTATTTTTTTGAGGGGATAAGTTTTTCTTTTCTTGGGACCCCCTCTTTGTGTTACAGATGACATTGACTCTTGATTGACTTGTGAATTCAGCAATCACTCCTTGTTAATTTCTTTATTAAGCATTGAGTTACATGTTGAGATTTTAAAGATGAACAGAATAGATCATCCTTGGCCTGAAGATGTCCCGATACAAAGACATAGAAATGTAAATAAATAATTCCAGAGGAAGGTGTACTTGTTCTGAACATTGAACAGGATGGGGCAAAGGAATCATAGGAACTAAGGCTCATAATGTTGGTTTAGTTCCTAGTGAAGAGTTTACATTTTATTATGTAAACAACAGCTTGTACTGAGCAGAAAAAGAAGCAGAGTACTTTGCAGTCTCAACCTTTGAAAACTCTTCAGTCCCATAAATACAATGACCCCTATGTCTGGCTACTTGGTGTTATTTATCATAATTGCATATCTTCCTTTTCTCTCTCTATCTCATTCACACACACCATATATCATGCTTGTTCATTGTACATACTACAAATAGTCCTCAGTATGAGGCTGAAGAATCAATTCTGAAATGTATTATCCATGTGATTTTAAATGTGATCTCTTCAGCTCATCCTAGGCAAATGCTGAGATATTCCTACCCTAAAACAAGCAGTGGTGGGCATATGCAGGAAATCAGATGACAGCCTTGGACTTGATGATTTTAGTAACTTTGGATTTAGAAAGCCATTTGTCTTTGATAGTTCTGGTTGACTGTGAAAATTACCATCTTCTGAGGACCTAATTGAAATCAAGAATAACGTAACATAATGAAAAAGAAATTTAAGAATTTTAGAAATTTTGACTTTTAAAAATGAATTTTTGAAAACATAAAAATTGTTTTCCCTGGTTAGTAAAAAATACATAAAGCTTGTAGTAAAAAAAAGGTTAAAATCCCAGCTTCCCCACTGAGTTGTTGGTGCCTTTGTAAAACATATTTTACTGCCTTAACACTTAGCATCTCCACCGGCAAATTGAGTGTTACAATAAAAGCCTCAAAATACAATAGTGGACTAGGGCTTCCCAGGTGATGCTAAGTAAAGAACTTGCCTGCAATGCAGGAGACATAGGTTCAATCCTTGGGTTGGGAAGAGCCCCTGGAGTAGGAAATGGCAATACAATCTAGTATTCCTGCCTGGAGAATCCCATGGACAAGGAAGCCTAGCCAGCTACAGTCATGGATATGGTTGAAAAGATTTGAACCTAAAGGAAATGGCTTTTTAAAAAAAAGTACAAAGACATAGAAATGTAAATAAATAATTCCAGAGGAAGGTGTACTTGTTCTGAACATTGAACAGGATGGGGCAAAGGAATCATAGGAACTAAGGCTCATAATGTTGGTTTAGTTCCTAGTGAAGAGTTTACATTTTATTATGTAAACAACAGCTTGTACTGAGCAGAAAAAGAAGCAGAGTACTTTGCAGTCTCAACCTTTGAAAACTCTTCAGTCCCATAAATACAATGACCCCTATGTCTGGCTACTTGGTGTTATTTATCATAATTGCATATCTTCCTTTTCTCTCTCTATCTCATTCACACACACCATATATCATGCTTGTTCATTGTACATACTACAAATAGTCCTCAGTATGAGGCTGAAGAATCAATTCTGAAATGTATTATCCATGTGATTTTAAATGTGATCTCTTCAGCTCATCCTAGGCAAATGCTGAGATATTCCTACCCTAAAACAAGCAGTGGTGGGCATATGCAGGAAATCAGATGACAGCCTTGGACTTGATGATTTTAGTAACTTTGGATTTAGAAAGCCATTTGTCTTTGATAGTTCTGGTTGACTGTGAAAATTACCATCTTCTGAGGACCTAATTGAAATCAAGAATAACGTAACATAATGAAAAAGAAATTTAAGAATTTTAGAAATTTTGACTTTTAAAAATGAATTTTTGAAAACATAAAAATTGTTTTCCCTGGTTAGTAAAAAATACATAAAGCTTGTAGTAAAAAAAAGGTTAAAATCCCAGCTTCCCCACTGAGTTGTTGGTGCCTTTGTAAAACATATTTTACTGCCTTAACACTTAGCATCTCCACCGGCAAATTGAGTGTTACAATAAAAGCCTCAAAATACAATAGTGGACTAGGGCTTCCCAGGTGATGCTAAGTAAAGAACTTGCCTGCAATGCAGGAGACATAGGTTCAATCCTTGGGTTGGGAAGAGCCCCTGGAGTAGGAAATGGCAATACAATCTAGTATTCCTGCCTGGAGAATCCCATGGACAAGGAAGCCTAGCCAGCTACAGTCATGGATATGGTTGAAAAGATTTGAACATGACTAAACAACTGAGCAGGGATGCCTCTTGCACAGATTGTAGTGGACATGTAATAAGTGAATGGTGTATATAGTAACTGTTATGGTTATCTATGGGGCTTCCCAGTTGGCACTAGTGGTAAGGAACCCACATCTGCAAATGCAGGAGGCATAAGAGACATGGTTTTGATCCCTGGGTCGGAAAAATCTCCTGGAGGAGGGCATGGGAACCGAATTCAGAATTCTTGCCTGAAGAATCCCATGGACAGAGGAGCCTGGCAGGCTATAGTCTACAGGATTACAAAGACTCTGCAAATACACACGCAAACATGGTCATTATTGGGGCTTTTCTGGTTGGCTCAGTTTGTAAAGAATCCACCTGCAAAGGGGCTTCCCTGGTAATTCAGTGGAAAAGAGTTCACCTGCCAATGCAGGAAACATGGGTTCGATCCCTGATCTGGGAAGATCCCACATGCTGTGGAGCAACTAAGCCCGTGAACCACAACTATTGAGCCTGTACTCTAGAACCTCAGGGCCACAACTACTGAGCCCATGTGCCACAACTACTGACGCCTGTGTGCCTTAGAGCCTGAGTTCTATGAGAGAAGTCACTGCAACAAGGAGCCTGCTCACCTCAACTAGAGAGTAGCCCCCACTCCCTGCAACTAGAGAAGAGCCTAAGGCAACAGTAAAAAAAAAAAAAATCCCATGGACAGAGGAGACTGGCAGGTTGCAGTCCACGTTATTGCAACAGTGCACATGACTTTGTGACTAAACCACCACCACCACTCATGATTACTATTTTAAGGAATTGTTGCATCAGAAACAGAAATGAGTGAACCACCTTTAGCCCATACTATTGAAATAGGCCTGCAAGAGTTAAAAAACCTTGGTTATTTCTTTGTCTGTTACTACTAATAAACACTTGTAGCTGGACTTGCCTTTCACAGAGCTACTCTCTGACTCCATGTAGATTATATTCTGCACCTGGAATTCTCCTCCTACACTCTGTAGTAGCATTCTGAATTTCAGCAATAAGGTCATAGACTGAAAACTTCAGGGACCCAAGACCCAGTTGCTGAGCTGTCTGATGCTAGTTGTGGCTGTTTTGAAACTTTGCAAAAGATTAAAAATTGCTAAACTTTCATGAGGATATAAAACCTCTCCCTATTTGCGAGAAGGGAAGCATACATACTGTATTGTTTCCCTTTAGCCTGGCAGAAATGATAAAGCTATCCTTTTCTGTTTCCTTCAAACTTGTCTCCATATTTCTATTTGACATTTTTGGACAAGGAGCCAAGATTTTCACAACAAGGTAAGTGTTAATTGAGAGTATAACATATTTTTATTGTTTAGTTGCTAAGTCATGTCCAAATCTTTGGCGACACTGTGGACTGCAGCCCACCCATCCTTTCTATCCATGGAATTTCCCAGGCAAGAATTACTGGAGTGGGGTTCCATTTCCTACTCCAGGGGATCTTTGTGATCCAGAAGTTGAATCTGTATCTCTTGTGACTCCTGCATTGCAGGCAGATTTTTTACCACTGAACCACTAAAGAACCCCATGAATGTCATATTCATATATCATTACCTTAGAAACTTAACCAGTATTTGTTGGATGCCTTCAACATGCCTAAAATAACTATTTTTTTCTTGGAAATAATGTAGTATTGTAGGTACTGTTTATCTCAGTTCTTTGGATGCAATATTCTCTCATCTTTCTTTTCCTTTGTATTGTCATGTTTATTGTGCTCCTTCTCTGCATTGAGCACTCTCTAAAGATTGCAGACAAAGTACTGTTAGGTTCTTGCATTTACATACCTTCAGAAGCTTTATAGTTTATCTATCAAAGCAAATAAAAAGACAATTTTTTTTTTTAGCCATGCTGCACGGCATGAGGGATCCCAGTTCCACAACCAGGGATCAAACTTGTGCCCTTTTAATAGAAGCACAAAATCTTAACCACTGAACTGCCAGAGAGCCCTGATAGACAATCGAAAAAGTAATTACAATAGAAGATGTAAAACATGCTGCACTGAAAGAATTACTGGAAATCATGGAGCCCATTGCAAAAAACTTGCTCTTGTTTAGGGATGATCAGAAACAACCCAGTGGAAGAGATATTGAAGTTTAATGGAGAATAAGAGAAAGAAATTATTAACAACAAAGAAGCTTTATGTGTAATTTCATTTATTTCTTTCCCAAATCCTAAAAGATATCAAAGTTCTGTATGTTACAAATAAAGAAATAAGAATGAGAAAAAAAAATAGTAAGTATTTCAAGGGTATCCTGATATAAAAGCCTGAGATTCAGAGTCAGGTTTTTCTGCATCTTCAGCCAAATGTTTTCCCTCGCAGAAGTGCAGTTTTCTAACCGGCTGCATTCCCAGAAATGGTAGACTGTAGAGATGCAAATTCATTTGCCCCCAAACCAATAGAACCAGAACCCTTGTGGTAAGTCTCAGCAATCTGTGTTTTACTGAGCCTTAGGTGATTCTGATGCTTCTGAAGTCTGAGAACCTTTGCTCTAAACATAATGAAGTAAAATGAATAACAGTGAGTTGGGCAGGTAACAATCCTCTAGGAGTTTAAAATTAGAAAGCTAAGTGCGTGTGTGCTCAGTTGTGCCTGATTCTGTGACCCATGAACTGCAACCTGCAAGGCTCCTCCATCCATGGGATTTTCCAGGCAAGAATTCTGGAGTAGGTTGCCATTTTCTCCTCCTCCAGAGAACCTACCTGACCTAGTGATTGAACCCTCAACTCTTAAATCTCCTGCATTGTCAGGCAGATTCTTTACTGCTGAGTCACCTGGGAAGCCCTAGAGAGGTAAGACAGGCTCACACACCAAAACAATGAAGGCAGAACAGTTGCCTTGTAACTGATTTCTTTTGGCTTTCTGACAGTTCACTATGCAGGAATTAGATTTACTGTTTGGATAATCAAGAAACTGAGCCAGAAAGACCTAATGAAGAAGGTGACATTGAAGTGGGACTTGAGGGCTAGGTAGGATCTTTTATTTTTTTCCACAATCACAAGTTTTTTTTATTTTGCTTTTTTCATTTTACAGGGTTTTGTTGTTTACAGATATGTTTAATTCCATATTAGTCATATGCATATCCCATTTCCCCCTAGCCCACTCTTCTAGGCCATCACATAGTCCCCATGTATGATCCCTTAGACCCACAACACACTGACAATAGTTATCTCTTTTATATAAGATAGTAGAGAGTTCCATGTTGCTATTTCCATATCTCTCACCCACTTTTCCCTCTCCCCAGTGTCCATAAATCTGTTCTCTATGACTATATTTCCATCAAAGCTCTGAGTGTGTATTTATCAGTATGAACTTACTAGATTCCATATATATGTGTTAGTATACTGTATCTGTCCTTCTCTTTTTAACTTACTTCATTGTGTATAATAGGTTTAATTCATCCATCGCAGAAGTGCAGTTTTCTAACCGGCTGCATTCCCAGAAATGGTAGACTGTAGAGATGCAAATTCATTTGCCCCCAAACCAATAGAACCAGAACCCTTGTGGTAAGTCTCAGCAATCTGTGTTTTACTGAGCCTTAGGTGATTCTGATGCTTCTGAAGTCTGAGAACCTTTGCTCTAAACATAATGAAGTAAAATGAATAACAGTGAGTTGGGCAGGTAACAATCCTCTAGGAGTTTAAAATTAGAAAGCTAAGTGCGTGTGTGCTCAGTTGTGCCTGATTCTGTGACCCATGAACTGCAACCTGCAAGGCTCCTCCATCCATGGGATTTTCCAGGCAAGAATTCTGGAGTAGGTTGCCATTTTCTCCTCCTCCAGAGAACCTACCTGACCTAGTGATTGAACCCTCAACTCTTAAATCTCCTGCATTGTCAGGCAGATTCTTTACTGCTGAGTCACCTGGGAAGCCCTAGAGAGGTAAGACAGGCTCACACACCAAAACAATGAAGGCAGAACAGTTGCCTTGTAACTGATTTCTTTTGGCTTTCTGACAGTTCACTATGCAGGAATTAGATTTACTGTTTGGATAATCAAGAAACTGAGCCAGAAAGACCTAATGAAGAAGGTGACATTGAAGTGGGACTTGAGGGCTAGGTAGGATCTTTTATTTTTTTCCACAATCACAAGTTTTTTATTTTGCTTTTTTCATTTTACAGGGTTTTGTTGTTTACAGATATGTTTAATTCCATATTAGTCATATGCATATCCCATTTCCCCCTAGCCCACTCTTCTAGGCCATCACATAGTCCCCATGTATGATCCCTTAGACCCACAACACACTGACAATAGTTATCTCTTTTATATAAGATAGTAGAGAGTTCCATGTTGCTATTTCCATATCTCTCACCCACTTTTCCCTCTCCCCAGTGTCCATAAATCTGTTCTCTATGACTATATTTCCATCAAAGCTCTGAGTGTGTATTTATCAGTATGAACTTACTAGATTCCATATATATGTGTTAGTATACTGTATCTGTCCTTCTCTTTTTAACTTACTTCATTGTGTATAATAGGTTCTAAATTCATCCATCTCATTTCTTCTGCATTTCTTTTAGTGGCTGAGAAATATTGCATTGTATATACTTATCAGAGCTTCTTTATCTATTTATTTCTGGATGGACACCTAGGTTGCTTCCATGATCTAGCTATTGTATAGACTGCTGCAATGAATATTGGGGTAGAGATGCCTCTTTCAATTTTGATTTCATCTGGGTATAACCCTAACAGTGGGATTGCTGGGTTAATTAGTGCCTCTATTCTTAACTTTTAGAGGAATATCCATACTGTCTTCCATAGTTGGTAGTATCAATTTACATTCCCACCAAAAATGCAGGAGTGTTCCCTTCTCTCCGCACCCTCTCCAAAATTTATTATCTGTAGATTTTTTGATGATGGCCATTCTGACTGGTGTGAGATGATATCTCATTGGAGTTCTGATTTGCATTTCTCTAATAATAAGTGATGTTGAGCATCTTCTCATGTGTATGTCTTCCTTAGATAGATATCTCTTTAGTTCTTTTCCCCAGTTTTTGATAGTGTTGTTTGTTCTTTCAGTATTGAGCTGTCTGAGCTGCTTGAATGTTTTGGAGATTATTTTTTTGTTTGTTGTTTCATTTGATATTATTTTCTCCCATTCTGTGGGTTGTCTGTTCACCTTGTTTGTAGTTTCTTTTGCTGTGCAGAAGCTTTTAAGTTTCATTAGGTCCCACACGTTTATTTTTATTTCCATTATTCTAGAGGTCAGGTCATAGAAGATCTCAGGGTTTTGTTGTTTACAGATATGTTTAATTCCATATTAGTCATATGCATATCCCATTTCCCCCTAGCCCACTCTTCTAGGCCATCACATAGTCCCCATGTATGATCCCTTAGACCCACAACACACTGACAATAGTTATCTCTTTTATATAAGATAGTAGAGAGTTCCATGTTGCTATTTCCATATCTCTCACCCACTTTTCCCTCTCCCCAGTGTCCATAAATCTGTTCTCTATGACTATATTTCCATCAAAGCTCTGAGTGTGTATTTATCAGTATGAACTTACTAGATTCCATATATATGTGTTAGTATACTGTATCTGTCCTTCTCTTTTTAACTTACTTCATTGTGTATAATAGGTTCTAAATTCATCCATCTCATTTCTTCTGCATTTCTTTTAGTGGCTGAGAAATATTGCATTGTATATACTTATCAGAGCTTCTTTATCTATTTATTTCTGGATGGACACCTAGGTTGCTTCCATGATCTAGCTATTGTATAGACTGCTGCAATGAATATTGGGGTAGAGATGCCTCTTTCAATTTTGATTTCATCTGGGTATAACCCTAACAGTGGGATTGCTGGGTTAATTAGTGCCTCTATTCTTAACTTTTAGAGGAATATCCATACTGTCTTCCATAGTTGGTAGTATCAATTTACATTCCCACCAAAAATGCAGGAGTGTTCCCTTCTCTCCGCACCCTCTCCAAAATTTATTATCTGTAGATTTTTTGATGATGGCCATTCTGACTGGTGTGAGATGATATCTCATTGGAGTTCTGATTTGCATTTCTCTAATAATAAGTGATGTTGAGCATCTTCTCATGTGTATGTCTTCCTTAGATAGATATCTCTTTAGTTCTTTTCCCCAGTTTTTGATAGTGTTGTTTGTTCTTTCAGTATTGAGCTGTCTGAGCTGCTTGAATGTTTTGGAGATTATTTTTTTGTTTGTTGTTTCATTTGATATTATTTTCTCCCATTCTGTGGGTTGTCTGTTCACCTTGTTTGTAGTTTCTTTTGCTGTGCAGAAGCTTTTAAGTTTCATTAGGTCCCACACGTTTATTTTTATTTCCATTATTCTAGAGGTCAGGTCATAGAAGATCTTGCTTTGATTTATGTCACAGAGTATACTGCCTATATTCTTCTCCAAGAGTTTTATGGTCTCTGGTCTTACTTTTAGGTCTTTAATCCATTTTGAGTTTATATTTGTGTATGGTATTTGTGTATGGTGTAAGGGAATGTTCCAACTTTATTCTCCTGCATGTACCTGTCCAATTTCCCAACACCATTTGTTGAAGAGGCTGTCTTTGTCCCATTTTATATTTTCTCATCCTTTGCAAAAATATGCCCATATGGGAAGGATTTTGATCTATGTAAGTGTGTGGAGTGTACAGTCGTTCATGAACTATATACCACCATATTTCCATATACATGGAATTCTCCGAGTATAAATACTAGAGTAGGTAGCCATTCCCTTCTCCAGGGAATCTTCCCAACCCAGGGATCAAACCTGGGTCTCCTGCACTGCAGATGAGTTCTTTACCATCTGAGCCACCAGGGAAGTCAGGTGGCATTGTTGGTAAAGAGCTCAACTGCCAATGTAGCAGACTTAGTTTCTTAATGTCAGAGTTACTGAGAAGAACAGAACTAGTAATGGAAAGGAAGGATGGATTAGAATGACTTAGGATTTATTAGAGAATAAATTTTCCACAGACCTTCTGGCTGACAGGAAACAAAAAAATGTATTTAATAATTTTCCTAGGTAAAGGATTCTCTACCCCAATAATATAATTACTATTGGAAAGAGAAAATAATTCAAGAGGCTAAGACCATCTTGAAATGAATCATACTCCCAAGCTCCAGGTCACAGTATGGATTGCAGAGGATCTCTTTGTCCTACAAATGAAGTGATTTAAAAACAAGCAAACAGGGGCAGTGGCAATGCCCCCAGGCATCCCAGATAGGGCACTGTCCATACTGCATCATTGATTGGCTCCGAGTTTTGCTTTAGTTCTTTTCCCCAGTTTTTGATAGTGTTGTTTGTTCTTTCAGTATTGAGCTGTCTGAGCTGCTTGAATGTTTTGGAGATTATTTTTTTGTTTGTTGTTTCATTTGATATTATTTTCTCCCATTCTGTGGGTTGTCTGTTCACCTTGTTTGTAGTTTCTTTTGCTGTGCAGAAGCTTTTAAGTTTCATTAGGTCCCACACGTTTATTTTTATTTCCATTATTCTAGAGGTCAGGTCATAGAAGATCTTGCTTTGATTTATGTCACAGAGTATACTGCCTATATTCTTCTCCAAGAGTTTTATGGTCTCTGGTCTTACTTTTAGGTCTTTAATCCATTTTGAGTTTATATTTGTGTATGGTATTTGTGTATGGTGTAAGGGAATGTTCCAACTTTATTCTCCTGCATGTACCTGTCCAATTTCCCAACACCATTTGTTGAAGAGGCTGTCTTTGTCCCATTTTATATTTTCTCATCCTTTGCAAAAATATGCCCATATGGGAAGGATTTTGATCTATGTAAGTGTGTGGAGTGTACAGTCGTTCATGAACTATATACCACCATATTTCCATATACATGGAATTCTCCGAGTATAAATACTAGAGTAGGTAGCCATTCCCTTCTCCAGGGAATCTTCCCAACCCAGGGATCAAACCTGGGTCTCCTGCACTGCAGATGAGTTCTTTACCATCTGAGCCACCAGGGAAGTCAGGTGGCATTGTTGGTAAAGAGCTCAACTGCCAATGTAGCAGACTTAGTTTCTTAATGTCAGAGTTACTGAGAAGAACAGAACTAGTAATGGAAAGGAAGGATGGATTAGAATGACTTAGGATTTATTAGAGAATAAATTTTCCACAGACCTTCTGGCTGACAGGAAACAAAAAAATGTATTTAATAATTTTCCTAGGTAAAGGATTCTCTACCCCAATAATATAATTACTATTGGAAAGAGAAAAATAATTCAAGAGGCTAAGACCATCTTGAAATGAATCATACTCCCAAGCTCCAGGTCACAGTATGGATTGCAGAGGATCTCTTTGTCCTACAAATGAAGTGATTTAAAAACAAGCAAACAGGGGCAGTGGCAATGCCCCCAGGCATCCCAGATAGGGCACTGTCCATACTGCATCATTGATAAACATTGCCAAAGGGCTGAAGAAGAAGGTCAATTTAGCCTAATGGACAGTAAAGGGCCTGCCAGGTGACCTTAGTCATAAATAACCTGCATGCCGATGTAAGAGACATAAGAGATATGGATTCAATGCCTGGGTTGAAAAGATTGCCTGCAAGATGGCATGGCAACCCACTTCATTATTGTTGCCTGAAAAATCCCGTGGACAGAGAAGCCTGGCAGGCTACAGTCCAAGGGGTCGAAAAGAGTCAGACATGACTGAGGTGAATGAGTACACAAGAGGAGAGATGGCCCAGAAAGGGAGCAGAAAAAAGATCCATTTTCAAACTACAAAGTATAAACTAAGCTGAAAGAGGATGCAGAATTAAACCAAGAATCTTAAGATGAGGAAGAAAATAATCACTCAACCTAAGGAGAAACCAGCCTCTGAAGAAGTAAGAGGGCAAGAAGCCACATCTGATTCACGTCTCACTGCCTGAACTTTCCTTCCTGTGCATTCCAAAGGAATATATAGTTTTTTTATTTTTTGGCCACTTTTATTGGTGTTTCATTTATTTATTTTTCATCCATCTTTGTTCTTTGGCCTGTGTGGGTCTCCCTTTGCAGTGGCCTCTCCTGTAGCAGAGCACCGCTCTGGGCGAATGGGCTCCAGAGTGCCAGCTGGTAATTGGACAAACCAGTCTACCCACTCTGCAGCACGTGGGATCTTCCCGGGCCAGGGATCGAATCGGCGCCCCTTGCAGTGTAAGGCAGGCTCTTTACCCACTGGACCACCAGGGAAGCCCCCAAAGGAATAGTTTTGTCAACTATTTTGTGAATACATATTTTCAATAGCTATAGAAAGGCATTTTAAAGAGGGTTAATTCCGCCTCATCCCATTTTTTAAGACATATTTTTTTAAAAAACAGTGTACATGCTTTAAGAAGTGAAATCTCATGGTTATGGTTTTTATCTGTGTGCATCCAAAAAGTGTTGGAATATGATATTAATGGAGGTTTTTGTCTTATGTTTCAACATAAAATTTCAGTGTTCAAAACTAAAGAAAATTGGAAAACCAGTGTTTGACAGGACAGAAGCAAAAATATGTGGAAAAGCAGGTTTAAATTTCATCCAACATACAACTCAGGGCTGTGAACTTTGTATAAGTTAGCACACACATCTAATTCCAGCATGTTATAGGCAGGTTAACATATCTCATATTCCAAATAAACAGTGCGAAACATGGACATTTTCAGTTTAAGAGAATTAAATTTCTAAGAAATGACCTTTCCCAGCTACTGAATGTAAAATATTGAGGTCGTTCAAGAAACAAATAGTTGGCACCTAGGGAAATTGGAATATTTAAAAACACGCCTTGAAGAGCTAAATGACCTTTACTTTTTCTCACTAAATATAAAATGCTCACCTGCGTTCAGATTACACATTTATTGAGAGAGTTTGAGTTGAGGTGTCCGAGCATTTAGACTTAAGGCATTAGATTTGGAAAAACTCATAGCATTAAAATGAAGGGGAGTTTGCCTGGGAAGATTTTTATCTCTACAGCTAATGCCTCAGGAGAAAAGCGAATGGAAATTCCCTGTAATCTAATACACTTAGCTAAAACACAAAGCCATGGCTACTTTCACTTACAAAACTTGCAGTTAAAGGATGTAGTTTCCCCTTTTCTCTAATTTGGCCAGGGAATAAGGGGGTTGAGTCAGGCTTAGGAGCTATTGTGGTATTTCTGTCTTATTAACACCATGTTTTGATAATCAGGTAGTTAGAGACACTTCTCTAGTTCTTCCATCTTTGGGTTGCAGATTTTTTCAAGCATTTCCTCTCCATTTCTACGCTAAAAATAAATAATGCCTACTCAGTAACTAGAAAGAAATTTTATTTATTTATCTGTATGTTTAAATGTTTTTGCTATGCAGGGAAGCGTGTGGGATCTTAGTTCCCACACCAGGGATCGAGCACCACCCCCTGTGTTAGGAGGGTGGAGTCTTAATCACTGGTCTGTCAAGGAATTCCTAGAAATAAATTTTTTTTTAAAGGAAATCATATAATAAAACCCAGATTTCTCTCTTTTCCTGTGGGATAAGGGCCCCGGTAGTGTAGCTACCCTATTGTACAGGTCTTGTTTCCTCTTAGGTTTTCTTTCAAAGTCTTTTTGGTATAAATCTTTAGTGTAAATGCCCATATTATTTAGATTATTTGGAAGTTTCTCGCCTTCAACTGATGCTTCCTTTATTGCATTCAAAGTAAGGTTATCAATGTGAAAATATCACTACCAGAATTAGTAGCATAGCTACTATGGGAAGAGGGTAGGTAATAGAGTGGGATCAGTATTTGTGATAGATTGAAAGGCTTACAAGTTCAATTTCAATTTCTTTCAAATGAAAGAAAGTTAGAGTTTTACTGGTATTTTGGGACTTCTCAGGTGTCACTAGTTGTCAAGAAACCACCTGCCAATGCAAGAGACTTAAGAGCTGTGGGTTTGATCACTAGGTCAGGGAGATCCCCCAGAGAAGGGATGACAACCCATTCTAGCCTTCTTGCATGAAAAATCTCAAGGACAGAGGAACCTGATAGCTTTAAACACATTTATTGAGAGAGTTTGAGTTGAGGTGTCCGAGCATTTAGACTTAAGGCATTAGATTTGGAAAAACTCATAGCATTAAAATGAAGGGGAGTTTGCCTGGGAAGATTTTTATCTCTACAGCTAATGCCTCAGGAGAAAAGCGAATGGAAATTCCCTGTAATCTAATACACTTAGCTAAAACACAAAGCCATGGCTACTTTCACTTACAAAACTTGCAGTTAAAGGATGTAGTTTCCCCTTTTCTCTAATTTGGCCAGGGAATAAGGGGGTTGAGTCAGGCTTAGGAGCTATTGTGGTATTTCTGTCTTATTAACACCATGTTTTGATAATCAGGTAGTTAGAGACACTTCTCTAGTTCTTCCATCTTTGGGTTGCAGATTTTTTTTCAAGCATTTCCTCTCCATTTCTACGCTAAAAATAAATAATGCCTACTCAGTAACTAGAAAGAAATTTTATTTATTTATCTGTATGTTTAAATGTTTTTGCTATGCAGGGAAGCGTGTGGGATCTTAGTTCCCACACCAGGGATCGAGCACCACCCCCTGTGTTAGGAGGGTGGAGTCTTAATCACTGGTCTGTCAAGGAATTCCTAGAAATAAATTTTTTTTTAAAGGAAATCATATAATAAAACCCAGATTTCTCTCTTTTCCTGTGGGATAAGGGCCCCGGTAGTGTAGCTACCCTATTGTACAGGTCTTGTTTCCTCTTAGGTTTTCTTTCAAAGTCTTTTTGGTATAAATCTTTAGTGTAAATGCCCATATTATTTAGATTATTTGGAAGTTTCTCGCCTTCAACTGATGCTTCCTTTATTGCATTCAAAGTAAGGTTATCAATGTGAAAATATCACTACCAGAATTAGTAGCATAGCTACTATGGGAAGAGGGTAGGTAATAGAGTGGGATCAGTATTTGTGATAGATTGAAAGGCTTACAAGTTCAATTTCAATTTCTTTCAAATGAAAGAAAGTTAGAGTTTTACTGGTATTTTGGGACTTCTCAGGTGTCACTAGTTGTCAAGAAACCACCTGCCAATGCAAGAGACTTAAGAGCTGTGGGTTTGATCACTAGGTCAGGGAGATCCCCCAGAGAAGGGATGACAACCCATTCTAGCCTTCTTGCATGAAAAATCTCAAGGACAGAGGAACCTGGTGTGTTACAGTTGATGGAGCTACAAAGAGTCAGATCTGACTAAAGTGACGTAACATACATGCAATGGTATTTTGAATATATGTTATAATTTTTCATATGGGCTTGATTTTCTGTTGGGAATGAGTGGTTACGTCTTAGAGAGTTCTAAGCAATTAAGACTATTTGAAGGAAAGTGAAGTTATTTGTATAATCTGTACAGACACAGACACAGTGAAATCGTTCAGTCATGTCCCAGAAGTTCCCTGTCTTAGAGAAATCCTCCAGTCCCTATCTTACATCAAGACATTGTCTTTGTGAGAAGGGAGTTCAAAATCAACATTCTTAGCAACACTTCCACACAGAGATCTGAGAACCAAACTGGCAAACTTGGTCCTCTATAGGTTTTTAGTTTATCTTAAATTCTTTTTGTCCACAAAGAGTCCCCAAAGCCAGACATGTAAATCATGTCAAACCAAAGTATTCCTTCATAGTCCTTTTAAAATATGCCTGCAAATCACTCCACAATCCTATATCTAGGAATTTGTCCTAAGAACATAATGTGTGACATACATGAAAGACCAAGTCAATAATTAAGAATTTGGTTAAAAATATAGGTGTTATACAGTTGCTAAGTCATTGATTCTTTTGACTACATGGACTGCAGCATACCAAGCTTCCCTGCCCTTCACTATCTCCTGGAGTTTGTTTAAATTTATGTCCACTGAGTCAATAGTGCAATCTAAATCTTTTGGTATAAATCTTTAGTGTAAATGCCCATATTATTTAGATTATTTGGAAGTTTCTCGCCTTCAACTGATGCTTCCTTTATTGCATTCAAAGTAAGGTTATCAATGTGAAAATATCACTACCAGAATTAGTAGCATAGCTACTATGGGAAGAGGGTAGGTAATAGAGTGGGATCAGTATTTGTGATAGATTGAAAGGCTTACAAGTTCAATTTCAATTTCTTTCAAATGAAAGAAAGTTAGAGTTTTACTGGTATTTTGGGACTTCTCAGGTGTCACTAGTTGTCAAGAAACCACCTGCCAATGCAAGAGACTTAAGAGCTGTGGGTTTGATCACTAGGTCAGGGAGATCCCCCAGAGAAGGGATGACAACCCATTCTAGCCTTCTTGCATGAAAAATCTCAAGGACAGAGGAACCTGGTGTGTTACAGTTGATGGAGCTACAAAGAGTCAGATCTGACTAAAGTGACGTAACATACATGCAATGGTATTTTGAATATATGTTATAATTTTTCATATGGGCTTGATTTTCTGTTGGGAATGAGTGGTTACGTCTTAGAGAGTTCTAAGCAATTAAGACTATTTGAAGGAAAGTGAAGTTATTTGTATAATCTGTACAGACACAGACACAGTGAAATCGTTCAGTCATGTCCCAGAAGTTCCCTGTCTTAGAGAAATCCTCCAGTCCCTATCTTACATCAAGACATTGTCTTTGTGAGAAGGGAGTTCAAAATCAACATTCTTAGCAACACTTCCACACAGAGATCTGAGAACCAAACTGGCAAACTTGGTCCTCTATAGGTTTTTAGTTTATCTTAAATTCTTTTTGTCCACAAAGAGTCCCCAAAGCCAGACATGTAAATCATGTCAAACCAAAGTATTCCTTCATAGTCCTTTTAAAATATGCCTGCAAATCACTCCACAATCCTATATCTAGGAATTTGTCCTAAGAACATAATGTGTGACATACATGAAAGACCAAGTCAATAATTAAGAATTTGGTTAAAAATATAGGTGTTATACAGTTGCTAAGTCATTGATTCTTTTTGACTACATGGACTGCAGCATACCAAGCTTCCCTGCCCTTCACTATCTCCTGGAGTTTGTTTAAATTTATGTCCACTGAGTCAATAGTGCAATCTAACCATCTCATTTTCTGTCTTCCCTTTTTCCTTTTGCCTTCAATCTCTCCTAGCATCAGTCTTTTCCAATGAATCCTTTTTTTGTACCAAAGAGCCAAAATATTGGAGCTTCAGCATCAGTCCTTCCAGTGAATATTCAGGGTTGATTTCCTTTAGGACTGACTGGTTTGATCTCCTTTTAGTCCAAGGGACTCTCAAGAGCCTTCCCCAGCACCATAATTCAAAAGTATCAACTGAAGAATGTACAACTATTACAAACAAGTTTTTTAAAGAATATCTATGGATGAAGATAGTAGTTGTGTGTTTTAAAGACAAAAGGGAGGCTGATAAAATATTTACAGCAAATAGGCACATGTTTGGAAAAAATAACCCACAGATTTAAGGATATGTATATAATATGATGTTTTATGATCACTTATTTTTATTTTCTGCTTCTGTATTTTTTCATTTTCTCCAATAAATATGTATTATTTGTGCAGTTAAAATTAATTAAAAGTAACTTGTTCGGGCTTCCCCTGGTGGTCCACTGGGTAAGGACACAGCCTTGCAGTGCAAGGGCCGCTGGTTCGATCCCTGGCCTGGGAAGATCCCATGTGCCGCGGAGTGGCCAGACCAATGTGTCCAATTACCGAGCCGGAGCTCTGGAGCGCATGCACCCAGAGCCAGCACTCTGCAACGACAGACACCACTGTGATGGGAGGCCCACAGGAGCCAAAGAACAAAGACGGATGAAAATAGAGAAATGAAAGACCAATAGAAGTGGCCCGCCCGCTCCCCTCCCTCCCCAACCCGACTCCCGCCCAAAATAAATAAATAAATAAATCTTTTAAAAAAAAAGTTCAATATAGGTAAATCGTTAAGTTCATGTCATATCTGCTGATTTACTTCCTGGGCATTCCTTTGGTGCTTGGAAGGACAATCTGGCTGAGTACTTCTTGCTTAAGGACTTCAAGACAAGCTTGGCCTCCAGCTTCCTCCAGTCACTGAGAAAAAGTAAAAGCCTCTCTCCATAGCAACTTCCTCCAGTTTACTATTTCCAGATAGCAAGAGAAAGGTTTCCAAGTGTCAGACTTGCCATATTTTAGAATGGTCACCATCCTCTCCCTCAAACCTTGGATTGTGGGGAGGGGCGGGGAGAGGAGGGGCACCATTGGATTGTATTCCCATCCCCTTCCCAAACATGTCAATAGAGATGTGAAAAAGAGCACATCAGATCTGGTTACTCAAACTCTGCATCTTTCCCAAGAATCCTGGAACTTTGATTGACCTTTGGTAATCACCCTTGGGCATGTGACCTTTAGGATGCTTTTTATAGTACTAATTGATAATGTTGCTATAGCTGTCTGGAGTCATGGGGTATGCTGTATCTGCCCATCAGGACCTGTCAACATTGATTTATGCAAACATTAAGATTGATGATGTTCCTTTTCACTGTTGGAATTCTGAATTTCAGTTACTGTGGTTATTTGCATAGTGGGATGCGTCTACATGACCAGTTTCATTTAAAACTTGGATCCTGAGACTCAAGCAGAGCTTCTCTGGGCAAAAACATACCTTGATAGTTCCCAGATAGAGAGGAAACTGCCTTTTTTTGTGATCAAAGATAGGGAAAGTGATCAGAATCCTGTGCTTGATATCTTTGGACTGCCTTAAAAGAATGTCCTTTTTCTCTTGCTCTTGTTCATTTTCCTGTACTAAACTTCACTTGTGTATACAACCTGCTGTCTGGTTTTCTGAGTCCTTTTTCGAGTCCTTCTAGCAAATCAGAGGGGCTTCCCTGGTAGCACAGACAGTAAAGTATCTGTAATTCAGGAGACCTTGATTCCATCCTTGGGTCAGGAAGATCCCCTGGAGAAGGGAATGACTATCCACTAAAGTATTCTTGCCTGGAGAATCCCATGGACAGAGTCTGTAGGGTTGCAAGAGTCAGACACAACTTAGTGACTAAATACCACCACCAGCAAATCAGAAAAATTTAGGGTAGTGATCAGACCCCCAAAATATAATCCCTCCATTCCACCTGGGACTCTCAAATCCACACAGTCTGCTTTGCCATTTCTATTACTGACCAAGATTGTATTTCATGTTTGCCTAGAATTCAGTTATGTAACAATCACTTTAGGGTCAGTGATCAGACCCCAAAATATATTAGAATGGTCACCATCCTCTCCTCAAACCTTGGATTGTGGGAGGGGCGGGAGAGGAGGGCACCATTGGATTGTATTCCCATCCCTTCCCAAACATGTCAATAGAGATGTGAAAAAGAGCACATCAGATCTGGTTACTCAAACTCTGCATCTTTCCCAAGAATCCTGGAACTTTGATTGACCTTTGGTAATCACCCTTGGGCATGTGACCTTTAGGATGCTTTTTATAGTACTAATTGATAATGTTGCTATAGCTGTCTGGAGTCATGGGGTATGCTGTATCTGCCCATCAGGACCTGTCAACATTGATTTATGCAAACATTAAGATTGATGATGTTCCTTTTCACTGTTGGAATTCTGAATTTCAGTTACTGTGGTTATTTGCATAGTGGGATGCGTCTACATGACCAGTTTCATTTAAAACTTGGATCCTGAGACTCAAGCAGAGCTTCTCTGGGCAAAAACATACCTTGATAGTTCCCAGATAGAGAGGAAACTGCCTTTTTTTGTGATCAAAGATAGGGAAAGTGATCAGAATCCTGTGCTTGATATCTTTGGACTGCCTTAAAAGAATGTCCTTTTTCTCTTGCTCTTGTTCATTTTCCTGTACTAAACTTCACTTGTGTATACAACCTGCTGTCTGGTTTTCTGAGTCCTTTTTCGAGTCCTTCTAGCAAATCAGAGGGGCTTCCCTGGTAGCACAGACAGTAAAGTATCTGTAATTCAGGAGACCTTGATTCCATCCTTGGGTCAGGAAGATCCCCTGGAGAAGGGAATGACTATCCACTAAAGTATTCTTGCCTGGAGAATCCCATGGACAGAGTCTGTAGGGTTGCAAGAGTCAGACACAACTTAGTGACTAAATACCACCACCAGCAAATCAGAAAAATTTAGGGTAGTGATCAGACCCCCAAAATATAATCCCTCCATTCCACCTGGGACTCTCAAATCCACACAGTCTGCTTTGCCATTTCTATTACTGACCAAGATTGTATTTCATGTTTGCCTAGAATTCAGTTATGTAACAATCACTTTGCAGAGTGTTTGAATCTAAGATGCTTTCTTCAGTGATCTACTATTTTTGTACTTTTACATCCCCAGCTGAGGAACTTACCAAGAGAGGTGTGAAGCAAGACTCTACTGCTGTAAACTAGAGGACTGTATAGTTAGTGTTGAGATCACCTTTCTGAATAAAGAAAACAAAACCAAAGAGAGGCATAGGCAGGAGACTATGAACATGGAGGTTGCAGATGAAACCAATAGAAAGAAGCCAAATTGCCTGAGCTCCCAGTGGCTACTTCATTTTTTTAGTTCTTTGGTGTTAATTGATTTGTGGTAGTTATTCAAGAAAAATAGTCCTTGATGCTTACTGTCATTTATCTGATAACTTCTCCAGCCTGAAGAGTTATTAATTCCCTGCTCAGTCTTTGTCTCTTACCCTATATACTTTATTCCTTCAGTTTTCCTCCTAGGAGAAAATTTTAAATCATTAATCACTTGTTGAACATATCTGAGATATCTTAAAATTTTATATACTATGCTTCAGGTGTGAAGTTCCATTGGTAATGTAACTTTTAGCTCTTAATATGGATCTGTCACTGGAAAATCAGCAACTTCCACTTCTATATGTTTTCTTTTGCATGAAGGCCAGTCCTATATCCCCTAACTAAGAACATGCCTACATTTGAGAGAATAGATACATATTCCCAAGTATTTAGATTTCTGGGAGTTTCCTGAAATGGGATAATGGGGATGTGTGACTGTACCATGGTAGTTTTGTGTTTTATAGACTTGAAGTGTAAAATCTATGAATCAGATTGCATAAATGGGCAAGAGCACATACATATGCACAAATGCTTGCTTTGATTAATAGTCATTCCTAAATTTAGTATTTTCTCAGGAGAAGAACCTTTAAAAAACAAAAGCAAGTAAAAATTTTCTTCAAGCATATGGGTTCACCCATGGACAGAGTCTGTAGGGTTGCAAGAGTCAGACACAACTTAGTGACTAAATACCACCACCAGCAAATCAGAAAAATTTAGGGTAGTGATCAGACCCCCAAAATATAATCCCTCCATTCCACCTGGGACTCTCAAATCCACACAGTCTGCTTTGCCATTTCTATTACTGACCAAGATTGTATTTCATGTTTGCCTAGAATTCAGTTATGTAACAATCACTTTGCAGAGTGTTTGAATCTAAGATGCTTTCTTCAGTGATCTACTATTTTTGTACTTTTACATCCCCAGCTGAGGAACTTACCAAGAGAGGTGTGAAGCAAGACTCTACTGCTGTAAACTAGAGGACTGTATAGTTAGTGTTGAGATCACCTTTCTGAATAAAGAAAACAAAACCAAAGAGAGGCATAGGCAGGAGACTATGAACATGGAGGTTGCAGATGAAACCAATAGAAAGAAGCCAAATTGCCTGAGCTCCCAGTGGCTACTTCATTTTTTTAGTTCTTTGGTGTTAATTGATTTGTGGTAGTTATTCAAGAAAAATAGTCCTTGATGCTTACTGTCATTTATCTGATAACTTCTCCAGCCTGAAGAGTTATTAATTCCCTGCTCAGTCTTTGTCTCTTACCCTATATACTTTATTCCTTCAGTTTTCCTCCTAGGAGAAAATTTTAAATCATTAATCACTTGTTGAACATATCTGAGATATCTTAAAATTTTATATACTATGCTTCAGGTGTGAAGTTCCATTGGTAATGTAACTTTTAGCTCTTAATATGGATCTGTCACTGGAAAATCAGCAACTTCCACTTCTATATGTTTTCTTTTGCATGAAGGCCAGTCCTATATCCCCTAACTAAGAACATGCCTACATTTGAGAGAATAGATACATATTCCCAAGTATTTAGATTTCTGGGAGTTTCCTGAAATGGGATAATGGGGATGTGTGACTGTACCATGGTAGTTTTGTGTTTTATAGACTTGAAGTGTAAAATCTATGAATCAGATTGCATAAATGGGCAAGAGCACATACATATGCACAAATGCTTGCTTTGATTAATAGTCATTCCTAAATTTAGTATTTTCTCAGGAGAAGAACCTTTTTAAAAAAACAAAAGCAGATGTGTGAAAAAGATTGTCTTCAAGCATATGGGTTCATTTGGAACTATCTTGTTTTATTTCAACATTTTCAAATGTCTTATCATTCTTGATCCACGATAACTTAAACTGTCTACACCTTGTTAATCTTGTTGATATTATCAGACCTATGGCCAAATATTTTCTCTCCTATCTTCACCTTAAAAGTTAAGCTGAGTGTTTGACTAGGCAGGAAGCAGTAGAGCATTGGATTAGTACTTTGCTATCTGTTCTTCAGCAACAATAGTGGGGCTTTTACTAAATTTAGTGATAATTCCAATTCCACTCAGGTCAATATTAAAATCTTTTCTGTAATGCTCCTTCCATTATGAAAGGAAGATATCAATGTTTTTCATTACATAATTGTTCAACCTATACAATCTTTAAACTAATTCATACAATTAGATAACACTGAAACAGAAATTTATGTTTGTCATACAATAATAAAGTTGACCCATCTGACTCCTGGAGTATCATTTGCCTTCAGGATAATCACTGCTTGACCTGTCATTTACTGAGAGTTACAAAGAATCCAGCAATTGACAGGAGTGAGGCCAGTTGTTTTTTGCAGAATATTAAGCAATTATATTCCTATCGTTAACAGTAAAATGTTTTCAAAATTGCCCTACAAAATAGCACAGTATGTCTAACTCATTGGATACTGAAGTGGTCTTTTTTGCCAAAATTACAGCATCAAATACATGTTTTTTATTAATGTAAAGAGTTTTTGTTTCCAATTTGTCTTTATAATAATAGAAGTACACTATTTTTCCTTCCTCCTCAGTTTTTCTTTTTCCTCAATAGGAGACAAGTAGGTATCAGGCACTGACCAATCGAAAAGCAGAATGAGCCAAGATAAAGTAACTGTGGATCTGGAGAGGGGAATGCCTAGAAACTCAATGCATGATGGCTTCTAGCAGTCCTGCACATTATACAGTGTGCAAAACAGAAGAGAGAAAAGGTCTAAACTGAAGAGTGAATAAAAAGCATGATAAAGTTCTACTAGAGAAAGTATATAAGAGAACAGGTTTATTTAGGGAGGCAATATAGCCAAGATATATTTTCTATGTTGTTTGACTCAGTAGTAAAGTACCCGCCTGCTAATGCATGAGATGCGTGTTTGATCCCTGAGTTGGAAAGATCTCCTGGAGAAGGAAAAGGCAACCCACTCCTGTATTCTTGCATGGAAGGCATCATGGACAGATAAGCCTGGTGGACCACAGTCCAGGGAGTTGCTAACAGTCAGACACAACTTAGTGACTGAACAACAGCATAGCCAAGATCTAGGTAGACCTTGATTGGAACTCCAACCTCATGATCTCCTAATTGTGTGATTTTGGTTAAATAACTGAACGCTTCTACATTTCAGTTACTGTAACTGCAAAGGAGAAAGCATGATAGCTTGTAATATAATATTTCACAAGTGCTGTCTTGACACAGTTTTGAGATCATGGTTAAAAATGCTCCCATTGCAGAATCTTTGCCAAGCCCTCCATTGTCATAAAGCTACATCAACCATGTAGCAGGAAAAAAATTATGTTTACTCAATATCTATGTATTCCCACAGCTCCCTTGAAGCTGGGTAGGACATGGTGACTAGTTTTAAGCAATGGCCTGTGATTTGTCACCCCCAGGGTGTGGCTGTATAAAGTTCTTTAGACTCTTCAGCCGTCTTTTCTCTATTACCAAGATCATGGAGGTCACATGATGTTGAAATAGATGAACCATAAGATAAGGCTTGTCTGGCCTTTTAAAATATCTTTTAGAATAAAGCCATCAGGGGAATCCCTGGTGGTCCAGTGGTTCTCAGCTTTCACTGCCAAGGATGCAGGTTCGATCTCTGGTCGGGAAAATAAAATAGCACAAGTGAGAAAAAAGAAAAGAAAGCTGTCAGACCCACAGTAGAAATAAGCCTGTATATGATGTCAATGATATTTCAGTATTATTTATCATGGAAACAGAATCTTTCAAATTCTTACTAACATAGGTCTGAGAATTTAGAACTCAGATGTGAGAGCAAGTAATGAGGAAAAGTCTTAAATTGGTTGACTCATTTTTCAAATTAACCCTGAAAAAATTTAAGTGGTCAGTGTGTTTTCTGTCTGTAAATAAGCTAGAGATTTGGGAAGGGCATTAAGTTTTGCTACAGAAAAAAAAAAGCATTTATCACACATTTACTTTAAATGTTTAAAGAAAAACAATTATAAACAATTATAAACAAACATTAAAAACAATTTGCTATATCATTATAAATATTATAAGGTAAATCTTATTTAGTATGAAAGTGAAAGTGATAGTTGCTCGGTCATGTCCAACTCTTTGTGAACCCCATGGTCTGTAGCCTCTGGCAGGCTCCTCTGTCCATGGGATTCTCCAGGCAAGAATACTGAAGTGGGTTGCCATGCCTCCCTCCAGGCGATCTTCCCAACTCAGGGATCAACGCGGGGTCTCTTGAGTCTCCTGCATTGGCAGGTGGCTTTTTTACTGTGAGAGCCACCTGGGAAGCCATTAAGTTATTTTGATGTCAAGTGGGTTTACGTACCAGCAATGTCCTCTTTTTGTGCAGTTTGAAAAAGCTTCTTAACCATACTAAAATTTCACTTTCCTCATTTATGAAAAGAGGAAAATGATAATAGCTGGTAAGGTTGTAGTAAATAATCAAATGAGACAATGAGTACAAATTCTTAACAAAGCACAAAGACATATGGGAAAACTTCAATCTACTACTATTTTAATGTTGTTTTATGGGCTGGAAATACACATAAATAAAACTTTACAAAGTGGAGGTAAGATGATTGAATACATCCCAATAAGACATGGAAAAAGATGATATAAGATGTTTATGGTAACTAGAATGAGATCTTAAGGTTTTATTCTCAGGATATCTTATGGTATGTATGTGCCTCTTGCAATAAGAATTGGTAGACAGCTAATAGAATGTATCTTTAAAGCTTGGAATCTTGGTTTTACTTTGTTTCTAAAAGAGGCAAAAACTTGGATTTATATCATTTTGTAGAACACTTTACTTATCTTCAAAATATAAATAAATAGAAATGGTTTTGCAAGATGGGTATTTTTCTTTTAAAAATGTATGTGTAACTTGCAAGAGCAGGTATTTCAATATTCACCTGTCCCATGTGTAATATTTGGTCTAGTCTCCTGATTGCTATTTTGTGGTAAATTGTTCTGTTTATAGATTTGAAATTACTGTCTGGGTGACAGTCTTCTTTCGAATCTTAAGATGATTATCTAGTGGCTTTGCTCCCTATATGGTTCATCATACAGCTTGATAATACTGTGGAGGGAAATACAATTAGCTAACTACACACCTGCTCAGTTTACAGTTTTAGGAGTGTAACTTATTCTATGATATACATCTTGGGGCTTGTGATGAAATTGCTTGAAAATAGAGGTTCTGTATAAAACTTTTCGATGTCTTAACATCTCTTTAAATATTTTGGTTAATATGTTCTTCCCATATTCCTTCTCTATATGTATACAAAAATGTATATGAACATATGGAGAATCAGTACATACATAAATGTAATGAATTCAGAACTCTTGTAGTGTTAAGTAATAAAACATAGCTAGAGTTTTAATTCTGACATTTATTTTAGCTTCTAACTTTTTGCTCTGTAAACAATTTCTCCATAGTACTTTTGCCTCTTGCCATCATCATTTTAATCGATTTCTTTTTTAAATTTATTGATTTTGTAGTGCCAGGTCTTATTTGTGTTATGTGGTATCTGCTTTCCCTGACCAGGGATCATAACACCTGGGCACCTTGCATTGTGGATGCAGAGATTTAGCCTCTGGACCACCAGGGGAAGTCCCTGAAAGATTTTTTTTTTCTGGTGTTGTGTGGTTTGCAGGATCTTAGTTCCCTAACCAAGAATTGAACCTGAGGGCCCGGCAGTGGAAGTGCCAAATCCTAACCACTGGACCATCAGGGAGTTGCCCAGTTGAAATTTTGACATTGGTTCAGGATCAGATTCTATGCTGTATTTCAGAAGTGGTTTCCAGTGGCCATTTAGTAAACCCTAGAAAGTGTATCATCTTACTTATAAATTAGGTTTTACTTTGTTTCTAAAAGAGGCAAAACTTGATTTATATCATTTTGTAGAACACTTTACTTATCTTCAAAATATAAATAAATAGAAATGGTTTTGCAAGATGGGTATTTTTCTTTTAAAATGTATGTGTAACTTGCAAGAGCAGGTATTTCAATATTCACCTGTCCCATGTGTAATATTTGGTCTAGTCTCCTGATTGCTATTTTGTGGTAAATTGTTCTGTTTATAGATTTGAAATTACTGTCTGGGTGACAGTCTTCTTTCGAATCTTAAGATGATTATCTAGTGGCTTTGCTCCCTATATGGTTCATCATACAGCTTGATAATACTGTGGAGGGAAATACAATTAGCTAACTACACACCTGCTCAGTTTACAGTTTTAGGAGTGTAACTTATTCTATGATATACATCTTGGGGCTTGTGATGAAATTGCTTGAAAATAGAGGTTCTGTATAAAACTTTTCGATGTCTTAACATCTCTTTAAATATTTTGGTTAATATGTTCTTCCCATATTCCTTCTCTATATGTATACAAAAATGTATATGAACATATGGAGAATCAGTACATACATAAATGTAATGAATTCAGAACTCTTGTAGTGTTAAGTAATAAAACATAGCTAGAGTTTTAATTCTGACATTTATTTTAGCTTCTAACTTTTTGCTCTGTAAACAATTTCTCCATAGTACTTTTGCCTCTTGCCATCATCATTTTAATCGATTTCTTTTTTAAATTTATTGATTTTGTAGTGCCAGGTCTTATTTGTGTTATGTGGTATCTGCTTTCCCTGACCAGGGATCATAACACCTGGGCACCTTGCATTGTGGATGCAGAGATTTAGCCTCTGGACCACCAGGGAAGTCCCTGAAAGATTTTTTTTTTCTGGTGTTGTGTGGTTTGCAGGATCTTAGTTCCCTAACCAAGAATTGAACCTGAGGGCCCGGCAGTGGAAGTGCCAAATCCTAACCACTGGACCATCAGGGAGTTGCCCAGTTGAAATTTTGACATTGGTTCAGGATCAGATTCTATGCTGTATTTCAGAAGTGGTTTCCAGTGGCCATTTAGTAAACCCTAGAAAGTGTATCATCTTACTTATAAATTAGGTGTTTCATGTAAAGTTTCTATTTCTAGGAACATTACTATATGTAATAGCATTGCTAAAACGAGGGATAGTTACATGCCACATCCTCTGATGTATTTTGGGAGAATAGTGGTGCTTTTACCAAGAAGATTTATAAGACACTGAAAAGGACACTATCAGTACACTCCCCAGATGATCATTTAAAAAAATCTTTTTACTTGTGATTATGTTGTGTTTTTCTTTCTTGAGTGAAAGAACCCTGTTTCTCCATCATAGATGACTTGTTCCCAGGTAGTTTGACTGAAGTTTTCAGGGCAGTTATCAAAGGACTAATGAAGACCTCTGGTGGCCTTGAATTGAGTCAATTTGTCAGTATAAAACTATTCTCCAATCAGAATGAGACAACTCTGCAGCTGTAGGAGAAAGAGGAGTGTTAAACTTAGTGGAGGAAAGAAAGATACTTCCATCAAAAGATGCAGCTTTCGAGGGTGAGAAATACACTTAGTACTGTTCACATAACTCAAGATTTGTTATTTTAGTCTTATTTTCTTATCTGGATGACTGGGGCTATCTCAGTAATATCTCAAAACTGTTTGGTAAGCCCAAAGCTAACATGTGCAGAATAAGATGTGGTCAGGCACTATACAATTAGTAGGTATTGCAACTACTATGAACCACTGGGAAAATCAATTGTAATTTTTAAGACATTAAAGCAACAGACACACAGGTTGTACCTCCTCTACATCAGCCTTTCATTGGGTAAAAGTTGATGTGTCTCACTCTGAACACAGTGAAATGACAATGATCACACAAAAAAGATAGGTCAAAATATTCATGGGAGAGAATGTATGCATATCCACGCAAATAGTAGAGGTCCAATGGGATACTTGGAGATCTATAACTGAACAAACTTAAGAAAACTTATTCCAATATATTGAAAGTATGTACTTTTTATTCACCTTTTCAGTTGACCTCATTTGTATTCAAATGACCAAAATAGTTTGAAAGAGTAATAGAGTGATTTTTGGAATCTTAACATTCTTATACTTTGGAAGTATGAAGGAGTAAGGAACATTTAAAATACAAAAGCTAGAATTAAAAAAAGATGTTGGAAGAGGATATTCTTCACATCATTAGTGTCTCTAAAATAACTCTCCCCTGTTTCCATGGGCTTGTTGCAAGCCATGTCAGTTGATTGACTATGGTCCTTTTTTCTTTCCGTAACTTGCTAAACGGATAGTTACATGCCACATCCTCTGATGTATTTTGGGAGAATAGTGGTGCTTTTACCAAGAAGATTTATAAGACACTGAAAAGGACACTATCAGTACACTCCCAGATGATCATTTAAAAATCTTTTACTTGTGATTATGTTGTGTTTTTCTTTCTTGAGTGAAAGAACCCTGTTTCTCCATCATAGATGACTTGTTCCCAGGTAGTTTGACTGAAGTTTTCAGGGCAGTTATCAAAGGACTAATGAAGACCTCTGGTGGCCTTGAATTGAGTCAATTTGTCAGTATAAAACTATTCTCCAATCAGAATGAGACAACTCTGCAGCTGTAGGAGAAAGAGGAGTGTTAAACTTAGTGGAGGAAAGAAAGATACTTCCATCAAAAGATGCAGCTTTCGAGGGTGAGAAATACACTTAGTACTGTTCACATAACTCAAGATTTGTTATTTTAGTCTTATTTTCTTATCTGGATGACTGGGGCTATCTCAGTAATATCTCAAAACTGTTTGGTAAGCCCAAAGCTAACATGTGCAGAATAAGATGTGGTCAGGCACTATACAATTAGTAGGTATTGCAACTACTATGAACCACTGGGAAAATCAATTGTAATTTTTAAGACATTAAAGCAACAGACACACAGGTTGTACCTCCTCTACATCAGCCTTTCATTGGGTAAAAGTTGATGTGTCTCACTCTGAACACAGTGAAATGACAATGATCACACAAAAAAGATAGGTCAAAATATTCATGGGAGAGAATGTATGCATATCCACGCAAATAGTAGAGGTCCAATGGGATACTTGGAGATCTATAACTGAACAAACTTAAGAAAACTTATTCCAATATATTGAAAGTATGTACTTTTTATTCACCTTTTCAGTTGACCTCATTTGTATTCAAATGACCAAAATAGTTTGAAAGAGTAATAGAGTGATTTTTGGAATCTTAACATTCTTATACTTTGGAAGTATGAAGGAGTAAGGAACATTTAAAATACAAAAGCTAGAATTAAAAAAAGATGTTGGAAGAGGATATTCTTCACATCATTAGTGTCTCTAAAATAACTCTCCCCTGTTTCCATGGGCTTGTTGCAAGCCATGTCAGTTGATTGACTATGGTCCTTTTTTCTTTCCGTAACTTCAAGCATGGTACTAGCACTTGATATTCTTTATAGCAAAAGATTTCCTGGCACCATTTTTATAAACTAAAATGAGGACAGAAAGAGAAAAAATAAAAAAAAATGTATTAATGTTATTTGTATACAACTTACCAAATATTTCATAATTTTTAAATTCTCAAAGCAACAAACCAACCACAGTGAATAGCTTACACAGATGAATGAGTCTGCACACATCAACAGGCTTTTGTGCTAGATGGTAAAAACATATGGAATGTGTTACATTCCAAACAACCAAAGGGTTCTGAAGAATAATTAATGAGGTTCATAAATATGTACAAAAATAAGCCCATTTTCACAATTTCAGATTATTAAAACTTGAACAAATCTTCTTCCCCAATTGGTTTTTCTTATAACAAATTTCTGGCACAGAAGAGAACATTTGTTTCATATTTTATTGAATTTCATTTATATTAAATTAAAAATATATTTCTGACAGATTCATGTAACAAAAAGGCAGAACAGTTTTCAAATTGTTCAGCTGGATGATCAGTATGGAATGAGACAAAGCAGGTCACATTCTATAATTGCCTGTACAGGTATAATTCTTTCCCAAGAGCCAAGAGAGGATCCTTGAGAACTAACAGACAAGCCTAATGACAGAAATTTAAAATGCTGTTTGTCCCTCATTCTCAAATAACAACAGAAAATGGGAGAAGGGGAAGGTGGATGGGGTGAAGGGTTGGAGGAGAAGAAAGAATAAGTGAAATTATGCTAAAAATATACTTAACATTAAAAAAGTTAGTATGTGTTAAGTGCATAATCCTTCATAGATAAAATAGAAAAAAATCAAAATAAAATTACACCACACACAATTGGCATATCCTATTGTGTAAGCGAGTGCAGAGGTTGAACACGTCACCATAGTGCTGAACACAGAGTCACAAGTAATGTCAAAATGATAACTTCCAACCCCAAAGAAACAATCACAAGCCAATTACTTATATACAAATCAACCCTAAAGACAATTATGTTCCAAATAAAGATGTCCACAGAAGAAAATCAAAGCAACATCATCCCTATTTACAAAGCAACTAGCCATGTCTTTAACAAGCTATAAAAATACTATTCACATTTTCAAACATACAGTAGTATTTTTTGTTTGTTTATTTCAAAAAGGCAGCTAACTTTGAACACTGGGATTTAAATGAAACATCAATGGCTTACCAGATAGGTATTCTTGCACCCCTGTCCTTTGAAGATACTTCAGAAGAGAGAGGGCTTGTTTTCTGTTTACAGGTTAAGAACATAAGGAAATAAATACAAATGTGTATAATACCTCAAGACTCTGCCTTTTTGGTAAAGTGTCTCCCTTTATCACCTGAACTAAACTTGGTCAACTACTTTGATGCACATATGAGATGAGTGCTTGAGACAAAATTTCACATGACATATTTATTTATTTTGTGCTCTGAATTGTCTTGCAGATCGATTTCATTTTCATTTGACCTTGCTGTAATGGTGCTTGAGAAAGATGAACCAAGCTGTTAGGTCATGTGAAAATGCAGTTTTGACCTGCAGGAATGCAAGTCCCTGGTGCTCAGGACAGAAGATGTAGACACACCAGCCCGTGGGGTGTGCATTCAAAGTTAGCTGCCTCTCACAGCTGCTCAGTTTAATAATCGACCCATTTAACAGCAGTACCAATTTATGCTACATATTCCAAGGTACCTTACTTTAAAAGAACAGCTTACATATCTACACTTAGAAAATAACTTTCGCAATTGATTACTGAAGTAATCCCACAGGATTCTTGGAGTGCTATGGTGTAGTCCCCTCGCTCCCCCCTCCCAGCCCCTGAGAGATCCAGAAATATACAGGAAAATGACTCTCACTTTAGAGAAAAGGTACACCCCCCTCCCCCGACTAACTGAAAAATCTGGAAAAGATACTCAAGAATCAGGTTATGTCATTACTTAGGAGGTATGATTTGCTTTCCTTCAAAACAGCTACAGGCCTGGGGAAAATAGCTACACATCAGGGATAAAAATAGCAGTAAAGGCAAAGTGGTTTGGACAAGTTAGACTATTGCCTACAGGTATGAAACTTTGTTTATTTGTATTCATATATTTGTACAAATATAACCATGTCTTGCGGTGATATGGGTAAAACTCTTAGAGCATTGAAAGAAAAACATCTTGAAAGAGCAAAAGTGGGGAAGAAATGGCGATCTCTTAGACACCATGGATTTTCATTTCAGTGAAACTGCCCTCATTGTATATTTATCAGATGGATGAATGATCCAGTAAAGAATTACAGGTGGTTCTTGGAGCTGAATAGCCTTTACCTTTATGACATTAAGACTCTTCATTATGAAAAAAATATACATAGCAGCTGTAAAATATTTGCAATCACGAGCAAAGTAAGATAAAGACAATATGTTAATTTGTTGGCAAAAACAAATTCTTATTAGAATGTAAAGTTTTTATGAAAAGATTAAATCTAAAACCTACCAAGGGTATATGCACATATGTGTTTCAAGATTCATCACAGGCTGAATCGTCTCAAATCCCGGCAGAGGACATAGGAAGAGAATCGATCTTTATGGAAAAGCATGATTTTAATTTCATAAAGTATACTCTATGCAGTCGTTTATTTGAGAACTAATTTAAACAATGTCCAGATTCTTAGTATATTTTATGGAAAAGTCAGATGTTTGAGGGCAAAGGCTAAATTGGTATTTCACAAAGCAGCATGTGGGACCTCAGAGTTCTACTATGGCTTAAGATAGGCAGAGCGTCACAAGGGGCACTCTGAACTCAGGTTGCAGAAAGTGAGAACAGAGTAGTTGTGCCAATGGGAAAAGAAGTATGGGTAAGGTTTTCCTATTAGGTCCGAGAGAATGAATTTTCAGTGATTCCTAACAAGATAATCACTTACTTTGCAAAGCTGACTGTCAAAGAGTATTTGCCAGGAGACACATGAATTGGGGCTTAAATTTTTCAGCTCATGACTAGAAAATATTTCCCTTCCCAAAGATCAGGTTATGTCATTACTTAGGAGGTATGATTTGCTTTCCTTCAAAACAGCTACAGGCCTGGGGAAAATAGCTACACATCAGGGATAAAAATAGCAGTAAAGGCAAAGTGGTTTGGACAAGTTAGACTATTGCCTACAGGTATGAAACTTTGTTTATTTGTATTCATATATTTGTACAAATATAACCATGTCTTGCGGTGATATGGGTAAAACTCTTAGAGCATTGAAAGAAAAACATCTTGAAAGAGCAAAAGTGGGGAAGAAATGGCGATCTCTTAGACACCATGGATTTTCATTTCAGTGAAACTGCCCTCATTGTATATTTATCAGATGGATGAATGATCCAGTAAAGAATTACAGGTGGTTCTTGGAGCTGAATAGCCTTTACCTTTATGACATTAAGACTCTTCATTATGAAAAAAATATACATAGCAGCTGTAAAATATTTGCAATCACGAGCAAAGTAAGATAAAGACAATATGTTAATTTGTTGGCAAAAACAAATTCTTATTAGAATGTAAAGTTTTTATGAAAAGATTAAATCTAAAACCTACCAAGGGTATATGCACATATGTGTTTCAAGATTCATCACAGGCTGAATCGTCTCAAATCCCGGCAGAGGACATAGGAAGAGAATCGATCTTTATGGAAAAGCATGATTTTAATTTCATAAAGTATACTCTATGCAGTCGTTTATTTGAGAACTAATTTAAACAATGTCCAGATTCTTAGTATATTTTATGGAAAAGTCAGATGTTTGAGGGCAAAGGCTAAATTGGTATTTCACAAAGCAGCATGTGGGACCTCAGAGTTCTACTATGGCTTAAGATAGGCAGAGCGTCACAAGGGGCACTCTGAACTCAGGTTGCAGAAAGTGAGAACAGAGTAGTTGTGCCAATGGGAAAAGAAGTATGGGTAAGGTTTTCCTATTAGGTCCGGAGAGAAATGAATTTTTCAGTGATTCCTAACAAGATAATCACTTACTTTGCAAAGCTGACTGTCAAAGAGTATTTGCCAGGGGAGACACATGAATTGGGGCTTAAATTTTTTCAGCTCATGACTAGAAAATATTTCCCTTCCCCAAAGATCACCAGACTCTGAAGAGGTGAGGCAGAAGTTTATGAATGTGACATATTCTATAGTTTTGCACATCTATAAAATCAGGGGACTTGAATCCAGGGTCTGAATTCCATTTATTTATTTATTTTTTTACAGAGACTTTTTTTAATGAAAAGAATAAAGGAGCCCATGGTGCAAAAAATCATGTTTCCATATAAACACAAAGGCTCCTCATCTAATCCTTTGCCCACACTAGTTTTGTATCTGAAATTATGGAAAAGAACAACTTTTGCAAAGTTTCTCTGGGATTAGAAAAAATTGTATTACTTCTACCCAGAGGTACAAGTAATATCCAGGTCTCTATTGATCCTGTTACTTTATAAAATGATGTCCAGTCGACCTCTCTATAATATGTTCCTTCTTAGGCAAATGCCAACCAGGAGATATGAGTCTGCCTTTAGGTGTCTGCTTGGGTACCAGACTGTCCTTCAAATGACCATATGTACTGACAGGCCTGGTAGAAGTCCCTGCCCTTAGTATATATGATAGATTTAGTTTTCTGGCTTTTCAACTTGGAAGCTTATCCACTTGGACGTCTCATTTGCCTATTAAACATTCCAAAACAATGAAAATACAGAAGTTTGAAATGCTTGCTTTAGCATTTATTTTTCAGAATACTGATCACGAATTCCTTGGGTTCCTTTGGAAATGGGAGGGTATCATGGAAAAATGAAAGGATATGTCACAAATTAAATGCATTTTGTTTGTTTACTATATGGTACCACTCATTTTTTTGTCACTGCATAAGGTAATAGAACAGTTTCATTTCCTTCACTTCCTTCTGAAAACCTCTTACTTAAAGTCAATTGGAACATATTTTCCTATTAAACTCTATAAGGTGGTGTTTTGCAAAATAAATCTGAAAATTTTCTCTTTATATGCAATACATTTTGCAAATGGTCAAGCAATAAGAGAATGAGAAAAAATTAATTGTAACGCTTTAAAGCAAGCTTTCATAAGTGGAACCCGCGTTTAATATGCCCACTTTCAGCTAAACCTAACATATTACGAATTTAAATGACAAAGTTATTTTTTTCTATGCAAAATCCATCCTACATCTTCATATCCTGCATTTTATTTTGCTACATTATTAGTTTTCTAGTATGATTTATTTCATAGTATTAAAGTCATTTAACATCTGTTAACCTAACTAAGTCTACATCTTACAACATTATCAAGGTTCTGTCCAGATATATACATGCTTTCATGGTCACCGTTTCTATTACCTTATGAACTACATATACTAGTTAAACAATCAACATTTATAGATGGATGAATAATTCAAGTTTTGAAATAAAGGTTAGAGAGCTCTAGAAAAACGTATTTACATACTTCCCTGTCCGGCTTGAACAATTTCCTTTTTTTTTTTTTTTTAAGTTTTAACACTACCAAAAGCATGTTGATAACCCTTCTAACTTCATCTAGGAGCAGAATGTCACAGTCCTGCTGGTTTGTCCTAGGCATTGGAAATATACATGATCTTCATGCCATGTCCTGATTTTACAAGGTATTAGCACATACATTATACACTTAAAATAACACTATTTTGTCCTCTCCAGTTATAAGATATTCATTCTCCCTGATCTACTAAGAAAACGAGCTCAAAATTTTCATGTATACATCTTAATCTGATTAGAGATTTGCATTGTTTTTTAAATTCTATTTCAATAATATTACCCAAGAAAGAACTCTCATCCTAACCTATGCCATTAGTGTTTGGAAAATCAATTGTTACTCAAGTTCAAGCACCTTTTTGATTCAGGAATTCTATTTCAATAATATTACCCAAGAAATTCCTTGGGTTCCTTTGGAAATGGGAGGGTATCATGGAAAAATGAAAGGATATGTCACAAATTAAATGCATTTTGTTTGTTTACTATATGGTACCACTCATTTTTTTGTCACTGCATAAGGTAATAGAACAGTTTCATTTCCTTCACTTCCTTCTGAAAACCTCTTACTTAAAGTCAATTGGAACATATTTTCCTATTAAACTCTATAAGGTGGTGTTTTGCAAAATAAATCTGAAAATTTTCTCTTTATATGCAATACATTTTGCAAATGGTCAAGCAATAAGAGAATGAGAAAAAATTAATTGTAACGCTTTAAAGCAAGCTTTCATAAGTGGAACCCGCGTTTAATATGCCCACTTTCAGCTAAACCTAACATATAACGAATTTAAATGACAAACTTATTTTTTACTATGCAAAATCCATCCTACATCTTCATATCCTGCATTTTATTTTGCTACATTATTAGTTTTCTAGTATGATTTATTTCATAGTATTAAAGTCATTTAACATCTGTTAACCTAACTAAGTCTACATCTTACAACATTATCAAGGTTCTGTCCAGATATATACATGCTTTCATGGTCACCGTTTCTATTACCTTATGAACTACATATACTAGTTAAACAATCAACATTTATAGATGGATGAATAATTCAAGTTTTGAAATAAAGGTTAGAGAGCTCTAGAAAAACGTATTTACATACTTCCCTGTCCGGCTTGAACAATTTCCTTTTTTTTTTTTTTTTAAGTTTTAACACTACCAAAAGCATGTTGATAACCCTTCTAACTTCATCTAGGAGCAGAATGTCACAGTCCTGCTGGTTTGTCCTAGGCATTGGAAATATACATGATCTTCATGCCATGTCCTGATTTTACAAGGTATTAGCACATACATTATACACTTAAAATAACACTATTTTGTCCTCTCCAGTTATAAGATATTCATTCTCCCTGATCTACTAAGAAAACGAGCTCAAAATTTTCATGTATACATCTTAATCTGATTAGAGATTTGCATTGTTTTTTAAATTCTATTTCAATAATATTACCCAAGAAAGAACTCTCATCCTAACCTATGCCATTAGTGTTTGGAAAATCAATTGTTACTCAGTAGTTCAAGCACCTCTTTGTGATTCAGGATGCTTTGTGGTTCTGGGTCTATTTCTCACCTATTTAAGAACCACTACCCTGAATAACCATTTAGTTATACAGTTTTTCTTAACTGGAAATAAGATTCCCCAAGATATGCATAAGCTACAAGAGTTGATGATTTAAGAAAATATATACTCTGTGTAATTTGACTATTAATTTTATTCAAATTTATTGAATTGGTTCTGCATATTTGCATTGATCCAACTAGCCTACAGTAATCTGATATCCCAATGCACTTTGAAAGCCTTAATTGGCATTTTAAAATTTCACTCTATTGAGCTGAGTAAGTTATTCTTTGGAACAAATGAAATTTTTTTCTCCCTCTCATACACTCTGAAATATGTTTTCCTAGGGGGACAAAAATAAAACAAAAGAGAAACTCTAAAACAACTGAAATCAAGTATGTGTTAAAGAAATCATTCAAAAAGAAAAATTAAAGTTCTTGTGAAACCATTTTAGGTCATTTTGGATTATACTTACATCTGTCTCCAATTATTAGTACCTGTTGTATAAGAGTCTTACATTCCTGGGATGAGGGCTACACTACCTTTACTGAATATATTTCTTCTACTTTAACAATGGAATAATTTTCTTTCCTTCTCTAAGTGATTTTGTTTGTCATATCACCACTGAAACCGTATGAATATTGTACATCAGGAAAAAAAGTCAAGTTCTAGTATCCAAGAGGATACTGTAAGTGTTGGTACAGATTTATCTAGAAAGAGAGATTTCTATCTGAATTTTTATAAACAATGCTGTGAGAACTCCTTTTCCTGGAGACTCTTCTGAATGGGTAGAAGAGTTCTGAGCTATTAAACTGTGGCCCCTGAATCATTCTGTATCTTCAACCTTGGGAAGTTCATGTTTGAACTTGCACTGAAAGACCTCTCATAAATGCCTTCCTTAGTGGATCTTACTCTTTTAGCTTCCCTCACTCACTTTTAATAACTTTGGAAGAAACCAATCCCAATATCTTCAATGTTCTTATCCAAAGACCGACATCTATTGTTGATTTAATGGTTAAATTAGAATCCAGAAAGGACACTCAGCCAGTGCTATAATACCCTTCGATACCAGACTGTGTTTGGATGATAACATTGAAACCATCCCGTTTGTTACCTCAGGAACTTGTAGACATGTTCACTTGTGTCCCAGATGAGTTCACAGGAGATCTTTCAACAAAGAGCTGGTTTTATATGACTATTCATAAAAGAGTCTGTGCAATTGTATTTCTTGAATTATAAAAAGTAAAGGTCATTCCAAATAAATTTGAATTGTAAAATTTTAAAGTTACAGATAATATTGCATTTATCTGGGTGTTCCCCACAAAACACAGTGTAATTTGACTATTAATTTTATTCAAATTTATTGAATTGGTTCTGCATATTTGCATTGATCCAACTAGCCTACAGTAATCTGATATCCCAATGCACTTTGAAAGCCTTAATTGGCATTTTAAAATTTCACTCTATTGAGCTGAGTAAGTTATTCTTTGGAACAAATGAAATTTTTTTCTCCCTCTCATACACTCTGAAATATGTTTTCCTAGGGGGACAAAAATAAAACAAAAGAGAAACTCTAAAACAACTGAAATCAAGTATGTGTTAAAGAAATCATTCAAAAAGAAAAATTAAAGTTCTTGTGAAACCATTTTAGGTCATTTTGGATTATACTTACATCTGTCTCCAATTATTAGTACCTGTTGTATAAGAGTCTTACATTCCTGGGATGAGGGCTACACTACCTTTACTGAATATATTTCTTCTACTTTAACAATGGAATAATTTTCTTTCCTTCTCTAAGTGATTTTGTTTGTCATATCACCACTGAAACCGTATGAATATTGTACATCAGGAAAAAAAGTCAAGTTCTAGTATCCAAGAGGATACTGTAAGTGTTGGTACAGATTTATCTAGAAAGAGAGATTTCTATCTGAATTTTTATAAACAATGCTGTGAGAACTCCTTTTCCTGGAGACTCTTCTGAATGGGTAGAAGAGTTCTGAGCTATTAAACTGTGGCCCCTGAATCATTCTGTATCTTCAACCTTGGGAAGTTCATGTTTGAACTTGCACTGAAAGACCTCTCATAAATGCCTTCCTTAGTGGATCTTACTCTTTTAGCTTCCCTCACTCACTTTTAATAACTTTGGAAGAAACCAATCCCAATATCTTCAATGTTCTTATCCAAAGACCGACATCTATTGTTGATTTAATGGTTAAATTAGAATCCAGAAAGGACACTCAGCCAGTGCTATAATACCCTTCGATACCAGACTGTGTTTGGATGATAACATTGAAACCATCCCGTTTGTTACCTCAGGAACTTGTAGACATGTTCACTTGTGTCCCAGATGAGTTCACAGGAGATCTTTCAACAAAGAGCTGGTTTTATATGACTATTCATAAAAGAGTCTGTGCAATTGTATTTCTTGAATTATAAAAAAAGTAAAGGTCATTCCAAATAAATTTGAATTGTAAAATTTTAAAGTTACAGATAATATTGCATTTATCTGGGTGTTCCCCACAAAACACAGTGTTTTTAGTAGACTATAAATAAAAATGAGTTGAAAAAGTAATGGGGTGGAATGGATGAAAGAATTTACTTTTGCAAAATGGGAAGAAACTTAAATTTCTTGTCATTCTTTTTTCTAAACTCACTTCTCTTACCCAAGGAGATTTTTAGTCTAATTGCATTCAGTTAGGTGATATATTCAGATTCCTAATACTTTAACATCAAAAAGAGGTTGTTGTTTTTTTGTTGTTTTTTTTTTTTTTTTTTTTTTTGTACAAAATGAATTGGGCATATTTTCCTAGAAAGGAGACATTTCTATCCAGTTTTTCAGTTGCGGACCTGAGGTCCCCTTTTCTTCAAAACTCAAACATACCATTTGTTCCTAATGCTCATGTTAACTCAATAGATATTCTTCAAAAGGATACACAATAAAAATGGCTCTAGAACTAGGATGCTCTGTTTGAAGAAAAAGAGTTATCATATAAAGTATCAAAAGAGTAGTATGTTGGATATTAAAATAATTACATGAGAAGTTTTTTTTTCACATTTATTTACAACTTTTGACCCAAGGGCCTATCTATAAGCAGTGAATGTCTGTGTATTTCTTTCCATTATACCAATTTATGTGCAAAGTTACCTTCCACTTAATATAGAGTCTTATACTAGAAATTCCATGGAATTTAAGCCAATCCTTACTTGCATTCTTTCAAATGGAGTGTACAAACTGGACAACTTTCCTTGTATAGGAAAGGTGATATTACATGTGGAACATGTGTTGACTCTCTCACCATAATCCCCCAATACTGTGCCAAAGTCCTAATTTGCTTGGGTTGGCATTTCCACAGTCTTTCTTTATCTCAGCTCTTAAAAAAATGTACTTAAGTGAGTTATTTTGCTGGTTCCTTCCATATTGCTTCATTCAAAATCCAAACTGAAGTTCAGAAAGAGAACAAATAAAATTATAGCTTAAGTGCAAACTATATTTCTGAGTATCTGCCAGGTAGACATACCCAATCCAGTGTGTTTCTTCCAGTTCACAGGATTTCCCATGAGACCACCCCTGAAAGTGTCAGTAGTTTTCAGGAACCACACAGAATTGTCTCTTAGTTTACCTTCTATTCTTAACATTATCACTGCCTATCAAGTACTGTCATTCAAAAAAAAAAATGGAGGGAGAATTCATATTCAAAAGGGAAAAAAAACAACACAGAACTTAAATTTCTTGTCATTCTTTTTTCTAAACTCACTTCTCTTACCCAAGGAGATTTTTAGTCTAATTGCATTCAGTTAGGTGATATATTCAGATTCCTAATACTTTAACATCAAAAAGAGGTTGTTGTTTTTTTGTTGTTTTTTTTTTTTTTTTTTTTTGTACAAAATGAATTGGGCATATTTTCCTAGAAAGGAGACATTTCTATCCAGTTTTTCAGTTGCGGACCTGAGGTCCCCTTTTCTTCAAAACTCAAACATACCATTTGTTCCTAATGCTCATGTTAACTCAATAGATATTCTTCAAAAGGATACACAATAAAAATGGCTCTAGAACTAGGATGCTCTGTTTGAAGAAAAAGAGTTATCATATAAAGTATCAAAAGAGTAGTATGTTGGATATTAAAATAATTACATGAGAAGTTTTTTTTTCACATTTATTTACAACTTTTGACCCAAGGGCCTATCTATAAGCAGTGAATGTCTGTGTATTTCTTTCCATTATACCAATTTATGTGCAAAGTTACCTTCCACTTAATATAGAGTCTTATACTAGAAATTCCATGGAATTTAAGCCAATCCTTACTTGCATTCTTTCAAATGGAGTGTACAAACTGGACAACTTTCCTTGTATAGGAAAGGTGATATTACATGTGGAACATGTGTTGACTCTCTCACCATAATCCCCCAATACTGTGCCAAAGTCCTAATTTGCTTGGGTTGGCATTTCCACAGTCTTTCTTTATCTCAGCTCTTAAAAAAATGTACTTAAGTGAGTTATTTTGCTGGTTCCTTCCATATTGCTTCATTCAAAATCCAAACTGAAGTTCAGAAAGAGAACAAATAAAATTATAGCTTAAGTGCAAACTATATTTCTGAGTATCTGCCAGGTAGACATACCCAATCCAGTGTGTTTCTTCCAGTTCACAGGATTTCCCATGAGACCACCCCTGAAAGTGTCAGTAGTTTTCAGGAACCACACAGAATTGTCTCTTAGTTTACCTTCTATTCTTAACATTATCACTGCCTATCAAGTACTGTCATTCATAGAGGGGAAGAAAATGTTGAAGAATATAAAGGAGTGGAGGGAGGGGAATTCATATTCAATAGTGTAAAACACAAAAGTTAGATTTAATGTTACATTGAACCAATATCTTGGCCTCTCTTTCTAATTTTAAAGACTGTGTATTTAAAATAGTGGCCATTTCACCATATTAAAATATTTCTTTCTACAATTCTTTCAATTTATAGCGACACATAAGAAAGTCTGATGTAAAATTCTTTGCAATTATAAATTAGAGCTGAGTTTAAGCGAGAAAATAATATGAAGAGACAGATCAAAGCAAAACAAAATGATAAAAAAGACTCCCCAAACATAATTATTGGTTACAACTTTGATGAAGATTTAAAAATTATGGAAGCTGAGTTGGCCATTCTTGCTTGTCAAGATAGAAACCTTAGAGAAAGAGATTGGATTTTCAGTCTTAGTTAACTATCATACATTACACAAAAGGTTACCATTTTGTTCTACTGAAAACTTCATTAGGATTACTATGGATACTGAAAATGTACAGATCCATTCCTGCAGATAGGAATACATAACTTGGATCTTAAAAACATCTGGGTTGGAAGAAAGGAAGAAAAATTTAAAAATGGGGGGAAAAGTTGAGAGTTAGTTTGACAGCAGGAAGCTATTGCCTCCTATCTGTGGGTCCTTTTCTAGCTGTTCCAGTCTCCTGGCCAACCCAGGCAGAGAAATGAAGAAACAGTGTGGCTCCTCCTATCTTTCTCTTTCAGTCCTTCCTTCTAATGTTCAAGTTAGATAAGCAAAAAACTATCATTGCATTTCTATATCTTCCATTGGGAAGCATCCAAACTACTGGCCTTGGAAGTAGAAGGAAGACCACAAGAGAAAGAAAGGTGGCTGTGGGAAATTGGAGTGGGTGTGTCTTTCCACCTGAAAACCACTGCTGCACTTACACCACAGTATTTCGGTGTCTGTAGGGCGGAGGAGGCAGCACAGTGCCTGGTTTCAGCGAGAACTCAGAGAGGTATTCAGGATTCTCTGCCACAATAGGCCGGATCCGTCCATTTTGTTTATAAAAATATTTTGTGCTGTACTCCTGCAGGTAGTCTGGGTGCTGAAGGGTGCTCCGAGGTGGCAGGCTGTGGTTCCAGTAGTCGGGGTTGTCGAATGCTTTCTTGGCCTTCTCTGGCACAGACAGTACGTTGTTCTTCAGGTACTCGGCATTCCCCAAGGTGTTGGCAAAGGTGTTGAGGTACAACGGCTCATTCACGTACTCATCCTCTGCCTTGGGTGGTCCATTGGAAGCGCTGTGATATTCCGGATTATCCAAAGCCTGAAGGTCTCCATTTTTCCTCCGAGAAACGAACGGGTTCTCCTCTACAGGGTTCAGATATTCTGATGGAATACAAAAGCATCAGTTAACATCTACTTTCTGGAAAATGTTACTCACCTCATGGCTATACAGAATGGTTAGCATCCTTCTCCAGAAAAATAAAGTCACAGATTTCACACAATGTCACAGAAATTATTTTGTTGATTACAACTGTCATATAGGAAAAGAGAGGTAAGTGGGCAAAAAAAAAAAAAAGAAAAGTTAGGGACAAAACAAAGCACTAACAATGCCAACATCAGAATTCCCATCCCCTGGACTGTTCTTCTTTCCTTCTAATTGTATTTGCATCTCCTGCATATGGGGTCAATTGTTTAAAAGCTTCTGATTTCTAGAAGTCAGTAATTTATGCTGGAAAATAAAACACCCTAATCAGGGTAAAATAGCCTTTAAATGTAGAGAAGTGAGATTTTAAAAATATACTGGAAAATCAAAATGCCTACAGATTAACTCCTTGCCAGGATAAATGAATGAAGTGAAAGAATAGTGGCTGTTAGTCTACATAATTTTCTGAGACTGTCTGCATAGGTAACAAGGATTTAACTATAGATGTTCTCTCAGAAAGTTTTACAGACAGGAAAGAAAACATCTAAGGAAAAGTCTCAACTAATCAAATCAGATAGACATCTAGTGTTAGTCTTTCAGTCATGTCTGACTCTTTGTGACTATAGATTTTTAGACCTCCAGGTGCCTCTGTCCATGGAATTCTCCAGGCAGGAATACTGGAGTGGGTAGCCATTCTTTCTACAGGGGATTTCACTGACCCAGGGATGGAATTAAGATCTCCCACATTTTGGGCAGATTCTTACCATCTGAGTCACCAGGGAAGTCTCCAGTAGATATCTGATATGCCTCTAAACTGACTTGTTTGACAATATATATGCTTAACAATAAATATAATTATAATGCTTATTTCCAATGGCTAATCATAAGCATAAAACAGTAAACTATTAGTTTAAATCAATGAAATTGCCATTTTGTAGTCTGAAACCAGTTATATAGCAGCTGTTTTGTATGATTCAATCTCATAAATTTGTCTAGAATAGATATTGGCTCAGAATTTTTAAAAATGCTGCTAATTAATACTGATAGCCTTAAGTTTAGTTCTACTCCTATGTGACTATATATAGACATATCTGTACGTATGTAGTATATCCCATATGCACAAAAATGATACTTTAGGTATTCCTATTTTGGCGGTAAGGTAGGCAGAGGGCCTAATCATTTGTTGAGATGCTGCCATTCTGAAACAAGCTTCCTATCTTCCATAGTAAACCTGACATGTAGAGAGAAAAATCTTATCAATCCAGGGTTATATTTTTCTGAATATAGACCTATTGGATATAGTTAACTATTTAGCATCATGTACAAATTAAAATACAGTAATGAAAAATCCCATGGATACAGGAGCCTGGTGGGTTGCAAAGAGTTGGACATAATTGAGCACTGAATAAAAAAAGAGTGAACTTCCCACCATCAAATTTACAGATTACAGTTCAGTATGTTACAAGGCACTATCACTTTATCCTCACAACAATTTTGTGAAAAAGAAGTGCAAGCTGTATATTTCCAGCTTTACAGACAGAAAATTGAGATTAAATAATATATGAAGGGTGCAATTAGTGTTGAACTAGAGCTCAAATTTCCTAACTCCTGTTGAAGAATCTTCTTGTTCTATGGCATTGTGTTCACTATTGCTTTTACAGGAGTAAGTTGAACTTTACACAAGTTTTAAAAACAACATGTATTTTAAGAGAAATAATATGAAAAAATCTGTAAGGAGTTTTTAGAACTTTGGGTTTATAAAATTCTTTGCTCTCTGAGAACTGGGCTAGAAGAAAATTCTGAAACTTTTCGATTGAAAGGGTACCATTTTCTACAGGATTTCACTGACCCAGGGATGGAATTAAGATCTCCCACATTTTGGGCAGATTCTTACCATCTGAGTCACCAGGGAAGTCTCCAGTAGATATCTGATATGCCTCTAAACTGACTTGTTTGACAATATATATGCTTAACAATAAATATAATTATAATGCTTATTTCCAATGGCTAATCATAAGCATAAAACAGTAAACTATTAGTTTAAATCAATGAAATTGCCATTTTGTAGTCTGAAACCAGTTATATAGCAGCTGTTTTGTATGATTCAATCTCATAAATTTGTCTAGAATAGATATTGGCTCAGAATTTTTAAAAATGCTGCTAATTAATACTGATAGCCTTAAGTTTAGTTCTACTCCTATGTGACTATATATAGACATATCTGTACGTATGTAGTATATCCCATATGCACAAAAATGATACTTTAGGTATTCCTATTTTGGCGGTAAGGTAGGCAGAGGGCCTAATCATTTGTTGAGATGCTGCCATTCTGAAACAAGCTTCCTATCTTCCATAGTAAACCTGACATGTAGAGAGAAAAATCTTATCAATCCAGGGTTATATTTTTCTGAATATAGACCTATTGGATATAGTTAACTATTTAGCATCATGTACAAATTAAAATACAGTAATGAAAAATCCCATGGATACAGGAGCCTGGTGGGTTGCAAAGAGTTGGACATAATTGAGCACTGAATAAAAAGAGTGAACTTCCCACCATCAAATTTACAGATTACAGTTCAGTATGTTACAAGGCACTATCACTTTATCCTCACAACAATTTTGTGAAAAAGAAGTGCAAGCTGTATATTTCCAGCTTTACAGACAGAAAATTGAGATTAAATAATATATGAAGGGTGCAATTAGTGTTGAACTAGAGCTCAAATTTCCTAACTCCTGTTGAAGAATCTTCTTGTTCTATGGCATTGTGTTCACTATTGCTTTTACAGGAGTAAGTTGAACTTTACACAAGTTTTAAAAACAACATGTATTTTAAGAGAAATAATATGAAAAAATCTGTAAGGGAGTCAGAACTGGATTTTTCTTCTCAGATTTCTGAAACTTTTCGATTGAAAGTATAGGGATGTCTATACTAAAATTCTTTGCTCTCTGAGAACTGGGCTAGAAGAATAACCTTCTATAGAAATGTGGGTCTGTCAGTACTAAGAGATAAAAGTTGGGGACGGTCTACCTACTCTGAATCTACATAGATTGACTTGTATTTCTCTTGGAAGATTCAAGTTACATTTTCTCAGTGCAATATGCTTATCTGTTGTTCTGATGCAAATTTGTATAGCATGCAGTTCTGTAGACAGGAATAGTTTTATGGTTGAGTTGAGACTCTTCCCAGGGAGCATTCAACTTTCTGAAGGATCTGCCAAATCTTCCCAAAACCTACATTTGTGTCACTACTGGGCTGCTGCAAACATCCAATTCTTCATTACAGTAATGCTTTCATGCATATGGAGGTAGATATATTTTAATAGGTTATTGATAATATGTACTTAGGAATACATTACTTTCATATTATAAAAATGAATGTGACTGCATATTATGAGAGATAAAGGACATTTATACAGAGTTTTAAGATATGTGACACTGAAGACTCTTGAGACACAGTCATTAGTTTTTAATAACAATCATCTATCTTCTCTTTTTTTCTGATGCTGTTAACATAGAAGGAAAGAGATTTTTTTCAAAATCAAAATGTTATTTGACTTGGGTATTTAACATTTCTACAGATATCTTTGCAAAGTTATTGCTGTGCTTCCTAAAACCATAAACTATGAACATTTTCAAGACATGATGGTGTACATATAGACCTATGCAGGGCCAGAACTTTAATTGTTGAAATGTACCCCATCAGAAGTCATAATTTTCTATAATAAGCTAGGTCATTTGAATGATACCATTTTAATGCATCAATCAAGTCTTTTATTGGTGCCATCAAAAGCTTTGGACACTCTTACCAATAATACCAGTCTTTATGATCGCCAATGGAACAAGAGTTTTAAGTATTGTTGTACCTATTCATATATGTCTCTTAAATATTCAATAAAGTCTTCTTAAGCTTGATTGTGTTCACTATTGCTTTTACAGGAGTAAGTTGAACTTTACACAAGTTTTAAAAACAACATGTATTTTAAGAGAAATAATATGAAAAATCTGTAAGAGTCAGAACTGGATTTTTCTTCTCAGATTTCTGAAACTTTTCGATTGAAAGTATAGGGATGTCTATACTAAAATTCTTTGCTCTCTGAGAACTGGGCTAGAAGAATAACCTTCTATAGAAATGTGGGTCTGTCAGTACTAAGAGATAAAAGTTGGGGACGGTCTACCTACTCTGAATCTACATAGATTGACTTGTATTTCTCTTGGAAGATTCAAGTTACATTTTCTCAGTGCAATATGCTTATCTGTTGTTCTGATGCAAATTTGTATAGCATGCAGTTCTGTAGACAGGAATAGTTTTATGGTTGAGTTGAGACTCTTCCCAGGGAGCATTCAACTTTCTGAAGGATCTGCCAAATCTTCCCAAAACCTACATTTGTGTCACTACTGGGCTGCTGCAAACATCCAATTCTTCATTACAGTAATGCTTTCATGCATATGGAGGTAGATATATTTTAATAGGTTATTGATAATATGTACTTAGGAATACATTACTTTCATATTATAAAAATGAATGTGACTGCATATTATGAGAGATAAAGGACATTTATACAGAGTTTTAAGATATGTGACACTGAAGACTCTTGAGACACAGTCATTAGTTTTTAATAACAATCATCTATCTTCTCTTTTTTTCTGATGCTGTTAACATAGAAGGAAAGAGATTTTTTTCAAAATCAAAATGTTATTTGACTTGGGTATTTAACATTTCTACAGATATCTTTGCAAAGTTATTGCTGTGCTTCCTAAAACCATAAACTATGAACATTTTCAAGACATGATGGTGTACATATAGACCTATGCAGGGCCAGAACTTTAATTGTTGAAATGTACCCCATCAGAAGTCATAATTTTCTATAATAAGCTAGGTCATTTGAATGATACCATTTTAATGCATCAATCAAGTCTTTTATTGGTGCCATCAAAAGCTTTGGACACTCTTACCAATAATACCAGTCTTTATGATCGCCAATGGAACAAGAGTTTTAAGTATTGTGATATGCTACCTCATTCAAATATTCCAATAAAGTTGCTTCTTAAGCTTGATTGTGCATAAAAGTCCCCTAAGGACCTTGATTCCTAATCAAGTGTGGTCTGAGATTCTGACTTCTAAAGAAGCCCTAGATGATGTGGCTGCCTTTGATTTAGACAGTCTACTAGGAATAGCCATGCCTAGGCCTTTTGTGGGTCACAAGGCAAATGGTTTGTTGATTTCCCTTCTATACTTTATTTTGATGAAAGCAAATGTTGAATGGCAATCATTTCTGAGCATTCCACTTGTACCTTGCTTGGGTTTGTCTCGCATCGGGGTCATGTAACCTTCTTCATCCAGCTCTCCTCGTGGGCTCCGTTCTGGGGCGAACACTGTAGGGTCAGCACTGTACCTCTGAGTGCTACTGTCCTCTTGGACATGGGGTGCCACGGACTTGCGTAAGGTGCCATTGCAGCAGGAGTCCTCAAAAATCTCTGCGGTAGCCCCCTGAGCAACAGGGGCTTCTGGGATCGTGCTGGTGGTGGCCCGATAGGGCATGGGCACTCCTTGTTCTGCAGCAAAGCCCCCATCTCGGTACACAAACTGGTTCTGTTAAAAGAAAAAACACACGTGGACCAAAGTTATTGTTGGGAATAGCTGTCAAAAATATGGATGTTAATAACCAAAGAAATCAGAAATTTGTCTCTATGAGTAGAATGTTTATTAACTAATTTTTTGCACCAAATTGTTAATGAATCTGAATTATAGACTAGAAATACCTAAAATTCCAATTTTGTCTTATAAAGTAACTCAGCTGTGAAAAAACAATTTGGAAATACATATTTTAATTTTACTAACCACCTGACACATAATCTAATAAAAAGTACTTCATGTTTCTTTACCACAACTGCATATTTTTAATGTAAAAATTCCAAGTGAATTTTCAAGACACATGGCAATGTCTTTACCTATAGGTAGTTGTTCATAACATAGTTATGAGAACATAACATAGTTATGAACAGAAACACAGGGATGAATTTGAATGGTGATATTTCCTTATTGCCCTCTAGCCTCTTGTTACTGTAATTTTGAGTCTCTAGTACCTAACTGGAGAATAATCACTGAGATTCTGACTTTTTAGCCCAATACCTATGATCCTTGATATAAAGATAACCTCCTTATCCAAAAATCATAATGTTTCAGCCCAGGTAAATTCTTCAGATGAAAATCAAAAGCTACTATTGAGGCATGATATCTCAACTTTAGATTATCTACTGAGATAAAATATATCTACATAGGCAGCAAAACAAGCTACATTAAATTCTTAACTCACTGTTGGCAAAGGCAAAATGAGAAAATCATGATGACACAAGAGAGAGGAAACATGATAGGCAAAGATCAAAAATCCTAAAAGATGAAGGTTGATTGTGAAATACTTACTCCTGACATAGGGGTGTAGGCAGGAGGAGGGCTGTGTCCAATTTCACTCTAATAGAAAAGAAAAATGGAATGATGGATATAATAAGAGGTGACATGAATGAAAAAAAAAAAAAAAAGAAAAGAAAAAGAAAAGCCACATGAGTTGTATGAACCAAAGAGGAAAACATGCACAACAGTGATGTTTGCTAAAACAGTAAAATTTTATGCATTCTGATCTCAAGAAATTTTCTATTTTTTTTCAAGGATACTATATATTTTAATCCAAACACTATGAAGAAAGCTTATAAAGAAAAAATTTTAAATGGATTAAAAATTATGTTGACAATAAATATTCTGATTAACCCTGGAAGAAAGGGAAAAGCAGCAAATAATAAACTAGAGTTGTAAGCAAGGAACGCTTTTCTTTGTTAGATTTTAGATGATTGGAATGGTCACTTGGAACAGTATTAACTTTTCTCCTAGAAGAAACTTATCTAAAAAGAGATAGAAGTAGATTTCAATTGTTTGGAATAAGTTTTGCTATCAAGTGATATTCATTTTTACCACTTCAGTTAAGAGTCAACTTCTTAACCTTTTCTTAGAAAAAGGTACATAATATCTTCTCCCTAGTCTTTTTTTTTTTTTTTTTAAGTCAAGAAACCACAGAAAATCTTGGAAAATCATTTTCTTTCCTGGAAACATGCTTAGCATACATTACTTTTATGGATTTAAAATCAGTTGAAATTAGGTTGCGATTAAACAATAGCCATATTCCTATGACTTAAAACTCCAACCAGTGGGTTAAATAAAAGTCAATATAAAATATGATAAAATATTAAGGACAATTTTCCTTAGGGTAAGTACAGGGGATGTATGAATGCCACTTCTGTTTCCTAGCTTCTATGTGTATATATACAACCAATCATATATTAAACACATTTTCTGAGCAACCACTGTCTATGTATGTACCAGGTGCTTTTCAAGGCACTGAAAATGAGTAATGAAGATAAAAACACTTGATATTAAGAACCTTGCACTCACTACCTTCTGGCTTTAAGTGAACAGAGATGACTAAAATAAACCTTAAACACAAAAATCTTTAACCATCTATGAATCAGGGCTAAAAATTATTCCAGGTCAATGGTTTTATAATTTAGAGATTCACAGAATAATCCAAGAAGAATATGGTCCAATGGAGATTAACTGTTCAATACAAATTAATAACTAGATAATATAATTTTCCTTAATTTACTCTGTTGAACTTAAAGGGATAAGCTCTCAACCCCTACACTGACTTTACATTTTAACTCTGACCATTACTGTGTCATCTACATGATAGTATAGAAAATATTTACCTCTTTCCTTTTCTAATAACATAATTAACAACATACTGACTATTATGACATGGAAAGATATATTTGATATGCCTTGCATAGGAGGCGCTTTGTAAAGTAGACAGATTGTTGTATAGTATACTAGAAACCCTGAGCTCCAGTCCCAATTATAAGTGATGTAGTCAATCATGAAATATCTCACTTTCATCCTTGGCCTCTATACCTTATTCTAAATGAAAATACCTATTCTTAATGGAAAAATATAAGTTATTATACATATAAATGAACTATGTAAGCTCTGCACTTATACAAATATAGAAGTGAAAGTCTTTCAGTCGTGTCCAACTCTTTGCGACCCCGTGGACTGTAGCCTGCCAGATTCCTCTGTACATGGAAATCTCCAGGCAAAAACACCGGAATAGGTAGCTGTGCCCTTTTCCAGCAGATCTTCCCAACCCAGGAATGGAACCAGGTCTCCCACATTGCAGGCCAATTCTTTACCTTCTGAGACACCAGGGAATCCCAAGATACTGGAGTGGGTAGACTCTCACTTTTCTAGGGTATCTTCCTGACCCAGGAATTGAACTGGAATCTCCTGCATCGCAGGCAGATTCTTTACTAGCTAAGATACAGGAAAACCCTACAAATGTAGAGGATATATGAAATTTAAATGCTCACACCTGCTAAGTCAAAATTTTAAAGTCAAGCAATTAACCTGCCAAGGCTTCTCATCAAAGAAGTATTTCTAAATGCTTACCTCTTTTCTACACCACATTAAATTTAGGCTTATTTTGTTATCTTTCATAAAGTTATGAAATCTAATTCATTTGTTCATAAAATTTGAGAAAGAAAATTTCCATATAGCCCAGTGATATGTAAAATAGAGAGCTGTTATAAAAATATGACACTTGCCTACTGGAACTTCATCATATTACAAATCTTGGTCTTTTCATTAAACAGATTATTTTGCAAGCAAATACTTATTAAAATTGCTCTGATAAAAGCATAGGAATTACAGTAGCTGCTGGACATATGATGATACACTAGGAGAGGCGTGTCAAGTGGCCTTTCCTGGTTTACACTGTGCTATCCACCATTACCTGAGATTATTAAAAACTAAAAAGATTTACCTCTTTCCTTTTCTAATAACATAATTAACAACATACTGACTATTATGACATGGAAAGATATATTTGATATGCCTTGCATAGGAGGCGCTTTGTAAAGTAGACAGATTGTTGTATAGTATACTAGAAACCCTGAGCTCCAGTCCCAATTATAAGTGATGTAGTCAATCATGAAATATCTCACTTTCATCCTTGGCCTCTATACCTTATTCTAAATGAAAATACCTATTCTTAATGGAAAAATATAAGTTATTATACATATAAATGAACTATGTAAGCTCTGCACTTATACAAATATAGAAGTGAAAGTCTTTCAGTCGTGTCCAACTCTTTGCGACCCCGTGGACTGTAGCCTGCCAGATTCCTCTGTACATGGAAATCTCCAGGCAAAAACACCGGAATAGGTAGCTGTGCCCTTTTCCAGCAGATCTTCCCAACCCAGGAATGGAACCAGGTCTCCCACATTGCAGGCCAATTCTTTACCTTCTGAGACACCAGGGAATCCCAAGATACTGGAGTGGGTAGACTCTCACTTTTCTAGGGTATCTTCCTGACCCAGGAATTGAACTGGAATCTCCTGCATCGCAGGCAGATTCTTTACTAGCTAAGATACAGGAAAACCCTACAAATGTAGAGGATATATGAAATTTAAATGCTCACACCTGCTAAGTCAAAATTTTAAAGTCAAGCAATTAACCTGCCAAGGCTTCTCATCAAAGAAGTATTTCTAAATGCTTACCTCTTTTCTACACCACATTAAATTTAGGCTTATTTTGTTATCTTTCATAAAGTTATGAAATCTAATTCATTTGTTCATAAAATTTGAGAAAGAAAATTTCCATATAGCCCAGTGATATGTAAAATAGAGAGCTGTTATAAAAATATGACACTTGCCTACTGGAACTTCATCATATTACAAATCTTGGTCTTTTCATTAAACAGATTATTTTGCAAGCAAATACTTATTAAAATTGCTCTGATAAAAGCATAGGAATTACAGTAGCTGCTGGACATATGATGATACACTAGGAGAGGCGTGTCAAGTGGCCTTTCCTGGTTTACACTGTGCTATCCACCATTACCTGAGATTATTAAACTAAAAAGCAAGAGTAGCGTGAGCCTGGAGTGAATTTATTTCAATTACATGATTAGATACTAAAAGACACAATCACCAGTGTTCTTTTGACCTCTTATTTACAAGAACTGCTACAGTGTTTGATTCAAATCAGGTCTGAGAAAACAGAACTGCCTGCTGCACATTTAGGATTTTATAAAACTTGAGAGAGAAATGATCAAAAGAATAACTCATGAGTCACTTTTCATCAGGAAATACTTTATTATCTATATTCATTATCTGGGTTAGGCCACCTTCAAATGTAAAGGTGTCATATTAAAAATAATTAGACCTCTTGTAACTAGTCTGTTTCAAGTCACAAAGTGCGGCCATGCGTTATTAGAATGCATCCGCTGTCGTTTTAACAAGTCTTTCCATCAGCAACCTGCCAACTATGTTTCTGGACAGACTGCCAGATACCATCACAGTAATAGGGGTGTCTTCATGTTCTTCCTAGTTTCCACCATTAAAATGGAAAAAAATGCTAACCAAAGTACCCTTCATATTCATTGTTTTTAGGGTTATTGGCTGCTTTATGTTTCTGTTTCCATTTTTCCATTTGTTTTTGTCCATGATAAAAAGCACCTCATTCCTATCTCCCTGGAAGGGCAATACATCTACAAGGGAACATCTGTGAGGCCAATTAGCTGGGCTGGAAATGTGATATAATTGTTGTTTCAATATATTTAAATTACATGTTAATCACTACATTAAATTTAGGCTTATTTTGTTATCTTTCATAAAGTTATGAAATCTAATTCATTTGTTCATAAAATTTGAGAAAGAAAATTTCCATATAGCCCAGTGATATGTTAAATAGAGAGCTGTTATAAAAATATGACACTTGCCTACTGGAATTTCATCATATTACAAATCTTGGTCTTTTCATTAAACAGATTATTTTGCAAGCAAATACTTATTAAAATTGCTCTGATAAAAGCATAGGAATTACAGTAGCTGCTGGACATATGATGATACACTAGGAGAGGCGTGTCAAGTGGCCTTTCCTGGTTTACACTGTGCTATCCACCATTACCTGAGATTATTAAACTAAAAAGCAAGAGTAGCGTGAGCCTGGAGTGAATTTATTTCAATTACATGATTAGATACTAAAAGACACAATCACCAGTGTTCTTTTGACCTCTTATTTACAAGAACTGCTACAGTGTTTGATTCAAATCAGGTCTGAGAAAACAGAACTGCCTGCTGCACATTTAGGATTTTATAAAACTTGAGAGAGAAATGATCAAAAGAATAACTCATGAGTCACTTTTCATCAGGAAATACTTTATTATCTATATTCATTATCTGGGTTAGGCCACCTTCAAATGTAAAGGTGTCATATTAAAAATAATTAGACCTCTTGTAACTAGTCTGTTTCAAGTCACAAAGTGCGGCCATGCGTTATTAGAATGCATCCGCTGTCGTTTTAACAAGTCTTTCCATCAGCAACCTGCCAACTATGTTTCTGGACAGACTGCCAGATACCATCACAGTAATAGGGGTGTCTTCATGTTCTTCCTAGTTTCCACCATTAAAATGGAAAAAAATGCTAACCAAAGTACCCTTCATATTCATTGTTTTTAGGGTTATTGGCTGCTTTATGTTTCTGTTTCCATTTTTTCCATTTGCTTTTTTTTCCATGATGAAAAGCACCTCATTCATATCTCCCTGGAAGGCCAATGCATCTACAAGAGAACAGCTGTGAGGCCAATTAGCTGGGCTGGAAATGTGATATAATTGTTGTTTAAATATATTTAAATTACATGTTAATCACTATGTCATAATTTATAGGCTTTGAAAATAACTTTTTGTACTTGAGAGCCAAGCCAGATTTTACTTGTTTTTGCCATTTTTAGTTTAGCTCATTCCCCACACAACCAGACCCCAACTCCCCACACTGGAAGAGCTGAACTTTTAATATTGGAAAGAAGGACAGCTGCAAGTAAATTGGTTGAGTAAAAATTAAGATCCCCATGATTAGAATGAGCTTGAGTGACCTTAACGCTCTAAGCAGAACAAAGCAGCGCTCAGTTAAAAGGTTTTTTTTTGTTGTTGTTGTTTGTGCCACTTTCTAAACTGTCCATCAAAGTCTCTGCTTTGAGGATCTTCAGGAAGCAGCACTGAGTACATCTGTTCAATTAACTGGTGAGGGGATTTACTGTCAGCAGGACAAAGATAGAAAGAGGTGGGCTATGAACTGGCAGGTGATCTGGAGCTTGTTCCTGGTGGGGAAATATGCAAGGGTGATGAAGAGACAAGTTTAATTTGTGGCCATAATCACTGGGACACTGTATGATTAACTTGGACTCTAATACCAGGGGTTATAGAGAAGGCAAATGTCAGCAAATATATCAAATACAGTATTTAATGCACTTTTACATATACCATGTCCTAAAATTTACTTTTCAATTGAAGGATAAAGATTTGAACCTTTGTTTTATTGCATGTACTGCATTTCTCACATTTATTATTTTAATTAAATACTGTATTTTATATTATCTCTGAGAAATTTTACATTGTTAACTTGGTGAAATTTTAAATTATTAACTAGATGAATTGTTAACCATGATATTTTCAAAAAATATATAAATCTACCTTCTTAGGAAACAAAAATACATGCTTAATGCCTAACTTTGATCTAAATTAAACATGCGTTTAATGAGTTTTTTTTTTAATCTTCAGATAATTGTTACTCTCAATATTAACTTCAGGATTAAAGTTTTTAGGGCCAAAAATCACTCTAAATCCTTTCAACTAAAATGGCATGTGTCTCCCTATGATGGTGCTAATCCATCAGGACTGATTTATTACCTAGACACTTGCACACAGTAACCATGAACAGTTCTCAATTTTCTATGCTCCTTGGCATACATTCTGAACACTCTGATGGGCACTTTTACATTTCACAGGTCAGGTAGTGGACAGATAAAATGTCTTTTTAAAATTTTTTTTTGCATTATGTACAATTCCTGACATATAGCTGTAACTCTATATCTTTTTTACAACCGAATTCAATATACCAGCATTTGAGACATCCAGATTTTTAATCTTCATTTTTCAGAAAACAGCCCCCAGAAGAAAACAAACAAAATGTATTCATCTTCCCCAAAACAGTAAGAGCTGGGGAAACCTACTGAGTTTAGGTAGCTGGTCCTCACACACACATACATATGTGTGAACATACATGTTACACAAAATGTCTTTTATCTGTTTACATGTTCATTTATTAATGAACTCATTTGTCTGTTGGATTTGATTATTACTTTTATCTTAAAAGAGGATGTTGCTGTTTTATTGTATTGTTTCTCTGATGTTGGTTTTGTTTGTTTATTTGTTTCTGGATGCATTAACCTGGCAGGTGGGATCTTTGATCCTGGCCAGGATCCCACCCACAGCCCCTGCATTGGAAGCACAGAATTTTAACTACTGGACTGCCAGGAAGTCCCCACAGTCAGGCAACTCGTGAAGGTGAAAATACCATAGATGTACTTTGCATTTCTCACATTTATTATGGGAATAATTGAACCTTTGTTTTATTGCATGTACTGCACTTTATTATTTTAATTAAATACTGTATTTTATATTATCTCTGAGAAATTTTACATTGTTAACTTGGTGAAATTTTAAATTATTAACTAGATGAATTGTTAACCATGATATTTTCAAAAAATATATAAATCTACCTTCTTAGGAAACAAAAATACATGCTTAATGCCTAACTTTGATCTAAATTAAACATGCGTTTAATGAGTTTTTTTTTTAATCTTCAGATAATTGTTACTCTCAATATTAACTTCAGGATTAAAGTTTTTAGGGCCAAAAATCACTCTAAATCCTTTCAACTAAAATGGCATGTGTCTCCCTATGATGGTGCTAATCCATCAGGACTGATTTATTACCTAGACACTTGCACACAGTAACCATGAACAGTTCTCAATTTTCTATGCTCCTTGGCATACATTCTGAACACTCTGATGGGCACTTTTACATTTCACAGGTCAGGTAGTGGACAGATAAAATGTCTTTTTAAAATTTTTTTTTGCATTATGTACAATTCCTGACATATAGCTGTAACTCTATATCTTTTTTACAACCGAATTCAATATACCAGCATTTGAGACATCCAGATTTTTAATCTTCATTTTTCAGAAAACAGCCCCCAGAAGAAAACAAACAAAATGTATTCATCTTCCCCAAAACAGTAAGAGCTGGGGAAACCTACTGAGTTTAGGTAGCTGGTCCTCACACACACATACATATGTGTGAACATACATGTTACACAAAATGTCTTTTATCTGTTTACATGTTCATTTATTAATGAACTCATTTGTCTGTTGGATTTGATTATTACTTTTATCTTAAAAGAGGATGTTGCTGTTTTATTGTATTGTTTCTCTGATGTTGGTTTTGTTTGTTTATTTGTTTCTGGATGCATTAACCTGGCAGGTGGGATCTTTGATCCTGGCCAGGGATCCCACCCACAGCCCCTGCATTGGAAGCACAGAATTTTAACTACTGGACTGCCAGGGAAGTCCCCACAGTCAGGCAACTCGTGAAGGTGAAAATACCATAGATTCTACCTCCAGGACTGTGTTCTTGATCTTTTTGCCATTAAACCATGTGATTTTTAAACAGTTTCCTTATTCTCTTGAATGTTCAGTTTATTTATCTGTAAAAAGCAAAATAGGCTATAGTACAAGTATAGGGAAAGATCACTTCCAACAATCAAATTGTATATGTGTAAAGTCAATATTCTGCCTGTAGCCCATACCATTAATTTCTAAATATTGTAAAGTGTGATTAATATTAAAGCAAAGGCATCTTGCCAAATTTTCTCACAGAAGACTTTTTAAAGTATATGAATTTCTTTTTCCCCTTTTTGTCTAAATGAAGTATCTATGGAGTACCTTAGTCTGTATGCAATAAATGGCTGTGCTCTAGGGAGGCAAGACTCCATCTGCATGTGACTTTCCTGGTGACTCAGCAGTAAAGAATCCACCTGTCAATGCAGAGATATGGGATGGATTCCTGGGTTGGGAAGGTCTCTTGGAGAAGGAAATGGCAACCGACTCCAGTATTCTTGCCTGGGTGACCCCATGGACAGAGGAACTTCACAGTCCCTCACAAAAGAGATGGACATGACTTAGTGACTAAACAACAAGAACAATTACACACATGCTGTTGCTAATTGACATATTTTCACTTTCATAGTACTTTATCTCTATTTATATAATTAGATAATGTATAGAAATTGCAGAAATAGCTTAAAACTTTAGTCTTTAGGGCAAAATTGTAAAAATAATATGGACACTCTAAATGTTATGAATGTGATTACTTTAGAATTTGGAATGCCAAGACTTGGTTTGGGTATAATATACTATTGATAAAGCCTTACTTTTGTGTGTATATGCTACACACATGTGCATGCATATATATGTATTCATACATATATTAAGAAAATTACTGACTTAAAACAAGAAAACAAAGTTTAATTTAATCCATTCAAACTAATACATTTTCTTTTAAAAGTTGTGACTTCATTTGTGGGCTTGTTTTTGCTTTGTTTCTACTGTTTTTCACATGTGGTTATTATATATCAGCAAATAAACTGTGTTCACTAAAGTACCATTTACAAGAGTTCTACTTGGAGATGTTTTTTTTGTGGTTATTTGGAGTTACTCTATTTACTTGCAAATAATAAGGGAACTGTGAAATACCTTATATTTCAACCTCCTCTTTAGTAATAATCCTAGCTCAGAAAGTTTTGTTATATATTCAGAATAACTGTGACAACCTCTGAGTGTATTCTCACATACAATCTATGTGTGAGAATACAAAAAATATGAAGAGAGTAGTATTGGGAGATGGTAACAAATAATACAGGAAATAAAATTACAAATTTTATAACTCTAATTTTGGCATGTAGCTTTTATTCAGTGTCTTAAATGATAAGTGTTGGCAACAAGCAAACAATTTTACATAATACTTTCTATATGGATCAGGTTGGAAATTCCTTCAGTTATGCTAGTTTATGCAAACTGTTTACCAGACAAAAAGTGAATTTGCAGCAATGGTTGATTTGTTCAGCTACTGCTCTTAGGCTCCAAGGTGGTACAGCTGTTGCTGTAAGTAAAAAGATTTCTAACAGTCCACCTGGAATTAGGACATCTGGTTTGTGTGAGCTGATCTGAATAATATACTGTGCATAACTGGGTACAGCTACCGACAGAGCAAACAGCACATGGCTATCCCATCAGTCCAAACAAATGACTAGTGACTAAACAACAAGAACAATTACACACATGCTGTTGCTAATTGACATATTTTCACTTTCATAGTACTTTATCTCTATTTATATAATTAGATAATGTATAGAAATTGCAGAAATAGCTTAAAACTTTAGTCTTTAGGGCAAAATTGTAAAAATAATATGGACACTCTAAATGTTATGAATGTGATTACTTTAGAATTTGGAATGCCAAGACTTGGTTTGGGTATAATATACTATTGATAAAGCCTTACTTTTGTGTGTATATGCTACACACATGTGCATGCATATATATGTATTCATACATATATTAAGAAAATTACTGACTTAAAACAAGAAAACAAAGTTTAATTTAATCCATTCAAACTAATACATTTTCTTTTAAAAGTTGTGACTTCATTTGTGGGCTTGTTTTTGCTTTGTTTCTACTGTTTTTCACATGTGGTTATTATATATCAGCAAATAAACTGTGTTCACTAAAGTACCATTTACAAGAGTTCTACTTGGAGATGTTTTTTTTGTGGTTATTTGGAGTTACTCTATTTACTTGCAAATAATAAGGGAACTGTGAAATACCTTATATTTCAACCTCCTCTTTAGTAATAATCCTAGCTCAGAAAGTTTTGTTATATATTCAGAATAACTGTGACAACCTCTGAGTGTATTCTCACATACAATCTATGTGTGAGAATACAAAAAATATGAAGAGAGTAGTATTGGGAGATGGTAACAAATAATACAGGAAATAAAATTACAAATTTTATAACTCTAATTTTGGCATGTAGCTTTTATTCAGTGTCTTAAATGATAAGTGTTGGCAACAAGCAAACAATTTTACATAATACTTTCTATATGGATCAGGTTGGAAATTCCTTCAGTTATGCTAGTTTATGCAAACTGTTTACCAGACAAAAAGTGAATTTGCAGCAATGGTTGATTTGTTCAGCTACTGCTCTTAGGCTCCAAGGTGGTACAGCTGTTGCTGTAAGTAAAAAGATTTCTAACAGTCCACCTGGAATTAGGACATCTGGTTTGTGTGAGCTGATCTGAATAATATACTGTGCATAACTGGGTACAGCTACCGACAGAGCAAACAGCACATGGCTATCCCATCAGTCCAGAGCAAATACCAGTTACATTTCACAGAAACTGGCTGGTATTTACAACTGATCTGAGCCAAAATGAATATCAGATTGAAGGCAGTACCCACGAGAAAAAAGCTCTCCCCGACAGCATCTAGTTGCCCATAGTATAAGGAGTTTATATCATTTTTGAAAATTCCCCAGATGTGATTTGGCTGCATATTAAAAGGAAGAAGTAAAACATACAAAGAATTCCTGCATCTATTTGTGAACCACTGTGGAATTCCCTGAAACAAGAAAAAGACCAATATTTTTTGTTTTTCTATTTAAGCCTTTTGCTACCTAGATTAGTCAGACCACGGTCATGATAATTCTCTTTCAAGTTCTAAAATGGCTAACACTTTAATAAAAAAAAAAAAAAAATAGGAAGAAGGCAAAAAATAGAATAGACCAGAAACTAGAGTCTAATTTAAATCTGACATGGATGCGAGAGATCGTCCACTCTTCTTCCCCCTAATTTCAGCTGTGGTAATAGAGATGGTAAGCAACTTTCCTCAAGGTCACACAGCTGGTTACTAACAAGCAAAAATCAATAGGCCAAACCAGAAAAATATTTTTATGATTTACCACGGAACAAAAACAACCTGCTTGGTATCCTTCTTAGATTATGTCTGGATAATCTGAGTCAGGGGCAAGTCAGGTAAAACACTAAAGTGTGAAGACTGATTTTCATGTTTCCTTCTCTGTTTCAAGCCCTTTTTTTTTTTTTTTTACTCCTCCCTAGAAGACTCCAGAGTCCACTGATTCTCATCTTGGTTATATACGAAATGGGACCAGCATTCCTCCTATAGAAGACACACCATTCTGAGTCTGTAAGTCATATTCCAAAATGTCTTCTCTTATCTATAATCTTATTTTCTCAGGAACTTGGCTGTAGCTAAACTAGAGGGCATCCATTTAGTTTGATTAGTTTGGGGGAATTTTTTCAAATTTGTAGTAATAGATCATAAATAGTCCTACCTCAAGTAACACTGAACTATCGAGTACCAATCTGAACACACATAATTAACTGCTGACCTGACATCACCACTGAAATGTTCCATGGTTATTCAAATGTCACATTTTCAAAACTGAAATGAACATCTCTCCTGACACTAAACTGAATCCTCTTGTCTTTCTTGGCTTGGTGAATGGTATCAAAAATGCACCTACTTGTGTAAGTTAAATACCTCAGTGTCATCTTTGACTTCACCTCTATCTCACTCTTCATAAGCATCCAACATCTACCCATTTAAACATCTTAATACTTTAAGAATCCAAACCATCATTGACACTGTTTTAGTTGCAATTTTAAGGTACCATATATTTTATCATTCTAACTGGAACATTTTGAGAATAAGAGAAAGTACTAGTAATAATTAAGCCAAGAGTAATAGGAGTAAACCAGGGCTCGAGAAAAGAGGCACAGTACATGTGATGAACTTCATGATGACCACTTTCTTTTTTTCTCTTTCTTTCTTTCTTTTTGGCTATTCTGGGTTTTCACTGCTGCTGCAGGCTCTTCTATAGTTGCAGGGAGTGGTGGCTACTCTCTGTTTGCGGTGAGCAGGCTTCTTGTTGCGATGACTTCTCTTATTGTGGAGCTCAGGCTCTAGGGAACATGGGCTTTAAAAGCTGTGGCACATGGGCTCAGTAGTTGCGACTCTGAGGCTTTAGAGCACAGGCTCAATAGTTGTGGCTCACAAACTTAGTTGCTCTGCAACATGTGGGATCTTCCCAGATCAAGGATCGAACCCATGTCTCCTGCATTGGCAGGTGAACTCTTCACCATTGAGCTACCAGGGAAGCCTGACCACATTTCTTGACTAAACTATCATAATATTTTTCTAATTGATCTCCTTGATCTTATCACTCCAATCTGATATTCATAGTTTATCCCCTACTTAAAAATTTACAAGATCCCTTTTTAGCCTCAGGCAAAAACGAATTTCAGTTTTTTGTGACATGAAGGCTTTTGGTAGCTATGGCTCCTGCCATTTTTTCCAGTTTCATCTCTCTGCTTTTTCGTCATATGCTTCCAGTCAGAAAAAGTAGTGGCCATTCCTATGATCGGTCCATGACTTCTATTACCTCCAGTGTCTGTCCAGGCTCCAATTGATTCCTTAATATTTTTTAAGGTTTTTATTGTTTGTTTGTTTTTGCCTTGATTACATATTAATTCCATGGAACGTTATCATTGCCCTGATTACATGTAATTATTTATTCAAAAATATCTATCAAGAACCTATTTTGTACCTCATATGAATAATTCAGTAACTGTATTCTAATTGTTTATTTACTTCATTGGTTTGTCATCTTTCTAAGATTGTGAGACTATTTAGAAGAGTACTCACTTAAATTTACCATTTTATCCTTCATACCTAGAACAGACCAGGACCATAGGCATGATGAGTGTTTAGTAAAAGGATATTGAATCAAAGGATAGATGGATGAAAAAGTTACTTAAACACGAAGTTTGACTTTATTAATGAGAATCTGAGGGCCTTCCTGGGTTCTTCCTGAAGATCCCCTGGAGAAGAGAATGGTTATCCAGTCCAGTATTCTTGCCTGGAGAATTCCATGCACAGAGGAGCCTGGTGGGCTATAGTCCATGGGGTCGCAAAGCACTGGGCATAATGGAGAGACTAACACCTTAACTTTTTTTTCACTCTCAGGGCCTCCAGCCTCCAGTCAGGCAGTAGGACATGTTTTAAGAATAGAGAATTTTAGCATTCCTTAAATTATAAATTGCACACATTTTACTCTGCAGATACTCAAAGTAAATCCTAAATTGCAATTGAATCCCAATACAATCATCTAAATATTATGTCTTATCTAGTACACTCACTCTTCCTGTCAATTAGTTATCATTTCTGGAAGCGTTGTTTAAAAACCTTCTCAAAAGAGAAGGACAAGTACAATATACTGACACATATATATATGGAATCTAGTAGGATGCTAATGATAACACACACAGTGAAGCAACAGAAAAACAGACATTGACAGTAGACATATGGACATTGTGGGGCATGAACAGTGAGTGGAAGGTGTAAAGGAAGTAGCATGAAAACCTATACAATCATATGTGAAAAAAATAGCTATTGTCATTGTGCTGTGAGAAAAGGGGATCCTGCAGGGGTGCTGTGCAATGGCCTGGAGGGGTGGAATGGGAGGGATATACATATGACTAATCTGGGACCATACATATCCATAAACAACAAAACTTTGTAAAAGTAAAAAGCAAAATAAAAACTAAAAAAAAAAAAAAAATCTTAATTCTCATGACCAGAAAATGTATTTTTACAAGTAATGAGTTGTTCCAGATGCAATGGATATTTTGCATCTACTTATGAAACATCAGGATACTATCACTAGTATGATAACACTCCCTTGAGACATCTACGTATTTCCTACTGCTTTGGAGGTCTAGGAAACTCAGGCTTCTGCTTTATCCTGATGAATATAAATAAAGTAAGAACAATAGGAGAGACAAACTCTGAGAATAAATTGTCTGTAGGTGGATGGAAAGTGTGCTTTCCACTCATAAGATCAAACAAAAATCCCTGCAAGTATCCATCTTAAGTCAAACATAGCATCCACTTAACACCTCTGAATAACCCAGACATCTCTTAGAAGAATTATGTAAAATTTTCCAGAAAGGTTTTTTTTGTAGAAGAATTATGGTTACGCCTGCAATGCAGGAAACCCGGGTTCACTTCCTGGGTCAGGAAGATCCCCCGGAGAAGGGATAGGCTACCCACTCCAGCATTCTTGGGCTTCCCTGGTGGCTCAGACAGTAAAGAATACATCCACCTGCAATGCAGGAGACCTGGGTTCGATCCCTGTTTGGGAAAATCCTCTGGAGAAGGGAAAGACTACTCACCGCAGTACTCTTGCTAGGAGAATTCCGTTGGTCACAAAGAGTCAGACACGACCGAGTGACTTAACTTTTGTGATTAAACAGTATTGGACGGGCTTCCCTGGTAGCTCAGACAGTAAAGAATCTGCCTGCAATGCAGGAGACCTGGGCTCCATCCCTGGGGTCAGAAAAATTCCCTGGAGAAAGGAATGGCTATGCACCTCAGTATTCTTGCCTGGAGAATTCCATGGACAGAGGAGCCTGGCAGGCCACAGTCCATAGTGTTGGAAAGAGCCGAACATGACTGAACAACTAATATACAGCATAGAAAAATTAAAGTTATAAATAAATGAAATTCTAAGTCTCTTAGATGGGAAGAAGCCACAGGAGGAGAGCTCTTGATTAGGAAAGAGCACTGTTATCCACGAGGTCTGCTACTGTAGATAAATTTTCCTCAAAGCTTAGTGTTCTCATCTATAAAATGGAAATAATAATGTTTGTCTGCCTGCTTGATGAGTTTTATAAGTTCATTTTCATGGTAAATATCTTTAAACAAATGCATTGTATAAATGTGTAATATGATATGCTTTTTTTCTAGTAATTAAAAAATGTACAGCTGAATTCTGATCTGTCCAAGTATAACTCATACAAAAAGATACTAAATGCTGCAAACCACACCTTCATGTTTCTTTCTATACCAGAATAAAAGTGTGCAAAGAGCTACCTATTTTTTATCTGTGTGATGATAGAGTTCATTTTGCAGACTTAGCATCACACATGGTATTTGAAGGGCTTCCTAGGTGGCAGAGTGGTAAAGAATCTGCCTGCCAGTGTAGGAGATGCAAGACACAGATTTGATCCCTGATTTGGGACAATTCCCTGGAGAAGGAAATGGCAACCTACTCTAGTGTTTTTGCCTGGAAAATTCCATGGACAGAGGAACCTTGTAGGCTACAGTGCATGAGTCACAAAGAATAGGACATGACTGAGTGACATTACATGCACATGCATGAATGTCATTTGAGCTCACTTCCAAAAAGGGATGGTGCTATTGATATAAATAAAAAGTAATTTACATTTCATTTGAATGTATATAGACTAGCATATCATTTAAAGTCATTGTGAAACATTTATTTGAAAATTAAAAAATGATATGCTTTTCTTAGTGCAGTATTAAAATCAAAACAAGATCCTTCAGAACTCTTTTAGCACTTAAGACACAGAAAGGTGCATATTAAATGTTGAAGGATAAATTCCTTAAGTAGCTAAAATAAAATTACCTCCATGACCTAACAATACAGACTATGATAAATTGAAATAAAAACTTCATTACTTTTGTTTTCTTTAGATGATGAGGGTGTCAGAGTCAATGAAAGCCAAACATTAGAAATTCCCATCTCCGCAGAAGCATGTGTTGGCCTTGATTTTCTTGAATCATTTGTACTTACCCAAAGAGACGCCTCGTATGTCTCAGAATTCATGCTAAGGCACTGTCAACAGGCCAAGGAGAAATCCTCAGTCTGGAATATGTGCTTAAGGATTTTTTTTGCCAGTGTGTAAACTGGCACATTAAGAGAAGCGTATAGTAATGCAAGAAATGTTTTAACTCTCCTACCCTGTTTGGTGGAGAGAAAATTCCTATTTGTCACCTTTTTAATAAGTTAAGATTTGAAGCATTTTATAGATTTTAGAGCATGCTGAACACTTTTAAGAAAGATACCTCTTGGAAAGAAAGTTGTTAAGCTACAGAAAAGTAGTTAGATTCGCAACTGGAAATAATTTGATAAATGACTTGGACTTAGGAAAAATAAAATTGATTAGATTTTTCCATATATTGCATACCCCAGGCTTTCTCCCAAGGTCTATCAATTTAAAAAAGACTAGACAGACAAGAAAGGCCCCTGGTTTATTTCCCAGGCCTCTTGGTCCTTTATTATGTTTTACACTAGCACAATTATTATTTATCATTTCTAAAAGAAAATATTAAACCAAGGTGCAAGCTCTGTTCTGGTAAAAGAAAATATTAATACTTGATTTGGTAAATAAAATGACAAAGGCAAGTGTGGCTGAGTGTCTTTCATGCCATAAGTTAAATATTAGACATCCCAGGCTCTCATGGAGATCATTATTGTTTTTATTTGTAAATATATATCTCTAAGAATTTTAGAAATTATTTATATTTCATATATAGTCTCCTTTATAATGCAAGCTCCTTAAATACATAATGAACTATTTGTTCTAGTTTCTCATTTCTCTTATTTCTTCTCCCAAATTTACTTGTCTAAATGTAAAAAATGTATCTACTAGCTCAAATTTTGCCAAAAGCAATAAATGAGAAGAGAATGTTTTGATATTTAAGACTGATCTCTTAAATTCTTATTGAAAGCTAACCAAAAACAATTAAAAATAAAAACAACACTTAGGATTTTTAAAATCCAGTCTGTTACCATACAAGAGCATATTGAATGCCAACTGTGCAGGAGAAGAAGGTATTTCCAAGAGAGTTTGACATAAACCCAGGTTGTGAATTATTTGCTTTGAAATAAATGACTTCATATTTTCTTGGTTAGAAATTCTGGTCAAGAAAAGAGCAAAAACAAGTAGCAGGTTCATCCTTAAGCATATGGTCAGGTGAACATTCATAAAATGTTTAGCAGCTCACAAATACATTTAAAAAAAAAAAAAAAAGCCAGATTCTCCACCTCCAAAAGGAAGGAAGGAAGAGCAGCTTTGTTATTATATTGAATTTCCGGGGCCCACACCCATCTGTCTTGAGTTTCTAAATACCAGGAATATCAAAGGAAATTTTCACTACAGTGGTATTTGAAATCAGGAACACAAATATTACCAGCAGCCTTTACTCTTACATATATCCTCACTTGCTCTACCCAGAGTGAATTTACCAGTGATAAAGCTAAAGCTTCAGGCTCAGGCTCGTCATTTGTATCACCTCTCCCAGGGCCTGGGAAATTCAGTGCTTTTACTAAGAGTTTTATTATTTTTATTTTTTTAACTTTTTATTTTATATTAGAATATTGTTCATTAACGTGCTGAATCACTTTCAGGTGTTCAGTAAGATGATTCAGTTATACATATACATGTACCTATTCTTTTTCAAATTGTTTTACCATTTAGATTATTTCATAATATTGAGTAGAATTCCCTGTGCTATATATTAGGTCCTTGTTGGTTATCCATTTTATGTATGCTTTTTTGTTTTCGGCCACACAGCATGTGGGAACTTAGTATCAGACCTGTGACCCCTGCATTAGAAGCATGGAACCTTAACCACTGGACAACCAGGGAAGTCCTTCGTTATACATTTTAAAAATAGCTGTGTGTACATGTTGATTCCAAACCTTGTAAGTATCTCTTTCCACCACCCTTCTCCCATGAAACCATAAGATTGTTCTGTGAATCTGTTTCTGTTCTGTAAATAAGGTCATTTGTATCTTTTAAAAATTTTATTTTGCAATTTTTCTTAAGTCACCCTTCTTAGGATTTTTAAAATCCAGTCTGTTACCATACAAGAGCATATTGAATGCCAACTGTGCAGGAGAAGAAGGTATTTCCAAGAGAGTTTGACATAAACCCAGGTTGTGAATTATTTGCTTTGAAATAAATGACTTCATATTTTCTTGGTTAGAAATTCTGGTCAAGAAAAGAGCAAAAACAAGTAGCAGGTTCATCCTTAAGCATATGGTCAGGTGAACATTCATAAAATGTTTAGCAGCTCACAAATACATTTAAAAAAAAAAAAAAAAGCCAGATTCTCCACCTCCAAAAGGAAGGAAGGAAGAGCAGCTTTGTTATTATATTGAATTTCCGGGGCCCACACCCATCTGTCTTGAGTTTCTAAATACCAGGAATATCAAAGGAAATTTTCACTACAGTGGTATTTGAAATCAGGAACACAAATATTACCAGCAGCCTTTACTCTTACATATATCCTCACTTGCTCTACCCAGAGTGAATTTACCAGTGATAAAGCTAAAGCTTCAGGCTCAGGCTCGTCATTTGTATCACCTCTCCCAGGGCCTGGGAAATTCAGTGCTTTTACTAAGAGTTTTATTATTTTTATTTTTTTAACTTTTTATTTTATATTAGAATATTGTTCATTAACGTGCTGAATCACTTTCAGGTGTTCAGTAAGATGATTCAGTTATACATATACATGTACCTATTCTTTTTCAAATTGTTTTACCATTTAGATTATTTCATAATATTGAGTAGAATTCCCTGTGCTATATATTAGGTCCTTGTTGGTTATCCATTTTATGTATGCTTTTTTGTTTTCGGCCACACAGCATGTGGGAACTTAGTATCAGACCTGTGACCCCTGCATTAGAAGCATGGAACCTTAACCACTGGACAACCAGGGAAGTCCTTCGTTATACATTTTAAAAATAGCTGTGTGTACATGTTGATTCCAAACCTTGTAAGTATCTCTTTCCACCACCCTTCTCCCATGAAACCATAAGATTGTTCTGTGAATCTGTTTCTGTTCTGTAAATAAGGTCATTTGTATCTTTTAAAAAAAATTTTATTTTGCATTATTTTTCTTAAAGAGGCTCAACCCCTACTCCCAATGATGGGTCTGGCTCTGAAATATCTCAGTCTTCCCATATCCTCCCCTCACTTTTCAGGGAATGTTCCCTATGGTTTATTCTTTATCAGAAATCTGGTATTCATGAACAGTGCTACTCCATCCCATATCCTGTGCATCTTGAAGGTTTCACTGGAATATTTTTCAAGTGGAAAAAATTCACTCCATGATTCAGTTCAGGCATCAAGGCCAAGATTAATAAGCTATAAACTTCCAGATCATTGTACCCTGTTTAGATACTCATGTACAATGTCCTTATCCTTGTGATTATTATCTATAGACTTCACAGGCAATTACCAGTGCTCACACTATTCCTTGGTGTCATTCAGATGAGCTTCCAGGTGCCTCAGTGGTAAAGAATCTACCTGACAATACAGCAGACCAGGGTTCAGTCTCTGGGTTGGGAAGATCCCGTGGAGAAGAAAATGGGAACCCGCTCTAGTATTCTTGCCAGGGAAATCCTGTAGACAGAGGAGACTGATGGGCTACAGTCCATGGGGTTGCAAAAGAGTTGGATATGACTTAGCAACTGAACAACAACAACAATCACTCAGATTGCCACTGATATCTCACTCAATTCTGACCCTTTTCACCATGAAGGCTACTATCTAATTATTATAGTTTCTGACCTTCTACTTTGCTTATCATCTTAACTCTGCTTCACTAAAACTACAATATGCCTACACCCTAACATCGCCAGGAAAAACTCTCACCATAGAATGAAAGAATATAGCCTTTCTCTGATCACAACGTTTTATTCATTCACTTCCCTCATTTCCTTTATCTGATTCAATCACAGTTCTTCTGCCATTTTTGTGCTCCTCAATTAATTTCTTGACTACACTACCAGTATGACTTTGAAGTAAGCTAAATATGGGTGTATCCTGTACAACTTACTACTACTATCTACACACCAGTTCCTCTACATTCCAAGTTTTCTTCACCTAAAACTGGGGAAAATTCTCTCTTTTGTTCCTGGTTTCCTTGGTGCTACTGAACAATCATGTATCTAAGGAGAACGATGCTGCCAAAACGTCACAGTTTCTACCTGTTGGGAAGTGCTTAGACTCACTGCTCCTTCATGAATCTTTGTTTATATGTCTTATCACAGCATTTCGTCAAGCCTTAAAGCCCCCCCGGCTTTTTAAACAATCTTCCTCCCTCACTTTTCAGGAATGTTCCTATGGTTTATTCTTTATCAGAAATCTGGTATTCATGAACAGTGCTACTCCATCCCATATCCTGTGCATCTTGAAGGTTTCACTGGAATATTTTTCAAGTGGAAAAAATTCACTCCATGATTCAGTTCAGGCATCAAGGCCAAGATTAATAAGCTATAAACTTCCAGATCATTGTACCCTGTTTAGATACTCATGTACAATGTCCTTATCCTTGTGATTATTATCTATAGACTTCACAGGCAATTACCAGTGCTCACACTATTCCTTGGTGTCATTCAGATGAGCTTCCAGGTGCCTCAGTGGTAAAGAATCTACCTGACAATACAGCAGACCAGGGTTCAGTCTCTGGGTTGGGAAGATCCCGTGGAGAAGAAAATGGGAACCCGCTCTAGTATTCTTGCCAGGGAAATCCTGTAGACAGAGGAGACTGATGGGCTACAGTCCATGGGGTTGCAAAAGAGTTGGATATGACTTAGCAACTGAACAACAACAACAATCACTCAGATTGCCACTGATATCTCACTCAATTCTGACCCTTTTCACCATGAAGGCTACTATCTAATTATTATAGTTTCTGACCTTCTACTTTGCTTATCATCTTAACTCTGCTTCACTAAAACTACAATATGCCTACACCCTAACATCGCCAGGAAAAACTCTCACCATAGAATGAAAGAATATAGCCTTTCTCTGATCACAACGTTTTATTCATTCACTTCCCTCATTTCCTTTATCTGATTCAATCACAGTTCTTCTGCCATTTTTGTGCTCCTCAATTAATTTCTTGACTACACTACCAGTATGACTTTGAAGTAAGCTAAATATGGGTGTATCCTGTACAACTTACTACTACTATCTACACACCAGTTCCTCTACATTCCAAGTTTTCTTCACCTAAAACTGGGGAAAATTCTCTCTTTTGTTCCTGGTTTCCTTGGTGCTACTGAACAATCATGTATCTAAGGAGAACGATGCTTCCAAAACGTCACATTTTCTACCTTTTGGTGAGTGCTTAGACTCACTGGTCCTTCATGAATCTTTGTTTATATGTCTTATCACAGCATTTCGTCAAGCCTTAGCCAGGCTTTTTAAAACTTTCTGACATCCTATTTCTCCTCCCACTCTGCCAACCTTGCTTTCTGATAATAGAGTAGAATCTAAACATTTTTTTATGTTGGGAGGCCCCAAGTATCCCTCAGTTTAATCTCTAAATTATAGTGAAATGGAAAAGTTTGAATTACTCTATATTACTTGCAACTGGTCTGTATATCTCAGGATATAATAAACTGTTTTTGTTAAAATTACTAAAACATAACAAAACAAAGTCAAAACAAAGATATCTTGGTGAAGTATTTGGAGTTAAAAGTGAATCAACTGATGGGGCTTCCCTGGTGGTCCAGTGGGTGAGGACACTGCCTTGCAATGCAAGGGGCGCCAGTTCTATTCCTGGCCTGGGAAGACCCCACGTGCTGTGGAGTGGTTGGACCAATGTCTCCAACTACAGAGCCGGAGCTCTGGAGCACATGCGCCCAGAGCCAGTGCTCTGCAGCGACAGAGGCCACTGTGTTGGGAGGCCCACACAAGCCAAAGAACAAAGATGGATGAAAATGGATAAATGAAAGACCAATAGAAGTGGCCAAAAAAAAAAAAAAAGTGAATCAACTAAGAGTGGAGTGCTAAAATTTCAGATAGGAGATAGAACTATAGAATTTAAGAGAGAAAGAAAAACTTGGGGCCCCAGATCAATCAAGAGGAAACAGAGATGAGAAAGGGAAAGAGTAGAACAGAGAGTGAGGTGTTAGGTTTCTGTCTATGGTCTGACCCCTCTTTTGGGTCCATCAATTGTATCTTCTACCAAGTCTAGCAAACTCACAAAGTCAAAAAAGTGGGAGCACTTCCATTTCCTTTATCTGATTCAATCACAGTTCTTCTGCCATTTTGTGCTCCTCAATTAATTTCTTGACTACACTACCAGTATGACTTTGAAGTAAGCTAAATATGGGTGTATCCTGTACAACTTACTACTACTATCTACACACCAGTTCCTCTACATTCCAAGTTTTCTTCACCTAAAACTGGGGAAAATTCTCTCTTTTGTTCCTGGTTTCCTTGGTGCTACTGAACAATCATGTATCTAAGGAGAACGATGCTTCCAAAACGTCACATTTTCTACCTTTTGGTGAGTGCTTAGACTCACTGGTCCTTCATGAATCTTTGTTTATATGTCTTATCACAGCATTTCGTCAAGCCTTAGCCAGGCTTTTTAAAACTTTCTGACATCCTATTTCTCCTCCCACTCTGCCAACCTTGCTTTCTGATAATAGAGTAGAATCTAAACATTTTTTTATGTTGGGAGGCCCCAAGTATCCCTCAGTTTAATCTCTAAATTATAGTGAAATGGAAAAGTTTGAATTACTCTATATTACTTGCAACTGGTCTGTATATCTCAGGATATAATAAACTGTTTTTGTTAAAATTACTAAAACATAACAAAACAAAGTCAAAACAAAGATATCTTGGTGAAGTATTTGGAGTTAAAAGTGAATCAACTGATGGGGCTTCCCTGGTGGTCCAGTGGGTGAGGACACTGCCTTGCAATGCAAGGGGCGCCAGTTCTATTCCTGGCCTGGGAAGACCCCACGTGCTGTGGAGTGGTTGGACCAATGTCTCCAACTACAGAGCCGGAGCTCTGGAGCACATGCGCCCAGAGCCAGTGCTCTGCAGCGACAGAGGCCACTGTGTTGGGAGGCCCACACAAGCCAAAGAACAAAGATGGATGAAAATGGATAAATGAAAGACCAATAGAAGTGGCCAAAAAAAAAAAAAAAGTGAATCAACTAAGAGTGGAGTGCTAAAATTTCAGATAGGAGATAGAACTATAGAATTTAAGAGAGAAAGAAAAACTTGGGGCCCCAGATCAATCAAGAGGAAACAGAGATGAGAAAGGGAAAGAGTAGAACAGAGAGTGAGGTGTTAGGTTTCTGTCTATGGTCTGACCCCTCTTTTGGGTCCATCAATTGTATCTTCTACCAAGTCTAGCAAACTCACAAAGTCTTGGTGTGAATTATTTTTGTTGTTGGGGAAATGAGTGGGAGCATTAAAGAAGAGGTGGGAATCAACCTCTTCTTTGTTCAAGTGTAGGAGAGAGGCACAGCATGAGGAAATCAAACCATAGGGAGACAGAGCGCTAACAGTTAATTGTTCCTTTTAGAAGAGCTTTACCTAAATTACTTCATTCAGTCCTCCTAATTCATAAGTAGAGTGGTGAGAAATGGAATATTTCCTGCCCTATCAGTAAACAGGGATATCACCCTCATCAGCAATTGCAGTCCTACGACTCAGCTGGTGAGCCCTGAGGAAACTCAGGAAGGAGAAAAATACTTGCCATGTAGAAGCAATCAGACTGCAGCCACTCCCCACAGTGAACCCTGAGGAATCTCTGGATGTGAAAACACAGGAAACTGACACCTCATCTTATTCTTAAAGAACTGAGTACTGACCTTTATGGCAATGGTAAAATGAAAAAATAAAAAAATCAGTAGCAGAATGAGAAGCAATGCAATGCCTCATTGTGGTAAAGAGTATGGCCTCTAGGAACACCAGAGTCAGGTTGCCGGTTCTGTCATTTAACATTCATGGATCAATTCTGCCATATACAAAATTCGTGATAATAATAGTAAGTATTTCACAGGGTTTTCATGAGATGAAATAAACTGATAAATCTTAGTTAATATGGTGTCTGGCATGTGAGTGATCATAGTTGTCATTTATTGAATCATTTCATATTCTTAAAAATATACATGATCATTAGAAGTAAAAGAATGAGTCATTTAAACTCAGGAATATTCAAAAGATCAGTCTACGTAACAAAATCTACAGAACCTGGCTCTAAATAAGAACAAATTACACCAAAGTTCAAATAGATTGCAATGGCATACATCTCAACATCTCAATTATGCTAAGGTTGTTAAAGATTATTCTTTATTTCCGGAGAGGAAAAACATGCATGGATGTTTCTAAACAATCTCTATGACTCTTGTTGGAAAAGGCAAATTAATTTGGTAGTGAATTAAACTTCTATTTTCTTTTCCTCTCTGATTTACAGTACTTCTTTTTTTTTTTTTTTTTTCACAACATTTTACAACAAGAGATATGGTCACAGAATTTGGAATTTTTCTCATGGTGGCCTGAAAGTAAAAGTGTTAGTCACAGTCATGTCTGATTCTTTGTAACCCAATGAACCGTAGCCCACCAGGCTCCTCTGTCCATGAGATGCTCCAGGCAAGAATTATAGAGTAGGCTGACATTCACTTTTCCAGAAGATACCTCTCTCAATTCAGCCTTTGTTCAAGTGCAATGAGAAGGTGACCACAGCCATTTACCTACAATGCCTGAGTGAGAACTATAGTGTACATATTGGTCTCTTCTGAGAACGTGCTGGTATGTCAGAATTTCTAAAGGAACTTTTCCTCTGGGAAGGTGAACAAGAAAAGGGACTGACACACAAGATGCTTGTGATGAGGATGTGTGCAACTGCAGAAAGTGCACAAAGGAAAGCTGATAAGTGAGCCCCCTCCCCATGACCCACTACCATCTTCTCCAGTCCCTTTCATGGAACAATCAAATGATATTCTGCACCTCTCAAAATGCCATCAGTCCTTATTGAGAAGGAAATAGAACATTTTTCTCTCAAGCCTTTGCAGGGGTAATCATCAGAACGAATGAGCTGGCCTGACCAGGAAGCTTTGGCAGACAAAGATGGATTTGTCAAAATAAATAAATACATGGACACATAAGTTAGATAACCTCCACAAAATATGAATAGAAAGTTGATGATAATCTCCCAATTCTATTAAAGGACAAAGAATCTTACAATTGTGCTCTCCAGGTCGACTACAGTGAAGAATATTGTATTGAATTTTTCTTTTCATATTCTTAAAAATATACATGATCATTAGAAGTAAAAGAATGAGTCATTTAAACTCAGGAATATTCAAAAGATCAGTCTACGTAACAAAATCTACAGAACCTGGCTCTAAATAAGAACAAATTACACCAAAGTTCAAATAGATTGCAATGGCATACATCTCAACATCTCAATTATGCTAAGGTTGTTAAAGATTATTCTTTATTTCCGGAGAGGAAAAACATGCATGGATGTTTCTAAACAATCTCTATGACTCTTGTTGGAAAAGGCAAATTAATTTGGTAGTGAATTAAACTTCTATTTTCTTTTCCTCTCTGATTTACAGTACTTCTTTTTTTTTTTTTTTCACAACATTTTACAACAAGAGATATGGTCACAGAATTTGGAATTTTTCTCATGGTGGCCTGAAAGTAAAAGTGTTAGTCACAGTCATGTCTGATTCTTTGTAACCCAATGAACCGTAGCCCACCAGGCTCCTCTGTCCATGAGATGCTCCAGGCAAGAATTATAGAGTAGGCTGACATTCACTTTTCCAGAAGATACCTCTCTCAATTCAGCCTTTGTTCAAGTGCAATGAGAAGGTGACCACAGCCATTTACCTACAATGCCTGAGTGAGAACTATAGTGTACATATTGGTCTCTTCTGAGAACGTGCTGGTATGTCAGAATTTCTAAAGGAACTTTTCCTCTGGGAAGGTGAACAAGAAAAGGGACTGACACACAAGATGCTTGTGATGAGGATGTGTGCAACTGCAGAAAGTGCACAAAGGAAAGCTGATAAGTGAGCCCCCTCCCCATGACCCACTACCATCTTCTCCAGTCCCTTTCATGGAACAATCAAATGATATTCTGCACCTCTCAAAATGCCATCAGTCCTTATTGAGAAGGAAATAGAACATTTTTCTCTCAAGCCTTTGCAGGGGTAATCATCAGAACGAATGAGCTGGCCTGACCAGGAAGCTTTGGCAGACAAAGATGGATTTGTCAAAATAAATAAATACATGGACACATAAGTTAGATAACCTCCACAAAATATGAATAGAAAGTTGATGATAATCTCCCAATTCTATTGTGTAAAGGACAAAGAATCTTACAATTGTGCTCTCCAGGTCGACTACAGTGAAGAATAGGCTTCTTGATGAGATGTTTCCCATAATGTAAAGCAGAGCTGGGAATCTGTGGCAATAATACTAAAAAATAACCATCCCAGTGATTTAGATAAAACATTCATTAACATTCCAAATCTAAGTCTCTATGGCGCCCTCCCTCCTCTTTGTTTCCCTCCCTGGTTCTGATTTTTGTCTTTAGCACTCTGGAACAAAGCAAGGAAGAAGCTCTTTTGATTGTTTAAAAAGGAGTCTTATGCTGACTGACTATTGCTTAAGTGTAAAATGATTTTATAAATCTCACTGAAATATTCTTTAATAGTAGATTCTCCTTCAATAAGACATACTGCTATGGTGCCTTGTCTCCATGTAGCAAAGTCTCTTTGGCATTGTCCATGTCCAGTACTGAGAAGAAGCAACAAACATTAGGTCCATAAGAAGTGCTTTCAGATGAATCATTATTTAATAGTTGAGTCACTCAATTTGGAGCTAGAAGGCTTAATCCTGGTTTGAGTCTTGAGTTACTAAATTCTTCTCCAAGTTACCAAGTCAGGGATTTCAATTACTGTGTCTTTGGTATTCTGGTGTGAAAATGAAATACCATCTAGTTATTTGTAAACTTTAAAGTGTTACTTAGCTATCACTTATTTTTGTGAATATTCCAGTAATGAAAGTGACTCTCTGTTTTTATAATGTATTGTTTGAAGTAGACTTCAATCCTCAAAGGGTTTAAGAAGAAGTGAGCGTACTCTACAAAATATGACTTTGTAGGCTACATTAAAAGAGGTTTCATAAAGATTGTCCCAAATTAAAAAAAAATAATGAAATAAGAAATATGTACTATTTTAGCTGTCTGACCAATTATTAGGCTTTTATTTATATCTATTTTTTGGAGATGACATATTGATTTTTCATGTCATTCTATAAAAGTACAGGCAGATATTAAACACCTAGACTGTAGATGAGACACCTCTGTGCTCAGATCTCACTTTTTACTCCACAAGCTGGAAGCCTCAGCAAAAAGTAGCTTCTATGTCACACTCTATTTCTGCCTCTGTAGAATGCAAATGGTAAATTCTGCCAACCCTTGTTATGAAGATTAAGGCTAATAAATGTGAAAGCTCAAACCAGAACCTAGCACACAAATAGTGATAACTGTATTTAAATTAGTGTTTGAAAATTTTGAAACATTTATGAAACTGTAAGGATCATTTTATCTTCAAGCATGTAATTACCAAGTCCAAACACAGATATTGTTCTCCCTATTTTCCCTTTCGATTTTGGCTCTACCAGTTCCATTTGATCCTCCTAAACCATGATCTCTTGATTACAGGGAGTCTCACAGGAGAATAAACAGAGGAGGCAAACAGCAGCAGGGTCTCTGGCCTCTCATTGCACTCCCAGCAGGAATCTTTTAAACCAATTGATGCTAAATCTCATTAGACTTGAAGTCAACATCAAGATATCCATGTTTTGACCAGTAAAAAAAGCAGATAAAACCAATGAAGGATTAAATACTAGATGTAAGAGAACAGAACATGGCTTCCCACCTCTTTCTTGACAGCAAAGGGCATGAAGCTCTGGATTTTATCTTTTCTGGTATCAGTTTACACATCTGTAAGATGACAGTGTTTATGCCAGAAAGTCTTTAAGATTTCAGCTCTGGCACTCTATGAGTGTATAATTAGTTACATGTCACCTTGTATTACAATGAGGCAGCTCAGTGGTGAAGATTACTAAGAGCTGATTGATACACTGGAATCACATTTAGATATGTTTCCATCCAGAGAAAATCTAGTTGAAATGAATGACTAGAGAAGGACATTAATACCAGGAAAAGAGAGTGAGTCGTACTCTACAAAATATGACTTTGTAGGCTACATTAAAAGAGGTTTCATAAAGATTGTCCCAAATTAAAAAAAAATAATGAAATAAGAAATATGTACTATTTTAGCTGTCTGACCAATTATTAGGCTTTTATTTATATCTATTTTTTGGAGATGACATATTGATTTTTCATGTCATTCTATAAAAGTACAGGCAGATATTAAACACCTAGACTGTAGATGAGACACCTCTGTGCTCAGATCTCACTTTTTACTCCACAAGCTGGAAGCCTCAGCAAAAAGTAGCTTCTATGTCACACTCTATTTCTGCCTCTGTAGAATGCAAATGGTAAATTCTGCCAACCCTTGTTATGAAGATTAAGGCTAATAAATGTGAAAGCTCAAACCAGAACCTAGCACACAAATAGTGATAACTGTATTTAAATTAGTGTTTGAAAATTTTGAAACATTTATGAAACTGTAAGGATCATTTTATCTTCAAGCATGTAATTACCAAGTCCAAACACAGATATTGTTCTCCCTATTTTCCCTTTCGATTTTGGCTCTACCAGTTCCATTTGATCCTCCTAAACCATGATCTCTTGATTACAGGGAGTCTCACAGGAGAATAAACAGAGGAGGCAAACAGCAGCAGGGTCTCTGGCCTCTCATTGCACTCCCAGCAGGAATCTTTTAAACCAATTGATGCTAAATCTCATTAGACTTGAAGTCAACATCAAGATATCCATGTTTTGACCAGTAAAAAAAGCAGATAAAACCAATGAAGGATTAAATACTAGATGTAAGAGAACAGAACATGGCTTCCCACCTCTTTCTTGACAGCAAAGGGCATGAAGCTCTGGATTTTATCTTTTCTGGTATCAGTTTACACATCTGTAAGATGACAGTGTTTATGCCAGAAAGTCTTTAAGATTTCAGCTCTGGCACTCTATGAGTGTATAATTAGTTACATGTCACCTTGTATTACAATGAGGCAGCTCAGTGGTGAAGATTACTAAGAGCTGATTGATACACTGGAATCACATTTAGATATGTTTCCATCCAGAGAAAATCTAGTTGAAATGAATGACTAGAGAAGGACATTAATACCAGGGGAAATGAAGAAAGACAAAATGGAACGTGAGAGGGAAGGAGATTATGTTGTTGGTACAGTAATAAAAGTCGGAGGTCTGTGTGTCAGTGGAACCATAGAGTTTTATGTATAGGGCGTAATATACTGTTTTTTAAATTTTTTAGTATTTACTGACAACCTCCTTTTCTTCCTCAACTTTAAGCCTGGGAAGTTCTAAATATCTTGCCATTTCATCCAGGGTCAGGTGGTTACTCTGATTTACCACGTTCTAGGAAATGTACCACATCTATTACACCTGTGTGCATACTAAATCACTTTAGTCATGTTTAACTCTTTGTGACCCTATGACTATAGCCCATCAGGCTCCTCTGTCCATGGCAATCTCCAGGCAAGAATACTGGAATGGGTTGTCATTTTCTCCTCCAGGGGATCTTCTCAACATCTCTAAGCATACATTTATAGGCATTAGCTTTTAGTTTTGAATCTTTCATTTGCCAACAAAAAGAACAGATTCTCTTAATAATAAACAGCCGTGATGGAAATCATAAGATACTATAACAAGAAGCACATGCATCACAGCTCATAAACAAGTTAGACAAGGCTATGAGCCATGCCATTTATGGCCACCCAAGACAGATAGGTCATGGTGGAGAGTTCTGACAAAACATGAAGTTCTAACAAAATGCAAAGAGATGACTCATTGAAAAATATCCTGAAGCTGGGAAAAATAAAAGGTAGAAGGAGAAGGGATGACAGAAGACAAGATGGTTGGATGGAAAATCAATAGACAAAAAATTTGAGAAGAGGATATCCTGAGCTGAACCAATGAAGGATTAAATACTAGATGTAAGAGAACAGAACATGGCTTCCCACCTCTTTCTTGACAGCAAAGGGCATGAAGCTCTGGATTTTATCTTTTCTGGTATCAGTTTACACATCTGTAAGATGACAGTGTTTATGCCAGAAAGTCTTTAAGATTTCAGCTCTGGCACTCTATGAGTGTATAATTAGTTACATGTCACCTTGTATTACAATGAGGCAGCTCAGTGGTGAAGATTACTAAGAGCTGATTGATACACTGGAATCACATTTAGATATGTTTCCATCCAGAGAAAATCTAGTTGAAATGAATGACTAGAGAAGGACATTAATACCAGGGGAAATGAAGAAAGACAAAATGGAACGTGAGAGGGAAGGAGATTATGTTGTTGGTACAGTAATAAAAGTCGGAGGTCTGTGTGTCAGTGGAACCATAGAGTTTTATGTATAGGGCGTAATATACTGTTTTTTAAATTTTTTAGTATTTACTGACAACCTCCTTTTCTTCCTCAACTTTAAGCCTGGGAAGTTCTAAATATCTTGCCATTTCATCCAGGGTCAGGTGGTTACTCTGATTTACCACGTTCTAGGAAATGTACCACATCTATTACACCTGTGTGCATACTAAATCACTTTAGTCATGTTTAACTCTTTGTGACCCTATGACTATAGCCCATCAGGCTCCTCTGTCCATGGCAATCTCCAGGCAAGAATACTGGAATGGGTTGTCATTTTCTCCTCCAGGGGATCTTCTCAACATCTCTAAGCATACATTTATAGGCATTAGCTTTTAGTTTTGAATCTTTCATTTGCCAACAAAAAGAACAGATTCTCTTAATAATAAACAGCCGTGATGGAAATCATAAGATACTATAACAAGAAGCACATGCATCACAGCTCATAAACAAGTTAGACAAGGCTATGAGCCATGCCATTTATGGCCACCCAAGACAGATAGGTCATGGTGGAGAGTTCTGACAAAACATGAAGTTCTAACAAAATGCAAAGAGATGACTCATTGAAAAATATCCTGAAGCTGGGAAAAATAAAAGGTAGAAGGAGAAGGGATGACAGAAGACAAGATGGTTGGATGGCATCACCAACTCAATAGACATGAGTTTGAGTAAGCATCAGGAGAAGGTAAAGGGCAGAGAGGCCTGGCATGGGGTCACAAAGAGTCAGCCATGACCCAGTGACTAAACAACTGAATTGATGACAAGGAAGTGCTACCCCAAGTCCAAATCTGCTAGAGTTGATTTTTCTGATCCCTGGAAATTTCAGAAAGAAGTCTAAAACTTCTCTTTCTTACTTAGGAAATTAAAGAGTAATTAATTTTTGTGTTTAATTCCTAAATATAGGGTTAAATGAAGAATTCAGAGCTGGTAATATGAAAGACTTATCATTATGTTTAACATGATATCATGACCTAAATTCTGTGAAAATCCTTAAGGAGTCAAGGAGAAATGAAAGAATAATACTAATGGGGGAAAAAAAAAACATTTTGTTAAAGAAAGAAAAGCTTACAAACAAAAGTATAACTAAAATAATGTAGCCAGACTTTAAGCACTCACTCATAAAGAAGACATTGCACTAAAAGACATTGATATTTTGCTGATAAATTAATGACTTGAAAGGTCAAGAGATACTCTCAAATTAGTAGCAAATCAGAGAGATCAGAATTATTTTTGATAACACTATGATGTCTTAGAAGACTAAATAAATGTAATTTGATGTTATACTCTTATTTAGGGGTAAAAGACAAATAGTTCTTTGTTAAAACATAGCAACTACCCACCCACACTTCTAAGCTAAAACAGAAAGCACCAATATGATCTATACGGTGAAAGAGATGAAGGTGGGGATAATGCTTGCAGTTCTGAGAAATTTTATATGTGTGAGACAGAGAGTAGTGGAAAATAAATTGCAGTGACTGGTCAACTGGAATGGCCAAGGCATTTTCTAGGATGAATGTTCAAAATTCCTTCTACTGTTAGTGACAATAGGACTATATATCATATAAAGAGAAATCTAATATAACATATATCATTCAAGTTTATTCCATTGCTGAAAATAAAAGATGTACTCTCAATAGATGAAGACAAAATAAAGCAAAAGGAATTAATGCTATTAAATGATAAAGTGTTTGACATATTCTCAACATTGTCTTTCATTCATTAAGCCCTACATATAGAAACTAAGCCCATCTGCATAAATTAAAAAAGTAAATATTAGTTAGAATGAGTCTTTTAAAATAATTCCTGTGAAGCAATGAGGGCCTGAATTTCACTAAAGATTGGAGAAACAGAAGAGTCAGCCATGACCCAGTGACTAAACAACTGAATTGATGACAAGGAAGTGCTACCCCAAGTCCAAATCTGCTAGAGTTGATTTTTCTGATCCCTGGAAATTTCAGAAAGAAGTCTAAAACTTCTCTTTCTTACTTAGGAAATTAAAGAGTAATTAATTTTTGTGTTTAATTCCTAAATATAGGGTTAAATGAAGAATTCAGAGCTGGTAATATGAAAGACTTATCATTATGTTTAACATGATATCATGACCTAAATTCTGTGAAAATCCTTAAGGAGTCAAGGAGAAATGAAAGAATAATACTAATGGGGGAAAAAAAAAAACATTTTGTTAAAGAAAGAAAAGCTTACAAACAAAAGTATAACTAAAATAATGTAGCCAGACTTTAAGCACTCACTCATAAAGAAGACATTGCACTAAAAGACATTGATATTTTGCTGATAAATTAATGACTTGAAAGGTCAAGAGATACTCTCAAATTAGTAGCAAATCAGAGAGATCAGAATTATTTTTGATAACACTATGATGTCTTAGAAGACTAAATAAATGTAATTTGATGTTATACTCTTATTTAGGGGAAAAAGACAAATAGTTCTTTGTTAAAACATAGCAACTACCCACCCACACTTCTAAGCTAAAACAGAAAGCACCAATATGATCTATACGGTGAAAGAGATGAAGGTGGGGATAATGCTTGCAGTTCTGAGAAATTTTATATGTGTGAGACAGAGAGTAGTGGAAAATAAATTGCAGTGACTGGTCAACTGGAATGGCCAAGGCATTTTCTAGGATGAATGTTCAAAATTCCTTCTACTGTTAGTGACAATAGGACTATATATCATATAAAGAGAAATCTAATATAACATATATCATTCAAGTTTATTCCATTGCTGAAAATAAAAGATGTACTCTCAATAGATGAAGACAAAATAAAGCAAAAGGAATTAATGCTATTAAATGATAAAGTGTTTGACATATTCTCAACATTGTCTTTCATTCATTAAGCCCTACATATAGAAACTAAGCCCATCTGCATAAATTAAAAAAGTAAATATTAGTTAGAATGAGTCTTTTAAAATAATTCCTGTGAAGCAATGAGGGCCTGAATTTCACTAAAGATAGGAGAAACAGAAGATAGGCATTTGAGAGCTCTTTTTCAGGAAAACAAACAAAAAAGGATTTGGTTTGGAATTGGATGTTTTTAATGCAAAACAGGAGAATTTCAAAACCATGTTTCAAGCCTTCATAACACTGACAAAAAATAGGAAAATTGGGAAAAGATCCATCAGATCTCCTCTCATAATATAAAAGAGTTATTAAGTATAGAAATAGTCTTCCCTGGTGGCTCAGGAAAGAATCCCTCTGCAATGGATGAGACCTTGGTTCGATCCCTGGGATGTAAATATTCCTCAGAGAATGAAATGGCTACCCTCTCCAGTATTCTTGCCTGGAGAATCCCATGGAGCCTGTCAGGTTCCTCATTTCCCATGGGGTTGAAAGACCTGGTATAGAAATATCCTAAAAATGATGATTTTTACTTAAAAATCCATCTCATTGTCTTTGCTCATGTCAGAGTTTTTCTTTGGTTTTGATTTTTGCTTTCCTTGTGACCCATTTCAGTCCCATTCTACCAAAACTAGTTCTGTTCCAAGCTAGATCCAATAATGATACAACAAAAATGACTTACTATATAGCCTCTTAAGCTGATTTGGTGATTTCCTACAATATCTAGCATGGTGTTCTTAGAACATTATCTTCTCAGGTAGCATATGAACTGTTTGAGGGAAGCAGGTTGCTTTTACCTCTGTACTTGCATTGCCCAACACTGTGCCTGGCCCAAGATAAACATTCACTATATTAATTCACTTGCTCTTTCATCATAAAAACCTAAGTTAAAAGATTACTATTTAGATAGGTAACTCTTTGGGGCAAAAAATATCTGGTGATATGGAGTATCCCAGTAAGAGGAGCTTTTTCCTGGTTTGATACATAAGGCTAAAACAAAAGGCATCCAAGTATCATATCAAGGATACTGTGTAAACCTTTGGTATCTGAGGCTAATCATGTACTCTCAATAGATGAAGAAAATAATTGCAAAAGTTACATATTCTCAACATTGTCTTTCATTCATTAAGCCCTACATATAGAAACTAAGCCCATCTGCATAAATTAAAAAAGTAAATATTAGTTAGAATGAGTCTTTTAAAATAATTCCTGTGAAGCAATGAGGGCCTGAATTTCACTAAAGATAGGAGAAACAGAAGATAGGCATTTGAGAGCTCTTTTTCAGGAAAACAAACAAAAAAGGATTTGGTTTGGAATTGGATGTTTTTAATGCAAAACAGGAGAATTTCAAAACCATGTTTCAAGCCTTCATAACACTGACAAAAAATAGGAAAATTGGGAAAAGATCCATCAGATCTCCTCTCATAATATAAAAGAGTTATTAAGTATAGAAATAGTCTTCCCTGGTGGCTCAGGAAAGAATCCCTCTGCAATGGATGAGACCTTGGTTCGATCCCTGGGATGTAAATATTCCTCAGAGAATGAAATGGCTACCCTCTCCAGTATTCTTGCCTGGAGAATCCCATGGAGCCTGTCAGGTTCCTCATTTCCCATGGGGTTGAAAGACCTGGTATAGAAATATCCTAAAAATGATGATTTTTACTTAAAAATCCATCTCATTGTCTTTGCTCATGTCAGAGTTTTTCTTTGGTTTTGATTTTTGCTTTCCTTGTGACCCATTTCAGTCCCATTCTACCAAAACTAGTTCTGTTCCAAGCTAGATCCAATAATGATACAACAAAAATGACTTACTATATAGCCTCTTAAGCTGATTTGGTGATTTCCTACAATATCTAGCATGGTGTTCTTAGAACATTATCTTCTCAGGTAGCATATGAACTGTTTGAGGGAAGCAGGTTGCTTTTACCTCTGTACTTGCATTGCCCAACACTGTGCCTGGCCCAAGATAAACATTCACTATATTAATTCACTTGCTCTTTCATCATAAAAACCTAAGTTAAAAGATTACTATTTAGATAGGTAACTCTTTGGGGCAAAAAATATCTGGTGATATGGAGTATCCCAGTAAGAGGAGCTTTTTTTCCTGGTTTGATACATAAGGCTAAAAACAAAAAGGCATCCAAGTATCATATCAAGGATACTGTGTAGGAATCCTTGACATATTTTGGAAGAAATGTAAAACCAATATCCTGAGGCTACAATCATTTATCGTCAAGTAGCAGCTGTTGTTAGAATTGTTATTGATCCTTGGTAAATTGCAACCAGAGTAACCTTGTTGTATCATCACAAAATTCTCCCACTACATCATTTAACTATGAGATGCTTCCTTAACTTGCATCCTTAGGTTTTTCTCTCCTGTAATCAATCACATAAGAGAAAATAACAAGAGTGGTGCAGAGGTGTGACCCAAAATGTTTGGGGGCATTTTTAAATTAAACATTCTCTAGAAGAAAAGACAACACAAATGTATACAATAAATGATTATTTTGAAAGTCATCTAATGAAAAGATAGTTTTAAAACTAGAAAGTGTTTATATGCGATTTGGTTTAACCTTCTCATCACTGAAGTAAAGTAACTGAGTCTGATTAAGTAATATAAACAAGGCTGAAGTGTCAAAAAGTTCCAGGAGTGAGGTTCCTGACATCCAAATTAACTTCATTTATCCAATTACCATTAAAGAAATGAAGTGTTAGTTCCATAAATTATAACAAGTTTAATAGCAACTTGATTGAGGAATCTCTGCCCCTTGCTTCAGCTCTTCTATTATTTTAGGAATACTGCTCCCAAGTGGGACAATAGGAAGCTGGACCTAATTAATTAATAGCTATGTCTCTTATCATTTGTAAATTATCTAATGTCTCTACATCTTAATTTCCTTATCTCTTAAAATGGGGCGTATTATCTATCTCATAGAGCTTTGTAAAATATTTAATTTAAAACACTACTAAGTGTAGTTAGTACTATAGTACTTAGGTTATAGTAAGAACTCAACAAGCTTTGTTGATATTACTATTTTTAATTTTTCAAAAAATAACGTAAAGGCTCTGATTTCCTAAACTGTAAAGACAAAGTCAATTGAAACTCTCATAGCTTAAATGTCATCATTAAGAATGGAATAATTTTTAAAAAGTTAAAAGATTACAAAATAGGATCCTTGGTGAAATATGGGCTTTTCCTGGTTTGATACATAAGGCTAAAACAAAGGCATCCAAGTATCATATCAAGGATACTGTGTAGGAATCCTTGACATATTTTGGAAGAAATGTAAAACCAATATCCTGAGGCTACAATCATTTATCGTCAAGTAGCAGCTGTTGTTAGAATTGTTATTGATCCTTGGTAAATTGCAACCAGAGTAACCTTGTTGTATCATCACAAAATTCTCCCACTACATCATTTAACTATGAGATGCTTCCTTAACTTGCATCCTTAGGTTTTTCTCTCCTGTAATCAATCACATAAGAGAAAATAACAAGAGTGGTGCAGAGGTGTGACCCAAAATGTTTGGGGGCATTTTTAAATTAAACATTCTCTAGAAGAAAAGACAACACAAATGTATACAATAAATGATTATTTTGAAAGTCATCTAATGAAAAGATAGTTTTAAAACTAGAAAGTGTTTATATGCGATTTGGTTTAACCTTCTCATCACTGAAGTAAAGTAACTGAGTCTGATTAAGTAATATAAACAAGGCTGAAGTGTCAAAAAGTTCCAGGGAGTGAGGTTCCTGACATCCAAATTAACTTCATTTATCCAATTACCATTAAAGAAATGAAGTGTTAGTTCCATAAATTATAACAAGTTTAATAGCAACTTGATTGAGGAATCTCTGCCCCTTGCTTCAGCTCTTCTATTATTTTAGGAATACTGCTCCCAAGTGGGACAATAGGAAGCTGGACCTAATTAATTAATAGCTATGTCTCTTATCATTTGTAAATTATCTAATGTCTCTACATCTTAATTTCCTTATCTCTTAAAATGGGGCGTATTATCTATCTCATAGAGCTTTGTAAAATATTTAATTTAAAACACTACTAAGTGTAGTTAGTACTATAGTACTTAGGTTATAGTAAGAACTCAACAAGCTTTGTTGATATTACTATTTTTAATTTTTCAAAAAATAACGTAAAGGCTCTGATTTCCTAAACTGTAAAGACAAAGTCAATTGAAACTCTCATAGCTTAAATGTCATCATTAAGAATGGAATAATTTTTTCTAAATTCTCATTTTGCTTGAATTTCTATTAGCTTAGGCATCACTAGGAAGCATACATAGAACATCATCAAAAATTCTACAGGAAGGTCAGAAATGTCTTATAATTTTTCCTTCTTTCCTTTTTTTCTTTCTTTCTTTCTTACCTGATGGATTAGTAAAAATCTCAAAGGTCATTATAATATATGTAGAAACCTTGCTGAAATAGCTTCATCAAGGTTATGAAATCTTAACTGATGGTAAAGTGATAGAGTTGCAAAATAGTTTATGGAACTATATTTTCTGAGCACTCAGTATTCAGTCCACGTTCAATTGTTTAGAAGCTGATCGAAATTGTGAAATGTCAAACCCCATGTGTCTTTCTTTATCCTTCACTTTTCCTGCCTATATTTTTCCAGTTTTTCAATTAATTCATATACCCATTCTGGAAGAGAAAGGGCAAACAGAAGAGGAAAAGTGCAAATCTGTTAATATAGTTATTTCTTAGCAGGTTGGAAAGAAGTGGAGAAAACTTTAAATTGTAATGCTAGATCCATTGTGGATCACCTGATCTATCAATGTGGAGCAGCTAGCTACAATCCCTCTGTCAGCCCCTGGCCTGGATACTTGCTGTGTTAGCTGGTAAGTTTTGAAAGAGGAGGAACACTTAATCTTTAAAACTACAGGAAGGTCAGAAATGTCTTATACTTTTTCCTTCTTTATCATAAATGAATGAATGATTCTGCAACAATTGAAACATATCTTTCTCTATAAAAATATGCTGAAGTTTTTTGCATTACATTTAACTAATATCATTAAAATATCTTCAACATCATCAATTTGTTAGTCATTCTTACACATTGCTCTTGCACTTAATGTACAACTCATGATACTAGACAAACATAAATCTAGGTAACTCAAAAGAAGGAGACAGAACTTATCCATGTAAACAGAAAAATATCTGTGCAGAAATTCCTAAATCATACTGAATATTTCAATGAAAATATAGGGCAGGGCTTCCCTGGTGGTCCAGTGGGTAAGGACATCGCCTTGCAGTGCCAGGGGTGCCGGTTCAATCCCTGGCCTGGGAAGATCCCACGCACCGCGGAGCGCCTGTCCAATTACCGAGCTGGAGCTCTAGAGCGCATGCGCCTGGAGCCGGTGCTCTGCGACAAGAGAAGCCACTGCGATAGGAGGCCCACACGGGCCAAAGAACAAAGACGGATGAAAATAGATAAATGAAAGACCAACAGAAGTGGCCCGCCCACCCCCCTCACCCCTCGCCGCCGCAAAAAGAAAATATAAGGCACTATGCATTTAAATAAATGTATCAAGAGAAAATAAAGGAGCAAGGGAACCTAAAATGTCTTGATGAACTGAACATATAAACAGACAATGGCAGAATCATATATGAGCCCGGTAGTCTAATTTATACTTAGAGCAACATGCCCAGGAAAATATAGCTACAGTAAACAGCCCAGAAAGACAGCCAACCACAAATAAAACCTTCAGGAAGTCTGATTGTAATCTTTAGTCTCAATCCAGGAGGCTAAATGGTAACTACTAGTATGAAGTTATTTCTTAGCAGGTTGGAAAGAAGTGGAGAAAACTTTAAATTGTAATGCTAGATCCATTGTGGATCACCTGATCTATCAATGTGGAGCAGCTAGCTACAATCCCTCTGTCAGCCCCTGGCCTGGATACTTGCTGTGTTAGCTGGTAAGTTTTGAAAGAGGAGGAACACTTAATCTTTAAAACTACAGGAAGGTCAGAAATGTCTTATACTTTTTCCTTCTTTATCATAAATGAATGAATGATTCTGCAACAATTGAAACATATCTTTCTCTATAAAAATATGCTGAAGTTTTTTGCATTACATTTAACTAATATCATTAAAATATCTTCAACATCATCAATTTGTTAGTCATTCTTACACATTGCTCTTGCACTTAATGTACAACTCATGATACTAGACAAACATAAATCTAGGTAACTCAAAAGAAGGAGACAGAACTTATCCATGTAAACAGAAAAATATCTGTGCAGAAATTCCTAAATCATACTGAATATTTCAATGAAAATATAGGGCAGGGCTTCCCTGGTGGTCCAGTGGGTAAGGACATCGCCTTGCAGTGCCAGGGGTGCCGGTTCAATCCCTGGCCTGGGAAGATCCCACGCACGCTGGAGCGCCTGTCCAATTACCGAGCTGGAGCTCTAGAGCGCATGCGCCTGGAGCCGGTGCTCTGCGACAAGAGAAGCCACTGCGATAGGAGGCCCACACGGGCCAAAGAACAAAGACGGATGAAAATAGATAAATGAAAGACCAACAGAAGTGGCCCGCCCACCCCCCTCACCCCTCGCCGCCGCAAAAAGAAAATATAAGGCACTATGCATTTAAATAAATGTATCAAGAGAAAATAAAGGAGCAAGGGAACCTAAAATGTCTTGATGAACTGAACATATAAACAGACAATGGCAGAATCATATATGAGCCCGGTAGTCTAATTTATACTTAGAGCAACATGCCCAGGAAAATATAGCTACAGTAAACAGCCCAGAAAGACAGCCAACCACAAATAAAACCTTCAGGAAGTCTGATTGTAATCTTTAGTCTCAATCCAGGAGGCTAAATGGTAACTACTGCTAACAATTGGCCCCACAAAGGAGAAGGGGATAATGAGGATGAGATGGTTGAATGTCATCACTGACTCAATGGACAGGAGTTTGAGCAAACTCCTAGAAATGGTGAAGGACAGGAAATTCTGGTGTGCAGCAATCCATGTGGTCTCAGAGTCAGACACAACTGAGCAACTGAATTGAACTGAACTGCCCAGGATTTGATTAATAACTAGCAGCTTCCCTGTTTTCTCACCACTTTCAATTTAGAACCAGACAAAGAAAGCCAAATATGTACCCCACTCCAAAAGATGCACTACTTCTCATTAGCCCTCTTATAGATTTCCCATGCCAATAGTTGCCAATTGGGGCATACCTGAAGACTTTGTCTCCTCTATAAAGTTTTCCCAGTCTGTGCAGGCTTGCTAAGTCACTTTAGTCATGTTTGACTCCTTGTGACCCTTTGGGCCTGTAGCCTGCCAGGCTCCTCTGTCCATGGGATTCTCCAGGCAAGAATACTGGACTGGGTTGCCATGTCTTCTCTAGGGAATCTTCCCAATCCAGGAATGGAACCTCTGTCTTTTATGTCTCCTGCATTGGCAAGTGAATTCTTTATCACCAACAGTACCTGGGAAATCCGTATCTCTCCCAAAACACAAGTGACAATAGCTGACTCTCTTGATATAGTACATTCTGAATAAAATAGTCGGTCTTAATATATTTCAACTCAATTGAACATCTATCCATCAATGGAAAATGTGCTTAGATATATTAAAAAGTCTATCTTGACAACATTCTGTGAAGAATTTTTTAGTCCCTATTTTATAGATACAGAGACTTTAAGTTGGCAGAAGTTTAGATAGTTTCTCAGGTTTTCATATTTATTTCATACTAAAGTAAGTGTTCTTGATACATCATTTTTTAAAATGTTTATTTGGTTGTGTTGGGTCTTAGTTGCAGTATGTGGGATCTAGCTCCCTGACCAGGGATTGAACCCAGGCTTCCTGCATTGGGAACCTGGAGTCTTAGCCACTGGACCACCAGAGAAGTCCCTGCTTTTGGTATTGTATTTTGATAAAGTTTTTGAGATAATATTAAGAGGATGCCTAACAAGAACAAAATGAGTCTAATTGTAATCTTTAGTCTCAATCCAGGAGGCTAAATGGTAACTACTGCTAACAATTGGCCCCACAAAGGAGAAGGGGATAATGAGGATGAGATGGTTGAATGTCATCACTGACTCAATGGACAGGAGTTTGAGCAAACTCCTAGAAATGGTGAAGGACAGGAAATTCTGGTGTGCAGCAATCCATGTGGTCTCAGAGTCAGACACAACTGAGCAACTGAATTGAACTGAACTGCCCAGGATTTGATTAATAACTAGCAGCTTCCCTGTTTTCTCACCACTTTCAATTTAGAACCAGACAAAGAAAGCCAAATATGTACCCCACTCCAAAAGATGCACTACTTCTCATTAGCCCTCTTATAGATTTCCCATGCCAATAGTTGCCAATTGGGGCATACCTGAAGACTTTGTCTCCTCTATAAAGTTTTCCCAGTCTGTGCAGGCTTGCTAAGTCACTTTAGTCATGTTTGACTCCTTGTGACCCTTTGGGCCTGTAGCCTGCCAGGCTCCTCTGTCCATGGGATTCTCCAGGCAAGAATACTGGACTGGGTTGCCATGTCTTCTCTAGGGAATCTTCCCAATCCAGGAATGGAACCTCTGTCTTTTATGTCTCCTGCATTGGCAAGTGAATTCTTTATCACCAACAGTACCTGGGAAATCCGTATCTCTCCCAAAACACAAGTGACAATAGCTGACTCTCTTGATATAGTACATTCTGAATAAAATAGTCGGTCTTAATATATTTCAACTCAATTGAACATCTATCCATCAATGGAAAATGTGCTTAGATATATTAAAAAGTCTATCTTGACAACATTCTGTGAAGAATTTTTTAGTCCCTATTTTATAGATACAGAGACTTTAAGTTGGCAGAAGTTTAGATAGTTTCTCAGGTTTTCATATTTATTTCATACTAAAGTAAGTGTTCTTGATACATCATTTTTTAAAATGTTTATTTGGTTGTGTTGGGTCTTAGTTGCAGTATGTGGGATCTAGCTCCCTGACCAGGGATTGAACCCAGGCTTCCTGCATTGGGAACCTGGAGTCTTAGCCACTGGACCACCAGAGAAGTCCCTGCTTTTGGTATTGTATTTTGATAAAGTTTTTGAGATAATATTAAGAGGATGCCTAACAATAACAAAGATATAAATTAGATGAATGTTTTCTAATATTACTTGTTCTTGTAGCTATCCACTTGCTGGATAGATATCAGCACTGTATTTTTACTTGACACATTGCTTTAAGGTTATAATTTATCAAAACACATATAGAATTTGAAATAATGAAAAGCATAATAAAAATAACTTCCATAATTTATTTGCTATAAGAACATATCAGCTAAAATAATTTGCTTGTCAAGCAGCGATTATATCTGTGGGTTTTTCATAGACAATGTGTAGAGAACTTTTTAACATAATGTAATTGTTTATGATTTGACAATGAAACAAGTAAAAACAAAATTTGACTGATTCTAGCTAAAGTCATAAGTATCTGCCTGGCACTTCAGATATGCTATAATATTTTTATTTGCCTAACAATCATCTAAGTACTATTGCTTACAGATGAAGAAGCAAAGTTATAAAGATATTCAGAACATCAAGCCTCTCAGCTACTGAGCAGGAGAGTCTATGTTTAAAAACTGAATTAATTACTTTTTGGTTTCCAAGTCCAACAAATATGTTCAAAACAATTTTTGATTAAAATTCATTTAAAAATGTTCCCTTACCGCCTAAGTTGGGCACAGATCCTAAAAGTGAATTTATTTTTTAAAACTATAAAATAATACAAACTAGCTTTACAGGAAATAAGGTGGAAATAGTATTTTCATATATTAGAAATTACCACTGAAGAAATAGAAAAATGCAGGTGAATAATAAGGCTTTTCGATGCCTAAAAATAAAATGATATTTAAGAACAATTCCTTTAATAAAGACCTGAGAAAGTTAAAAGAAATATACAGATAACACTGTTTAAATAATACTGTGGGATAAGAAATGGTGACTAAAGGCCAAATAATTCCTCATGCAGCTTCTGTTTTGTTTTACTAATTCCATTCAGTCATGTCTGACCTTTTGTGACCCATGGATGGGCCATTGAACACCCCAGGCAAGAATACTGGAGTGGGTAGACTATCCCTTCTCCCAGGGATCTTCCCAACCCAGAAATTGAACTGGGGTCTTCTGCATTGCAGGCAGATTCTTTACCAGCTGAGTTATCAGAGAGGCCCCCAAAATGGTGACTAATACCTAATAACTCCTCATGAGGTTTCTACTTTGTATTACTAATTCTATTCAGTTAACTCAAACTTTTATTATGAATTCCTTGCATTGAGCATAAATTAAAATGAACAGAAAGCTGAAATTTGAGACTCTTCCCAGATGGTGTTAGAGGTAAAGAACTCGCCTACCAATGCAGGAGACATAAGAGACACAGTCTCAATCCTTGGGTTGGGAAGATCAACTGGAGGAAGAAATGGCAATCCACTCCAGTATTCTTGCCTAGAGAATCCCATGGACAGAGGAACCTGGTGGGCCACAGTTCGTAGGGTCACAAAGAGTCAGACATGACTGAAGCAATTTAGCACCCACCTATGTATAAAAAGAAAAAGATTCAAGCCTTTGGCTTTTATGACATTTCATGTTAGGAAAGGAACACTATTTTCTTCAAATTTACCTGTTTTAAATCATTTAAATTCATTACTTTTATAATAAATTGGTCACATAAAATTAAAAATGTCAGTCATGATTTGACCATTTTGTTAATGTACAGTGGGAAAAAGTGCCTCCCTTACACACACTAAAGATGTTGCTTCTTTTCTTAAAAATAATTACTTACTTGGCAGTGAACTCTTAGTTGCATCATGTGGGATCTAGTTCCCTGTCAAGGATTGAACTCAGTTTCCCTGCACTGAAGCACAGACTGTGGTCACTGGACCCTCAAGGAAGTCCAAAAGATACTGTTCCTTGACATAAACAAAACACCAATTTTCAGTATCTATCAATTGATTTAATTTTAAGTTTTTTAGTTATATCTCCTCTCTATGAGGACATAGTCTTCATATAAAGAAAAACCTACTTAAGGTTTTTATCTTTGCCTCTTTCTATAACAGACCTTCTAAATGAGGGTAGAGGGGATAAAAGATATGGGGCAGGTTGGGAAATGCATTTCATAAGAAAATACGTAGGGAGCTTTTGAGACAACATGTATGTTGGAGGTTTAAGGTTGACACCAAGAGAAACAGCCATATTGAAAAGAAAATGCTTCAAACACTTTAAAGCAATATTATGTATAGTAGAGAGAGACTGTTCACATTAGGATCTTGTTCTTCTACTAGTTCTAACATCCATCAAGTCCTTAAATTTGTAATAAGTTTCTTCATTTGAGGATGGAGATAATGATATTAGAACTTCATGGGATTTTTGTAAGGATTAAGAGACAATATGTATGTGTTGACACATAGTAAACATGAAGTTTATTACTGCTGTCAGCTTGAAATAAACTAAATGACTTTGAGAGAATGAGCAGCAACTTGAAAGTTTTCTTATGGTTATTGTGGTGGTGATTTAGCTGCTAACTTGTGTCTGACTCTTGCCTCCCTGTGGCCTGTATCCTGCCAGGTGAGTTTGTCGATTGGATTTCCCAGGCAAGAATACTGGAATGGGTTTATACTTTTATGGTCAAGACAAATAGGATGTTATTTGTTCCACGTATTATGATAATGTTTTTAGAGGCAGGAGGAGATTAAAAGAAAAGAATTGCTTTCTAGAAAAAAAAGTAAGCATCATGTTTATGTCTTTCCAATTGAAGAAACTTTTCACAAGCTTCTGTATACTCCATAATACCAAATAAACACTTGATTATAACACAATCGTGCTGTATTCTATTTCTTTATCTGTGTGACTCTTTTTTTAAACTTAGTACATTTTTAAAGTAGTAATTATGTTGAACTTTTTGAATTTAAGTTGTCTAATAATAGAGAGGTACTCAATGAATGCTGAATTAGTGATGAACAAATTTCAAAAAAATAAAGAAATGAATGAATGCATGAACTGACAGTTTTCAGAGAAAGAATGTATTCTCAGAGAGTGGGCTTAATATTTAACATTAAATGGTAATTTACTTCAGAAACTTAAATCTGCATTTTAGAAATGATTCAGAAGCCATCCCAATATGAATGATTTAGTCCAAAGGATTTCACAGTGTTCTATTTCTACTTCGACTTCACAGAAAATATATAATGTCTCTTAAATGAGTAAAAAGGAAAAAAGAGCTGTACTTGTATTGTCTCTTGACTAATAAGTCATGGTATCTTGTTAAAGAAAAAAAGGAGAGAGCCTATCTTAGGAAGAGCTTTCATTCTTTTCTAAGCACACACAAACTTATTTATTTGAATTGGTGGTGGATTTTCAAAAATTAAGATTTGTTTCAGCTAACTTACGACCAAAAATAAGCTTCCCCTTTTGAAATCTTAAAGATATTTTAGAGTGCATGATCTATTGCCCATGCTTGCTTTCCAAAATTAACAATATATGGAAAGTTTGGCATATTTTTTGTTGGTACAACTTGTTTTTAATTTAGGAATCACACTGATTTGAGCTTTATAACTTATTTGGTAATTTGAGTGCTTACAGTGTATTTCTATGTTTTGTTTTTTTTTTCTTAGACATAATAGGAGAGGTAGTATATAGTTACTTCTTACCCTATTTGAGTCAATTCTTGCTCTGGAAGTATAGACAGGAGGTGGGATGTTGAAAGCCTGAGGGACCAGGTATTCCTCAGCGTCCATCATGTCTTCTAAGTCTTCTTCATCCAAGAGATTCTGGAAGAACTTGCTGTCGTTTGGACTAGGAAGCTTCATACGATCATCACCCTAAAAAATTGCCCATCAAATACACACACAAAAAATTATTCTTTCCTTCATCTTAAATATGTGAATTGTGCAGCAAATTTATGTAATATCAAAGTGATTTCAAGTCCATGCACTCATTAAAAAATAATTATTAAGCACAATTACTGGCCACATGGAAGCCTATAACATACTTGGATATGACATGGTAAGATAAATACATTTAATACAAGAAAATGTGATAAATGCCATTAGAGATGAATAAAGCAGAATGCTATGGCCACTTTGAAAGAGGCATAATCCATTTCAGATCTGAGAATAATGGTAGGTTTCAATGCCAAGATAACATTTGAGCTGTGACTTTAAGAGTAAATAATAAAGAAAGAACAATGGACTTATCAATCTTTATTATATTTGGTTGGTTGATAGTGCAGAGCTATGGAGGATCCATGATTTGTTCTGTAGCACAACACTGTGAAAGTGATAACATTCAGAATCACAGCAAACACAGAAAATAACATTAAGAGGGAGTGGGAGAAACATCAAAACAATTGTTACATTCTTACTCACCTATTGCTTAAACAGAATTTAAAATTTTAAGTTATATGATGTTTTTATAAACAGATTTTAAAATCAGAGTTAATTTGGGAAAAGTTAGTTAGAAATCATTACCTGCTAAAATGTGACTTGTAATTTCTTATCAAACTATTGATACAAACATAAGCACTGCTTTGTTTTATGGAGAAACCTTAACTTAAATCTTAATTGAATTGCAAACCTCTTCCCCAAAAAAGATATTTTAAAATATTTTTCTAGGAAACTAAATGTCAATATATTGAAAACTTTAATTCACTGCCTTCAAACATGGACATGATTAAAACAAAAAGTCATTTTCCTTCTATCTCAAGAAGAGACAATTATATCATTGAACAAGACTAGTAGAGTACTTCAAGGCTTGTCTGAGGCTAAAGGCCTTTTTATGTACATGAATAATCATAATTATCTGACCATTCAATAGCAGAGGCACTTAAGTACTAAGGGAAGATGTTTAGAAGTGGTTCTGACAACAAGCAGAAGTCATTTCACATGGTGTTCTGCTTTGTTAATTGATTTGTGAGTGGTGAAATCCATAGTTCCAGCATCCAAATATTATTGCTATTTTGTAGTGAGATTCCAATGTGATAGTCTCAAAAATCTAAGTCAAATGTACAAACCTGAATAACTAGATATCTTTGAGGGTCTCGAGCCATCCTTGAAAACTCAGCAGCCAGTTCCTTAAATTTAGGTCTACTGTCAGCATCAATCATCCAACCTAGAAATTCACATACAATAAAAGAGTTACTATATCCATAATTAAAAAGTGGGATGTAAATTTTATGAAAATATCGGTAAAGTTTAAAAATAATATTTTAATATAAATGATCTAAAAAACAAAAAACTAATGAAAGAATTCTACAAGTTAGTTTCTATCTCAGTTTACTGATATTCATCATTACATGTAATATGGAATAACACAAAGGTTTTATCTTGCTGATATAATTTAAAATTAATTTTTTACAATAGAAAATATAACCTAGGCTAACCATAAGACTTAGAGAATCTCAGATTTTTTCTCATTATGTGTGAAGAAAATATTTCAAAAAAATGTTTTTTTGATGTGTATAGAAGAGGTGATAGGAACATAATTTACCATTTTATATCAGGAGTGACATGGATTAAAAGCTTTGATTACAATGTGATACACTGGCATAAAGGTAAAAAAAGAATCGAAAGCAACTTTCTTATCCTACTTTTTTTCCTGGTGGAGAGAAAATGAATCCAAAGTGATTGGTAATGTTTGTTTAGCAACAGCCATTTGCTTATCTGGATACTTGCCTTTCCAGCATAAAAATACTATCAGCAATTTTCAAGGTATGTATTATTATTTAGCTGGGAGTCTAGATAGACTGGGTCTTATCTCCCCAGGTTCTATTTTAACTGATGAAATGATAAGAATAAAAGCACCAAGCTTTCCTTGATTTTATTGCCAAATGATCCTTCTATTAGATGCTAAAATTCCTAAAATGGAGGTAAAAATCCTTATTAGATAAACTATTTTCCTGATTTTTCATTATTTTCTCAGAACATATAAATAAAGTATCTAAATTGTTTCATGCTAGTTACAGGATCAAATAATGTAATACAGGTACATTTTTATACTTTCTTCCATAGATAACTAGCAAACAATGTTTGACCCAATAAAGCTATAAAACTTGTTTCTCCTTTCCTGGGAATTCAAATTTTATTCTTGTTATAGAAAGTATTTGGGTGTCATTAATATTATTTCATTTTTCCTCTCCTAACAAAGCTCAAATCCTCTATGCTTTATATGTAACCATTAAAAAACATGCTGATGATACCAAGATATAAATGAGAAAATCAGTGTTTCTGGAACTCTACGGGAACAAAAAGGTTAAGTTCTCAGCGCGGTATCAGTTTCTTTCTAAGTAAATATTGAGTAAATAGAACTACGCTTAGACAAAAGGGCATGCTGACCTGAACTGAAAAGCACATTTTTTATTTCTTCCCTCACTGTCAGAATGTATCACACATGCCATGAATATAAATCTGAGTAGACCTGGGTCCAAAGTCTCTTATTAATAAGATGCTTATTCACCTTCACCAGTTTGTTTCCTCACCAACTCTGTGTAAATCAAAAGGGGGAAACCCCAGATTACACAAGAAAGATTGCTGAATGCTAATCTCATTTAAATTAATTCAGAAACTCCAGAGACTTCCATAATTCTATTTAAATTAAGAGCCTAGGCTTTCAAAACACAACCTCTGACATGTATGTGTCTGGGACACAGAAGCGAGAAAGAAAAATAAGAGAGTTAAGTGTAAACAAATTATCTAACTGAAAAAACGTAAATATTCATAATCTTTTTAGTTCAATATAGATTCATGCCTTTCTACTTTACACTCTGTCTTGCTAATTTTCTATTGACTGAAATTGGTAAATTCCTCTCCATTTAATTCATTTTTTAAATGATTTTTTTGAAGGTTTTTTTTTTTAATGTGTAGATCCTTTATTTAGTCTGCTTTTTTCCTTTAAAGATTATTAACATGATTGTGAATAATTACATCACTTTATGAGAAACAAGTTGACTGTCATAGAAATGATAAGAATCAAAGTGAAAAAAATAAGTGTAAGAATTATATAATGTTGATACATAGCATGAAAGCATGATACTGCTTCACATTTGCAGGAATCACAACATACAGGTATTTACATCCTCCTTTCACAATGATCTTTAAACTTTTTTATTTTTCAATACACAGAAAAAATTGTGAAGGTTGATTAATTTATACTTTCATGTTTTAAGAATGATGATGATGATGAAATAATTTTGCAGTCTTACATTTGACCATGACCATGTAAACGTCAATAGTGCAGATGGGAGGCTGCGGCAAACGTTCTCCTTTCTCTAATAAATCGGGAATTTCTCTGGTTGGAATTCCATCGTAGGGTTTTCCTCCGAAGGTCATCAGTTCCCATATCGTGACTCCTAAATTAGAGATTAAATTCTTACATAAGCATATTAGTGATAAATGTTGACCAAATCAGCAACACGCCCATGGCTAAAGAATGCTTCTCAGAGGGCAATTAGAAATAGACTAAAGAAAGTCTCTGCAGATTCCTATGTCCACATGAGGAGCTCAATGATAAGATCTTTGTGGGAAACTTAATTTTCTCAGCATTTCCCTGAAAATTTTAATGGGTTCTGCAGACAATTCAGAGAGGATATCAGAAGACAGAATCTGTTCCTCATTTCTACTACTTTAATGTTTGTTGACTCAGTTTAAGTTTCACCACATTAGAACATTAGAGCCTACAAAACAATTTATTTACTATATATACACACACACGTGTGTGTGTGTGTTTGTGCTTGTACCAAACAAGCATGAATAGATAAAGTCTGATGTTGATTAATTTTGAGATTAACATTTTTGCTATTAAAAATCATAAAGGTCTAGCTAGGGTTCCATAATGTTTGCTTATGTTATAATACATAATTTAACCTTTCTTTTTAACTAACATGAAGAGAAAAGTAGAATAAAATAGATTCATTTCTTTAGCACATATGAGAGACTTGTTGAAGAATGATTCATATGTAAGACAAAATACATGTAAAGTGATCATTCCAAAATTGAAAGGAATTAATAATAGTCTATTCCTTAGATAATAAGTTTCTTCAATCAGTAGAATAATGCTTTCCTCTGTAAAAGCAAATACTCTAAATACTAGATTCAAGTAACCAACTCTAATAAGAATAAGGATTCTGATATCAGTAATAATATATACACTATAGAAATCCTCTTTTTAATCTATTTGTTAAGAGGTACAGTTTTCTTAAAGATAGAGGCTATTAGTTCAGAGATTATATCTAGTAATACAATAGTACTAGCAAGTGAATTTTGATTGAGACATATACAAGTATGTTTCAATATAAAATCCATTAACTATGGCTATTTTTCCCACTGCCATTTTCAATAAATTTTTATTCAAACTGAAATCATTTTTAGTTCATAACAGTTATCACTGACTGATAATAAAAATGCAAAACAACATAAAAATATATGTAAACTTCAAAATATCTGTTGTAATAGTATCACTAATGATTATCTGATTTCTTTTTTGGTTAATCTTTGCGTCTTATGGATTGTAGGTAAACTCTAAACATGTAAATTAGTGATGCAGTTTAAATATTTCAGTCTTATAAAACTCTACTTGATTTTACATACTTAATGATTCATAGAACTGATTACTAAAAGTCAGTGTTAATGAGGAAGGCTGGAAAAAGTCAAGAAGTAGATTATTGTCTATTTATATTCAGTCATATTTATAGAATATGTATTTAATGAGAACATTTTAGTAATGAGTTTATACTTATAAAAGAATAGGTAACTTCACATTTCTATCAGAACTTCTAATATAAGCAAGATTCAGGGCAACTACAAATCAAAATAATAGAACATACAATAAACAGAAACATAAATACAAAAGCTGAAGCATAAAAATCAAAACCCCCATTTTGGTCAATAATATTCCAGTTATATCTTTGCAGAGGTGATGTCAAGATAGGGTTAAACAGAGATGGCTGCTGGTAGAAGAACAATCTCAAGAAGACTAAATCAGAAACATTTTCAAAACTTAAAATTCTATCATTTGAAGATAGGAGCCATACCCAATGTGTATTTGTTTTTATAAAAGTAAAGAACCCTAACATGAAGAAAAGTAGAATAAAATAGATTCATTTCTTTAGCACATATGAGAGACTTGTTGAAGAATGATTCATATGTAAGACAAAATACATGTAAAGTGATCATTCCAAAATTGAAAGGAATTAATAATAGTCTATTCCTTAGATAATAAGTTTCTTCAATCAGTAGAATAATGCTTTCCTCTGTAAAAGCAAATACTCTAAATACTAGATTCAAGTAACCAACTCTAATAAGAATAAGGATTCTGATATCAGTAATAATATATACACTATAGAAATCCTCTTTTTAATCTATTTGTTAAGAGGTACAGTTTTCTTAAAGATAGAGGCTATTAGTTCAGAGATTATATCTAGTAATACAATAGTACTAGCAAGTGAATTTTGATTGAGACATATACAAGTATGTTTCAATATAAAATCCATTAACTATGGCTATTTTTCCCACTGCCATTTTCAATAAATTTTTATTCAAACTGAAATCATTTTTAGTTCATAACAGTTATCACTGACTGATAATAAAAATGCAAAACAACATAAAAATATATGTAAACTTCAAAATATCTGTTGTAATAGTATCACTAATGATTATCTGATTTCTTTTTTGGTTAATCTTTGCGTCTTATGGATTGTAGGTAAACTCTAAACATGTAAATTAGTGATGCAGTTTAAATATTTCAGTCTTATAAAACTCTACTTGATTTTACATACTTAATGATTCATAGAACTGATTACTAAAAGTCAGTGTTAATGAGGAAGGCTGGAAAAAGTCAAGAAGTAGATTATTGTCTATTTATATTCAGTCATATTTATAGAATATGTATTTAATGAGAACATTTTAGTAATGAGTTTATACTTATAAAAGAATAGGTAACTTCACATTTCTATCAGAACTTCTAATATAAGCAAGATTCAGGGCAACTACAAATCAAAATAATAGAACATACAATAAACAGAAACATAAATACAAAAGCTGAAGCATAAAAATCAAAACCCCCATTTTGGTCAATAATATTCCAGTTATATCTTTGCAGAGGTGATGTCAAGATAGGGTTAAACAGAGATGGCTGCTGGTAGAAGAACAATCTCAAGAAGACTAAATCAGAAACATTTTCAAAACTTAAAATTCTATCATTTGAAGATAGGAGCCATACCCAATGTGTATTTGTTTTTATAAAAGTAAAGATGCACCCAGTGGCAATGTTCCACAAAGATTCACTGTAAACAAGACTATGAATCTTTCTTAGCCTTTTATGACTTTTGCAACCAACTATGATATATCATAAAAATCTTAAAATGCCTTATAGATATGGTTTGATGACCTGCACTATGGTTCAAAACAGTTTTCTTTATCTATCTTTCCATCCATCCATCAATCTATCTATCCATCTCTCAGCTTCTGAAATGTTGCAATTCACATGAAGATACACTTTATGGCCATAAAATGGGATATTCATCAAAAGATAAATTTTATTGTTAAAAATGTGATTATCCTGCCAACATTTACTTTAATGTATGTATGTATTTACTTATTCAGAGGTCATTTAAAATTTGCAAATTGCCACATTCTGTTCATAGAAATATAAGTAGAAACAAAAAAAAGGGAAAGAAAAGAAAAAATCTAGTATGCTATTATATAAACCTATCTTATATGTAAATCTACCTATATTATATACTATATATGCTAATATATACCATATATAAATGCTTATGTACATGCTAATGTTTTATCTCATACTTATAATGTATATGATTTATATATCATAATAATAATATATACTTCATTTAATTTAGTCCTTTCTGCTTAACTAAGTTTTGTCAGGTGTTCCCCTGTACTTGCCTAAGTCTCAAACATGCAACAGTCTATATCTAGGCCAGTAGACTACATGAGGCCTTCATGAAAACTGTAACTCCACTTATGGTTTACATGTGTGGAAGGAAAAACTACCCTGTAGACATATCTTACATTTTAAAGAAAATTTATACTGTTTTAGATAAAAAATATAAGTTGTTTAGTGACAATGACTTAATCTTTCAAAAACTAAAACATAAGCTTAAATCTTAGTAAAATAAATTGCTTCATCCTTTCAAGTCTTAACTACAAATCAAAATAATAGAACATACAATAAACAGAAACATAAATACAAAAGCTGAAGCATAAAAATCAAAACCCCCATTTTGGTCAATAATATTCCAGTTATATCTTTGCAGAGGTGATGTCAAGATAGGGTTAAACAGAGATGGCTGCTGGTAGAAGAACAATCTCAAGAAGACTAAATCAGAAACATTTTCAAAACTTAAAATTCTATCATTTGAAGATAGGAGCCATACCCAATGTGTATTTGTTTTTATAAAAGTAAAGATGCACCCAGTGGCAATGTTCCACAAAGATTCACTGTAAACAAGACTATGAATCTTTCTTAGCCTTTTATGACTTTTGCAACCAACTATGATATATCATAAAAATCTTAAAATGCCTTATAGATATGGTTTGATGACCTGCACTATGGTTCAAAACAGTTTTCTTTATCTATCTTTCCATCCATCCATCAATCTATCTATCCATCTCTCAGCTTCTGAAATGTTGCAATTCACATGAAGATACACTTTATGGCCATAAAATGGGATATTCATCAAAAGATAAATTTTATTGTTAAAAATGTGATTATCCTGCCAACATTTACTTTAATGTATGTATGTATTTACTTATTCAGAGGTCATTTAAAATTTGCAAATTGCCACATTCTGTTCATAGAAATATAAGTAGAAACAAAAAAAAGGGAAAGAAAAGAAAAAATCTAGTATGCTATTATATAAACCTATCTTATATGTAAATCTACCTATATTATATACTATATATGCTAATATATACCATATATAAATGCTTATGTACATGCTAATGTTTTATCTCATACTTATAATGTATATGATTTATATATCATAATAATAATATATACTTCATTTAATTTAGTCCTTTCTGCTTAACTAAGTTTTGTCAGGTGTTCCCCTGTACTTGCCTAAGTCTCAAACATGCAACAGTCTATATCTAGGCCAGTAGACTACATGAGGCCTTCATGAAAACTGTAACTCCACTTATGGTTTACATGTGTGGAAGGAAAAACTACCCTGTAGACATATCTTACATTTTAAAGAAAATTTATACTGTTTTAGATAAAAAATATAAGTTGTTTAGTGACAATGACTTAATCTTTCAAAAACTAAAACCTAAGCTTAAATCTGAGTAAAATAAATTGCTTCATGCTTTCAAGTCTTATTACCACCTTTTCATTTAAAGAAGCCGTGAGTTTTTATGTGTGAGAAGTGCTAGTTATAATATATTTAAACTCAGAAAAGGTGTTGATTTATTCTTACTGTTAGTGGACTTGAATTGTAAATAGCTAGACATATGCTAAGAAGCTCTTCTCAAAAACTGTTAAATGCTAATAAATGTTCTAAATCTTAAAATCACTGTTTCCACTCCTATGACTAATTCTCTAATGTATCTGTTTACTCCAAAAGTAGTTAATGAATAACAATTAAAGCTGTAATTAGCAATCATCTCTTTTTATCTCTCCCCTCACATTTATTGCTCTCATCCTAAGGCTTTCAATAATTGTTCTTTGTCCTGAAAATAATGTTTTCTTACTATATAACATAGATTCCCATAAGAAAATGCCTCTTTTTAAAAACATTCATTGCATCTGGATTTATGTTTTCAAAAAGTTGTTGCAAATGAAGGCCATAGGAGTCTCTGAAAGTGGCCCTAATTTAAAATTGATGTTTTTTTGTTTTGTTTGTCAAAATGATCTTATCAGACAAGTTGCTACCAAAACAACTCAATTAAGACATTAATATATTACATTTTAGACAACCAAGAAGCCTAATATGTTTATTTTTGCTTTAAAAGCCTTATATCACAAGGAAGATTTATTTACCGTAGCTCCAAACATCGCTCTGATGGGTGAATTTCCTATAATGTATACACTCCAGAGCCATCCATTTAATTGGCATCTATAGAGAAATAAGAAGTGAAAGTCATATAAAAAGTAATTTCCATGTTTCCTTATATAGTCTCTGCATTTGTCTCTATTGTATGCATAGAAAAATAGAAATGTGTCATTTTACAAAACAGGGAACAAGTGAAATAAAATTTAATCTTAAAAGGAATTAGCTAAAATATATTTATTTTTAAAACATTCTAAACAGTAAAAGGTGAAATATTAAAGTATCATTTTCTATAGTTCTTAATATTCAGTGATTAAGTTACTTGTTGATATTCTGACTCACAATAACAATTCTAAGACATCTAATATGTGTACTTCTAAAAATGTGTTCATATTACATTTCTTACCCCCAAATGAGAATCCTTACATTTTCAGTAACCCCTTTTCACTCACAGACAAATTTCAGGCCACTGATAAAATGGACTCTTTCTATACCTGCTCCTTCCTCGCCTCTCAGATAATTTGGTCACTAAAACACCTAAAATAATGAATTCCAAAGTTAGCCTTGCTTTGTTCCCCAGCCACCAGTGATCTCTCTCATCCAGTATTGAAAACACATACCATTTTCTCAGGCCATCTCAGAATAATTTATCAAAGTTAATGAATAACAATTAAAGCTGTAATTAGCAATCATCTCTTTTTATCTCTCCCCTCACATTTATTGCTCTCATCCTAAGGCTTTCAATAATTGTTCTTTGTCCTGAAAATAATGTTTTCTTACTATATAACATAGATTCCCATAAGAAAATGCCTCTTTTTAAAAACATTCATTGCATCTGGATTTATGTTTTCAAAAGTTGTTGCAAATGAAGGCCATAGGAGTCTCTGAAAGTGGCCCTAATTTAAAATTGATGTTTTTTTGTTTTGTTTGTCAAAATGATCTTATCAGACAAGTTGCTACCAAAACAACTCAATTAAGACATTAATATATTACATTTTAGACAACCAAGAAGCCTAATATGTTTATTTTTGCTTTAAAAGCCTTATATCACAAGGAAGATTTATTTACCGTAGCTCCAAACATCGCTCTGATGGGTGAATTTCCTATAATGTATACACTCCAGAGCCATCCATTTAATTGGCATCTATAGAGAAATAAGAAGTGAAAGTCATATAAAAAGTAATTTCCATGTTTCCTTATATAGTCTCTGCATTTGTCTCTATTGTATGCATAGAAAAATAGAAATGTGTCATTTTACAAAACAGGGAACAAGTGAAATAAAATTTAATCTTAAAAGGAATTAGCTAAAATATATTTATTTTTAAAACATTCTAAACAGTAAAAGGTGAAATATTAAAGTATCATTTTCTATAGTTCTTAATATTCAGTGATTAAGTTACTTGTTGATATTCTGACTCACAATAACAATTCTAAGACATCTAATATGTGTACTTCTAAAAATGTGTTCATATTACATTTCTTACCCCCAAATGAGAATCCTTACATTTTCAGTAACCCCTTTTCACTCACAGACAAATTTCAGGCCACTGATAAAATGGACTCTTTCTATACCTGCTCCCTTCCTCGCCTCTCAGATAATTTGGTCACTAAAACACCTAAAATAATGAATTCCAAAGTTAGCCTTGCTTTGTTCCCCAGCCACCAGTGATCTCTCTCATCTTGGGTAGTCAGTATTGAAAACACATACCATTTTCAAAATAGGAGTTATATGAAAGAATATGAGAGGATCAGGACAAATCCATCATCACTGTAAGAAAAGCAACTCAGCTCACATACCCTGCTGCTGATGGGTCAGCAGAATGAGTTTCAACTACGAAGGGCAGCGTTATAGAACTGCGAATATAATTAGATTCTATGGAATAAAGATAAACACTTCTACTTCGCAGCTGAAAGCTTAAAACTAAATAGGCCTTTGGAATCATGAGGTTGGCTGCTCACCAAGGTGACACCAAGGTAACTCTGTGACAGAATCATGGTATTCAGTGAAAGGGAACAGAAGACACATTGAAAGTAATTTCCCTATGGGCAAGGAGTTAGCCGACTTTATGGACTATGGACACTGTGAAAGAAATAAGCTTAAATCACAGGTGGCTTGATAAAGACTTAATGGTTACTAGGCATTTAAAGTTCTAATGAATCTTGCTTTAGACAAATCTTACAGCTGTATGTTCTCAAGACAAGTGAAGTCATGTGATTTATAGACTTCTACTTCTGTGCAGTCTGGCAGTGAATTTCAAAGCCGTAGTCTCAAACTGCTACAATTTGTAGTAAACAGGAAAAATAGACTAATAAAACCAAGGAAAAGCCAGAAGATGCTACAAAATTGAAGGTTTGTAAAAAATACAAGTTGTGTTTTTCTTTGTGGTAAGATTTGAATATATGTAGTTATATAGGAGTTTAGTGTAAAAGTCAATATTAAGCATTTGGAGGCCTATCATTGTAAAACAATTATAATGCATTTGGATGGCCCATGATGAGTAAGGCAAAAGAATAAACATTTATGTAACACATTAATTAGATTTTTGGTTAGCATAAGCTTATAGGTTAAGGCTGAATTCACTTATTTTATTTTGTCTCTCCTGATCTAAATTTCTCTAGACCAAGAGAAAGGGACCTCCACATGAAGAGAAAACATCCTCAACAGTTAGCCAAGAATGGCAAGCTAAACTGTGGGTTAATGAAGAAGATAAAAACTGTAATGAAAATATGGATTGAGATCATAAGGGTGAATAAGAGAGGCAGGAAGACATTTTGCAGGCAGGGCTTGAGAATGGAGAGTAAGAAAAGTTAGAAGAGGCAGTAATACTATTCAGATCCTTGGGAGATAGTAGCTACATTCTAGTGGAGGGAGTCAGAGAGTACTGGGTTGGCCAAAAAGTTCTGTTTAGTAAACAATTGTTCAGTCTCCTAGTCAAGTCCGACTCTTGGAACCTCAAAGACAGTGAGCCTGCCAGGCTCCTCTGTCCAAGGGCCTTCCCATGTAAGAATAGTGGTGTAGCTTACCATTTTTTTCTCCAGGGGATCGTCCCAACCCAGAGATCAAACCTGAGTCTCCTGCACTGCAGGCTGATTCCTTGCCACCAAGTCATCAGGGAAGTTCCAGTAAGTAAATACATTGTTCAATTAAGTTCTTGGTGAAAATGAAAAATGCATCTTTTTACTTAAAACACAGGTGGCTTGATAAAGACTTAATGGTTACTAGGCATTTAAAGTTCTAATGAATCTTGCTTTAGACAAATCTTACAGCTGTATGTTCTCAAGACAAGTGAAGTCATGTGATTTATAGACTTCTACTTCTGTGCAGTCTGGCAGTGAATTTCAAAGCCGTAGTCTCAAACTGCTACAATTTGTAGTAAACAGGAAAAATAGACTAATAAAACCAAGGAAAAGCCAGAAGATGCTACAAAATTGAAGGTTTGTAAAAAATACAAGTTGTGTTTTTCTTTGTGGTAAGATTTGAATATATGTAGTTATATAGGAGTTTAGTGTAAAAGTCAATATTAAGCATTTGGAGGCCTATCATTGTAAAACAATTATAATGCATTTGGATGGCCCATGATGAGTAAGGCAAAAGAATAAACATTTATGTAACACATTAATTAGATTTTTGGTTAGCATAAGCTTATAGGTTAAGGCTGAATTCACTTATTTTATTTTGTCTCTCCTGATCTAAATTTCTCTAGACCAAGAGAAAGGGACCTCCACATGAAGAGAAAACATCCTCAACAGTTAGCCAAGAATGGCAAGCTAAACTGTGGGTTAATGAAGAAGATAAAAACTGTAATGAAAATATGGATTGAGATCATAAGGGTGAATAAGAGAGGCAGGAAGACATTTTGCAGGCAGGGCTTGAGAATGGAGAGTAAGAAAAGTTAGAAGAGGCAGTAATACTATTCAGATCCTTGGGAGATAGTAGCTACATTCTAGTGGAGGGAGTCAGAGAGTACTGGGTTGGCCAAAAAGTTCTGTTTAGTAAACAATTGTTCAGTCTCCTAGTCAAGTCCGACTCTTGGAACCTCAAAGACAGTGAGCCTGCCAGGCTCCTCTGTCCAAGGGCCTTCCCATGTAAGAATAGTGGTGTAGCTTACCATTTTTTTCTCCAGGGGATCGTCCCAACCCAGAGATCAAACCTGAGTCTCCTGCACTGCAGGCTGATTCCTTGCCACCAAGTCATCAGGGAAGTTCCAGTAAGTAAATACATTGTTCAATTAAGTTCTTGGTGAAAATGAAAAATGCATCTTTTTACTTAAAACCAAACAAAGGTTTTGGTTAACCCACCAAATAAATTGGTAAATCATATGGTACAATGAAAACAAACAAATTAACAAAAAGAGAAAGCCAGATAAGATGAATCTGCTGATTTTGCTGTTAGGAGGATTAGAAGTTAAACAGAATGATCAATTTCCAATATTTATGATTCTTGGTAGTAACAAAATTTCTCTCTATTTTATGAGAGAGAAGTATCTCTGTGTGATAGTCTTTGATTAATAGGATCAATGAAACAATTTCTGTGGTCCTGGATTAAAGTGCAATCTTTAGAGTTTCTAGGGAGATAAACACCCACCCCCCAACAGTGGAACTGATATAAAGGCCATTTGGGTCCAGATGCACGTTATCTTATTTTAGCTACTTTTGAAGTTAGTATTATATCCATATCTGCATTTTATAAATTGTATTAATATATAGATGTATATATGTGTATGTACATATAGACTATATGTGCATATGTGTGTATATAGTTGTATATATATACGTGTGTGTGTGTATGTGGATATATATATATATGTAAGAGAGAAGGGAAATAGTAGAAGTGAGATTTTATAATCTCTTAAATTTCAAGTTTATTAGCTCCTTTCTATAACATATGAGATAAAAGGATATTACACTATATTTTCAAGTAATACTACTCTCAAAAAGATACTCACTTTTCCTCCATCAGCATTATACTCTTTTTCATCTCCTTCCAAGAGTCTGGCTAGTCCAAAATCTGTGATTTTCACATGATTTGGAGATTTCACTAAGACGTTACGGGCTGCCAAGTCTCAAAGGCAGGGCTTGAGAATGGAGAGTAAGAAAAGTTAGAAGAGGCAGTAATACTATTCAGATCCTTGGGCGACAGTAGCTACATTCTAGTGGAGGGAGTCAGAGAGTACTGGGTTGGCCAAAAAGTTCTGTTTAGTAAACAATTGTTCAGTCTCCTAGTCAAGTCCGACTCTTGGAACCTCAAAGACAGTGAGCCTGCCAGGCTCCTCTGTCCAAGGGCCTTCCCATGTAAGAATAGTGGTGTAGCTTACCATTTTTTTCTCCAGGGGATCGTCCCAACCCAGAGATCAAACCTGAGTCTCCTGCACTGCAGGCTGATTCCTTGCCACCAAGTCATCAGGGAAGTTCCAGTAAGTAAATACATTGTTCAATTAAGTTCTTGGTGAAAAGGAAAACTGCATCTTTTGACTTAAAACCAAACAAAGGGTTTGGTTAACCCACCAAATAAATTGGTAAATCATATGGTACAATGAAAACAAACAAATTAACAAAAAGAGAAAGCCAGATAAGATGAATCTGCTGATTTTGCTGTTAGGAGGATTAGAAGTTAAACAGAATGATCAATTTCCAATATTTATGATTCTTGGTAGTAACAAAATTTCTCTCTATTTTATGAGAGAGAAGTATCTCTGTGTGATAGTCTTTGATTAATAGGATCAATGAAACAATTTCTGTGGTCCTGGATTAAAGTGCAATCTTTAGAGTTTCTAGGGAGATAAACACCCACCCCCCAACAGTGGAACTGATATAAAGGCCATTTGGGTCCAGATGCACGTTATCTTATTTTAGCTACTTTTGAAGTTAGTATTATATCCATATCTGCATTTTATAAATTGTATTAATATATAGATGTATATATGTGTATGTACATATAGACTATATGTGCATATGTGTGTATATAGTTGTATATATATACGTGTGTGTGTGTATGTGGATATATATATATATGTAAGAGAGAAGGGAAATAGTAGAAGTGAGATTTTATAATCTCTTAAATTTCAAGTTTATTAGCTCCTTTCTATAACATATGAGATAAAAGGATATTACACTATATTTTCAAGTAATACTACTCTCAAAAAGATACTCACTTTTCCTCCATCAGCATTATACTCTTTTTCATCTCCTTCCAAGAGTCTGGCTAGTCCAAAATCTGTGATTTTCACATGATTTGGAGATTTCACTAAGACGTTACGGGCTGCCAAGTCTCGATGAACTAGCCGTCTTTCTTCCAGGTACATCATTCCCTGAAAAACACCAAATTTCCCAGAGAAGCAGTTAATGCTTAGGCTTTTCTATTGTCAAGAAAGGAGCTTCCTAACATTCAGTTGTGAGAGCTTGATTTCTCTAAGTGATGTCAAAATCTGAGAATATTTTCAAAATCAAGGAAAAAGCAAAAGCTAAAAAGTAGACCACAAATAGCTTTTGGCTTTTTCCCCAACTTAAGGCCTATAAAAGCAGAATAAATTACCTGCACATGAGCTAAAAGTATTACATAATTTTCCCCCAGATAATCTACATTCTTTTGCAAACACTTTCATTATTGAGGAAACACTTTCGTTAGTGTCCTAATAGATTGACTAATATGTACTTGAATGGACCCATGTATTCTTGCTTTCTTCTCAGTAACTTCTTCCTCCATACACCTGCTCCAAACAAATTCAGCTATACATACTTTTCAAAAGTATTTCATATAAAGGTTTAACTGAGGCAAAATCATCATTATAGATTATATCAAGACTGAAGAATTATATTATTCTTATTGAGTGCATGCTAAGTCACTTCTGTCATGTCCCACTCTGGACTGTAGCCTACCAGGCTCCTCTGTCCATGGGCTTCTCCAGGCAAGAATACTGGAATTGGTTGCCATGACCTTCTCCAGGAGATATTCCTGACCTAGAGATCATCCCACATCTCTTAGGTGTCCTGAATTGGCAGACAGGTCCTTTACCAGTAGTGACACTTGGAAAGTCCTTATTCTTATTAATTACGCAAATAATGAAGTATACTCTAGGGGCATGAAAAGCTTGTAATTTAAAATCTGGCTTTGATGACATTGATAGTCACTGTAGAACTCACAAGTGAAAATCATCATTTATAATGACCTTCAAATTAGCCTTAATATGCTTTCTTCATAAAATATATGTCATTAAAAATAAAATGAACTGCTGATCACCAAGAGATATAACTGGCTCTTCCCACCAAATACACATACATATATGTATATGTATGTACATATACACATGTATTGTTTGTTGTTGTTTAGTCGTTAAATAGTGTCCAAGTGTTTTGCAACCCCATGGACTAAAGCTTGCCAGGCTCCTCTGTCCATGAAATTCTTCAGACGAGAATACTGGGGTAGGCTGTCATTTCTTTCTCCAGGTTTTTTTTTTTTTTTTGACCCAGGGATCGAACCTACATCTTCTGAACTGGCAGGCATGTTCTTTACCACTGAGACACAAGGGACACCCATACACATGCAATATATATATTACATGTGTTGCATACATATATAACACATATATTGTATGTGTTACATATATATATAACATAGATTATGTATAAAAATAACCCACAGAAATAATAATTATTCATTAGACTTCATCAATAGGGAAACCAAGAGTCATGAAACACTAGACTAACTAAAGGGTTGAAGCAAAATGAAAGAAATGAACTCAGAGGTTTAGATGAGCGTGAACATCTTTTGTTTGAGGGAGCATATTTTTGTTGAAGAGTGAGGAGGATTTCTCTATTTGAGAATTTCAGTGGTAAGAACAAATCAGAAGTATTATAAAATGGTTAAAGCATCTCTCATGCCAATTGCAAATCAATGCTGCTGGCAGTTAACATTACAACTGCAGGACTTTGAAGGATTAATGGTTTCTGATATCTAAACAAAAGCTGTGGTAAACAGACATATAAATCACTGAGGTCAAAAATTATGAACTGTATACCCAGTGCAGCAGAAAGAGAATATTGCTTTAAACAGCATCATGAGCCAAGCACTATATAAATGCCCATTAAACACAACCAGTGGAGATACTGCCTGATATGGTCCAATCAGTCAGAAGTTGGGTGACATCATATGTATTAGTGTTTTCTGAAATCAACCCACAACTGGGATTTATGAGAGTTTTGCCCTCTTTCCTGAACAGTGCTTTCTCCTTGATGATGCCAACTTGGAGATTTCTACAATAAAGTGAACCTGAAAACATAAAGTCTTTGCATGCTTTAAAGGATACAAACAAAATAGGCTTACTGCCTTGGAGATAAAGTATGTTTGATAATTTTAAAGGTACACATACATATATGTATATGTATGTACATATACACATGTATTGTTTGTTGTTGTTTAGTCGTTAAATAGTGTCCAAGTGTTTTGCAACCCCATGGACTAAAGCTTGCCAGGCTCCTCTGTCCATGAAATTCTTCAGACGAGAATACTGGGGTAGGCTGTCATTTCTTTCTCCAGGTTTTTTTTTTTTTTTTTGACCCAGGGATCGAACCTACATCTTCTGAACTGGCAGGCATGTTCTTTACCACTGAGACACAAGGGACACCCATACACATGCAATATATATATTACATGTGTTGCATACATATATAACACATATATTGTATGTGTTACATATATATATAACATAGATTATGTATAAAAATAACCCACAGAAATAATAATTATTCATTAGACTTCATCAATAGGGAAACCAAGAGTCATGAAACACTAGACTAACTAAAGGGTTGAAGCAAAATGAAAGAAATGAACTCAGAGGTTTAGATGAGCGTGAACATCTTTTGATTTGAGGAGCATTTTTTTGTTGAAGAGTGAGGAGGATTTCTCTATTTGAGAATTTCAGTGGTAAGAACAAATCAGAAGTATTATAAAATGGTTAAAGCATCTCTCATGCCAATTGCAAATCAATGCTGCTGGCAGTTAACATTACAACTGCAGGACTTTGAAGGATTAATGGTTTCTGATATCTAAACAAAAGCTGTGGTAAACAGACATATAAATCACTGAGGTCAAAAATTATGAACTGTATACCCAGTGCAGCAGAAAGAGAATATTGCTTTAAACAGCATCATGAGCCAAGCACTATATAAATGCCCATTAAACACAACCAGTGGAGATACTGCCTGATATGGTCCAATCAGTCAGAAGTTGGGTGACATCATATGTATTAGTGTTTTCTGAAATCAACCCACAACTGGGATTTATGAGAGTTTTGCCCTCTTTCCTGAACAGTGCTTTCTCCTTGATGATGCCAACTTGGAGATTTCTACAATAAAGTGAACCTGAAAACATAAAGTCTTTGCATGCTTTAAAGGATACAAACAAAATAGGCTTACTGCCTTGGAGATAAAGTATGTTTGATAATTTTGGCCCTGTAAAAAGTATTCACAAAAATATTCTTCATTCTCTTTCTTACCATCTTCATAATGGAAAATGGAAAACAGGTTGCCAAGAGGTCAGATATGGAGTGTAAGCTCGAATGTACCAGTGAGAAATGGAAAGCACTTAAGGAGAGCGGCATTTTGAGGGTCACCTGTTGTATAGCCAAGCAATTGTGCACAAGCAGAGAGGCTTCAGAGAGGTACTACAGCCTAAGTAAAGCCTGAAGGTTGGCTGTCCACTAGTTGGACAAGATGGTGGGAAAATTGCAATTAGAACAAGCACAGCAGCATCAATAAAATAGTGTGCTTGGACAAAAGTATATCCTTTTGTATTTCTGAAGTATTAAGCATATGCGGGTGGGTGGGCATTGAGGCTGACACAGGAATAAGAGATTAGATCAAGAAGGGCCCTTACATGTCATGATGGAGAACTGGACTTTTGCATTTTATGGAGCACTCAATGTGGTGATACGGGAGTGGTTTTTTTTTTTTAAAGATTTATTTATTTATTTATTTTGGGCGGGGGTCGGGTTGGGGAGGGAGGGGAGCGGGCGGGCCACTTCCATTGGTCTTTCATTTCTCCATTTTCATCCGTCTTTGTTCTTTGGCTCCTGCGGGCCTCCCATCGCGGTGGCGTCTAGCGCTGGCTCTGGGCGCATGCGCTCCAGAGCTCTGGCTCGGTGATTGGACACATCAGTCCAGCCGCTCCGCGGCACGTGGGATCTTCCCAGGCCAGGGATCGAACCGGCGCCCCTTGCACTGCAAGGCGGTGTCTTTACCCACTGGACCACCAGGGAAGCCCGGGAGTGGTTTTTTGAAAGGGAAAGTGACAGTTATCTCTGGAGCCTTGAAAATAGCACCTGGTGCCATTACAGAGGCTGAACTGCACGCAAATAAAGCTAAAGTCAGGAGTCACTGCCACATTACAGGAGAACAGTGATGAGCGTGTAAAATAAAGGCAGTAAATTGACAATTCAAGAGTTGCATCCACTTTTCACTTCTTTTTGTCCTCACACTGAGCAAAATTCAAAAATATTCTTTAGCTGGTTACTGGCTATATTTCATTAAGGGTGTCTGGTCCCCTGTTGGCCAGGATCCTACCACTCATTATGACTCTTCATGAATTTTGTCTTTGTTTATTCTTGGTAGTCATCCAGCTCCTATATGTATGAATGTTTGAATCTTCAACTTAACTAGGCTGGAAGGATCTAAGGAGAGAACAATCTCAGGGTGCATTGATAAAATAAAATAACCATCCTTTGTAAGTGAATGAACGATAATTAAGAGAGTAAACTGGGAATAATTTTGTGCTTTGACTTCTGTAATTTAGGTGGATAGTTATTCCTTTAACTAGGTATTATATTAATGCAAATATGTAAGAAATATATACTCTACCAGTAGAGAACTAATCCTCACCAAAGGAACATAAGACTCTAATGAAACATTCTACAGTACAAGCAAAACCTCAAAAACTCCAAAAGATCTTTGATATCCTATACACAAAGGCTCAGCAGGAGATAGACTATCTTGAACCTCAATGCAGTTTGTCTGTATAAAAGTATTTTCTTCAAAATAATGAGAACTAAATTCAGGAAACCATGGGATAATCTCTATTGTTTCTCCTAGCTATCTGACCATGATAAAAAGAGATAAAAACAGAAGCATCTATATCATTATAAAAATTTCAAACTATTTGAATGGTTGGTTTGTAAGTATGAAACATCATTGTACAAATGTACATTCAAATTATTAATCATGATGGACAATTTAGTTCTATTTTTACACCTTGAATTAGAGTTGAAATCTGTGGATTTTTCAAAGTAGGTTTCTTCACATCACACTCACTGAAATAAGATTTTCGTGCCAGATCTCATTAGAATCATATTCTCTGCTACATTCCTTCAAAATAAAATCACACTTTAAATCAGAGAGTGATGCAATTAAGTGGGCAGTTATTATAAATATTATAACACAAATAAACCGGATGATGTCCCTTGAAGTTTGAAGATATAGAGGGATATTGCACTGATTAGAAAGAAACCTCTTATTCTGTCCTGTAGCAACTCCCACATATTTGCCTGCCAGCTTAGGTGGAGTACATGATGGGGGTACTAACACTGACAACAGCCTCTGTGAACATTGACTGAGTTCTTAGAACATGGCAGGCATTAAACTAAACACGTCTATATTGCTAGGTTAACTTCCCTGGTGGCTCAGCAGTAAAGAATCTTCCTGCAATACAGGATACACATGCAGGTGATGTGGGTTTGACCCCTGGGTCAGGAAGATTGCCTGGAGAAGGAAATGGCAAGCCACTCCAGTATTCTTGCCTGGGGAATCTCCTGGACAGAGGAACATGGAGGACTAGAGTCCTCAGGGTCGCAAAAGAGTTGGACATGACTGAGTGCCTAAACAATGTGAGACACATTACTTTCACCTTATTTTAAATATGAGAACACCCAGGGCAAGAGAGGTCAAGTTACTTGCTCCAAGTCATCTATTCAATGACTGACAGTACTGGGATTTGGTCCCTTAATGTGGGACATAAAGTGTGTACATTTAAGCCTACTTCCTCTCTTGATGAGTCACCTGGTAGTATGGGCATACAGAAATTAACGTACACAGTGACATCATATCACTTTAAAAGATCCTAGTACTTTTCCAAAAAATATATTAAATATTTCTGTGAATTTCAGTGCATAATGAAGGTGACTACCATGTTTGCATTTATATTTAAAATTCTGCCAAATTATAGAATTTCTTATAATCTGTGTTAATTGTAAATTCAATTTTTGTTATGGTCACAAGATGTGCAGGATGGTGGAGTGGGTGTGAGCATAAATTCTGAAGTTTGCTTGGCTAAAAAGGATTTTGGTTTACTCTAATACATTCAAATTATTAATCGATGGACAATTAGCATTTTACACCTTGAATTAGAGTTGAAATCTGTGGATTTTTCAAAGTAGGTTTCTTCACATCACACTCACTGAAATAAGATTTTCGTGCCAGATCTCATTAGAATCATATTCTCTGCTACATTCCTTCAAAATAAAATCACACTTTAAATCAGAGAGTGATGCAATTAAGTGGGCAGTTATTATAAATATTATAACACAAATAAACCGGATGATGTCCCTTGAAGTTTGAAGATATAGAGGGATATTGCACTGATTAGAAAGAAACCTCTTATTCTGTCCTGTAGCAACTCCCACATATTTGCCTGCCAGCTTAGGTGGAGTACATGATGGGGGTACTAACACTGACAACAGCCTCTGTGAACATTGACTGAGTTCTTAGAACATGGCAGGCATTAAACTAAACACGTCTATATTGCTAGGTTAACTTCCCTGGTGGCTCAGCAGTAAAGAATCTTCCTGCAATACAGGATACACATGCAGGTGATGTGGGTTTGACCCCTGGGTCAGGAAGATTGCCTGGAGAAGGAAATGGCAAGCCACTCCAGTATTCTTGCCTGGGGAATCTCCTGGACAGAGGAACATGGAGGACTAGAGTCCTCAGGGTCGCAAAAGAGTTGGACATGACTGAGTGCCTAAACAATGTGAGACACATTACTTTCACCTTATTTTAAATATGAGAACACCCAGGGCAAGAGAGGTCAAGTTACTTGCTCCAAGTCATCTATTCAATGACTGACAGTACTGGGATTTGGTCCCTTAATGTGGGACATAAAGTGTGTACATTTAAGCCTACTTCCTCTCTTGATGAGTCACCTGGTAGTATGGGCATACAGAAATTAACGTACACAGTGACATCATATCACTTTAAAAGATCCTAGTACTTTTCCAAAAAATATATTAAATATTTCTGTGAATTTCAGTGCATAATGAAGGTGACTACCATGTTTGCATTTATATTTAAAATTCTGCCAAATTATAGAATTTCTTATAATCTGTGTTAATTGTAAATTCAATTTTTGTTATGGTCACAAGATGTGCAGGATGGTGGAGTGGGTGTGAGCATAAATTCTGAAGTCGATTGCTTGGCTAGAACCCCAAGCCCTGTGATTTTCTAGCTGTGTGACTCTAATACATTAACTGACCTCTCTGTGACTCACCTTCTTCCTGTCTAAAACAGCCATAACAGCACCTATTACAAAGGTGGTTGTGATGATCAAATAGTATGTAAGAAAAGTACTTAAGTTACAACTTAAGTAGTAGTAGTGTATGAAGTAAGGGTAGGAAAATCAAGGTTGTTCCACAGATAGGTATAAATGGTCCCAGTGCATAAGAATCATTTACCCTCATTAACTTGAATCACCTATTCTAAAAAAAATCTGTGAACTTCAACTAATATATCACAGTGGGTATTCAATAAGTGTTTGCAAATGCTGATACATATACCCCATAAGCTGCCCATCATGATTAATGTGTGGCTAAAAATTTCAGAATAATTACTGTTCAAAATATTATTTTAATTACAATTCACCAGAGGGTGCCATCATATAAAGAGAAGGAAAAGATTAGAGACTCTAATAAAAGATCTGGGACTTTCTATAAACATAACACAGAGATAGGAATTTAGTGACTATAAAGTTTATAAAGAGAATAGGTCAAAAAGTTTTCAATGCGAGCTTCCCTGGTGGGCCAGTGGGTAAGGACACCAACTTGCAGTGCAAGGGGCGCTGGTTCCATCCCTGACCTGGGAGGATCCCGCATGCCACAGAGCTGCTGGACCCATGTGTCCAACTACGGAGTGGGAGCTCTGGAGCGCATGCATCCAGAGCCGGTGCTCTGCAGTGAGAGAGGCCACTGAGATGGGAGACCCACACAGGCCAAAGACCAAAGACAAATAAATGAAAGATCAATAGAAGTGCTCCGCCCCCACCCCCCAAAAAGAAAGTTTTCAATGCTGCAGGATGTTTTCCTTGACTGAAAAGTAGATTTTCTGTGCCAAAGTATCTGCCTTCTATCACTTAGCACTGAGGGGCTTTTGGGATAGAGGTGTTTCAGGGGCATATTTTCTACTCCTTGATCCAAGTGCTGCAATTCTGATTTTTAAATTCAATTTTGTTATGGTCACAAGATGTGCAGGATGGTGGAGTGGGTGTGAGCATAAATTCTGAAGTCGATTGCTTGGCTAGAACCCCAAGCCCTGTGATTTTCTAGCTGTGTGACTCTAATACATTAACTGACCTCTCTGTGACTCACCTTCTTCCTGTCTAAAACAGCCATAACAGCACCTATTACAAAGGTGGTTGTGATGATCAAATAGTATGTAAGAAAAGTACTTAAGTTACAACTTAAGTAGTAGTAGTGTATGAAGTAAGGGTAGGAAAATCAAGGTTGTTCCACAGATAGGTATAAATGGTCCCAGTGCATAAGAATCATTTACCCTCATTAACTTGAATCACCTATTCTAAAAAAAATCTGTGAACTTCAACTAATATATCACAGTGGGTATTCAATAAGTGTTTGCAAATGCTGATACATATACCCCATAAGCTGCCCATCATGATTAATGTGTGGCTAAAAATTTCAGAATAATTACTGTTCAAAATATTATTTTAATTACAATTCACCAGAGGGTGCCATCATATAAAGAGAAGGAAAAGATTAGAGACTCTAATAAAAGATCTGGGACTTTCTATAAACATAACACAGAGATAGGAATTTAGTGACTATAAAGTTTATAAAGAGAATAGGTCAAAAAGTTTTCAATGCGAGCTTCCCTGGTGGGCCAGTGGGTAAGGACACCAACTTGCAGTGCAAGGGGCGCTGGTTCCATCCCTGACCTGGGAGGATCCCGCATGCCACAGAGCTGCTGGACCCATGTGTCCAACTACGGAGTGGGAGCTCTGGAGCGCATGCATCCAGAGCCGGTGCTCTGCAGTGAGAGAGGCCACTGAGATGGGAGACCCACACAGGCCAAAGACCAAAGACAAATAAATGAAAGATCAATAGAAGTGCTCCGCCCCCACCCCCCAAAAAGAAAGTTTTCAATGCTGCAGGATGTTTTCCTTGACTGAAAAGTAGATTTTTCTGTGCCAAAGTATCTGCCTTCTATCACTTAGCACTGAGGGGCTTTTGGGATAGAGGTGTTTCAGGGGCATATTTTCTACTCCTTGATCCAAGTGCTGCAATTCTGATTTTACTTAAACTACTCAGAATTTACTATTACCCACACCTTTCAGAACTTCACCATTTTCATACTTTCTCTGAATGCTTTAACGAGTTTCCAAAGATTGTTTATTTATTTTCTATTTTGCTCCCACCTCTTAAAATACGTGCCAATAAACACAAGCTCACTAGGGAAAGTCAAGTTTTGCTCTTGACTTTCAGGAATGCACTTTAATATAAAATCCAAGTATACCTTTATTACAATTAAATTTAAAGTTTTAATCTCTGGTTAGAACTGACTCATAGAAATTGCTCTATAAAAAAAAAATCAGTGACTGAAATTTAAAAATATTGTTATCAACGTACACCTAGCCATGACCTTCTTTTCAGTCTTATGATATGTGACTCACAACTAGCTAGCAAAAATGCATCATTATTGTGCTTTAATCCAATGTTAGAATGTATTCTGCCCAGCTGCAGGAAGCTAACAGAAGTCAAAAGAGACCAGACTATTTCTGACAATAAATATTTGCTTCCCATATATAAGTCAGGCAATAATTTCATCAAGCACGTGTGTGAAGCTAAAAATTACAAGCTGTAGTCAGCTCTCACAGGCATTAATCTCTGGAGTTAGAAAAAGTACATTGTTTTTTCTGATTCATTCTAATAACCTGAAGCTTTCTTAACAACAGGAAGCTTCAAGGAAGCTACCTTCAAATAAGAATCACTCCTCTTTTCTGTCTTTCCTTCTGAAAGCAAATCTATCCTTGAGAAAAAAGAGAAAAATCTAACTCTAATGTTCTCTACAGTTAGGGCTAATGATACAAGCATGTTTAGCAGAGGAAAAAGACCTTTCTGAATGAAGTGACTGACTTTATCCACATAGTGCATAGAGTGAAACTAGGGGGGCTCTGCCATTGAATCAATTGAAGAGTCTTTTCAACCAGCCAAAGCTGGTTCATAGCACAGGAGAAAGAGTATAGAACTGAGTGTTGCAAGAGAGAATTCCAAGACAGACTGCTTACAAGGTTTATGGACACAGGTAATCAATTCATTTCTTCTATAAAAGTGACAAAATTGGCCTAAATGATCTCTGAAGTGTCCTCTAGCTTTAAATTTTTATTCCATGATAGATGGGACTGTAAAATATATCTATCTAAAATATTAAATGGTGGCCAATAATAGATACAGAGAACAGTAAAGAAAGAGGTTATGAAGAGTAGATATTTCACTTCAAATGCTTAGTGAGAACCACGAACACATTTTAGTAAAAATCAGTCTAGTGTAACCTAATGTTTAAACCCTGGCTACTTATTATCTGTATGACCTTGGCCAATTTACTTGTGTTTCATTTTCATAATCCATAAAATGGGAAAATAATGGTGTTTACCCTGAGGACTGTCTTGAAGATTCAGTGCCTTAGTGCTGTAAAACCCTAGAACATTCAGTATTCTATGATACCACATGTCAAAAAAAATTCTCAAAATTATCCTTCTTATGAAAGATAAAATCCAACCACTATCAGTTCAATTCAGTTGCTTAGTTGTGTCTGACTCTTTGTGATCCCATGGTCTTCAGCATACCAGTCTTCCCTGTCCTTCACCATCTCTTGGAAGTTGCTCAAACTCATGTCCATTGACCCAGTGATGTCATCCAACCATCTCATCCTCTGTTTTCCCCTTCTTTTTCTGCCTTTCATTTTTCCCAGAATCAGGGTCTTTTCCAAATGAGTCAGTTCTTCGCATCAGGTGTCCAAAGTATTGAAGCTTCAGCTTCAGCATCAATCCTTCTAAAGAATATTCAGGGTTGATTTCCCTAGTATTGACTGGTTTGATCTCCTTGCAGTCCAAGGGACTCTCAAGAGTCTTTTCCAATGCCACAGTTCAAAGGTGTCAATTCTTCAGCTCAGCTCTCAGCCTTCTTTATGGTCCAACTCTCACATCCATATATGACTACTGGGAAAACCATAGCTTTGACTATCTATACGGACTTTTGAGTTAGGGCTAATGATACAAGCATGTTTAGCAGAGGAAAAAGACCTTTCTGAATGAAGTGACTGACTTTATCCACATAGTGCATAGAGTGAAACTAGGGGGGCTCTGCCATTGAATCAATTGAAGAGTCTTTTCAACCAGCCAAAGCTGGTTCATAGCACAGGAGAAAGAGTATAGAACTGAGTGTTGCAAGAGAGAATTCCAAGACAGACTGCTTACAAGGTTTATGGACACAGGTAATCAATTCATTTCTTCTATAAAAGTGACAAAATTGGCCTAAATGATCTCTGAAGTGTCCTCTAGCTTTAAATTTTTATTCCATGATAGATGGGACTGTAAAATATATCTATCTAAAATATTAAATGGTGGCCAATAATAGATACAGAGAACAGTAAAGAAAGAGGTTATGAAGAGTAGATATTTCACTTCAAATGCTTAGTGAGAACCACGAACACATTTTAGTAAAAATCAGTCTAGTGTAACCTAATGTTTAAACCCTGGCTACTTATTATCTGTATGACCTTGGCCAATTTACTTGTGTTTCATTTTCATAATCCATAAAATGGGAAAATAATGGTGTTTACCCTGAGGACTGTCTTGAAGATTCAGTGCCTTAGTGCTGTAAAACCCTAGAACATTCAGTATTCTATGATACCACATGTCAAAAAAAATTCTCAAAATTATCCTTCTTATGAAAGATAAAATCCAACCACTATCAGTTCAATTCAGTTGCTTAGTTGTGTCTGACTCTTTGTGATCCCATGGTCTTCAGCATACCAGTCTTCCCTGTCCTTCACCATCTCTTGGAAGTTGCTCAAACTCATGTCCATTGACCCAGTGATGTCATCCAACCATCTCATCCTCTGTTTTCCCCTTCTTTTTCTGCCTTTCATTTTTCCCAGAATCAGGGTCTTTTCCAAATGAGTCAGTTCTTCGCATCAGGTGTCCAAAGTATTGAAGCTTCAGCTTCAGCATCAATCCTTCTAAAGAATATTCAGGGTTGATTTCCCTAGTATTGACTGGTTTGATCTCCTTGCAGTCCAAGGGACTCTCAAGAGTCTTTTCCAATGCCACAGTTCAAAGGTGTCAATTCTTCAGCTCAGCTCTCAGCCTTCTTTATGGTCCAACTCTCACATCCATATATGACTACTGGGAAAACCATAGCTTTGACTATCTATACGAACTTTTGTCGGCAAAGTGATGTCTCTGCTTTTTAATACACTGTCTAGGTCTGTCATAACTTCTCCTCCAATGAGCAAGCATCTTTTAATTTCATGACTGCAGTCACCAACCACAGCGATTTTGGAGACCAAGAAAATAAAATCTGTCAGTGTTTCCATTGTTTGCCCATCTATTTGCATGAAGTGATGGGACAAGATTCCATGATCTTATTTTTTTGATATTTGATCAGCTTTTCTACTCTCCTCTTTCACCTTCATCAAGAGCCTCTTTAGTTCCTCTTGACTTTCTACCATAAGGGTGGTGCCATCTGTTTACCTGAGGTTATGGATATTTCTCCCAGCAACCTTGATTCTAACTTGTGCTTCATCCAGATCAGCATTTTACATAATGTATTTGATACTCGAGTTTAATTCTCATGTTTTCCAATTGCACCTATGATCTTTACAAAATTTGGTCAGTTTGCAGTTCTTAAGAAAATTTTGAACAGTAAGAACAGCTGAATTTCTGTCATTTTACTAGTGTGTGATGAAAATATTCTTTGTTGCTATTTGAAATACGATTTTCAAATTTGGTTCAAATAGCATGTTTGTGAATGTGTGTGTGCTTACACATAGCACACGTGTATGCTATTCATGCTATGGTGCATGGTGTGCTATGGGTTGGCACCCAGAAACCTTTTGTGCTCAAGTTCTTATAACCTCAGCATCTGGGAATGTTGCCTGCTGATGGCTCTCATTTCGGCTGCCTTTGTTTTGTGGCAGTGAGACCCCCTCGCCCAACTAAAATAGAGCTAATTTGCCAGGAGATCCATCCTCTCATGGGAGGCAGACCACATCCAGTAACTTTTGATGTTGAGTTGCAAAACCTGCAATGAGTCAGTTCTTCGCATCAGGTGTCCAAAGTATTGAAGCTTCAGCTTCAGCATCAATCCTTCTAAAGAATATTCAGGGTTGATTTCCCTAGTATTGACTGGTTTGATCTCCTTGCAGTCCAAGGGACTCTCAAGAGTCTTTTCCAATGCCACAGTTCAAAGGTGTCAATTCTTCAGCTCAGCTCTCAGCCTTCTTTATGGTCCAACTCTCACATCCATATATGACTACTGGGAAAACCATAGCTTTGACTATCTATACGAACTTTTGTCGGCAAAGTGATGTCTCTGCTTTTTAATACACTGTCTAGGTCTGTCATAACTTCTCCTCCAATGAGCAAGCATCTTTTAATTTCATGACTGCAGTCACCAACCACAGCGATTTTGGAGACCAAGAAAATAAAATCTGTCAGTGTTTCCATTGTTTGCCCATCTATTTGCATGAAGTGATGGGACAAGATTCCATGATCTTATTTTTTTGATATTTGATCAGCTTTTCTACTCTCCTCTTTCACCTTCATCAAGAGCCTCTTTAGTTCCTCTTGACTTTCTACCATAAGGGTGGTGCCATCTGTTTACCTGAGGTTATGGATATTTCTCCCAGCAACCTTGATTCTAACTTGTGCTTCATCCAGATCAGCATTTTACATAATGTATTTGATACTCGAGTTTAATTCTCATGTTTTCCAATTGCACCTATGATCTTTACAAAATTTGGTCAGTTTGCAGTTCTTAAGAAAATTTTGAACAGTAAGAACAGCTGAATTTCTGTCATTTTACTAGTGTGTGATGAAAATATTCTTTGTTGCTATTTGAAATACGATTTTCAAATTTGGTTCAAATAGCATGTTTGTGAATGTGTGTGTGCTTACACATAGCACACGTGTATGCTATTCATGCTATGGTGCATGGTGTGCTATGGGTTGGCACCCAGAAACCTTTTGTGCTCAAGTTCTTATAACCTCAGCATCTGGGAATGTTGCCTGCTGATGGCTCTCATTTCGGCTGCCTTTGTTTTGTGGCAGTGAGACCCCCTCGCCCAACTAAAATAGAGCTAATTTGCCAGGAGATCCATCCTCTCATGGGAGGCAGACCACATCCAGTAACTTTTTGATGTTGAGTTGCAAAAACCATATGCCGTCTTGACAACTATGAAGAGCTACTTAATTCTAGGACACCTCATGGGATCAGATGATTCTTTTTTTTGCATTTTCAACACAGTGGAACTTTTCTTTCTATCTGATACGTTTGCTCTATCTGATAGGTATTCTTGAGAATACTTATCCAAAGTCTATACACAAAAATTTTCCTGAGACCGTTTCCCAGGAACCAGCTTAACACAATGTGTATGATTTATTTTCTTTTCAGATCTCAAGCATTCACAATTTTAAGCTAACCACACTCTATAATTCATACTTGCTGTTATTATTTTCCTCTGTCTTTCATCTCAACCCCATTCTTTTTTATTAGTTATTTTTATTTTGCTTTTATGGAGTTTTGTTGTTTACAGCTATACATAAGCCCAATCAGTCACAGATATATCTTTGACCCCTCCCACCTCAGCCCCCCTCCTGCTCCCTTCCCATCCCTCCCCTCCTGGTTGTAGCATAGCCCCCATGTAAATTTCCTTAATCTTACAATATATTCACAATGTCAACCCCATTTTTATTCATCTTAAATATCCACAATTGTGTTTTAGTACAGATCCTTTCAATCTAAATATGATTATCTTTTATCCATATTTTCTAACAAGTATTTTGTGTCATATAAATAGTATTATATATTAAATAGGATTATGTTTTACTCTTTAGACTTTTTTTAGATTCAAACATGCTGCTTTGCATAATCCAGTAACATAGGTACATAGAATTATACATATGGACTCACAAACATGTACACATCGTAACACATATATAGTACTGCTTATTGTCTATTCATGGGTACTAAACTTAACTTGGTCTCTTTGATACTAGAAACAAGACTAAATTGAACATTAATACTATCTGTAAAATGCTACAAATTTACTTAATACAAATTATCTGTTGTTCAGTACTAATTTCAATGTAGGGTAATCTAGATGAATAGTAATAATAGTCACTATGGAAGATTAAATGTAGGCTCTCATTTTGGCTGCCTTTGTTTTGTGGCAGTGAGACCCCCTCGCCCAACTAAAATAGAGCTAATTTGCCAGGAGATCCATCCTCTCATGGGAGGCAGACCACATCCAGTAACTTTTTGATGTTGAGTTGCAAAAACCATATGCCGTCTTGACAACTATGAAGAGCTACTTAATTCTAGGACACCTCATGGGATCAGATGATTCTTTTTTTTGCATTTTCAACACAGTGGAACTTTTCTTTCTATCTGATACGTTTGCTCTATCTGATAGGTATTCTTGAGAATACTTATCCAAAGTCTATACACAAAAATTTTCCTGAGACCGTTTCCCAGGAACCAGCTTAACACAATGTGTATGATTTATTTTCTTTTCAGATCTCAAGCATTCACAATTTTAAGCTAACCACACTCTATAATTCATACTTGCTGTTATTATTTTCCTCTGTCTTTCATCTCAACCCCATTCTTTTTTATTAGTTATTTTTATTTTGCTTTTATGGAGTTTTGTTGTTTACAGCTATACATAAGCCCAATCAGTCACAGATATATCTTTGACCCCTCCCACCTCAGCCCCCCTCCTGCTCCCTTCCCATCCCTCCCCTCCTGGTTGTAGCATAGCCCCCATGTAAATTTCCTTAATCTTACAATATATTCACAATGTCAACCCCATTTTTATTCATCTTAAATATCCACAATTGTGTTTTAGTACAGATCCTTTCAATCTAAATATGATTATCTTTTATCCATATTTTCTAACAAGTATTTTGTGTCATATAAATAGTATTATATATTAAATAGGATTATGTTTTACTCTTTAGACTTTTTTTAGATTCAAACATGCTGCTTTGCATAATCCAGTAACATAGGTACATAGAATTATACATATGGACTCACAAACATGTACACATACGTAACACATATATAGTACTCCTTATTGTCTATTCATGGGTACTAAACTTAACTTGGTCTCTTTGATACTAGAAACAAGACTGAATTGAACATTAATACTATCTGTAAAATGCTACAAATTTACTTAATACAAATTATCTGTTGTTCAGTACTAATTTCAATGTAGGTAATCTAGATGAATAGTAATATAATAGTCACTATGGAAGATTAAATGTGGAGAGATTTCTTGTTAATTGAGAACACTGAGATGGGATAGGAAAGACAAAATATAATTGTGTATATTATCATTATAAATGTTTATATCTATGAAATATCTAACATTTATTTATACACTCAGTCTCAGGGAACTATTTTAAGTGCTATATATGCAGGAATTCACAAGAACTCAATGAGATCTGCGTTAATATTGTCTCCATTTTAAGATGAGGAAGCTGATGCACAGAGAATTAAAATACCTTGCCCAAGAGTGATAGCTAGTTCATGGTAAAGCATAGAAAAACCAAAATTTGACTGTAAGCAGCTTCACTCCAAAGGCAACAAGCTTAACTATCACACTCTATCACCATGTATGGCAACAAGCTATATAAAACCAACAAAAGACAGTATATGCAACAGAATGGTTGTTATATAGACAATAAGTGCTCTAATTCAGAAAAGAAAATACTCATTTAAAACTAATAAATCAACTTTAGCTTTTCTGAGTTTCCTAGTAAAGTTCTTCTGGAGGCACCCATAAAGGAACATTTGTGAATTAAACTATGTACTTTCAACAATTTGAAGATTTCTTGGCCTTTAGCTGGTATTTGGCATATATTTGTAGTTGGATTTAATAAACAATAAGACCAAAATTTTGAAAGAATGTCCATACAGAAGCTATCTCTTTGCAATGTAAGTAGAACAAGTATAAAAGTATGTGATATTTATGATAGAATGGGGAAAAACAGACCCTGAAACACTTAGGCCAAACCCCCAAGAGTAGTCTCCAAACACCAAGGGAAGGGAATGAGATTTAAATCTTTATTTAAAGATTCCTGATAGAAGTAAGAGAATGTTTTCTTGTTTTCTATAATTTCTTAATATATTTCTTCAGAAAATTTATTTACCACATTTCCCAAGCTTTGAAAATTTCCAATGGAAGAATTTGCACAACAGCCTTCTTGAGACTCAAAATTTCTCTTACCAAGAGGGTACTAAACTTAACTTAAATTAGTACTGCTTATTGTCTATTCATGGGTACTAAACTTAACTTGGTCTCTTTGATACTAGAAACAAGACTGAATTGAACATTAATACTATCTGTAAAATGCTACAAATTTACTTAATACAAATTATCTGTTGTTCAGTACTAATTTCAATGTAGGTAATCTAGATGAATAGTAATATAATAGTCACTATGGAAGATTAAATGTGGAGAGATTTCTTGTTAATTGAGAACACTGAGATGGGATAGGAAAGACAAAATATAATTGTGTATATTATCATTATAAATGTTTATATCTATGAAATATCTAACATTTATTTATACACTCAGTCTCAGGGAACTATTTTAAGTGCTATATATGCAGGAATTCACAAGAACTCAATGAGATCTGCGTTAATATTGTCTCCATTTTAAGATGAGGAAGCTGATGCACAGAGAATTAAAATACCTTGCCCAAGAGTGATAGCTAGTTCATGGTAAAGCATAGAAAAACCAAAATTTGACTGTAAGCAGCTTCACTCCAAAGGCAACAAGCTTAACTATCACACTCTATCACCATGTATGGCAACAAGCTATATAAAACCAACAAAAGACAGTATATGCAACAGAATGGTTGTTATATAGACAATAAGTGCTCTAATTCAGAAAAGAAAATACTCATTTAAAACTAATAAATCAACTTTAGCTTTTCTGAGTTTCCTAGTAAAGTTCTTCTGGAGGCACCCATAAAGGAACATTTGTGAATTAAACTATGTACTTTCAACAATTTGAAGATTTCTTGGCCTTTAGCTGGTATTTGGCATATATTTGTAGTTGGATTTAATAAACAATAAGACCAAAATTTTGAAAGAATGTCCATACAGAAGCTATCTCTTTGCAATGTAAGTAGAACAAGTATAAAAGTATGTGATATTTATGATAGAATGGGGAAAAACAGACCCTGAAACACTTAGGCCAAACCCCCAAGAGTAGTCTCCAAACACCAAGGGAAGGGAATGAGATTTAAATCTTTATTTAAAGATTCCTGATAGAAGTAAGAGAATGTTTTCTTGTTTTCTATAATTTCTTAATATATTTCTTCAGAAAATTTATTTACCACATTTCCCAAGCTTTGAAAATTTCCAATGGAAGAATTTGCACAACAGCCTTCTTGAGACTCAAAATTTCTCTTAAAGAAATACCAACATGAAAACAACAAAAAGTAAGTTAAAACCATGTGTGAGAAGCCACAATTTCCTACCAAATAGGAAAAAACTCATCTGCCTGGATCAAAAGAACACTAAACATGCTATCTTCCTTCCTTCTCAGTGATCTCTTGTCAATATAAGTACAAATGAGAGGAATGAATCTTATAGTGTGCACACTCTCTCAGACAGGTAAATCTAAAATGGATTACTTCTGCTGTTTAGGCAATTGATCAATAAAGATGTGGATTGCAATGAGAACTGAGATGTCTGAGGGCTGTAGTAGTTATCCTCTGTGTCTCTTTAGAAATTAATTAAAAATCAACGAAGTGTGCAACCTATTAATACAGCAACCTCTAGATCAACAGATAAAATTCTAGCCTTTCTCTGAGCATACATGTTGTTCAAATACTCTCAAACACTATAGGAAGGAAGCGGAATGTCTAATGCCTTAGTTATCACTGAACAGAAACAGATCATTCCTAATATTGTCTAGTTTCACAGAACTGCATGCTACTGGATGGAAACCATAAAGTTCAGTGGGTGGGAGTACATAAGATATAGCTTCCTTTTTAAGACAAGTATATCAATTTTTATGAGGTATCCTTATTACAAAGACTTCTGCTGCCAATATAAAACTAAAGGCTTTCAATAAATCTTTTATTGTGTGATCTACTTACATATGTGTCTAGACAGTTGAGTTTCTTTATAACTGACTATTTTAAAATAAGTATTTTCGTGTGGGAAAAACATGTAAAATTCCTAGACACTAAAAGCCTTCGGCATATATTTGTAGTTGGATTTAATAAACAATAAGACCAAAATTTTGAAAGAATGTCCATACAGAAGCTATCTCTTTGCAATGTAAGTAGAACAAGTATAAAAGTATGTGATATTTATGATAGAATGGGGAAAAACAGACCCTGAAACACTTAGGCCAAACCCCCAAGAGTAGTCTCCAAACACCAAGGGAAGGGAATGAGATTTAAATCTTTATTTAAAGATTCCTGATAGAAGTAAGAGAATGTTTTCTTGTTTTCTATAATTTCTTAATATATTTCTTCAGAAAATTTATTTACCACATTTCCCAAGCTTTGAAAATTTCCAATGGAAGAATTTGCACAACAGCCTTCTTGAGACTCAAAATTTCTCTTAAAGAAATACCAACATGAAAACAACAAAAAGTAAGTTAAAACCATGTGTGAGAAGCCACAATTTCCTACCAAATAGGAAAAAACTCATCTGCCTGGATCAAAAGAACACTAAACATGCTATCTTCCTTCCTTCTCAGTGATCTCTTGTCAATATAAGTACAAATGAGAGGAATGAATCTTATAGTGTGCACACTCTCTCAGACAGGTAAATCTAAAATGGATTACTTCTGCTGTTTAGGCAATTGATCAATAAAGATGTGGATTGCAATGAGAACTGAGATGTCTGAGGGCTGTAGTAGTTATCCTCTGTGTCTCTTTAGAAATTAATTAAAAATCAACGAAGTGTGCAACCTATTAATACAGCAACCTCTAGATCAACAGATAAAATTCTAGCCTTTCTCTGAGCATACATGTTGTTCAAATACTCTCAAACACTATAGGAAGGAAGCGGAATGTCTAATGCCTTAGTTATCACTGAACAGAAACAGATCATTCCTAATATTGTCTAGTTTCACAGAACTGCATGCTACTGGATGGAAACCATAAAGTTCAGTGGGTGGGAGTACATAAGATATAGCTTCCTTTTTAAGACAAGTATATCAATTTTTATGAGGTATCCTTATTACAAAGACTTCTGCTGCCAATATAAAACTAAAGGCTTTCAATAAATCTTTTATTGTGTGATCTACTTACATATGTGTCTAGACAGTTAAGTTTCTTTATAGCTACTGACTATTTTAAAATAAGTATTTTCGTGTGGGAAAAAACATGTAAAATTCCTAGACACTAAAAGCCTTCATGTGATTTGAGCCAATTTAGTGTCTACAAGTAATATGTGTCATTCAATCCAGTTCTGCCTCTGTCTTATTTGGATGCCAATGGACTTGGCCAGTCTATACAAATGCTTACCCGGCACATGTAAAACTTGAAATGGTGGTCCTCACATAACCCCCTCCACAAGTCATCATCCAGCTACTTTCAGACGCCTGCTCTGACCCATGTTCCTCTTGCTCAGGGTCCTTTCTCCTCAAAATCTTCAGAAGGATCTGAACCCTAGCTCCCCATTTTCATTTCAATCCCTTGCTATTGATTTGGAAGCCCATTTTGATAATTTCCTTGAGCCTTTATACTCTTTCTGTGCCAGAATGCTAGGACTTTATCTCTAGTCTGTGCATAATAACATAAAAGAAATATCCACGTTATACCTTGGCTCATTTTCTATACCAACACTAATACAAAAAGGAGCAGTTATAATCACAAACTATAACCTCAGGATGGTTTTGCTCTGTTTAAATTGATGAGCAGTTGTCTTCCAGGTTTCTGCCATCTTCATAGACTTGAGAATACATATGGTATCACAGGACTTCCCCAATGGTTCAGCAGGTAAAGAATTTGCCTGCAGTGTAGGAGACATAGGAGATGTGGGTTTGATCCTGGGTCTGAAAGATCCCCTGGAGGAAGAAATCACAACCAACTCCTCGTATTCTTGCCTGGGGACTCCCATGGACAGAGGAACCTGGCAGGCTACAGTACATGGGGTTGCAGAGTCAGACGCAACTAACTACTCAGGTCAGCTCATGGTGTCACAGTAATAGCACAAATTTCACTGCTTCTAAGCCCAACTTGCTTGCAGAGTACCTTTTTGCTTACTTGCTTCTTTGAAAAGCCTTTTCAAGATATTTCTTGGAAACCATAAAGTGGGTGGGAGTACAAAATTTTTTTGTTCTTTAGACAAAGACTTCTGCTGCCAATATAAAACTAAAGGCTTTCAATAAATCTTTTATTGTGTGATCTACTTACATATGTGTCTAGACAGTTAAGTTTCTTTATAGCTACTGACTATTTTAAAATAAGTATTTTCGTGTGGGAAAAAACATGTAAAATTCCTAGACACTAAAAGCCTTCATGTGATTTGAGCCAATTTAGTGTCTACAAGTAATATGTGTCATTCAATCCAGTTCTGCCTCTGTCTTATTTGGATGCCAATGGACTTGGCCAGTCTATACAAATGCTTACCCGGCACATGTAAAACTTGAAATGGTGGTCCTCACATAACCCCCTCCACAAGTCATCATCCAGCTACTTTCAGACGCCTGCTCTGACCCATGTTCCTCTTGCTCAGGGTCCTTTCTCCTCAAAATCTTCAGAAGGATCTGAACCCTAGCTCCCCATTTTCATTTCAATCCCTTGCTATTGATTTGGAAGCCCATTTTGATAATTTCCTTGAGCCTTTATACTCTTTCTGTGCCAGAATGCTAGGACTTTATCTCTAGTCTGTGCATAATAACATAAAAGAAATATCCACGTTATACCTTGGCTCATTTTCTATACCAACACTAATACAAAAAGGAGCAGTTATAATCACAAACTATAACCTCAGGATGGTTTTGCTCTGTTTAAATTGATGAGCAGTTGTCTTCCAGGTTTCTGCCATCTTCATAGACTTGAGAATACATATGGTATCACAGGACTTCCCCAATGGTTCAGCAGGTAAAGAATTTGCCTGCAGTGTAGGAGACATAGGAGATGTGGGTTTGATCCTGGGTCTGAAAGATCCCCTGGAGGAAGAAATCACAACCAACTCCTCGTATTCTTGCCTGGGGACTCCCATGGACAGAGGAACCTGGCAGGCTACAGTACATGGGGTTGCAGAGTCAGACGCAACTAACTACTCAGGTCAGCTCATGGTGTCACAGTAATAGCACAAATTTCACTGCTTCTAAGCCCAACTTGCTTGCAGAGTACCTGTTGCTACTTGCTTCTTTGAAGCCTTTTCAAGATATTTCTTGGCTCCCCAAGCGACCCTCACAGATGTTCATAAATACTTTCTTGGTTCCTTTTTTTCAGGGCTTTTAAATGACATCTGCAGTCATTAAACCTTAAGCTAGAATCAGTGGAAATACTCCCTCTGTGGAAGCTTTGTGGTGATTCACAATTTACAATTTATGATAATTCCAAACCATGAGTGACGTTCTTCCATTCTCTTCTCCTCACCATATCAGAGCATCACTGTCTTCCGTGAAATGCTCTAAGTGCTTCTGAACTCTGCATCACATTTTGACCCCAGATCTACTAATAGTTATTTTTGAGGCCCTAATCTCAAAGTTCCCTTCAGAACTTCTTCAGTAGCCTCAGATCCTTATTCCTTAAAGACGCAAACCTAGCCCAAGACATAGGCATGAAAGACTGATACATTCCTCTTTACTTAACTTTTCTGTGATCTCATGCACTCTCCATCATTTCTTTATCTTCCATTGCCCTTCAACACATGTGCAAGCTATCATGTGCATGTCCTGAAACATTTCTCTATCTCCTACAGCTGAAATATATCCTTAAGTAACCTGAATCAGCTTGTCACTGCTGCTTTTCTTGAGAATTCCTCACTTGTAACTCTATGGTCCAAGCCAACTTAAAAGTTCTCTTGGCTCTTCTGTCTTTGCACTTACTGTTTCCTTTACCTGAAAGATCCCTTTACCACATAGTGCTACACTCCTCCTACCTTGCTTCAGAAACAGACTTTGTTAAACTCATTTGCATCACAAAGATGCCATTTCCTTCACAAAGTTTTCCCTCACTCCCAAGTAGATGGTGTTAGGCTATTATCTGACCTCACAGTGTTCAGTTTTCCTTATCCTCCTCAATCTATTTATCTTTTTTGTGTGTACACACCTAGATGTATGTAGGACATTAGCTCCCTGACCAGAGATAGAACCCTGCTGCAGAGGTACAAAGTCTTAATCCCTTGACTGTCATGGTAGTCTCTGACTATCCATTTATCTTAAACTAATCCCAGAGGTTATCAATCATGGTAAAGCAACCTTCTGTGTATAGCTAAATTGAAGTTCCTTTTATAAAGCAGAAAGAGCACGCCAGTTACATTTTATTAGGCTTCAACTGCTATGCTAAGCTTTAGAAATACTACATAGCATATTTCAGAATATTATCACATTCATGTGAAAGGTAGAAGAAAATCTGAAACACATCTGATTCCCAACTGAGCACTCATCTACTGACATGATTGTTTATAAAAATATTTTAAAGAGAATTAAGCACCAAAGAGAGGGATGGCAATAGAAAGCTATGTGTTAGCTTGTTCAAAATCTACAAATTAAAGATTTAATCTGACCACCTTTCATTCTTTGCTCCAACTCTTAAGGTCTATGATTTCTTGGAGCTGTGAATGCTGTGCTCCTGCTGAGATGACATAACTCTATTTGACTCTTTTCCAGTTTACCAACTTCATCACATTTTAGACAGTCAGTAAATAGCAGTTGGCTGATTGATTTCCTCTTCTCTTTACTCCATCTATTCATCCACACTCCTTCTATTGCCTCTGAATTACCAGGTTAGGAGAGAAGGAACTCAAAACAATAATAAATATACTCACACACATGTGGTTTCACAGCAATTAAAAGTAAAGGAAGAAAGAAAAGGATAATAAATATTTAACATTATTGAAAGTAAATTTGTATTGTTAATGATTTTTTAGTATATTGTTTCTTTGGTTTGTGTTTTAATTGGAGAATAATTGCTTTTTGTTTTTTTCCTTTTAGATGTTAAATATCTGTATATTTTCAAACTTACTTACATATGTTGCAATTTCCTTCACAAAGTTTTCCCTCACTCCCAAGTAGATGGTGTTAGGCTATTATCTGACCTCACAGTGTTCAGTTTTCCTTATCCTCCTCAATCTATTTATCTTTTTTGTGTGTACACACCTAGATGTATGTAGGACATTAGCTCCCTGACCAGAGATAGAACCCTGCTGCAGAGGTACAAAGTCTTAATCCCTTGACTGTCATGGTAGTCTCTGACTATCCATTTATCTTAAACTAATCCCAGAGGTTATCAATCATGGTAAAGCAACCTTCTGTGTATAGCTAAATTGAAGTTCCTTTTATAAAGCAGAAAGAGCACGCCAGTTACATTTTATTAGGCTTCAACTGCTATGCTAAGCTTTAGAAATACTACATAGCATATTTCAGAATATTATCACATTCATGTGAAAGGTAGAAGAAAATCTGAAACACATCTGATTCCCAACTGAGCACTCATCTACTGACATGATTGTTTATAAAAATATTTTAAAGAGAATTAAGCACCAAAGAGAGGGATGGCAATAGAAAGCTATGTGTTAGCTTGTTCAAAATCTACAAATTAAAGATTTAATCTGACCACCTTTCATTCTTTGCTCCAACTCTTAAGGTCTATGATTTCTTGGAGCTGTGAATGCTGTGCTCCTGCTGAGATGACATAACTCTATTTGACTCTTTTCCAGTTTACCAACTTCATCACATTTTAGACAGTCAGTAAATAGCAGTTGGCTGATTGATTTCCTCTTCTCTTTACTCCATCTATTCATCCACACTCCTTCTATTGCCTCTGAATTACCAGGTTAGGAGAGAAGGAACTCAAAACAATAATAAATATACTCACACACATGTGGTTTCACAGCAATTAAAAGTAAAGGAAGAAAGAAAAGGATAATAAATATTTAACATTATTGAAAGTAAATTTGTATTGTTAATGATTTTTTAGTATATTGTTTCTTTGGTTTGTGTTTTAATTGGAGAATAATTGCTTTTTGTTTTTTTCCTTTTAGATGTTAAATATCTGTATATTTTCAAACTTACTTACATATGTTGCAATTTGCTTAGTAATATTTTTTACTTCCAGAAACCTTGGGGGTTTTGCACTGGTAGATTCTTTACCATCTGAGTCACCAGAGAAGTCCAAATATCTGCTTTTCCACAAAGGTAGAGAAATCAGAGTACTGTTTGTGTCCACTGACAAAGCAGAACTTTAAAGTGCCCTCTTTATTCATGGTTTTTTCTGGTTTACAGATTTATGCAGTTAGTATCTCACATGCAAGGAAATTGAACATATACATTACACAAATCATGTTTTGAAGGATCATCCATAGCCCATACCTATTCATTTTTGACAATTAGAGAGTAGAATACAATGATGAGTGTTAGCTCTAGAATAAAACTTCCCAGGCTTTGATATTAGCTCAATCGCTCACAAAATGCACCTCTTTGACCTTAACCATGTTAGTAGATTTCTCAGTTTTCCTGTCTCTTCATCTACTAAATGGGGATAATAATAGTATTTTTTTCACAAGGCTGTCATGACAATTAAATGTTAGTCCCTGTAAAACTTATAATAGTACCTGATCAATGGAAAACACTCAACATTGTTGGTTATTATTATTGTTCCCTTTGTCCAATACACCTGACATTATAGATGATTCTTATTTTTCAAAAGTTCAGCTCTTAAACAACTTGCAGTGTTTTCAGATATTTTCAAGCAAACTTTTATACTTATAATCCTAAAGGTCATCTATTAATCTATTGCTCTTTCATAGAAGAGTTTTAAATTCAGCAAAATTTTGTTTTGTGTTTAATGAGATATATACATGGGCACAACAGAAAACGTAAAGGTATTGTTCTGAAAGTACAGAGAAAAGGGGCATGTAACACTTCTTTTGTTGATTCAGAAAAGGTCAAATTTAAACTTGAGACTGAATAAATATAGATATTTACAATATTGGCTTTAACATAGTAAGAGTATTCTAGATAGCATAAAAACATGCAAAAGCCATAGAGTCCTGATAGGTAAGGGGCATGTAAGCACTTCGTTTTGTTAATTAATTTCCTTTTAGATGTTAAATATCTGTATATTTTCAAACTTACTTACATATGTTGCAATTTGCTTAGTAATATTTTTTACTTCCAGAAACCTTGGGGGTTTTGCACTGGTAGATTCTTTACCATCTGAGTCACCAGAGAAGTCCAAATATCTGCTTTTCCACAAAGGTAGAGAAATCAGAGTACTGTTTGTGTCCACTGACAAAGCAGAACTTTAAAGTGCCCTCTTTATTCATGGTTTTTTCTGGTTTACAGATTTATGCAGTTAGTATCTCACATGCAAGGAAATTGAACATATACATTACACAAATCATGTTTTGAAGGATCATCCATAGCCCATACCTATTCATTTTTGACAATTAGAGAGTAGAATACAATGATGAGTGTTAGCTCTAGAATAAAACTTCCCAGGCTTTGATATTAGCTCAATCGCTCACAAAATGCACCTCTTTGACCTTAACCATGTTAGTAGATTTCTCAGTTTTCCTGTCTCTTCATCTACTAAATGGGGATAATAATAGTATTTTTTTCACAAGGCTGTCATGACAATTAAATGTTAGTCCCTGTAAAACTTATAATAGTACCTGATCAATGGAAAACACTCAACATTGTTGGTTATTATTATTTTTCCCCTTTGTCCAATACACCTGACATTATAGATGATTCTTATTTTTCAAAAGTTCAGCTCTTAAACAACTTGCAGTGTTTTCAGATATTTTCAAGCAAACTTTTATACTTATAATCCTAAAGGTCATCTATTAATCTATTGCTCTTTCATAGAAGAGTTTTAAATTCAGCAAAATTTTGTTTTGTGTTTAATGAGATATATACATGGGCACAACAGAAAACGTAAAGGTATTGTTCTGAAAGTACAGAGAAAAGGGGCATGTAACACTTCTTTTGTTGATTCAGAAAAGGTCAAATTTAAACTTGAGACTGAATAAATATAGATATTTACAATATTGGCTTTAACATAGTAAGAGTATTCTAGATAGCATAAAAACATGCAAAAGCCATAGAGTCCTGATAGGTAATAACATGTTTGGAAACCAATTCAAGAAGTTCTATGAGAATAGGACATAAGCTGGTGAGGGCTAGAAGTGCCACAAGTAAGTGTCTAACTTGTTACTACCTAATATGACATGCGAAGGGGTCACTGAAAATTTGATGAACAAACTGACATGATTATACTTGGTAATCATATGAAGAATAGGAGACTGATTAGGATGTATGGGTTGGTCAAAAAGTTCATTCAGATTTTTCCATAGCACCTTAAAGAAAACCTTAATGAAATTTTTGGCTAACCAAATACAATACTAACTCAGATATTGTTTTTATTTTTTGTTGTACAGGATGTGGGATCTTAGCTCCCCAACCAGGGATCTATCCTGTGCCCCTGTACTATAAGCACAGAGTCTCTAACCATTGGACCACCATGGAAGTCCCCTTGGTTTAGCATTTTACTAAAGCAGTAACTTGGAGAATTAATCCTAGGTTGAGAGCAGCAAATGGAGATGGACTCTCATCAGCAATAATAAAGTCATAAGAGAGAGTGTGTACATGACTGCTAAGTCACTTCAGTTGTGTCTGATTCTTTGCAACCCTATGGACTGTTGTCTGCCAGGCTTCTCTGTCTGTGGGATTCTCCAGGCAAGAGTACTAGAGTGGGTTGCCATTCCTCCTCTAGGCAATCTTCATGACCCATGGACGAACCCAAATTTTTACCCAGGTAAAACTCAGGGGAAAATATTATTGTTAAGTGAGTGGGTAACAGAAAAATAAACCAACAAAAGTCAAAAAAGAAAAAGTAGTGGTCAGATTTATAGAATAACAAGGATAGGGTGGTATTGTGGAGCTGGGGAGAAAACAAGAGAGAATTTCAGGAAGGTTGAACGTGGTGAATAGGCAGACTTGGTAAGGAGGCCTGCAGTTTCTAAGGAGGAGGAGGGGGAACAAACATTTTCTAGCCCAATTATTTGCCATGATAAAGATCTACTCTGGAAACTAACTTCATTTTCTTATGGATACATGCTATTTTGCATTGGAATGTCTTATCTAGTCTTAAATCTGGAGACCATCCTCTGGCTAATCTTATGTTAATGTTGTGGGAGTGAATCCAGTAAGACCTTTACAGCCTTAAAATTTTCTTTTGATCTATTGTCAATAACTAACTGGAAAAGTACAAAACTTACCTAACACTAGCTTCTGGGGCTACTCTTCTATCCCCCTCTCAGTTCGTTTAACTGGAAGCTTTCTCCATCCATTTTGGGACTAGTGAATATATTACTGGTAATCAAACTGACATGATTATACTTGGTAATCATATGAAGAATAGGAGACTGATTAGGATGTATGGGTTGGTCAAAAAGTTCATTCAGATTTTTCCATAGCACCTTAAAGAAAACCTTAATGAAATTTTTGGCTAACCAAATACAATACTAACTCAGATATTGTTTTTATTTTTTGTTGTACAGGATGTGGGATCTTAGCTCCCCAACCAGGGATCTATCCTGTGCCCCTGTACTATAAGCACAGAGTCTCTAACCATTGGACCACCATGGAAGTCCCCTTGGTTTAGCATTTTACTAAAGCAGTAACTTGGAGAATTAATCCTAGGTTGAGAGCAGCAAATGGAGATGGACTCTCATCAGCAATAATAAAGTCATAAGAGAGAGTGTGTACATGACTGCTAAGTCACTTCAGTTGTGTCTGATTCTTTGCAACCCTATGGACTGTTGTCTGCCAGGCTTCTCTGTCTGTGGGATTCTCCAGGCAAGAGTACTAGAGTGGGTTGCCATTCCTCCTCTAGGCAATCTTCATGACCCATGGACGAACCCAAATTTTTACCCAGGTAAAACTCAGGGGAAAATATTATTGTTAAGTGAGTGGGTAACAGAAAAATAAACCAACAAAAGTCAAAAAAGAAAAAGTAGTGGTCAGATTTATAGAATAACAAGGATAGGGTGGTATTGTGGAGCTGGGGAGAAAACAAGAGAGAATTTCAGGAAGGTTGAACGTGGTGAATAGGCAGACTTGGTAAGGAGGCCTGCAGTTTCTAAGGAGGAGGAGGGGGAACAAACATTTTCTAGCCCAATTATTTGCCATGATAAAGATCTACTCTGGAAACTAACTTCATTTTCTTATGGATACATGCTATTTTGCATTGGAATGTCTTATCTAGTCTTAAATCTGGAGACCATCCTCTGGCTAATCTTATGTTAATGTTGTGGGAGTGAATCCAGTAAGACCTTTACAGCCTTAAAATTTTCTTTTGATCTATTGTCAATAACTAACTGGAAAAGTACAAAACTTACCTAACACTAGCTTCTGGGGCTACTCTTCTATCCCCCTCTCAGTTCGTTTAACTGGAAGCTTTCTCCATCCATTTTTCTTTAATAAAACGTTTCCTGCACAAAGCTCAAAGTGACCAAAGCCAGGTCTTTTTGATCTCAAAGTGTGAATCTTCTCCTTTGGAGATCAAGAATCCAACACCATTCATGGTAAGCTATCTACTGTCTTCTATCAAGGTGAAACTAATGGCAGTGTTAGGCGCATTAGCGAGATCATAAAAGATAATTGAATGGAGACTCTTGAGTATATAAATGAGAATATTGGTGTATTAGATCAAGCTACCACAAAGATCCCATTCTATCTGTTACCTCTCAAAGTTCGTATTCATCCATCTATGCAACATAGGCATATTCCATTTGAAGAACCGCCAAAGTCTTAACTTGTTCCGGCACCAACTCTAAAGTCTAAAGTCTCATCTAAACACCATTTAAATAAGTATGGATGAGACTTGAGATGTGAATCATCCTAAGGCAGAATTACTCTACCTGTTAACCTGTGAAACCAGGCAAGCTATGTACTATGAAAAATACAATGGAGGAATGGTACAGGATAAATATTCCCATTCCAAAAGGAAGAAGTATGAAAGAAGGAAAGGGTGATATGTCTCAAGCACATCCAAAACCTAGGTGGGTGAATTCCATCAGATTTTGAGGTCCAAAAAAAATCATCTTTGGTTTATGACCCTGCCTTCAGACCAATGGGGTTGTGGTCCTGCCTCTGCAGAATAGCTGGGCAGAGGTCTTCCATATCGCCAGAGGGCAGTTCCAGCTCATGGCTTTGGGTGGAGGCCATCTAGCCTGTGTAAACCAAGGCACTGGCCCTATTCATTTCTTAATTAACTTTTATCAATAGACATTTTCAACCTCTTCTTAAAGAATAGTGAACATTCACAGAAAAGCAGCTCCATTTTCTTTAGGAGCTACTCAAGGAACTTCACAAGCTTCCTTCATTCTGTCCTATCTCCAGTCCTTTCAGTTCAAATTGGCAGTGTTTCTCCTTTTATCATTGAATAAACTCTTTATCAATGGATATTCTAGTCATGCCCTTTTTTGTTCTCTTTGGAACATACTCTCTAATGTTTTTGCAGTATGGATAGGCTTATAATTTTTCAAATCTTTAAGTTTTGGCTCCTTTTTATTTAACAATTCCTCTACAATTCATTTCTCGCCTTTTGCATTTTATTATAAGCAGTCAAGAGGAACCAAAACCCTCCCTCAACATTTTACTTAGAAATCTTTGCAGTTAAATATCCAATTTTATTGTTCACAAGTTCTAACTTCTATGAAACTCTAGAATGCAAACATGATTCAGCCAAATTCTTTTCTACTTTATAACAAGGGTCACCTTCCTTACAGTTTTCAATCTGAGACTTCACCAGAATCACCCTTAAAGTTCATATTTCTAGCATGTATCTCACAAACCCTTCCAAATTCTACCTATTTCTCAGTTCCAAGGCCACTTCCACATGCGTAGGTATTTGCTACAAAATAGCACACAGTACCCCATTCTTTGTATCAAAGTCTACATTAGTTATCTCAGACTGCAATAACATAGTATCATAGACTGGGTGGATTAAACAACAACTCATTTCTGCAGTTCTGGAGGATAGTAAGTCCAAGACCAAAATGCCAGTCAACTCAGTTCTGTGGAGAGGGGTTTCTTTCTGGCTAGAAGATGGCCAGTTTCTCATGTGTTTCCTCACTTCTTACAGGGAAATTAAATCCATATTCATAACTTTATCTAAACCTGTTACCTCCCATCTCTAAATGCTATCCAAAGTTAGGGCTTCAAGAAATGAGTTGGGGGGTGGTGGTACATTTCAGTCCACAGCAACTGTGACCTTGTTGAAAACCACTACATTGTGGTAGACTGGGAGGTAAGAAGGATTTGAGAAAGGACCATAACAAAATGTTTCACTATTTTTAAAGTCATTGAATTAACAGGCAGTAAGAAGGATTTGAGAAAGGACCATAACAAAAGAATAGTGAACATTCACAGAAAAGCAGCTCCATTTTCTTTAGGAGCTACTCAAGGAACTTCACAAGCTTCCTTCATTCTGTCCTATCTCCAGTCCTTTCAGTTCAAATTGGCAGTGTTTCTCCTTTTATCATTGAATAAACTCTTTATCAATGGATATTCTAGTCATGCCCTTTTTTGTTCTCTTTGGAACATACTCTCTAATGTTTTTGCAGTATGGATAGGCTTATAATTTTTCAAATCTTTAAGTTTTGGCTCCTTTTTATTTAACAATTCCTCTACAATTCATTTCTCGCCTTTTGCATTTTATTATAAGCAGTCAAGAGGAACCAAAACCCTCCCTCAACATTTTACTTAGAAATCTTTGCAGTTAAATATCCAATTTTATTGTTCACAAGTTCTAACTTCTATGAAACTCTAGAATGCAAACATGATTCAGCCAAATTCTTTTCTACTTTATAACAAGGGTCACCTTCCTTACAGTTTTCAATCTGAGACTTCACCAGAATCACCCTTAAAGTTCATATTTCTAGCATGTATCTCACAAACCCTTCCAAATTCTACCTATTTCTCAGTTCCAAGGCCACTTCCACATGCGTAGGTATTTGCTACAAAATAGCACACAGTACCCCATTCTTTGTATCAAAGTCTACATTAGTTATCTCAGACTGCAATAACATAGTATCATAGACTGGGTGGATTAAACAACAACTCATTTCTGCAGTTCTGGAGGATAGTAAGTCCAAGACCAAAATGCCAGTCAACTCAGTTCTGTGGAGAGGGGTTTCTTTCTGGCTAGAAGATGGCCAGTTTCTCATGTGTTTCCTCACTTCTTACAGGGAAATTAAATCCATATTCATAACTTTATCTAAACCTGTTACCTCCCATCTCTAAATGCTATCCAAAGTTAGGGCTTCAAGAAATGAGTTGGGGGGTGGTGGTACATTTCAGTCCACAGCAACTGTGACCTTGTTGAAAACCACTACATTGTGGTAGACTGGGAGGTAAGAAGGATTTGAGAAAGGACCATAACAAAATGTTTCACTATTTTTAAAAAGTCATTGAATTAACAGGCAGTCACTTTAAGAAGCAGAGAGAAGTTTATGGTTATTCTTCCACCAACCCTAGAAAACAGTTTGAAAAACTGTGTGAAAGGAGCCAGTGAGTCAGGAGAGATGGCTGATCCAGGAATAAGATGAAATGATGGCGAAATGCTGCAGATGGGACAAGAGTAAAAGTGAAGGTAAAAGGTGGTCTGTGTAAAGGAAGGAATTGCTTTCTCTGAATCAGAAAGAAAGGAAAAGCTGGGAGCTGGGAAGGAGCAACAGTGAAGAAGTTCCTGCTATCTGTCTACCATTATTTTGTTTGGTAAACTAGGAAACAGTAGCATATTCTCAGAATGAGAAAAAATATGAGACACAGAAAAGAGGTTTGAAGTGACTCAAAGGAGGGACATTGTTCAGATTTCACTCTGTGCACCAGCAAAACAGGTGTCCATGGACAGGGGAAAGGAAGTTCATAGGAGTGTTTTCACAAGATAAAGACAGTCGAAGAATGCTGGGGGACAATATGAGATAGAAATCATAAGTTTGTAATTGTATCAAATTGTGTATTTTATTGTCCTCAGAAGCAGAGAAGCAGAGTAATAGGATATTTACTAGGGAAAGGTGTTAGCAGCTAAGTGAGACTGGAAGACAGAAATTAGAAAAACACAAAAAACAATTTTGTAAAAATGCATGAATGTTAGAAAAAATACACTATCCCTTGAAATTCAGAATGGCTGTGAACATTAATATGCATTTTTAAGTTGGTTCATTGTTCAAGGACTTTCTTACTACACACACATAGGCCACAAAATATGTCTTCCCATCTAAATATTTAAAAAATAAAATCACCTTTTTAAAAAATAAAATCACCTTTTTTATAATATTTATTTGGCTCATCAGTGTTAGTTGCAGCACACAGGGTCTTTACAGTACATCAACTCCCTAGTTACAGTGTGCAGGCTTAGTTGCTCTGCAGCATGTGGGATCTTACATTTCAGTCCACAGCAACTGTGACCTTGTTGAAAACCACTACATTGTGGTAGACTGGGAGGTAAGAAGGATTTGAGAAAGGACCATAACAAAATGTTTCACTATTTTTAAAAAGTCATTGAATTAACAGGCAGTCACTTTAAGAAGCAGAGAGAAGTTTATGGTTATTCTTCCACCAACCCTAGAAAACAGTTTGAAAAACTGTGTGAAAGGAGCCAGTGAGTCAGGAGAGATGGCTGATCCAGGAATAAGATGAAATGATGGCGAAATGCTGCAGATGGGACAAGAGTAAAAGTGAAGGTAAAAAGGTGGTCTGTGTAAAGGAAGGAATTGCTTTCTCTGAATCAGAAAGAAAGGAAAAGCTGGGAGCTGGGAAGGAGCAACAGTGAAGAAGTTCCTGCTATCTGTCTACCATTATTTTGTTTGGTAAACTAGGAAACAGTAGCATATTCTCAGAATGAGAAAAAATATGAGACACAGAAAAGAGGTTTGAAGTGACTCAAAGGAGGGACATTGTTCAGATTTCACTCTGTGCACCAGCAAAACAGGTGTCCATGGACAGGGGAAAGGAAGTTCATAGGAGTGTTTTCACAAGATAGAGACAGTCGAAGAATGCTGGGGGACAATATGAGATAGAAATCATAAGTTTGTAATTGTATCAAATTGTGTATTTTATTGTCCTCAGAAGCAGAGAAGCAGAGTAATAGGATATTTACTAGGGAAAGGTGTTAGCAGCTAAGTGAGACTGGAAGACAGAAATTAGAAAAACACAAAAAACAATTTTGTAAAAATGCATGAATGTTAGAAAAATACACTATCCCTTGAAATTCAGAATGGCTGTGAACATTAATATGCATTTTTAAGTTGGTTCATTGTTCAAGGACTTTCTTACCACACACACATAGGCCACAAAATATGTCTTCCCATCTAAATATTTAAAAAATAAAATCACCTTTTTAAAAAATAAAATCACCTTTTTTATAATATTTATTTGGCTCATCAGTGTTAGTTGCAGCACACAGGGTCTTTACAGTACATCAACTCCCTAGTTACAGTGTGCAGGCTTAGTTGCTCTGCAGCATGTGGGATCTTAATTCCCTGACCAGGGATCAAACTCACATTGCAAGGCACATTCTGTACCACTGGACCAACAGGGAAGTCCTACAAAAAGCACCTTTTCCCAGAATTATGTTATCAAACTTAATACAAAAACTGAGAAGTATTAGACTATGATTTTGTGTGTGTGTGCTCAGTTGTGTTTGACTCTTTGCAACCCCATGGCCTGTAGCCTACCAGGCTCCTCTGTCCACGGAATTTTCTAGTCAAGAATACTGAAGTGGGTTGCCATTTCCTTCTCCAGGGCATTTTCCTGAGCCAGGGATGGAATCTACATCTCTTGCATCTCCTGCACTGGTGGGGAGGGAGGGGGTTCTTTACCACTGTAACGTCTGGAAAGCCCAATAATTGTATTGGGCTGATAAAGCTGTATGTTCTAAAACAATGAAACAAGAAGAGAATTCTTAATCATATTGATAAAGTCTTTTTTTTTTTTTTTTTACTATTTGACTTATTTTAACAATTTGGCTTCTAATAATTCCCTCCACATTTGTAGTTACAAGTGATCCAGGTATCCCACAGACCTTAATTTTTAATTATATATTTTTAAATAAGAAAGGATTTTTTTCATATGACAATATATAACATTGAACTAAAACAGCCTACATTAAGAAAACTATAGACCAATAAAGGCCAAAACTACTGTACAATGAAGCAACTCATACAAGCCAAGGAACTGAATATATGGGTTTCATGAAACCAGTGACCTTGGGTTCTAGAATCAGTGGGTTTATTTTACTGTCAAAGTGAATTTATTTGAATCATAACTTCTATATTCCTTTATAATTGTAATGATGTTTGGCAAAGTTGGACTACCTTTACATGGGTTCACAGTATTCAATTTCAGTTTTAAAACATCTAATGTAAATTTAATACTTTTATCTTCATGACAAGACTTAGCTCAGTCTGAAATAATCATTGTATTAACATTTCTTAGCGACTCAAATAGTCCAATTCATTATTACAAAACAGCAAGCTTCCCCAGCCTGTCATTAATTCCTACTGTTTTAATTACAAGAAAAAATATTGTATGGAAGGTTTTGTGGATAATGGCACTGTAAACACAATCTTATGCAAAAATATGAAAATCAAATGGGTCTTTTTCCTACATCAATATTCTGGTAGAAATAGCATTCTGTACCACTGGACCAACAGGGAAGTCCTACAAAAAGCACCTTTTCCCAGAATTATGTTATCAAACTTAATACAAAAACTGAGAAGTATTAGACTATGATTTTGTGTGTGTGTGCTCAGTTGTGTTTGACTCTTTGCAACCCCATGGCCTGTAGCCTACCAGGCTCCTCTGTCCACGGAATTTTCTAGTCAAGAATACTGAAGTGGGTTGCCATTTCCTTCTCCAGGGCATTTTCCTGAGCCAGGGATGGAATCTACATCTCTTGCATCTCCTGCACTGGTGGGGAGGGAGGGGGTTCTTTACCACTGTAACGTCTGGAAAGCCCAATAATTGTATTGGGCTGATAAAGCTGTATGTTCTAAAACAATGAAACAAGAAGAGAATTCTTAATCATATTGATAAAGTCTTTTTTTTTTTTTTTTTACTATTTGACTTATTTTAACAATTTGGCTTCTAATAATTCCCTCCACATTTGTAGTTACAAGTGATCCAGGTATCCCACAGACCTTAATTTTTAATTATATATTTTTAAATAAGAAAGGATTTTTTTCATATGACAATATATAACATTGAACTAAAACAGCCTACATTAAGAAAACTATAGACCAATAAAGGCCAAAAACTACTGTACAATGAAGCAATTCATACAAGCCAAGGAACTGAATATATGGGTTTCATGAAACCAGTGACCTTGGGTTCTAGAATCAGTGGGTTTATTTTACTGTCAAAGTGAATTTATTTGAATCATAACTTCTATATTCCTTTATAATTGTAATGATGTTTGGCAAAGTTGGACTACCTTTACATGGGTTCACAGTATTCAATTTCAGTTTTAAAACATCTAATGTAAATTTAATACTTTTATCTTCATGACAAGACTTAGCTCAGTCTGAAATAATCATTGTATTAACATTTCTTAGCGACTCAAATAGTCCAATTCATTATTACAAAACAGCAAGCTTCCCCAGCCTGTCATTAATTCCTACTGTTTTAATTACAAGAAAAAAATATTGTATGGAAGGTTTTTGTGGATAATGGTACTGTAAACACAATCTTATGCAAAAATATGAAAATCAAATGGGTCTTTTTTCCTACATCAATATTCTGGTAGAAATAGCATATCTTTTTTGCCAAAAAATTAAAGTCTTGAAACATAATGGTGCTTTCTTTGAATTCATTCACAAAGAGACTGCTTCAAGTTACATATTAATTTTGACTATTTGGAAACCTAAAAGCTACAAGGCCAACATTTTTATAAAGCAAGTCTACATTCACTAGGATTTGACATTTTTTTTTTAACTCTTCTCCAAGCAAACTTCATTTCTTTTCTACATATTGTTATATACATAAATGATAGTAAGTATCAGGAGATTCAAGTTATTTTAAGTTTAAAATTAAGTGCTACATAAGTTTTACCCAGAAACAAAATTCAATTTTTGAGAAAAGAGATTAGTAAAATATTGAAATCAGTCTTTACAAAGCTGAACACTTTATTTAGAATAAATGTTACGAGGAACATGACTAGGATTACAGAGTGAGGAGAAACCTCATGGTGTATATTTGTTTAACCTTATTTTTTTTTTAATTTTATTTATTTTATTTTTGGATATTCTGGGTTTTCACTGCTGCTGCAGGCTCTTCTCTAGCTGCGGGGAGTCGGGGCTCCTCTCTAGTTGAGGTGAGCAGGCTTCTTGGTGCAGTGACTTCTCTTGTTGTGGAACTCGGGCTCTAGGGCAGATGGGCTTCAGTACTTGTGGCACATAGGCTCAATAGTTGTGGCTCTGAGGCTCTAGAGCACAAGCTTAATAGTTGTGGCTCACAGGCTCAGCTGCTCTGCAGCATGTGGGATCTTCCTGGATCAGGAATTGAACCCGTGTCTCCTGCATTGGCAGGCAAACTCTTTACCACCGAGCTACCAGAGAAACCCCTAACCTTATTCTTATTATGATTTTTAACCTAAATCAAAATTTATAACTTAGGGAGACTCTCTTGAATTTTCCACCCTAAGGAACATGAGTTTAAATTGGAACAATATTAGAGGATATGTAACTTTGGGAAAAATACTTTAATAACTACTCACAGTATTTTAGAAGAGACCAGGCAATTGTGTATGTGCATTTCCACCCAACAATACATAAAACACACACACAGATGCAATATAGATTGTGATAAATGCTATAACGGAAGTATGAAGACATATGAACACACAGGAGTTAAAAATGAATTCTGAAAGGAGAAATTAACAATGTGTACTAACAAAAATAAGAGTTGAGCTATACTTTAAATGGCCAATAATGATTGGAATTATATTAGTAAACTCTATTCACAAAGAACTGTTCTTTATAATTTTTTCAAAATACGGCCAACATTTTTATAAAGCAAGTCTACATTCACTAGGATTTGACATTTTTTTTTTAACTCTTCTCCAAGCAAACTTCATTTCTTTTCTACATATTGTTATATACATAAATGATAGTAAGTATCAGGAGATTCAAGTTATTTTAAGTTTAAAATTAAGTGCTACATAAGTTTTACCCAGAAACAAAATTCAATTTTTGAGAAAAGAGATTAGTAAAATATTGAAATCAGTCTTTACAAAGCTGAACACTTTATTTAGAATAAATGTTACGAGGAACATGACTAGGATTACAGAGTGAGGAGAAACCTCATGGTGTATATTTGTTTAACCTTATTTTTTTTTTAATTTTATTTATTTTATTTTTGGATATTCTGGGTTTTCACTGCTGCTGCAGGCTCTTCTCTAGCTGCGGGGAGTCGGGGCTCCTCTCTAGTTGAGGTGAGCAGGCTTCTTGGTGCAGTGACTTCTCTTGTTGTGGAACTCGGGCTCTAGGGCAGATGGGCTTCAGTACTTGTGGCACATAGGCTCAATAGTTGTGGCTCTGAGGCTCTAGAGCACAAGCTTAATAGTTGTGGCTCACAGGCTCAGCTGCTCTGCAGCATGTGGGATCTTCCTGGATCAGGAATTGAACCCGTGTCTCCTGCATTGGCAGGCAAACTCTTTACCACCGAGCTACCAGAGAAACCCCTAACCTTATTCTTATTATGATTTTTAACCTAAATCAAAATTTATAACTTAGGGAGACTCTCTTGAATTTTCCACCCTAAGGAACATGAGTTTAAATTGGAACAATATTAGAGGATATGTAACTTTGGGAAAAATACTTTAATAACTACTCACAGTATTTTAGAAGAGACCAGGCAATTGTGTATGTGCATTTCCACCCAACAATACATACACACACACACACAGATGCAATATAGATTGTGATAAATGCTATAACGGAAGTATGAAGACCTATGATCACACAGGGGTTAAAAATGAATTCTGAATGGAGAAATTAACAATGTGTACTAACAAAAATAAGACTTGAGCTATACTTTAAATGGCCAATAATGTTTGGAATTATATTAGTAAAGTTCTACTCTATTGAAATAAAAAGTACCTGATTACTCATTTAAGATTAAACCCAAGAATAGGTAAAATATTTTCTATAACAAGGAATCACTTTAGTAAAATGTTTAAATACATATGTAGATCTGTGTTAATTTCTCTTAGCAATGAGACCATGTATCATATATCTTATTTCAATTATGAGAGAGGTTTGTTTACTAAAAGTGTGCAAAACTAAGAATTGTTGGAAGTTAAAAAAATTTAAGGCATTTTCTTACTCTTACAATATTTAAAATCTTTTTGGGTTTACTTAAATGAACTTATATTTATACTTCATGCTTAAATGAACATATTCAATATATTACAGTACTCTGAAATAAAAAGTCTAGTTAATAAATGTATTAACCACTTTTCTATGTAGATTTCTATCATAGAATTCAATCATCTTTATGAATCAAAATCATTTATATCTACCTATTAATACAATTAGTAATTAATAGTTCATCTCATAATATAATTTGATAAATAATGTTACATTATGGGTGATAACATTTCTGAATTTCTGTCAGAATTATTAGGCAGAATTAGACAGAATTTAACTTAAAAACATATTGGATTCTTAACATTATTATAAAATTGTCCTGGAATGCTGTAAATGGTAGCAGAATACTGAAACTGGGATGAAAATAAGATGTTTCTTCAAAGATTTACATATTTTTAAAAATATAATATTTTATATTACCTAGTCAAAGTTCAGCTACAATTTTCATTTATTAACATTTGAGTTAAAGTTATTAGCAAGCAGTTATTCATTATATATAACCATAATTGAGCTCAATATTAGAGGATATGTAAATTTGGGAAAAATACTTTAATAACTACTCACAGTATTTTAGAAGAGACCAGGCAATTGTGTATGTGCATTCCACCCAACAATACATACACACACACACACAGATGCAATATAGATTGTGATAAATGCTATAACGGAAGTATGAAGACCTATGATCACACAGGGGTTAAAAATGAATTCTGAATGGAGAAATTAACAATGTGTACTAACAAAAATAAGACTTGAGCTATACTTTAAATGGCCAATAATGTTTGGAATTATATTAGTAAAGTTCTACTCTATTGAAATAAAAAGTACCTGATTACTCATTTAAGATTAAACCCAAGAATAGGTAAAATATTTTCTATAACAAGGAATCACTTTAGTAAAATGTTTAAATACATATGTAGATCTGTGTTAATTTCTCTTAGCAATGAGACCATGTATCATATATCTTATTTCAATTATGAGAGAGGTTTGTTTACTAAAAGTGTGCAAAACTAAGAATTGTTGGAAGTTAAAAAAATTTAAGGCATTTTCTTACTCTTACAATATTTAAAATCTTTTTGGGTTTACTTAAATGAACTTATATTTATACTTCATGCTTAAATGAACATATTCAATATACTGCAGTACTCTGAAATAAACAGTCTCGTTAATAAATGTATTGACCACTTTTCTATGTAGATTTCTATCATGGAATTCAATCATCTTTATGAATCAAAATCATTTATATCTACCTATTAATACAATTAGTAATTAATAGTTCATCTCATAATATAATTTGATAAATAATGTTACATTATGGGTGATAACATTTCTGAATTTCTGTCAGAATTATTAGGCAGAATTAGACAGAATTTAACTTAAAAACATATTGGATTCTTAACATTATTATAAAATTGTCCTGGAATGCTGTAAATGGTAGCAGAATACTGAAACTGGGATGAAAATAAGATGTTTCTTCAAAGATTTACATATTTTTAAAAATATAATATTTTATATTACCTAGTCAAAGTTCAGCTACAATTTTCATTTATTAACATTTGAGTTAAGGCATTGAGTTTATTAAATTAGCAAGCAGTTATTCATTATAATATAACCATAAATTGAGCTCCAACTCATGAATGTGTTAATTGTTCTTTTCTGTTGAGGACAGAAGCTTATATCCACTTTTTAGACTGAATAGACATAGTTCATATGCAATTTAGATTAAATCTGAGAATGAACTAGAAAGCACACACACCATCTGTGAGGAAATATCCTCATCCCTAATTAATATGTATCATGTATTATAGCCCATTTCATTACTAAAGACAAGTTATAAAATATAAAATTGGGTTTAATAAAAGAAAGTTAATTTAATGGAAATGAGAAATTACCTACAGGGATATTGTAAATGTTGTCTACAATATTCCATGGCTAGAGAAAGATAACTTGATTCCCATGTAAGTCAGAGACCTGATTTTAGTGTGCTTAGAAGACAGGAAGGAGCCTCAATGACCTGACTAAGGAATGAATTATCATTCACAAGTGTTTGTTGAGAATCTACTACATTCTAGGCACTGTGATAGAAAGGATTCACATTGTGGTAAACACTCACGCAGCACTTGCTAAGTGATAAGCACTGTTGCAGCACTTTACACAACAACCCTATGGATACCAGTCATATTTATTAATTGATATATACTAAGATGAACTAATCATTAAATATTAATTACTTTTATTAGTTCATCTCATAATATAATTTGATAAATAATGTTACATTATGGGTGATAACATTTCTGAATTTCTGTCAGAATTATTAGGCAGAATTAGACAGAATTTAACTTAAAAACATATTGGATTCTTAACATTATTATAAAATTGTCCTGGAATGCTGTAAATGGTAGCAGAATACTGAAACTGGGATGAAAATAAGATGTTTCTTCAAAGATTTACATATTTTTAAAAATATAATATTTTATATTACCTAGTCAAAGTTCAGCTACAATTTTCATTTATTAACATTTGAGTTAAGGCATTGAGTTTATTAAATTAGCAAGCAGTTATTCATTATAATATAACCATAAATTGAGCTCCAACTCATGAATGTGTTAATTGTTCTTTTCTGTTGAGGACAGAAGCTTATATCCACTTTTTAGACTGAATAGACATAGTTCATATGCAATTTAGATTAAATCTGAGAATGAACTAGAAAGCACACACACCATCTGTGAGGAAATATCCTCATCCCTAATTAATATGTATCATGTATTATAGCCCATTTCATTACTAAAGACAAGTTATAAAATATAAAATTGGGTTTAATAAAAGAAAGTTAATTTAATGGAAATGAGAAATTACCTACAGGGATATTGTAAATGTTGTCTACAATATTCCATGGCTAGAGAAAGATAACTTGATTCCCATGTAAGTCAGAGACCTGATTTTTAGTGTGCTTAGAAGACAGGAAGGAGCCTCAATGACCTGACTAAGGAATGAATTATCATTCACAAGTGTTTGTTGAGAATCTACTACATTCTAGGCACTGTGATAGAAAGGATTCACATTGTGGTAAACACTCACGCAGCACTTGCTAAGTGATAAGCACTGTTGCAGCACTTTACACAACAACCCTATGGATACCAGTCATATTTATTAATTGATATATACTAAGATGAACTAATCATTAAATATTAATTACTTTTATTAGTTTCACTTTACAGATAAATGAAATTGAGGTATGATAATACTAACTAACTTCCCTAATGAGAGTGAACAACAGAGTTGTTGACAATTTTTTTAGGTCTGTGGGATCTGACAAGTTTATAAGAAAGTCAATATGCCTGGGCAAAAATAATGGGATGGCAACTTAGTGTGAGATAAGGCAATAAGGGAATATAGGGGTTAACATGCAGATTTTAGATCCATGTTCAGGATTTTTACTTTATCCAAAGAGTAATGAAAGTCACTGAGGTGCTTTAACTGCGAAGGCTGGGAAGTAACATGACTGGAATACATTTTGAGAAACTTCTATTGGCTATAGTGTGCAAGACAGATGACAAAATTAGGGGGACAGGAGAAAGTCCAACAAAGAGCAATGCAGTGAAAAATCCAGAAAATACATCATTTAAAAACTGAATGACTGATGATATCAAGAGTTGGAATGTCAATATAGGAAGAGGATGCAAAGACACTATTACAATTGGCATTTAGGAGGTCAATAGTAGTACTATTGATAGAAGTTTTGCTTAAGTGCTAGGGACAGAAGACATACTGTAGTAGTTAGGAGAATGAACTGGAAATGAAAACAAGGACACTATAAGTTCAGACTAATTTTCAAGATATGGCTATCAAATAATGAGTGGACACACCATTGAGGGAGTGTGGAGCACCAGTGAGGGATGGAGAGAACAGAAATGTGAAAAGAAATGTTAAAGGAGCTAATGCAGAACTCAGAGATGTTTCTTGATGATAATGATTATGAGAATTTAGTCAAGAACAGCATACAGAGACATAGAGAACCTGGCATATATAAATCTGATTTAAACTATAAGATCAAACTGAACATGACATTACACAAAGTTGTTCATTCCTTTTAGCTAATTGAAAGAATGAATTCTAGATTCACTCAAACTACTTAAGAGGTAATAAATATTAAGAGCTAATAGCAGCCTGTCACTAAACAAAATTTGGAAAAAAAAATGTTTTTCGATAGTTTCAAGTAGTACTTTTTGCCTGTACTTAAGTGCCAGGCATATAATGAGTACTTTTAAAGTATTAGTTATTGAAAAAGTCAAGTTATTGGGAGCAGATTTCTGTTACCAGTAGCTTTGGCGTCTTTTTTTCAGTAGATTTCTCATACTATAGCCATCTATTTCATTGGAAGTAAAAGAATCTTGGAAAGTTTATTTTTCATCTATACTTCTTTTCTAAGTCACATTCATCCCAAGAAATAGTTTTCCACTCATAGAACTCAAGCACACATAATTACTTTTATTTATAGTTTATTATTATCTATATTTAATAGCATATTGGCCAAATTAGTCATGGTAGGTAAATATTACCAGATACTTCTTTTAAAATTTTCTTTCATGTACTGTATATTTCATAGTATAAAACTTTCCATTTCAAAGACTTTGTACTTATAGGGAACTTAATTGAGTTTTATGTAAAACGATGTTAGTAGTAGTCATGTTAAATAATTTCATATTTCTAGTAATAATTTTGGAATAAAAATAATTGAACTGACAAAGTTTTAATGTACTAAGATAAAAATAAATGATTGAATATTTTTCTCAGTTGTGTAAAAGAAGTTTGCTTGAAGTTTTGCTTAAGTGCTAGGGACAGAAGACATACTGTAGTAGTTAGGAGAATGAACTGGAAATGAAAACAAGGACACTATAAGTTCAGACTAATTTTCAAGATATGGCTATCAAATAATGAGTGGACACACCATTGAGGGAGTGTGGAGCACCAGTGAGGGATGGAGAGAACAGAAATGTGAAAAGAAATGTTAAAGGAGCTAATGCAGAACTCAGAGATGTTTCTTGATGATAATGATTATGAGAATTTAGTCAAGAACAGCATACAGAGACATAGAGAACCTGGCATATATAAATCTGATTTAAACTATAAGATCAAACTGAACATGACATTACACAAAGTTGTTCATTCCTTTTAGCTAATTGAAAGAATGAATTCTAGATTCACTCAAACTACTTAAGAGGTAATAAATATTAAGAGCTAATAGCAGCCTGTCACTAAACAAAATTTGGAAAAAAAAAATGTTTTTCGATAGTTTCAAGTAGTACTTTTTGCCTGTACTTAAGTGCCAGGCATATAATGAGTACTTTTAAAGTATTAGTTATTGAAAAAGTCAAGTTATTGGGAGCAGATTTCTGTTACCAGTAGCTTTGGCGTCTTTTTTTCAGTAGATTTCTCATACTATAGCCATCTATTTCATTGGAAGTAAAAGAATCTTGGAAAGTTTATTTTTCATCTATACTTCTTTTCTAAGTCACATTCATCCCAAGAAATAGTTTTCCACTCATAGAACTCAAGCACACATAATTACTTTTATTTATAGTTTATTATTATCTATATTTAATAGCATATTGGCCAAATTAGTCATGGTAGGTAAATATTACCAGATACTTCTTTTAAAATTTTCTTTCATGTACTGTATATTTCATAGTATAAAACTTTCCATTTCAAAGACTTTGTACTTATAGGGAACTTAATTGAGTTTTATGTAAAACGATGTTAGTAGTAGTCATGTTAAATAATTTCATATTTCTAGTAATAATTTTGGAATAAAAATAATTGAACTGACAAAGTTTTAATGTACAGTAAGTATGATTTCATCTCAAAAAGTAAATGATTGAATATTTTTCTCAGAATGATTTAATTTAGTTAGAAGGAAGACATTGAAAATTGAATTCATAAGACTTCCTCCTTCCCTTTTAATATGTTAAATTCATGTAGACAATCTTTAATTTCTTTTCCCTAATACCATATTGCAGGTGGAAATTTGTAGCCTAGCTTCCCAATGATTTGCTATTTCTTTATTAATTATCATATATGCCTTTAATTCAAGGTGCTAGGTAATGGTTTCAACAATGAAGTGGTAACACTTCAAGAATGGGGCAAATTAACATTTGATTAAATACAAAATTACTCAGCCCTCATTTCATAGGAATATAATTAAATTCATATCTTTAAAGTATAAGGTCTCTGAAGTCCTGAGCTCATCTTAAAAGAATATTAAATATACCAAAATAGTAGATATTACTTGGGGCCACTACATAGCACAATTCCAGAGAGTGTTATTCATATAAAAATGTTTGCTTTATTTAATTTCACCATAATTGTACCTCCTCTTTAAATTTCCCTTACGTTCCTCCTCTTATACTCTAGCATCCTTCACTATCTTTACTTATTAATTATCATTTAAAAAAGAGAGGAGAAAACCAGAAACACTGAAAATCATGTGAAAACTGCATTTTGACTACATCCACTAGACATAAATTCAAATGGAAAGCTCCAAGGTTTTCCTAAATACTTTTCATGATAATAGAGAGTTTTGGATCTTAACTTCATAGACATGTGTCATAAATCAACACTATTATCTCGTTCACAAGGAAAAGCAGAGAAGCAGACATAGATCCCAGGACAGTAGCTATATTTTGTGTTGCATCGGGCTAACTAACATTGGAAATGTGTCTGTGGCAACTAAACCATCTGTTCACTTGCTATGTTGTAGGGTTGTTTGCTTGCTTTAATGTACCTGTACATCCCATTTCACAAAATCCATTAGCACTGTTTCAAAGGACTATCTAGGAAAAAATAGTAAACCACTCAATTTCAATATTAGTTGTAGGAACAGTGAAAATACAAAAACTGCCTATTCTCCTAAGTGAAAAAAATCCAATAGTCAACTATATAAATCCTAATTTTAGAGGACAAATATATCCAAATACCTTTTTAAAAAGGTTGTAAGTAACTGTCCAGACATATATCTTTAATTATACTGTATATATTTCTCACCATTTTCAGCTAGTAAAATACGTGTTATTCGATTTTTTAAAATAGGGTTAATACTGTATATTGGGTTAATACTATAATGGAGAGTTACTACTATATGGGAGTTACTACTATAATAGTATAATATTAGAGTAAACCTAGCCTTTTCTTATTGAACCAATGTATATTTGAACTGATGTCTTTTTATTGATAATTATGTATTGCCTATATATGTGACATTTTCCTTTAAGTATATTTGGGACCTGTGAATATTTATGTAGAGAATATAAAGAATGACTTATTAATACTTAAGTGTGTGTGACAAAAAGCTTACAAGGCATCAAACAGAATATTTCAGCTATAGTAAAGACAGTACAAAGTTGAAAATTCAGGTTATTCTAAATCCATGTATGTGTTCACTTCATGCTTCACATCACTTAGATCTTAGTTTGGACATTGCATTTAGAAAAACAGCTACACAATTCCACTGGAGCTAGGAGATCTCAAACACTGATTACCCAATACTAAAGCAGATACCTTTCTATCCTTTTCTTTTCAATTTAAATATTTTTAAGGTGAAAGGAGTTATTTGCAAGACACCCGAATTTTAAAGATTACATGCGACAAGAGAAAGCTATAAAGGATATCACTTCAAGGAGGGGTGATTAGTTTAATTTTGGACTTCACATCTCCTACTCCCTGTTTTAATTGGGATCATTGTAATTCTAAATACTTTTCATGATAATAGAGAGTTTTGGATCTTAACTTCATAGACATGTGTCATAAATCAACACTATTATCTCGTTCACAAGGAAAAGCAGAGAAGCAGACATAGATCCCAGGACAGTAGCTATATTTTGTGTTGCATCGGGCTAACTAACATTGGAAATGTGTCTGTGGCAACTAAACCATCTGTTCACTTGCTATGTTGTAGGGTTGTTTGCTTGCTTTAATGTACCTGTACATCCCATTTCACAAAATCCATTAGCACTGTTTCAAAGGACTATCTAGGAAAAAATAGTAAACCACTCAATTTCAATATTAGTTGTAGGAACAGTGAAAATACAAAAACTGCCTATTCTCCTAAGTGAAAAAAATCCAATAGTCAACTATATAAATCCTAATTTTAGAGGACAAATATATCCAAATACCTTTTTAAAAAGGTTGTAAGTAACTGTCCAGACATATATCTTTAATTATACTGTATATATTTCTCACCATTTTCAGCTAGTAAAATACGTGTTATTCGATTTTTTAAAATAGGGTTAATACTGTATATTGGGTTAATACTATAATGGAGAGTTACTACTATATGGGAGTTACTACTATAATAGTATAATATTAGAGTAAACCTAGCCTTTTCTTATTGAACCAATGTATATTTGAACTGATGTCTTTTTATTGATAATTATGTATTGCCTATATATGTGACATTTTCCTTTAAGTATATTTGGGACCTGTGAATATTTATGTAGAGAATATAAAGAATGACTTATTAATACTTAAGTGTGTGTGACAAAAAGCTTACAAGGCATCAAACAGAATATTTCAGCTATAGTAAAGACAGTACAAAGTTGAAAATTCAGGTTATTCTAAATCCATGTATGTGTTCACTTCATGCTTCACATCACTTAGATCTTAGTTTGGACATTGCATTTAGAAAAACAGCTACACAATTCCACTGGAGCTAGGAGATCTCAAACACTGATTACCCAATACTAAAGCAGATACCTTTCTATCCTTTTCTTTTCAATTTAAATATTTTTAAGGTGAAAGGAGTTATTTGCAAGACACCCGAATTTTAAAGATTACATGCGACAAGAGAAAGCTATAAAGGATATCACTTCAAGGAGGGGTGATTAGTTTAATTTTGGACTTCACATCTCCTACTCCCTGTTTTAATTGGGATCATTGTAATTGATGTTATTTAGTGTCTGGAAAGAGAGACCCATGAGAGCTCCATTAGCCTTCTTGGGATAACAAGCAGAGGTAATAACTTTTCCTATTAAGCAAACAAAGACCGTGGCCAACTCTCATTTGGCTTGTCAGTGAACCTTCCCGCTAGGATGGTTCTGCCTCTTCACTTGTGCAAGTTGTTGGCTTGCTAGCTAGCGCACAGGATGTGCTGTCAATGTTGCCTGGTGAGTTTTAAAACAATTGCCTAAATAAAACACTCTTTACAATTCTATGAGCCTTTCTTCTCTTGAATGTATCAGTCTTTGCTACTTAGCCCAAAGAAAGTACTTTATAGTCAATGTTACTTCTTCAGTGTCTTTTTTATTTCTGTCTCGAATAAACCTCTTTAGTACAATGGAACAGAAATTACTCTGTTTAGAATGGTCATCTATCTCAATAGGAAATGCTCTTGTCCACACAGATTTCATTTGTTGAGTGAGTGGAAAAAAATTCAACATTGCCGAATTTGTTACTATTTGCTATGGACTGCAAGCTGCAATTCTATGATGGATCTATAATAATGATTTCAAACCAGCTAATTTGAGAAGCTATTTCTGCAGATAATCCAACAGAGTTGTTATTTTTTGATGACATCAATACTTAAATATTTGTATTTCATGCATTTCGGGGGACAATGGATTCACAGGAGTGCTTGGCCACTCTCTGAGCAGTAGATGGCGGCACTGTTCAACTGTCTGGTGTTTGGTTTTGGATTTGGTTTGATCTGGGTTTTTTGTTAATTGAAATCAGTTTCTTTACTATCAAGGGGAAAAAAAAATGAAATAAAGCTTCAAATATCCATGGACCAACATACAGAGCCCACACTGATTTATAATAATTTTGGAGTACAAATTAAAATGATTAAGAATCAAAATCATGAAACCAGTTCATATTATAAATGTTTGTCATATGTGATCTCTTAATCTGCCTTTTTTGTTGCTTGGAGTAAAATATTAAAAAAGTGAAATATATCTACAAGTGAAGTGCTCTGAAATTTGTGCTTCTATATGTTTAGCTGTTGGTAGTTTCAAGAAAGTCCTTTCTGAATCACTAGTAATGAACTGGCTTTGAGTGATTCTTAAAGGGCAGCTGGAAATGTCAGCCAGCTGTCAGAAAAGAAATACAGTTTCTTGAAATTTCAGGCACTTAAAGAAATGGTGATTTGTTTGTTTTACTTAGCATCACACACACACCCCCACCCACCCCACATCACACATTTGTCTGTCACTATTTCATGTCTGAGTCTTCTGGTATCCCATGGATTATAGTCCCAGGCTCCTCTGTCCATCAGATTTCCCAGATAAGAATACTGGCCTTATTTCCCTCCTCCAGGGGATTTTCCCTACCCAGGGATCAAAGCCATGTCTCTTATGTCTCCTGCACTGGCAAACAGATTCTTTACCCCTGAGCTAATTTATATGCTTGGAATGCAATATATATTTGTGATAAATTCATTTGTGAAACCACCTATGATTACTGAGAAAGTTGATATAAGGTTCTTCTAAGTCTTTTTTCATTTAAGTAAGTGATAACAATAGCTATCTCAAAGGTTTGATATGAGAACTAAAAGCTGTACACTATATAAAGCATTCTATCATCAGAGTAACTCTATCTTTTTATTAGTTTATTCTTATCTTTTCACTATGCAGTAATCTAGTCAAACAACATAAAGATATCATATATAATTTTGTATTTCCAGCACTTAGGATAGTATCATATATACTTTAGGCATTTAATAAATTTAGAACAGAAAAATTGAGTTATAGTATAATAAAGCTGGTCAAAATAAACCCAAATATCCATTCATTTATTCATTATTCAGTGAGGTCCTCATGTTGAGCTCAAAATCTAGTATATAAGGCAGATAAACTAAATACAAGTATGTAAGATTTACATAAACATTTGCTAGTAGCTTAGTAGATATGCAAAATATTCATATAATCTCTCAAAGTTGATGACTTATACATGATACTTTTTTGTTTATAAACATTTTATAAGTATACACATTTTCTCATTTAGTCATCCTAACAATTATTGAATTAAAACATTTAATACTGAGGAACCTCAAACTTGGAAAATTTAAGAGGCTTAATAGAGTGAAGCATTATTCTAAACCATCATCTCGTACACTATATCATGTGAAAAGGACCAATAGAAGCAATCAGTTTTGTACCAGCTTGTCAATACATTATTTTTATATTAAGTCTATATGATATATTTAGATTAAATGGTTTGAAATTGTCAATTTAAAGAGAAGCCTTGCGTTGGTGGTATAGTGGTTAGCATAGCTACCTTCCAAAGAGAAGTCAAAGATACAATTGCCATAGATACAATTGCATTTCATAGACTATCTCTACTTATCTATCTTGCCTTCTGTATTTGAATGAATGGCATATGTGTTAATCACAGTAGTGACAGGCAGAAGGAAGTTGCTATCATCATTCTCATTAAGACCCTCATTGAGGGTCACTCTAACTGCCACTTATCTAGAGAGGTAGGAATATTTAACATCAAATATTTCAGGTTAGAGCTGAACGTGGAATGTGAGCTAAGGTGCAGGGTCTATCACTGTGTCAACTGCTCTTGAATACTGCACAGGGAGATAAAGGTCATGGGAAAAGAACATACAGATCTAACCCACAAGGTTAAATTAAAGTTACACTCACATGGAACATAATATAGCTTTTTCTTGCTCACAGTCCTCAACTATGGATTTCAAGAGTAAGATACATTCAAAGATGATTGAATATTTATGATTTGGGTTTTACTCCTGATCTTCTTTTGTTTTCCTTATTAAAGTATTGTTGATTTACAATAATATTAGTTTTAGTACATAGCATAGTGATTAAACATTTTTTCATATTCAGTTCAGTTCATTCAGTAATGCCATCCAACCATCTCATCCTGTGTTGCCCCTTTCTTCTACCTTCCATTTTTCCCAACATCAGGGTCATTTCCAATGAGTTTGTTCTTCACTTCAGGTGGTCAAAGTACTGGAGCTTCAGCTTCAATATCAGACCTTCCAATGAATACTCAGGACTGATTTCCTTTAGGATTGACAGGTTTGATCTCTTTGAAGTCCAAGAGACTCTCAAGAGTCTTTTCCAACATCATAGTTCAAAGGCATCAATTCTCTGCGCTTAGCTTTCTTTATGGTCCAACTCTTGCAACTATACATGACTACTGGGAAGACTCTGCTTTTAATANACTATCGAAGTCTGTCACAGCTTTTCTTTCAAGAAGCAAGTGTTTATGGCTGCAGTCACCATCCACAGTGATTTTGAAGCCCAAGGAAATAAAATCTGCCAGTGTTTCCATTATTTGCCCATTTATTTACTATGAAGGGATGGAGCCAGATGCCATGATCTTAATTTTTGAATATTGAGTTTTAGGCTGACTTTTCACTCTCCTCTTTCACCTCATCAAGAGGCTCTTGAGTTCCTTTCAGCCATAAGGTGCATATCTCTACTTATCTATCTTGTCTTCTGTATTTGAATGAATGGCATATGTGTTAATCACAGTAGTGACAGGCAGAAGGAAGTTGCTATCATCATTCTCATTAAGACCCTCATTGAGGGTCACTCTAACTGCCACTTATCTAGAGAGGTAGGAATATTTAACATCAAATATTTCAGGTTAGAGCTGAACGTGGAATGTGAGCTAAGGTGCAGGGTCTATCACTGTGTCAACTGCTCTTGAATACTGCACAGGGAGATAAAGGTCATGGGAAAAGAACATACAGATCTAACCCACAAGGTTAAATTAAAGTTACACTCACATGGAACATAATATAGCTTTTTCTTGCTCACAGTCCTCAACTATGGATTTCAAGAGTAAGATACATTCAAAGATGATTGAATATTTATGATTTGGGTTTTACTCCTGATCTTCTTTTGTTTTCCTTATTAAAGTATTGTTGATTTACAATAATATTAGTTTTAGTACATAGCATAGTGATTAAACATTTTTTCATATTCAGTTCAGTTCATTCAGTAATGCCATCCAACCATCTCATCCTGTGTTGCCCCTTTCTTCTACCTTCCATTTTTCCCAACATCAGGGTCATTTCCAATGAGTTTGTTCTTCACTTCAGGTGGTCAAAGTACTGGAGCTTCAGCTTCAATATCAGACCTTCCAATGAATACTCAGGACTGATTTCCTTTAGGATTGACAGGTTTGATCTCTTTGAAGTCCAAGAGACTCTCAAGAGTCTTTTCCAACATCATAGTTCAAAGGCATCAATTCTCTGCGCTTAGCTTTCTTTATGGTCCAACTCTTGCAACTATACATGACTACTGGGAAGACTCTGCTTTTTAATACACTATCGAAGTCTGTCACAGCTTTTCTTTCAAGAAGCAAGTGTTTATGGCTGCAGTCACCATCCACAGTGATTTTGAAGCCCAAGGAAATAAAATCTGCCAGTGTTTCCATTATTTGCCCATTTATTTACTATGAAGGGATGGAGCCAGATGCCATGATCTTAATTTTTGAATATTGAGTTTTAGGCTGACTTTTTCACTCTCCTCTTTCACCTCATCAAGAGGCTCTTGAGTTCCTCTCCACTTTCTGCCATAAGGGTGATGTCATCTGCATATCTGAGGTTATGGATATTTCTTCTGGCAGTCTTGATTACAGCCTGTGTTTCATACAACCTGGCATTGTGCATGATGTACTTTGCACATATGTTAAATTTGCAGGGTGACAATATACAGCCTTGACTCCTTTCCCAATCTGGAACCAATCCATTGTTTCATGTCCAGTTCTAACCGTTGCTTCTTGTCCTGCATACAGGTTTCGCAGGAGGTAGATAAGGTGGTCTGATATTCTCATCTCTATCTGAAATTTTCCACAGTTTTTTTGTGATCCATACAGTCAAAGGGATTTCCTTCTACTGCAATGCATGAGATCCTGGTTCGATTCCTGGGTCAGGAAATTTCTCTGGAGAAGGGATAGGTTACCCACTCCAGTATTCCTGGGCTTCTCTGGTGGCTCGGATGGTAAAGAATCTGCCTGCAATGCAGGACACCTGGTTTTGATTCCTAGGTTGGGAATATCCCTTGGAGAATATTCTTGCCTAGAAAATTTCATGGCTTGTACATGGGTCACAAAGAGTCAAACACAGCTGAGCAACTTGCACTTTTACGTTCTTTCACACAGTCCAAGACTTCAGCATAGTCAGTGAAGCAGAAGTAGATGTTTTCCTGGAATTCCCTCGCTCTTCCTATGATACAATGGATTTTGGCAATCTTATCTCTTTGAAGTCCAAGAGACTCTCAAGAGTCTTTTCCAACATCATAGTTCAAAGGCATCAATTCTCTGCGCTTAGCTTTCTTTATGGTCCAACTCTTGCAACTATACATGACTACTGGGAAGACTCTGCTTTTAATACACTATCGAAGTCTGTCACAGCTTTTCTTTCAAGAAGCAAGTGTTTATGGCTGCAGTCACCATCCACAGTGATTTTGAAGCCCAAGGAAATAAAATCTGCCAGTGTTTCCATTATTTGCCCATTTATTTACTATGAAGGGATGGAGCCAGATGCCATGATCTTAATTTTTGAATATTGAGTTTTAGGCTGACTTTTTCACTCTCCTCTTTCACCTCATCAAGAGGCTCTTGAGTTCCTCTCCACTTTCTGCCATAAGGGTGATGTCATCTGCATATCTGAGGTTATGGATATTTCTTCTGGCAGTCTTGATTACAGCCTGTGTTTCATACAACCTGGCATTGTGCATGATGTACTTTGCACATATGTTAAATTTGCAGGGTGACAATATACAGCCTTGACTCCTTTCCCAATCTGGAACCAATCCATTGTTTCATGTCCAGTTCTAACCGTTGCTTCTTGTCCTGCATACAGGTTTCGCAGGAGGTAGATAAGGTGGTCTGATATTCTCATCTCTATCTGAAATTTTCCACAGTTTTTTTGTGATCCATACAGTAAAAGGGGATTTCCTTCTACTGCAATGCATGAGATCCTGGTTCGATTCCTGGGTCAGGAAATTTCTCTGGAGAAGGGATAGGTTACCCACTCCAGTATTCCTGGGCTTCTCTGGTGGCTCGGATGGTAAAGAATCTGCCTGCAATGCAGGACACCTGGTTTTGATTCCTAGGTTGGGAATATCCCTTGGAGAATATTCTTGCCTAGAAAATTTCATGGCTTGTACATGGGTCACAAAGAGTCAAACACAGCTGAGCAACTTGCACTTTTACGTTCTTTCACACAGTCCAAGACTTCAGCATAGTCAGTGAAGCAGAAGTAGATGTTTTCCTGGAATTCCCTCGCTCTTCCTATGATACAATGGATTTTGGCAATCTTATCTCTGGTTCCTCTGTCTGTTTAGGCTATTACAAGCTATTACAAGATAATGGCTATAATCCTTTGTCTATACAATACATAGCTGTTGCTTATCTATTTTATACATTGCAGTTTCTGTTTGTTAATCCCATATCCCTAATTTATTCCTTCATCATTCCCTCTCTCCTATAAGTCTGTTTCCCAAATCTGTAAGTAAGTCTCTTTCTGTTTTGAACAGAAAATTCATTTGCATTATATTTGAGATTTCATGTATAAGTGATGTCAAATAATATTTGCCTTTTTATTTCTGACTTATTTCACTAAGCATAATATTCTCTTGACTTACCACGTTGCTATAAGTAGCAGAACTTTGTTATTTCTATGGCTAATGTGCCATAGACATGTGTGTGCTGTGCTAAGTTGCCTCAGTCATGTCCCTTTCTTTGCAACTCTACGGACTGTAGCCCACCAGCCTTTCTGTCTATGGGATTCCTCAAGCAAAGATACTGGAGTGGGTTGCCATTTCCTACTCCAACAAATATATGTATATACCTATATTCTTTTGAATATAATTCCCAATGGTGGTGGTTTAGTTGTTGTGTCCAACTCTGTAACTTCATGGTCTTTAGTCCACCAGACTCCACTGTCCATGGGATTTCCTAGGCAAGAAACTAGAGTGGGTTTTCATTTCCTCTCCCCATCTTACACCATCTCTGTCTCTCTCTATATATATTTATATGTATCTATACACACACACACAGACATATATATATATATATATATATATATATATATATACACATATATAATATCTTTACCTATTCCAAGGTCACCTGGTTGCTTCCATGTCATTGTTATTTTAAATAGTGCTACTATGAACATCAGGGTGCATTTTCCTAATGTTATTAAATCAAGATTATAGCAACTACCATCACAGCTTTTTCAGTCATTGTTGTTGCTGTTTTTCAGTTGCTAAGTCATCCCTTGGAGAATATTCTTGCCTAGAAAATTTCATGGCTTGTACATGGGTCACAAAGAGTCAAACACAGCTGAGCAACTTGCACTTTTACGTTCTTTCACACAGTCCAAGACTTCAGCATAGTCAGTGAAGCAGAAGTAGATGTTTTCCTGGAATTCCCTCGCTCTTCCTATGATACAATGGATTTTGGCAATCTTATCTCTGGTTCCTCTGTCTGTTTAGGCTATTACAAGCTATTACAAGATAATGGCTATAATCCTTTGTCTATACAATACATAGCTGTTGCTTATCTATTTTATACATTGCAGTTTCTGTTTGTTAATCCCATATCCCTAATTTATTCCTTCATCATTCCCTCTCTCCTATAAGTCTGTTTCCCAAATCTGTAAGTAAGTCTCTTTCTGTTTTGAACAGAAAATTCATTTGCATTATATTTGAGATTTCATGTATAAGTGATGTCAAATAATATTTGCCTTTTTATTTCTGACTTATTTCACTAAGCATAATATTCTCTTGACTTACCACGTTGCTATAAGTAGCAGAACTTTGTTATTTCTATGGCTAATGTGCCATAGACATGTGTGTGCTGTGCTAAGTTGCCTCAGTCATGTCCCTTTCTTTGCAACTCTACGGACTGTAGCCCACCAGCCTTTCTGTCTATGGGATTCCTCAAGCAAAGATACTGGAGTGGGTTGCCATTTCCTACTCCAACAAATATATGTATATACCTATATTCTTTTGAATATAATTCCCAATGGTGGTGGTTTAGTTGTTGTGTCCAACTCTGTAACTTCATGGTCTTTAGTCCACCAGACTCCACTGTCCATGGGATTTCCTAGGCAAGAAACTAGAGTGGGTTTTCATTTCCTCTCCCCATCTTACACCATCTCTGTCTCTCTCTATATATATTTATATGTATCTATACACACACACACAGACATATATATATATATATATATATATATATATATATACACATATATAATATCTTTACCTATTCCAAGGTCACCTGGTTGCTTCCATGTCATTGTTATTTTAAATAGTGCTACTATGAACATCAGGGTGCATTTTCCTAATGTTATTAAATCAAGATTATAGCAACTACCATCACAGCTTTTTCAGTCATTGTTGTTGCTGTTTTTCAGTTGCTAAGTCATGTCTGAGTCTTTGCAGCCTCATGGACTGCAGCACTCCAGGTTCCCATGTCCAGTTTCTCCTCAAGTTTGCTAAAATTCTTGTTGATTGAGTCCATGGTTGCTAGAGATAAAATTTCCAGTTATAAGAGCCAATGATTCAGTGTGGTCTCACATTAATTGACTAAACCTTACCTCACTATTGTGTACTTCAGATCCTCATGCCTTCCTGTCTTCTGGGTCTTTGGCACTTTTTTGATTCTGGCTCCCACTAGGTGACTAGCTGCATATGGACTCTAGCCAATTTCACACGAAACAATGAGAAAGTGCTTTTTTTTTTTCATCCTCATGCTGTATACCTCTCACTATATACTTCTCCCTATCCTGGGGATTCCCTGTTGACACTCGGGCTGTAAGTCTTTCTCAGCTACCCAGTTAATACAACCCAAAGAGCAGGGGATCTAGCCTATTGGATGATGAGCCTTTGACCAATGAGAGACAAGCTATTATGAATAAACTCCTCTGACTTTTCCTCCTTGGAGAATCTTGCTGGAGATACCATCATTCAGATGACAGAAAGATTAGTCCAGAGATCAACAAAAGATTTCCTGACTTCAGCTTTCCTGAGATTGTACTCCTTAAAAAGGACATAAGCTTTTTCTTCAACATATTCTTTCAGGAAAACCCAGGCTAAAATACACAATACTAACAAAATAGAAAATCCAAACCAAACACACAGTGAAATCCCTCAACCATCACCAATATTTTCAGAATCTCCTGCAAACACTGAAATGAGCAAAGTCATAGTTTTCTACTGCTCTAAGAAAGGGATAAAGAGTTGCTATTGATTGAACCAAATGTTCTGAAATATGAGGATTTTTTCTCACTCTTTTTCTGTTACATAGTAACAAAGTGATTAAAATATATTTTGAGGGGAACTGGGTGGTGGGAGGGTCAAGGGATATGCATATGAATGATCCGGGAACATACATGTACAAAAATAAATAAATAAATAAATAAATAAATAAATAAAAAGAAAAAAATAAAATATATTTTGAATTTGAGAATTTGACTTTATTCATTAGCATATTTCTTAAGAACAAGCTGTAATTTAGAAAAAGCAACTAAATCACGTTTTTCCAAAAATTACTAAAATGGTTTGGCTCTTACTGAAGTTTCACATCACCCCAAATTATTAACATGTATATCCTACATGAGCATGTGTCAGTGTTCAAAAAAATGTTGACACAAAAGACACCTATTTCTTTGGTAATTTACAGCCCAAATTGTTTCAAGATTCAGTACAACTAAGTTTATCTAGTACAATTAAGTAGGAAAATGCAACAAACTACCTCTTTGCATTTTCTCTACTGAATAGACTATGTTAATTTCCTATCAAGAATGGTAATGCCACTATTCTTCTATGAAAATGGGAGAAAGTTAAAAAACAATCCAGGCACATTTATCTCTGAGAAGAATAACTTTATAACATTATGCTTATCTCATGGTTATTACTATCTATAGAATGAACATGGAATTGAACCACTATGAGTTAACCAACTTTTAAATTTCCATTTATTGCCCTCTGCATTATACTTTTTAATACACACATGCATGGACACACCTTTGGCATATGGTTAGTAGTCAAAGTCAGATAATTAAGGTTGAGAGAGATGAACAAAATAAAGTTTAATTACAGCTCTAATGGAAGTTGAAAAATAAACAAATAAAAACAGCTCCACTTTTTCTAGAAGTTCCCTAGTTTCTAAAATCTCCACAATAACTATGGTTTTCATGACTTTCTCATTCAATTGCATTCAGACTTCTAGCAATGCCTGAAAATCCCAGCATTACTATTATAAATACTTTTCAAAATTTTAAATTACTTTTTATTATTAGCAATCAAAATGAATAGCGTAAGCCTCACCATCTTATTCCTGAGGCTGTATTTTAAGTCAAATATTAATACTTTTTCTATTGCTGATAATGATCTTCTAATTTCTATTGAACTGTAATTACCTTCGAAGTACTGTCTAACAGATTTATCTCTGTAAAAATTTAAGTGTTCCACATACTTCCTTTCATAAAAGAGGTCAATAAATATTTCCTGGATAAATGAATGCTTTTTTGTTGAGGCCATTAACTTCTTAGAAGGGGTTAATATCATTATTAATTTAACATTGAACATCTCTATAATATGATCACTATAAAACAACTGGGAGTAGACCATGCAAAATTTAAGCATAATTGCTATTTTAAAAACCAGGTCAATTCAGTTTCCAAATATGCATGATTTGTCAGTAGGAACTTTGTCCTGACAAATACCTGATAAAATTAATTCTAGTCTAGTCATTCACTTGATTATGCATTATAAATAATTTCTTATATTTCAAGTTGTCATGTTAAAAAAATACTATGAGGACCAGGCTTTCTATATAACTAATACAATTACAGATTCAAGGAGATAATTCTGCCTTTTCTTTTTACAATTTTTTGCATTTGTTTCATTTCCATGTTACTTGAACTCTTAGAAAAATTTTAGTATAAAGTAAAATGTTATACCTAGAACACATGTTAAGCCCAATTTGGAGATTATAAACCTTTCTTTAAAATAACCCCAGGAAACATTGATTCTTAATTTATGTTACTGAAAACCTCCAAGAATTCCTTGATGAGGTGTATTGCTCCTCTTTTCCTTAACTCCTACTCCACTTATCTTAGAAAGTGTAAAACAAACAAACAAAAAGCTCTGATCTAATAATATGGTTTATATCAGAGAGTTAGCACTCATTTTGTGGACTTGTACTAATACTTGTAGAGGTTGTAGGATATACCTGCTCTTGATTAAGTCATTTGCTTCAGGGTTAATTTGAAAGATATTTGATAACCTATCTGTATCATTGTAAGAGAAGAAAATTTCCTTATTATAGTCTTTAAAAATCACTTTAAGACAAAACAAGTAAGTCACTTGTTTTTTTTTTCTTAATCAGAACATAAGGAAATGATTCTTTAAGTAGGTATTGTCACTACTAATGAGATGAATGCAATCAGATAGCAATGTCAGAGGAACTCATTAAGGTAGTTTCTTTTTCCTTTTATTTTCCTTTTCCATAGCAATCAAAATGAATAGCGTAAGCCTCACCATCTTATTCCTGAGGCTGTATTTTAAGTCAAATATTAATACTTTTTCTATTGCTGATAATGATCTTCTAATTTCTATTGAACTGTAATTACCTTCGAAGTACTGTCTAACAGATTTATCTCTGTAAAAATTTAAGTGTTCCACATACTTCCTTTCATAAAAGAGGTCAATAAATATTTCCTGGATAAATGAATGCTTTTTTGTTGAGGCCATTAACTTCTTAGAAGGGGTTAATATCATTATTAATTTAACATTGAACATCTCTATAATATGATCACTATAAAACAACTGGGAGTAGACCATGCAAAATTTAAGCATAATTGCTATTTTAAAAACCAGGTCAATTCAGTTTCCAAATATGCATGATTTGTCAGTAGGAACTTTGTCCTGACAAATACCTGATAAAATTAATTCTAGTCTAGTCATTCACTTGATTATGCATTATAAATAATTTCTTATATTTCAAGTTGTCATGTTAAAAAAATACTATGAGGACCAGGCTTTCTATATAACTAATACAATTACAGATTCAAGGAGATAATTCTGCCTTTTCTTTTTACAATTTTTTGCATTTGTTTCATTTCCATGTTACTTGAACTCTTAGAAAAATTTTAGTATAAAGTAAAATGTTATACCTAGAACACATGTTAAGCCCAATTTGGAGATTATAAACCTTTCTTTAAAATAACCCCAGGAAACATTGATTCTTAATTTATGTTACTGAAAACCTCCAAGAATTCCTTGATGAGGTGTATTGCTCCTCTTTTCCTTAACTCCTACTCCACTTATCTTAGAAAGTGTAAAACAAACAAACAAAAAGCTCTGATCTAATAATATGGTTTATATCAGAGAGTTAGCACTCATTTTGTGGACTTGTACTAATACTTGTAGAGGTTGTAGGATATACCTGCTCTTGATTAAGTCATTTGCTTCAGGGTTAATTTGAAAGATATTTGATAACCTATCTGTATCATTGTAAGAGAAGAAAATTTCCTTATTATAGTCTTTAAAAATCACTTTAAGACAAAACAAGTAAGTCACTTGTTTTTCTTTTTTTCTTAATCAGAACATAAGGAAATGATTCTTTAAGTAGGTATTGTCACTACTAATGAGATGAATGCAATCAGATAGCAATGTCAGAGGAACTCATTAAGGTAGTTTCTTTTTCCTTTTATTTTCCTTTTCCATAGCAGCCCATCTTTTCAGTTTCTGTCTGGTAGGAATTTTTTTCCTCACTATTTTGAATTAAGGCTAAAGACACAGGTACTGATCAAATACATATTTGATTAGGGAAAATGTATTAAGATTAGGAATGGGAAAAAAGGGGCCAGGAGGAAAAAAAAAAACGAACATGGACATTAAATCCTTGACTAAAAGAAAGACATGCAGGACAAAAATGTGGGAAGATAGGTTAAACAATAAAGAAACCAACTAGGCAGGGGTTACTTGGAAGGAGATTTTATTAAAAATGAAAGATTAATTAAATGGATAATTTTGAAGATGAGAAAAAGAGAAATGGTAAGGAGACCCCAGTTCTATTCCTGGGGTAAGGAAGATCCCCTGGAGAAGGAATAGGCTACCCACTCCAGAATTCTTGGTCTTTCCTGCTGGCTGACACAATAAAGAATCCACCTGCAATGCTGGAAATGGGTTCAATCCCTGGGTTGGGAAGATCCCTTGGAGGAGGCCATGGCAACCCACTCCAGTATTCTTGCTTGGAGGACAGAGGAACTAGGTGGGCTGTAGTCCATGGGGTTGCAAAAAGGCAGACATGACTGAGTGACTAAACACACCACAGCACAACATGTTTTTTTTTTTTTTTTAACTGATCTTTCACTTATTTATTTCCATCCACCTTTGTTCCTTGGCCTATGTGGGCCTCCCATCACAGTGGCCTCTCTTGTCGCAGAGCACCAGCTCTGGGAGCATGCGCTCCAGAGCGCTGGCTGGTAATTAGACACACTGGTCCAGCCGCTCCTCAGCATGTGGGATCTTCCTGTTCCAGAGATCGAATCAGTGCCCCATGTACAGCAAGGCAGATTCTTTACCCACTGGACCTCCGGGGAAGCCCCACAACATGTTTTTTTAGGTATTCTGAGACAACCATTTTATGAATGATTTTACTTGCAAATAGAAATACAATGAGGATATAAAGCAACTGGAGGTATGTTTTAATAAGGGAATGGGTGCTATCTATGACAATCAGTAGGAAAGCCCAGCAAAATAGTAGGTCACAGAAAGCATGTTCCATGGAGCCCAGAAAGCATAATCTAAAAATGATTTTTTAAAGGAAATGATTGGTGAATCAAGGCCTCAAAGAGAAAGCTTACTGTTTAATCTATCTTATTTCAGCAATTTTTAATGGCTTCTCAGCATTCTTGAAAAAAATTAAAAAATGACATTCTCAAAGTATGCAATTGCTTTAGTGTCTTCTAAAGTCAATATTTTGGAATAAGCTATTAATTTGAAGGAAAAACATTTTATCAAATTTCCAGATATTTCATTTTATTCTATATTTATATAGTTTTGATGTTTAACCCTAAATCACAATTTAAAAGTTCAAAACCAGAAACGGTTTTTGTTTAGTTTCAATCCAACCCCAAACTATATTTTCTAGATTCCTTTTCCATTAAGCAAGAAAATGATAATGCATCTACAATCACACCAAAATTAAGTCTGACAGCAAACTGTCGCTTCTTGAGAACAAATTACTATGGAAGTATTTGAAGAATTGATGCTTTTGAATTGTGGCCCTGGAGACTCCTGAGAGTCCCTTGGACAACAAGTAGATCAAACCAGTCAATCCTAAAGGAAATCAACCCTTAGTATTCATTGGTAGGCCTTATACTGCAGCTGCAGCTCCAAAACTTTGGCCACATGATGCGAAGAGCTGATTCACTGGAAAAGACCCTGATGTTGGGAAAGACTGAAGGCAGTGAAAGGGGGCTACAGAGGATGAGATGGTTAGACAGCATCACTGACTCAGTAGTCATGAGCTTGAGCAAACTCTGAGAGATAGTGAAGGCCAAGAAAGCATGGTGAGCTGCAGTCCTTGGGGTCACAGAGAGTTGGATATGACTTAGTGACTGAACAACAACAACAACATGGCTGACTTTAGGAGTAATGTACCCATTCTACAATTATCCTAGGGGAAAGAACTTCTGGACGCTCAAGGGCTCAAACGAAATCTGTTCTTCAGTTACATCCTGTGCTATCCTTGCTTGAAAATGATCCCAGTCATGAGAAAGGAACTAGGAAGCTCAGTGCTTCTCTGTGTCATTGTTAACTCTCCTTCATCTTATAAAAGCAGAATTATAGTTTTTTGTTTTGTTTTGTTTCTGAGCCAAGGATTCCTGGCTGCAATTTCAGCAGAGGCTGATCATTTACAAATTGAAAAAAACTGCTCATTTGATTAAGAAAGCTAATTTAGTGGTGCTATGTGGATTCTACACTTGTTCCTCATAGATTTTGCAAATACTTCTTCCTGGAGTCTTATGGGGAGCTTCTAAGATGCTAGGGTTTCCAGTCCTAGATTAAAAATAAAAATGACATTCTCAAAGTATGCAATTGCTTTAGTGTCTTCTAAAGTCAATATTTTGGAATAAGCTATTAATTTGAAGGAAAAACATTTTATCAAATTTCCAGATATTTCATTTTATTCTATATTTATATAGTTTTGATGTTTAACCCTAAATCACAATTTAAAAGTTCAAAACCAGAAACGGTTTTTGTTTAGTTTCAATCCAACCCCAAACTATATTTTCTAGATTCCTTTTCCATTAAGCAAGAAAATGATAATGCATCTACAATCACACCAAAATTAAGTCTGACAGCAAACTGTCGCTTCTTGAGAACAAATTACTATGGAAGTATTTGAAGAATTGATGCTTTTGAATTGTGGCCCTGGAGACTCCTGAGAGTCCCTTGGACAACAAGTAGATCAAACCAGTCAATCCTAAAGGAAATCAACCCTTAGTATTCATTGGTAGGCCTTATACTGCAGCTGCAGCTCCAAAACTTTGGCCACATGATGCGAAGAGCTGATTCACTGGAAAAGACCCTGATGTTGGGAAAGACTGAAGGCAGTGAAAGGGGGCTACAGAGGATGAGATGGTTAGACAGCATCACTGACTCAGTAGTCATGAGCTTGAGCAAACTCTGAGAGATAGTGAAGGCCAAGAAAGCATGGTGAGCTGCAGTCCTTGGGGTCACAGAGAGTTGGATATGACTTAGTGACTGAACAACAACAACAACATGGCTGACTTTAGGAGTAATGTACCCATTCTACAATTATCCTAGGGGAAAGAACTTCTGGACGCTCAAGGGCTCAAACGAAATCTGTTCTTCAGTTACATCCTGTGCTATCCTTGCTTGAAAATGATCCCAGTCATGAGAAAGGAACTAGGAAGCTCAGTGCTTCTCTGTGTCATTGTTAACTCTCCTTCATCTTATAAAAGCAGAATTATAGTTTTTTGTTTTGTTTTGTTTCTGAACCAAGGATTCCTGGCTGCAATTTCAGCAGAGGCTGATCATTTACAAATTGAAAAAAACTGCTCATTTGATTAAGAAAGCTAATTTAGTGGTGCTATGTGGATTCTACACTTGTTCCTCATAGATTTTGCAAATACTTCTTCCTGGAGTCTTATGGGGAGCTTCTAAGATGCTAGATCAGCCTGATTTTGCAGAAGCACATAGTCTCTTCATAGCTTTATTAACCCAACTGGAAGTGGGCCTCATTTAGCATTACCCAGATGGTAAAATCAAACTTGATTATCTGGTCCTTGAAAACTGACTTGTGCTAATGGGTCAGGCAGTACTTCACAAAATTTACTGGACCTAGAATACAGACGGGAGCAACTGAAAATGCAGATTACATGACCCCCTTCCCAATAAGTCTCACTCTTTAGATCTGGGTTAGAATCAGCATTTTAACAAGTGCCCTCGCACCTCCTCTGTTAGCCTTTTGTGGAAGTTGAATAGGTTAGATGGCCCTTCTATCAAATGGTAGTTTCCCCTTTCATTCAAAGCAAAAGTGAAAAGTTCTCCAATAACACCCAGAATCCCATCTGGTCTAATCCTCAGTACCTCTCTGACCTCATCTCCATCACCCTGCATCATTCTCTTTGCTGCAGCCACCCTGGCCTCTTTGATGGTCACCAAGCATGGCCTCAACTTAGGAACTTTGCATTTTTTCTTCTGTTTATGTGCTCTTTCCCCAAATATCTGCATGCCTATTTTCCTTATTTTAAGTCTTATCACATGAGACTTTCTTATTAAGAGCTACCCTTCCCACCCAATTTAAAACTGCAACCCTTCCTCAACACTTCCCCTTTCTCTGCTTTATTTTTCCTGAGCACTTATCTTGTTATTTTTTGATTTCTCTAACAAAAGATAAGCTCCACAAAAGCAGGAAATTTTTGATTTGTTTTGCTCACATCTATAACCCCAGTACCCAAGCCAAAGCCAGGAACACATATAAGAGGCACTCACCAAATATTTATTGAGCATATGAATTAATGATGAGACTACATGGAGTCATGCACTACTATGGCTTTAAAAACCACTGGGGAATATCCACATAAGCTCTTTTGTCAGAAAAAAGATCTTTACAGGTATAACTAAAGCTATTAAATGTCTACAGTCTCAACAGTGCCTAATCAAAACCTTAAAAGACAGTATACAAATGACAGTAGAGGTCCAGTTAGGTATGGTGGCCCGTTATTTTGCCAATTTGTGCTCATGACTAAACACACTGAGGTTAATGTAGAACATCCACACCCAAACCATTCTTAAACTTGAAAAGCTATCTCTGTCATTTATTATCTGTGCTGTCTTGGTCAAATCATTTAAGGATTCCATTTATTTAGTATATTACTAAGCTCACTGATGAATGTTCCCTTCATCTATAAAAGGACAACAATAGCAAATGATCCTTCCACCCTACAGAATCATGAAAATTAACATGAGAAAACATTTTTATAAAAGTATTGTATAAGTGTAAAGGGTTTATACTTATCCTTCACATTTAACATCTTAACCTTATGTGACCAAATGTTACAATGGGGGCAATACTATGTTTCAGCCCTACATTGATCATGGTAGTTTCCCTTTCATTCAAAGCAAAAGTGAAAAGTTCTCCAATAACACCCAGAATCCCATCTGGTCTAATCCTCAGTACCTCTCTGACCTCATCTCCATCACCCTGCATCATTCTCTTTGCTGCAGCCACCCTGGCCTCTTTGATGGTCACCAAGCATGGCCTCAACTTAGGAACTTTGCATTTTTTCTTCTGTTTATGTGCTCTTTCCCCAAATATCTGCATGCCTATTTTCCTTATTTTAAGTCTTATCACATGAGACTTTCTTATTAAGAGCTACCCTTCCCACCCAATTTAAAACTGCAACCCTTCCTCAACACTTCCCCTTTCTCTGCTTTATTTTTCCTGAGCACTTATCTTGTTATTTTTTGATTTCTCTAACAAAAGATAAGCTCCACAAAAGCAGGAAATTTTTGATTTGTTTTGCTCACATCTATAACCCCAGTACCCAAGCCAAAGCCAGGAACACATATAAGAGGCACTCACCAAATATTTATTGAGCATATGAATTAATGATGAGACTACATGGAGTCATGCACTACTATGGCTTTAAAAACCACTGGGGAATATCCACATAAGCTCTTTTGTCAGAAAAAAGATCTTTACAGGTATAACTAAAGCTATTAAATGTCTACAGTCTCAACAGTGCCTAATCAAAACCTTAAAAGACAGTATACAAATGACAGTAGAGGTCCAGTTAGGTATGGTGGCCCGTTATTTTGCCAATTTGTGCTCATGACTAAACACACTGAGGTTAATGTAGAACATCCACACCCAAACCATTCTTAAACTTGAAAAGCTATCTCTGTCATTTATTATCTGTGCTGTCTTGGTCAAATCATTTAAGGATTCCATTTATTTAGTATATTACTAAGCTCACTGATGAATGTTCCCTTCATCTATAAAAGGACAACAATAGCAAATGATCCTTCCACCCTACAGAATCATGAAAATTAACATGAGAAAACATTTTTATAAAAGTATTGTATAAGTGTAAAGGGGTTTATACTTATCCTTCACATTTAACATCTTAACCTTATGTGACCAAATGTTACAATGGGGGGCTCTGCATGAATTCACTGTATGTGTTTCGTCCTACACAGAGTCAGCTTGGCCAAGATATATGCTTTAGCCAATGGGATATGAGTAGGCATGATGCAAGCACAGCCATGATAAGCATCTGGACCTTTGAAAGTCAGATATCATGCAATAGAGAAGCTGAGCTAGACTTTCCAATTAGGAGAAACCTGTATGGAGGATACCCTGGTGGATGAGAGGCTCTCTTGTATATTCCTGGCCCAATTCAATTCCCAGTTGAATACATAGGGGGCTCAGACACACCGCGTGGAGTGGAGGCACTTCCCAGCTGAGCCTAATCAATCAAGAAAAATAATGACTTGCTGTTTTAAGCTGTTATATTTAGGATGAGTTAAAGCAACAGATATAGAAATTCTTAGGTTTTTGAAAATGACATCATGGCCTCCAAACTGATTTCCATGGCAAGAATTCTATACACTGTATGAAGCAATTGGGTAAGAGGGATGGAAAGGCCTTTGAAAAATCCTGAATGTCAAATCAGATATTCACCTATTTCACTTACTTTTGAAGTCTAATGACAGCCAGCACATAAGCTGTTATTTACTCCCATGAGAAAAGAGCCCTAAATGGAGTAATTTATGTATTCACTATATATTGGAATCCTTGTTGAACAAACAACAATAGAGTACATAGAGATTTCTTATCTGATTTTTCTAAGGCTTGACAAGTGGGAGCAGCCAACCTACTACAGAACAATTTTGATTTTTCTTCTGTAACTTAGTGTGATTACCTCTTGGCAGGAGCCTATTGTTAATGATTAGCACTTCTCAAAGTGAGCAAATCTCCCAGCAACTTCCAGATTTACCAGTGGGGATCTGCACCTTGGTGAATAAGTCACATTGCTGGAATGTCAACTGGGGTCTTAATCGGTTCTAACGCTAAGTTCAGATAATCAAAGGTCAGACCCTTTTGCTTTGTGTTAGTAGGGTCCTATTTAGAAGCACTTTGTCTAGAGATTGCCAAAGGGTAGAAGCAAGGTAGTGAAGTCTCCGTGAAAGTACAGGCCAGTCACAGGACATTTTATAAAAGTATTGTATGAGTGTAGAGGGGTTTATACTTATCCTTCACATTTAACATCTTAACCTTATGTGACCAAATGTTACAATGGGGGGCTCTGCATGAATTCACTGTATGTGTTTCGTCCTACACAGAGTCAGCTTGGCCAAGATATATGCTTTAGCCAATGGGATATGAGTAGGCATGATGCAAGCACAGCCATGATAAGCATCTGGACCTTTGAAAGTCAGATATCATGCAATAGAGAAGCTGAGCTAGACTTTCCAATTAGGAGAAACCTGTATGGAGGATACCCTGGTGGATGAGAGGCTCTCTTGTATATTCCTGGCCCAATTCAATTCCCAGTTGAATACATAGGGGGCTCAGACACACCGCGTGGAGTGGAGGCACTTCCCAGCTGAGCCTAATCAATCAAGAAAAATAATGACTTGCTGTTTTAAGCTGTTATATTTAGGATGAGTTAAAGCAACAGATATAGAAATTCTTAGGTTTTTGAAAATGACATCATGGCCTCCAAACTGATTTCCATGGCAAGAATTCTATACACTGTATGAAGCAATTGGGTAAGAGGGATGGAAAGGCCTTTGAAAAATCCTGAATGTCAAATCAGATATTCACCTATTTCACTTACTTTTGAAGTCTAATGACAGCCAGCACATAAGCTGTTATTTACTCCCATGAGAAAAGAGCCCTAAATGGAGTAATTTATGTATTCACTATATATTGGAATCCTTGTTGAACAAACAACAATAGAGTACATAGAGATTTCTTATCTGATTTTTCTAAGGCTTGACAAGTGGGAGCAGCCAACCTACTACAGAACAATTTTGATTTTTTCTTCTGTAACTTAGTGTGATTACCTCTTGGCAGGAGCCTATTGTTAATGATTAGCACTTCTCAAAGTGAGCAAATCTCCCAGCAACTTCCAGATTTACCAGTGGGGATCTGCACCTTGGTGAATAAGTCACATTGCTGGAATGTCAACTGGGGTCTTAATCGGTTCTAACGCTAAGTTCAGATAATCAAAGGTCAGACCCTTTTGCTTTGTGTTAGTAGGGTCCTATTTAGAAGCACTTTGTCTAGAGATTGCCAAAAGGGTAGAAGCAAGGTAGTGAAGTCTCCGTGAAAGTACAGGCAGTCACAGGACATTTTTATTATCATTCTATGAGAACTGTTCTCGACGCAAAGAGTTCTGACATTTCTAAAAGAGATATCGCCAACCCTTTACTTAAAATCTGTATCCTCAGAGTTGGCATTGTTGTTCAGCACAATAGCTTTTACTTTCTAAGCACTAAGGTTCAGAAGCTTTTCACTGTGAGGTAAAAGGTGCCTTCCTACTACAAGGAAGGAACATGTTTTCATTTTCTGGTATTTTTTTTAAACCAAGGAACACATTCGATGATGGAGTGAAATACGAATGAGCTTCCCTTTCCAAATTTGTGGTTAACATCCTTGTTGTTGTCAAGAAACTTCAGACTCAGAGGAGTAAATTTTTATTGAATCTGGAAGAGCTTGCCTGATTAGTTTCTTTTGTACTGACTTATATATGACAGATATGATCTCCAACAAAATTTCAAAGCATAAGAAAACTGAGTGCTCTATGTCTAAAATGTTCCATGGTTCAGAGGGGAAGGTGCCCTTGTGACTATCTAGTGATTTTAATTTGTCTTGGAAACTCAGTGAATTCAGTGAGTAGAAGAAACAAGTGAGTGTTTAAAGGTTTTTGAGGTAACTGAAGGGTAGCAGAATGAGAAACCCCTAAATATGCCACTTGAGTGTTTGATTATTTTGAGCTGTAAAAAACTTGACAAACAGCAAATTCAGTGAAAGACTTTCTCTGCACTCCTCTGATCTACCTAAAGACAAATCCCCCCAAAGAAACTCAATTGTCATCAAGCTCCTCATCAGGAGTTGTGTCCACTAGTGAAGAGTAACTGTTGTCACAGGAGAGGCGACTGGCCATCAACACCACACACATTGTCACAAACCATCATAACTTTTCCTCTCCCAAGCAATTTTTTAAGCACTTCTCAAAGTGAGCAAATCTCCCAGCAACTTCCAGATTTACCAGTGGGGATCTGCACCTTGGTGAATAAGTCACATTGCTGGAATGTCAACTGGGGTCTTAATCGGTTCTAACGCTAAGTTCAGATAATCAAAGGTCAGACCCTTTTGCTTTGTGTTAGTAGGGTCCTATTTAGAAGCACTTTGTCTAGAGATTGCCAAAAGGGTAGAAGCAAGGTAGTGAAGTCTCCGTGAAAGTACAGGCAGTCACAGGACATTTTTATTATCATTCTATGAGAACTGTTCTCGACGCAAAGAGTTCTGACATTTCTAAAAGAGATATCGCCAACCCTTTACTTAAAATCTGTATCCTCAGAGTTGGCATTGTTGTTCAGCACAATAGCTTTTACTTTCTAAGCACTAAGGTTCAGAAGCTTTTCACTGTGAGGTAAAAGGTGCCTTCCTACTACAAGGAAGGAACATGTTTTCATTTTCTGGTATTTTTTTTAAACCAAGGAACACATTCGATGATGGAGTGAAATACGAATGAGCTTCCCTTTCCAAATTTGTGGTTAACATCCTTGTTGTTGTCAAGAAACTTCAGACTCAGAGGAGTAAATTTTTATTGAATCTGGAAGAGCTTGCCTGATTAGTTTCTTTTGTACTGACTTATATATGACAGATATGATCTCCAACAAAATTTCAAAGCATAAGAAAACTGAGTGCTCTATGTCTAAAATGTTCCATGGTTCAGAGGGGAAGGTGCCCTTGTGACTATCTAGTGATTTTAATTTGTCTTGGAAACTCAGTGAATTCAGTGAGTAGAAGAAACAAGTGAGTGTTTAAAGGTTTTTGAGGTAACTGAAGGGTAGCAGAATGAGAAACCCCTAAATATGCCACTTGAGTGTTTGATTATTTTGAGCTGTAAAAAACTTGACAAACAGCAAATTCAGTGAAAGACTTTCTCTGCACTCCTCTGATCTACCTAAAGACAAATCCCCCCAAAGAAACTCAATTGTCATCAAGCTCCTCATCAGGAGTTGTGTCCACTAGTGAAGAGTAACTGTTGTCACAGGAGAGGCGACTGGCCATCAACACCACACACATTGTCACAAACCATCATAACTTTTCCTCTCCCCTAGAAGACATAATGGGCTTCCCTGGTGACTCAGCAGTGAAGAATCCACCTACAATGCAGGAGAGTAGAGTATGATTCCTGGGTCAGGAAGATCCTCTGGAGAAGGAAATGGCAACCCACTCCAGTATTCTCGCTTGGGACATCCCACGGACAGAGGAGCCTAGTGGGTTACAGTTAATAGGACCACAAAGAATCAGACATGACTGAGTAACTGAACGCCAGCAAACAAAGCCTATAGCCCTTTCCCTTTCCAATTAAGGTGGTATTTAATCTTGAATGCTAAGCCACACTGGGCAGTTATTCATTTTTTGCTGGTATCTCCCATGTACACATGAGGAATACATGTGGGTACACCTCTGTTTTTCAGTTGTTAATTCGTCTTTATTACAGGAGTCTCAGATAATATCTCAGAAGGGAAGAAAAATTATTTTTCTCCCCTATAAACTCATTCTATTCAAATTTATTGAACAAAAGTAGATCAATTCTCAGAAATATATGAGGACCTCTAAATGATAATGCTGAAAAATAAGTACAGTATTGTGCTGAAGTAAAATTTCTATGAAATAAGTGGTGATATGTCACTTTTCTTTCTCATTCTCTCTCTCTCACGAGCATTTAATTAAATATAGACTGTTTTCTTGAATTAAAAAACAGTGTATGTATAATATATATGGCTGGGATCTATAAATATGTAACAAACTCAATTCAGAGGAAGGTGCCCTTGTGACTATCTAGTGATTTTAATTTGTCTTGGAAACCGCTGAGTAGAAGAAACAAGTGAGTGTTTAAAGGTTTTTGAGGTAACTGAAGGGTAGCAGAATGAGAAACCCCTAAATATGCCACTTGAGTGTTTGATTATTTTGAGCTGTAAAAAACTTGACAAACAGCAAATTCAGTGAAAGACTTTCTCTGCACTCCTCTGATCTACCTAAAGACAAATCCCCCCAAAGAAACTCAATTGTCATCAAGCTCCTCATCAGGAGTTGTGTCCACTAGTGAAGAGTAACTGTTGTCACAGGAGAGGCGACTGGCCATCAACACCACACACATTGTCACAAACCATCATAACTTTTCCTCTCCCCTAGAAGACATAATGGGCTTCCCTGGTGACTCAGCAGTGAAGAATCCACCTACAATGCAGGAGAGTAGAGTATGATTCCTGGGTCAGGAAGATCCTCTGGAGAAGGAAATGGCAACCCACTCCAGTATTCTCGCTTGGGACATCCCACGGACAGAGGAGCCTAGTGGGTTACAGTTAATAGGACCACAAAGAATCAGACATGACTGAGTAACTGAACGCCAGCAAACAAAGCCTATAGCCCTTTCCCTTTCCAATTAAGGTGGTATTTAATCTTGAATGCTAAGCCACACTGGGCAGTTATTCATTTTTTGCTGGTATCTCCCATGTACACATGAGGAATACATGTGGGTACACCTCTGTTTTTCAGTTGTTAATTCGTCTTTATTACAGGAGTCTCAGATAATATCTCAGAAGGGAAGAAAAATTATTTTTCTCCCCTATAAACTCATTCTATTCAAATTTATTGAACAAAAGTAGATCAATTCTCAGAAATATATGAGGACCTCTAAATGATAATGCTGAAAAATAAGTACAGTATTGTGCTGAAGTAAAATTTCTATGAAATAAGTGGTGATATGTCACTTTTCTTTCTCATTCTCTCTCTCTCACGAGCATTTAATTAAATATAGACTGTTTTCTTGAATTAAAAAACAGTGTATGTATAATATATATGGCTGGGATCTATAAATATGTAACAAACTGAATTCTTTTTTTTCTTCCTTTTTTTTTTTTTTTTGGCCACTTCTATTGGTCTTTCATTTATTTGTTTTCATCCATCTTCATTCTTTGGCCTGTGTGGGCCTCCCATCACAGTGGCCTCTCGCTGGAGAGCACCGGCTCCAGGCACATGCTCTCCAGTGCTCTGGTTCCGTAGTTGGACATGTCGGTCCAGCTGCTCCATGGCACGTGGGATTCTGCCAGGCCAGGGATCGAACCGGTGCCCCTTCTACTGCAAGGCAGCGGCCTTACTCACTGGACCACCAGGGAAGCCCCAGACTGAATTCTAATGTCCACATTTGTACTCATCCTAAAAATCCTTCATTTAGAGTAACAGAGCCACCAAATATTTCCTATGTGCATACTTAAAAAATTCATTAGAAGGACCTAATTTTATAGCAGCATACCTCTTTCAAAGCAGTGAAAACAATTCTGTAGAAGATAAAATTGCCTACAGTGGAATTAACAATGGATTGGGAACGGTTTCTTGTTCTTATTGCATTTTGTCCCAACTTCAACTTGCCAGTTTTCTCATCTAAAAAAATGAGTGTTGGAATCTATCTTATATATATATCTCAGTGGGTTTGTTATGAGACTTAAGTTTGGTGATGTTTACAAACATGATTTCCAAAAGTACAAAACAACATACAAATGTGGAGGCTTACTATTAGAAGCGTTTTTAAGAAGACTCTTTTTATTTTCTACATTAAGCCATGCCTGTTTATCTACATGCTCACAATTCCTATGCCTGTCCATGTGGTGAACCTCATCATTTTTTTTCTTTTCCCCACCATGCCTCTTTTATTTTATACTTATTTTCATCCATCTTTTATTATTATTATTATTATTTGAACCTCCTATTGCAGTGGCCTCTCTCACTGCAAAGCACCTGCTCTGGGCGCTTGAGCTCGAGCGTTGGCTGGTATTTGAACATGCCAGTCCAGCCGATCTGTGACATGTGGGATCTCCCCGGGCCAGGGATCGAACCCATGTCCCCTGCACTGCAAGGCAGACTCTACCCACTGGACCACTAGGGAATCCCTGAACCTTATCCTTAAGGAGACCTGATGGAAACATCTTCCCTGGAAAATAGAAATCAAAAAGCATACCTGTGAATGCCACATTAAACTGTATTTTAGCTTGTATGGAAAAGTCATATATTACTTTCTGTAGGGAAAACCTGAAGGAATAATCTAAGGCCACTTCAACACTCAGAGTTTAAGCAGCTACTGAGAAAGGCTCAGAAGAAGAGAATGGGGTAAAGCATGAAACTTCAAGTGGTTGAATCATAGCCAGGAAAAGATGCAGATTTATATGCAAGCAGCCTTTCGCATGTCTACAGCAATATTCTCTCCAGTGATCGCGTAAACCATTTGGGGTATAATAAAGAGACAGGAGAAAGAGTCAAAAGAGACAAATAGAAAGAGGAAATGTCCAGTCATGAAAAACTGTATATAGGCAAGGATTGCTAACACACCTCTGTGAATCTGCACAAACCATATTCTGTTCGGAGAAAATTAAATCAAAAACGTGCCTTCATGGAGGGCAGACGACACAACGAGGTGGCTCAGTGTGTGAGCCCAGGTGGAGGTTTTTGGCTGTTCAAGGGTGGGGGCAATCTGACAGAAAAAAGCACTGTGCACAACCTATATGAAAACCTGGAAATTACAGACACAGGCAAGTTTGATTTCCAAGAAAGGAAATCTTGTGACACAAACGGATGGGAGGCATGCCCCAAATTTACACACATCATATCCAATGAGATCATTATTCTTTGGACTTTGAGCAAATACGGGTGACAGAAAGTAGCAGCAGTGTTTGATGTTTAAGAACAACAAAAAATATATAAATAAGAAAAAAATTAAAGTGGGATTGATAGTTTCCTCCTCTCCACAAATATAAAATAATAAGAATAGCACAGTGATGTTTTCATTATTACTCTGGGAAAATACCTGCCTCTGGGTGATGTGGTTTCTATACAAGAATAACAACAAAATAACAACAAAAGCTCAGCATACTCTTTTACCAAATATATATGTATATTTTCTTCTGTTATAAAGAAAAAAGAAAAACCTGAAAGATGGTGAGTCCAGTGTTTCATGTACAGCATTGTCAACTCATCTGCCAGAGATGAGAAAGCTGACAGCCCTCTGGAGGGCTTGAGCTGAGGCTGCGTGCAGAAGTCTGGAACAGCAGAGACCTGATCCTGCATGTAATGAGACCAAACAGAGCTGGGAGGGAAACTTGCAAGCCCCCTCAGACAAAGAATCAAGCCGCCAGCTGCCTGCCTGTCATGCTTTACCTTCTTCTTCAGTGGCCTTCCTTTTCTGCAGTCGTCAGGGAGACTTGAAAAGGCTGCAGTGGAAACTTAGGTCAGCAGCCATATAGGTCACAGTGTAAATATATTCACTTATTTATCCATTTATTCAACATTTATCAAAAGCTTGCCATGTGCCCGGTGCTGTGCAACGTGTTTGGGAGGCAAGGATAAATAAGACACACTTTCCACTAGTTTAAGGCTACTAGAAGTCAGAAGGGGGAACATGAAACTTCAAGTGGTTGAATCATAGCCAGGAAAAGATGCAGATTTATATGCAAGCAGCCTTGCATGTCTACAGCAATATTCTCTCCAGTGATCGCGTAAACCATTTGGGGTATAATAAAGAGACAGGAGAAAGAGTCAAAAGAGACAAATAGAAAGAGGAAATGTCCAGTCATGAAAAACTGTATATAGGCAAGGATTGCTAACACACCTCTGTGAATCTGCACAAACCATATTCTGTTCGGAGAAAATTAAATCAAAAACGTGCCTTCATGGAGGGCAGACGACACAACGAGGTGGCTCAGTGTGTGAGCCCAGGTGGAGGTTTTTGGCTGTTCAAGGGTGGGGGCAATCTGACAGAAAAAAGCACTGTGCACAACCTATATGAAAACCTGGAAATTACAGACACAGGCAAGTTTGATTTCCAAGAAAGGAAATCTTGTGACACAAACGGATGGGAGGCATGCCCCAAATTTACACACATCATATCCAATGAGATCATTATTCTTTGGACTTTGAGCAAATACGGGTGACAGAAAGTAGCAGCAGTGTTTGATGTTTAAGAACAACAAAAAATATATAAATAAGAAAAAAATTAAAGTGGGATTGATAGTTTCCTCCTCTCCACAAATATAAAATAATAAGAATAGCACAGTGATGTTTTCATTATTACTCTGGGAAAATACCTGCCTCTGGGTGATGTGGTTTCTATACAAGAATAACAACAAAATAACAACAAAAGCTCAGCATACTCTTTTACCAAATATATATGTATATTTTCTTCTGTTATAAAGAAAAAAGAAAAACCTGAAAGATGGTGAGTCCAGTGTTTCATGTACAGCATTGTCAACTCATCTGCCAGAGATGAGAAAGCTGACAGCCCTCTGGAGGGCTTGAGCTGAGGCTGCGTGCAGAAGTCTGGAACAGCAGAGACCTGATCCTGCATGTAATGAGACCAAACAGAGCTGGGAGGGAAACTTGCAAGCCCCCTCAGACAAAGAATCAAGCCGCCAGCTGCCTGCCTGTCATGCTTTACCTTCTTCTTCAGTGGCCTTCCTTTTCTGCAGTCGTCAGGGAGACTTGAAAAGGCTGCAGTGGAAACTTAGGTCAGCAGCCATATAGGTCACAGTGTAAATATATTCACTTATTTATCCATTTATTCAACATTTATCAAAAGCTTGCCATGTGCCCGGTGCTGTGCAACGTGTTTGGGAGGCAAGGATAAATAAGACACACTTTCCACTAGGGAGCCTTCATAACTTGATGGGGGAAGTGAAGACATATATGTACCAACTGCCATGTGTATGTGGATTATGCAGGTACATTTCAAGCCAGCTAAAACCTCTAGCCACAAACATTTCAGTATAAACAACACTGTTAAATTAAAAATATGTATCTTTACTAGTTTATCTCTTTTTTTTCTTGGACATCGTTAAATTTTTAAATTTCTTTTTTGTTTGTTCATCTTGTATTGATATATTCCTGGTAGCTCAGATGGGTAAAGGATCCACCTGCAATGCAAAGGATCCAGATTTGATCTCTGTATCAGGAACATCCCCTGGAGAAAGGAATGGCAACCCACCCCAGTATTTTTGCCTGGAGAATTTCATGGAGAAGGGAGCCTGGTGGACTACAGAGTCAGACAGGACTGAGAAATTAAACTGTGATAGCCAATTAACAATGCTGGATACATGTATATGTCTGGCTGAATCCCTTTGCTGTTCACCTAAAACTAGTTTCTTTATCTTTAAAGCTTGAGGAAAATCTCCAGGAAAAGGTTTGGATCTTGTGTATAAAATTGGTTAGGCATGAAAGTCTTTAAATTAAAAAGTTATAAAAATTGGCTTGATGAACTAGGTGTTAATTGGCATCTTTGTTATATCTAAATCACATCGTAGTCATATACATATCTTTCTCATGCAAATATAACTGGGATAGGCATCTCTGCATTCTGGGAAAGCAGTATAATCACATATCTACTCCTTCTTTTAAAAAAAAAAACAGAAAGGGTTGAGTAGAACAAAGACATTGCTCTGGCTGCTTCCCAGCAGGAAACAGTCAACCTTAAGCATGTTTAAGTAGGCTTGTGAGGGAGGCTCAAGTGTTAAATCATATAATTTTATTAAGAGAGATACCTGAGGAACTGGGGAGTTCTAGCTATAATCATATACTTGAAAAGGCAAGGAACAAAGCACAAGTACTTTTCCTCCTTTTATTTAAAATAGAAAACATTTATAATTAACAATTAATCCCTCCTAAAGGCACTTAGTGATTTCTTTAAAAAAAAAAAAAATCACCATTGTGGTTTGCTGCAGCAATCAAAAAATTCATATTCAAATGGAAAGAAGTACTTATTCCACTAATGTAAATGGCAGTAGAGATGGAATTTGAAAATTGAGTTCTTAATCAACTTTGCCATTTGTAAGAGACTTGCTAAATTCTTGAGGGGGAAAAAAGAGGACAGTGATGTGCTGGCAGCACTACTCTGCAGGGCCTTGACTTTGTCCATAGTGATCCCTCTTTTGCTCTCTGACTCCCTACACATCAGACCCTAATGTGTAAAACTGGACAATATTATAGAATGGTTGTTCTCTTATAAAATCTGAAAGCAGATACCTTATCATGGGAAGAAAGTGACTAGTCTTACAAGTTGGCTTAGGGTAGAAAAAACTATGAATTAGCAATAGGTTGCATTTCTATTGATACTTACATTTACTTATTTAATTTTCTGATGTTTCAGTTTCTTCATTAGTAAGATGAGCATCAATTCTGACAGAATTGAAAGGTTTAAGCACCCAGAAAAGCACTTCTCAAGTGCCGATGTGTCTGTGAATCTCCACTGAATACTGTTACAATGCAGAATCTGCTTTAGTAGGTCTGAGTTGAGGCCCAATATTGTGCACTTCCAGGTGATGCCAATGTTGTGCTGACCTATGCATCCCCATGGAGTAACAAGGTTATAAAAAAACACACTGCTCAACTGTCATTTCCAGGAACGAGTTCAACAAAGATCTCCCATGACATATGCTCTATGGCCATGTGAATTTGCTGTTTCTCCATCTCCCTTAATCAGAGGGGGCCCTATGACCACTTGTCCAAATAGACTTCAGTGAGAGAGGGAGGAAAAATAAGAGATTGAGAGAGAGAAATATCAAAGAACGTGGAGGCATTGGTCATGCAATGTAAGTGATGGAACAGTAGCTCTTTCAGTTCCAGTTGATGCCACATGGATCAGAATACCAGCTAGTATATATAGTAGGCTGTAGGAATGTAGAAATGAAAAAAAGAGTTCTTGTTTTTGTAAAACTAACACAGTTGATAAATACTACAATAGATACTAGATATATAGGATCATGTATCATATTATTATGTCAAATACTCTTCCAAAGAAGATCTCTTTAAAGAAAAAATCACCATTGTGGTTTGCTGCAGCAATCAAAAAATTCATATTCAAATGGAAAGAAGTACTTATTCCACTAATGTAAATGGCAGTAGAGATGGAATTTGAAAATTGAGTTCTTAATCAACTTTGCCATTTGTAAGAGACTTGCTAAATTCTTGAGGGGGAAAAAAGAGGACAGTGATGTGCTGGCAGCACTACTCTGCAGGGCCTTGACTTTGTCCATAGTGATCCCTCTTTTGCTCTCTGACTCCCTACACATCAGACCCTAATGTGTAAAACTGGACAATATTATAGAATGGTTGTTCTCTTATAAAATCTGAAAGCAGATACCTTATCATGGGAAGAAAGTGACTAGTCTTACAAGTTGGCTTAGGGTAGAAAAAACTATGAATTAGCAATAGGTTGCATTTCTATTGATACTTACATTTACTTATTTAATTTTCTGATGTTTCAGTTTCTTCATTAGTAAGATGAGCATCAATTCTGACAGAATTGAAAGGTTTAAGCACCCAGAAAAGCACTTCTCAAGTGCCGATGTGTCTGTGAATCTCCACTGAATACTGTTACAATGCAGAATCTGCTTTAGTAGGTCTGAGTTGAGGCCCAATATTGTGCACTTCCAGGTGATGCCAATGTTGTGCTGACCTATGCATCCCCATGGAGTAACAAGGTTATAAAAAAACACACTGCTCAACTGTCATTTCCAGGAACGAGTTCAACAAAGATCTCCCATGACATATGCTCTATGGCCATGTGAATTTGCTGTTTCTCCATCTCCCTTAATCAGAGGGGGCCCTATGACCACTTGTCCAAATAGACTTCAGTGAGAGAGGGAGGGAAAAAATAAAAAAGAGATTGAGAGAGAGAAATATCAAAGAACGTGGAGGCATTGGTCATGCAATGTAAGTGATGGAACAGTAGCTCTTTCAGTTCCAGTTGATGCCACATGGATCAGAATACCAGCTAGTATATATAGTAGGCTGTAGGAATGTAGAAATGAAAAAAAGAGTTCTTGTTTTTGTAAAACTAACACAGTTGATAAATACTACAATAGATACTAGATATATAGGATCATGTATCATATTATTATGTCAAATACTCTTCCAAATGCTTTACATACGCAATCTCCTTTTATCTTTGAAGCATCTTGTGAGGTAAATGCTATAATTAACTACATTTTCAGATGAGGTATAGAATATTAGAAAATTTCAATCACTTGTCTGTGAACTCACATTTGAGAAGAGGTGGAACTGGGATATGAAAGCAAATGTGTTTGATTCCAGGGAAAGCATAAAAATAGAGAAACTGCCAGAGAATGATACTTTATGAGAAACTATCTAAAAGAAAAGATAGCTAAACTGAATCTTAACGGGAAAGTCAGAGAGGTGAAGTTTAGAGTGGGAGAGGAATCAGATAAAAAGGGCAACAGGCACAACAGTTAAGCATAATGGAAGAAGGGCACACTGATGAGTAAGTAGGCTAGGAGGGCTGAAGAAACAGAACATAATTCTGGAGTGGAAAGCTTTGTGCTGTGCATTGCATGCTTTTAAGATGACAAAGTATACGTAATTAAAAACATTTTAAAGATTATTAGCCTTGGTGAAAATACATTGAAGAAGTTTACTTTTAGAGATGGGAGACAAGTTTGAAGACCGTTGGAATATTATAGGCAAAATATAATTTTATTCTAAACTAAGAAATGGTACAAGGAAGGAAACACTGGTTCTAAAGATACTTTGAGGATACTAACAAGTGTCATGATAATAACAATAATAATAAGTAATATTTATTATTTCCTTTAGTATGATTTGGTAAGCTAAAAAATTCCCCCTTACAAGATAAAAATATACATGCTCTAATCTCTGAAACCTGTGAATATTATCTTGCATAGATAAAAAGGATATTCTGTATAGAATATTAGGAATGTTAGAATATTTTGTATAGAATATATGAATATTATCTTGTATAGATAAAAAATATGTGATTATTTAAAAGATCTCGACACAGTCAGATTCTCCTAGATTGTCTGGGTGGGCCCTAAATACAATCACATGCATCTTCATATGTTGTTGCTTAGTTGCTAAGTCATGTCCCAATCTTTGGTGACTCCCATGGACTCTAGCCTACCAGGTTCCTCTGTCCATGGGATTTCTGAGACAAGAAAACTGAAGTGGGTTGCTGTTTCCTTCTCCAGGGGATATTTATGACCCATGGATAGAAACTTCATCTCTTGCATTTTAAGTGGATTCTTTACCACTGAGCCACCTGGGAAGCCCTTAGTCTCATAAGAAGGAGGCGGAAGGTTAGTTCATACACACACACACACACACAACCACACACACACAAAGAAAAGATGATGTAAGATGCAGGCAGAGAATTGAAGTATGCAGCCATAAGTTCAAAAATGCTGGCAGATGCCAGATGATGGAAGAGAATCGAAGAATGGACCATTTAATGAATGGATGAGAAAGCTTTGATATAAAGGAGCCAGAGATGGTGAAATGACAAAAGAAATAGTATCAAAGAGTTCAAAGGGAGCATTCAAGGAGAAGGAAGCTATGGAAGAATAGGGAAGACAGAAACAGAAAGCTGGCTCATGAATACGGAAAGGCAAAATGGTGTGGTAAGGAGATACGAGACAGGACATATGACTGGGAAGAGTCACAGTTGAGATATATATTTCTGGAGGATATTTTTTGAAGACTCTTTTATTATAAATTACAAAAGCATATATAATAAGTAGCAAAATAAAAGTCTATTTCATTCTAATATATTATTTGAAATAATTTAACCTGGTAATATAACCATTTGTGATTTAGAGGAAAAATAAAATTCTAATCAGAGAAACAATTTCTATAACTAAAAGACACCTGTGTCCAGATTTCTGCTTGGCAGTCAAGATCATTAGAAATATGAAAAAGGCATTTGTCTTCTCTGAAGTTTGCTGTACTCATTTAAATGATGAAAATAGTATACACACACACACACACACACACACACAAAGCAAGAGATTAAGAGATGGACTACAGGAAGATAGAGAGATTTGCTCTAAATTTTCTGTGAAAAAAATAAAATGTATATTAAAGGGGAAAAAGGCAGACATAAATTGTAGTATTTAGGGATGCTCATTTGTGGTGAAAAACTGTGAAGAAACAAATTTGTTATCATAAATGTCAAATGACCAGTTACCTATTTGGTGAGAAGGACACTTGTGTTTGGGATGGGGCAACCGAAGGGGGCTTCCAGGGTGTCTGACAAAATTTTATTTCATGACCTGGGTGATGATAACAAGGGTATTTATCCTATAGAATATATTAGGGCACACGTATTTTGAGGTATTTTTCTATATTTGCTTTAGATTTTATAATAAAAAGGAAAAAAGACTAGAGAAGACTAACTAAAATCAGAGAATAATTGCCTTGGAAACCATAAATTCACAGAGGGTTTTAAGTATTAAAGTTCAAAAGCAACATTTATTGTATAACATTTCCCTTAGCCTCTGTGGAACAACTGACCTATTATTTATTGGAATAAAAGAAAGACAACTAAATAACTTTTTGCATAATAGTTGTCACTGAATAAGTTCAAAAGACTGGAGATGAGAAAGCAGCTAATCAGTGGTAGGTTAAATGTAGTAAACCGCCTAAGGAATGGTACCCTGAGCAGTCCGGGCTACAACATGCTTGGCTAGTGAATTACTGGCCCTTACAGCCAACAGAAAGTCAGTTCAGCTGTTCAGTTTCTTCAGGTGTACACTTAGTCAAATAAAAAGATGCCAACCATATTCATGGGATCACTGGAAAACAGTCTACAAAAGCTGCAGGGTGATATTTGGGAAATGGCATTACTATACTAGAAAAAAAAAGAAAGTCCCTCAGCTGTGTCCGACTCTTCAGCCTCGTGGACTATAGCCCACTGGGTTCCTTTGTCCATGGGATTCTCTAGGCAGGAATACTGAAGTGGGTTTCCTTTCCTTTCTCCAGGGGATCTTCCTGACCCAGGGACTGAAACTGGGCCTCCTGTGCTGTGGTAGATTCTCTACCATCTGAGGCACCAGGGGAGCCACAATCTAAACCAGCATTGGCCAATAGCTTATGGTTAAGGGGAAATAACTTACTGAACCACTAAGGATTCTTATATTAATATTTGAGTAGCTGGAGAGATGGAGAGAGAGAGAGGGGGAGGTTAGTATCAAGGAAAGAATGAGCACATAGCTTAACGTTCCAATATTAAAAGATAAAACTGAATCCCCAGATATGTGTTGGCTATTTCTGCTTGAATGTGTCATAAGCACCTAATATATATTTGTTCAAAAGAATCTCATATTCCTGCTCAAAGACAATGTCTCTTGCTAACATTCCTATCTCTATGCATGGTACCATCTCCATGTGAATTTTCAGAAACAGGCAATCTTTGTTCCTCTCCACTATTTGTCTCTAATCAGTGGCCAAATAATTTGATTCTGGACTTTTGAAAAACCTCTTGCATCTTTTCACTTAAGAGAAGAAAACACCACTTGAATTTATTACTTCTCTTTATTTTTGCTTTCAACCTCATAATTTAAGCTCATATATTTCTTGGGTGAATTAACTCTTCACCAATACTACTTTATTTTCATTATGTGAAAAAAATTACATTTACTTTTCTTGTATGTACTAATGATATCATGTAACTCTTTACAGACAAAACTAAAACCACAGAAAACCATCTTTATAATGCATCATCCAGGGCATAATGTTAAAATTCCTCAAATAGGTTAATTCATGCCTCTTCACACTTCCTTACCTGCATGTCTGTTTTTGTCTACTCTCCTTTCCCCACTCTTCAATCAGTCATTTGGGATTCCTCCTCTATATATACTGTATTATATCATCTTGTCCCTTTATTCTAATCGCCTTCTGTAACTCAGTGCTGCTTAAACTTGAGCAGCCATCAGAATCACAGCAGGGGGTCTGTTAGAATATGGATTGCTAGATACCACTTTCAGAGTTTCTGATTTAGTAGGTCTAGGGAGGAGGGGTTCTCAAGTTGCACAGAGGTAAAGAATCAACCTGCCAATGAAGTAGATACAAGAGATATGAGCTCGGCTTCCCTGGTGGTCCAGTGGGTAAGGACACCGCCTTGCTGTGCAAAGGGCACTGGTTTGATCCCTGACCTGGGAAGATCCCATGTGCCATGGAGCGACTGGACCAATGTGTCCAATTACTGAGTCGGAGCTCTGGAGCACATGCGTGCTCTGCAACAACAGAGGCCACTGTGATGGGAGGCCCACATGAACCAAAGAACAAAGATGGATGAAAATAGATCAATGAAAGACCAATAGAAATGGCCTGCCCGCCCCACTCCCTCCCCAACCTGCCCCCCCACCCACAAAAAAAGAGATATGAGCTCTATTTCTGGGACAGGAAGATACCCTGGAGGTGGAAATGGCAACCCACTCCAGTATTCTTGCCTGAAAATTTTCATGGACAGAGGAACCTGGTGGGGTATAATCCATGTGGTTGCAAAGAATCAGACACGACTGAGCACACACATAAACCCTACAATACAAGGTCTGAGATGGGATCTAAAACTTTACTCTTCTAACAGTTTTCCAGGATGGGCTGATGCTGATGCTGGTTTGTGGATAGTGTTCTGAGAATCACTGAACAAAATATGTTCACTCTACGTTTTTTTATAACTACTTCTCTTTATTTTTGCTTTCAACCTCATAATTTAAGCTCATATATTTCTTGGGTGAATTAACTCTTCACCAATACTACTTTATTTTCATTATGTGAAAAAAATTACATTTACTTTTCTTGTATGTACTAATGATATCATGTAACTCTTTACAGACAAAACTAAAACCACAGAAAACCATCTTTATAATGCATCATCCAGGGCATAATGTTAAAATTCCTCAAATAGGTTAATTCATGCCTCTTCACACTTCCTTACCTGCATGTCTGTTTTTGTCTACTCTCCTTTCCCCACTCTTCAATCAGTCATTTGGGATTCCTCCTCTATATATACTGTATTATATCATCTTGTCCCTTTATTCTAATCGCCTTCTGTAACTCAGTGCTGCTTAAACTTGAGCAGCCATCAGAATCACAGCAGGGGGTCTGTTAGAATATGGATTGCTAGATACCACTTTCAGAGTTTCTGATTTAGTAGGTCTAGGGAGGAGGGGTTCTCAAGTTGCACAGAGGTAAAGAATCAACCTGCCAATGAAGTAGATACAAGAGATATGAGCTCGGCTTCCCTGGTGGTCCAGTGGGTAAGGACACCGCCTTGCTGTGCAAAGGGCACTGGTTTGACCCCTGACCTGGGAAGATCCCATGTGCCATGGAGCGACTGGACCAATGTGTCCAATTACTGAGTCGGAGCTCTGGAGCACATGCGTGCTCTGCAACAACAGAGGCCACTGTGATGGGAGGCCCACATGAACCAAAGAACAAAGATGGATGAAAATAGATCAATGAAAGACCAATAGAAATGGCCTGCCCGCTCCCCTCCCTCCCCAACTCGACCCCCACTCAAAATAAAAGAGATATGAGCTCTATTTCTGGGACAGGAAGATACCCTGGAGGTGGAAATGGCAACCCACTCCAGTATTCTTGCCTGAAAATTTTCATGGACAGAGGAACCTGGTGGGGTATAATCCATGTGGTTGCAAAGAATCAGACACGACTGAGCACACACACATAAACCCTACAATACAAGGTCTGAGATGGGATCTAAAACTTTACTCTTCTAACAGTTTTCCAGGATGGGCTGATGCTGATGCTGGTTTGTGGATAGTGTTCTGAGAATCACTGAACAAAATATGTTCACTCTACGTTTATTTCTACAATAAACCTATCCCTTAAGGTTTCATTCATCGTCATTTACTTCTATCTCTGGACAAGTGTCCCCAGTCCAAAGACATCAGGACATTTCCCTTTGCTCTGAATGTCCATACTGCCAAATGTCTATATTTCTTATAACACTTAACATAGCCCATTTTTCATGCAGTCCTGTGCTAGAATTCAATCTTTCCTGTAGAGTGTATACTCTCAGAGGGCAGTACCATGTTTACAATTTTTAAATCACAGTGCCAAAAATGGTGTCCTGTCTATGAGACAGAAAATGTTTTCTCATTAGTAAATAAATACATTTGAAAGAGGACATAATGAGGTTGCCACAGAACCTACTGACAGATAAACTGGCGAGGTAATAAGCCACCTTTTGGTGCAAAGCTTGGTTTTCACTTTGCCTGTGGCCATGCTTTGCCAATGAATCTGGGTCTCTTGCTGTGCTTCCATCTGTTGGAACCAATCACAGTACTTTAGGGCAAAATATTGGGGCAAAATATTTAAGCACTCTAATTAAAGCATTTTATCATCTGACAACAAAAAAAGAAGGTGGCATTTGCTGCTTAAATATCACGTATTTCACTGTGTTTTCTGCTTTCCTTCAGAGGAAGAGTACATTTCATAGCAAAGTGATCTTCAATGGGAAGATTCGTGGGCTCAGGGGAAATGGAGAACAAGGTGGCAGGTGATGGGCATGCTGAAGTGCGGCATAACTGATTGTTTCTGCCAAAGAACACTTGAACAGATATTTGATCCATCTGCCATTAGTGAAACTGACTTAATCCTTTCTTTTGATTCTTAAGTCAGGATCAACCACTATGTAAGGCATTTGATCCTCATGTTTTTCCTCTTGCTCTCTTTAGGAAGTGGCATGTCGTTCTAGAAGACAGGTTGAGAAAAGAGGAGTCCTGTGTTCTAGTGGGTTATAATCCATGTGGTTGCAAAGAATCAGACACGACTGAGCACACACATAAACCCTAGAGGTCTGAGATGGGATCTAAAACTTTACTCTTCTAACAGTTTTCCAGGATGGGCTGATGCTGATGCTGGTTTGTGGATAGTGTTCTGAGAATCACTGAACAAAATATGTTCACTCTACGTTTATTTCTACAATAAACCTATCCCTTAAGGTTTCATTCATCGTCATTTACTTCTATCTCTGGACAAGTGTCCCCAGTCCAAAGACATCAGGACATTTCCCTTTGCTCTGAATGTCCATACTGCCAAATGTCTATATTTCTTATAACACTTAACATAGCCCATTTTTCATGCAGTCCTGTGCTAGAATTCAATCTTTCCTGTAGAGTGTATACTCTCAGAGGGCAGTACCATGTTTACAATTTTTAAATCACAGTGCCAAAAATGGTGTCCTGTCTATGAGACAGAAAATGTTTTCTCATTAGTAAATAAATACATTTGAAAGAGGACATAATGAGGTTGCCACAGAACCTACTGACAGATAAACTGGCGAGGTAATAAGCCACCTTTTGGTGCAAAGCTTGGTTTTCACTTTGCCTGTGGCCATGCTTTGCCAATGAATCTGGGTCTCTTGCTGTGCTTCCATCTGTTGGAACCAATCACAGTACTTTAGGGCAAAATATTGGGGCAAAATATTTAAGCACTCTAATTAAAGCATTTTATCATCTGACAACAAAAAAAGAAGGTGGCATTTGCTGCTTAAATATCACGTATTTCACTGTGTTTTCTGCTTTCCTTCAGAGGAAGAGTACATTTCATAGCAAAGTGATCTTCAATGGGAAGATTCGTGGGCTCAGGGGAAATGGAGAACAAGGTGGCAGGTGATGGGCATGCTGAAGTGCGGCATAACTGATTGTTTCTGCCAAAGAACACTTGAACAGATATTTGATCCATCTGCCATTAGTGAAACTGACTTAATCCTTTCTTTTGATTCTTAAGTCAGGATCAACCACTATGTAAGGCATTTGATCCTCATGTTTTTCCTCTTGCTCTCTTTAGGGAAGTGGCATGTCATTCTAGAAGACAGGTTGAGAAAAGAGGAGTCCTGTGTTCTAGTTTTACTGCTGCCCTGATGTAGTGATGAAATATTTTTATCTCACTAGTCTTTGTAGACCTTATCTATCAAATGACAGTGAAGGGTATGTTCCATTTATTTCTGAAACTTCATAAACTGATTCCTTTTCTCATGAGAGAAGTAGCCTCTATGATGCCATAATGTAATGTACTGTTGGCCTGAAAAGCTTAATGAAACCTTTGACAACCAGTTTTTATTTGAGTGAAGAAGAGCATGCTCATTACATATATTATGACTTAATATATTTAGCTTATAAACTGCTATTTATATTATTCAATCACTTCCATCTATCAATATGACAGAACTACTCAATGCAGTTAAGAGGTACTCTCAGCACAACTGCCAGTTCACCAATTGCTCACCTACAGAAGCTACACCTCTTTTATATTAAATAGCACTACTTTTGTTGTTATTATTCCATTAGGAGGTCATAAAAACATGGGTGAAACATGGTTGAACACCATTTTGAACTTAGAACAAAGCCCAATAGCATATTTCAAATGTAATGCTAAAATAGTAAAGTGAAAACCGATATGAAATGATCAAACTACACGAAGGAAAAAAGGCACAACATGGACCTCTCTGCAGGGATGATAAAAGATCAATGCCATTCTATTAGTTTCAACTTTGAGTTGAAACTTTCATAAGTTTCTCTGCTCTGTTGCCCTTATTTCCTAATCTTTTATAGTGTTCTGTCCTTGATGCTGGGAAAGATTGAAGGCAAGAGGAGAAGAGGTAGCAGACGATGAGATGGTTTAGATAGCATTACAAACTCAATGGACGTGAATTTGAGCAGACTCTGGGAGGCAGTGAAGGACAGGGAAGCCTGGTGTGCTGCAGTCCATAAAGTCACAAAGATTCGGACACATCTTAATGACACAACAAAAACAATATGCTTCCAATATTTCTAGATGAGAAAACTGAAATTCAGAAATTGTTTAACATCCATTATAAGGTGGAATAAATACATTACAGAACACGAGTTATGAATCATTCTTTCCCTTACAAACCAACACCAATTCTCTGAAAGTGTTGGGATGCTCATTAGTCCAGTAAATATATAATTATAGCTACAAATTCCATGAGAAGAGACATTTATTCAATAACTCTGTGTCTTCCACAATTTTTACTATAGTATTTTCACAATATATTCTGGGAAAATTTACTTTCTCTAAATTCTTTACATTAATTCAGGATTTCATTGATTTTCCAAAATTGGCACATCATTGTTCATGGTGTTCTAACAAGTTGAAAATCTTGGATATTATAAATTATTAAGATCCACCTCATTTTAAAATGTATGATCAAAATGGAGAAATAATGACAAGGTTTATCATGTTTTCTGGTTTATTATTAATAACTTTAAAATTATAATGTTTAAAGTAAAACTAAAAACTGTATTAGAGTTTATAAAGAATTAGAATAAATAAGAATAGCAAAACAGTAGGGTGGGAAAAGAAAGTACATAAGCCTAAGGTTCTGATATTGCATGTCAGGTAGTAATAATATCACTTGAAAGTAGATGATGATAAATTGAAAACATATGCTATAAACCCTAAAGATACCACTCAAATAAAACAATGATGGGCTTTCCCAGTGGCTCAATGGGTAAAGAAGTTGCATGCAATGCAGGGAACATAGGAGACAAGGGTTCAATCCTTGGGTTGAGAAGATCCTCTGGAGAGGGAAATGGCAATCCACTCCAGTATTCTTGCCTGAAAAGTCCTCTGAACAGAGAAGCCTGATGGGCTACAGTCCACAGGGTCATAAAGAGTTGGACGTGACTGAGTGACCAAGCATGCATACTTAACAAACCAACGAAGAATATAAATGAATTATTTAAAAATATTGTGAATCCAAAATAGAGAAAAAACAACAAAAAGGAACAAACATATGGGGGAAATATAAGACAAATAGCAAGGCAATATTTCTAAACTCAGTTACATCAATGATCACATTAAATAGTCTAACTATCTTGATAAAAAAGCAGAGATTGTCAGGTAGTAAAAGGATGGAAAGAGGCATATATCACTTGCTAGTAATAAAAATGGAATGACTACATTAATATGAGACACAGTAGATTTAAAAACAAAGAATATATGTATGAGGGCTTCCCTGGTGGTCCAGTGGGTAAGGACACCGCCTTGCAGTGCAAGGGGTGCCAGTTTGATCTCTGGCCCGGGAAGATCCCACGTGCCACGGAGCGGCTGGACTGATGTGTCCAATCACCGAGCCAGAGCTCTGGAGTGCATGTGCCCAGAGCCGGTGCTCTGCGACAACAGAGGCCACTGTGATGGGAGGTCCACACGGGCCAAGGAACAAAGATGGATGAAAATAGATAAATGAAAGACCAATAGAAGTGACCTGCCTGCCCCTCTCCCTTCCCAACCCGCCCCCGCCAAAATAAATAAATAACAAATATTTTAAAAAAAAGAATGTATGTATGAATACATATAATTTTATAATTATAAGAGGCAATTTTTAAAGATAATATAATAATAATAAATATTTATGTAGTAAATTATAGAACTTCAAAATATTTAAAGCAAAACCAGTCAAAATACAGGCACTAACAAAGAAATTTGTTAATACAATTATAGTGGTTTAGCCGCTAAATCGTGTCTGACTCTTTTGCAACCCCATGCACTGGAGCCCACCGGTTTCCTCTGTCCATGGGATTTCCCAAGCTTGAATACTGGAGTTGCCATTTCCTTCTCCAGGTAGAGATATTCATGACTCAAGGATCAAACCCGCATTCTACTGCCAATTGGACAGCATATGAGGGAAATGGCAATCCACTCCAGTATTCTTGCCTGAAAAGTCCTCTGAACAGAGAAGCCTGATGGGCTACAGTCCACAGGGTCATAAAGAGTTGGACGTGACTGAGTGACCAAGCATGCATACTTAACAAACCAACGAAGAATATAAATGAATTATTTAAAAATATTGTGAATCCAAAATAGAGAAAAAACAACAAAAAGGAACAAACATATGGGGGAAATATAAGACAAATAGCAAGGCAATATTTCTAAACTCAGTTACATCAATGATCACATTAAATAGTCTAACTATCTTGATAAAAAAGCAGAGATTGTCAGGTAGTAAAAGGATGGAAAGAGGCATATATCACTTGCTAGTAATAAAAATGGAATGACTACATTAATATGAGACACAGTAGATTTAAAAACAAAGAATATATGTATGAGGGCTTCCCTGGTGGTCCAGTGGGTAAGGACACCGCCTTGCAGTGCAAGGGGTGCCAGTTTGATCTCTGGCCCGGGAAGATCCCACGTGCCACGGAGCGGCTGGACTGATGTGTCCAATCACCGAGCCAGAGCTCTGGAGTGCATGTGCCCAGAGCCGGTGCTCTGCGACAACAGAGGCCACTGTGATGGGAGGTCCACACGGGCCAAGGAACAAAGATGGATGAAAATAGATAAATGAAAGACCAATAGAAGTGACCTGCCTGCCCCTCTCCCTTCCCAACCCGCCCCCGCCAAAATAAATAAATAACAAATATTTTAAAAAAAAGAATGTATGTATGAATACATATAATTTTATAATTATAAGAGGCAATTTTTAAAGATAATATAATAATAATAAATATTTATGTAGTAAATTATAGAACTTCAAAATATTTAAAGCAAAAACCAGTCAAAATACAGGCACTAACAAAGAAATTTGTTAATACAATTATAGTGGTTTAGCCGCTAAATCGTGTCTGACTCTTTTGCAACCCCATGCACTGGAGCCCACCGGTTTCCTCTGTCCATGGGATTTCCCAAGCTTGAATACTGGAGTTGCCATTTCCTTCTCCAGGTAGAGATATTCATGACTCAAGGATCAAACCCGCATCTACTGCATTGGCAGGCATATTCTTGAGCATTGAACCATCAAAAAAGCCCTACAAGTGTAGTTGGGGAATTTCAAAGCATATGTCTCAATAACTGGTAGAAAATGCAAAAATAAAATCAATGAGAATGTAGAAGGCATACATCAATAAACTTGACTTCATTCCTAGGAAGAACATACTTATTGGTGCATATATCTTTAACACCTGGAAAAGTCGATCAGTCCAGTAGTGGGTACTATATATGTTTTGTTCAACATTATATAGTCAGAGTTTTAGTATTTTGAAATCTTTATTAAGAAAAAACACATTCTCTTTCATGACTGACTAAAATGTAACACCGAGGAGCAGTGAGTCAGCAATCATCTTTTTGCCACAGACCAGAGTATTGGCAGAGGGAGCATTGTGAAAAGAGATAAATAAGGAGAGATAAGGGACTAAAATGATGCTGCTTAATACTCTAGTTGCTGATTCTCTTTCTGATATATATGCGTATCTCTCTTCTTTTTTCATCTTAATTTTTCAACTCTCAGTTGACTTTGTGAAACATCCAGAACCCATTTCTGCTTCGAGATCCCAGAGTAACATGGAAAGACATAGATAATGCAAACGTAAAGTCCAGATTTGTTGTCCTTATTTCAAAATCCTATCTTGCTTACCTATCATTGTTCTTGTCCACTCACCCTTCCTCCATAAGAAAATTACAGACCAGCAGATAATATTCCTCTGGGAATAAACATCTCAGCTTTTTTAACTTCCTATTTCTGGACTGTTTCAAATTCTGTCCCTTCAAAAAATGATCAGACTAATACTTAGGGATAATTTTGTTTTCTTAAGCACTATGAGCCATATAGTTTTTTACCACAATTTTATAGTCATTTTTCCCTTTGTTATATAGCTTCTTTCATGTTGACTTTTCCCTATTTGCAATTAGCATGAAAAAGCAATTATAGTGGTTTAGCCGCTAAATCGTGTCTGACTCTTTTGCAACCCCATGCACTGGAGCCCACCGGTTTCCTCTGTCCATGGGATTTCCCAAGCTTGAATACTGGAGTTGCCATTTCCTTCTCCAGGTAGAGATATTCATGACTCAAGGATCAAACCCGCATCTACTGCATTGGCAGGCATATTCTTGAGCATTGAACCATCAAAAAAGCCCTACAAGTGTAGTTGGGGAATTTCAAAGCATATGTCTCAATAACTGGTAGAAAATGCAAAAATAAAATCAATGAGAATGTAGAAGGCATACATCAATAAACTTGACTTCATTCCTAGGAAGAACATACTTATTGGTGCATATATCTTTAACACCTGGAAAAGTCGATCAGTCCAGTAGTGGGTACTATATATGTTTTGTTCAACATTATATAGTCAGAGTTTTAGTATTTTGAAATCTTTATTAAGAAAAAACACATTCTCTTTCATGACTGACTAAAATGTAACACCGAGGAGCAGTGAGTCAGCAATCATCTTTTTGCCACAGACCAGAGTATTGGCAGAGGGAGCATTGTGAAAAGAGATAAATAAGGAGAGATAAGGGACTAAAATGATGCTGCTTAATACTCTAGTTGCTGATTCTCTTTCTGATATATATGCGTATCTCTCTTCTTTTTTCATCTTAATTTTTCAACTCTCAGTTGACTTTGTGAAACATCCAGAACCCATTTCTGCTTCGAGATCCCAGAGTAACATGGAAAGACATAGATAATGCAAACGTAAAGTCCAGATTTGTTGTCCTTATTTCAAAATCCTATCTTGCTTACCTATCATTGTTCTTGTCCACTCACCCTTCCTCCATAAGAAAATTACAGACCAGCAGATAATATTCCTCTGGGAATAAACATCTCAGCTTTTTTAACTTCCTATTTCTGGACTGTTTCAAATTCTGTCCCTTCAAAAAATGATCAGACTAATACTTAGGGATAATTTTGTTTTCTTAAGCACTATGAGCCATATAGTTTTTTACCACAATTTTATAGTCATTTTTCCCTTTGTTATATAGCATCTTACATGTATGACTTTTCCCCTAATTTAGGCTCTAAACTCTACAAGGTGATTGGGCGTTGTCTCAAAAACCCTGAAACACCATCCCCTACTCTTCAAGCTCAGAAAAGCCCTGCAGATAAAAGAATTACATAATGTTTCTTTAATGACAATAAGTCATTAGAGATTGTGGCTTGGTTTAAGGACATGAGGATCAACTTATAGTTTCTGATTTCAAACTGGTTTATAAATCATCAATTGCAATTCCATTCTTACACTGGTATTTTTCTGTACCAAGCATACTTATACACAAGAAACAACTTTATGGTTTTATCCATAACAAGATGTCATAATAAGGTACATTAATTATTGAATCTTTATTGCTATTAGCAAAAATTACTTCATTTTTCTTGAAACTTTGTATCTGCTGATAACTGTATATTCCAAGAAAAAGAATACCTTGCTTTTTTTTCCCCCTTAATTAATGCAGCTTGATGCCTTTTCATTCCTTGATGCAAAAAAGACAGTTAATGAATTCTCTTAATAAATTAGAAACAATATTAAATATTAACTTTACTACTTTTTTCCTCAGTAGCATAGAGGACTTTCCCTAAGTCATTCCTTTTAGTAACTTCATTGTAAATGAACTCTTACATACAATTAAAACTTAAAAAGTCATTATAAATATCCTTAGTTAAAGCAATCTCAGTCCAGAGGTAATCTCAAACTAAATGCAAATGACAGTTTCAAAGTGTCTAAGATAGATAAGTTTCATATTAAAAACGTGAGAATGAGTTTTAGACTATCATTTTTAAAGAGCAAATTTTTGATTTTTACGAAACATCCAGAACCCATTTCTGCTTGAGATCCCAGAGTAACATGGAAAGACATAGATAATGCAAACGTAAAGTCCAGATTTGTTGTCCTTATTTCAAAATCCTATCTTGCTTACCTATCATTGTTCTTGTCCACTCACCCTTCCTCCATAAGAAAATTACAGACCAGCAGATAATATTCCTCTGGGAATAAACATCTCAGCTTTTTTAACTTCCTATTTCTGGACTGTTTCAAATTCTGTCCCTTCAAAAAATGATCAGACTAATACTTAGGGATAATTTTGTTTTCTTAAGCACTATGAGCCATATAGTTTTTTACCACAATTTTATAGTCATTTTTCCCTTTGTTATATAGCATCTTACATGTATGACTTTTCCCCTAATTTAGGCTCTAAACTCTACAAGGTGATTGGGCGTTGTCTCAAAAACCCTGAAACACCATCCCCTACTCTTCAAGCTCAGAAAAGCCCTGCAGATAAAAGAATTACATAATGTTTCTTTAATGACAATAAGTCATTAGAGATTGTGGCTTGGTTTAAGGACATGAGGATCAACTTATAGTTTCTGATTTCAAACTGGTTTATAAATCATCAATTGCAATTCCATTCTTACACTGGTATTTTTCTGTACCAAGCATACTTATACACAAGAAACAACTTTATGGTTTTATCCATAACAAGATGTCATAATAAGGTACATTAATTATTGAATCTTTATTGCTATTAGCAAAAATTACTTCATTTTTCTTGAAACTTTGTATCTGCTGATAACTGTATATTCCAAGAAAAAGAATACCTTGCTTTTTTTTCCCCCTTAATTAATGCAGCTTGATGCCTTTTCATTCCTTGATGCAAAAAAGACAGTTAATGAATTCTCTTAATAAATTAGAAACAATATTAAATATTAACTTTACTACTTTTTTCCTCAGTAGCATAGAGGACTTTCCCTAAGTCATTCCTTTTAGTAACTTCATTGTAAATGAACTCTTACATACAATTAAAACTTAAAAAGTCATTATAAATATCCTTAGTTAAAGCAATCTCAGTCCAGAGGTAATCTCAAACTAAATGCAAATGACAGTTTCAAAGTGTCTAAGATAGATAAGTTTCATATTAAAAACGTGAGAATGAGTCTAACCATCTTAGAGCTATATCATTTCTAATATGTAAGAGAAGATGCATAGGTTAGAATATCCTGCTTTGATTTTTTAACTGATATGAAGTCAAATCCCATCTGTCACTTACTGTAAGCCTGTATGGCCCTGTGCAAGTCATACAAAATCTCTGAATTTCAGTTTTCCTTCTATGAAAAGTTAGGATAATATTAGAACCCAAATCACAGATGAAGCTTAAATAAGTTAAAATAGCATGCCCAGTATAAGGTAATTGCTTAATAATCTCTAGATTAATACATCTACAAGATAAAGGAGTTTATTTTATTGATTAATGAATACATTTTGTTCAGTCTTTTACAGAATATAATAGTTTCATCAAAGAATGTATTCTCAAAATAAATTATTTTTATTTAAAATATATTTAAAGAAATTATTTATCTCTATCTTAAAAAGGTAGCTTATGTAATCCAATTTTGAGATGGTTTATACATTGTATTAATTGAAAATACATTTTCTAAATAAAAATGAATTCAATCACTGTATCATTGCTCTACTTCCATAATGTCAAACAGTTTTGGCCTATTTTTAAAAAAACTGAATTGACAAAATAGTTTTGCATTATGTAAACACATATTCAAAATATCTCCTTCAGCATAAGAGCTTTACATTAAAAATCATTTTCTATTTCATTATATAGACTAGAATTCCTGGGAAAACCAGTGTCCCTCCTTTCTTTTAAAATTTTTCCTAAACTAGAACATATCTTTATTGCTATTAGCAAATTACTTCATTTTCTTGAAACTTTGTATCTGCTGATAACTGTATATTCCAAGAAAAGAATACCTTGCTTTTTCCCCTTAATTAATGCAGCTTGATGCCTTTTCATTCCTTGATGCAAAAAAGACAGTTAATGAATTCTCTTAATAAATTAGAAACAATATTAAATATTAACTTTACTACTTTTTTCCTCAGTAGCATAGAGGACTTTCCCTAAGTCATTCCTTTTAGTAACTTCATTGTAAATGAACTCTTACATACAATTAAAACTTAAAAAGTCATTATAAATATCCTTAGTTAAAGCAATCTCAGTCCAGAGGTAATCTCAAACTAAATGCAAATGACAGTTTCAAAGTGTCTAAGATAGATAAGTTTCATATTAAAAACGTGAGAATGAGTCTAACCATCTTAGAGCTATATCATTTCTAATATGTAAGAGAAGATGCATAGGTTAGAATATCCTGCTTTGATTTTTTAACTGATATGAAGTCAAATCCCATCTGTCACTTACTGTAAGCCTGTATGGCCCTGTGCAAGTCATACAAAATCTCTGAATTTCAGTTTTCCTTCTATGAAAAGTTAGGATAATATTAGAACCCAAATCACAGATGAAGCTTAAATAAGTTAAAATAGCATGCCCAGTATAAGGTAATTGCTTAATAATCTCTAGATTAATACATCTACAAGATAAAGGAGTTTATTTTATTGATTAATGAATACATTTTGTTCAGTCTTTTACAGAATATAATAGTTTCATCAAAGAATGTATTCTCAAAATAAATTATTTTTATTTAAAATATATTTAAAGAAATTATTTAAATCTATCTTAAAAAGGTAGCTTATGTAATCCAATTTTGAGATGGTTTATACATTGTATTAATTGAAAATACATTTTCTAAATAAAAATGAATTCAATCACTGTATCATTGCTCTACTTCCATAATGTCAAACAGTTTTGGCCTATTTTTAAAAAAACTGAATTGACAAAATAGTTTTGCATTATGTAAACACATATTCAAAATATCTCCTTCAGCATAAGAGCTTTACATTAAAAATCATTTTCTATTTCATTATATAGACTAGAATTCCTGGGAAAACCAGTGTCCCTCCTTTCTTTTTTCCAGAACAAGTGTCACTGAAATGTTTCCATCAATCTAGAACTTGAATATCATCCACTGGTAAAATACTTCAGAAGCTGAATATGATATAAGGAGGCTGTACCTTTAAATAACTGGTAGAAAAGCATGACAGCAAGAGAATATTATGCTATCACAGTAAATTACACTGACACGGAAGGCAGTGGGGGTTTCAGAAAGGAGAAGGAGATACACAATAACCACTGGCCAGAGTAATTAGTTGAGGTAATGAAGAGAGAGGAGAAGTGTGTTGGACATTGAAACCTTGTCCTGTCAGCATTATTGTTCTCCAAGGCTTTGGAAGAACAATGCTCTGCTGAGGCTTCAGTAATCACTATACACAACTACTCATGGGGAGAATAATTAAGAAATGTCAGTGCTTCTCTGGAAGAAAATATCTGTACTCATACCACACAGAGTGCTTTCCTGGAAGGACAGGTTTTTTCTTGTTGCTGTTGTTCTAAGATATTAACAGAGCAGAATCTGGACTCCATGCAGTTTGAAACAGTAAGCTATATATAACTAAACACACCCAACAATGTAATCATTCCCTCATTCCCTCCTTCCGTATGCCACCTCCCGCACTCAAAGCTATTGGCCATACCGGAGCTGTGCTGTGCTGAGTCACTTAAATCATATTTGACTCTTTGAGACGCTATGGAATGTAGCCTGCCAGGCTCCTCTAGCCATGGAATTTCCCAGGCAAGAATACTGATAGCAGTCACCATGCCCTCCTCCAGGGAATCTCCTCAACCCAGATATGGAACTGAGCCTCCTAGGGTTTCTGTATTGCAGGGGAATTTTTTTACCACTAAGCTACCGGAGAAGCCTGAGTTGGATAGAAGCTACTCTGAGCAGTGTATCCATAGTCTGCTATTTCCTTCAAGGCCCCAAGTTACCCTATTTTATTTTTGCTCATGACACTTGTCACTTATGGAAATTATTTATTTGTATATTCATATATGCATCATTTCATTATATTTTAAGCTCCCTGAGTCATTGTCAGTGACTGAAAGTATATTGGGTAGTAATAAATGATGTATAAATATTTCTTGAATTAATTGAAGAATAACATTTTGCTTAGGAAGGTATAATATGAAGCCTCACATGTGCTTTAAGAGGTCACATTTTCAATGACAAGCAGCCATTTTTATGTGAAAATAAAAAATGGTCAGGCTAAGCAACGCACTGAAGATGATGAAAATTCATTATTCTTTTTATTTTTTTTTAATCAACTGAATTTAAGGTAAAAACTTACTTGAAAGTCATTGCTAAAAAAAGAAGTAAATTTATGCAAATGATTCAAAATTTCTATCAAAAAAGTCTGTCTTCATCTTGTAAATGATAAAATGTCAGCAATTTTTCTTGAAACTACAGATACTGCAGAGTGAAAAGGGGAGAGCACCAATCCTTACACTAATGAGGCTAATCAAATCAAATGCTCTTCTATTCCCTTCCATCTTATTTACTCTGCTCTTTGAATTAAATAGTTGTGTCTATATGGCTAATTGTAGCTGTGATTCTCCAATTTGCTTTTTAATCAGATTGCTTTAGAGGTAAATATTTGTCTCCCCAAGTAGTAGACTTTATGGTCGGAAAGAAACAAAATCTAAAATGCTTTGCCAATTTCCAGGTACAACATACTTTGGGTTCAGAAAGGAAATCAACTGAGCCCCAAGAATGAACAAGATATTTTCTTAATCTGAGAAAGCTTTAGTTGAACCCAGAAATGATAATGGTTTCTGAATATGATTCTTTCCATCACAGCTGACTGCTTATTGTTTCATTAATTCTATAATAAGAATGAATAGAAAATAAAAATGTTTTCTAACCGTAACATCTCATTATGTCTACCATAAAAGAGTTTAATGTGGTAGTAATAAGCTGAATTTGGGGAGCCAGAGTGTCTGGATCTGAATGCTAACTCTTAATACTTATATGACCAAGCAATTGATTTTAACTCTTTGTGGCTCATCTCCCCTTTAAATGCAAATTTGGAATAAGAGTAATACAGCCATAATGCACTGCTGAGCAGATTATATAGATTAAACATGTAAGAGCAATAGTCAGTGCTGTCTATTACTGATGTTATTTATTTGTATATTCATATATGCATCATTTCATTATATTTTAAGCTCCCTGAGTCATTGTCAGTGACTGAAAGTATATTGGGTAGTAATAAATGATGTATAAATATTTCTTGAATTAATTGAAGAATAACATTTTGCTTAGGAAGGTATAATATGAAGCCTCACATGTGCTTTAAGAGGTCACATTTTCAATGACAAGCAGCCATTTTTATGTGAAAATAAAAAATGGTCAGGCTAAGCAACGCACTGAAGATGATGAAAATTCATTATTCTTTTTTTTTTTTTAATCAACTGAATTTAAGGTAAAAACTTACTTGAAAGTCATTGCTAAAAAAGTAAATTTATGCAAATGATTCAAAATTTCTATCAAAAAAGTCTGTCTTCATCTTGTAAATGATAAAATGTCAGCAATTTTTCTTGAAACTACAGATACTGCAGAGTGAAAAGGGGAGAGCACCAATCCTTACACTAATGAGGCTAATCAAATCAAATGCTCTTCTATTCCCTTCCATCTTATTTACTCTGCTCTTTGAATTAAATAGTTGTGTCTATATGGCTAATTGTAGCTGTGATTCTCCAATTTGCTTTTTAATCAGATTGCTTTAGAGGTAAATATTTGTCTCCCCAAGTAGTAGACTTTATGGTCGGAAAGAAACAAAATCTAAAATGCTTTGCCAATTTCCAGGTACAACATACTTTGGGTTCAGAAAGGAAATCAACTGAGCCCCAAGAATGAACAAGATATTTTCTTAATCTGAGAAAGCTTTAGTTGAACCCAGAAATGATAATGGTTTCTGAATATGATTCTTTCCATCACAGCTGACTGCTTATTGTTTCATTAATTCTATAATAAGAATGAATAGAAAATAAAAATGTTTTCTAACCGTAACATCTCATTATGTCTACCATAAAAGAGTTTAATGTGGTAGTAATAAGCTGAATTTGGGGAGCCAGAGTGTCTGGATCTGAATGCTAACTCTTAATACTTATATGACCAAGCAATTGATTTTAACTCTTTGTGGCTCATCTCCCTTAACTGCAAATTTGGAATAAGAGTAATACAGCCATAATGCACTGCTGAGCAGATTATATAGATTAAACATGTAAGAGCAATAGTCAGTGCTGTCTATTACTGATGTTATTTCACAAAATTCTCATTACTTTTAAAACTGAGGTGAAACATTTATATGAATAATTGTTGTTCAGTTGGGTGGTTGTATCCAACTCCTTTGAAATCCCATGAACTGTAGCCCATTAAGCTCCTTTGTCCATCAGGATTTCCTAGGCAAGAATACTGGCGTGGGTTGCCATTTCCTCCTCCAAGGGAGCTTTCCCATGCAGGGATCAAACCCAAGTCTTCTGCATTGGCAGGAGAGTTCTTTACCAGGGAAGCCCATATGAATAATTATTGATTTATATTTGAACACATGTATTCATAATATTAGGAACTGTGCTTGTTGCTAAAGGTACACTAGAAAATGAAACAGAACCAGCCCAGAGTTCATGGAACATACTGGCTAGGCAATAACAATTAAAAAAAAAACACCATACACACATACACTGTGATAGTATACAAAACAAAGCTACACAGTGATAATTTATTCATCCACTCATTACTTTTTTGAGAAAATATATTTTAAGTACCATCTATATGTCACATGCCAGATACACAAATAGTGACAAAGATATGTGAGGTTTTGACTTTAAAGAACTGTGAATGGTAAAGCTGTGTTGTAAGTGCCATTGAGAACACAGAGGTTATCTGGCACACTTTCTCCTCACACAAAAAACCAAATTTGGTCTAGTCTTTCATGTCCTTTCATTTTAATTCTGGAACATCATTACCACTTCTCTTACGTACAGATCTTTCCTTCAATTACACAGCTCTGGAGAGCTTATAAATTAATAGTTTTAAAATTGTTAGAAATTGTCAGATCTTTAAAAAAAAAAAACAAACAAAAAAAACAAAACTAAGAGTTGATTGATCACTTAAAACAGTGGCAAAGCCAGAGCAGACAGTCAAAATACAGTAGTAAAAGAGTAGCTATCATAGTGAAAAGTGTTGGTATTATCAGAATCATTATACAGAAATCTTGGCTAAAAGAAAGATAGACTATCATTGTGCTTTTTTCCTCTACATATTCTCATTCCTAGGAGTTTCCACTAGAGTTTTCATATTAAATATATTAGTTTTAAATATACTTTTGACTAAAACTGAAGTTGCCATCCATGTACAATACTAGCCCAGGGAGTGCCATGACACACATTTAAATCAGTTACTTCAGTGGTATTTGATATTCTTTGTTGTTATTGTTTAGTCACCAAGTTGTGACCAACTCTTTGTGACTCTATGGACTATATCCTGCCAGGCTCCTCTGTCCAGGATATTTTCCAGGCAAAAATACTCAAGTGTGTTGCCATTCCACTTCTAGGGGATCTTCCAGATCCAGGCACTCTGCCACCAGGAAAGCTCATTTGATAGTCTTAACATCACTCAAAATTTTTCTTGTATTTTAATTGGGCAAGATTTCTAATCTCTTGAGAAATATTTCCTCTACCTTGATATGTCAGCATCATGTCTTACCATTAACATAATATTGGCATTCTTTGAACACTTTCTTATGCGCTGCTTTCTTCTGGATTCCTCTTTCAGTTTCTTTTGTAGACTTTAGCTCCTGTAGCTGATTTCTTAACAATAGAGTAGATTATATTTCAATTCTGAACTACTGCATATTCTATTTCTAACTGAACTCATCTAGTCCCACAGATTATGTCATGTCTGTGGCACTGACTCTTAGATGCACATATCTAGAACTTGAGGGCTTCCCGGGTGGCTAAATGGTAAAGAATCTGCTTGCAATGTAGGAGACTCAGGAGACAGTTTTGATCATTGGGTTGGGAAGATCTCCTGGAGAAGGGCATGGCAACCCACTCCAGGATTCCTGCCAGAGAGGAGCCTGGCAGGTTATAGTCCTTCATGTTACACAGAGTCAAACATGACTGATGTGACTTAGCATGCATGTAGATTACACTAGAGCTGTGAGAGAGAGCTCTAGATCTAACTGCCAGCTTCACATCTCTACATATATGTCTCTCAACCATCTCAAATTTAACATGTCCAAAACTGATCTCTTTATCTCCTCAAATCCCTAAACCCACTCAGTGCCTAATTTTGTCCCCATTTTAATAAATGACAACTCTATCCAGTCACGTTAGGAATATGATACATTTTGTGTCCATGTAAGAAAGTGGCCATTATACAAAACTTGGCTAAAGAAAGATAGACTATCATTGTGCTTTTTTCCTCTACATATTCTCATTCCTAGGAGTTTCCACTAGAGTTTTCATATTAAATATATTAGTTTTAAATATACTTTTGACTAAAACTGAAGTTGCCATCCATGTACAATACTAGCCCAGGGAGTGCCATGACACACATTTAAATCAGTTACTTCAGTGGTATTTGATATTCTTTGTTGTTATTGTTTAGTCACCAAGTTGTGACCAACTCTTTGTGACTCTATGGACTATATCCTGCCAGGCTCCTCTGTCCAGGATATTTTCCAGGCAAAAATACTCAAGTGTGTTGCCATTCCACTTCTAGGGGATCTTCCAGATCCAGGCACTCTGCCACCAGGAAAGCTCATTTGATAGTCTTAACATCACTCAAAATTTTTCTTGTATTTTAATTGGGCAAGATTTCTAATCTCTTGAGAAATATTTCCTCTACCTTGATATGTCAGCATCATGTCTTACCATTAACATAATATTGGCATTCTTTGAACACTTTCTTATGCGCTGCTTTCTTCTGGATTCCTCTTTCAGTTTCTTTTGTAGACTTTAGCTCCTGTAGCTGATTTCTTAACAATAGAGTAGATTATATTTCAATTCTGAACTACTGCATATTCTATTTCTAACTGAACTCATCTAGTCCCACAGATTATGTCATGTCTGTGGCACTGACTCTTAGATGCACATATCTAGAACTTGAGGGCTTCCCGGGTGGCTAAATGGTAAAGAATCTGCTTGCAATGTAGGAGACTCAGGAGACAGTTTTGATCATTGGGTTGGGAAGATCTCCTGGAGAAGGGCATGGCAACCCACTCCAGGATTCCTGCCAGAGAGGAGCCTGGCAGGTTATAGTCCTTCATGTTACACAGAGTCAAACATGACTGATGTGACTTAGCATGCATGTAGATTACACTAGAGCTGTGAGAGAGAGCTCTAGATCTAACTGCCAGCTTCACATCTCTACATATATGTCTCTCAACCATCTCAAATTTAACATGTCCAAAACTGATCTCTTTATCTCCTCAAATCCCTAAACCCACTCAGTGCCTAATTTTGTCCCCATTTTAATAAATGACAACTCTATCCAGTCACGTTAGGAATATGATACATTTTGTGTCCATGTAAGAAAGTGGCCATTTATCCTGATTCTTCCTTTTCCATTATTGTTTATATAAAATTTGTTTATTTTCACTTAAAAACTTATTTCTATATCCTGAATCCCCTTACCTCCAATCCAACTCTCCTTGCCTCCAATTCAGTCTAAGATACTCTCATCTGTTTCATAGAATTCTTACTCCTAATTCATTTTCTGTAATTATTAGAGTAACTACCTTTTTTAAAAAACTGATTTTAATTACCTTAAGTTTATACTTAAAATCTTTTCAACAAGGTTTAAATCTGGTTCTTCAGTTCATGAAATGATCTGGCTTCTTCTTCCTTGCCTCTTGCTCACTTTTTAATTGCTAACTAAGTTTCACTTGCATGGCATTTTCATTTCTTCCTTAACCTCACATTTTAGCTTAGAGATACTGGTTTTGTCAAGATCAGATTTATGGAGTGATTCTGAACAGAGTCTGAAAAGAGATTTTTAACCCATGGAAAAGGCTTCAGAGAATCTTCAGTCAAAACTGCCCTTTTTAAATGATCCACTTTCAGTTTCTTCCATCATTGAGAGAAGGGTCCACCTAATGCATATTTCTCGGAAACAAGCAAATGTCTCACAAACCAGATCCCATTCATCATTCAGTATTTTATGTTCCAAGAGAATGGAGATCACGTGCAGAAAGCCATGAAGCAGATACTACAGGAAAAGCAGTGCTATGCTTGGCGGCTTCAAGAACAGAGTGACATGGCTTCCAAGAGGAGATTTCTTAAGAAGAAAATTTCCCTTTAAATTTATGATTCATTTGGAAACCAAACCAGGTCATAATCCTTTTCACCCTCGTCTAAACCATATATTTAGTCTAAACATGACTGATGTGACTTAGCATGCATGTAGATTACACTAGAGCTGTGAGAGAGAGCTCTAGATCTAACTGCCAGCTTCACATCTCTACATATATGTCTCTCAACCATCTCAAATTTAACATGTCCAAAACTGATCTCTTTATCTCCTCAAATCCCTAAACCCACTCAGTGCCTAATTTTGTCCCCATTTTAATAAATGACAACTCTATCCAGTCACGTTAGGAATATGATACATTTTGTGTCCATGTAAGAAAGTGGCCATTTATCCTGATTCTTCCTTTTCCATTATTGTTTATATAAAATTTGTTTATTTTCACTTAAAAACTTATTTCTATATCCTGAATCCCCTTACCTCCAATCCAACTCTCCTTGCCTCCAATTCAGTCTAAGATACTCTCATCTGTTTCATAGAATTCTTACTCCTAATTCATTTTCTGTAATTATTAGAGTAACTACCTTTTTTAAAAAACTGATTTTAATTACCTTAAGTTTATACTTAAAATCTTTTCAACAAGGTTTAAATCTGGTTCTTCAGTTCATGAAATGATCTGGCTTCTTCTTCCTTGCCTCTTGCTCACTTTTTAATTGCTAACTAAGTTTCACTTGCATGGCATTTTCATTTCTTCCTTAACCTCACATTTTAGCTTAGAGATACTGGTTTTTTGTCAAGATCAGATTTATGGAGTGATTCTGAACAGAGTCTGAAAAGAGATTTTTAACCCATGGAAAAGGCTTCAGAGAATCTTCAGTCAAAACTGCCCTTTTTAAATGATCCACTTTCAGTTTCTTCCATCATTGAGAGAAGGGTCCACCTAATGCATATTTCTCGGAAACAAGCAAATGTCTCACAAACCAGATCCCATTCATCATTCAGTATTTTATGTTCCAAGAGAATGGAGATCACGTGCAGAAAGCCATGAAGCAGATACTACAGGAAAAGCAGTGCTATGCTTGGCGGCTTCAAGAACAGAGTGACATGGCTTCCAAGAGGAGATTTCTTAAGAAGAAAATTTCCCATTTGGTTCAGGCACAGCGAGCTCTCTATGACTTCTTCCATTTTAAGGGGTAAATCCCAAAGGAACAGCAGTACTTCTAGGCTTTGCTGAGGTGCATGATTGTAAAGGAGATGGTATAGGAAGTGGCTTTTCCTTTGGTTCCAGCCTCCTCTGCCGTGATCCGTGCCCCTCCTTGCTGTACTGCACTCAGAACCACAGTTTATATCTGAAGTCCTGTGACACTCACAACTGTCACCTCCCCTGAGAAGTCATCTTGTCCTCTGTGAAGAGAAGGCTCTCCAGCCCCTGGGCCCCATTCCCCCCACTTACAGCACTCATATATTGCTTTCATGCTTTGTTCACTTGTCACCCATCCCCATTAGACTAGGAGACATCAGAGAGGTAAGGTCAGTTCTTACTTTTTTTAATTTTCAGATACTTGCATGGCACCTGGTGCATAGCAGTCAACTGATAAATATCTCACTGAACAAAAAAATGATGGAGATTACCTGAGGCTGTGGCTTAAACCCAAGCTTTGGTTGTTTGGAATGGTGTCCCAACTTAGCTGGTCCCTTTCTGATAAATTCAGTCATGCCACCTGCTTCCCATCATTTGCTATGATAGTGTTTCCCATCCCCTCAGGAGAAAAGAGGCTGACTGATACTATTTTTAATTTATACTTTCTCTGAATGCAGTGAGCTCCATTGCTGTATTAAGTCTTAAAGAGAAATTTAGAAGGAAAAAACATTTAAAAAATACATAGAGCTCCACAGCAGTGGTCATCTCTAGATTGGAAGATTGCGGCTAATTTGATTTTCTTCTTTGAACAAAGCTAATGGCTTCACACTAATGGTAAAGAACCTACCTGCTAATGCAAAAGACATAAGAGATGCTGGTTTGATCATTGGGTTGGGAAGATCTCCTAGAGAAGGGCAGGACAACCCACTCTAGCATTCTTGCCTGGAGAATCCCATGGATACTGGAGCTTGGTGGATTATGGTTCATGGACTTGCTAAGAGTTGGAGACAACTGAAGTGACCTAGCACGCACTTATCTGTCAGATCTATCTATCAGAGAAAGTCTTCTGCACTACTTATAGACAGCCTTCTTCTGAGACTCTCTCTTGAAACATCATTTCTTCCTTCACAGGATTTAGCATAAATAACAATTATGTATTTATTCATTTATTCCTTGGTAGCCTACCTCCCCTCAACCCCCACACCAACAGACCAGGAATTTTACAAAGACAGGATTGATTGTTTCCTGTTAACACCCAGTACCTAAGGTACTGTAGAAGGACATGGCAACCCACTCCAGTATTCTTGCCTGGAGAATTCCATGGGCTGAGGATCTTGGCAGACTACAGTCCAAGCAGTAACAAGAGTCAGACATGACTCAGTGACTAAACCATTACTACTACCACCACCACCTATCAAGGTATTTCACTGCTAGTAAAAAAATCGAACAATAAATGATTAATGAAAGAATGAATGATTGAGTTAAAAGAAATTGCTAATTTGCTTATCTAATAGACTGAATGGTGAAAGCTTAAAAGATCAGGTGCATAGCAGTCAACTGTTTCTCACTGAACAAAATGATGGAGATTACCTGAGGCTGTGGCTTAAACCCAAGCTTTGGTTGTTTGGAATGGTGTCCCAACTTAGCTGGTCCCTTTCTGATAAATTCAGTCATGCCACCTGCTTCCCATCATTTGCTATGATAGTGTTTCCCATCCCCTCAGGAGAAAAGAGGCTGACTGATACTATTTTTAATTTATACTTTCTCTGAATGCAGTGAGCTCCATTGCTGTATTAAGTCTTAAAGAGAAATTTAGAAGAAAAAAACATTTAAAAAATACATAGAGCTCCACAGCAGTGGTCATCTCTAGATTGGAAGATTGCGGCTAATTTGATTTTCTTCTTTGAACAAAGCTAATGGCTTCACACTAATGGTAAAGAACCTACCTGCTAATGCAAAAGACATAAGAGATGCTGGTTTGATCATTGGGTTGGGAAGATCTCCTAGAGAAGGGCAGGACAACCCACTCTAGCATTCTTGCCTGGAGAATCCCATGGATACTGGAGCTTGGTGGATTATGGTTCATGGACTTGCTAAGAGTTGGAGACAACTGAAGTGACCTAGCACGCACTTATCTGTCAGATCTATCTATCAGAGAAAGTCTTCTGCACTACTTATAGACAGCCTTCTTCTGAGACTCTCTCTTGAAACATCATTTCTTCCTTCACAGGATTTAGCATAAATAACAATTATGTATTTATTCATTTATTCCTTGGTAGCCTACCTCCCCTCAACCCCCACACCAACAGACCAGGAATTTTACAAAGACAGGATTGATTGTTTCCTGTTAACACCCAGTACCTAAGGTACTGTAGAAGGACATGGCAACCCACTCCAGTATTCTTGCCTGGAGAATTCCATGGGCTGAGGATCTTGGCAGACTACAGTCCAAGCAGTAACAAGAGTCAGACATGACTCAGTGACTAAACCATTACTACTACCACCACCACCTATCAAGGTATTTCACTGCTAGTAAAAAAATCGAACAATAAATGATTAATGAAAGAATGAATGATTGAGTTAAAAAGAAATTGCTAATTTGCTTATCTAATAGACTTGTAAATTACAGGCAGCCTAGAGAAAGACCTTCAGGAGATATGGAGTGATGAAGAGATGGGCCCAGGTTGGAGCATGTACACCAATGAAAGGAAGTGAGTAAGTCTTGGTGATTATGGTTTGTGAGATGACACTGTATAGAACTGAAAGGTGACAGAAAAGGGTGCTAAAAGCAATCTGCATTTTCATGTATTCCCATTCCCTTCCAGTTTTACCTCTGATACTCAGATCTACAAGACATAGGTAAGGAAAAAAAAAGTTATGTTAGTTGTTTGTTCTCCAAAAAGCAATGACATAATCACATATGAGAAGGTTTTTTTTTTGCTACAGTTCTGTATGGATTTAAGGACAAAAAAATGTACAATATATCAGGAATATTTCACTTAATGTGTGCTACTAGAAAGATGAGGCTCCACATTGTTAAATCCATATTCACCAGAGACCCTTCTGGTATTCTAATATGATGCTGTCTATTTTAGGATCGCCTGTGGAACGTGTGAAGTCTCTTAAATCATCAGGTAATAATGTTTATACTTCTAGGACACAAAGTGTTCACATGAAAGGAAAGATTTATCAAAAACTGATTCTACAGAAGTGATCTTAACGTTTTAGTGGCAATTTGCACTGGAGAATTTTTTCTTTCAAATCTTTTAAAATAAAACTGAAGTTTACAACTAGACCGAGTCTTGAAGAGGATTAAATTTGATTCATTATTTTATACTTGAAGAAAGGAGAACTGGAGAGACACACTGGCAGAATCAGAATGGGAATCAATAGTCTCTGCCTTAAACTGAGGATTATTCAATTGTTATAGGATGCCAACAAAGACATCACCACAATTCAGTTCATAAAATGTACATTCCTTGAAAATGATCGTTGAGTGGTTAATGCATTTAAACACTAGGTAGACTATCAATTTATTATGTTTTAGATCCCCACTCTAATTGTAAAAATCTATATCATTAAATATTTATTGAATACCTACTATGCAAAAGAAATTATGCAAGGTTTAGTAATTATATCACATTATAAATAATACATTATAAAGGTCATGGAAATGGTGATTATATTGCAAATTATTAAAATAAAGTCTTTAGAAAGTAAAAAGAGGCTTTCAAATTATTTTGAGTTTTTAAAAAATCCAAAATGAGATCAATGAACATATTTAAAATGTTAATTGGTTGGTCGTGGAAACATCTTTTTTTGTTTTGCTTTCATTCCCCTGCATCATCTCTAACTCTTTTAGTAATGCCTCATTTGGATCATGTACACACTAGGAACTTGATAAATATTTAATGATAATGATAATATTAAAGCCTGAGGATTCAGTGCTTGAGGCATGGAGAACTGCACAGTACTTCTACTAATATATTATTATCATTGTGTTGGTACTTAGGATCCTCCCATGTGGAAGATGAACAGCCTGAAGAAGATTGTCATTTGGTGGCTAATTTAGAGCATAATACATTACAGCAGAGATGTGCAAATTCATATTAAGAAAAAAAAGAGAGAAAATCAAGTAAGACTTGTAAGTGAATAAAATACAATAGTGAAAGAGTGTGTCATTTGGAGGGTTGGATCAGCTTAGGAGTCTAGAAAAAGTAGAATTCCAATAAAAAAGTTGAGGATATCCATCTAAGCACTTTTGAGGGAAGTGTAATGAAGTGATATTTGCTCAATCATGTTCAACTCTTGTGACTGTAGCCTGCCAGGCTCCTCTATCCATGGAATTCTCTGTGCAAGAATACCGGAATGGGTGCCCTTTCCCTTCTCCAGAGGATCTTCCCAACTTCCCAGGCCTCCTGCATTTCAGGCTGATTCTTTCCACCTAAGCCAACAGGGAACCCCAACCAGGAATCAAACTGCAATCCCTGCATTGGAAACCGAGTCTTGAAGAGGATTAAATTTGTTTCATTATTTTATACTTGAAGAAAGGAGAACTGGAGAGACACACTGGCAGAATCAGAATGGGAATCAATAGTCTCTGCCTTAAACTGAGGATTATTCAATTGTTATAGGATGCCAACAAAGACATCACCACAATTCAGTTCATAAAATGTACATTCCTTGAAAATGATCGTTGAGTGGTTAATGCATTTAAACACTAGGTAGACTATCAATTTATTATGTTTTAGATCCCACTCTAATTGTAAAAATCTATATCATTAAATATTTATTGAATACCTACTATGCAAAAGAAATTATGCAAGGTTTAGTAATTATATCACATTATAAATAATACATTATAAAGGTCATGGAAATGGTGATTATATTGCAAATTATTAAAATAAAGTCTTTAGAAAGTAAAAAGAGGCTTTCAAATTATTTTGAGTTTTTAAAAAATCCAAAATGAGATCAATGAACATATTTAAAATGTTAATTGGTTGGTCGTGGAAACATCTTTTTGTTTTGCTTTCATTCCCTGCATCATCTCTAACTCTTTTAGTAATGCCTCATTTGGATCATGTACACACTAGGAACTTGATAAATATTTAATGATAATGATAATATTAAAGCCTGAGGATTCAGTGCTTGAGGCATGGAGAACTGCACAGTACTTCTACTAATATATTATTATCATTGTGTTGGTACTTAGGATCCTCCCATGTGGAAGATGAACAGCCTGAAGAAGATTGTCATTTGGTGGCTAATTTAGAGCATAATACATTACAGCAGAGATGTGCAAATTCATATTAAGAAAAAAAAGAGAGAAAATCAAGTAAGACTTGTAAGTGAATAAAATACAATAGTGAAAGAGTGTGTCATTTGGAGGGTTGGATCAGCTTAGGAGTCTAGAAAAAGTAGAATTCCAATAAAAAAGTTGAGGATATCCATCTAAGCACTTTTGAGGGAAGTGTAATGAAGTGATATTTGCTCAATCATGTTCAACTCTTGTGACTGTAGCCTGCCAGGCTCCTCTATCCATGGAATTCTCTGTGCAAGAATACCGGAATGGGTGCCCTTTCCCTTCTCCAGAGGATCTTCCCAACTTCCCAGGCCTCCTGCATTTCAGGCTGATTCTTTCCACCTAAGCCAACAGGGAACCCCAACCAGGAATCAAACTGCAATCCCTGCATTGGAAACCAAAGTCTTAATCACTGGACCACCAGGGAAGTCCCTTTGAAGGAAGAAGTCTTAATGAATTCAGTTATTCTGACTCTATGTTCAGGCTTCAGATTTAGGCAGAGCAAAATTTGAAACTTGGCTCTACCCCTTCCACTAAAACTTTGAACAATATCACATTTATGAGTTTCATCCTCTTCTCTGTAAAAGTTATTATTATCTAATAATGGGCATGTGCTCATGTTTAGTTGCTCAGTTATGTCTCTCTCTTTGTGACCCATGGACTGTAGCTCACCTGGCTTTTCTGTCCATGGGATTCTCCCGGCATGAATACTGGAATGAGTAGCTATTCCCTTCTCCAGGAGATTTTCCTGGCCCAGGGACTGAATTTGGATGTCCTGCACTAAAGGCAGATTCTTATCATCTGAGCAACCAGAAAACTGCTATTATGGCTAGAATATTCATAAAGTTCATTGTGACAATTAAATGAGATAATAAAATAATAATCTACCTATCTCTATTTATTTATTAAGCCCCTGGCATTATCCTAAATCCTTTATATGTCTACTGTCATTTAATCACTATAAAACCATATAAGATGGATTCTATTATAATAAACTTGATTTTTTAAAAAAAGATGTCCTATACCTTTGTAGCCTGAAGCAGCAACATACAAACACACACACACTCACACACAACCAGTTTATTGGACCTCAGGGCCTGCTCTCTTACTGTCTGTTTATACTGATAGCTATATATTGAGTCACATGGATTATATTCAATAACTAGTAACTAGTAATAATCATGATGTTAGAAATAAAAGAAGGAAAAAAAAAGGCTGTTCTAATCACTACTACAATACATCCAACTGGTTTCTTGTTTCTTGTTTCTTGTTCTGATCCTTGTTTGATAAAAATGATTTAGTGACTAAAATCTGACTTTCCAAATAATCTATCTCCAGCAAGAGAATCACTAATCATTCAGACACTTACGCTCCAAACTGCCTGATGTGGGGTTTTGTAAATTAATAATTGGCAATCAAGCTTTATATATCATTAATGGCTTTGGCTAATTTAAGTCTTCCTAGAGAGGTGGAGTCACAGGTTTGATTCAGAGTAATGCATGCCACCACAGTGTCATTTGATAGTTCATCAGCTATCTTTCCTTAGTGTTCACTTTGGACCACCAGGGAAGTCCCTTTGAAGGAAGAAGTCTTAATGAATTCAGTTATTCTGACTCTATGTTCAGGCTTCAGATTTAGGCAGAGCAAAATTTGAAACTTGGCTCTACCCCTTCCACTAAAACTTTGAACAATATCACATTTATGAGTTTCATCCTCTTCTCTGTAAAAGTTATTATTATCTAATAATGGGCATGTGCTCATGTTTAGTTGCTCAGTTATGTCTCTCTCTTTGTGACCCATGGACTGTAGCTCACCTGGCTTTTCTGTCCATGGGATTCTCCCGCATGAATACTGGAATGAGTAGCTATTCCCTTCTCCAGGAGATTTTCCTGGCCCAGGGACTGAATTTGGATGTCCTGCACTAAAGGCAGATTCTTATCATCTGAGCAACCAGAAAACTGCTATTATGGCTAGAATATTCATAAAGTTCATTGTGACAATTAAATGAGATAATAAAATAATAATCTACCTATCTCTATTTATTTATTAAGCCCCTGGCATTATCCTAAATCCTTTATATGTCTACTGTCATTTAATCACTATAAAACCATATAAGATGGATTCTATTATAATAAACTTGATTTTTTAAAAAAAGATGTCCTATACCTTTGTAGCCTGAAGCAGCAACATACAAACACACACACACTCACACACAACCAGTTTATTGGACCTCAGGGCCTGCTCTCTTACTGTCTGTTTATACTGATAGCTATATATTGAGTCACATGGATTATATTCAATAACTAGTAACTAGTAATAATCATGATGTTAGAAATAAAAGAAGGAAAAAAAAAAGGCTGTTCTAATCACTACTACAATACATCCAACTGGTTTCTTGTTTCTTGTTTCTTGTTCTGATCCTTGTTTGATAAAAATGATTTAGTGACTAAAATCTGACTTTCCAAATAATCTATCTCCAGCAAGAGAATCACTAATCATTCAGACACTTACGCTCCAAACTGCCTGATGTGGGGTTTTGTAAATTAATAATTGGCAATCAAGCTTTATATATCATTAATGGCTTTGGCTAATTTAAGTCTTCCTAGAGAGGTGGAGTCACAGGTTTGATTCAGAGTAATGCATGCCACCACAGTGTCATTTGATAGTTCATCAGCTATCTTTCCTTAGTGTTCACTTTGGACACTTTTCTTCAGATTTCTACAGTAGTCTAAATTTCTCCATCAGTTATTTGAAACATACTTTTAATATTTTTACACTTTCAATATTTTTAAAGCAAATGCTTATTTTCTCTTTTAGAGAGAAAGCTAATTGAGGGCAAAATAATGCCCAATTTAATATACTAAACAGACACAAGAATTTAATATACTATTTCTACTACTTTATTCCTTTGCTGAAACTTGAAATGTTACAATTAACATTTGACCTAGCTAAATTTACTACTCATATATCAGGAGAAAATCGTATTAAACATTTCTTAAGAAATAATTTTCCCATAGCATAAACTGAAAAACAAAAAAGCAAGTTTTAATTCTGAGCAATTTAAGCAAAATGAACACAAATTAAAAAATTAACTTTGCATAGCAGTTGGTGGTTATATCATCTATTCAGTTTAACGTATATAATCATGGAAAGCAGATATTCTCTGAGTAATGGTGCTATGAGATATATATTGTATATACTCCTCACCATTACAGTTAAATCTTAAGATAAAATCACATTTTGGAGAAGCTCTACTGTTCAGAAAATTAAGATTGTTAACTGGCTTAAGATATCAGCAGTCTGTGAAGCTGCATAAAATGTTCCACGAACCTGATGGTTTTCAAAATGTGGTCTTCTAATGGCATCAGTATTTTCTGGGAATTTTCTAGAAATGCTAATTCTCAGGCTTCAGCCTGACCTGTGTTGTGCCAGCAAACCAGTTTTCTGAAAGTTAAGGCCTCATTTAGAGCATTTGGGGCTTCCTGGTGGCTCAGATGGGAAAGAATCTGCTTGAAATGAGGGAGATGCAGGTTCAATCTGTGGGTCAGGAAGCTCCCTTGGAGAAGAGAATGGCTACTCACTCCAAATCTTGTCTGGAGAATAATCATTCAGACACTTACGCTCCAAACTGCCTGATGTGGGGTTTTGTAAATTAATAATTGGCAATCAAGCTTTATATATCATTAATGGCTTTGGCTAATTTAAGTCTTCCTAGAGAGGTGGAGTCACAGGTTTGATTCAGAGTAATGCATGCCACCACAGTGTCATTTGATAGTTCATCAGCTATCTTTCCTTAGTGTTCACTTTGGACACTTTTCTTCAGATTTCTACAGTAGTCTAAATTTCTCCATCAGTTATTTGAAACATACTTTTAATATTTTTACACTTTCAATATTTTTAAAGCAAATGCTTATTTTCTCTTTTAGAGAGAAAGCTAATTGAGGGCAAAATAATGCCCAATTTAATATACTAAACAGACACAAGAATTTAATATACTATTTCTACTACTTTATTCCTTTGCTGAAACTTGAAATGTTACAATTAACATTTGACCTAGCTAAATTTACTACTCATATATCAGGAGAAAATCGTATTAAACATTTCTTAAGAAATAATTTTCCCATAGCATAAACTGAAAAACAAAAAAGCAAGTTTTAATTCTGAGCAATTTAAGCAAAATGAACACAAATTAAAAAATTAACTTTGCATAGCAGTTGGTGGTTATATCATCTATTCAGTTTAACGTATATAATCATGGAAAGCAGATATTCTCTGAGTAATGGTGCTATGAGATATATATTGTATATACTCCTCACCATTACAGTTAAATCTTAAGATAAAATCACATTTTGGAGAAGCTCTACTGTTCAGAAAATTAAGATTGTTAACTGGCTTAAGATATCAGCAGTCTGTGAAGCTGCATAAAATGTTCCACGAACCTGATGGTTTTCAAAATGTGGTCTTCTAATGGCATCAGTATTTTCTGGGAATTTTCTAGAAATGCTAATTCTCAGGCTTCAGCCTGACCTGTGTTGTGCCAGCAAACCAGTTTTCTGAAAGTTAAGGCCTCATTTAGAGCATTTGGGGCTTCCTGGTGGCTCAGATGGGAAAGAATCTGCTTGAAATGAGGGAGATGCAGGTTCAATCTGTGGGTCAGGAAGCTCCCTTGGAGAAGAGAATGGCTACTCACTCCAGTACTCTTGTCTGGAGAATTCCATGGACAGTGGAGCTTGGTGGGCTACAATCCATGGGGTTGCAGACCCAGACAGGACTGAGTGACTAACACTAACTTAAAGCATTTGCTGATCGCCATAATATAAACATTCCCAACGCGGTTCTTTTCAAGCTACCAATGCTACTTCCTCCAAAATGGTGTGGACGAGGGATGCATAATCAGGATGCAAGGTCATAAAACCTGGTTTCAGCATACAAATGTCCCAGACCTACTGAATCAGAAGCTCTAGAGATGAGACAAACCTGTTAATCTTTAATAAGCCCTTCAGCTAAGTCCAATGCATAGTAAAATTTGAGAACTCCTGCCCTAATCCATCTTCACTATTTTTTCAACATTCACTCTCTAGATTATTTTTAGTCATAGAGTTTTACTTTCCATCTGTATACCAAAGTCCTGTAACTTTTCATCTCTATCCCAAAGGGCTATATCCGACTCCAATTGCATTTCCCTTTGACACCTCAAATGTCACATTTCAAATGAGGAACCCTCTGTGGTCTCTCATAAACCTGTTGCTTCTCTAGTATTCCAGTGCTGGTAAGTGGCACCATTATCATCTTGTTGCTATATCAGAACCCAGAGCTCATTCTTTATATGCCCTGCTCTTCACCCCTAAGTTATCGGTCTCCATCTATAATGTGCTATGAGATATATATTTTGTATTAAAAAAACTCCTCACCATTACAGTTAAATCTTAAGATAAAATCACATTTTGGAGAAGCTCTACTGTTCAGAAAATTAAGATTGTTAACTGGCTTAAGATATCAGCAGTCTGTGAAGCTGCATAAAATGTTCCACGAACCTGATGGTTTTCAAAATGTGGTCTTCTAATGGCATCAGTATTTTCTGGGAATTTTCTAGAAATGCTAATTCTCAGGCTTCAGCCTGACCTGTGTTGTGCCAGCAAACCAGTTTTCTGAAAGTTAAGGCCTCATTTAGAGCATTTGGGGCTTCCTGGTGGCTCAGATGGGAAAGAATCTGCTTGAAATGAGGGAGATGCAGGTTCAATCTGTGGGTCAGGAAGCTCCCTTGGAGAAGAGAATGGCTACTCACTCCAGTACTCTTGTCTGGAGAATTCCATGGACAGTGGAGCTTGGTGGGCTACAATCCATGGGGTTGCAGACCCAGACAGGACTGAGTGACTAACACTAACTTAAAGCATTTGCTGATCGCCATAATATAAACATTCCCAACGCGGTTCTTTTCAAGCTACCAATGCTACTTCCTCCAAAATGGTGTGGACGAGGGATGCATAATCAGGATGCAAGGTCATAAAACCTGGTTTCAGCATACAAATGTCCCAGACCTACTGAATCAGAAGCTCTAGAGATGAGACAAACCTGTTAATCTTTAATAAGCCCTTCAGCTAAGTCCAATGCATAGTAAAATTTGAGAACTCCTGCCCTAATCCATCTTCACTATTTTTTCAACATTCACTCTCTAGATTATTTTTAGTCATAGAGTTTTACTTTCCATCTGTATACCAAAGTCCTGTAACTTTTCATCTCTATCCCAAAGGGCTATATCCGACTCCAATTGCATTTCCCTTTGACACCTCAAATGTCACATTTCAAATGAGGAACCCTCTGTGGTCTCTCATAAACCTGTTGCTTCTCTAGTATTCCAGTGCTGGTAAGTGGCACCATTATCATCTTGTTGCTATATCAGAACCCAGAGCTCATTCTTTATATGCCCTGCTCTTCACCCCTAAGTTATCGGTCTCCAAGAAGCTAACTACATAGATTTCTAATCTATGACTTGGACAGATTCAACCCCTCTTCTAAGCCTCAATTTTGTCACCTAAGCTCTGTTTCTAAATATTACTTAAATCTATCCAATTCTCTCTTTCTCCATAACAGCCATCATCCACGTCACCATAACTTTTTACCAGAAGCAATGAAAGGTTTTCTAACTTGTTTTTCAACCAAAAGGCAATTTCTGTGAAGTCATTCATTATGAACCAGCTATGAAAGACCTCTGAAAAAGTATGTTAGAGTAGAGGGTGGTTGTGAAGATGGAGCCGAAGATGGGGCAGGAGGGAATGGTGTCCTGCAGAAGGGAAGTGGTTGTCTATAGGATGCCCTTACATGAAGAAGAGCTTTCTCTGTACTGTGCTGTGCTATGTCAATTCAGTCGTGTCTTATTCTTTGCCACCCTGTGGACTGTAGCCCAGCAGGCCCCTCTATCCATGGGATCTTTCAGGTAAGAATACTGGAGTGAGTTGCCATAGCCTCCTCCAGCAGATCTTCCCAACCCAGGGATTGAACTCACATCTCTTACGTCTCCTGCATTGGCAGGCAAGTTTTTGAGCACTAGCACTACCCAAGGAATCCACAGCTTCCTTTGCTTCTCACCAAGAAGGTGTCATTTCCTGGTGACTCAGAAAGTAAAAATCTGCCTGGAATGAGGGAGACTCAGGTTTGATCCCTTGGTAGGGAAGATCCCCTAGTGAAGGGAATGGTTACCCGCTCCAGTATACTTGCTAGGAGAATTCCATAGACAGAGGCTACAGTCCATGGGGTTGCAAAGAGTTGGACATGACTGAGCAATTAACACCTTCTACAATGAAGCCCGTCATTCTCTAAGACAAGTAGAGCTTCCCAAACAGCCCACTGTGCCCTCTACAGTTCCAATACAGCACTTACCCAGAGATAATTAACTGTGCAAAGGGTTGGATAATGTATTTGATTTCGATAATTAACTAGTGCTGGTAAGTGGCACCATTATCATCTTGTTGCTATATCAGAACCCAGAGCTCATTCTTTATATGCCCTGCTCTTCACCCCTAAGTTATCGGTCTCCAAGAAGCTAACTACATAGATTTCTAATCTATGACTTGGACAGATTCAACCCCTCTTCTAAGCCTCAATTTTGTCACCTAAGCTCTGTTTCTAAATATTACTTAAATCTATCCAATTCTCTCTTTCTCCATAACAGCCATCATCCACGTCACCATAACTTTTTACCAGAAGCAATGAAAGGTTTTCTAACTTGTTTTTCAACCAAAAGGCAATTTCTGTGAAGTCATTCATTATGAACCAGCTATGAAAGACCTCTGAAAAAGTATGTTAGAGTAGAGGGTGGTTGTGAAGATGGAGCCGAAGATGGGGCAGGAGGGAATGGTGTCCTGCAGAAGGGAAGTGGTTGTCTATAGGATGCCCTTACATGAAGAAGAGCTTTCTCTGTACTGTGCTGTGCTATGTCAATTCAGTCGTGTCTTATTCTTTGCCACCCTGTGGACTGTAGCCCAGCAGGCCCCTCTATCCATGGGATCTTTCAGGTAAGAATACTGGAGTGAGTTGCCATAGCCTCCTCCAGCAGATCTTCCCAACCCAGGGATTGAACTCACATCTCTTACGTCTCCTGCATTGGCAGGCAAGTTTTTGAGCACTAGCACTACCCAAGGAATCCACAGCTTCCTTTGCTTCTCACCAAGAAGGTGTCATTTCCTGGTGACTCAGAAAGTAAAAATCTGCCTGGAATGAGGGAGACTCAGGTTTGATCCCTTGGTAGGGAAGATCCCCTAGTGAAGGGAATGGTTACCCGCTCCAGTATACTTGCTAGGAGAATTCCATAGACAGAGGCTACAGTCCATGGGGTTGCAAAGAGTTGGACATGACTGAGCAATTAACACCTTCTACAATGAAGCCCGTCATTCTCTAAGACAAGTAGAGCTTCCCAAACAGCCCACTGTGCCCTCTACAGTTCCAATACAGCACTTACCCAGAGATAATTAACTGTGCAAAGGGTTGGATAATGTATTTGTGACCATTGTTCTGTTCCCTAACTGACCCATCTTCCCTGAAACTTTACGTGTGCCCAGCATATAATGGAGTTCAATAAATACTTGTTCAACACCATAGTTAGCTTAGCAAAATCTTAATAATACAAAAATTGATAGTAGAATATACTTTAGATTGTATATTATAATAGGTAATATATTAAGCACAAAGTCACAGATATCCTGTTTAACATTTAACATAATTGTTTTAATATATTCTAAAGTGATCTGGGAATATATTTGGCTAAATTTCAAGAATGCATGTGTTTAGAATTAACATAATCTCAACATGCACATTTCTTTTTAGGCAATTTTAGATAGAAATGTATTATACATACACTCTTTAGAATATTAAAAAGCCAATTTCTGTTAAAGAAAATTCACAAATTTATAAAATATAAATGAATTAATTCAATTTGCATTCAAATTTATTTATATATATGCATGGTTGGATAACATTTTTTAGATATGCCTTAAAATCAAAAAATTATTTATGGAAAACATAGTACTTAATGACTTTATTACTCAGTGACAAGAAGGTTAATTTTTATATGTGTATATATGAAACATACATATATAAATGCATATATACACATGTTATTAGGAAAGTAGGTAAACAATAACAAATATCATACTGCATTTGTGGCGTCCCTGTTTTGAATACTACTAGAAATGCTGCACTAGAAAGTGTTTGCTTGGCACTGAAACAAGTCAGATTGAACTTCTAAGACAACAAAATGTTGGAGCGGTGAACAAGCCTGACAAAAAAAAATAATTCACTATATTTTTTAATCTGCAAGATCAAAAAATACAGCATCATTATTTCACTTTGACTTGGCTCTGTTTTGATAGAACATTCCCAGTCCATAATGCTGCCCTTCTTTCAGAAACATGTTTTTAGGAGTCTACATTAGGAAGAAGACTTTACAAAATAATTATCTACTTGCCACCTATCGATTTTCTTAAATTTTGAAAGAAGCTTGCATGACTCCCATTTGAAAGGTGTCTGTTAGGAGTCTTCAATCATTTACTAGTTTAGGAAAGCAAGCAGTATTTTCCTGTAACAGCTCCAAACCCATGTGCTACTTAATTGGCTGCTTTCAGAAGGCAGCTGTTCATCTGACAGTCATTTCATGTCCACCAGGATGCACTGTGCATATCTCTGGAAACTGCTTTAGAAAACAAATCTTGTTTGTTGGCACATGGCCAACATTTATGGCATTCTTTAAAACAGGAGAATAAAAAAATCTCAAACGCTGGGGCATACCTGATTTTACAGAAATCTTAAATATTATCTTTCTTGAAGAAACTGAATAATCAGATTGATTAGAATACACTCTTTGGCAAGTTAAAATATCCTAGTACTTGATTTGAAACTCTTAGGCTATGAAATATATCAGCAAAATTGGGAGGGAAAATGGTAATAAAAGAGAATATAATTTATATTTAATTTCTTGACAGAAACTACATTTTGTGGACTAGGATTAATAAGTACTACAGGATCTAAGAGACAGAAGGATGGATATATAACAAAAAGCTTCTATTTTAATTAATACAATACTTTTTCCATTAGATTCAATGCTTAAGCCATTGATGCCTGGAAAAATATATCAAAATAAGTGTTAAAGATATACCGAATATAATCTAAATTATTTTTCCTTGTAATGACTGATGAATAAAAATGTAAAAATCTGTCTTTTGTGAAGAATAACTACTTCTATGAATTATAGAACTGTTAATAACTGATTTGAGGGTAGATATGTCAAAGAGAACTCTGTTTCATTTTGCTCCTATGTGAATCAGCAACATCTCTTCACATATTCATTATTGTGACAACAGGTTGGATTTTTAGTTCTCCATCTGCCTAAAAAGCATTAACCTTCCCATAACCTCTGAATTTCACTGTTACACTTTGTCTGATATTTGAATCTCTCTAATATAAACTAGAAACAAAGTACATTATCCTTTCAATTAGGACAATGGACACAGGACTGTCCATTCTAGGTGCCAATGAAAATAAAATGCCATATGGAAATGGAAATAATTTGAAATCATTTTTGTATGAAAATGAAACTAAACTTGCCACCTATCGATTTCTGAAAAAAGAAGCTTGCATGCTAGAAAGGTGCTGTTAGGAGTCTTCAATCATTTACTAGTTTAGGAAAGCAAGCAGTATTTTCCTGTAACAGCTCCAAACCCATGTGCTACTTAATTGGCTGCTTTCAGAAGGCAGCTGTTCATCTGACAGTCATTTCATGTCCACCAGGATGCACTGTGCATATCTCTGAAACTGCTTTAGAAAACAAATCTTGTTTGTTGGCACATGGCCAACATTTATGGCATTCTTTAAAACAGGAGAATAAAAAAATCTCAAACGCTGGGGCATACCTGATTTTACAGAAATCTTAAATATTATCTTTCTTGAAGAAACTGAATAATCAGATTGATTAGAATACACTCTTTGGCAAGTTAAAATATCCTAGTACTTGATTTGAAACTCTTAGGCTATGAAATATATCAGCAAAATTGGGAGGGAAAATGGTAATAAAAGAGAATATAATTTATATTTAATTTCTTGACAGAAACTACATTTTGTGGACTAGGATTAATAAGTACTACAGGATCTAAGAGACAGAAGGATGGATATATAACAAAAAGCTTCTATTTTAATTAATACAATACTTTTTCCATTAGATTCAATGCTTAAGCCATTGATGCCTGGAAAAATATATCAAAATAAGTGTTAAAGATATACCGAATATAATCTAAATTATTTTTCCTTGTAATGACTGATGAATAAAAATGTAAAAATCTGTCTTTTGTGAAGAATAACTACTTCTATGAATTATAGAACTGTTAATAACTGATTTGAGGGTAGATATGTAAAAGAGAACTCTATTTCATTTTTCTCCTATGTGCATCAGCAACATCTCTTCACATATTCATTATTGTGACAACAGGTTGGATTTTTAGTTCTCCATCTGCCTAAAAAGCATTAACCTTCCCATAACCTCTGAATTTCACTGTTACACTTTGTCTGATATTTGAATCTCTCTAATATAAACTAGAAACAAAGTACATTATCCTTTCAATTAGGACAATGGACACAGGACTGTCCATTCTAGGTGCCAATGAAAATAAAATGCCATATGGAAATGGAAATAATTTGAAATCATTTTTGTTAAAATGCACTAAATGGTTCTAAAAGTAATCAGAGACAAATGAACTAGCTTGCAAATAATCTAAGCCAGAATAGACATTAATTAACATACTATAATGATAATAATATGAAATTTATATAGCACCTTATAGTTGACAAAATTATATTCATATACATCATTTATATCTTAAAGGGAAACCTATATATAATGCCAAAGATAGACATTTATCATTGCCCATTCCCATGGCCAATATAATCTCCATAATAATGAACCATAATTTGCTTCTTAGGTCTCATTTCATTTGTCTCATCTCCACTACTGATAAACTGATCCTTCTTTCCCTCTTGAAAACTTTTACTAGTGTTCCTTTTACCTTTTGGATAGCTCCTGCTTAGTCTTTTTTGCTAGTTCTTCCTTCTTCGACTTTCTAACTTGGAGTTCCTTGGTGCTGAGAATTTGTACTTTTTTTTTTTTTTAAATTACATTCATTCTCTAGATTAATTTTCACTGTCTCGTGGCTTTAAACACCCTCAGAAACTGTAGCCCCTACTTGGACCACTCCTACAAATCCAGACCCCTCTATCCAACTCCCTATGTGACATTTTACTTGTGAAGTCTCAAATGTTAGGTACCCAAATCTAGACTCCTGACAATCTCTTTTTAACCAAATGATGCACCAATTCTTTCCACGTGTTAACAGCAACAGGATTCTTCCAGTATCTCAGATCACATTCAATTATATCCTACTTGAAGGCTGTCTCTTCCCTAACACTGCATATCCACTTGTTGAATTCACTTTCAAAAAATAATCCAACTGATGACTACTTACCCACTGCTCTATTACTAGTACCCTGGTCCACACTCTCAGGCCTTCTCACCTGGATTAGTTGATGTCTGATGTCCCTGCATTGGTCCTACCCTTTCCCTTTGTAGTCTAATGCCAACACAGAAGCCTTTGAAGATGGCAGTCATCTCATTTAATTTCTCTGTGTATGACAATGTGATGACTATTCATCTAACTCACAGTAAAATCCAAAGTCCTCACTAATGCCTGAGAAGCCATAGATGAACAAACTTTCATTACCCTTCTGATTTCATCTCTTGCCTCTCTGTTCCTCATCACTCTGAACCTATCATGCAGGTGTGCCTCTAATCTGCCAGGAACATTTCTGCCCCAGGGCCTCTGTTTGTACTCAATCCTTTTTTATCTTCTAGAAAATTGCATGCCTAACTTCTTACTTCCTTCACATCTTTTCTCAAATTTTCTTCTCAGTAGCAAAAGAAAACTTGTTTAAACTTAATTCCTATCAATTTGCTCATTTATCATTCCATATGGCCAATATAATCTCCATAATAATGAACCATAATTTGCTTCTTAGGTCTCATTTCATTTGTCTCATCTCCACTACTGATAAACTGATCCTTCTTTCCCTCTTGAAAACTTTTACTAGTGTTCCTTTTACCTTTTGGATAGCTCCTGCTTAGTCTTTTTTGCTAGTTCTTCCTTCTTCGACTTTCTAACTTGGAGTTCCTTGGTGCTGAGAATTTGTACTTTTTTTTTTTTTTAAATTACATTCATTCTCTAGATTAATTTTCACTGTCTCGTGGCTTTAAACACCCTCAGAAACTGTAGCCCCTACTTGGACCACTCCTACAAATCCAGACCCCTCTATCCAACTCCCTATGTGACATTTTACTTGTGAAGTCTCAAATGTTAGGTACCCAAATCTAGACTCCTGACAATCTCTTTTTAACCAAATGATGCACCAATTCTTTCCACGTGTTAACAGCAACAGGATTCTTCCAGTATCTCAGATCACATTCAATTATATCCTACTTGAAGGCTGTCTCTTCCCTAACACTGCATATCCACTTGTTGAATTCACTTTCAAAAAATAATCCAACTGATGACTACTTACCCACTGCTCTATTACTAGTACCCTGGTCCACACTCTCAGGCCTTCTCACCTGGATTAGTTGATGTCTGATGTCCCTGCATTGGTCCTACCCTTTCCCTTTGTAGTCTAATGCCAACACAGAAGCCTTTGAAGATGGCAGTCATCTCATTTAATTTCTCTGTGTATGACAATGTGATGACTATTCATCTAACTCACAGTAAAATCCAAAGTCCTCACTAATGCCTGAGAAGCCATAGATGAACAAACTTTCATTACCCTTCTGATTTCATCTCTTGCCTCTCTGTTCCTCATCACTCTGAACCTATCATGCAGGTGTGCCTCTAATCTGCCAGGAACATTTCTGCCCCAGGGCCTCTGTTTGTACTCAATCCTTTTTTATCTTCTAGAAAATTGCATGCCTAACTTCTTACTTCCTTCACATCTTTTCTCAAATTTTCTTCTCAGTGAGGCCATAAATGGTCTAATCAATCTAATCAAAATTACACATAGACACACACATTCCTGATATTTCCTGTTCTATTTTCCTATATACTTGTTTATGGTTTGTCCCACTCCCTGGAACAGAAACTTCATAAAGGCCATATTTATTTCGCCATGTGTACCCTAATATGTCCCTAGCATCTAGAGTGTTCCTTGTGTACAATAAGTGCTTGATAAATATATATTGATTGCATACATGAGCTGAATTAGAGCTATTTATATAATGACTATGTTGTATTAAAAAGCAGGAAAATAAATGTTATAATAAAATATACAGTAATTTATGGGCATTTTTTACTGGTATGCAATATGCTAAAAACTTAACTTTGTATTTCAGTAACACTTAAGGAGTGCAGAAAAGTTTTAGAAAAGAGAAAGATGTAATACTGATTTTTAAAATACTGAAGTTGAGCATAAGATGGTGAAGTGCAATATTTTGCTTATATTTATTTGCTTTTACATTCTCTTCCTTTATATTTCTATGTACTTGCAAAAGAGCAGAATGAACACTATAGCCTCAGTGGATCAGACAATTTCTGACATGATATGTATTTAATATTTGCTGAATTGCATACAAAAGTGAAAGTGTTAGTCACTCAGTTGTGACCAACTCTTTGTGACCCCATGGACAGTAGCCCATTAAGCTCCTCTACCTATGGGGTTTTCCAGTCAAAAATATTGGAATGAGTAGCCATTCCCTTCTTCAGGAGATCTTACCAACTGAGGGATAGAAGTCAGGTCTCCTGCATTGAATGTAGATTCTTTACCATCTGAGTCACCAGGGAAGTCCTGAATCACACACACGCAGATATATATATATATATATATATATATATATACACATATATATATATACATATATATACACATACATACATACATACACATACTGGCAAACCATAAAAAATCACTAATAAGAAAATAAGGTATGTGACAAGTGAGGGTATCACCTATTTCAATAGGAATACCCAGAGGAGTGGAACACATTATAGAATAGTTTTCAAACACTAGAATATCGAGGAAGGAGGATCACATATTTAGCTTAAGGAGAGACAGAACTTGCTATGAGTGACTGAATACAACATAAAAAATTAAGAGATCAGAAGTAAATAATCTATTTCAAGAAGGGATGAAGCTCTTAGGAGAGATGTTATTTATTTACCGATAGTCTCTATATTTGAAAAGCAAATATAGTGTGCCACACTACCTCTGTGATACAAATATCTGGTTCTGAAAGTAGAAAAGTGTAAAGTTGCTCAATTTTCCCCTGACATCTATTTTTCCCTACCCACAAAAGGGAAGCAGGAAGAAACTTCAAAAGCCAACATGTTCAAGATGTTCAGCAGCAGGATGAAGCACGTAGGATGAAAGAAACATTGTGAGCAAGGTTCTGTTAGCAGTTCACCCATGGGTGGCTGCATCGTGTGCCACTGAGACACCAGCATACTTTAGCAAAAGATGACGTTGGTACTCAGGGCAGAACAACACATGATGCACTTCTCATTCTTTGTATGTGTTGTACTGATTTCCATAGTTTCCCAAATCTACATGTCAATTGCTCAGTATTCTTTCCTTTATATTTCTATGTACTTGCAAAAGAGCAAAATGAACACTATAGCCTCAGTGGATCAGACAATTTCTGACATGATATGTATTTAATATTTGCTGAATTGCATACAAAAGTGAAAGTGTTAGTCACTCAGTTGTGACCAACTCTTTGTGACCCCATGGACAGTAGCCCATTAAGCTCCTCTACCTATGGGGTTTTCCAGTCAAAAATATTGGAATGAGTAGCCATTCCCTTCTTCAGGAGATCTTACCAACTGAGGGATAGAAGTCAGGTCTCCTGCATTGAATGTAGATTCTTTACCATCTGAGTCACCAGGGAAGTCCTGAATCACACACACGCAGATATATATATATATATATATATATATACACATATATATATATACATATATATACACATACATACATACATACACATACTGGCAAACCATAAAAAATCACTAATAAGAAAATAAGGTATGTGACAAGTGAGGGTATCACCTATTTCAATAGGAATACCCAGAGGAGTGGAACACATTATAGAATAGTTTTCAAACACTAGAATATCGAGGAAGGAGGATCACATATTTAGCTTAAGGAGAGACAGAACTTGCTATGAGTGACTGAATACAACATAAAAAATTAAGAGATCAGAAGTAAATAATCTATTTCAAGAAGGGATGAAGCTCTTAGGAGAGATGTTATTTATTTACCGATAGTCTCTATATTTGAAAAGCAAATATAGTGTGCCACACTACCTCTGTGATACAAATATCTGGTTCTGAAAGTAGAAAAGTGTAAAGTTGCTCAATTTTCCCCTGACATCTATTTTTCCCTACCCACAAAAGGGAAGCAGGAAGAAACTTCAAAAGCCAACATGTTCAAGATGTTCAGCAGCAGGATGAAGCACGTAGGATGAAAGAAACATTGTGAGCAAGGTTCTGTTAGCAGTTCACCCATGGGTGGCTGCATCGTGTGCCACTGAGACACCAGCATACTTTAGCAAAAGATGACGTTGGTACTCAGGGCAGAACAACACATGATGCACTTCTCATTCTTTGTATGTGTTGTACTGATTTCCATAGTTTCCCAAATCTACAGTTGTGTATGTCAATTGCTCAGTCATGTCCAATTCTTTGCGACCTTCCCAGGTGGCACTAATGGTAAAGAATCCGCCTGTCAATTCAGGAAACGCAAGAGGCAGGTTCCATTCCTGGGTCGGGAAAAATCCCTGGAGGAGGACATGGCAACCCACTCCATTATTCTTGCCTGAGAATCCCATGGACAGGGGAGCCTAGTGGGATACAGTCCATAGGGTTGCAAAGAGTTAGACATGACTGAAGCAACTTGAAACTATGAGGCTATGGTTGTACCCTGGAAGGCTCCTCTGTCCATGGAATTCTCCAGGTAAGAATACCAGAGTGAAAGCCAATTCCTTCTCCAGGGGATCTTCCCAACCCAGGGGATCAACCCCAGTTCTCCCACATTGTGAGCAGATTCTTTACCATCAGAGGCACGAAGGAAGCCTCGCAGAATACAGTCATTGGTTCCGGCAATCCAGAAACTTCCTTAGCTTCTTGTACTCTGTTTGATGGTTGAGTTTTCAGCATGCTTTTCATTGTGTAGAAATTATAAATCATCCTTGGTAATCAACAATGCTAATATGGGATTGGAAACATTACACAAAGAATAGCATACACAAACAACAGCATTTCTCTATCATGGGACTAATTCTCAGTTCATTCTAGTTTGGTTCATTAATATCATATGCATATCTTATTACTATATAAATATAATGATAATAAACCTCATTATCAAAATAATGTAGTAACTATTTTCCCTACCCACAAACGGGAAGCAGGAAGAAACTTCAAAAGCCAACATGTTCAAGATGTTCAGAAAAGCAGGAAATGTAAAGTTGCTCAATTTTCCTGACATCTATTTTTCCCTACCCACAAACGGGAAGCAGGAAGAAACTTCAAAAGCCAACATGTTCAAGATGTTCAGCAGCAGGATGAAGCACGTAGGATAAAAAAAACATTGTGAGCAAGGTTCTGTTAGCAGTTCACCCATGGGTGGCTGCATCGTGTGCCACTGAGACACCAGCATACTTTAGCAAAAGATGACGTTGGTACTCAGGGCAGAACAACACATGATGCACTTCTCATTCTTTGTATGTGTTGTACTGATTTCCATAGTTTCCCAAATCTACAGTTGTGTATGTCAATTGCTCAGTCATGTCCAATTCTTTGCGACCTTCCCAGGTGGCACTAATGGTAAAGAATCCGCCTGTCAATTCAGGAAACGCAAGAGGCAGGTTCCATTCCTGGGTCGGGAAAAATCCCTGGAGGAGGACATGGCAACCCACTCCATTATTCTTGCCTGAGAATCCCATGGACAGGGGAGCCTAGTGGGATACAGTCCATAGGGTTGCAAAGAGTTAGACATGACTGAAGCAACTTGAAACTATGAGGCTATGGTTGTACCCTGGAAGGCTCCTCTGTCCATGGAATTCTCCAGGTAAGAATACCAGAGTGAAAGCCAATTCCTTCTCCAGGGGATCTTCCCAACCCAGGGGATCAACCCCAGTTCTCCCACATTGTGAGCAGATTCTTTACCATCAGAGGCACGAAGGAAGCCTCGCAGAATACAGTCTTTGGGTTTCCCGGGCAATCCAGAAACTTCCTTAGCTTCTTGTACTCTGTTTGATGGTTGAGTTTTCAGCATGCTTTTCATTGTGTAGAAATTATAAATCATCCTTGGTAATCAACAATGCTAATATGGGATTGGAAACATTACACAAAGAATAGCATACACAAACAACAGCATTTCTCTATCATGGGACTAATTCTCAGTTCATTCTAGTTTGGTTCATTAATATCATATGCATATCTTATTACTATATAAATATAATGATAATAAACCTCATTATCAAAATAATGTAGTAATTGCTTGTAGTAATTTCTAAATATCATCACTACCAGTATATTATGCACATTTCATATTCACAAAAATTCTAAGCTGTTCTTCAGACAATAAATGCTGGATAGGGTGTGGAGAATAGGGAGCCCTCTTGCACTTTTGGTGGGAATGTAAATTGATATAGCATCTATGGAATATAGTATGGAAATTCCTTAAAATACTAGGAATAAAGCCACCAGATGACCCAGCAATCCCACTATTATGCATATACCCTAGGGAATCTAAATTGAAAGATACACCTGTACCCCCAATGCTCATTGCAGCACTCTATACAATAGCTAGAACATGGAAGCAACCTAGATGTCCATCAACGAATGAAGGGATAAAGAAGCTATATACAATGGAATATTTCTAAGTCATAAAAAGAAATGCATTTGAATCAGTCCTAATGAGGTGAATGAATCTAGAACCTATTATACAAAGTGAAGTAAATAAAAAAGGACAAATATAGCATGCTAACACATATATATGGGATCTAGAAAAATGGCACTGATAAATGCACATGCAGAGCAGCAATGGAGAAACAGACATAAAGAACAGACCTATGGACATTGGGAGGAGGGAAGATTGGGTGAGAGGTATGGAAAGAGTAACATTGAAACCTCTACTACCATATGTAAAAGAGACAACCACTGTGAATATGCCGTAGGACTAAGGTAACTATGGAAGCTGTGCAACAACCTGGGGGGATGGGATGGGGAGGGAGTGCGAGGAGGTTCAGTGGGGAGGGGTCAACGGTATACCTATGACTGATTCGGGTTTATATATACCTGTAAACAACAAAACTCTGTAAAAGTAAAATAAAAGTAATAAAAAAAATTCTAAGCTGTTCTTAAATGTGCATTATGTTACATAAATGCTTTTATAATGGATCTTTTTAAGCATCATGAAGAGTATCAAGTTGACATCATAGTAAAAATTTCAAATGCTTTATCATATTCTCCAAACTTCTCAACAGGAAGTTAAAAAAGTTGTCTTCTCAATAACGATTTTCATTTAGTCATATTGACATCACGCTTGAGAAAGTGGCCTTACGTATAGGGCAGTTTTGCAAAAACTGGTCTTGAGATGTTTACAAGTTAGAAAGATCTTTGAGACGAGCAAAGATTTCTTCTCCATTAGAAATAGAAGCAGAGAACATTGTTAGTGGCAAAATACTAAGGAAAAAACTAGAGCCACAGCATAGCTACTGATGCCTCCAAAAGAACACAGATGGGGAAACCCAACAGAACTGAGCAACGAGTTATACTGCAGGCCTGCCACATGGAAGCGCCATAAGGACAGTTGCTGATTTATCTGTTATAATTTCCCTGTATTAACTCTAGCACTAGTACAGAGCCTAGCAGTGAGCGAGCATGCAATCAGTGTTTGCTGAATTGAGGAATGAACAGTTCCCTCTGACTCCTTATCAACTCCATCCACCTACTAAACTTCTATTATATACAAAGCTCTCCACCTTACATACCGGAACTCCTCTTTCCATGTGTGTAATACTCATCATAGAGATGAGGAAATTGTGACTTAAAGAAGTTAAATAATGTACGCCTTTTTTTTAAAACAGCGGACAAATATAGCATGCTAACACATATATATGGGATCTAGAAAAATGGCACTGATAAATGCACATGCAGAGCAGCAATGGAGAAACAGACATAAAGAACAGACCTATGGACATTGGGAGGAGGGAAGATTGGGTGAGAGGTATGGAAAGAGTAACATTGAAACCTCTACTACCATATGTAAAAGAGACAACCACTGTGAATATGCCGTAGGACTAAGGTAACTATGGAAGCTGTGCAACAACCTGGGGGGATGGGATGGGGAGGGAGTGCGAGGAGGTTCAGTGGGGAGGGGTCAACGGTATACCTATGACTGATTCGGGTTTATATATACCTGTAAACAACAAAACTCTGTAAAAGTAAAATAAAAGTAATAAAAAAAATTCTAAGCTGTTCTTAAATGTGCATTATGTTACATAAATGCTTTTATAATGGATCTTTTTTTAAGCATCATGAAGAGTATCAAGTTGACATCATAGTAAAAATTTCAAATGCTTTATCATATTCTCCAAACTTCTCAACAGGAAGTTAAAAAAGTTGTCTTCTCAATAACGATTTTCATTTAGTCATATTGACATCACGCTTGAGAAAGTGGCCTTACGTATAGGGCAGTTTTGCAAAAACTGGTCTTGAGATGTTTACAAGTTAGAAAGATCTTTGAGACGAGCAAAGATTTCTTCTCCATTAGAAATAGAAGCAGAGAACATTGTTAGTGGCAAAATACTAAGGAAAAAACTAGAGCCACAGCATAGCTACTGATGCCTCCAAAAGAACACAGATGGGGAAACCCAACAGAACTGAGCAACGAGTTATACTGCAGGCCTGCCACATGGAAGCGCCATAAGGACAGTTGCTGATTTATCTGTTATAATTTCCCTGTATTAACTCTAGCACTAGTACAGAGCCTAGCAGTGAGCGAGCATGCAATCAGTGTTTGCTGAATTGAGGAATGAACAGTTCCCTCTGACTCCTTATCAACTCCATCCACCTACTAAACTTCTATTATATACAAAGCTCTCCACCTTACATACCGGAACTCCTCTTTCCATGTGTGTAATACTCATCATAGAGATGAGGAAATTGTGACTTAAAGAAGTTAAATAATGTGTACGCCTATTAAACAGCAGAGATGGATGAATTGGTTATTTCATGAATGAAAAGGATATATCAGGGTTCTGGGTGGACCAAGATGTATAAATATGGGAGGGCAACCACCTACAAACATCCATAGCTCCCCAATTATTTTAGCATATTTTCTTTTGCTCCTTCTATGTGAAAACATCCAAAATAAGTTCTAGTTCTGAGACTTGGTATAAGTTCTCCTAAATTTCCAAGTCAATCAGATATTTTATTTTGAGAAAAGTTTTATTGGTTACAATTTCAATATCTCATCTCAAGGAATGCTGTAGGAACAGGTGATATTTCTGAAATGTATGTGCTTGGAAGACAAGAGAACACTAAAATAATGCAGAATGATGTAACTTTCAAGCAGTACTAATCGCCACCTTATTTAGACAGAGAAGTCTTTACTCAATGGAACAATGGAGTGTAAGAAAGTGTAAAGTCTTGGACTTCCCTGGTGGTCTAATGCTTAAGACTCTGGGCTCCTAATGCTGAAGTCCTGAGTTTAATCCCTGGTCAGGGAACTAGATCCCATATGCTGCAACTAACACCAAAACCAGCCAAATAAATAAATAATAATGAATATTTTTAAAAGAAAGTGCAAAGTGAAGCTGATGGAAGGAAATTGGATCTTTGAAGATATCTAGGGTTCATTTTCTGTATCTGCTCCTGGTAGAGTCTTCACTGGCCTTTTATAAGTTCTATAATGACCAAATCATACTTCTATTCATAGTATCTTTATTCTTTATAGACATTTAAAAGATTATAATTTAAGCCACATTATATATTCAAATATGTGACATATTTCCTTTGATATATTAATAGCAACAGATATTTTTAAAACTCTCACTGCTTTACACCTAGATTAAAAATTTGGCAGAGTTCTAGATAACAGTCTGAAGCTTATTTACCCCCCACCAAATAACTTTAAAAATACAGGGGGCTTCCCTGGTGGTTCAGTAGGTATCCACTTTGCAGCACAAGGGGCACCGGTTCAATCCCTGGCCTGGGAAGAACCCACATGCCATGGGGCGGCAGGATCAGGTGTCCAATTACCAGTCAGCACTCTGGAATGCACATGCCCAGAGCTTGTGCTCTGCAATGAGAGGCCACTCATTGTATTTAAAAATACATCATTGAGATATCATGTACAACATTAAAATCATAGTTAACACTACTATACGATATACAGGAATGTTGCTAAGAGTATAAATCCTAAGGGTTCTCATCACAAGGATTTTTTTCTTTTTAAATATTATTTCTTGCTATTGTATCTATATGAGATGATAGATGTTAGTTATTGTGGTAACTGTGAATTAAGCCATTTGCTGTAATTAAAACTTAAAAAGTAAATTTAAAAAATACATCACTTGATTGAAAACTGACATATTCACCACAGTAAAGATAAGGTATTTAAATACTAATTTATTAATATAATGGAACTGTAAAACTATTGATCAAGTTCATTAAAAATATAACCTTAGATCACTCATAATAGCAAAATAACTATTTCTTCAATATTATTGGTTTATCATTGAATTATTGAGTCCATGCTTCTCTTAGGTCATCTTAAAGATATGGGAATAAACATCTAAGAGTCACATTTGTGGAAATAATAAAAGAGAAGGATATTTGCTGCTTTATTATTCTCTAAGCATATTATGGTTAACATTTCTAAATTAGCTTCATGGGGGTTAGTGTTTTTCCCAGTTATCTGAAACCTAAATTTCATTTTTGGGATCTCCCGAACATTTCTAAATTTTATAAGTTCTATAATGACCAAATCATACTTCTATTCATAGTATCTTTATTCTTTATAGACATTTAAAGATTATAATTTAAGCCACATTATATATTCAAATATGTGACATATTTCCTTTGATATATTAATAGCAACAGATATTTTTAAAACTCTCACTGCTTTACACCTAGATTAAAAATTTGGCAGAGTTCTAGATAACAGTCTGAAGCTTATTTACCCCCCACCAAATAACTTTAAAAATACAGGGGGCTTCCCTGGTGGTTCAGTAGGTATCCACTTTGCAGCACAAGGGGAACCGGTTGGATTCCTGGCCTGGGAGGATCCCACATGCCATGGGGCGGCAGGATCGGAGTGTCCAATTACCAGTCAGCACTCTGGAATGCACATGCCCAGAGCTTGTGCTCTGCAATGAGAGGCCACTCATTGTATTTAAAAATACATCATTGAGATATCATGTACAACATTAAAATCATAGTTAACACTACTATACGATATACAGGAATGTTGCTAAGAGTATAAATCCTAAGGGTTCTCATCACAAGGATTTTTTTCTTTTTAAATATTATTTCTTGCTATTGTATCTATATGAGATGATAGATGTTAGTTATTGTGGTAACTGTGAATTAAGCCATTTGCTGTAATTAAAACTTAAAAAGTAAATTTAAAAAATACATCACTTGATTGAAAACTGACATATTCACCACAGTAAAGATAAGGTATTTAAATACTAATTTATTAATATAATGGAACTGTAAAACTATTGATCAAGTTCATTAAAAATATAACCTTAGATCACTCATAATAGCAAAATAACTATTTCTTCAATATTATTGGTTTATCATTGAATTATTGAGTCCATGCTTCTCTTAGGTCATCTTAAAGATATGGGAATAAACATCTAAGAGTCACATTTGTGGAAATAATAAAAGAGAAGGATATTTGCTGCTTTATTATTCTCTAAGCATATTATGGTTAACATTTCTAAATTAGCTTCATGGGGGTTAGTGTTTTTCCCAGTTATCTGAAACCTAAATTTTGGGAACATTGTTTGTATGTATCTCCCACCACGAACATGTTTGCCAGGTCATTCTAATTATTTCACTTTTAAAGAGTGACGCCTTCAACATAATAGGTTTGGCATTAATGAAATTAAAGGTTATGACTGAATAACCATAATGGTCTAACATTTAAAAAATAAACATTTATCTTCTGCTCCAGTTTTATTTTCTCTCATTACTTTAGCTAAGATTTGACATGAATATTTCACTGGAAAACCATTATCTGTTCTTAATGTGCAATTACATTAAGAACATTACCTAGTCAATTTATAGGAGGCCATCTATACAAAATAAAAAAAAAAGGTAAGTATTCAATAAAAGAAGGTAAGGAAACACTTATTTGAAATGAGTTTATTAAGAAAATAATCTTTCCTGACAGATTTATTACATAAACTGCATAAGCCAAGACTCTTGACTTGTTTTGCTTTTGAGAAAAGATAAAATATTGTTTTATAATTCTCTTTACACTTCTAATTTTGTGTGTATATATAACAGATGCTTAACTACATATGTACATATATAGCAATATTATATTTATCAAATTATATCAAGCCATGATACAGTTCATATAACTCTAGTCTTCTTAAAAAGAATCATTTCACCTGGTATTATTTTTATCATGCTACTAAAATTTCTCCAAAATGCATTCTAGTTCTCTAATTATTATGTCAGATATACAGTATATTATTTGACATTGTATGTTGCCAGTTCAGATCTGTTTTTAAGTAGAGACAGATTCTCTACTGTTGTAATAAAGTAGTTCTTTTAGGAGCATAAGAGGATGGGGCACAGTAAATGTTTTGGATCATTCATTAATTATTTGCCCCTTCCCAGAAATTATAATGTTCACTACAACTCTCTTTCTACGTTAATGTATATAACCTTAGATATCATTGCTTTCAATTTTTTTTTTAAAGGATATGGAATAAACATCTAAGAGTCACATTTGTGGAAATAATAAAAGAGAAGGATATTTGCTGCTTTATTATTCTCTAAGCATATTATGGTTAACATTTCTAAATTAGCTTCATGGGGGTTAGTGTTTTTCCCAGTTATCTGAAACCTAAATTTTGGGAACATTGTTTGTATGTATCTCCCACCACGAACATGTTTGCCAGGTCATTCTAATTATTTCACTTTTAAAGAGTGACGCCTTCAACATAATAGGTTTGGCATTAATGAAATTAAAGGTTATGACTGAATAACCATAATGGTCTAACATTTAAAAAATAAACATTTATCTTCTGCTCCAGTTTTATTTTCTCTCATTACTTTAGCTAAGATTTGACATGAATATTTCACTGGAAAACCATTATCTGTTCTTAATGTGCAATTACATTAAGAACATTACCTAGTCAATTTATAGGAGGCCATCTATACAAAATAAAAAAAAAAGGTAAGTATTCAATAAAAGAAGGTAAGGAAACACTTATTTGAAATGAGTTTATTAAGAAAATAATCTTTCCTGACAGATTTATTACATAAACTGCATAAGCCAAGACTCTTGACTTGTTTTGCTTTTGAGAAAAGATAAAATATTGTTTTATAATTCTCTTTACACTTCTAATTTTGTGTGTATATATAACAGATGCTTAACTACATATGTACATATATAGCAATATTATATTTATCAAATTATATCAAGCCATGATACAGTTCATATAACTCTAGTCTTCTTAAAAAGAATCATTTCACCTGGTATTATTTTTATCATGCTACTAAAATTTCTCCAAAATGCATTCTAGTTCTCTAATTATTATGTCAGATATACAGTATATTATTTGACATTGTATGTTGCCAGTTCAGATCTGTTTTTAAGTAGAGACAGATTCTCTACTGTTGTAATAAAGTAGTTCTTTTAGGAGCATAAGAGGATGGGGCACAGTAAATGTTTTGGATCATTCATTAATTATTTGCCTTCAATTATTTTTCTTCCATATTTCCCCTTACCTGAAATTATAATGTTTCACTACAACTCTCTTTCTACGTTAATGTATATGCAAATATCTAGACTAGTAAGCCCTCAATTATGAAATAACACACATGAGCTTTTGAACAAATTTTTCCCTTGCTGCTGCTAAGAATTTAATTTCTGAGTTTATAACAAGACACTGATATTCTAATAAAACATAAAAGAATATTTATATGATTTTATCTTTATTTAATAGGAGCCTGGATCAAACCAAAAAGCAGCCTCTGGCATCTATTCTGAAGCAGAGTCTTGTGCATGGAGGACTCTGTTTTGAGGATATGGACACAGACTCAATGTAGATTTATATTAACAATGGATTGATACCTTGGATTCATTTTATTTATACAGATTTTTGTTCTATAGTTACATTATTCATTCACCCAATCAACAAATATTCACTAAATTTCAATTCATTTGAGGTACCATAACTGAAACGAGAGTAGATAAAAAGGTGAATTACACATAACCCTTTAACTGTGTCTTACATATTATGAAAAATGAACTGTTGAAGGTATTTCTGGCTGAGAGATGTGCACATAATGGCTGAAAAGTAATTGCATCTGACTCTGAGGCCCCGGTGAACTGTAGCCCACCAGTCTTCTCTGTCCATGGGATTTTTCAGGCAAGGATACTGGAGTAGGTTGCTATACCCTCCTCTAGAGGGACTTTCCCAACCCAGAAATGGAACTCTTGTCTCCTGCATCTCCTGCACTGCTGGTGAATTTTTTACTGCTAAACCACCAGGGAGCTCTTACCACTCACTGCAACCTAGAAAGTTGAAAGTTACAGAAATACCGTAAAAGAGTTCTACTGTATTTTCTATTAGAATTTGTAACTAGAACTCATGACTATATCTTCACGAAAGCTTGAAAGGGTAGAATAGGATATTGTGATATTCATAGGGCCCATCTTTGTTGGCTCATTGAAGGATCTATAATCTGAAGAATCTTTAGCCTTATAGATACTGTATTTAGAACATCTTGGATTTTCCCAGGCATTTTATGGGGTTCTTATTACATTAGACTTGTATAGCTGTACATCCATTGTGACCGTTTTTAATCTGTGAACTCTGAAACTCTCTTGAAATTAAGAGATGGGGCACAGTAAATGTTTTGGATCATTCATTAATTATTTGCCTTCAATTATTTTTCTTCCATATTTCCCCTTACCTGAAATTATAATGTTTCACTACAACTCTCTTTCTACGTTAATGTATATGCAAATATCTAGACTAGTAAGCCCTCAATTATGAAATAACACACATGAGCTTTTGAACAAATTTTTCCCTTGCTGCTGCTAAGAATTTAATTTCTGAGTTTATAACAAGACACTGATATTCTAATAAAACATAAAAGAATATTTATATGATTTTATCTTTATTTAATAGGAGCCTGGATCAAACCAAAAAGCAGCCTCTGGCATCTATTCTGAAGCAGAGTCTTGTGCATGGAGGACTCTGTTTTGAGGATATGGACACAGACTCAATGTAGATTTATATTAACAATGGATTGATACCTTGGATTCATTTTATTTATACAGATTTTTGTTCTATAGTTACATTATTCATTCACCCAATCAACAAATATTCACTAAATTTCAATTCATTTGAGGTACCATAACTGAAACGAGTAGATAAAAAGGTGAATTACACATAACCCTTTAACTGTGTCTTACATATTATGAAAAATGAACTGTTGAAGGTATTTCTGGCTGAGAGATGTGCACATAATTGCTGAAAAGTAATTGCATCTGACTCTGGGGCCCCCGGGTGAACTGTAGCCCACCAGTCTTCTCTGTCCATGGGATTTTTCAGGCAAGGATACTGGAGTAGGTTGCTATACCCTCCTCTAGAGGGACTTTCCCAACCCAGAAATGGAACTCTTGTCTCCTGCATCTCCTGCACTGCTGGTGAATTTTTTACTGCTAAACCACCAGGGAGCTCTTACCACTCACTGCAACCTAGAAAGTTGAAAGTTACAGAAATACCGTAAAAGAGTTCTACTGTATTTTCTATTAGAATTTGTAACTAGAACTCATGACTATATCTTCACGAAAGCTTGAAAGGGTAGAATAGGATATTGTGATATTCATAGGGCCCATCTTTGTTGGCTCATTGAAGGATCTATAATCTGAAGAATCTTTAGCCTTATAGATACTGTATTTAGAACATCTTGGATTTTCCCAGGCATTTTTATGGGGTTCTTATTACATTAGACTTGTATAGCTGTACCCATAGTTCCATTGGTCAGCAACTCCTAGATAATTTATACTTAAATTCTACATTAGAATGAACTCTGACTCTATACTTACTCTCTTGAAATTATTCAAAATATCTGGAATTTATGGTTTTCTTTCATTTGTAATGTGATTTTAAAACTGGTAAATGTTATTGGTTACATATCTGTCAATCTCTGTGGCTAATGAAAGTCAATTCATAATTTGCTACTCACTTCATTATTTCAGTATTGTGTTATTGGTTCAGTAAATGTCTACTGTTTAAGTGACTTATTATTTTCTTTGAGAAATTTCTGAAATCAGAAATATTAATAATATTTTCTTATACTTTAAGAGAAAATGATAATTTAGTAATCTAGTGTATTTACCCTTTTTTCCAGATATGGTATATTTATTGCTATATTACATTTAGATCTTGAGCCAATATTCAAGAATTATCTTAAGGTAACACATTGTAAAATATTCTAAGAATCCATGTTTTAACTTTTAAACCTTGATGTTAAAGCACCAAGGCATTATGAATAAAAAACCAAAACAAAGTATCAAAATGTTTATTGGACTAGTTACCACCAATTTAATAAACTCCAAGTTAATTTTCAAATCAATGTATTAGATTAAAACTGCCTAGCTGAGGCCTTGCCAAAATAAGATACACTATAACATTTAAATGAGACATTTAAAACCTCTTAAGTACTTAGAATTACAAACTGCACTAGCTGAGTTCCTAAGTAATTCTCCTGCATCTCCTGCACTGCTGGTGAATTTTTACTGCTAAACCACCAGGAGCTCTTACCACTCACTGCAACCTAGAAAGTTGAAAGTTACAGAAATACCGTAAAAGAGTTCTACTGTATTTTCTATTAGAATTTGTAACTAGAACTCATGACTATATCTTCACGAAAGCTTGAAAGGGTAGAATAGGATATTGTGATATTCATAGGGCCCATCTTTGTTGGCTCATTGAAGGATCTATAATCTGAAGAATCTTTAGCCTTATAGATACTGTATTTAGAACATCTTGGATTTTCCCAGGCATTTTTATGGGGTTCTTATTACATTAGACTTGTATAGCTGTACCCATAGTTCCATTGGTCAGCAACTCCTAGATAATTTATACTTAAATTCTACATTAGAATGAACTCTGACTCTATACTTACTCTCTTGAAATTATTCAAAATATCTGGAATTTATGGTTTTCTTTCATTTGTAATGTGATTTTAAAACTGGTAAATGTTATTGGTTACATATCTGTCAATCTCTGTGGCTAATGAAAGTCAATTCATAATTTGCTACTCACTTCATTATTTCAGTATTGTGTTATTGGTTCAGTAAATGTCTACTGTTTAAGTGACTTATTATTTTCTTTGAGAAATTTCTGAAATCAGAAATATTAATAATATTTTCTTATACTTTAAGAGAAAATGATAATTTAGTAATCTAGTGTATTTACCCTTTTTTCCAGATATGGTATATTTATTGCTATATTACATTTAGATCTTGAGCCAATATTCAAGAATTATCTTAAGGTAACACATTGTAAAATATTCTAAGAATCCATGTTTTAACTTTTAAACCTTGATGTTAAAGCACCAAGGCATTATGAATAAAAAACCAAAACAAAGTATCAAAATGTTTATTGGACTAGTTACCACCAATTTAATAAACTCCAAGTTAATTTTCAAATCAATGTATTAGATTAAAACTGCCTAGCTGAGGCCTTGCCAAAATAAGATACACTATAACATTTAAATGAGACATTTAAAAACCTCTTAAGTACTAGACATGCATGTCATCCTTTTTATATCCTTAACATTGTCTAACATTGAATATTTCACTTGGTACGAGCTTGAAAAATGTTAATCTAATTATAGGTGACTTGATCTAATATCAGTATCAAAGGTTTTAGTTATTATAATTGTGTTCTATAGCATGATTATGTACATGGTCTTGAATAAATACAGACAGAAATATTGCACAAAAGCAATGCTGATATTCTAAGAAGTGATATGAAAATGAAAGTGGACCATGAGTATTACTGAAAGAGAATAATCTGATGGAAAATTCCTGTGTTGTTATACCCTGAAAAAGCAAAATGTGAGCCATATTGAACGTAATAAGAAATGACAAACCTTGAAAAGCTATCTACAAAATTTCTTTAAAGTCTCATGCTTTTCAGATAAGCAAAATTGTTTTAACGTTGTTACCAACTTCTGTAAATGCCAGTTCAATTTCAGAATGCATTGGTTAATTGTGATCACATCAAAGAAGAATCCTTTCTAGAGAGCAAGAGCATGAAAAAAAATGAAACGATTATGTTAATAAAGCAAATGTATCTTGTTACCATGGTGACTTTAAAAGTAAAATATTCAGAGAAATCTTTTTTCCCATATACCATTGTTTTGTAGGGAACTGGTTAGTTGATTACCAGCTCATGGAACCGTAATCTTTAAAATGGTATCATTTGAAAGGCAGACTGAATCTCACATGGAACAGTAAGATCTATTCTCTATGCTTAAGTAAAATGTGGAAACAGCATGCCAGAGGGGACTCAAAACTATTGAGTAGACATGAAGAAGCTTTGTAAAACATATATTTAATTTTTAAATCACTACAGAAAGCTATCATTTTATGATAAAATATATTAACTTGAAATATAAAATTCAAGGATATTCTTTGGATAAAAATTGAAGCATCTCATTTGGAATGCTGACTAGGTCTTATGGTCTACAAGACCAAGTACTCATTTTTATTCTATTTTAAAATAGAATGTAAGGAACTCTCTTGAGTATGAACTCAATGTCATCTGTCCCATTTGTAAATCCTAAGTTTGGTTCTTCATTCCACCATTCATGTTACTTTAAATCTTATTCCATAATTCTTAGAGATCTGTTGTAACCAGAATTCCTTTCAAAATAGCACAAAATTCATAACTGAAATGTCTTCTTGGTTTAGTCTTCCAAAAAATTGTCCCTCAATCAACATTATTCTACAGAAGAAGTAAATCTGACAATAATAATCACAGAAATTTACCAGCATATTAGAAATCACTATCCCTTCTGAGAAGTGAGAAACCAAATAAAATTTTAAAAGGTAGTTCCTACTTTTAGAACAACCCCCAAACATACATGAATGTTTCCCTTCTAATCAATAAAATTTGTCATTTTCTTAACAGTAGGCAAAGCACTTTTGCTGCTTATTTTCAAAGAATGCAATGCCTTTAAATTTTAACAAAAACACTTAACCTCAAAAGTACAATTCTTTAAAATTCCATTTGTTCTGGGCAAGAACATTCCCAGCAGGTCACCCACTACCACGTTTCAAGATTTGCATAATAACACAACTAAACACCTGACACATCTCTGCATGTAGAAATTAATAACAAAGGTCTCCCGCCCTTCTAGGTGTCCATTACCATAGTTACCTCACAAGTTCCTGAAAATATGCTTAAATAAAGCAAGTCAAAAGCATTGGTGTAGAAATTAATCATTGACTGGAAAATAAGTTTTCATGATGAGGTCAGGCTTTTGTTTCTGGGTCAGGCTGAAAAATTAGACAGTATTCTGAATTGAGCACAACCAACTGCCTCTGGTTAGAGATCTGGCTCTTAGGGCCTCACACAAAACACTGGCATACTTGAGTGTGCAGGGACAGTTACTTTATGCATTTATGTGGAAACAGCATGCCAGAGGGACTCAAAACTATTGAGTAGACATGAAGAAGCTTTGTAAAACATATATTTAATTTTTAAATCACTACAGAAAGCTATCATTTTATGATAAAATATATTAACTTGAAATATAAAATTCAAGGATATTCTTTGGATAAAAATTGAAGCATCTCATTTGGAATGCTGACTAGGTCTTATGGTCTACAAGACCAAGTACTCATTTTTATTCTATTTTAAAATAGAATGTAAGGAACTCTCTTGAGTATGAACTCAATGTCATCTGTCCCATTTGTAAATCCTAAGTTTGGTTCTTCATTCCACCATTCATGTTACTTTAAATCTTATTCCATAATTCTTAGAGATCTGTTGTAACCAGAATTCCTTTCAAAATAGCACAAAATTCATAACTGAAATGTCTTCTTGGTTTAGTCTTCCAAAAAATTGTCCCTCAATCAACATTATTCTACAGAAGAAGTAAATCTGACAATAATAATCACAGAAATTTACCAGCATATTAGAAATCACTATCCCTTCTGAGAAGTGAGAAACCAAATAAAATTTTAAAAGGTAGTTCCTACTTTTAGAACAACCCCCAAACATACATGAATGTTTCCCTTCTAATCAATAAAATTTGTCATTTTCTTAACAGTAGGCAAAGCACTTTTGCTGCTTATTTTCAAAGAATGCAATGCCTTTAAATTTTAACAAAAACACTTAACCTCAAAAGTACAATTCTTTAAAATTCCATTTGTTCTGGGCAAGAACATTCCCAGCAGGTCACCCACTACCACGTTTCAAGATTTGCATAATAACACAACTAAACACCTGACACATCTCTGCATGTAGAAATTAATAACAAAGGTCTCCCGCCCTTCTAGGTGTCCATTACCATAGTTACCTCACAAGTTCCTGAAAATATGCTTAAATAAAGCAAGTCAAAAGCATTGGTGTAGAAATTAATCATTGACTGGAAAATAAGTTTTCATGATGAGGTCAGGCTTTTGTTTCTGGGTCAGGCTGAAAAATTAGACAGTATTCTGAATTGAGCACAACCAACTGCCTCTGGTTAGAGATCTGGCTCTTAGGGCCTCACACAAAACACTGGCATACTTGAGTGTGCAGGGACAGTTACTTTATGCATTTATTCTCTCAAGCCCTGTTAAAAAAAAGCAACAAAACTTTCAACCATTCCCTTTAGAATGGTCAACCCTGCCAAGGAGTCTGTAGTGAAAGTGCAAGAGAAACATCAAACCAGGGACTGGTTTCATGGGAACAGATGACTGGCCCGATAGTCTGTGGTAGATCATCCCTCACAAAGGCAACTAATAAATGCAGGACTCTGGAATATTTATTTGGAGATGAGAGAGGTTCGAGTCATGAATCTTAATATTATGGAAAAATCAAGAACAGGAAGAACAATATTCAGAACTATCCAGTGATAGGAAAATCTCAGAGAATAATAGACAACAAGACCAGCTTCGTCTGTTTTTTTGAAAGGAATGAATAAGCGAAGTCTTAGTCCTATAGAGCATGAAGAGACAAGCCTCCTCATGCACGTTTTAGAACCCAGAAGACAGGAGTACAAAATGATGTAACTTTCAGTTAAACAATTTTGTGGTTATGTTATGAAAAACTGTCATATATTAAAGTCTTTTGACCCAATAATTCAATTTAGAGGAATCTTTCCCAAGGAAATAACCAGAAATTTGTATACAGAATTATGCATAAAACTTCTTTCCCAGAATTATTCATGATAGTAAAAATTAAGTTTTTACAGATAAGTAAATTATTCTATATCTACATGTAGAATGTTAAAATTATGTGAAATAATTTAAACTGAGAATTATAATATTTAGTGAAAAATAAGAATATCTATTATATTTATATAGATACACATATATGCATATATAAAATATTTTGAGATAATGGAATGCCTATTTAAGATTATTCTTGCTTTATATCAAGGTAGGCTGTGAATCATATAAAAGTTTCTTAGAAATTTCCTCTTGGGCATCCTGAATTCCCTGGAAACCAATATTTTGTTCATGAAATTAAAGAATACTAATGTTGCAACACCTCCCAAAATTCCAAGCCCAACAATTTTGTTTAGGGATGTTTTCTCCTCTGTGTATTAAATTCTATATTATTTTAGGAGAGGCTGGTCCCTATGACTTATGTCCCTTAAAACTGCCTGAGGAGAAATCTTCTCAACAATGTCTAACAGCATTTGGCTTGGAGAAGGGGAAGAGAATGGGAAATTTTTAAAATCAAAACTGCCCATTTCAAATCCCAGGAAAAGAAATTTGGCAGCTCTTTCCAGTTGTTAGAGCAATAAGGTCTTTGGCAACTCCTTCCATCCCCATCTTTGCCTCACTAGACCCTAACAGGAGTGAGTGGTAGAATACAGGCTCAGACCTCTGGACCACGCTGAAGGTTGAGTTTCATTTGAGAGTCGTGTCTAAAGACAAAACCTGTCTCAGTTTCCTGGAGTCCTGAAACAGATGTCATGGCTCATTACAATGGAAAGAATCAAAGTGTGGTCAGGTGAGCAGATTGACTTGCCTCTAATTCTGCCTAAAGCCATGATTTAATGAATGATTAGACTTTACACTTTACAGCATTTTCTAACTTTTCTATAATGAACATAAAATAGGAAAAAATTCTGAGTATATTCAGAAACATAAAAGTTTTAAAATGTTGCTAATTCTCAGATAAATCAATAACTTACAGAAATCTACTACTTGGAGGCTCCATGTTGACTAAATAATTTATCCAGTCATTCAGCACATATTTATTAAACATCCCTTATGTTCTAGATCCTACTGTCAGATACCTAGAACATTCTTGAATCTAATGAGCTTACAGTCTAGTGAGAAAAGACAATCAAAAGTGATTCGTACAATAAAGTGTTTAGAGGTGCTTTGAGCTGTGACAGAAATATACACAAGATCTAGCATGGAAATAAAGAAAGGAATGATTACTGGTTTGTAGGGAGCAGGGAAGGTTTCATATGACAAATAAGGCTTTACTGATTTTTAATACATTAGAAAGACTGCTTTACCATGGGGGTGAAAGTCTGCAAGCTTTCAGGCAAAAAGAGCAATACTTAACATCAACTGCAAACAGAAACACTGAGGGCTTCCCTGGTGGTCCACTGGGTAAGGACACCACCTTGCAGTGCAAGGGGCGCCGGTTCGATCTCTGGCCTGGGAAGATCCCATGTGCCGCGGAGCGTCTGGACCGATGTGTCCAATTACCAAGTCGGAGCTCTGGAGCGCATGCGCCCAGAGCCTGTGCTCTGGGACAACAGATGCCACCGAGATGGGAGGCCCACACGGGCCAAAGAACAAAGATGGATGAACATAGATAAATGAAAGACCAATAGAAGGGGCGGGGGGCCCGCCCGCCCCCTCCCTCCCCAACCTGCACCCCCCGCCAAAAAAAAAGTTACAAAAAAACAAAAAAAAAAGGAATAAGAAAGAAACACTGACATTTCTCAAGAACTGTAAGTTGGAAGATTCGACAGAAAGTGGGTCACAAACCTAAACTGCAAGATAGGAAGATTGTGAAGGTCTTTGCCAACCATGCTAGGGACTTTAACTTTTTATGGGAGAATATGAGCCTGAAATGCTGGGAAACCAGTTAGAATCCAATTATATGAGTTCATTCCGGGTTGGAAGCTAAAATCCCTCAAGCTACAAAGCACAGCCAAAAAAAAACCACACAACTGGGTTGCAAACATCCATTTCTCTGTAACTGTGTAAGGACAATACTAAGCAAAGAAGCATCGAAACGGATGCAGGTCCCAACACTGGAACGTGATCCAGGCTGCCCCTGCTGTCCCTCTCACTTCTCTTTAAACCTAACCCTAATAGGAAAGACACAACATAACGTACAGGCCAGGCAGCTAGGGCAGGATAGAAGCAAGAATATTTGAGGTCATTAAGGTAGTAACTGTTCACTGATTGGTAAGAAACATACAACCATATTATATGTAACATATCAATCTTCAGCTCTGCTTTTTGAATTTCTTTTGTGTTTTTCTTTTGACTTTTTTCCCCTCTTATTTACTTAGCAAATCTTACTAAGAGGAAATTTAAATAAGGAGAAGTGAGACTTTCCTCATTGTAGTCAGAGTATACAGTTTGATTATTGCATCTCCATGATCTAATAGAGCAAGAACTATTAGCTTGGAAGCAAAGTGAGTAGGAAGGTGGTGAGCTCTGATCATTGACTGTTTCCTCTTTAGGTTATTACTTCTCAGGCATAGGTAGAGAGATTGCATTTGCCTCTTCAATGTAGCCAGTTCTCTTTCATCACCGAGTTCTGGATCACATCTCTTTCCTTGCTGTGCTTCTGAGGAGAAACACTTTAAAGTGATGTTACTCCACAGGAAGAAGTCATTCACTTATGAATAGGAAAGTACCAAACGTATCAGAATTTTTTTGCAATTCCCATTTAAAATTGTGTTGAAATTTTCTACAGCTTATTGAAGAGAAAGTGCATATTGTATTTGGAATCAACAAGTTGATTTTCTTATACAATGTTTAATGGATTTCTTTCAGTTTTACCCTGAAATGAATTGATTACATTGAACTAGTTATTGGGTTATCATTTTATCATCTGAAAAGAAAAGATTTTTCCAAGATAACTTTTTTGCATTTTTTTCTGTGCCTAACATTCCACCATGTTACAACTGGAAAGAGAACCTTTTTTGGGTGATTGCTGATGGGTAGATAGGTTTGGGTTTGTTTGTTTGTTTCTTTGTTTCTTTTGCATTTTCTGCCATGGTCCTTGTAAAATGTAGGCATACCTTGCCTAAATGAAGAGAGTTTTATCTCAACATTTATATTATTTTCTGGTTAGTAAAACACTAAATTTGTGTAAATTACAAGAAAGCAGCTTTCTTGCTGGTAATTTTGGTAATTTTGAAATCTAGAAAATTAATTACCATTCCCACCGAGGTAAATAATGATACAAAATAGAGGAGGTAGATTTTATTTTTGATGTTTTCTTTGTTGATAATCATGGAGAAATGTGAAATGACAATTTCCTTTTATATTCAAGCAGCTTCTCAAATCCTATCTTCTCTAAATATTTTTCTTTAGATCATCATGAGTTTGCCACCTTTATTTCTGTATGGTCTGGTTGTACAAGTTCAATTATTTGCCTTCACTAATAATTATACCATGAATGGTATCTACCTTTATTCTCTGTAATTCTTGAAATTCATGCATTTCTTCTTATGACTTCTCTTACTGCATAGTATTTTAATATGGGCTAATGGCAAAAAGTCTGGAATTAAATTATATAATTTCAGGTGTCTCAGTTTTACCACCTATAAAAAGGTATAAAATCTCTACCACCTCACAAAATGGTAGATGAATTAATATAATTTTGTCCATAGAAACTCTTATACTCAGAGTGTAATAAATGCTAGCTAGTTGCTATTCTACACTAGAGATAAGATCAATGCATTAAGTTTTCATTTAAATCTGTGTTCACTTGAAAACACCACTAGGTCAAGGAATTTAGGGAAGAGTTGCTTTCACTCTATGTAGTGAGATTTAATTTACCAGTTAACTTGCTACTTATATCAGGTCATAGAATATTTTCAAGTGAATTCTTTGTTTGAGGTCATTGGTATAATATCAACTCTGAAAGACATATAATGACCAAAATTATGGAATTAATTTTTTTGAATTTTTGTCAGGCTTATATTTTTTAATACAAGCAAAGTGTTTATTAGCAGTTCACTGAATATTATGTCTCTATAACAAACTAAGTAACCCTTAGTTCCCTTGGGAAACTCCTATTATCCCTAAACAGTTAGTCTTAGCAAGCTCTCTCCTTTCCTCCACTTCAAGGAAAGGTTTTGCTTTCCTCTCATCCAACTTCCAGTCATCATGATATCAGTAGAGATTAGAAATAGGTAAAGACTTAGGAATCTTCTCACATCCCTACACTGTCTATACTGAGTGGAGCTGAATTAGCTTGAGTTAGTGAAGTTATCTCTCAGATGTGCTAAGTTGCTTCAGTCATGCCCAACTCTACAACCGTATGGACTATAGTCCAACAGGCTTCTCTGTCCAGGGGACTCTCCAGGCAAGGATACTGGAGTGGGTTGCCATGACCTTCTCCAGGGGATCTTCCTGATGCAGGGGTCGAACCTGCACCCTTTACGTCTCCTGCATTGAAAGGCAGGTTCTTTACCACTAGCACCACCTGGGAAACTTCTGTCTAAACTTCTTGGTGGTGAACAATGCCAAGCTATGTGGAAGAATGCTGCATACTCTAGGTTCCGGGATGTAGAAAAGCTTTCCAATTGCGAGTTCAGACATAGAAAGTTTTAATATGCTGAAAATCTTTATTACATAAATATTTTACATGATTTTAACACATTTGTTGGGAAATGTGAGCTTATTTTCATTACAAAGAATCATCTCTTGGTAGTGTATGGCTTAGATCATATGACTTATTTAGTGTGCATTAATTTAATCAATATTAAAATAAACAGGTTTCCAATCTTCCTCTTCAATCAGGTTGGATGATTACAATACTCTTTCAAAACAAGGAGGATACCTCACAACAGAAACAAAATAAAAGACAAGAGTCAAATATGACCCTTGTAATCAAGTTTAAGGAGAATATTTTATCAAACAATATTTAAAAAGGAATTTAGAAGCCATATACATGAAAATAGAAAGAACAAAAGTGTAATGAAGTATGACCTCATGAACAATGTGAGAGACTGCAAATTTGGCCAGAAACTAGACTAATATGCAAAAATCATTTATCGAGCAGCAAACTTTGAAACAGATCATTATCCATTAAAATAATTTTTTAAAGGTGATTTAAATAAGTAGAGCAGGTATGATTTCTATCCAAGACTGTCACACAACCTTCTGTCTTCCTGAATATTACCTCATTTAAGTTGGGTGCCAGGAAAAGATATTTTAAATTAAGAAAGACTCAGTTTCATGTTGTCTCATTTGAAATTCTCTCCCCGCTACCATAATAATTCAAATTAGGATAGATAAAGCCCTCTAGGAGGCAAAGGGAGCCATAACAAACATTCTACCATCATTACTATATTATAACAATGGTGATATTTACAGACAAAATGCAATGTGCACAATCAAATGGTGATTTCCACAGATTGCAGGTGAAACTGTTTTAGATACCAAATTGAGCAAAAGATCAGCAAATTGCAATTTGAAAAAAATGTGAAGCGAAAAGATACCTAAACTCCAAAAGGTTCAATGACCACTGTTTTTGTTACTTAAAAGTCCCTAAGAATACTTAACCTTACATTTTAAAACAAAAAGGAAAAATCACACACATTAAATACACCCTGGAACTTCTGTCTAAACTTCTGGGGAAACCCTTAAATTTCCTAGGTTCCGGGATGTAGAAAAGCTTTCCAATTGCGAGTTCAGACATAGAAAGTTTTAATATGCTGAAAATCTTTATTACATAAATATTTTACATGATTTTAACACATTTGTTGGGAAATGTGAGCTTATTTTCATTACAAAGAATCATCTCTTGGTAGTGTATGGCTTAGATCATATGACTTATTTAGTGTGCATTAATTTAATCAATATTAAAATAAACAGGTTTCCAATCTTCCTCTTCAATCAGGTTGGATGATTACAATACTCTTTCAAAACAAGGAGGATACCTCACAACAGAAACAAAATAAAAGACAAGAGTCAAATATGACCCTTGTAATCAAGTTTAAGGAGAATATTTTATCAAACAATATTTAAAAAGGAATTTAGAAGCCATATACATGAAAATAGAAAGAACAAAAGTGTAATGAAGTATGACCTCATGAACAATGTGAGAGACTGCAAATTTGGCCAGAAACTAGACTAATATGCAAAAATCATTTATCGAGCAGCAAACTTTGAAACAGATCATTATCCATTAAAATAATTTTTTAAAGGTGATTTAAATAAGTAGAGCAGGTATGATTTCTATCCAAGACTGTCACACAACCTTCTGTCTTCCTGAATATTACCTCATTTAAGTTGGGTGCCAGGAAAAGATATTTTAAATTAAGAAAGACTCAGTTTCATGTTGTCTCATTTGAAATTCTCTCCTCGCTTACCATAATAATTCAAATTAGGATAGATAAAGCCCTCTAGGAGGCAAAGGGAGCCATAACAAACATTCTACCATCATTACTATATTATAACAATGGTGATATTTACAGACAAAATGCAATGTGCACAATCAAATGGTGATTTCCACAGATTGCAGGTGAAACTGTTTTAGATACCAAATTGAGCAAAAGATCAGCAAATTGCAATTTGAAAAAAATGTGAAGCGAAAAGATACCTAAACTCCAAAAGGTTCAATGACCACTGTTTTTGTTACTTAAAAGTCCCTAAGAATACTTAACCTTACATTTTAAAACAAAAAGGAAAAATCACACACATTAAATAGTACATAGAGTAAAAAGTTATTTTCCAAATATATGCCAATCTTTAGAAGTAGCACTGCTAATTGTTTTTAGGTTATATAGCCTTTCACATGCATTTATTTATTGAAGCAAATATACATATTACATTGGTTGATATTTGCTTATTTCATGCAAATAGAAATATATGAATATCTTCAGTAACTTTTTTTTTTTAATTTTGCTTGCTAAATACAGATCCAAGGTCTTAACAGATCTTTCCATATAAGTGTCATATACAACTAGTTCATTATTTATAATTGATTCTCCAAATTCTCTGGGTATTCAGCATACTTAATTTCCGTTCTTTTAGATAATCCTTTTTATACATATAGATAGTTCTCGATTTTGTTACTATAAAAAATGTACTACTTTTGCATATGTCTTCTGTAGCTTTTTTACTTCTTAGTGAATCTCAGATTCAGCTGTCACTTTCAAATTCTTATTTGCATAGATATTTCATTATGATTAAGTATTTTTCTAAAAGAGCTCTTATTCCTTTAAATAATTGGATAACTATAATCCTTACATTATTTTAAAGTCAAATTTTGGTAAGAAAGACCCATTTGGCAAATACTGAACAATTATTTGTATATAGTTGAGTATTGGTAAAGATCAACGATTATTGAAATATGTGATCTTCTGCCTCAGAAAATGATGAGCTCCTTGTAATTAGAACTACCTCAATATGGACTGGAAAACCTATTACAGAGTCACTTTAGAGGAGAGTAAAGCATTTAATAAGTGGTAAGCCTAGATCCTATCCTCAAGATAAGTTAAAGAAAAATTAAGGTTAATTTTATGCAGTCCATGACTGTTTGCATTTTATTTAAATTCACCCAGTGATAAAAACACATATACTGTCATGTGTAGAAAAGATAGCTATTGTCATTGTGCTAGGGGAATAGGAGTACCTACAACCACTTGGAGCGATGGTCTGGAGGGATGGGAGGGGGGGAACTGGGTGGGGGGAGGGTCAAGGGATATGCATATGAATGATCTGGGAACATACATGTACAAAAATAAAATAAAATAAAATAAAATAAAATAAAAAACACATCAAGGTTAAAAAAATGGGCTAAAATCTTTGGCCATGTAAGCAATCAAAACTACTTGACAAATGTAGCAAATCTTTGTGCTCATGGTTAGTAAAGAGTGAAAAATTTCCAAACGATTGACTTTTCTACAATTTTATGTGACCTGGAATTAGATACCAATAGTACATGCTCATGACTACTGCTCCAACATGACTATTTATCATTATTGAAAATGCAGCTGCAGAAATATTTGCTATGATTTATTCCTATCTTCCCTTAGCAAATGATTCTTTCAGTTTTGTATTCTTCCTAAAGTACGAATTCCTTACTCTCAAATACGTAACTATTTACCTTGAATTCCTTTTGCGCAGTAAGCATACCATTTGAGAAATGCAGGCTGAGCCTCCTACATTTCCTCTAGCACCACAACATAACACAAAGGTCATCTTAGGACTTGGAATAATAGAGAAGTGGGTATTAAGCACACTTGTGAATGGCAGAGTCCACTCAGGGGATGGGAGATTTTATTTTTCCATTCTCCCTTAAAAGGACTCACTATTCCTTCAGTAGAAATAGTACTCTTTACGAATCTCCTATGGATATTAACTTTGGAAATTGCCCACACAAAATGCATAAGCTCTCCATCCCATTACATTTTGCCCTCTATAATTTGAAATGGCCAGTGGCAACTATGTCTTTGACATTTATTATACTATCTTTAGTGGTCTTTTTACCATAGTCATAAGGGATGCTACTTTGTAATAGTAGTGATATTAATTGCAACCATTATCTTGCCTCTCATGTTAAATTTTGGGTCAAATGATTGGTATAAGTCTAAATGAGCATTCAGGGATTAAAAGGACAAAGGAGTAGGAGGAAAATACATGACTAGTTTGGTTCCTGCTGCATACTGAGAGGTAATTTACACAAATCAGCTAGACAAAAACAGATGGGAAGAGGGAAAGAGGGAGAGAGTTGACTAATGACACCTGACTGCCAAATGACCCTGTGGGTTTGAATGCTGGCAGGACACCTAAAGCCTTGCCAACAGTCACTTGGAACTGCCCAGTTCTCACTCACATTTCATTTAACAGGCTAACCTTGGTCTTTCTATTGTTACCATAGTTAGGGAATTTTATACAGTATCAAACCATGATCTAGGAAATACACATTCTAATTGGTCTCTCTTCTTTTAGAAGCTACAGGCTACCGAACTGTTGAGTTCATTTTCAGCAGCTTTTGGTTCCAACAGGGAAAATTTGATATGTTTGTTCTTTTAACAGTCCCTTTTGTAAACCTATAGTATATGGCACTTTTTGTGGCTTAACAAGAGCTGTAGTGAAAAAAAGAAATGATTTATTCTGAGAACATGACTATATTATTAACTACTTTGCTCATGGTAAAATATCTTTGATTCTGACAAATGAGGATTTCTGAACACTGTATATCATGGGCTCCTACCTGTCCCTTATTATCTCTCTTACTTTTAACCTTTAATCTCTTTTCAACTACTAAATTAATGTTCATGGATGTATATTGAAATACACCCTGGGCATGGAATTGAGAATGCTAGGTACCCCTATTGACTTTTACTACAGACTAGCTAAGTGAGGAAAAACCTTACTTTTTAGCTTAAATTTACCTGTATCTAAAAAAGGGAATAATATATTCTCTCTAGTGGTAAGAAAAAAAATGAGAAAACTAAAATGGGGAAAAAATATATATGGATATAGACAGTAGAAAATCTAGATTACTAAACTAATATGATTAGAGCTTATTCTAGTGAAAGTTCAAAAGTGACCATCCAATTAAAAAAATTAATGAAAACACTTTAAAATCTCTATATGTTAACCAACAAGCCAAAGGATGTTACAGTAATTATTATGTATATATTTATAAGCAGATTTCATGGATATTTAAAGATCTACACACATTCTTAAAAAGCATTATCCCTCATTTTTTGTCTTTAAGGAATAGTAAGATTAAAACTCAATTCATAAAACCAATATCACAGCACCTGGTCCCATTACTTTACAGCAAATAGAAGGGAAAGCGTTGGAAATAGTGACAAATTTCTTTTTCTTGGCCTCCAAAATCACAGTGGATGGAGACCAGTAGCTATGAAATTTAAAGATTCTTGCTCCTTGGAAGGAAAGCTATGAAAAACTTAAACAGCATATTAAAAAGCAGAGACATCGCTATGCCAATAAAGGTCCATAGAGTCAAAGTTCTCTGGCTTTTCCAGTCGTCACGTATGGACATGAGAGTTGGACCATAAAGAAGGCTGAGTACAAAATTGATGCTTTTGAATTGTCATTCTGGAGAAGACTCTTGAGAGTCCCTCAAACTGAGGAGATGCAACCAATCCATCCTATAGAAAATGAACCCTGAATATTTACTGCAAGGACTGATACTGAAGCTGAAGTTCCAATACTGTGCCCACCTGATGAGAGCTAGAAAAGACCCTGATGCTGTGAAAGATTGACAGCTTTAGGAGAATAGGCAAACTGAGGATGAGATGGTTGAGTAGCATCACCAACTCAACAGACATGAGTCTGAACATATTCCAGGAGATAGTAAATGATGGGGAAGCCTGGTGTGCTGCAGTTCATTGGCTTTGCAAAGAGTTGGACACAAGTTAGCAACTGAACAACAACGAAAATTATTTTGGAAGTGTGAAATGGTAATACAGACAGAAGTCTAGGCCATATTTCCTATTTCTACAGTATACAATGTGAAATTATCTTTATTATTGCCATTTGAAAAGTGATCCACCTCTCCTACCCTCTTCTGACCCAAATATCTTGGAGAAGAGATTAAAATGAATATCAAGGGAAAAATAAAAATAAATGGAAATATAGATAGTAGAAATCTAGATTACTAAACTAATATGATTAGAGCTTATTCTAGTGAAAGTTCAAAAGTGACCATCCAATTAAAAAAATTAATGAAAACACTTTAAAATCTCTATATGTTAACCAACAAGCCAAAGGATGTTACAGTAATTATTATGTATATATTTATAAGCAGATTTCATGGATATTTAAAGATCTACACACATTCTTAAAAAGCATTATCCCTCATTTTTTGTCTTTAAGGAATAGTAAGATTAAAACTCAATTCATAAAACCAATATCACAGCACCTGGTCCCATTACTTTACAGCAAATAGAAGGGAAAGCGTTGGAAATAGTGACAAATTTCTTTTTCTTGGCCTCCAAAATCACAGTGGATGGAGACCAGTAGCTATGAAATTTAAAGATTCTTGCTCCTTGGAAGGAAAGCTATGAAAAACTTAAACAGCATATTAAAAAGCAGAGACATCGCTATGCCAATAAAGGTCCATAGAGTCAAAGTTCTCTGGCTTTTCCAGTCGTCACGTATGGACATGAGAGTTGGACCATAAAGAAGGCTGAGTACAAAATTGATGCTTTTGAATTGTCATTCTGGAGAAGACTCTTGAGAGTCCCTCAAACTGAGGAGATGCAACCAATCCATCCTATAGAAAATGAACCCTGAATATTTACTGCAAGGACTGATACTGAAGCTGAAGTTCCAATACTGTGCCCACCTGATGAGAGCTAGAAAAGACCCTGATGCTGTGAAAGATTGACAGCTTTAGGAGAATAGGCAAACTGAGGATGAGATGGTTGAGTAGCATCACCAACTCAACAGACATGAGTCTGAACATATTCCAGGAGATAGTAAATGATGGGGAAGCCTGGTGTGCTGCAGTTCATTGGCTTTGCAAAGAGTTGGACACAAGTTAGCAACTGAACAACAACGAAAATTATTTTGGAAGTGTGAAATGGTAATACAGACAGAAGTCTAGGCCATATTTCCTATTTCTACAGTATACAATGTGAAATTATCTTTATTATTGCCATTTGAAAAGTGATCCACCTCTCCTACCCTCTTCTGACCCAAATATCTTGGAGAAGAGATTAAAATGAATATCAAGGGAAAATGAGCCACATTTTAGAATTTTTAAACTTTCAAGCTGCAACAAAAGTATGAGGAATCAATTTGTTCCACTTGATAATGAAATTACTCCCTCTTTCATATCTTTCCATCATGTCTCATGTCTGAATCTAAAGTGAATTCTAAGTTTATTACTTTTTATTTTGTTAAAACTGATGGACAGAATAAACTGGGTATGGGACAAACACTACATTGTGAGAGCTGAGATCTCCCGGAATTAGGCAGTGGACATTCCATGCACTAGCAGTTGAAGAAGAGGCAGGTCCTCAGAAATAACAAAATTATGTTGGAAGGTAGACCTTGGAAAAGTCTGCCTGTAGGCGCTGGAGTTCAGAGATACATGAGAGAATGCTTGGGTCATGTAGGAAGAAGGTAAGCACCAGGGACAACTGGAGTGAGAGTCCAGAAGAAAAGGGAGAAAAACATTATGAGCAATAAAAATGGTCATAGAATTCTTAAAATTAAGACAGATTCAGGGGGAAAAGAAATCACAGAGAAGCCATGAAAGAATCGTAGAAATAAAAAACTAAATCACTGAGACACATGCCCTCATAATATTACTCTGGCTTGAACATCACTCTGAATTCATAGATTGTTGGGTTTCTGGAAAGCCAAAAAACTCTGATCATGATGCTTTGGCTCACAATGCAATAACTCCACTCACCTCCTCTGGATTCCCTGATGGCTTAGCAGGTAAAGAACCCACCTGCCAATGCAGGAGATGCAGATTTGATCCCTGGGTTGCAATATAATCTGGAAGAGGAAATGGAACACCGTCAAACTGAGGATGAGATGGTTGAGTAGCATCACCAACTCAACAGACATGAGTCTGAACATATTCCAGGAGATAGTAAATGATGGGGAAGCCTGGTGTGCTGCAGTTCATTGGCTTTGCAAAGAGTTGGACACAAGTTAGCAACTGAACAACAACGAAAATTATTTTGGAAGTGTGAAATGGTAATACAGACAGAAGTCTAGGCCATATTTCCTATTTCTACAGTATACAATGTGAAATTATCTTTATTATTGCCATTTGAAAAGTGATCCACCTCTCCTACCCTCTTCTGACCCAAATATCTTGGAGAAGAGATTAAAATGAATATCAAGGGAAAATGAGCCACATTTTAGAATTTTTAAACTTTCAAGCTGCAACAAAAGTATGAGGAATCAATTTGTTCCACTTGATAATGAAATTACTCCCTCTTTCATATCTTTCCATCATGTCTCATGTCTGAATCTAAAGTGAATTCTAAGTTTATTATTTTTTATTTTGTTAAAACTGATGGACAGAATAAACTGGGTATGGGACAAACACTACATTGTGAGAGCTGAGATCTCCCGGAATTAGGCAGTGGACATTCCATGCACTAGCAGTTGAAGAAGAGGCAGGTCCTCAGAAATAACAAAATTATGTTGGAAGGTAGACCTTGGAAAAGTCTGCCTGTAGGCGCTGGAGTTCAGAGATACATGAGAGAATGCTTGGGTCATGTAGGAAGAAGGTAAGCACCAGGGACAACTGGAGTGAGAGTCCAGAAGAAAAGGGAGAAAAACATTATGAGCAATAAAAATGGTCATAGAATTCTTAAAATTAAGACAGATTCAGGGGGAAAAGAAATCACAGAGAAGCCATGAAAGAATCGTAGAAATAAAAAACTAAATCACTGAGACACATGCCCTCATAATATTACTCTGGCTTGAACATCACTCTGAATTCATAGATTGTTGGGTTTCTGGAAAGCCAAAAAACTCTGATCATGATGCTTTGGCTCACAATGCAATAACTCCACTCACCTCCTCTGGATTCCCTGATGGCTTAGCAGGTAAAGAACCCACCTGCCAATGCAGGAGATGCAGATTTGATCCCTGGGTTGCAATATAATCTGGAAGAGGAAATGGAAACCCACTCCAGTATTCTTATCTAGAGAATCTTCATAGACAGAGGAGGCTGGCAGCTACCATTCACTGGATCACAGTTGGACATGACTGAAGTCATGGAGCATACACACATCTCTTTCCACACTTCTCCCAATCAAACAAGGTAGAGCAGAAATATGTCTTATTATTACAGTTTTAATATTAAGTACAAATTCATTTCTTCATTTCTTGATTGTACCAATGCTAATTTCATGAAATTATGAAGATAGACATTTATATGTGTAAAATATACACATACAAAATAAGATTGAACCGTTTTCTTTAGCTTTTAAAAATTACACTGAAAATTAGTGTAAAAACTAAAAATAAAAATGTATCAAATTACAAAGAAAACCCCAAAGACACTATTTAAAAACTACTAGAGCTAATCAACAAATTCAGCAAAGTCACAGGATACAAAATCAATACACAGAAATCACTCGCATTTCTATATACAAACAATGAAAAATCAGAAAGAGAAACAAGGATAAAATCCCATTCACCATTGCAATCAAACGAATAAAATATCTAGGAATAAACCAACCTAGAGACACAAGGTAGACAGAAAATTATAAGGCACTAATGAAAGAAATCAAAGATAACATAGACATATGGAGAGATATTCCATGTTCCTGGGTTGGAAGAATCAACATTATAAAAATGACCATACTACCAAATATCATCTACAGAGTCCATGCAATCCCTATCAAATTACCACTGACATTCTTCACAGAATTAGACCAAAAAAATAGCACAGTTCACATAGAAACACAGAAGTCCCCAGATAACTAAAGCAATCCTAAGAAAGAAGAATGGAGCTGGAGAGATCAGCCTCCCAAACTTCAGACTATACTACAAAGCAACAGTCATCAAGACAGTATGGTACTGGCACAAAAACAGAAATACAGACCAATGGAACAAGATAGAGAAGCCAGAGATAAATTCACGCACATTCAGGTACCTTATTTTTGACAAAGGAGGCAAAAAAAAAAGACAGACATTGCAATAACTCCACTCACCTCCTCTGGATTCCCTGTCAGCAGGTAAAGAACCCACCTGCCAATGCAGGAGATGCAGATTTGATCCCTGGGTTGCAATATAATCTGGAAGAGGAAATGGAAACCCACTCCAGTATTCTTATCTAGAGAATCTCATAGACAGAGGAGGCTGGCAGCTACCATTCACTGGATCACAGTTGGACATGACTGAAGTCATGGAGCATACACACATCTCTTTCCACACTTCTCCCAATCAAACAAGGTAGAGCAGAAATATGTCTTATTATTACAGTTTTAATATTAAGTACAAATTCATTTCTTCATTTCTTGATTGTACCAATGCTAATTTCATGAAATTATGAAGATAGACATTTATATGTGTAAAATATACACATACAAAATAAGATTGAACCGTTTTCTTTAGCTTTTAAAAATTACACTGAAAATTAGTGTAAAAACGAAAGATAAAAATGTATCAAATTACAAAGAAAACCCCAAAGACACTATTTAAAAACTACTAGAGCTAATCAACAAATTCAGCAAAGTCACAGGATACAAAATCAATACACAGAAATCACTCGCATTTCTATATACAAACAATGAAAAATCAGAAAGAGAAACAAGGATAAAATCCCATTCACCATTGCAATCAAACGAATAAAATATCTAGGAATAAACCAACCTAGAGACACAAGGTAGACAGAAAATTATAAGGCACTAATGAAAGAAATCAAAGATAACATAGACATATGGAGAGATATTCCATGTTCCTGGGTTGGAAGAATCAACATTATAAAAATGACCATACTACCAAATATCATCTACAGAGTCCATGCAATCCCTATCAAATTACCACTGACATTCTTCACAGAATTAGACCAAAAAAATAGCACAGTTCACATAGAAACACAGAAGTCCCCAGATAACTAAAGCAATCCTAAGAAAGAAGAATGGAGCTGGAGAGATCAGCCTCCCAAACTTCAGACTATACTACAAAGCAACAGTCATCAAGACAGTATGGTACTGGCACAAAAACAGAAATACAGACCAATGGAACAAGATAGAGAAGCCAGAGATAAATTCACGCACATTCAGGTACCTTATTTTTGACAAAGGAGGCAAAAATATAAACTGGGACAAAGACAAATGGTGCTGGGAAAATTGGACAGCTATATGCAAAAAAAATGAAGTTGGAACATTCCCTAACACCACACACAAAAATCAACTCAAAATAGGTTAAAAACCTAAATGTCAGAACAGAAACCATAAAACTCTTAGAGGAGAATATAGGCAAAACACTCAATGACATAAATCAAAGCAAGATCTTCTATGACCCACCCAGTAGAATAAGGGAAATAAAAACAAAAATAAACATGTGAGACCTAATTAAACTTAAAAGCTTTTACACAGCAAAAGAAACTACAAAAAGGGTGAGCAGACAATCCACAGAATGGGAGAAAATCATAGCAAATGAAACAACAGACAAAGAATTAATCTCCAAAATTTACAAGCAACTCAGACAACTCAACATTGGAAAAGCAAACAACCCAATCAAAACATGGGAAAAAGACCTATAGAGACATCTTCCAAAGAGGACACACAGATGGCCAAAAAACACATGAAAAGATGCTCAACCTCACTTATTATTAAAGAAATGCAAATAAAAACTACAATGAGATATCATCTCATACCAGTCAGAATTGCCATAATCAAAAAATCTACAGATAACAAATGCTGGAGAGGCTGTGGAGAAAAAAGGAGCACGTTTGCATTGTTAGTGGGAATGTAAATTGATGCAGTTGCTATGGAAGAAAGTATGGAGATTCCTTCAAAAACTAAAAATAGAAGTACCATATGACCCAGCAATCCCACTATTAGGCATATACCCTGATGAAGTCAAAATTGAAAGAAACACCTGTACCTAAAGTTCATTGCAGCTCTCTGTACAATAGCTAGAACCTGGAAGCAACCTAGATGTCCAACGAGGAATAAATGGATGAAGAAGCTGTGGTACATATATACAATGGAATATTTCTCAGTCATAAAAAGAAATGCAAAAGAGTCAGTCCCAATGAGGAGGATGAATCTAGAACCTATTATACTAAGTGAACTAAGTCAAAAAGAGAAAGACAAGTACAATATACTAACACATATATATGGAATCTAATAAGATGGCACTGATAAATATGCACCCAGAGCGGCAATGGAAAAACAGATATAGAGAACAGATCGATGAACATTGTGAGGAGGGAAGAGTGGGTGAGAGGTATGGAAGCACGAGTACTTTGGCCACCTCATGCAAACAGCCAACTCACTGGAAAATATTCTGATGCTGTGAAAGATTGAAGGCAGCAGGAGAGGGGAAAACAGAGGATGAGATGGTTGGACAGCATCAGTGACTCAATAGTCATGAATTTGGGCAAGCTCTGGGAGATGGTGAAGGGCAGGGAAGCCCGGTGTGTTATAATCCATGGGGTTGCAAAGAGTCAGACACAACTTGGCGACTGAAGAACAACACTAATGAAAACCATAAGTGAGATGAAAAGATAACCTCCAGAATGGAAGAAAATATTTGCAAATGAAACAATTGACAAAGGATTAATCTCCAAAATACACCAATGGCTCATGCTGTTTGATACTGAAAAGGGTGAATAGGCAGACTTGGTAAGGAGGCCAGTGGTTTTTAAGGAGGAGAAGGAGGAAGGGGGACAAACAAACATTTTGTAGCCTGTTTGCCATGATAAAGATGTACTCTGAAACTAACTTTATTGTCTTATGGAGGCAAACTATTTTGCATTGGAATGTCTCATCTAGTCCTGATGGCTGGAGATCATCCTCTCCAGTAATCTTATGTTAATGTTTTGGGAGTGGGTCTTGTAAAACATTTACAGCCTTAAGATATTCTTTTGATTTATTGCTAATAGCCAACTGGAAAAGTACAAAATACCTTGCCTAACTAGCTTCTGAGGGTACTCTTCTATTCTCTTCCAGTTCCTTTAGTTGGAAGCTTTCTCTATGCCTTTTTTCTTTAATAAAACTTTTCCTGCACAAAGCTCTGAGTGACCAAAGCCAAGTCTTTCTGATCCCAATGGGAAAGCTTCTCCTTTGGAGATCAACAATCCAGCACCATTCATGGTAAACTATCTACCATTATCTATCATCTGGGGGCTCGTCTGGGATCTCCAAGACAAGGTAAAGAAACTCAGAGCTTCAGTTCTTCTATCCTCTCAACACACATTTTCTGCTTTACTTTACTAACACTACAATAGCTAGTGTGTGAGTGCAATGTGCTTGAGATGCATGAAAACCTGTATGAAGTGAAGTATGGAGTCCAGCTTTGCAGTTCCGTGGACATCCTCATATGGCTTAAGGTGGCCCTGAGAAGGGATCCTGATGTGGGGTTTATACAGTCCTGCCAATGTCAAGAGGTATCCTCCACAAGGAGACTTGCCAAAAATGAAAGAAGCATGCAGACTGAATTCTCTTCTCTCAGTCAACTTTACCTGGTGTCTTTGAACATTTCATAGTTGTCTTGGAAATTGGAACTACTAACTTAATCTTTCAGATTGTAGATTTTCAAGGGATTTAGAATTTGTGCCATTCTTAAATACTTTTGATCAGACCTCAAACTTGGTTTGAGTTATTGATTGCTTTTTAACGAGTCTGTGGATGATGGGGCATGGCTGTTCTTAGTTTATGGATCTCTAGCTCCAGGAACATCTCTTAGGATAGAAATCTCTCTCCTGGCAGTCTGCATGAGTGCCCAGAAACCTAGAGTCAAGTCTTTGTCATGGCTATGCCTGCAGATACTCTAGATACAGACATCGCATGGAATTTCTGAGAATAAGGTCGAGAATCCTAAGATTTGGCCAGATTGGAAATATAGCAAGCTTCTCCCTTTTGATAATGCTAGCTCTCAGCAGATCAGAGAAAACCCTCCAACGGCTTCTGTCTTAACTCCTTAGATATTCTTTTTTGTCGAATCTGTGGAAATGGATTAGAAGGATTGACCCTAATAGCTTGAGAATGTGAAAGGGTTTCACTATCATATTTATTGGTGTGGAAACACTCAGAAGAGACATTTTAGGTTTCTTGTTTGCTACTTTATGTATGGTTTAATGCTTTTACTGTGGTCAGAAATGTACTCTAAAATACACACAGGGACATAAGACAAGGTTTTTTCCCTTTGCAATTTTAACGTGGGAAGCATTTTGGAAAGCTACTCTGTTGCACACTGACTGGCATCAGAGGAGAAGGACAAATCAAGTGAGACTAAAAATTTGGGATGCTGCCAGGTCTACCCCTGCTGCATCTCCACCTCTCCCCAGAAGTAGAACGAGGTGGCACAAGGGTGACCTATATTGCTAAGAGACATAGAAGTCTGACCAGTGAAGGGAAGCTCTGGTGGAAGGTCTATTCTACTATTTGTAGAATAGATAGCAAGTAAGAACCTGCTGTATGACAGGGCACACAGATCAGTGCTCTGTGAAAACCTAGATGGGTGGGATGGGGTAGTACGAGAGGAAGGTCTGAGAGGGTGGCGATGTATCTATACGTATATCAAATTCACTTCATTGTACAGCAGAAACTATTATAATACAATACTGTGAATCAGTTATACTCCAAATTAAAACAATAAATTATTTTAAGTCCTAAAACTACATCCAAGAGGGGTAGTAAAGAAAACCGATGATATTTATGGAGAATATAGCATTTGAGTTTTAAAGTCTGAATAGGGACATGAGACCTCAAACTTGGTTTGAGTTATTGATTGCTTTTTAACGAGTCTGTGGATGATGGGGCATGGCTGTTCTTAGTTTATGGATCTCTAGCTCCAGGAACATCTCTTAGGATAGAAATCTCTCTCCTGGCAGTCTGCATGAGTGCCCAGAAACCTAGAGTCAAGTCTTTGTCATGGCTATGCCTGCAGATACTCTAGATACAGACATCGCATGGAATTTCTGAGAATAAGGTCGAGAATCCTAAGATTTGGCCAGATTGGAAATATAGCAAGCTTCTCCCTTTTGATAATGCTAGCTCTCAGCAGATCAGAGAAAACCCTCCAACGGCTTCTGTCTTAACTCCTTAGATATTCTTTTTTGTCGAATCTGTGGAAATGGATTAGAAGGATTGACCCTAATAGCTTGAGAATGTGAAAGGGTTTCACTATCATATTTATTGGTGTGGAAACACTCAGAAGAGACATTTTAGGTTTCTTGTTTGCTACTTTATGTATGGTTTAATGCTTTTACTGTGGTCAGAAATGTACTCTAAAATACACACAGGGACATAAGACAAGGTTTTTTCCCTTTGCAATTTTAACGTGGGAAGCATTTTGGAAAGCTACTCTGTTGCACACTGACTGGCATCAGAGGAGAAGGACAAATCAAGTGAGACTAAAAATTTGGGATGCTGCCAGGTCTACCCCTGCTGCATCTCCACCTCTCCCCAGAAGTAGAACGAGGTGGCACAAGGGTGACCTATATTGCTAAGAGACATACGAAGTCTGACCAGTGAAGGGAAGCTCTGGTGGAAGGTCTATTCTACTATTTGTAGAATAGATAGCAAGTAAGAACCTGCTGTATGACAGGGCACACAGATCAGTGCTCTGTGAAAACCTAGATGGGTGGGATGGGGTAGTACGAGAGGAAGGTCTGAGAGGGTGGCGATATATCTATACGTATATCAAATTCACTTCATTGTACAGCAGAAACTATTATAATACAATACTGTGAATCAGTTATACTCCAAATTAAAACAATAAATTATTTTAAGTCCTAAAACTACATCCAAGAGGGGGGTAGTAAAGAAAAACCGGGATGATATTTATGGAGAATATAGCATTTGAGTTTTAAAGTCTGAATAGGGACATGAGAGAATGACTTCTCTTTTTTTGCAAATGATATTAAGCAAAAGGAATTGCAAAATGTCAGACTAATGAATGTTTTTGAGAGGGTAAGACAAGAACTGGAAAATTATCTTTGGCTTGGTCACTGATGATTTCTACAACAGCAGTTTCATTGCCTGGATAGATAAATAATAAAGGACTTTAAAAAGTTGTTTTTGTTTATTTTCTCACTCCAAGAAATTGGATATAATTAGTGTTGTAGTATACAATGCCACTAGTGTTATAATGTGGTGAGATAGTGTAGTTGATTTTGAATCCTGAATGGGGTCATCAAAGAATAATTACTGTTTATTCCTCTCAAAAGATAAGTAATTCTTTGATGTTTCTTCTTCTAAGCCCATAGATGGTGGATTACACAAACACACACACACATATTAATTTGTTTCTATATGAAGAGGTCAATTGTCTCCTTTTTTGTGATTATGTATATACTTATGTGTTTAGTTGCTGGGTCATGTCTCTTTGAAATTTTAAGGACTACAGCTGCCAGGCTCCTCTGTACATGGAATTCTCCAGGTGAGAATACTGGCGTGGACAGACATTCCCTTCTCCAGCGAATCTTCCTAACCAACCCCGGCATTCAACCCATGTCTCTTGGGTCTTCTGCATTGCAGGTGGATTCTTCCCTGTCTGAGGCATCATGGAAGCCCTGTGATTATATACATGAAACTGTTATACTTGCACTTCCCTTTTTGGGAGAAATAGTGGGTGCAATGTAATATTTCTTTAAAGCCTCTTCAATCAAATAGAAGAACCACCATTCAAATAAGTATTTGCCTGGATCTCAAGAGATACATGCTATTTTCTAACCAAGCACCCAGAGTTTTGATGAGCCATGGAATTTTTAAAACTGAAATAAAATTTCACTCTTGTATTCCATCTAACTAGCTTATTGTTCACTTCCAATGTCCTTCATTCTTTTCAAAATAATAAGAAATCAAGCTGCCCCTTGTGTCTCCATTGACTATGTTTTAGTTTCTTATTCAAGACTTCAAAGTCCAGACCCTAAAGATATAGCTCTGTCATCATAATGGTAGTATTTGTTTCAGCATGAACAAATTTCAGTTATTTGTAGCTAAATTCAATTGCTTTGTCTAGTCTTATACACCCAGACAAAGAGCCCACCACTGAATATTCTTGTTGGATCATGTAGCTGCCTTCCTTTTCCTTAGCAAGGGTTAACTAAGTACTGAAGTTCAATTTCATGGAAGACATCCTTGTAATTGGTTGTGTTAATGTTCTTCTTCATCAGGCCTTTATCCAATGGAGTCCGTGCAGATGCTTATAACTGTTATAATTTTCATTGGTACACATTTTTCTCTTTTTTCTTTTTGACACTCATTTTCTTTTTGACTCTTCTCTAATTGTTTAAATATAATTTTAACAGTGTTATAATTGCAAAGCTCAACAAGTTATCACTTAGGATGAGGTATGATTAAGCTCTTATAATCCAGCAGGTACTATACTAAACTAAATTCTTTAAATAAGTTAACCAATCTGTGAGTTATGTTAACCCATTGTTCGTACACATTTTTTTTCAGTTATTAATTGACTCATTACCTAGATGCCAGGCTCCTCTGTACATGGAATTCTCCAGGTGAGAATACTGGCGTGGACAGACATTCCCTTCTCCAGCGAATCTTCCTAACCAACCCCGGCATTCAACCCATGTCTCTTGGGTCTTCTGCATTGCAGGTGGATTCTTCCCTGTCTGAGGCATCATGGAAGCCCTGTGATTATATACATGAAACTGTTATACTTGCACTTCCCTTTTTGGGAGAAATAGTGGGTGCAATGTAATATTTCTTTAAAGCCTCTTCAATCAAATAGAAGAACCACCATTCAAATAAGTATTTGCCTGGATCTCAAGAGATACATGCTATTTTCTAACCAAGCACCCAGAGTTTTGATGAGCCATGGAATTTTTAAAACTGAAATAAAATTTCACTCTTGTATTCCATCTAACTAGCTTATTGTTCACTTCCAATGTCCTTCATTCTTTTCAAAATAATAAGAAATCAAGCTGCCCCTTGTGTCTCCATTGACTATGTTTTAGTTTCTTATTCAAGACTTCAAAGTCCAGACCCTAAAGATATAGCTCTGTCATCATAATGGTAGTATTTGTTTCAGCATGAACAAATTTCAGTTATTTGTAGCTAAATTCAATTGCTTTGTCTAGTCTTATACACCCAGACAAAGAGCCCACCACTGAATATTCTTGTTGGATCATGTAGCTGCCTTCCTTTTCCTTAGCAAGGGTTAACTAAGTACTGAAGTTCAATTTCATGGAAGACATCCTTGTAATTGGTTGTGTTAATGTTCTTCTTCATCAGGCCTTTATCCAATGGAGTCCGTGCAGATGCTTATAACTGTTATAATTTTCATTGGTACACATTTTTCTCTTTTTTCTTTTTGACACTCATTTTCTTTTTGACTCTTCTCTAATTGTTTAAATATAATTTTAACAGTGTTATAATTGCAAAGCTCAACAAGTTATCACTTAGGATGAGGTATGATTAAGCTCTTATAATCCAGCAGGTACTATACTAAACTAAATTCTTTAAATAAGTTAACCAATCTGTGAGTTATGTTAACCCAGTTCTACCAGGTAAGAATTTCTGTTATCACCATTTTTCAAAGGAAGACTCTTGAGTTTTAGAAGGAGTAACTGAACCAAAGTCAAAGATGTGGCACATGGTAGAGGGAGGGTCCATATTTTTTACGTTGATACAGATCGCATTACCTAGATGCTTTTGACTTCCTGGATTTCTTCCTTTCCTTCTCCCTAGGAACTCGTTGATCCTCTTTAATAAACTGGAGCATAGAAAGCATTCCTTGAGTCCTTCACCTCCAGAAGGGAGATCAGGTTACATTTGTAGCACACATAATTGGTGAGTGCCTTAGGCAGAAAGACAAACATAGCACATGGCCTGCAGGTTGCTAGAATAGTTTCCCTCAGTGCTGGACTGTTTGGGTATCAAGATAAATGATGCCCAAATATCATTTGGGGCTTTACTGAAGTAGCCTCTTATGACTTCCCCTAAAGTCTGTCTTTAAAACAGTCCAAAAAACCCACCCCTTTGCTTGAGGCTGCTGGTTCTTAACACTATAGAATGCAAATGAAGGGAGAAGGCACTTTCTGAATCCTGATCTCACCCCAGTCTTTCCATTCTCCTCTTTTTCCTTTGTTAGTCTGACTGCCTCTCCTGTAACTGATTCACAAGACTTGTGGAAACTCTCTTCTAGGGTACTGCCATACTTCTATGTCTTTGGGGGCAAATGCTAGCCAGAACTTTTGTGCTATTGGCTAACTATACTTCTAAATATTCAAGATGATATGTAAGCCAAGGTTGGAAACTATCGGGTAAATAAGCTCTGAATCGGAAGCCTCATGTGAAGAGAGGCAGAAACAGAGCTAGAGACAAAGAACTAAAGAAGCATTACTATTCCAGGGAACCGAGTTCACTAATGAAGACCAAGTAAAAACCTATATGGGAAGGAACGACCAAATAAATTTTGTCAGAGCCTTCTATTTCGAAAGCCTGCTAAACTCTGGAAATTAGACATAAACAAGCATATCTGCCACTTACTGTAGGCATGGTAATTTACAAAGCATTTTACCAAACATAATCATTCATCTATCATCTGGTAATTATAGGAGCCCCCTTGTCCTCCTGCTTTTAATACCCATAGACATTGCTTTTGTTGAGATCATTGTTTTATCTGTCATGCAAACTGTTAAACAGCCTCCTAAGGGTTCTATCGGCCTCCCTGTTTTGTACTCAGATGTTTAATGTTTGGACTCCCAGCTAGAAAGAAACCAGTCAACAATTTCAAGTGGCTGTATCTCCTGGGGAACACCCTTCTGACATCTGTGTGTATTTTGACTAACACGTTTAACCTGCTTTCATAATTTTAATTTATGAAGATTTAAATTCAACTTGTAGGCCTGTCAGTGATATACATGTAAATTCACTTTTTTATGACCAGTAAAAGAAGTCTCATTATTCCACACCTTTTTCTCTGTCCTCTAGGCCATATTCATCTCAAGATATATATAAACCTTGGTAGAATACCATCAGAAAATAGGAGGCAATCAGAGGTTGTCCCAAAAATCGGTATCTTAAATTTTTTTCCACCTACTTTAGTGACTTGGAAATATTATATTATAGATTTGATTAAGCATGGCCAAGGTAGTAAAGTTTCTTCTGTCTAGTTTTTTCTCTCCATTATACTGAAATACAGATTCCCATTACATACACAAGCAATGCAAGCACTTTAGAATTATTAATGATCAGAGCTCCCTCAGAAGTAACTCCTTCTAAGTCCTGAAATCACAATGCTTTGAGGATATAAAGTATAACTAATTTATTCATTTTCTCTGACCCACAGCAGAGATTTTAAAATTCATTTGGACCCAACAGGGAATAGCACACCCATGTAGTATTTTTCCTGTTAAATACCTCTTATTTGTACAGAGGTGTTAGAGTAAGCTGGAAGAATAAAGAATCCATATTTTCCCTGTCTCTTTGTATGTGTTTGGGGGATAGAAAAATTTAGAATGTTCAATGTAGTAATTTCTGTTGACATGAAATTCAATTAAGTTGCAGTGGGGGTTGTTTTGTTGATAATATTCTTGATTTTAGTAGTCCATCTGATATTTTAAGAGTTTATAAATTGTTTATCAGCCTTTCTCGACTCACCAGTAGGGAGAACAAAACAAAACAAAACACATGACACTATCTCAGATGGTAGTAACATCAGTAGCTCTGAGAATATTATTTCTGTGGGTTGCATGTTCAGTCTTTATTGTAATTCTCCTTGCCTATCATCCAATTTCTTTTAAATGTCCAATTCTTTTTTTTTTTGGGTCCTGTTTAATGTTTGGACTCCCAGCTAGAAAGAAACCAGTCAACAATTTCAAGTGGCTGTATCTCCTGGGGAACACCCTTCTGACATCTGTGTGTATTTTGACTAACACGTTTAACCTGCTTTCATAATTTTAATTTATGAAGATTTAAATTCAACTTGTAGGCCTGTCAGTGATATACATGTAAATTCACTTTTTTATGACCAGTAAAAGAAGTCTCATTATTCCACACCTTTTTCTCTGTCCTCTAGGCCATATTCATCTCAAGATATATATAAACCTTGGTAGAATACCATCAGAAAATAGGAGGCAATCAGAGGTTGTCCCAAAAATCGGTATCTTAAATTTTTTTCCACCTACTTTAGTGACTTGGAAATATTATATTATAGATTTGATTAAGCATGGCCAAGGTAGTAAAGTTTCTTCTGTCTAGTTTTTTCTCTCCATTATACTGAAATACAGATTCCCATTACATACACAAGCAATGCAAGCACTTTAGAATTATTAATGATCAGAGCTCCCTCAGAAGTAACTCCTTCTAAGTCCTGAAATCACAATGCTTTGAGGATATAAAGTATAACTAATTTATTCATTTTCTCTGACCCACAGCAGAGATTTTAAAATTCATTTGGACCCAACAGGGAATAGCACACCCATGTAGTATTTTTCCTGTTAAATACCTCTTATTTGTACAGAGGTGTTAGAGTAAGCTGGAAGAATAAAGAATCCATATTTTCCCTGTCTCTTTGTATGTGTTTGGGGGATAGAAAAATTTAGAATGTTCAATGTAGTAATTTCTGTTGACATGAAATTCAATTAAGTTGCAGTGGGGGTTGTTTTGTTGATAATATTCTTGATTTTAGTAGTCCATCTGATATTTTAAGAGTTTATAAATTGTTTATCAGCCTTTCTCGACTCACCAGTAGGGAGAACAAAACAAAACAAAACACATGACACTATCTCAGATGGTAGTAACATCAGTAGCTCTGAGAATATTATTTCTGTGGGTTGCATGTTCAGTCTTTATTGTAATTCTCCCTTGCCTATCATCCAATTTCTTTTAGACCCATATGGTGCCAATTTCTTGAAAGCATATTGTAGTAATGTTAAAATATTTCTATCTAAATTAGCCCCCAAATCATAAGCAAAGAAGTCCGTGTGGGCTCGCAAAATTTTTTCTTTAGGTCTTGAGATTCTAGTTGTCTACTTCTCTGCTTCTTATGAGAAATAAATTGCTTTTAATGCTACATTTTTTAAAGGACTTAAAATGCGTGGGTGTGCACCAAAGTGTCTGACTTCTGTGGTATTTTTAAAAACAATCATGACTTGAAAAATCTCAATATTTGAGTGATGATACTACAAATTGCATTGGGCTAAATACTGTATTTTGTATCAGAGTCCCCAGAAATATTTTACAGCTAAGTAATAAACCTGGAAAATACGCATTTATAGTAGAAATGTTGACGGAATCTAGCAAGTGCTACTGTAATATCATGAATCTGATTTAAAGGAAGTTTTCAATAATGTTTTTTGCCAAGCCAGTCTTTTAGGGGATGAAAGTTAAAAAAAAAATTATTTCCACTACCTCAATGACTGATGAAAACATGAGGGATCTGTGGTCAGATACCTTGGGGCACCTGTGAATAAGATCAAAGCATGGAAAGACTTTTGTCCTGAAAGAAGCCAGATAGCTAACGTTTCATTGAACTGGGAGGCTCTGATAAAGTGAGAGTCCATATGTGCCATATGCATTGCAGTGGTATTTCTCAGATAAAGAGAAATATCTCAGATGAAATAAACTGTCACTTCATTTACTTATGTTTAATAAAAAATATTATGGGACCATAGTAAAATGAATAGCTGTGACTAACATTGTGATGCTACAAGATGTCAAGTCATTATATTGATATTCATAGTATCCACAAAATTATATAAAAAGTTAACTGGATTAAATAAAGTTTATATGTTAAATTTTACAGATTATGACAGGAAATAAGAAATATTGGGTTGGGCTAAAATTTGTTTGTGTCTTTCCATAAGATGGTATGCAAAAACCTGAAAGAACTTCTGGCCAACCCCAATAGGGCCTTTAATTATATAACTAGGCAGGTGTACTATCAATTTGAGGTCACTGTCTTGCTCTTTACTTAGATCATTTAATATAGTGGTCCTGAGAGGAAGCACATGGAAACGTTTAAATCTGTTTATGCCAGTATCACATGTTCATGCATATTAGTTATGTGATCTAATATAAAATATATGACCTTGTATCTCCATGTTTTCACGTAAAATTGGAACAATGTGAATAACAACATGAGTGATGATATGTGTTATTGAGTATTTAATTTGTAAGATAGCTTATAAATATTAAGTCATTTAAACATGTAATTATATCTATCCTATAGTATATTGTAACAATTATAGGTTGGATAAACAACAAAATCTCACTGTATAATATGAGAAACTATATTTAATATTCTATGATAAAGTATAATGGGAAAGAATATTGAAAATAATATAATAATATATGTATAAGTGAATGACTTTGTTGTACAGTAGAAATTAACACAATATCAATAAAATACAATTTTAAAAAGACATATTTCACATAAAGTCCTTAGCCCAAGATTAAGCATAGCCTCAATGCCAGTGTTAGCTGATTTTGCTACAGAGTTGATCTTGCTTCATGAACACTTAGGTTAAAGAGACACAAGGGTCACTGCTTTCCATTACCATTATTGCCATGAACCAGCATCGCTGACCTACATGAAGCCAACTATTACAAGACAACCTGTTTTACAAAAGATCTGATCAGCACCAATCAAGACTGATTATATATCAGGGACTAGGTAGAATTCATGAATTTTTATCAGCCCCACCATGATATCTGTCCTGTAAACTCTTGGCTTAGGGACTGCCAGACATTTTCCCAGTCAATAGTAGAAACAGTTATTTCAGCCTGGTGTACTGACTTGATGTGCCAAAACTTTTAAGACATAATCATCTAAACATTTTAAAGCAATAGATAAAAACTAGACTCAAAAGTTTAGATGTTAAATTTTACAGATTATGACAGGAAATAAGAAATATTGGGTTGGGCTAAAATTTGTTTGTGTCTTTCCATAAGATGGTATGCAAAAACCTGAAAGAACTTCTGGCCAACCCCAATAGGGCCTTTAATTATATAACTAGGCAGGTGTACTATCAATTTGAGGTCACTGTCTTGCTCTTTACTTAGATCATTTAATATAGTGGTCCTGAGAGGAAGCACATGGAAACGTTTAAATCTGTTTATGCCAGTATCACATGTTCATGCATATTAGTTATGTGATCTAATATAAAATATATGACCTTGTATCTCCATGTTTTCACGTAAAATTGGAACAATGTGAATAACAACATGAGTGATGATATGTGTTATTGAGTATTTAATTTGTAAGATAGCTTATAAATATTAAGTCATTTAAACATGTAATTATATCTATCCTATAGTATATTGTAACAATTATAGGTTGGATAAACAACAAAATCTCACTGTATAATATGAGAAACTATATTTAATATTCTATGATAAAGTATAATGGGAAAGAATATTGAAAATAATATAATAATATATGTATAAGTGAATGACTTTGTTGTACAGTAGAAATTAACACAATATCAATAAAATACAATTTTAAAAAGACATATTTCACATAAAGTCCTTAGCCCAAGATTAAGCATAGCCTCAATGCCAGTGTTAGCTGATTTTGCTACAGAGTTGATCTTGCTTCATGAACACTTAGGTTAAAGAGACACAAGGGTCACTGCTTTCCATTACCATTATTGCCATGAACCAGCATCGCTGACCTACATGAAGCCAACTATTACAAGACAACCTGTTTTACAAAAGATCTGATCAGCACCAATCAAGACTGATTATATATCAGGGACTAGGTAGAATTCATGAATTTTTATCAGCCCCACCATGATATCTGTCCTGTAAACTCTTGGCTTAGGGACTGCCAGACATTTTCCCAGTCAATAGTAGAAACAGTTATTTCAGCCTGGTGTACTGACTTGATGTGCCAAAACTTTTAAGACATAATCATCTAAACATTTTAAAGCAATATATAAAAAACTAGACTCAAAAGTTTGAAGATACATATATTTCAAAAGGGTTTCACTGGTGTCTTAGACAGTAAAGAATCTGTTTGCAATGTAGGAGACCTGGGTTCAATCCTTGGGTCAGGAAGATCCCCTGGAGAAGGAAAAGGCAACCACTCCATTATTCTTTCCTGGAGAATTCCATGGACAGGAGAGCCTGGTGGGCTATAGTCCATAGGGTTTCAAAAAGCCAGATATAACTGTGTGACTAACAGTTTAACTTTCATTTTCTATTTCACAAATTGAGTACTAGTGCCCAGATGAACAGTGCTTTTCTCATAAAAGCCACTTCAACCCATATTAGTTATGTTTTTATGGCATCTTTAATCTTATATAGAGGTTAATTTGAGTATATTTTTTCATTTAGCACTTAAGCATTCTTGTGAAAACTTTATAAATTGGGCTTCCCTGGTGGTCCAGTGGGTAAGGACGCCACCTTGCAGTGCAAGGGGCGCCGGTTCGACCCTGGCCTGGGAAGACCCCACGTGCCGTAGAGTGGCTGGACTGATGTGTCCAACTACTGAGCCGGAGCTCTGGAGCGCATGCACCCAGAGTCGGCGCTCTACAGCAAGAGAGGCCACTGCGATGGGAGGCTCATGCAGGTCAAAGAACAAAGATGGATGGAAATAAACAAATAAAGGACCAATAGACGTGGCCAAAAAAAAAAAAAAAAAAAAAAACAACTTTATAAATTCTATTTCATTTTAGCAGAATAACTGGGAATTCTTAACCCATTTCAAAAAGAATATGAAAATTCAAGGGAGTCACTCATTTTGACTTAAACATAAAATATGTTTAATTTGGAAGCTCAACTCAATCTGACATTAAATCTACAAGGGACTTCATAACAAAATCCTTGATTTAAACCTTGTACTGCAATTTCTAATACAGCAGCCCCATTAGTAAACTGTATTCATGCTAATGTGCTGGCTTGGGGCGATAATCATCCAAGTCCCTAGTTCTGGCCCTCGCCAATGACAGTGCACTAGGAGTGGGTGATGTAGTATTGTAATTATACAATCAGCTTTGTCAAGGCATAGAGCATTGGGAATAGCAGAATCCCGAAGCTGAAAATGTGGCAAGCTGATAGATGACTGTCATTAAGCTCATCCCTTGTTCATTTGTGATAGTGTAGATACAGAGCTTAGGAAAGGGACTCTTAATGAAGAATAAAGTCTTTGACCCATAGCCGCTTTTCATGTGCTCCTAACCACTCAGTTCCCCTTTTTCCCACAACTACACATGCGTTCTGTTCATAAGACTGACCTTAGCCTGATGAAAAATAGTAAACATCTCCCAACAAGCTCCTTTTAATCAATCAAATTTAGACAATGAAAAGTAAAAGTATGTACAAATACTGTTTAGCCTAATATTTCTAATTATGATGATAAACGACTGTCCCTATGCTGTGCTCCTTTTCATATTTAATTGAATAGTGTGGATTTTTGCCTACAAAAATTCATCTTACTAATATATTTATATTCAAGATACAAAAAACACATGTGCATATGTGTATATTTATATTTGTATGTATACATACATGTATGCATGCATATAGAAGCTAGGTACTCTTTATCACATATGGCACTAAATATAATTATTCTAAATTTTTGAACATTTTCAGAATGTAGAAGATTGGCATAAGGACTTTATTGCTCTCTCTCATTCACTTTCAGCCTGTCTTCATTATTAACCTAATTTTCCTCCCTTCTGCCTCCATGCCCTTCTGGGTTTGATTGGGCTATCTCTCTTCTGCAGCCAGTGACCTGCTAAACCACTTTCCTATGGTAATTAGAAGGCACAGAAGTAGGAGTGTAGATGTTCCCACTAAGCAATTGTAAGAGAATCTAATACTACATCTTCACTGCTGCATTCCTCCTAGGTCACATAACTACACAGAACCAGTTTCTCTTTTTCACAGTCACTGTTTAGTGTATTATTCTGAGCAAAACTATATAGGCTATCTTTTGAAGTAAGATTTTTTCAAATTATTAAAGTTAGAATCAAACAATGTTTAATATATATATATATATATATATATATCAGCATATATATCAGCATATATATCAGCCATATCAGCATGGCTTCCCTCGTGGTTCAGTGGTAAAGAACCCACCTGCCAATGCAGGAGACATGTGTTCAATCCCGGGCTTAGGAAGATCCCCTGGAGAAGGAAATGGCAATCCACTCCAGTATTCTTGCCTGGGAAATTTCATGGACAGAGGAGTCTTGCAGGCTATAGTCCATGGGATTCCAAATGAACTGGACACAACTTAGTGACCAGACAACAATAATATATATATATCAGCGTGTTATATATCTACTTTAACATGGGAAACATAGTAGATTTAAAAAATGTTTGTGGGAGGGAGGCCCATGAGGGAGGAATATATGTATACATACTACTGATTCACTTCACTGTACAATGGAAACTAATACAACATCATAAACCAATTATATTCCAATAAAAATGTCATTATTACAAATATAGATCACTGCAAGACTTAAGAACAATAAAAAACAAAGAACTAGGAGATTTTATGCAGTTTCAAAAGGGGTGATAAGAGGTCATGAAATATTTCTATACTGTGATATGTTGGCAGTTATATAAATCAATGCATGTGACATAATTGCATAGAACTACACATACAGACACACATGAAAGTTTATGCAAAACTGGTGGAATTTGAATAAACTCTGTGGGTTGTACCCATGTCAAATTCCTAGTTGCAATATTGTATTATGGTTACAAAAATGTTATCAGTGAGGAGACCAGTGAAGAACAAATGGAAATCCTCTTTCAATTGTTTGTTACTTCCTCTGAATTTAAAGTTATTTCAGAATAAATTTAAAAATATCTGGAGAAAAATTTGAGCAGGCGTCAAGGAAGTAAATCTGTCTTTTGTCTTCAGTTCCAACAGGGTTCTTCTGTTCCAGTGAAATTGTTTGATCTCCTCATCCTTTGTTTGCCCTGTGTGCAACCGAATGCCTGTCCTAACTCTCTGAATTATTCTAAATATTTCGTAGGAAGAATGACATTGCAGGCATGCAGGCATACATCTGATCACCATTATATATCACAATTGGCTGACAGCAATATTACAGCACTCACCTACCTCCACAGTTTTAGAAACAAAAGCCACAGGGGAGCCATGAGCTAGACATACAGGTCCTGCTACTTTGATTCTGCATTTGAGAAAATCACTGTACTCCTAAAATCTGCTACACTACCCAACTTCATTCACATAAACATGACTAATAGATGTAACTGTGAACACTTTATACACATAAAGTACCATTTAATCCATTCAGATTGGAAAGCTTTCATTTTTCTGTCAAAAAGGAGTACACTAAAAGTACTAGTTATATATTTACAGTAAAGAAATGAAGTTCTTTGTGGTTGTGTATGGTAGCTGAATGAAAACTGTTGCCATTTATAGAATGGGGAAACTTCCTGGCTGAATGAGAGTTGCTCAGCATGTCAAACAAAGCTACTGGCAAAGCAAAGTGAACGGTAAGCTTGCTATTTTATAGCTTAGACAAGAAACAACCTAAATGACTTCTCTAAGGGAGAGACCTTAGTATTTCATGCAAACCCCAGGAAATAATTAAGGCTTCAGTGCAATTCTGGGACCTGTGCTCCAGAAACTGCCTCCATAAACTTCATTTTCATCTGGTACAATCGAGATGTGCTCTTATCCCTTACTGCCTCTTTTATATCACCCTCCTTTAATAAATCATGCATGTACATGCATAAACTATACACACAGACACACATGAAAGTTTATGCAAAACTGGTGGAATTTGAATAAACTCTGTGGGTTGTACCCATGTCAAATTCCTAGTTGCAATATTGTATTATGGTTACAAAAATGTTATCAGTGAGGAGACCAGTGAAGAACAAATGGAAATCCTCTTTCAATTGTTTGTTACTTCCTCTGAATTTAAAGTTATTTCAGAATAAATTTAAAAATATCTGGAGAAAAATTTGAGCAGGCGTCAAGGAAGTAAATCTGTCTTTTGTCTTCAGTTCCAACAGGGTTCTTCTGTTCCAGTGAAATTGTTTGATCTCCTCATCCTTTGTTTGCCCTGTGTGCAACCGAATGCCTGTCCTAACTCTCTGAATTATTCTAAATATTTCGTAGGAAGAATGACATTGCAGGCATGCAGGCATACATCTGATCACCATTATATATCACAATTGGCTGACAGCAATATTACAGCACTCACCTACCTCCACAGTTTTAGAAACAAAAGCCACAGGGGAGCCATGAGCTAGACATACAGGTCCTGCTACTTTGATTCTGCATTTGAGAAAATCACTGTACTCCTAAAATCTGCTACACTACCCAACTTCATTCACATAAACATGACTAATAGATGTAACTGTGAACACTTTATACACATAAAGTACCATTTAATCCATTCAGATTGGAAAGCTTTCATTTTTCTGTCAAAAAGGAGTACACTAAAAGTACTAGTTATATATTTACAGTAAAGAAATGAAGTTCTTTGTGGTTGTGTATGGTAGCTGAATGAAAACTGTTGCCATTTATAGAATGGGGAAACTTCCTGGCTGAATGAGAGTTGCTCAGCATGTCAAACAAAGCTACTGGCAAAGCAAAGTGAACGGTAAGCTTGCTATTTTATAGCTTAGACAAGAAACAACCTAAATGACTTCTCTAAGGGAGAGACCTTAGTATTTCATGCAAACCCCAGGAAATAATTAAGGCTTCAGTGCAATTCTGGGACCTGTGCTCCAGAAACTGCCTCCATAAACTTCATTTTCATCTGGTACAATCGAGATGTGCTCTTATCCCTTACTGCCTCTTTTATATCATCCTCCTTTAAGGCAATGAGAATTTGGCACATAAATTTAAAGCAGGAGGTTGTTTCAGGGAGGGGAGAAACATGATTCAAATTCAGCCAGGTGTTTTATCACCAGTTTGGGAGGCTGAAATGTTATTAGACATCCTGATATAAAGATAGAGGGAAAATACTATTGGTAGAGAAGAGAGATTTAGAAAAAAGCCCTGAGAAGGTAAACTAAAAACACAAAAGTACTTGAAAGTAAAATAGGCTAGCAGCCTCTCATTTAATATTCTAAGAAAAGAAAAACTTCATTAGCTCTCTTAAAAATTATCATGAGAGAAATATGATGTTTTAGAATAAATCTAATACTAGAGTAGTTATTGTTACTGTTATTCAGTTGCTAAGTGGTATCCAATCCTTTGTGATTCCTTGGACTGCAGCATTCCAAGCTTCCCTGTCCTTTACTATCTCTGAGAATTTGTTCAAATTCATGTCCATTGAAGCCAGAGATGCCATCCAATCATCTCATCCTCTATTGCTCCCTTCTCCTCCTACCCTCAATCTTTCCCAGCATCGGGGTCTTTTGCAATGAGTTGACTCTGCATCAAGTGGCCAAAGTTCTGGACCTTCAGCCACAGCGTCATTCCTTCCTATGAATATTCAGGGTTGATTTCTGTTGGGATTAACTGGTTTGATCTCCTTTCTGTCCAATAGTCTCTCAGGAGTCTTCTACAGCACCATAGTTTGAAAGCATTAGTTCTTTGGTGCTCAGTCTTCTTTATGGTCTCACATGTATATAGGACAACTAGAAAAAGACCATAGTTTTGACTATATGGACTTTTGTCAGGAAAGTGATGTCTCTGATTTTCCATACATTGCCTAGATTTGTTATAGCTTTCCTTCCAAGGAGCATACGTCTTTTAATTTTATGACTGCAGTCACCATCCTCAGTGATTTTGGAACCCATGATAATAAAATTTGCCACTGTTTCCACTTTTTTCCCCATCTATTTACAATGAAGTAATGGGACCAAATGTTATGTTCTTGATCTTAGTTTTTTGAATGTTGAGTCTTAAGCCAGGTTTTTCACTCTCCTTCATCTTCATCAAAAGGCACTTTAGATAATCTTCACTTTCCGCCATTAGGGTGATATCATCTGAGGTTGCTGATATTTCTACTGGCAATCTCCATTGCAGCTTGGAAGTCCACAGATATTATGAGATCAGGGTAAGGGATGCAGGCTGTCAGTTGATCTAGGTTGGGGTGACCAGGTGATACATGGATTTAGACTATTGTTTTGTCATTATGACCTTTGACCTTAAATGCATTCTGTCACTTGTTTAGGTTTTATTTTCCCCACCTTCACTATAGGTACATCAGATGGTCTTAAAGCTGGTCTCCCTGGGGGCCTAGGGATCCCTCAGTATTCCATGAAGACCCTTTGCTGCTATAGTTTTGTGGCTCCAAAAGATTTCATGTAAAATTTCACTAGACAAAAAAATTTCATGCTTCAAAATATTTAAATCAGCGAAATGGATAATCTGGAGCTCCTTGTTGTGCCAAAGTTTCAACTAGCTCTTGTATTGATTATTTTAAAGATTCACCACCACCATAAAGGAACTTGGGGCTGGTCTTCTCCATGAGATTTTTCTATTACTTTCCTTTACTTTTGTACATGTAAAAGTACTAAGATATCACTTTTTATTTTGTATTTGCTTTAGAATAAATAGAAAAGTCTGTGTGTTTCTTGTTTGGGCACGTCATCTTGAAAGGGATTTTATGCTGCCGTACCTAAAATTATAATTTTAAGTCAACAGTACCTAAGAAAGAGGTAAGCCTCTTGTAGCTTTTCTTGTTTTAGAAACTGACTTCTTTCTATCTAGCAGTGGAGGTGAGGGTTGAACATAAAAAGAGGCTCAACCCAACAACCTAGAGAAAAAAGGTTAAGTTCTCTAAGAACAAAGAGAAAATAGAGAACCACTCATGGTAGTTCCAGAGGGTGGCTAGGAGTGGGCTGGATTGGGAGAACTACGTCTTTTAGATATGAACTGCAAGTCACCATCCTCAGTGATTTTGGAACCCATGATAATAAAATTTGCCACTGTTTCCACTTTTTCCCCATCTATTTACAATGAAGTAATGGGACCAAATGTTATGTTCTTGATCTTAGTTTTTTGAATGTTGAGTCTTAAGCCAGGTTTTTCACTCTCCTTCATCTTCATCAAAAGGCACTTTAGATAATCTTCACTTTCCGCCATTAGGGTGATATCATCTGAGGTTGCTGATATTTCTACTGGCAATCTCCATTGCAGCTTGGAAGTCCACAGATATTATGAGATCAGGGTAAGGGATGCAGGCTGTCAGTTGATCTAGGTTGGGGTGACCAGGTGATACATGGATTTAGACTATTGTTTTGTCATTATGACCTTTGACCTTAAATGCATTCTGTCACTTGTTTAGGTTTTATTTTCCCCACCTTCACTATAGGTACATCAGATGGTCTTAAAGCTGGTCTCCCTGGGGGCCTAGGGATCCCTCAGTATTCCATGAAGACCCTTTGCTGCTATAGTTTTGTGGCTCCAAAAGATTTCATGTAAAATTTCACTAGACAAAAAAATTTCATGCTTCAAAATATTTAAATCAGCGAAATGGATAATCTGGAGCTCCTTGTTGTGCCAAAGTTTCAACTAGCTCTTGTATTGATTATTTTAAAGATTCACCACCACCATAAAGGAACTTGGGGCTGGTCTTCTCCATGAGATTTTTCTATTACTTTCCTTTACTTTTGTACATGTAAAAGTACTAAGATATCACTTTTTATTTTGTATTTGCTTTAGAATAAATAGAAAAGTCTGTGTGTTTCTTGTTTGGGCACGTCATCTTGAAAGGGATTTTATGCTGCCGTACCTAAAATTATAATTTTAAGTCAACAGTACCTAAGAAAGAGGTAAGCCTCTTGTAGCTTTTCTTGTTTTAGAAACTGACTTCTTTCTATCTAGCAGTGGAGGTGAGGGTTGAACATAAAAAGAGGCTCAACCCAACAACCTAGAGAAAAAAGGTTAAGTTCTCTAAGAACAAAGAGAAAATAGAGAACCACTCATGGTAGTTCCAGAGGGTGGCTAGGAGTGGGCTGGGTTGGGAGAACCAATGTTCCTACTCAAATTAGCACCTCCAGGAGCTGATAAGCCTCTCCCAGGATGGTGTGTAGATGGATGCCCAAGCCCTGAAGAACTAAACCACTAGACAAGGATTTGTAGGAACCTGTCTCAGATAGCTTGACGCAGAGGAGAGTCATCTGAAAGAGAGCCCAGTCTTCCAGTCATCCACTCAGCCCAGTCTAGATCTGCTGACACCTAGCTACCCTTCCCTGAACATGTAAATGTGACTAACCAAGATCCTAGGGCTAGCTAACACACCCAAACTCATCAGCAATAAACACATATGTTATATGTTCAATAATAAAGAGAGATGAAAATTATTTGAAATTTATAAGGATTTTGCATACTTGACAGAAAGATTGGAGAGCTTTGTATCCATAGCGTAGAATGATCAGCTCCTTCATATACCAATTATGATGACTGGAAAAAGCCAGTCAATCCTATTGGTACAAAGCTTTGTACCAACAGCTACAAATAATTAGGCTTTACAAGTGAATTCCCATTTGATGGGAAATATTATATGAGAAAGTTAAATAATATGGAGGCTAAAAAATGAGAGTATGAAAATTAAAAAAGACATTTGGCAGAATGTATTAAATTGGCCTCAAATTCATGCTGACCTTTTAACATGTTTTCTCAGAAAACATAAATGTTGGAATCAATATATTTGGAAAGATATAACTGGAGAGTCTAGGCAGATCTACATTTTTTGGTTAAATATATTAGGTCAATTTTTTCTCTTAAAGTGTTAAATTATATTTACTTCCATTTTCCAGAGGAATTTTAAGGATGGATCAATTTATAACGTAGGCAATTTATCATCTTGAAATGTACAATAGATCACTGACAAATGTTTGCAGAATCATCTATTTAACTTTTTCCAGTTGTGAACTACTATAATAGAAAGCCCTGTGAACTCTTAAATCTGAATTAAACTGCAAGTCTGTGATCACTCCAGAAGAAAATCTGACAGCAAGGAAAACAGGCCAGCAAAGTTCCAAGGAAGATTTCAAGATTTTGAAAAACAATGGTGGCCAATGTTCAGTATTCAGGCTTTAAGAATGCAGTAACAAAAATAACAAAGTATCAGATAATCTCCTTAGAAAGAAGTCAGAAGCTAAAATCCATGCAGTAAAAGAAGTTTGGCCTTCCAGATGGATCAGTGGAAAAGAATCTGCCTGGAATGCAAGAGACCTGGGTTTAGTCTCTGGGTTGGGATGATCCCCTGGAGAAAGAAATGGCAACCCACTCCAGGACTCTTGTCTGGAGAATTCTATGGACACAGGAGCCTTGCAAAGAGTTATACATGACTTAGTGACTAAAGAATAACAAAAAGGAAGTTTAACCAATGTTACCCTTTCCTGGATTGAGACTGAGAAGTTAGAATTTTTTTCTTTGCTCCTAAGTAGTAATACACTATCTAACTCAGGGAATTACCCTGAGCTCAGCTCTTTGCCAATACACTGCTTATTTTACATGTTCAACATTACAAACAATCCAGTTTTTGGATATGAAAATGAATAGTACATGAAGAACAGCAGTTTATGAACCTGTGCAGGGAAGCACAAAAAGATAGGAGGCTTTAGTTTTCTCCTGAAAACTAGAACTATTAAATATTACACATGTGATTACCTCCTCCTATCCTCAATATAGAGTAAGAACAAAGGTTAAATCTTTTACATCTGAGATTTTAAAATAAATTTTTTTCAAATGACATTATCACTGTTCAGTTGCTTAGTTGTATCCGACTTTTTGAAACCCCATGGACTGCAGCACGCCAGGCTTCCCTGTCCTTCACTATATCCAGGAATTTGCTTAAACTCTTGTCCATTGAGTCAGTTATGCTATCATTCCTTATTATTTTCACCTTATATATTATCCAAAATCATAACATGGTAGACACTCTACATGAAGCAGCATTTTTAGCACAAGTATTACCTTACCTCATAATTGCTCTGTGAAGTGAGTACAATTATTACACTGATTTTCAGGGGGCACAGAGAGAGCAAATAACATGTTAAGGTCCACATGGCTAATAAGTGAGGGAGCTGGGGTTTTGACTCATTCAATTTGGTTCTAGAGTCTATATGCTTAACACAAACTAGCACCAAACCATACCTTTTAAATCACTAATTTAAAGTGTGACTTGGGGGCTTTCCCTGGTGGTCCAGTGGGTAAGGACACCGCCTTGCAGTGCAAGGGGCGCCGGTTCGATCCCTGGCCTGGGAAGATCCCATGTGCCACAGAGCAGTTGGACTGATGTGTCCAATCACTGAGCTGGAGCTCTGGAGCGCATCTGCCCAGAGTCAGTGCTCTGCAACGACAGATGCCACCGCGATAGGAGGCCCACAGGAGCCAAAGAACAAAGACGGATAAAAATAGAGAAATGAAAGACCAATAGAAGTGGCCCTCCTGCTCCCCTCCCTCCCCAACCCGACCCTGGCCCAAAATAAATAAATAAATAAATCGTTTAAAAAATAAATAAATAAAAATAAAGTGTGACTTGGGATCATTATCAATACTGTAGGTGAACTCACAGAGCAGTTTTGAGCTTGCTTTATAATATTTTACATGTAAAACATGAGTTGAAAAAAATCCCCCCAAAGCAGATGGAAAAAAATCCCCCTCATGAAATTCTGCAAATGTGATATAGTTCCTGATGAGAAGGCAATAAAAAAGTTTCCATGAAGACAGTAAAAAGTGTTACTCATTATGGAATATTCTCTGTTACATGTGTGATGATGGTCACAACTCATACAGATAAAATGTCATCCTCCTAGTATGTGCATGTGTGCTCATTTGCTCAGTCATGCTCCTCACCAGTCCTCGAATTCCTGAGGAGTGCAAGTGACTCTAAGATGCAGTAATCCATGGATTTGGAGAGGAGACGGGGCAGAATGCCTTAAAGACCTGGCTCAGGCAGACATCAGTGCTACCTAATACAGAATACAGGTATTTCAACCTACTGCTGTGTCTTTTAGGATTTAATTTGCTCCATTTTCCTGATGAATAAACTAGGAGAATAATGGGTCATGCCTGCCGGAGTTTCAGTAAAGATTACATGATACAAAGTATATAAAGCACCCAGCAGGATGTTGCTGCATAAGACATGTTTTATCCACATGAACTCAACCGTAACCAGCGTTTTTCACCATGAAGTTCCTTCACTCTAAACTCACATACACTTTTCAGATTTTGTCAAGTTATCTTTTCAAAACGGCTTGCCCAACTTGTTAGCAACAACTCTGAAAGAAAGAATTCTCACAATCCTCTTCTATCATGAATTCATAAAGCCCCAGGAAAGCATATGGTATTATACAAACACTAAATAATAATGTGTTCTGCTCTGCTTACCAAATTAAATCAAGTTCTAAAGGCAGCACACACACACAGTGAAAATGGCTGCTGATAAGCAATGTGGGTGTTTAAATTTGTGCTTCTGTTACATAAACTACTGTAGAATGATGTACCAATTCCACCATTGGAATGTGGATTAAATTTTAAAGAATATTTTCTTCTTATATATAGGAAACAAAGATCAGTGATTCTAATATTTATTTATGCTCTTTTTGAATTTAATCATGAAACTTAAATTATCAGTGACTCTATTTATCTGTGAAATAAACATACTAATCACACTTCTTTCACATGTTTGTGATGAAAAAAATTAATTAATGAATAAAATTATATAGAGTAGTGGTTTACACAAAGTGCCTGACATTAGCCATAATTATTATTTCTTCTACTTACAACTTTCCACAGATGTTTTATAACATGAATATAAACTGGGCATTTTACAGCATCATACCTCTCCCTCTATCAACTTTGTCAATTGAAAAAAAGGGATGTGGCCCAGATGAAAGTGGATACTAGAGTAACTACTATGATGAGATCTCATTTTCATAAATTCTGCCTTGGTGAGAATTGAAAAAAAAAAGGAAGCCTCTAAGTTGTGAAATACTTGTGTTGACTGAGACCACATTACTCATATTTAACAGACATTTCTGAAACAATTCTCTATTTCAAAGCCTTCAACCTATAGCAAATAAAAGAAGATTGTTTTTAAATACTCCATATTCCAGGAACTGAGCCAGGGACTTTACATGAGCTATTTTATTTAACCTTTGCAAATCACCAGGAGGAAGTTTATTAGATTTCTACTGCTATAACTAATTACTACAAATGCAGTGGCTTAAAAGAATATAAATGTATTTTCTTACAACTTTGGACTTCAGAAGTCAAAAATCAATTTCCAAACTGGACTAAAATCAACATGTTGGCAGGCCTGTTTTCCTTCTGGAAGTTCCAGGGAAGACCTTGTTACTCTGTCTTTTCTAGCTTCTAGAGGCTGACAGTAGCTTCAGTCTGTGGCCTCCTGCCTCTCTCTTCAAAGCCCATCACTCCAACTCTCCTTCCACTTTTATTATCTTCTCTTTCTTTCTTTGATCCTTTTGCCTTCCACTTATATGGATCCTCGGATTATACTGGCCTACTTGCATGATCCAGAATAATCTTCCCATCTCAAGATCTTTCACTTAATCACAGTGGTACAGTATCTTTTAAAATGTAAATGAACATGTTCTCAGAAGCTGAGGATAGGACATAATATCTTTAAAGGCAGCATATTGCTTTCCAGCTTACTACAGGTAGATGGTTTTGTACTCATTTTGTAGATGAAGAAAAATGCCATAATTATGAACTCCATTAACACACTGAGAAAATTCAAAAGGGTTGAATAATTTATTCAAATTCACAAAACCAAAAAGTGGGCACTGGAATATTAATGTAAGTCTTTTTGACTCTAATGCTATTTCCACTACACAATTCTGCTCCCAAAATAAGGAAAAAAAGATAAAGGAAGGACTCTCTCCTTACAAGCAGGTTGTTATTTTTTTTTTTCCATTTTGTTTATGAGTCAAAAATATTCATTAAATAAATACTGAATAACTACCTACAGGTAAAGTCCAATTTTAGGTGATGGGGAAAATATGAATCAGGCCAATTCAGTAATTACTAGGTAATCTCATATCTTTCCATATATTTGAATACTTATAACGTGGGTGCATGCTCTGTCATTCAATCTAACTCCTTGCAACTTATAACCCTTAAATATGTATCCACAGTCCTGACCAAATTCAACTACCTATTTGATAGCTCCATTTTCATGGTTTTCAATTTGCCACACCTGGAACTGAACTGGTCTTCTCTACCTGAGGCAAAAGCACCACCTTATTTCCCTCTCTCATCACATAGTAGTCAGTAATCAAAATACCTAAATTTGTCTCAAAAATGTATCTTAATTCCATTCACTTCTCCTTATTGTCATTACTCCCAGACTTCTAACTGGTATCTTCATTTCTGTACTTCACTGCATCAATCTAACCTCCATGTGCAAACTGACATGGTCTCTTTAGAAAATAAATTAGATTATATCACTTGTAGGGCAAAATGCTTCAATATCCACTGCATTCATAATAAAATCCCAATTTTTCACGCTATGCGATATTAACACATATCTTGCTCTGTGACATTTGTGTGCCTATTGTCCTGGTTGAACTAATAATAGAGCCTCCTTTCACTCTTAAGATTGTTCATTTGGGTGGTTGATCTTATACTATTAAAAACCCACTGATCTTTCACTTAATCACAGTGGTACAGTATCTTTTAAAATGTAAATGAACATGTTCTCAGAAGCTGAGGATAGGACATAATATCTTTAAAGGCAGCATATTGCTTTCCAGCTTACTACAGGTAGATGGTTTTGTACTCATTTTGTAGATGAAGAAAAATGCCATAATTATGAACTCCATTAACACACTGAGAAAATTCAAAAGGGTTGAATAATTTATTCAAATTCACAAAACCAAAAAGTGGGCACTGGAATATTAATGTAAGTCTTTTTGACTCTAATGCTATTTCCACTACACAATTCTGCTCCCAAAATAAGGAAAAAAAGATAAAGGAAGGACTCTCTCCTTACAAGCAGGTTGTTATTTTTTTTTTTCCATTTTGTTTATGAGTCAAAAATATTCATTAAATAAATACTGAATAACTACCTACAGGTAAAGTCCAATTTTAGGTGATGGGGAAAATATGAATCAGGCCAATTCAGTAATTACTAGGTAATCTCATATCTTTCCATATATTTGAATACTTATAACGTGGGTGCATGCTCTGTCATTCAATCTAACTCCTTGCAACTTATAACCCTTAAATATGTATCCACAGTCCTGACCAAATTCAACTACCTATTTGATAGCTCCATTTTCATGGTTTTCAATTTGCCACACCTGGAACTGAACTGGTCTTCTCTACCTGAGGCAAAAGCACCACCTTATTTCCCTCTCTCATCACATAGTAGTCAGTAATCAAAATACCTAAATTTGTCTCAAAAATGTATCTTAATTCCATTCACTTCTCCTTATTGTCATTACTCCCAGACTTCTAACTGGTATCTTCATTTCTGTACTTCACTGCATCAATCTAACCTCCATGTGCAAACTGACATGGTCTCTTTAGAAAATAAATTAGATTATATCACTTGTAGGGCAAAATGCTTCAATATCCACTGCATTCATAATAAAATCCCAATTTTTCACGCTATGCGATATTAACACATATCTTGCTCTGTGACATTTGTGTGCCTATTGTCCTGGTTGAACTAATAATAGAGCCTCCTTTCACTCTTAAGATTGTTCATTTGGGTGGCAAATTACATAGTCATCATACATACAAAGGGTTCTGTTGTGATCTTTCCTCTGGTTAAATTTATTCCAATAGGCAATGTCTTCCCCTGGACTCAATGAGATGTGCACTTAAGTCTCTCCTGTGATTATTTTTCTTCAAAAGCTAAATTGAAGTGTTTAATTCAATAATTAGTTCTTTCATTTGTTGACTGTCTGTCCTGACCATTAGACACTTCAGTCTGGAGAGTACCTGGTACACAGTAGTTGTCCACACATATTTATTAAAAGATTAATGACTAAAAAATGTCATATACTCAGAAAGCTATATAAATGTGTGGTATAACATTCAAATAGTACAAATGTGCTCAACAGACCAAACTAATACAGGACAGAAAAAAGTTACTTGTGTCCAGAGAGAGAAAACAGTTGACTTCACAAGGGGAGGAAGCCCAATCAGTTTTGATGGATGAAAAAGATCATGTTATGTGAATCAAAAAGCTATGAGAAAAGATTTCTAATCAGAGGGAATGTCATTTACAAAGGCAAAAAGGTTTAAAACAGTGTGATTATTCAGGGAACTCAAAGTAGTTTCTATTATTAGAGAGTACAGTCTAGCATAAATGATATATTAATGCCATGAATCCCTAAGGACAAAACCTAAATTATGGAGAAGACTGCAGGAAATATAGAGAAGAGTTAAGAAATTTCAAACTTAGTTTTGTTTTCATTTATAAGGCTAGGATGACTTAAGAATTTCTATTTCATATTTAGCTCACCTTATAAATTATAGAAATTCTTAGATAAGTAAATCAGTTTTTGAAGGGTGATATTTCAAACTTCATTACCATAAAGAATTCTCTCAGTTGTGAGCTTACCATGCAATATTCACAAAATTGTAATACATGGTCCATAAGGAAACTATTTGAAGATTTATGGTACAGAAAACCAAACTGGGCTTTTCCCATGATTTAGGGGATTTGCATTTTAAGAATTATCTTAAATGTACACGTTGAATGATGTATTTTTATTCACTGTTTGAATGTAAAAAGAAACAGACTAAAACTACTGGATTAACATTTTGGCATTTATATTATACAAATGCTAAAATGATCAGACCAGCAGAGGTCATAGAACAACAGGTCATATTTTGAGGTAATTAAGAGTTGACATAGTGAATTGAAAGTCATCTAAGACCTATTAATCTTGAAGAAAATTTTCAAGAAATATTCTTGGTATAGATAATCTTAAATGGTTTCTTTGAACATGAATATATACACCAAAATTGCACACTGCTGGATTACAGGACATGAAAGCTTTGTTTGGTCCCCAGAGTGTTTTGAGCCAAGATTTAAATTTAGAGAAATGACATTAAAAATTCCAGAATTCTGAACTTCCCTTGGTGGTCCAGTGCACACCTTGCCGTGCAAGGTGCACTGATTCGATCCCTTGCCTGGGAAGATCCCTGGCCTGGGAAGATCCCAAGCGCCATGGAGCGGCTGGACCAATGTGTCCATCTACCTAGCTGGAGTTCTGGAGTGCATGCTCCCAGAGCCAGTGCTCTGCAATGAGAGAAGCCACTGCAGTGGGAGGCCCACACAGGCCAAAGAACAAAGATAGATGAAACTAAATAAATGAAAGACCAACAGAAGTGGCAAAAAAAAAAAAAAAATCCAGAATTATGGTCTTTTCTGAATATTCTGAAGATCTGATAACTCCAATAAGAAAAAACTATAATCTAAACAGGGAAGTACATGTTTTTTAGTTCATCAACACCCATCTCCCCCCACCATCCCAAGTATGAAATCCACACCACTTTCCTTATAGATATTATGTGCCTGAGACCTTGTTCCAGACAAAAAAAAAAAAAATTAAAACATCAACAGCAACAAAAACAACATCCCCCCAAGAAAGATCAGAAACAACAACAAAAAACAACCATTAAAGACCAATTGCAAATTATCAAAATGTCTAGGAAAATATTTAGAATTTGACTATTTGTAATTCTGAGAATTGAATGTGCATGTGATTCTAATGAAATCATCTGCAAATGGAACAGTTCAAACTTTCAATCTTTTCTTCCTTTAATTCATTACTAAATCATACCCAAACACAAAAAAAGCCAAGCAAATCCAGCATATCAATTTTTTTCCTCCTGACCAACAAGTTTTTGTTTTGGTATCTGGTTAATACAACACAACCAGCACAATAGAATAAAATCAAATTATATAAATAGACTATGAGTATCTGTGGTTTGAATTTAAATACCTCTCAATCTTTCATTATAGCAGATATCATTCATTTTATTTAAATAGCTAAAAATACCCAAATTGTTCTAGATTAGGAAATTTAAAGGCAGAAATGATGGGCACTTACCTTAGCTATCTGGACACACCAGTTAAGCAACAGCTGTGATCCAATGTTATCCTTGTGTTCATGGACGTAATCCAACAGACAGCCATGGGGCATAAGCTGTGTAACCAGCTGAATGGTTGGGCTCAGACACACACCTAACAATCGAACTAAGTGTGGATGGTCCATACTTGCCATGATCAGAGCTTCCTAAAAGAAAAAAAAAATAAACACCATCATTTCAACTCAAAGTTCTTTGCCATGATAACTACTGGCATTGTACTAATGCTGTTGATAATGACTTTGAAAAGGTATTCTCATTCAACAGAATCAATTGAAAGTGAGAAAAGACATTATTTTGTCCATTATATTCCTAAAGGGATTTAATGTAAGTGAAATTAAGTGGAAGATAGACTTTATATTTATCATGAATGGCAAATATTATATAACTGCATATAAATTTAATAGTAGTATTTTCTTTTATAATGGAAATAATATTAGATTTTTTTTTACTGACAAAGTAAGTTGAAATTGAATCCTAACTTATACTATGGATTTTTTTTAAACACCAAAAAGATTTTTATTGAGATAATGCCAATTAACAATTCTGTGATAGTTTCAGGTAAAGAGTGAAGGGCTTGGCCATACACACATATATACTATGAATTTTTAACCTTTGATATTTGGTTCTAGAGTCCAACAAGCTACACAAATACAGTTAATTGCATAAGGTAGCTAAAAGTTGCGAATTGTTGATGTTTAGTTGTTAAAGTCGTGTCTGACTCTTTTGTGATCGGATTTCCCAGGCAAGAATAATGAAGTGGGTTGTCATTTCCCTCTCTAAGGAATCCTTCTGACCCAGGGGTATAATCCAGGTTTGGAAGTCATTGACAGACATTTTTAACCACTGAGCCATCTGAAAAGCCCCCAAAGTTACAAATAAAGTAATTCAAAACTAACTCATTCATTACTGATGTCAATTCACATGGCATACATAGGGACAACATGTAAATTATAAATTTCAGTGTAAACAGTTGCAAATAGTATGCATCCCTCTCTAACAATATGATTCCTGTGAATTTATGCAGAAAAATAAACATTTTAATAAGACATTTTACAACTTTGATTTTACTCAAATGATTTCATTTTCAAAATTATAAGTGTTTTATTCATAGAACCATAACATTTGAGAACTAGGTGAGACTGCAAAAAATTGTCTGTTCCAATTTTGTTATTTATGAAATGAGAAAACAGGTCTAATTTCTTTTTTATAATCATAAAGGCAGCTTTGCTTAATGGGGATAAAGTACGGACATATAATGGTTATTTAGCCCATCCTAAAGTTAGCTTTCAATTAAAAGTTATTTTGTGTTTTCTCCCATTTGAAACTGATATGTTTTGTTGTTTAAGGGAAACTTTGAAAAGGTATTCTCATTCAACAGAATCAATTGAAAGTGAGAAAAGACATTATTTTGTCCATTATATTCCTAAAGGGATTTAATGTAAGTGAAATTAAGTGGAAGATAGACTTTATATTTATCATGAATGGCAAATATTATATAACTGCATATAAATTTAATAGTAGTATTTTCTTTTATAATGGAAATAATATTAGATTTTTTTTTACTGACAAAGTAAGTTGAAATTGAATCCTAACTTATACTATGGATTTTTTTTAAACACCAAAAAGATTTTTATTGAGATAATGCCAATTAACAATTCTGTGATAGTTTCAGGTAAAGAGTGAAGGGCTTGGCCATACACACATATATACTATGAATTTTTAACCTTTGATATTTGGTTCTAGAGTCCAACAAGCTACACAAATACAGTTAATTGCATAAGGTAGCTAAAAGTTGCGAATTGTTGATGTTTAGTTGTTAAAGTCGTGTCTGACTCTTTTGTGATCGGATTTCCCAGGCAAGAATAATGAAGTGGGTTGTCATTTCCCTCTCTAAGGAATCCTTCTGACCCAGGGGTATAATCCAGGTTTGGAAGTCATTGACAGACATTTTTAACCACTGAGCCATCTGAAAAGCCCCCAAAGTTACAAATAAAGTAATTCAAAACTAACTCATTCATTACTGATGTCAATTCACATGGCATACATAGGGACAACATGTAAATTATAAATTTCAGTGTAAACAGTTGCAAATAGTATGCATCCCTCTCTAACAATATGATTCCTGTGAATTTATGCAGAAAAATAAACATTTTAATAAGACATTTTACAACTTTGATTTTACTCAAATGATTTCATTTTCAAAATTATAAGTGTTTTATTCATAGAACCATAACATTTGAGAACTAGGTGAGACTGCAAAAAATTGTCTGTTCCAATTTTGTTATTTATGAAATGAGAAAACAGGTCTAATTTCTTTTTTATAATCATAAAGGCAGCTTTGCTTAATGGGGATAAAGTACGGACATATAATGGTTATTTAGCCCATCCTAAAGTTAGCTTTCAATTAAAAGTTATTTTGTGTCTTTACTCCCATTTGAAACTGATATGACCTTATACATACACGTACACACACACACATTCACAGAGTGTGTGATACATATATGACAATTTATTATCAATCAGTTTGCCTATATGCAGGTATAATAATGTTCATCATATTCTTCTTGAATATTTTCTATAGCTTTAAAATTTTTCAAATAACTGAGAAGAGAATGCTATATTGAGCTTCTCTTTTAGAGAACATGGTAGACTGATACACCGATTCATTTCCATTTCCTCCCAATTCCACCATTTTAACAACAGAGGTATTAATAAAAAGCCAGAAACCAACAATCGCAGGAAGAGGCAATGGGGATGGAATGCAAAAATAGGAAGTGGCTTATTAGTAGTAACTGACTTCGCAAACAGAAAATCTGAAGTCTAACTTAGGAGGGGAGAAACTGAAAGGAAATTCTATTTACACCAAAGGCTCAGTAGTATTACACCACAAACCACTGTGCATAATTGAAGCAGGAGGGACTGACTTCATCAGGATTGTGTCAAAGTCCATTGAGGAAGCACTTAGACTAGAGATCTCCTTCTCCCCTTCATCCTTGTGTGGGTGTGTTTCTCAGTCAGTTGTGTCCAGTTGTTTGTGACTCTATGAACTGTACAGCCTGCCAGACCCCTTTGTCCATGGAATTCTCCAGACAAGGATACTGGAGTGGGTAGCCATTCCCTTCTCCAGCGGATATTCCTGACCCTTCATCTTTAGGAGAAGTTAAATCAAAGGGATCATGGACTATAAATACTAGATAAAGAAGAGAAATACTCTTGTAAAAATAAGAAGTACTCTGGTGATTATGGAAATTTATATATAGTGAAAATCAAGGCCATCCTCTAGTTTCTCCTCCCAAATGTAGCTGTGACTTCAAAATCCTGAAAGCCTTATTTAAACCTCAAATTCTATACCCAGCAAAATCTGAACATCGTGAGTGAATATATGGACATATCTGTTCTTAAAAAAAAGATTATCTCTTATGTTTCCTTCCTCTTTTAGATGTGCTCATTTAATAAAAGTTGGAGGGCACTTTAAAAAGTACACTTAATTGTGAAAAGAAGGAAATGACAGTAAAAGGATGCTCCAGAATCAAAGCTGTATAGGTACCTGATATAGTAGCCAGTTTAGACTGGAGTAGGATATCTTACTGTAAAAAAATGTAAGAAGATGGAAAGGACAGGAAACCTAAGATTAAGGTACACTAAGAGAATATATATTCTTCTAGCTGAATGTGAAGATAAAATCAATGACAGATACATAGGAAACTAAGCAAAAGTAAAGGAATGATTTGAGGTAAAACACAAGATATATGTGAGAAAAGAAAGTATTAACTATAATCCACACATGCATCTGGAAGTAGTTATATAAGCATAACAACATAAGCATGAAATATTATTTATAAGTAAACATCATATGACTATATTGGAAAATGAAGAAAAGAGAGAGATATTTCTTCAAGATGACCATGGAAAAGAAGTGAAGTTACATTCCTGTCGTTCATAGTGACAAGTTAGTATATGATGCATAAAACTGAAAAATCAAGAGTTGACAGTATAGCATATTATGAGCTAGAAAGTTAAGTAGAAGAAACTGCTGAAAAAAACTGAAAGTGATTATGTTGGGCAGTAGAAAACAGAGGGAGGCTGGCTTTCACTGTTATTAGCCTTGTAGAGTGGCTCCCCAGTGGCTCCGTGGTAAAGAACCTGCCTGCAATGTAAGAGACACAGGAAGCTTGGGTTCGATCTCTGGCTTGGGAAGATCCCCTGGAGGAGGACAAGTCAACTTACTCCAGTGTTCATGTCAGGAACATCTCATAGATTGAGGAGCCTTGTAAGCCAGTCCATGGGGCTATGAAGAGTCAGATGGGGCTGAAACAGCTGAACATTAAGACAGCCTTGTAGGAGCATATGACTTTTATTATTATTATCTTAAAACTATTTGGGGAGATAGCTTGAAAGGCTTATTATTATCTTAAAAGCTATTCACTTTTAACCTCCTCTACTATTTAGCAGAGCTTAGTTCAGCTGTGTCTAAAGATTATTCATAATCATGGGGTAAGTCTGATGGAGCATACGGAAGTCTTGGGTAAAATATAATATTTTAGTTTTTGAAGAAGGAAGAGTGGGGCCATATGAATTCATGTGTGGAGAAAGGAGGGATATGGGGCCAAACAGAAGAAATAAGCTGGTAAAGGGAGTGCAGCCTCCCTCAGAGGACTTTCTTTTTGAGCCTTCTGTGAGTAGAAGCTGAAATTGTTTTTCAGTTGGCTTTCAAGTAGATGAGGTCTTCTAATTCCTTCTTCCCCAAAAGTCACAGGGAACAAGACGAGTCAAAGAATGAGAGTGAGCACAACTGGTTTCTCTTCTTTCTTGTTGAGCCCACCACCAACACAACACCAATGACAGATACACAGTAAGAAGTAAAGGAATGATTTGAGGTAAAACACAAGATATATGTGAGAAAAGAAAGTATTAACTATAATCCACACATGCATCTGGAAGTAGTTATATAAGCATAACAACATAAGCATGAAATATTATTTATAAGTAAACATCATATGACTATATTGGAAAATGAAGAAAAGAGAGATATTTCTTCAAGATGACCATGGAAAAGAAGTGAAGTTACATTCCTGTCGTTCATAGTGACAAGTTAGTATATGATGCATAAAACTGAAAAATCAAGAGTTGACAGTATAGCATATTATGAGCTAGAAAGTTAAGTAGAAGAAACTGCTGAAAAAAACTGAAAGTGATTATGTTGGGCAGTAGAAAACAGAGGGAGGCTGGCTTTCACTGTTATTAGCCTTGTAGAGTGGCTCCCCAGTGGCTCCGTGGTAAAGAACCTGCCTGCAATGTAAGAGACACAGGAAGCTTGGGTTCGATCTCTGGCTTGGGAAGATCCCCTGGAGGAGGACAAGTCAACTTACTCCAGTGTTCATGTCAGGAACATCTCATAGATTGAGGAGCCTTGTAAGCCAGTCCATGGGGCTATGAAGAGTCAGATGGGGCTGAAACAGCTGAACATTAAGACAGCCTTGTAGGAGCATATGACTTTTATTATTATTATCTTAAAACTATTTGGGGAGATAGCTTGAAAGGCTTATTATTATCTTAAAAGCTATTCACTTTTAACCTCCTCTACTATTTAGCAGAGCTTAGTTCAGCTGTGTCTAAAGATTATTCATAATCATGGGGTAAGTCTGATGGAGCATACGGAAGTCTTGGGTAAAATATAATATTTTAGTTTTTGAAGAAGGAAGAGTGGGGCCATATGAATTCATGTGTGGAGAAAGGAGGGATATGGGGCCAAACAGAAGAAATAAGCTGGTAAAGGGAGTGCAGCCTCCCTCAGAGGACTTTCTTTTTGAGCCTTCTGTGAGTAGAAGCTGAAATTGTTTTTCAGTTGGCTTTCAAGTAGATGAGGTCTTCTAATTCCTTCTTCCCCAAAAGTCACAGGGAACAAGACGAGTCAAAGAATGAGAGTGAGCACAACTGGTTTCTCTTCTTTCTTGTTGAGCCCACCACCAACACAACACCTTGAGAACTGGCAGCCCAGCGACCACGGAGGGGACAATGGTGTCCTCAGGTGGTAACAGTCAATGATTCTGAGGTAGGACCTCTCAGTGGCTCAGAGAGAAGAGAAGTTCCACATAAGGGCTGAGATGGTAAGAAAGACCACTGTAGTAAACACAGGGTGGCCACAACTGGGAGATGAGTAAGTTCACATGAGACATGCAGCTCTTCCCAAGCTATCTGTGAAGACTTCCACTGAAGCTGGAGGTTCTGCACAATCAGCGAAGCCAGAAATTTGATTTACTCCTACTAATATGGCTCTATTTAGATCCAGGCAGTGGAAGCATTTTGGTTTTACTTCCTGTATGTTTCAGTCAATATTTGAAATAATGCAAACTAATATAATTATAAGGAGGGTCCAAATAGAAATGTTAGGCAAGTTATATCATCTATTATTTAATCTAGTATTTTACTAATAGTAATTAATGTTAATATTAAGAGTGTAAACCAGAGGGTTCCATCACTGAATTATGATATGCACACATACAAAGACATCACCAAATAAGCGATACATAATCAAACTGTCTAATTCAATCAAATACCAAATTAGATATTTAATTATATATTAATATTAGATAGCTAATTAAATTAAATGTATGCTAATTGTATTCTCTCTGGCAACTCTAGTCTTTTATGTCCTACAGTTTATCATTACAAGTGGCCTAGGTTTATCATTGAAAAGTGTTTTTTCTAGCCCAACTTCCCAATTAACAGATCTAGAAGTGAATCACGAATTGACATTTGTAGCAAGCTCGCCAAGTGAAGTTACTGTAGGAAATACAGAACTTTAGAACTTCTAGAATATCCCCATCTGATGTATGCCTCTGTCATTCAGGAAGTAACATGCAACCACCATTATTTGATGCTTATTGAGTAGGTAGAAGAATCAGTGTTAAGGCTCAAGTTTTCTGATTCTTAATACAGTTCTATTTCCTAGGACAGTAAAAATTGCTATAATTTAAAAATTTCAGTTTCATCAGCACTTTGAAATGTAGATGTTTATCTTGTTAACAATAAAACAGCACCAAACACCTGACTTTAACCATACATGAATAAATTAGATCAAATTATACTTTAGTTCCTAAGGAGCAACTCAAACAAAAATGTGCACTTATAGATAAATTGCCATCACTTAAAATATGCTTTCAGAAAAAGCCAAAAGAAATATATTTCTCTAATTTCCCATATTATTTGGTATAGGCCATTTCCAAAGATCCAGAACATGATGAAATTTAAGATATAAGAAAGAGCTCATGGTTATTTTAGCCTTTGGCAGAATGAAATATATGTATTTTCTTCTTTTACAACTCAAGGAGTAATATTTCCATTCTAAATATTCATATGAAGAGTTTACATGAGAAGAGTGTAAAAAAAGTTGCATGAAAGTTCTTTATATATATAAAAAATCTATTAGCAAGTCCTGGTAAAAAAGCTGGAGTTGGGGCTTCCCCTGGTGGTCCAGTGGGTAAGGACACTGCCTTGCACTGCAAGGGACGCCAGTTCGAGCCCTGGCCTGGGAAGGTCCCATGTGCCGCGAAGAGGCTGGACTGATGTGTCCAATTACCGAGCCGGAGCTCTGGAGTGCATGCGCCCAGAGCCTGCGCTCTGCAATGACAGACGCCACTGTGATGGGAGGCCCACAGGAGCCAAAGAACAAAGACGGATGAAAATAGAGAAATGAAAGACCAATAGAAGTGGCCCGCCTGCTCCTCTCTCTCCCCAACCCGACCCCCACCCAAAATAAATAAATAAATAAATCTTTAAAAAAAAAAAAAAAAAAAGCTGGGGTTGTATTAAGGAAAATTGCTCATCACACTACAAAGAGTATTTGAAAGCAAATTGCAGAGTATTTGCATAATAGTTCTCCTTTTTTTTTGAAAAAGAACTAATTGTAGGTTTTATTTTTTTCATAAAGGAAATAGCAGATGGCTTCTTTGGGGAAAAGGGAAAAAATAAAGAGAAGAGAATGTCGATTCATTTAGAGTGATGAGAGGGATGGAAAGGGGAAAAAAATCCAATATTTTAATAATGGACTGTTGGGTTTCAATAAATTACTCTGTGTTAAAATTAATAATGTCCTCTGTTACCTATCTCTGTGTGGGGCCTCTGGAAGTAATTTTGGAATCTTTGCTGCTGTCACTGTAAAATATCACCAAAGGCCACTAGAATAAATGCAATTTGACAGATGTATTATCTGTTTTTCCAGGAATGAAATTATTTTCTGTCTTTGTTTCTCATTTCACTTTACAAATTTTTTCTTGCAGGTGAATTAAATAGTTTTCTCATTGGACAGAAAGGAAGGATATAACAGATACTACACTGAAAATTCTAAAGAAAGAAGGTTTTTCTTTGTAATGAAGTCTGGTTGGAATAAGGATATTTTTTTTAAACTACCAAGGGATGACCAGGGCATGAATAAAAAGCTCAAGCATTTGTATCTTTCATTCTGAAGGAAAGACATTTCTACACAAAAAATAAAAGTGAGCAATACCATTTGTCACGTTAAGGCATCATTTTGCTCAGCCTCCAGACGTTTATACCTTGGCACTTAAACTTGTTTTCACACTCATGTTGGTTAGGAGTTTCACAAAAAGAAAAAGAAAAAGGTCATTGAAAGCTTATGAGCTATTCTGCTTATGAAAAATGTTTACTTCAGCCAAACTTTCACTGTTTCATCGTGTCTTATGGACCATTAATTCTATACCCTCCAGCTGAAAATGGGGAAATTTTCACTGCATCAGGGATAAAGAAGATAAAAAAGGGAGATCGAGAAAAAAAGGATAAACAATCAACATAGACAAATAAAGTTGTGTTTAATTTAACAGTCAGCAGGTTTGTGAATGCTTAAAACAAGTGTCTTTCCTAATGACAGAGGGGGCAATGGTGAGGTAGAGAACAAAGAAGATAATAGTGATGGCAGGAATGAAAAATGAGATAAAATTATTGGTCCATAATAAGGCTTTGCAAATCCATTCTGCTGCAGATGGCACCCAGATAATAAAATAAATGAAATTTGCATCTGTTCCCTCATGTCTAGAATAAATAATAATTTACTAGAGCAAGAAGGTGAGCAGTAATTAGATGGATTAATTGCCATCAGTTTAAGTGCTCAGTGGCACTCCTTTCCAAATCCTGGTATCATTTTTGTGAACATGAACAATTCTATTAGGATCCTTCTAACTTTTGGAATCAGCAGTTTCCCATCTCTGCTCTCCATCATTCACCCATTTGCTGACTGAATCTTAGATCTAGTTACTACTTATCAGTGCTACACAATGAAGAACTTTGTGAATAATTTATACAACGTAGAATTTTGCTTTCTGACTATTCCCACTACTCCTAATTATTCTGAATTTGCTCTTATTCTTATCATATATTCCTATCCATTTGGTACACATTTATTTTCTTAAAATATTTATTGAGGAACTGCTTTATGCCTAGCACTGTGATTGAAGGTGATCTGTCCACATGAAGTTTTCATTCTACTGGGAGAGACAACAAATATATAAGAAAAACAAACAAGTATAAATGAGATGTATAAATAAGTAAAATTAAGAATAAGTTTCATGAAAAAATAGAGCATTGCAAGATCTTTCATTCTGAAGGAAAGACATTTCTACACAAAAATAAAAGTGAGCAATACCATTTGTCACGTTAAGGCATCATTTTGCTCAGCCTCCAGACGTTTATACCTTGGCACACTGCATGTTGGTTAGGAGTTTCACAAAAGAAATGGAAAAAGGTCATTGAAAGCTTATGAGCTATTCTGCTTATGAAAAATGTTTACTTCAGCCAAACTTTCACTGTTTCATCGTGTCTTATGGACCATTAATTCTATACCCTCCAGCTGAAAATGGGGAAATTTTCACTGCATCAGGGATAAAGAAGATAAAAAAGGGAGATCGAGAAAAAAAGGATAAACAATCAACATAGACAAATAAAGTTGTGTACAATCAACATAGACAAATAAAGTTGTGTTTAATTTAACAGTCAGCAGGTTTGTGAATGCTTAAAACAAGTGTCTTTCCTAATGACAGAGGGGGCAATGGTGAGGTAGAGAACAAAGAAGATAATAGTGATGGCAGGAATGAAAAATGAGATAAAATTATTGGTCCATAATAAGGCTTTGCAAATCCATTCTGCTGCAGATGGCACCCAGATAATAAAATAAATGAAATTTGCATCTGTTCCCTCATGTCTAGAATAAATAATAATTTACTAGAGCAAGAAGGTGAGCAGTAATTAGATGGATTAATTGCCATCAGTTTAAGTGCTCAGTGGCACTCCTTTCCAAATCCTGGTATCATTTTTGTGAACATGAACAATTCTATTAGGATCCTTCTAACTTTTGGAATCAGCAGTTTCCCATCTCTGCTCTCCATCATTCACCCATTTGCTGACTGAATCTTAGATCTAGTTACTACTTATCAGTGCTACACAATGAAGAACTTTGTGAATAATTTATACAACGTAGAATTTTGCTTTCTGACTATTCCCACTACTCCTAATTATTCTGAATTTGCTCTTATTCTTATCATATATTCCTATCCATTTGGTACACATTTATTTTCTTAAAATATTTATTGAGGAACTGCTTTATGCCTAGCACTGTGATTGAAGGTGATCTGTCCACATGAAGTTTTCATTCTACTGGGAGAGACAACAAATATATAAGAAAAACAAACAAGTATAAATGAGATGTATAAATAAGTAAAATTAAGAATAAGTTTCATGAAAAAATAGAGCATTGCAAGAGATAATAAAATGGTTGTGGCAGAGTTGCTTTAGATTAAAAACAGTCAAAATGTTCCCTGGATCTAAATTATAAGAAGAAAGCAGATAGGAAAAAATGCAGACTAAGAGCTTGGCACATTTTGGAAGCTCTGAGAAGACCTAAGTCTGGAAATTAGCAAGGCATGCAATGAATTGAGATAAGATGCAAATGAAAGACCTCACAGACATGGAAAGAAGACTGGATTTATTTTAATAATTTAATGTTTTAACGCCTCCTCTCTGTTCTGTTCCACTGACCTCTTAGCCTGAACTTTAATGTTAAATATTAAAATAAAGCACTTACTGCTACCTGATAATTTTTCCTCTGATGTTTGTATTTTGACTATCCTTGGCCAAAGATAACTCCCAGCATTTGAATTCTTAAGCTTTCAAATATTGTTAGGGAAAACCATAGATTCATTTAGATTTGTCAAATCCACTGAGTTGATCTTCCAAAAATAGCCCTCAGGTATAGCTTTTAATCTCTTACTGAAACTTTATTACATTAATTATGACCTGTATCTCTGAGCAAGAAAACAAAACAGAACAAAACTTCACTTTCTCCCTTTCACAACACTTACTCTGTGAAATGTACCCTGGACATCATTCCATTGTGTTCCCTTGGATCATTTTACCTTTATCTCTAACATAACTTCGTCTTCACTCCATGTTGTCACCATCACTGTGCCCATGAGTATATTCATATGTTTACATGACCCATATTCTAGAAATGAAAGTTCTTTCAATTTTTTCATTTTTTTCCCCCTGAATTTGCTCTTATTCTTATCATATATTCCTATCCATTTGGTACACATTTATTTTCTTAAAATATTTATTGAGGAACTGCTTTATGCCTAGCACTGTGATTGAAGGTGATCTGTCCACATGAAGTTTTCATTCTACTGGGAGAGACAACAAATATATAAGAAAAACAAACAAGTATAAATGAGATGTATAAATAAGTAAAATTAAGAATAAGTTTCATGAAAAAATAGAGCATTGCAAGAGATAATAAAATGGTTGTGGCAGAGTTGCTTTAGATTAAAAACAGTCAAAATGTTCCCTGGATCTAAATTATAAGAAGAAAGCAGATAGGAAAAAATGCAGACTAAGAGCTTGGCACATTTTGGAAGCTCTGAGAAGACCTAAGTCTGGAAATTAGCAAGGCATGCAATGAATTGAGATAAGATGCAAATGAAAGACCTCACAGACATGGAAAGAAGACTGGATTTATTTTAATAATTTAATGTTTTAACGCCTCCTCTCTGTTCTGTTCCACTGACCTCTTAGCCTGAACTTTAATGTTAAATATTAAAATAAAGCACTTACTGCTACCTGATAATTTTTCCTCTGATGTTTGTATTTTGACTATCCTTGGCCAAAGATAACTCCCAGCATTTGAATTCTTAAGCTTTCAAATATTGTTAGGGAAAACCATAGATTCATTTAGATTTGTCAAATCCACTGAGTTGATCTTCCAAAAATAGCCCTCAGGTATAGCTTTTAATCTCTTACTGAAACTTTATTACATTAATTATGACCTGTATCTCTGAGCAAGAAAACAAAACAGAACAAAACTTCACTTTCTCCCTTTCACAACACTTACTCTGTGAAATGTACCCTGGACATCATTCCATTGTGTTCCCTTGGATCATTTTACCTTTATCTCTAACATAACTTCGTCTTCACTCCATGTTGTCACCATCACTGTGCCCATGAGTATATTCATATGTTTACATGACCCATATTCTAGAAATGAAAGTTCTTTCAATTTTTTCATTTCTCTACTTTGAGAATATTTGCCATTCTTATTGTCTATTTCTTCATTTCATAGTCATTTATTGTTTGTTTCTTAATTTTTATGGTCCTTCACTGCTTTGGGCTCTAGTTTTTCTGCAAATTTCCTGCATTCTAACTATTCAAAGGACCATTGAAAAAAGTCACCAATAACCTCCTTTTTGATGTCCCAGGTGGCTCAGTAATAAAGAATATGCCTGCCAGTACAGGAGATACAGAAGATATAGCTTCAAACTCTGGGTTGGGAAGATCCCCTGGAGTAGGAAACGGCAACCCACTCCAGTATTCTTGGACTTTCCTGGTGGCTCAGACAGTAAAGAATCTGCCTGCAATACAGAAGAACCACACTCAATTCCTGTGTTGGGAAGATTCCTTGGAGAAGGAAATAGCAACCCACTCTACTGTTCTTGCCTGGAGAATCTCATGTACAGAGCAGCATGGCAGACTACAGTCCATGTGGTACTGAAGAGTTGGGCATGACTGAGCATACACATGCACACTCAACCTCCCTTTCACTGTTCAACAGGTTATTCCCTCATTCTTAACATCTTCCTAAGTTTATACATGATTTTATCTCACTGACTATCCTTCTTTTTGAAAATCTCTGTGGTTGACGATAACATTTTCTTCTATCTTGAATCCTAGGTCTCTCTGAGTACTTTTTCCCTCTGAGTAATTTTATTATGGTTAATGGCACCTGATTTTCCTTCCCATACCTTAAATGTGGAAATGCTATCATGGCTTTGTCCTTAATATCTTATGCTTTCATCTGTTAGGGAAAACCATAGATTCATTTAGATTTGTCAAATCCACTGAGTTGATCTTCCAAAAATAGCCCTCAGGTATAGCTTTTAATCTCTTACTGAAACTTTATTACATTAATTATGACCTGTATCTCTGAGCAAGAAAACAAAACAGAACAAAACTTCACTTTCTCCCTTTCACAACACTTACTCTGTGAAATGTACCCTGGACATCATTCCATTGTGTTCCCTTGGATCATTTTACCTTTATCTCTAACATAACTTCGTCTTCACTCCATGTTGTCACCATCACTGTGCCCATGAGTATATTCATATGTTTACATGACCCATATTCTAGAAATGAAAGTTCTTTCAATTTTTTCATTTCTCTACTTTGAGAATATTTGCCATTCTTATTGTCTATTTCTTCATTTCATAGTCATTTATTGTTTGTTTCTTAATTTTTATGGTCCTTCACTGCTTTGGGCTCTAGTTTTTCTGCAAATTTCCTGCATTCTAACTATTCAAAGGACCATTGAAAAAAGTCACCAATAACCTCCTTTTTGATGTCCCAGGTGGCTCAGTAATAAAGAATATGCCTGCCAGTACAGGAGATACAGAAGATATAGCTTCAAACTCTGGGTTGGGAAGATCCCCTGGAGTAGGAAACGGCAACCCACTCCAGTATTCTTGGACTTTCCTGGTGGCTCAGACAGTAAAGAATCTGCCTGCAATACAGAAGAACCACACTCAATTCCTGTGTTGGGAAGATTCCTTGGAGAAGGAAATAGCAACCCACTCTACTGTTCTTGCCTGGAGAATCTCATGTACAGAGCAGCATGGCAGACTACAGTCCATGTGGTACTGAAGAGTTGGGCATGACTGAGCATACACATGCACACTCAACCTCCCTTTCACTGTTCAACAGGTTATTCCCTCATTCTTAACATCTTCCTAAGTTTATACATGATTTTATCTCACTGACTATCCTTCTTTTTGAAAATCTCTGTGGTTGACGATAACATTTTCTTCTATCTTGAATCCTAGGTCTCTCTGAGTACTTTTTCCCTCTGAGTAATTTTATTATGGTTAATGGCACCTGATTTTCCTTCCCATACCTTAAATGTGGAAATGCTATCATGGCTTTGTCCTTAATATCTTATGCTTTCATCTGTAAAATCTTGCATCCTTGTATTTCAGAAATTTAAGAACTATGAAGAAGTTATCAAAAACCTTGAGTCAATTGCTATTCTGTGATTCCTCATGATTTGATGCAGTTTGAAACTACAAATAGCAACAACATTATTATTGAAAAGATGGCAAACAAAATCCATTATGATAATATCCAAAATATCTGTCAGAAATATCCAAGCATGAGAATTATACTGTGCCCATATTCCAATCTTTCTTTTCAACTCCTGTAATTTCAACTGTCATCTCTGAGCTGAAACTAATAGATCTTTATATATGCATATCTCACCTAACATAATACATACACCATTTTTATTAGACTCATTTGTTAAATATCTACCATCTCTAATGCTTTCTCAGAAAGCAGTAACATTAGCTGATGATGTTATCACTTGTTACAGAGTGTATGGCTCATGCTAAGAAAGCAATGTAGTTTTATTTACAAATAAACAGAATCTGTATTATATTCTCCACTCCCATCCTGTTTCATTCAAGGAATAAACTCATATTTCTTATATTTCAAGTGCCTTCTGGTCATCCTGATAGAGACGGATCTCACATTTAAGGAACAAAGTAAATTTCTCCATAAAACACTGTCTGTTAACTTTACTTACTTTGTAAATTTCAGAAGCATTTTATAATTTGGTTTTTAAACCTTGAATTTATATTTGGGATTATCTTATCTGAGATTTCCCATTCTACTTCATATCTACTTCAATATCGTGCCAAGGCCCATTTATTGTTTATTCCAATGTAACTCAAATCTATATCCTTCCATGTATTTTTAACCTGACTCCTAGTCAAGTTCAGACTCATACTGCTGCTTTAAAAAAAGGCTGATCTTTCCATTGACTCCAGTCTGTTTTTGCTGTAATTTACAAAAAAAAAAAAAAAACCCTTGGCATGTTTTTGGAGTGCTGTATAGATAGACTTAACCATGCATGTACTCAATAAACATTTGTTGAGTTATATTGGATGTGTTGAAAATTGTACTACATTCTATAATAAAGAAAATTACATTATTCTCCCAGATAAAATGCCACTGATCTATGGGATTAATCTGCATGTTTCTCTTTACCCCTGGAGATTCATCGCCCATCCTCTACACTTTGCTGTGTCTAGCAAAATAGAAAAAGAACGACAGTACGCCAACTATTCTGTGATTCCTCATGATTTGATGCAGTTTGAAACTACAAATAGCAACAACATTATTATTGAAAAGATGGCAAACAAAATCCATTATGATAATATCCAAAATATCTGTCAGAAATATCCAAGCATGAGAATTATACTGTGCCCATATTCCAATCTTTCTTTTCAACTCCTGTAATTTCAACTGTCATCTCTGAGCTGAAACTAATAGATCTTTATATATGCATATCTCACCTAACATAATACATACACCATTTTTATTAGACTCATTTGTTAAATATCTACCATCTCTAATGCTTTCTCAGAAAGCAGTAACATTAGCTGATGATGTTATCACTTGTTACAGAGTGTATGGCTCATGCTAAGAAAGCAATGTAGTTTTATTTACAAATAAACAGAATCTGTATTATATTCTCCACTCCCATCCTGTTTCATTCAAGGAATAAACTCATATTTCTTATATTTCAAGTGCCTTCTGGTCATCCTGATAGAGACGGATCTCACATTTAAGGAACAAAGTAAATTTCTCCATAAAACACTGTCTGTTAACTTTACTTACTTTGTAAATTTCAGAAGCATTTTATAATTTGGTTTTTAAACCTTGAATTTATATTTGGGATTATCTTATCTGAGATTTCCCATTCTACTTCATATCTACTTCAATATCGTGCCAAGGCCCATTTATTGTTTATTCCAATGTAACTCAAATCTATATCCTTCCATGTATTTTTAACCTGACTCCTAGTCAAGTTCAGACTCATACTGCTGCTTTTAAAAAAATGCTGATCTTTCCATTGACTCCAGTCTGTTTTTGCTGTAATTTACAAAAAAAAAAAAAAAACCCTTGGCATGTTTTTGGAGTGCTGTATAGATAGACTTAACCATGCATGTACTCAATAAACATTTGTTGAGTTATATTGGATGTGTTGAAAATTGTACTACATTCTATAATAAAGAAAATTACATTATTCTCCCAGATAAAATGCCACTGATCTATGGGATTAATCTGCATGTTTCTCTTTACCCCTGGAGATTCATCGCCCATCCTCTACACTTTGCTGTGTCTAGCAAAATAGATACAAATGAACGACAACAGGTTACTTTGTCTCTATACTGGTTTCATTTGCAATCAGTCAATAATAAACAGCATCAGAACACTCAGGAAAGAAGAGAGTGAGGAGGAACTTTCACCCTCACTTGCCATTTCACTGCCTCCCTCTATAAAAGTCATGGTGGTAATCTTCCTCTTGCTCCTTCAGGCCTAAGAGTTCTGTTACTATTCTTGAGCTGCTTCAGCAATCTATGCTGGTGTTCCTCAAGCCTATCCATACCTTTATACAAAACAAAACAAAACACCTTTTGCTAAACTCTTTCCCATTATTCCAACTTAATATAACATGTGTTTCCTATTGAGGTTCTTCTGATGCAGTAAATTTGGGCAAGTCACATAACCTAAAACTTGTTAAATAACAGATCAAATCACTCTTGGGCAAAAAAAAAAAAAAAAAAAAAAAAACATGTGTTCTGCATTAACCCTCTTTCCCCTGGCCCATGGCAGAAAATGCAAAGTAATCATTGTGGTAGACTGATAATGAATCCCCAAATAACACCTACATCTTAATCCCAAAAGCCAGATTATGACTAAATTAGAGATTTTGAGATGAGGAGATCATCTTGGATTATATGTGTTTAGTGGCTGAGTTGTGTTCAACTCTGTGCTAACCCGAGGACTGTAGCCTGTCAGGCTCCTCTGTCTGTGGAATTCTCCAGGCAAGAATACTGGAGTGGGCTATTTCCTTCTGCAGGGTGGATTATATGGGTGGTCCCTAAATGTCATCAAAATTATCCTTAAAAGAGAAAGGAAGGGAGAGATTTGATACAGATGCCAGAGGAATCGGAGAGGAGAGTGATACTTCCACAAGCCAAGGAACAAATGTAGCCATCAGATGTGGAGGAGGCAAGGAATAGCGTTTTCTTCAGAGCTTCTGGAAGGTATGCAACCATACCAGCACTTTGATTTCAGAACTCTGGCTTCCAGAAATGTGATACAATATTTCTGTGGAAGCCATTGAGTCTGTGGTAGCTTATTGTAGCAGCCATAGGAAACTAATACTATTACTGCAAGGACTGGATAAGGATTCAAAATCCTCATGTCAGTGCTTTAGGCAATAAAAAACAATTTATTGGCAGGTAAAGGTGAGATTTAAATATTGAATTTATACATATTTTTACAATTAATGCTGATGCTAAGTCTTCTTTAGCTTGGATGTACTATATTAGTTTAATCTAAATGATGCAGATATGTTTAATTCATTTAGAAATTAGCATATACATGTAATAGTCAAATGATATATTATAGGCAAAGAGTTTATCACAGTGCCTAGTAGAGTCTTAAAATATTAATTATTTTTATATTTGTATTAAACTAATTATACCTGAAGGGAGTAAAACATTGAGTCGTAAAGGCATGGCCAGGAGTCTGTAAAAATAGCTGTAGCCCCAGGGTGAATGGTCACTTTGATCTTCTTCAAGTTCATTGGGGGCGTTTATAATAAAAGGTAGATTAATTGATCAAAAAATAATTTTTGGCTCAGGACTTTAGAAGCTATTCTCTTCCACTTAAGCCCATGGAGTCTTTCTACTTTCAGCATAAAGTAATCATGAAGTGTTAGGAAAAAAACAGAAGTAGTTGTAGAGTCACAAGAAACTTCAAGGACAACACAAATTTGTTCTGTAACAAATATAATCACAATAACAGCAATAACAGTAAATAACAATTGAGGATAAAGTAGATGCTAAAGACTAAGATGTCCTGGTGAACCTTACAGTTAGAGCAGAGATACTTAATCACTTATTGATTAATCTTAGCAAAGTTATAGGAAGAAAAGCACAAAGGTGTTCACAATTAGCATTTCAGGACTGATACGGAAAAACAAGCTGCACAAGGTCCAACATGCATCTTCTGAGAGGACACTGCAATCTGCTATAAAGAACAAAACCATCAATTTCCTAGAAATAGAACAAATCATCTGAGGCTATAAGATTCTACAACTAGGGAGGAAGGAATAACTCTTAGCTTCCAAATAGTGTCTATTGCTTTCATTTTTCTCTGGAAATAAAAGTTAATTTCTATAAGGTTATTTTATCTTATCTTTTGGGTAAAAGTTAATTTCTTGAACTCTGGCTTCCAGAAATGTGATACAATATTTCTGTGGAAGCCATTGAGTCTGTGGTAGCTTATTGTAGCAGCCATAGGAAACTAATACTATTACTGCAAGGACTGGATAAGGATTCAAAATCCTCATGTCAGTGCTTTAGGCAATAAAAAACAATTTATTGGCAGGTAAAGGTGAGATTTAAATATTGAATTTATACATATTTTTACAATTAATGCTGATGCTAAGTCTTCTTTAGCTTGGATGTACTATATTAGTTTAATCTAAATGATGCAGATATGTTTAATTCATTTAGAAATTAGCATATACATGTAATAGTCAAATGATATATTATAGGCAAAGAGTTTATCACAGTGCCTAGTAGAGTCTTAAAATATTAATTATTTTTATATTTGTATTAAACTAATTATACCTGAAGGGAGTAAAACATTGAGTCGTAAAGGCATGGCCAGGAGTCTGTAAAAATAGCTGTAGCCCCAGGGTGAATGGTCACTTTGATCTTCTTCAAGTTCATTGGGGGCGTTTATAATAAAAGGTAGATTAATTGATCAAAAAATAATTTTTGGCTCAGGACTTTAGAAGCTATTCTCTTCCACTTAAGCCCATGGAGTCTTTCTACTTTCAGCATAAAGTAATCATGAAGTGTTAGGAAAAAAAAAACAGAAGTAGTTGTAGAGTCACAAGAAACTTCAAGGACAACACAAATTTGTTCTGTAACAAATATAATCACAATAACAGCAATAACAGTAAATAACAATTGAGGATAAAGTAGATGCTAAAGACTAAGATGTCCTGGTGAACCTTACAGTTAGAGCAGAGATACTTAATCACTTATTGATTAATCTTAGCAAAGTTATAGGAAGAAAAGCACAAAGGTGTTCACAATTAGCATTTCAGGACTGATACGGAAAAACAAGCTGCACAAGGTCCAACATGCATCTTCTGAGAGGACACTGCAATCTGCTATAAAGAACAAAACCATCAATTTCCTAGAAATAGAACAAATCATCTGAGGCTATAAGATTCTACAACTAGGGAGGAAGGAATAACTCTTAGCTTCCAAATAGTGTCTATTGCTTTCATTTTTCTCTCTGGAAATAAAAGTTAATTTCTATAAGGTTATTTTATCTTATCTTTTGGGTAAGCCCTGTATTCAGTTCCCCTATAGCTTTCTAGTTTTTAGTAAACACAGTCTGTCTAAAGTCAGCCTATTCAAGAATTTCATCAAATCATGATAACAACTGCTGCTTTTTGTTGAATTGCACCTGGCAGCTGGCTATTGATTTCCACATAGACACATTTAGTTCTCAGAACAATATTGTCCACCAGATATTATTATTATATAACTGATAAAGAGAGGAGCTTGACAAGGATAAGCAATTTGACACTCTTTGAAAGTTACTAAGTAGCCAGTTGGGATTTGAATCTGGTTCCCACTGTATCTGCAACCAATACTCTCTCTACCATGATGTCTCCTCAGATGTTGTCAATATCAACATCAGTTAGGTGGTTATGTAGATTTGGTTGATTCTGTGGTCTTAGTATTCTAACAGGAATTATAACTGATAAGATCAACTTATTAATAGAATCTTTATTAAGTGACATTCTAACGAGTACCATTTTTTTTTTTTTTTTGATAAACTTACTCTCAATTACTTAAGATTAGCCCTCCAGTAATAAAATGCTGAATAACTTTTGCAGGAAGGGATAAAGTCTAACTAATGTCTTTATTCTCATTTCTGTACAGGATAACTTGATTCCAGGAGTGTTCTACCAATATATTTAAAATTAAATTTGATTTAACATAGACCAGAATCTAATAATTTTTATAACAGCTCTTATTTAATTGTTAGGACTTCATGATTTGCTATTTTGTATAATTTGGGAAATTAATTGTTTTCCTAGACACTGAACATTCTTTAAAGGAAGACATCTATTGTGTTTCTAATTTGCAAGAATAATCTGCTAATTGATGCCAATTATATTAAAGGGATGCGACAACAAATAAAACGACCAAATAAAATTAGGAAAACCCTCCGTTAATAACTAACAACATCTCAAATATACCTCTGGTAATCAGGCTGAATTGTGTTCTTTATGATTCATACAAGATACTAAGTGACTTTAATTAAGTCTCTATTTTTCAGTTACTAGACTCATTCATATAAGACAACTCATATATAAAAATCATTTGTCCTATCATTTCTTCCTTTCTTATCTTCTCTACATTTTATAATGAACTTAATTATTACCATCAGATATATTAAATTTTGAAACCATGATTTATTTGCAAGTTCTTACATTAAATATTCATGTCAATGTTATTCTAATATTCTACACTGATCCTGATGTCTAGGGCATTCAGTTAGAGGGAATCACTAGTAAAAATCTGCATTAATGTTATTGATGCTTCTATGTTTTTAATATAGCAGCAGTAAATAATATTACCACCTACTGATGCAAAAGGAGTTATAATAAACCCTGAAAGAAAATATATGGTGTCACAAAAAACTCCTACTGCTAATGTCTTTGTTTCAGGAGGTTCCAACTGAGTCAAAGGAATGTGTGGTTTTGTGGATAGACACACAATGTGCAGGGATGAGAAAAAGGCAGTGCGAAAAAATAAATAAATAAAACAAAAGAGTACCTCATAAAGAATCTCTGCAAGAAAGCATTCAATCCTGACCTGGCATTTGAAACTAGTCACTGCAAATTAACCAACATTTTAGAGATGGATTGGTAACTGAGATCTCTATAACGACTGCCCTAGGAAAGGTTAATTCGTGATCATTATATTCATCATCATGAAACTCAAAACAGTAATGCAGAGTGCTATTTTGGCTATTTTGTTAAATATTAGTTTATTAATAATTGTATGGAGCTCAGAAGTGTTCCTAGGAAATAGCTAGCCATTCATTCACTCATTTATGTCTATTACTGACTGAAAGTTTATTCCATACACTTCTCTAGGATACAAAATTTAAAAAAACATATATTCAACTCATAAATAGAGAGTATCCTAGTAGAAGTCTTTAAATTTTAGTAAAAAAAGGTTGTGAACATTAATAACAGTTATGATAAATATTTATTATATAAAAGTCCTATAATGGTTTATTGAAGACAAAAATTATCTTCTAACTCTCTACAGGGAAAAAATAAAAGCTTTGTTGGGCCGTTAATAACTAACAACATCTCAAATATACCTCTGGTAATCAGGCTGAATTGTGTTCTTTATGATTCATACAAGATACTAAGTGACTTTAATTAAGTCTCTATTTTTCAGTTACTAGACTCATTCATATAAGACAACTCATATATAAAAATCATTTGTCCTATCATTTCTTCCTTTCTTATCTTCTCTACATTTTATAATGAACTTAATTATTACCATCAGATATATTAAATTTTGAAACCATGATTTATTTGCAAGTTCTTACATTAAATATTCATGTCAATGTTATTCTAATATTCTACACTGATCCTGATGTCTAGGGCATTCAGTTAGAGGGAATCACTAGTAAAAATCTGCATTAATGTTATTGATGCTTCTATGTTTTTAATATAGCAGCAGTAAATAATATTACCACCTACTGATGCAAAAGGAGTTATAATAAACCCTGAAAGAAAATATATGGTGTCACAAAAAACTCCTACTGCTAATGTCTTTGTTTCAGGAGGTTCCAACTGAGTCAAAGGAATGTGTGGTTTTGTGGATAGACACACAATGTGCAGGGATGAGAAAAAGGCAGTGCAAAAAAATAAATAAATAAAACAAAAGAGTACCTCATAAAGAATCTCTGCAAGAAAGCATTCAATCCTGACCTGGCATTTGAAACTAGTCACTGCAAATTAACCAACATTTTAGAGATGGATTGGTAACTGAGATCTCTATAACGACTGCCCTAGGAAAGGTTAATTCGTGATCATTATATTCATCATCATGAAACTCAAAACAGTAATGCAGAGTGCTATTTTGGCTATTTTGTTAAATATTAGTTTATTAATAATTGTATGGAGCTCAGAAGTGTTCCTAGGAAATAGCTAGCCATTCATTCACTCATTTATGTCTATTACTGACTGAAAGTTTATTCCATACACTTCTCTAGGATACAAAAATTTAAAAAAACATATATTCAACTCATAAATAGAGAGTATCCTAGTAGAAGTCTTTAAATTTTAGTAAAAAAAGGTTGTGAACATTAATAACAGTTATGATAAATATTTATTATATAAAAGTCCTATAATGGTTTATTGAAGACAAAAATTATCTTCTAACTCTCTACAGGGAAAAAATAAAAGCTTTGTTGGGAAGAAAAACCTGAGTGTGGAAATTATTATGTGGGAAAAACATGTTATAAAAGAATAAATAACATGGGTTGGTGATGTGATGAGAAGAGGTATGAACACTGATTAAGGCAGAACTTCTTTCTAGACCATGCTCCGTCTTTTTTTCCTACTAACATTACTAGAAACAAGTAATTCACTCTGTCAAAACCTCAGGTTCCTTGGCTGTATTCAGCTGAGGATCAATAAAGCCCATCTTGTGTAATAATGATTGCACATAATATATAGGAAAGGGTCTAGCACAGGGTCTGGCACATAAGAGCTAGCCAACATAAGTAATTTCTTTCGAGAATGAGGAGGTGGGAAAGTATCTCATGTGTGGGGAATACAAATAGATCAACTTACAGGGAGCATCTGGCACATGACAAAACACTGTAAGAAATAAGACTGGAAAGGGAGTCTGGTACTAGGGCTTGTAACCTGTTTAAATGACAGGTGGACATTTGAACTTCATTCTGTTAAAAATCCTTGATCAAGGGCTTCCCTGGTGGTCCAGTGGGTAAAGAGTCTGCCTTATAGCGCAAGGGGCACCAGTTTGATTCCTTGCCTGGGAAGATCCCACCTGCAGTGAAGGAGCTGGACCAGTGTGTCCAATTACAAGCCAGCACTCTAGAGCATATGTGCTGGGAGCCAGCTCTCTGCAAGGAGAGAGGCCACTGCAATGGGAGGCCCACACAGGTCAAAGAATAAAGATGGAAGAAAATAGATAAATAAATAACCAATAAAAGAGGCCAACATTAAAAAAAAAAATCCTTGATCAAAAACTCATGTCATCTGTCAACAATGCCCCAGGATAAATCATAGGGAAAGGATCTGAAAGCCAAAAATATGAGGAGGTGACTGTCCATAAATATGGTAATGAGATTCTAGCATAGTGCATACTAAAATATCTGAAATAAGTGCCTAGTTTGCCAAACACCTTTTTAAAAAAGGTTTTGTATTCTGTGATTTTTGGCTAGATTTTTCAATGAGTAACAGAGAATATTAGGGAATTTGTCCTGTGGATGATTCAAGCCTGATCTACAAGTCAATATAAAACAAAACAAAACAAACAAAAAACAACTTTCCCCTTTCTTTCTGAAAAGAGAGACTGTCTTTCAAGACTCCTTCCCTGAACTGAGAAAGGATTTGCATCCAATATGATTCGAATTTTGCTTCTCAGCATCTTTCTTTCTTTCTATCATTCCTCCAACTAGTATTTTCCACATAATCCACTTTATGGCACATTTTTTTCCACCAAATTTCATGATAATCCTATTGAGTCTAGGTACTTCCCAGGTGGCTCAGTGGTAAAGAATCTGCCTGCAATGCAGGAGACCTGGGTTCAGTCCCTGAGTTGAGAAGATCTCTATGGAGAAGGGAATGGCACTCCAGTGTTCTTGACTGGAAAGTTCTATGGACAGGGGAGCCTAGGGGGTTACAGTTCATGGGATTGCCGAGAGATAGATATGACTAAGTGACAGAGCACACACACATTGTTCGGTCTGGCCCATTGCCATGGTCACACATTTTCTCTGCCTAATACAGGCAAAACAATTCTCTTTGACTTTCTATCAAACAATTCTAAAAAGGACAAAAGAAATTCAATTCAATGAATGAAATGTCTAAATAATGTCTCAGTCCTTGATTCCTTGCCTGGGAAGATCCCACCTGCAGTGAAGGAGCTGGACCAGTGTGTCCAATTACAAGCCAGCACTCTAGAGCATATGTGCTGGGAGCCAGCTCTCTGCAAGGAGAGAGGCCACTGCAATGGGAGGCCCACACAGGTCAAAGAATAAAGATGGAAGAAAATAGATAAATAAATAACCAATAAAAGAGGCCAACATTAAAAAAAAAAATCCTTGATCAAAAACTCATGTCATCTGTCAACAATGCCCCAGGATAAATCATAGGGAAAGGATCTGAAAGCCAAAAATATGAGGAGGTGACTGTCCATAAATATGGTAATGAGATTCTAGCATAGTGCATACTAAAATATCTGAAATAAGTGCCTAGTTTGCCAAACACCTTTTTAAAAAAGGTTTTGTATTCTGTGATTTTTGGCTAGATTTTTCAATGAGTAACAGAGAATATTAGGGAATTTGTCCTGTGGATGATTCAAGCCTGATCTACAAGTCAATATAAAACAAAACAAAACAAACAAAAAACAACTTTCCCCTTTCTTTCTGAAAAGAGAGACTGTCTTTCAAGACTCCTTCCCTGAACTGAGAAAGGATTTGCATCCAATATGATTCGAATTTTGCTTCTCAGCATCTTTCTTTCTTTCTATCATTCCTCCAACTAGTATTTTCCACATAATCCACTTTATGGCACATTTTTTTCCACCAAATTTCATGATAATCCTATTGAGTCTAGGTACTTCCCAGGTGGCTCAGTGGTAAAGAATCTGCCTGCAATGCAGGAGACCTGGGTTCAGTCCCTGAGTTGAGAAGATCTCTATGGAGAAGGGAATGGCACTCCAGTGTTCTTGACTGGAAAGTTCTATGGACAGGGGAGCCTAGGGGGTTACAGTTCATGGGATTGCCGAGAGATAGATATGACTAAGTGACAGAGCACACACACATTGTTCGGTCTGGCCCATTGCCATGGTCACACATTTTCTCTGCCTAATACAGGCAAAACAATTCTCTTTTGACTTTCTATCAAACAATTCTAAAAAGGACAAAAGAAATTACAGTATTCAATGGTCAATGAAATGTCTAAATAATGTCTCAGTCCTTTGTAGTTATATATGACAACAGCTTTTTGAGGTTAGGTGGAGTGATTTTGATTGTAGTCTCTATAAAATTGTTTCTACATTGTTTTCCTAGTCCTTATGTGGGGCTATAAAAAACTCTGAGGCTATTCTACCAATATTTTCTCCTCTTGATCCTTTACATTATCATAGCTTTCAGAATTTCTGAAGACCTTGTGCAAATATTATCTAAATTTTAAAGTTTTGAGGACCATGACATCAGTCATTCCTCTAAGAACCTGACTGAACCCAGGTGGAACTGGTACTAGAAGCCTGGATGTCATTTTTGAGAGTAAAGAAATCAAAATTTAAAGTTACTAGTCATGATTATAAAAACTTTGGATTATTGGGAAATGTCTCTGTGGCACTTCAACTCTCAAGAATTAAGTTGCTTCAGTCTGTTTCATCAGAGGGATCAGAAACTTATTTATGATAAGACTTACATAAGTTATTTAGATTAAAAGTAAAAGAATTCATATATTCAGAGCAATTATTCATCAAATCTACAAATGGCATGCAAAACTCACTAAAAAAATAAAATTTTCATTTTTAGGTCTTTTAATTGAAATTGATATAAATTAAAATTCACAGATGTGTTAAAACATGTAATGGAAAATCATAACCTGATATTTACTTCAATTTTAAAAATCATAGTCTAGAGAAAGAAAGCTTTCTAAGGTTCGTCTAAACCAATTTCAGTGATTTTTAAGTGCAAACTATGTAATTAAATGCTAAGTGTGATTAAAGAAGCAATACACTTGAGGATATCTCCAATGTCAGTACAGAGTTATGGTACGTTTAGCATTAAGGTCCTTTTTGCACATCTAATATATTTTCTTTGAAGATGTGATGGAAATATTTAAATACTTCACTTAATAGCTATTCGATGACTTTATAATGGCCTTGATAATGAATAGCTATTCTGGTTATGAGCTAAAAGTTTTTAATGGTACAGTGTACTTCCCAGAAAAAAAATGTCAAATAATGGAAAACATCTGATTAACAAAGATTTACTTAGCACTCAATATGCATTCAAGTCATATTTTAAAAAGAAGAAGAAATTGCATAGAGTTGCATTTCATAAGCTTTCATGTTTTCAGTGTCATCACAGCTAAAAATAAACACATACAAAAAGCAGTTATTAGTCCTTACATTGTGATAGCATTCTATTTTCAAATAGTACCATTGGATGCTGGATGATGAAGAACAAATTTCAATTTTTTTTTTTTTTTTTTCTAAAATTTTAGAACAAGCTCTGTTAAACAAGCCAGAATGAAACACATAAAAAAATCCTAAGTAGGGGAGGGCACTAAGATCGCCGAAGAATGAGAGGAGGATTTCACAAGCTCCCCAATAGAATCACCAGAACTAATCAAGAAATAAACCACCACCAACAAACCAGTCGCTAGACGGAGAGAGCACTGGGAAATGCACCCGGAGGACAGAAGGCAGCACTCAGTGTGAAAATCCTACCACGACAGTATCGGGTCACTGGGCGCCAGGTGAGCTGAGACACTACTGCTAGCGGGTGGCTTTCGGAATGGAACATGGAAATCCCTCATGGGTGACAGCCCAGAAACCTGGCTCGAGCCGGACGGGGAACCTCGTGCCCACATTTGGGGCTTAGTCTCATAACAGGCAGGGCACGCACACCGGCAGCTTGAAAAAGTCCATGCAGCCTCAGAGCTGCAGCAGGGAAGCTGCAGTCCTGCAGGCAGAGGGGAGCCGAGGCAGAGGAAACCGGGAGAAGAGCAGGGATTGGAGGCTACCAGCGGGTGCGCAGTGGAACCAGGGAGCCACCTCCAGCACGAGACTGTGCATGCGGCTCCTGCCGGACGGACTGGAAGCAGTCTGCCGTCCCCGCCATCACCTGAGCTGGCTGAAGAGCCTTTGTTTTGCTGAAAGCAAAAACAGAAACTGGAGCAACCAGCTTTGCAAGGGAAAGACTAGGGAAACCTGGGACAACATCAAGAGCAAACTGGTAGAAGGTCCACACGCAGATGAGAAGATAAAAACCAGGGATAGTATTTATCCTATTTTTTTGTTTTGTTTTGTTTGTTCACTTGTTTGGTTTGTTTTGTTTTTTGTATTTTCTAATTTTTTTTTAATTTTTTTTTTATCTAATTTTTAAATTTTTTAATTTGATTTTTTTTAAAGTTTAATTTTCCTTCCTTTTTGCCACTGCTTCCTCTCTCTATTTTCTAAATCTTTTTCTATCTCCCAATATCCTCTATATAAATATGTCCTGTCTTCCTGTCTCTACTATGCTCTTCCAGCTGTACCAAACTCTACAACACACTAATCTTTGTTACCTAACCCTACAGAATCCTTACAAGATGAAGCTATTCTTTCTCATTACCCATACACTCTCCTCCTTCTCACCCCCAACACATGTCTTAGTTAAAAACTGCTTTCATTGTAATGTTCCCAGGCAGGAACTTTCCCTGGATCTTTTTTTCCAGGCAGTATTTTAATTAATTTAGAGCTTAATGGTCAGGTACCATCTTTGATTGCACTGTTTGCCAGAAAAATTTCCTATGTTTTATCCCTATAAGACTGTTCAGTTGTGGCTATTGATGTGTATGTATGTATATTTTTCCACTGTTAGAAAATAATTTGCATGATTTTATGACTGTCATCCATCAGGGACACACCTCTTGTTCCTCATATGCTTATATTTGAACTAATACCACTGAAGGCCATAGCAAACCAGACATAGAGCCTACACCCCCTGCCCAGAGATCAAACCAAGGATCCTCAGAGTGGAAGCCCTGATTCCAAGATCCCACACCATAAAAGAACATAACAACACTAGAGATTATTCACCTGCAAACAAGACCTAATGCCACCCAAGACATAAAGCACTGAACCCTTCTACAAGGACAGAAACCCAAAGGAAGGGAGAATTCAACCAAGAAGCCTGATGGGAGAAAGAACTCCACACACACACAGACACACACAAAGAAACAAAAATTAACAGGACAATGAAAAGACAGAGAAAACTGCACAAATGAAGGAACAAACTAGAGAAACACAGCTACAAATGACAGAAGAGGAGATAGACAAATTATCTGAAAGAGAATTTAGAAGATTGATACTAGTGAGGATTCAAAACACTGAAAACAAAATATTAGAGGAAATTAGTGCACTGAGACACACTAGAAATGAAAAAGAAGCAAATAGAGACAAAAAACGCAATTGCTGAACTCAGAAATACTATAGAAGGTATCAACAGTGGAGTATCAGAGGCAGAAGAACGGATAAGTGACCTGGAAGACAGAATGGTGGAAATAAGTGCTGAAGAACAGAACAAAGCCGAAAGAATCAAAAGAAGTGAGGATAGCCTAAGAGACCTATGGGACAATCTCAAATGCACCAACATTAGAATTATAAGAGTCCCAGAAGAAGAAGAGGGAAAGAAGGGCTATGAAAAAATTCTTGAAGAGGTTATAGTTGAAAACTTCCCCAGCATGGGAAAGGAAATAGTCAACCAAGTCCAAGAAACACAAAGAGGTCCATACAGGGTAAACCTCAGAAGAAACACACCAAGGCACAGTCTTCCAGGCAGTATTTGAATTAATTTAGAGTTAATGGCTAGGTACCATCTTTGATTACACTGTTTGCCAGAAAAATTTCCTATGTTTTATCCCTATAAGACTGTTCACTTGTGGTTATTGATGTGTATGTATGTATATTTCTCCATTATGTTAGAAAATATTTGCATGATTTTATGACTGTTATCCATCAGGGACACACCTCTTGTTCCTCATATGCTTATATTTGAACTAATACCACTGAAGGCCATAGCAAACCAGACATAGAGCCTACACCCCCTGCCCAGAGATCAAACCAAGGATCCTCAGAGTGGAAGCCCTGATTCCAAGATCCCACACCATAAAAGAACATAACAACACTAGAGATTATTCACCTGCAAACAAGACCTAATGCCACCCAAGACATAAAGCACTGAACCCTTCTACAAGGACAGAAACCCAAAGGAAGGGAGAATTCAACCAAGAAGCCTGATGGGAGAAAGAACTCCACACACACACAGACACACACAAAGAAACAAAAATTAACAGGACAATGAAAAGACAGAGAAAACTGCACAAATGAAGGAACAAACTAGAGAAACACAGCTACAAATGACAGAAGAGGAGATAGACAAATTATCTGAAAGAGAATTTAGAAGATTGATACTAGTGAGGATTCAAAACACTGAAAACAAAATATTAGAGGAAATTAGTGCACTGAGACACACTAGAAATGAAAAAGAAGCAAATAGAGACAAAAAACGCAATTGCTGAACTCAGAAATACTATAGAAGGTATCAACAGTGGAGTATCAGAGGCAGAAGAACGGATAAGTGACCTGGAAGACAGAATGGTGGAAATAAGTGCTGAAGAACAGAACAAAGCCGAAAGAATCAAAAGAAGTGAGGATAGCCTAAGAGACCTATGGGACAATCTCAAATGCACCAACATTAGAATTATAAGAGTCCCAGAAGAAGAAGAGGGAAAGAAGGGCTATGAAAAAATTCTTGAAGAGGTTATAGTTGAAAACTTCCCCAGCATGGGAAAGGAAATAGTCAACCAAGTCCAAGAAACACAAAGAGGTCCATACAGGGTAAACCTCAGAAGAAACACACCAAGGCACAGTCTAATCAAACTAACATAGACTAAATATAAAGACAGATTACTAAAACCAGCTAGGAGCAAACAACAAATAACATATAAAGGAAACCCCATATGTTTAACTGTTGATCTTTCAACAGAAACCCTGCAGGCCAGAGGAGAATGGCAGGACACATTTAAACGGCTAAAAGAGAATAACTCCCAACCAAGAATTCTCTACCCAGCAGGGATCTCATTCAGAATTGATGGAGAAGTCAAAAGCTTCACAGACAAACAAAAGCTAAAAGAATTCTGTACCACAAAACCAGCCCTACAACAAGTGTTAAAGGACCTGATATAGCTAATAAATACAAGAGTAGGAGAAGTCCTACAAATCAAACCCCAAATTTCTAAGAAGATGCCAATAGGAACATTCGTATCAATAATTAATTTGGATGTAAATGGACTAAATGCTCCAACCAAAAGACACAAGCTGGCTGAATGGATACAGAGCAAGACCCATATATATGCTGTTTACAAGAGACTCACATCAGACCTAGAGACACTCATAGACTGAAAGTGAAAGGATTGAAAAAAATATTCCACAGAAGTGGAAATCAAAAGAAAGCTGGAGTAGCAATCCTCATATCAGACAAAATAGACTTTAAAGTAAAGATTATAAGATACAAGGCAGGTCACTACATCATGATCAAGGGATCTATCCAAGAGGAAGACATAACAGTCATGAATATCTATGCACCCAACACAGGTGTACCTCAAAACATAAGACAAACACTTTCAGAGATAAAGGAAGAAATCAACAATAACACAGTAGACTTTAACACTCCTGTCACACCAATGGACAGATCATCCAAACAGAAAATTAATAAAGAAACACAAGCCTTGAATGCCACACTAGAAGAGATGAACCTCATGGATATCTTTAGGACCTTCCATCCAAAAGCAGAAGAATACACTTTCTTCTCAAGTGCTCATGGAACATTCTCCAGGATTGACCACATCTTTGGCCACAAATCAAACCTCAGTCAATTCAAGAAAACTGAAATTATATCAGCCATCTTCTCGGACCACAATGCAATGAGACTAGAGATCAACTGCAGGAAAAAGACCACTAAAAATACAAGCACACGGATACTAAACAACACATACCTAAAAAACAAACAGATTATTGAGCAAGTCAGAGGAGAAATAAAAAATTCCTAAAAGAAAATGACAATGAACACATGACAGTGCAAAACCTTTGGGATACAGCGAAAGCAGTTCTAAGAGGGAAATTTATAACAATACAATCCTACTTCAAGAAACAAGAAAATATAAAACAGACGACCTAATGGTCTGCTTAAAACCACTGGAGAAAGACGAACAAAAACACCCAAAATCCAGCAAAAGAAGAGAAATCATAAGGATCAGAGGAGAAATAATTGAAAAAGAAATGAAAGAAACAATAGTAAAGATAAATAAAATGATAAGCTGGTTCTTCGAAAAGGTAAACAAAATTGACAAGCCACTGGCCAGACTTATCAAGAAAAAAAGAGAGAAGAACCAGATCAACAAAACCAAAATTAAAAAGGAGAGATTACAACAGAGAATGCAGAAATCCAAAGGATTCTAAGAGACTATTGTGAACAACTATATGGCAACAAAAAATTGGGACAACCTGGCAGAAATGGACAGTTTCTTCAAAAAGATTAATCTTCCAAGACTGAACAAGGAAGAAATAACACTATTCTATGCACCCAACACAGGTGTACCTCAAAACATAAGACAAACACTTTCAGAGATAAAGGAAGAAATCAACAATAACACAGTAGACTTTAACACTCCTGTCACACCAATGGACAGATCATCCAAACAGAAAATTAATAAAGAAACACAAGCCTTGAATGCCACACTAGAAGAGATGAACCTCATGGATATCTTTAGGACCTTCCATCCAAAAGCAGAAGAATACACTTTCTTCTCAAGTGCTCATGGAACATTCTCCAGGATTGACCACATCTTTGGCCACAAATCAAACCTCAGTCAATTCAAGAAAACTGAAATTATATCAGCCATCTTCTCGGACCACAATGCAATGAGACTAGAGATCAACTGCAGGAAAAAGACCACTAAAAATACAAGCACACGGATACTAAACAACACATACCTAAAAAACAAACAGATTATTGAGCAAGTCAGAGGAGAAATAAAAAATTCCTAAAAGAAAATGACAATGAACACATGACAGTGCAAAACCTTTGGGATACAGCGAAAGCAGTTCTAAGAGGGAAATTTATAACAATACAATCCTACTTCAAGAAACAAGAAAATATAAAACAGACGACCTAATGGTCTGCTTAAAACCACTGGAGAAAGACGAACAAAAACACCCAAAATCCAGCAAAAGAAGAGAAATCATAAGGATCAGAGGAGAAATAATTGAAAAAGAAATGAAAGAAACAATAGTAAAGATAAATAAAATGATAAGCTGGTTCTTCGAAAAGGTAAACAAAATTGACAAGCCACTGGCCAGACTTATCAAGAAAAAAAGAGAGAAGAACCAGATCAACAAAACCAAAATTAAAAAGGAGAGATTACAACAGAGAATGCAGAAATCCAAAGGATTCTAAGAGACTATTGTGAACAACTATATGGCAACAAAAAATTGGGACAACCTGGCAGAAATGGACAGTTTCTTCAAAAAGATTAATCTTCCAAGACTGAACAAGGAAGAAATAGAAACTATGAACAACCCAATCACAAGCTCAGAACTAAAATTTGTGATTAAAAATATACCCCAAAATAAAAGCCCAGGGCCAGACGGCTTCACAGGTGAATTCTACCAAACATTTAAAGAAGAGCTAATGCCTGTCCTTCTAAAATTCTTTCAAAAAATTGCACAGGAAGGAACACTTCCAAACACATTCTATGAGGCCACCGTCACCCTGATACCAAAATCAGGCAAAGACAACACAACAAAGGAAAATTATAGGCCAATTTCACTGATGAACTTAGAATCCAAAATCCTCAACAAAATCCTAGCAAACAGAATTCGACGACACATCCAAAAACTCATACATCATGATCAAGTCGGGTTCATCCCAGGCATGCAAGGATTCTTCAATATCCACAAATCAAAGAATGTGATACACCATATCAACAAACTCAGAGACAAAAACCACATGATCATCTCAATAGATGCAGAAAAAGCCTTTGACAAAGTACATCTATTTATGATAAAAACTCTTCAGAAAATGGGCATAGAAAGAACCTATCTCAACATAGTGAAAGCCATATATGAGAAGCCCACAGTGAAAATTATCCTCAACAGTGAAAAACTGAAACCATTCCCTCTAAGATCAGGAACAAGATAGGGACAGGGGTGTCCATTTTCACCTCTATTATTCAACATAGTCCTAGAAGTTCTAGCAACAGCAATAAGAGAAGAGAAAGAAATAAAAGGAATCCAGATTGGAAAAGAAGAAGTAAAGCTCTCTCTATTTGCAGACGACATGATATTATACATAGAAAATCCCAAAGACACTATTACAAAGTTACTAGAGCTAATCAATGAATTCAGCAAAGTCGCGGGATACAAAATCAATATACAGAAATCATTGGCATTCCTATGTACAAACAATGAAAAATCAGAAAATGAAATCAAATAGGCAATCCCCTTCACCATTGCAACCAAAAGAATCAAATATCTAGGAATAAACCTACCCAAAGGAAAAAAAAAAAGAACTGTACACAGGACACTCATGAAAGAAATTAAAGAAGACTTCAAAAGATGGAGAGATATTCCACATTCCTGGTTGGGAAGAATCAACATTGTGAAAATGACCATACTATCAAATATCATCTGAAGATTCAATGCTATCCCTATCAAACTAATGACATTTTTCACAGAACTAGACCAAAGAATAACACAGTTCATATGGAAACACAAAAGACTCCCAATAGTCAAAGCTTTCCTTAGAAAGAAAAACGGAGCTGGAGGGATCAGCCTCGCTAACTTCAGACTAGACTACAAAGCAACAGTCCTCAAGACAGTATGGTACTGGCACAAAAACAGAAATATAGATTCGAACTTAGAATCCAAAATCCTCAACAAAATCCTAGCAAACAGAATTCGACGACACATCCAAAAACTCATACATCATGATCAAGTCGGGTTCATCCCAGGCATGCAAGGATTCTTCAATATCCACAAATCAAAGAATGTGATACACCATATCAACAAACTCAGAGACAAAAACCACATGATCATCTCAATAGATGCAGAAAAAGCCTTTGACAAAGTACATCTATTTATGATAAAAACTCTTCAGAAAATGGGCATAGAAAGAACCTATCTCAACATAGTGAAAGCCATATATGAGAAGCCCACAGTGAAAATTATCCTCAACAGTGAAAAACTGAAACCATTCCCTCTAAGATCAGGAACAAGATAGGGACAGGGGTGTCCATTTTCACCTCTATTATTCAACATAGTCCTAGAAGTTCTAGCAACAGCAATAAGAGAAGAGAAAGAAATAAAAGGAATCCAGATTGGAAAAGAAGAAGTAAAGCTCTCTCTTTTTGCAGACGACAGGATATTATACACAGAAAACCCCTAAAACACTATTACAAAGTTACTAGAGCTAATCAATGAATTCAGCAAAGTCGCGGGATACAAAATCAATATACAGAAATCATTGGCATTCCTATGTACAAACAATGAAAAATCAGAAAATGAAATCAAATAGGCAATCCCCTTCACCATTGCAACCAAAAGAATCAAATATCTAGGAATAAACCTACCCAAAGGAAAAAAAAAAAGAACTGTACACAGGACACTCATGAAAGAAATTAAAGAAGACTTCAAAAGATGGAGAGATATTCCACATTCCTGGTTGGGAAGAATCAACATTGTGAAAATGACCATACTATCAAATATCATCTGAAGATTCAATGCTATCCCTATCAAACTAATGACATTTTTCACAGAACTAGACCAAAGAATAACACAGTTCATATGGAAACACAAAAGACTCCCAATAGTCAAAGCTTTCCTTAGAAAGAAAAACGGAGCTGGAGGGATCAGCCTCCCTAACTTCAGACTAGACTACAAAGCAACAGTCATCAAGACAGTATGGTACTGGCACAAAAACAGAAATATAGACCAATGGAACAAGATAGAGAACCCAGAGATAGGCCCACACATCTATGGATACCTTATTTTTGACAAAGGAGGCGAAAGTCTATAACAGGACAAAGACAGCCTCTTCAACAAATGGTGCTGGCAAAATTGGACAGCTTTGTGCAAAAAAATGAAGTTGGAGCATTCCCTGGCACCATAAACTAAGATCAACTCAAAATGGATTAAAGACCTAAATGTAAGACCAGAAACCATCAAACTCTTAGAGGAGAATATAGGCAAAACGCTCAAGGACATAAAACAAAGCAAGATCTTCTCTGACCCACCTACTAGAATAGCGGAACTAAAAACAAAAATTAACATGTGGGACCTAGTGAAACTGAAAAACTTTTGTACAGCTAAAGAAATTACAAAAAAGGTGAACAGACAGCCCACAGAATTGGAGAAAATCATAGCATATGAAATAACAGGCAAAGAATTAATCTCCAAAATCTACAAGCAACTCAGACAACTCAGCACTGTAAAAATGAACAACCCAATCTAAATAGACATCTCACCAAAGAGGATAGCCCCAAAGCACATGAAACAATGCTCAACCTCACTTATTATTAGAGAAATGTAAATCAAAACTACAATGAGATATCACCTCACACCCGTCAGAATGGCCATCATCCACAAATCAACAGACAATAAATGCTGGAGAGGGCACAGAGAAAAGGGAACACTCTTGCATTGCTGGGGGGAATGTAAATTGATACAGCCGCTATGGAAGACAGTATGGAGATTCCTTACAACCCATCAATCCCACTATTAGGCATATACTCAGATGAAATCTAAACTGAAAGAAGCACCTGTACCCCAATGTTCATTGCAGCTCTCTATACAATAGCTAGAACATGGAAGCAACCTAGATGTCCATTGATTAATAAATGGATGAAGAAGCTGTGGTACATATATACGATGGAACACTACTCAGTTGTTAAAAGAAATGCAGAAAAATCAACTCTAATGAGGTGGTTGGATCTAGAACCTATCATAAAAAGTGAAGTAAGTCAAAAAGAGAAAGACAAGTAGAGTATATTAACACATATACATGGAATCTAGTAAAAGGGTAATGATAACACATGCAGTGAACCCATGGAAAAACAGACAGAGAATAGACATATGAACATTGTGGGGAATGAATAGTGGGTGGGAGACATAGAGGGAGCAACATGGAAACCTATACTATCATATGTGAAAAATACAGCTATTGGGCTTCCCCTGGTGGTCCAGTGGGTAAGGACACTGCCTTGCACTGCAAGGGGCGCCGGTTCGATCCCTGGCCTGGGAAGATCCCACGTGCTGTGGAGTGGCTGGACCGATGTGTCCAATTGAAGAGTCGGAGCTCTGAAGCGCATGCGCCCAGAGCCGGCCCTCTGCAACGACAGACGCCACCGCGATGGGAGGCCCACAGGAGCCAAAGAATAAAGACGGATGAAAACAGAGAAATGAAAAGACCAATAGAAGTGGCCCGCCCACTCCCCTCCCTCCCCAACCCAATCCCCACCCAAAAATAAAATAAATAAATAAATCTTAAAAAAAAAAAAAAAAATACAGCTATTGTCATTGCACTAAGGGAATGGGAGTTCCTACAAGGGCTTGGTGCAACAGCCTGGAGGTGTGGGATGGGGGGCCTGGGAGTGAGGAAGGGACCAGGGATATGCATATGACTGATTTGGGAACATACATATCTGTGAACAACAAAATTCTGTAAAAACTTTAAAAATAAATAAATAAATAAAATTATAAAAACAAAACAAAAAAATCATAAGTATTTGTTACAATATAATTTAGGAATCATTTAAATTCCCACATTTTGAGAAGAGAGTATAATAAATTATACATAAGGCAAAATTGATTCCTGTGTGTTAACAGTTATAATTTCTAAAATAAATTAAAAATAAATTATATTCAACAGTGTATCCTTCATGAAAAGTTACAATATATTAATTACGTGTAACAAATGAATATCTGTAAAAGAATGTGAGAGAAATAAAATCTTAAGACATTTCTGTAGGTATATGTTAACATAAACAATGCAATTGAAGAGCAGAGAGATTAGAGAGGGGTCACAGATTATAGCAATTTTCTGTCACCATAGTAATTTAAAATATTTTCAGATTTCCTTCTGAACTTTAAAAATGTTCACTAGAAATAAGAAAGAAATTATTCTTTTGATATTGTCCCCTAGGTTTTCTTTAATAGTGGATATCAAAAAATTTAAAAGGCAATTTGAACTTCTATTTTTCATTTGGCTATGCATTTCCTTGAGAAGAGTTAAAAAAATGTATTATGAAAAGAAAGATACTACATTAGATATTTGGTTTTCCTCATTAATTTTAAGGTAATTGCAAGAGCAAAAGCCATGCCCATTGTGCATGTCTGAACGGCCTCAAGGAAGATCCAATTACAAACTGATATGTTTTCAACACAGATCTTGCATACTTAATTAAGCTGTACCTCCTAACGGAAACATCTCTTTGATTTCGTTAAAACCACAACAGGTTTCATTTGAGCCAGTTATTTTCAAGTACATTTATATTATCTCTTGGCATTTCATGCCTTTTTGTTTGTAATACCTAGTTACATATATAAAATATTTGATGTTAAAGATGAACAATTAATTGGGTAGATGATCATTTGTACATTTAAAGGCAAAATGTTCATCAAGAACATTAGAGTGATATACCAATATGGTTAATAGGATAACACATACTATAAATTGTAGAAATTCTAGGGCTAATCTTTTTTTTTTTTTTTTGGCCTCTATTTATTTATTTATTTATTTTTCATCCATCTTTATTCTTTGGCCTGTGTGAGCCTCCCTTTGCAGTTGCCTCTCTCACTACAGAGCACTACAGAGCACCAGCTCTGAACACATGTGCTCCAGAGCACTGGCTCATAATTGGACACACCAGTCCAGCCACCCACCGCACGTGGGATCTTCCCAGGACAGGGATTGAACCCATGCCCCTTGCACTGCAAGGCAGACTCTATCTACTGGACCACCAGGGAAGCCCTAGGGCTAATCTTTTTAACATTTATCAATCCCAATGTGTACGTTTGTGTAAATACAGTATTTCTTTCTAGATTTCTGCAAAGTGTGATATATTTTGATTAAAATCATAGATAAAAATACATTTTGAATACTAGATTAGGTTTCTGTGTTACAGAACTTTAAACTTTCACCTATTAATGTATCATATAAAGATTAAAATTGCATAATATATGTGGATAAGAAAAATAAAGCATGCTTCATGTTTAAGTACTCATAAGAAAAGTGCAGATACATGTATCCTGATATTAATATATTTAATTAGATATTACATATAATTATATACATGTGTGCATTCTAAGTCACTTCAGTCGTGTTTCACTCCTCTGCCCATGGGATTCTGCAGGCAAGAATACTGGATTGGGTTCCCATGTCCACCTCCACGGGATCTTCCAGACCCAAGGATTGAACTTGCGCCTCTTATGCCTCCTGCATTGGCAGGCAGCTCCTTTACTACCAGTTCCACATGGCTAGCCCTCAATTATATATATAACACATATGTACATTTTATATAATTGTGTGATATAATATATAAAATTAAATTCACTTATTTCATTCTCTTCCTCCTAACATTAAACATACACAGATCCATTAATTTTTATTTACTAAATATTTTAGCTGCAGTTTGTTTGTGGAACTTAGAGGTTTTTTTTCTTAATTAGTGAAATGAAATTCTTTCACCATTATATTTCACAGTAATATACTATATTTCTAAAAAACTATAATGATTGGGTAGTAAGTCAAAGCTATAAATTTACTTATGAAATAGGAAAAAGTAAAAAGACTCCTTTAGGTGTAGATAGATATTTCATCTCATGAAAACGTGCTATTTTTAAGACTACAGGTACTATACTTTCATAGTTAAATGAAATTAATTTATTAACAAATTAAATCAGCATTAGTTTATTCACAATTGATAGTAAAAACAAGGAAAATTGTCCCTGAGTTTTTGTGATTTAAAAACATCAGAGTAAGTATTAAATGTTTAATTAATAAATCATTTTATTAACTTCAATATGATTTTTAAGGTTTTTCAATACAATTTGTAATTATTCGCAAAGAGCCTGAATTATATAATAACATGAATAGGTAAACAGAAATAAAACACTGAAGAAATATGTTTTCAAAAAAATATTTTATAAAAATATATAGTATGTCATTATCAGATAAAATAAAAACATGTGCCTCGCTCTCATTACTCAGGCTCAGACTCTATTCTCAAATGCTTAATAAATATAAATATTTGTGCTTATAAATAATATTATAGGAGAATAATTCTGAAATAAGGAGAAAATTATTAAAGTCAATTCTCAGCTTTTCTGTCAATCAAAAGTTATCCTTGTTGAAAATAAAGTTGTAAATTTTCAGTTTTCTAGGACTGGGATTATGATGCTAAGCATACAAATACTTAAATTTCTGTAGCTTATTTTTGTCATACTTTAAGTTAAAGTTCAAGAAATTTGCACCAAAATATGCTTTCTAATTTTTCCCACCTCATTTCTTGTATCTCTTAACCCTATCAAATGTGGTAAAGCAGAGTGAAACTTTTGAAACCAAGAAGCCTATGAGAAAATTGAAATGTATTAATTGATTTCTACTCAACACATAACATTCAGTAGACAAAAATGATATATTAATAAATGAGTTCAAAATTACTGCATACATCGTGATATAGCATGAAGTCATTAAATCCAAATAACAAAAAGGGGAAATATTTGCAACATTTATCAGAGGAGCTAACCTCTCTAGTATATGAAGGGCTTAAAGAAATTAAGAAGCAAAAGAAAACCAATTGAATCTAAGAAAGAGCAAAAATCATTCACAAAAAGATAATGCAAAGAAAAGAAAATGTAGAATTGTACTATTAATTCACAATAAGAGAAATGCAGGTTAAAACTTCACTCAAAGTATTAAAAAATACTAGATATTTTTCTAGACAACATTTTTCCAGTTACTATCATATTTTACAATGAGAAACTCTTTACTATTCCTTTTAGAATATTCTTTTTTATTTCTCCTCTTATTGGGTCCTAGAGAGTGCATATATGAGCTCTACCCCTTCTGTATACATTTTCCAGATGATATATAATTCCTATAGAATTGTGTTTCAGTCTATTCTAGTTTCTTTTTAATTGCTTGGAAAGGATGTCTATTCATTCACAATCATAGCAAAACTTAAGGATGTACAGATCTATATTTCGTCTTGGCTTGAGCTTTTCATCTCTCATGTAGAATAGACTATAATCTACTCTAATTATACTGGTGAAAATCATCAGTTCAAGATTCATCCTTTTTATCCATTCAGCTGATACTTATTGGGTACTTTTTGGAGTTGAATTGCATCTTACCCACCCTATTTTCGCCTAAAATGAAATAAACTAATGTGGAGAAAATTATTAAAGTCAATTCTCAGCTTTTCTGTCAATCAAAAGTTATCCTTGTTGAAAATAAAGTTGTAAATTTTCAGTTTTCTAGGACTGGGATTATGATGCTAAGCATACAAATACTTAAATTTCTGTAGCTTATTTTTGTCATACTTTAAGTTAAAGTTCAAGAAATTTGCACCAAAATATGCTTTCTAATTTTTCCCACCTCATTTCTTGTATCTCTTAACCCTATCAAATGTGGTAAAGCAGAGTGAAACTTTTGAAACCAAGAAGCCTATGAGAAAATTGAAATGTATTAATTGATTTCTACTCAACACATAACATTCAGTAGACAAAAATGATATATTAATAAATGAGTTCAAAATTACTGCATACATCGTGATATAGCATGAAGTCATTAAATCCAAATAACAAAAAGGGGAAATATTTGCAACATTTATCAGAGGAGCTAACCTCTCTAGTATATGAAGGGCTTAAAGAAATTAAGAAGCAAAAGAAAACCAATTGAATCTAAGAAAGAGCAAAAATCATTCACAAAAAGATAATGCAAAGAAAAGAAAATGTAGAATTGTACTATTAATTCACAATAAGAGAAATGCAGGTTAAAACTTCACTCAAAGTATTAAAAAATACTAGATATTTTTCTAGACAACATTTTTCCAGTTACTATCATATTTTACAATGAGAAACTCTTTACTATTCCTTTTAGAATATTCTTTTTTATTTCTCCTCTTATTGGGTCCTAGAGAGTGCATATATGAGCTCTACCCCTTCTGTATACATTTTCCAGATGATATATAATTCCTATAGAATTGTGTTTCAGTCTATTCTAGTTTCTTTTTAATTGCTTGGAAAGGATGTCTATTCATTCACAATCATAGCAAAACTTAAGGATGTACAGATCTATATTTCGTCTTGGCTTGAGCTTTTCATCTCTCATGTAGAATAGACTATAATCTACTCTAATTATACTGGTGAAAATCATCAGTTCAAGATTCATCCTTTTTATCCATTCAGCTGATACTTATTGGGTACTTTTTGGAGTTGAATTGCATCTTACCCACCCTGTTTTCGCCTAAAATGATACATTAAAGTCCTAAACCCAGTCCGTAGAATGTAATGTTACTTGAAAATAGAGTTGTTGCAGATATAATTAGTTAAAATGAGGTTATACCGGAATAGAGTGGGCCATTTAAATGGCTATGTGGAGAGAGACACTGGAAGAAAGCCATGTGAAGACAAGGACTAAAGTGATCCATCTACAAGCCAAAGAACGTCTGGAGCTATATAAAGTTTAAGACAGACGGATATACTCCTAGAGACTCCCAAGGGAGTATGGCCCTTACTAATACCTTCATTTTTGGACTTGCAGCTTCAAAAACTATGAGAAGATTAACTTTGGTTGCTTTATACAAACACAGAAAGCAGTGTAATATCATTTGCTACTTCTCTATTTGGAAAAATGTCCAAAGATTTGCAAAAGCCTTGTCCTTTATTACATAGGCCATGAGACACAGCACTGGGGCCAACAAATGTTGGCACACATTACTGGCGAAAATGCCAAATGGAACATTCTGTATGGATGACAATTTGATTTCAACTACAAAATTACAGATATATTTACCTTTTGAAGTTGGAATTGTATTCTTGGAAGTTCATTCTGCAGAGATTCCTTCATTCACACATAGATAACATAGGTTGTTCATTGTACCATTGTTTGTAAAAGCAAAAGCTTGGAAATTATCTTCTAGCAGTAATGAAAAAATTCAATAAGCTGTTGTATAGCTTCAGAATACAATGATCTATAATTTTTACAAATAATTTGAAAGTTCTATATGTTTTGAGGAAATGATCTCTTCTTGATTTATTTCTTTAGTTTTACTTTTTAATTGAAATGAAATATCCAGATCCAAAATATGTGTCAGTCTGAACACAATTTGCTGGGGGAAATTTAAAGAAAATATAAGGAATACAGCAAGTTTAAAGACATAAATCTAGCTAACATTGCTAGAGTTTAAAAGTGAACGTCCACATACGTATTTAAATCAACTTAGATCTCCCTGGAAACAAATTTGTAGCCCTTCTTGGCAGCTCTATGACTCTACTATTACTGTCCAGTTCTGCTCAAAAATATGTTCTCTTGGACTCATCTTTTAAGCCTTAGGAGTAGCAATGTAATTAGGTATTGACAGTATAGAATGGTTTGTAACATTAATATATATCAAGATGACTAGGTAGATTTTTAAATGTCAGTCAAAAATTTTAAAAATCTATTGTCGAAACGAAATTCCAAATTGATCACTAAGTAAAATACCCATCATAAAGCTGATTACTGTTGGACAGTTGTGTTCAATAGGTCTGTTTTAAATTTAGTCCTATTAAGGTTATCTAAGTTCAATCACCACATCAGAGCCTCCAATCAACTTGGGACCACAGTGCTTAGCATTCATTTCTGAATTATCATTGCAAAAAATAATAAAATATTCAATAGATAAAATTTCAAAGTATTGAGTTATAATTATGAGATGATGTGAGATGATAATGATGATATTCATTTTTGAATACACACGTATATTCTGTTTCAAGAACAGAAATTTTAGTAAAAAGGAAAAAACAGGATGAACATATAATCAGAATAGTATACTCCAAATGAGGGAGGGTCTTGTGCTAAGGATAAACACATTTTCCAAGTAATTAACACTGAAAGTCTCTATAGGGAGAGGTTACTCATTTAAAGTGAAAACTTGCTGTCTTGTCATGGGGAAGGAGGAGAAGCAACTTCAGCATTTTTTGAGACGTTCTCTACAATAATGATAATAATCTTAAACAATCTAATTCTTTTCGGCAAACATGATCTTAAAATACTTAAGCAGAGCAACTTACTTCACTTTCCCTATAAAAAATCACTCATGGCATCTGTTATCATGGCATTTACAACCTATAAAAATCACTCATGGCATCAGAATACAATGATCTATAATTTTTACAAATAATTTGAAAGTTCTATATGTTTTGAGGAAATGATCTCTTCTTGATTTATTTCTTTAGTTTTACTTTTTAATTGAAATGAAATATCCAGATCCAAAATATGTGTCAGTCTGAACACAATTTGCTGGGGGAAATTTAAAGAAAATATAAGGAATACAGCAAGTTTAAAGACATAAATCTAGCTAACATTGCTAGAGTTTAAAAGTGAACGTCCACATACGTATTTAAATCAACTTAGATCTCCCTGGAAACAAATTTGTAGCCCTTCTTGGCAGCTCTATGACTCTACTATTACTGTCCAGTTCTGCTCAAAAATATGTTCTCTTGGACTCATCTTTTAAGCCTTAGGAGTAGCAATGTAATTAGGTATTGACAGTATAGAATGGTTTGTAACATTAATATATATCAAGATGACTAGGTAGATTTTTAAATGTCAGTCAAAAATTTTAAAAATCTATTGTCGAAACGAAATTCCAAATTGATCACTAAGTAAAATACCCATCATAAAGCTGATTACTGTTGGACAGTTGTGTTCAATAGGTCTGTTTTAAATTTAGTCCTATTAAGGTTATCTAAGTTCAATCACCACATCAGAGCCTCCAATCAACTTGGGACCACAGTGCTTAGCATTCATTTCTGAATTATCATTGCAAAAAGTAATAAAATATTCAATAGATAAAATTTCAAAGTATTGAGTTATAATTATGAGATGATGTGAGATGATAATGATGATATTCATTTTTGAATACACACGTATATTCTGTTTCAAGAACAGAAATTTTAGTAAAAAGGAAAAAACAGGATGAACATATAATCAGAATAGTATACTCCAAATGAGGGAGGGTCTTGTGCTAAGGATAAACACATTTTCCAAGTAATTAACACTGAAAGTCTCTATAGGGAGAGGTTACTCATTTAAAGTGAAAACTTGCTGTCTTGTCATGGGGAAGGAGGAGAAGCAACTTCAGCATTTTTTGAGACGTTCTCTACAATAATGATAATAATCTTAAACAATCTAATTCTTTTCGGCAAACATGATCTTAAAATACTTAAGCAGAGCAACTTACTTCACTTTCCCTATAAAAAATCACTCATGGCATCTGTTATCATGGCATTAGCAACCAAAATGCTACAACTATAGGATTTTCTAGAGGCTATTCAGCATTTGAATACAGATACTGATTTTTCCCATATGTAATTGCAATCCTTGGGATACTTTGAGCATTATTATATACTTATTCAAATCAGTTCCTTGATTTTGATCAGAATTACATGAAAAATCACTATTTTAACTGTCAAAGAATACATTATGAACCTCCATTCATCTGCCAAGGGAGACAGTCTGATAGGAAGGGAGGACACATTCATTGAACACGAAAGGCTCTTTTTATTTTTATTTTTCTTCCTGTCTTATTTTTCTGACTTTATCACTTGTCACTTCACCCAATTTACTACATTTCCAGACAGAGTTTTTCATGCTCCCTTAGACATGGCAGACTTTTTTATTATTATTATTATTCTTTATTTTAAAGGCTTTACAGAGTTTTGTTGTTCACAGACATGTATGTTCCCAGATCAGTCATATGCATATCCATGGTCCCCACCTCCCCCAGGTCCCCCCATCCCACCCCTCCAGACCTACGCCCCAAGCCATTGTAAGCACTCCTATTCCCTTGTTCACAGACATATATGCTCCCAGATCAGTCATATGCATATCCATGGTCTCCACCCCTCCAGTTTCCCCCATCCCACCCCTCTAGACCTTTGCCCCAAGCCATTGTAAGCACTCCTATTCCCTTAGCACAATGACACTAGCTATCTTTTCCACACATAACAGTATAGGTTTCCATGTTACTCCCTCCATGCTTCCCCCTCCGTATTTCTTCCCCACAATGTCCCTATGTCTATGCTCTGTCTGTTTTTCCATGAGTTCCCTGCGTGTGTTATCAAGACCGTCCTACTAGATTCCATATATGTGTGTTAGTATACTATATTTGTCTTTCCCTTTTTGACTTACTTCACTTTTTATGATAGGTTCTAGAGCCAGCCACTTCATTAGGACTGAGTCTTCTGCATTTCTTTTAACAGCTGAGTAGTATTCCATTGTGTATATGTAAACTTCACTTTTTATGATAGGTTCTAGAGCCAAAAGAATGAGTCTGAATTTCTAATGATAATAATCTTAAACAATCTAATTCTTTTCGGCAAACATGATCTTAAAATACTTAAGCAGAGCAACTTACTTCACTTTCCCTATAAAAAATCACTCATGGCATCTGTTATCATGGCATTAGCAACCAAAATGCTACAACTATAGGATTTTCTAGAGGCTATTCAGCATTTGAATACAGATACTGATTTTTCCCATATGTAATTGCAATCCTTGGGATACTTTGAGCATTATTATATACTTATTCAAATCAGTTCCTTGATTTTGATCAGAATTACATGAAAAATCACTATTTTAACTGTCAAAGAATACATTATGAACCTCCATTCATCTGCCAAGGGAGACAGTCTGATAGGAAGGGAGGACACATTCATTGAACACGAAAGGCTCTTTTTATTTTTATTTTTCTTCCTGTCTTATTTTTCTGACTTTATCACTTGTCACTTCACCCAATTTACTACATTTCCAGACAGAGTTTTTCATGCTCCCTTAGACATGGCAGACTTTTTTATTATTATTATTATTCTTTATTTTAAAGGCTTTACAGAGTTTTGTTGTTCACAGACATGTATGTTCCCAGATCAGTCATATGCATATCCATGGTCCCCACCTCCCCCGGTCCCCCCATCCCACCCCTCCAGACCTACGCCCCAAGCCATTGTAAGCACTCCTATTCCCTTGTTCACAGACATATATGCTCCCAGATCAGTCATATGCATATCCATGGTCTCCACCCCTCCAGTTTCCCCCATCCCACCCCTCTAGACCTTTGCCCCAAGCCATTGTAAGCACTCCTATTCCCTTAGCACAATGACACTAGCTATCTTTTCCACACATAACAGTATAGGTTTCCATGTTACTCCCTCCATGCTTCCCCCTCCGTATTTCTTCCCCACAATGTCCCTATGTCTATGCTCTGTCTGTTTTTCCATGAGTTCCCTGCGTGTGTTATCAAGACCGTCCTACTAGATTCCATATATGTGTGTTAGTATACTATATTTGTCTTTCCCTTTTTGACTTACTTCACTTTTTATGATAGGTTCTAGAGCCAGCCACTTCATTAGGACTGAGTCTTCTGCATTTCTTTTAACAGCTGAGTAGTATTCCATTGTGTATATGTACCAGAGTTTCTGTATCCGACATGGCAGACTTTTGTATTTTACCATGCTAACGATACAAGACAAATCTGTTTTACTGAAGGACGTGAAAAATACAGTGAATTCACTGTCCCCTAAACCTATCCAAATCAACTCCATAGCAAAAGAATGAGTCTGAATCTTACCTTTTAAACAACTCTGTAAAGTACTATAGTATATACTAAATTTGTTCTCTGAAGCACAAAATATAGCATTGTATATTATTCTATATTGCATTCTCCAAAGTATATTAACTTCCCACATCACACACAGAGCTAGTTAGCCATGTTGAATCAGTGACATCTTGTGACATACAAAGATAATCTGACAGTTAACACCCTGAGTTATTTAGTTGATGTTACCCAGAAATAGGCTAATGTGTTGATACAAGGTGGTATAAAAGGACCACTTCCCAGATTCCCCTTTAAGGAAGGACTAAGGACTTATTGCCTCAGCATCTAAGAATGCTGCTGCTGACAGACTACCTTCTGCCAACCTGTTTTTCAAAGAAAGCCATTTCACCAATGTCTACACTCCTTCCCAGCACTGCCCACCTCTATCGACTGCTGCGTATCTACTCAGGGCAACTTTGATGGTTGATTTTAGCTCCAGAACTATTAAAAGAGGCCAGACAAGGCTGTTGTCAAGCCTGAATCACAGCTTGATTTCTCTGTCTAATCCTCCCCACTCCATCAGTCATTAACCTGAAGAGTACTTTCTAAGGAGTTGCATGTTGCATACTAAATTCCATCTCCAAGTATCCTTCCTGGGACTCCATTCTGTAACATAAATCATTTGAAGATGATCTAAGCAATGATCTGCTTTCAGCACACTTTTGTAGACTTTTTAGATACAGTGAAAACATCAAACCTGGAGTGCCCACCAATATAGCTGAGGAATTTTGTTGATTCACAAAATATTTATTGCCTCCTACTTTATGTCAGGAGCTAGAGCAGGACACACATAAAATCTTACATCAGAAATTTATGGTAGTTTCAGAAATGCTTTATCAAATGAAAGTGATGCTAATTTAGGTAAAAGGGTTTGGGGACATTTTTTATAGTAAATTCCTTAAAGAAAAGTTTTTCATATTTGCACAATTTCAAGTCCCATGAATGACTGAAGGCAAAATCAATAATCCAAGGTTGAAATAGCTTAGATATTATGAAGGGTGTGTCAGCCATATAATGTACTTAAACATCCAATTTATAAGAATTTATTGCTAACCAAGTTATAGTCATTCATACTGCCTTTTTGAGCAGAATTTCCTTTTTCTTTATGTGTACCTATAACAGAAAGTAATTTAAGTAACTCTCTGAAGAAATTTGAGAATAACATTGATTCAAACAAAATAGACAATTAGAAGTACAATATATTTTGCTGAGAAAAGTCAATAAACCAGACAACTTTGAGAATTTGCATTTCCAGGTAGTGCAGTGGTAAAGAATTCCAAAAGGTTAGTCTTCCCACCCATCACACACAGAGCTAGTTAGCCATGTTGAATCAGTGACATCTTGTGACATACAAAGATAATCTGACAGTTAACACCCTGAGTTATTTAGTTGATGTTACCCAGAAATAGGCTAATGTGTTGATACAAGGTGGTATAAAAGGACCACTTCCCAGATTCCCCTTTAAGGAAGGACTAAGGACTTATTGCCTCAGCATCTAAGAATGCTGCTGCTGACAGACTACCTTCTGCCAACCTGTTTTTCAAAGAAAGCCATTTCACCAATGTCTACACTCCTTCCCAGCACTGCCCACCTCTATCGACTGCTGCGTATCTACTCAGGGCAACTTTGATGGTTGATTTTAGCTCCAGAACTATTAAAAGAGGCCAGACAAGGCTGTTGTCAAGCCTGAATCACAGCTTGATTTCTCTGTCTAATCCTCCCCACTCCATCAGTCATTAACCTGAAGAGTACTTTCTAAGGAGTTGCATGTTGCATACTAAATTCCATCTCCAAGTATCCTTCCTGGGACTCCATTCTGTAACATAAATCATTTGAAGATGATCTAAGCAATGATCTGCTTTCAGCACACTTTTGTAGACTTTTTAGATACAGTGAAAACATCAAACCTGGAGTGCCCACCAATATAGCTGAGGAATTTTGTTGATTCACAAAATATTTATTGCCTCCTACTTTATGTCAGGAGCTAGAGCAGGACACACATAAAATCTTACATCAGAAATTTATGGTAGTTTCAGAAATGCTTTATCAAATGAAAGTGATGCTAATTTAGGTAAAAGGGTTTGGGGACATTTTTTATAGTAAATTCCTTAAAGAAAAGTTTTTCATATTTGCACAATTTCAAGTCCCATGAATGACTGAAGGCAAAATCAATAATCCAAGGTTGAAATAGCTTAGATATTATGAAGGGTGTGTCAGCCATATAATGTACTTAAACATCCAATTTATAAGAATTTATTGCTAACCAAGTTATAGTCATTCATACTGCCTTTTTGAGCAGAATTTCCTTTTTCTTTATGTGTACCTATAACAGAAAGTAATTTAAGTAACTCTCTGAAGAAATTTGAGAATAACATTGATTCAAACAAAATAGACAATTAGAAGTACAATATATTTTGCTGAGAAAAGTCAATAAACCAGACAACTTTGAGAATTTGCATTTCCAGGTAGTGCAGTGGTAAAGAATCCACATGCTAATGAAGAAGATGCAAGAGAAATGTGTTTGATCTCTGTGTTTGGAAGATCTCCTGGAGAAGGAAATGGAAATCTGCTACAGTTTGAGGAGCCTGGTGGGCTACAGTCCATAGGGTCATAAAGAGTCTGACACAACAACTGAGCAAACACAGGCACATAGTAAGAACCACTCTGTTGGCTGTTGAAGACTGTTTAGTAAAAAACATTTTAAAGGGGAAAAGATGAGATCCTTGACAAGTCTAGAATATTAAAATAAGAAAGACTCTTGAAAAAAATACATATTAGAAAGAAAAAAGTCACTAAATTGATAGGAATGGCAAAATAATAAAATAAAATATCATATGTAAATAGAAAAAAAAAACAATTTAAATATGGTCTGAGATAAATCAGAACAAAAGTACCCTTGAGAAAGAAGAAAAAATACCAATACAAAAATTAAGAGTAAGAAAAGAGAGAAAACTTTAGGGGATGCATCAGAAACAAGATGAAATAAGATGAAACCATCAAAGGTACTAGAAGGATTGGCAAAGACATTAGGACACTACAGATGTTCAATATTTTTCTAGAGGCTCCACACAAAGCTATACAATAAGAAAAATAAATAAGGGATTTTAAATATGAGACAGAGATAAAAATAATATTATGGTAGTTTCAGAAATGCTTTATCAAATGAAAGTGATGCTAATTTAGGTAAAAGGGTTTGGGGACATTTTTTATAGTAAATTCCTTAAAGAAAAGTTTTTCATATTTGCACAATTTCAAGTCCCATGAATGACTGAAGGCAAAATCAATAATCCAAGGTTGAAATAGCTTAGATATTATGAAGGGTGTGTCAGCCATATAATGTACTTAAACATCCAATTTATAAGAATTTATTGCTAACCAAGTTATAGTCATTCATACTGCCTTTTTGAGCAGAATTTCCTTTTTCTTTATGTGTACCTATAACAGAAAGTAATTTAAGTAACTCTCTGAAGAAATTTGAGAATAACATTGATTCAAACAAAATAGACAATTAGAAGTACAATATATTTTGCTGAGAAAAGTCAATAAACCAGACAACTTTGAGAATTTGCATTTCCAGGTAGTGCAGTGGTAAAGAATCCACATGCTAATGAAGAAGATGCAAGAGAAATGTGTTTGATCTCTGTGTTTGGAAGATCTCCTGGAGAAGGAAATGGAAATCTGCTACAGTTTGAGGAGCCTGGTGGGCTACAGTCCATAGGGTCATAAAGAGTCTGACACAACAACTGAGCAAACACAGGCACATAGTAAGAACCACTCTGTTGGCTGTTGAAGACTGTTTAGTAAAAAACATTTTAAAGGGGAAAAGATGAGATCCTTGACAAGTCTAGAATATTAAAATAAGAAAGACTCTTGAAAAAAATACATATTAGAAAGAAAAAAGTCACTAAATTGATAGGAATGGCAAAATAATAAAATAAAATATCATATGTAAATAGAAAAAAAAAACAATTTAAATATGGTCTGAGATAAATCAGAACAAAAGTACCCTTGAGAAAGAAGAAAAAATACCAATACAAAAATTAAGAGTAAGAAAAGAGAGAAAACTTTAGGGGATGCATCAGAAACAAGATGAAATAAGATGAAACCATCAAAGGTACTAGAAGGATTGGCAAAGACATTAGGACACTACAGATGTTCAATATTTTTCTAGAGGCTCCACACAAAGCTATACAATAAGAAAAATAAATAAGGGATTTTAAATATGAGACAGAGATAAAAATAATATTAGTCATTGATGGTATTTGTTAACCAAAGAAATAAAAATTTTTTTAAAAAAGCTAGCAGACTATATAACATTAATGAAAAATAATGCTCTGATTAAAATGAGAAGCCCAGGAACTAGTAAGAGAAACATAATCACATTTTAAGAAAATTATAAAACTAAAGCATATATTAATGAGGAACTTCAGTAGTGCAAATACTCGGTATCTACAAAATTCTACTACATCTTTAATTCAGTGTTAAATAAGGTAGCACTTGGGAAAGGAATTTTGCTAAATTTCATTAGCAAAAACAATCTCTTAATGCTTTGAATAGTAATGACAGTATTTCTGCTTTACCAAATATCAAAATGTACAATAAAGGGGAAGTAAATGTTGTTTCATTTTATTTCCTATAGTAGCTCAATAGAACAGAAGAGTACCAAACAAGATAAATCTATTGCTAAAAAGTAGTTATAAATACATTAATGCTGGTGGCTTGGATCTAAAAAATATCCTTTGAGAAATCAACAACATAAATAGAAACATTTATGTTAGCTCCTACTTTTTTCAAAATTTCAAGTGGTCCCAGTATATAATCTTATTAAGAAAATCTTAATAAGTCTCTACACTCTCTTTTTTCTAGCACCCCCAAATTCCTAGAAGTTTCTTTCCTATCACTAAAGAGCTTTTCTAGGATCTATTTGCAATCTTGTTCTGAAGACTTTTGTATTGTCCCTGACCTAAGATCTCTTGAAATGTTTTTTTTCCTGAAGCTGTAGCAACTACAGAATGTACCCTTTTTTCCCACTCTCATTCGAGCAAACTGGACAAATTCCAACTTTTTAGGATAAAATTACCACATACTAATACATTATTGTCTATACAAGCATGTGTGCTCAATCGCTTCAGTCATGTCTGACTGTTTGTGACCCTGTGGACTACAGCCTTCCAGGGTACCCTGTCCATAGGATTCTCAGCCAAGAATTCTGGAGTGCGTTGCCAAGCCCTCCTCCAGGGGATCTTCTTAACCCAGAGACTGAACCAGTTCCTGTGTCTTCTGCACTGCAGGCAGGTTCTTTACCAAGGATTTTAAAAAATGAAGACCAAAAAAAAGAAATAAAAAGGGATTTTAAATATGAGACAGAGATAAAATAATATTAGTCATTGATGGTATTTGTTAACCAAAGAAATAAAAATTTTTTTAAAAAAGCTAGCAGACTATATAACATTAATGAAAAATAATGCTCTGATTAAAATGAGAAGCCCAGGAACTAGTAAGAGAAACATAATCACATTTTAAGAAAATTATAAAACTAAAGCATATATTAATGAGGAACTTCAGTAGTGCAAATACTCGGTATCTACAAAATTCTACTACATCTTTAATTCAGTGTTAAATAAGGTAGCACTTGGGAAAGGAATTTTGCTAAATTTCATTAGCAAAAACAATCTCTTAATGCTTTGAATAGTAATGACAGTATTTCTGCTTTACCAAATATCAAAATGTACAATAAAGGGGAAGTAAATGTTGTTTCATTTTATTTCCTATAGTAGCTCAATAGAACAGAAGAGTACCAAACAAGATAAATCTATTGCTAAAAAGTAGTTATAAATACATTAATGCTGGTGGCTTGGATCTAAAAAATATCCTTTGAGAAATCAACAACATAAATAGAAACATTTATGTTAGCTCCTACTTTTTTCAAAATTTCAAGTGGTCCCAGTATATAATCTTATTAAGAAAATCTTAATAAGTCTCTACACTCTCTTTTTTCTAGCACCCCCAAATTCCTAGAAGTTTCTTTCCTATCACTAAAGAGCTTTTTTCTAGGATCTATTTGCAATCTTGTTCTGAAGACTTTTGTATTGTCCCTGACCTAAGATCTCTTGAAATGTTTTTTCTCCTGAAGCTGTAGCAACTACAGAATGTACCCTTTTTTCCCACTCTCATTCGAGCAAACTGGACAAATTCCAACTTTTTAGGATAAAATTACCACATACTAATACATTATTGTCTATACAAGCATGTGTGCTCAATCGCTTCAGTCATGTCTGACTGTTTGTGACCCTGTGGACTACAGCCTTCCAGGGTACCCTGTCCATAGGATTCTCAGCCAAGAATTCTGGAGTGCGTTGCCAAGCCCTCCTCCAGGGGGATCTTCTTAACCCAGAGACTGAACCAGTTCCCTGTGTCTTCTGCACTGCAGGCAGGTTCTTTACCACTGAGACAACAGGGAAGCCCTATTGGTTTATGACATATCTGATTAAGGGAATAGGGAATGACTAAAATAAGGAGACAAAAGTCTATAAAATACATATCAAATTCTTCATAGCAATCCTCTCTGGATTTAATTAGGATGTTTATCATTTATTACTTATTTCCTACATTTTTATGAATACTTATTTGTTTATAATCTCAATGAAATAAATGTTTCATTTGTACATAATCTATTAACATCCATGTTCAATTCTTACATATACAACTATTTGATAGAAAAGCATTTTTCTCCAATGAAACACAATTGTCCAGTAAAGTATGAAACAAACTTTGAAGACTAAAGAATTTTTGTAATATAAAAACTGTCAATTCAGAAAAAAATATTAGGAAATACAGTTTATCATTATCAAGGAAATTTTAATATATTATATAATATTTCAGAGAAATTCCACAATTCAAATTAATCTTTCACATACTTGTTTTCATTAAGTCTATACTTAGATAAAATCTAAAGTATCAAAATGGTAAGGGTACATTGTCATTAGTTCACAAGTAATCATCTAAATTTTTATTTTTTGAACTTTCATGTAAGAGTTAAATAATCACTTAAAAATAAATGAATTGCTATAACCATACAATGGTTATATGTATAACTGCCAGTTGCTAAATGAGTTTCATCAATAGGATTTACAACTGAAAGAGATTCTAACTTGTTAGGATTCAAATCGTAAAAGAGTTAAACTAATCCTTTAAATGTTTTTCTCCTGAAGCTGTAGCAACTACAGAATGTACCCTTTTTTCCCACTCTCATTCGAGCAAACTGGACAAATTCCAACTTTTTAGGATAAAATTACCACATACTAATACATTATTGTCTATACAAGCATGTGTGCTCAATCGCTTCAGTCATGTCTGACTGTTTGTGACCCTGTGGACTACAGCCTTCCAGGGTACCCTGTCCATAGGATTCTCAGCCAAGAATTCTGGAGTGCGTTGCCAAGCCCTCCTCCAGGGGGATCTTCTTAACCCAGAGACTGAACCAGTTCCCTGTGTCTTCTGCACTGCAGGCAGGTTCTTTACCACTGAGACAACAGGGAAGCCCTATTGGTTTATGACATATCTGATTAAGGGAATAGGGAATGACTAAAATAAGGAGACAAAAGTCTATAAAATACATATCAAATTCTTCATAGCAATCCTCTCTGGATTTAATTAGGATGTTTATCATTTATTACTTATTTCCTACATTTTTATGAATACTTATTTGTTTATAATCTCAATGAAATAAATGTTTCATTTGTACATAATCTATTAACATCCATGTTCAATTCTTACATATACAACTATTTGATAGAAAAGCATTTTTCTCCAATGAAACACAATTGTCCAGTAAAGTATGAAACAAACTTTGAAGACTAAAGAATTTTTGTAATATAAAAACTGTCAATTCAGAAAAAAATATTAGGAAATACAGTTTATCATTATCAAGGAAATTTTAATATATTATATAATATTTCAGAGAAATTCCACAATTCAAATTAATCTTTCACATACTTGTTTTCATTAAGTTTATACTTAGATAAAATCTAAAGTATCAAAATGGTAAGGGTACATTGTCATTAGTTCACAAGTAATCATCTAAATTTTTATTTTTTGAACTTTCATGTAAGAGTTAAATAATCACTTAAAAATAAATGAATTGCTATAACCATACAATGGTTATATGTATAACTGCCAGTTGCTAAATGAGTTTCATCAATAGGATTTACAACTGAAAGAGATTCTAACTTGTTAGGATTAAACAGAATTTATCCGCAAGATTGCAAAGAATCAGACATAACTGCACAACTGAACAACAACCCAAATAGAAACTATATGTCTTCTTTATAAAGTTATACTTTGATGAGAAAAAAAAATCCTATATTTTATTTAACTACTATTAGATCGTCATCAAGGTATTATAAAACAGGGAAAGGATAATTCAACTAAAGTGGCAGTTTTGCATGCCTGTGGGGCATGGGAGGGAACTTTAGCTTGCTTGAGCTAACTTAGGGTTCTTTGCAGCCTCCAGTTTGTAAGGCATTAGTGCTGCTCACAGTCTTGCTTACAGCCCTTTATGTTAAGAATACTGACTAACCAAGAAAGACTAGAGAACTCCAGACCATGCTTTTCTCAATAACCTGCCTTGAGCTCCTTGTCACTTACAAAGGATCCAGGCTTCCAAGTTCCCAAATACAAAAATCCTAGATAAGTCTTCTGTAGCTAAGTCCTCAGCTTTATTTCTTTGATGATCTTTCTGGAAACTCACAAAGCTTGGACTAGAAAAGTCGATGCCTGGAAACAGGAAGACTAGGAAGAAATGAGACTGAACATTTCTGTACAATTTGGTGTTGGGCTAAAAAAAGAGGCAAAAGTTTGGGATTACCTGGGTCATGGTAGATGATACCACCATTTATTAAAATAGGGACACTGAAGAAAGAAAATTCAGCTTAAGGCGTGAATAACAGGTCAGTTTGGGGATGCTGAATTCTCCCCCTTGTTTTAACTAGAATGCAGCTGGATATTTTCATCTAAGTTTCAGAAAAAAAAAGTCTGGATAAACAACTGGGAAATTTGTTATTTTTAATTTTAATCTGAAATAGTTTTATTACATACATTCCTCTGTTATTTTTTAATATATAGCCTCTATGTTAATTTTACTTTTCTTTTTTTTTAGTTTTTAAAACTCTTCTAGTAAAGTCAAAATTTGTACAATTAAAAAAAATTATCATGAACTAATAAAAGGGAAACTGGACATTCTGTTTTTTCCAGTTAGTGTTATATGCTGCTTATTAGATTGCTCCTATTTTCTTTGATTGAACTGAATTCCTGCTATTCAAATATTTTATGTTCATATGTATAACAGACACTATGGTGCATATTTCATTTTCACAAGAGATACCGAACCATTGAAACATTATAACTTGGCAGGAGACATTTTTGAGTCAAGTTATAGATTTAAATCCTTTTCCTTTACTTTGGATCATTCATCTTCCTTTTCAGAAATTCAGTTGTGCAAAACCTATTTTTCAGATTGTTGTTAGATTTAACAAGGTAAGATACATAAAACTCTTACACTTGTCCTAATACACTGTCACTGTTGAAACACCAATGCCTGAGAATAATCTCTTGGGCAGTCAAAGTACAGATATTAACCACTTAAATTTGCCTTAGGGTTGTAATACTAGCAAAATAACATTGGGATTTAAGAAAAGACACTTAGCTAGAGTTCTTGACTATTAATCTGCACTTCAGAGGGATTACAAATCCCCAGATATTGAATAAGAATCATGATTGAATATACATGTATGTGCACTTTTTCTGAGCAAAGAGTACATAGCTTTCATCAGTTTTTTTCAAAGGAATCTCTGAACTGAAGAAAATGATGAGAACTCCTGAACTCTTTTTATTTCTGGCTACAAAAAAAATATTAAAAAAAGTGACTAGCCATGCTAATACATTTGTCCCTGTGTTAAGGAACTAGGCTTTGAGCTACCATGCATACAAAAAAGGAATTTCTCATTGTTTTTTCAAAGTTAGATATATTTGGTATGTTAACATTTAGATTCCTTTTGCCAAGAGTCATACGGTTATAAAATATCTTCTCTCACCTTATTAATTCTTACAAATCTATAATCATTGAAAACAATGAATACCATAAATATTTTTGGAGATCATAACACTCAGATTGACAGTACCACTCTCAGCCAGGCCTTCATCCTTAACAATTTATATTGGGTGTGTTATTTCCCATAAAATTTCTCTCATATTGAATCAAAAAATAACTCCAAGCTAGAATATTTCCAATATTTAAAAACTTTAAACCATGCCAAAAGTCAAAGAAAGGTAGACACTATCATTTCTCAATATAGATGGCTCTGGCCCTTCCTGTTTCCATGTATAGAAGTCAAAGTCATATGTTTAAGGAGACCTCTATGTTTAGTGGGTAAAGAATCTGCCTGCAGTGCAGGAGATGCAGGAGATGTAGGTTCAATCCTTGGGTCAGGAAGATCCCCTGAAGGAGGAAATGGTAACCCATTCCAGTATTTCTGTTTGAAACATCCCATGGACAGAGGAACCTGGTGGGCTACAGTCTTAAGGGTAAAAACAAGTCAGATATGGCTGAGATATGACTGAGTGACTAAAAATTTTAAAAATCCTTTTCCTTTAGACAATTCCAGTTGTGCAAAACCTATTTTTCAGATTGTTGTTAGATTTAACAAGGTAAGATACATAAAACTCTTACACTTGTCCTAATACACTGTCACTGTTGAAACACCAATGCCTGAGAATAATCTCTTGGGCAGTCAAAGTACAGATATTAACCACTTAAATTTGCCTTAGGGTTGTAATACTAGCAAAATAACATTGGGATTTAAGAAAAGACACTTAGCTAGAGTTCTTGACTATTAATCTGCACTTCAGAGGATTACAAATCCCCAGATATTGAATAAGAATCATGATTGAATATACATGTATGTGCACTTTTTCTGAGCAAAGAGTACATAGCTTTCATCAGTTTTTTTCAAAGGAATCTCTGAACTGAAGAAAATGATGAGAACTCCTGAACTCTTTTTATTTCTGGCTACAAAAAAAATATTAAAAAAAGTGACTAGCCATGCTAATACATTTGTCCCTGTGTTAAGGAACTAGGCTTTGAGCTACCATGCATACAAAAAAGGAATTTCTCATTGTTTTTTCAAAGTTAGATATATTTGGTATGTTAACATTTAGATTCCTTTTGCCAAGAGTCATACGGTTATAAAATATCTTCTCTCACCTTATTAATTCTTACAAATCTATAATCATTGAAAACAATGAATACCATAAATATTTTTGGAGATCATAACACTCAGATTGACAGTACCACTCTCAGCCAGGCCTTCATCCTTAACAATTTATATTGGGTGTGTTATTTCCCATAAAATTTCTCTCATATTGAATCAAAAAATAACTCCAAGCTAGAATATTTCCAATATTTAAAAACTTTAAACCATGCCAAAAGTCAAAGAAAGGTAGACACTATCATTTCTCAATATAGATGGCTCTGGCCCTTCCTGTTTCCATGTATAGAAGTCAAAGTCATATGTTTAAGGAGACCTCTATGTTTAGTGGGTAAAGAATCTGCCTGCAGTGCAGGAGATGCAGGAGATGTAGGTTCAATCCTTGGGTCAGGAAGATCCCCTGAAGGAGGAAATGGTAACCCATTCCAGTATTTCTGTTTGAAACATCCCATGGACAGAGGAACCTGGTGGGCTACAGTCTTAAGGGTCAAAACAAGTCAGATATGGCTGAGATATGACTGAGTGACTAAACCAACACAATTCTGAATAAACAATGACTGATCTAAAAAAAATCTAATGCTGTTCTTTATGAGTGAAGATTTCTCCAAAAGCATAAACTTGTTACATGGATTAAATTAAAGAGTAAATACTTTTTAGTTTTGTTTTAATAAAACCTATTGATGAATATCAATGTTAGAGGCAGCTCTTCCAGGATTTCTAAACTCCTTTAGAACTTTCAGTTTATTAGGACAGATTGATATGTGTTACATTGCTTCAGTTGTGTCTGACTCTTTATGACCCTGTGGACTGTAGTCCACCAGGCTCCACTGTCCATAGGATTCTCCAGGCAAGAATACAGGAGTGGGTTACCATTTCCTTCACCATATGATAAATTAAGTGCATGTGTTTTTCTCTGCTCTTTCCCAAGATTCCACTAAAATTACAATGAAGACATTAAAAAAGATGCAAATCCAAAAGACCAAGAGAATGGGAGAGGAAATAACAAGTGGAGGAAAAAATACCTCAATGAATTTCAGGGAAATGGAGCTAGTAAATCTATGAAAGCAAAATGACAAGTCACTACAAAAGGAGATGCCATGCCTATAATAGCCAATTTACCCAGTGGAAATTAGGGAGGATATAAAAATTAGAGATATTTAGTGCTACAGATGGTGAAGCTATATGATGGAGCTGCAAGAAGAAATATTTAAAATTCATATAAAACAAATTAGACTATCTGGTATTCTCCTTATTTGGAGTATCAGGTGGCCTCTCTCACTCTGGCCAGAAACTAGGAGTTCTAAATGGAGAAATACCCAGTTGGTAACATGTAGATTGGAAATTGGAGGAGCGGAACCTTACTAAAAGTCAAAGAAAGGTAGACACTATCATTTCTCAATATAGATGGCTCTGGCCCTTCCTGTTTCCATGTATAGAAGTCAAAGTCATATGTTTAAGGAGACCTCTATGTTTAGTGGGTAAAGAATCTGCCTGCAGTGCAGGAGATGCAGGAGATGTAGGTTCAATCCTTGGGTCAGGAAGATCCCCTGAAGGAGGAAATGGTAACCCATTCCAGTATTTCTGTTTGAAACATCCCATGGACAGAGGAACCTGGTGGGCTACAGTCTTAAGGGTCAAAACAAGTCAGATATGGCTGAGATATGACTGAGTGACTAAACCAACACAATTCTGAATAAACAATGACTGATCTAAAAAAAATCTAATGCTGTTCTTTATGAGTGAAGATTTCTCCAAAAGCATAAACTTGTTACATGGATTAAATTAAAGAGTAAATACTTTTTAGTTTTGTTTTAATAAAACCTATTGATGAATATCAATGTTAGAGGCAGCTCTTCCAGGATTTCTAAACTCCTTTAGAACTTTCAGTTTATTAGGACAGATTGATATGTGTTACATTGCTTCAGTTGTGTCTGACTCTTTATGACCCTGTGGACTGTAGTCCACCAGGCTCCACTGTCCATAGGATTCTCCAGGCAAGAATACAGGAGTGGGTTACCATTTCCTTCACCATATGATAAATTAAGTGCATGTGTTTTTCTCTGCTCTTTCCCAAGATTCCACTAAAATTACAATGAAGACATTAAAAAAGATGCAAATCCAAAAGACCAAGAGAATGGGAGAGGAAATAACAAGTGGAGGAAAAAATACCTCAATGAATTTCAGGGAAATGGAGCTAGTAAATCTATGAAAGCAAAATGACAAGTCACTACAAAAGGAGATGCCATGCCTATAATAGCCAATTTACCCAGTGGAAATTAGGGAGGATATAAAAATTAGAGATATTTAGTGCTACAGATGGTGAAGCTATATGATGGAGCTGCAAGAAGAAATATTTAAAATTCATATAAAACAAATTAGACTATCTGGTATTCTCCTTATTTGGAGTATCAGGTGGCCTCTCTCCACTCTGGCCAGAAACTAGGAGTTCTAAATGGAGAAACTGAACCAAAACACATTGCCTTTAGGTATATCATGTAGATTGGAAATTGGAGGAGCGGAACCTTACTAACAAGAGGTCTTTTCTTTTTTTTTTTCCTCTTCTTTGCATATTTGTTTTAAATACACATAGTGAACAAAACTACTTGTAATCATCTCCAAGGATGTACAGTCAGGTGTATAGTTTTGCTAGAAACAATTGATAGATTTTCTCTGCAAAGATAAATGGCCCCATAGTAGGTAATTCAAACAAATAGTTATATCCCTTCTTACAGGAGAGTTCAAATCACCAGACACTACAGAGGAATACTGTACACCTTTGTCTTCCTATCTGGAACTTTTAACCCCCAAAGCAATGTATTAGGAGGGGGGGGGGGGCTTTTAGTAGAAGATTATGTCATGAGCACAGAGCTCTCATGAATGAGATTAATGTCTTTCTAAAAGAGACCTTGGAGAGCTCCATCATCCTCCCTGCCATATGAAGACACAAGAAGAAAACAGCTATTTATAAATCAGAGAGTGGGCCCTCATCAAACACCAAATCTCTCTGTGACCCAATCGTGCACTTTTCATCCTGAAAGGGAAAAAAAAAAAAAAATCCTGTTGTTTAAAAGAATCGTAGTCTATGGTATTCTATTATACCACAAAACAAAGAAACTGGAAGAGAGAACTCTCAGGAGATAATTAGACGAACAAACATTTTTTTCTTTTTTTTCAAAAATTAACATTCTGAGCCGTGAGTATATATTTTGTATTCATCAACCAAGAACGGTGTTTTTTGTTTATTTTTAAAATGATAACAAAAATGACAAATATTAAAAAGCTTTTGGGGCTTCCCTGGTGGTCTAGTGGGTAAAAGTCCACCTTGCAGTGCAAGGGGCACTGGTTCGATCCCTGGCCTGGGAAGATCCCATGTACCAGGGAGCGGCTGGGCCAGTGTATCCAATGACGAGCCAGCACTCTGGGGCACATGTGCCCAGAGCTGGTGCTCTGCAACGAGAGAGCCCATTGCAATGGGAGGCCCACATAGGGCAAAGAAAAAAGATGGATGAAAATAAATTAAAAAAAAAAAAAAAAGCTTTTGGAAATTAAAAATACATGATGTCCTCCTCCAGGGGATTGAACTTGCGCCTCTTATGTCTCCTGCATTGGCAGGCAGGTCCTTTACTACTAGTTCCACATGGGAAGCCCTCAATTACATATATAACACATATGTGCATTTTATATACATGTGTGATATAATATATAAAATTAAATCCACTTATTTCATTCTCTTCCTCCTAACATTAAACATACACAGATCCATTAATTTTTATTTACTAAATATTTTAGCTACAGTTTGTTTTGTTTCTTTAAAAACTACACAATTTTATTAAAAAGAATTTATAAGAAAAAGTCAAAAAAATCCTCTGAAAATAAATTATATATAAATTTGGGAAATCTGAGAAGAAAGATTTGAAAATTAAATGACAAATCCAGAAGGCCTAGCAACTGACCAATAAGAATGGCATAAGAAAGAGGAAAAAGTAAACAAGCAAGATAAAAATCAAGATAGTATTATCAAAAATGCCATGAGGGGAAATGCCAAACAGACAGATATGAGTTTCTAGATTCAAAGGGTCATTCAAGAACTCACTACAATGAATTTTAAAAAGAAAAAGTCTCAAGGCACATCATTTGAAAATTTTGGGAAAAGAAAAGTCAAATATTGCCAAGAGCAAAACAATGATTATGAATCAGAATTGTATTAGATTTCACAATAGCAAAATTTGAAGTTAGACAAAAAAAAAATAGAAAACCATTTGCACAGTACTGAGAAAAAAGATTTATCAACAGAACCTTATAGCCAGGGAAAGTGTCCATCAAGTAGAGAGAGTTATCTTTATCAAGCACCCCTTTTCAGGAAATTATTAGTGTGAAGATATTATATCAATTATCAGTTTATTTCATCTCAGATAAAATGTACCTTCAATGTATCCTCTGTGATGAATAACTGAGTATCTTCAAGTATTTTTCCTTCCAAGTGAACATATGAGTCAGTCATGGGGGTATGAGGACATTCATAGAGCCTTTCCCATGGGTATTCCCTATGAGTCTGACCTGGTTGATCCTCCATGACTTTAAATCTTTTGAGTATGTTGATAAATGTTCCATAGCCCTCTTGAGATGAAATCAGAGTCCTGCATTGCCTGCCTGCTCTGTAGATTCCCTTTTTGTTCAGGTGCCGAGCCTCACCCAGCAAGTCCCCATATAGCCTGCATGTATTGGCCTGCTTGGACACTATTGGCAAGTCTCAACCTGGCATGCATGAAGCCATCAATCTGGTGTCTTAGCACATAGTCACCTACATCACTCACTGAGAAGTCATTTCTTTTGCAAGCCTTTCCTCAAGCTCTGTCCACACCCAGACTTTCACTTCTAATCTACCTGTGCCATCATGTATTGATCAACAACTCCTCAGCAGGTACTCATGTCACCTATTGCTGGCCCAGCAACTCTAGATCAGCTCCAGCCTGGATAAACCAGGGACTATCTGCTGTCTGGTGGCTGAACCATACCTGCTGGAACAAAGGCTGAACCCCTTCAAGTTGATCCTTCATTGGGTATTCTTCTTCATACCGAGGATACCATAGAAAGCTTCCTTTTTTCCGATAGGTACCCTTTTTATCATCCCTAATAGGAAATAATCCCTAATTTTAATAACTCCTAATTGTAAATGCAAAACTTAGAAGGAGGAAGTTATGGTATCAAGGAATTAAAGAATCTCTCTGAGCTACAAAGCAAAAGGAAATTTTAGATGATGAGGTGGGAGCGAGGGCCTAGAATTATAGCTGGGTCTAATACATGAACACTACCAATGTAGAGTGGAGCATGAGTTTAGGAAAAATTTGAAAATTTTGGGAAAAGAAAAGTCAAATATTGCCAAGAGCAAAACAATGATTATGAATCAGAATTGTATTAGATTTCAAAAAAAAAATAAAAAGAAAACCATTTGCACAGTACTGAGAAAAAAGATTTATCAACAGAACCTTATAGCCAGGGAAAGTGTCCATCAAGTAGAGAGAGTTATCTTTATCAAGCACCCCTTTTCAGGAAATTATTAGTGTGAAGATATTATATCAATTATCAGTTTATTTCATCTCAGATAAAATGTACCTTCAATGTATCCTCTGTGATGAATAACTGAGTATCTTCAAGTATTTTTCCTTCCAAGTGAACATATGAGTCAGTCATGGGGGTATGAGGACATTCATAGAGCCTTTCCCATGGGTATTCCCTATGAGTCTGACCTGGTTGATCCTCCATGACTTTAAATCTTTTGAGTATGTTGATAAATGTTCCATAGCCCTCTTGAGATGAAATCAGAGTCCTGCATTGCCTGCCTGCTCTGTAGATTCCCTTTTTGTTCAGGTGCCGAGCCTCACCCAGCAAGTCCCCATATAGCCTGCATGTATTGGCCTGCTTGGACACTATTGGCAAGTCTCAACCTGGCATGCATGAAGCCATCAATCTGGTGTCTTAGCACATAGTCACCTACATCACTCACTGAGAAGTCATTTCTTTTGCAAGCCTTTCCTCAAGCTCTGTCCACACCCAGACTTTCACTTCTAATCTACCTGTGCCATCATGTATTGATCAACAACTCCTCAGCAGGTACTCATGTCACCTATTGCTGGCCCAGCAACTCTAGATCAGCTCCAGCCTGGATAAACCAGGGACTATCTGCTGTCTGGTGGCTGAACCATACCTGCTGGAACAAAGGCTGAACCCCTTCAAGTTGATCCTTCATTGGGTATTCTTCTTCATACCGAGGATACCATAGAAAGCTTCCTTTTTTCCGATAGGTACCCTTTTTATCATCCCTAATAGGAAATAATCCCTAATTTTAATAACTCCTAATTGTAAATGCAAAACTTAGAAGGAGGAAGTTATGGTATCAAGGAATTAAAGAATCTCTCTGAGCTACAAAGCAAAAGGAAATTTTAGATGATGAGGTGGGGAGCGAGGGCCTAGAATTATAGCTGGGTCTAATACATGAACACTACCAATGTAGATTGGAGCATGAGTTTAGGGAAAAATTTGAAAATATTAAATCTTCATTTTACATATTCTAAAGTCAGAAGATTATATTTAAAACTGACCTATCAAGAAATGGCAATAGAAGCATATTTACAGAATTGGAGAGGAATGTACCAGATGAAAATAACTAATAAAGTTATTTCTGGAAACCAAGATCCATGGGGGGCACTCAGTAGGGTAAGAAGTTTTTGTTTAAGCTTGCAGTGCTATTACAAGATACACATGTGTGTGTGTGTGTATAATGAATACATACTTATATTTACTTATATAGATATTATATATCCTTGTCATATCTTTCTGTCTATAGTTTTTAAATTAAAAAATGAAAAAAAGTGTCATAAAAAGGAAAGTGAATTACAGAGAAAATGTGAAGCAAAATAAAATATAGGCTATAGAGTTTGAAATAAAAATGTCTTCTGGTATTAAGTATTTTTAAAAATTTTTGGCCTCTTTTATTGGTTCATTTATTTATTTATTTCCATCTTTGTTCCTTGGCTTGTGTGGGCCTACCATCACAGTGGCCTCCCTCATTACAAAGTACTGGCTCTGGGCACATGTGCCCCAGAATGCTAGCTCATAATTGGACACTCAGGTCCAGCTACTCAACAGCACACGATATCTTCCCAGACCAGGGATCGAACCAGTGTCCTTTGTACTGCAAGCGGACTCTTTACCCACTGGACCATCAGAGAATCCCAGTAGTATTTTTAAGTCACCTATTGGGCTGACCATCCAGGTCCAATTCTCCCTTTTATAACTCATAGTGTTTACTCAATGTATATAGTCAAATTATTGGAACATCATCAGTCTTTGTTAATAATTGCACTTCACCCTGTCTTTTAATCCAGGGATAGATATACTCCTAAATCAGGCCAAAGAAATCCTTTTCCTAAACCCTAGTTTCTAGAATAGGGGTTAGTGGAACACTTTACACAAGCTGGGTGAGAGAATTCTCTGTGGATCCTCACAGCCTTTTATTTCCTAGGTAGGAAGAGAAGGGGATGACAGAGGATGAGATGGTTGGAAGGCATCAGCACCTCAATGGACATGAGTTTGAGGAAGCTCCAGGATGTGGTAAAGGGCAGGGAAGCCTGGCATGCTGCAGTCCACAGGGTCGTAAAGAGTCGGATGTGATTGAGTGACTGGACAACAAAAGGTCATTCCTGAGGCACAACTGTATTCTTGCTGTTTGGGTTCTATCAGATCACTGTTATTGGCTTCCCAGGTGGCCCTACTGGTAAATTGTGCTTTAGCACCTTAGATCCTTTGGAGGAGGAAATGGCCCACTCCAGTAGGTAAAAGTTTCTGTTTAAGCTTGCAGTGCTATTACAAGATACACATGTGTGTGTGTGTGTATAATGAATACATACTTATATTTACTTATATAGATATTATATATCCTTGTCATATCTTTCTGTCTATAGTTTTTAAATTAAAAAATGAAAAAAAGTGTCATAAAAAGGAAAGTGAATTACAGAGAAAATGTGAAGCAAAATAAAATATAGGCTATAGAGTTTGAAATAAAAATGTCTTCTGGTATTAAGTATTTTTAAAAATTTTTGGCCTCTTTTATTGGTTCATTTATTTATTTATTTCCATCTTTGTTCCTTGGCTTGTGTGGGCCTACCATCACAGTGGCCTCCCTCATTACAAAGTACTGGCTCTGGGCACATGTGCCCCAGAATGCTAGCTCATAATTGGACACTCAGGTCCAGCTACTCAACAGCACACGATATCTTCCCAGACCAGGGATCGAACCAGTGTCCTTTGTACTGCAAGCGGACTCTTTACCCACTGGACCATCAGAGAATCCCAGTAGTATTTTTAAGTCACCTATTGGGCTGACCATCCAGGTCCAATTCTCCCTTTTATAACTCATAGTGTTTACTCAATGTATATAGTCAAATTATTGGAACATCATCAGTCTTTGTTAATAATTGCACTTCACCCTGTCTTTTAATCCAGGGATAGATATACTCCTAAATCAGGCCAAAGAAATCCTTTTCCTAAACCCTAGTTTCTAGAATAGGGGTTAGTGGAACACTTTACACAAGCTGGGTGAGAGAATTCTCTGTGGATCCTCACAGCCTTTTATTTCCTAGGTAGGAAGAGAAGGGGATGACAGAGGATGAGATGGTTGGAAGGCATCAGCACCTCAATGGACATGAGTTTGAGGAAGCTCCAGGATGTGGTAAAGGGCAGGGAAGCCTGGCATGCTGCAGTCCACAGGGTCGTAAAGAGTCGGATGTGATTGAGTGACTGGACAACAAAAGGTCATTCCTGAGGCACAACTGTATTCTTGCTGTTTGGGTTCTATCAGATCACTGTTATTGGCTTCCCAGGTGGCCCTACTGGTAAAGAACCTGCCTGCCAATGCAGGAGATGATGTAGGAGAGATGCAGGTTCATTCACTGGGTTGGGAAGATCCTTTGGAGAAGGAAATGGCACCCCACTCCAGTACTCCTGACTAGAATATCCCATGGACAGAGGAGCCTGGCAGTCTACAGTCCATGGGATTGCAAAGAGTCAGACATGACTGAGCACACACAAACAGATTGTTGTTATTTTTCAAGTGGCCTTATTTAGTTTACTTTTTTAATTGAACTAAATATTATAGAGAGGCTTCCCTCATAGCTCATTCCATAATATAATTTGCCTACAATGCAGTGACCTGGATTAAATCCCTGGTTCGGGAAGAATCCCTGGAGAAGGGAATGGCTACCCACTTCAATATTCTTGCCTGGAGAATCCTGTGGACAGAGGAGCCTGGTGGGTTACAGTCCATGGGGTTTCAAAGAGTTAGACATGACTAAGCAATTAACACTTCCACTTTCTTCAACTCTTACAGAATATTGCATTTATAAAGAACAGTTTCTACTTTCTCCAACTATCCATTAGTTTACATTAATGACATTTTTATGTTCTCTCCTTGACAAACTGCAGATTGAACCTCACAGTCTAATACACAGGTCATTAGATGTTGTGATGGCAAATTACAAATGCCAATTAACAGGGATGAAATGGAATTTTATTATTACTCTCTGTAAAGTGTTATATAGTAATCAACACCCTGAGAAACAGAAATATGATTTGTGAATCAGATTATATAAACATAATGGGTCATGGAATTTCTTCAAAACAAAATTGAGCTTCTACCTATTTTTTTTTTAAAGATTTATTTATTTTATTTATTTTGGTGGGGGTGAGGTGGGGAAGGAGGGGAGCAGGAGGGCCACTTCTACTGGTCCTTCATTTGTCCATTTTCTTCCATCTTTGTTCTCTGACCTGTGTGGGCCTCCCATCGTGGTGGCCTCTGTTGTCGCAGAGCACCGGCTCTGGGTGCATGCGCTCCAGAGCTCAGGCTCGGTAATTGGACACATCAGTCCAGCTGCTCTGCAGCACGTGGGATCTTCCCAGGCCAGGGATCGAACTAGCACCCCTTGCACAGCAAGGTGGTGTCCTTACCCACTGGACCACCAGGGAAGCCCTCTACCTATTTTTGTTTGTTGTTTCATGTTTCTTTTGGTTTAAATGAGAATGATTTTGTTCTTATAAACAGGATATTACCTTGAAATTATGCCACTATTTCCTATAAGACATCGAGTTTTTCCTAAGTTTAAGCACTTTTGAAGAGAAATCCAAATTATAAACATCAGTAATCCACCAAGGGGGCTTCCCATGTGGCTCAGTGATAAAGAATCTACCTGTCAATGGAGAATAAGCAGAAGATGTGGGTTCAATCCATGGGTCAAGAAGATAACCTGGAGTAGGAAATGGCAATTTGCTCCAGTATTCTTGCCTGGACACATCCAAGGATGAAGGAGCATGGCAAGCTACAGTCCATGGTCACAAAGAGTTTCACATGACTGGGTGACTAAGCATGCACATGATTCATCAAGACCCCTTATCAGTGAATACTTTATGTTCTAATGCTGATTTGTAAGTCAAACAGTTTAGGTGTATGCCAGTGTTCACATTCAGCTTTATCAATCTCATGGCACAAAGAGACCTAGTAACGTAATATCTCATCACCAAAAGGACAGCTAGATAACACAGGATCATGCTTCAAAAATGGCTTAGCTGGCAAGTACGTATTTTAAACAGATTGCTTGGATGACTTAAATATCAGAACTGTCTTTCATCAAGTCTTGATTAGTTGACTGTTAACCCTGAACAAACAGTGACTTGCTTGGAATGCATTTCATTTAAGGTGATGAAAATAGTATCTTGCTATTACTAACAAAGCCTCCTGGAAACCTTCATTTACTATCCATGCAATAGCAATCTGCCCTATACATTACCCTTCAGAAGCTGAAACATCACCGTATTTGAATTGCTAATGGGAAAGAGAGACATGCTAAGAAAATCCTTAAATAATAGGAAGTTCTTAAATACAGGCTTTCATTTTCTTATTGTGAAAAGATGGCATTAATTATGCAAGTCTCTGTGATAAAGTATACTTTAAGTTTGATCCGTTTTATTATCATGATAAATGAAAGAAAATTTATTCAGCACACCTGGATCACAGTTAACCATTTTTGGGTAATTGGACACATCAGTCCAGCTGCTCTGCAGCACGTGGGATCTTCCCAGGCCAGGGATCGAACTAGCACCCCTTGCACAGCAAGGTGGTGTCCTTACCCACTGGACCACCAGGGAAGCCCTCTACCTATTTTTGTTTGTTGTTTCATGTTTCTTTTGGTTTAAATGAGAATGATTTTGTTCTTATAAACAGGATATTACCTTGAAATTATGCCACTATTTCCTATAAGACATCGAGTTTTTCCTAAGTTTAAGCACTTTTGAAGAGAAATCCAAATTATAAACATCAGTAATCCACCAAGGGGGCTTCCCATGTGGCTCAGTGATAAAGAATCTACCTGTCAATGGAGAATAAGCAGAAGATGTGGGTTCAATCCATGGGTCAAGAAGATAACCTGGAGTAGGAAATGGCAATTTGCTCCAGTATTCTTGCCTGGACACATCCAAGGATGAAGGAGCATGGCAAGCTACAGTCCATGGTCACAAAGAGTTTCACATGACTGGGTGACTAAGCATGCACATGATTCATCAAGACCCCTTATCAGTGAATACTTTATGTTCTAATGCTGATTTGTAAGTCAAACAGTTTAGGTGTATGCCAGTGTTCACATTCAGCTTTATCAATCTCATGGCACAAAGAGACCTAGTAACGTAATATCTCATCACCAAAAGGACAGCTAGATAACACAGGATCATGCTTCAAAAATGGCTTAGCTGGCAAGTACGTATTTTAAACAGATTGCTTGGATGACTTAAATATCAGAACTGTCTTTCATCAAGTCTTGATTAGTTGACTGTTAACCCTGAACAAACAGTGACTTGCTTGGAATGCATTTCATTTAAGGTGATGAAAATAGTATCTTGCTATTACTAACAAAGCCTCCTGGAAACCTTCATTTACTATCCATGCAATAGCAATCTGCCCTATACATTACCCTTCAGAAGCTGAAACATCACCGTATTTGAATTGCTAATGGGAAAGAGAGACATGCTAAGAAAATCCTTAAATAATAGGAAGTTCTTAAATACAGGCTTTCATTTTCTTATTGTGAAAAGATGGCATTAATTATGCAAGTCTCTGTGATAAAGTATACTTTAAGTTTGATCCGTTTTATTATCATGATAAATGAAAGAAAATTTATTCAGCACACCTGGATCACAGTTAACAGATTTTACATTGTTGTTGTTTTATCACTAAGTTGTGCCTGATTCTTTTTGACCCCATGAACTGTAGCACTCCAGGCTTCCCTATCCTTCACTATCTCCTGGAGCTTGCTTAAATTCATGCCCACTGAAGAATGGCAAACCATTCCAGCATTGCTGCCTCGAGAACCTCATGAATGGTATGAAAAGGCAAAAAGACGTGACACCAGAAGTTGAACTCTCCAGGTTTGTTGGTGTCCAAAATGCTGCTGCAGAAGAGTAGGTAAATAGCTCAAGAAAGAATGAAGAGACTGGACCAAAGTGGAAATTATGCTCAGTTGTGCATGTGTCTGGTGGTGAAAATAAGGTCTGATGTGGAAGACATTTTACATAAATGGTTTCTTTTTCATTTTTCTGATATTGTTTTAAGAAGTTCAAGTTAAGCAAGGTCTAAATCTAAAAGAGAGAAAATAATTCATTGATTTAAAATGGGCAATGAGGCATAAGCATCATAATAAAGTAACTATTAAGTTTACTGAAGGAACAGTCTGTACTTCACCTTTACTTATACTAGAACATGGTATATTGTTCTACCTACAGAGTTATGGCTTTGGAAGGATACCTTGAGATTATGGTTAATCAGTCTTACAGTAATCTCAGACAGACCATCTGAAATTGGTAAATATAAGAATCTCGTCTACTACCCATCTCAATGCAACATCTGCCCTGCAATCCTAATCCATAGGTATAAATTGGATATTTATAGATGAAGATAGTGATGGTTAATTTTCTCTGGACAACAGATGAAACATTAAATAAAGGGATGCTAGAACATTTGTTAATAAAAATTCTGTTTGCTTCAGGAGCAGTGCAAAGACTTTGTGCCTTATTAGGAAAGTCCTTCACTCATTTGCAGTTAGAAAACTCTGCCAGCACAACTATATTCATGCAATTAAAAAGCATTTTAATACCCAGTTATAAACAATAATGTTATTTCTTAAACAGTTAGAAATGTCTGAGATGTATGTATATACAAATTGACCATACAATAAAAAGATTACTAAAGAGATATGCAGATATTACAGAGAATATAACTTAAAAAGAAAAAAGAATGTTGCTTTGAAATAGAAATAGTATTTTTCTATGGATGGTTATATGTAATGCCATTTAGATTATCAAGCAGAAAAATTGTGTTTTTTTTGATGAACCAGTTGACATTATTCATACATAGCTTTAGAAAAATACAAGGGCTTCTCAGGTGGCTCAGAGGTAAAGGATCCGCCTACCAATGAAGGAGATACAGGTTTGATCTTTGGATCAAGAAGACCCCCTGGAAGTGGAAATGGCAACCCACTCCAGCATTCTTGACTGAGATATCCCATGGACAGAGGAGCCTGGTGGGCCACAGTCTCGGCACTGGTAGGTAAATAGGGCTCAAGAAAGAAAATGAAGAGACTGGACCAAAGTGGAAATTATGCTCAGTTGTGCATGTGTCTGGTGGTGAAAATAAGGTCTGATGTGGAAGACATTTTACATAAATGGTTTCTTTTTCATTTTTCTGATATTGTTTTAAGAAGTTCAAGTTAAGCAAGGTCTAAATCTAAAAGAGAGAAAATAATTCATTGATTTAAAATGGGCAATGAGGCATAAGCATCATAATAAAGTAACTATTAAGTTTACTGAAGGAACAGTCTGTACTTCACCTTTACTTATACTAGAACATGGTATATTGTTCTACCTACAGAGTTATGGCTTTGGAAGGATACCTTGAGATTATGGTTAATCAGTCTTACAGTAATCTCAGACAGACCATCTGAAATTGGTAAATATAAGAATCTCGTCTACTACCCATCTCAATGCAACATCTGCCCTGCAATCCTAATCCATAGGTATAAATTGGATATTTATAGATGAAGATAGTGATGGTTAATTTTCTCTGGACAACAGATGAAACATTAAATAAAGGGATGCTAGAACATTTGTTAATAAAAATTCTGTTTGCTTCAGGAGCAGTGCAAAGACTTTGTGCCTTATTAGGAAAGTCCTTCACTCATTTGCAGTTAGAAAACTCTGCCAGCACAACTATATTCATGCAATTAAAAAGCATTTTAATACCCAGTTATAAACAATAATGTTATTTCTTAAACAGTTAGAAATGTCTGAGATGTATGTATATACAAATTGACCATACAATAAAAAGATTACTAAAGAGATATGCAGATATTACAGAGAATATAACTTAAAAAGAAAAAAGAATGTTGCTTTGAAATAGAAATAGTATTTTTCTATGGATGGTTATATGTAATGCCATTTAGATTATCAAGCAGAAAAATTGTGTTTTTTTTGATGAACCAGTTGACATTATTCATACATAGCTTTAGAAAAATACAAGGGCTTCTCAGGTGGCTCAGAGGTAAAGGATCCGCCTACCAATGAAGGAGATACAGGTTTGATCTTTGGATCAAGAAGACCCCCTGGAAGTGGAAATGGCAACCCACTCCAGCATTCTTGACTGAGATATCCCATGGACAGAGGAGCCTGGTGGGCCACAGTCTATGTGGTCACAGAGAGTCAGACATGAGTGAACGACTGAGCACACACACACATCAGAAACATAAAAATAAATTTAAAATATACTGATGAACATTATTGAGAGTTTACTGTATTATAAGTGAAAGAAAGAATAGTCTTTTAAAAATATATTCATATCTATAACTAAATACAATTTTATGGTATTCTTTTGGGTGAACATTTGCAGCCAGATATACTAAATAAATTAAACCCCACAAGCAATAACCCCATTAAGAAGGAAATTAAAAATCTTGTTTTTAAGTAAAATAGAAATGCAATATTTATAAATATTTTTTAAATAAATATATTTGAAATGAGGAATTCCAGAGAATAAGAAACGTGCACATATGCCTCAGATTTATATTAAGCTTTAATATCACACTGTGAGGAAGTTTGTGTTAAGTGAATTACACAAAAATTCTTATTTAAAGCAAAGCTCAACACACACACACACACACCCACATTCAATATAGTTGAAGGAAAAAAAATGTGACATAAATATATTGACAAATATATACTAAATATTATATTCTATATAAGCATAGAAAAAGTAAATTGAATCAAGGGTTTCTTTATTTTAGAAAATGTATGCATTTTAGACAAATGCAACCAAATAAATGTAATGCAAATAACTTTGGTATTCCTTTACGGGGGAAAAATTTAGAAGATGTCTGAATTCACTATTAATAACAATATTTTTTTATACTAATCTCCTATAATACCTTCTTTGTTCCAATCTAATGAAACATTTTTTTATTGATTTACTGTATTGCTAGACAAATCTTACTAAAGTTAAGGCAATGTTGTGCTAGTTATCTTTATAATCTTTGGAGTATGTAGCCATATGGGACAGATTATCAAGCAGAAAAATTGTGTTTTTTGATGAACCAGTTGACATTATTCATACATAGCTTTAGAAAAATACAAGGGCTTCTCAGGTGGCTCAGAGGTAAAGGATCCGCCTACCAATGAAGGAGATACAGGTTTGATCTTTGGATCAAGAAGACCCCCTGGAAGTGGAAATGGCAACCCACTCCAGCATTCTTGACTGAGATATCCCATGGACAGAGGAGCCTGGTGGGCCACAGTCTATGTGGTCACAGAGAGTCAGACATGAGTGAACGACTGAGCACACACAAAATCAGAAACATAAAAATAAATTTAAAATATACTGATGAACATTATTGAGAGTTTACTGTATTATAAGTGAAAGAAAGAATAGTCTTTTAAAAATATATTCATATCTATAACTAAATACAATTTTATGGTATTCTTTTGGGTGAACATTTGCAGCCAGATATACTAAATAAATTAAACCCCACAAGCAATAACCCCATTAAAAAGGGAAAATTAAAAATCTTGTTTTTAAGTAAAATAGAAATGCAATATTTATAAATATTTTTTAAATAAATATATTTGAAATGAGGAATTCCAGAGAATAAGAAACGTGCACATATGCCTCAGATTTATATTAAGCTTTAATATCACACTGTGAGGAAGTTTGTGTTAAGTGAATTACACAAAAATTCTTATTTAAAGCAAAGCTCAACACACACACACACACACCCCCACATTCAATATAGTTGAAGGAAAAAAAATGTGACATAAATATATTGACAAATATATACTAAATATTATATTCTATATAAGCATAGAAAAAGTAAATTGAATCAAGGGTTTCTTTATTTTAGAAAATGTATGCATTTTAGACAAATGCAACCAAATAAATGTAATGCAAATAACTTTGGTATTCCTTTACGGGGGAAAAATTTAGAAGATGTCTGAATTCACTATTAATAACAATATTTTTTTATACTAATCTCCTATAATACCTTCTTTGTTCCAATCTAATGAAACATTTTTTTATTGATTTACTGTATTGCTAGACAAATCTTACTAAAGTTAAGGCAATGTTGTGCTAGTTATCTTTATAATCTTTGGAGTATGTAGCCATATGGGACATTGCCCACAATAGGCACTCCATAATATTCTACTGAAAAACAAATGCAGTGAATATGCTTTACCCATCTTTTCAAAAAAGCCAAAAACCGACTGAAGACTTACTGCTTAGTAACTGGCTATTGTGGAAGTTACATACTTCAGCATCATTTTTAGCCAAAAGACACTGACAATTTTGTTGAAGATAAGAAAACAACACCTGGGCTTTAGGCGTTATATATTAGTACATGCATTATAAACCTAATAGAAAATAAGAGACTAGAGAGTAATGTAAGTTACAATTACTCTTTTTCAATAGTAAATTAATGATATATGAAAAATGGAAAATATTTTATTTTGAAGACTCTCCCTGCAAAATAATAAAACATCTCTTGTTAGTGAGAGTATAGTAACATGCTCATTGAGTGAATGCATGTTTTATTTTGAAATTGATTGATTTTTCATTTTAAAGGAAGTTGACTTATTGCTTTAACCTCAAGAGGAAAACATTTTCTCTCTTTAAGGTCAAACTCCTTGCATTCACAACCTTTCCAAAAAACTTATACATGTTAACTATGGTTAATTTACCACACGCTTGCTAGAGCTGATAATTTTTAATTTACTGGTCAGAATCATCTATTTTGTGTCTGTATTTTACCAAACAAATTCCTGATTCATTAAAATGTCTTTGAGGAAATATAAGGAAATTATAGTGAATATGGTTGGGCCCTAAGATCTTAATTATAAATTATCAAAAAAAAAAAAAAAAAAAGAGAAAGAAATAACTGACTCCCTTGGCAATTTTCTTACCAGGAAACAAATGAAAAAGTAAAATATATTTCCAGGCATAAATCCCAAATGTTTCATTTTCATTTTCCCCAAGTTCACATTTTCACTTAGCTAAGCAGCATTTCTGGCTATTATTAGCTGCTGGCCCACTATCAGCTGACCAGTATCTGTGAAACTCCTCTTCAATGAGCTTAGGGACTCCCGAGGTTGAAACTCCTCTTCAATGAGCTTTAAACAACGTGTATTGCTAGACAAATCTTACTAAAGTTAAGGCAATGTTGTGCTAGTTATCTTTATAATCTTTGGAGTATGTAGCCATATGGGACATTGCCCACAATAGGCACTCCATAATATTCTACTGAAAAACAAATGCAGTGAATATGCTTTACCCATCTTTTCAAAAAAGCCAAAAACCGACTGAAGACTTACTGCTTAGTAACTGGCTATTGTGGAAGTTACATACTTCAGCTTCATTTTAGCCAAAAGACACTGACAATTTTGTTGAAGATAAGAAAACAACACCTGGGCTTTAGGAGTTATATATTAGTACATGCATTATAAACCTAATAGAAAATAAGAGACTAGAGAGTAATGTAAGTTACAATTACTCTTTTTCAATAGTAAATTAATGATATATGAAAAATGGAAAATATTTTATTTTGAAGACTCTCCCTGCAAAATAATAAAACATCTCTTGTTAGTGAGAGTATAGTAACATGCTCATTGAGTGAATGCATGTTTTATTTTGAAATTGATTGATTTTTCATTTTAAAGGAAGTTGACTTATTGCTTTAACCTCAAGAGGAAAACATTTTCTCTCTTTAAGGTCAAACTCCTTGCATTCACAACCTTTCCAAAAAACTTATACATGTTAACTATGGTTAATTTACCACACGCTTGCTAGAGCTGATAATTTTTAATTTACTGGTCAGAATCATCTATTTTGTGTCTGTATTTTACCAAACAAATTCCTGATTCATTAAAATGTCTTTGAGGAAATATAAGGAAATTATAGTGAATATGGTTGGGCCCTAAGATCTTAATTATAAATTATCAAAAAAAAAAAAAAAAAAAGAGAAAGAAATAACTGACTCCCTTGGCAATTTTCTTACCAGGAAACAAATGAAAAAGTAAAATATATTTCCAGGCATAAATCCCAAATGTTTCATTTTCATTTTCCCCAAGTTCACATTTTCACTTAGCTAAGCAGCATTTCTGGCTATTATTAGCTGCTGGCCCACTATCAGCTGACCAGTATCTGTGAAACTCCTCTTCAATGAGCTTAGGGACTCCCGAGGAACTCCACATATGCAGACTTCTGCTTACAGCTTCTAATTATTTTCTAACAGATAATGGGACATTTAAGTTCAGAGAGGTTACATTAAAATTGTAAGAAGATCAAAACCGTAGATAAAACTGCAGTGGCAAAAGATCACTGTAGAAAACCCTTAGCTTTTTAGTTTTGAGATAAAGAACTCCTGCTGATTGCTTATTTTCTGTGATGAACTGGCCTCATAATTTCACTACCTCAGAGGTATTCATTCTTATTGTATTCACACTATGCCAAGCTAAATGTAAACTATAAGCTATGAGCACTAAAAATATGGCTTCTTAGGAGCTGTGCCAGCATTTAGAAATGTTCAAAATAATATATTAATATCTTTTCCCTTACTGGGAAAAAAGTGAGCAATGGGGATTCCCTGGTGGTCCAGTGGGTAAGGACACCACCTTGCAGTTCAAGGGGCACAGGTTCGATCCATGGCCTGGGAAGATCCTGCGTGCTGCAGAGTGGCTGGGCCGATGTGTCCAACAACCGAGCTGGAGCTTTCGAGTGCATGCATCCAGAGCCGGTGCTTTGCAATGAGAGAGGCCGCTGCGATGGTAGGCCCACACAGGCCAAAGAACAAATATGGAAATAAATGAAAGACCAATAGAAGTGGCCAAAAAAAAAAAAAAAAGTGAGCAATGTATATAGTAAATCGAGTACGACTTATTGTTTTAAGAAGGTTCAAGAAGTATTGATACTATGGCAATCATTTTATGCAAAGTGGTCACAATGAGAATAAAATCTTTAGGCAATACAAAACATCAGAATTTTTTACATGTTTGGAGTTTTTTTAGAGAGTTAAGCACTCTTGGTTTGATTTTCTAATCTGAGGGTAACAGTGAGTGACAGAAAATGTCATATGGGGGAATAATACATAAAGAGAAAATGATGACGTCATAAACAGGGTTTTGAGGAACAATAGTACCTCTTGAGCAAAGCATGGATTCAGTGAATGCAAGAGCCATCTCAGGAACCAGAAAAGAAAAAAGAAAACCTCAGAAGAAATAAAATTCTGAAGAAACTGCCACTAGTTTTATTACTTGTGGCAACCCTTCTCTTAGATACTATGATCTTTTGCAGGAGGCAAAAGTCTGAAAACTCAGTAGACATTGGAACCAGAGAGTTTTCAGTTCAAATCGACCTTCTGCATTCCCTAACTGGCTTTGGAATAAGAAAAATGATTTAAATCCCATCTGAAGCCTCCTCTCAAAATAGGCATATTAATACCCATGTGTAGGCTTTCCTTTGGTTCAATCCAGATGCAAAGAATCATTTATGTCTTCATAATTTCAACTTTGGTCTTAATTTTGTACATTATGTTCTAGCCAATATGTTTTAAATTTATGTCTGCTATTAATAGTTGATCCATCGTGGAACATGATTAAGCCTTCTTGCTAGACCAGTTCCTTTTCATTTTGATTTTGTTATGTCACTGACTTAAAATTTTTGTCCAAATTCACCACAGTTCATTGTACAGATTCACTTTTGCAATTTATGCAAATAGAAAGTATCAAATTCATCCTTGTTAACATAGTGTATTCATTTAATCTGGGTGGGAATCATGCATGTGCGATCCAGAATTACTGATACCTATTGTCGAATACAGTAAGTTAATCTTGAAACTCGAAGGTATCAGGTAATCTAGGGATGATCGCCATCTACTTCAGAGGATCCTTTCTCTATGACCGTTAACAATAACCATTAACTAGGAGGAAGATGAAGGTGACACCAGAATTGTTTCTATTACAAATTCTTTAGGTTCAACCAGACGCACTGTCAATATGTTTACTTTCTGACAGTCTATACTTTGCAAGCAAACTTGTGACACAAACATGTAACTAATACAGCAGTGGTGGGAGGCAGCATTTGGAATTCTTCTGATCATTTTGAGAAAACTGTCATAAAAATGTTGAGATATTCTTTGAAACAGTGACTTCTGTACTACCATTTCTAGAAATACCAAACATGTGATCATTCATAAATGATTACTCAATGGTATAATAAATTTTCAAAAGCATATTTTAAAAACATGAATATGATGGAACATATTTACCATTTATCTATATGCCACAGTGGATTGAATATATATAAGGATATAAATTTCATAATAATAATATTTATTAAGCTAAAAAATACTGTTAAACATATATCTATAGTATATAACACATAATATCAATATATAAGTTCACAAATTAATATATATTTACTCCACTATGTAGACATATGTATATGTGCAAGTGCACGAGAGCTCAGTCACTTCAGACATGTCCTACTCTTTGCGACTCTATGGACTGTAGCCCTCCGGGTTCCTCTGTTCATGGGCTTCTCCAGGCAAGAATACTGGAGTGGGGTGCCATGCCCGCTTTCAGAGGATCTTCCTGACCCAGAGGTCGAACCCATATCTTCTGGATCTCTTGCACTGCAGGAAGATTCTGTACTGCTGAGCCACTGGGGATACCTCTATGTATGTGTATGCTAGTGGAAATATTACAGCATATTAAGTTTTTTTTGGTCTTAATTTTGTACATTATGTTCTAGCCAATATGTTTTAAATTTATGTCTGCTATTAATAGTTGATCCATCGTGGAACATGATTAAGCCTTCTTGCTAGACCAGTTCCTTTTCATTTTGATTTTGTTATGTCACTGACTTAAAATTTTTGTCCAAATTCACCACAGTTCATTGTACAGATTCACTTTTGCAATTTATGCAAATAGAAAGTATCAAATTCATCCTTGTTAACATAGTGTATTCATTTAATCTGGGTGGGAATCATGCATGCGATCCAGAATTACTGATACCTATTGTCGAATACAGTAAGTTAATCTTGAAACTCGAAGGTATCAGGTAATCTAGGGATGATCGCCATCTACTTCAGAGGATCCTTTCTCTATGACCGTTAACAATAACCATTAACTAGGAGGAAGATGAAGGTGACACCAGAATTGTTTCTATTACAAATTCTTTAGGTTCAACCAGACGCACTGTCAATATGTTTACTTTCTGACAGTCTATACTTTGCAAGCAAACTTGTGACACAAACATGTAACTAATACAGCAGTGGTGGGAGGCAGCATTTGGAATTCTTCTGATCATTTTGAGAAAACTGTCATAAAAATGTTGAGATATTCTTTGAAACAGTGACTTCTGTACTACCATTTCTAGAAATACCAAACATGTGATCATTCATAAATGATTACTCAATGGTATAATAAATTTTCAAAAGCATATTTTAAAAACATGAATATGATGGAACATATTTACCATTTATCTATATGCCACAGTGGATTGAATATATATAAGGATATAAATTTCATAATAATAATATTTATTAAGCTAAAAAATACTGTTAAACATATATCTATAGTATATAACACATAATATCAATATATAAGTTCACAAATTAATATATATTTACTCCACTATGTAGACATATGTATATGTGCAAGTGCACGAGAGCTCAGTCACTTCAGACATGTCCTACTCTTTGCGACTCTATGGACTGTAGCCCTCCAGGTTTCTCTGTTCATGGGATTCTCCAGGCAAGAATACTGGAGTGGGGTGCCATGCCCGCTTTCAGAGGATCTTCCTGACCCAGAGGTCGAACCCATATCTTCTGGATCTCTTGCACTGCAGGAAGATTCTGTACTGCTGAGCCACTGGGGATACCTCTATGTGTGTGTATGCTAGTGGAAATATTACAGCATATTAAGCTTTCATTTCCTGAACCAAATCATTGTTGTATGAATAAATAAAATTGCTTTATGCCACACAATATAAACCAGAATTTTATTCAGATAGATAATCCTTTCCTCCTACAGAAACAATATTTTATAACTTTGAATCTGTTTTGCAAACAGAACATTAAGCATTAACAAAACCGTCTATGTCAAGGTTTGATATATCTGAAATTATTTGCTGATTTTCTGGAAATTCTATTTCCTCATATATGCTCACCCCATGGGCAAAAGCTTTCTACCTGAATTTTACGAACCGTCTTCATATTGAAAACAGTTCTTCTGCCTGATGCAGTAAAAATGAGTGGGGATTTTCCCTAAGCTATCATAATTAGCAAATACCTCTCAAATTGGAATCAGAAACTGCATATGATCAGTGTCATTCTCTCCCAGGTCTATGGTAGCATAGCAATACATCCTCTAATCACATATGAAATTCCCCATACTGTAAGTCTAGAGAGCTGGAAAAGGGTGCATTTGACAGGATACTGATCTCCATTCACCAAATTTAATATTGGCACAGTAGACCCTGTGCCCTTGAGAAATGTCTTTTCATTCACGTAAATTCAAGAAACTCTTTGGAGAAATAGAAGCAGGCAGGCGCATACACATTGAGGCTTTCAGAGAACAACTTGTTTTGGATTTAGGTAGTCTCTTTTAAGTGCTTCAAGAGAGAAATTAAGTCTGTTAAAATATAAAACTCATCAAGTACTTTGCTTATTTTCAAACTTTTTAGTTCTCCTATGACAATATTTAAATGTGCAAGTGCACGAGAGCTCAGTCACTTCAGACATGTCCTGCTCTTTGCGACTCTATGGACTGTAGCCCTCCGGGTTCCTCTGTCCATGAGCTTTTCCAGGCGAGGATACTGGAGTGGGGTGCCATGCCCGCTTTCAGAGGATCTTCCTGACCCAGAGGTCGAACCCATATCTTCTGGATCTCTTGCACTGCAGGAAGATTCTGTACTGCTGAGCCACTGGGGATACCTCTATGTGTGTGTATGCTAGTGGAAATATTACAGCATATTAAGCTTTCATTTCCTGAACCAAATCATTGTTGTATGAATAAATAAAATTGCTTTATGCCACACAATATAAACCAGAATTTTATTCAGATAGATAATCCTTTCCTCCTACAGAAACAATATTTTATAACTTTGAATCTGTTTTGCAAACAGAACATTAAGCATTAACAAAACCGTCTATGTCAAGGTTTGATATATCTGAAATTATTTGCTGATTTTCTGGAAATTCTATTTCCTCATATATGCTCACCCCATGGGCAAAAGCTTTCTACCTGAATTTTACGAACCGTCTTCATATTGAAAACAGTTCTTCTGCCTGATGCAGTAAAAATGAGTGGGGATTTTCCCTAAGCTATCATAATTAGCAAATACCTCTCAAATTGGAATCAGAAACTGCATATGATCAGTGTCATTCTCTCCCAGGTCTATGGTAGCATAGCAATACATCCTCTAATCACATATGAAATTCCCCATACTGTAAGTCTAGAGAGCTGGAAAAGGGTGCATTTGACAGGATACTGATCTCCATTCACCAAATTTAATATTGGCACAGTAGACCCTGTGCCCTTGAGAAATGTCTTTTCATTCACGTAAATTCAAGAAACTCTTTGGAGAAATAGAAGCAGGCAGGCGCATACACATTGAGGCTTTCAGAGAACAACTTGTTTTGGATTTAGGTAGTCTCTTTTAAGTGCTTCAAGAGAGAAATTAAGTCTGTTAAAATATAAAACTCATCAAGTACTTTGCTTATTTTCAAACTTTTTAGTTCTCCTATGACAATATTTAAACTCAAGTTTAAGGCTATCTACTAAATTCAGATAACTGATACTGGCTTTGTGTTATAATGACTACAGTCCATTACTTTTATTTATTTTTTGCCAAAATCTATGATAAAATCAAACTTTTTTCTTTCTAAACAGGGTCCCATTCTTGCATCTTTACCTCTATTGGGATAAATATATACAGTGAAGATATAAAGGGAGCTACAATAGCATCGTTATAAAAAAAAAAAAAAAAAAAAAAAAAAGCAAACTTTACTCAAAATCACCATGTAAGATTTCATAGTAAGATTGTGTGTGCTCGGTTGTGTCTGACTCTGTGCTCACATGCACTGTAGCCTGTTGGACTATTCTGCCCATAGGATTTTCCAGGCATGAATACTGGAGCGGGCTGCCATTTTCTACTCCAAGGCATCTTTCTGAGCCAGGGTTTGAACCCATGTTGTGTGTGTCTCCTGCATTGGCAGGTGGATCGTTTACCACTAGCGCCACCTGGGAAGCCCATAATAAGATTGAGAAGAAGCTAAAAATGATGCCTAATAGTGCCCTCCTAGATATAGTGGAAATATTCACAGGGAAGCATTCTGGAGGTTCACACTAGGGGAGGTTACCGGTCTTTCTAATGCATAGAAAATCTACAAAGGGTGTGTTTTCCTTCTTAAAGGGTTTTCAGAGGGTACACACAATCCTACTTACAGAGTCAATATAAAAGACTATTCCTTAGTGATATGTTGGTGATATTGATTCAAGACATCTAGTAAACTGACATCAGAGAAATAAATCAGTGATAAACAATATAAATACCTAAAACAATTACCTACGTAAAATAAGACAAACTAAGAAAACAGAGGAAAATGTATTGTTGGAGGAAAATAATATAAAAAGTCAAAGAGAAGATTGTAGTTTAAAACATAAAAAATTTCTTTGGAGAAATAGAAGCAGGCAGGCGCATACACATTGAGGCTTTCAGAGAACAACTTGTTTTGGATTTAGGTAGTCTCTTTTAAGTGCTTCAAGAGAGAAATTAAGTCTGTTAAAATATAAAACTCATCAAGTACTTTGCTTATTTTCAAACTTTTTAGTTCTCCTATGACAATATTTAAACTCAAGTTTAAGGCTATCTACTAAATTCAGATAACTGATACTGGCTTTGTGTTATAATGACTACAGTCCATTACTTTTATTTATTTTTTGCCAAAATCTATGATAAAATCAAACTTTTTTCTTTCTAAACAGGGTCCCATTCTTGCATCTTTACCTCTATTGGGATAAATATATACAGTGAAGATATAAAGGGAGCTACAATAGCATCGTTATAAAAAAAAAAAAAAAAAAAAAAAAAAAGCAAACTTTACTCAAAATCACCATGTAAGATTTCATAGTAAGATTGTGTGTGCTCGGTTGTGTCTGACTCTGTGCTCACATGCACTGTAGCCTGTTGGACTATTCTGCCCATAGGATTTTCCAGGCATGAATACTGGAGCGGGCTGCCATTTTCTACTCCAAGGCATCTTTCTGAGCCAGGGTTTGAACCCATGTTGTGTGTGTCTCCTGCATTGGCAGGTGGATCGTTTACCACTAGCGCCACCTGGGAAGCCCATAATAAGATTGAGAAGAAGCTAAAAATGATGCCTAATAGTGCCCTCCTAGATATAGTGGAAATATTCACAGGGAAGCATTCTGGAGGTTCACACTAGGGGAGGTTACCGGTCTTTCTAATGCATAGAAAATCTACAAAGGGTGTGTTTTCCTTCTTAAAGGGTTTTCAGAGGGTACACACAATCCTACTTACAGAGTCAATATAAAAGACTATTCCTTAGTGATATGTTGGTGATATTGATTCAAGACATCTAGTAAACTGACATCAGAGAAATAAATCAGTGATAAACAATATAAATACCTAAAACAATTACCTACGTAAAATAAGACAAACTAAGAAAAACATAGGAAGATGTATTGTTGGAGGAAAATAATATAGAAGTCAGTTAGTCTAGAATAGAGGAGGAGGATTGAGGAAAAATACGTCTTTAAAACAATAGAAAGATTATTGAGTCAATTAACCAAGAATTTATGCTTCCTATGTACTTGTACTGGGCTTGCCATTAGAGATGCAAGGGTGGTGTCAAAAGACAGCCCTTGTCACCCAAGATGTTGCAGTCCAGTAAGTGGAATGTGGGATTCTACAATAATAACTGTGACAAATAATACATAATAATTGCAATATCACTGTTGTTGTTTAGTTGCTAAGTCATGCCTAACCCTTTTTGTGATCAAATTACTGTATCCCAACAGGCTCCTTGTGGGGCTCTGCATTGAAAGAGGACCGTTGCAAGCATAAGGAAGCTTAAGCACATTGTTTCAGCATGGAGCTAAGATGGCGCCTACAGGAAGGGACGTGGGAGTGAAAGAAGCTTAAGCACATGTTTGCAGTTTGGAGCTAAGATGGTGCCTACAGGAAGAGACAGGGCGTGATCTAAATTGTTAACTGATGGTCAGAATTTCTGATTGGTTCCCCTGGTTTCCGCGCTCGTGGATGATTGCTTGACCTTTAGCTTGATTGGTGTAATCTATAGGAAGTCCTGTGCAAAACCCCCTTCACTTGCCTATAAAAGCTGTGGATCTACACTAATAAAGCGGAACTCCTCTGACAGAACCCCTGCCATGTCTGATTGTCCCTGGCATGCACCAGCGGGCTAGAGGGGGCACGGCAGCAAGGCTCACCTCTCTCCGAGATCTCCCAGTTCAGCCGGGGGCAATCCTGCTGCCTTCCTTTCTGTGGAAGGTCCCCGCAGCTCCTCTGTACATGAAATTTCCCACGCAATAATATTGGAGTGGGTTACCATTTCCTTTTCCAGAGTATCTTTTGGACCCAGGGATCAAACCTGTGTCTCCTGGATTGGCAGGTGGATTGTTAACCACTGAGCCACCTACGATGTCCCTGAGTGTTCTTAGTAGGTTATAATTTAGATTAAGGGGGAAAGGGGTGGTAAATTTGAAAAAAGTATACTTAAGCTGAGGTGAGCCTGGTGTGATGCAGTCCATGGGGCCACAAAAAGTCAGACACTAATGAGTGACTGAACTGAACTGAACTCAAAGCTGAGAAAATAATGATAACTACAAGTCCATGAGGTGTGACTGGAAGAAGGAAACTTCAGGCAAAGGCACAGACTGATTCGCTTGGCTTGTAAGAATTGTGGAATAAAAGTCAATGAGGAGAAACAAGCCTGTAGAAATATTTAGGAGGTCTGGAATCCAAGGGTCTAGTATTTTATTTTACTTTAGCCTTAAAACTTTGAAACATTTCATGCAGAGGAGAGTACAATTCAAACTTTATATTAAACAGTAAGGAAATCAAACATTGGAAGCTATTGTCATAATTCAAGGTAGAGAAGTTGAGGACTTGAATTAACGTTGTGTCACTAGCATGTGAAAAGACAATTTCTAACTGTGTTTCTCACATAGAATCAAAGCATTGTTCTTTAATTTATAGGGGTAGTTTGAAGGGTTGTGACATTTAAGAATAAACCCCAAATTTCTGATGGGTCCAATAAAGTGAATGGGTATGTACTTTATGAAATGGGTAAGGTTAGACACAGAAGGGATTAAGAAAAGGAAATGAAAAGGTACATTCTGAATGAATTAAATTAGAGATGTCTCTGATATTTCAATGTGGTTATATCAAGGGTAGAGACGAGGTCAGATTCATAAAACAGACTAGAGATGGAATTTGAGAATCAAATGAAATCATTACAAAATATGTACATTTAGAAGAGATCTAGAACATAGCATTGCCAGAATGCTTTGGGAAAGCAAAAAGTCCGAGATCTCCCAGTTCAGCCGGGGGCAATCCTGCTGCCTTCCTTTCTGTGGAAGGTCCCCGCAGCTCCTCTGTACATGAAATTTCCCACGCAATAATATTGGAGTGGGTTACCATTTCCTTTTCCAGAGTATCTTTTGGACCCAGGGATCAAACCTGTGTCTCCTGGATTGGCAGGTGGATTGTTAACCACTGAGCCACCTACGATGTCCCTGAGTGTTCTTAGTAGGTTATAATTTAGATTAAGGGGGAAAGGGGTGGTAAATTTGAAAAAAGTATACTTAAGCTGAGGTGAGCCTGGTGTGATGCAGTCCATGGGGCCACAAAAAGTCAGACACTAATGAGTGACTGAACTGAACTGAACTCAAAGCTGAGAAAATAATGATAACTACAAGTCCATGAGGTGTGACTGGAAGAAGGAAACTTCAGGCAAAGGCACAGACTGATTCGCTTGGCTTGTAAGAATTGTGGAATAAAAGTCAATGAGGAGAAACAAGCCTGTAGAAATATTTAGGAGGTCTGGAATCCAAGGGTCTAGTATTTTATTTTACTTTAGCCTTAAAACTTTGAAACATTTCATGCAGAGGAGAGTACAATTCAAACTTTATATTAAACAGTAAGGAAATCAAACATTGGAAGCTATTGTCATAATTCAAGGTAGAGAAGTTGAGGACTTGAATTAACGTTGTGTCACTAGCATGTGAAAAGACAATTTCTAACTGTGTTTCTCACATAGAATCAAAGCATTGTTCTTTAATTTATAGGGGTAGTTTGAAGGGTTGTGACATTTAAGAATAAACCCCAAATTTCTGATGGGTCCAATAAAGTGAATGGGTATGTACTTTATGAAATGGGTAAGGTTAGACACAGAAGGGATTAAGAAAAGGAAATGAAAAGGTACATTCTGAATGAATTAAATTAGAGATGTCTCTGATATTTCAATGTGGTTATATCAAGGGTAGAGACGAGGTCAGATTCATAAAACAGACTAGAGATGGAATTTGAGAATCAAATGAAATCATTACAAAATATGTACATTTAGAAGAGATCTAGAACATAGCATTGCCAGAATGCTTTGGGAAAGCAAAAAAGTTGAAAGATTTTTGTGAAGGATAGGATTATAACACAGTCCATGTGTTCAAGATGGATGGGGAGAGATGCAAGGACAGGTGGCAGCTGAGGGATGATGAGAAACACTGAAGTGTCAATGAATGGGAGGCATCAGAAAGCACTTGATGGGTTTCCCTGGTGGTCCAGTGGGTAAGGACACTGCCTTGCAGTGTAAGGGGCGCTGGTTCGATCCCTGGCCTGGGAAGATCCTACGTGCCTTGAAGCGGCTGGACCGATGTGTCCAATTACCAAGCGGGAGCTCTGGAGCGCATGCGCCTAGAGCCGGTGCTCTGCGACAACAGAGGCTGCCACAATGGGAGGCCCACACAGGCCAAAGAAAAAAGATGGATGAAAATGGACAAATGAAAGATCAACAGAAGAGGCCCGACTGCTACCCTCCCTTCCCACCCCCACCCCACCCCCACCCAAAATAAATAAATAAATAAATCTTTAGAAAGCACTTAATGTTTTCTAAGTAGGTATTATAGGAAAATGACGAGGGGCAGGAGCATGTGCTTAGAGAACAGGGTATTTATTATAGCAGTTTCAGATGTGGTGCCATTTCGGACCAAGCTCTCTGCAACTAACAGGATATGAACAAGAGTCAATGAATTACACTCTTCACAAAAGTGATTTACTCTAGTTACTGGTACATTATTTTTTTTTCCCTTTCAGTAGTGTTTTAGAAGACTAAATTCTGTTTCTAATGGAGTTTATGGAATCTCTTTCTGAAGGTACTGTTTTACTTTTAGAAGGAAAGTAACTATCCGAATCTTTTCTTAATTACTTTAGCAATAATTATTCTTAAGGTGAAAAGGATTGGTTAAATGACTTTTTCAAAATCATGGAATTATTATTGGATTCTGTGACACCTAAGCAGTGGGCCTTCTAAAAAAAGAAATTTTATATTTTTCCCCACTTAAGTGAATGGATTGTATTCATATATGCAAAGTCTACAAGGCCTAAAGGTATAATTTAATTACATTATATGCATTAAAATCCACTATTAATATAAAATTTGGTTATATCAAGGGTAGAGACGAGGTCAGATTCATAAAACAGACTAGAGATGGAATTTGAGAATCAAATGAAATCATTACAAAATATGTACATTTAGAAGAGATCTAGAACATAGCATTGCCAGAATGCTTTGGGAAAGCAAAAAAGTTGAAAGATTTTTGTGAAGGATAGGATTATAACACAGTCCATGTGTTCAAGATGGATGGGGAGAGATGCAAGGACAGGTGGCAGCTGAGGGATGATGAGAAACACTGAAGTGTCAATGAATGGGAGGCATCAGAAAGCACTTGATGGGTTTCCCTGGTGGTCCAGTGGGTAAGGACACTGCCTTGCAGTGTAAGGGGCGCTGGTTCGATCCCTGGCCTGGGAAGATCCTACGTGCCTTGAAGCGGCTGGACCGATGTGTCCAATTACCAAGCGGGAGCTCTGGAGCGCATGCGCCTAGAGCCGGTGCTCTGCGACAACAGAGGCTGCCACAATGGGAGGCCCACACAGGCCAAAGAAAAAAGATGGATGAAAATGGACAAATGAAAGATCAACAGAAGAGGCCCGACTGCTACCCTCCTTCCCACCCCACCCCATCCCCACCCAAAATAAATAAATAAATAAATCTTTAGAAAGCACTTAATGTTTTCTAAGTAGGTATTATAGGAAAATGACGAGGGGCAGGAGCATGTGCTTAGAGAACAGGGTATTTATTATAGCAGTTTCAGATGTGGTGCCATTTCGGACCAAGCTCTCTGCAACTAACAGGATATGAACAAGAGTCAATGAATTACACTCTTCACAAAAGTGATTTACTCTAGTTACTGGTACATTATTTTTTTTTCCCTTTCAGTAGTGTTTTAGAAGACTAAATTCTGTTTCTAATGGAGTTTATGGAATCTCTTTCTGAAGGTACTGTTTTACTTTTAGAAGGAAAGTAACTATCCGAATCTTTTCTTAATTACTTTAGCAATAATTATTCTTAAGGTGAAAAGGATTGGTTAAATGACTTTTTCAAAATCATGGAATTATTATTGGATTCTGTGACACCTAAGCAGTGGGCCTTCTAAAAAAAGAAATTTTATATTTTTCCCCACTTAAGTGAATGGATTGTAGTCATATATGCAAAGTCTACAAGGCCTAAAGGTATAATTTATTTACATTATATGCATTAAAATCCACTATTAATATAATAAAAGATCTAGCTAAGAGTTACTGTCAACTAGGTGGAAGCAATATGTAGGAAAATACTGTGATGTGAAAATAATGTTATGGAAAAAATATCTTTTCAAATTGTTTTGTAAATCTGCTACAATCTAGAAGAAAATGTAAATTGTTGCAACAAATTCCATTTTCTTGCCCTACTAATAGGACTTCAGCTAAAGCTGAAGGAAAAGGAAGCCTAGCGTGCTGCACTACATGGGGTTGCAAAGAGTTGGACATAACTAAGCAATTGAACAGGGCTTTTCTGGTAGCTTAGCTGGCAAAGAATTTTTTGTAGGATACCCCCCGTTTAGTTCCTGGGTAGTGAAGATCCTCTGGAAAAGGGACCAGCTACCGACTGCAGTGTTATTGCCTGGGGAATTCTATGGACAGAGGAGCCCAGTAGGCTACAGTCCATGGCTACAAAAAATAGGACATGCTAAGAAACTTTCACTTTATTAGCGCCTGAACAACAAGAGTTGAAACAACTTCCACTATGACAATGAATATTATAAAGACAATAAAAAGAATAGTAACAAAGATACACAATTTGCAGGGACACATCTTCAAAAAATAATAAAATGACTATTGTGTGAGATAAATAAATGCTCCTATTGTGCCAAGAGAAGGAAACTAGTTCTTTTGCTTTTAATAAGAACATTACCATTTACACAAGGAGGTTGACTTTTGTTTTTTTTTTCCAATTTGGGGGAAGCGAAACTTATTTTGTATTAGAAGACTAAATTCTGTTTCTAATGGAGTTTATGGAATCTCTTTCTGAAGGTACTGTTTTACTTTTAGAAGGAAAGTAACTATCCGAATCTTTTCTTAATTACTTTAGCAATAATTATTCTTAAGGTGAAAAGGATTGGTTAAATGACTTTTTCAAAATCATGGAATTATTATTGGATTCTGTGACACCTAAGCAGTGGGCCTTCTAAAAAAAGAAATTTTATATTTTTCCCCACTTAAGTGAATGGATTGTATTCATATATGCAAAGTCTACAAGGCCTAAAGGTATAATTTAATTACATTATATGCATTAAAAATCCACTATTAATATAATAAAAGATCTAGCTAAGAGTTACTGTCAACTAGGTGGAAGCAATATGTAGGAAAATACTGTGATGTGAAAATAATGTTATGGAAAAAATATCTTTTCAAATTGTTTTGTAAATCTGCTACAATCTAGAAGAAAATGTAAATTGTTGCAACAAATTCCATTTTCTTGCCCTACTAATAGGACTTCAGCTAAAGCTGAAGGAAAAGGAAGCCTAGCGTGCTGCACTACATGGGGTTGCAAAGAGTTGGACATAACTAAGCAATTGAACAGGGCTTTTCTGGTAGCTTAGCTGGCAAAGAATTTTTTGTAGGATACCCCCCGTTTAGTTCCTGGGTAGTGAAGATCCTCTGGAAAAGGGACCAGCTACCGACTGCAGTGTTATTGCCTGGGGAATTCTATGGACAGAGGAGCCCAGTAGGCTACAGTCCATGGCTACAAAAAATAGGACATGCTAAGAAACTTTCACTTTATTAGCGCCTGAACAACAAGAGTTGAAACAACTTCCACTATGACAATGAATATTATAAAGACAATAAAAAGAATAGTAACAAAGATACACAATTTGCAGGGACACATCTTCAAAAAATAATAAAATGACTATTGTGTGAGATAAATAAATGCTCCTATTGTGCCAAGAGAAGGAAACTAGTTCTTTTGCTTTTAATAAGAACATTACCATTTACACAAGGAGGTTGACTCTTCTGAAACACTTTTCTTTACAGTATCTTTTCATGAACTATGTGATTGATTTGACTGGGAAGCTGAAGCTGAAGACAAGAAGGTTTGAGTAAACCCTAAACAGAAATATTATTGATAGGTCACTGTACCTTCAGATAATTATGACTTTTTTTTTTCTTTTTCTGTAAGGGCTTCCCTGGTGGCTCAGACAGTAAAGAATCTACCTCCAATGCAGAAGACCTGAGCACAATTCCTATGTTGGGAAGATGCCCTGGAGAAAGAAATGGCTACCCACTCCAATACTCTTGCCTAGAGAATACCATGGACAGAGGGGTCTGGTTGGCTACAGTCCATGGGGTCTCAAAGAGTTGGACGCAACTAACGTGTTCTTTTATCCAGAGATTATTTCTAAGAAAATAAATGAATTAAGTAGAACACTTAAAAACATATGGACTTTCTATACAGATAATACAATGTGAATTGATAGAAGGCTTAAATATCAGGTGAGACAAACAAAAAGATGAAGAGAGAAATGGAAGCTCAGATCAATTTAAGAGAATCTGATTTGAGCATACCATGGTCTTCAGTTCCAAAGATCCTGCTCAATAGTATCATTCTTTAGGTATGTGTTGTGTGTCATTTGATGCATTAAAATAAAGAGACAGAAACAGAGCAAAACAAACAAAATGCCTGTGTTTTCCCAATGAAACGGTGCTATTTGAAATAAGAACAAGGAGAGTGTATTAATGTAGGCGTTCTTCTTAAGAAGGTGAACCTTAAGAGTCATTTTCTTAATGTTCAATGTGATCTTCCTTTATGCGAATGAAGAATGTACTGGCCATTCACTAGTAATGTGTTATTATCATCATTATGAATCCATTAGACATACTCAGGTGAGCTGAGTAACAGCCTTGTGACCAAATTCTCTTTCTCTTACTTTTGGTGTAGCATTTAATAGAATACAAATTGTTCCTTATTTATTTTTGCCTACAGTAAAAATTCTAAGGCAATATAAAAGGTCTCTCCTTTGCCCTTGGATATCAAGAGAGGTAGTAGTTGCAGTGAATTTTGAGTATGAAGCTGTTGCATGTATGTCATTTATTATAACATATAAGGCACAGCTATACCTGATAAATCTAGTAGTAGTAGTTACTGGATCTAGACTATTCTACCCTATGTATAAGGAGGGAGGGCAGCAAAAGGTTCTTGTGGCGGTGGCTGTTGATTCGCTGAGTTGTGCTGGACTCTCTGCAGCCCAATGGACTATATAGCTTGGTTCTTTGTTCATGAAATTTTCCAGGCAAGAATACGAGAATGGGTTTCTATTTCCTTAGCTCTTCCCAGCCAGGATTTAACCCACATGTTGGGAAGATGCCTGGAGAAAGAAATGGCTACCCACTCCAATACTCTTGCCTAGAGAATACCATGGACAGAGGGGTCTGGTTGGCTACAGTCCATGGGGTCTCAAAGAGTTGGACGCAACTAACGTGTTCTTTTATCCAGAGATTATTTCTAAGAAAATAAATGAATTAAGTAGAACATTTAAAAAACAAATGGACTTTCTATACAGATAATACAATGTGAATTGATAGAAGGCTTAAATATCAGGTGAGACAAACAAAAAGATGAAGAGAGAAATGGAAGCTCAGATCAATTTAAGAGAATCTGATTTGAGCATACCATGGTCTTCAGTTCCAAAGATCCTGCTCAATAGTATCATTCTTTAGGTATGTGTTGTGTGTCATTTGATGCATTAAAATAAAGAGACAGAAACAGAGCAAAACAAACAAAATGCCTGTGTTTTCCCAATGAAACGGTGCTATTTGAAATAAGAACAAGGAGAGTGTATTAATGTAGGCGTTCTTCTTAAGAAGGTGAACCTTAAGAGTCATTTTCTTAATGTTCAATGTGATCTTCCTTTATGCGAATGAAGAATGTACTGGCCATTCACTAGTAATGTGTTATTATCATCATTATGAATCCATTAGACATACTCAGGTGAGCTGAGTAACAGCCTTGTGACCAAATTCTCTTTCTCTTACTTTTGGTGTAGCATTTAATAGAATACAAATTGTTCCTTATTTATTTTTGCCTACAGTAAAAATTCTAAGGCAATATAAAAGGTCTCTCCTTTGCCCTTGGATATCAAGAGAGGTAGTAGTTGCAGTGAATTTTGAGTATGAAGCTGTTGCATGTATGTCATTTATTATAACATATAAGGCACAGCTATACCTGATAAATCTAGTAGTAGTAGTTACTGGATCTAGACTATTCTACCCTATGTATAAGGAGGGAGGGCAGCAAAAGGTTCTTGTGGCGGTGGCTGTTGATTCGCTGAGTTGTGCTGGACTCTCTGCAGCCCAATGGACTATATAGCTTGGTTCTTTGTTCATGAAATTTTCCAGGCAAGAATACGAGAATGGGTTTCTATTTCCTTCTCCAAAGGCTCTTCCCCAGCCAGGGATTTAACCCATGTCATCTGCACTGGCAGACAGATTCTTAACTGCTGAGCCACCAGGGACACCCAGCAAAAGGTCTAATGCTTAATATTGATAAATGTATTAATTTCCTCCAATAAAATGATGTAGAACACAGGCACATGCACATACACATAAAATACATATTTACAGAATCAGTTTTTAAAAGAGACATGTAGAATGAGTACAGTTACTTTAGTTTGAAAGTTATCCTTGGAATGCTCTCCCATAGTGCTTTCCTTTGTTGACTTTCTCCTGCCTTTCTTTGCCCAATGGCTTTCTCTTGTTATTGAAGCCAGTTTTGCCACACTCAGCAGTTAGGGCATACAGGAGAATAAATGCTTTTCTTTTCCTGTAGCCCCCAGTCAAAGACTGGAGCCCTTCCGCCATCTCTCATGAACTTTAAGGAAAGTAACTCTAAGGTGTATGTCCTACACTGGCTGCCAGAATCTCTCCAATGGAAAGAAACTGTAGTCACTCATATGGCAGTTGGTTTTACTGATTTCCCTTTTCTCATTTCCAATTCCCCTTAACAATGAGGTGCTCACCTCCAAAAGAAACTACTTTTACTCAAATCTTTGTCTCAGGGTCAGCTTCTGCTTCTGGAACAAAATAAACCAAGACATATGCCAAACACATTTTAACCTAATAAACGTGGGAATATTTGCAAATTCTATTCAATTCTTAGGTCCAAATACAAACAATTTTGCAAACAAAGACCTTTTTTTGTGTGGTTTGACATGTTTCCGAGGCACTTATAATGCTCTACATACACAAAAGACAAGTTAAAAAGTTAGGTATGAAACGTTAAGTATGTTTGACTAAAAGTTATAGCAGCCTACCAAAAATACTAAATTCACTATTAATTTTGCCAGTTCAGCTGTGTTTGTGAAGCTAACCTATTGTTTTGAAATAAGTTGAGAAAATTGTAAGAAGTATTTTTGCTTGACACCTATTGAAACTCTGCCAATAGCAGTCTATCAATCAGTTAATCTTCTAGCAACTATTTACCAGGTAGGAAAAGTGCAGTCGAAATATTTTCCCTCATTTTTATTTATTTATTTATTTATTTTCATTTTAAAGAGATCAGACTCTTTAGAGAATGTTGGTCACCAGATCCATCAACCATCTAGGAAAATGATTCCTTTCATGGCTCAATCAGAGCCTCATCTAAATTTCAGCAGAAATCTATGACTTCAAGCTGCCAACCTGACTCCTGTTTCCATGGGAATAGACTTCAGATGAGGGAAAAGAAAAATTGGATGGGGTTAGGAGCTTTCAAATAATCATTCAAAATCATGATGAGGTTTTCAGAGCTTCTTTCCTAGGTGATTATTTTGGCCTCTTAACCCCTTTTTGCCAGTCTGTTTCCATGGAAATAGGACAAAAATGGCTGTCCAAGTCTCCAGCAGAGATTATTAGCATTCTTGTGAATTTCAGCTTGGGTTTCAGTCTACACTGGGCAAAATCCTTCTATATCAATTTGGCATACTAACCTATCCTGTTTCTACTCATTGTCATTTTTCTTTATTATTTTTGCTTTGGAAGTTCCTTTCACACATTTATACTTATGATCAAGATCAAATAGATTGTGACATCACTGAAAAAAGGCTTCAGTTTTACATATTAACATATGAATCAGCAGCAAAGACCATCAGTCCAATATGTTTAGAGACCTGCAGAAGGAAAATTATTTAGATACTGGACTCAATGTCTGTTAGATAGCTGTTGGTAGATATGCAACAGAGATCATTTAAAAAATATTTAGCAATTGCTAAGACACAGTACTGACACCCAGCAGGACCCTGTGGGCATCCTGGGCCTGACAGCCTTTCAGTTTAGCCTCCGTGACCTTCCCTGAGTTCTAAAGGGCAGGTACAAACAGTTGCTAATCAGAGAAGGGAGGAGATTCAAAATCCAGGGAGGAGCAGCCCAGAAACAATAGTGTAGCCTTGGGGCAGGGCCCTGTTTCCCTTCAAGGGCTACACATATAGATATCTTTGAGCTCTTTACAGAAATAAACCCCCAACAAATGGAAGACTTAAACATTCTTGATTCCAGATTAAAGGAACCAGAAAAGCTGCTCAAAAGAGCAACTGAGGCCATATCAAAGGAATGCAGACCAAGCAGACAGCCTAATTTTATCAGCAACTCCAACCTTGTACCACTGCTATAAAACTCCTCACTAAATCCTGCAGGGTTGGGACACACAGTTCCAAGGGTGAGAGCCTGCTGTGTCCTCTTCTACTTAGCAAAACAATAAGCTATTCTTTTCTATTTCACTCAAACTCTATCTCTCAGATTTAACTTTGCACTGGTACACACAAGCTGAAATGGTTTTGAACTGTGGTGCTGAGGAAGACTCCTAAGAGTCACTTGGACCGCAAAGAGCTCAAACCAGTCAATCCTAAAGAAAATCAACCCTGAATATTCATTGGAAGTTCTGATGGTGAAGTTGAAACTCCAATATTTTGGCCACCTGTTGTGAATAGCCAACTCATTTGAAAAGACCCTGATGCTGGGAAAGATTGAAGGCAGGAGAAGAAGGGAACAACAGGACAAGATGGTTGGATGGCATCACTAACTCAATGAACATGAGTTTTAGGAATCTCCAGAAAATGGTGAAGGACAGGAAAGCCTGGAATGCTGCAGTCCATGGGGTCACAAAGAGTCAGACATGATTGAGCGAATGAAAACAACAACACACAAGCAGGGGGATTTCCAGGTGGTGCCAGAGGTAAAAAACCTGCTTGCCCATATAGGAGATTCAGGTTCAATTCCTGTTTCGGGAAAACCCCTTGGAGAAGGAAATGGCATCCCACTCCAGTATTCATGCCTGGGAAAGCCTATGGACAGAGGATCCTGATGAACTACAGTCCATGAGGTCCTAAAAGAATCTGACACAACTTAAGGAGCTTTTGGCATCAGCATCAGTAAATTAGAATAAATGGTTGGTCTCCCTGAAATTATCAGCCCTATTACATAACAAGCAGTAAGTTGTTAAAAGTATTCCTATAGGGCTTCCCTGGTGGTCCAGTGGGTAAGGACACTGCCTTGCAGTGCAAGATGTGCCTGTTTGATCCCTGGCCTGGGAAAATCCAACGTGCCACGGAGTTGTGGGACTGATGTGTCCGACTACCAAGCCGGAACTCTAAAACGCATGCACCCAGAATCAGTGCTCTGCCACGAAAGAGGTCACTGCGATGGGAGGCCCACACAGGCCAAAGAACAAAGATGGATGAAAATAAATAAATGAAAGACCAATATAAGTATTCAAAAAAAAAAGTATTCCTATATAAGATGGTTATAGCATTATTTCCAAATAAATTATCTAGTACCACAAAGTGAGCTCCTACAAAAAAAGAAAGAAAAGAAAAGAACTTACAGCAGAAAAGTGTAGAAATACATAGCAATTCATCTTTTTAAAAATCAGAGTGCATATGCTTTCATGTAAAGGTCATTTGAAAATCAAAATCATTATTATTACTGAAGACATTATGCTAAAAGTTAGAGAAAGAATACATATGGCTTTCATAATACCCCTGGCAGGAAACCTTATGTTGAATGTGAAAAAAATAACAGCATGGTACATATCTAGTTTCATCTGTCATACCTTCTGAAATTTGCTGAATAGCTCAATCTACAATTTTTTCCAGGGGAAATCAAAGTTCTGATTGACCTTATAAAATACATTTATACTTCAGAATTCTCTTACTATTCTATAGTTGGAGCATTTTACCTATAAGGTCTTGTCTTCAGAGTTTGAATTGAAAAAAACCCTAAGTTTCAATGAGCAATTATCTGAATTACTAGGTTAATAATTTCAATTTAATGGCATCTAACTCAACACTAATCTTTTTCGGTGTTTTCAACTAAATAGATCATAACAACAATAAAATAAAGCATCTGGTTAATTTTTAAAATCATCATTACTACTCTCAAAAGCAGTTTTGCTAATGGTCAAACACATGGCCCTTGAGGGCAGGATTTGGTCTGGAGGCCATCAGCTTGCTTGTGTAAATAAAGTTTTAATGGAATACATTCATACTTATTCCTGCATTCTTTTTTTTTTTTTTTAATTGTTTACGGCTGCTAATCTACTAAAAGGAGAGAGCTGAGTAGTTGCCACAAAGATCCCATTGCAGGAAAAGCTGTAATATTTCTTCTCTGATCTTCTAAGCAAAAGTTTTGCTGACCCTTGCTCAAGCCTTTATTTATAAGATTATACCATTTCCAGAGAAGACACTATGAAGTTGATGCCCCCCCCTTTTTTTTTTTAATTTTAAGAGCAGTCTATTAAGAATGGATAAAAAGGCAATTGCTTGATGTCTGTACTTACATCCATAAACTCCACATTGGCTTTGGGACCAGTTGTTTCATTAAGAATCTTAATAGCCACAGGAATCTTCACCGTTTCTCCTTCAGGGACCCAAATGCCCTTTGAGGGAAAAAGTTCACATTAAATCTATATTAACACACATACAACAGTTAGAGCAGAAACATACTTTGATTTAACCAATCTACTGATACCTTAAAAAGTAATTTAGAAATTCTATATTTTGTTATTCAATCAACAAACATTTATACATTACAAGATACTTCCATCATTGTCATCTTACCTTCATTACCTGAAAATGAATCATATATATATTCTGCTTTCAAGGTATTTATACTACTATAAAATTCATTTGTAAAAGTTAGAGAAAGAATACATATGGCTTTCATAATACCCCTGGCAGGAAACCTTATGTTGAATGTGAAAAAAATAACAGCATGGTACATATCTAGTTTCATCTGTCATACCTTCTGAAATTTGCTGAATAGCTCAATCTACAATTTTTCCAGGAAATCAAAGTTCTGATTGACCTTATAAAATACATTTATACTTCAGAATTCTCTTACTATTCTATAGTTGGAGCATTTTACCTATAAGGTCTTGTCTTCAGAGTTTGAATTGAAAAAAACCCTAAGTTTCAATGAGCAATTATCTGAATTACTAGGTTAATAATTTCAATTTAATGGCATCTAACTCAACACTAATCTTTTTCGGTGTTTTCAACTAAATAGATCATAACAACAATAAAATAAAGCATCTGGTTAATTTTTAAAATCATCATTACTACTCTCAAAAGCAGTTTTGCTAATGGTCAAACACATGGCCCTTGAGGGCAGGATTTGGTCTGGAGGCCATCAGCTTGCTTGTGTAAATAAAGTTTTAATGGAATACATTCATACTTATTCCTGCATTCTTTTTTTTTTTTTTTAATTGTTTACGGCTGCTAATCTACTAAAAGGAGAGAGCTGAGTAGTTGCCACAAAGATCCCATTGCAGGAAAAGCTGTAATATTTCTTCTCTGATCTTCTAAGCAAAAGTTTTGCTGACCCTTGCTCAAGCCTTTATTTATAAGATTATACCATTTCCAGAGAAGACACTATGAAGTTGATGCCCCCCCCTTTTTTTTTTTAATTTTAAGAGCAGTCTATTAAGAATGGATAAAAAGGCAATTGCTTGATGTCTGTACTTACATCCATAAACTCCACATTGGCTTTGGGACCAGTTGTTTCATTAAGAATCTTAATAGCCACAGGAATCTTCACCGTTTCTCCTTCAGGGACCCAAATGCCCTTTGAGGGAAAAAAGTTCACATTAAATCTATATTAACACACATACAACAGTTAGAGCAGAAACATACTTTGATTTAACCAATCTACTGATACCTTAAAAAGTAATTTAGAAATTCTATATTTTGTTATTCAATCAACAAACATTTATACATTACAAGATACTTCCATCATTGTCATCTTACCTTCATTACCTGAAAATGAATCATATATATATTCTGCTTTCAAGGTATTTATACTACTATAAAATTCATTTGTATACATGAAAAGGCTTTAAATAGCTTATGAAAAAAGGAAATTTTAAAAAATCACTGAAATAATATATAATGGTAATATTTGACTTGGATGATATCATTTACTTCTCATAGCTTTGGGAAAGCTGTTTTGATTTTTGATCTTCAATTGTCTTATCTGTAATACAGAAGATTGGGCTACATAATGTTAGAGATTCTTTTCAGGTTTAATATTATCCAATTACTCTGCAACTGAAATATAATAAAATAAAAAAACACATTCTCATGTAGCAAAATTAAGGTTGATTTAAAAATGAATGTTCTAAAGTGATTGTTAAAAAGTTAGTTTTAAAATGCAAGTACTAAGGAGTATTTAGCACATATTAATTTGTCTACATTATTTACTATTGCATGTATGTGCACACCAAGAATTTTTATTATTTCTAAACTAACATAAAATATTTGTATTAGTCATTACAAGTTCTCTATTTCCATAGAAATATAACATTTGAATAAGATCTACGCATTGTGGGAAAGTATAAAGTAGGTAGGGTTTGAGTAAAGTATAATGTTAAGTATTATACTTAACAGTATTTCTGGGTAAACAATTCAACCATTCGAATGAGGACAACAATTCTGATAATACAGGGATGCATGAAATACACAAAAGTATTTTTTAATTGTATCCTCCCAAGGCAACACAGAAGCAGTATGAACCTACATGCAAAAAAAATCTCAAATTTTAATTTATTAGCTTTGCAAAAAGTCTGTACTACATCCATAAACTCCACATTGGCTTTGGGACCAGTTGTTTCATTAAGAATCTTAATACCAATTCAGGGACCCAAATGCCCTTTGAGGGAAAAAGTTCACATTAAATCTATATTAACACACATACAACAGTTAGAGCAGAAACATACTTTGATTTAACCAATCTACTGATACCTTAAAAAGTAATTTAGAAATTCTATATTTTGTTATTCAATCAACAAACATTTATACATTACAAGATACTTCCATCATTGTCATCTTACCTTCATTACCTGAAAATGAATCATATATATATTCTGCTTTCAAGGTATTTATACTACTATAAAATTCATTTGTATACATGAAAAGGCTTTAAATAGCTTATGAAAAAAGGAAATTTTAAAAAATCACTGAAATAATATATAATGGTAATATTTGACTTGGATGATATCATTTACTTCTCATAGCTTTGGGAAAGCTGTTTTGATTTTTGATCTTCAATTGTCTTATCTGTAATACAGAAGATTGGGCTACATAATGTTAGAGATTCTTTTCAGGTTTAATATTATCCAATTACTCTGCAACTGAAATATAATAAAATAAAAAAACACATTCTCATGTAGCAAAATTAAGGTTGATTTAAAAATGAATGTTCTAAAGTGATTGTTAAAAAGTTAGTTTTAAAATGCAAGTACTAAGGAGTATTTAGCACATATTAATTTGTCTACATTATTTACTATTGCATGTATGTGCACACCAAGAATTTTTATTATTTCTAAACTAACATAAAATATTTGTATTAGTCATTACAAGTTCTCTATTTCCATAGAAATATAACATTTGAATAAGATCTACGCATTGTGGGAAAGTATAAAGTAGGTAGGGTTTGAGTAAAGTATAATGTTAAGTATTATACTTAACAGTATTTCTGGGTAAACAATTCAACCATTCGAATGAGGACAACAATTCTGATAATACAGGGATGCATGAAATACACAAAAGTATTTTTTAATTGTATCCTCCCAAGGCAACACAGAAGCAGTATGAACCTACATGCAAAAAAAATCTCAAATTTTAATTTATTAGCTTTGACATCAAAAATGTCTTCCAAGACCAGTTTTTAACATTAAAATGAAAGGAAGAATGAAAGGAATAGAACAGTTCCACTTCCTGTTTTCCTTAATGCCAACTGGTTGTAATAATAAGGAAAAGATTTTTGAAAGTTTTTCATCTAGTACTTTTATGCTAAAATACGTATATATGTGCTACCCAAAATGGTAATAACACGAGAAGTCCTAAACACAAGAATTATTAAAAAATAAAAATAATAAAGAAAAAAAGACTTAAACCTTTAGAAATGAATTTAAGGGCTACATTCTTAAAGGGGAACAGAGAAATTCAAGTGTCAAATGCAAAATAATAAGCCAAATTTCCAATAATAAGCCAATTTTTACAAAAATTATTAATATAGAAAACGGGGAGGGACACGGAAGCCCATAGCCCATTTTCTTGTTGATGGTGCTAATGTGGAGAAAAGGCTTATTGTTAGTTAATAAAGTAACCACAGAGGATCCTACCTTATAAGGATATGGAATCAATATTAAAATATGACTAAAGTATACTTTTGAAATAAGAATATAAATTCAGTGTGAATTAATTTGCATTGCTTTCTAAATAAGTATAATTATTATTTTCTAGGCCCCACAGGACCAGAATTCATCTATGTTGATACCTATGATATTGGTTCAAATCTTTTATGTTTAAACATGGCATATCTCTAAGCAGAAGAAAAAATTAACTGGCAATTTGCTAAGCAATTTTGCATTTATTTGGTTAAGAATAATTATTTGTAGTTTAAGATACCACGTCCTTGTAAGAACTAATATATTTAAAATTAAAACATAAAGTCAATCATACACACTTTAGGCAAAAAATTTAAACATACTTAAAATTAACTTTCAATAAGCTTTTAATAGAAATGCTTTCAATAAATGTACAGCACTCTTGGACAATGAGGAAATAAGTGTTCCTGATAAAAATTATTAATAAAGCTTTATCATTAAATATCTAAATGATTAATATTTTTCCCCTGCTGAGGTAATTAAGTAATATTTGGCCTTGAATTATATAGTATTCATAATTTACAATAAAATTTAATTTCCAGACCATATCATCTTTAAAAACATAAGGGTGATTATTATATTTTAGGTACATTATGAGACTAAGTTACTTTTAAAATGGAAGTTCCTTTTTTTTTTTATAACACAACGTAATTTAGAGAAACAGTTATGTTGTCTCTCTGACCACAGAAAGATTTTGAAGACTAGAAAGTATCAAATCAGCTAATAATTTTGAGTTTAACTGATCAAAATATGCAGAAAAAGAGATTAAGAAAAATTGCCTTTTGACTATAGAAAAAAATTTTATTTTAAAGAGATGAGATTATTTTTGGAAAACTCAAGAGAGAAAAATCAAGGTTTATATTCCTATTACTAATAACGTCCATTAAGCAAATCTGTTTTAAATATTAAAAAATCTTAAGATGCAAAATTCTTAAAATCCAACCTATTTTAGCTGATATATTTATTAAAATGTAAGCTTGCATATAGCTTTAAGAAATATGTCAGAGCAGATTTTGGGAATTGCAGTAATGTACCTTACAAAAAGGATTTAGTATTATCCCAACAGAGCTTCTTATTCTTGTTATTTACAATTAAAATAAATTTCACCACAATTAACCTTGGGCCTGGCCTTTGAATTGGTTTTGTAATTAAGTTAAATAAGTAAACATACAAATGCTATCATTTGAGTTCTCCCTTTGCAGAATATCTGTCTTATTAAATCCCCATGATGTCACCCTCTCCTTCTATCTAACCTGAACTTTACAAAATCACTTTTTTAGTCTGCATATAATGGTGAAGACACTAAACCTGGAAGTTATCCGTTAAGTTATAAATGCTATCAGGTAGGCAAAAAGTGGTTTAGAAACTAGTCCTACTCTGTTAATGCATCATTTCTGTGGGTTTTGACGAGATGGGCTCATAGGGTCCTGATGGGAGACCTTCAGATTGTTGACTTAAAAAAAAAAAGCAAAACATGAGAGTTGCAACTAAGTTTTATTTGGGACAAAATGAGGACTGCAGCCTGGAAGATAGCACCTCAGACAGCTCTGAGAAACTGTTCCAAAGAAGAGGAAGGTCAATATATATGTGATTTGGTAGATGTTCCATAAAAAAGCTTTATCATTAAATATCTAAATGATTAATATTTTTCCCCTGCTGAGGTAATTAAGTAATATTTGGCCTTGAATTATATAGTATTCATAATTTACAATAAAATTTAATTTCAGACCATATCATCTTTAAAAACATAAGGGTGATTATTATATTTTAGGTACATTATGAGACTAAGTTACTTTTAAAATGGAAGTTCCTTTTTTTTTTTATAACACAACGTAATTTAGAGAAACAGTTATGTTGTCTCTCTGACCACAGAAAGATTTTGAAGACTAGAAAGTATCAAATCAGCTAATAATTTTGAGTTTAACTGATCAAAATATGCAGAAAAAGAGATTAAGAAAAATTGCCTTTTGACTATAGAAAAAAATTTTATTTTAAAGAGATGAGATTATTTTTGGAAAACTCAAGAGAGAAAAATCAAGGTTTATATTCCTATTACTAATAACGTCCATTAAGCAAATCTGTTTTAAATATTAAAAAATCTTAAGATGCAAAATTCTTAAAATCCAACCTATTTTAGCTGATATATTTATTAAAATGTAAGCTTGCATATAGCTTTAAGAAATATGTCAGAGCAGATTTTGGGAATTGCAGTAATGTACCTTACAAAAAGGATTTAGTATTATCCCAACAGAGCTTCTTATTCTTGTTATTTACAATTAAAAATAAATTTCACCACAATTAACCTTGGGCCTGGCCTTTGAATTGGTTTTGTAATTAAGTTAAATAAGTAAACATACAAATGCTATCATTTGAGTTCTCCCTTTGCAGAATATCTGTCTTATTAAATCCCCATGATGTCACCCTCTCCTTCTATCTAACCTGAACTTTACAAAATCACTTTTTTAGTCTGCATATAATGGTGAAGACACTAAACCTGGAAGTTATCCGTTAAGTTATAAATGCTATCAGGTAGGCAAAAAGTGGTTTAGAAACTAGTCCTACTCTGTTAATGCATCATTTCTGTGGGTTTTGACGAGATGGGCTCATAGGGTCCTGATGGGAGACCTTCAGATTGTTGACTTAAAAAAAAAAAGCAAAACATGAGAGTTGCAACTAAGTTTTATTTGGGACAAAATGAGGACTGCAGCCTGGAAGATAGCACCTCAGACAGCTCTGAGAAACTGTTCCAAAGAAGAGGAAGGTCAATATATATGTGATTTTGGTGAAGGGAGAGTACATGCAATTGAGCACATATCTCTTCAGAAGATTTCTGCTAGTCTCACAAAGTTTTTTGCTAGTTAAAAGGAAGTTATTCTGAAGGGTTTTAGTACTTTTCTAGATATGGGGAGATACAAGAATTGGGTTCATAAAATCGTCTCCTGAAAATACCTATCTGAAGACCTGTTCGGCCAGTTTTTCTGTGAGCAGAGTGCCTCATTTCTGTTCTCCTTCCTAAACTCCTTTCAGGGGATGCTGAAAATCAGCAGATGCAGCAGTACATGATTTCATCTTTGTAGAGGTAAATGTCAATTGCCAGTTTGTAGTTGACAGGATCAAAGACAAGAAAAGATCAAAGAAAGAATAACACAGTGTTCAGGTCTGTCTGGAATATCCCAGTGCATAGGCGCAAAGGAAAATGGGCTGGATTTGGGTATTCTGGATAAGGACAAATTTGCCAAAGGGAGATGATATCAAAAAAGAGCTCAGAAGGCAGAGAGAAAGAACTGCATTTTGCCTTTGCATCAGTGTTTCCTGCTTTCTCATGACTGTATCCAACCCAGCCTGGTCAATACAAAATGAATTCATTTGTGCAGCAACTTCTCAATACTACAAAAAGTTCTTCTCACTGAATATTAAAAAGGAAATTAGGTTGGCTAGAACAGTAACTCTGGCTATTTAAAACAAGTCTGAAAGAAAAAGGATAATAACATGCTACATGTTATTTTTTACTTACTTTATAAACAGTACCAAAAGCACCTGAGCCAAGTACTTTGACTCTTTTGAGCTCAGTTTCTTTCAAAATACGAAGTTGAGCTTGATTGGGCGCTGTGCCACTGGGCGTTAAAGGTTCTACCAACTATAAAGAAAAAAAAAAAAAACAGGTTATACAACTTTCAGTCCAATAATCAGTATTCCTCTCTTTCTGTCTGGTTCACACACAAACCCACGTTTCCTTGACAAACAATGTGTGTATAAAATGAATCAACCACCATTCTTTTAACCATACCCCTTCTCTTTTCATGCTCTTTGCCTGGGTGAACATGGTAACAAGTGTATATCTACTTTGAGGCACACTATAGGGAATTTCTTTTCCTATTTTTTACAGAAATTTAGAGACTAATTAGGGGTTCTTAACCTATTTCTTCATGTTCCTTCTTTCCTGACAACTTCAGCTAAGGTTCTTAGATTTTCCTTTGCAAGTGTATTCTATCAAAGTATTTTTCCTATTTAAGGAAGTTTAATACAAAAAAAATAAATAAAATTTAAAAAATTAAAAACAAAATTTTACTTAGCATTTACTATCTCCAGCAAGGAAGTCAGGAGAGATACATAAGAAGAGAAAAAAAAATAAGTTAGCACAATGTCAATATACTAAGACTGTTTCTAAATCTTTCATGTATATATTGACTACTGGAGGATATTTTTTTTTTTTTTTTTTTAATGCAGATTTTGGTTCAGAAGGCCTGGATTTGGGGCTGAAATGTACAGAACTCCAGAAGATTACTCTTTGAACACCTGTTAAGTAGCAAAGACCTGGCGCACATACCAGGTTAAAAATTCCAAAACTCTATAAGTAGATTCTAGATTATAAATGAATGCTATGGAATGCAGAGGAATACAGCAATAATGGGGGAGTGAGTTCTGCTTTTATGGCTGCCTTAAAGGAGGTAGACTTTAAAATTGGTCTTGAGATAATAAACATTGGATTGACATGGGACAGGACACTGCCACCAAGAACAGTTTAGACACAGCCAAAGGGAGAAGGAGGAAGACATGAAGGAGACATAGAGAGGGACAGGTCTGAAGGGTGGGAGTAGGGTAGGCGATATCAGATCCTGAAGTGGGTGAAAGGGGCAAAATTAGGCTGATAATTTTAGACGTCATAGTTCAGATGCCATTGCCAGAGAAAACAGGGAAGCAGGAGAAAGGTATGCGAATGTGTGCTAATTTCCTATGGAAAGAACAATAACAACAACCAAAAAATGAAGACAAAAGAGAGAACTCTAATTCCAAAGAGTCCATATTGAATGTCAAAAGTCTTATCTATGCTTGCGAACAAAAAGAAAGTGAGACAAACAAGAGTTTCTTTCTTTTTTTTTTTTTAAGTTAATAAAGGAGCTAAACTGCAAACACAAATAGTTTATTCTTTCCTACCATAAGGAAATAATTAAAGGCTACTCCTACTCACATTGTCTTGAAAACCACCCCACTATTTCAAAATGTCTGTTTACAAGCTAACTGCAGTGTGGTCCTCCAACTTGGTTATTATTATCATGGCTCTATGAACAGCATATAGAATTTCTTTTCCTATTTTTACAGAAATTTAGAGACTATTTAAGGAACTTCAGCTAAGGTTCTTAGATTTTCCTTTGCAAGTGTATTCTATCAAAGTATTTTTCCTATTTAAGGAAGTTTAATACAAAAAAAATAAATAAAATTTAAAAAATTAAAAACAAAATTTTACTTAGCATTTACTATCTCCAGCAAGGAAGTCAGGAGAGATACATAAGAAGAGAAAAAAAAATAAGTTAGCACAATGTCAATATACTAAGACTGTTTCTAAATCTTTCATGTATATATTGACTACTGGAGGATATTTTTTTTTTTTTTTTTTAATGCAGATTTTGGTTCAGAAGGCCTGGATTTGGGGCTGAAATGTACAGAACTCCAGAAGATTACTCTTTGAACACCTGTTAAGTAGCAAAGACCTGGCGCACATACCAGGTTAAAAATTCCAAAACTCTATAAGTAGATTCTAGATTATAAATGAATGCTATGGAATGCAGAGGAATACAGCAATAATGGGGGAGTGAGTTCTGCTTTTATGGCTGCCTTAAAGGAGGTAGACTTTAAAATTGGTCTTGAGATAATAAACATTGGATTGACATGGGACAGGACACTGCCACCAAGAACAGTTTAGACACAGCCAAAGGGAGAAGGAGGAAGACATGAAGGAGACATAGAGAGGGACAGGTCTGAAGGGTGGGAGTAGGGTAGGCGATATCAGATCCTGAAGTGGGTGAAAGGGGCAAAATTAGGCTGATAATTTTAGACGTCATAGTTCAGATGCCATTGCCAGAGAAAACAGGGAAGCAGGAGAAAGGTATGCGAATGTGTGCTAATTTCCTATGGAAAGAACAATAACAACAACCAAAAAATGAAGACAAAAGAGAGAACTCTAATTCCAAAGAGTCCATATTGAATGTTAAAAGTTTTATCTATGCTTGAGAAAAAAAAGAAAGTGAGACAAACAAGAGTTTCTTTCTTTTTTTTTTTTTAAGTTAATAAAGGAGCTAAACTGCAAACACAAATAGTTTATTCTTTCCTACCATAAGGAAATAATTAAAGGCTACTCCTACTCACATTGTCTTGAAAACCACCCCACTATTTCAAAATGTCTGTTTACAAGCTAACTGCAGTGTGGTCCTCCAACTTGGTTATTATTATCATGGCTCTATGAACAGCATAGTCTACTTAATTAGCTGAAGAGGATCATGAATATAGGTTAGGGTTAGGAAAGGCTGGCAAGAATTTGGGGAAAAGGATAGAAAATATCAATAAATATTCTAACAGTTTGATGGTACACTTCTATTTTATTTTCAAATTTAAATTGTAATTATGCATATAACTGCATTCAAGTCACATAAATTTGAGAAAGAATCACAACAGCTCTTTATTAAACCTGAAAACAAAATTTCCTATAGAGGAGATCATTTGAATCCTCTGTGTAGAGTTTTTTGGTAGATTTTGATACACATATTATGTGTATAATAAGAAACTTTTATAAATTAATTTTGACATCATATAAAAATCATATGTTAGCTTGGGGACTTGATTTTAGCACACACAGACACACGTGTGTGTGTGCATATATGTCTGTGTGTACTATATATATATATATATATATATGTTTTTAGTATATATGTTTTTATTTTATTGTTTTTAAGAATTAAACTTGCCACCTCAGCAGTCTTAAGAGCAATATAACAAAACATACATACATTTAATTTAGAATTATATCCATCATAGCTTCAAAGACTTCCCTGAAAAAAGGATGGAATTTACATCTTTATTCTTAAGGAAACACTAACTCTAATTTTGTCATCTTTCTACCCACCCACCCTCATTCAAACTAATATATATAGACATGGGCTTCCCAGGCAGCACTGATGGTAAGAAACTACCTGCCAATACAGATGACATAAGAGATGTGGGTTCAATCTCTTGGATGGGGAAGATCCCTTGAAAGAAGATATGGCAACCCCCTCCAGTATTCTTCCCAGATAATTCCAAAGAGTCCATATTGAATGTTAAAAGTTTTATCTATGCTTGAGAAAAAAGAAAGTGAGACAAACAAGAGTTTCTTTCTTTTTTTTTTTTTAAGTTAATAAAGGAGCTAAACTGCAAACACAAATAGTTTATTCTTTCCTACCATAAGGAAATAATTAAAGGCTACTCCTACTCACATTGTCTTGAAAACCACCCCACTATTTCAAAATGTCTGTTTACAAGCTAACTGCAGTGTGGTCCTCCAACTTGGTTATTATTATCATGGCTCTATGAACAGCATAGTCTACTTAATTAGCTGAAGAGGATCATGAATATAGGTTAGGGTTAGGAAAGGCTGGCAAGAATTTGGGGAAAAGGATAGAAAATATCAATAAATATTCTAACAGTTTGATGGTACACTTCTATTTTATTTTCAAATTTAAATTGTAATTATGCATATAACTGCATTCAAGTCACATAAATTTGAGAAAGAATCACAACAGCTCTTTATTAAACCTGAAAACAAAATTTCCTATAGAGGAGATCATTTGAATCCTCTGTGTAGAGTTTTTTGGTAGATTTTGATACACATATTATGTGTATAATAAGAAACTTTTATAAATTAATTTTGACATCATATAAAAATCATATGTTAGCTTGGGGACTTGATTTTAGCACACACAGACACACGTGTGTGTGTGCATATATGTCTGTGTGTATTATATATATATATATATATATATATGTTTTTAGTATATATGTTTTTATTTTATTGTTTTTAAGAATTAAACTTGCCACCTCAGCAGTCTTAAGAGCAATATAACAAAACATACATACATTTAATTTAGAATTATATCCATCATAGCTTCAAAGACTTCCCTGAAAAAAGGATGGAATTTACATCTTTATTCTTAAGGAAACACTAACTCTAATTTTGTCATCTTTCTACCCACCCACCCTCATTCAAACTAATATATATAGACATGGGCTTCCCAGGCAGCACTGATGGTAAGAAACTACCTGCCAATACAGATGACATAAGAGATGTGGGTTCAATCTCTTGGATGGGGAAGATCCCTTGAAAGAAGATATGGCAACCCACTCCAGTATTCTTCCCCAGATAATCCCAGAGAGAGGAACTCAGCTGGCTAGGGTGCATAGGGTCACAAAGAGTTGGACACGACTGAAGTGAGTTAGCACATGGTGTATATAGACCTATATTATATAATAATTTCATATTCTGGAAATTTCATAATTCTACCTGAGACATTTAGCCTTTGGCTATTCTCTAAAGTATCATTCCATATATTTTTTTTTTTTTACAAACACATTTTTTCCCCAGGAATTTGAGTATTATGTTATTAAAGAAGCACAGTATTATTTTATGACTCAGTATGACAGAAAGAGTTAAAATCAGTGGGTTTGTATACCAAAGCTGCTGCTCATAACCTTAGAATGCAATATATCTTTCTTAGCCTTTCATTCCACATCTGTGTAGTGTAGACAGTTATTTCTAGTGTAGAAATAACTACCCTAGAAAATTGTTAAAGGATAAAATGGTGGAAAAAGATTGGAACATTACTTGCCATAATGTAGACAATAGATCTGTCACATTTCAAGGCACAGGAATGTCTCTCATTAATACATTTTTAAATCACAGCATCTATTGAGGCATTAGGCTCATACTGTATCTCAGTAGATTTATGTTAAGAAAGATTTCCTACTTTTATGTATATAACAGAAAAAAGACAATGTGGAGCAAATGATTTTCGGAAAGTGTATTAGTTTTTAAAAGCTTCCAACTGCACACCAGACGTTAACAAATTTTTCACCTCTGAGGCAAGATTTCTAGCTTCTGCATTGAAGAATTTAAGTTGAACCTCTTAAGAATTTCTCTTCTATTTAGACGGTAGAAAATCATAGTTATTTACTTTTACTGAAAGAAATATGGGAATTCAACAATTATCTCATTTAGTCCCAAGTGATAACATTCTATAAAAATAGAATATTCTTACAAAACCAATTAGTGTGTGTTTAGTAATAAAATGCCAGTTTGAAGGGCAATTTTAGAAAACATCATATTAACAAAACAAGACAAAACAACTCTTTTTGTACCAATGAACCTTTCCTACACATGGTTAAGAGACAGAATTTGCCTTCTATTTATTAAAGTATGTAAATATCCACTGTTCTACACAACTTTCTGTTCTCCAGCTCTAGTTTATTTACTTCACATTTCAGGATTCTCTCAGTGACTGCTCCAAACCAGTCCAAACAGAGAATTTTACTTGCCAAACTTTTATTCATGTTCACATGTCCAAGACTGAAAGTGATCAAGTTGGTCGATAACATCCAGCTCAACTAGAAATTGTTACTATGTTCACTCCCTTCTATAACTGTTTCTATGCTTGAACATATCTATTGATAAGATAGCCCATTCTAGTGTCAGATAGCTTCCATCATTAGAAAGTATTTTCTTATATGCAACTATATACAGTAGGTTTCTGAAACTGTCAAATATTTCTTCTATCTAGATTCAACTTCTAGGGGCAAAGAACTAAAATTTAATTCCTTATCAGTGTCAGAAATTTATGAATGAATCGATATTCCCATTCCTGTCAGGGTTAAGAGCAAGTCAGTCAGACTGTCGCACTGACAGAAAGAAAACAAACACAGAGAAGGTTGTTTCAGTACAGATTTTCTCTGAATTATTCAGACAGGCATGGGTATGAGTATCAGGAGGAGACAGAGGTCAGATTTAAGTTAGAATGCCTGAATAACACACAGTCTTCCACAACTGTTTTTTCCCCAGATAATCTGTATGCTGAAGATGATTGTCTTGCATGCCATAAAACTCAGTGTGGCAATGTAAAACAAATTATATTTTATGGGTAATTTACACATTCACAATAACTAACATTCATAAATTAAATGCATGTCATAAATAGTGTGGCAAGTTCTATGTGATTATAAAACTAAGATTTATCCTGAAGTTCATGTTCTCACTGCTGTTGTAATGAGATTAGTTGTTACCAAAGGAATGACCCTCAGTTAAAGCATAAATTGCTGCCAATCTGGCCATATTTTAAATCAAGAAAAATTCTATCTCTTTCTAACATTTTTTTTTGTTCCTTTATTAAGATATCGTCTTACTCAGATACTTTCCACATCTCACTCTTTGATATCCCAGTGCTTATTAATGTACCCCTGGCCCCAAGAGAAACAGATGTATCTTATTTCCAATATAATTTCCTTGACTCCTTCTATTTTGTCCTCTTCAAGCAGTGAATCTTCCTTGACTACATTTAATTACTCTTAATTTTTCATCAACTTTGTATAGCATACTATAAAGATATAAACTCTGAGCAGGAAACCGAATAGAATTTTCACTTGGATTAAAAGTTGAGTATCATCAAAACCTTCTAAATCTAATGAAAATCCCTAAACACATGAAGAAAGGAAACGAACACTTCACCTCTGTTTCCAGGAAAGGTCTTTCTATGTTCACTCCCTTCTATAACTGTTTCTATGCTTGAACATATCTATTGATAAGATAGCCCATTCTAGTGTCAGATAGCTTCCATCATTAGAAAGTATTTTCTTATATGCAACTATATACAGTAGGTTTCTGAAACTGTCAAATATTTCTTCTATCTAGATTCAACTTCTAGGGGCAAAGAACTAAAATTTAATTCCTTATCAGTGTCAGAAATTTATGAATGAATCGATATTCCCATTCCTGTCAGGGTTAAGAGCAAGTCAGTCAGACTGTCGCACTGACAGAAAGAAAACAAACACAGAGAAGGTTGTTTCAGTACAGATTTTCTCTGAATTATTCAGACAGGCATGGGTATGAGTATCAGGAGGAGACAGAGGTCAGATTTAAGTTAGAATGCCTGAATAACACACAGTCTTCCACAACTGTTTTTTCCCCAGATAATCTGTATGCTGAAGATGATTGTCTTGCATGCCATAAAACTCAGTGTGGCAATGTAAAACAAATTATATTTTATGGGTAATTTACACATTCACAATAACTAACATTCATAAATTAAATGCATGTCATAAATAGTGTGGCAAGTTCTATGTGATTATAAAACTAAGATTTATCCTGAAGTTCATGTTCTCACTGCTGTTGTAATGAGATTAGTTGTTACCAAAGGAATGACCCTCAGTTAAAGCATAAATTGCTGCCAATCTGGCCATATTTTAAATCAAGAAAAATTCTATCTCTTTCTAACATTTTTTTTTGTTCCTTTATTAAGATATCGTCTTACTCAGATACTTTCCACATCTCACTCTTTGATATCCCAGTGCTTATTAATGTACCCCTGGCCCCAAGAGAAACAGATGTATCTTATTTCCAATATAATTTCCTTGACTCCTTCTATTTTGTCCTCTTCAAGCAGTGAATCTTCCTTGACTACATTTAATTACTCTTAATTTTTCATCAACTTTGTATAGCATACTATAAAGATATAAACTCTGAGCAGGAAACCGAATAGAATTTTCACTTGGATTAAAAGTTGAGTATCATCAAAACCTTCTAAATCTAATGAAAATCCCTAAACACATGAAGAAAGGAAACGAACACTTCACCTCTGTTTCCAGGAATCTTCTTAAGGCTCTTTTCTTTTTGATGCTCTTCCTTCGAGCATAAACTGCAAATGTTAGACCCACAATGACCAGGATGAAGAGGCCACCAATGACTCCGGCTGCGATTAGAGGAGTCCTGCCAACCAGAAAGGAAAAGAAAAGAAAAAAAAAATATATGAAGAGAGAAAAGACAGAAGAAGAGGAAAGAACTATTGTACAAGCCATTATCCACACATGGCAAGTCTAAGCAGTTAGAAGAAACACAAATAAAAACGCATTACCTTTTCTTATGGTAAAAAACTGCCCTCGTTTTTTTTTTTTAGCTTTGTTTTTTAATAGTACGCCATGCAGAGATAACTGATCTTTGGTGATGAGCAGCCACAGCATGCTATTTGATGAAATGTAAAATTTGATAGCAAAATGGAGAACATATGCTAAATTTTAGATATGGAACCACTTTAAATTGTTTTAATTTTACTTTTATCTATAAAGAAGAAGAAATACATTTAAATAGTATTGTTGTGATATATTATTTTCAACATTTTCTCTAACACAGGCTTTCTTAACAGTGGCACTATTGACATTTGGGACTGGACCCTTGTTCATTCTGGGGACTGTCCTACACATTATAGGATGTTTAGCAGCATCCTCAGCCTCCAACCACGAGATGCCCACAATTAAACTCCCCTTTCCTCCCCAGTCATGACTTGGTCTCCAAAAAAAAACCAATTTCAAAAAAAAAAGGTGGTTTAAAATGTCGTCTTACTCAGATACTTTCCACATCTCACTCTTTGATATCCCAGTGCTTATTAATGTACCCTGGCCCCAAGAGAAACAGATGTATCTTATTTCCAATATAATTTCCTTGACTCCTTCTATTTTGTCCTCTTCAAGCAGTGAATCTTCCTTGACTACATTTAATTACTCTTAATTTTTCATCAACTTTGTATAGCATACTATAAAGATATAAACTCTGAGCAGGAAACCGAATAGAATTTTCACTTGGATTAAAAGTTGAGTATCATCAAAACCTTCTAAATCTAATGAAAATCCCTAAACACATGAAGAAAGGAAACGAACACTTCACCTCTGTTTCCAGGAATCTTCTTAAGGCTCTTTTCTTTTTGATGCTCTTCCTTCGAGCATAAACTGCAAATGTTAGACCCACAATGACCAGGATGAAGAGGCCACCAATGACTCCGGCTGCGATTAGAGGAGTCCTGCCAACCAGAAAGGAAAAGAAAAGAAAAAAAAAATATATGAAGAGAGAAAGACAGAAGAAGAGGAAAGAACTATTGTACAAGCCATTATCCACACATGGCAAGTCTAAGCAGTTAGAAGAAACACAAATAAAAACGCATTACCTTTTCTTATGGTAAAAAACTGCTCTCGTTTTTTTTTTTTAGCTTTGTTTTTTAATAGTACGCCATGCAGAGATAACTGATCTTTGGTGATGAGCAGCCACAGCATGCTATTTGATGAAATGTAAAATTTGATAGCAAAATGGAGAACATATGCTAAATTTTAGATATGGAACCACTTTAAATTGTTTTAATTTTACTTTTATCTATAAAGAAGAAGAAATACATTTAAATAGTATTGTTGTGATATATTATTTTCAACATTTTCTCTAACACAGGCTTTCTTAACAGTGGCACTATTGACATTTGGGACTGGACCCTTGTTCATTCTGGGGACTGTCCTACACATTATAGGATGTTTAGCAGCATCCTCAGCCTCCAACCACGAGATGCCCACAATACTCCCCCTCCCTCCCCAGTCATGACTTGGTCTCCAGACATTTCACAAAGGTGTCAAAATCACTGCCATTTGAGAACTACTGCTCTAAACCAAGAATGAGTGATCTGAGGACATATGAACCCCACACCTCTGGCATACAAAGATATCAACAGATAGATGCATCAACAAATTTTTATTTCAAACTCTGGCAAATTCTGCTGGGACAAAGAACAGGAGAAAGATGAAGAATTGGGTCAGACAGGTTTTCAGAGTGGTGATAACTGGACTAAGCATTATTATCAAAAGCATGATTAAGCATTATATATCCATGAAAGAAGTCTACACATTAAGTACTAAATAAAAATATATAGACAGTATCAAAATAGCAAGAGAATGACCAGAGGTTTTTGTTCTTGAAATGTTTTGTCAATGTATTGTTAGCTAAAGGCATACTTTTGAAACTAATTCCTTTTTGCTTTCTAAGATAAATTTTTGGTTCTCTTGAAAAGTAATGTTTAGGGTCTTAACTTCTTATTCTAGAATAAATTAGTATCTATGCACTTCCCATGGGCAGAAACCTGAAATGCATTAATTTTATCCATCATGTAAAACAGTTCAGAGTAAGACACATAGGTGTTGACTATAAAGTCATGATAGATATCAAAACTAAAACAGAATCCTCTGAATGCTCATGTTTTCTATGATAAAGTGTTTTATGTTTTATATTCCAATATGAAGAAGAATCTAATTTAGATAGCTGCTTCTCTGCTGGCTCAGACAGTAAAGAATCTGCCTGCAATGCACGAGAACTGGGTTCCATCACTGGGTTGGGAAAATTCCCTGGAGAAGGAAATGGCTACCCACTCCAGTATTCTTGCCTGCAGAATTCCATGGACAGAGAAGCCTGGCAGACTACAGTTCATGGGGTTCCAAGGAGTTGGCCATGACTGAGTGACTTTCACTTCCATTTTCACACTCTCCGAAAGAAATTACTTGTTCTTGTAAGATAAACTTTTGCTCAAAGATCAGAAATAATGAAAGGCGATAATTGGAAGTTAAAGAGCTCTGGGGACTGTCCTACACATTATAGGATGTTTAGCAGCATCCTCAGCCTCCAACCACGAGATGCCCACAATACTCCCCCTCCCTCCCCAGTCATGACTTGGTCTCCAGACATTTCACAAAGGTGTCAAAATCACTGCCATTTGAGAACTACTGCTCTAAACCAAGAATGAGTGATCTGAGGACATATGAACCCCACACCTCTGGCATACAAAGATATCAACAGATAGATGCATCAACAAATTTTTATTTCAAACTCTGGCAAATTCTGCTGGGACAAAGAACAGGAGAAAGATGAAGAATTGGGTCAGACAGGTTTTCAGAGTGGTGATAACTGGACTAAGCATTATTATCAAAAGCATGATTAAGCATTATATATCCATGAAAGAAGTCTACACATTAAGTACTAAATAAAAATATATAGACAGTATCAAAATAGCAAGAGAATGACCAGAGGTTTTTGTTCTTGAAATGTTTTGTCAATGTATTGTTAGCTAAAGGCATACTTTTGAAACTAATTCCTTTTTGCTTTCTAAGATAAATTTTTGGTTCTCTTGAAAAGTAATGTTTAGGGTCTTAACTTCTTATTCTAGAATAAATTAGTATCTATGCACTTCCCATGGGCAGAAACCTGAAATGCATTAATTTTATCCATCATGTAAAACAGTTCAGAGTAAGACACATAGGTGTTGACTATAAAGTCATGATAGATATCAAAACTAAAACAGAATCCTCTGAATGCTCATGTTTTCTATGATAAAGTGTTTTATGTTTTATATTCCAATATGAAGAAGAATCTAATTTAGATAGCTGCTTCTCTGCTGGCTCAGACAGTAAAGAATCTGCCTGCAATGCACGAGAACTGGGTTCCATCACTGGGTTGGGAAAATTCCCTGGAGAAGGAAATGGCTACCCACTCCAGTATTCTTGCCTGCAGAATTCCATGGACAGAGAAGCCTGGCAGACTACAGTTCATGGGGTTCCAAGGAGTTGGCCATGACTGAGTGACTTTCACTTCCATTTTCACACTCTCCGAAAGAAATTACTTGTTCTTGTAAGATAAACTTTTGCTCAAAGATCAGAAATAATGAAAGGCGATAATTGTAAGTTAAAGAGCTCTGGGAAAAAATATCTGTGTGATTTCTTCTATAAGTGAAATAATGTCTTTTAAATATTATAACTGTAATAGTATCATTATATAACACTACAGAGAAACCTTAAAAAAGCAGTTCATCCCAAAGTTTGTTGCCTGGCAGTCGAATGTCCTTACAGCATATTGAAATATTTCTCTAATTCAACCATATTTTCCTAAACAGAATTTTCTAAAGACATAAAAATCTATGATGAGAGAATTATACTACAGTATGGAAACAAACTCATTATTGTGATGCATATTGGTATGTGTAAGATCACATTTTTGGCATGCTAGTTAAGTATGCATTTCAGAAAATATTTTAAGGCTTCAGCTCAAAATATATTTTTCAGCTCAGGTGCCTAAGGTGTCTCTGAAAAACCACTACTATAAAAAATAATTGCATTTTTCTTTCCTTAGCCTAATTTTTCTTATTGAAAAGGATTTATGTATGTTTACTGTGGTTCTGAACTAAATTCTCTCTACTTACCCACTGTGCAAAAGAATGATACATATTTATGAAAGTATTTCTCAATGTAACTTAAAAGAAAATTCTTTCTTTTTTTTCATTTTAAAAATGATCACTTCCAATAGAACAAAACAAGATCCTTGACTCTACTTTTTTATCTAATTCAGATGGATATCAGTTATCATATCATAACTGCTTAGTCCTGGCAATGACAGTAAAATATTAAAAAAACTCAATAGGCAGTAATGTCTATGATTTTTGAATTAACTTTTACTTTTGATATGTTTCTTTGGCAATTCCTTGGTTGGTTTGCATTCTTACCACTCTGCAAGAATGGGAATGGTACAAAGAACCCAAAGAAGCAAAGAACTAGGGTTTCTGCATCTAAAAATCATACATAAATGTTCTGTTGGGCTTAAGAGGCCTAATTTTCCTTAGTTCAGCAGAAATTACTCTTGAAAAAGAAAAAAGAAAAAGAAAAAAAAGGAAACATTAACCACAAGGGAGTGACCAATTAAATTGAAAAGGAACAATGATCTTTAAAAAAAATTTGCTTGTCTTTTTAATAAGTGAATACCTTGATAAAAGATACAGATCTCAGTTAAGAAGATTTAACATTTATTAAAAATCAACAGATGTGAAATTCCACCCTGGCCTCATCTAGTTTGAATAAGCCAACTATACAGGAACTTTTAGGTAATTTGAGAAAATAGAATATGGATTTGATAGTAAATGAAATAAAAATATACTGGCATATAAAGATGTAGACCAGAAATTGAAAAGACTGAGTTATAAAACAGTAGGATCTAAATCAGAAAAAAAAAATTTCATATACACTTACACAGATCTGTGTGTAAAAAAAGATTGGAAGAATGTACAACAAGACACTAATCAGTAGTTGTCTCTGAATAATATGACCTTTTTTGATTTTCAAATATTGGTATGTGTAAGATCACATTTTTGGCATGCTAGTTAAGTATGCATTTCAGAAAATATTTTAAGGCTTCAGCTCAAAATATATTTTTCAGCTCAGGTGCCTAAGGTGTCTCTGAAAAACCACTACTATAAAAAATAATTGCATTTTTCTTTCCTTAGCCTAATTTTTCTTATTGAAAAGGATTTATGTATGTTTACTGTGGTTCTGAACTAAATTCTCTCTACTTACCCACTGTGCAAAAGAATGATACATATTTATGAAAGTATTTCTCAATGTAACTTAAAAGAAAATTCTTTCTTTTTTTTCATTTTAAAAATGATCACTTCCAATAGAACAAAACAAGATCCTTGACTCTACTTTTTTATCTAATTCAGATGGATATCAGTTATCATATCATAACTGCTTAGTCCTGGCAATGACAGTAAAATATTAAAAAAACTCAATAGGCAGTAATGTCTATGATTTTTGAATTAACTTTTACTTTTGATATGTTTCTTTGGCAATTCCTTGGTTGGTTTGCATTCTTACCACTCTGCAAGAATGGGAATGGTACAAAGAACCCAAAGAAGCAAAGAACTAGGGTTTCTGCATCTAAAAATCATACATAAATGTTCTGTTGGGCTTAAGAGGCCTAATTTTCCTTAGTTCAGCAGAAATTACTCTTGAAAAAGAAAAAAGAAAAAGAAAAAAAAGGAAACATTAACCACAAGGGAGTGACCAATTAAATTGAAAAGGAACAATGATCTTTAAAAAAAATTTGCTTGTCTTTTTAATAAGTGAATACCTTGATAAAAGATACAGATCTCAGTTAAGAAGATTTAACATTTATTAAAAATCAACAGATGTGAAATTCCACCCTGGCCTCATCTAGTTTGAATAAGCCAACTATACAGGAACTTTTAGGTAATTTGAGAAAATAGAATATGGATTTGATAGTAAATGAAATAAAAATATACTGGCATATAAAGATGTAGACCAGAAATTGAAAAGACTGAGTTATAAAACAGTAGGATCTAAATCAGAAAAAAAAAATTTCATATACACTTACACAGATCTGTGTGTAAAAAAAGATTGGAAGAATGTACAACAAGACACTAATCAGTAGTTGTCTCTGAATAATATGACTTGTGTTCTTATTTTTGCATTTTTACTACTGAATATTTTCTACTACTCAAGAATACATTTTCTCTTTGAAATAAAAATCAAACTTAACAAAAATACAGAAAAAATAAATCTTAGTCTAAAAACTTAGTTTTATAATAAAGACCTTGTTTTCTTTTTGAATGTTTACTTTGACTATTTTCAATTAAGATTTCATTTTGCTATTCCCTGTCCACTTTTATGACCTAAGTACTTTCTATTCATTATAGTTTAATGTGTCTGAGACATTTAATTACCACTATGTTTCTTTGAATTAACATTATATTTTATAAGATCAATGCGGTCTGAAAAGCTATACCAGTTCACATTTCCCACTCCCCCGCAATTTTGATGATCCTTGCTATTTGTGGGTGTAGGATAGATGTTCATTTTTTTTTTCCCTGAGAATTAATGCTTCACTCCTTACTGAGAATTCTTTGGATTAAAGGGATATAGCTACTTAAGTTGCTGTTTTAAATTTCTGTATATCCCTCCTATATCTAATGCTGACTATTGCCAACTACACTGAATTCCTGAAGAAGAGTGTATTCCACTTATCTGTGTGTCAGAGTAACTTTTCAAAGGCTAAAATGTGACATTATTAATGAAATCATAAGAGTCAGAGCCAAGAAACCTAGAGTACTCTGTTATCCCTTAACATGAGTATTGCTTGCTTTCCAAATATTTTCTTTCATTGATCTGTTTCCTTTCAGATAACAGATCAGAAATAAAGTCAATAAAATTTATGATTAAAACACACATGATTTTAAAAGTATTCCATTACAACAATTTTCTTAATTTAATGTCAACTGCAGGCTATTCTACAAAAAATGTGCAATTGTATTTTCTTTAGACTTATATATTTGGTATGACTGGTACTTTTAGTCACTGTGACATACTGTACTGTGGTAAGTTGCTTCAGTGGTGTCCATCCCTGTGTGATGCTGTCGACTATAGCTGGCAGGCTTTTCTGTTCATGGGATTCTCCAGGCAACAATATTGGAATGAGTTGCCATGCCCTTCTCCAGGGGATCCTTCCAGCCCAGGGATGGAATCCCTGTGTCTTAAGTCTCCTACATCGTCAGGCAAACTCTTTACCACTAGCAAAAAGAGTACTAAATCTATAAGATTCTTTTGTACAAATTTCACCAAATAAAATGAGTTCAAATTTATAGTATATTTTTCTTCATTTCTTAAATACAGAACAATTTCAATTACAGATAAAGGAATCAGTTAGATGTCCTATTCATATAACACACTGACAGTAAAGTTTGAAACTTATAGTACTGACTTTAAATAAGAGAACTTCACTTTTAGAAAAACTCTAACTGAAATAATTTGAAGTTAGATTCTCAGAAAGCTTTGGATTAGAGTTAGGGCTATAGGACTTCCGTGGTGCCCCAGTGGATAAGATTCCGCATTCCCAATGAAGGGCGCCTGAGTTCAACTCTTGGTCATGGAACTAGATTCTACATTATGAAGTAAGAGTTCACATGCCAAAACTAAACATCTCAAAATGTCACAACTAGGACCTGGCACAGCAAAATAAATAAACATTTTTTTTATATAAAGCTTATGGCTGCTTCACTATTTATCTACACATACTAAAGTTTAAACTGATTTTTTTTTCTTCAATTTACACAGAAGTATAAGCAAACAAAGGAGTGTAAGAGGCTTGCTAGATCATTTGGATAACAAATTTAAATAAAAGTGAAAATAATACCTCTAGCATTATCATTTTATGTTCACCTTTCAAATCTGCATGATTTTTCCTTATAGTGTTATATCACGCTGGAAACATGTTTTCACATCAGACAAATCTAAGTTTTATTAGGTTGCTGAAAAGTAATTGTGGCTTCAGAGTGTGAAATTTAAATCATTATAATTAGGCTCAAACACATCTTTATTAATCAAAATATGAATCATTACAATCAATACATTTTTGGCCAATGAGAAATAAGTATCTATTCTTGCAGCATAAAATTTTTGCTTCAGGATTCGATGAACGCTTCGAAAGCATTTTCTGCCTCCTGCTGGTTGTGGAAGCATTTTTCTTGCAAAAAATTGTAGAGATGCTTGAAGAAGTGGTAGTTGGTTGACGAAGAGGTCAGATGAAGGTGGGGGATGAGGCAAAATTTCGTCGCCCAATTTGTTCAACTTCTGAAGCACTGGTTGTATGATGTGCAGTTGGGCACTGTCATGGAGAAGAATTGGGCCCTTTCTGTTGACCAATGCTGGCTGTAGGCATTGTAGTTTTCAGTGCATCTCATCAATTTGCTGAGCTTACTTCTAAGGTGTAATGGTTTCACCAGGATTCGGAAAGCTGTAATGCATCTTACAGGCAGAAGACCACCAAACAGTGACCATGACTTCTTTTTTCTGGTGTAACTTTGGCTTTAGGGAGTACTTTGGAGCTTCTTCTTGGTCCAACCACTGAGCTGGTCATCGCTGGTTGTCATATAAATCCACTTTTCATCACACCTCACAATCTTATTGAGAAGTGGTTCATTGGTGTTCCATAGAATATGAGAAGATGGCACGTCAGAATGATGAGGCACCCACTCATTGAGCTTTTTTACCTTTCCAATTTGCTTCAAATGCTGCATGACAATGACTTCTTTAGCAACATCTCATATAGCTGCATCCTCTTAACTGGTCACTGTCATCTTCCAATGGCCTGCCACTGCACTCCTCATCTTCGAAGCTGTAGTCTCCTTTGAAAACTTCTTGAGCCACTAATGCCCCTTATGTTTGTTATCAGTTCCTGAGCCAAATGTGCTATTGATATTGCGAGCTGTCTTTGATGTTTTACAACCCATTTTGAACTCAAGAAAATCATTTGGATACTTTTCATTTAACATCATTTCCCTAGTCTAAAACAAATTTAAAATAAACACCAAGTAATCAGTCATTAGCAAAACAATATAAAGCAAGAAATATTCATTAAAATCATTATAATTAGGCTCAAACATAATCACATATCAAACACATATAAAATAATCACATATTAAATATTTAAAAATGTATTCCAATATCAAACAGCAAAGTTCAACAATGCAAAGACCACAGTTACTTTTGCATTAACCTAGTAATTATGTGTCTGCTTCTACTAGTTGCAAGTGCAGTACCTCTATAAAATAACTCAGCTTAAATATACCAAAGTACATTCTTCACCAAAGGTAATTAAAAATAAATACAGCAAGAACTACTTAGTCTTTCTCAGTTTCTTGAGATCTGATACACTTGACTCTATATCCCCTCTAGTACTATCATTAAATCAAATAACTCTGAACCAGCACTCAGTTGTGTTCTTTGCAATTCTTTGCAATTCCATTGATTGTAGCCTGCAGGTTACACTACTCATGAGATTTTCTAGGCAAGAATACTAGAGTGGGGTGTCATTTCTTACTCCAGGGAATCTTCCAAATCCAGGGATTAAACCCATGTTTAATGAGTCTCCTGCATTGATAGGCAGATTCTTTACCACCAGCACCACCAAATATCTGTAAGTACTAGCAAAACATATGGCCTCCTTTAGGCCATATGTCAAAACAGCTTCACTTTGTACCATTGTTAAGTAGCAATAGAATCCCACTCATTCTCAGAAGTGAACAATAGGGCTTCTCTGGTGGTCCAGTGGGTAAAGAGTCAGCCGTGCACTGCAAGGGGCACCAGTTGGATCCCTGGCCCAGGAAGATCCCACGTGCCAAGTAGTGGCTGGACTGGTGTGTCCAATTGTGAGCCAGTGCTCTGGAGTGCATACACCCAGAGCCAGTGCTCTGCAGTGAGAGAGGTCACTGCCAAAGAATAAAAAGATGGATGAAAATAAATATAAATAAAAGAGGCATGATGGGGAAAAGAAAAAAAAAAATTAATTGAACAATAAATCAAATATTTGTCCTTTGATAAACACTTAGCACTGTTTAGAGAATTTAGGAGATCTCAAGATAACAACTCTTTACATATATAAGTATAAATAAATAAACACACATTCATGCAGAAGTATCTAAGTATTAACAAATTTTACTTCCTGGGGAGGTAAATTAATTACTGCCTGCAATAAACCTATATATAACACAAATGGATGTTTCATAAATTAGAGTCAAAAATGATGATTCTCTGTAATCATATATTTTCTTTTTAAAATATAGTTATAAAACATATATATATATATAGTTATATAAGATTGGCCAGCATCCTGTATCCTGTCTTCCCTCCAAAAATGTTATAGTAAACCATCCAGATAAAAGCATGAGACTATCATGAACCAGAGGTTAAATATATCTGCAGTAATAGACTTCATGTTTCTTGATTTGCTCTTGCTATGAGAAAATGTAGTTGATCAAAAACATCTTGACTCTTTACTGAAGAATACAGTCTTAGAAGCTCTTGCCAACTGAGATAAATAATGTCACTTTGGAAAAAAGGAACATTTCAGCATTATATGAACTATGTAAGCAGTTGAAACACAGGGAAAGTTCTGTCCAAAAAGAGGAACACAAGTTTTGATTGTTGTTAGGTACTCATTGGTTTTATGGTACTTGTAATTTCACAATCAATTAATTTTCTTTTTGAATGGAAAATAATCTAATAGAAATGAAAATGTCAAAGACTTTCTGTCTTGACATAGAACTGTCCCCTTTCATAGAGGTAAACCAGAGGTTTATTTGGTCTTAAATACTATATTTATATTCAAATAATTTAAATAAATTGACTATATGATGTTTCATTCTAATAATATTTGTATATGTTTAATTAAAATTTTCCTTTTGTCTATTTTCACAATTGCTATGCAAAATAAACCTTGTAACTGCCATATTAAAAATAAGAAATAGACTCAAACAAGTTAATATCTTTAGATAAGTTCAAACATAAATGGTAATGCTAATATTTTACATCTTGTAATCTCAAGCTATCAATTTTTAAGATACATTTTGTTTTCTTTCTACAGATGACTCATTAAAAATTTTTTAGAGGAGATAAGGTTCATCGGATTTTTCTTCAATATCTCTACTGAACAATAGAGAATACAGAATGCACATAAACTTATTTAGGAGTTCTGAAAAACTGTTTTTATATTTAGCTTCTTATTTTAATATTTTAATTTTCAGACTATCATTTTTACTCCAGTGCTATGTGCATTATGGTCATGGTTCAGTCGCTAAGTCATGTCTGAGTCTTGCAACTCCATGGACTGCCAGCCAGGCTCCTCTGTCCATGGGATTCTCCACGCAAGAATACTGGAGTGAGTTGCCAATACCCTCTCACTCCAGGGAATCTTTCCAACCCAGGAATTGAACCCTGGTCTCCTGCATTGCAGGCAGATTCTTTACCGACTGCGCTATGAGGGAAGCCCAATGTATGATATGATTTAAGTCTATTAAGTCATTTATGTGCTTATTGACAGTTATAAGTGTTCTAATCCTTCATTTAGCTTCATTTTCTTTTCTCAGTGAGAAAACAGTTAACAGGATCTTGAGGGGATTTAAAAACTCTGAATTTCCTTAAAGAAAAACAAAAACAAGCAGAACCTAACAATCTATACATAGTCCTTACTGCACTGTTAATCTGTTCAGTCTTCCCCAAAGCAGTTCAGATTTGAAATAAGAGACCCTGAAATACTAGAAAATATTGAAATTCTCCAAAAGATATTTTAAGGGTTACTGCCTAGGGCAAGGAGAGTCATATTAAAGTTTTCTCTTTTCCCTCCTGTAAACTGTGCTTATCTGACCCATAATTCTACCTGCTCCATAAATATGACAAATCTTTTCTTTTTTGAAAAAATTAAAGTGATGGGGATAAAACTCTCAGGCATATCTCAGTTGATAGTTACAGTTTTTCTTTCATGAGACCTAAGGTATTACAGTATATTACCTAGGGTATTACAGTATCCTTTAATTAGGATTTGAGAACCCTCTATTATATCTTAAATATGACCAGAAGTTTAAGTGCAGAAGCAAATAAAGTAAAACATACTGTTCCTCTTCCTAAGAAAATGTGAATGTTTCTTGGCTTTTCATGTGTTTAGAGGTTTTTCCCAATAAATTTTCAATATACTAATATTACATATTACTTAAAACACAGTATCACAAAGTATTTCCTAGGAGATATTACCATTAAACAAATATGTAAGTATCATTGGATTGTTTTACATATAGAATTAGCTCTGAGAAAAAATTCTAATAGTTTCATAGTGATTCCTTCCTTCCATTTATAAGTAATATTTATACACATCTTAAGGTTTTTATTGTTTTTATAATTTTAGGGAAAGCATACAAACCCATACATTTGATTTTAAGACAACTATTCTCATAAATACACCATCTTAAGAGTACAAATAATTCACCTGTGAATTTTACCACTTTAAATTGTTTTCAGCTTTGCTGAAGTATAATTGACACATGCCTATGAATTTCTACAAGTGAAATAGTGAAAGAGAATGAAATAAGAATTCTTTCCCATGCCTATACTGCATGTTTTTAGTTATTGACAGTTATAAGTGTTCTAATCCTTCATTTAGCTTCATTTTCTTTTCTCAGTGAGAAAACAGTTAACAGGATCTTGAGGGGATTTAAAAACTCTGAATTTCCTTAAAGAAAAACAAAAACAAGCAGAACCTAACAATCTATACATAGTCCTTACTGCACTGTTAATCTGTTCAGTCTTCCCCAAAGCAGTTCAGATTTGAAATAAGAGACCCTGAAATACTAGAAAATATTGAAATTCTCCAAAAGATATTTTAAGGGTTACTGCCTAGGGCAAGGAGAGTCATATTAAAGTTTTCTCTTTTCCCTCCTGTAAACTGTGCTTATCTGACCCATAATTCTACCTGCTCCATAAATATGACAAATCTTTTCTTTTTTGAAAAAATTAAAGTGATGGGGATAAAACTCTCAGGCATATCTCAGTTGATAGTTACAGTTTTTCTTTCATGAGACCTAAGGTATTACAGTATATTACCTAGGGTATTACAGTATCCTTTAATTAGGATTTGAG